>AP031354.1:5040000-7540000 GCA_037833965.1 Marchantia polymorpha subsp. ruderalis
GAACAGAATTTGAGTAAAATCTATCTCTAAAGTCTACTAGTTATGTCAATACATGGAAATGTATGATTATGCTAGTTTACATACATGAAGTATAATTCAGGATCGGGTACCAAATAGTGATCACATTATAGCATCGAATCTCTCATAACCATATGTAGATTTGCCAAGGTATATAATGTACGATGAAACTTAATATCTAGTTTGATGTGATTCCATGCATATTACGGTTTAAAGGTGATCTAGTGATTACGAATAGTGGTAGGATCCATACTCTGACAGATATACCATCTGATGTGTATTCCATTTCAAAGAATGGTTAGTTCTTTGAGTTTAAACTCGAGCATTGGGAGATAGTCAATTCGTAAGTAACATCCGTATATCGAGATTCCCATTAGCATCGGCTTGCATTCTTCTAATAGTCGAGTGAACTTGGTTCGACTGGTTGTGATCTTCCATTTTATATTTTATGATAGTACGTCATTCACAAAGATATACTATAGAGAAAAATTGAAAGTCATTGATTGGTCTTCAGATCACAGGAGGGGAGAGACGATGGTCAACACAATTCCTATGTGCGTATAAGAATTATTTTGACTTCGATATGGAGTTCATTGTTTTGATTGGATCTAGCACAAAGATAGAGAAAACTAGTGGTACACAAAATTTTTTTTGTCTTTATCCATATAGTGATATAGAGTGAGATTTGATTTGAAATTGTAACCATCTTTAGTTAGTTAAAATTAAAGTAGAGGTTATTCTAAATATTGATATAGATATTTCAGCGTGCACTACTCACAGTTGCCACAAAAACGATCTGCGCACTTGGTAGGTAGACACTAGGCATATTAGTTAACAATGTTATGTTAGTGATATGTGTGTTTGTTAGGTAAGGATTGAGTGTGTTAGTTAGCAGCGCCACATTTACAATCCGTGTGATTGTTAGTATTAGCCGGCACGTCCTCCATCCACTAGGAGTTGGATGGATGGTGGAGATAAAATCTACTCTTTGTACTTGTTGGTGAGGGATTTATAAGGGAGAGTAGAACCATGGTTGAAATCTCTCATCTTCAAAATTTATGATTTAACATTAGAATTTAGAGACAAGTTCACCTGAAGATGAACTTGTCTCTGAACTCTAATGTTACAATAGTATTAAAACAACCTTGCTCTTTCCTTGAGTGTGGATTGTTTCTCATGGAATAGCAAGTGTAACAATGAAGTGCAGTTCTGAAAGTGTATAGAAGCTGACAGAGGTCATTTATCTATATATATATAGAAAGGTTGTCAAATGGTATACAACTTGGGAGAGAATGTTGTTAGAACCAGGTGCTACCATTTTGTGTAGTGCAATGCAAGAAGAGGTTCTGCAAAACTTTCAAGCGATGGATTCTGTTTAAACTGCAAAAATGAAATTGTGGGATTTGAACCATAAAGGAGATATCCATGAATACATTGAACAATTTTGTGATCTTGAAATATCTATCATTGGTATGAGTGCAACAGAAACCTTGGACGTGTTCAAACGAGGCTTGAAATATCGAATTCGAAAGAAGGTGATGATAAGCAATCTCTCTACAATGAATGAAGCAAGCGTGTAACAAATTTTGAGTGCTTTTGATGTCACACACGGTGAACCACTAAACAATTTTTGAGATCCATCTGATCCAACACCCATGAAGATTTTGAAATGTGATCCATTCGTCCACATGCATAGCATTTACAATTTTCATGAACTGCAGCTTCTTGAACCATTCAATTATTTTCATAACCTTCTTGCAGATTTAAAAATCTTGGTCGCCGAATCTCGACTCCAAATCTTGACGGTGGAACTCTTGTTGATGCAAAACCTTCTCTACGTTGAAGTTTTCAAAATCTCCATTGGTGTTAGACAGATGTATCTCAATAGTGATTGAAAGATCTATAGAAATAGAATTAGATCTCAGAATAAAAATTTATCCTTTTTTGTGATGGATAAAATATCCATTTCTAGAGATGATGTATATTTCCTTGGATTTATAAGAGATATTGGGTCCACGGACAAATTTTACATCGTGGAGTCCTTGAATGACATTTTTACGGAGTATAAAGATACTTTTCCAATATGATCAACCTGCATGATTATCATCAAAGAGACGATTAGATCACAAGATTGAGGTGATACTTGAAATTACAACAACTTGCAAAGCTCCATATTGTTTGGCTACAAACGAATTGGAAAAATGCAAAGTTCAAGTGGAAAAAAATGTTAAACAATGAATTCATTCAGCCAAGTGTTTTACCTTATGAAGCTTCAGTGCTCTTTATTAAGAAGAATGATGGATCCATGAAACTATACATCGATTATCGAGGGTTGAATCAACACATATTGAAAAATAAATATCCAGTACCTCGTATGAATGATTTGTTTGATCAACTTCAAGGAGCGAAGTACTTCATCAACCTAGATTTGAGAAGCGGCTACAATCAAATTCAAATTGAAGATGAAAATGTCCAGAATACAGCTTTTCTCACTTAATCACTTTGAGTATCTAGTGAGGTTTTTTGGTCTCAGTAATGCACAAGATACATTCATGGTATTGATAAATGATATCTTTTGTCCTTATCTAAATAAAATTAAAATTGTTTTCTATATGATATATTGATGTATAGCAAAACTTTGAGTGATCATAGAAGTCATTCAAGAGAGGTTCTTCAAGTTTTCAAAGATAATCAATTGTATGCCAATGCTTCAAATTGTGAATTTGGCAAGTCAAAAGTAAAATTACTTGGGTCATGGAGTTATAACTGCAAGAATTCAAGTGATAAGTGAAAAGATAGATGCCATTCATAAATGGATAGCACTTGAGTATCAAACTCAGTTGAAGAATTTTTTAGATCTCATTGGATTCTATCGTAGATTTGTGAAAGGTTTTGCTCGCCTAACTCAAACCTTGAATTCCATGTTAGAAAAAGGTCAAAATGGATATGATGAACATTTCAAGAGTTAGTTTTTCAAGCATTTAAAGATGTTTTGTTACACGAACCTATCCTCAAGTGGTATAATTCTAACCGTCCTATCAAGTTGGCTACTGACGCATCAGGTAAAACAATAGGTGGCATACTTCAACAAGAATGGGAGTATGGATGACATCAAGTTGTTTTTTTTCTCAAAAGTTGGTGGCAGCGGAACAAAATTATCATATGACACAACGGGAGGAGTTAGCCATTGTGTTGGCAACCAACATTGGAAACATTACTTGGATGATAAGGTAGTGAAGACCGATCATAAACCCTTGGTTAATTTGAAAACTCAGAAGTATCTATCTAAACGACAAATTTTACAAGCAGAGTGGCGACAACACTTCAACATGAAGATTATGTATGTGGAGTGGAAGAGCAACTTGCGGATGCTCACACAAATGCCTTATTTGAATCATGTGGCATTAGTGAAAATTCAGGCTGATTAATGACGCAAGATGACAAAAGTCACAAAGGAGTATGAATATATCACGCGTGCACTACAAACTAGACACGCATGGAAGTCTTGAGGTTTGACGTTCTACAAACAGCGGATATAGATTTCACAAGATCATAATTTGCGTACAATGATTTTGGCCAAAAGTCATTGCTATTCATGTGGGAGTGTAGAAAACTATGGAAAGCATACAACAAGTGTACTATTCACCCAAAATACGTGAGGATGTTGAGTTTTATGTTCGAGGTTGTGTTGTTTTTCAACAAAACAAAACAAGTAATAAAGAACCAGCAGGTTTATTTAAGACTCTTCATATTACTAAACAACGGTGGAAACATGTTACCATGGATCTCGTATGTGACATAGCAAATACTTTGTTAGAACATGATTCAATGGTGGGTTTGTGCACAAATTGAACAAGATGAATCACATTAGGCCAACCACAAAAACGGTAACCTGTACAAAACCCTGTTCGTTTGTATCAAATCCTAGAACCCTAAAACTCGATGGAGCTGGGATAAACTTGACGAAATGTCAGTGATGCTTGCTGATTGTGAAAGAAAGATCCACAACTCATCAGATTCTTTATGACAATGACTTCTTAGCCATTTGTATTCTTCTGTGATGAACAGTCAACACAAGTCAAACTCTCGTACATGTCTTCTGCATCGAGCAGCTAAGCAAACGTAAAATCTTACGCGTTGACGTGATCACAGCTTGCTAAGAACGTTGTAATACTAGAAACCTGAATTGTTCATCGGACACTATCCTATTTGATGTTGTTTTCTGAATTAGTATACGACATCAAAAGTATAATACACATTTGTGTACTTTCAATTTAAAGCTGCAGTGATTTGATTTGACTTATCATATGGTAAAGCTTTACTTGGAAATATGGCAAGGAAGTAATATTGAATTTGAAAGTGATTTCAATTGCCGAGACTTACTAGTCGATAGCAAGTTGAAAGAACTAAAGATTCGATCATCAAAAGACTAAGACACAAAAAAGTGATAGTACGCCTAAATGTATAATTAAATTCAAGCCTACTATCACAACCTTCTAGGTAACAAGATTGCAGGCTAGAATAACCTCGACCATATGATTGTGGGTTCACGGTATACGGTCACCCTCGCGACGGAGACCGTATACCGTCGTGAGTGTCTCTCCTTTGTCACCCTTTTCGCTAGAATACCCCCGACTATATGGTCTCCGGGTTTCCTGTTTACAGACACCTTTCGTTATTCACTGTCACCATTAACCAATGGGTTTCACTGTCGTCACCCGAGGGTTTTGCGTCTCGCGCTTCCCGCCCAAGCCCGGCTGGACTTTTCGTCTAGCATTTCTTGTGACGCATTTTGTGTCTCGGATTGGCCATGGCGGATCAGGCTAGCTAGGAGGTGACCATTTGTCGATTTCTGCATTCAAGCGGTGTAATCTTGAGCTCTAATATGTAATCACGTCCTCCGCTTCTGTTCCAGTACACCCCGCTGATTTTCAATGGATCCAATTACATGATACGGATGCCTATTGCAGTGAACGATTTGTATGGATCCAAAGTCGTGAAGGCGGCTTCTTGGTTGAATTTAGATTCTTTGGTTTCGCGAGGCTAAGGGCGTACAGATTGTTCTTCATTTGGATTTGCTTTCGGTCTCACTGATTATATATTCTGATAGGCTTGGAAAAGTTCGTGGACAACCTCTTTTATACCTTTCACGAAGCGTCCCCATGATTCACATGGGCGTCTTCTTGAAGTCCAGCAACCACGTACTTTGTTTAAGTTTCAAGAACGAGCTGACGATCGACGGGAACATGATCAGAGATTAGACAGAAGCATGAGTCGTGAGAAGGAAAAATCCAAAGCACAGCAGCACTCATGAACTAACATGCGAGGGTATGAAAGTCATTTCGCAGATACAATTTGTCTGACTTTGCTCCTGCCCACTAACTCCAACCTTACAGTACTCACCCGCACACTCAGCTTTTCACAGTTGCAAAGACTTTATGTATAGTTGGACTCCAGCCACTCGGCTTCGACGTTCTCCTGCCTTTGAGCAGCAGCAGTCGGTCAGTCAGTCACTGGTACGACCGAGCTGCCCGAATATCACCTTGACATTTTTATCCAGCTTTCAGTCGAACCGACCAGCCTGTCAAAGTGTTGCATCGCCAGGTCTGCTTAATCTTGATCGCTCGATCTCGTAATTCGGTATGAGTGAAAGATATCGCTCATGATACACTTCCTATTCGTTATAGTCCTCCATCTTGATGGGCTCCGAGTCCATGCAATGTTTACAGTTACTCCGCCCTCGGGCCTGCTCACTGATATTCTAGGGAACAAAGGGCATGTCGGGAGAAAAGTGCAATTGCCCTGCCCTGCCGGATTTTATATCGCCATCAATCATGTGTCGCAGTTTGACTCGGTTTAGACGAGCTCACTAGTCCCTAGGGATGTTGTACCTGTACCCGCATCGACCAATCGAAGGATTAAAGTGCAAGTTAACACCAATAGCTTATGCTACCAGTCTCGATTTCTGGATGCCGATTGGATCACGGCAAGAGCTGTCTTCGTAGTATTTGCACTGAGCTTCAAGAGTGATGCTGTAGTTCAGGCGGTAGGTTGTTGGTGAAGGGGAAGGCAAGAGTTTAGGGTCCCATGAGTCCCAGAGGAATCAGCTAGAGCCGCATTACAGTGAGTGTGCAAGAAGGTTCGAGCAGAAGAGGATAAAATACAGATCAAATATCATTCTTCTGTTTAAAATATCTGATACCAACTTAATAAAGATCAAAGACTACTGCAGGGGTTCCAATCCTTCATCCACGATTCGAGTTTTTAAGAGTTCGGATTGTATGCCTTCGTTCGGATCAATTCGTCATGGTATCCGTCCGCGAACTGCGGATCATGCTTTACATGCTAACCGAGGTAAGTTTTATCCATACAAGGTTTAAATTTAAGGGTTTTCCTCAAGGTTGATCCAATGTGAAGAACTGATGAAAATGGCCTGAAATGATAATACATTCCTTCTTGGGGACTGAAAAAAGCACCTCCCAGCAAGTGGGATCAGAATGAATAAATGACGAATATGACCAAGACATGTTCCCAAACAGCTACAATAGCTACCAGAGGGACGGATTTCGCGGATTTCAAGGCCTGAGCCCGTTGACAAGCGATTGTCTGATGATACAAGAAATAGTCTAGGCCTGGACTGGTGCTCTTGGTTGACTCACTGTGGACCGCAAGATGGCACCAGCTATCATGCTGTCCAGTCCGCTGATTCTGATCACGTATGAGATGACGGCTTGATCTACATTTTGTGGCGGCTCCCGAACGTGGACTAGCAAGGTGGGTATATCACGGCATATATCACAAACTCAACATATCTCAGCGTTCTGCCCCAGATCCGCGCGAGCGAGCTGAGGAGGGTTAAGTGTGCAATACACTGTCAAATAGAGACTCATGACTTTTGTGTTATATATAAAAAAAATAACCAAATTACCCACTTATAGGTTTCTTCACCTATACGGAATTCTCCAAACATGTACCTTACAACCAGATCCATGGCATGTTACTTGCATAAATTAACTTGTCTAGCATTCGAGTGATGTTGGTTGATCAGCACTACTCACGGATTCTATCGATTTCAACCTCTATGACATGGAAAGGTTGGCTATTACATGTTAATCTCTCGGATAAGTTGTCAAGTATTTCGTTGTTCAAGGAGACTACATGCTCGAGAGACGAAAAACTTGTCTCTCAAAGCTTCATTTTTGCTCTTCCTTTGCATAATTCTTCACAAAGAGCTAGCTCGACATCTATGTTTTCGATGAAGGTCAACTTTTACTTATGTCTGAAACCACCGACCATAATACTGCAAATGCCGACTCAATTCAAATAGTTAGTCATTTATTAGTTGGAGCGAGGTACTTATATTTTTTCACAAGATGTGGAAAAAAATGTCGCTGACAATGTCAACGACATCTTTTTCCCGTGATTACAGCTTGCTAAGAACGTCGTAGAACTCGAAACCTAAGTCGTTCACCGGACACTTTCCTAAACTCTAAACTCATCGTACATCTTAGTCAACGACATGTCCCTGACTATGTCAACTTGACAAAGTCTTCTTCAAAAAGCAACTCAGTGAAGCTGAATAGGAGCTTAGAACAGGTGTCATACTTGGACTCTCAGAGCTCATGTTAGAAAGAGAGCACTCGTAATGACTATGAGCTATTCCTTGGTTTCTTCGATCCATTTGTTCTTACCTTGCGACCCAATGTTCATCCGGAAAAACATATGTCAGCCCTCATTCGGGGACAAACGTAGAGAGTGTATGATAATTCGATAGTGAGTGGGTGCTAGCAGTCTCGTGGGTGTTAGCAATCTCGCAGGTGCTAGAAATTCACGGCAATTCTTATCCATGGGCCTTGATCTGGTCTAACTACTGAATCCTGCCCGTTCCTGGGTCTCGGAGTAGCACCCTCAGGCCATGAGTGTTTACTGTGTGTGACCTTGCTCTCAATACGAGGTTTACAATTGCAATCCCCTCGGCGAATGCAATTGGAAGGGCAAGAATGATGCTTTCTGACTGGCATTCTGCTGCACCCATGGCTTCCCAGGGATCTCGTCTGCGCTCAGCCGTGGGCATCATCATTAGTTGCATCCTCGTCTGGTTACCCACGATGTGTGCCGGTGGATTCATGAGCGTTGGGGTAGGCGGGCGACGGCCGTTCGAGTACGTCGTCCTTCAGGACTGGGAGATTCTGCAGCGTCAGGAAGGATGTCAAGCAATGGGCGTCTCCCAACTCGTCAATTCTCCGAACAAGAAGTACGGGCTCGCACAAGCTATACTGTGCCCGGATCGAGAATTATCTCCGTGGAACATCAGCTTCGTGTTCGGAGTGTCGAATAATCCATTGTCGCTAAACTTCCCTCCTCAGGGCTGGACGTGGACAGTTCCCGTCGATTTCAACCAACCCACCAACACCTGCTCTCTTCGATTCACGGACGATGGGGACTTGCAATTTACCGTCCCGATCAATCCCACGGACTATGGAAGTCCCGGCCCATGGACTCAGAGCCGTGTTCTGTGGAGCTCCAACACCAGTGGCCTGGGAGCCGTGGAGGTACAGGTCCAAGACTCTGGGAATCTCGTCCTCGTCCACGAAGATGGCAAGTCTGTCGTCTGGAAGGCTCTGGACATTCCCTTGCTGCCTCTCAATGAAGCTGCAACTTCGACAACCGGATGTCTGATGACTGCAATGTCGGCCGTTCTAGTCGCTCACGTGCTTCCGCTCCTCATTAGCTGTTTATGATCCTGACATACTTTTCCAGAGTTTGGACATTCCAGGTTTCTGAAAGGAAGCGCAGGTTGTTAACCGAAATCACCGAACCTCTGAGTAGATTCGTCTCAGTCACTCACTGAGCTTGACTGATACTGCAATTCTGAGATTGCATTTGTAATGTAAGCGGAATCTGTTGCGCTAGATCTAGAAGGCCAATGTGTACTGGGAGGATGTTTGATTTTGCTTACCTCCCAAAAGTGATCAATAAAATTTAGACTTCATCCGAATGCTGTGAGCTATTCGAATCATATTTTTGAGTTCAACGAATTGGCATGCTTCTGCTTCTGCATTAGTGATACAAGGAATCGAACAAACGAGGAGTGTAGTATAATCCTTCTTTGGGGTAGAGGAATGAAGTACAAAACCCTGTTGGTTTGTATCAGATCCTAGAACTCTAAAACTCGATGGAGCTGGACTAAACTTCAAGAAATTTCAGTGACGCTTGCTGATTGTGAAAGAAAGATCGACAGCTCATCAGATTCTTTATGACAGTGACTTCTAAGCCTTTTGTTTTTTGCCGTGATGAACAGCCAACACAAGTCAAACTCTTGTACGTGACATTTCAGTGTCTTCTGCATCGAGCAGCTATGCAAACGTAGGAACTGACGCGTTGACGTGATCACAGCTTGCTAAGAACGTAGTAGAACTCGAAACCTGAGTCGTGCACCGGACACTTTCCTATTTGATGTCGTTTTCTGTATTATTATACAACAGCAAAAGTATAATACACATATGTGTACTCTCATTTTAACGCTGCAGTGATTGGATTTGACTTTTCATATGGTAAAGTTTTACTTGGAAATATGGCATCTGAAGGAAATAATATCGAATTTGAAAGTGGTTTCAATTGCCGAGACTTGCTTGTCGATGTGAGAGAATTACTGACTCGATAATCGAAAGACTAAGACACTAAAAAGTGATAGTACGCCTAAATGTATATTTACATTCAAGCCTACTATCACACCCTCGAAGTCAACCTTCTAGGTAACAAAACTGCAGGCTAGAACAACCCCGACCGTATGATTGTGGGTTCACGGTATACGGTCACCATCACGACGGCGACCGTATACCGTCGTGAGGGTCTCTCCTTTGTCACGTTTCTGGCTAGAACAACCCCGACTGTATGGTCTCGGGGTTGAGGATATACGTACACCGCTCGTTATTCACCATCACCGTTATCCAGTGGGTTTCACGTCTCGCGCTTCCCACCCAAGACAAGACCGGCTGGCCTTTTCGTCTAGCATTTTGTGTCTCGGATTGGCGATGGCGGATCAGCCTAGCTCGGAGGTGGCGATTTGTTGATTTCTGCATTCAACATTCAACCTGTGTAATCTTGAGCTCGAATATGTAATCACGTCCTGCGCTTTTGTTCCAGTACACCCCGCTGATCTTCAATGGATCCGATTTCAGGACACGGATGCCAATTGCAAGGAATAATTTGTATCGATCGAACGTCGTGAAAGGCGGCTTCTTGGTTGAATTTAGATTCTTTGGTTTCGCGAGGCTAAGGGCGTACAGATTGTTCTTCCTTTGGATTTGCTTTCGGTCTCACTGATTATATATTCTGATAGGCTTGGAAAAGTTCGTGGACAACCTCTTTTATACCTTTCACGAAGCGTCCCCATGATTCACATGGGCGTCTTCTTGAAGTCCAGCAACCACGTACTTTGTTTAAGTTTCAAGAACGAGCTGACGATCGACGGGAACATGATCAGAGATTAGACAGAAGCATGAGTCGTGAGAAGGAAAAATCCAAAGCACAGCAGCACTCATGAACTAACATGCGAGGGTATGAAGGTCATTTCGCAGATACAATTTGTCTGACTTTGCTCCTGCCCACTAACTCCAACCTTACAGTACTCACCCGCACACTCAGCTTTTCACAGTTGCAAAGACTTTATGTATAGTTGGACTCCAGCCACTCGGCTTCGACGTTCTCCTGCCTTTGAGCAGCAGCAGTCGGTCAGTCAGTCACTGGTACGACCGAGCTGCCCGAATATCACCTTGACATTTTTATCCAGCTTTCAGTCGAACCGACCAGCCTGTCAAAGTGTTGCATCGCCAGGTCTGCTTAATCTTGATCGCTCGATCTCGTAATTCGGTATGAGTGAAAGATATCGCTCATGATACACTTCCTATTCGTTATAGTTCTCCATGTTGATGGGCTCCGAGTCCATGCAATGTTTACAGTTACTCCGCCCTCGGGCCTGCTCACTGATATCCTAGGGAACAAAGGGCATCTCGGGAGAAAAGTGCAAGCGCCCTGCCCTGCCGGATTTTATATCGCCATCAATCATGTGTCGCAGTTTGACTCGGTCTAGACGAGCTCACTAGTCCCTAGGGATGTTGTACCTGTACCCCCATCGACCAATAGAAGGATTAAAGTGCAAGTTAGCACTAATAGCTTATGCTACCAGTCTCGATTTCTAGATGCCAAATGGATCATGGCAAGAGCTGTCTTCGTAGTATTTGCACTGAGCTTCAAGAGTGATGCTGTAGTTCAGGCGGTAGGTTGTTGGTGAAGGGGAAGGCAACGAGCAGGGGACGAACTGGTTGACTTTCATTGAAACCTGCGGAATCGCATTCAGGGCAGGCTGGCGGGCGTCTGATGGCGGATCAGCCGGTTGGCCCATTCATTCCTGTGCTGAGCTCGCATGAGTCCCAGAGGATTCAGCTAGAGACGCATTACAGCGAGTGTGCAAGAAGGTTCGAGCAGAAGAGGATAAAATACAGATCAAATATCATTCCTCTTTTTAAAATATGTGATACCAACTTTATAAAGATCAAAGACCACTGCAAGGGGTTCCAATCCTTCATCCACGATTCGAGATTTTAAGAGTTCGGATTGTATGCCTTCGTTCGGATCAATTCGTCAAGGTGTCCGTCCGCGAACCACGGTTTCATGCTTTACATGCTAATCGAGGTAAGTTTCATCAATACAAGGTTTTTATTTAGGGTTTTACTCAAGGTTGATTCAATGTGAAGAATTGATGAAAAGGACCTGAAATGATAATACATTCCTTCTTGGGGACTGAAAAAAGCACCTCCCAGCAAGTGGGATTAGAATGAATAAATGACGAATATGACCAAGGCATGTTCCCAAACAGCTACAAGAGCTACCAGAGGGACGGATTTCGCGGATTTCAAGGCCTGAGCCCGTGGACAAGCCATCGTTTGATAATACAAGAAATAGTCCACACTTATGTGACTAAGGTGGGTACCATTTCACCAAAGTGGATGTCTAGGCCTGGACTGGTGCTCTTGGTTGACTCACTGTGGACGGACAAGATGGCACCAGTTATCATGCTGTCCAGTCCGCTGATTCTGATCACGTATGAGACGACGGCTTGATCTATATTTTGTGGCGTCTCCCGAACGTGGACTAGCAAGGTGTATATATCACGGCATACATCAGAAACTCCAAATATCTCAGCGTTCTGCCCCAGATCCGCGCGAGCGAGCTAAGGAGTGTTAAGTGTGCAACACACTGTCAAACAGAGACTCATGACTTTTGTGTTATAAAAAATAACCAGATTACCCACCATGTATTCCAAAGGTCACGTCGGTCGTGGTGGGAAGATCAAACATTGTACCACCACGTACTGAAAGCTTATTATCTGCTGCGCATTCAGCATCTTGCCAGGATGTTATAATACTATTGAGTGATGAAACGTGAGTCAATGCATCCATCGTGTTGTGTTTTCTCGACTTGAAGTCCTGAATCTCCATTTCAATATAGACAGAAATATACACTCCCTTCATAGCCAGATTCTCTGCCCGGGAATATCTGAGCCCTCTTGCACTCCAGTCGTCCCTATGTTGTAGGGAAAATCTGCAAGTATGCATCTATCTGGTGAGAATTGTTTCACTCTCATTATAATATCCAGAACTGTTGGAATTAAGTCATCCCTATGTTGTACGGAAAATCTGCAAGTAGGCATCTATCCGGTGAGAATTGTTTCACTCTCCTTATTATAATATCCAAAACTCTTTATTATAATATCCAAAACTGTTGATTTAAATATGGGAGTGTTAGTTATTCATCACTTAGGGCTAATTAGCATTGATTCTAGTCCAAGCGTTTCTTTCATTGGTAAATGCAAGGTTATAGGTTGTTGGGTTGAGTAGCAATCATGATAAGGTGTATGGTATTCAACCAATCCTTGATACTAGGGTGAGGTTAATTAGCTCAAAGTGATAACTAGCACTCCCCTTAAATATTTAATGTTATTTTCAAATAAGATCAAATACAACTAATGTGAGCAAAGCATGATGCCTGTGTGAGCACAAAACTGTACTCGCATGTCTTTTTATCCTTATGAGAGTTAATATTTTGGATTTAAGCTCTTGCAAAATTATCCTTGGGGTTTTCTGAAAGTTTCTGCAAGATTAGGAGTTGGTGTGATGGTTAGGGGGCAAGAGGTGCGGAAGGAGGCCTTCGGGGCAAGATCTTCGGTGAAGGCCCTTCGGGAAAAGGCCTTCGGCGATGAAGTGAAACTCTCATAACGTTTTCAATGTGTGACGCCTTGACTCAGTTAGTGTCTTGTTGGAAAGAGCTCGCGATGCTCGTTCCAACGAGACCAAGACTTCTTGAAACGGATAAGGCATCACCGAGTTAGGAGTGGCGGAAGTTTCTGATATAGAGGGCCTTCGGCGGGTTGCGCGTAGGCGGCCTGCGCTTAGACGGCCTGCGCGTAGGCGGCCTGTGCATAGGCAAAGGCCTTCGGCGAAGCAGTAAAACCGGCATATCTTTTTCAATTCTTAGCGGTTTGACTTGATTCGGGTCTCGTTAAAAAGAACTCAACGCGTTGGTTCCAACGAGTTCAAGATCTCTTAAAACGGATTAGTCATCACTGAGTTATGAGCGTCGAAGTCGGCTGTCATGGTTAGGCGAGGGGCCTTTGGCGTTAACATATAGAGGGGCCTTCGGCGTTAACAGTTAGAGGGGTCTTTGGCCCAAGGACGCCTGCGGATAGGCGGCCTGCGGGTAGGACGCGGACGCCTGCGGATAGTCAAACGCCTTCGGCGGAAGAGTAAAACCGTCATAACTTTTTCAATTCTTATTGGTTTGACTTCGTTAGGGGCTCGTTGGAAAGAGCACAACACGGTTGTTCCAACGAGCCCAAGAATGTTTCAAACGAAGTAAGGATTTGTGAGTTATGGGCGTCGGGATGACTGTTATAGATAGGCAAAGGTGCGGAAGAGTGTCTTCGGCGGGGGATGCCTTCGGCGGTGCGCGGAAGAAGATTTCGGACGGCAGATGTTGATGTGGTCATAAATAAAGACTGTACAGGTGTGGCAGTGGCGGGGCATGAAGTCGCACATTGGAATCAGGCCGTTGCCCATCATCGCGGAAACGGCATTCACGCGGCCTGTGGGTGACTCGGCCCTTGGACGTCGGAGAGGATTATTCGGCCTGCGAGCTGGGATTGTGTGGTGTGCCATTGTGTGGAGACGCTGGAGGGATCGGTAGGAGTAATAGAGTGTGGACGTGAGTGATTTTCGCAGGGAAGTGGTGAGTATTAGGAGTGGAGTGTGGAGAGTTCGAAGTAGAAGAAAGCAAACTCTCGTGGGTGGAGAGTGGTATCGTAGAGTGAAAATTAGAGTGGGAGCTGAGATTGAAGTGTAATCTGTGAGTGGGATCCGAGATTGAAGTGTCATCCGTGAGTGGGATCTGAGATTAGAGTGGAAGACCTGAGAGTGGGAGCTGAGAGTGAAGCGAAATCTGAGACTGAAATCTGACAGTCGGGATCTGAATTTGAAACTGAAAAGGGAGAGTTGAATCTGAGAGAGGAATCTAGTGGGGTTTGAAGGTGGAAGCTAAGAAATCGACACTGAAATATGAGTAGGAATTGGGAGTGGAACTCGAAGCTAGTATAGACCACAGCGGCTGTGGTATTGAGGAAGTCACCTAGAGTTGGGTTAGATCTTTATGTAACAAAGAGCTCGTCTACTGCTCTTGTGGAGATAGCAAACAGCAAGTTATTATTTTCAATTCTGGATAATTTGTCTGTGAAAGAGCAAGTGTTTATGATCTCATTGTCTTGAATACACTTTGACCACATGGTTGAGATCAAAGAAGTTAGATTATGGGAGCTCGAACCTCCACCTTGACTACAAACGCTGAATGGTGGGGTGTTTAGGCTCACAGCCTGAAATTCCTCTTGAAAGCAAATGTGATAAATGTCGTGCATCACACAGATTAAGCATTTATCGTGAGAAGAGTGAGTTGCACAATGAATGGCGTTTGAAGTGTTTTTTCAACATTAAGTTTTTTCAAGAAAAAAACGGTTGTTAAAGGTTGCATTCGGAGAAGAAAACCTTCAAAACTTGGATATTTATGTATCGAAAGGTTTCCATTTGACATAAATGTCTCCATGCACGACATTTTTTAAACCACGTATGTGCATATTACGGCGAATATATAACAATCATACAACCAACAATTAGTTTATCTAAGCATGTATATTTCAGAGAATATTTTTTAGAAATTTACAATACTATGCAATTTTTGCAGATTCTCGAAAGTGACACACTCTAGATAAAGTATTTGCAGTATATTTCAACTTTCTTTTCAATAAATAAATTTAAATAAATGAAAAAAATTATTCTAAATGTTATGGAAAATAACAGAAAACTTAGAATGAGCTTTTGAAACTTAAATTACAAAATTTATTACATTTAATTTCAGCTAAGCTTACATGTCAATATGAAAGTGTCATACTAAATTACGTACCTAATAAATCAAAGATATATGGAAATAAAATCTGTAATGCTTGAACTCTTATATAAAAATGATATGGATAAAACAGTGTAGAATTTAAGGTGTTAGACTCTTGATATGTGCAACATGCATTTTTAGCAATCTGTGAGACAAATTGAATGGGATTTGAGGAAAATCCCCTGAAGTCTATCAGTTCTTTACTGTCGATTCATGGAAATTTATGATCATGTTAGTTTTCGTACATGAAGGATAATTCAGGATCCGTGACCAAATAGTGCTCACATCACAGCATCCAACCCGTGGACCGTACAACTAGATCCATGGCATGATACTCGCTTGAAATAACTTATCTAGCATAATGCTAGATAATGATAATCGAATGCTAGTAGCATTCCATTGATGTTCGTTGACCAGCACCACTCGCGGATTCTATCGATTGAAACCTCTATGAGATGGAAAGGGATGGCTATTACATGTTTACATGTGGAGGACAAGAATTTAAGAGAGTAGAAGCTGGTTACAAAGCTTTCTATTCACTATTAAATAGATGCAGGGCACCTCATCTTGTATCTGGGAACTCAGGAAGCTTTTATTTAAGACCCTAGTGTTGCCCTCGGCGAATGCAATTGGAAGCGCAAGAATGATGCTTTCTGACTGTCAATCTGCTGCAGCCATGGCTTCCCAGGGATCTCGTCTGCGCTCAGCCGTGGGCATCATCATTAGTTTCATCCTCGTCTGGTTACCCACGACGTGTGCCCCTGGATTCATGAGCGATGGGGTAGGCGGGCGACGGCCGTTCGAGTACCTCGTCTTTCAGAACTGGGAGACGATGCAGAGTGAATTTGGATGTATGGCGATGGGTGTCAATCTCGTCAATTCTCCGAACGAGAAGTACAGCCTCGCACAAGCCACGATGTGCCCGGATCGAGAATTATCTTCGAGGAACATGAGCTTCGTGTTCGGAGTGTCGAACAGTCCAATGTCGTTTGACTTCCCTCCTCAGGGCTGGACGTGGACAGTTCCCGTCGATTTCCACCAACCCACCAACAGCTGCTCTCTTCGATTCACGGTCGATGGGGACTTGCAATTTACCGTCCCGATCAATCCCGCGGACTATGGACGTTCCATTGCATGGTCTCAGAGCCGTGTTCTGTGGAGCTCCAACACCAGTGGCCTGGGAGCGGTGGAGGTACAGGTCCAAGACAATGGGAATCTCGTCCTCGTCCACGAAGATGGCAAGACTGTCGTCTGGAAGGCTCTGGACATTCCCGTGCTGCCTCTCAATGAAGCTGCAACTTCGACAACCGGATGTCTGATGACTGCAATGTCGGCCGTTCTAGTCGCTCACGTGCTTCCGCTCCTCATTAGCTGTTTATGATCCTGACATACTTTTCCAGAGTTTGGACATTCCAGGTTTCTGAAAGGAAGCGCAGGTTGTTAACCGAAATCACCGAACCTCTGAGTAGATTCGTCTCAGTCACTCACTGAGCTTGACTGATACTGCATTTCTAAGATTGCATTTGTAATGTAAGCGGAATCTTTTGCGCTAGATCTAGAAGGCCAATGTGTACTGGGAGGAGGTTTGATTTTGCTTTACCTCCCAAAAGGGATCAGAAAAGTTTAGACATCGTCCGAATGCTGTGAGCTATTGGAATCATATTTTTGAGCTCAACGAATTGGCATGCTTCTGCTTCTGCATTAGTTACAAGGAATCGAACGAACGAGGAGTGTAGTATAATCCTTCTTTGGGGTAGAGGAATGAAGTACAAAACCCTGTTGGTTTGTATCAGATCCTAGAACCCTAAAACTCGATGGAGCTGGGGTAAACTTCAAGAATTGTCAATGACTCTTGCTGATTGTGAGAGAGAGATCGACAGCTCATCAGATTCTTTATGACAGTGACTTCTTAGCCTTTTGTTTTTTGTCGTGATGAACAGCCAACACAAGTCAAACTCTTGTAAGTGACATTTCAGTGTCTTCTGCATCGAGCAGCTATGCAAACGTAGGAACTGACGCGTTGACGTGATTACAGCTTGCTAAGAACGTCGTAGAACTCGAAACCTGAGTCGTTCACCGGACATTTTCCTATTTGATGTCGTTTTCTGTATTATTATACAACAGCAGAAGTATAATACACATATGTGTACTCTCATTTTCACCCTGCAGTGATTTGATTTAATATTTCATATTGTAAAGTTTTACTTGGAGAAATGGCATCTGAAGCAAGAAATATCGAATTTGAAAGTGGTTTTAATTGCCGAGAATTGCTGGTCGATAGCAAATTGAGAGAACTACAGACTCGATAATCAAAAGACTAAAACATTAATGTACGCCTAAATGTATAATTACATTCAAGCCAACTATCACGCCCTCGAGGTCAACCTTCTATGTAACAAGACTGCAGGCTAGAACAGCCCCGACCGTATGACTGTGGGTTGATGGCATACGGTCACCGTCGTGAGCGTATCTCTTTTGTCACCATCGACCGCACACAATTTGGTAATCAAATTCGACACGTGGACAACCGATATAAAACACGTGTCGACGTGATGGAAAGGGACGCGAGCCCGACTCGGCTTGAGGCAAGACAACCTGAAGCCCCGAAGGCCGAGCCAACAACGCAAGCCAAGGCACCACGCAGGCAGCTCTGCGCTCATCTGTCCGATCGGGGCTATTGCGAATCACATGAACAACATGCTCTTCGGGGCATTCTCCGCAAAAAGCGTTGCAGAACAGCCATCGAGAGGTAGCGTCGCTCTACAATTTTCTTTAGTTTAACTTCTCAAGTCAGGAACAAGATGGACCGAATGTTTACCCAGAGATGGACCTAAAAGCACACTACTTTGATCGGCTTCGATCGACAAAGAGTGTGGATTTTGTCTAGCTTGATGGGATCATGGAATTGTCAAGCTGAAATCAGTATATAGGAACGAAGTACATGAGATCATTGGAAAAAATGAATTGTTTTTCCAAAATGCTCAATTCCAAAATGCCGATTTCTCACTTCTTAATTCTTGTTGATTTCGAGCGAGCTTGATCCGCCATCGCCAATCCGAGAGAAGAAATGCTACACGAAAAAACCGTCCAGACTAGTCTTGGGCTGGAACCACGAAAGCCGGGGTGACAGTGACAGACTAACGGTGTAAGTATACCGTAAACCCGGAGATCATACAGTCGAGGTTGTTCTGGCCAAAAGCCTAACTGAGTTAAATTTCATCAATACAAGGTTCATTTTGTAAGGGTTTAACTCAAGGTTGATTCAATGTGAAGAATTGATGAAAAGTACCTGAATTATTATAAATTCCTTCCTGAGACTGGTAAAAGCGCCTCCCAGCAAGTGGGATCAAAATGAATGAATGACGAATATGACCAAGACATGTTCCCAAACAGCTAGAATAGCATCCAGAGGGACGGAATTCGCGGATTTCAAGGCCTGAGCCCGTTGACAAGCGATCGTCTGATAATACAAGAAATGGTCCCCACTTATCTGACTAAAGTGGGTACCATTTCACCGAAGTGGATTTGTAGGACTGGACCGGTGCTCTTGGTTGACTCATTGTGGACTGCAAGATGGCACCAGCTATCATGCTGTCCAGTCCGCTGATTCTGATTACGTATGAGACGACGTCTTTATCTACATTTTGTGGCGGCTCCCGTAGCTCCGAACGTGGAGAAGCAAGTTAGGTTATATCCCTGCATACATCATAAACTCCAAATATCTCAGCGTTGTGCCCAAGATCCGCTCGAGCGAGGCAAGGAGTGTTAAGTGTGCAACATACTGTCACATAGAGACTCGTGACTTTTGTGTTTCAAAAAATATTCAGATTACCAACCATGTATTCCAAAGGTCACGTCGATCGTGGGAAAATAGGATCGCCCATCAAACGTTGTACCACCACGTACTGAACTGCATGAAGAATCTTCGGAATTGGAGTTGGCACAGGGTTCCGAGAAGCACTAAGTCGTCAAATCGATGAAAGACTCAAAGGTTCAGTCCAATAGTGTTGACTTCTTGTCACTTCTCCTTGCCTGCCTTCTTCTCTGCTGCGCATTCAGCATCTTGCCAGTATGTTATAATACGATTGTTTGATGAATCATGAGTCAATGAATCAATCGTGTTGTGTTTGTTCGACTTGAAGTCCTGAATCTCCACTTCATTAAAGACACAAATATACACTCCCTTCATAGCCGGATGTGAGCCAAACCTTCCCACCTTTCAGCGTTTGTAGTCCGGGTGGAGGTTCGAACTCCCATAATCTAACTTCTCTGATTGCAAGCCATGTACTCAAAGTGTATTCAGGACAATGAGATCATAAACACTTGCTCCTTCACAGACAAATTATCCAGAACTGAAAATAATAACCTTGCTGTCTACTATTTTCGCAAGAGCATCAGACAAGCTCTTTGTTACATAAAGATCTAACCCAACTCTGGGTGACTTCCTCAATACTACAGCCGCTGTGGGCTTTCCTAGATACCAGTCCCACTCCCAATTCCTACTCAGAGTTCAATGTCGACTTCTCAGCTCCCACCTTCAGACCCCACCAGATTTCTCTCTCGGATTCAACTCTCACTTTTCAAGTTCAAATTCAGATCCCAACTGTCAGATTTCAGTCTCAGATTTCACTTCACTCACATCTCCCACTCTCAGGTCTTCCACTCAGATCTCAGCTCCCACTCACAGATTACACTTCAATCTCAGATCCCACTCTCAGGTCTTCCACTCTGATCTCAGCTCCCAGGCCGAGCACACCACTTCCGTCTCCACACACGCACACCACCAGCTCTCGCACACTGGTACACTACAAGCTCTCGCACACTAGGCCGAACACACCACCAGGTCTCAGCTCCCACGCCGAACTCTCCACTTCGAAGTCCAAGGCCGAGACACCCACAGCCCGCCTGCATGCCCCACTCGCAATGATGGACAGCTGCCTGCTCCCCCTGCGCGACTACACGCCGCCGCCGCCGCCACACCTGTACATTCTACATCCTGACCACCCGATATCCGCCGGAGGGGATCTTCTTTCGCGCACCGCCGAAGGCATCCACCCGCAGAAGACGCACGACCACACCTTTGCTTATCCATAACAGTCACTCCCGACACCCATAACTCACAGACCCTAGCTCTGTTTCACAAGTTCGTGGGCTCGTTGGAACGAGCAGGTCGAGCTCTTTCCAACGAGACCCTAACTGAGTCAAACCGTTACGAATTGAGAAAGTTATGCCGGTTTTACCCTTCGCCGAAGGCGCCGGCACGAAGTTCGCCGACCTCGAGTTCTCCGGAGGCGAGTTTTCCGGTTTGATGTCTTCTGGTTGGATAGCTTCCGGTTGGATATCTTCCGGTGAGATAGCTTCCGGTTGGATAGCTTCCGGTTGGATATCTTCCGGTGAGATAGCTTCCGGTTGGATAGCTTCCGGTTCGATGTTGTCCTACCCTATCCGCCGCTTCCGACGCTCATAACTCAGTGACGCCTTATCCGTTTGAAGAGTTCTTGGTCTCGTTGGAACAAGCGTCGCGAGCTCTTTCCAACGAAACCCTAATCAGATCAAACCGTTAACAAATGAAAAAGATATGCTGATTTTACTGTTTCGCCGATGGCCCTTCCCCGAAGGCCCCTCTATCCGTTATCTGTTACGCCGAAGGCGTCCGGAGCCGAAAACGTCCGGAGACGAAGGCGTCCGGAGCCGAAGCCGTCCGCAGTTGTCGCCGGAGGCGTCTGGAGCCGAAGACGTCCGGAGCCGAAGGCGTCCGGAGCCGAAGACATCCGGAGCCGAAGCCGTCCGCAGTTGTCGCCGGAGGCGTCCGGAGCCGAACTCGCCTCAACCCTTCCCATCAGTAACTTCCGACACTCACAACTCAGTGATGCCTCATCCGTTTTGAGCGTTCTTGGTCTCGTTGGAACGAGCGTCGCGAGCTCTTTCCAACGAAACACTAACTGAGTCAAGGTGTCACACATTGAAAACGTCATGAGGGTTTCACTGTTTCGCCGAAGGCCTTTCCCCGAAGGAACTTCACCGAAGGCACTTCGCTGAAGACCTTGCCCCGAAGGCCCGCTTCCGCGCCCTTGCCTACTAGCTATTACATCAACTCCTAATCTTGCCAAAACTTCCAGAAAACTCCAAGCACAACATTGCAAGAGCTTAAATCTAAACTTTTAACTCTCATAGGGGTAAAAAGACATGTGAGCACAGTTTTGTGCTCACACCGGATTCTCTGAGCCCTCTTCCACTCTAGTCATCCCTATGTTGTACGGTAAATCTACAAAGTCAACATTATCTGGTGAGAATGGTTTCACTCTCCGTATTATAATATCCAGAACTGTTGGAATTGAATCAGCTTGAATGCCACTGATGTGAGCAAGGCATGATGCCTGAAATTCCTCATGAAAGCACGTGTGATTGATGGTGTGCACCACACACGACTGAGTTGCACATGTCAATTCCATGAAAGTGCGCAGTGAATAAAAAATTTGGATATTTCGTTATTGAAAGGTAAACATTTGAGATAAATGTAACAAAGCATGAAATTTAGAAGCAACTTGTGATGTCATATCTTCGACATAATATGACATCATACAGCTAGAATTAATTTAATAAGTAATTATATCTCAGAATATAATTTTTAGAAATTTATGAAATTGTGAATTATTTGTAAATTTTAGAAAGTGATAGACGTCAGAAAAAGTATTTGTAATTTATTTCAAATTTAATTTTTACAAATAAAACTAACATGTAGGAATATCGTTACAAATTTTATTTAAAGAAGGAAGTTGTAATGAATTTTCAAAACTTAAATTACAAAATTTATTTCATGTTACTAGGCTTAGGTTATATATTTAAATAGAAAATATTCGTAATAAGTTAAGTTTATTTATAAGGAACGAAATGTTTGAAATTTTATTCAAAAGTGATCATGAATAGACACAAATTACTACTTAGATTCTAGTATGATAAATTTTTCATATAATATAGTGATAAGCTCTTGATATATGTAACATGCATTTTCAATAACTTGTGTTGAAATGTCAGATAAATTTAACAGATTTGAGTAAAATCTATCTCTAAAGTCTACTAATTAAGTCGATGCATGGAAATTTATGATTATGCTAGTTTACAGACATGAAGTATAATGCAGTATCTGTGACCAAATAGTGATCACATCATAGCATCGAATCTCTCATGATCATATGTAGATTTGCCAAGATATATAGTGTGTGATGAAACTTCATATCTAGTTGGATGTGGATCCATGCATATTACGGTTTGAAGGTGATTTAGTGATTACAAATAATGGTAAGATCCATCATTTGATAGGTATAACATCTGATGTGTATTCCATTTCAAAGAATGGTTAGTTCTTTAAGTTGATAGTTCAGCATTGGAAGATAGATAGAGTCTTCTTTTATAGGTCAGATAGTGATTATATTCATTTTTTATTAGAGTGACTATGAAAAAGCATGGGGACATCAATCGCTATGGGTGACGTTCTCAACGCAATCATGGCGGAGATGAAGGAGTTGAAAAAAATGATAGTAGATGGGCATACCAAGTAGCAAGCCATGAAAGATAAAATTTTCGCATTTGAGAGTGAGATAGTAGAGACAGAAAGAGATTGAGAGATGGAAGTTGAACCTCAAGTTCAAGCTTTCCAAGTTAAGCCAGAACCAACTCCTATTGATGAAGTAAAATCAAATAAAAGACGACTTCAAGAGATTGAAGATCAAGCAAATCTTTTATTTTGAATGGAAAAATATTGTAAGGTGGAAGCTTATAAAGGGTATAGAGCGATGGATAATGAAGCTGAATAATCATTAATCTCATTTTCATGTTTCTAATTACATTCCAGGAATATTCATGAGATCTTATCTTACGGATAAGGCTCTCACATTGTACACAATATAGGAGAGAATGTTGTTAGAACGAGGTGTTACCATTTTGTGAAATGGAATGCAATAAACACTTCTGCAAAATTTTTAAACAATGAACTCTCTTCAAACTACAAAAATGAAGTTGTGAGATTTGAAGCAGAAATGACGTATCCATAAATACATTGAAAAAATCTTAATCTTTAAATATTTATCATAGATATAAATGGTGAAGAAGCCTTAGACGTGTTAAAACAAGGCTTGAAAGATCAAATTTGAAAGGAGTTGATCGTAAGCAATCCATCTGCAGTGAATGAAGCAATCGCAATTGTTCAACGAATTTTGAGTGCTTTTGGTGTCACACACGGTGAATCAGTAAGCAATTTTTGAAATCCATCTGGCCCAACATTTATGGAATTGGAAAATCTTTGACATAGAGAAGGTTTTGCACCAACAGGATGACCATCGCCAAGACTTGGAGGTGAGATGCGTTGACCAAAAGTTCAAAATTTGCAAGAAGGTTATGCCAATAAGGGAATGGTACGAGGAGAAACTGGAGTTCGTGACAATCGTCAATGTTATGCATGTGGACGAATGGGTCACATTGCCAAGTTTTGCCGAATTTTGACCGGCACCACAAGGAGTACGGTCCAAACAGCGACAATAGTTCAACAACATGGAGGGGATAGAGTATGAAGAGGTGGAGGAAAAAGTTTCAGAAAACAAAAATCACAAATAAACTTGCCTCGCGACCTTACTGATTCTACAAAGTGAAGAAAAAGCGAGGTTGGAAGATAGTAATGGTTGGGAGCTTATGGAAGGAGTAAGAAGCAAGCTTAACCCATTGTCACCAATGGTTTGATGGAAGAACACAAGGTGAGAATTTTAATTGATCTTGGAACAACAGAGAATTTTTTATCAAGTCGTGTTGCTATGAAGTTAGATTTGATGTTAATAAAGTACGTGAGTGATGAAGTTGAATTGCCAAACAGACAATACAAGTGATAGCAACACTACCACGGAATATAGAATTATCTATAGGTAGATACAAGGAGAGCATTGAATGGAGACTAATTCATTTAGCTCGATATGATGTCATCCTTGGAATGCCATGAATAGAGCAATATAATTCGGAGGTAGATTTGAAAGGACAAGTGATTACAGGTAGTGGGTGGAAAATCTATGAAGATAGAATATAATCTCATAATAGTAATTTGGCTCTTTTTGTCATGGCTAAAACATCCATTTCTAGAGATTATGTTTCCTTGAACTTATAAAAGATATTAGGTCCACTGACAAACTTTACATCCCGGAAACCTTGAACGATATTTTTATGGAGTATAAATATGTTTTTCCATATGATCTACCTGCAAGATTACCAACAAAGAGGCGAGTAGATCTGCAACCTCCGGCCTGGGTCTCACTCAGTTGTATCTCAGATGGCTTTGCGGTAACGCATCATGATTCTAGAAGACTAGGATTCATCCTCACACTCATAGCCCAAACACTCACTCACACCATCAGTCAAGGTAGCACTCCAACTCACACACACATCGACACTCCAAGGTACTGAAAATTGTCACCCTTTTATATATAAATAAAATCCTAACACGTAACTCTCCAAACTTGTTTGAGAGTTGCTACTCTAACTCTCTATTTATACTACTTGAAACATGTGATAATTTCTCTTAACTCACTTTTACCTAGGTAAGTTTGACTGACCCACAATATGTGGCAACATGTCATTACCCTAGCTAAATCTTCTAGAAGTCTCCGGAATCCAAGGTTGAGGTGACGACATGCCATTGGAAGCTTTTAAACTTCTACAAGCTTCTTAGCCACTAACTTAACATTAGATTTAGTCTATCCAATCATCTTTCATATATTGAGTCAAACCAATCAAATCCAAGCTTCTGGTGAAATATCTAATCCCTTGGAATCTAGAATTTTGTAAAAGACAAAATAGAAGTGTTCACTACACTCTTCTAGAACTCCGCCAACTATATACATTGTAGCTAAACTTAGTCATAACTAACTAAACTTAGTTATAACTAACTAGTTTAGTCATAACTAGCTAGACTTAGCTATGCCTTGACTAATTATCCCTAATCACTTGACCACTTCTAAGACTTAGTACATATGTGCAACATCCGATCTTACAGATCACAAGATTGAGGTGATACCTAGAAGTACACCCACTTGCAAAGCTCCATTTCGTTTGGCTCCAAACGATTAGGAACAATGCAAAGCTCAAGTGGAGGAGATGTTGAGCAAAGAATTCATTCAACTAAGTTTTCACCTTATGGAACTCCAGTGCTCTTTGTGAATAAGAAAGATAGATCCATGGGACTATGCATCAACTATCAAGGGTTGAATTAGCAAACAATGAAAAACAAATATTCATTACCTCGTATGGATGATTTGTTTGATCAATTTCAAGGAGCGAAGTACTTCACTAAGTTAGATTTGAGAAGCGGCTACAGTCAAATTCAAATTGCATATGAAAATGTCCACAAGACAGCTTTTCGTACTAGGTATGGCCACTTTGAATATCTAGTGTTGTCTTTTGGTCTCACTAATGCATCAGATACATTCATGGGATTGATGAACAATATCTTTCGCACTTATTTAGATAAAACTGTCATTGTTATTCTAGATTATATATTGGTGTATAGCAAAACTTAGAATGATCATAGAAGTCATTTATGAAAGGTACTTCAAGTTTTGAGAGACAATCAATTGTATGCAAAAATTTCAAAATGTGAATTTAGCAAATCTGAAATAGATTACTTGGGTCATAGAGTTATAGCCGCAAGAATCCAAGTGATGAGTGAGAAGATAAATGTCATTTAGAACTAGACAGCACCTAAGGATCAAACTCAGTTCAAGATTTTTTTAGGTCTCACTGGATTCTATCAGAGATTTGTGAAAAATTTTGCTTGCCTAGCTCATGCCTTGACTTCCATGTTAGGAAAAATAAAAAATGAAGGTGGAAAACAGCTCAAGAGTTAGTTTTTCAAGCATTGAAATATGCTTTGTTATACGCACCTAAACTCATGCCTTGACTTCCATGTTAGGAAAAGTAAAAAATGAAGGTGGAAAAAAGCTCAAGAGTTAGTTTTTCAAGCATTGAAATATGCTTTGTTATACGCACCTAAACTCAAGCGGAATGATACTAACCGTCCCATCAAGTTTGCTAGTAACGCATTAGGTATAACAGTAGGTGACATATTTCAACAAGAATGGGATGATGGATTGCATCCGATTGCTTTCTATTCTCGAAAGTTGGTGGCGGCGGAACAAAATTATCACACAACACAACAGGAAAAGTTAGTCATTATGTTGACAACCAAACATTTGAAGCATTACTTGAGTGATAATGAGTTTGCGGTGTATACAGATCATAAATCCTTGGTTTATTTGGAAACTCAAAAGGATCTATCTAAATAATAAATCCGATGTGCAAAGTGGCATCAACGCTTCAACATGAAGATTTTGAATGTGGAGAAGAAGAATCAACTTGCGGATGCTTTCACACGCATGTTTTGTTTGAATCAAGTAGTAGAAGTGAAAATTCAAGTTAATTGGTGGAGCAAGATAACACAAGCCACAAAGGATTATGACACAAGCACAATGACAAATAGTGACAAAGGAGATGACACAAGCCACAAAGGAGTATAAAGATAAAAGATTCGGCAGCGAGCACTACTACCTAGAAAGGTGAAAAATTCTCGAGGTTTGGCGTTTTACCGACGGCGGATATGGAGTTCAAAAGATCACGATTTGCGCACAATGATTTTGACCGAATCATGACATAGCCATTGCAGGCTATGTGTGAGTGGAGAAAACCGTGGAGAATATACAACGAGTGTACTATTGACCCAAGATACGTGAGAATGTGGAGTCTTATGTTCGAATTTGTGTTGCTTGTTAACAAAACAAGACAAATAATAAAAGACCAATAAATTTATTACAGCGTCTTCCTATTCCTAAACAACGATGGGAACATGTTACCATGGATCTGGTATGTGAGTTACCAAAGACTTTGTTAAGACATGATTCAGTGATGGTTTTTGTGGACAAATTGAGAAAGATGATTGACATCATGCCAACCACAAAAACGACAATAGTTCCATAACTAACTCAATTGTATCTAGATGCAGTTTTTGTGAATCATGGTTTAAACAAAGTGTTCATCATGAATACATGTACTCACTTCACTAGGTTATTTTAAATAATTTTGTTTAGTTTTTTCAAAACAAAACTAGCAATATCAACCGCCTATCATACTCAAATTGATATACAAACGGAGAACTTTAATAGAACCATAGAGGATATGTTATGAATATTCACATTAGAAAAGCAAGAAAAGTGAAACAACATTGTGACACTTGTGAAATTTGAATATAATTACTTCGTTAATGTATCGACAAAATTGTCTTTATTTTATTTCATGTATGGAACTTATACTCTAACTCCAATTTTGATGAGAATTTCAACAAAAAAAAAAAATTGGACCAAATTTGTAGCAATCAACAAATTTGTGTGTAAACTAGTGTCGTATATAGATTTCTTCACCAATACGAAAGTCTACTAACATGTATCTTACAACCAATCCATGGTATGTTATTTGCATACAAAAAATAGTCTAGCATTCGAGTGATGTTGGTTGACTAGCACTACTCATCTATTCTATAGATTGCAACCTCTATGAGATGGAAAGAGTGGCTATTACATGTTAATCTCTATGATAAGTTGAGTCGTTCACCGAACACTTTACTAAACCCTATTTCATCGTACAACTTAGTCAACGACATGTCTTTGACTATGTCAACTTGACATAGTCAAAAAGCAACTCAGTGAACCTGAATAGGAGCTTAGCACAGGTGTCGGACTTGGACTCTCATAGCTCATGTTAGAAAGAGAGCACTGGTAATGACTACGAGCTATTCCTTGGTTTCTACGATCCATTTGTTCTTACCTTGCGACCCAATGTTCATCTGGAAAACATATGTCAGCCCTCATTCGGGAACGAACGTAGAGAATGTATGATAATTCGATAGTGAGTGGGTGCTAGCAGTCTCGTGGGTATTAGCAATCTCGCAGTTGCTAGAAATTCACGGCAAGTCTTATCCATGGGCCTTGATCTGGTCTAATTATTGAATCCTGCCCGTTCCTGAGTCTCGGAGTAGCACCCTCAGGCCATGAGTGTGTGACTTTGCTCTGAATACGAGGTTTACAATTGCAATCCCCTCGGCGAATGCAATTGGAAGGGCAAGAATGATGCATTCTGACTGTCAATCTGCTGCAGCCATGGCTTCCCAGGGATCTCGTCTGCGCTAGCCGTGGGCATCATTAGTTTCATCCTCGGCTCGTTACCCACGACGTCTACCGCTGGATTCGTGAGCGATGGGGTAGGCGGGCGACGGCCGTTCGAGTATGTCGTCCTTCAGGACTGGGAGACTCTGCAGCGTCAGGAAGGATGCGCAGCGATGGGCGTCTCCCAGATCGTCAATTCTCCGAACAAGATGTACAGCTTCGCACAAGCTATCTTGTGCCCGGATCGAGAATTATCTCCGTGGAATATCAGCTTCGTGTTCGGAGCGTCGAACAATCCAATGTCGCTAGACTTCCCTCCTCAGGGCTGGACGTGGACAGGTACAGGTCCAAGACTCTGGGAATCTCGTCCTCGTCCACGAAGATGGCAAGTCTGTCGTCTGGAAGGCTCAAGACATTCCCGTGCTGCCTCTGCTGCCGCTCAGTGAAGCTGCAAATTCGAAAACCGGATATCTGAGGACTGCAATGTCGGCCGTTCTAGTCGCTCACGTGCTTCCGCTCCTCATTAGCTGTTTATGATCCTGACATACTTTTCCAGAGTTTGGACATTCCAGGTTTCTGAAAGGAAGCGCAGGTTGTTAACCGAAATCACCGAACCTCTGAGTAGATTCGTCTCAGTCACTCACTGAGCTTGACTGATACTGCATTTCTGAGATTGCATTTGGAATCTGTTCCGCTAGATCTAGAAGGCCAATGTGTACGGGGAGGAGGTTTGAATTTGCTTACCTCCCGAAAGGGATCAATATAATTTAGACTTCATCCGAATGCTGTGAGCTATTGAAATCATATTTTTGAGCTCAACGAATTGGCATGCTTCTGCTTCTGCATTAGTGATACAAGGAATCGAACGAACGAGGAGTGTAGTATAATCCTTCTTTGGGGTAGAGGAATGAAGTACAAGACCCTGTTCGTCTGTATCAGATCCTAGAACCTTGAAACTTGATGGAGCTGGGCTACGTTCAAGAAATGTCAGTGACGCTTGTGAAAGAAAGATCGACAACTCATCAGATTCTTTAGGACAGTGACTTCTTAGCCATTAGTAATTTGTTTTGATGAACAGCCAACACAAGTCAAATTCTCGTACGTGACATTTCAGTGTCTTCTGCATCGAGCAGCTATGCAAACGTAGGAACTGACGCGTTGACGTGATCACACCTTGCTAAACTTTTGGCTAGATCAACCCCGACCGTATGCCCATCCGACTGTGAAGAACTCACCCGCCGATCGCGCACACTATATAGACCGTCTGATGGCATACGGTCGGGGTTGTTCTAGCCTGCGGTCTTGCTAAGAACGTCGTAGAACTCGAAACCAGAGTCGTTCACCGGACACTTTTTCAATTTCAGGTCGATTTCTGTAGTATTATACAACAGCAGAAGTATAATACACATATGTGTACTCTCATTTTAACGCTGCAGTGATTTGATTTGACTTTTCATATGTTAAACTTTTACTTGGAAATATGGCATCTGAAGCAGGTAATATCCAATTTAAAAGTGGTTTCAATTGCCGAGAATTGCTGGTCGATAGCAAATTGAGAGAACTATTGACTCGATAATCAAAAGACTAAGACACTGAACAGTGATAGTACGCCTATATGTATAAATAAATTCAAGCCTACTATCACGCCCTCGAAGTCAACCTTCTAGCTAACAAGAATGTCTCAATCTCCTCGTTGCTTTACATGCTAACTGAGGTAAGTTTCATCGATACAAGATTCATTTTTAAGGGTTTTACTCAAGGTTGATTCAATGTGAAGAATTGATGAAAAGGGCCTGAGATAATTATAAATTCCTTCTTAAGACTGGGAAAAGCGCCTCCCAGCAAGTGGGATCAGAATGAATGAATGACGAATATGACCAAGACATGTTCCCAAACAGCTACAATAGCATCCAGAGGGACGGAATTCGCGGATTTCCAGGCCTGAGCCCGTTGACAAGCGATCGTTTGATAATACAAGAAATAGTCCCCACTTATCTGACTAAAGTGGGTACCAGTTCACCAAAGTGGATTTGTAGGACTGGACCGGTGCTCTTGGTTGACTCACTGTGGACGGCAAGATCGCACCAGCTATCATGCTGTCCAGTCCGCTGATTCTGATTACGTATGAGACGACGTCTTGATCTACATTTTGTGGCGGCTCCCGTAGCTCCGAACGTGGAGAAGCAAGTTAGGTTATATCCCTGCATACATCATAAACTCCAAATATCTCAGCGTTGTGCCCAAGATCCGCTCGAGCGAGGCAAGGAGTGTTAAGTGTGAAACATACTGTCACATAGAGACTCGTGACTTTTGTGTTTCAAAAAATATTCAGATTACCAACCATGTATTCCAAAGGTCACGTCGGTCGTGGGAAAATAGGATCGCCGATCAAACGTTGTACCACCACATACTAAACTGCATGAAGAATCTTCGGAATTGGAGTTGGCACAGGGTTCCGAGAAGCACAAGTCGTCAAATCGATGAAAGACTCGAAGGTTAAGTCCAATGGTGTTGACTTCTTGTCGCTTCTCCTTGCCTGCCTTCTTCTCTGCTGCGCATTCAGCATCCTGCCAGCATGTTATAATACGATTGTTTGATGAATCGTGAGTCAATGCATCCATCGTGTTGTGTTTGTTCGACTTGAAGTCCTGAATGTCCACTTCATTGAAGAAAGAAATATACACTCCCTTCACAACCGGATTCTCTGCCCTGGAGTATCTGAGCCCTCTTCCACTCTAGTCATTCCTATCTTGTACGGTAAATCTGCAAGTCAACATTATCTGGTGAGAATGGTTTCACTCTCCGTATTATAATATCCAAAACTGTTGGAATTGAATATTTGATATTACTTTCGAATGAGATCAAATACAACTGATGTGAGCAAGGCATGATGCCTGAAATTCCTCATGAAAGCACGTGTTATTGAAGGTGTGCACCACATAGATTAAGTATTTATCGTGAGTTGCACATGTCAATTCCATGAAAGTACTCATTGAATAAAAGATTTGGATATTTTGTTATTGAAAGATATGCATTTGAGATAAATGTAACCATGCATGAAATTTATAACCTACGCGTGAGCATATTACGGCGAAGATATCACATCATACAGCTAAAATTAGTTTATTTAAGCATCTATATCTTAGAGTATAATTTTAAAAAAATTATGAAACTTTGCAAATTTTAGAAAGTGATAGGCCTTAGAAAAATTATTTAAGGTTTATTTCAAGTTTTTTTTAATAATAAAATTTAGATGTAGGAATATGGTTACAAATTTTATTAAAAAAGTAAATTCTAATGAATTTTTGGAACGTAAATTACAAATTTTATTTCATGATATTAAGCTAAGCTTATATTTTTAATAGAAAAGATTCATAGTTAGTTAAGTTTATTTATAAGGAATGTAATGTTTGAAATTTTATTCAAAAATAATCATGAATAGACACAAATTAGTATTTAGATTATAGTGTGATAAATGGTATATAATATATAGTGATACGCTATTGATATGTGCAAGATGTATTTTCAATAACTTGTGTTGAAATGTGAGATAAATTCAATGAAATTTGAGGATAATCTATCCCTGAAATCCACCAGTTATGTCAACCCATGGAAATTTGATTATGCTAGTTTACATACATGAAGTATAATGCAGTATCCATGACCAAATAGTAATCACATCACAACATCGAATCTTTCATGATCATATGTAGATTTGCTAAGGTATATAGTGTGCAATGAGATTTCATTCCTAGTTGAATGTGATTTCATGCATATTATGGTTTGACTGTGATCTTGTGAGGACGAATAGTGGTATAATCCATACTTTGACGGCTATACAATCTCAAAAAAAGTTTAGTTCTTTGAATTGAACCTTCAGCATTGAGACATAGTCCGTTTGTGAATAGCACCCGGATATCAAGATTCCCATTAGCATCTACTTGCATTCTCCTAGTAGTGGAGTGGACTTAGCTTGACTGTTTGTGATCTTCCATTTTATGTTTTATGACCTTATGTTATTCTCAGAAATCCATTACAAAGAAAGATTGAAAGCTATTGATTGGTGTCCAAATCACCGGAGAGTAGTGACGACGGTTAACACAATTCTTACATTGGTATAAGAATTGTTTTGACTTCAACATGGAGTTGGGTGTTATGACCGGCCCTGGAGTTGGCTAGTGTTACGCAATTTTTTTCCATTCCTATGGATACAGTGATATGGAAAGGAATTTGATACTGAATACGACATTGGACCTACTAGAGATTAGGTTAATGAAATTGTCATATGGTGAATACACGTCAGCCATTGTCATGCCTCTTATGAAAGATGTACCATGGCAACTATACAATTAAGCTAATGTGTATGAACTGTCGTCCTATCAATCGGCAGACTATGTCCAATCAATATGTCATGGTTATTTTTCGGAATATACGGAATCTCCCAACGTGTACCTTACAACCAGATCCATGGCATGTTACTTGCATAAAATTACTAGTCTTGCATTCAAGTGATGTTGGCTTACCAACACGACTCACGGATTCTATCAATTGCAACCTCTATGAGATGGAAAGGGTGGCTATTACATGTTAATCTCTGCATAAGTTGTCAAGTATTTCGTTGTTCAAGTATACTGCATGCTCGAGAGACAAAGAACTTGTCTCCCAGTAGCCTCATCTTTGCTCGTCCTTTGCATAATTTTTCACAAAGAGCTCGACATATATGTTTTCGATCAATGATTGCGATGAACTTCTACAATGAAGGTCAACTTTAACTTATGTCTGAAGCGACCGACCATTATACTGCAGTTGCCAACTCAATTCAGATAGTTAGTCATTTATTTGTTCGAGGCGACGGACTTCCATTTTGTCACGATATGTGGAAAAAGATGTCGTTGACATAGTCTTCTTCAACAAGCAACTCAGTGAAGCTGAGTATGAGCTTAGCACAGATGTCAGACTTGGACTCTCAGAGCTCATGTAAGAAAGAGAGCACTGGTAATTACTGGGTGCTATTCTTTGGTTCTTCGACCCATTTGTTCTTACCTTGAGACCCAATGTTCATCCGGAAAAACATATGTCACCCCTCATTCGGGAACAAACGTATCGACAGTAGAAACAGTGCAAGCACGGGCGTGTATGATAATTCGAAAGTGAGTGGGCAAGCCATACAGAAATTGCCACTGGAATAGCTAAACTGTAGAGTCTGAAGCTTTCCAAGCTTACTCAGAATGTAAAATGGTTGCATCTTGACAACGCGATGACCCATGCATGAACGAGTGGACGAAATTATACAAGAAAGTCCAATAGCCTAGTGGTCAAAAGCTAGGGGGCCAAGTGGATAACAAAGAAGGATGGGACGACCCCATGAAGAAGTGATGGAACCGAATCGAAAGACAGTGTGCTGATTCCACTCACAAAGCTTTGTCCCGTGGTGTACTTTAGAAGAGAATCTGAAAATGAGGTTTCAAATAGAAGAGTATAAATGGCCATCTACGGCCTTCTGGATTCTGTTCTATTGGAGAAGTTTTTGGAGAATGGGGTTTAGTCTCTCAGAAGTCACTGACCGAGCATCTTCGACTACCGCCATGACCAACCAGGTAGCCGAGCACTTCGGGAAGAAGAAAATTTTCCAGTGGCCGGGGGCACCTCTCTCTCTAGCTCTCTAGCTCTAGCGTTCGGCCAGCACTCGGTAGTCTTGGGATATTCTTCCAAACTTTGAAATTAATAATTATTCCACCAAGTGCTCGGCTACCTGGTTGGTCATGGCTTGTCGAAGATGCTCAGTCGGCAATAAGTATAATACTAAAGCTGACTCTAGGCACAAAACGTTGACTCTTGATTCACTTCTGAAGAAAATCAGAGATTGAGTTTTCAAATGGTGGAAGGTGATATTCATGTATGGCCCTCCACATTCCTTCCTTTTGAATAAGGTTTTGAAACCTTGGGTACCACTCCATTAAATAATTATATAAAACACGGATTGTATGAACACCACGAAGGTTGAGGTAAATTAACGTGTTTATATAACAACATACGGACCTCAATCTAAACTTCGGTTCATTGTGAAAGCCTATTGGTCAAACTTGCCGTGTTATTGGGTTTTGAAATACTTTTTGCTATCCACTTGCCTCAGATTTCTTATCTTATTATTTCGAAGACAGGAGTGTGCTTTTGGATGGATCAGTGCGGCTTCAGAAGAGCAGACGTGATGTGTCCTATTGGCGAGAGATCAACTGCGTCCACTTCTTCAAGGCCGAGTAGACGATGTCGTTAAGTGCAGGACTCAGTGAGCGTGCGTGCAGGACTTTTGGACCGCAGCAGGACTCTTCGGGATCGATCATCGTGTGGAGGCCTGCCTGAGTGATGACAAAACTTCATTGTCAGAACGCACTGACGTTACCTACTCGTCAAAATTTGTAGAGTAACGAGAAACATCTCGTAGTAACCTCCATTCCCTTCCTACTCCACTGTAGTTTGTCAACGAAGACGTGTTCTTGTGTACCACAATACACATGATCAGAAAAGGGGCTGCTGAGGTTTGGACATGAAAGCGTGTGTAACATGTGATGAATTTTTTAATGGAGGTTTTATGTGCGAAGTTTGTACGTCCAAACCTTAGGTAGAATTGGAGTCGGTTGATTCCAAGTGACCCAGTGTCTACAGTGCAAGATAAACTTATGGACGCTGAGCTTGATACCAACTTACGTCATGTTCACCATCTTCGACTATTGTGCTGGAGGGGCCGGAGTCAGCGATATATAATGCATAAGTCTATTCAAGAGAGACCATAACCTCGAGTTCAACTTGACAGTTTTTACAGTCTTCTAGCTCTCAAGCGCCCAACAGGTGCAGCAGCAGCTGTGTATTGTGATCGACGTCGAAAACGTCCTTGGAGAGCAAAGACTGCAGAAACTGTCAATATTCACTTGGAGGAATGGCGATTCGGGGAGCCAGGAAAGAATTTCTAAAATTCCTTCTCTGCCTAGGATCACTTCAGATACTCATAGGATCACTGAACGTATACGTAAAATGTGAGGTCCCCCGTGATCTCGTGCGAATGCTCCAGGAGCAAGCAAGTGACTCCTTGAATGACAGGTAAAACTGCTTAGAAGATATGAATGCTAGTCCAATTGCAGATTTCTTCTCTCTTGACGCCTATTAACTCTCAGAGATTGGAGTCCGGGCCTCTCGTATGTGCTACGCGAACGGTGCTTATCAGATGTATTTTGCATGATATAGGAAAAGTTCATGGGTTCTGGAGAAGGTGATCTTGAATATCTGGGCTATCCAATATGGATTTTTCCGTGTACGTGGCTATTTCGTGGATTCGATCTAAAACTGAGAAGATTTTCCTCTTGCAGTTCTGCATTGCTCGATTTCAAAAGCGGGATTCTGGAAGATCCTTTGGGGGCCCTTCAAAACTGGAACGACACTTCTACTTTCTGTTCGTGGTCGGGAGTCCAGTGCGATGGTTTGCAGCAGCACGTCGTGTCTCTTAACCTGTCCTCTTTTGAGCTCAAGGGGCTCATCTCCGAATCAATAGGAAGCTTATACTCTCTCACTACTCTCGACCTCAGTCACAACTCACTCTTCGGAGCCATTCCTTCAACAATCGGAACTCTGAAGAACCTCACCATTCTATATCTGACGGGCAACATAGAGCTCACAGGTTCCATTCCGGATAGTATCGGCGGCTGCACCCAACTCAAAGATTTTCAGATTGGCTTAACCAATATCTCTGGAGCCATTCCTTCAACTCTCGGGAACTGTCAGCAGCTCGAGACATTGCGGGTATTTTCCAATGTTGCTCTAGATGGTCCAATCCCGAGCAACTTGAGTCTTCTCCAAAGCTTGAAGGTGCTGGACCTGAGCAACAACACCTTGACTGGAGCCTTACCTGCTGATCTGGGACGTCTACAGCAACTGCAGGTGCTTGACCTCGGGAATAATCAACTGAGCGGCGAGATTCCCTCGCAGCTGTCACAGCTGAGTTCGTTGCTAGATCTATCACTTGATTTCAATCAGCTCACCGGACCAATACCTGAGCAACTAGGCCTGCTTTCCAACCTGAGAGTGCTGAACCTGACTCAAAATTCGCTCAACGGATCGATACCTGAACAACTGCAGCTGCTTACCAACATCAGAGTTCTGAACTTGACAAAAAATTCGCTCGGCGGGAATCTGTCCTCGGAGATGTGGAGAAATTTGGTCCATCTCGAGGAGCTACACCTCGACAGCAACAACTTCCAAGGCCAGATTCCAACCGCTCTGGGTGACTTGGGTTCTTTGAAAAAATTGAAGCTGAGACAAAACGCTTTTAGCGGCGAGATTCCTCCGAGCCTCGGTGCACTTGGGAATCTAACCGACCTGGATTTGTCCACGAACACACTCACCGGCACGATACCGACTACTTTTGCAAATTTGTCTGCGCTTAGGATGATCTACATCAGAGATACCCAGCTGTCGGGCCCCATCCCATGGGGCACCCTGAGTCAAATTCCTCACCTGGAGGAGATTATGTTCACTGGAAACCAATTCAACGGGACCTTGCCTCTCACATTTGCCAATTTTTCTGCTGTCCAGAAGATGGAGATCGGGTTCAACCAGCTGACTGGCTCTATTCCTGACGGAATCTGCGACAGCTTCCCGAATATCAGGGAGGTCTCTTTCCAGTACAACCACCTCATGGGCCCCATACCACCCTCGATTAAAAACTGCACAAAGCTGGAGGACATCGTCTTTTCTCACAACAACATTAGCGGCCCGCTTCCGAGTACACTAGGGGAATGCGCCTCACTTCAATGGCTTGAAGGTTGGGGCAATGTTCTCACGGGGCCTCTGCCTCCAGAGTATGGATCACTCAAGAATCTGACGGCTATCAACTTCGACAACAACAAGCTCTCAGGACCGATTCCTCAAGAGTTTGAGAATCTTCTCCAGCTGTTTCACCTCTCCCTGGCCACCAACAACATCAGTGGTCCAGTTCCTGCATTTCTGGGTAGTCTTCCGCGTCTCTTGTTTCTGAATCTTGGTACCAACTCCTTGACTGGAACCATCCCGCCAGGGCTCTTCAACTCATCTTCGGTGCTTCTACAGATACATCTTGACTCGAACCGGCTGGAGGGAGAAATTCCTGAGCAGATAGGGAGAGCAGGAAGTCTTCAACAACTGAAGTTTCACAACAACAGGTTCAATGGGAGCATCCCCTCGACCCTGGGAGATCTGACAAACCTCACCACTTTGTTTCTGCGGAAAAACTCGCTCTCAGGTGCCATTCCCGAGAGTCTTGGGCTTCTTGTGAAGCTCACCGGCCTCGACATCGGTGATAATCACTTCACGAACGAGTTTCCGAGCTTTCTCAGGAATTTAACCAACCTGCAGTCCCTCTGGCTCTCCAACAACTCTCTCACTGGAGGAATTCCGGAGTGGATCGGTGAGCTGGGCAATTTGGAGTACCTTAGTTTGGGGGACAATAACCTGGAAGGCCCTATACCCGCGCAGCTGGGGGATATTACCAATCTGACATACTTGTCCATCAACAACAACAAGCTTACTGGTCCAATTCCAGACTCGTTCAGTCAGCTGACAGAATTAGTACTCCTGAACCTGGCCGCGAATTCTCTGAGTGGTGAACTGACGATAGATTTCAGCGGATACAATCCCTCCAAAAACATCTCCGTCTTCTTGAGCGACAACAATCTAACAGGTCCGTTCCCGAAGTCACTCCAAAATGCGTCCCTCGAGATCCTAGATCTGAGCAACAACCACTTCCAGGGATCTCTCCCGGACCTGCCCGGCTGGGCACCCACACCTCTGAAAGTATTCCTCCTCAGATCTAACAGTTTCACCGGAGAGATTCCATCGTGGGTGTGGCATCTCGAGTACTTGCAGCTCATAGATTTCTCAGCAAACGACTTCGAGGGCAGGCTTCCTGCAGAGATGAACAACCTGAAGAAATTGAAGGTCGTTTCGAACAGTGTCGAGGAGTCTGACAACAGATTCGAGCCAACCGAAGGCTTCGATGCCCGCCAGTTCACTCACTACGAGTACGGGCTGCACCTCAAGGGCAGCTTCCAAGTGCGCACCTCCGTGTCCGCCTCGTTCACGAGCCTGGACCTGTCGCAGAACGCCTTCGCCGGCGACATCCCGCCGCAAATGTACGAGCTGCGCGGGCTGCGCTACCTGAATCTCTCCCGCAACGCCTTCACCGGCGACATCTCGCCGGCCATCGCGAATCTCGACGCCCTGGAGCACCTGGACTTCTCACACAACCGCCTCGCCGGTCCGATTCCCGCCGGCTTGCCGAGCGTCGGCGTGCTCGACCTCTCGTACAACAACTTGTCCGGCGCCATGCCCGGCGAGATGTCCCGGTTCTTCCCCGCGTCGTTCGCCGGCAACCCCGAGCTCTGCGGACTGCCCTTGGCCGCCTGTTCCGACAGCGTGCCCACCTCGCCGGTATCCTCGGCCTTGCCGGGATTGGAGAGCAGCCTCGCCGACGATCTGCTTTCTCTCGACGCCGGCATGGCCTTCGTCGTCGGCTCTGCCATCGGCTTCATCGGCGTTTTCGTTCTGATCGTCACGAGTCCGCGACTCCGCTTCCTCGTCTGCTTTCGACCCTCGATCCCCGATTCCTCCGCGTGCTCTCTCGATCCCAAATAGACCCTCTCATCGGCAGCCCGTGCAGTTCCAGCTCGAGTTCCCACCATGTACAGAAAATCTGAATCGTTTTTCCGCCAAGAAATCAGAAGATTTGCGAGTAGAATCAGAGCAGTTTAACGACAACGGGATAGGACAGTCCAGTAAATATTGATTCGGGTTGCGACCATGGACTAAGGTACTCCCTAAATTTCAGGGGTGAGTTATAAAATTCGTGTAGAAATTAGTGCATTCAGATAGGATTTATATTTCTTGTAGACATTGTTCAATACTTATGGCGGGATCACCACATGTAAACAACATACTTCACGGGAATGTAATATATCCCATGGCCTCAGTAGTTTTCGTTTCTAAACTATCACGGGCTAATTTTTTGAACAGAGCCTACCAATTGTGGGCAAAGCCGTAAATTTTCTTTAGTACACTTTTGGCGATAATACGGGATCACCTATCCTCGTCACTAAGGGCTCCCCACTTTCGGGGGAACGCGAGCACTGCCCGCCCTGGCCCGATGCCAGGCGGTCCCTGGCCCGCAGCCCGACCTCCCGCTTCGACCAGGGAGGGCCGCCCCGCTCCCGGGTTTAGGGGTACTGGGGAGCCCTTAGTGGCGAGGGTCGCCTGCACCAGTGAATGTTCTCAGTTTGCCCCGGACCTTACGAGCCATTCAAACCAGTTCAAGGATAACTCCATTGGAGAACTCTCTCGGGCCTCTCTCTGTCCTGGGAAAAAAGCTTTGGAATCTCGAGACACGGCATGTTCGAATGAATACGTGAGGGTAGAATTGTTAACCAAAGCTATTTTTGATTCTTCTCTGATCTTGCGTTTGTGTAATCCTTCATTTCGAGTTCTCTTATGATTCTCCATCATGATAATACATGAATAGATTTACTTAAATGTAGAAATTGAAGAGAAATAAAAAGAGAAAAGAATGCTTTGGAAAAAAAAGTACTTAGTTTTTTTGAGAGGAAGAGTAAAGACCCAAACATGCTCATAGTTTTGTGATGGGAGTAGAGAGATAAATACAGAGTACAAGTTCCCTGTGGGGAAGGGAGGCCGCGAGGGAGGAGCCCGATGGTCGAGCGGGGCGGCCCTCTCTGTAGGGGAGGTCGGGCTGCGGGCCACAGACGGACCCGGGCAGTGCTCGCTTTCCCCCGAAAGTGGGAGCCCTTAGTGACGAGCGATCACCTATGGGTAAAAGATTCAGCATTAAGGTGTCATTTTCCTCGGGGCTTTCTTCACTTCTTAGTCGGTGATTCGTTTTTATCAAAGCTCATCAACTATCATGTACAGTATAATTGAGAGTTGGTTCATAAGAATAAATTTGAAAAAAATTATGTAACAAACACATAGTTGAAAATACTGAGAAATAAGAATATTACCAACTTAGAACATAATCGTCAAATTTAAGCATGAATCATTTTTATTCTGTAGTTGGAGATTATTAATATAATTGGTATTCTCACCTCATTGGTGTATGTTCTTCATGAAAAATGAATGGTATGTTTTGAAAAATCACGTGAAACGTCTAATTAACCAACAAGTTTATTGAATTAAATGTTGAGCTTGAACGTATTTCACCACATCTTGTTCTCAAAATAAAAAATCCCAATCCTATTCACATCAAACTTAAAAAATACGAATTATTCTACACAAATAGCACAATAAACTTTTCACTTTTAAGGCGTTCACTCGTCACTTCTTCACTTTGTGCTCCAAATATAAATGTTCTTGTATATGATTATTCGATGCACTAATATGCTTACAATAAAGTAGCATTGATCAATACTCCACAAAAACACCAACCTTCAGACATTTCTAAAAGAAATTTTGTAAAACTTTATCACTTTTTTTAAGTTGATAAACTCAGCAGAGAAAGTATACAAAGTTCTTAGATGCACACTTTCCAAGAAGATTTATGAAATTTTTGATAAAATTTGAAGAATATCATGTATATAATTCAATGAAGTAACTGTAAAAAATTTTAGAACATTTTTATATCTATATTTATATAATAAAATAAGTACATTATGATGAAAATTATGATGTTTCAAATGTAACTGGATATATATCCTTGAACTTTTTTACTTAAATGATTTCATGCAATTCATATGAATATTGATTACATTATTCAAATAGAATATCTTTTACAATCTTTAAATTTTCAGCCAATAGGTAATGATTAAAGAGTTTAAAATCTTCTGATAATTCGTGAAAACTTTAAAGGAAATTTTTTTTTAAGAATATAATGAATATAAAGCGAATTATATCTGTAAAGAAGTATAAACATTCGTTTTTGAATATATGGAAAAAAATGCACACAATAAATCAACCGACAGTGTAACGTGTCATTTCATAACGGCAGGAGTAACCGTCTTGGCATATGGCAAGTGGATGGATCGAACCGCCGATCGAGCTCTCAGAGATCGGGAATGATTTCCTAAGAATATTTATATTCAAATTTTTTTTTAATTCTTATAATTTATAACATCCAATGAATATAATTTATTTAAGACACATGAAAACAACAAATAAAATCGATTTTTTGCAATAAAAAGGAAAATATTATTAACTTAAATTTATATCAATAGATGCTTAAATGTTTCTTGATGATTTTGTAATCAATCATAATCATATAAGTTATTAATGGATATGAAAGATATCACAATTATTCTTATACTATACCATTACAATTTCATTATGATAGTTTGATCCATAGGGCCGATGTGTTGTCATTAATTATAATGAGAATTGAAAATATTTGAAAACTATAATCAATTATATATATATATATATATAAATTATTCAAGATGAACAATTGTCACGAACATAAAATCAAAATGAGTGGAATAGTTGAGTATAGATGTAAATCACAAACTTATCAACTGTGAAGCACAAAAATAAATTTCATAGCATAATTTTTATTGAAGTGAATTTAGATCTAAACATCTCAACATTTTTATTCAATTTTCTTGTATGTCTTCGAGTTCATAATTTGAGCAAAACCATAGATCAATAGTGATTTACTCAGCATTCTCTTATTTAGAACAGAAAATTGGAGGCGGCTAGTTATCTCTCACATGGCGCTAATTAGCCTTCACTCTACTATACGAAGGTCACTTATTGGTTCACTCGGGTTATAGGACCTGTGTGAGAAAAATAAACTTTGCAAGTTTCTGATCTTTTGATTGACGTCAAAGACGCATCCGTGGCTTTTGCCACGGAGGAACCATGACTGCTAGGTCTAGGTGCGAGTAGCCACGTCAAAAGCTTGATGTCGATGGGCTGATTGCAAAGATACCTTAGCAGTGGTGTTCCACCTTTGCAAATGCTTGCAAATCCGTGAAATCTGTGGTGACCAAAATCATTTCGGCACCGTTGAGGTTGAGTGATGTGGAGGGAGTTAATTCCGTGGTAACGTCGATATTGAGTACTGAAAAGGCGGGACGCAATAGGTTGCTCAGCAAGAATGCAATGATCGTGGCGAACAGAGCGGCGTGACGAAGAAATGTGAAAAGTATGTGGTTCCGTGTGCAATGTCCGTCAAGGTATATACACATTTTGAACTTGATGGTTTTCTCGTGGTATTTGTTCTTTTGAATTCGATGTTGAAGATCATTCGTCTTGGGCGGAGACGTCGCAGCTCGAATTGGAAAACTGACCGCCAAATTCATCGATGTTTCTTGGGATGGAGGAATCTTGAAGGGACATGAGTGCTCACTTAGGCCCAAGCAACGACGAAACTTTTATGAGTTCAATCCTGAATTCACCCGTCGTGAACCATGTTGCTTGTAGGTATAGAAGAAACGGACGTGATCGTCAACGGTAGAGGAATCGGTGGACTTTGCTGCATAGAACTACTCGCTTGCAATGGAGACAAGGTGTTGGTGTTGGAGAGCCACACTATCTTCAGAGGAGCAACGCATTTGTTCAAAATTAAAGATTTTCACTTTGACTCGAGACCTCTGTTCTCATGGCTCACCTCGAAAGGGATGTAGTCAAATCCTCTAGTCCAGGTGGAAAAAGCTACCAGTTGCACAATTGAAGTGGATACTCGAACCTAGACTTGGCAGTCATAGTTCCTTCATGGCTTTTGCAATGGAAGCACCTTTGACGTCGATCAGAAAGACTGAAAACTTGCGAAGTTTATTTTTCTCACACAAAACCTATAAGCCGAGTGAACCAATGAATGAACTTTGTATAGTAGGTTGATTAATGAGAGCTAATTAGCCCTAGGTGAGAGATAACTAGCCGCCCCCAGAAATTACTTGATGTGACACCATTTTAATACAAATTACTTATTGGATACATCAAGTTTTGTTTAAATTAAGTAATTAATGCTAATTTGATCAATACAATGAACAAGTTGCAACCTTAGGGTGCGCATCATACCCCTCTATTAAAGGGAGGCATGGTGAAGTAAACTTTATGGCAAAATCTACATAATGTGGTCAAAAAGGTAAATAAGTAAAATACGTGTTGGATGAAATCTATCCGTTTTGTCATTCATCTTGAACATTACCAAAGATGAAATTCGACAACATAAAATTTATTTTTTTCTACCTACTTGTAAAAAATAAAGATGGACAGATAAAAAAATAGAAAAATGTACAAGGCTTAAATATGCAGGTAAGTTAACTACATCACAAGATGATGAGAGCATGTGTTAGTTGATATATTATAAATGCATGTCATGTGTTTGAGATCAAAAGTACAACACATATTTTGACAGTATTCAAAAAGTAGTTTTAATTCAATAACAATATTGTGTGAGATACAAGAAATTTGGTTCATATTTTTTGTTGGTTTTCTCTTTTATCATTTTGATAATTTGTAGATAAAGATCTACAAATGATCAAAATGATAAGAGAGAAAGGTAGAAGTTTCATTCGACAACATGGATACTTAAGGTTGCCAATTTAGATTTGATTAAATCTTGACTAATCAAGATTTAATCCAAGCGTAGAGCAAGAAGATATTGATGATTACTAAGATGAACATTCCAAACTAATGGGAAGAAAAATGTAAAGTTAACAAAGTAGGCATAAAAGACTACTTTTTAGGAATTGATAATTGCAATGGATACAAGTTGTATTGTAACTTTTTACATTTCAATATTTCTTAAATTGATTCAGTTTTACTTCATGCGACTTTCGAATTCTTGAGTACGGTTCGTGGAAAAAATAAAAAATCACTTACCTAGTACAAGAACTCAAGTGTTGGGAGATAGAAGTTTGCTAGGAATGGTATAAGTTTGGAAACTTAAAGCTAACAATGCTTAACGAAGATTTTTCTCCATATTCTGTTTTATTATTTTATTATTATTATTATTGTCTCTGTTTGCGGAACTGTATACCTGTTGTGGGGTGAGTGAATGTTGTTGTATGGAAGCATATACCAATGTATGAAAACAAACGCATCCATAAACAATAGTTATTACCAGGTTAGAACACACTATTTCTGAATATACATTATTTTCTTGTTGTACATCAAATATGTAGATATCTCTTATAATACCACAAACTTATAAGAAATAACTTTGATTACTTCAAGGTGGGAGTTGGGTGAAAATTCATATATGCCATTGTTATGCACCTATAAACCATGCAGGAATGTATATTGAATTTACATATGGTACAATATAATACACTTCACACAGTAGATATCATACAAAGTGTTATATACACTGATCCGGGGCCGTAAATGCGGTAGAAAGCAAAGGATACAGAGTGCACTGCTCCGAAAGGGCCGAAAGTACCGAACGGAAACGAAAATAGAAACAGAGCGAAATCAGCGAATTGTCCGTCGAGATTGGAGAATGGGCCACATTTCTCTGAAGCTGTCTTACAGTTCCACTGATCGATCTGTGAACGGGGACTGTACATTCGTTTCGATCCGGACGTCTGCATTTGTGGAGATCGATTTCCGGCGTGTCGCGCCAAGCAATTCAGGAGCGGGCAGGTCCGAGGAATTTCAAATTTTTCGGAATTTTTGTTCTGTGTTGATTATATAGCAGCAAGGGGATTTTCAGGGCTTTGAGTGTATTATATGTGAATTTCGGAGTCAGTTTGAAGTTATGATTCAGCTGATGGCCTTGAGTATTGGTCCTTGCGAATTTCCTCCTGGAAAATCTTTTAGATCAATTATCCCATCGAGAGTGTCTATCGTATTTGAACATTTGTTGGCTCCAGGACTGCCGATAAGCAGAAAATTAATGCGCTAGTTTTACCCCGACAACACTCGAGTCAAAAGCTAGTTATGATTTTGATTCCGCCTTCATCTGTCTGCAACATTTCTGCTGCGAACGAGTCTCCTCCCCCTTTTGACCTGAGGCTGATATTTCATCAGCTTTGTGCAGGACTATCTTTTTTATAAATGGTTAATTGCAGTCATGACTCTACCCGTCTCCCCCGACTTTGCAGACGAGACAGAGAAATGAGCTCAAGGAAGCGCTCTCGAACGACAACCCCATCGTGATTTTGGAGTCCAACAAGATTGAATCCTGAAGTCTAAGCACCAAAACGATTCCCCCTCTAAGGTCAGCCTCAGCTCACAAACTTTTCTCCTTAATCCGAATGATGGTCCAGAATCTTGACTCTCTCGTTTTTTCAAACACTGCTTTCAATTATCGAACGGATGGAAACTCTAGATAGGTGTGTGTTTTAGAAATTTGTTAGATTCCGAGGATTAATAGTTCATATACCACGAGACATATTGATCTGGACTTGGAACGGAAGACTGTAGGAGAACTTAGGAGAAAATGGACATGGCTGCTCTGCAAAAAGCGTTGGATCAAATGGCAATGGAGAGAGACGCTGCGATCGTAGCCAAGGTAAACGTCATTGTCCTGACTCGTCTTTCCAGGACATCATATTGGTGAGAGCATAAACTTTTTTGGAATCAAATCGAGTTGTTGCTTATAAGTTGAATTGAGATTCTATAGGAGGATGTGATGGGCCAACTACGAGTGACAAAGAGGAGACTGAAGGAGGCTGAGGAAGAGCAGTACAAGGTGAGATACTTGCTTTTGTGAAGATTGTGGACAGGGGAGAGTCTGTTTATTATATTCTCTTGGTGGGAAGCTTACAGCTTTGCGTAAATGTTCTTTCCGTTGCAAACCTACTCTGCTGTCTTCGGATTCTTTGGATTTGATTCATGTGGGAAAATGGGAGCTGAAGTTTCAAGTACTGAACATCCACAGTTTCGTGCTGAACAATGTTGATGATTTTCTGACCACAAGTTGCTACATGTCTAGCCAGGCAGAAGAAGATGCTGCCTCTTTGCGTGCAGAGATACAAAACTTGCAGCAGTCAGACCGAGGACATGCTTCAGCGTTCTCTTACATGCCTGAACATCAAGAGATAGCTGCTGTAAAGTCTGAATTAGAGGTTGGTATGTTTGTTCCTACTTTCTTAGGGTGTCTCCGTGCAGACCTGTTAGTTGCTTCCTTGATCAGAAGGCATTAGTCTTTTCCAACAAAGAGTTGTTGGAAAAGACAATGATTGTTGCAAAATTGTTTAGGATTTGTTTAAGAATCACAGCGATGGCATTGTCATGGCCGCAATTTCTGAACATCATGTCGTTTCTTTTAGGTATGTATCCTTTGTACTCAAGGTTCTCAAGGTAGTCTATTTGAGTTTTTGTCGTATGGTTTGTTTACACATCAAGGTCATGTTCCTGGGAATCAGGAAATGTGGACAAGGTTGCAACAAGAACAACTAAAACTTGCCACCGAGCGTCAGAGAAATGCTTCTCTAACCTCTAAAGTGAAAGAGCTTGAAGTTGCAAAACAGAATATGGAGACAGCCCTTGTTGCAGCTAGGAATGAGCAATCAGGTATGTGAGTGTCTGGCCGTAAGTTGCCCAAGAATTTCCCACTTTGTAGGTCACTGGTAGCTTATCGTAACCGGTAGAGAGGCATGTGAAACTCATTATGTACTTGCAATTTGTATGCCTCTTGAGAATATTTTCCTCACTACGAAGGTCCTGTCAGTTCTAATTTCGTGGGCATGGGTGAATAGAACAAGATGACGTAGCCTCCGCCAGCATTACATTGCCGCTGGAAGGAGCGTCATCTATCGATGACACTGGAGCCTCCTTGGTAATTTTCTGCGCCCAAAATCGCATAAAACTTGCACTTAGTTCAATTTTGTTGCCTAACTTTGTGTGTGGGACATCTGAGAGGTATATTCAGACTCTATTTTAGGGTTGTAATGAAGATTTGAACAGCAAACGTCTACATATAGCTATAAGAAGGGGAAAGTTATCCATCTTGGAATCGATCTGTATTCGCGTAGCTGGTTGTTATTTACTGGTGTGAAGTATTAACTGTGGTTGGCTGATTGAATGTTCGCAGGATGCTTGGAATGCTTCATCTTTGAAAGGCGAAATAGAGAAGTTGAAGGTAACATATATATAGTTTTGGCCCTGCAGACGAGCAAATTGCTCACCCAGTTTCTCCCCAGTTTTTTGTCATCCCCAGTTTCTCTCACATGAGGAGGAGAACGTCATAGTTTTGATTATTATGCGGTCTTGAAGTATTTCTAGTATTGAACTTAGGGACTCCTACCGCTAATGGTTTGAATGGTTATAAAGCAGATTTTGGTAAAAAGAACTTATATGATCTAGCTTTTGATATCATGGCAGTTCAAGTAGTATATAGAACGCGATATCATTACAAAATGAAGGTGACTTGAGGATTTTACATCCTGAATGTTATCGATGTCATTGATATATTTCCAGACGGAGAAGACGAAGCATGAAGGACAATTGCATGAGCTTGCATCGATGGTGGAACGACTGGAAAAAGGGCGCCAAAAGCTACTGGGGGAGGTGAATTGAATTCTTTAGATTACTGCTAAAACAGTAGTTCATGGGCACTTCTCCACTCTATTATGGAAGATGCAGTTTCTGTATTTCTTTTTAGCTTGCCCTGCTCGAGTTTCCTCGTACCACTCAAGGTCATTCGGCAAGATATCCCACCCAACTTCTTCAATCAAAGGGGTTTGAGCTGCCCAACAAGGAAAGCTTTATCGATTCACTAAAGATGTCCATAAAAGTTTGCTGATGAAGCTCATAGTGTAAAACAATGTTAATCATCTTTCCCATTGCAGATTGATACACAATCACTGGAGATCGAGAGGTTATTCGTGGAGAACTCAAATCTGGAGCTTAGCCTAAGAGATAGCTCAGAAATGGCTGCGCAGTGGGAGATACAGGTAAGTTGTGGGTGGTTCTCTCCGTCCCTGTCATGACCAGCGTTTTTACTGTGAAACTTTACAAATGCCATGTTTTTAATGTGCCACGTGTACTCCCAGGTCCAACAATGTTTAGAACACAACGCTCAGTTGAGATCAGAAATAAATAAGCTACGCATGGAGCAAGCTGCTCTATCTGAATCTGCTGAACTGAACCATGTACAAAGAACACCGGGCAAACCAGGTGCACCTGACACTGGTCACGATGTTCTTAGAAGAGACTTCGCCAAGTTGAAGGTTTGTTCCAACCTGCTGAGTACATGTTTAGATAGTACTATGTTATTACGAAACAAGAAAAGTTCAATATTAACAAGTGTCTGCCGCTGACAAGGCAGACGCCGCAGCATACGGCTAGGATCAGGCCTTTATTCGCAAGTAGTTCGTAACCATCGCAAGGTGTTGTAGCGAAAACCTTGCGATGCACTTACCGTGATAGAATGTTATATTCTTCGAGCTGGTTTTTTCATCTGGTAGGAAAATCGTTTTTCTGAATATCTATAAAAGTGTCAATCATTTGCATGTTTCCACCTCGATCTCAAGAGCTCCCCTGCTTTTTCTGATCATTGTTACGCTATGATTTAATCCATGCTTTCTTTAAAATTTGTCTGAAAATTGGTTATTGCTTTGGAATTTACAGCGCGAGTTAGCAGATGCGCAAGCAGTAATGGAAGAGCAAACTGCTCAAGTGGCTCAACTCACTTCCAATCTAAATCGTGCCCAACTGACTTCTCACAGTCTTGGAAGACTGTAAGTTCCCCTTCCCCCGTTTGTCCTCTTCACAAAAGTATATGCGTCAATTTGCATAGAAGTGCAGTCAGTCCATCAAGGTCCTTTCGACAAAAAATTCACCAACTGACCTATTACAACCCGCTGTATATGCTACTTTACTTATCTTTGTAAACTTGTGATTCCTGTACAGGTATAAACCAATTTTGTCCAACATTGAAAATCGGCTTATTCAGATGAAGCAGGATTTACCTCTCAATGAGAATAGTCTGTTTTTAGCTTATTAACATCTACATCGATGTCACTCAAATATAGAGCAGTACAAAATGAAGCCATTTTCTGGGTTCAATTTAACAATCTCCTAGGTTGAGATTTTGGAACAAAAGTTATCCAATTTCGTCATTTACTGTATTAGAGTGCAGGAGAGCTTATTGTGAAAGCTAAGCTGTTAAAATATAGGTACATACGTACAGCACCTTTCTCCGATTGTTGGCCTGAACCATTTAGCAGAGCAAAGCGTTCTGAAGAATTTACAGTGCTGATTGTGGGCACATCACAGCGTTGGCAATAAACATGATTGACAAAACGCTTGACATGCATATTGACCGCAAATAACATTTGTTCGTGCACAAGTGGCTGAAAATATAGATCGGTTGCAATATCTATCTGCCTGGCCACAAATTTCGACCACCTTTTCTGTCCTTTGGACTTCTGATTATTCAATATTGTAGTATAGCTCATGGGAGCGCAGAGGGGTGTACACTTTCCGTAGCCGTCGTGATTTTCGTTCATGATGCTGTGACGAATCAATAGTACTAGGCCATGGCATGTACGAAGCTTGCAAGTGACTCCTGGCAAGCACATTTCACGCCATGATAAACTGCGAAATATGCCGTGTATGAAGTACGTAGCACTGATTCCCCAGAGGAGGAAGACTGGAGTGCCTCGACGGTCTTGCAAGTGCGTCTGTCTGACCTTACACTCAAGGCAATAATGACCTTGAGAGTCAAGGCAACTGGAACAGGGATGAACTGCTGTGTCAGGCTCTTCCTCTCTGGCTTATGAACATCACTCACCTGAAGGAAACGTAAGGCCTACTCTTACTCAAAGGCCTCGATCGACAGCGAAACTTGAAGAAAGAGGCCGATTTGCCTCTGCAACAGCACGAGCAGGGATTGCTCGAGAAACAGAGTCGGTGGTTACAATTCCCAAAGTGAAATGGATAGTGAAATTCCCAAAGCCAAATAGACGTCCAGCCAGATAGACAGACAGACAGACACATCACGTGCCATCCCACTGTTCGTTCTACAGCTGCAGTAGGACCCACGTCAGTGCCATGACTGTCATCGAAATTCTTTCCAACGTGTTCGTCGCTGAGGGAATCGTCACGTCAAATCTCGAGGTCCCATCAGCCTTCACAACAAACAGAAAAGAACCTCTTGCTCTTCCGTCTGAAAGTAAACTTGAAACACTTCGAAGATCTTTTGCATTGGCAGAAAGTAGGAAGGAGGAATTTTAGCCGTGTCTCCTAAGGATTCGATAGCTGACAGTGGAAATGATGGCCTGCAGTTTGTGGATATAGTGTTCTTGTAACGAACGCGCTTCTGGCACAAGGGAGCCCGGCCTTCCCCTTCCCCTTCCTCCGGCCAGTGAAGCAAAAGCGTATAAGTGCTGTTGCAAACAGCGAGCGAGTGCATCCATCGATTCCCACGTTGGCCTCCTTTGTCGTGCTCGATCATCTGTTTCATCCATTCATCCATTGTTCATTGCACTGGGCGTGTGAGAATTTCTGTCAGGAGTGGAACCGACAGCCTTGAACCGGGATTGATTGAACCGATCAGACTTCAGGCTCGGGGTGAGGAGGAGGAGGAGGAGGTTTCTCGGCTGAGTGAGAAGCAGAGGAAGGAAGAGAGTTGCGGGAGAAAAATTGTTGGAAGAGAGAAACCTTCCTTTCGAATTTATTCGGTGTCTTCGTTGAGGAGGAGGAGGTGGTGGTCGGGAAGAAGTAGGAGGCGAGCGGCAGGATGGTGCTCTTGATGCTGAAAATCAAGGCCGATCTTGAGAACCTTACGAATTTGAATCCCACTGGTGGCTCCGATGGTAGCGAGTTCACGTTCTACTTTAAGGTGAGATCATCCGTTTTTGAACGACCGTCGATATGGCTCTCTTTGTGCTTAGCTCGCATCTGTCTTGCTTTTTAATCTCTATCCACTATGAAATTTGGGCGGAGGATTGTTTCTGTGGATTGCAATCTGGAACACAATTCGTTTGAGGCTGCAGTCCTGCTTGACCGACCAGCAAGCGGGAACAGGCCTTACGGTGGTAGGAAAGCGAATTTTCTTCGTGGACCGAATTGAAGCGCTGTGTTTTCGAGATTTTGTGGAATTTGCTGGTCCGAGACTATTGCATTTTAAATTTCGAAAGGGTCGGATGTGGCAATGAGGCCAATTTTTGGTTAGCATGCTATGCTTCACCTATTGGACTGATTATGGTGCAAATTGTTGGTTGGTACAAATGGCTTACCACATCTCCCATCTCATTGTCAAGGTTTTCTTGAAACTCAGTTCGTTGCAATAGCTTTCTTCCCGTTTAGTGAACGTGTCTTCTTGATACCTTTGTGAAGGTGAAATGCGGTGGATGTGGAAGTATTAGCGAGAAGGATTCAACCGTCACGGCTTCAGAACAGTATCCCATTCCCAAGAGTCGGGGAACAGCACATCTTGTGCAGAAGGTGCTCAGCATAACCAAATCAAGTTGTTCAATCTATACAGAGCTTCGTAATTCGGCTGCGCATCAGAGGTTTAAATAGAACAAACTGGGTTAGGACGAGGGAATATTTGCACAGAATTGATTTCGATGCATTACAGCGCAGTTTTTGATTTGAAGATCCCTACGTTTCAGTGTAAATTGTGTGATAGTGTGGGGAACATCTCCTTGATCGACGGGCGTGGAAAACCCTACACAGCCGAAGATAGCGAAGCTGGAAAGTTTGTGCCAGTGGCGTGCTTTGATTGTAGGGGCATGGAACCAGCAACTTTCTCTCTGAGAGATGGTTGGTCAGCTGAAGGGGTATATGTCCTTCCCTCTCATCATCGCAAGAATTTGATCTCAGCCTCCTCAATCGAAGTTCATAAATGCTCTTCATTTTTCTGGGCTCTCTATGAATCTGAGCCTCTTGCACCTTTGGATTTTTGTGTTCAAATGTTGCACTTTCTTGAGCGGATGTCTTGTCAAAAAATTATCTGCCTCGTTTTGAATTAAATCTGCTCCTTGCTTCTTGTGAGAACTCCACTAGCAGTTTCTTATCATCTGAAGCATGTTCCTATGACCCCTGTTGTTTGATTTGTACTTGTGCAGTTATCTGGGACCAAGTTTGAGAATATTGATCTAACAGATGGAGAATGGTCGGAGTATGATGAACGAGCTTCTGCATCAGTAGGAATTCTGAATATCGAACACACCTTCGATGTCACGAAATAGTCTGCGTCGACACCTCGACTAGTTCTGTGGCATGTCTCCTCTCAGCTGTGTGCTCAGGTTGTCCTTCGGTTCGGAAAGTTTGGATGCCTAACCAAATTCTTCCTGAATTATGGAGGTAAAACAACAGAAACGTTTCACATAACCACAGTCTCAGCTTTGTGGTACAACACTCCTAAGCAAGCCCAAATCTCAAGCCTTGCAGTAATAAACTTAGGAAGCCTGACGTCCTCACATCTGCTTTGTACATTTTGGATTGTTATATAAAAACGAGAACAAAAATATGCGCTAATATTGTACAAGATTCGAGCTCTGTTTTCTCCTCGTTGACGACAGATATAAGAAATGCCAGACCAGTCGTTACCAAATTCAAAACTACTGGGTTTGTCATCGATCTCTCATATTAGCTTGCGTACTGTCTCTAGCTTGTCCCTTTCCTGAGGAGCCACCCATAACCGCAAGCGTGAATCTGCTGGACTCTTCTGTCTGTAGCCATGTCTAGTTCAAAAATGTGCCGGGAAAAAGTTGGACCCTGTGTTCTGAAACACAAAATTGAGTTTGCAAATTGAAAGCAATCTTCTCAAAAACGTAATTATATGGGCACCCAATGCGGATCACTCTTCGTCGTAATGGTGGGTTTGAAAGTTAACGTTTCAGGCTTCGTTACTAAGTAAGGGTGTAAAAAACCTGTAAGTATCCACTCCGAAATTATATCCTCCACATCAATTCTCTCGCTCTGTCTTTGCCACCTTCAGCTACATTCCTGTTGTTGTTGGGTGCACTTGAAGCTCGTTCTATACACTGCACGTGTCGGCTGCAGGTCAAGGTCACTGCTTTCGTTGTCAGTTCCTCCAGTCCATCGCTGCCGGAAGAAATGACTACATTATCCTGGTCACGAAGAAGTTTTGTCATTTTAACGTGTACTCACAATCATGTGAGTTTACTTTCCTTCGCTCTAAACGCCAGTAAGTGAGTAGTCTGTTGAGTTGTCCCGGTGCTCGAATTGTCCAGGTAGATTCGAGACCAAAGAACCATGAGTGATACAGAAAAGGCAACTGTGAAAGTTCCTCTCGCATCAGCAGGTGAGTCTCTTTTGAATAATGGAAAGCCCAATCACCGATCACATAACCTCAGACTGGGAGAGAGCATCAACCCATTGACAACGCAAGCAAAATGTGTAATTTAGATGACGGCTTGTGCTCCAGGTCAACTAGAAAGGGAAGAATCCAATGCCTCGTAGAAGCCATGGAGGTCTTCCCTCAAAGCCAGACGTCCATAAAGGGATACTCGTACGATCTTCAGACCACACAAACTCTCGAACGGAGTCTCAGAGAGCAAATGTTTTTCTCGAGCAGGACTGCGGTGCAGATGTCAGAATCAATCCTCGAGTCAATCCTGCTACATCACGAAGAAAGAGAATAGAGGCTATAGTAAAGACACAAAGGACCAGATGGCAGCCCTCGGACCATTCTAAAGCTCTTCGGAGACGAGAGTTTTCTCCAGATATCGCACTGCCACCGAGAAGGCTGTCTAAAAACTGACAAACAGTCGTTCACACGAAAGCCAAGATCGATGATTCGAGTTAAGTGGAAACGCAAAACCCTAAGCTTCGAAATTCGATAAAACCAAACACACGAATCTGTGGACCGCAAACTAGTCCAGTGCTCTGATTCGCTGCCGGTTGCTGGAAGTCAAGTGGCGGCTTCTTGCAGTTGTCATCTTGCACTTGCGGATCGAAGTCCTGGTGACTGAACGGATCAGGAAAAGAATTGCGTTCACAGAGATTCGACTTTTTTTACGGTTCTGAGCGCCTCGTCTCGAGTAATTTTCTATCGAATATCGATAAGCCTGTCGCGCGCCTGCAAGGCCAAAGTTGCATAATTTCCTGAATTAGGAACTGTTTTGAAGAGTTTGTGTTTGACGCAGTGCAGACTTCTCTCTCTGCTGACGACAATGTGCTGCGTATGGACAGTTGCCGAATTGTAGGAACTTCGGGGAACTCTCCCCCTGCTTGATCGGATGTCTGATGTGCTGGTCGCTGAGGAGCTCTTATAGTCGTGGTAAAACTTTTTCCTCGGATCTGGATCCTTTTTACATAAATTTACGCCTCCATGAACGTAGCCATCTCTTGCAAACAGAACTGGAGTGCTTGTCCAAAGTGCATGATCACTTTGGATGGTTATGCGGCTTGCTCTGCAGGCTTGAAGAGCCAAATTTTGGCCCCTCGAATCGCTGTGTCAGAAGTGGCGCCTTCGAAGAAATTGAGGAAAGTGGGTGGATTCTGAGCGCTTGGTCGTCACGGACAGGATGCGTGCTTCAGCTCCCACCGCTGGGCAGCTTGTTGATCGTACGTTTTTGTGCATGGCTTTTCTTGCTTGTGGCTCCGCAACCTTAAAGTTCTACTTTGGCTTTCTTGTTACTCTCAGATTGTCAAGATTCAAAACGCTGTCGCTTCTTTTCTATTCTCGTGGATTTCATGGATTTCATGAATTGTTTGTTTTTTTGTCGGTCGCTGAATGTGGTCTTGGACAATGTCATGCATTAGAGAGCTATTGAAATGCTCAATCTTTCACCACACGCACAATCAGCACAGGCAGAAGTGGCAGGAAGTCTGCTTTGAAGATCTGGGCAGTAGTAGCTCTTGTTTCTACATTCTCTTGTTGATCCGATGCCGAGGTTCGGAGGTCATTGTTTTGAAGTTCAAATCTGCGCTTGTCAATCTCAGGATGGGATGTGCTTATGGCCGCTATAGCAGGACTTCACATCGTTCTGACTCCCTACACTAAAGTCGAGGAAAGCTTCAACATCCAGGTGAACTATATCAAGTGTCATCATGTTCATGCGTGTTGCTTTCAAATTGCCTGATATCAGACAAATCTCTCTCATTGTTTACCTTGCTACCAAATGCGCGTACATTGCACATAGTAGCCCACGAGGACTGACTTAGAAGAAGGCTTACTTTCAATTGTATTTATCTTCCTTGCAGGCCATGCATGATATCTTGTTTCACCAGGAAAATCTGCATCAGGTATGACATCCGCTCCCAAGGATCTCGAAGCTCCAAATATTTTCATGACAGTGCTTCCGCTTATGATTTCAGGTGTAATAGTCCGCTGATCTCATGTTTGAGGACTTTCGGTGCATCCTCTAAAGCAGGTGTATGAAATTTGTTCTGATGTATTGTGTATTACTGAGTTTTCAAGGCCATCTCATCCATATAGCCTCCATCCTTCGAACAGTCAGAATATTGTAGACTCTGAGTAGCTCATGCGCATTATCTAGGATCGAATAGAGTTGAGCTTCTGTTTTTTAAGCCTTTATTTAGTCTAGACAACAAGGATACATTATTTTTTTGTTTAAAATGGAAATATATCTACCTCGAGTAGAAACGGAAGAATGCTAATCGATCCTTCTAACGATCTTTTCCTCAACGTGTTCAGTATGATCATCTTGAGTTTCCAGGCGTAGTACCACGGACTTTTCTAGGTAAGACTGCAACCGAGTCTTTTTGCAAGTGCTTCACTTCATGTGTTATGTGAGACTTCTTTGTCAAAACTAAACATCTTAGTCTCACCTGCAGCACGAACCGTTTGAATCTAATCATAATTGTTCATTGTGGCACCAGGTGCCATTTTCGTTTCTATGGTGGCTTATCCTTTCGTGTTCGCGATGAAACTGTTGGGCATTCCCAAGCTTTATGCTCTTTTCACAGGTATTTTCTTAACATCGCTCTCTTCACATGGCAATGGTTGTTCGGAGAGCAAAATAACATTTTTCTCATCCCAATGTTTTTCCAGAATTTCTTTCCCGTATTGTTTGGAAATGTATTTCTCGAGTACCTCTCAAACTTGTATATATTGATGGATCAGTTGAAATCTCTCCGCAGTAAGATTTGTTTTGGGAGCATTGGTTCTTGGAACTCTTCATCATCTAAGACAAGAAGTAAGCGCCCTTCTTGACATTTGGGGGTGTCGTGTTTTTTTATCTTCCTACTGTGCGTTGATTACTTTATGTTTAGTCGGTGCATTACGAGTATGACAGCTGCATTTTCGTCCTTGTCAGGTCTCGAGACAGTTTGGAGTGCCAACCTCCAAATTTTTTGCAATATTGACTATTGTTCAGTTTCATCTCTTGTTTTACTGCTCTCGCCCCCTGCCGAATACTTTCGCATTGGCTTTGGGTATGTTCTCTGAACTGGAAATGGTTTTGGTGTTGGAAGGTTTGGTAGATCAAGCAGACACCCACCTTGATATGATATGTCCATAATACAAAGAAGCCTTCTGCTCACGTCATTATGCAAAAAGGATTAAAGTCTTAGGTTTCAACTTCTATAGTCAGTGCCGACTTATAGGTCTTTATCAACTTTGCAGAACATTTCTTGAAGATTCAGACTTCGAAATGAATTTGAGGCGTATTTGGTGCCCTTGTGCTGTCAGTGAATCTGGCATTTACCAGCTGGTTGAGCGGATCCCCGGAATCAACTTTGAGGTACCTGGTATGTATTCGTAACCTACATACAACACTTAACAATTCTTTCTGATTTCGAGTGACTCATATTATGACATTCTCCTATGTGGGGTTGTTTCATCTCGAATGAAGGTATTTTCCAATCGTATCATTGTAATGTATGTATAAGACATCTTCGGACTCTTTTATTATAATATTGTGTGATCTATGGTTCTCTTTAGGTGGTGGCTGCGGCGGTTTTCCGATGTGACATGATATTACTCTTGGCTCCCGTAGGAGCAACACTTCTTTTGGTAATAGTCATACCTATGTTCCTCTATCTCTGGACTTGTCGACCTTTATGAGAGTTTGAGTTCCTGCATAAGCGTATGTTTTAAAATTGAAACTTCATGATGCTGGATATGTGGGCAGGCGAGGTCAATATCCTTTTGGAATGCAGTGAAATGCTGTGCAATAACTGCCATCTTAAGCATTGGTAAGTACTACTCTCCTTCTGATCATAATCGATGATGGCAGCCTTTCTGTGTTACCAGTCTAATTTTTTTTTCAGAAAAGGCATAATAGATGTCACTGACAGCTCGTAGAGCTTCTAGGCAACTGATATGTTTTCATGGGAAAGAGCGGTAACGATGAGAGCACCGTTCACTTTCTTAAGATCAGTAAGGAACTAATTTTGAGACTACCCAATTTTGCAGGTTTGTCCGTCGCAGTAGATTCGATCTTCTGGCAGCGTCGGGTTTGGCCGGAATTTGAAGTTTTGTGGTTTAACTCGGTGCTAAATCGGAGCTCGGAATGGGGTGTATCCAACTTGATATAGTACTAGTCCTTTAACCCCAGAATAGTTTATGGAACTGTCTTTATCTGTCCGTTTTTACCTCCTATCAGCGCTTCCGTAGCATGGCCAGTCCTTTCGAATTAAACGTGAAGACCTCTTTAGCTTATCAAAAGACGTCACCGTTCCATTGGTACTTCACTTCAGCACTTCCAAGAGCGATGATGGCGGGACTACCTCTGGCTTTGGTGAGTTTTATTCGAAAAGACTCATGGTAATTGTAGAGGCCGCACTAAGTATTCATCACTGCAATGCGGATACCACACCGAAGCCTGATGTTCGTTCAATAACGTCTACAATTTTCTTGTTTCTGTTTGAACCTGGTCCCATTTATCTGTCTTCATTCATGGACTGTAATGCTTTTCATTCATTGATTCAATAATTATAATTAAGGAAGTTAATCCTTGGTTTCTCCTGGTTGTAGTTAGGTGTGCTTTTGGAACGGAGGACAGCAAAGTTTGTGCTCCCTGTTTTGATCTTCATCACCTTGTACTCTAAGTTGCCGCACAAGGTACAACTTACATGTCTCCTAAGAACTGATCTGATCCTTGGAAGGTTGGAATGGAAGTTTGTTGATCTGCTATTGTTTATCACCTTCATCTAATCACTAGACATGTTTTTTCATGTTTCTCTTTGTTGCAATTCTTGCCATCTTGCTCTTGTTTCAAGGGAGGTATCGCTTGTTATGTGCGATATTACATTGTCAGCAAGAAAGATTGACAGCCAGTATATGGCGTAGTATCTGAAGTTTTCTCCGGACTTGGCAATCACTACGTACTTCTATAGGGAATAAATACAACTGCATTCAAGATAGGCGCTTCGAAAATGAGAAGATTCATTTAAGGGTTTAAATTAGCATCAGTCTTAAGACTCTGTGGTTAATTACAGGAACTTCGATTCATACTAGTGGGCGTGCCCGTTCTTAATATTGCCGGTGCAACTGCGATGGCACGAATGTAAGTTAGTGGACTGCCTATATCGATTAGTTCTAATTTGTGAATCTAGAATCGTGCTTGTTAGTCTACTGTTTCCAGGTGAGCTGTTCTACAAATCTTTATTGTTTCATCAACTAGGTGCAAGCTATCGTTTGGAAGGTTGAAATAGTTGGTGAACTAATTCAAGTAATACGGTCTTCCACCACCACCTATGAGTAGCGACTTGCCGTGTGTTTAATCTTTTGTATCTTTCGCATAATTTCCTGCAGATACAACAATCGCTGGAAGCCAGGTTTTATCTGGAGAACTTTTTATTCTCTTGCACTTGTTATGTTAATGGCGAGGTATGACACGTCATACCCCTAGTGAAATCCTTCGTAGCTTACTTTCGAAGGTTTAGCAATATGTTTGGAATATGTTTTCAGAACTAACTACGTATGCTGATTTTCAGTTTCGGCGTCTCAATGGTGATAGCTGCTGCCTCGCATGCCAATTATCCTGGAGGCCATGCTCTCCGTGTCCTCCATTCCAAAGGTACAGATTTTTTGTAGAAAATATGTCCTTGTCGAATACGCGCTTTAAAAGTCTTGAAGATACGTTCCTGTGACCGGTTCTTGAAGTTTCCTCAAGAGGAATCGGAACTTGCTATAACTGCGATGTATACCTGCATGTGTTCTGACGATGGTGACAACGATGTCAGAAGCGGTTGCAAGTGAAGTCTCCGAAGGATTCGTGCACATTGATGTCCTTACAGCAATGACGGGCGTTTCTCGTTTTTGTGAAGTCCCTCACTGGAGGTTGGTTCGCTTTGCCTAACCTTCGAAATCTGTTCCGAAAGATTGGATGAGCAATTTGCGAGTTCTCTCCTCAAGATATCGTTTTTGATTCATCTGTTTTCGGGTAGGAGACCAATGAATTTACCTTACCCTCTTGGAAGTTTACCAGGTATTCTAAGGAGGAGGGGCTTTTTTTGGAGGATTATTCCTTAAGGAACTTCACACATCTGTTGAAGTGAGTATTTCGTTCTTACTTTCTTCACCTTTTCAATCTTCTCAACTTCGAAGCTATCATTCTGAGATAGGCATATCGGAATTCTTGTTCTTTGTCTCAACATTCTGTATATTCCTGGATTAACTCCACCATCCCCGAGATCAGGCACTCCATTGTACAATAGTTTTGCAAAATTAAAAAAATAGTGCAATGAACGTCAATGTTCGTCGTCTCCTGCAGTGAGAAAGACAGCATTCCAGGATTTCTTTGTCTTCAGGCAATACCGGGGTTCTCCAGACTGAGGCTTCAAAAGACCTTCCCCCAACTTCTTGTGGTGAGTCAAGGCTACAGAGTCGGTGAACCTTGTAAGCATTGTGTTCTTACCATTTCTTCTTTAGAACGGCCTTGTGTCGGACCGTACAAGTTCGTGTTTTGCTTTTTGGGGCAATTCACATCACAATGCGCATCTCTAAGTGTGGTACGATAGCAACAATCATCTGTTCTCTGGTGCGTGATGTGTCTAACCGTCCCAGACAGAGCACGTTTGACACACCCCAAAATTGTCGTACAGGTGACGGAACCAAAAGTTTTCGTTCACAGGGCTGAGTATCTCGACGACGCTGACACGGGAGAGTGGCCTGGTTGTGATGCGTGGAGTGGAACGGGTTGGTTTGGGTGAAAACCTTAATAGTCTCACAGTTGAGCATACGTAGGTCATCTAATTTTGTTCGTGTGGTTGCTGACGTCAGAGTCGAGTGCTTCCATCTCCTACCTTATACTTACTTTTGATAGTGTAACATCCAGCCTTTGGCGCGATCCCACATATTCACAGTAAAGCTGACTGTCGATGAGCGATATTTTACAAATCAACAGGATGATCTTTGCAAAAGAAGTGTTATGTGTTAAAGTTGAACACGACGAGCAAATGGAAAAGCTTGCGTCACTTTGCATTTGCACGTCGACCCTTTGGTAAAGTGGACACCCCAACCTGGCCAACGGACACAAACTCGAAGTCAATAAGCCAGTTAGTACGACGGAGACCCTTTTGTAGACGGAAATGCAAGCGGTGTCGATTACCACGGAGTGTAACAGCTTCACTTAGCACTTTATTACAGGAATGTGGCGAGGGGATAACAAAACAGGATGGGAGGATCCCATCAAAGATGAAGAACCGTATCTAGTGGCCAGCCCCAGTACGATAGTATCAGAAAGGGAAGAATGTCCAGCAGCATTTAAAATACACATCAGAAGGTTTACCCAAAGAGGGACACGAAAAGTTGCCCCGCATCGTTAGTAAACTAAGCGGGGGTCCGATCCAGCAATTCCGACACATTGTGAGTAAACGGAGCCGGGGGTCTTGGAGAGTGCACTGTCCACAAAAGGAATTCCCCTCCGTGAAGCACTGCACAAGCACGTGCTTCTCATGTAGCCCAGACTCTTCTGAAGTTCATGTCAACAGTCTTCACAGATACTGGTAATTTTCATGTCGTACGAGGTGGACGCTTGTGGCGGTGCCGCCCAGCAGGACGTGAAGCCAGCTTGCACACACCAACTCCAAAACTTCCCGAGGCCCAAAAGCTATAAATGCAATGTAAGCCAAGGTCTGGGGCTCTAGGCCATGGGCATGCCGTTTCTCACTATATCTCCAGGGATGTAGATGGGGACGAGCTCAGTCATCCGAGGGCATGAGGCGGGATGGCAATTGGGATGTCTGTTGGATCGGCCAAGGTGAGTTGCCTTCTGACGCCATGAGAGATCAGGTTGAGAGCAATCACCAAGCGCCGTGACCTCCAGGCTAAAGAGCGGTTTCGCCGGGCCAAATGAGGACAATTCTATGGGCTTTCACGAGAGTGCCAGAAAATAGTTGACGGCAGCCGAAGAGCTCCATGAATACCATGAGGCCAGTCAGTTATCTCATGAGTTTTTCTGAGGATCATTCGAACAGGTTCACACAACAATAGAAAAAAGTGTTCTCGCTCGGTCGCTTGCTTGCTGGCCGCCCTCCTCTTCGTCTTTCCTCTTCGTCCTCGAGAAATGCAAATTCAAGGCGAATGCCGGATCCGTACATTCAATGCAAATGCTCGACAGGGTGTCCTGGCCTGCATGGCACGCAGGTGTGCTTCGAGCGTCCCAGCGATGGGCACCAAGTCGTGTAGGGAATACGCCGCCCTCTTCAGCCTTTCGGTGTGAGGAGATTCTCGAGTTTCTGTTTGACCGTGTCTCGGTATGAAATGTCCGCGAGGAGTTTTTCCAGACGTACGGGACAAGCTGCAGCAGTCCACTCCTACACTTGACGTATCTTCCAAGTACGGGCCATAAAAGCAGACCCAGCGGACTCGCTCCCTCGCTCCCTCCCTACGAGGCCTCAAAACGATGCCTCGTAGCTGCTGCTGCTGCTGCTGAGACTGAGAAGAGGACCGTGAACTTTTATTTTGGTGGGCAACTTTCTACCCTCCTCTCCTAACCTTTACACATCCGTCCCGTACCCGAGAAGAAATTTGTTTGCATAAATTAAGTTTCACAAGAATGGAAAGGGTGACTTTCCAGAGGCGTTATTTGTTTCTGGTCTTACACGATTGGGGTGACGGTTGCGGTTGGGGTGGCGATTATGTACAGTATCCCCTACAGCACTGATGATGCTTGTGTTATAGTGTTGATTATCCTCTTATTCTTATGTATTATGGCCAAATAGGGTGCAATGGCTTTATGTGGTCATCCGAACATTAAATTAAATAATTGTGGCAACAGCTGGAGGGAAATTCTTCCAGCACTCACTTTTGATCCGACCGAAAAGCAAAAGGTTGCCCCTTCAAATCAGGATTGAGTGAAAACCCAAGTTTGGACGGAACTTCCTTGCACCTTACGAACATTTCAGCGACCTTCAACCCACATCTGTGGGGAAGGAAATGAATATACCAAGCGTTGGTCGAATGTTGGTCGATTTCTCACCCGAGATCTGTGCAAGGTGCCAATAGTCCATAGTCTGGTGGTAACGTGTTCTAACTCTCAGGAGAAAGGTCAAAGCTCTGACTTCAGACCACTCTTCTGACAGCCTCCAATGGTGATAGATATGGTGCGGTTCTATATCTGACAGTGGTCTTGGAATAGACATATGGCGGTGTGCTCGTGGCGGACAATCTGTGATATACGCTCTGAAGTTGGAAGTCCCTCTATTGGTTTGCAGGGCGACTTTCATTCCCTAGTTATTGGAATGATATTTAGATCATTGGCTGGAAAAAGGTATTCGGTAGCATGCTCACCCTTCAGCACAAGATTGTGCTGAGCTGATCCTTCACATTCGTATTGCTCTTTTCACAGCTTCTTGGAGGAGTCACCGTCACACAAGACTACTCTGCATGATTTTTAGGATGTAAAAGTCAGAAATAAACAGCGGCAGAGGCTCAATCACTTAAGATGACCGTCTTCCTGGTCTTCGTCAGTGTCGGTCCTTTGAAAGTTGCATTGCAAGTCACACGGTGTTTACTTAATATTTCTAAGCATACGTGGATTTGTAGGACTCATTTTGGAATATCTCATGGATTTAATTATATTGAAGTCACATGAACAGGACGGACATGTGAGAACACGTAGCCTAACTTCAAATCTTCATTGATGAGTGGTGTAGTGGTAGGCTCTCCAGTTAAAAATCTCCAGATCTTTTCGAGTGTCCACTATTAGCTTGAACTCCACAACATTCTCTTAGCGTCTTTTTTGACTCTCTCTAATCTTGCACCATCTCATATATAGATATTCACATACCTCTGAACAGATCTTTTGTCCCCAGCTGAAGGTGAGAAAGTGGTGAACTTAAACAAAATAATACGGTTGCTTAAAGTAATACGTCATGCCTGTTCTTTGTATATATAGTACACTCAGTGTAATGTATGTAGAACATTGGGAAAGCTCATACTGGATGTTTCCAAATGATATTGCTTCGAAGTGTTGAAGGCTTTTTAGCCATTGTTACTAAAACACCTTGAATTAGAGGTCAGCTGCCCTCGAATATGACGAAATTAGTGCTCCCAGAAAGAAAAAATAAAATTTTCAATTTGGTTATATTATAAGATACCGTACTTCATTGTGGACACAGGTGGAGGTGGAGGGAGACTCATAGATTCCGCACGAAAATAGTGTGAAACTTCCGAGCTGCCAAATGTGGACAAGAATGGAAGAACTTCCAGACTATGACGTAAGAAAGTGATGCAGGTGACGAAGACATAACAACTAACAGTCAGGAAGAGGATAAATCCTCGGAGAGGATGAAACTAGTATCAGAGGACAAGAACTCAGCTATCAAACTCGAGGACTAGGACGGGTGACTTGTTACATGAGGATAAGCTCCAAGACTGCTGCTGAACTGAGGGACCTCAGAACAAGGACTCTGGCCGAAGACCCAGAATAGACCTCAGGAGATTGATGCAGACGAAGAAGATTGTGCTCTACTGTGAACTTGTAACATATCTAACTTAGGTTTACGGGCACCCGCAGCTGAAGGTTTTCAGGCTGAATGGATCTATGAGTGTAAAGCACGTGGTGGAGAAACAGGCTTGTCCTTGCAATCACCAGTCTAAAACTAGGGGCATCAAGGAAATGTGCAATTATGGGCGGAAGACATATGAAAACTTTGGAACTTGGCTCATGAGCATGATGGAGTCTTCTGAGAACGCTATCGTCGTACTAGCACCAACAGCTTGCAAGAGAGAGCAGCAGCAGCAACGAAATTGCCATTTCCTGAGTTAGCAGGAGGACAACAGCAGTGCCGATTGAAGGAGCAGCAGCAGCCGCAGCAGGAGAAGGAACAATAAGACTTTCGTCGTGTCTTTGCACTATAAAATTCAGTAGAAAAGAATAGATCGTTGTAAAATTCAGCTTCAGCCCTTCTCTGAAATCAAAACCGATTTGATAGAGGTTGATAGCGTAGGAGGATCAGGGATTAGCATCAGCTGCGATGACACAAGAGCGGATGGACTCTATCGAGGCTTACAAGAGCCAGATTCCTGCGCATCTTGCTATGATCGTATGTCAAGTGCTGGCTGCATTATACTATGTAGTCTGTCGTGTGATCCTGGTGGGTGGTATGAATCGGATCATCCTTAGTTTTTACCGAGATGTTGTGGCCATGATTATCCTTATCCCTGCTGCGTATTTTATTGACAGGTGGGTGCTTTTCTCAGAGCAAATTTGTAATCCGTCACGTGAGAACGATACTGAACAGAAATCGGACCTCTTAGACCCAGCTGCCATGGGATGATAATATCTTGTCATTCAACACTATTTCACAGAACCCCCACCATCCAGTTTCACTATAGCATGGATCCATGTCTCAACTCTGCATTCATTCGTTGTTTCTTGGTGATAATGATGAAAGTGCTCTTTTATGCAGAGGGAACCGATTGAAATTTTCCTACAATGTTATCGTTCGCCTTCTACTTCTTGGGTTATTCGGGTATGAATTACAAACTCTACCCATGTGTGATATAGTCTTTGAATCAAAATCAACAATATTTCATAATTTCTTTTCTTACAGATAACTTGAAATCATGTTACAGGGTTTTTTTTACAAATCGAGTTATCAGGTTGTCTGTGAATGATGACAACATTTTCTGATACTTATTCATGCAGGGTGTATGGAAGCAATTATCTTCTGTTCGTCGGAATTGAGTTCACATCCGCTGAGTTCACCTCTGCACTCCAGCCCGTCGCACCGGCATTAGTAGCCCTGATTGCTATTGCCTTCGGGTAAGATGATGAAACTTTTGTAGCAGGACCAGTAAAATTGAACAGCATTCAAAATTAATGACAAACTGATATGACATGTTTAATTCCAATGTTCTCTCTGGTAACCAAGCTTTATAAATCTGTGATGATCGTGGAAATCAATTTTTACGTAGATAGTAACATTTTTTACTTGACTCTATCCAAACCCAAAAAAATCATGTGTACATGAGCATGGTCGAATCGTTAAGGTCATTGCTTTCCATCTGACAGTCGAATGATCCCGTTTCATGTGCACCCGACGAGTTATTGAAATATTGAATCCAATCTGGTGGGTAATTTGTGGAATGACAGGTTTGAAGAGATTTACTGGCACAGAAGAGATGGGCAAGTGAAGGCACTTGGCATTGCAATATCGTGCGTCGGTGGAGTTTTAATGACTTTCTACAAAGGACCGCCTGTTCTACCATGGAAGTTTGTGGGAGACAACACACCTTGGGTTCCGGTGAACGATAATTTCCCAAATTTGTTGGCCAACGGCACTCTCAACACTGTCAAAACTACATTTCACGACTGGGGACTCACTGGATGGCAATTTGGTGCACTATGTCTCATCGGGAACACTCTTTGCTTGGCTTTATACCTCAATCTACAGGTGGAACACATCACTAACTTCATCCTGTAACTTGAATTCAATATAACTGGTGTAAATTTTCTTCACGTCTCTTGTAATCTTACTAGATCTGATGTCTTTAGCCCGAGGAAACCGAACTGTAATGTTCATGTGTTGTGCATTTTAGAATATACAATCAATGAATTGAGCATTTTATAAAGAAGCAGATATTGACAATGACAATATGTTTCAGAATCTAGTCAACCACGAGCTTCACATTCAAAACGACTCTTAGCATCAAGAAAAACGTTGTTATATGTTGATGCTGATAAGCCGTGCTGCATTCACATTTCAGGGACCTTTGTTAAGGAGGTATCCAGCTCCTGTGTCTGTTGTTGCCTACTCATACGGTGTTGGGACCATACTTATGGGAATCACAGGTTACTACGCCGTTAAGGATCCGAATGCCTGGCATTTGTCATGGAACACGAATCTTGCCGCTATTGTGTATACCGTAAGTTCCTTGAGCTCAGGTTTATGTGCTATCTATCACCTACCTGTCATCCACCTCTATCAAAGTTATTTTTGACTACAGTTCGTCATGAATTTATAGCCTTTTGTCTCCGCGCTGACATGATTATTTCTGTGTGTAAATGTTGTCAGGGTGTTCTTGGTTCAGCTCTCAACTACTCCTTGATTTCGTGGTCCCTGCATCGAGTCGGGCCACTGTTCGTAGCATGTTATCTTCCTGTTCAGCCTGTGGCTACTGCTCTGCTAGCCTTGGCCATTGTTGGAACCACGGTGTATTTGGGAAGGTAGACTTTTTTCTTTGTGATTTCACCCTTTCGAAGATCCTAATTGCTCACACATCGCTCCGCATAAAAGTATAGGAGCAAATTGCACTCGTTTTGGAATCAGAAAGCCGTCTTAAAAAATTCATGCATCACTACTTTCGATGTTCTTGGAGTTTTGAGAAAATTTACAATCTGCCAAGAACATCGTGCATTAATGGATCCTAAGCTACTTTGCGCGGCGACATGGAGATTCCAGGTTTGTGAACCCCAGCTTTGAAGAGGTTGCTCAACCAGGTCTTCAGGAACTTTTTCTCCATGTAGAACAAACAATCCTGTGTTTGACTTCCTAACACTAGATATCTTGTCAGATTGTACTTTAATATTATCATTTATGTCTGCCATAGAAGTACGTTCCTTCGGATGTGGTAAAAGAGGGAATTGTGATTTGCTAACCCTGCATTGAATGTGACTATCTCAGTGGCAGGAAAGGTCCATGATCAAGTGCTAACGCAACAGTTCTTCGTTTTGTGCAGTGTGATAGGAACGGTGTTGATTATGATCGGCCTTTTACTGGTGACATGGGCCCATGAAGAAAGGAGGCGCTTATCTCTTCTCTCCAAATTGATATTCCAACGGAGATACAGTGACTCATTCAACTATTCCAACCCTCGGGAACCTTTGATCGAGGTACGACAACTGGTAGCGATAATTCATTGCTCTTCCAGATTTTGCAGCCAATTGGTGATGGTCCCTCAGAAATTATAAGCCCATAAATCTAACTGCTTTGTTCTGCTGGATTGAAACAGGAACTTCCTCCTCGCTTTCATATTCGCCCTCAAAGCTGATCGACAGATGTCACGTTAAACGTTGAACAACAGATCCAGCGGCACACATTCATCACGGTTGTTAAATAGAAGGGCTTTGTGTTCTGCGATTTTACTGCTGAGATGCAGAGGGTTCCGTCCAGCATGAGCAACCTGGGCTCGTTAGTTAATTAAAGCAGGTAGTTGTACATTTGAATCCGTAGGCAGGGGAAGGGGATATTAGATGACTTTACCTCGGAGATCCAGGTTTGAAATGCGAGTGGAAAGAGGATGGATTTTTTTTGCTAGACCAGAAAATGCTCCAGTCGTAGTTACTTCAAGTAGATCCTTGAGGCATGTGACATGAGCTAGTTTAGATCAGACCTGGTGGTCAACTGTAGGCAGTGCCGGGAAATTGTGTTGACTCATGTCGAGTCTCTACCAGATCTCTTTTCCTTAGCAGACTCTCAGTTTGTGTCCACACAGATGAAAAGCGAAGCTTTCGTGAAACTGTGAATCTTCTGAAGAGTTCCAAGCATTTGCACATCGTTATAAACCGATATGTCAGGATTGAAGAAATCCCTTTTATATCCATATCATATATATTGTGAGGTGAGCATTGAGTATTAAACGATGAACAGCTTTTGCAGCATGCTCTCGTGGTCGACCCTTTGAGACGCAATCCTTATGATTTAGCCGAGTTAAACATCTGCTTCTGTATTGCTGAACCTCCACCTCACATAAGATACTGACATTTGAGATCACATTCGTCTCGGTGAGGCGATTTTTCGTTCTGGTTCCAGGGCTCACACGCTCGATACATTGCATTCTTTGTGACTCTACTTGCTCTGCGCTAAGTACATAGGCGTTTTTTGTCAGCTCTGTTATGTACACCGTTTTAGCTTTGTGCTATGAATTTGCTCACGTGCTTTGCAGTTGGCTATGATGTTCACACAGTCGTTGTCACACTCATAGCAATGTCCTTAATTCCTTAGTCCTCTGACAGCAGCAATTCTTTCTGCCCTCAGAGGGCTTTCAGTGACCCGGTGAACTAGCACGGCCAAATAACGATGACGATTATCTTAGAAGATGATCGTCATAGTTATTTCATCGATGCAAGTCAGTGACAATACTATCGTGTCTAGGAATGCAGGGTACAGTATTGTGATATGTTCTTCCAGGGTAGACTCTTATAGCGGGGCAAGAAGCTTTTAACTGAGACCTCTCGTAATATTATGGTTGACACTCTGCACACTTAAGTTGACACTCAATACTGCCTTATGGTAATATACTGCGGCTTTATGTTTCTCCTTCTTCGGTTCCGAAGAAGCTCTAGTAGCTGTATATGTTGGTGCGAAATATGAGACACAAAAACTAAGATCTGGACAGCGGGCGATAAATGTATACTAGTACAAATTCCAATTTCAAGACTTATGGTGGGGTGTGCAGGTCAACCAACATACACCCAATCAAAAGAACACAAAAGAACCTCAATATTGGATACAAAAGATATCTCAATATGTAGATTCTATACATATTGACTCATAAAACATCTAGATATCATAAGTTTTCAACCTTAATTTTCACAATTGTATCCTGAAAAAATGAAGTTCAATTCTTACACAACAGCATTGCATCGGCAGCAGGAGGATATTGAAACGAGGGATTTTTCATAAACGGCAAGGGGTGGGGACGCCTATGAGGCCATAACGTTATGAAACTGCCACATAGACTTCATAAAAGAAAGACACGAACAATGGCCTACAATACTATGAAAGACTAGATTCAGTGAAAAGATTTGAAGATTTACAGCACGGAAATCAACTTTTCTTACCAAGTTTACAGCGATGTGGGCCCGATGACGTATATGTTCATTGATTTAAACGAGAGCGTAGCCAACAAACTTCGGTACCCGATTTCGCTATTCGTTCCAAGGTTTCACATTCACATGTCAGCAGACTGATAAATGTCGTTCAGTTATTGGATAGTCGGCAACTGCAGCGAATACAGAAACGTTCCTCACAATGAACCTGCAAGGCAAACGTAGGTATGTTCAAGCAGGGTGTATGTAATTCAAGCAGAAAGTGCCGTCTTATCACAAAAATACGAATTGACCGTCATATACAGGATATATCTACGTTTTGTTTGCGTAGAAAACATGTACCTTTTCAGAGGAATTGATTGGTGATTTGGAAGTCCTTGGATAACTTTCTAGCTATAACTGGAACAAACCTGAGGTATTCATCAGCGTATTTAAGCGAGTAGAAATGATGCCATCACAGGTTCAAGTTCATCTCGCTTAAAAGACTCGGGAACTTCAAATTATGTAACAAAACTGACAAAATTGCTTGACAACTAGCTAGTTGTAGTGTACAATGGCAGGACTTGGACTTCAGGCGAAACTGGTGCATACTGTCATCCCGTTATATCCACGACATGCAAACTGAAGCCTCTGTAGGATCCAAAGGAAGGATGAGGAGGCGTGCACATTGATGCTAAACACTATATCACGACTATTTGTTCTGACCGTACATGGTGTCATACATGAGAGTGACTAGCTGCTGAGCTCACATGCAATCAATAATTAGACTCCGTACATTGATACCTCATTGCGATAGTCTTTCTTACAACTGCTTAACGGCCCTTCCAGCTTTACGATGGAACGGTCAGTTTCCTTCGTTCACAAACAATCTTCAAAAACCATGCATGGAGGCTCCCGTTATGGTCGAAATGGCGGTGTGAATTGCATTAAAGAGATTTGGAAATTTGCGCTTTTCTGTCAAAGCTGTCCTGGTGACTGATATTTGACAAAGATTAAGTTACAGTTGCATTAAACTGCGGCAATCTCGCACAAACCAATCTCCTTTACTCATAAAATAGAGCCTAAAAGAGAGAACTTTAGCCAGAGGCCATGGCCACACTATGCTGCACCGTCACCAACTGATTACATCAGATTTAGAGACAAGTTCCATAATACTGGCGATTCACTTGGTGAACCGTAGGTTCATCTGACGTAAGTTGACGGACTGCAGCTGTCCTTGCATCACCTTTTGTACAAGAAACGTTTATAAACATTGTATACAATGGACTCTACATAATTGAAACACATGTAGAAAATTATAGCAGATCGTACGTTTGAAGCCTTGCCTGCTGACTGGCCGCACAAAATTGCAGACTTTTAGATAATTCACCGGTTCAATTTTCATAGACTATACATTTGGTCATTCTAACTTGAATAGAATCAATATAACCAGGAGAGCACCTTCTAGAAACACCTTGTTATTCCCCAAAAAGTCGAAGCAACTTCGGTCTACTATTCAGCAGAGGGCGAACTTTGGCTTCAATCAGCTTTGCGACCGGTTGAGGACACATGCCAGCAACGTAGCTGTTCATCTTGCTCGCAGTTGTTGAATTTATGAGCTCAAAATCAGATAGTTCACCCAGTAACTGAAGCAGCAACGGTTTCCTTCTCAGGACGAATTTCTGGACATCAACAAGTTCAGCTGTAAAAACTGGCATGTGCTTGTTCGTACAGCATCAGTTCATACGATCCAAACAGATTTGCATGTTAGGTCTGAAAACAATGTGGTAAAGTCATCGGCATAGTACTGCCATGAGCAAAAAAGGCTGTCAGCTCCTCTGATAAGAAAGGTCCGACGAAGCGAATAGCAATCACAGTGGTAAAAACGACGCTCTAGCAATATGAGTTCAACATGAGTGTAGTGAATTGAAAGAATTCAGGAAAGTGAATAAAACCTATTGTGGTTTAGATTATCGAAGTGTAAAACGTACTGATCACTTGCACCAACCGGGAAAAACTCAAAAAAATGTCCGGCACATATTAGTAAGTTAGGTTTTGTATCTAATAATACTTCCAGGAGTCCACCATAGAATACTTCAATTATTCTATGCGTAAGACTCGTTCTCATTCGGTCAAATGGTAGTTACTGCAAAGTACCTGATGTTCTGCTTCTGCGGGATAAAAGATAGCGAGAGGATTGATGCTTGTGAGTACCCTCTGATCCGCCAACCTTGACTGTTCTCTCTGCTTGCTTAGACCAGCAAGCCTGGCCTCGTCACTATCCTGGGTGAATATGATTGACCTGCTCACCAAATTTAGAAAATAAATTAGCAAGAATTCCAAGCTAAAATCAGTTGTCTGGAGCTGTATGACGATATCTATACGAAAACCCCGGCTCTGCACCTCTGTTCGACACATAAAAATTCCAATTTATGGGAGAAACAAGATTTAAAGCGTAAATTTGAACATAATTGTACTTCCATGAGTCCACCCAATAGTTCTTTCATAGTATCCTGTGACAAAATTCCCCAAAAATGCGAAAACCAGGAATGGAAAAGCGGCAAAGCCATACACCTGCACTTATGCTGTGTAGCTGCATCTCTAAAACCTACCTGTATTGCTCTCCAACGTCCGGACCTTGTCCAAAGGTCTGAGTAGGATCGTGACTTGCCCAGAAAACATCCAGTAATTGTTCGTATCTTATGACAGAGGGATAGTACTCAATCTGAAAGTGCAGAACCGTTGATTATTGATAGGAATCTTTCTTCCGAGAATACCTTGGGGCACCTGAGACATTTCTAATATGAACTAGAGGTTCAATCAAATGATATACAAAAACCTAAAGGTTGCCGATTAAAAAGCTAGGTCCCAGCAATGTTACATCCACCCATACACTTGCAACTTGGCACCATGGCTAGAAACCGGAATATTGTAGACATCCGCCGAACCAATTAATAAAATTGGTAAATAGATGAAACTGGCAAAATTGTAGGCATACAATTAATGAACATGATGATTTAACAAGAAATTCACACAACTCAACAGAAACTGGAAAAATTGGTGAGTAATAGGAATTTCACACACCTCAACAACTTCCGCATGATCACCCATGTTGTGGTAATCAGGATTGACTTTCAATCCTCCTGAATACCCCACCCGAGTCCTCACCACGCCAGGCAGACAACCAAACACAGCTTCTCCCCTCCAGAAACTTCCGAGAGCAAATGTTGCCAACTTCCTTGGCTTCTCCTCGACATTATTTCTCTTCAAAGAATTTTCGGGATCACGAATTCCATAAACTAGATGGCATAACGATCCAATTACTAGCAGATAATATATAGCTACTATGCCAGCTTTACAACTTCGTTTGATACTCATGGTAGATAGGCTGCTAGACCCAAGAGATACAACGAAGAGAGATCCCCACTGTATCTAATGATTCCCTTCGGAGAGATTGCCGGCCACGTAAAATCCGTGATCTCCACTGATCCCAAACCTGTCCAAACATGAAGAAACACAAATCTTCAGATGCGTAGACTAGGGTTTGGAAAAGTATGAGGCTCTGCACACCTGAGACAGTCCATCTATTTCAATTGTCGTCACAGATTGAGGATACCAGGGCAAAAGTTGACGATTTTAATAGGTCAGGGCCCAACCTTCGACCGGAATGAGGCACGAGCATAATCATGATGCACACAAAAAATTTCTCAACGTCAAAAAACACCGAAACTGGCTTCTTCGAGCCCATGAATGCGACCTTAAATTACAGGCTTCGGAAGTACGAGAGCGAAGCCCAATCCTCGGCGAAGGAAATCAAACATAGCTCATTCTAAGCTCCACAGATCACGACATTGCAACCATCACCCGATCCGCGAAATTCACCATCTCGCTGAAGATCTATGCGACCCCAAGTGTTCGAATGGCACCGACATACAACCGGACAAGCATCCAGGGGGCACGAGGACAAGTACAATCCAGCGACCCACGCGGCATCAACATCAAGCTTTCCCCATCCGGCTCGAGAATCTGAGCTGTACGCCACGCTGGACACTCGGTTCGACTTCGCCACTCATGGCCAAGTCAAAGTCGGGGGCTGACGACTTTCATTCGGTCAGGTTCGGCTTACGTGTATGCCACGGCGGATCTAATGCCGACGCGAACATGTGCCATGTCAGGTACAGACTGGGAATAAGGTACTCTGCAATTACGTCGTTGCTGGGGTACGTAGTGGGCAGCTTAGCATCGTAAAGCCGTCATCCGCCATTGATCGCTCGACGTGGTAAAGTCTACGTGTTCGCCACGGCGGATTCGGAGGTTCCCTTGGGATGGTTCCATTGGGAACGTACACTGCGCAGTACGATGAGGATCGGAGAAACCGTGTCGGCTTTCAGGTACCGCATTATCCAACCACGTCAAGAATGTGATGCCAGTCACCATCTCACTGGTCGCCTACAGAGTTCGCCAGTAGTCCTGCTGCATGTCCGACTCTGTTACGCCGTACTCGGTACACGAGGTTCTTCGTCCAACTCCCTCATGCCAGTTCACGCTCGCTCGCAGGCATCCGATGATCTCTGCAACCTGCTGACTTGGACCGTTCGGGGTGACCTCGATGTCCACTTCTTTCAGAGCCCACTCAAATGCATCTCGTTCCAATGCATCGGCCATTTCGCTCCTGTGTTCTGCAAAGTGCTCTCCTCCATTAATTCTTGCATCTGCATTCCGTGTACGGCACAGACGTCACAGGCGAATGGTATTTGTGGCCTAAGATGAAGCTGCAATTGACAGCCATTGCTGGATTCATCTCACGGATTTAGACCTCATCGATCACCGCACACAGCTCTACGACAAATCCGTCGATGGACAGGCACCTCCTGGAAACTCAAAGCTGAGCATCTTTACGAAACTCAAAGATTCTGGCATGAATTAGAGTATTGCATCTCCTATCTAATCGGGTGTAAACGGTGGATACTATGCATGGATCTCGTGCTCCTTGAAGACATGGATTGGTAAAGCTTAGTTCTGTGCTACATATTCAGCGAATTATTCACTGGCTTTGTTAACAAGTATTCATTTGACAGCTTTGAGACCAACTCGGAGTATCCAAGTCCTATTTCGTTATCTGCAAGATTGACACTCCAGAAAATCGTCTTGCGTTTACGTATGCTCGCCTAAACAGAACCAGAACATATTTGGATTTAGTAAAGTAAGAAGTCACACCCAGTACACACGCGGTATTTATATTACAATATGCATGCAATATCGATATTTTCTACAAAGCACGGACAATTGTTCGCCGAAATAGCAGCACCGCACATTAATACTGCCAGTGTACTCATGCACTTCTGCATCACTCTATGCCCTATCTTGTTTAACACTCTGTTTGTAGCCGTTACTCATGAAATGATATACTGTTTATGTGTCAAACTTTCACACAGATAGTTAATAGTATATATATATAAAAACATAACAACAAGTAGCGTTGTTTGAAAGTTTTCAATTCTCTATATCTTATCCCCATAAATCTTCATTCATATTACACCTAATTCAACTGATACATATACAGATCAGACCTTAAAGATGAATGGAAAAAAGTAAAAGTATGAATAATATTTTTTACGAATAAACGTCATTTTTTAGCATACTTTTTGAATTTTCACAAAAGTTCTAAATTATTCGTTTACATATTGATCTTAAATGAAATATGCTCACAAGTTTCTCATTTATTTTATTCAAAAATTACATTATGTGAATCTCCAATATGAAGATCTCCACAATATAGACGTTAAAGGAAGTATGTCAAAATTTTGTATACATAAATATCTCTCTCTCTCTCTCTCTCTATATATATATATATATATATCTCAAGCTACACTTTCATTATGCAATGTAGTAGACAAGTTATTTTCTGGGCATTTATTGATTTGAGTGAAAAGTTCATGCATTTAAAAGTAAGATATATAATGTAAACTATTTTGACTAAACACATATTTCATCTAAGCATATAAATATTTTGATGAATACATAACATATCTGACGAGATTTTCATCTGAGCAAGAAAAAGAAGCTCAACTACATTAATTTATCTTCAAATATATTTGCAGTCATTTTATCGAGTACAAATATATAGTTATTTAATTAAATATAATCTATCACTAATGCTTGTATTACTACAGGACAGTGCTCTTATATGGTCCATGTTACACATGGTTTAATTCTGAAAATTTAAACCTTAATCTTTGAGTGAGTTTCAAATAACAATGACTTTATGCAATAATCTATGAATCACTTGTGTTGAATGAAGCGAAAAATCCTATGCCAAGATATGGGAAATTTTTTATCTAGATTTTAAGAATAAACATGATGATCATTATCAAAATAAAAAATTAAAATTAAAACTTTTATTGCTTACAAGTTTTTTGTTAAAAAAAAATTGATAATTTGAATGAAAAATGATTGCGAAAAAAGGTATAAAAATTTAATAATTATTTATTTCTCTATAAATGTGTAATAAAAAAATAGAAAAGATATAGGTTGAAACATAAAATAGATAAAAATTCTAATATAAAAAAAATTGAGCTTTCATTCACTTTTATTTATGTTTATCTTTAATTTTTCACTTATATTGCAATAAAAATTTTACTTTCATTGATCAAAAATAAAATTTAATGTAAAATATTTTAATATTGTAAAATATTTTAATTTTATAAAATCTTTAAAATAATTATTTGAAATTTATATTCTCCAAAATAGCAATATTGATTACTTTTCACCTTTGATTAATCTGACCAAAATATATTCCATATATTATGTTATTAAAAAAATATAATGTAACTTAAAAAAACCAATCAAATGATTAAAATGAATATTATTAGGGAATATTATTCAGATACTATACATGTTTGTATTCAACCATAATTTTGTACTCCAAACATATATTTAACATGAATATAACATTAGGTCCCAGCTTATTCAATGTAAATATCCAAAAAAATATATCTTATCAAAATATCATAGATTTTTGAAAATTGAAAGTCTTAAATGTAAATTATTTTAAATTTAAAGATTTAATTTAAATTAATTTAAATATTTGTTAATAAAAATTGATACATTTTTATAATACAATGATGTTTTGCAAACATAACATGATCATCATGAAATCTTAACATAAGTTAGATTATTAAATACCATTTTAGAATCTAAATTTTTTTCAATAATATTTATAATATTCAATAACAACAAATTCAAATCTTCTATAAAATAACTTTTGTCAGGAATCAAATTTCTCATACCAAGATCAAATCTAGTGTTTTTTGGTTACTTTGAAAAAAAAAGACCTATTTTTTTCAAAAAAATTTGAAAGATTTTTGTTATCATTCAAACAAATGTTTTATGATAGATGTGTCTTTGAACAAATTTAAATTTTAACATTTTTTTAATATATGAGGTGAATTACAAGAAATTTTTTTATCATCATTCTTATTTATCTTTCTTTAGGACCTATACAGATTGTTGATAATTTGCAAATTTTTCATTTTTCCTTATGATATTCATTTTTATTAATAAAATATGAATTGAATTATCAGTTTTTTTGCTAATATTTCATGAAACTTCATAAGCGTCATTTGCAAAAGTAATGAAAAATACATATGTTTAGTTTTAAAATATTTTATTCTCTTCTTATTCAACAAACATATTTTTTATTTTTTTAAGAAAATTATTTCAAGACTGAAAATTAAAAATTGAAAATAGTGCAATTTATATTTATGTGAATTTTTTTATGATGAATTTCATTATTGAGTAATAAATCTATTTACATGATATTATTCATAATCGCATTTTTCTCTTCTACATTTTCATAATTGATAGTATAAATTTTCATATTGTTGAGGTTAACTCAAGTTAAGGAGTAACCTCATGTATAGCTATGTAGCTATTTATAGATGAGATTGATCTTCTACCTTGGATATATATAACCTAATACTTCTACGAGTGAGATGAAGTTTTTCATATTGAAGTAGTAAACTTTCACGAGGGTATTCCTCCATGGACGGAGTCCTTGAGGGTGAACCACACACGTATAAAGAAACACACGTATAAACGTGTGTTTCTTGTGTCTCTCGTGTTGTTGGTTTGCTTGGTGTGATCTCAAGTTTTACCATTAAAAATTGGTATGAGAGCAAGTTCCGGTTCAGGGTCTGTGTCAGAGCGTGATAAATTTTCTCTGGAATTTTTCTCAAAGCGTTAATTTTTCTAGGTAGCAGTTTTTTTCGCTGAGTTTGTATTAGAGCGTGAACAATTTTCTACGAAAGTTTTCTCACGCGTGACGTTTTTCTGTGACAATTTTCTGGTGCGTGTTTTCTTATTTGTGAAAGTGTTTTTTCTAGCTTAGCAAATTGCTAAACTGAAAGTGTTTTTTGTCAAAGCAAGGATATGTGACAGTGTATCAAGGAATTGGTATCAAGGTTTTTTTTTTTAAGGGTCATTGACAAGCTTATTTTGCAAAGCTGAGAGTTCGTTCTCTGGTTTTTTCTGTGAGGAAATAAACGAGGACTGTGTTGCTGTCCCTGACAAAAGAGAAGAAGAGAAACAAACGTTTTAGAGTTGGCATTCTTCTCGATCAGACGCATTTGGCATTTAGAGTTGAATTTTCTCATACTAGCAAGATCACCTGCATAGGATTCACACGCTGAGATAAACAAAACTCTCTGATTTCCCCGAGAAGGCTCGTGCAAACGCCGCTGCAACACTGTCCGGATCAACTGCCAGTGTTGTTGTGAGGTGCTTTGGGTTGCTGACAAGAGCAAACTTGGTGCTTGGTCATGATAGGCTTTGTCACGGTACCTTCTTCAGTGTGCACTTGTGGAAAAATTGTGAGTCTCACACTTTGATGATTGTACTCCGCATCTCCTTTTTGACGTGCAAAAAGGAGCTGTAATTCTTTTCGACGTGCAGAGCTGGCAAAGCAACAGATCGGTGGCAATCTTAGATTTAACATAATAACTTTCGATGGCCACGGTGATTATTTGCTTTGGAAAAAGCAGGTTAAAGTGAAATTACGATCCATGGGTCTCACTATATGTATGGGAGTCTCACGCTTTGGTGATCGTACTCTGCTCTTATTCCCGAGTTGGGTGTCACATGATCAAGACTCCTGTTGTATCAGAAGCCTTATTGTTTTTTGTGTCAATAGCAGTTGTACTTCTTTGGCTTCATATCGCTCTATCTTGTGGTAGAGACCGATTTTAGTTGGTAAGAAAACCGCAGCGGAAGCACGGTTGAGGGCGGAGTGCAGTCGGCGAGCTGAGTGGAGCAAATCTGAAACCTAAAATCTAACCCTCTGCGTGGTCAGGCAAGGGAGGGCAACACAAGTAGAGGAGGGCAGTCCGCAGCAGAGCGGCCGCGCGCAGGGCAGTACGTAGTCGACGAGCCAACCGTGATCGGCAGGGCAATGCAGTCAACGGCCGATTAATGGTGAATGAATATTCTGTCATACATATTTCTTAGACACATTTTTCCATCAGAATCTAGGCAAATTGGATATCATTGGAAAAATTTCGACACGAATAGAGCATTTGGGCACTTCTCAAGACCTGAACAATGACTCAAAAGGAGAAAATTGATTTGAAAGCTGCCACACGTACAAAAAGAAATTGCTCTCCTTTTTGACGTGCAGAGTTGGAAGTGCAACATATCGGTGGCAATTTTGGATATAATCATAATAACTTTTGATGGCCACGGTGATTATTTGCTTTGGAAAAAGCAGGTAAAAGTAAAATTATGATCCATGGATCTCACTATATGTATGGGAGAAAAACTTCATAACATAAAGGAGATTGAATGGAGTGCTGCTCAAGATCAAGCAGTTTGCACGGTTTTGGCATATCTAATCCCTACCATACTCAAGTAGTTTGAGGAGTACTCCAAAGTTTCAAAGTTGTTTGATGCGCTTCAGCAACGTTTCCATTAGAAGAACTCAACGATTGTCATGAACATTTACATGCAATTGCTAGGATTCATTATGAAGTCCGGCACGAAAATCCAAGATCATATTCATGACTTTGAAAATCTATTGATAGATCTTCAAATATGGAGAGGAGCTTCCTAACACAAAGAAGGCAATGCATCTTCTCCACTCATTGTCGTCTACTTATTGGACGCTATCGAAGACTTTTTTTCATCGTTAGAATTGTAACCAGCTTTTGTTAGTTAGAACTAAAGTAGAGGTTATTCTAAATATTGATATAGATACTTTAGTGTGCACTAGTCATAGATGTCACGTCAGCGATCCGCGCACATGGTAGGTATAGAGTGGATGTGTTAGTTGATAGTGTCAAGTTAGCAATTCGTGTGCTTGTAGGTAAGGATTGAGTGTGTTAGTTAGTGTGTTAGTTGCGAGCACCACGTCAACGATCCGTGTGCTTGTTAGGGTTATCCGCCACGTCATCCATCCACTAGGAGTGGGATGGATGGTGGGGATAAGATCTTATCTCATTGTACTTGTTGGTGAGAGCTATATAACGGAGAGGAGAACCATTGTTGGGATCTCTCATCTTCAGAGTTTACGTTTCTATCTTCGAGTGAGCTTTTCTCTAAACCCTAGTGTTACAATGGTATCAGAGCAACCTTGCTCTTTCCTTGAGTATGGATTACCCCTCATGGAATAACAAGTGAGTGATGATGGAGTGGAGTTTTGAGACTGTATAGAGGCTGGCAGAGGTCATTCATCTGCATGTAGAGAGAGGTGGAAGGAGGAAATTGTGGTTTTGCAGATATGGACGGTATTGACAAGAATCCAGTACTGCACTGGCCAATTCCTAACCTATTCGATATTTTTACCTTCGTTGCATGGAGAAACATCATTTTCGGATGTACCTTGTGGCTTGTTGGAGACTAGAGTGTCTGTTGTTATGACTAGAGTGATGGAGTTGAAAGTGCCACTGATTCTTCCAATAGTTACTTATGGAGAGACTTGAGATTGTACTATATACATTCTATACTGAATGTTTTATGGATTTGAATCGCGAACCACCTGTCTTGATTCAGTTCAGCACTTATGTAGAGATCAGAACAGTATATCGACAGAAGAGTATATGGAGAGATTTTCTTGTGAGAAATTTGAAGAGTAGTACTATAGAGCTGTGATAGAATCACCTGCACCTTTTGTGACTCCTTTGTTGAGAGATCACATAGTGATTATACTCACTTTGTATTAAAGGGAGTGTGAGGAAGCATGGGGACATCAATCGATATGGATGAGGTTCTCAATGCAATCATGGCGGAGATGAAAGAGTTGAGAAAAGCGATGGTAGATGGTCATACCAAGCAACAAGCCATGAAAGATAAAATTTCTGCATTGGAGAGTGAGAAAGTAAAGAGAGAGTTGGAGGAGATGAAAGTTGAACCTCAAGTTCAAGCTTCCCAAGTTCAGCCAGACCCGACTCCTATTGATGCAGCAGAGTCAAATAGGAGACGTCTTCAAGAGATTGAAGATCAAGCAAATCTTTTGCTTCGAATGGAAAACTCTTGTAAGGTGGAAGCTCACAAAGGGAGTAGAGCAATGGGAGTGTTAGAATGATGGATTATGAGGATGAATATTCATTTATCCCATTTTCATGCTTTTGATTATATTGCCGGAATGTTCATGAGATCTTATCTTACAGATAATGCTCTCACATGGTACACAACATGGGAGAGAATGCTTTCAAAACGAGGTGCTACCATTTCGTGGAGTGAAATACAGTAAGGAGTTCTGCAAAATTTTCAAGCGGTGGATTCTCTTCAAACTGCAAGGATAAAGTTGTGGGATCTGAAGCAGAAAGAAGGTATTCATGAGTACGTTGAAGAATTTTGTGATCTTCAAATATCTATCATGGATATGAGTGGAGCAGAAGCCTTGGACGTGTTCAAACGAGGTTTGAAGGATCAAATTTGAAAGTAGGTGATGGTAAGAAATCCATCTATTGTGAATGAAGCAATCGCAATTGCTCAACAAATTTAGGGTGTTTTTGGTGTCACACACGGTGAACCAGTAAGCAATTTTTGAGATCCATCTGGTCCAACACCAATGGAGTTGGGAAACCTTCGACACAGAGAAGGTTTTGCACCAACAAGAAGACCATCACTAAGATTTGCAGGTGAGATTCGACGACCAAGAGTTTTAAATTTGCAAGAAGGTTATCCACATAACGGAATGGTTCGAGGAGGAGTTGGAGTTCGTGACAATCGTCAATGCTATGCATGTGGACTGCAACCTCCGGGCTGACTCTCACTCAGGTTTAACTCTGATGGCTTTGCGGTAGCGCATCATGGTTCTAGAAGACTAGGATTCATCCTCACACTCATGTCCCAAACACCTTCTCTCACAAACTCTCCATGTATCACTCCAACTCACACACATACTCTCCTCACATCACTCTCTTCACATAAACACAAACACACGTCGATACTCCAAGATACTCAAAAATTTCACTCCTTCATTCCTGAAACAAGTACTCACACATGGCTCTTCAAACTTGCTTCAGAGGTGCTACTCTACCTCTCTATTTATACTACTTGAGAAGTTACCATAGTAACATGTGGTAATTTCTCCTAACTTACTTTTACCTAGGTAAGTTTGATTAATCCACTCTATGTGGCAACATGCCATTGGCCTAGCTAAACCTTCTAGAAGTTTCCGGAATCCAAGGTTGAAGTGGCGACATGCCATTGGAAGCTTTTAAACTTCTACAAGCTACTTAGCCACTAAGTCAACACTAGACTTAGTCTAGCCAATCATCTTTCATACATTTTAGTCTAACCAATCAAATCCAAGCTTTTAATCAAATATCTAATCCCTTGGAATCTAGAACTTTTGTAATGACAGACAAATATCAAAATGGAGCATAATGGTATAGATCCGATCCCACGAGGACAAAAACAAACACAAAAGTCACGATTTGTCACAAGATAACATTCTATTACAAAGTTTTACTTCTTAGGCTAATGCTACTCCCAGAAGACACTACACAGCTAGAGCCGAAGACTCAGAAGGTAGTGCAAAACCGTACTCACAACCTGAAACTTTTCCAAACACAACCTGCAAGAATCGCAAGCGATCTCACACTTATATTTTAGGGGGAAAACTTCCCAGCACTACATACATCTCAACACACATACCCGAATACACAGACCCGAACTTGCTTAAATCCCGCGGTAACCCCAGGCTACCTAAGACATCCAGGCCGAATATTCACAACTCCTATTGCGGTAACTTCGACAAACAGGAGCGCGCCGTGCTCGATGACTGGATCACACACCAGTACAGGGACATACAGCGAAGACAGAATGACAGTTGAGACAAGTCAATTGACAGAAAAATACCCCCAAGGAAAGAGCCTTTGACCTCTTTATTCACAATGGCAACTTTGGGATATCAACCGCCTGAGGCGAATCGGCCTCAAGGGCTGTGCCGTCCGATGTAACGGTTACAGCATCGTCTGAACTACTCTCTACTCCTAATCTACGCAACACGTCTACAATCTCAACTTCTACATTCTGGCGCGCCTCATTCAATTCCTTTGAAAATGAATAAATTAACTCTACAATATGTTTGTGTCATGCGGATCCGCTGGACTTCGCGCTCATCAGCCGTCGCTCGAGTAGATCCAGTTTCAACCACTTCACCGAATCCAATCCCCACATCGCGAACCCGTTCAGGCACTTCTCTAACCGCAGTCTCAACACGTCGGTTGAATCCTCCCGCAGCTGACGATATGCATCCTCTGCCTTTTGCATTCTCCTTTGCGACTCTTCCGATCTCATCTCCGACTTCCCTAACTGCTCCCGTAACCGTCGACAGTCAGATTCAACCTTTAATCTACATTCGACCTTCGAAGTATTGGCCGACTCGTACCCTGCCAATTTCTTGGCCCAATCCTTCAACTCGTCTTCATGCTTTTTATTTCTCGCCGACAGACTTGCTGATAGCTCCTCCGCACGTCGGAATTCTGTTTCGTACTTCGCGTCAATCTCCGAAATTTGCCTACGAAGATCTTCCTCCGCCGTCTTCGTACCTGCAAGCTTGCCTCGAAGTTCTTCGGCAATGCGAGCTTCTTCGGCTCTTCGGACTTCCAATGCAGCAATGTCTTCAATATGCTTCTTCTCTCGTTTCTCCGCTGTCGCGATCAATCGCTCCGCCCTTTTGACTGCTACATCGTAAGCTTCCCTGGATTTCTCCACCCTCGACATCAAATCCACTGTTACCTTCTGGGCATTCTCATTAGAGGTATGAAGTCCTCCGCAGGTCTCTTCTAACTCTGCACAACGTCTTGATTCCTTCTCTAGATTCAGCTGCAGCACTTCACACTCGGTTTCCTTCTCCCGAAGCTGGGCTTCTCGCTCCCGCAATGTTACCTTCACTGCCGCGCACTCGGCTGACAAGGTTGCAGCTCGCTCCCGTGCCAATGCAGTCGCGGAATCCCACTCCCACTTTACTGCAACTACTCTCTTGAGCTTTGTTCTGTTCCTGATCATCTGAACGTAGAATCCTGGCTCCTTCGATACAACATACTTCTTTCTCTTCCCATCCAAGTACTTCAACAATGGTACTACACTATCCTGCAAGAATTCAGGAAATGTAACTTCAAGTGTCTTCACCTCTTCGCCCGAAGTCTTCTTTCCTTCTTCGGATCTCACCTCTTCCACAGGAGACATCGGCAGTGTAATGCCCTCGGCTTCCACCACCGTTCCTCCTACCCTTGCGACAACCTGTTCCAAAATCTCCTCGCTCAAAGTAAACTCCTTCTCGAGGTTCTCGTTCATCTTCATCTGGGGTGTCTCTTTGCATTGCGCAGACCATGTCCGCTCCGAAGACAAAGAAATCGGACTTACCAATTGCGTTCCCTCGTTCAAAGGTTCCACCGGTATATCTGCCGGATCTTCGATTGATGCCCCCGAAAGTACCCCTAACTCCACAGACCGCATTACCTCGCTGTTTGTGAATTCGGATGTGTTCACAATTGGTGCCACCGTCTTCTCCACATTGCTATCTGACACCTCAAATGTCACCATCCTCCGTTTCGCCCTCTTCTTTGGTCTTGCGCGAGCTCTGTGTTGTCTGGCTCCACTCACTTCCATATCCACCCTTCTTACCGTGTGGGCCAATTCCTCCTCATCATCGCTTACGACCTTCCTCTTCTTTGCCACTCGTCTCTCTGGTTGCTCCTGCCTTGGAACCACGTCCACCTACACTGGTCCTCGAGCAGTAGTGTGTGTCGGAATTGCGGCAGATGGGTTCCCGTCTTCGGTCCCTTCACTGGACTCCACTGTAAAGCTCTCCCGCTTCCTCGGAAATCGCTTCTCCTCCTCCCTCGTAAGCAATCCCATTCCTCGATAGAAATGTACCAGAAAGGGGGTAAAATGGTGGTCATCAATCTCGTCCATCGACCAGACGCATTCACCCAGACAAGATCGTAAAAGATCCTTGCCCGATGTACGCGTTGTCCCTTCAAAATGCGCTCGAAGAATCCCACCTGCCAGGCCGTCACATACGTCGTGCGCGCTGGCCGTAAGATGTGCATGATCCCCAACGCGATCGCCCTTCTCTTCGGATCCTTATAATTGACATTCTTCCATCCATTCGTTACTTGTCTTCTCGTCTCGAAGAGATGCCCGTAAGAGAATTCCTCGACGCTCGTAAGTCCTGCGCTATTCTTGTCAAACAAAAGGTCTCCGTCGCTTCCCGCACATGGTTCCATGACTTTCGTCCAATGCTCGATGGTCCACAACATGGGATTATCGCGGAGCTCCTCGCCCTCGGTCACGCTCTTGTCCATAAGCTCCTTCCAGATACTCGTTGAGACGCAACTCCAATTCCATAGAAGGAATTCTAACCGCAGCTCCCTCAACTCGTGTCTGAAGGGTCTCAACTCCTCATACAACACCTTCAAGGGAATCAACTTCCTCACCTTCTCACTCTTCTTGGGCGCCATGTGTTCAATTTGCGCTTCGCAGATCGCGGGTTGACTCGATTGCAATTCCTCTCGCTCTCGATCGTTCTTGCTCGATATCGCCATGTCGGCGCGCAGTCTTCTCTTACTGCCTTTACCCTTGAAGCCCTAACATTGCTTTCTCTTGCGCCTCGTAGAACTCCCGACGCGTGCGAACCTCGTCCGGCCCGTTGCGTGATTTGAAATTGATTCCGATGTCTTCGCCGTAGACGTAGCTCTTCGTGCGTTCTAAAAAGGCTGCGCCGAAGACGCGAAGATCCAAAGATCTCCGGACGTAGACAAATCCTAACTAATCCTGTCATAACTCATATAAATCTACTCTTTCCAGCTTATATAACTATCTTCTACACACATATGTTTATGTTTTTGTTAATTTTTAAAGAATAACAAAAAAGTAGGCCCCACAACTTTTGTAAAAGACAAAATAGAAGTGCTCACTCCATTCTTCTAGAAATCCGCTAATCATTCCGCCAACTATATACATTGTAGCTAAACTTAGTTATGACTAGATAAACTTAGTTATAACTAACTAGTTTAGTCATAACTAACTAGACTTAGCTATCCCTTGGCTAATCATCCTTAATCACTTGACCACTTCTGACACTTAGTACATATGTGCAACACCCGGTCTTACAGGTTGAATGAGTCACATTGCCAACTTTTGTCGAATTCGGCCGACATCACAAGGAGGACGGCCCATGCAGCGACGACCGTTCAACAACATGGAGGAGATAGAGTATGAAGAGGTGGAGGAAGAAGTTTCGGGAAATAAAGATCACCAATAAACTTGACTCGCGGCATTACTGGTTCTACAAAGCGAAGTAAAGGCAAGGTTGGAAGACGGCAATGGTTGGGAGCTCATGGAAGGAGTAAGAAGCAAGCTCAACTCATTGTCACTAATGGTTTGATGGAAGGAACAAGGTGAGAGTTTTAATTGATAATGGAGCAACGGAGAATTTTCTATCAATGAGTGTTGCTATGAAGTTAGGTTTGATGTTGATGAAGGACGTGAGTGAAGAAGTTGAATTGCCAGACGGGCAAACTTAAGTGATAGAAACACTACCACGGAGTGTAGAATTATCCATAGGTAGATACCAAGAGAGCATTGAATAGGGAGTAATTCGTTTAGCTCGATAGGATGTCATCCTTGGAATGCCATGAATGGAGCAATATAATTCGAAGGTAGATTGGAGAAGAAAAGTGATTACAAATAGTGGATGGAAGATCTATGGAGATAGAATTAGATCTCAGAATAGAAAAATTTACCCCTCTTTGTGATGGGTACAACATCCATTTCTAGAGATGATGTATGTTTCCTTGGACTTATAAGATATATTGGATCCACGGACAAACCTTACATCCCGAAGTCCTTGAACAACATTTTTATAGAGTATAAAGATGTTTTTCCACATGATCTACCTGCAGGATTACCACTAAAGAGGCGAGTAGATCACAAGATTGAGGTGATACCTGGAAGTACACCAACTTGCAAAGCTCAATATCGTTTGGCTCCAAACGAATTGGAAGAATGCAAAGCTCAAGTGGAGGAGATGTTGAGCAAGGGATTCATTCAACCAAGTGTTTCATCTTATGGAGCTCCAGTGCTCTTTGTGAAGAAGAAGGATGGATCCATGAGACTATGCATTGATAATCGCGGATTGAATCAGCAAACGGTGAAAAACAAATATCCATTACCTAGTACCATTACCAACTTCAAGGAGCAAAATATTTCATCAAGCTAGATTTGAGAAGCGGCTACAATCAAATTCGAATTGCAGATGAAGATGTCCACAAGACAGCTTTTCGTGCTAGGTATGGACACTTTGAGTATCTAGTGATGTCTTTTGGTCTCACTAATGCACCAGCTACATTCATGGAATTGATAAACGATATCTTTCGCCCTTATCTAGATAAATCTGTCATTGTTTTTTTAGATGATATATTGGTGTATAGCAAAACTTTGAGTGATCATAGACGTCATTTACGAGAAGTACTTCAAGTTTTAAGAGACAATCAATTGTATGCCAAAGCTTCAAAATGTGAATTTGACAAGTCAGAAGTATATTACTTGGGTCATAGAGTTACAGCTAGAGGAATCCAAGTGATGAGTGAGAAGATAGATGCAATTCAGAAATGGATAGCACCTGAGGATCAAACTCAATTGAAGATTTTTCTAAGGCTCACTGGATTCTATCGAAGATTTGTGAAAGGTTTTGCTCGCCTAGCTCAAGCCTTGACTTCCATGTTAGGGAAAGGTCAAAAATGGAGATGGGGAACAGCTCAAGAGTTAGCTTTTCAAGCACTGAAAGATGCTTTGTTACACACATCTATTCTCAAGTGGTATGATCCTAACCGTTTTATCAAGTTGGTTACTGATGCATCAGGTACAACAGTAGATGGCATACTTCAACAAGAATGGGAGGATGGATGGCATCCAATTGCTTTCTATTCTCAAAAGTTGGTGGCGACGGAACAAAATTATCACACGACAGAACGGGAGGAGTTAGCCCTTGTGTTGGCAACCAAACATTGGAAGTATTACTTGCGTGATAAGGAGTTTGTGGTGGAGATCAATCATAAACCCTTGGTTTATTTGGAAACTCAGGAGTATCTATCCAAATGACAAATTCGATGGGCAGAGTGGCGTCAACGCTTCAACATGAAGATTGTGTACGTGGAGGGAAAGAAGCAACTTGCAGATGCTCTCACACGCAAGCCTTGTTTGAATCATGTTGCAGAAGTGAAAATTCAAGCTGATTGGTGGAACAAGATGACACAAGCCACAAAGGAGTATGAAGAGATCACTTGGACACTAAAAACTGGAAAGGCAGAAAAATCTTGAGGTTTGGTGTTTTACAATCAACGTATATGGATTCCACAAGATCACAATTTGCGCACAATGATTTTGGCAGAAAGTCATGACACATTCATTGCAGGTCATGTGGGTCTGGAGAAAACCGTGGAGAGTATACAACGAGTGTATTATTGGCCCAAAATACGTGAGGATGTGGAGTCTTATGTTCGAAGTTGTGTTGCTTGTCAACAAAACAAGGCAAGTAATCAAAAACCAGCGGGTTTATTACAACTTCTTCTTATTCCCGAACAGTGTTGAGAACATGTCATCATGGATCTTGTATGTGAGTTACAAAGGACTTCGTTAGGACATGATTCGGTGGTGGTTTTTTTGGACAAATTGAGCAAGATGATTCACATCGGGCCAACCACAAAAACAGTAACAGCTCCACAACTAGCTCAATTGTATCTAGATGCAGTTTTTGTGAATCATGGCTTAAGCAAAATGTTAATCACGGATAGAGGTACTTACTTCACTTGTTTATTTTGGAAAACTTTGTTTAGTTTTTTCAAAACAAAACTAGCAATGTCAACGGCCTATCACACTCAAACTGATGGACAAACGGAGAGGTCAAATAGAACCATAGAGGATATGCTACGAGCATTCACATTAGAAAAGCAAGAAGAGTGGGACAACGTTATGCCACTTGTGGAATTTGCAAAATTAAAACAGAATTGTTAACAGAATTAACAATTTTGTTAACGCATTCACAAAAGTGTCTCCATTTTTTCTTATGTATGGAGCTCATCCTATAACTCCTTCAAGTTTGATGAGACTTCCCAAAGGAGAAGAGTTTTAGACTAAAGTTGCAGCTGTCAACGAATTTGTGGAGCATATTCATCAAGGACTACATCAGGCCAAGGAGAATTTTGTGATAGCTCAAAATCGGCAAAAGTAGCATGCCGATGCTCATCGTAGAGAAGTATTTTTTGAGGTTGGAAATCATGTTTGGTTATCTACAACGAATTTGTCTCTTGTAGGAACATCAAAGTTGAACCGTAGGTTCATTGATTCATTTTTGATTTTGAAGCGTGTTGGTGAAGTGCCATTCGTATGAATCAACTTGAGAACCGGCTAAAAGTTTAGCAAATGCATCTTTGATAGTTCAGGAGTTTGAACTGCAACCTCCGGGCTGACTCTCACTCAGGTTTACCTCAGATGGCTTTTCGGTAGCTCATCATGATTCTAGAAGACTAGGATTCCGCATCATACTCATAAGCTAAACATACTCTCACACAATCTCTCAAGGTATCACTCCAACTCATACACTCATCGACACTCAAAGGTACTGAAAATTCGTCACTTTTTCATATATGAAACAAGTCTCTACATATGAACTCTCCAAACTTGCTTGAGAGGCTCTTCCCTACCTCTCTATATATACTACTTGAGAATTTACCATAGTAACAAATGGTAATTTCTATCTAACTTACTTTTACGAAGATAAACCATAGTAAGGTTGACTAGTTATCAATATGTGGCAACATGCCATTGGCCCCCTAAACCTTCTAGATGTTTACTAATCCCTAGATTGAGGTGGCGACATGCCATTTGTGCCTTTCCCACTTCTAGAACTTCCACTTTCCACTAAGTCAACATTAGACTTAGTCTCACTGATGGAATACTCCTTACTTTAGTCAAACCAATCAAAACTAAACATGAAGTTCAAAAGTCTTTTCTCTTGGAATCTAGACTTTTGTACAAGACAAAATAGAAGTGCTCACTCAAATCTTCTATAATTTCTCTAGTTATTCCGCCAAATATAGACATTATAGCTAAACTAGCTAGACTTAGTCATAACTAGCTAGATTTAGTCATAACTATCTTAACCATGATTAATTCCTTGGTTAATTCTAGTTTTATTTCACACATGCAATATTTGGTCTTACATTTACCCCCGGACCAAGATTTCACTACGCCCTCGGAGTGAAAGAATCTGATCTTCGATGGAATAATTTCAACTTGTTGTGGTTGACTTGATCAAAGTGACGTCCTCGTAACTCCTTGATATCATAAGTAAAGTTTCCCCACACCTTCTCAACTATGAAAGGTCCAAAATACTTAGGAATAAACTTTTTCCTAGCTCTCTTGTATCTAATTGCATCAAAGAGCATCACCCAATCACCTTCCTTGAACGGCTTCAAGTTTTGGTTTCCACTTCGTTTGTCGTGATACTTCTTCTGCAACTGTTGAGCCCGCTCCACTCGTACCATGGCTAGTGCTTGAGCTTCCTCCAACTCCATCAATTGTTGTTGGCGAGACTTGATGGCTTCTGCACCATTTGATTTCTTCAACCTTTGCTGGATTGTCATGAAAGTAGTCAAGTCAAATTGTATTGGGAGCTTTGAGTCAACTCCATACACCATCCGAAAAGGTGAATATTCGGTAGATGTTTTCCAAGTCGTTCGATACTCCCACAAGATAGCATGCAACCTCTTGTCCCAGTTTTGCTTGCTCCCGTCCATGTCTACATCCTTGGCCAACATCATACAAAGAGTGTAGTTGGTCCGCTCCGCCAACCCATTAGCATTGGGTTTGTAGGAAGTGGTCACTCGAGACTTGATGGAAAAATGATCTAACATTGCTTGGATCATACTTCCCACAAACTCTCCTCCTCTATTCGACACTAACTCCAAAGGACAACCAAATCTGGTTATGATTCTCTCATACAAAAACCTACCAACCTCCTTCTCATTAGTAGATTTTAGTGGCCTTGCTTCTACCCACTTGGTAAGATAATCTGTAGCTATCACAATGAACTTATTTACCCGAGGAGTAAGATTCAAAGGACCTACAAAATCTATCCCCCATTTTTCAAAAGGACCTAACATTGGAACTAAAATCAAAGGAGGGGTTTTCATGGACTTTTTAGCAAAAGCTTGACACACATCACAACTCTTGCAAAAATCCACACAATCTTTGAAAATACCCTTCCAATGATATCCAGCATCAAGGATCTTAAAGGTTGTTACCTTCCCCGCAAAATGTACTCCACACACGGCACCTTCGTGAAACTCCTTCATGAGTTGCAATGCTTCGCCTCTTCCAACAACTCGTCGTAGCAGACCGTCAGCTCCTTGATGAAATAACACCTTCTCAATGATCATATAGGGTTGACATCTTTTTACCAATGCATTCCTTTCTCTTGAATGCATACCTTGAGGAAATTCTCCTTTGGAAATGAACTCCCAAATCTCCTTGTACTCCTCTGGTACCAATGTCACCGTGTCCATGACCAACAAATCTTTGTCCGGGAAAGTGTCATCCACAGATTGATCTCCTCCCTCATCATAAGCTCTTGACAACAAATCCGCATTAACATGCTTCTTTCCCGGTCGATCCTCAATGGTATAATCAAATTCCGCTAGTAGTAGTTTCCATCTAGCTCTCCTCCCCTCAGCATTAGGCTTGTTGAAAATATATTTCAAGGCCTTATGATCAGTCACTATAGTGAATTTTCCACCCAAAAGATAGTGTCGAAACTTCTTAAGTGAAAAGATGACAGCTAAAGCCTCCCTTTCGGTCACTGAATAATTCTTCTCTGCTTGTACCATCTATCTACTAGCATAAGCAATTGGATGATCATTCTTTTCATCATCAAATTGACTTAAGGTGCATCCTGCAGCAATATTTGATGCATCTGTATACAGAAGAAAAGGTTTACCCCAATCAGGTTTTGCCAAAATTGGAGCCGTCACCAACGCCTTCTTGAGTGCCTCAAACGCCAACTTCGCCTCTTTATCCTTGAAGATGAGCTCGTATTCGGTCCCCTTCTTCATGTAACTCGTCAAGGCATGAGCTTTGTTGGAGAAGGACAAGATGAACCTCCGATAGTACCCCACCATACCAAGGAATTGTCTCAACTTGGTCAACGTCACCGGAAAAGGTAACTCCATGATCCTCGTTACCTTTTCTGGATCCACAGCTATACCATTCTTGGAAATGATGTGCCCCAACAATAAGCCTTCCTCACATCCAAAAACGCATTTTTCTAGATTGAGTGAAGCTTTGGCTTCCTCCAAACGTTGGATTATTTTGATCAAATGATCAAAATGATCATACTTCTTCCCGTACACACAAAAGTCATCTATGAAATCTCTCACAAACTTTTCAATGAAAGGTTCAAACACCCTATTCATGAACCTTTGGAAAGTGGTTGGAGCATTACATAGACCAAATGGCATTACTCAAAAGTTCCCCATGGTGTGGTAAAGGTAGTTTTCAATTGATACTCTAAAGCAATTTGGATTTGGTTATAGCCACTATAACCATCTCCAAAACTATACCATTCATGGCCTGCTACCTCCTCTAAAATCTCATCTTTAAAAGGTAAAGGATAGTAGTACTTCTTTGTGACAGCATTTAACTTCTTGTAATCTACACATACACGTAGTTTACCATTCTTTTTCTTCACTATCACAATAGGAAACACCCATTCCGAATTTTCTACCTCATAGATGAAGCCAGCCTCCCTCAGCTTGTCAAGCTCCTCTTTTACCACCACAGCTGTAGGAGGATTGATTCGTCGTTGCTTTTGCCGGATAGGGCGAGCTTTCTCCTCCAACTCAATGTGATGAGTTTCAAGTGTCACATGCTTCAAATCTTTGTAACTAAAGGCAAAGACATGGATATGTTTGCGAAATATATCCAAAAATCTTGCCTTTTCCTCCATGGTAACATTTGGACCAAACTTGAGTGTGGAAAGTCTTCGACACACCTCCTCCTCGCTCATCTCCACTTTGTCCGGATCTTTCTTCACCCCCGGTCTAGGAAGCAACTCCATGGCAGCAACCACTTGAACTTGTACATCATCATTTGAAGAGTCGTTTGACGATGTTTCTTGATCAGAAGTTGACATGTCGGTGTCAACTTCTGAAAAACTGCCACTCTCATCACTCTCAGATTTCCAATATTCGTCGGTTGGTCTATCTGAGTCGGTAAGAGAACTTCCTCCTCCTGTCAAAGAAACCTTCACCCGATGGTTCTTTGGGCCTATCCTCAGGTAGCCCTTGTGCCATCGATCAGTAGTTCTCACCGCCCTCAAGCAAGGACGTCCCAACAGCAAATCATAACTAGCTTCCTTGAGTACTTGGAAGGAAAGTAAAGTTTGCACACCTCTCACACTTACCACAACTTTGTCAACCACACCAAGTGGTTTTACCTTCAGTTTGTTGGCCATACCAACAATTATACTTGAAGGTCTGGAAAGTCGCATCCCCAACTTCATCAACAATCTTTCAGACATTGCATTTACAGCAGAACCACCATCTACTAGCACGTCTGAAACATCATGCCCATCGATCCTCACTTCAATCTTTGAGGCATGTGTACATACCTCCGAGGCAGCATCATCCATCACACCAACTCCCAAATTAGTCATGTGAGCCTTTCCCTTGGATCTTCGCTTCTTGATCCTTGTGGAGCTAAGACCTCCTCTCAACTCCTTCCGTATGGCTGGATTTAAAGCAATGAGTTGGCCAACTGTGATATTGGCCTTCTGACTTCCTACATCTTCCACCACGTCATACTTAGCTTGAAAAGATGAAATGGAAAAGTCATTCATGCCCAACTTCTTTCTTGGTACTCTTGGTTGACTAACTCCACTTGATCGTGTACTCCGACTTGGCATGTCCTCCATGGAAATTGACTCATCTGCAAATCGAGCACGTTTCTTCTCATGTGCAAGGATATCCACCTTCGACTTTGAGCTCTCTCCTTTCTCAAAGGTGCATTGATGAGGAAATACATCAATGGATGCTACTCCCTTATCCTTGGCTTGTTGTGTGGCCGGTGCATTGTTGTTGTGCCGAACTCCATCATGTTGTCGAGGGTTAGGACAATTTTGCTGAAAATGAGGACCGTCACAAGTAAAACAAGAAACTGCAAAGTTTCCTGGAGGTGGATTTCCTCTTGGAGGATAATTTCCATACCCTCTAGAACTTCCTCCTACATTCTGATTCCTCTTCTCCCACAACTGTACTACATTAATCTTAAGGTCTGCTAGAGTTTCCGTAATAGATTTCAACTCATTTTGCAAATCTACATTAGGATTCACCATTGTGGATGAACTAGCAAGATTTGAACCCATGGATCTTCCTACAACCGGTGGAGTTACTTCTCTAGCCACCAAGCTAGAATCATCATCTTCTAAGCTTTCCTCCATTCTAATAGCAATTCGAATGGCTTCAACTTTAGAAGAAGGCTTCTCATATCTCACCTTACTTCGAATCTCGGGTCTCAAACCTCCGACAAAGTTCTTCATGAGCATTGCTCGTATCCCCACCATTGTAGCATCCACTTCGTCTCCACCCTTCCTCAACACCACGTGGAACCTCGACTCTAACTTCTCAGTTCTCTCCACATAGGTCCTCATCTTCTCTTTCTCTCCTTGTTTCAAGAAGGTGACCTCACACATCAGCTTTTCATAACTTTCATTGGGAAGAAAGTTTTTGATGAGTCTCTCCGTCAACGTCTCCCAAGTGTACTCCTCCACATGTTCTCTCTTGTACTCCTGGTACCATTTGAGAGCAGAATACTCCAAGAAATCCGGCAAAAGCATAGCCCACTCAACCTTCTTCCTTTCATTGTTTCCTATGCAAGCTCTCTTGAAGTCCCTAACAAAGGTTTCTACATCCTCATTTTCCCTCCCATAAAACACCGGAAGCTTCCCCATTTCCAACTAATATTTTTTTATAAATTTTTTTTTCTATTGGAAATTATATGGGACTCTCTAATACAATACAAACAACACTAACTCCATCCTTGAGTAATTTATCAAAGGAAACACAAAGGAATTGGTTGCTCCAAGATAGCCAAAGCTCTCTCCTCCCCTAGGCATACAATGAGTCTTACCCTCATCATCATCTTCTCCATCATCCGAATGATGATCTCCATCTTCAGTTTGAGCTTGAACCCGCTAAGGCCACTTTCTCCGTTTCAGCACTTAGCTTGCCGTCAAACCCTTCCACAAGTGATTCTAGAAGCGCATTCACTCCGCTGCATTCGTGTCCCGCCGGTAGTCCAATCACTCCGCAATTGTCACAAAAGGTTGCACTTTGGGATTCATGTGGCGATGATGGTCCCAAGTGAAGTTTCAAATCTCCCAAGGTCCTCTTGCTCCTTAATCTTCTATCCTTGTTCCGCAGGGAACAATTGACAACCTTATGTCCCTCCTCTCCACAATAAAAGCAAGTCTCACGTTTCACTCTTGGGGATTGACTAACTACTCTTTCTTCAAACTCCACCTTGAATTCTCTTGTATTGGAGTCTAGAGACACTATAACATCCAAACCTTGAGGTACTTTCGATAACCTAACCTTCCAGCCCCCTTGATCACTCATTTTTCCATAAGGTGGAAACCACTCAAAAGGTCTCTCCCAGAAACATTATCTACTAGGCCAAAACTGCGAATAAAGAAAGCCAAAACTTTTGCTCTCTTATCTTGATTGTGTACCCCCTAAACTTCAAATCATCATAAATTACTCTCTAGCTGTGATCTCTCAATGAAATTTTGATTTGCACGTAGCTAATCTTCCAATACACACGCGTAAGAAGTTTCAAAGCCTAACTTGAAATACAAAAAAAGTAATTTACTCTGTACAAACTTTCCACAGAGCAAACTTTTGGTTCCCGTGAAAACCCCCTCAACTTCTAACTCTCATATCTTTCTGTTAACACATGGTTTGAACCTGAAACAAAAACATAAACGTTTTCTATCTTCCACTCTAAAAATAATAAAAACTCTGAAAAATACCTTCAAAAATACTTTTTCGATGTCTAAGATCACTTTTCTCTCAAAAAGACCTGTTTATATGAACAAAACATACAAATTTACTTCTAGGCTATCATATGAGACTATTGGATAAACAAAGGCAATTGCGCTCTCAAGCACACTCTCCGCTCTTTCATTCCCCAATGTTAACACCAAGTGATCCCTCATGGATACTTTCTCTCGAGCTAGAAATCGAATCCTAAACATTCCGCCTTCTAGATTGAAGTCCCGGCAACGGAACCAAAAATGCAACCTCCGGGCTGACTCTCACTCAGGTTTACCTCAGATGGCTTTTCGGTAGCTCATCATGATTCTAGAAGACTAGGATTCCGCATCATACTCATAAGCTAAACATACTCTCACACAATCTCTCAAGGTATCACTCCAACTCATACACTCATCGACACTCAAAGGTACTGAAAATTCGTCACTTTTTCATATATGAAACAAGTCTCTACATATGAACTCTCCAAACTTGCTTGAGAGGCTCTTCCCTACCTCTCTATATATACTACTTGAGAATTTACCATAGTAACAAATGGTAATTTCTATCTAACTTACTTTTACGAAGATAAACCATAGTAAGGTTGACTAGTTATCAATATGTGGCAACATGCCATTGGCCCCCTAAACCTTCTAGATGTTTACTAATCCCTAGATTGAGGTGGCGACATGCCATTTGTGCCTTTCCCACTTCTAGAACTTCCACTTTCCACTAAGTCAACATTAGACTTAGTCTCACCAATGGAATACTCCTTACTTTAGTCAAACCAATCAAAACTAAACATGAAGTTCAAAAGTCTTTTCTCTTGGAATCTAGACTTTTGTACAAGACAAAATAGAAGTGCTCACTCAAATCTTCTATAATTTCTCTAGTTATTCCGCCAAATATAGACATTATAGCTAAACTAGCTAGACTTAGTCATAACTAGCTAGATTTAGTCATAACTATCTTAACCATGATTAACTACTTGGCTAATTCTAGTTTTATTTCACACATGCAATATCTGGTCTTACAGAACGTATGTGCAACAAGGACGTTGCATCTTAAAAAGAGGGAGGTTTGTAACTAGCTTTAGTTAGTTAGAACTAAAGTAGATGTTACTCTAAATATTGATAGAGATACTTTAAAGTGCACTAGTCATAAATGTCACGTCAGCGATCCGCGCACTTGGTAGGTACAGAGTGGATGTGTTAGTTGATAGTGTCAAGTTAGCAATTCGTGTGCTTGTAGGTAAGGATTGAGTGTGTTAGTTGCGAGCACCACGTCAACGATCCGTGTGCTTGTTAGGGTTATCCGCCACGTCATCCATCCACTAGGAGTGGGATGGATGGTGGGGATAAGATCTTATCTCCTTGTACTTGTTGGTGAGAGCTATATAACGGAGAGGAGAACCATTGTTGGGATCTCTCATCTTCAGAGTTTACGTTTCTATCTTTGAGTGAGCTTCTCTCTAAACCTTGGTGTTACAGATACCGACAATCACTTACAACGAGGTTGTAAGTGCCATTTTCACAAACGCGATTGAGCAGTATTTGTTATCCCCCTCGGTTCCATCCACTTTTGGAATAGCACTTATTATGATCCAAGGTCAATCACAACCAACAAATATCAACGATTCACAACGTTCAGGATTGAAGAGTCAAAGAACAAGATCTCATGAGCGAAGGAAAATACAGTTTATGACTCAGCCATTTGACAAGAAGAATGTTATTTGTTGGGATCGTGGTAAGAAATGTCACATCATGAAGATTTTTCTGATGACAAGTACGACCTCCCTTCAGTGGCGAACGTTGCTAAGCATCTTGATACTGAGGCGAACAATTTGTACACAAACGGCCTATGATGCCAGAGGTATATCCTCTGCATTTCACCAAAAGTTGTTGGTGATGTATGAATTCTCAACAGTGCTTGCAGTTCACCAAAAGTTGTTGGTGATGTATGAATTCTCGACAGTGCTTGTTTTTATCACATTTGTTACATTAGAGAGTTCTTTTGTACTTTCTCCGTATCAAACGATTAAGTTCTTATGAGAAACGATCAACCCTGTAGAATTGAGGATGTTGAATCTGTAAAGATTCACATGTTTGATGGTGTCAACCGTACGTTGAACTATGTTAGATTTATACCCAACATGAAAAAAAACTTGATCTCTCTTGAACTGTTAGACTTACACGGCTTAGAATGGAGTTCTAGGCAGGGGTGTTAGATGTCAGATCATGTGATAAGAAAGTTATTTTGCGGGTATAGAAGCATAATAATCTATACTTTTTAGAGGCCATCACTACTTGTGACAAAGTTCACTTTATCAGATCTCGCGTTAAGATGTCTTATGTATGAAATTTCATATTATGCCATATGAGTGATCGGTACATGTTTGTCGTACTAATATATATCGCCATACATTCCACATTGCTAACATGCTTTTCACATACACACACATAGAACACAAGAGCGTACACACTTAAATATACAACAAGTTTTTCGAGTGAAAATACGTGTTTTCCCCACTGGAAAACACGTCGGTGTTAATTATCCCACAGGCAACAAAACCGTCAGAAACATAAGTCGAGCCCAACCCACTCCGAAGAGGTTCCATGTTGACGTTTCCGGGCTGTCATTCTAAGTCCCAACGCTAACAAGGCCGACTCAAAGAACTAACGTTCTTCGAGTCGTCGGCGACACTATATCCTCAAAACTGAAACCCTATCTTGAAGTCTATTTTTAGTAAATACAAAAGTACATGACATGTCTCTTCTTGATGAAAAAAAAGTGTTGCCCGTTTTGGGTAAAATTGACTTTTCATTTTGTGAAAATTGCATCATGGGAAACAACATAGTCAAGCTTTTGGCGTTGTAACTCATAGTGCCACAGAGATATTGGAGTATGCACATAGTGACGTGTGGGGACCCTGTCATGTTGCCTCACTATCTAGAAAGTTATACTATGTCTCTTTTATAAATGATTACTCCTGGTATGTGAGGGTATATTTTCTTACTCACAAGTCTGAGGTGTATTCAACCTTCAAAAGTTGGCGTATGCAAGTTGAGACTCAAACTGGACACAAGGTGAAATATTTGCAATAAGATAATGGTGGCGAGTATACTAGTGAAGAATTTCAAGGGTATTTTTTAGAGAAGTGAATAACTTATCATTTCACAATGATTTATACTCCACAACACAATGTTATTTTTGAACGATTCAATCGAGCAATGTTGGAGAAGGTGCGGAGTATGCTGAGCAAATCAGGTTTATCGGGGGAATTTTAGGCCGAAGCTGTCAACACCGCAATCTATTTGGTAAACTATTTACTTTTAATGCAATCAATTTCTCAACACCGTTTGAATTGAGGGATAACAGATGGCGGATTATAGTCGCTTGAGAATTTTTGGTTGTACTGCATATCCTCTCACACCTAAGGAGCAAAGGACTAAATTAGATACTACATTCAAGAAATGTCGTTTTCTTGAATATGCTAGTGGCGTGAAAGATTATAGGCTATGGGATCCAATTGCCCGAAAAGTGGTTGTTAGTATAGATGTTTCTTTAAATGAGCTTGGCTTATTGAAAGAAAGGGAAAATGTTGAAACTTCACGTACTGACAAGGGAAAATCTTTTCTCACGGATGTTGTTGTGTGGGAGTTTGATCATTCTATCACTAATGATCTGTCACATGAAGAAGCACCGATGCATGTGAAGCAAATTCTTGATGAAAAAGAACTACAGGAGCAAGCTATTGTCTGTGAGCCTATTGCAACAGTACCAGACAAGAGAGTTCAAACAGAAACGTCTACTAGGAGATCACAACGTCATAGTAGAGCTCTTGAAAGATTTGGTGTATGGGCAAACTCATCCATTCTCAAAGATCATGGCCTTAATTTTGAGGATGAGGATGATATGACGATGATCTTAGAAGAAGGTGAACCTTCTTCATACAAGGAAGTTCAAGCTTTGATCAACAAGCTTGAGTGGAATGCTGCTATGGAGCGAGAGATGCATTCACTGATTGACAATAAGACTTGGAAGTTGGTCGAGCTTCCTAAAGATTAGACACTGATTGACTCTAAGTGATTGTACAAGCTGAAACACAATCCATCGGGAGATGAGGCAAGAATTTTCAAAGCTAAATTGGTTTTTAAAGGTTTCACACATGAGAAGTATGTGGATTATAACAAAAAAATTTTGCCTGTAGCAAAGTATGCTACAATTCGTCTGGTATGTGCATTGATCGCAATATTTAGTCTTGTTATGGATCAAATAAATGTGGTTACAGATGATTTTTATGGATATTTAGAGGAGAAGATTTTCATAAGACAATCATTTCACTTTGAGATGAAAGGCCAAAAAAGGTTGGTCTGTAGATTGTTGATTTCAATGTATGGATTGAAACAAGCTCCTAGGCATTGAAATACACGTTTTGATGAGTTTATGAAGGCACAATGTTTTCTACAAAGCGCGTATGATACTTGTGTCTACATGAAAAAGGTGAATGATGAGACGTTCAATCTCATCATTTAGTACTCCACGTTGACGACATGCTCATCTTGGCAAAAAAACCAATCCAATGTCAATGAATGCAAGAGTCAGCTGAAGTCTGCATTTAAGATGAAGTATATGGGGGAGTCAAAGAGTATATTAGGCATGAATATTAATAGAGATTTTGAACAGAAAAAGCTATGATTGAGTCAAGGCAAGTATGTTCGCCGTATACTTGATAGGTTCAACATGGCCGATTGAAAGAAGTACAGACTCCTCTGCCAGCACATTTTAAACTCTCTACAGCTCAATGTGCTACAGATGTTATGGAGAAAGAAAGAATGTCATGTGTTCCCTATGAACAAATTGTAGGCAGCCTCATGTATTTAATGGTTTGCACTAGGCTTGATATTGCTCTAGCAATGAGGAAGATAAGCAGGTACATGTCAAATTCAGGGAAAGTTCACTCGGAAGTAGTGAAATGGATTTTGAGATATCTAAAGAGTACTGTAGATAATGGCTTATTGTTTGATGGGTTGTTAGACAATGCCAAGTCCTTGTTTGGCTATGTTGATGCTTACTCCAAACAAGATTTAGACAAAAGTATATCTACAACTGGATATGTGTTTACACTTGGCGGTGGAAGCATTAATTGGAGATCTACTTGCAGAAGTGCGTGCTCAATCAACAATAGAAGCTCAGTATGTGGCAACAGCAGAAGCGGAAAAAAGAAGCTATTTGGTTAGTTAGACTTATCATGGAGATGGGATTGGCACATGGTGTGATCAATCTTCATTGTGATAATCAGAGTGCTTTACATTTGACTACAAATCAAATCATGAATAGCATAGTGAAGCATATCGACATTATGTATCACTTTATTAGCCAAGCAATGTTTGAGAAAACAATTGAATTATTCAAGATCGATGGTAAATTCAATTCAATTGATGCGTTGACTTTTGGAGAGTTTAAGGCGACACTATGCTACTATGCAATTTGTGCATAGGGAGCACAAGAGATATGATTTTTAGTTGACCTTGTATGTTATTACTCTATCAAGTTATGGGAGTTATAATATAAATTAAAAAAATCATTGAAATTCTTTAACGTGATTAAAGATGAGATTGTTGAGTTGTCTCTGTATGTTATTAATGTATCATGTTATGAGAATAATAATTGTGGTAACACACTCTTTGTTTTTTTTGCAGAATTTAAACAATTTTAGAAAACAAGTACCGAAGCAGTTTCTGTAGTTAGGAAATGGTACGTTAAATAGAGTGGATTGAGGAGATCGTCACGAGGTCACGACGAAGCGCGAAGTTGGACGTACCAGCGCCAAATGCCTTTGGCGCCTTCGGCAAGATCTCCTTTGCTGAGGTGTCTCTACTCACGCGCTGCCAGCGTTTAGGGAAGATACGCTTCCGGCACAGACATTTCCGGAGGAAATCTTGCTGAAGACGACAGAAGCCAGCTAGGACCTCTGAAGGCTTCCGACCATGAGTGCGCCTTCGGCGATGCGCCGCTAGCGCGGGAGGGAAGCCTTCATAACGATCAGGATTCACAATAGTTCCAGTTGGTGGAGGTTGCATTGGAAACAGCTCGGAACGCTCGTTCTAACGAGCCCAAGAGCGCCGGAGATGGATCAGGGACGAAGAAGTTATGAGCGTCGGAAAACTCGCATCCGGACATGCGCCGTTTGCGCTAGGGTTCACCGTCGGAAAGGACTCCCGTACGCCTTCGGCGGAACCACGCGCTCATGGGAGGAGATCAACTCAGAGGCGGAAGCGCCTTAGACGGCTGCGCAACGGAAGAGAAGCGCCGGCCGGATGTACGCCTCCGACGTGGCGCTGATAGGCGGGTGCACTGGCATGATTTGCGCCGGCGGGATATGCGCCGTCGGCGATAGGAGGAACAGAACGGACAAAACCAGTGGTACGAATACGCGCCGGCGTAATTCGCGCCGACTTGATGTGCGCCTCCAGCGAGGCGCCGACGGAGAAGGAATACGCCAGCGGCGATACGCCTCCGGCGATGGTCAGGTTAGGAAAAAACAACATAGTCGACGCATACACTGCGGCGAACTCGAGTCCGGAAGACGACGCCGAACTCGAGTCCGGAAGACGATGGCGGCGGGAGAATTCAACGTTCACGCATGCGAATGCGCGCAGTGCGGAGTCGTAAATTTGAGCATGCGAAGGAGAACCGTTAGGCCGTATAGCCGGCTGCGTAATCAAGTTTGACTGCAACCAGTGAGAACGTTGGACGATCTTGAATTCGGAGAAGAAAAGACTGCTCTCCAGTCTCATTCTCTCATTCTTGATTGTGAGTTTTCCAGCTTCAGAGATTACGTGCAAGGGCGGAGGGACCTGCAGTGAGAAGAGAGAGTGCGGAGACGAGTTGCGCAAGGATCTTGACAGACCTTGCAGAGAGTTTGCGAGCAGCGAACTTGAGCGCGCAAGAGAGAGCGATTTTGGTCAGTGTTTGAGCGGCCGACGCGCAGCGGCGATTGTAAGAGAGCGAGCGGAAGGGAGAACGTCTGTGTGTTTGCAGGAACAGCCAGAAAGATGTCGAAGGTCCCCCAGCTACGAGTGTCTTCACTCAGAGTGCCGCAGATCGGTCTGCGCGCATTTCAAGATGTGTTAACAAGGCTGAAACTTGATTTCCTCCTGTGGGGATGGAACTGGACATGTCCGGAGATGGTGCGCGAGTATCTGCAGGAGAGACACAAGCCCTCGCGCGGATTCCGCCCACATCCAGAGAGGTGGGACATTTGTGACTGGGCGCAGGTGTTAGGAAGGTGTGCCGGCGAGGAAGGGTTTCTCCTCTTCGAGGCCGATAGCGTGAAGGTGTCCAAGGAGGAAGAAATCTCCTACAATGATCTTTTCAAAGTTGCCAGGCATCCCAAGAACGGTTTCCGGATGCGGGATTACAAAGATCGATTGCGGAGAAATGTCGCGACTGCATTACTTCAGATATTGCAGCCGACCAAGACCGCTTACATGCATGGTTGGCAAGTGGGATTTGTGGAGCTAGTGTTGTCAAGAGCTCCGGTGCATTGGGCACGACTCCTGTGGAAGGTGACGCGCCAACATGCGCAAGAGGAGAGAGGAGGAACCCTCAATCATCTTTTGCCTTACCTGATTGTGTTTTATCGAACGATGGGATGTTTGACAAATTCAGAGCGGACACGGTTTCCGCTGCTGACCCGGAGTTATCCAGGTAGATACTTGCGGGAGGCCGAAGTGGACACGGATCCGGACGAGGCACCTGCCAGTCCAACTCCGGCTCCGCCTCCAGCAAGAGCAGCAGAAGAGCGTCGAAGTGAGCGCGCTCCGCGAAAGCGGAAATGGGATGAGAGACCTGAGGACAGGCAGCCGGAAGCTCCCGCTGCGCCGACTCGGAGTCGGCCAACCAACGAGCCTCCTAGCCGGCCGAAACAGAGGGCACGCAAAGTGCCAACTAGTACTGAGGAGACCGGGCGTACTCCGGTCCGGCGAAGTATCCTGCCCACGCAGGAGGAGATAATCGCGCAGATTTTGGGGAAGTCGGCAAACACCTCTGCGCAGAAGGCACCGATGCCTTCAGAAGAAGATAGGCGAACTGACAGTCGGCCGACTGCGAGTCGGGCGACTGAAGGTCGTCCAATTGATGTACGGCCAACTGAGCAGCGCGTTGAACCGGATAGCAGGCCGGAAGCAGAAGGGAGTTTGGCTGACGAGCCAACAACGCTCAGAGGGTCGTCTTCGGCAGAAGGCGCTTCCGGGAAAACGCCTCCAGCGAGCAGGCCAAGTGGAGTGAAGACGCGCAGGGTGGATCCGACTGCCGGTCGGACAACTGCGAGTCGGTCAACTGAGAGTCGGCCAGATTCGCCGACTGCGAGACGGACAGGGCCGGCGACCATTGTGCGGGCGTCTTCGGCGGACACACCTCCGGCGAAGACACCTTCCGCGCAGATCGCGCCGGAAGAGCAGGCAGCAGAAGCGGGCGGTGCAAAGGTGACAAAAGTCACTGCGGCGCCGAGCCCTTCGAGAACCGAAGATCGAGCCGGAACAGGGGCTCAAGCAGTGGGATCCCCCACTGCCTTGGATATTTTAGCAGGAAGTGGAGCGGAAGCTGCCGCGCGCCACAGTTCCAGGGAGTCGCCAAGAGATTCGGTGGCGACTGAACTCCTAGAAACAGAAGATGAGACGAGTTCGGAAGAACAGGAAGCGGACTCTGTGCAGAAGACGCCAACAGGGGTGTTGTGCGAGCAGATAGTTCCACTCCTGCGATATCTGGATCGCAAGACATCCAAGTACTCGGGTTCCGGAAAACCGCAGTCTTACGTGGAGACTGTCAAGCGCAGGACGAGGAGCAAGGTGGCCACTTGGGCCTCTAGGTGCCAAACATTGCAGGATAGTTATACTGCCCTCCGACAGCACCTGGCGATCACGCAGAGGCTACACCAAACCCTGCAACAACAGAGGGAGGATACGGCGACGAAAGCCCAGGCGGATGCTGAGCTAATGCGGGCAAAGATCGAGTCGGAATTGCAGGAAGAGCGGAGACAAAACCGCATCTTAACAGAGGAGCTTGCGCGCCAGAAGCGCGCATTAGAAGAAAGTCAAAGTACACACAAGGAGGATGAGGAGTTGTTGCGCAACTTGCAATCCGAGTGCGCGGATTTGAGGGCGCAGCGCGCAGATGCGGAAATGCAGCTAGCAGAGGTAGAAGGCAGCTGCCGGACGCGAGAAGAGTTGGTGACACGGGTGACTCGCTGCCTAAAAGGATACACCCATTGGGAGGTGGCAGCTCAAGAGAAGATCACACTCAGGGAGTTTGAGCTTCGGGCGGCGGCATTGACGGAGGGTGACAGTCGGAGTCGGCGGCGAGTAGGAAGGAAATTAGAAGCCTTCTTGTCGGGTGCGCGCGACACTATGGCGCACTTAGAGTCGGAAGTGACTGCAGCCCTTCGGCGACTGGGGTTGCGCAGCCGGTCGGAAGATTGGCATGGTAGAGACAAAGTGCGAGGCAGTCCGGCGCGCAGGAGGCGCAGCACCGGATCTGCAGAGTGCAGTGGCGTAGTTTAGTTTCGTGCAGGTGTTTCGAGTAGCAGATAGGGTAGCGTAGTGTTAGTTAGGACCTTAGAGGGTATAAAGTAGATCAAGGCGTTTTGCCATGGGACTCTTCTAGTTTCGGAAGTGCAGATCAGGAACTCACTTTCTTGGCGTGTTTGAGCATTTGGTTCTGGCACCACGTAGAGAAGCTGCAGCATAGCAAAGTTACCGTATGTTGTAGCTGAAGGCCTTCGGCTGAATGTTCAGAGCTAGTACACCTGTTAGAGACTTGAGTAGTTTGATTTGAGTAGACTGATTTGCACCTGCGGGTGATTTCTGATGCTCAGAGCCGGTTGCGAGTTAGATACTTGAACAGTTCCCCCTTACTCCTTCGAGTGACATATCCTGATTGTACTCCTACGGGAAGTTTCCCCTGAATGCCAAAGTGAAGTTTTGTTACTTCGTGTAAACCTTGGTTTGCAATTCAGGTTGTGTGTGTGTGTGTTACTGGATTGTGTCTCAGTTAAGTTCTCAGTCGGGCCTGTACTCTCTACGCTTGGTGTGAGTCGAGGGTGACGTCCACTGCGTGTGAGGGACTTTGTTCCGAAGTGGGAAGTCCAGTCCGGGTTCCCTACGCTAGTTCCTGGCGGATGGGCTGTAAAAGCCGGAGTGGGAGTCACTACCTGCAGAGCCTCTGAGTGAACTTTTGAGATACTTTCCCCCTGAAATCCGAAGCGGAGGTCCTGACCGACCTCCGAGTTGTGCATTTCCAGTTTCAGGTGTGTGTGTGTGTTGAGTGACCTACGCTGCACTGTGCATCCTCCGAGCATCCTCCGAGTCGAGCATCCTCCGAGTGACCTCCGAGTCGAGCATCCTCCGAGTCGAGCACTGCAGTATTTCTGGGAGTGACAGTCGCCTGAGAATTCAAACTCTACAAAAGTCTGTTAAACATGACACTTTTTACTCTGTGTGTTGCCTCTGTCCCTGTGGGTTCGATCTTTTTACCACCATACTGCAGTTTTAGCCTTTGGTGGGTTATTACAATAATATAGATTAGAGAGGTGACAGAGATCTTAACACGAGTTAAGAGGAGATTGTTGAGTTAACTCTATATATCATTATTCTTTACTATTATGAGAATAATAATATAGGTTAGAGAGATGACTGAAATTCCTTAACATGAATTAAGGTGAGATTGTTGAGTTAACTCTATATGTTATTACTCTATCCTATCAGAACTACATCTTAATTCTAGTTAACTATCGTTTAAAGAGGGGCTTTCTGTTAGATTTCCGTCTAGATTTTCCCGCTGATAATATAGGTTAGAGATATTACTGAGACTCATTAATTTGAAGTAAAGGGGCGATTGTTGATGTTAACTCCGGTTAAGGAGTAAACTTTGTAACTATATAGCTATTTATAGCTGAAATTGGTCACCTACCTTGGATATATATACCCTAATGCTTCTACAAGTGAGTTGATGTTTTTCATATTGAAGTAGTAAACTTTCACAAGTATATTCTTCCGTGGACGTAACCTTTGAGGTTGAACCACGTTATACGTGTGTTTCTTGTGTCTCTCGTGTTGTTGGTTTGTTTAGTGTGATTTCAAGCTTTACCGTTAAAACATATTAGGTTTATCAAAAACTTGTTTACATTCTACAATTTTTAATCCAACTTTTTAAAAAAATTAGCATTAATAGGATGAATTTTGTGAATGTGTAAAATTTTTAAAAATTACATGTAAAAGAAATGTGAAAAAAGTAAGAAATTACTTACATTTCAGCTTGTAAATCAAGTTTACTACTCAAGCTTGCTTTACTACAAATCAAGATATTTCCTATATTCCAAATTATAGAGGTGTTTATGTATTATATCTTGATAAAAACCTGCATATCTTGTGAAAAAACTTGCTCCAACATCATGCTACGAAAATCATTACATCCTTTTTACTGTCAAATACAACAAGCTTGATAAATTCAAAGTTGTGAAAATATTAACTTAATATTTTAAGAAATCAATATGTTACATCAAGTAACTAACCATCATGCTGAGAAGATGTTGATTATTATTCAAATGAAAATTATATATCAAAGATTTTTTGCAATATACTACAGGAATAGAAAGAAAAATTCAAAATTTGATTGCATTATGTTTCTTACTCTAGACGAGTAAGATTAGAAGCCAAACTTCTATGCCAAATTTGCAATTGAGTATTCAATCTAAAGCTAAAATGAAGATAAGTTTTGTTCCCAATATAACATCTTTTGGATCATCTTAATCTATGTGAGTAGAGTATGAAATGATTTTGTAGGAACAAAAATCCAAGTTATATTTCGAAGCTAGATTTCCTTGAAGTTTCTTTTCTTAGTCTTCATTCCTTTCAAATTTTGTTTTAGTTTCTGTTGCAAATAAATTCTTTCCACCATGATTTTGAGATTTCCATGTCTAGCAAAACCAGTCAAATACAATCCTCGTCTGATATCTCATTGGCATAGAAACTCAACTATGGATAATAGATCAAAGGAGGAACAATGTAATGTTTTGACTACCCCTACAAATCAAAAGATCTTGATTACATGGGGTTAATTTATTAGACCTTTTGTGTGATGTACTAATAAAATTTGAATCTTTTTCATGGATTGAACAGTATAGTCTTTCGAGTTTCTGGTGTCCGAGTATATTGAAGTTACAATGGGCATAGGTTTCTTACCGGAGCCCGAAATGAAATGGTTATATTTAAGTCTAAGAACTAGTGAAGATTATCACGTCCGCTTCTTCTTACATTAAGAATTCTTAATATTATCGTCATTCTTTCATTTCTCATTCTTTTCAACAACTGCTAACAATGAGATAGTCTATTTTAAACAACAACTCCTCTATGAGCTAGGTTTATGCCTACTCACCTATTTCAATCTCTAGGAGGGCATAGGAGCAAAACCAAAACGTCATCTATACAGAGTTAAACCTCCCAATAGTGACACATAACCGTTCTAGGGTTTTATGTCACTATTGGGAGGTGTCACTCACAAGAGGATATCTAATCTTTTCCCGCGTTATTTGCGTTCGATGGGCGCTTCTTTCTTTCTCAACAAATCTGTCATAGTGCTTTCATGGGCGTTTCTTTCTCTCTCGCTACAATCTGTCACAGTTGTTATGCATGAGGTAGTCGTTTCTCTCTCAACGCAATCTGTCACAGTTGTTATGCATTAGGTAGTCGTTTCTCTCTCAACGCAATCTGTACTTGTTTGGAGGGAGTTTTTTTTTCTCTCTTAATCTACACCCGTTTTTATTCACACATGTCTAAACGCAAGCGTTGTTTGGACGTGAAGACGAAGTTGGAAATTTTGGATTTTCTGAATCAGCCCGGAGCCACCCATGAAAATTTGAAAATTGAAATCTTTTGACTTGTTTTCCTCCTCATGGATTTGGCTCCATCCTGATCAACTTGAAAAGGCGTGAAAATATCCCACTGGCAGAACCGACCTGTTCTTCTTTCCACTCGATTTGTCTCAATTTCCTTCCAGCACTCTTCCCACAAGGGTTTAAACATCGCACAACCAGATTGCAACGAGTGAGCAGAGACAGACGTCTGATATCGTCGACGTCTTCGCTCACATCATTTGATCAGTGACACGGATTCAAGGTCTGAGAATATTGTAACCACTGAGAAGACTTGGGATAGACCAATCAGCAAGCTCCGAAAGTAGACTTTTAACTCTGAACAAAGACTTTTGGTAATTATGATAGCTATTAAAGGTCGACATAGTCACTCTTGAAAAATCTAATGACACTATTAACAATAGTGACGTACTGTTATTATTGGATAAAATTACCCGTTAGAAACTAATGGTTCTTCATTTTCATGTCACTAATGGGAGGATGTCAATCACAAGAGGTGACACTATCGGGAGGTTTAACTCTGTATATGGAAAGAAATTTATGCGAGTACTGATGCATGCATGAGCTGAGATTCAAGAAAATGCACTTTCATGGAGCAAGAGCTCCAAAAGTGCAAGGAATAGCACTATTCCTAGGGAGAGTTTAAACACTTGTATGTAGAGACTAATGTATCTTCAACGTTGTGGTCGTTGTGTTAAAAAATAGTCTCGGTGAAGTTTCTTTGACTAAGACATATCCCTCATGTGAAATCTTTTTCTACCCTCTCAAAGTCAGTTTTATAATGAATTGTATATTAATATTCCACCGAAGTTTCTGTCAAAGGTTAGCAACAACGATAACCAACAGAAAGCATTGAACATATCTTCTTGCATGCACATGTTTAGTTTGTCGTATGCCAGACACAATCATCTTAGAATATCTTCCTCAAAATTCCCCCACTTGAGGACATGCTAGTACTAAGGACTAGTATTTTTGTAAATTCCCAAATTGTAGTAGCCATGCACTTTCACAACATGCAATCACCAAAAAAGAATGGACTCCCTTCATTCAACAACATACGTATATTACATAATAATCTTGCAATCATAATCACACCTGCTTGTCCACTACACGCAAAGTCATTGACAGCAATCTGAACATTTTAAATTTCAATAGGGATATTCATGCCATTTTGGCCGCTTCCATAACTTACCATTACTCTGTGGAGCTAATCTCTTCGATACAAAGCGTTTAGTTGTAATTCCATGACTTTCATAACGCAGTAAGTACTGTTCAAAGGACAGGTTGTTTCTCACGCACAACTTCGTTCGTGGATGGGCGAGTCAACGCGACTGGAACAGAGTGAGGATTTCCAATAGATGCCTCCTGAATTCTGAAACCTCAGAATTTAGGGCTAGTTTTGGAGTTTTGGGCCACTAGTCCACTTCCTGATGTACAGTACAAGTCATGGCCATCATGACAACGTAGACTGTCAGATGAGAGTTGACTCTTATTCCATGTTCCTATGATTTATTTATCGTTATCAGCAAGAAACGTAGGAGTTGACTTGAGTCATGTTGTTAGGTAGAATTTCTGCAATCAGTATGATTATCCTGCAAAAACTTGGCAAGTCAGGAGTACAGGCTAAATTTACATGAACGAGAAGAACAACGATTTGCATGAGCAACATACTACGCCTTTAACGTACAAACATAATAATGTAGTCAATGAGTGTTGTAAATAAATATATTACTCATATCAGGTTAAACATATCGCTGCGTCAGATTAACTTATTTGAATGTGGACACAGGTTATGACTAGCACGATGTTCATAACCACTACGAGACGAAATTGCATTTACTAACAGAATCAAGGTTCTGAATGGTGGCCTCTTCAATTGGAGAGTAAAACAACTCAAACCAAGTGGATATTTCGTAAAATTTGATAATGGCCACCCAGTGTTGTATAGGGCGTAGGCTACTCGATGTCTGACTCCTTGATTTGATATCTGAACTCCTTGTTAAGCATTTGTGAGAAGTGATCGATCTATTTCAAACAAGGAAAATCAAACTTAGATTGTGACGCGCTCGACCCCTGTATTATATAAGGAGATTATCCAAGTCCAGCCCTGCGATTGGTCTCAAGATGATCAGTCGACTTCACAGTGTATTGCACTTACTGTAACGGGTGTATAGAAGTCAACTCTCACATCTTCAATTCCAACAAATGTATAATATTTCTCAGCAGAGGAAGTTGACTCGATCTTCATCTGACAGTTTATTTTGCCATTAATATGCAGAACAGTAAATTTCGAAGTGGGCTAGCAAGGACTATTTGATGCCTAGCTGTGCAGAAGTCACTATGGGACTCTCTGGGTTGTAAACATGATGATCCACTTGTCCAACACTAGATGTCTACAGTCCTATTGCGAAATAAATCGATTGAATTTAATACTGGAAATCTGCAGTGTCGTCTTTCTGAAGAGTATAAATTTTAATTTTTTTGAAAGATCCATTTTGGTACCCGATACAGATGGTTCTCCTTACGTGTCAAAGAGATGTCTGAACTATGTAAACGAAGGACGATATCTGGTAGAAGAAAACTCAATTCTAAGATCTGACTCTCTTCATTTTAGTCAATGAGCACTCATGACCATGGTCTTGGGTGCGACCACAAGAAAAGGCTAAAATATAACAAGTGGAGAGTTAACAAGACTGAAGGGCCTTCGTTTGGCATCGGGTATAGCGTTGATTATGCTCACCATTTTGTTTTGAGATCACAAATCGGCACAAATCAAGACATTGCAAGCACTTCTACAAACATACTTCGTGAAGGAACCAACATGCGCCCGAATTCGAAGGAAAGCATCACCTGTCAGAGAGCATCGAAGCATCATTACACTCCGGCACTCCACCTGAAGTTTGGTACCTTGTAATCCAATATCGAAGCGCAGAACTCTTTAGATGCTCATCTCGCAAAGCGCGAACTCGGAGATCCTTGGCTTTTCTTGGTATACAGAATAGAACTCCATGGGATCAAATCATGCTTTACTACTTGTTCTATCCATCAAAGGTGGATTGCATTACACAACGTCATACGATAGGTAAGGCTCATTGTGTTCCCACGTCTTCACTTGAGCTCTCCTTCTGCCGTTTCCAGTTTCACAAAGTCAACGCGTGCTGCACTTCATTGCTGCTCTTGAGTATCGATCATTTGTGCCAGATGAGCGTGCTGCTTTCTCCGCCGGTGCGAGCGGTACGCTACGACGAAGTTGTTCTACTCCATTGCGGTGGACTCCACGCCTGCTCAATTCGTATTTTCTAAATTTTGCGTTCCTCTCCTCCTGGCTTTGCTCGATCCATGGTAACGGTTTCCACCATTTTCCCGGACTTATAACCTTTGTACAGCCTAGACGTGTCCAGATCATAGATTGTAATTTAACCCTCTCATTGTGGCTTGCAGTGAATTGAGCCTACTTGGTCCGCAGTTCTTTATTCAAGATTTGTTTATTTTTTGTGACAACATTTTGTCGCATGCAAACAGAAAGTCAACAGGGGAAGGTTACCAACATAAACATGAGACAACTTGTATCACAAATTAGCCACTCATCTTCTAACGTCAGAATGTCAATCAGTCGCTCGACTCCTTCTGAGTAGTAGGATCACGGAAGAGCACTCCTCGTCTGCGAAGACAGCTGTTATTCATCTGCTGCTGCAGAGGAGCCCATCGTTAGTGGTGGCTGACAATGCCCACGAACGACATGAGCACGGTCAGGAGGCAGAGGCAGGAGGTTTGTGGCTCATCTTAGAGAGAGCTGCTTGACCGCATGTTGTCACACTCGTTGTTCTCTCTGGCCCTTTTGTATGAAATTCATCAAAGCTCATCTGCGGGCTGCGATCTAATCATAACGCAATAAAATTTTACTCACTGCCCCAGTCAAGATTATCCATCCGTCGATCCAGATCCGTATATTACTTTCAGGGGCGCGCACAAGCTGGACGCCGAGAATAATCTCTGACGCTAACATGCACAAGTCACATCATCAGTAGCCCCCCTGATCCCACACCCGGCCTCGGGGGTCAATGACCACAGTCCTCCCAGACAAACAACGACACGGTCTTGCGCCAAAGTCGCAGACTATATTAAGCTGATTGATTATAGATCTCGCCCCAACAAAGTTGGGATAAATGCCTTTGTCCTACGGAATTTCTTGGGAGAGTTGGAGCCCAACAGGACAAAGAAAACTGTATGGGCAGTGGCGACTTTCCAACCGTCCAACAACAATGCTCTACATCAAAAGGATACCGTATGAGTCTACGAGAGTCAACTCCCATGACTCCAAATCATAACGCCTCTATTTGTGGACGACCGAAAGGTGCCAATAGGCGAGGAATGCCAGGGCGGGACAACACCTCTCGCGACCATAGTGAGTTGTGTGGACTCATGATCCGACAAATCCGCTCTGGAATCGTGCCTTGAGGTAAAGATGCAGATGCAGAAGTCGAAGCAGCAGATGGAGAAGGAGAGAGAAAGTGCACAGTACAAGAAGAGGCAAAATCACCGTCTGGGATTCAAGGCTTAGTGATGCTATGTAGACACGAGTCGAGGAATCAAGGGAGGTAGAAAGAGGTAGAAAGCAAGAGCTGACCGAGTCGAGGTCGGATGGTCTAATGGTGGTGGGGGTGGTGTTTGTTGGTGGAGAGAATTTCACGACAATCTACGAGAGAAGTGGAAGGTTGGAGCTCACTGTAGAAAACATTCCTGTACGTGCGATTGATGAGCGGAGAGACGTGTATGAGGGAACAGTTGTAGAGCCGAACGGAGTCATGGACAAGATAAAGAGCATGATTCCATTCATGACGGTGTGAGGAAGAGGGCGCAGTTGACTTACGCACCGTGAAAGAAAGAGAAAAGGGAGGGAAACGGTGACATCTAATTGAGAAGATATGGCAGGAGATGGAATGGGCCATTAGGCTGGGGGAGTCCCCAACCCCATGGCGCCGATTGGCGAGGTAACCCGGCTGGAATGCTCTAGAATGCCCTGTAGCATGTTCAGCATTTATTCTCCCTTTCAACGATCCATCAATGACGCGAGTCAAATTGCAGCGGCCATTGGTCGGCACGCAGGAGTTGGTGTGGTGGGACTCAGAGCCCGATGGTCTTCAAGGGGGGGACCTCCAAAGCGGACGCTTTTGAAAGGAGGTGCTTGCGTAGAGGCGGCATAGGCTTGTGGCCTTTATTAATCCCATAGCCTTTTGCTTGGGTATGCTGGGAATTATACTAATGTGACTGAGAGACTTCGGAGCTGAGAAAGTTGCGCGCGTCGGCCAGTCCTTTCCAGCTGACCAGGCGCATTCGACATTGATAAAGTGCAGCAAAGGCCTCCCCTCATCCGCATGGGTCGTGGAAGTTATCCAGCTAATGGGGGTTTGTCGTCAGGCCGTGGGCTTCTTCGCCCATGACAACGATGACCCCTTATTGCGCTTTCCATCTACCTCGCTCCAATCAGCACGTATGAAAGGCCCATCCTTACGCAATGAACAGCGCATGACAAAACAATTCTCGCCTCCACAGTCACCGTGGTGCCCTCGTGTCGACTGCGTAGACAAATTCCTCTCCCTCATCATGCCCTCGCTAATCCCATTTTATAAAGCCATCTCTTCCGATTCTTGCGAATGCAGCAGCGGCATTTTCTGCCATGCCCGCCGCTGTCCTGCGTGCCCATCATGTCCTCCACCTGCGAGCTCGACTCGGCCGACCTCCGCTGCGCATTCTCCCCCCTTTTCCAGCGGTAGAGCACCGAGACGAAGACCGGAACTTACTCCTCGTCTCCACATTCCTGCGCATCTTTGGTACATCGAATTCTCATCTCGAAATGCCATTGTGGTCCCACTCCCATTTTATACGTAAGAACGACCGATATGGGATGGTGTTACGTTTGTCATTTGAAATTCTGTACTTTCGTAGTGAGAGTGGAGACACTTTTTCTTTTCTATGACGGTGATTATTTCACTTTCACCACATCCTTTGAAATGAGTATGACAATTGATAGGGGTCTCGTGTGCCATTTGTGCGAAAAAAAATTGTTGAAGAACTACTACCTTGTAGATTTTGTTTTGAGTAGTATTCATATTATCAATCAAAGATAATACAAAAGATTATGAGAGATACTTGGAAACTTATGTAGTCTCTCTGATTAATTTGATTCATATAGATCATTATGATATATAAGATGTACATGTTTGGGAAGCATTTTCTTCACGGTAGCTATTTATCACTCACATGGGACTAATTAACCATCACCCTACTATACATACGTCACTCATTGGTTCAATCGGATTATAGGTTTCATGTGGTGAAAAGTAAATTTAGTGAGTTTCTAGTCTTTCCGATCTACGTCAAAGATGTCATGATGTCATCTTTGACATGCCAGAGCCACTTTGGTTCCTCCATGCCAGACCCATGAAGGAACCATGACTAAAACCTCCGCATTATGGCATTCACCACCTGCAAAACAGTAGATTCATCGGTTCATTGCGGAATTCACCTTCCTTCGAACAAGCTCACGAAGCGTAATTACTTCGCACCAAGCCTTCTTGTCCTATCACTAATCCAAGCAGCTATGGTAATTTTTTGACAGAATTGAAATGTAGAGTCTCCATGTAAACTTTAAACATATTCAAGTTTCGCGTAAGTGGTGTAACCATCTTTAGTTAGTTAGAGATAAAGTAAAGGTTACTTTAAATGTTGATATAAATACTTTAGTGTGCACTAGTCATAGTTGTCACGTCAACGATCCACACGCTTGGTAGGTAGAGAATAGGTGTGTTAGTTGACAATGACATGTCAACGATAAGTTTGCTTGTCAAGTAAATATTGAGTGTGTTAGTTGGAAGCATCACGTCAACAATCCATGTGCTTGTTAGGGTTATCCGCAAGGTCATCGATCCACTATGAGTGGGATCGAGTGAGGGAGAGAATGATGGAGTTAAGATCTTATTTCCTTGTACTTGTTGGTGAGAGCTATATAAGGAAAAGCAGAACCATTGTTGGTATCTTTCATCTTCAGAGTTTATGTTTCCATCTTCGATCGAACTTTTCTCTAAACTCTAGTGTTACATGTAGACAAATAACGTATTGTTTCTCTCTTGACAAAGAGCATGGGCTTCAATCATTATCAAATTTGATTTACTACGAGATCATCCATTTGATCAACGAGCTGCACATGCCATGCCCCACTCAAAAGCACAAATCAATGTTCAGTCTCATGCAAGGCAGAAGTAGACATTTTGGTGTGATAAAACACAAGCACTTGCGGGGTTGTCTTAAAAGTGACATTCAAGGTAGATATCAATTCAAGTTTGATTCGAAGTAGATTTCGTTTCCGTGACGGTCCCGATTAAACACATCTCATATATACGTGAGGGGAATTCTGTTGGGGAAGATTCGCTGAAATACGTAATCGGCAGCATTTCGAGAGATTGTCTACTACATTAACTACGTGCAAAGTTGATGATCTTGACTATCTTGTTAGTTTAGAAGTATGTGATAAAGAAAGGAAGGATTGTACCCGGCGAACTAGATCTACAAAAAGTTGAACCTTAATGTCACGTCACAACACTTCAGGAAGCTCTTAGACCATAGCTCTCTCGTTCACGCCATGCTTTTGCCATCCTGGCATCTTTGACGTCAATTAGAAAGACTTCAAAATTGCAAACTTTACTTCTCATCACACTAACTTTATAATCCAAGTGAGTCCATGATTGATGTTCGTATAGTAGGTTGAGTGCTAATTAGTCCCAAGTGAATATAACTAGCTGACCCCTTTCTTCACATGTATTAATACAACATACATTTTGTATTTGGATGTATTAGTAGAAATGTTGTAAGATTTTCAATTTGTACATGTATTGGACTAGAATCCATCATCTATCTTCATGAATTGAAAATATTGCGATGTATTTGATATATTTTTTTAAATTTTTAAATTTGACATTATTTCATATTATTGAAATATAAATTCTTCATTGTTTTTTTTCATGCATTCTTGATATCATTGTTCATGTACTATATAATTTGATGCATCTTTAAAATATAAATGTAGTTACAGATGAAATCTCTTTCTGATATTTCCTTATATTACTTTAATAATCTTGATACTTCAATTTTGGATAAATATTATACTATATTTGTTTAACATAAATTAACAACTTAAATTATTTTTCAATTTTAGAGAAGAATTTATAACACAAGAGTTAATTAAATGTACTTTATACTATGTATATTTATTTTTGTTTAAAATTATGGCTATGAATTTTCAAGGACGTGTTTAGAAATATTAATGATTTATATGGATATGTTTAAATTTCTTATCATTATTTGCAACTTTGTAGCATGCTTAATAATTTGACTTTAAACTTGATATCATAACTCAAACATTCAAAAATTTTCTAAATTGTGTACAAAATATATAATCTTGAGAAATTTGTTAAGTTTTGTCAAAATCTAGAAGTAAGATGTTTTTAACAATTGAAACGTTAGTATTATTTGACTATTAAGATCAAATATTAGTATATTTATTATGTTTTAATATAAAATTAATAATATAAATAATAAATTTTATCACATTGATCATAAATTTCATTTAAGGTTCGTAATAAACACCATAATTTGGGAAACCCAATATTTGAGCAAACATATTAAACAAAAGTATCATGTAATAGCAAGCAAAAATTTGATTTATATTCATTTATTTTCTTAGGTTAATTTTTTTTCTGTGAAAATTCTTTATATGTAAAAATTAAGTAAAGATATTCAATTCTTAGACATAAATGATCATCACAATCATGATTTCTGATCCGATATTTATAAGAAATGGATTTAATATATTCGTATTCAATAATCTTAGCTTTACTAAAATTTCAACATCATAAGAAAATAGAAAAAAAAAATTCAAAAATTTCAAAATAAATGATTACAAAAAAAAATCAATATTTGAATAAAATGTAATACATAACATTGATGAATTTGAAATATGGTTATATAACTTGATGAACTTTTTCATCTTAAATAAAAAAAATAAAAAAATTTGCGATTAAAAAATAAAAGTAAAATGTTTAAAATTATAAATATACATATTCCATCATTATTTTGACATTAAATTTTTTTAAATCAAAATTTTAAAACAATTCTTAATTAAAAAATAATTTGATATTATTTCAAATGAATATCTGAAATATTTAAAATTCTTGAATTTTAGGAATTTTTTATTCCTCAAGTTAAGACTAGCATTTCAAGAATCATTACACATATATTCATATTCTATATATTCTATATATTCCATGATAAAAGAAGTTGATATATTCTTTTGAAAATATTTTTTATAAAATGTATCTCACCAACTTGATAAATATGTATTTTTTAACATCTTATACTATAACATGTACAAAAAATTGGTGTTGAATAATATGTCAAATTGATATAGTCAAATCTTCTCATCTCGATTGTTTATATAAAAAAAAGTATTTTAAAAAAGTGCAAGAACTGGATTTCAAACTTTCAATTAAATTTTTATTTTTTTGGATAGAATAAATTTTTTTAATTTTAGAATGTAATATTACACCTTAGAAAAAAGCATGAATTGTTTTTAATCCTCAATCCCAATCATTTAGATCTAGAATACAAGTGATCAATTTCAACATCTTTTATAATTTTTTTATTTTCAAACTTTTTCCCATTTTATGTAAATAAAGTAACAGATAAATCAAAATACACATATCGATAAAATTTTGAAAGTAAAATTATTATTTTTATTAAATACTGCCCAAATAATACTCAAATATTGTTTTCTAATACACATAAGTATGAAAAATTACTGTTCTTTATGTTTGAAATAGTTTAATCTATTGAATCTTTCAAGTGAAAGATTGAATATGTAACATTTTACAATGAAAAAAAATAATATATATTATTACAAAAAGTAATATGTAATTTCAGAAGTGTAATATTATAAGTATGAAATTATAATCTTTAATCAAAAATTTTTGATCAAGAATTTCGGGAATTTGTATTGATATTTTTTATATCATTGTTAATTATCAAATATTTATTTTTGTATAAATTTATGCCCTATTTGTTCTAAAAATAATTTTGTATAGCCTGTTTGTGTATTTCAACAAGAAAATTCAGGTTTATCCATTTTTTAGATATGTATATTTAATTTCTATTTTAGTTTTGAAAATCATTGAATAATATATTATTCAAAATATTAAAAATTTTTTGATTTTGATGCATTTTCTGTCTAAATTCCTGTAATTAATTAGCACTTTTTGTAACATTCACTATTTTGTGGTTTTTAACTTTTTGATCAGAAAATTTCAATCATTAGCTGGACCATAAGCAATGATTGATTCAAGGACTTTTATTAGCTAGTTTTCATAACAAAGTTTTGGTTTTAAGATTCAAATATGACTTTTAATGAGGCAGGTTTATTGAAAACTGCTTGATCTTGTAATGTTTTCTGACATTAAAATTACCTCACAATTGATTTAAATCTAACTTGCAATAAGTGAAAATATACAGAAATATCAATCAATTCATTATAGCTTGTTTGATGAGGTAATGGTTAATTTCATTATTTGATTAATTTCACACAATTGATATGCAGAAATCTTGTTTGAAATAGTTCCATTTCAAAAGCCATCACGCAATGTTCATGTTCACGGTTCAAACACATAAAAATTTTTCTTGAATACTTTTTCTTTTAGAGTTAACTTTACTGAACAATTTAAATTACCAATGATTTAAGATGTGTTATAAGTATGCTCCGTAATGAGTTTAATTTCATAAAAGATAAACTGTTCTCTGCCATCTTAATTATGTATACCTACTTCTGCCCTTTTTTGAAAGTACATCTTGCTAAAATAGTTCCATGAAATTACAAACTATAGAGCAAAATAATTTTATAGTTTACCTTCTGGAAAAAAAACTGCACTTATGTAATTTGTTAAGCCGGTGGTATTAATGTTTTTTTAGACATATTGATGAGAAATGGTTTAAAAAATATGTTGTAGGAGATAACTGTACTTGTATTGAACTTCAATAGCTAATGAAATTGTTGGAATATTTAAACCAAATGTCATGATTATTACAAAAAAAAATACAAAGTTCCTCATTATTTTCACTTGCTTTAAAATTCGATTGAAAAATTTTCCGGTGAAAAAATCTGTAAAACATCAAGTGATCGTATCCACTTCATTTTCATTTCAAGCTTTCCAAGAAAACTCGGGACATAATGTTATTATTAATATATGTACTCAAATTTCAGATTCAAATATACTAAGGTGGGAAAATGTAGTTAAAGGTAGGTATGAAAATCATTAAACACAGATTGAAATTGTGTTTTATAACATAAGTTCCATCTTCAAGAGAGTTATAATTAAGCCATATACCTAGTGTTGGAGTCACAACAAAATTCTTCCACTCATGCCCATGTCCACTTTCAACGTCAAAAGGCATGTCCGTATTAAAATACATATATTTACATATCAGAAAATGTACCTCCATGGAAATAAAACACTCTTAGAAGACAAACTGTTGAAAATCTCTAGAGATACATATATATTTGTTCGTACATACACGCATGCCTTGTATAGAAGAATGTGAATAACGCATGCCCCCTGCCCTCCCCCGGGGCATGACTTTGAGTGTGTGACTCCAACTCTACCTATACCATTCTACAAAGCAGTTCTTTGAAAACGTTATCATGAGTTTTCTCACTCCATATTCAAGAAATAGTCTATATTCAAGAAATAGTCTATGGGAATATAGGGGAAAATAAAGGTATCATAAATGCCAATAGTTTTGCCAGTATGTAAAGATGCATAAACTAACTCACTTTAGACAAATTTGTATCTAAACGGAACTGTATATTACATCTGATCCGCCAATAGATCAGTAAGTTTACACGTTCATATAGCGGACCATTCATATAGTGTATTTATTGATCAAATCTAGACACTGATCACGCGTAGCACATGATTCTACCCTTATTTCATGCATATGCTCCATATTGAGTTTTTTAAGGAAAATCATAAATAGAAATGAAAAGAAAAAAGTCCACAGAAAAGATGTAATATTCGCCAATTACAGATTAATATGTTGCATTATCACGTATTTTTACCATGCTCCAGTTCTGATTCGGTGCATAAGGGAAATTTTGACGCTCAATATCTACGTTCGCGCCATCGATCCTTGCGATACTTTGCGCTGTACCTGCACGTAAATATTTTACCACCGAACCTGATCACAAGAGCGCAGTTGCGGACGAAGTTCGGTGAATTCTATTTTCTGATCCATTTTGCCGCTCTGGTGGGTTTCACTGGAATCTAAATAAATAGCAATCAGTACGCCCTCGCGCGTCTGAACGCCTCTCATCTCCTTACACGCTCTAATGTACAGTGTACACAGCTCAATCACAAACGAAGTACTCGAGGCCTTAATTACTCCACCACGCCACCTACTCAATTAGGCCATCATTCATTGACTCTGCAGCAAATCTCACTAGTTTAGATGGACCACTACCGAGTGAAGAAGGGGCTCAAGCTCTCTCAGAGCAGCAGGATCTCATGCCTCAAGATTTGTCCAGAGTGCAGATGTTGTTTCGGTCGGTCGGTGGGATTCCGGACTCATATCTCCTCGCCGTGGGTTCCTTGTGCTGGCTGCCTAGTCAATGGCGTTCAAGTTCCATGACAACCTGGGAGGGAGTTCAAGAGGCCACGGTCCACCAACTTGTCGTCTAGCCTCTGAACATGTTTCATGTTTCCTGAGGCGTGTGGGAAGTATTTAGGCAATCTTACCATCTATATAAGTATGCAGAGCTCATAGCTTCTGTTGCACACTCATTAGATGTTGACGCAGCGCAGGAGAAATCATTCGTGATTATTTCCTAACCAGATAATCCGGAATCTAGGAATTTTTGTGTTCTTAGTGCCAGACTTTAAAGTCATGAGTATTCTGTCTACGGAGCAGCTCTCATCATTTCCAACTGTGATATGTGGAGCTAGAAACCTCGACATTAGACGCAACCTTCCCACAGCTCCATCAAACATCAGGTTACTGATGCATTACGCGCACAAAGATGATGTGCTTGACTTCGAGAACAAATCAGCAGTCTGCTATCCATGTGGACCCGTAAGTCGACCTCGCATTCTTGAGTTTTCTCCTGAAATGTGCTACTCTGCATGACTAGGTCCAACTCCTCGAAGAAGCACGTATCTATGATCTGCTGCTTCTGAGGACATTGGGTCGAATACGTGTACGTGTACTCAGCAATTCATCAACTCTGCGAAAATGAGGCTAGTGTTTTTTAGCGGGGCACACTCGGTGACTTGAAAACTCGAAACAGCATGATTGCTGTCCTGCAGCACCGTAGGGAGATAAGCTGGGAAACTTGACTTCCATGCAAGGTGTAGCTAGACCTAGTCCATAAAGGGTTGAAGCTCATGCAAGTACCTCCTACCAGCTAGTGTGGTCTTGTACCATCGTCTCGAACACGAATATTTTTCGGACATCATACAGAGATGAAATATCTCGAGTGCTCCCCCCCACCATCCAACAACAAAAGTCCACCAAATCATACAGCCGAAGAAATCATCGAGTGCAACATAGGCCTCAAGGTGCTTGCTTACACATGGCTTCGGAATTGGATAGTGGACATTTGTAGACTGAGGGAGAAGACAGGAAATCGGTCTGATGGAGACTTTTTGGACCAATCTTGCAACAAATTTTCTCACGCTCACCCACCTCCACTACCGACTGGGATGATATAAGTTCCCACACTCTGGAGAAAATCTGTCAGAAATATCCCTCGATGACTCAAACTGACATCCACCTCACCACCTCTCCGCGGATCGGAAAGAGAGGAACTGGTGGAAAACCCCCAGAAGCAAGAAACTTGACATGCCTCGATAATGAAAATATAACCGATCGGATCGTATCGACAGCTCGTCAAATCAACCATAAGCTGGCTAATTGAATTATGTATCGCCAGCTGGTAGCAAGATAATTATACTCCCATACCAATCGGCGAAGAGATTGAGCGAAGGGCACGCAGCTGCTCCTAAAAAATGACATTGACAGGTGGTTGCCGAACTCGAAGATCGAGCAATTTGATAACTTCCGTCTAGTTTCTCGTCAGCAGTACGGAACTCCAAAGTGCAGTCATCGTGAGAAAGCATGGAGTTGTGGAAAAGAAGTGACGCACAATCCGAAGACTACTTCCCAACCTTGATCATGGAGTTGGAATGGATGACAACAACTTGAAGGCAAAGAACTTGGAAAGGCAACCAAAAATCGCCTGAAGATTCATGTGTCTTAGAGCATGCAAGGACGAATAAAGCATGGTAAGTGTGCTTGGGTGCAACATACAATCAGATGACTGTCCTACGCCCAATCTCAGGAAGACAGTATACCAGAAAGGACCTTGCATCATGCGTGTACTCGAGACCAGAGACTCTCAAGACAAAAGTTGAAGTAGAGAATGTCTTTAATTTACAATTCACAACGAACTTCAAGGGATAAAATACTGTACACAACCCTTTGAGCTGAGTGAAGAATAGTTGGTGCTGCGGATCAATTCTATGCATGGAAGAGCTACTTTGGGCTACTATAGAGTCACTATTTATTGAATAAAATACAAAATCAATTTTCTTGTCATATTTAACGAGTAAGACCTAACATATTGCTCTGGGATATCTGCAATTGGTGGGATTGTGCCAAACAAAAAATCTGCCTGTTGATCTGCTCAATTTCTGCAGTAATTGTTTTCCCTCTCTTCATAATTGCACATTTAGCCAATTCATAAGTCTAGTAAGTGATCAATCTAGCAGGACTTTTGAATTACGTCTGAAGATATATTTCATTTATTGTTTGCAACTTATTCATTCGGATTTCATATCATTCAATCATGTATTACTAAAGTCTTACTGAATTTTCTATCATATAAAATAAATATTGACCTGCATGCCTGCACCGGATTTCCCGTAGCGGGAATTTGAGCTTCACTCTCGAATGATGAGTTAGAGTTCTTAGGTAAAATTCTATCGGAAGGTCTGTTGTTTCTTTTTATTCTTCAGATTTACCTGTGGGCATCAGTATCCCCAAATAAAGTTTGGAATGTATGTGGACGGACATTGTCGACATCAGGAGTTTGATTCATCAAAACCGGGAAGAAGACAAGCATCATCCTTTCGGACATCTCTAAATTAGCTAGATTGATCCTGGATTTAGAGCTGTCCATCCAGCAGTCCCTTTCTCAGGTGTTACAATAATCAATTAAACATTCATTGAAAAGGAAGAATAGACAATGATTCCTGCATGTCAGTCTTATCCTAATCCAGAAATATCCGTTGATTTGAGGTAGAGCTGTTCTTCTGAAAGGGGCTAAGTAGACGTGTCGTTCAACATCATAACTACAGTATTCCATCTTCGCTCAACTATATTGACGGATGCAAATAGTTCTGCTGCAAGACGCTTTTCTTTTGCATGTATCCGGATCTTGTAGTAACTTCCTATAGCATTGTTCCACTGCTCCTGAGCTTTGCAGATTTTCCTGGACTCTTCAAAAAGAAAGTGTGTCTAATTCGTTCTGAGTGTTCCACTGGACATGAGATCATGAGACAATAAAACTTGCACAGCTCAGTGAGTACTTTGTCCAACTTTGACGTCAGACATTAGCTCTCATTTGATGATCAGTTATCTGTTTCTAAGTTAGGAAGGAAACATATGATGGAATGTGTTCTTATAAGTAGCGTAAGATGGGTGTTTTGTAGATACATCGTGCAACATGAAGTCCACTCTACTGAAGCTTATAACTAATTCCAACCTATTTGGTAGCCCATATATATTCCTTTCGAGACCTGAAACATTCGTCATCGCTTTGATCATCACCTCGACATTCTGTGACCATGCAGCGTTGTCCCATCTGAGCTGGAAAAACTAAACCGTGGAGCGCAATGGCTCAATCCTTGCGAAAAATGCCTACTCCGCTATGTGGACTTGATGGAAGCTCACTTTTGCCCTTTTTTCGAGTATCTTTTAACCAGCGATATTTCTTTCATCACTGCCTTGTTTGTTTTTTCATTCCATGGTTCACATCGTTCTTACATTATATCTTTGAGCGAAAAGACTAGAGTAAGCTACGCTGATCACTTTACAAAGTTTATTCTTCTTTCAAACGAGCCATTGAAGTTTTTCTTCGTCTTGGACAGAAGCCCGAGAGAATTCTTCTGAAGGTGGAAACCTTATAAAGTGATCAGGACAGAGTTACACAATCAAAAGGGGAAGTGCGAAACCTAGTGGTATAGCACAAAGAGTAAAAATCCCCCATTAAGTCGTACGTGGGTGAATCCAAAGGGGTAAGGTGGGGCTAAGCCCCCAAGGGAAGTGTGAACAATTAGTTGACAACTGATGACGTCAGAATTGGAGATGCCACGCACCAATCAAATAAGTTCTCGCCTAGGTGACACACCAAAGTAGCCCAGATTTATCCACAAGCCTGGAGGGGAATCAAGTCTACTGATTTACATGATCAGAGCCATATTCTTTCCAAAACTAGGACCAGCTAGAAAATCTGCTCCAACTCATATGTTGGTTGCAAGGTGATTGACATGGGTGACTGGCTGTGCCAGTAGTCAGTCAGCGGAAAGCACCCCAACAGAAGAGTCTGTCCACGGAGCCTAACTAGTCTGGTTCGTTCTCGGGATGGTACTCCAGCGCAGTCATCTCGAATGAGTTGTGCTGACGTGGTCGAGTAAATATGGATGCAGTAAGATTGGGACTGCATACAACTTGTGAACGGACCTTTGGACCAGTCTGTCATATCATTTGATAGCCACAACTGGACTGATCAGCGAAGGACCAGCATGCTTTCAATAGTGGTTTCATGAGTCCACCAACAAGAACTCAAGAAACATGATATGTGATGATACCTGGCAGAAATGCTTCATTTTTTAATGTCTTTACATTTATGCTGGCCTTTCTGTAAGACCGGGTTCTCCTTTCCAACACCGTTGATATATATTTCTGTTGCATAATGTCTTCCGCGGAATAGCACTATCGTTTTGATAAGTTTATCATGTGCACACATGACATTTTCCACCTTATATTGTCAGAGTGTAGGCGTTAGATACAATCCTCACATATATTGACGTTGAGATATCATTGACTATATTTTCCTGAATGATGAACGTACATAGCTCCATCATTCATCCTCGGTATTTTTGAATGTCTATCATGTTATATAATATGTATAAATTACTCCCGCATTATTAGATTGTTTCAAAGAAAAGCGAAAGTAAGGAGTCCACCCAAACATAGTTCAGATAAATTTCAGAATATAACTTCAAGTGAGAAAGGTCTACTGTATACTGTATGGAACAATTGTAGGACAGGTATATGCATGGCATTGGCATTCACGTCAACAAGTCCTGAGATCTAAGCGCTTCCCTCGGTTGGACCGTCGGAACGACCCTTCTCAAGCACGTAGAACTTGGAAACCCAGAAAATTATTCATTGCCACTGAGGATTGGATCATAGCCTTGGGGCATGGACTGCTTGGTGCCATATTCCATATAGCGAGCAGCCTCGTAGTGGCTTCACAGTGTGCACTTTATGAAGGAATCTCGCGATTCGGTTCTTCTCCCTTCCTTTTGCTGCAAACCAATGCAGAAGAACTTCAGTTCATATATTCTTCCCACCAAAGTACGTACTTCTTGGAATTGTAACCGAAGTGAAGATTGAGCTCCAGGTTTTAAATCAAGTCCCTCAAAGCATTAAAAATGACAAAATCGAATCCATCTTTTCTTATCGACTTTTTCTTGCTTTCTCCTCACTGCAATTAATTCCGTGTCACTTTGGACACATAAGTAGCTGGGAGGTATTTTTGTGAAGAGGTACAAATGTCACCTCTTATATTGAAGAACCCTCATCTAATTCAAGGGAGACGCAGATATTTCCCAGTTCTCTTCTGGCTTCGCACCACGCGAGGAAGTCTTGCATTGCATATAGGATGCATAAATAAGTTCAATCGAATTTGAGTATATACTCTGGATAAGATACTTCTTCATGGATTACAGAGAGCACTAATTTTGAGTGAGCTTCGAGACCCTTCACGATGCGGGATTTGAGATGGTACCAATATGATCTTACAACTGACTACCGTGCATGATTACAGATGGGAAGTCGTGTGTAGAGAGAGCATAATGAGTTCAGTCTGATGGAAAAATAACATCCTCTATCTGATCCCCTCTTATTATTACAAGTGAAACTTCACGTATGATTATGATGAGACCTGTCTGAAGGCCATCTCCATCAGAGTTTCAGAAGTGTAAGAATTCCTTCTCATATAGAAGTTGTGAAGGCCATTAAAAGCAAAAGGAACCGGGGGATTTATTGTGCGATGCGCTTGCATCGTTGCAGCCGATATCAAATTCGACTAAAGCGAATTTGCGAGCTCTTAGCCCTCGAAGGCCACAGTCAGATGAGGGAGGAAGAAGAGAGAGAGAGAGAGAGAGAGAGAGTCGGCGGAAGCATCGAAGAATTGGACGCAGGCAAGTGCCGAATTGAATGGGGAGCATGAGGGTGGGACGAACGTACACAACAGCACAGCACAGCCGAATGTGTGAAAGAGAAGCTTCACTCAGCTGGAGAGGAAGGATCTGTGAATGGAGGCGAGCCGGAGCCGAGGCCGAGACAGAGATTAATGGAGCGGATGGCGAATGGCGGTGTCACGGAGCGCTCCGTCAGAGAGTGGAGAGAGTGAAGAGCAAGGCAAGTTTGGAGGCGAGGCTGTACTCGATGGGATGGAGAGACCGAGAGACCGAGAGAGAAGGAGAGAGGGAGAGGGGGGGGGGGGAGAGGATTGGAGATGGCGGAGGAATGCTCGGTGGATGGTGGCAGCAGGCGTAGCAGTAAATGCACGCGCAGGCTGCGAGCCTGGCACCGCGTAGGCGAGCATCGGAGCGAGGGAGGCGAGCGATAATGAGAGGCCGGGACCCGTGCTGGTCGTCGATCCTGGCCCAAGCGCCGGAGGCCAGCGGATGTACACATGGACGGATTCCAAGCCCCTTGCACTCTGCGCTGCTGCACTGGACCGTCCTGGCGGCCAATGCCGTCCCGGCGAGCGATCCCGTCAGGCCCCCCGTCGCGGGTCGATCCGATACATCCATCCATCCATCCATCCCTGGAAGGTTCTCGCGGTTCTCGCGCTCTCTAGAACCGGCCCTCCGTCCGTCCGGCGGGCGGGCGGCTGGCGATGGCGCCGGACGCCAGATGGGAACGCAAGCCCGGGCGGGTGGGCGTGGGCAGCGGGAATTTATGGCGCTGGAGCGGGCGAGCCTTGGGTTGCAGTGCACTTCTCTCTGAGCCTGCCCAGTGGGCCCGAGCTCTTGAGCACTCTAATTATTACTTAACCGTCGCGACCAGTATCACAATTAGCGTCCCGTCCTCTCGCTGCGGTTCCATGGTGGCTCTCGTTCTCTCTCTCGGCCGCACGACACTGAGAGCGAGCGTCGTCAATTGCGGTCGTCGGCTACGCACATCGTTGACCCCTGCCGGGTTAGCCTCTTTGACGCATTGGACTGCAAGGTCGACTTCTCTCTCCCACCTTTCTGCGGCCTGGCCTGGCCTTGGCTGCAGCAGCACTCCCGAGGCTCGTCTCGTCTGACACCTCTGCCGCAGCTCTGAGACCTTTTCGTTTGCTTCGACTGCTCGTGATATATATATGCTCCCAGACTCGTCGCTTCTCTCATTTCTGCGAGCTGAACAGACAAACCGTAGAACAGCCAAGAGAGCAAGAGAGCAATAGAGAGAGAGAGAGAGAGAGCGTCGAGCTGCAAGCGGATACGAAATCCGTTAGCTCCGTGCAAAGTGTCCTATTCTACTTTGAGCACTCAGTCCCCGAGGGGAAGACCAGACCCTCCAGCGCCATCTTTGATCGCGCAGCGCAATTGTTCACTTATTTGCCTGAGGAGCATCTCTGCTCCACTCACTCACACATGCTTTCGCAACCCGTCCACAGTTTAGCGTCTCGCCTTCCGGTGTCGGCCAGGAGCTCGGGTTTGCACCGCTCGTCACTGACAGCCGGGGAACTGGGAATTGCTGTAGACTCCCGCTGACGGAGGAGCGATCCCCGCTGAGTGGGCTGAGGGGGTGGTGGCCGCGCTCGCGTTGTTGATAGAACGAGCACTGTGAGGGTAAGAGCGACGCGAGGGAGGGAGGGAGGGAGGGCTCACGGGACGCAAGGCAAGGCAAGGCAAGGCAAGGCAGGGGAGCATAAGGAGCTGGTTCTTCTCGTCTGGCTTACGTTCTGCTCATGCGCGGGGCCAGCAGCCTGTGTAGCGTAACAACACCTGCGTCGAACATTTCTGAGCTCATGGAGTTGTGTGCGTCCGAGGCGTTTCGGCTCGTCCATTGCATGGGGAATGTGTCGCCCACTTCCACAGATTTCCCGTTCGACACAGTAGAGAACTGTCCTACTGAGAATTTACAGGGCAAGTCCGTGGCCTCGGATCTGGACGGGACATTACTTCTGTCCCGCAGCTCGTTCCCTTACTTCATGCTCATTGCCTTCGAGGCCGGAAGCCCCCTGAGGGCCATTTTGCTGCTACTGCTAAGTCCTCTGGCCTGGGTCCTATACAACTTAATTTCCGAGGAGCTGGGCATTAAATTGCTGATTTTCATTTCATGCGCCGGGCTCAAAATGTCCGTGATCGAATCAGTCTCACGTGGAGTCCTGCCCAAGTTCTACCTGGAGGACATGCACCCTCAGTCGTACAAGATTTTCACATCGTGCGAGAGGCGAATCGTTGTCACGGCCAATCCGCGCGTTATAGTGGAGCCATTTCTTAGAGATTATCTGGGCGTGGAGGCAGTGCTGGGAACCGAGCTGCAGGTGAGCAGCGGCGGATACGCAACAGGACTCGTGAGCTATCCAGGGGTTCTCGTCGGGGACAGCAAGGAGCGCGCCGTCAAGAAGTACTTCGGCGACGATCTGCCCGATGTGGGCCTGGGCGATCGAGAGACCGACTTCCCCTTCATGGCTCTGTGCAAGGTGAGACCACTTCCGCGTCCGAAACCTACTCTCCAAATCGTACGTGGAAGCAGCCGCGCGCCATGTTGGCTGCCGGGTGTTCCCCCCGACATGATTAGCAGCCGGGCACCAGTTTCACGAGGCTAGATGCTCTCCTCCCAGCTCGCAGCTCTGTTTATTGTCCGCCTCGAGCTGATGCTTCAAGAAGCGAGCGAGTCTAGCGTTCTCGAGTACATTGCTTTTGACGGGAGCCTCACTCCGCCATGTATTACTGTACTCGGGCGGCTTAGGCGACTGCGATCGTGCATGAGCGACGTCCGAGCCTCGCACGTCCCCTCGAGCCGCATAGCATTGCAGCTTTCGCTTTCCTTCCTCTGTTGCAGCCTCCCCCTCCCCTCCCCTCTGCCGCCATTATGGTCTACCTCTAGGACCACGGTTAAAAATAGCTCGCTCGGACCTTGTCTCATCTGTGCCGTCAAAGAGATGGCACCGAAATCGGGATCGAGAGTGACGGCCTCGTCCTCGAGCAGCCGTCTTTTGCAGCTACCCCGGCCCCGGCCCCCGGCTGCCTGGGCAGAAATAGATAGATAAGATATCAGATGGCGTCGAGCATGGGCCAGTGATCGGGTCGATGTTTGGTTTCGTCGTGATGTTGTTGTTTTTGTTTGGGTTGTCGTTGTCGTTGTTGTTGTTTATTACGTGTCGGGACCGAGCATTGTGGAAGGGTGGATGTGTGAGCTTAGTCTTACGAGGACTGTGTTCGTTCGCTTGCTGTGCAGGAAGCTTACCTGGTGCCGAAGAACGTGAAGCTCGCTCCGGTTCCGAAGGATCAGTACCTGAAGCCTCTGATCTTCCACGACGGGCGTCTGGTGTGCAGACCCACCCCTGTCACGTCGCTCGTGGTCCTGCTCTGGGCGCCCATCGGCTTTCTGCTGGCGATCACTCGCATGTCTATCGGTATCTTTCTGCCCATGTGGTGGGCGCTCCCCGTCGAGGCCTTCTTGGGCGTGAGTGTGCTGATCAAGGGGATCCCTCCCACTTCCCCGGCTGGCGGCGAGAGGAAGGGAGTGCTCTTTGTGTGCTCGCACAGAACTCTGCTGGATCCTATCTTCCTCTCCATCGCCGTCCGCCGCGAGGTCACGGCCGTCACCTACTCCATTTCGCGGCTGTCTGAGGTCTTGTCTCCGATCAAGACCGTGAGGCTCACGAGGTGTCGGGCTCAGGATGCCAGCACTATGGCCAGGCTGCTGGACGAGGGCGACTTGGTTGTCTGCCCTGAGGGCACTACTTGCCGGGAGCCTTTCCTGCTTCGATTCAGTGCTCTGTTTGCAGAACTCGCCGACCAGATTGTGCCCGTGACGATGAACTGCAAAATTCAGATGTTCCATGGGACCTCGGCTCGCGGGTGGAAGGGCCTGGACCCGTTCTTCTTCTTCATGAACCCCAAGCCCAGCTACGAGGTGACCTTCCTCCCGCAGCTGCCCATCGAGCTTACATGTACAGGAGGCAAATCGAGCCACGATGTGGCGAATTACATTCAAAGGTTGCTGGCCAACTCATTGGGATTTCAATGTACAAATTTCACTCGCAAGGACAAGTACAGAGTGCTGGCGGGCAATGATGGGATCGTTCCGGACAAGAGCACGAAGCAGGCGAAGATCATCACCACCTGAGTGGCGACCCTTGTTCTGTGTGCAGTTCTTTCAAATACGAGGCGGGAGTTTGTTCTATAAGAGAGTGTTGCTGCCGGAGTGTTGGGGGTGCTCGTCGAGAATTTTTATTTCACAGATTTCTCACTTCCGAAAGGGTTTCATTCATGGAAAGGCCCACGAAGTGAATAAGTGCTCTTTTGACTAATTGGTTTACAAATAAATATAGGGAACACCACATGCCCAGTGCTCCACCCGAGAGCGCACTAAAGATTGTCCTTTGGTACGAAGTTTCTGGTACAGCAAGTAAGGCCATTTAAAGCTTAGTGTATTATTTCCCATCTTATGTGGTTAGCATGCACAGTTCCTCGAAACGACTGCCAGAACTCTTTCAATGACAGACATTAGAAGAGCCAGAAAACATGTGCTCATATATTTCGTCATCGTTCGTGTAGGAGCCCATTCCAAGCAGATAGACCCACAAAGAGTTCAGGATGTGTTTGCTTGGCTGGTGGCCCCTTTAGGGATTCCTTTCTGGCACCGAAATTTGGATTGCCTTGTAAGATAATTTAAGAAATCTGTTCCAAGCGAGATTCAAAATCCTTGATAATTTTTGAGTTTGTCTCTTCCAATGAGTCTGTCCGATGTCTGTCTGTCTGTCTACCCAACATGGTCGCCAGAGTAGGTACTGCAGCCGCTGCTGTCGATGATAATTACTGCCATGTCGTCTGAATGGACATGATCCACTGTTGCGCTAAGGCCGTCGCCACTATAATGGCACATAGTTCTCCATGTGGTGTCGTTCTGACGTGAGTCGGGCCCAAACTTATTGCGACCGTCTGGCCTCCAAAGAGGAGGCGGGGGTTCCGCCCTTCTGTCGAGCTCTAACTCTGTTCCCCGGAGAAAGTGCAATCAGTCTCGAGGAACTATTGCGAGAATCACTTTCCACGCCCCTGGATAGATAGCGATTCAATGCCGTGCTAGATCAACGGAGGGATCTATGGAGAAGAGAAGCTTCGTCTTTTGTACCTCGAGTCCTCCTTTTGAGTGTGTACTGTTGCATGTCCACTTCCGGTTGCCCGCATCAGATTCGACTTGCGAGCAAAACCTGCTTTGTTGTTGTAACGGTCAGCACGCACCTCTCATGTGATCGGCTACAGACTCTCACTCACTGAGCTCCCCTTCTGCGCATGAGGCGATGAGTCGGTGTGAGAGACCGAGACCATGCAGGATCAATCTGGGAGACCGCAGGCGGCATAACTTCCCGAATGCGGGACCCGAAATCTAGGCCGGCATAGAGTGCCGCCGGATACAGTGGACGGATGATGGAATGGATGGCGAAATCATATTATGATTAGAGCATGCTCCTTTCATCATGGACGGATAATGGGCGACTGTTTCGTCCCGGCTCTGAGATTTGCTCTCGGGTCAGATGTGGCTCTGCCTCTCGGAGCCTCGAGACGGTAGTGTGCACACCGGTGCAGAAGAGAACGAGGCAAAAGTAGTAGGGTCGAGATTTCAATGCTTTGTTTTCGGTGGTTTGGCTCGTAAAGGGGCGTCAGACCTTTCTCGTGGGAAAAGCAAGATGGCACAGCACAGCGTGAAGAATGTTTCGAGTGCACACTACGAGTCTACTAGCGCAGCAGCGCTTTGACAGAGGAGATGATGATCGTAGATTTTGAGGCGAACGAACGTAGGCTCTTCTGAAAACGCTATGCACGGGATGATTCGTACGCCCCATTTTTCTTCGTGTCTCCTGCGTCTTTCCAGAAGAAGTAAACCTCTCCACAAGAGCCGTCGTCAGTGCGTGACGCCCCGACGCCAATTTGGTTTCTGAGCTACTGTCTGACTTTTGAGTCTTGTACGCATGGTCAGTCGATACGGGGGTCCGCGACGTCGAGCGCTGCATGCAACCTGTTCGTGGGAATATGAAAACTGGCAGGCATCGCACAGTCACCGCTCGGCGTCGTCGTCCCAATCGGCGGCCGCGTTCCTGTGCAGGCGATGAGCTCATCGATTTCCGCATGCGCATGCGAATGTGATCATGCCCTCTTTTGCTGCACCACACGCGGGGCGCTAAGGTGAGGTAAGGAAAGGAGGAGCCTACCCGAGAGCGATCGTGCTGCGGCTACGGAATGTCCGTTTCTTTGCAGTGGCTTTGTAACCCAGAAGCGAAACATTCGATCATTCTCGCCAAATGGAAACGACGGAATCTGCAATCAAAATCCAAAAGCAGAATCACTCAAGCACTGCGACGACGAAAGGAGAGTAGTAGGGCACGCCTCGGAGATTTTTGTGGGGCAAAAGCAGTGCTCCCGGGGCAGGCGACGAAATTTTACACCTGGAAAGCGGCTCCTCGACACTGGCCTAGATCCTGCCTCACCAGCGTAGGAATTCGATATACAGTAGCCGTGAGGTCTAACTCCACGACAACTCCACGACGGTCATGAGGAGATGATTCGTGCCTTTGCTTTCTCAAAAGCATCCAACCCGCCCCGCCCCGTGCCTAACCCCATATCGGAGTCAACAATCGCCCAAACAAGAGTCCTCGTATTTATTGGCTGCTCGCACAGACTTTACGCCAATCTTTGATTTGCTTTCGTATCATAAACCGGTCAATAGTCGACTGTCCACCTTGTCTCCTCTCCCACATCTATCTATCTGCACGCCAAGCTGCCAACAACGAAAGGTGTGCAAAAGACAACTCGGTACGGTCCGTAATCATCGTTGTCCTTTTCTCGCCTTTTACCTCTCCCATACGAGATTTGCTTTCACGCCCGGTAATTCATCCGCTCGCAAACATATATTCGCTCTTTGTACATATACTGTACGCAAGGTTGTATAATCGTGGATCTTGATTCGACATCTCATAATGATTTCCCCCTCACAGCATGAAGTAAATTCCGTAATGCGAGAGATATTTCCGTTTATTTCGTTGGATCCATGTCTCGTATCTTTCCGATTGGCAGTATCTATACTCTTCGAAAGTTTCAGTTCTTTCATGCGGATGTATAATGATTTCACAATAAACCCCAAATGTGTTAAGAAGACTAAATAAGTCTCGTTGTCTATTTAGTTCATATAGATAATTATCCATGAGGGTATTATGGATTTATATTTTTTCATGATATTGGAATATGTACATTGCGCTTGGAGTGACCGGTGATATGTTTTGCAATCATTAGGATTATTCTACATGAAGGGAGAGTTGATGTTTCTTGCAGTTTCAAGGAGTTATGACAAACTTATAATTGGTTCGAGATAATTAGGTTATTGTGTTGAACACGGTATGATTCCAGTTCCTAACGGTGACATCGTTAAGAGCGGATGATAATCCATACTCCTGGAGCAGATGGATGACCGTAGAGGCAACAGCCACAGTATTCAAATGTATGATATGCACAGATTCCAACTCTTTATCAACTAAGCTTTGTGGTTTTAGGTACTTAGTAACATCATCTTCAAAATGTCGAGCTATCGATGTCATGATTATATCATATATTTTTTATCACTCAATAAAGAGCACTTCTTTGGAAAATCATAATAAAGCAATCACGTCGGATAGTATACTCCCATAATATATAGCGTAGCACAAGAGTTTAGTATCATGATATAGGACTTTGATAATAAGGTCTTCCCATCCCTTCTGTTATTCGACTCTCTTTTCTGGCTCCAAAACTAGCATCTCCTTCGTTTGGAAAACCGGTGACTGTGTGTGCACCTCAAGGTACAGTCACGTGAAGTGCAGAGGACTGTCTTCGGCTTCGATCCCCCAGAACTTGATTTCAGTCTTTAATTATGAAAGCTTTGAGTGAAGACACAGACTCCGGATCTACGTTTAGCGCTGGAACCCCAAAGGACAACGGTGACGTGTCGTGACATGTGTACGCAATCGGCTCTCTCGGCTTCGCTGCGAGGAGTGAGGTGCCGTTACATACCCGTCGATCTCCGTCTCTCTGTCTCCTCCCTCCCTCCCTCTTTCCTGCCGTTTGGCAATTACTTTCACTTTCCACGGGGGCAAGAATTCCAGATGCCGTAGACAGCATTCGACCTGCACGTCGAGATGCTCATCTCGGTCTCTCTCGATCACAGTTCCAAACTCCGCGGTTTATCCAAATTCATCATCTCAGCGGCAAATCAGCTGATCTCCTAGAGACCTCCCCTTCTCAAACTCGAAATGTGCAATTCCTTAACGAAGATTCAGATGGGAAATAGAAATTTCAGAATTTACTTCAGAGACAGAAGCAGAAACGAGTATAGCAAGACCCCGGAAAGTAGTACAGAGATGAGATGAAACGAGATTAAATTGTCTTCGACTGGAAAGAGCAGATGATGGTTTTGAGATCGGAATCACTACAGTTCTTGACAGACATTATTGCAGGTAGGGTCCGGTTTGTCTGGCTATCGATCCTCGTCTTAACTGCCCCTCGAGCTCTCCCTGGGCTCTCTCTGAACCTTTCGCTCTCTCTCTCGATCTCTCTCTCTTGTCGATCGGAGGATACACAAGAGGCAGTCCCTGTCGACATGAAAGCTGGAAGCTTTCATGAAGCTGGAAGCTCGAGAGCGATCGTTCTGGCATCCAACTGCGACCGATCGCAACAGCTCAGCTGACCCGACCCGACCGGACCGGAACTGACCGGCAGCGGACGACGGGGCGACCGTGAACAGCAGACGGACGGATGTCGACCGAGAGAGAGCGCCATGGCTCGATCAGGTGCTTCCGCAGCTCCCTCCACGTGTCGCTCTCTCCGCTCCGGAGCCCCGGTCCCTCCGCACCACAAAAAGACAACGCTCTCGAAACACGAGTTCCGAGCGCGACGACTTCCCGACCATTTACCGAGTTCCGCCGCATCGCCGTACATCTGGCGATCTCTCATTCCCTTTCGCCTCGTGGGCCGTACCTCGGCCGTCCGATGCCTCCCGGTTCATGCGAGATGCCGTAGGCCGCACTGTATTACACCTAAAGCTCGGCAAAGCACATCTCATCGCCGGTCACCGTCCTGTCCTCCGAATCAATGCCCTTCCCGTCGGCCTCGCCGTCCAGATACGGTGGTCGATATAGGCTGGTCCGGATTCCTCCTACCCCTATTGCGGGTAGCCCAACATTAGGGAGGCCTCAAGCATGCAGTAGAGTCGGATGATCCCTTCCCTTTCTATTTACGTTTTGATATTGCAAAGATGCTAAGTTATAAAGTATTTATAGGCTTCTGATCATCTCATTCTTCGTATTATTCTTCACGTCAAGCTAACAAGCGTAGCGTATCACGTGTTTTGTTATCAAAATACGAATGAATCACGTGATGAAAGAGAAAGGTGACGATTTTCTTCGCGTATGATACTTTGCATGTGACAGCTTTGCACAAACCCCTTGAAGCTACGATCGTCGTGTCCAGCTTAAAGTGCAGTTGTGGTAAGAAAGACCTTAAATCAGCAAGGGATACCGGCTGCAGCAATTTTGACGCCTAGCATTACCGGTGCCGTTCTGTGTAGGTAGAGTTGGGGTATAAAATGGGGTACAGTGAAGGAATTTTTTTTACGACACCATATACCGTAACGTTCTCGTGTACATAGTATGGACTGTTGGACAAGAGCAAAAAGGCGATCGGGGTACCTGGGTTTGTTTAATTCTTCAGCACGAATCCAGCCTACGATGTTCGCCATAGTACAACGTGGAAGGACGTATATAAGACGTATATTACTTATATATTCGTATATTTGAAGAACTAGACACGCGTGTATTGTACACCGGTATGTAGTTAACCCTTGGGAGTGGCCATTGTATGAGACTGTGGAGACCACAGCTTTCGACGACGTGAATTCACAACCTTGTCTCGACAACCCTGTTGAGAATACTTTTGAGCTTTTCCTTCATGAACCACTTTCTAGACAACCCTGACCGAAAGGAAGGTTGCGGGAAGAAATCAATTCTCTAAGAGCACAGATCCAACCTTTTAAAGAGGTCGTCAGATTGGCTTGATCTCCCCATGAACGTGGTGATGTACTTTTTGCGTCGTTTATTTTCGAATAAAACTAGGCATCATTGTGTAAAAGTTTGCATACAGTTGTATTATAAAACAGAGTTTCGAGAGACGACGGAGTCACTCAAGTGCCAGCTCGAAAAGTTTACAGTCACATGCTCGCACTAGGAAACCAAATATGCTGGACCCAGATCGCTGTTGTTAACACAGTGCCCAGTAAAAGATCAACAGAACGAGCTAAAATATTCAAATTCATTCCATTGTAGGTATTTGACAAAGAGAATCGTTTTCCTTCCTTTATTCGTATGCAAGTATTCTACTCCATAACTGACTGAGACAGTTGAGAAAAGTAACTCTTTCTATTAACTTTGCAGTAAAATTATTATCTGAGAATTGCAAACAGTGAACGAATATCAACTAAATTCTACGTTCGAGAGATCTTGTAGTATTGTCGCTTTCCTTGCCTTGCGTGTGTGTCCAAAATCCTCGGGAGGAAGAGACAGCTCGACGGCATGTTGCATGGACTTTGAATCCAGTTATAATTTCACCCTTTATGAGATCTTTGACTCCTTCAGGACACAGAAACAATAACGGAAGAAAGAGGTGAAAGACATGTACGTCTTCTATGTTTTTATCTATTTGACAGAACTTCGGATCATGTCCAAGTGAACGTGTATCCTAATTTTGTTGTTGTTGAAACCATAACGTTGTGCATGTAAAGATGGAGTACATAAGAAATCTATGATTCCTTGAGGATGTGTATACAATCTAGGATAACAATAGCTTGTGTAAAGTGACTATCGTGTAGAAAAAGCCTTTCAAATGTCCAAGCAGTGTACACTATCTCATACAATACACCTCTCCGAACAAAGCAACAACCAGCTTTCGGAGATGAGGCCGCAAGAATTACAATGTTCTGTTCTGCAACAAATGTGCAGATTGCTAGTTTCAAATGCTAGTATCTACCTCTAGTTTCTACCTCGCTTGTCGTGGGTAATGGTTTGTCATATGAAAAAATCTCAATCACCCTTTGCTGCAGATTCTAAAAGCCCAGAACCGCTTTCAGCGTATCTTAAAAAGATGGAAGTTGTTAGTTTTGTCTTATCTTTTGTTTTATAGTGCTATTTCGAAAGAAAATACCATAGTGTAATTTATTTTTACAAATGCAAAGAGACTGGCACTTTCATTCCAGATAGAGAATCAATAATTTCAAATATTTTATGATGATTTTAGGACGGTGTCATTAATCCGGTGTTGTTGGAGGTCACTGGCTCGGTCCTCGAGAGACAATCTTTGTCCACATTTTCAGCACGATCACAAGGCACAAATCAATGTAAAAGACATGAATACGACTAAAAGCTGACAGTGGTAAAGCATGCGTATCATTGAACGACATGTTTCTGTAAGCCCGTGGAGTGAATAACCCTCGCCAAATCCAGGGACCTGCAGACGTAAAACTTTACATCGCACACTTTGATTCAAACTCTTCAAACGTGTTCAGAGGAATCACCTTGGAAGAGTTCGAAGATATCGTAGAACAATACTAAAGCATAGTTCTTCCTAAATATATGAATATGTATGAAAGAAAATGTTTCTCTGCATGAGCTCGAAGTATTGTATAATTTAAAAGGCTACACCCATGTGGTAGCAAAAGGTCGAACTTGAAAGAGGTCGAAACTCATCTATATATAAGAGAAAATTGACAAAATTTGATCACTAGGTCTGTTGTTGCGAAGCTGTGTAAATATGACAGGCAGGTTATTCAACATGGAGAATTGGACCTTGGGATTCGGCACATGCGTTGTTATTTCTTTTCATCATCGTTACTCACACTCCTCCTGTCAGATGGAGTTAGGCTTATATGAGAAACGTGGACTGGGAAGAAATGGAACTTTTTACGATAGTACATGTCTCGAACTTCTTACACATAAAGGTCCCTTTAATATGGTCGCCCTTTTGTCAAAAGTGGTATCATAAATACAAAGTTTGAGCGTTTGGTTTCTCATGGTTTCTTCCTTCTTCGGAGAGTCCGGGAATTACACGACATAGTTTCTTACCCATTTAGCCTACCATCTGCAACCTGTTCTCTTAAATACTATAGGTCCTCTATCTCTCAATAGAATTCATCTAAGTGCACTAGGCTCTTTTAAATTCCTTACATGCAAGTCAAAGTGTTACTCCATTCTGACCCTTGCCCAAACTGGAAGGAATTTGACAATCACTTGCGTGATTGTAACTTTGCGTCTAGAATTTGCAACAGTAGGTCACATCAAGGTTCAATAATATTCTTTAATTAATCATAACCGATCATAATGCATACTCTTTACTGGTCTGAACAAATCATGATAACTTTTCCCATCTTCTCTAAATAAGGATTTATATGTCGCGGCTGGTATACTTCTCACGTTTTTCCTTCCATGTGTGATCTTATCACGCTTGACAGCCTTTGATAAGAAGATCATGAGCGTCTTTCTTGATATCATCGGACCGAGAGATTTTGAATATATTATGAGAGATTCTGCATAGAGTGAGCCAATAATTTAATTTACTTGATTTGATTATGAAAGAGTACGCTTGGTATTGATGGAAATCATTCAAAAAATTTCGATTTTTGAGTAATGGTAGCATTTGTTGGATTTGAAATGAACAATATGCTTAATAATGTTGTTATATACTGCAAATATAGTATTTAAGGATAGTTAGAAGCATCATCTGCACTTTTTAATACTTTCGAACTTATTGTCGAGGAGAGGATTATCTTTTGCATATTTTCTAGAAAGTAAAATACTATTCACTTTTCCATCATACACATTTACAAAGACGACTTGTATCGAGACATTATAGCTACTATCCTTCAACATAAGACAAATCTCTCATTGATCCAATCATTTTTTGTACTACTAGGACTAGAAATTACGCAAGGCCTTGACTCAAGAAGCTTTAGGCTAGTTGATCATGGTTTAAGTATGCACTAGGCTTTCGTAGTTATATCATTAACTTTTATACAATGATGCAATTCTTTCTCGGTTTGATGCATCCATCAACATCTTCATCACTCATATATAAATGTCACCTTTTCAGGGAAGTCAACATAAAGTACATCGACTAGTTCAATCATAATTTGTGATGTTTTTAATTTTAGGAAAGAATTCATACTTAATATTTAAAATTTGAATCGTTATACTTAGAAGTTGACTTAAAGTAGAATGAATCTATATTTTCTAAGGAGATTTCAAATCAAATCATAACGGCTTTATGTAATATATAATTTTAGAAAGTCTGGATGATTATCTTCCATAAGTTACATGAGTTTACATGAGTTTCAAGGAAGTCAGGAGAGAGATATATTTCTTTGATATTCAAGCTTTGAGGTCCCATATTTATCAACATTGAGCTTACCAGAATTAGCGGGTAAATATAGAACATACTGTTTCCTAAAATTTTTGAAGTTCGTGAAAGTGTTTCATTATGATGTGCAAGAACGTATCATACTAAGAGAGAAAACGCATTTTATTTAAATTACAGAAATTAATCTACTTCATTACTTGTAATAATTATTGTAGAGATTATAATGAATGTTCTACACCAGAAGTGAGATAAAAAATTAAGGTAAACTTGTTTTGATGCTTTCATTGACGTGGAATGATGATCCATACACTTATGATCTCTTATATCAATGATATAAAGGTTATAAGTGGATAATGAGAAAGTTGAAAAAACTGGAAGCTAATCAGATTGTTCATTCATAGATTTTCCAAAGCAATGAAATGTTAATTATAACAAAAATACATATATCATACAACATCAAGACAAAAGTTTCAGTCAATACTGAACTATCCAAATCAAATGCTGCAAAAAAGTTATACAATATTCTAAGAGCTTATCTGATTACTCTTTTATGTTTAACATTGGCTTGTGCTCTCTCACAAAACGTGTTTAACTCTTTGTACAATATGCCAAGTGGTTTTATCGCCTACAATAAGTGCTACATTAAAGAATAGAGAAAAATAAATATTCCTGAAGCTATCTTTTCTTATCTACTATGATAAACTTTTGTACATTCTTTCAAAAACATTATCAAAACTAGTGTCCACAAATTGCTATAACTGAAGGAGCTTGATGGAAATATCAAATCACAATCGGTAATATCTGCGCACCTCCGAGTGATCTCCGGAATAGAGTGAAGAGTGAATAATTTATTACATGAAGACAAAAAAGCAGGTAATTTGCTATTTTTTACATTTCATACATATATTGACTCTAAGTAGTGAATCATATCACATAGTCAATGGAGGTTGATTTCCATAGAACGCTTGGACTTCAAAGTCTATTGACAAAGAAACTGCAATAGAGGTTGACTATTTCCCGAGGGTCAGTCCTTCCTTTTAGATTCAGATGTCCTCGAAGAAAAGGGAGACAAGATTGCGCAAATTGAAATGCGAGAAACAAGAAGATGAAATCTGATAACAAAACGTATCGGTACATTGGTCGAGCATATGCGACATGATCTAACAACTTATTCAGATCATCTGTGAGTGTTATGATTTGTGGTTAAATTTCACCGTATTTTACCTTATGCCGTACAAACTTCCGTCCAGTTTCCCTCGTCGTAGAGCTTTTGGTGATCGGAAAGTATCATAGTTTAGACGTCACATTAAAAAGTACATACTCGATCGGGTCTTCCCTAAAATTTTTGCCACATTAGTGCTCCACACAGAAGTATCAGTGTTGCACTTTGGACTTTCTAAGATCTCATGATGTGCTATGTCACAAAGCACATCACAGGAAAATGAAAGTGTTCATTTTCACTTTGCTTACGCTTTATGAAACATATAGTTTCATAAATGCTATGTAGTCATAACAGCAAGAATACATCTTATATCATGTTCACGTGTTTCCTTTATGATGTCTGCTCCTTTGGTCCAACTTAGAAGTCTGATGTAAGTTTGTTGAGTAATTTACATTGAATCTACAATGCATTTACTACACAAAAAGTAGGTACGAAGGATAGAAGATATCTTCTCCCTTGATTTGGCTGTACGTACACTACCTCTAGTAGGTTGTGTGACAAAATACATTCGTTATCTCATCGACTCTACAACAAGAAGATACAAATAATGGAAGACGATTCGATAATTGCTTGCAGGAGTATATCATGGAAGAATACTATGTGACTTAACACAAGTTGTACTAACAAATGGTAACATTCTTATGACATATATCTACTCTAGACAAAGTAGGTACAAGGCATAGAAAATACCTTTTGTCCGTGACGTGACTTTACCTACCCAAGATGTTGATAGCATATATTGATACTGGTTATGACATATATCTTTCCTACTACAAGAAGGTACGAAAGATAACATAGAGAAACGATAGAAGATAACTCTTCCTTGATGTGAATGTAGCCCCGGTAGTAGTAGTTAAGTAGATTAGTCCTGTTAGGTACATGAAGAACACTCCTTGCTTCATGCGAAATCAATCACCTCTAAAATCACTAGTTTGCATCACGCATTTATGACCCGTTGCAACCAAGACTATTGTTGTTTGAATCAAGGTGACTCAGATTCTTCGTTTCTTTAGTAAACTTGTGAGGTCTTAGAACTAAGACATGACACCGACTCCATCGTGTAAATGACTTGTCATAGGTAGTGAGTCAGAAACAATAAATACTGTCTTATAGAAATCTTGTTTTAGTTGGTCATGAAGTTGTTGAAGTAATAGTCAAGTATCTACAACATTGTGAACTGTTACCGTCCAAATGGTTGTGATTCTCGGTAGATGTTGCAGTTAATCATTCGTTTGAACTTGGAATTGATGATTCAACTAACAGATCAACATCTGATATGGTCATGTTTTCAAATTCTTTTGAGTGGAAGTCAAGTATCTATAGTCAGTACCTACTACATCCTCCTGTACGTATTAATGACCATTGTCCCAAACAAATCAATCTTCTGTCGTGATTGTAATGATAAGGTTATACTCATAAAAGCAAGTAACTCATGAGTTCTTCCCGTCCTCTTTTTTTAAAACTTCGTCCCACTCCTGTATTCCCTGTGGACATCTCTAAGATGGATTCTATGCACCAGTCACAATTTTTCAGTTAAATGCAAGATGGTATGTAACACCAAGTTGCAAATCCAAGGAGTGGAGTCATGGGAATCAGTTATCTAACTAGAAACTTTGAAACATAATACAAGAGTTAGAGGAGGATGAATGATGATGATGAAATTTACCTGATGGAGCCATGTAACTAATGAAACTACGTTCTTCACAGTAATTTGTAGATGTCCATAAATTTCCAGATGTTTTTTTAACCTTCTCCACCGTATGAAAAGATCGAGAATCTATCTTTTGATCATTTTCTATCGAATTTTTTTTTTCTTAAAGCTAACGGGGTTGGAGTGGAAAGCATGCATATATTAATCTGAATTTGTAGATGAAACTCAAATGACTATTCAATTATATAAACATACAATTATAAGTATGAATGATGCATTCATCTTTTCACAAGCATCCATGAATTTATCCATATGCATTACATATATATATGAATCAATCAATCAACGATTGTATGTTTATATGATTTGATCATTTGCATTGATTTTTGCTTGAAAAATAAAAATCCGCAAATATAATTCTAGTCCACATGTAAAACTACGATGATAATCAATTTTCTTGAATATCATATATAATTTCTGCTTATATATGAAATGCAGATTCAAAATCAAGTATGAGTTTGATGTGTAGAGAATGATTACTAGTGGTTTTATGAAAAAAATCTGTATATGAAACTCTCAATCTTTGTGCTAATTTCAAGATATTAAAATTTATCTGTAAAACTGTAAAATATTTTCAAATAGATAACATCACGTTATGTTATACTATTATAAGACATAAAATGTATAATTTGAATGTAGCCTGAAAAATTAATTTTTTTTATAGAAGTAAAAATCGTTATTATTGATGTTGTTGATAAGAAGCAAAATCTTGTTATAAACTGATAATTCAAAATTTAATTATGATAAATTATGTTCTTAAAATTAATATTTGAAACCAAAAATTAATATCTTTATTTAGCCATACATATTTCATAGCAATATATGCAAAAAAAATTAGATGAATACAAACAAAATTTTTCAAAACATTAATTGTTATCATTTTCTATCATCATATGCATAAAAATGTTCAAAAATAGATATATTTGAAATGAAAACAACTTTGCAAGAGAATTTAAATTTTTTTATGATAGCTTAAAACTTTGATGTCAATGAAAATATGTTAAATTATTGAATATTTAACATTATTTTTTAAAGTAAAAAATAATCAATAAAATTGAAAATTGAAAATTTCATGTAATTAGATTTGAATTTACAAAAAAACGTTTGAAATTATCCAAAAACATTAACCAATAAAATCAATAAAATTTCGAAATTTTTAAGTTTTTAATAATAATTTTAATTATATATGTTTATAAAATATTTAATATGTGAAAAGTAATTCTCAATCTATGAAAAAAGTGTAAATAAAATTAAAATTAATCTTCAAATTTTTTACTATGTTAAGATTAATTTAAAATTAGAAAGAATAAATTTTGAAAGTAATGGAAAAAAAATATACAAGAAGAGCATAAAAGAAATCTAATGGTGTCAAAAGCTATTCTACACAATAAAATTTGATGATTAAAGTGAAGAAAAAAGTAAAAGTCAAGCCATAGAAGATTGTATTGAAATATTGATAGAATATAAAATATCTCAACTTATGAAAACATTGTTGAGGTTAACTCCGGTTAAGGAGTAACCTCATATTCTAGCTATTTATAGCTAGGTGTGTCAAAAGGTATATATACCCCAAGGCTTCTACTCTTTGTGTGTTGTATTTAGTTGTGAGTAAACTTTCTCGCGTGTTTCAGCCGTGAATGTAGTCTTTGAGTGTGAACAACATTATAAAATGTCTCTTGTGTTCGTACTTGGTTTGAATGATTTTTTGGTTCTATGTTAAATAATGAGTACCATAACGGACTTACGATTTGGAGTTTTGGAGGTTTAGATTAGGAGTTTTTTTCACTTACACGTACAGTGAAATTTTGTGTTTTACTTTTCTGAAAGTTTGTTAATAGAAGGAGTTTTTAATTTTCCACATTTTGTTGACAGTTTTTTCAGTTTCTGAATTTTGTCAGCAGTTTGTGTAACCTTAGGGTCTTAAATTTCAGAATTTTTCAGTTTTTTAGTTTTTTGAATTTTGTCGTCAGTTTTTTGTAGTCTTAGAATCTTGAATTTTTCAAAACTTTGTAGACAATTTTGTAGTATCAAAAGTAATCTTAAGTTTTTTTTTCAGATTGTTAGTTCTTAGTTTGTGGTTGAGTAACTAAGTACTTTGACATTGTTGTGATTGACAAATTAACAAAATGCTTCGAGGTTCTGGTTTTGAAGTAGTAGCAGCAGGCAGAGAAGGAATTGCTGGGGCTGATGAAGAATTCAAGAGTAGTAAAAGCAAGTAGAGAAAAAATTGATGGGGCTGGTGTAGATTTTGAGAGTGGATGTAAGCTTTTGCAACAATCGAGGACGATTCGAGAAAAGAAGAGCAGTCGGATGTCGGTGCTCCCCCATTCTGCACAGGAGCAGAGTACTGTACCGGCCGTAGTCCAAGAGGTGGAGCACTCCCGCATGATAAGGACATTCTAAACCCCCCCTCCTCCAGGTTGCAATAGTGGCGTGGCCATCGAGGTCCGTCCGTCCCGTCCCCCAATCCCCCATCTCCATTTGACTTGATTTCTATTGAGCTTAGATTGGAGTTCTAGTCAGGGATGTGTTAGATGTCAAATCGAGTGATAAGAAAGTTATACTTAGGGATACAAGCACAATAATCTGTACTTGTTAGAGTAAATCACTTTTTGTAGAGAAGTTAACTTTACTGGATATCGCGTAGAGGTGTCTCATGTATGGCATTCCAAATTAGGCTATATGAGTTATAGGTACCTATCTCTTCTTGATGAGAAAAAAGTGCTACCGAGTTTAGATAAAGTTAATTTGGCATTTTGTGAACATTGCATCATAGACCAGCTTTTAGTGTTGGAACTCATAGTTCCACAAAGACATTGGAGTATGTACATAATGACGTGTGGGGCACATTTCCTATTGCCTCACTCTCAGTAAAGCTCTAATATGTATATTTTATAGATGATTACTTCAGGTATGTGTGGATATATTTTCTTTCCCACAAGTCTGATGTGTTTTCCACCTTCAAAACTTGGCGCATATAAGTTGATACTCAAACTAGCCAGAGTATAAAATATTTGCGATTAGATAATGGCGGCAAATATATTTTTGAGGAGTTTTAGAGGTATTGTACATAGGAGGAGATTAGTCGCCATTTCACGACAATTTACATTCAATAACAAAACGCTGTTTCTGAGAGATTCAACAGAATAGTGTTGGAGAAGGTGCGGAGCATGCTAAGCGAATCCGATTTACCAGGAAAATTTTGGGCCGAAGCTGTCAACACCACAATTTATTTGGTATACCTTTATACTTATAGTGCAATCATATTCTCTACACCATTTGAACTCAGACATAAACGAATAGTGGATTACAATCGCTTGAAAGTTTTTGATTGTACAACTTATCCTCTCACACCAAACAAGCAAAGGACTAAGTTAGATCTTATGTCCAAGAAATGTCGTTTTCTTGGATATGCTAGTGGAGTGAAAGGTTACAGACTATGGAATCCACTAACCCGTAAGATGATTATCAGTATGAGTTTTTCATCAATGAGCTCGGCTTATTGAAAGAGGGGGAAAATTCTAAGGCTCCTCGTACTAACAAGGGGAAATCTCCAGTCACGGATGTCTCATTGTAAGGTAGTTTGATTGTTATATCACTAATGATCTGTCATAAAAAGTAGCATCGGTGCATCAAGAATAGGAGTAGTAAGAGCAAGTTATCGTTGATAAGCCTATTGCAATATTTTCAGACAATAAAGATCAACCAGAAACGTATACCAGGAGATGACATTGTGCTCGTAGGTAGGGTTGGAGTTACAATAAAAATTTTTGAGGCATGTTCATGCCCCATGCTCCCAGGCATGCCCATATTAAAATATGTATATTTGATGTATCAGAAAATATACTTCTATGAAAATAAAGCACTCTTAGAAGGAGAAACAATCAATAAGTTGGAGTACCTGTCTACATCCCACCTACCGACACAAAAACAACATTGCATATACTTGGCAAATCCTTCATTTCCAAGAGCAATTTCAGTACCATGCAGCCCCAACAACAAGTATAATTTCCTATTTATTCTTTGACTGATCCCACCGTCTATAGCTCTGAAATATATGTATAAACTTTTTCGTACATAGGAGCATGCCCCGTATGGAAAATGCAAATGAGCGCGCATTCCTTTTGAGTTGTGACTCCAACCCTACTTGTAGGGCTCATAATAAGTTTGATGTATGGGCAAATTCATCCACTCTCGAAGATCATGACTTTGATGTCAAAGATGAGGATGGTATGGCGTTGATTTCAAAAGAAGATGAACCTTCTCATACAGGGAAGTTCAAACTACGATTAACAAGCTTGAGTGTAATGTTGCTATGTAATGGGAGATGCAATCCCTGATTGACAATAAGACTTGGGAGCTGGTTAAGTTTACTACGGATTAGACGCTGATTGACTCCAAATGGATATACAAGGTAAAGGACAATCTAGCAGGAGACGAGGCAAGAATACTCAAAGCTAGATTGTATTTGCTTCTAGCTTAGTTGTACTTGCTTCTAGCTTACATAGAAGCAAATGGAACATTTTTTGATAGAATTTTCCAAAGTTATCATGTTAATAATGAAGATTATCAAGCCAAAAACATGTACCAAAGTAAAAAAATTGAAATTAACTAAGTTCTTTATTAATCCTTATAGTTTTAATTGTAAGCATATGTTATTTGAGATAGCTCAATAAAAATTATGTGACATAAAGTTTAGTATTGTAGTAGAATATCTTTCTTTTTGGCTCTAGCATCACTTAGTTGAACCACTTAATTTATATGTTATACGAGTGATTTGACATTGTTAAATTTGGTTTATTTATGATAGTGATTGATTTTCATTTAGATTTAAGAAGTAAATTAGTATTTCAAAAAAAGTAAACTTAATTTTTTGTAGCTTCTAATTTTTCCGTCATTTTATAATGTAATTTTTAAAAAATCGTGACATCTTTTTGAAAAAAAATATAAATTTTATCTTACATTAAAATATATTTCATTTATATATAAGCAAGATTTTTTTTAAATATTAAAAAATTATTGATGTATTTCTGGACTATATATACATATGTTATACAAATAAGCAATAATTTTTTTATAGGATAAAAATTTCAATTAACATGTAGGAATAATTTATGTTTTTTTGAAATCTTATCAAGATTTTTTAGAAACATTATTTGATGAAATAGATGAATAGTTATCATATTTTTCAATGATAACTTATTTAAAAGACTAAATTCTGATTGGTGTCTTCAGTAACTCTAGTTAATTTGACTAGAATAAACTATATTAGAATGACAATTATGTACTGGAAAAATCAAGATAAATCTAAAGTTAACTTATTATGTATTTAGTCTAGTAATTGTATGTGTTCCCTTACAATTATCCTCAATTAGTTGAAACACGTAAATGCAAAGCAAATTGTGTGATGCATGTTTGTCATATGTATTAATGTTATGTACAACAATAAATTTAAGAACACGAGTAAGAATGTGTGAGCAATTGTGATGAGTCAGATAACCAATGGTCCTAGAATGGGATTCAGTAGCAATGATAATGTGAGCTTGTGATATTTAACTATGCTCTATAGCTCATTTGATTTCCAATACATATTTGAAGAAAACATAAAATTGGATAGAATTATTGCATTTGCCTTTGATTGTATGTACTTAGCAATTAGGTTTGGATATAACTTTCACTCCTTGGTATATTTGGAAGATTCAAAAGCATCCTATAGCATATGTGTTTTGTTTGTGTCTGTTTGTAACACAGATCTTGCAGAAATTAGCAAAATCAAGAAGTGTTTAATGGAGTGTCAAATACTATACTAAATATAATATAGAATCAGTTTTTATCTTATTGTAAAAATCCTAAAAGTGTGTTAATATGTACAAGCAAACAATTTTCATGTGACATCTTGTGAACCTAAACCTAGGCTGAGAATGATCGACAAATATTTTGTTTCTAACAGGCAACAGATGATTCAATTGATCCAGGCGCCATCGTAGCCGAATACTGCATCGGGTATCCATACCTGAAACCCGAACCGAACCTGCCCGAACCGATGGGTATGGGTCGGGTTTGGACCAAGCTAGAAAGATCCGGTTCGGTTTCGGGTTGGACTTTTCTTAATATGGTTTAGAAATAGGGTTACATTTAAAAATGGAAATTAGTGTTACTTAGTACAAAGGTCGTGGAGTATTTTTTGACTTGACACAGTGCTAATCGCACTTGTTCTCCTCAACCGTTACTCTCGAGGTTTGTCATAGGTGACAATGACAATTGAGATGAGTTCCAAAGATATGCTCACGTTGAAGACAAAAATCACCGCAGATTTGCAAAAAGAAGATGGTCTCTATTATCGAGTGAAAAACCGTAAAGCTAGGGCAGGTGTCTGGACATTGTTTTTGTTTGTTGCAATCAAAGAATGGCGAACATCTATGTTATAGTGATAATTCTTTTGTCTGCTGCAACAAATGTCTCACTGTACATCAATATAGATCAGCCAACGGAACCACCGCCATGTCCAAACACTCCTATCCACCTGCAGAGACCAATCAAGTCATGACAGCTACAGCAACGCGCCGCGATGCGACTACAAGTGAGAAGAAACTCATCTCCGTGGCGTTGGCGGACATGTGTGCTGTTGACATGCGTCCATTTTATATTGTGAAGGGAACAGGGTTCAGGAACTATACACAGACCGTTCTCAACATTGGGCTCAACTCTAAGGTGGGCATGCTTGTGGACAATATTCTTCCTGATCCAACCACAATCAATGGAAATGTGCAGATGCGATCTAATGCTGGACGAGAGATACTTACTGCCGCCTTGAAGGCACATCTGGCGCAAGGAATTCGGATTGGCAATACAACCGATATTTGGATTGATGACATCAACAAGGTATCTTTCCTATCAGTCACTGTGCATTTCATCGATGACGAGTTCACTCTATATCACCGCACGCTTGCATGCAGTCCGTTCCCTGGGCCGCATCACGGATCTGACGTCTTGTAAAAATATGAGGGTGTTTTACGTAAATTTGGCATCAATAGATATGACCAGGTTACAGTTGTCACAGACCGAGTCTCAAATATGCACTCTGCAGATGGCATTCCTAGTCTCTATGGTTGGATACCGTGTTGTGATTACATCATTAGTACTATCATAATAACGATTATCGACAAGAGAACTCGAATGGTTGAAGGTAAAAAATCTGCTCCCTTCTATGAGTTTTACCATCTAGCCCTTGAGTTGTTTGATACTATTGATCAGGTCAAAGCTCTCGTGACATATGTCAAACAAGCGAATCTTCAGGATGAGATTGCAAAGACTCTCAAGCAGGAAAATGCGACACGATGGAATTTTGCCCTCTGTTGCATGATCAGTGTCGACAAGACACTCCCGGAGTTGACTAAGATATTACATGCACGAGGTCGCGGATTGGTTTCCAAGGTCAGCAAGATTGATCATGAGCTTCTCAAGGAGTTAATTGCTTTTTTAGTGCCCTTTCAGGAGGCCACCCTAGCTCTGGAGATGTTTGCGGAGCCTACGATACACCGTGAACTCTATTTTCGGCAGAATCTGCTAAAGCATTGCCAGGTTGTTGCGGCGGATATCACCACCAAGGAGAAAGATGGCACGATAACCACACTGAAGAAGGACTCTTCTGCATTCATCGCCTTGAAGCCAAAATTTGCGGAACTGATCAGGGAGAAGTTTATTTGGAGCGACATTCATGTCATTGCCGCCCTACTCAATCCTAAAACCAAGTGTCATCTAGACAAGTTTGGCATCGACTCTGCCAATATTGAACTTGGCCAAAAAAATCTAGAAAATATGATGAAAGATCATATGATTGGCTCTGGCATCGGCAAGAGGAGTGTGCGATCTCATAAGAAACAGAAAGAGTACAATCGACGTGTTGCGCGTCATCTTGCCGACTATAGTTCTGAGAGCGACAGCACCATCGAAGAAAAGCCTCTTGCCGATGACGTGCAACTTGATTTTTCTTTGAGAACAGAAACTATATTTGTCACACGTGTAGTGACAATGAAAGCACACTTCTATCTAAATATGGAGTTTTATTTTGGTGGAAGATCCATCAAAACGAATTCCATGTACTTTTTTCACTAGCTCGCTTTGTGTTAGCCATTCCAGCTTCTAGCGCAAAATCTGAGAGTAACTTCTCGGACGCAGAGAATACCATGAGCAAAAAACGCAACCTGTTGCATCCTTCGAAGCTCGACGATCTCATGTTTCTACACTCAATGCTAATGTCGTCTACAGCCTAGATTAAATTTCCACCTATCACCGAAAGCTAAATAGAGAACTGCTGGATTTTTCACATGTGTTCATGTTTCGGTTCCACAGAAAACTGAAAGCTAAATAAAAAACGTATGTTTTTTTCCCATCATGTTTCGGTTTCACCGAAAACTTAAAGCTAAATAAAAAAAGTACGTATTTTTCCCATCTGTTCGTGTTTCGGTTCCACCGAAAACTGAAAGCTAAATAAAAAAAGTACGTATTTTTCCCATCTGTTCATGTTTCGGTTCCACCGAAAACTTAAAGCTAAATAATAAAAGTATGTTTTTTTCCCATCTATTGGGGTCAAGTCGGGTATCAATTCAGAGGCGACTTGGGTTCGTTTCGGGTTTAGGTTTTGTCTCTTTGGATATGGGTCGGGTATGGGTACCACAAGCGCAGAATACTTGGGCATGGATCGGGTTCGGGTATGCTTTTGAGGTGTGATGCAGTACTCGGCATCGTAGCTTGTTCCCGACTTATTACTCCAAAGTATGTAGCTTTAAACTTCTTAGCAACGATGCTTTGATGGTACAGAAGAGATAAAATTTGAAGAGGTCAAATGCACATTTGAATATGATAAATTTGGTGAAAAATCAAGATCGAAAACTTCCACATATGCATTTGAAGCGTGTATCCGCTGCAAAGTTTTTAAAATTTGTAAAGATCTAAAATTTTCTAAAGATTAACAAACACTTAATCCTATAACTAGAAGAATTTGTTTTTACTCAAACTTCACTTTTGCAACATGATTTAGTATAACATATCTGAAAATAAGATATTATCGCCAAACGACATTACAAACCCAACTTTTCTGGTCTTAGGATGAACTATACTAAATATAATCAATGAACATCTAATCATGTAAATTTATGTTACTTCAGTAGCAATAATATGCGTTATGAATGAAGACACTGACGGATGGGCGAATGGTAAATAAAATCTCCTGTGTTTATTATAATATAGAGTCAAAAATATCTAAGGTATTATCATGACAAGATTCACAAACTTTCATCATCGGAAAGTTTTAAGATAATTGCACACTTCATTAAACAAGACAGCAAATATCTCTCCCCTATTAGTGAGTGGTCATTCCCCCACTACTAAGAGCTAATGACAGGATACACTTTAAGCAAGAATAATTTTAGAGCCTGCGAAGCTGATTATCTGTAAATGTAAACCGAAAATCTTAGTGCAATCAGTAGTGAAAGAGAAAGGAAAAAAGACCACAGATAATGTTTTACCCTGAGAGCTGAATTTTTATGGTCGATTCAGATCGAACTGCAATCTCATTAAAAAAAGAGGAATTAAACGGTTGCTCCCGTATATACAGTTTGGATTCTAACAGTTGACCCGTGGACTGGAGTAGATCAACTTGACCACCATTGATCCCTACGAGGCCTAGAAACCGAAGAAGGTTCTGAGGTGGGACTCACAATCATTGACTTTGATCGTCATGCGAAGAAGGTCAAAACTCGACGGGGACATGAACATTTGGATGTTCAAGAATCAGAGAGGCGAGATCCGTGTCACAGAGGTTTCTTGAAACCAGCGTGCCCCCTGGACCGAGTGCGAGAGCAGTGAGCAGAGCACAGTATAATGTTGAAAAGGTCCTTGCTCCATAGCTGGTGACGAGAAAATGGTATTCATCACAATGTCACAGCTACATGTGGGGAGTTGGTCAGGACTCTTTAATGCTTCCAAACGCAGTCAATATTGTTACAGTTCACCCGTACTGAGGGTGCTTTCGTTAGCCTGTCAGCTAAGCTTGCAGTCAGCTGTCAGCAGCAGCTGCACATGAAGCTCGAATCCGCTGACAGATGTTGTCCCTTTTGCCTAGCCTGGAATGCATGGCCCTCTAGCTTCTCGTTTATCTGATTTTTATATACTCCGCATGGTCAGTCACTGTCTACCCTTTCTAGCCTATATTGCCAAATAGTAAGGGCGACGAAGCTCGTTGCCCAGTTCTATAAATGGTAAAAGCGGTGGAGATGGACTTTCATGAACGAATCCTTTCTGCCACTCGCAGCCTCGCTGTTAGAACTTCGATCCGTTCCAAAATAACTGGACTTATGTTGGTCAGTTTCCTCTTGGAAATCGAGTTCCAGATTCATTTTAGGTCTGGGAGACCTTGATCAGGTGTACAGTGAGTTCTGAGCCACATAATAGTTTCGAGTTGACTTTTACGATGCATTCAATTCGTACCACTGATCTGACTTCTCTGATCTTAGCGAGTGGAGGGGAATAAATATGTGGGTCCAGAACTTGAAGACCTGTCGTACTCTAGGGCATAATTGACCAAATATTCTTTGCCTCCTATACAAGTGCATAGATTAGACTTCCCCTCTAGGGGGTGAAAATTGCTATTCCCCTTTTGTTTCCTTTCTTTTCTATGCTCTTGTGGGAATGTCATGTTGGACATGTTTGTGGACTGAGATTGAGATCAGTTGTGCTAAAGTACAGGAGTTCTAGTTCATCATTGATGTCATCCAAAGAAATTGTGTCTAGCATGACTGGGATTTCAGCTGCATTGTGTCTGGAGCTGGTGATATGTCAGTGTTTATGGATAATAAAGTCTGCTAAATCTTCAGATATTCCAAATAACGGTGTTGTTTGTCAAAGCATCTCTCATACTTCTCGCTTGGCATGTTGTGCAACTTGGTCCTAGATTTGGACCTGGACCTGCCAGTGTCTTCGACACAACAATGCCAAAATGTCCTGAAAGTCAAGGAACGTGAATGGCGTATCTGAGATCTTGCAGAATGCAGATTTGATAGCTCTAACTCCTATGGGCGGTTACGATTACTGCAGAGCCATAAGACCACATGCAATGAACACGACATGTTTGTGACAAAATGCACAACAAAGATTCGGTTGGGACTTTCCGCGATCAAGCCAAGTTAAATCATGCTGCAAGCGTACATCGAACAAGTGAGGAACACAGCTCTATGTTGCTCAAAGCCATGACGTCTAGGACTGTTGGTGGATGCAAAGTTAGGGAGAAGCAATATAAAACTTAGGAATATCGTTGGTAGATTAGTAGCAGCTGTCCTCGAGTCCCAATTACTATCCGTCCAACATTTGATCGTCAACTAGTACGACAGTAGCTGGAATTCATCTGCCTCGAGAGATGGGATTGAGTCTCCTTTTGTGTCCAGACAGTAGGTGGAGCACCATCAAGTCGGCATCTACAATGCACCACGAAGCTCATTAATTAGCTACCTTTGCAACGCTGTTGCTCGCACCAGTTATCATATGCATCTCCTATTTGTCAGGCAGCATTTGTGAGGATGCTAAATCAAATGTCATGGTAGCAACATCCTGATGAGCTCAGTCAAAAGGAAGCAGGCCATTTCTACCTCGGGTCGGATAGGCTCAGCTGTCAAATTTTTGACGTTCATCAGTCTACAACCCTATCCTGAATCTTCTAACCTATCATCTCGCACCTCAGCGAAATTGATCTATCTTGTTGCAGATGTTTGTTATTGCTGAAAGAATCGGAATGTGGTAGATGCTGACAATATACAGTCAATAATGTCAGACATCGTTTCATCCACAGTCGATCTTTATACGTACGAGCTCTCATCTGTACTCAGCGTATCACATTCTGCTACCAAGGTCTGTCGATCGTGAAGCATCATTGCGCTTCCAGGAGGTTCATCGTCTCCTGGCCGAAAGATCGAGGTGAATCTCGAGTTGACTTCCTTCAGACCTGGTCAATATACGATCCTATCTCATGCAGACTGTGGTAGTAGAGGGCACTGAAGAAGTGTCTACTGTCCCTGTCCGACGAGCTTCGAGCATTCTCCACCTCGAGAGAAAACCACAGTAATGGGAACTGGAATATTGCATATAGGCACAATCATTCACTTGTTGAATTGCTCTAGACAGAGGACTTTGGTGAAGAAGTTTAGTATGATGATGAGCACTGCATAGAGGACTTTTCGTTCGCATCTTAGAATACTTCAACGTTGTAGTCTTGTTGTACTTTGCCTACTTCACGTTTACGAGCAGTGAGCCGCTTCACGTGCCGGGGTTTGTAGGTCGGGAGGCAAAATCACTAGCTGCGGCCTCGAGATCGCTCTCACACTCGGAGATTGCCATGCCGAATGAAAAGATTATGATTGCACGCGTTACCAGATTCTTCGTAGAGTAATGTGAGCTTCACAAAAGTTGGAGCTTCACAAAAGTTGATCGTAAAGCGCCTTAGAAAGGAAACAACACGATGTTCAGATCTTGATGTTTGTTGATGACAAGTTTTGCTCTTGTCATCGTGTTACTCTGAATGCAGAACATTAGGGGAAAGGTTGATATGTGTAAGATCTTGATCAGAGGACCTGAAGGATGGACAGAGTTCCGGCTACAATTCACGGCCGGTGTACTTTATTCGGTACCTCGAAATCTGTGACAGTCCAAGGAAATCCTGAAGCTGTAATGGAGGGTTACACCACTTGTTTCTGAAGTACAGAATCTGCGACTTCTCACACGATCAGCATTCTAAATACGCATCAGTGGTGTCTATGGCATTCAATTCCACAAGTTGTGTGTCCCAATCCACCTCGCATAACCGATTCTTAATCAAGGGGCCGAGAACGATCAGTCAGGTAACCAGACGAAGAAGCTGCAGCTGATCAAATCTCTCGTTAACATCACATATGGAGAACCAGAATTCAGACTATTCTCTTCGAATAAGGGTAGGATGCACATGCATGGTCAGAACTGACAGAAAGAAAAATGATGAGAGAGTAGTATGCAGTAGAATACTGTACGCAGTCTATCGGATGCATGAGTTGAGATAAGTTTGGTGGGAATGTTCATGAACGCAATTATTACACAACCAAAAGGAAGAAAGATAGAGTACAGTACTTGCGGGAAGAACAGGGTACTCAAATGTATATACACACGAAGGAAACCCCTGGAACCATACTTTTTCACCTGATTTGGGTTATACTCTAATCCTGGCTTGAAATGCAAAATCTTGTAATAAAGAAATCGACCGTTCACCCTAAGCATTCTTCACTGACGTAGGAACAAGTCATTTCTGCACACTCCAGCACTCAGCAGATCGAGATGATTAGGAAATGGAACTTCTACTCGCTGCCAAGAGTATGCCAAAAATGCGAATATGCCAGCGAGATGCTTCTGAAAGCCGTCTTTCTGATGCACGCCATTCGTGCACGAGGAAGATCGGTTGTGATGGTGAGACAGCCAGACGTTCAGCAAGTCTGCGTTATCCGCCCTGCATGGCGAATCCGAGTCCTTTCCACACACTGAACCGATGAGGGCGACATTCCTGGAAAAGTTGGCTGGCACAATTGGATGTCCACACACGAGGATCCAAGGGTTTAGGGTTTGCTCCCTCCAGCTCTGTCTCTTTCATTTCGTTCGAGAGCGCTCAAATGTGACTTTCAAGGCTCCAGAGGTCGTTGTTATATTTAGTGAAATGGACCACATGGAGTGCTTGTGGACTGCAAAAGCGATTCATTTACACTACGCTCTGCCAGGCATTGCTTTTTGGGCGGAAGTTGCCAGAGAAAGTGTCGATTCTCTTTCCTGTGGTCCTTCACGGAGCTTCGTTTTCAGCTTTCGGTCTCTTCTTCCTTTTTTCTTGCTTTTAGATGGTCTTTGTCTGGTGTCCCGTGTGGACCTTGGACTCCGATTGATTTAGGTTCCATTTCTGCTTGAATGATTGTGAATTTCTTTGCTTCCTGGCCAACCATGGCAGCGGGTGCCAAGCAGAAAGATGGAGATATATTCTTCAAAGGGTGCACTTTATTTACAGAACTGCCTTCTTCATGACATGTACACAAACTTTGCCGAGCTTAAATGTATATGATTGTAGACTTGCATGAAATGAACGAAAGAACATGATCCGTTTACAACCTATAGACCGCTTTGCTTTTTGCATTCTACACGAACGCAATCATCCGATGAGAAAATGGTTGTCTAGAATGTCTGCAGACATCTTTCAGAGTGCTCATAAGCTCTGCAGCCATTTTTATGGCACGGAATGAAGCTCTACCCTGCACAAGAATCGTGCAAGAAATTGCTTTAACTACTGTACGAATTGAATCCAGGCCGGCTCATACAACAACTATCGATTCGTCATCTAGCCTTTTGTAAAGGTTCATGGCTTCTCACATGTGGGTTCAGTTGGTTTTGGTGAGTGAAGGATCATTGGATACTTACTCATTTCACGCTCGTGCTGCTCACTCAAGAGCACCAGAAAACTGACAGATTGCAGCTCGTTGTCGAGCATGATAGTCAATATTGCAATGGATCGTATGTATAGCGTTTCTGCCCTCGGCTTGTGAGCTCCTACGTCTACGTACGCATGGAAAAGTCAGATCTCAATTGTCAAGTCTTAGAGCAGAGCCTCATTTTCATGTATATCCCATTTTTTTTAAGCATCCAGGATGTCATCGTGCTTTCTAACCTGACCTCACAGGATATAAATATATAATCTCATGGATCTGGCTCAAATCAGAATGTTTGTCATCACATCCCATTAGAAAGAAGCCAAGTCTGTATCCAACTACAAGTATCCTTCCACATACTGTCACTGCGTGACAAGTTTCAGACGGGGCTTTGAGCTGAAACTACAGTTGATAAGGTGTCAAGTATGTATATATGGTTTGTAGATCTACAGCTTGTCAGACTTGATACAGGTGGTTGGGGTTAGTAAATGGAGGATTCAGGCCAGCGACAGAGCAAAAGTATTTCGCTCTTTTTCGTGCTCTTGCTGCTTATATTCATAAACACCAGAAGAGCTGTAGACCGGACCTACTTGAGATTGTTCCACGGAATTCCAAAGGCAAGAGCCTAGAAAAACTCAGAACCGAATTGCCATCCATATATCGTCGTGTTTCAGAAGTAGATACGTGTCCTCAGAGCAGGCAGACGCGAGACAACGTTTTGATATCACATCTGCTTCACTCACAAAGTCACTTGAGAAAGAAACTTTGCGCCACAACACTTCAGCAATCTGCTGCTTTATGGTTGGAATGTTTTTGCCATGCATTCAGTTTGGTCTCAAATGGCACCATCATTAGTCTCCAAGATCCGTTTATCCAACTTGACACAGAATAATCGGTGAACGGTTCTGGACCAAATGCATGGCTTCATAACTGGCAAACATTGCTACAAGCATTTCGTCATATTACCTCAGTGTCCTACTTTCTGTCTGGAAACCGTTTTCAAATGCTTTCGGTTCCGCGTTTAATGTCAGCTAGCTGAATGCAGAATATCTGTCTCATGTCTTGTAATTGTGTGCATGCGGCTCTGTAACGGACAGATTTCACAGCATTCAGGTTTTCATCAGTTTCTCAATCTCCTACTGTCTGGAAAGCTCTTTTCACATGCATCTCATGCTGTTTGTAGTTAACATCTGCCAAACTGTACACAAGACAACGTACACAAACTGGTTATAGTTTTCGAAAGAGAATGTTGAGCCTGACATCTGCACCTAGGATACTCACGAGTCACAACGTGAAGAGAAAATTTGGCTACAGGTTCAGTCAGTGAACCTAAATCTTCCTATGTCAAATCCCCTGGAGGAAATTTGACATGCATATGCATCAGGTCCTGGCTGATCCTCTCAGAATCAATTTATCTGACTCTTCATAAAATTCCCCCAATTTATAAGAATAACCTTAAAAAAGAAGGAAACCGTTTCATCTGACTCCGACCAAAATGTCTCGAATGGGGCACTTAAAACTTGACCGAGAAACCTTGCAAAATCTAGCTCCATAAATCCTTCTCTGCTCGCTTAACGCCTGTCTGGAAGATATTTTGACAGGCCCTAGGTCGCCCAAACTTCCATCAATAATAAATCTCTCACTGATCAACCCGTTTATCTACCTCGAAAGCGCATGGTTGGCACCGAACTTGCTGACCCGTCCGTAAGCACGACGGGAATCCTGTGCATCATATTAAAATCGAGTTTACCTCCGACTCTGCGGGTCGAAGATATTTTCTAAGCCTCCGCTCAGCCCAAAACACCATCATTAATCTCTGCATGACCTGTTTATCTACCTCATCGGAGTATGGTTCGTTACGACCTCACTAAACCCCCGGTGTTCGAAAATGAAGGGAAAGCTTGGCAACATGATGAACGAAAACGGCCGATCCATTTCAACTTTTTTCTGACTGGCCTTTATTTAACATGCATGCGGTTCAGAACTTCAGTCTGTCTCGTCGAATCGTCTGTTTACTCGAGGTCCGCATTGACTGTGAACTAAAATCAGTAAAGGGAAGTTGGTATGCCATACACCAGCTGACGTGGGTCCTTGCCACAGCAGAAGGGACAAACCCTTGCAATATCCGCTTCCCATGCTGCCCCATCGATGGCAACTTTCTGACGCCCCAAGGGAGGGGATTTAAATGTTTAATGCATGTTTCGGAAGTTCTCGGATCTTATCACATCGTGTCTGCACAAACTGTTTATCCAACTCCTATGAGAAGGTATGGCTCCTATTACGTCGGCTGACATGGGCACGAGGGAGAAACTCTGGACGTTCTGGATGGTGAAGCACTTCGGAACTCTCGTCCAACTTTGTGGTTGGAGGTTCTCCGAAGTTTGAGAATTCAATGTCTGCATTTGTTGCGATCAGGCTCCGCAGCGCTAAAGGTGAGTTCAGTCTGACACACCTGACCATGAAGCGTCATGAATCGTAAGCTTCGCCTCGCCATTCCTTTTGCTTATTTATGTGCCTCTTTGCATGTCCAATCCATCCGGCTTCTGACGCTGGACTAAAGGGTACAACACAAAGTACCGGTCTGAGCTCACTTCGACATACTAGTTTCACCTTTTCACTAGAGTTTGCCAGCAGACCTGCTGCCTCCTCTTAATGTCAAACTCGAGATCCGAATGTCTGAGAAAAATGATGTCCATCATTGTTTTCGCCATCCGACATTGCCATGAGCGGAATTCATGGCACTCCTTTTCCTCGTTCTCTCAAACCCCGTATGGTCAGCCAGCTATCAAAGTTGAGTGTCATGGCTGCCGCGTGATTTCCAAGTCCTCAAGCCCAAAAGACAGATCAGGTATGAGTCGAGTTCTCCTCATCTCCTTGACGGAAGTTTCAGGAAAGGAAGAGAGAGAGACGAGGAAAGTATCTGCACGTGTTGCAACAGTTCAGAAATTCAAAGCTCTCCAAGCTGATGATCAGACTGTCGATAGTCGATCAAGTGATAACAGAATTATTTCTACTCCTGGGACTACGAACCTAAAGCAAAAGCTTTGACTTCAACTCTTCCAGCAAGGAAATCCGAAGAAAAATAGCCACAACACAACATCTCTGAACAACCGCGCCAAGAGAAAAAGCAGTGTGAAAGAAGACTGCTAAGAATTGGAAGAGTTCAGAAGAAGCCTCGGAGCTCAGATCATTCTTACATTTTGTGCCATTTTCCAGTGTACAGCTGACACCTTCATCTGGAGGCGTTTTAGAGGTGAAAAATGGTCTGAACGAGAATGGAGACATCGGCTTTTACAGAATCCATCCCCTGCCCTCCAGGGGCTGCTCTGGCTATATTGCTAGTCCTGAACTATAATCAAGAAACTTCGCTCCCTAAAGACCAAGAATCTCTCGGTTCATATTTCGATCTCATTTTGAGCATATTTCAAAGCATTCCATCTCCTGCACCGACCCACTTGTTTGGAGGCTGCCGAGTCCCTCGTCACTCCCTGAGCTGGAAGATCATGGTTATGGCACTTCGTTTGTTTCCGTGTAGCCAAAGGTTCATTAGGAGGTTTCAGAACTATACCGAACGGAGATCGCCGCAATGTCAACTGCAGAAGTATTATGGGAAGATCAATCACAACAACCACAAACCGAACTGGGTTCGCCTTTCATCGGTATGTCTTTCTTCCTTGTAACCGTGTAACTCTAGGAAGCATGGACGATGGATTCCGAGTCTGAATGAACCACGTTTCCCATCATGAACGGGCCCGTCGATCTAGGCCCTCTCCATCTCCATTTCCCAACTGCGGGCCTTCTCAACCAGGTTCGAAATCCACGATGTCACTTTCGAAATTCCAGGGCGGAACATCTAAACGACGTCTCGGCCCGTGCATCGGTGCTTGTCATCTGTTGAGTCTCTCAGATGCTCGAACTTGTCCCAAGTAACGAGTCGACGAAACTTCGAACAGAAAGGATAAAAAGGGACTTCAGAAATTACAGAAGTGACCAGTACTTGTTGATATAAACTGGATGTAGCAAGGCAAGGCAAGGAATCGATCGAATTGGCATGTCCAGTGCATACGCTTGGTCGAATGAAAACAACGGATTGAAATGGTTTGGATAACCTACCCTGGTGTAAATCAAATGAAACGAATAGCATTAAGCAGGTGCCTTCGTGAACATGTAAATATATCAAATATGTTTAGTCTAGTGAGAAGCAAGTACTGCTAGCAAATTACATCGCTGTATTCACGAGTATATTCTTTTCAGTCAGCCAATCACACTAATTATTACATAGGAGTTTTGGGATCCGGTTTTACACTAAATAACATTCTGCTGAAGAAACAGAAATTCTGTTGGCAAATTTCCACTGCCACTAGCTTATGATACTCACATTACATTCTTAACAACTCCTGAACGAATGTGCTCACACCCTTTCCCTCTGAAACTTCGAGAATCTCGTCGGTAGAGGAGTACCTGGTGAAGAACTTTGAATTTTCTTTGCAGATCCGAATGTGATTTTATCTTTGCAGCTGAGATCCACTTCATCCCTTGCTTTCGACCACAAGACAATTTGAATATTTTATCCATTCTCTTCATCCCTACCAGCCAACAGTACCTTCTATTTTCTTTTACTAATCGCCTCAAATAGCCCCACAACAAATACAAATAGAGTCATTGCATCAGTTATGTTCACATCTAAAGTGATGAGATTTTTTTCTCAACAATATCTAGCAATAGCTTTCATCGTTGATACGCTCACTAAGGTTACTACCAATATTGGAAACCATTTTCATGATCATAAGACAAATGTATATGGCTAATAATTTGACAATTATTAGTCATATGAAAAGTTTAGCGTTTGAATGAAGTAAATAGGCGTTAGATCTATTTATACAATGCTTAAAACTTTATAGGTAATTGAAAAAGAACAGAAAAATGTAGAGTTGTCATTGGTTGTATTGCTTTAGCTAAATAATTGCATCACGTCTATAATAAATTTAAATATTATAGATTAAAATAAACTCTAGTTAATTTAACTTGTCATAAAGTTAAGGTTAGATCTAGGGTTTCTATTATGTTGTATAAATAGTAGGGCGAGCCACATCTCACACTTGACACTTTGAAGGTTTTAAGCAAAGATCTTGTTGTTCTTGTGAACATAGACCAAAAATGATAAACCGCATATGTTTTTGCTGACGTGGATTCTCTGTTTGTGTACATGTAATCTTTTGTGTTGCATTTACTGTCACAGATAAGACAACCATTTGAATATATCAAAACCACTATTTCACTTGTTCTTTTTGGATCCGTTCCCCAAGTTGAAGTTTGAGGCACAAATGAAATGTGCATCACTACATTGCATAAAATGAACGAAAAAAAACCCATTATCAAAGTTGGAACCATTATACAAGTTGAAGTTTATGACACAAATCACTTGATTTTCACTTGATTTAGTTAGAAAAAAAAATTGGAAATATTTTTGTATTAATGCTTATTTGTCAGTATGTTTAACTCAATATTTTTAATATGTGTATTTAGGATCAATCTTTTTTGAAATTTGATAAGGTTTGTATTGTGATTTAGATCACAATTATTATATACACAAAAATAAGAAATTTTTTATATATGATGCAAAACGTATTGATAAAAAAATGCATAAAAATATTACTTGAAAGATTGAAATTTACATATTTTTAGAAACATCATTGATGTATAATCCTCATTAAGACATCAAATTTTAATTTTATGTTTTAAATATGATACTTTATGCATATGAATTTAGGAAACATGATCCAACATTATACAAAAGAGAGATTTGCTTGATGGTACCCCTGCGTAAAGTAATTTGCTTGATAGGACCCCTCAGATTTAGTTTTACTCGATGGGACCCCAATGACGGTGTGCCGTTGGACATAGTTCTTGTAACTACGATTACTACTAGTTACAATGCGGGAATTACAATCAGAGATCAATCCCTGATTATAATTTCTGGTGGATTATCACGGGGACAAATATCGATTTTGCTCCAAGTGCAATTTGTTGTGCTTCAATTCTTTCGATCGCAAAGATTTGCGGGTTTCTCTGTTGCCTCCCACCTGCACACTACTTCTGTAACCCTGCGTGGTCCGAGCTCAAGTCTCACGATCACCCATTTGTGGCGAACAAATAAACTCCGGATGAACATTTCTTTGCTCGTCTCCTTGGAGAGTGGCCGGATACAGAATGACAACATAAAAACAAGTGAGTGTGATGGAGTGCGAAGTCCACTCTGTCTGCGGGTGCGGTGGACTCGTTGCACTCTCTCTAGTTGTTATTAGAACATGGGTGACGGTGCATCCTTCATGGGGTCCCATAGGGTAAAATGAAACCTGAAGGGTCCCATCAAGCAAATCTCTCTTATACAAAACTAATTAGCAGATCATGTGCATTGATGAACATGTGTGTTGCTTCATATGTCATTGAAAGTTCATGATTCATAAAGATCTTCTTACTTGAACAATTAGAATAGTTATTGAGTAACATGTTTTACGCTGCAGTATTAGAGACATGGTGCATGATTTTTCATCTCCATTAATCCTCTCATGATTAGTTTGAATTTTGCTAAATCAAACATCCTATGTGATCATATTTTTTTATTAATAAGTATGGTCTTACATATATATCATTTTACTTTGCTCTGCCATATAAATGTAGTGTTGAGGTTAGCTCATGTTAAGGAGTTCCCTCGATCTTAGCTAAGTTTAGCTACGAAACGCCGATGTCCCTGTGGTATTTAAATTCATGAAACTATGTACAATTAATACTGTTACAGTTAATCAAACGCATGCTCAGCTCTCCGAAGGATGAACCACATTACATAAATGACTTGACATTTTGTGTGTAATGTTAGATTTATGTTGTACAGTTGCTTGATTTGCATGTCTTACAAATTGTGATTCTCGGTTAAGTTCTAACATTGTTGTTAAGAGCTAACATGTAGAAAATATAAATTGATTATAATTTGATAAGTATCAAAGATGTTAGCATAAAGAATATGTTCTACATATAGATAAATGAACCAAATGATTTTTGTTTCAAATTTAATACAAAAAATTTGCAATTTTTTTTCCAACTTAAGTTAACAAATGTACAAATTACAGTCTAATTTTCATAACTTAAATTCAATTTAGATTAAATAATATCACAATTTATAGGCTTTAATTGAATAAATATTTCCTTATTATAATTTTTAATGAATTTTCTAAATTTATAATATTTTTTATATTTAAATATTTATATTTGATATATCTTTTAAACTTTGAAAAAAATTTGATATTCATTTGAGATGTAAATTTTGTAGGTTGAAAATGATAGAGACAATAAGTTTGATACTGTATTATTAAATTTATTCTTCTTTGTGTGGAATGTTTACATGTTTATATTTCTCTTAAAACTTCAAACAAAACATAAATAGTTTTTATTTATATTTCAAAAAAAGCTCAAACATACTTAAATCAAGTTTATAATTATTTGTAGAAATATACATCTAAACTACAAATGGATTTTCTTTTGTTTGTCAATTATGAACTATATGCTTCACAATGTCATGAAAAACATTTTAAAGCTTTTTATGTGACATTCATGATTCTTAAAATATAAAATCATGATTTCCACATACAAAATTATTAGCTTATGAATTTGTGAACAAAATGTCTATTCAAAATTTGAAAATTAATCCTAATATATCAGATATAATAAATTACAAATACAATTTAAAACGATATAGTCTTGAATAATAAAAGTTAAAGCAAGTGCTACATAGAAAAGACTGTTCATAAATTTCTGAGTAAATATCAATATTACCTGAAAATTTCAATTTTGCAGTAGCATATACTTTAACTTTGAAAATTGAAGAATCATCTTCATACGTTAGGATGAACACAAAAAATACGGACTGTTTAACTTATAATATATTTTTCATATTTTATAATTGATACAAATTTCATTAGTCTGATAAATGAATCTCCATGATATCATGTTCAATTATGTTACATTTATTTTGAGAAGTATCAATACAACTTTCATAGTTTAATACACATTCACTGATGTACTCTATCAAAATTTCAGATAAATAACATCTTAAATTATCATATTTAAAGATATCATAATATTATATGAAAATTTTCATTCAAATCAATCTTTAAATTTTGAGTTTAAAAGAATTAGTATTATAAATCTATATGAAGTAATGATAGGTTAATTAATCTATACAGAGTCATACATTTTGATGAGCTTCATTAAGATAAAAATATGTTATATTATACGATATGATGATGTTGCCATATATATATATATATATATACACATACATATACACTTGATCTATTTTTCCATCATATTTTATAAAAGTTTACATTAAATTGATAATAATAAGAATACAAAAAATTTACTATTTTGTATTCATAAAAAGTAAACTTACATGTGACAATAATAAAAATCATTGATAATTATGATAGTTATATATTTTGAAAATATTAAATAATAAAATGTGGATCTTATTATTTGATGTTGTAATTAAAATTGAATGATTTATAGCCAAAAAAATATGAAATTTTTACATCATAATTCTTGATATTTATGACAAATATTATGAACCTCTATGTACGGCATGATAGTATTAGACGGTGCCTAAATTACCAAAACAATTGCACGTTTTGACGTCTAAATTAATGTGGATGAGATTTTGGCATCTAAATTGATGTAGATGCAGCAAGAAATGGAAAGAAGATGTTTAGTCATAAATAAATCAAAATTGTAAATTATCTTTGATTCAAAGTCGCAGTCTTGACTTATACATACATCAATTCTCATCTATCTTTTTCAACTATTCTCATTGATCTCTTTTGGAGTAGTAAAATGTTGTACCACAACTCTTGCTCTTGTTATTTCAGATTTTGCAATGTTGACTCACTGTTTTGAAGTAAAAGTTGGATTTGAGTACAAGTCAATCAACATGAATTGTGGAGAATCTAATTCTTTGTTTATTATTATTTCTATGTATGTTGGACGAATTGATTTCTTTATTTTCTAATTCAAGTCAGATGTATTTAACTCTCCATTTGTTACGACGTGCACTCATGTCAGTACTGTTTGTGGAAATTACTCACTCGCACAAAGGTGAAATTTGCTATAATCGCCTTTGTAGAAAGTTGATAGAAGCATTCCGAGCTTCGGTCCTACAATTAGCTAGCGTTTGCAAATTCTCTTTAATTCTGAAATTTGATGTTATGTTCATGGAGACTCGTGCCTTGCAACTGAATTTGTTGGGCTTAATGTAAAACTATTCAAAAAGATGTTTCATTGAACAAAACTGCTACAATACACACAACTTTAATCTATGAAGTCAAATTAGAGTCTTTTTGTGTGCTATTCTCAGCTTCTACGAGAAAAGCTGAGATTCACACACTTTATCTGAATCTTTGTTGTTCTATTATTGAAATTTGTTGGAATCGTATTGATGGATGTCACGTGAACGTGTGCAAATCATCAAGAGTGAATAACTTCAAAACACAATGGAACATATCTTGTAGACGAGCACAACGAACAGTTCATGATCATTGATGCAAAATTCACGGCCCTAATACTCAATCAAACAACTTGGTTTAACTTCAAGAGGAGTTATTCTTTCTACTTCTATGTATGTTGGGCGAATTGATTTCTTTTCTTCTAGTTCAAGTCTAGATGCATCTGGGACTTATTGTGTTACTTTATGTTGTTGATTGTCAACTCATTAATCCGTCACATGGTTTTTAGTCCCTAGAATAATCTATAAATGGAAATAATATAAAAATATATTCATAATATATTTTGTCACAATGAAAAAAAAGTAGTTATTGTAGATTTATTGCTAAATTTCTGGTCATTATAAAATAGAAATAATTACAGTTACTAAAATTGTATTGTTAATATTTTTTCCTTAATTTTCTTTGAAAATTGTATATACAAAAAGTTTTGTGTTGCTGAAACGATATAGAGTACAAGTGCAAACCTCAAGTTAACTGTGTGCTGCACTTGGACATTCGCTTAAACTAAATATTTTTCTACTAGGAGAAAAAAACGTTCGTCTGCATACATAAAAGAACATGATAATAAGTTGAGATTGAAAGTTGTGGTTCGAGATCCAAAATCGTCAAATTTGATGGATGTGCAATGTCGGTTTTGCATTACATTTGGTCGGGAGAAAAAGCCAAATTCAAAACGGAAAATGTCATCTTTTGATCCAGTATGAAAATTTTACTATTGCTACGATAATATTGAAGATCATTTTTGTAGCCAACATAGTAAACAATGTACGGTGTATTAGAGCTAAGAATTAACTTCAGATTGTATTTTATTTTTGAGGTCGGATCAATTGCATTTAAAAATTCACTCAGATTCCAATTCTCATCTTTTTTGAAAGATGAAAGAGATGTTGTATATGAAATCAAACAATATACTATAGATTTCATTGTCAAAAGTATGATGTTCAATTTTGAAGATCAAGAAGAAATTGATGTAGAGATGAAGAAGAAGAGAAACATTTGATTAACACTATGGTTAAAAATGATTCTCAACTAGTTCAACGTCGACAAGCAGCAACCAAATCAGAAAAATGCACATTATCATTGTTCCATCATGTTGAATCTATGTATGTTACTAAGGATTATTTTTACATAGTGACAATTGCTAAGAGAAAAACAACGTTGTTTTGCCTGGCTATGCGTTATGTGTCATAGGAGACATCATTTCATAGAACATCCAAACTTATCAGTCGCACATATGATGTTTTGGACAATCTTGTTTTACATATTTATTTTCGTTACGAAATTATTAACTTTGTTCAAAATATTTGTGCTACCAATTTGTAAAAAATTGTGAACTTTCTTCAACGTTCATGCACATTTTTGTTAGCACTTGATTTGACAACACTTCATACCACTTCATTTCTTTATAAACGCTTCCGGATCTTCATTCACAACTATCATTTGATTGTTAACTTGAATGATTATGCACTTCCAATGTTTGATCGTCATACAAGTGATATTATGTTCACAATGGTGAGCAAGTTTTTGACAGTGCTTTGTTCAAATTGAACAAATCGTATTCTTGATTTGATGATTGACAGAGTCCGCAACACGACAAGACAGATTAATGAGGCTATCACTCGCATTACTCATGTAATGCACAAGGATTATTCATTGATTCGGATTTGGTACAGAGCACATCAACTAGATCTTGTTATGAAGTGTATAATGAAAAATGTTATCAAAGAATAAATTTTTTTAGTGATGATTGGATTTATCACTCACATGACGCGGCAGCATAATTTGATTGCGAAAATGCAAACTACATGTCATTTTGTTGTTAATTATTAGTTTTGGACAAACAAAAATCATCATTTGATTCAAAATCTGTCGAATACAGTCTTTTGTTTACACTAAATCAAAGCAGTCAGCTTTCGCTGCACCTCGACTTTGATGGGTTGCACTTCCTTCTATCTGTCGAATACAGTCTTTTGTTTACACTAAATCAAAGCAGTCAACTTTCGCTTCACCTCGACTTTGATGGGTTGCACTTCCTTCTATGCATCATTTCACTTTTAAAACAACTTTCGTTTTTTGTGCTATTCACATCATAGTTGGTCATTATGCGGGTCATTTTGTCCAAAGTTCAAGAATTTTTCATGTATCCAATGCGACGGTCTTTGACTTCGCCCCACCCCTTGTTGCTTATAAAACACTTTCCAATTTTAAAAAGTTATTAATGGTGGTTTTCCATATTATTAGAAAATTTGTCCGCCAATATAATACAAAATAATTCTGGCTTTTTGGATTAAAACCTTATTTAACAATGTCATTGAAAGTGATCTAAATGATCGTCAACACAACATCGCTCTTGTTTACATCATTGCGTGCTATAGGATTCATAAAATTTATGTTTACCAAGATAGAAACAAGATTCAAGATTGATTTTAGTTCTATTTCTCTAATGCTACCACATGAATTCATCAAGTTGTGTGCAGCATATTTATACAAAAGATTTTGTAATATGCTTTTTGAATTAAGCATTATTATTCATTTGATAAGATCGAGATCATATCTAATGAACACAAAGCTCTTATCCATGCTCATAAATTTGAACTAATGATTAATAGCTTACTCGATTAGCTTTTTAACAATTTAAGTTTTAAGTATGGTTAGTCTTCATTTGATTCTTGATTACTAAATTTGGTAGAATATTCCATCAGATTTGGAATACTCCATCAAGAAATTTAAATTAAATTAAGAATTAAATTAAATTAAGCACGTTTTTATCCAAAATTAGAATCCAATTAGATAAAAAAAGTAAAAAGTGAATGATCAAATTTACACATAAAGAAACAAGAATGAGATCCGTAACATCTACAATATAATAATCAAAAACTTGGACCACAACTCCTAATAGATTATGTATATAAAAGAACAAGAAATCTTTACTACGAAAATTTGATACACAAGGATCGTTGTAGGGTATAGTAAAAGAAGAAAAAAAAACTGAGTAATGATGTGCATGGAATGAAATAAATGCTATAAATATGTGACACATTTTAGTAAATAGTTTAATTATTCATGTGTATGATAATTTGATGAACATATAAAGCATATTGTTGTTTATAAGTCTATCTTAACATCTCATTCGCATTTTTCATTTCACGTTTGATACACTTGATCTATCTCTCTTATAAGAAATTTAGTATCTAAAGTCTTTTCCATACGAATTTCCGAGACTAATTTTCAGAAGGTTATATATTACAAGATTAAAACATTGTTCAGAAACGAATTGCAAGACTTGTTGGAAGACCAAACAATCGCACGTAAGAGCATCCTAGCTTCATGCGGTGTTTAGAAGGGTTGAAAACAATTAGTACCTGGTCAGTGCTCCAACAAAGCTCTCTTCAAGACCTTCTATCGAAACGATACATTCCGTCATCAACTGTAAAATTATCAGCAAGAATAAGTCTTCTTAATCCACCCAAAACCTTCTTTGGCAAACTTATTCAATCATTGATCCGATCTCTGCAGGGCTGCTTCGTGATCGGAGACACTGTCTTGTTCAGTTACAGCTCACTAGGGAGAACGGGACTCCTCGCATCTGACTTACAATCATCCTCTCCACGACTCGTCCTTTTAATCCCCGTACATTTGATTCGGAGAGATTGTTCTGATCGATACCATACAAGCTCCTGGTCGAAGTCGAAGTCGAAGTTTCGCATTTCAGTCATGTATTGACACTCCCCTACAAACCACGACACGAGAGAAAGAGAATTACAGTCCAGCCAAATCCAGTAGACATTGCGGGTACATCTTCTGTTACACTCGTATGATACAGTTGTGGACATTTTCAGCAGAGAATTTACAGTGAACATTCTCGACTTGGGACAGAATATGTCAATCGAGATGGTGCACTTTTTCTCAAAGTTTACATAGTTCAGGATCCTCGAAGATTCTCAGGCAGATCTCATATGGGGAAGAGACCTGCTGCATTTGACCGACGTATACTTCAAACCAGTGATCCCCCGCGAGATAGTAGTTTCTCCCCGGGGTCCAGACGAATTCGGAAGATTCTGGAGCAGTTCACACGCAAGAGATCGACAGGGAGGTCAGTGCTGTTGAAAATCTCTGTAACCAAAGTTCCCCCCTCCCTCCCTCCCGTCCTTGTACCTCCAGTGTCCGGACTGTGTCACGACTTCGCTATCCGACGTGCGATAGAGGCCAGCGAAAGCTTGTCGCAGCACATGCATGGCATTGCACGCATCTTGGCGCAATTGCAAGGCAGCACGAAGTTGCTGCTCCACGGGATCGCCGGGAGGATCGCCTAGAGGAAAGGCACTCTGCACCGAGACATTGCTGCCGCTGTGCTGTATGGCTCCCTGGGCTCCTCATCGGACATCCCGAACATCGGTACTGTTAAAGTACGTGGCAGCCGGTGTCCAATCATTAGATCACAGCGCTTGGGTGCCCAGCGGATTGCATCAAGCCGATTTTCCTTCGACTTGGAGGCAACTTTACCAGCGATGAGGTCCTTGTGACTGGCTGCTGAATCTGGCGATGTGATGTAAAGTGATGCGATTCAATTCCTGCCAGGATCGGAATCTTGTCCGATTGTGAAATCCCGTTTCACAGATTTTCTCTCCCGAGATGTCTCGCTAACAACACTATTATTGCAATTTGACGGCCTGAGTATCTGAGCTAGACTGACCGGCCTCTCCAGGAGTAGTTGGACCTGATTGGAACCATAACAGCGGTTTCCTCACTTTGGCAGTGTCGTAAGCGGAGATCAGATTGATGGAGGAATTGCTTGCGGCGATTCAGTGGCTTGACGTCACGAAACACGCGACCAATCTTGCTGAAATTAGAATCGCTTCCAGTGCACGTCTCTAAATCAGGATGTCTGAAGTACCGTACCTCGTGGTGGTGAAGTATAACGTGCTGGATGAGCTTTGCTCATGAACCAATATCTCGAAGACAAAGATTGTTGGAGCACTGTTGTCGGGGTAGTTTGCAGCTCCTCCGCCTTCTCGGGGTCGAGGGAATAAAGCCTTTCACTTTTGTGTCACAAGCTCGTTGTGAGAAGCAGCCGTCGACGAGAGGAGCTGTAAAAAGTCCAGACCTCCGGGGAAAAAACGAAAAGGCCTCAGAGCAAGACTACTCTGAAACAACAACCGAAAGGAAAGGTACGCTCTTGTTATCAGAAGCACAAGAGCTTGAAAGAAGCTCTGGGTCAACGCAGCGTGTTCCACGGTCGAAATCATGATCCCATCCTGCGCTTTCCAGAGACTACGCCATTAATGTCCCAGATTTGCACCCATCGATTCCAGTCCCGTCCCAGGTCAAGCTCTCTTCACGTTGCCATCTTTCAAAGCCTCAACCAGGCCGTAAGTTGTCCAAGATTGTACCTACGAAAAAAACACGCCGTTCCCATCTGTGGTACAAATACTGGCTTTGCTAGCATCTTCACACTTCGTCATAGTGTACGATCAAGGCCGGAAGATAGGAGGTCCAAATGTGAGTGTTAGATTTATGTTCAACTTTTTGTATACTTTTTGTATAAAGGTTTATACTGCGAGCAGAAATAAAAAAGAAGAAGATAAAAGGTTCACGAGTTCTTAGTGTGAACCGGGACGATGCTGAAGGGAAACCCACGTGTTGTCTTGTGACCAGCGTCTCATGGCATAGAGTAAGAAGTCGTGGAGCTGTTGTGATGAGGAGGGAGCAAGATGGCACTCTTTGTATACTATACTCGAAATTAGATTTGATAAGAGCTGGTAAGATCTCTCGTTCTTTCTGTCCTCATGTCACAAGCCGGGTCTCTCTCCTCAGGGTACTCCACAACCTGCCCACTGACAAAGTTTTAGTCGAATTGTTTGGCATGATGTTGATTCCTATCCTCGTCGTGGATTCCATAGTGTGAGTGAGATGAGCTTCGTTCAAAGTTTCCGAATGGTGGAGTTTTAAAAACTTCTCCCCTGGTGTTCTTTCGCTTGTTCTCTTGGCTGCCTGCCCATAGTCTACAAGGAGCAACACGACACGTTCGGAGCTGCTGGATGTACGTGATCAAATTTTATGATTATGACTTTATTTTGGCCTCCAGCCTGTGACGTGCAGCAATACGTTTTCATCGATTTCGAAAGGAAGTAACTGTACAAAGGGATGTTGAAATCGGACAGACACTATCTGGAACTCTCAAACAAACATCGAGAGCAATAATTACCGAGAGCGCGGCGAAAACGAGCATAAAAAGTGAAAAGGAGCACAAGAGAACAACGTCAGACCATCTGCCAGCTACATACTCTAAGACTGTATACGTCCAGAACCTCAAAAGCCTAAGCAAGTCCCGAGAAATCAAAAAGTCATGGTTCAGTGCTAAATGACGAGGTACACAGTACTGCAAGCCGCAGAAAGAGATCTAAAGCCTGACCCCACTGTAAAAGCTACTGAGATTCACCGCCGATAGAACAGAATGAGGTGAAGAGTGAACAGAGGCTAGCCTGCTACAAGCTCATGTTCACAGTCGAACAGGATATTTAGCTCGGAAATGTGCCAGCCTAATCCCGAAAGAAAGGCTCTTGGAGAACCCTCTGCCTGTTCATGGTCTTCCTTATTACCTGCACCATACATACCGATCATACACCCATTTTGCGAATCAATGCCCAGCTATCGTCCGAAACAGTTTCCCAGAAAAGACGGCAGCAATTTCCTTTTGTAATCACTGTCGTCACATTCTGCACCTTTCACTCTCCAGGACCTGCGAGGAATGACAACTGCTGTAATGGTCTCGAGCGCGGAAGCAGTAATACAGGCGGACTTCAACCCTGACCAGATGTCGTATTGTACTGTCCTGTCCTCTGTCCATCATCCACCAGTGATCATAACGTCAGGCAGTCACGCACAAACTCCGCAGTTCCTCAACATGGAAGAAGATGATCAGAGAATATACCAGATCGTGATCAGAATGGTGCTCGCATTATATTCTTCCTCACATATCCCATAAATCTGCTCGCCTCAGTACAACACATTCCGTTCCTCGCCAAAGGTCAGCGTCCATTACTTCACTTCTGCCTCAGTTTTCATCGTTGTACATGGAGTTTGCATAGTCTCATATATTCCGGTCGCTTTGTCCTTGAAGGATGAACGCATGAGATTCAAGGCTAATTTAAGTGCAGTATCAAAATTGTCCAATATTTTGGTTCTGTGTTCAGGTCCACTGACGATGTTATCAAGATTCTGTAAATGAGCGACTAAAATTGGATGCTTCTGATTAAGGGGCTAACGGCACAGGCCTCCGAAATGGACACGTCAAGGTGTCGGCCTATTATCACAACTGAACGCCCCATTTCCGTTCCCAGGTCAAGTTCCCTCCAGTGAGGATACTTCTGGAGAGGTTACGTGTCAATGTTGTCAAAATAGTGAGGAAAAAAACAAACGCATTTCGAATCTGCCATCCCTGGCTTTACGATTGAGTGCGGCGGATTTTAAGTTCATATCCTCCACATTGATTGCCCATTCAATCACGGCACGGAATTTCAACCAAAATATTATCTTCCCGCCCATGTCACCGGAGGTCGTCCACCCATTGCGGGGATTCGAAGTATCAAGCAGAGAAATGCAAATTCATGAGCAGAAGATATATTCGTTGAGCGGGACAGATGGAGCCAAGTGGTCGATCGACTCTACGGACGACATAGGAATAAACTCCAGCTCTATTACCAGAGGAGAAAATTCCCGTGCAGAAAGTACAGTGCAAAAGATTCCGTCTGATCACTTTGCTCACAGCCTAAACTAGGCCAAGCAGTAGACGATGATTCACTGAACTGATTGGATTCTCCATCAACTGGCTCAATCCAGTCCTCCCGTTACCCAGAGTCTGCTAGGGATATTCATCGCGCAAGCTTGTCCTCCTGCACAGACCTTCCGCCTTCTACCTCTGCGTCAACTGCAGGTCACATTGAGCATTCGGTTTCTCGTGATTATAACTTGAGCCTGTGGAAACCTCGTGTAATTCTCCCGTACAGGTGAGTCGAGTGACTTGATTGCGCATCATATACGTCCTCCACCATGCCGACTTATCAAGCACTACTGGCAGCTACACTTTTAATATCGATCTGCCTAAACCTGGAAACTTCATAGCACACAGAAAGTGGGGTTGCCCTACAAATCCAGCAATCGAATCCACATCTCCACAATCTCATCCTTCGTCCTTGCCGTCAAAACGTATCCATTTTTCTGCGTTGTCCAACTGTGAACGAGCTTTCGCCACTCTCTATTCAAAGTTCCGATCGACTGCTCGACTGCAACGAACCTACTAAACTCATACTCCTCCTGTGGATAAATTTCACCAAACACACGGCTCCTCCAAAATCCTACACAGCAGTCCCTGAGGATGAAGAACTGTCTTCGACCCTTCGTGGAATTCTCACGTTCAGAGCATGTTTAGACAGTCACGTCTCTATGTTCAGCCTGTGATGGATCTCGAAGCTTTTGCTGGCTCTCCGTTGTAACCCGCTTCAGGACAAGGCCGTGTGCTCGAGAGTAGAGAGTTCGCATGACAGGTACGGCGAAACTGGAGCAAGCGAACGAGAGGGAGACAAGGAAGAACAAGGGAGGAGAAAATTGCACCCATGAAGCCAGGAATTCTGGTTTATGTACATAATCAAGATAAAGACACTTACAAACCGGTCACTTTCTGTACATCAATTCTCCGATGGAACTAGAAGTGCTCGAACCACGCAGACATGTGTGTAAATCTAACAGCGTATTTGGAGTAAGTGTCGTACCATCTCTACCTCTATCTACTAAACTACCACACTCTGAGCAGAGTCAGAGCTCGTTGAGGGCCTCCGTTGATGACGCTGAGGTGGGTCGAGATAGAGAGTGGATGGACCCGTGTCCGAGGCAGCGTTCCGGGATCCAGTCGTAGACCTCATGGAGGAGTTGGAGCGCGCACCGGCGGTGATGGCATGTCGCTTGAGCGTTCGGTGCCTGCCCAGCCTCCTCATCCAGTTGCGGACGACGCTGAAATTCAGAATTCGACTGCCCACGTTCACTCCCCTCTTCTTCGTCGCCTTGGGATTCACCGGGAACGCGAAACACGACCTCATCATTTCCCCCGATCGGACCCCAGCAAGCCAAGCCAAGCCAAGCAAAGCAAAGCAATCCAGGCGACTGCTGCAAGAGTGTTCTTGGACACGCTTCGGAATTCCAACTTGGAGACGGACGGAGAGCAGTGTGTGAGTGATTCGAAGCGCTATGAGTGAGAGCGAGAGCGAGGGACAGCGAAATTGGATAGATGATATAGTGGGTACGAAGATCAAGCGTGACCCCCGGGGAAATTGAATGGCGGTTGATGAGGACTCTCTCTTCTATAGACAACGCCCCGAGGAACTGGACAAATTGAGGATGGGTGTCAGCTTCTTCCAATTTTGTTCCAGGATGCCTGATGTAGCAGCAGGAGAGACGAGCTTGCTAAATTTATAGCCCCGAAAACTGCCCGACGTGACAGCTCTCTGCTCTCCCTCTCCCCTCTCTCCCTCTCTCTCTCTCACTCTTTCTCATTCACTTTGCTCTCCTTGTCTACCTCACTCACCCCCAGAGGTAGAAGCAGCAGCAGAGCACAGGGGAGGGACCGATGGAATTACCTGCAACAGCAATAGAAAATATGCTGACAGCTCCCTACTGCGCGACACTGACGCCCGGGAGCCGTTCTTTCATGCAGAGTATGCTCCACTTGCGGAAATCCTCCCGCTGACTGTGAACAAAAGCGCAGCGGATCGCCGGCGGTTTGCTGCAACAGGAGTCGCAGCAGTGCGCTCTCATGCAACGCTGCAGCTGCAGCGTGGCATACGACCACTATTCTCGAGTCTCGGAATCAACAAGGACAAACCTCCGAGCGACTCTCGCCCATGATCCCCACCATGACCTCCTTCCTCCACCTCTCACTGTCCGGGTCCTGCACTACAGTCTCCCTCTCTCCCTCCCTCCCTCTTCCTCCTCCTCCCCCGGCCCCCTTCCCTCTCTCGTGCATGCACACACGCCCTCTCGCTTATAAAGCTCTAGCCCTGCCGCCCTCTTTGGTTTGGCAACCCCCCAGCCTGAACTACTGCAGCTGCTGATGTCGTCTTGGGCTCCAGACCTCGAGGTTGATCGACTCAGCCCGATTCTGCAACCACTACGACTGCTGCGACAACTCGGCTTCCCAGTCCTCTACTGTACTGCTACTTCTAGGCTCGGACCGCATGATTTGCCGACATCGAATGTACAAGCTTCCGGGTGCATACACGGTTCGCAATGCAATCCAATCCAGGCTCGACACGGAGCGAGGGTGCCTGGCGCTCGGGTTCTCGACCAGTCTCAGCAGTGTGCATGGGGACGACTGTGCTGGAATTTGAATTTGGAAGGCGAGGCCGAGCCCGGATGTGACGTGGGAGATCCTCGAGAACAGTTGGAGAGCATTAAAGGGGATGATAATGTGATGCTCCAGCTGCAATCTGCAAGTCAAACCTGCCTGCTGCAATCTGCGAAGATCAAAGCTCAGAAGAGATGGGGCTCTCGCTTGTTGAGCAGACGCAGCCTCTAAATATACCCGTCCATCAATTCAGGCACGTGGGCTGGGCTGCCACAGGAGAGCTCTCGAGAATCGCTGAATTCTCGAGCATTCTGATTTCCTCAGATCATCGCTCGGCTCGAATCTCACTGTCGAGCGTGGTCGCTTCTTCAGCTACAACGCAGTCGTTCTAAACCCTCGCCGCGGTTCCCGACCTCTGCGAAACTACGGTCATCGGCTTCGCTGCCGCGCAACGAGGAGGCGCAGTCCGCAGTCTGCAGTCTGAGCCTGAGTGGGAGTGTGTTTACTGTCTGTCCCCGGTGGGCGCCGTCTCCCTCTTATCGTGGACACGAGATCGGCCCCGTGCTTGACATGGTTGGCGCGGCGGCGCCCTTGCACTCACGCCGTGGTGGCGGTCGGGGGCAGGCGCGGGAGGGACGTGGTGGGAAGGATGTTTGCGGTCAAAGTTTGGTGGCGAGTCCCGACGTGGTCGAGGTGTGGTGCATCGACCGGTAGCTGGGCTGGGTGGGCATCGGCGTGATTCCGGAGCCGAGCTTCTGGAACGCCGGCGAGGAATTGACCGACCTCCCTTTCCTGACGACAAATTCTAATTTCGAATCCTCGGGAACGAATATCGAGACGAAGAATCGCGCCGAATTAATTGTTCGGACGATGGTGAGCATTTCGCTGCACCATGAACCACGCACGATGTATTTTGGCAAGGCGACGGCCGCCTGCCCGCCAGCCATCGCTCGAGTGTGGGTTTCATTCATTCCCACGGCTGTTCGTTCTGCCAAATCGTTTTCAGGGTGACCATCTTCACCGTGTCCATCTTCGCACCCGACATTGACTTAATTTGACGTTCGGATCGAGCCTGGAATCTCGTTTCTCCTGTACATGGGCCCCCACCTCACAAGACTCAAATCAATCGTTCTCTCCCTCCTTCCCTATCGGGAATATTCCCTTCCGATTCCCATTCGATTATTCTAGTTTGCTTCGAATTCGTGAGCAGCTGACGCCGATTACATGAAGAATCTCATGCCTTGATGCTTCCGACTCACAAGAGAATTTCTTGGTTGGAAATTCGCTTCAATCTCTTTACCAAATACTGGTTGCGGAAAGTTGAGATTGGAGGTCTCGACACCGCGGCCGGCCATGTGACTTTGACATGAAACCATCGACATGCAGAAGAATATCCACGAGTTCACACCAGTGAGTCTCTCGGATCAGCAGCGCGGTCTTGTCGATGGAAACGAGAGCGGCGCCTGATGCGTTGGGTGCTTGGTGGCACCAACTTCTTCCTCCATCGGAAAAGAGTCAGCGGAGTCTCGTGGGGCTTATCCCGTATCCCGCTCTTCTCACTGTAGGTAGCTGCAATCACATCGAAAGGCCGATGCCGGCGATCCGCAGAATTCCAGGATCTGGTGAAGCGAAGTAGGAGAGCATGCAGCTCTCCTACTTCACCCTCGGCTCGGTTTGGCCGGCCGGACCCCGATCGTCGGATCGGGTGCAAGGAAGTCGTTCGTTCGGCCAGCCGCAGCTCGACGAGACTATGATGTTCCCCGAGGTCGTGATTCGAAGACCTACAGAATCAATTGTGCTTCCGTATGTTCATCCTCCCGTTTAAAAGTAACGACGGGGACATAATTTTCAGGTGAGGGTGCCAGCTTTTAATATCAATGCACTTGTCCGCCACGAAGGGATCAAGTCCCCATCCCAAGGCACATAATCGCACAAATTCCTTCAAACGCCTTGCGACATTTCAGTAAATGGCTCGATGCTCACAAGCACAGGGTTTAAAAAAAAAGTCAGCCCGTGACATCGACACGGAGGCAATCCGAATCATAATAACCCTAAACCCTTCCTCCTCCTCCTCCTCCTCCTGCTGCTGCTGGTGGATTGGGGATGGGGGATCCGAAACTCTCGCGCGATTCCGGAGATTCATATTTGCGGCGATTGCAGCCACATGTTCTCGAGATTCAAACCAACAGAACGAGAGATGGCATGGGGACCACAAGAAGAGCGCACAAGCCAAGCTCCGAAGGCTCGAAGGACTACAGAAGTACGCATGACTCGGCGCCCCTTCACATGAAGACCGAGTAATTTCAAGTGGTGCCAACAAATGCTAATTAAACTAATTAACCTCACGTCAAGGCCGAACGGCCCACATGACGTCCGGTCAACTAACTGCCCATCGGAGCGACTCATGCATTGTTCATGTTGATGTCCATCGGAGCGACTCTCGAGCTCGATTTCGAACTGCATGCGGCATCCGATTCCCACTCCGCGAAGCCGATCGAGGTCGAGAATCACGTGAAGGCGATGGAGGCTCGTCGCGCCAGGAGCTTGAGTTTTCGATTCGATGCCGGGGCCCGTCGAGGACCAAGACGATGGGCGCATGTGCACGACGATCGTATCCGACGGACTGGATTGGACCGGACTGGACCCTCTGCAAGATTCACTCGACGTCGACCACGACCGCGACCGCGATTGCCCAGCGGCTGCTGCAGTTGGAGTCGAAATGTAGTCGATGACCTACCTCGTCCTGCACTTCGAGTTTCGAGTTTTCGAGCGCCTCATGTTGGAACTTGGCCGTGAAACAAGACTAAAGTTAAAAGTAAAACAAGATTCATCAGGAAATGAGAGTATTACTTGATGAGAATCCGGTTAACACACATAGGTTACTCGACCCATCAGGTATCACTTTGGACGATGGGTAACCACCAACATCACACCTTCATCAAGTTTTAAAGAAATTTCTCATAACTATATGTTATGTGGGGGAGTGATCGCGCTATCATCTCGTCCGTATGAAAGCGAGTATCAGGCTTGTTGTGTTTGGCAAGTAAACCTTCTCGCGTTGCTTCGCTTTGACTACTCCTTCTGCATGGAGTCAACCATTTTAAAGTGTGGGGGAGTGATCGCCAGTAATTATCAACCATTTCATCACTCGCTTCGTTTTACCCGCGCTATCGTATAGCACTCCTTTCTGGAATTTTCTTTTTCTATCACTAGACGGTGCACTTTACTCTCGGCGATTCACTTTGAGTGGAGAAAGTCATATAAATTGTCTTGCAGATGAGCTTCGAGACATACGTCTCTGAACATTTCACTATCCTAAATTCAAAAAAATTAACTCTGTTGATTCGTGAAGAGAGTATTGTCTTCCATAACCATTTCGCTTCTACACATCTTTTTGGGGAAATCAGGGCATACAGTTTTACTATAAGATAATCAAGACTTCTATCTACACAAAAATGACCACATGTACATCAGTTGATTGAGGTTAGAAATTCACAGCACGAAATCTCAACTCTGTACCGGAGAGATTTCTGTTCTAGTTCTTACTTCCTCCTCTAAACATCATCTAGAAATCACCCTCCGCAGATATTAGAACATGGGTGGGGTCCATCACATAACATGATATTTTATGGGTCCCAAACAGCTTTCTGTGTCATGTAGTGTTCCCATCAAGTAATTTCCTTGCCCGTAATCAATCTGTCCATTTAGACTTTGATTGTGTGGAAATGATGGTCGTTCATTGTCTCGCTGTGAACAATCCCTTACATCAAAACATGTGAATGAGTGAAATAATATATTATTATACATTGAGAAAATCACTTGATGGTATTTCTCCAAAACTCAAAGTGCTTATTGGACCCATTACGTCTCATTTTACACACTTGGATCCCACCAACAACACATGTCATCCATGTTCTGATATGGACCGCCAGGGATTTCTAACGCAATGTTTAGAGGGCGGCCAGTGAGACAGTAGGAGGAAAGATTAGGAGCGGAGTGGCCAGTGAGACAATAGGAGGAACGAATAGGAGCGGAGTGGGAATCAAGAGAGGCCGCAGTTCATTGCAATCGACAACAACTACAATCAATGATAAATGTTTGATGCTAATGATTCATCACATCGGCAAGCTTTTACAGCAACTTACAGATCTCTGATGCAAGATACACTGGACTTCATATTTACACTACACGGAGATGATCACGAATCCAGTACAGTTATATCATTCCATATATTTTTCTTCTATCTTTGATATCAAAAAGTGCTCCAATATACCACATAATCATCTTAAATCAGTTTGGTAATAGGTTTAGTTGCAGTAACCTAAAACTCTATTGGATATTAGTCCTAGTTTCCTTCACTAATTTATCCATGAGGTTCAATAACTTTTTCATGCGTGAATCTTTTTTACTTTCATTGCGTTTAGAGTACAATGTGTTAAGGTTAAACGAATTATTTATAAATGAATCTATGTGACAATCTTCGAAGACTCTTAGTGATACAAAAGCTAATCTAGGTATAGCACAGGGTATATCTACAAAATTCCTTCCTATCCAATTCACTATACTCTTGTCGATGCATTTCGAAATGGCAAATGAACATAATAGCTTCAAGTGTTCAAGAAAACAAACTGATACACTATCAGTCGCACTGGCTGCAAAATTTGCAATCAAGTTGGAACTTCCAACCTATCCTTCTCCTCATACCGTAGCCGCCAACTATAGCCTGATAGGTTCAATCACTCTCCCCCACTATATTCCGCTGCAACATGTACTTACAATACCTTTGTTGAGAATTTGGTGACAGTGTGTTTTTGGTGGGATCCCATTGGATAAAATGATATGTGATGGGTACTTTTACTCTATGTGTGTTTCGCATCAAGTAATTTTCAACTATACATTGTATTTCTTCAAAGTAACTACACATTTCTATAGCACAATAAAGTTATTGAATCAAATACATCGCGTTTTGATGGATCCCACAAACAGCACATGTCATCCACGTTCTCATATGTACCGAATCTAACATGATTTCTAACGCAATGTTTAGAGGGTGGCCAGTGAGACCGTGGGAGTAACGATTAGAGCAGGACTCAAGAGAGTCGTCGTTGCAACGAACAACTTCAATCAATGATAAATGTTTGATGTTATTGATTCATCACATCGTCAATCTACTTAAGTTCGGCAAGCTTTTACACCAGCTTCCAGATCTATGATGCAGGATACAGTGGACTTCATATCTACACTACACAGAGATGATTACGAATCCAGTACAATTGTATTATTCCAAAAAATTTTCTATCTTCGATATCAAAAAGTGCTCGAGTATACCACATTATCATCTCAAATCAGTTTGGTACCAGGTTTAGTTGCAATAACCTAAAAACCTATTGGATATTAGTCCTAGCTTCCTGCACTACTTTATCCATGAGGTTCAATAACTTGTAAACGTGTGAACCGTTTTTTCTTTCATTGCGTGTAGAATACAATGTGTTACGATTAAACGAATTATTTATAAATGAATCTATGTGACAATCTTCGAAGACTCTTAGTGATACAACAACTAATCTTGGTATGACACAACGTATATCTACAAAATTTCTTCCTATCCAATTCACTATCCTCGTGTTGATGCATTTCGAAATGGCAAATGAAATTAATAGCTTCAAGTGTTCAAGACAACGCACTGATACACTATCAGTTGCTCCGTGTTTGCAATATTTGCAACCAAGTTGGAACTTCCAACCTATCCCTCTCCTCATACTGTAGCCGTCAACTACAGCCAGATAGGGTCAATCACTCTCCCCCACTATATTCCGCTGCAACATGAACTTACAACACCTTTGTTTAGAATTTGGTGACAGTGTGCTTTCGGTGGGATCCCATTGAATGAAATGATATGTGATGGGTCCTATTATGCTATTTGTGTTTCACATTGTACCATCAAGTAATTTCAGCTATACATTCTTACGTTATATTTCTTCAAAGTAACTTGACATTTCTAGAGCACAAAAATTTACTGATTCAAATACATCGCGTTTTGATGGATCTTGAAAGTATTAAGCTTTAATTCTCTCAATGTAAAGATTATGTTCAGTTCTGAAGATGAAACTTGTGTTCAAAAAATTATTTTGACTACATAAAATGTAATCAATCATAAAATGATATATTAGACATCGTTAGGGAGTTAAATAGATGATCAATTTTTTTATATTTTTTAAATGATATTGAATATCAATATTTAGTATCAGGTACTAATTCTTCAACATTATTATATATGTTGGTTTTCTTTCATCTGAATACATTTTTAATCACTATCTAATACATTGTGTTTCATATTTTTTTGAATATAGCTTTCCCATATGTAGTGAACAAAATTCAAATATATTTTCACAAATCAAAATCTCAAGATTTATTTAAGATATAATTTTCACTTAAAAATGAATCATAAATCACATTCGTTGTGAACATATTACCTATCATTGTATTATTTGACATGTTATGAGATAGATTATCATCATTCTATACAATTTCTATACTTTGGTGATTCATATTATCAAATATTCATTTTTTAAGTTCAAATATTTATTTTTTCAACATAAGAAATTAAATCTTTTTACATCGAGTCACCTTTCTCTTTCAAAATCTGTTGACATTCCTTACAATCATCTCCTTCTAAATTTGAAATTAGAATTATAATATATGTTCATCTTCAAATAAACAATGTGTATTTACACATAACATTTAGATAAATAATCACAAGAACTTTCTGTATATAATCATCTAGAATAAAATTTTATAGTCAGAAATTCTTACTTTAATTTCTAAAATTTTTAACCCTTGCAATACACTAATTATATTCATAGATTACATTCTAATGTTTTTTCTTTTAAAATTATAGCCTTGAACTCTATGATTAACAATATCACTACAATTCGTGTTAAAATTTAAAGGTTAAAAATTTTTTATTTTAATGGATGTCTTTATTTGAATTCCAACCATTCACTTGAAGCAAAAGTCTTACATTTCTAAATGTTATTATTGAGAGTATATTTCAAGTGCCAACTCCCACTCAAGTTATTAATCATGACATATGTCAAAAAATTTTAACATATTTTATTTTTTTGATAAAAGTCAAGTCTTATGTGAATAGAATGACATAAATACGTCAAACAATAATCATGCTTGGAATCATGATATTCTAAATGTTTAAAAGCTAAATACATATAAATTTTATATAACATCATCTTTTACTCTTGAACCAAAACATCTTACCCCATATACTCATGTGCTTGTGACATCTGGACACCAATCATAATACACAATATAATACGTGTTTTACGTTACATATAACAATGAATAATACTAATATATAACACAAACCACATATGTAATATTTTAAAAGACTTTTTCTTTTATGATCTTACTGATTGAAACTGTACAGTATCTAGACTTTCTTTCTTTGTAAAACAATTAGAATTTTTACTGAATCCATCATAGTATAAATAATTTGAGTATGGATATCGAATAGTCTATATATAATGACTCTCAGTCAATTTAACTACTTTAAAGAGATCATGAAATTGAATTGAATATTTATTTTAAATGATCTTTGGTTACTATTTGAAGGGTAAACATTTCTGTACAAAAAATGTTATGGTTGCCCAAACCCCAACTTGATAGATCTCAATAATATTAAAATTCTGATTTGAGATAAATCAGCACAACATAAAGGATGTATTCTTTCATAACAAAAATAATATTACTTTCTATCTTTTCTGCTTTATATGAAACTCGACATAATACCTTGATACTCAAAATCATCATGTAAGTGCATGTTTGACGGTGTTTTGACATCATTAGTTTATCATATTATCAATAATTTCACCTTGTTTCAACACCCAAAACAACATAGCTTAAGAGATGAATATATCCGAATAAGCATATATGCTCTGCAATCCGACTTCCTCAAAAACCAATACGGTGATTAGGCTTGTGCACAAAATTTGATTCAATCCACTGATATCAAAATATACTACTTAAAATTAGTTTATATCAAAACTAGATTATAGTTTCACAAGCCAAAGATAAGCACATTGCATACATCGATTCAATACGGGAAAGACAGTTTATGTTACTTCTACGTCGACATTTACTTAAACGAGCACAGACCACAGAAAGAACATCTACTTAACCTATTGGATAGAAGTGCTCATAAAATGCAAACATTCCACTCACAAACTACACAAAAGACTTTGTCATTCAAGGATGCGATGTCTGGTATGAAGAGCACATGAGAACACACAGACAGTGATCTCGGTCCGCGTCCACGTTTGCCTTTTCCTAGAGATATTTTACGTCGAAAAATATAACAATCCAACTCTTTCCTTTTGAAACTCTGTCAAAGGCATGTGACCGATTCATCGCTATATCAACGAGAGAAAACGGGTTGTCAAGGGATAGTGAGTTCCCCTTTGAACTCGACCTGCCAAACAGTCCGGAAAACAATTTATGCTGACAAAACCGTGGTGAAACATCTGTGAATGGAATCGACATTTACGTGAGCTCAGGAGACTTTATAACAATGAGACATACCACAGTCTCCACAAGACTGGACACCATCGATTTCACAAAAAGGATGGGCTAGAATTTTGACCCTCAATTCTAGCACCTCAATCAACTTCACAAAAAGCATAAAGCTATCCTAATCCTAAGCTTCGCAAAGAGCACACGACAGGATCAGCTCTTTGTGACTGCGCCTGCATCAGCATTACTATCAAAATTAGATGACTACCACATCAGGATTGCTTAGCTAGAATTGAGGGTCTGCTAATTGCTGCGAGTCCTTATCTTACAAGACTCACTATGAACATAACGTAGTGATCATTTCTTCTTGTGGAGCTGTCTGTGGTCCTCAGGAACAGGTTCGACAAGGCTATCCTCAATACCGTTCTCAACTTCATGGGTGTCGCAGTCATGGGCCAAAGTCTGCATCAAAATAACCACCTGCACAGTTAGATGCTTCACTTCCACTAGGCATATAATCAAATGGCCAGAGTCTGCATCGCCATGAAAAGAAGATATTTAACAGGAAAAGAAGGGACAAGAAAGAATTGCTGTACATTTTTAATATTGTTCTGAAGACAGTATTCAGGCAAGGACAAGTGGCTTATACGGCATCTTCTAATTCCTGAAAAACATTGCGTTTTAACTCCCGTGAGCAACTCATAAACATAGAAGTTCGAAGGTACACGGGTTGCGATTCATTGACAAATCTCACAATGGTCCCTCCTCTGAAACGTAAGTGATTTAAGTTAATAATATATGTATTCATTGTTGAACAAGTGATTGATTAATGAGGCTGCCTGCATACTGCAAATTTGAGTAGCACCAAACTCAAATTTTCGATCAAGATTTCGGTAAGTTGACCATCTGCCTTGGCGGATTTCAAGTTCGTTCATCCAAAAAGACGTGTGGCAACTGGAAAACAACTTTCATTGCGTCAGAACCCTATCTCCTTTGAATATACTCAAATATTCAGTAAGATGGGCACACACAGAAAGAATTGCTGTCTAACTTACGTTCGTTAACATAACTAGTACATTACACCGCTTTCAGCTGTATATTTTAGTGGAAGTGCGCAGTGGTTCCCGGCTGAAGCTATAAAGTTACATTCCTTGGGTATACATACACAGAGATTCTACGATTTAACTGCTAGCGATCAGCAAATAAGGAGATTGTCAAAACCCCTCCGCCGAACTTAAAAAGGTAGGGAGTACTAAATTCAACCCCTGGCATGACGTAGGTGATGAGATTGAATAGATAGATGATTAATCAGCTACTTTTGTCCACAATTAATTTCAGTTCCTTTTAAGTAGAGACAGTAAGGGACGACGCGATGGATAAAGAAATGCGTTCAGTCCAGAAGTTAGACACATACAGTGTACATACTCAACACGAGGATATCATACCTGCGATTGTGATCTAAAATACATGAAAGGAGTGTATCTTAAGAAGTTGGAAACTCTGGAGGTGTATATATCCGCGTATCTGCAAATCAAATCAAGCGAACAAACGATCAGTGATAGGCACATTACATCATTAGGAGACTGAAATTATATCTCTGACGACAGACATTCAGTCCACGTGAGTTTGACCTCAAATTCACCTGCTTTTGATGAGAAAGACTGTTACGCAAGCTATCATCTTTCGACCTCTCAAAAAAAGGTGGATTCGAGTCTTAGTACGTCCTGTTTGTGAAGATCAATCTGGACGCTGGGCTCTCAAGTGATAGCAAGAACGTGAATTGTAAGACCTAAAGCCATACTAGTAGGTAGGCACTGTTACAATGCAAATGGAAGAGAAACGAGCTAACGGAGGACCGAAACACCGAAAGACTAGAAGCCAAAAGTTGTTTAGGAGTTAATCCATGCAAGATAGTAGCAAGATTCGACTTGAAACCTAAAATCAACGAGCTCCCGTTACTAAGATGCAGATAAGAAGATTGCTGCATCTTCCAAGGTGTGCTCACTGTGCCCAGTGACAACGACATGTACATCGAGATGGCGATAAATGTGCCTCAGATACGAATTGAGAGGTCCTAGGTGATAAAACTGTATGTAACAGACCTTACATTGATAGGTTTTATGTATGTTTGTATGTTTGTATGTCCCTCCAACCATGCAGTCGTTCCGTGTTCACTTGGTTTCACATATTACACGGAAAAACAGAACTAGAATTTATATATGTTCCTTCAATATAAACTTCTTACTTCTCAATTTGCCTGGTCAGATGACTCTTGTCCCACAATCCTGCCCGTGAGAGATAACCCCACCTGCCACAATAATCACAAGTTTAGTGCTCGTGATGTCGCTTGATTCTACAATTCCGACATGCGCAAAACTCCACTTCTCAGTTTCAGAAGCTTTGAACTGGTAATCTGCTGTAGAGACAACCAGAAAAATGATTATCTATGACATTAGATGCTGCCTTATTACCGCGGGTTGAAAAATTGTCCGTCGGCTTCCAGCATGGGAGCTATCTTCTGGTCCAGTCTTCCCATAAGCACTAGTAGTTTCTGCATGTATTCAGCAAGAACCTCCCCGTCCATACTATTTGCAGCGGGTGTCTGCAGCGAGCGTCACGATGTCACATTGTCAAAATAGAGCTGAGAAGATTTTTTTCACAAACATTGCTGACCACGTATTAGCTACTTCACATCATCCATCCATGGCTGTACGTTCTGAACCAAAGATTCTTGTGAAAATATCTATGCGTTGTTCCATAACTATCGACGTAACAAACAGTATCGGTAAAAGGAAACACTGCAGGTTGATAAGAAGAGCACATCATTTTGGATACTCTTTTATTTTCTCCCACCCTGCTGATCAAACGGCTGTGTTAGAAAAGGCATGTGTGATGAAGGACAAATTTGACAGAACTAGCTCACCTGAGCCGCACGACCGACAGTTCGACGTTGTAAAGCAAGTCGTAACTGATTGAAGACGTCACCAACGATTTCTTTCTGATTCATCAGTTCTATCAGCTTGGCTCTATGCTCACGTCCATAAGCTAAAGCCTTCACCTGAAATGCAATGACACATAATGTCAACACTTACAGCTGAAGTAGATCACCAAGATTTACAATGTAGTAGCACCCTTTTCTTGACCCTTTTCCTGATCCGTCCTTAACATGAAATCAAAGGTCATTTGTAAGGTTTTGTTTCACAGGAAGAAATTGTAACAAAAACATCTCTCATCAAACTTATTCAGGAAAGCCCAACTCAACATGGACGAAGACATCCAAAGCCAGAGCTTTAAATTTGTGCAGAAAGCAAATGGAGAGATTCGAATGCCAATACCTCCTTTTCAAGCTCACGAATGATCAATGCTGTTCTCCATCTCAGATGTAACTTGGATAGACTAACATCTGTGTATATATGATCTCCGACATAGAGAGTTTCATCACCATGGACTCCTAAGGCCATCTCGACCATGAGCGCGCTTCCACCACAGTAAAGACCCCCTGAAGAGACAAGGTTACAAAGCTTATTCTCTGTATCTACATTTCAAGAATGCTTCACAAGCACCATAGAACAGATTATTCGTTATACCCAGCACGTAAATCTGCGGAGAAGTTTCTCGGAAACGTGATACGAAGCTAGCAATTTACCTGCTCGTCCTTGCTAGGGTGGTCCAACTTCATACAAGAAATCAAGACATCGATCTCTGATCCTCTTTCCGGGTATGCTCCACATGGCCAGATACTAAGGGTTCACAGCCCTACGACAAACGTTGGATAGAGATCTATGCAAGACGGTTCATTCTTATTAGGCCCACTTCCATACAACTTTTCTTTTAGTTTTAGTTTGCATCTTATTGCAGTGAGAAAAATGAAGAGAAAGCCCTACCAGGTTTGGCCTTGAATGCGGGTCGCATGAGACCATCTGCTGTAACAACCTCATAAAGTGGGTGCGAAAGAGTGAAGAAGTCCGGCTTCTTGGCAGACACAATAACCTGATCACATAAATTTTATAAGAAACACGATAATTCGAACAAATAATTGAAGGCAAAAACATAGCAAGTAACCAACTTAAGCTTCTACCAACGTAGGTCGTGTATTGGCTCTCTTTTGATAAATCGAGGCTGAAATTTCAACATACCATGTCAAATAGTTCTCTCCAGCTCATCCCGTCTGGAAGGAATTGGTCGAATGCAAACTGCATCATCTTGTTGGTGTAGTGATAGTCCGAGTTGGTGATTAGAAGCAGCTTCTTACCAGCCTGGCGACACAACGGAGATTTAATTAAAAAACTGTCAAGCATCAGTATAAATATTTCAACCATGACGGAAATAAGAGGATAATTATGCTGTCTGGAGCTGAGAGCCGTAAGTGCGGTTTGAAAGGCGACAAACTCACTTCTTTCTGATCCAGGAGTGCCAGCGGCAACTCAGGGTCGAGCTCTACAAAGTGCTCAGGTTTGCTGATGATCTCGTCCTGCAATGATGAGCGATAAAACTCGTCATTTTGACCTCCGTGACGAAACTGATGACATCGGCTCAAAAGCTACCTAAGGCAAATCACGATAGCTAAAACATCAGTTTGTGCTCGGTTACCTTCAAGCGTCCCTCCACGTGGGCTTTGAACAGAGCTTTTGAGACCACCTTCAGGATTCAGTTCAAGGAAAAAAAGCAACGAGACAATACGGAAACGTCAGAAAAACATGAACAGTAGGTATTATACCTCCAGTGAGTTCATTTAGTAAATGTCATCGCACACACGCGTTCTGATTGACAAAAAACACATGTCATTCAACGGTAAAACTGAGACTCGACTCTGTAAAACAATCAATCTTGCGAATGTGACGACCATGGGAGTAACGACGAGAAGACCTAAACTGAAATACATCAACGATACCAAAAAAGAACTAAAGGCTTTGACAGTCAACGAGTTTTTAAGCCCTGATGAATTTATAAGCTGTAATCCGAGACATAGGACCTTCAGCACACTCGTCAAAGACCTAACATTTGAAGCTACCGCATTCTATGAGTAAGGCTCAAACAATGAGGAAAGAATAAGTTAGGCTCAGTGATGTGCTACAAAAACACAAAGCTTCTCGTTGCCGACATTGATCGGTGCGGGATCATAACAAACATGCAAGTGACTGGATAAGTTCAAGCAAAAGATTTTCAAACAGTGCGGAAACCCAAAATCTTCCCAGAAGAAACTAAATAAGCCAAAAATCTCTCCATACCTCGAAAAGACTTTCATAATCAAGGAGTCCACATTCGGGAGGCACGGCACCCTCATCCAACCTTTCGACCATCTGGAATAAACACTCCTTTGTTAAACTCTAGGGAAATGCTTCCTTCCTTTCACATATCACTAAATTCGGTATAAAGCCTTTTTTGCTAAAAGAACCCAAAGCAGCCATCCTTGCAAAGCCCGAAGAGCTTTCACTATACTGAAGTCGTTTCAGTGAAAAAAATAATCATTTGTAAAGCAGATAACAAACGTTAGCGATCACCCTTTGCTGAACGACACACTGTGTTGCACGAGGAACAAGATGCCTAAATAATACTCAAAACTACAACAGTACCTAAGAATATTATAAGGTTTACCTGCATATACAAACCCGCCTCTGATATTGAAAACAGGGTGTTCAGAAACTCCCATCTTCGTTCGTTTCGAAGATCCACGAGCTCACGTCCGTACATTTCACTGTTGATTTTCACCACAGGAAGTTAGATATCTTCTGTACGAATATTTTGGTCACGTTGGCCTGTTGACATTGTTTCAGTGAAAAGTATGAAGTCTCAATTGTGGATACCTGATGGCTCGATTCGAAATCATTTTAGTCCCATGCATGGCCCTCTTGACATAACCGAAACGATCTGCCTTCACCAAGTTCCCTTTCTCCTTATCCATAATGAGCCCTCGCATTACCTGCAAACGTCGATGATCATCCTTACTTCGACATACTATATATTTCAAATGTGAACCTGAAGAAAGCAACGCGAGGAACTGAAGCGAGATACTTCCTAGTTCTGTTATATAAATCTGCCGTGGAAAAGAGGAACGATAACTCTTCGATGAATGTAAACCATTGCATAGTTTCAAAAGCAGCTCTTAGTCTCATTAACCGAGTTCCAGGGCCTTCATAGGTATATACAGCTTGTGCCCTTCTTCAACTAAGCGAAGAAACACTTTTGGAGGAATGTAGAAAGGGAGGGTGTACCAGATCGGGGTCGAACTTTAATCCATCAACGGGGTACCCCATAGACTTCAGTTGTGCAATTCCATAATCATAAGCTCTTCCTTCCCACGCCTAGATCCACCATGGAAAAACAAGATCTTAAATTGATGTTCTTGAACGTATTCTGTCGAAGTAAGGTCTTACTACAGAAATACTTTCAAAATTGTTCCAGACTTTCGCACCTCCAAACAGCACCTCATTTAACTGTGTAAAAGCTGTGCAGAGGCCTATGAGCATAATACAGCCAGCCTGACTCGGGTCTTCAATGAAAACAAAACTGAATAAAGAAAAGCTGCCCTTTGCTCCCACCCAGAACTAGAAATGGAAACCATGGATCCAGCATGCAAACCTTCACGTTGTAGTGAACAAGAGTGTAATCCATGTCGTAACCGATTGTAGTTATTGAGCGAAGACTCAAAGTCCTGCTGCAGAAGATACCCCTTGATGCTTTTCCTTCTGGCCACCGTGGCTGCATGAGCAACTCCATTAGATAAGCACCACGGCAAGCTCCAAATTTACCCTAGATGTGAATCCTACTCTTAAGAATGAATCCTACTCCAGGATCTCATTCGTATCACATCAACGGTTAGATTGCAGGAGAGCTGGTTAATCAGTTGCCGGGGAAGGGCGTTACAGGATAGAGTCAAGAGATACTCACGCTACTCATCCTTGGGAAAGGTTCTAGAGAATCCCATGTTTATGTATTCAACGAGTATTAACCCTTACTACAGGTAACGAACATAGGCGGTGTTCAGATTCAAATCTGTTCGCAACTACCTACAAATGAAGTGGGTCTTCGGGCAATGAGAAGCAATAGTACAATTTGAGATACAGGGATAGCAAATACAGAGATAAGTGATGGAAGTCTCTGTTTCAAAACAAGACTACGAAGGCTCCACAGAATAATTACAACGACTTAGGAAAATACATACTATACGAACACGCCGCGGTGAAAGTCCAAATTCTTTCAAGAATTTGGACTCTCACCGCGGCGTGATTGAAAGTTATGATCCGAGGGAAGAAAAGAGGCCAACAACGTTGAGAGGAAAAACTTCCCGCTTCCGTAAATCCTTAATTTGGTTAGTTGAATCTTACTAACGTCATCATTATTCATAAAGTTAACTCGTTTTGCGTCATCTCTTTGGATCAAGGCTTGAGGAAGGGACGCAGAAAATACGTACAGAAACCAAAAGGACAGGAAAGAAACTTGACTTTTACAAGTACGCTTCCTGCTTCTCTAAATTTTTTGAAAGAGTTTGATTAGCTAAATACTTTCGAAGGAGAAAACCCACTTCAGAAAGTCTATAACCCGTCAGGCTAGCTTTTACTGACTTTACTAATAACAAAGAAGATTGCTCGTTTTTCGTTCTCACTCTGAATCCAAGCATGAGTTAGGAACGCAGTAAAAACGTACTGAGACGAATAAGAACTCACAGGAACTTTGAGCTTATCAAGTAAACTTTCTGCTTCTCGTGCTTCATGCTTGGCAATTTCCTCAATCGGTCCACCGAGACCTGCTGCCACCCCCTCGTTGTCTGGAAGGACAAAAGCACGTCACCTGGATAATATCAATATCCTCTAGTCATAGACAGTACAATAAAACTCCTCAACTTGTGAACACTAGAAAATAGCATTAAAACTAAATCCAAAAACACGAATTCGTTGGTTTCGCTGTAACCGAAACACGGCGCGAAAGATACCAACACAGTTCTAATTTCAATACAGCAGATGTGAGAAGACGTATGACAGCTATCTCAGCGGCATACTGAAGATGTAATCAATAAACTGCAAAATAATAGATGTTGCTTCCACACTTCGCCCTTCCCACGATCACCTTCACTTAACTGAACTTCGAAATCAAGCAACACAGTTGGTTTGACCTTGTCATGGCAGCTGAAGTTTATCTATGATGAGAAGACGAAGTTTTCGATACTCACCACACGGATCGAAGAGTTCCCGCCGGACACTCATGTCACCCAGTGTACTCTCACCCAGGTAATCTACTTCTTTCATGTCCTTCACTACATAAAACTTTTCCCCGGGTTTACCCTCCTCGCTTTGATCCTCTTCATCGCCGAAAAGTTGCAGCAAATCAGCATCACCATCCATAGCCCGAGGTGGGCTTAGACCTGCGCCTGCATCTCTAAGACCTTCCATCATCATGGCACCCATTCTGCTTTTCGACCGCATAGGTGAAGGTGGTGCAGGTGGCATGGATGAGATGCCCAAATTCTCAAGCGCCATATGTACACTTGGCTTCCTTGCCAGGATGAGCCCAGTCTTACTCTCGAAAGGAAACTCAGTCCTGTCATCCGTGGCATATACTGATTTCCGGGCCGCTAATTGTGGTGGATTCGGAGCTGGTGCAGGGTCCATAGTGAAATTCAAATCGTTTTCTCCTCCTCCTTTCATTGTCGGGATCGGGTCTGAAGACGAAGGGGCAGCTCCTTCAGGCTCTTGAAACTGTACTCCTTCAAAAGGCGCAGAAGAAGCAGACGTAATACCTTTCAGTGGACCTCCACCAAAGTTACGACCTTTAATAGACAGAGAATTGGACGTACTGGTAGTTTTCAGACCTTTTATTGCACTATTCTTTGTCCAAGATTGTGATTCAATCTTTATCTCTTTGTTCATCATGCTCGCCGTACTTGCACCCCCTCGGACAACGTCAACCGACTTGAGGATACTAGGACCCTTCGGTTTGTTGAGAAGAGGATTTTTCGACATGATTGCAAGTTGTACTGGGATAGTCTAAGTTTAAGCAAGAAAACCCTGCGCCTATATGAATCAGATTTTCTTTGCAAGTATGCAGTTTGCAGAGAGAGTATGGGCAACTGTTTTCTCCACAAAAGCTCCAACGAAGACCGGCATTGTCAAGATGCTAGAAGATGGAAGGCAACTAGCCATAACAACGGTGGAAATGAGAAACCTTTGTTTAAGATGGTAGTCTAGAGGCTCATGAATCTCTCATGCCATCAGAAACATGCCCTTCGAGAACTCGAGGTGCTGGATAGATGTCACTCACAGGTCTTGACCGGTGAGTGAAGCTTTTCAGTTATAATGCACTCTCAAAAACCTGGCCATCTTTGTCCAAATATACGGGTTGTGAATCGACATCCTTGAAAAGCAAGCTCCGATCCATGTTCTGGCCAAATACGGGGAGATTGGAATTTTCGACCGGCAAATTAGCTGGGCAAATTACATCCTCCACCAATAGCGCAAATGTTTCCTGGTCTACCGCTGCAGTCACCTGTACTCTGGAACTCCCAGGCTACAGAGCCCCTTTACAGTGAAGCACAGCACGAGCTACAGAGCGACAGAAAATCGCGTCGACAAATTCGCAATTCGCGGGAGCCACAGAAGACCTCTACTTCCGTGCAGAAAGAGGAGCTCCTCTGCCCTACTCTGCGGCTCTCTTCACTCGGCTCCGTAAGGAAGCCGCGTTCGGACGAGTACAGACCCGCCGAAAAAAAATTCTCGCAAGCGCGGCTCGCGTTCGAAGGCCCCTCTCACCAAAGCCTGCTCCTCCTGCTCCTCCTCCTCCTCGACCCGAAACGATCCGCTACAACAATCCGAGGTCGGAACCGCGAATTTTCACCCAACCACGCCAGAGCCGCCTCTGCAGCAGCACATTTCCACCGGAGCCAAATTCCTGCAGAAATCGCGGGCGACGATCAGCTCTCGTCGCGCGCTCCATTTTCACGAGCATCGCCTCGAACTGAAACTCCCACACTCATCACTGGACTCGACAATTTCCCAATTCGACGTCCTTTCGAAACAAAGCGGCAGCAGCGGAGTGCAACAAAATCGCTTCGTATCGGATCGACGACCACGACGACGGACGAGGAGGACGAGGACGAGGAGGGGGCGCGCTCCGCCGCTCTTTGCAGTGACTGAGAAGAAGGGAATCTGTACATCCGGGGGACGGGGAATGGAGCTTTTCACGAGGCTTCGATCTGCGTCTGTTTACTCGGTCACCGAGAACCAGACAGCTTCCGTCGCCGCAGCATCTTCGCCTTGGATGGTCAGATGGCCACGGGAGCGCGCCAGATGGAGGCACGTGGCGGGAGCGGGCCGAAGTGCGAGCTTGGCCAAAGGTTGTGTGGAAAATGCAATCGTTGTGGTAATTCCGAGGGGACATGGGCCTTGCCCCCGGGCAGCGGGCAGCGGGCAGCAGGCGGGAGACATGCCGCATTTTTCTGCTGCCCCTGCGTCCGCCCCCACATGACCTCCCCCACCCTCCTCCGTCCCGCTTCCACTCTGACCGCTCCCTCTGCTAAGCATGCTTAATTAATCAACTAATCTTCGTCCGTTTACTTAGCCCTGTCCTTAAACCCATCATGTTGCTTGCTGCACTTTTGCTCTCCTTCGACATTCTCTGCGGCCAATTGTCGGCTTCTGAAGTTTGACTCACGTCAAGAGTACACTAACGATATTGACTTCTACTCCGACGTTTGTTATCCAATGAGTTCTTTTCAGTTAAGCTGAATTTGTGATGAACAATGATTGAACAGAATGAAATAATATTGTGAAGCTATTACCTACACATCGTTCTCTTTTGGAAGAATATACATCTCGGGCTTGAATTATGCCTAAACTGCCATCAGAAGATTATTGCAACCGGAATTTGATTCTCCACTCTAGTTTCAGTCCTAGAGAAAGGTCTATAGGAGACGAGCGTTTGGTGTCCGCGAAGATATAATTTCTAGGAATGAAGTGCCTGTACACATTACCGACCCACGAGAAGTTCGTTTTGATATGATAAAAAATCAGTCCTTTTTGGGAGCTGCAAGGTCAACGACGGCGAAAAGGTGTGCAGTCAGTCTCGAACACAAAAGGTGCTACGAACGAGAGGATAAAGATATTGAACGTCTGAACGCGCGACGATGAAGAGTTGGGTCACAAGGGTACATGTGCTCTCGACTTTGCAGCCTCTTTTCTCATCAGATATTCTCAGCGAGGAAAAGGCGGCTGGGCTCTCAGAGAGGATTCAATGAACGCACAATCCTTCGTCATCTGAGGACCGAATATTCATTCCACAAAATAACTACTCGGTGCACATTCACAGGTGAATTGTGTGCTTACCGAAAGCACTCCATCTAGAAGAGAGCGTCACCGAAGTCAGTGAAAAAAAATGCAGTACAATACGTTACTCAGGATTCATGAAGTGCACAGAACCAACACGCAAATATGAAATGAAGATTCGGATTAATATATGCAACACACAGTGCCTTCGCAAGTGGCATTACACCTCTGAAGTTAGTGCGAAATAATAAAAACTTAATTATCGACATAGTCACAAGTTTCCAGGTGAACTTTCCGAGAGGAGCGTTTGGAGTAGGAAGGAACAGCCCATTAAAAAATTGTCCTTCTGAGGGACAGGTCCTTGCAGTCTCAGGTGCATAATATCGTGAAAATATAGTGAGGTTAACTCCGTTGATATTATGTATGAAGAAGATCATTGCTCAAATGGAGATCTTTCAGCTTCTGGATATTTCAGACGAACCGAACGTGCTTCACTTCTGGTTCGACCCAGAGGTCAGACGTGCACATCTGTCCTCCTTTATTGTTATCTACTCGTTTTTTTTCTCAAAATGTCAGAGATAGTTTCCATGCTAGAGAACTATTACCAAGAGAGAATTCGAGGCGTCCAATTATGCTAGAGTTCCATTCAGATTCTTTCGTGCAATATACATCGGTTCAAGTTATTATCTATATCCAGATCCGTGTCATGATATTTCATCGTTGGGTCCAGGAATATTCATAACGAAGGATCATGTACATCAGATGCCTCCTCCAACAACGTAATGTAAAGGAAGTGGAGAGAATGGATTAGGCGATGCCAAACCTCGTGAAGGGAATCGAGTTCCCACTGGGCGAAGAAAGTCTTCGAACAGTGAACTTTTTGGTCAGCCCGATAAATTCCTAGTTTTTCCCCTCGGAAGGAGGAGGCACGGCGATCGGATGCTGTTGACGGTTGGGATACGATGCCGGAGCTGCGAGCTGCTAATTGGCGCAGTGCGTACGTGAGGAAGTTGGTTGCATGTGAAGTCTGAGACGTGGTCGCCCAATGGCAGGGCCGAGATGTTGTAGGTCGCCCTGGAAGTGCAGAGATTCAGGTTTTCACGTAGTCCCATTGCCTCCACAAGCCGATGCAGAAGACACCGCAAACAGAAGAGTTGTGCCTCTGTTAGGGCTACAGTAGGGGAGCTCATCAGTGGACCGTATTGGTCGACAAGAATGCGTCTGTCCGTATTCCTCGTCATCAATGTCGCCTTCGTTCGCGCAGTCCTCGAAGATTTTGTCCCTGTGCCTGAGGATAATGGAGCGCGCATTAAACTAATGGCTCTGTGGTGTTCTCGTGACCTTTTGTGACCTTGTTCTTACGCTTGATGTTGAGCTGCAACACTGTGGCATCTGAACTGTGTGGAACGCGCAACCTGAGCCGTTCAAGGCCATTCTTTTCTCTTGGGTCAGATTCTTCTGCTGCTCAGAGGTCATTCCACTCTCTAGTGATCCAAATTGATGTGTCTTTTCTTCCGACGATTGAATCTCCCCGCGTATCTGGAGATGGATCGCAGAATCATTTTCTTTCTGCTTCTTCAGATCAACTCTAACCTCTGCGCTTTTGCCTCCTAGCTGCAGATTCTAGCGTCTCTGACAAACTTCGCCTCGCACCTCCTCGATCTATTCAGAGCTCGATGTAAGAAGACGACCGTTGCCGAACGTACTTGGAAGATTTGGTGCGAGCATTCTTGTATTCGGAGGCACCAAAAGCTTACACTAAGAAATCTGCTGCAGCGACGAGTCACCCCCTTAAAAATTTTAGAGAATAGCTTGACGATTGCTAATTCTCCCACGAGTTTGTAAACAGTTACAGCGCTCATGATCTGATTCGCCCGAGACACTTGTTGTGCCCAATAGTATTATTGTATTGCCACTTCGCTCCAGCCTATCCCCAGGATCTCATGTTCTTGCATGTGTGTATAAAAGCTTGTCATAACCACTAGATGGACTTGTTTACGAGTTCACACCCAGAACTCATAGACAGCATGGAAGTGCTTCCTTGCTACACGGGCCACCACTTCTACAACCCCAAGAATTTTTTGCCTTTGTGGACGAGAATGGAGAGCACAATGCTCTGCAATGTGACATTTCTGAAATATACTTGTGCATCCTGGTAGTGGAAACGCTCACATTAATAAAACTATTAAATTTTTAAATCAATTTCATGAGTTCTGCGTATACAAATTTTGATATGTTAGTAGTCCATAATTACAATAGAACTCTAGCTGATTCTCGGAGCTTGTAGTTGACTTCTCATAGTGTTTGCGACAATTCTTGCAACGGGGTTAGAAGATGTAGACCACACTTCTCTTCAAGGTTAAGTAGTGATTTGAAGCGCTTGGTCGAATATTTGGCGAATCTTAGAAAATTTGTATGACTGTAAACCAAAAATAAATTGCTGTGTTCAGATTTATGTTTTTTTCTCATTAGAGATGTTTTATTAAGATTTCATTATTTCAATAGTTTTAGATTTTTCCTCTTCAGTTGACAGAATATGTTCATCTGAACTCGACCGTTATAACCATAACTTTAGTAAGATTAGTCTTTGTGTTAATAGTGTTTATGTTACAACACATACACTATTGGAATGTATTGAGTAATTGTACTAAGATATGTTACAATGTGGATTCATGAATTTTGACAAGATTAGTATGACATAAGTAGTCGTTGGATGAACAAATTTATTCAAGTTAAAATGTAAATTAGGGAATTCTAAACATATCAATGATTGAATTATAAGAAATGTTTTATATGCAATTTATAGTTAGTTGCATTTTATATTCTTTGAAATCTTTAAATGAATAAATATAAATAAATTTGGAAATTTTCTAGACCACAAAACCTGTAGGTGATGTAAACTTCTATGTATGTTCACAACTTCGACTATTATACTTTAGTCTTCTTGATAACATACATTGAAATTTTTTTAATAATATTTATTCCAACATTTTATTTCGAGTTTTCGATTTTCAAAGAATTTATTTAAATTATTCTGCGAATAAAAAATAAAATCTAAAAATTTCAAAATTTATGAAATAAAAATAAAAATAAAAATAAAAAATTATTTTAATAGTAATTTATATTTTTCATCATAAATTAACATGCAACATTTTATAATTATTTTAATTTGAATCACAATTTTTTTTATTTTAACTATTTTGATGTGTAATTCAAAAATATATCTTACAATTTACTAAATCTAGGATTGTTAGACCAATATTATTTCAAGATAAAGTGTTATATTTGTAAATTTATAAATGAAAGGCTTTTTATGAATGCAAAAATTCATTGCATACAATCATTACATGTGTCATGATCTTGATTCTTGACATGGAAATTATAATTTAGATCAAGGATACATACATATAATGCCGAGATAAAAAATGAGCTAAAACTTAGCGATTTGAATTTGTTGTCAATGGGATGGTAAACTTACAATACATTATATCTTATGAGTCGTAAAATGTGAAGTTATTTTGGATTTGAATAAAAATGATGTGAAATTATATATGTATAATTTTACAAAGCACTAAATATATAGAATTTTTTAATTAAACTTATAATCAATTTAAGCAACAAAATCAAGATTTAGTAATGTTGAATTGAAATACAAGAACTTGTTCAAGAGATCTTTGAAATCAGCTTAATGTTTGCTTCAAAGAATGAAACAACTTAAGAACTACAACGTTGATTTTATTATCATCTTTGTTTCATAGTAACATTGTATAATATATCAATTCATATGATAATATATTTATGAACATCCATTCATATAATTATATTTTATTATAAATAAAAAATATCAGTATAATTCTTATGAGCCATGTAAATGATATATTATATCATTGTCTAAATGAATATTTATTGACTATTTTTGGGAAAAAATCTATATTTTAAAGCATTATTTTCATATAAATTCAGCATTACAAATTTGAATTAAATTTTTTTTAAACATAAAATTTTGCCACAACATTATTTTGTAGGTTGTGAATTATATTACATTTTTCAATAATTAAAGACGGAAATTTGGTTTTATTAAAATATTTTTTCCCTTATGTTATATAAAATATATGCAATTATATTTGTAATAAATCTATTATTGAATGACACATAACGTTTAGAATATAATTTGATGAAAAATGATTAATATTCATGGCAATATGTGAATGATTTTGAATGAATGTGAATTAGCAAACTTTTAATTTTTTTACAATTGATTTTAAGTCAAATGGATTTATATTTATACATATTATGATAGATTGTAACATATGGCATGATAATATATGATACATTGTAACATTTATGATTAAAAATTGGACGATTGTTCATAACAAATTGTGATAGCTTATAAAAAGAAATAATATATGATAGTATTATGTGACAACAAACTAGAGTAATACAAATGTTTATCAAGATTTATGAAATGACCTTGGCAAGATTTATATGTAAGAAGTAGAAAAAAAAAGTTAATATATTTTATCATATAAAAATTCTAACAAAAATAAAAAATTATATTATAATTATATGTATAATAATTAATTTTAAAATAAGTAATTTTTGATGTACATCTAATCACATGATTGATTACTTGTTTATAACAAGATGTTTATACTTCATAGTTTAATGAAATCTAGTAATCTAAATTAGATCACACAATAAGGTCTACAAAAAGTTATGTATATAGTACAAATTAATTTTATCATTAACATGCACAGACTGTCATACTATCAAAAATCAAGAAAAAAATTGATCTTTCTATGATTTATCTAGAGTTATGATAATGAGAAATATTTATATGATTTTCTTTATTCTTAAATAAACCTTTTTTAAAATATACAATAAGATATATTTCACTATCAACAACTATACAGGTCATCTTCAATCAATGATGTGATATATATGATTATGAGTTTATTTGTATAAATGTATTATTTAATGTGTTACTTTTAACTAATATATTTCAATCATCTTTAAGTATAGACCAAGATTGCCAAAATAACATTGATAATTAATCATTTACAATTGATCTCACCATCATTTTTTTCCATGTTGAATAACATCATTTTTATCTAAGTTGTAATTTAGAGCATTAAATTTAAAAAAATATTTGTATCATCAATTAATATTAATTTTTTTTACATAAATGTTCAAAAAATGTAATATAATTATCTTGCAACTTTTGGATGTGATGATTTACATTCATTGAAATATAAAATTAATATTGGAAATAAATTAATGAAAAAATTAATTCAACTACATGTTTATAAATAATAATAATTTGCAAAATACTAATAATTTTGATCACTTGAACAAAATTTGATATTTTGAAATTTCAAAAAACATGGATGACACAAAATTTCATTGTATAAATCATTAAAATGACATTTTTTTGTTAAAAATATTTTAATTTATAATCATATAATGATTTATATGAAAATTGAAGATTAAAATTTAGGAGTAGAAGTACTTGATATCATAAGATTTTCAATCATATATATTTTTTACATTTATTTATAACCTAATTATATAATATAAATAAAGAAATTTGTTCCCATATTAAAATTCAAAAAATAAGATAAAAAATTTATTTTCAAAAATAAATTTCAAATTTTGATTTGCAACGTAAATATTTTATTTTACATAAGTTGTGATATAAAATTATAAACTTTCCATGTTATTTATATTTATAAATAAATGTTACTACAAAACAATTTAACAAATCATATATAGTATAAATAAAATGCATTTGATTCTTGGAAAAAAAAGTACAATGTATTGTGTTAAAACACTATATCTTCAATCTAATTTATCTACACACATCAAATATTCTTTGAAGATATCATTAGTAACATGTGATTCTTATTTAATGTACGGTCAAGACTCAATTGCGTCGAACTTTGATGTAGATAATTCAGGACAAGACCTGGTTAAAGGAAACACTGGAAAAATTGTCAAGGACCAAGGACATTGAAGTCAAGTTCTTGCAGAATGATGACAAAATGCGAATCTCAATTTGGGATTTTGCTGGACAATGGATTTTTTTAACCCTTCAGATTGTACTGTTAGCTCAAACTAACAACTTTTGTGTTTTTCTTTTCGTGTATAGCCCTTTATGTGAGGAAAAATCATCTCTCAAACAAGACTCTTGTTTCCAAATTGAGTTGGATGACCGACTAACTTTCATCTCATCAAACACTAGGATCACAGGCCATAATCTTCCACAAGTTCTTGTTACAATTTCACACAAGGATAAGATGAGCATCTAGCTCTTTGACTTGGGCTCAATGCATAGTGAAAGAACTTAGAAAAAGATTTGCAGACTGTGTGGATCTCTGTCATATTCATGAATTTTTTTATGTAAATGCTAAGGAGAAAAAACAAGTGATTACTCTAAAAAATGACATTTTTGAAATGTTCGAGACGTTGTTGAACATGTTAGAATACCATAACAAGTAGTTGATAATCGTAATTCAAAACGGTTTTTATTCCCATACCCCAAAATATATCAATAGCTCCCCATTAAGTGAGTAAAACGATGCCTATTCGGATTAACACGAGTTAAGGAGTAACCTTGAGTACTATCTATAAATAGTTATGATTGGGATTGAAAATCTAGGCTTTTGCATTCAGTATCTTTTACAAAATTGGTGTAATAATCACGAGTGATCTTTCCTGATGGACATAATCCTATTGTGGATAAATTACGTTATACGCTAGTGTCTTCTGTCGGTGATTTGGTTTGAATGTTTCATTGACTTTCTTGAGTTTTACCGTTTACAATTAATATCAGAGCAAGTTTTGATTAAAAATCTGCGTCAGAACATCTTTTGTTTTGAAAGATTGTGTTTTTTGATTGTGAAGTAGTACTTGATTTATAAACAGTTTTTGATTTGAGAAATTGACACTGTTTAAACTTGTTGACAATTGTTTTGAAAATAATATTGATGTTTTTTTTTGCAGGTTGTAGAGAGATTTGTCAAGAGGAAACAGGCAGATTTTGTGGAGGATTTTGCGGGAGGCGCTATTGGTTTTTGTGCTTTGAGTACCTCCTCGAGGGATTTATATCAAAAGTGTGTGCATGTCTTTTTGCCGCGGTCGGATTTGAGTGTTGAGGAGTAGCTGTACTTGCTTGCTACTCATGATAGCAGCGGATTGAAGACGGCAATTTCTTGCGGTGAACATATAAAGGTCGTAGGGAGGAAGTACATGTCACAACTCTGATCGATAGTATTTCCTTGAAAGCAACATCATGAAGTAGAAGAAAAGTAGGGCGTCGAGTCTACTCTTCGAGTAAGTACATTCATCTATGTCATCAACACTCCCTTGCAAAATATATGGTTACATTGACCAGATTCTCTTCGTACTATGAGAAAGGGGTGGGGTTGCAAAGAAGAAAGCTTAGGGCTATTAGCCTATGTTATTGAAAATGGGTGTGATGTAAACGGATATAGATTGGGATCAACGCTGCATTCTGAGTTTTATGCGGATCAAAATACACAAGGGGAGAATGATGTGAAACCTCTCTTAGAAGCCTCTGGATTGTTGATCATGCAGATATCAGATTTGCATCTATGATTAGAGAATGATTTTGAGCTGTTGACAAAGTTCACAACTCAACATAATGTGCCTCATAGTCTTCGCTTCTCTTTGCTAACACATATTAGATTTGCCAGGACGTTTATTAACTCACACGTTAGAGTTAATACATTTGTAAACGATTACTTGACTTCACCGTCTTGTTGGAGCTAAATTCTAATCACAAAGATTTGACGGCATTTTTCATCAACGAGCCCAAATTTGTGAACGAGTTGGTTACTGTGTTACGTTTTGAGTACATAGTCCATGAGGATATCAAGATTCTTGCTGTGCTTGCTTTAGTAGTCCAATCACAAGATAGATTCCGACAATTGAAAATCTTACCGTTCTCAATGTGGATGATCATTATAGATTTATCTTGCCTAGTTTGAAACAGAAGGTTGTCGGATTAGTTATTGGTGATATAGTGGACTGTTCGGTTGCATTCGTGGAAGCTTTGCTCACTCTTATCATTGTCTTGGTTTCTTCATCCTCTAGTTGTGCCGCCCTGAGAGAAGCCAGGCTGAATGATATGAACCATAGATACCCACTATAGTCCCGTTGCTGAATGATATGAACCATCAACACACTCATCTTGTCAGCTCAGCGGTTCACATTTTGGAGTCTTTCATGGATTACAACAATCATGTTGATAATCTATTCAGAGATTTCCGGAGTCTTGGATGACACTATTGTCAAGTTAAAGCTTGAAGTTAGTCGGATCAAGTAGCTATGAAGCCGAAGGAGTAGTTGGATGTAGATACCAAGGGAAATCTTCCATGATCAAGGACGGCAATTTTCAGCAAGCTCTTGTGCAGTCGGAGACTTTGATACTATATAATCAAAGATTGCTTCTTGAGACTCTACTGCAAAAGTAGCATGGCCTGTAAGACTGGTTTTTGTATATATGAAATATGATTAGAAGTAACAAAGGAGTTGATCAAGATTAGCTTGGATTTAACTAAGTCGAGCTAGTTATGATTAAATCTAGCTAGTTATGACTAAGTTTATCAAATTGTAACTATATTTTGCTATTATTTTTATATTTGGCGGAATATTTAAGTAAGTTCTTGGAGATTTGGAATCAGCAAAATTATTTTGTTTTCCATCAAAGTCTAGTGTCCAAGGATATTAAACTTTGACTACACAATTGGTTTTGAATGATTTGACTAACTAATAGAGACTTCATAGGTTAGACATAATCTATTGTTGACTTAGTGACAAGTGAAGTTTCTAGACGTTTGAAAAGCTCAAATGACATGTCGCCACCTCCATCTAGGAAGTAGCAAACATCTAGAAGGTTTAAAAGTCCAATGGCATGTTGCCACGTAATGGAAACTAATCAAACTTATCATGATCTATCTTGATAAAAGTAAGTTAGATAAGAATTATCATTTGTTATTATAGTAAAATCTCAACTAGTTTAAGTAGAGAGGTAAGAAAACGACTCTCTAACAAGTTTGGACAATTCATGTGTAGAGACTTGTTTCATCAATGAAAGAAAAGAGTTTTCAATATCTTGGAGTGTGGATGTGTGGGTGAATTTGAGTGTATTTTGGAGAGAATGTTTAAGAGTGTGTTTGTTACATGAGCATGAAAAGTAAACCAATCTTCTAGAACCATGATGAGCTATCGCAAAGCCATGTGAGGAATACTTGAATGGGAGTCAATCCGTACGTTGCATTTTGGGTTCCGTTGCCGCGAATTCAATCTAGAAAGCAAAATGTTCAAGATTTGGTTTTTAGCTAGAAAAAAATGTCCACTTGGAATTAACACTAGGGAATGAAAGAGCGTATATCATGCTTGAAAGTGAAGTACCGTTTGTTTATTGAATAGTTTCATACTATATTCTAGAAGTAATTTTGTATGTTTTGTTCACCAGAGCATGTACTGTGGAGAGAAAAGTGGTCTTAGGGACCAAAAAAGGTTTTTTTAAAAGCATTCTTAAAAGTTTATATTCATCATAGAATGAAAGTTGAGGTATGTTTTGATATTTGTTTGAAGCCAAGATTATATATATATATATATATGATAGAAATATAGGAAGTTATGAGTGTTGGAAGTCAAGAAGATTTTCACGGGTAGAGTGTATCAAAAGATAACTTTTGGGATAATTTGTATAGAGTTAATTAAATTTTCTATAGTTGATTTTGATTCTGAAAATTTGTACGAGTATGTATTGAGAGATAACATATTTGTCAACCAAAAGTTGATTTAAAGATAACATCCGGAGACAAAGTTATATCATTATGAAATTTAGGGGTACAAAACCAAGAGAATATATCAAAATTTTAGTATTTTATTTTTTTATGATTTTTGTCATGTGGAAAGCGTTTTTGTACATACAAATGAGTTGGAATGTTAATTTATTCAAAATAACTCAAGGCTTGAATGTTATAGTTAGCCTCGACTCAAACTCAAGAGTTCTAAAGAAACTATACTTTCACAAAGGGTAGGATTTGAGATTAAAACAATCACGATGAACATAGACTTAAGAAAAAAATGTGTCCACTAAATAGGGTTGGAAAACTTTGTTCAGTTTTCATTGGTAGTAACTTGGTTGAAAATTAGACACTTCGAGTAATCAAAGTTCAAATTAGTCCAACCCCAATTTATGAGCATTGTTAAATTCAAGTAATTGTACATTTTATTCAAAATTTTGAATTTGTGCTCCACACTACTTCCGAGTCTATAAGTCTGAACTATTTCAACCTGTATAAGTGAAAACTTGAAAAGTTTGGTCTACACTAAATAGTGTTATCCAATCTGTATCATTGTCAGGTTGTATAATTTTGACTTCACAAATACTTAAGTATGAGTACACATTTGGTTCTTCAGTCACGAGTTCAGGAATCTTTTTTGCTCTCGGCATGTGCACCTTTGCCACTGCTAATAAAACTTTTCGCCACGACACTTTTCCACTGATCAATTTTCTCTATTATTCATACTAAAAAGAAAAAAATAATGTATTAACATGAGTCTACAATATCTTTGAAGTATACATGATACGCATATGCTATATTACTGTAACAAACGGTAATGTGTGACTTAAACTAATGAAGATGATGAGTGTAGATTTGGCATCAAGGGAGAGGATTATAGAAAGAAAATTGTATTAAAAAAGACAATGGATTCTAGTAGTAAGGGTTTTCCACGATCCATGTGTTTATATAAAATCCCCATATCTTACAAAATTGCTAATCACATGTCAAGTAGAACTTATATAACAATCCGATGATGTGCAGAGAGAGTTTGCATGTGTAAACTCTCCAATTTAATGCTGGTGTGATGTCAGAGGTGTGTGTGAGTTTTGTAGTCTGCGCTTCGTTGGTAAATGTTCTTCTCATAATAAGACTAAACATTCAGAAATTACGGACTGATTTCTCTGGAAATCGAGTTGGTGACAGATACTGTCCACCTTAACGCGTCCGAACGGAAGTGATGATGTAAACTGTCAGTAACCGTGTGTCAATCTGATCCGACAAAGACCAGTAAGATGTTACTGGTCTGATGCAAACTTATGGGGTTGTTAAGCTCTAAAAATTCCACCCAAAGTAGATCAAATCAGCATCAGTTGACGGCAATCTCATATACTGGAGGACTAGAAGCTAGGGTATATTCTGCGGGGTATATTTTCCTGCATTGTCATCTGTGGGTGTGTACGACGAGGGATCATACATTCCACGGCCGCAGCTGGAAATTGTTCACAGAGACCCAACTTAGTCCAAAAGTTTGGCGGTTTACTCTTCTTTTCCTCACGGTTTACTCTTCTTTTCCTCAAGCACCTTCTGACAGTTGTCACGAGAAATTAATGACAGGTTTGAAATTTTGCAGCTGACATGAAGAATCTAAAGTTTCTCTATTATCGTTGCAGCCAATGAGATGACGGTTTTTGGGAGGGAGATCAATCGACTGTGCCTATTCTGGACGTTCCATGGCAGCTATCATGGCAAGTGAGTTTATTATTTCGTCTTGTCACCTTTGACTAGCGCGAGTGAAAATAAGATCCTAGTGAAACAACTGAGGAGGAGGGAAACGGTTAAATGTTCGTTTTTCTTCGTATGCAATGTCAATAAGTAGTTTCACAGTGTATCTGACTTTGAAAAGAGATTTGCCATGACTTGCCTGTCACTTCAGACGGGAGACGGTAGCAGAATCAAAGGAGGGCCAAGGAATGTAGCCAAGAGGATGGGAAAACCCCATCAAGCCGAAGCACAATAAGACAATGAGTCTAGCCAGTCCTGCCACGAGGATTACTTCAGTGAATGTTGCCAGGTGATCCTTGGAAACTTAGAGCACTCTGATCGTTCGTGAGCTTTCTCAGCCGACCAAAAGGAGAATGTGTCAAAGCAGGTCTTTCGGGTTTCATCTCAGGTACAGTACCAAAATGTGGACAATAACATAGCCATCGCAATTCGGCAGAACGAGAAATAGCTCGCAAAGCTTGCAGTTGCACCTAGGTCCTTGCAGTCACAACTGCAGGGACACTGTCTACCACGTTACCAGATTACAGGAACGGCAAATCGATGACGAACAGCCGTGAAACCTGGCAGAGAACACATACAGAAGCATCCAACTAGAGAAATTTGTGAATTCAGAGGACATGCATTCATTGGTCATCCAGAAGAGGAGCCTGGATGTGAGTTGCGGGAAAGGGAGATCAGACAGCAGCAATGCATGAGATGAGGTGAGAAGATATAAAGAACAGAAGACGACACAGGTTAGGAAAGAAGCGGAAGAAATTGACAATATCAAACCCCAGACATTCTCATACAATCTGAAATAGGAGCCTGCAGTTGATTTGCCGAAAAGTTTTGAAACAAGCAGCAGTGAGTGGGATGAACAGGTGCACGGTGGGAGAGGCACATAACGGAACATGGTTAGAAAACAAATGAGAGCATATGCACCGACAGATCAACAGGCTTTACGTTGCCTTGAATCCTAGGCGAAAAGAGGAACCAGCGACCTTAAAAAGCATCTTCCCATCACTTCATCGTCACAGGACCACGGTTGCTTCATCAGTGGGTAACCGGGTGAATACTGTCTGCACTGGAAAGCGCGGGGATCGAGGAAAACTGCAAAACCAACAAAGTATGGAAAATTTCCGTCAATGTTACCCAGACCCTTTGAAAATATCGTAAAGCTTCAGAATGGTCTTAAAAACATCGAAAAGCCTGAGACAGTGGAGAAGGATCGAGGTCAATGAGTCAATGGGCAGAACATTCTTGGGCAACGCAAAAAGATGGCCCGACATATGAAGCGGGCTTATGATGAAGAGCCCCGCATTTAGTACGTGAACTGGCCTACCGTTTGCTACATGCCCATCACTGTGTGCTCCAGGAGAGACATCTTGCCTCTGATGAAAGTACATTAAACTCCTCTTGCAGTACTGCATTTTGTAAATGTGGATCATCCTCACGAAGCCTATTCGGAGGATTGTACACACGTATGAGGCGTAGGACATGTGAAATGATGCCACCAGGCTTGGACGCTAAGAGTTTCCAGAGAGTACGTGTTGCAAAACTATACCGTCGGAAGTAATGTCTGTCGTAGACAGTAATGAAAGTTTAGTGCCATCTTGAGTAGTCCCAAGTTCATCAAATGACGACCTTCGCCGCGGGAAGTGTCGATGAGTTCGCACGATTGGCGAAGGTAGATGGCCCCAAATAGCTCGAGACGAAGCATCACATCAGATCATCGGATTATAGGATATCCGGAGCGATCAGATCATCAAATTTATGCAGGGGCTGAAGAATTGGGGCCAACGATCCAGTAAAGCCATCATTCCACTGATAGCCTTCCAGTTCCTGACAGAAGAGGTAGCCAAGAACATTGCTAAACTGGTAATAATTTGTATGCTTATGGTCTGTACGTAAATTTTGTCTTCGGGTCGAAGACGTAGGTTTTAAAGGGGTAAATTTAATCAAATGATCGATAAGTCTCGAGTCAGACTCTCATTCTTGAGGAGGTCAATTTGGATTATGTTGCAGAGTGGACCCAACATACAAGTGCAGACTCTTCAACAGACACCTGAACACGAGTAGCATAACCATCTAAAACTTCCATGGCATTTCAGACTAAATCCACACAATCACAAAATCAGACTAAATCCTCACAAAATTCCCTCCTTCACGAAGTAAGACGTGGAGTGCATCGTCCTGAATAGCCTCGGTGGTGACCATGTCATCTCAGTTCATCACTTGGAACGACTTACATGCGTTTGTTTGTACCAACATCAGAAATACAAGAGTAATGCATAATAATATCTTCCACCACACTGGAGCATTATTCTTCTGCCGACAATTACGGTTATTCGCAGATGTGAAGAGCATGTGAAAGTAAGTATTGCTCTACAGTTTAACTCCCAAGACGCAGCCAGTCGTCCGTGACTCGTTCGATCCTTATGATTTCGTTCCTTGTATCCTTGCACACCCACCGGCACTCAGCACGCAGGAGAATATATCTTTGATTTACGACCCGAGTGGGGGAAGAAATGCAATCGAATGGACAGCTTGCTCGGCCATGTGATGCATCCGGTGCACTGCATTCTGCGTGAGTGGAAAGCCATACACAGCATACACATCGATCGGTACGTGAGAGAAGTTCCTCATGATTGGTAAAATCGAAGGGACGACAAGATCTTCTCGATTCGCGGCGGAGGGCAACGAGCACTTCCGGACGGGACGACTTTTACGTAGCTTCGGAGCGAGTCCTTCGTCGAGGCCCTGAGCAATTGAAGCGGGCCGAGTCCAACCACCACGACGTCGTGCAGAGGAAGCCGCGAGGTGTGTCGGTGTGAGGCTTTAATGCGCGCGACATGCCTTCGCAGGCCCACCGACGAGTAGATTATTGCCCGTCGAGACGAGACGAGGGAGGGAGGGAGGTTCAGAAGAAGAATCCCCATTGGCAGACTGAGCGAGCCGAGTCGATGCACGACCGCGCCGGAGGATCGGTGCATGTCGAATCCAGCATGCTCGGCGCACCCCGAGCCTGGGATCTCAGCGGGCTGTGCTGTGGAAACAGATCATGATCTGCCCCTCAGAAGAATCGAATTGGACGCACCTTCCCGTCAAGCAGATTCTGCTCTGTACGCCCTCAGCCATTCGACTCGTGACCCGTGATGAGGAAAGCCCTTGCGTCACGAGAGGCATGCGCGAATCCCAGAGGCGAACCCGGTTGCGTACGAGTGAGAGAACTACGTCACCGAGCTCTCCTTTACCCCGAAAGCGTCCATGGCTTCATGCTCTCGTGTCTCCTTTCTGCGGTTGTCGTCGGTACAATGCGTTCCTCCGCACTTCCGTCGCTGAATCATGAATCTGGCTCTGTTCTGCTGCTCCTTGTGGAGTTCGATTTCATTCTGGTCGGGTCAAATAAAGTGTGCTCTTCCATATGATCATTCATACGTCAGTCTCGGACCGTGCACTGACGCTATGGAGGTCTGAAATATGTAGCGAGTGCATTGCATGAAAGAGTACTTGATTCTTCGATACCGCAAAATATATGAAAAAATAACAACAGCCTCCGACAATGTGAACGGAGGAACTTGTGGATTGGAAATGAAACTCTCGACAATTCGGGTGAGAGATAGCCGATCACTAGTACTACAGTCCTACATTCAGTATTCTATTCTGCAACTAGGCGATTAGTAGATGGTTGTATCTAGAGGCAAAATCATGCATCACAGAGTTCTCAAAATCCAATGCTTGCCGTCAGGCTCTACCCTCAGGCCTTTCAGCTGCGCAAAAAGATCGACAGCTCTGCGTACACCCTCCTCGTTGGCGCGATTGTAGTAATCGTGACCGAACATGACGCCTCCGGGACTGAGCATAGCGTAGGCGGAATTGATGTCGAGCCACGCTGAATGGAAATCGTGTGCCGCGTCCACCTCGATCAAGTCGGGCCGAATGCCCCACTCGCAGAAGTACGAGAGAGCTCCCGTGGTGGAGAAAGGAACCGGGAGAATGATGTCGGTGAGGTTCATGAATTGGACATTTTTCATGAATTGAGGGAGGAGCATGATGCTGCCGTGCTGCTGTTTGATGTCTTTGAACTTCTTCGCCCGGAACCCGGGCCAGCCCCGGAAGTCATCCACGCAGAGAATTATCGTGTCCAGGCCCATATTCCTCGCGATGGTGCCCATGTTGATTGCCGAGGCACCGAGGAAAGAGCCGAGCTCTACGATAACCTTGGGCCGCACCTCGATTATGAGCCGCTCGAAAACAGGGGCCTCTGCACCCCATCCCTTGATTCGCTTCTTCCTCAAGAGCGGAGCGATTTCAGGGGACGGAAAGTCATCAAACGGAGAAGCTCCATCGAAAAGGTTGTCGATCACAAAATCCTTCACATTCTCCGGGGGAATGCTTTGAGTGCAGTTCGTGCGGAATTTCACGAGATCGACCGGAAGCACGCGGTAGTATCGTTCGTCCACATTGGGCCCATGAGACTGATGAGTGACCTCGAAAAAATCCGACAAGAGGAAGAAGGTCAGAGCTCCCACCACAAAGGCGAATCCCGACGATGTAATCAAAACCAGCAGCGGCGTAGCAGGAGCTTGAGAACGCCAATTCATGACCGTGTACTTACTGAAACGAAACTCGAACGATAGAAGGACGCAGACGAGAGTCCGCGTTCAGAAGCCTGCTGTAGATTCACAGAGCCAGAGCCAGGGCACGAGCACGAGCATGCAGCTTGTCGATTAAAATTCTGCATAGTCCAGACGGGACTTGTGCGAGATGCGGATCCGACCACGAGATCTGTGCACTGGAAGTATCCGAGGAGGAGGAGGAGGGCGCGAACTCAAGCTGCTTCCTGTCTGCTCTGTTGCGCCGGCTGAAATATGCGAGCTCCAGGTGGTTTAACCAAAACCTTCGGGTCAGGACACCTTCCATAGAACGGGGGACACACAGCGATACACTCGGGTCAAACAACTGTACGAGTCATCGCCAAACTATTCATTCACCCTTCCAGAATCTCAGGCACAGGCATAGCGATCTCCTTCCTTCCTTCCTTCCTTCCTTCCTCCCTCCCTCTCCCTCACCCGAGCAAAGCTTGAGGCAACCTGAACGTCACCCGGACATGCACGGGCGGTGAATGTATGGAGTCATTTGGCACCCCTTCCCTCGCTTCCTCGCTCCCTGCTCTAATTGCTCGGTGGCTCGCTGGCAGACTGACAGGCAGGCAGGCAGGCAGGCAGGGAGAGGCAGACTCGCCAGGCTCGGCTTGCACTTCGAGCGAGCGAGCGAGAGCGCAGAGAACGAGCGCTCGGGACTCGTTTCGACTCGGAGGATGCGCAAGCAGTGCTCTGCTCTGCTCTGGTACAGCGTCCTGCCAACCCGCCACTCCGGCTCTGCCATTTCCGGGCTGGCGTACGTACGGTGACAGGCTAGGTGTCGTAGAATCCTAGGCCTCGTAGAGCACTCGAACTCCATGCTTGCGAAGATGCTCGTGGGCTTGCTGGGGCCCCGTGATTGCACCAGTGCTCTCGTGCTGCAGCTGCTCCTGCTGCTGCTGCCGCCGGTGGTGGTGGTGGTGGTGGTCAGGTCAATCGCGGGAGCCCGACGGGCCCGGGCCACGGGAGCAAGCGAATGAACTGCGAAGCCTTTGCCTTTGCCTTTTCCAAAGTTCCCTGCGTGCGTTGAGCTGGTCGGGCTGCACCTGCATCTGCAGCGAGCGAGCGAGATTTCGCGTTCCGCGCTTCGTTCTCTTTCTTGCGCAATAGTCGCGCTTTGTCCCCTCTCTCGTCATAGCCCTAAATCGACTACGGATCCTCGACGTCATTATTAGCTCAACGCCGAATTTAGGACGCTGAAGTGCATGAGAGCACGAACTCCAGCCCTAATCCTCATCAACTCGAAGCTGACCTGCGGAGTGTTTCGAGTGCCTTCTCGCCCGCACTCTGGCCTCTGACCCGCTGCTCCGTGGACGGGCTTCTGCCGCAGACGTCGGTGGTGGTCAGGGAGGTCGACCGACTCGCACTCACGAGTGCGAGTCTTCGATCTTGTGATTTTTTTGTGTCATTCGTTTGACCGAGAGAATGGAGGCTTGCGAGAAGGCTGGCGATTTCTCGCCGGCGGATTTGTGATTGAGAGCTCTGTATTGTCGGCTAGACATTCTGTGTTACGTATGACGTGCAGCGAGTAGCCGCTCCGGGAGCTGAGCGTTTTGTGGCGTCGACGTTCGATGTTTGGCTTGGTTGGAAAGCAATTGCGAGGCGGCAGTGCTTGACGTACTGTGGGCTTGCGTGCCACAATGTATCATCCCTCGCGCGGTGGTGTTCGAGGCGGGCGTGATCGTAAGTCCCTTTCCTTCTCTGATTGCACGAATATCTCTTTCACAGCATCGTCCTGCTAGTAGTGTGCATCGCTCGCTGTTTCTTTCTCCTGCATCGTGTCGGTATTGCGTTCACGAGTGAAACCCTTCGAAGTGCCTATCTCGATTTACCTTCTCACAACTGGAATCCCACTTCTAGTGACCGCTTAAATGATCTTCAAGGCTATATGCAGACACTGAGACTAGATCAATTCAGATCGAAATTGTTAGCCGTAGCAATAGATGGAGGGTTAGTAGATTCAGCTTGTGACTTCGATGCGTCCAAACCTATTCCGCGTTCTTTGAAAATCTGGTATGCCTTCAGTGCAATGGTGTTTTTTGAGTTTTGACTTACAGCAGTCTGGGGAGTGGGAGCGAATAATAACTTGTTTAGAAGAAGTATGCTGGAGCTAGTCAATTTAAGGAATTTGAAAGTAGGCCCGTAACAGAAGGACAGTGACAAGTTTCGATGATCACTCAAAGGCAATTTACGGAATTCATTGGAATTCACTTCACGAAGCAAAAGCCTGTTATAAGCTGTTTGGGATGTATGGTCCTTTCGTTGCATGGTGGTCCTTCCCATTCATGGGCTGCTGCCCAGACTAGTTTGCATTAGGATGTCGATCAATACAGGGAAACAGCGGAATTCGAGAACTTTGATTCACACGGCTGACTCTGACGCCGTTGAATTTCTAATGAGGTTCACGAAGTTACCATATTTCAGTGATATGGCTCGATATACTTTTGTCTTCTTACAGGCATTATGTAAATCATATTTCCACGGCTAATTACTGCAAGCTCCGTTTTTCGCAGAATTCAACTGGGATGATGTGAAGGGAGATAAACACCGTGAGAACTACCTGGGACACAGCGTCAAGGCTCCTGTTGGAAGATGGCAGAAAGGTGAGGATTTCGTATTACATGCACATAGGCTTACAATGTGTGGGGTAAGAGGTGTCAGATCTCCGAGATATATCTCAAATTACCGCTGTCTGTACATTTCTGTCACGAGGCTGTAGACAAGGTTTGTTGATTATGACTTTTTGGTACTGGTTTTGCTTCCCTGTGAGTTTTTGTGTGTCGGTCATTATATGTGACTGTATGGCTTTGGTCTTATAGACCAGTTGGCTATGGTTTACCGTGCAGTGTTTCGGTCTCACAAGAAGTGGTTTTAGGTCAATGTGATGTGCTCCAGAGAGCTCTCCTTGTTACAACTTCTTTATATCTCTCAGAGTGGCCCTTTCATAGCTCTTTCCCCGATAGAATTTTTCTTCTCTCTCCTTGAAACTCTTGTTAGAGGGAAATTTTTTTTGCACGTCTTATAGAACATTCGCATATTGCTATCATATTTATAATAGTTTCTGAACGGAGCGTTTCACTTTGCACCCATCTGCGCAGGAAAGGACTTGTACTGGTATACCAAGGATCATGCATCAGACGGAGCTACGAAGGACGAGATAAAAAGGATACAGGAGGAAGAGGAAGATGCAATGAAGGAAATGCTTGGCTTGGCCCCTCGCAAAAACAAGCGGCCACAGACCAGCCAATTAGATAAGCGAGAAGTGGAGGACCTCCTGAAAAAAGGGAAGAGTGGAGAAGAGCTAGCCCCATCTTATGTTGATGGAGAACGAGTACAAGGCCTTGGATTTGCACCGTACGTGGCTTCCCCATACTTTAGTTGGTATCAGTCGCTTACTTAATGTCATATAAAATCTCGGGAAATCATTTTCTTGGAGTTGAAAGGCGGCTACTTTACTCTCCAGTTCGTTTTCAAGGGGTTGGATAACTGGTTTGTCACGCTGAAAAACTTCAAGGCTTTCTTTTGCGACTTCGCTGATTAAATGCTTTTGTTCACTGCAGAGCACCTGGACAAACAGATGGGCAAGCAGGAGTTAAGCGGACAGTTCAGGTTAAAGAAAATGATGAAAACGTCGCTTTTCCCTCTGTGCAAATTACTCAGGAGCCCTTCAGGAAAGAAGTTGAGAAGGCTGTAGCTAAAGACATCTTGGAAACCTCAGAGGACATACCAGCTGTTGCTGGACCCCCGAGCAGGCATGACGGTTCTGAAAGGTCTGAAGATGAAGGAGCTGCACGGAAGAAGAGAAAAGAAGAGAAGCGGAAGGCGAAAGAAATGCGAAGGGAATCGAAACGTGCTCGAAGAAAGGTAGCGTTTCAAACTTCCAGTACTTGTTGTATCTGGGGATCACCGTGTCAGCTGTGGAATATTCAAAGTCCGTTTATTCGAGATGATTGCCTTTAAGTTGTGTTTCACGATAGTAGGTCTGAGAGAAAGATCGGAATGAACGCGATGTATAGATGAGATTGTTGTATATATCCTCGTGTATTATGTAAAGAACACATCCAACCTGGAAGTTCTGTATCTTAAAATTTGAATCAAGAGTTTAGCAACATAAGAGTGAATTGTATAAGCAAATAGGACATTAACTTTGCAGCACAGAATGAAGTTTTGCTCGTGTCTTTAACAATCTCTGCGTTGACGATGCGAGTACCAATAGGATGAAGTGTGAGGAGAGCCGTTCATAGTCAAACATTAGAAATTTTTTTCGGTCATATAGATGTCTTAATCGCTCATCAGACGACGGCGGGGCCGACGATTAACTTTAGGTATTTCAACAAATAACAATCAAATATAACAACATACCATGGTACGAGCCAGTGACACCTTGATGTAATTCAAACAGCTACTTCACGGCTCCCAGCCGGCGGGTTGAGAAGTGCCAGATGTGACAACACAGTTCACAATAATGCCGCGTATATTTAATTTCGCATATCTATTCACTATTCACCGTAATTCCACGTAACTGCGAGGCGGGGGAAGGGCTTTAGAGTTCACGAAAATTTCGATGAAACCCCGCTTTATACTTGGCTTGGTCTTGGCTCCAGGCCGTAGTTTCCAATAGCCATCGCTAACCAAGAATTTGACTCAACGCCTCTTGACGTTTTCCAGATAGATAGTTATACTTTCACCTGAGAGCATTATAACGTCCTGGAACATCATCTTGAGCATCAGACTAGCCTCTTAAGAATAATTAAGACCTTCCCATATCTGCTGTATTTGACAAAGATTGTGTGACTCCGCTGTCTACCCTCTCTTCTCCCTTAGTGCTGATGTGGATCGTCATATGTTCGATCATACGTAATCTTGAAAATTGAGACTCTGATTGTGAAACGAATTGTCAACGAAGTATGTCAAGATGTTTGAAAGAAATCTGAATTATCATTTGAGCATATTAAATTGCAGATTTCATTGTGATGTAGAGAATCTTAGTCATTTCATCTCTGATGTTTGTACTATAAGTAACCATTGAATTACCATTATCCACATTTTTCATCTTAGTGAGCGTTACTTTTTGGCCAAACGCTCATGGTGAGTGTAAGAGCTGCTTTGCACAATCCTTGTCCACATAGATCATTCTAGTCCTGCTTTATTCAGAGTTTTTCACAGTTTCTGACATTCGTTTTTACTTGTGAACATCAAGTCCCTGGTTGTCTCATTCCACATACTGGTGTGTTCACAAGGCTATTACATGCATTTTGTAGAGAGATTAGTCTATACCTTGGCTCCACGCACCACACAGTATGGCTCTAAGATCAGTGCCTAGCGTGATAATGTTTGATGCATGAGAGGAGGATGAATTTCTTTTGTTCGTTCAAAGAGAGAATGTGCATTCTGGTACTATCTTGTAGCCCCATGAAGCTGTCCAGGCTATTCATTTCAAACATTTTACAGCTCAAAGTTCGTGTCTTGTCTCTTTACTCAGTGAAACACGTAAAGGACGAAGCTCCTCATGCATTCTTGACATATGTTCGAATGTCGTAGCTACAACATTTTTTCTTATCTTTCTCCTTTGCCACTGTCATCAGCAGTCTACTGCAAAGCATCCTGTCTCCATGCCAAAACTCCTCACCTAATGGCCCCAATGGTTTCGTATATGAATTCGTTGTCATCATGCTTTTTAAGTTTTATTGATTTGAGAAGTAACACAGTTCTACTCTCCACACTCATCTCTCCTGATTGACGATTAATCAGCAAATGAGGAGATTAACCATGAAGTACAGACTGGAACTATGGAGCTAAAAGCAGCACCAGTCTGCACTCGGCCGCTCAATCTGATTCTCCTGGAGGGCTAGTAACCACTACATGATAGACAAGTGACTAAGTGACCAAGTATGCTAAGTTATCAGTGACTTCTTAACCAAATTATCCCTGTACTTTTCTTTAACATTAGTTTAGTTTCTCCTGTGTACTGGACATCTTGCGTCTTGTCCTTCTTCTATCCCCGCTGTACAGAACTTGGAGCTGGTGAGTCCATGTTTGATACAGCGTGTCGATTCGAGTGCAAACTGTACGGTTTGCCTGCATAGGGAGTAGGTACCGAGAAGTGTCTTGACTTTATTCTGTTCCCCACTAAATAGTCGGTGCTTTCGAACGTGCAGGCCTTGAAGGAAGATAAAGGCCATAGGAGTAAGTGTGACAGGAGGGACTCTACGCTTCATGGCAGACTTGAAGATAGAGGCAGGAGGAGGCACGATAAGGAGGAAGCGAGCTCAGATCATACTAAGATAAGGAAGGAGGGGAACGGGAAAACAAGCTATGATAGTAGTGATAGCGATAGCAGTAGAGGGAGGGGACATGGGTTGAGAAGGGGTCATAGCACTATAGACTCAAGACCATTGAACGTCAGAAATGAAAGTACTAACGAGAACCACAGAAGGAGAAACATCGACTATGACAGTTCTAGTGATGATGAGCCTTCACGGCGCCCTAAAAGATATAGAACAGAAAAATCACCTACCCCGAGGGTTCATGAAAATAGGAGAAATGAACCTGAGAGGGATTTAGTAAATTCCTCAGGTTCAAGTGGCGATTCAATTATTGATAAGCGGCGTAGGAGGACAGGGAGAGAGGATTCACTCAATGGTAACTATCAAAAGCAAATGAGGCACGACTCTGATGGTGAAGGTTATGTAAACCCTAGTAAGGAAGGCCAGCTCAGGAGGGAAAGGGATCGGAACTCACCTGTTCGCGATCATCACAAGCAGAGGAGACACGATTCGGATCGCGAAGAGAATGTAAGCCTTCACAGAGAAGACAAGAATAGGAGGTTAATGGAACAGGAATCCCCTAGTCGTGATCATCAGACGCGGAGGAGACACGATTCTGATAGCGAAGGGTATGCTGAACCTCATAGAGAAGATCTCCATAAGAAGGGGTGGGAACGGGAGTCACCTCTTCACACCATTCCAAAGCATAGGAGACATGATTCTGACGAAGAAGATTATGTGGCCTCTCACGAAGATCACCGCATGGAGGAAAGGAAAGAGAAAACATCAACCCCTAGATATCAAAAGTCGAGTAGGTTCGATTCTGATAGGAAAGGATATGTTCATTCTTATAGAGACAGAGTGAGGTAAACCTGTTTGGGAAGCCTCTTAGATCATGAGACCAGTTCATGTTCATCAGTCAGCCCTTGTACATTTATTTACTGGAAAAGGCGAAATTTGTGCCAGTTATTTTGTGTCAAGCATGCTGTGTATACATGGGGTACTGTGCACAGCAGTGTGGAGAACTAGCAGTATCCTACTTACTTCCCTCTTCGGCCCCAACATTCCATGTTCAAGTACGAAAAGTTCTTCACTTCTGGACAACATTGTCGGCAAACCGAGTCATCTCGTAGCTTACATGAAGTGTAATGGTGAACACACCATCACTAAGTAGGAGTAAACTTTGTTAAAGTTTCCACTGTCTTGGTAAATTGCAGCGTGGAATGTACATAAGAAATTCGAAGTGCGTTGCAAGCAGGAATCGTCAAGTTGCCCGGGTACCGGATAAATGCCGTGCGAAAGGAGTCCTCCCAAGGCAGCCAAACACTAACATGGTGTGGCCTTTCTGCCTGTCAGTCACATCGTGAGGAGATGAAGTCACAAACGGAGCTTTCGACTATTACGAAAGAAAGTGCGGTGTGCAGTGGACCCTGGACCAGTCAGCAATGACGAAGAGCTTGCTAAAGATGTTCTCTGTGCTCTTTGACTAGCCTAAACCGTGTGAATATTCTCATCATGCTTATCGTTCCCACTAGAGGAGAAGGGTACGTCTAGCCTTTCAATATTCAGAGACAACTCAATCATGCACAGTCTGCAGAGACTCATCTCACTTCGGATGTACCTTGTAGATATGAATCTTACATATGCTCACTTTAAAGGAGGCATGCTCTGAACTCCATCCCGTTCCACGTCTCAACCTTTCCAGACCTTCCACACGATCACTACCAAAGTGGGGTGATCCCCAGCCGCATTAAGGCCATCGTACCTCAACAGAGTTACCACCTGATTCGTCCCGAGCTCATAAGGCCCTCGAACTCGGGGGTGTCACTCAGGGGTGTCCGACCGGCCCCACAGTGGGACGGCATGTCCACTCCGCCAAGTAAAGACGAGAAAGTAGCGCCAACGACTGTGAACTAGTTACTAGTGAGCAGCGAGTGAAAACAGCAGCAGAGCCGATGCTCGCTGCATTCGGAACGCTGGGTAGATGGGACGGAAGTAGCACATGGGGCGATGCTTCGTGGGCAGGAGAGTGGGCAGGAGAATGGAGGGGTCGGTCAGTCGGTTGGCTTCTGGGCCCAAGGAATGAAGGAGGGGAAGGAAGGAAGGAGGGGAGAGGAGGGAGGGGAGGGAGTAAGATATCCGTTATCGGCCCACAAGAGTGAGTGATGAGTTGAGAGCATGCATGGGCGAATGAATGATTTCCTTTACCCCACAAGACCCGCTAGCCAGTGCTGCAGTGGGTGGCGGACTGTGGTGTGCGCTGTACAGTACTAGAATGCTCTTGAAAAAACGCACATTGTGTCTCTATCTTAGCCAGAGTGCATGACACCATGGGAGTCGTCAAGGCCAAGGAGGGAGGACGGAAGCATTGAAAGAAAAGAAGCTTGCAACAAACGAGTAAGCAAGTAAGGAATGACAGAAGTGAGGCTGGGTGGGGCCTTGCGGGCTGTAAGTGTGAGTGTGGATGTGAGGGAGTGTGTTCTCTTTGCGAAACGCTTTCCAGCAGCATGGCATGTGAAGGCACTTGGAATGTGTTAGTCATTTGGCAAACAGGGACGAGCTGCAGATCATACAGGCGAAGAAATGCTGGGATCCGGTGGGGCCTTATGGGCTCCAGATCAGCGAAATGGAGTGGAGAGCTTGAAATCAACACCTCCATGTTTCGCAGCTGCTGCTGTTGCTGTTGCTGCCGCTGCTATTGCCGGGTCAAAAGCGAACGAAAGGAAAAAAACCTCGAGTCCGTGGCTCGAGCTTAGGCTTTGGCTCAAGCTTGAATCACGAAGACCTTGCTGCCTGGCCTACCAAGAAGGATTGTTCAGTGCAACACGGGATGGCGTCACCTCGCTGGCTACTGTTTCGAAACATCTAATGCTCCACGTGCCTTTCATGCAGCTGCACCTGATTCTGCAGCATCCAAAGAATAAGACGAGCAATAGACCAGAGGCAGCAGAAGCAGCAGCAATAGCAACAAGAAACAGTAGTAACAATCTTCGTAGCAGAAGCATGAGAAGAAGAGAAAATGGAAGAATGGGCCTAGGAGGGGAAAAAGAAGAGAAGACGAAATTCCGATGCTGTACCTACGAACTGCAATCTTCACCTTTTCGGTCCTTCACAGCTCGCCCTCTTGCTTCCCTGCACAGGGTCTGTTTGGCTGCTGCTTGCATCCAAAATCTGAAGCTGACAAGCACACATAATAATACAGAGCTCTAGGCTGGGGGGTAGGCTTTCTGATCATGACGGGCTTTCGCGGCGAGTCTATGAATACGAGAACGCAGTCATGTCAGTCGGTCAATCACTGACTGTCTATCTCTCTCGGTTCATTTTCAATAATTTGCAGTAATATTTTGTCTTTTCTCATGCGGATGGCGATGGTGGGCTTGACGTGGAAGAGAGAATGAGGGAGGGGCTGCGGTTGCTGTCTCCTGGCTGACCCATCCCCGGGCAGCAAGGTGTTCAGGATCGAGGCTTTGGGATCAGATTTGATTTCAATCATCTCTGGGTTCCATGAACAACTGGAGCCCTTGTATTCTCTCGGTCGCTGCAGTGCACCTGCCCCCTCAGTCATCCCGGTGTCCAGATTAGCTTTCCGAGGCCAGCGCCATTGAAGGCGAGGGCAAGGGCCAACGAAAGTGGAGGGTTTCTCTCGCTCGCTGTTCATCTTTTAACTCTTACCAAAGCAATGGGAGGGCAGGGAGGCGTGGTTTGATTCTGTTCTAATCCGATTTCTTGCATCAGACCCCGGCAGCAAAAGCAGCAACAGCAGCAGCCACATTCTCCTCAAGGGAGTGCTCTCCCTAACACTCTCATGAATCTCATGGGAATATGAGTTGATGGATTCTTGTGGGCTGGGATTACTAGTAACCTACGACGGAGCTGCTGGCTCGCTGCTGTTGTGGCGTGTCGTCCCCTAGACTAGCGTGTGCTCACTCGCGCCATAGGTAGTAGACACGATGAGAGATGGAGTAAGGGAGCGAGGGAGAGGAGGCAGCTTCCTTACAGTAGGACACGGCGAGAGAAGGTAGGCGATGGCTGAGGTATTAGAGTTAGACTGGAGCCTGAGGACTAAGCGTTTTCTCTACGAGATGAGAGGCCTCGGGATAAGAGCCACAAACACGTGAAACAGATGATGTACAAGCTAAGGAAGGAATGGATCGGAGGGGAAAATAGGGGCGTGAGGATGTCCACTTTCCCGGCTATGAAAGAGGAAAGAGTGTTCAATTGTCCAACGCACGCTCGGTTTGCAGGGCGGGAGCTTCGGGGCTTGGCATGCATGGAGAAGGGAAGCGAAGCGAAGGAAGGGACGATGGGCGAGCCCAGAGATGACTTGTATATGAAATTCCCCCTTTCTCTGGTGCTGCCCAACAGCTGGCGCAAGTTTCTCTTCAGATTCTCAGAACATTCAGTCAATTTTCAGGACTCGGGACTGAGAACTCGGAGGCTCGATTTTTCTGCTCCTATGACTCACTAGCGCAGCTGATCTGGTCGGTCCCACCTTCAATCTTATCATGTTCTTCTCACGGTTGCTCAGTTTCGTTACAGGCAGACATCTCCTTCGCCCGGGCCTACTCCTCTTCTCGCCTCCTCTCCTCCACCTCCTCTCCTCCTTGGCTCTGACCTACCCGGCCCACTCTCACTGTTGTTCTGTTCTGCGAGATAGGGCTGCATCGAGATGATGTCAGTAGTGAACATGAGGAGGAACGGCGGGAGGCCTGCCCCTGCCACAACCGATACCTGCATTTGGATTATACTTCCTTCCTTCTTCTCTCCACTGAGTTGCCTAATCCAGAGCCATCATCTCCATAGTCCGGTAATTGAAAACTCCGTAGATAGAAGAATAATAGTTTATGGACATGAAAGCAAATCGAACTTCAAGACAAAGTCAATAATCTGCTCTTGGGCGATGCTGCTGCTGTTGGTATTCTTCGAAACATGGATGAGGGAAACCCGAGGACATTAATGCTTGCGCAGCATGAGGAAGTGTTCACGGTCTACCTTCGGATTGGAATTTCGTTCGTAGCCCATGAAATACCACTTATTGGACTTGCATTAATGCCACACCATGGACACATGTTTCTATACGTGTGAAAGATTTTATATTCTTTAACAAAGTGATCTGAAAGCACATTCGAGGTCATACGACTTGGCTCGAATATATATAGTCCTAGAGCTAACGCAACGCAGGTCTTTCGTTTGGAATAAACTTCCTCACGCCTTCTCCCTCCGCACGCACAGCTGAGGCTACGGCATCGCATGCAATGCACAATGAGTACAATCTCATTGTGCCTGGAATCGATGAAGAGAATGTTGAGGAATAACTGAATGAATGGAAAAGCTGTGTATGACCGGTCTAAGCCCAAGACTCCAGCCCGGCCAGCGTTACAGGAGTTCATAAAACGATTTAAGGCATGAACTCCCACCTGAAGACAGCAAAGCAAGCAGAATGAATAGGGGAATGTTTTTTGGACAGAATCACCGTTCCATCACGTTCCTCTTTCTACCAGCAAAATTATGCGAAGCAAAGCAGAAGAATCACAAGTAGATCGTCTGATCTCGACGTGACATACATTGAGAAGTACGGTGGTTTCAAAGAATCAACTTTGAATACTGCATGGAGGCAACAGCCCCCACTACGAAAAGAGCCGATGAAAGGTGGGGCAAAGGTGAAACATCGCATGTGCTGATCCATCTAACTCAAAGTTGAATTCACATGTTGGAACTCCAGGATACTATCCCGTTACCACTATTTTTACACAAGAATGCATAGAACGAAGAACTTTTAGGCTTCAAATCGATAGTTCAAAGAAGAATGTAATACAGCGTACGAGCGTACTCGCAGATCCAGATGATGAATTTGCGATGTGTCTAGCAGCTATCTTTATTAAACTGCTAAAATTTAGCAACTCGGAGAAGCAAAACAGGCCGCACCCATTGCAAAGGTGGTTGGTCTAAATCTGTATTTACTCAAGCTTGCATCAAGCAATCGGTTATGCATCCAATCGCACTGCAGCTGCTGCTATCTGTTCACATCTTGCTCATAGCCAGGCTCGGAACGCCTACGATTCCTTCGCTTCGTGATTTTGACTGAGAGAAGAGAGCTAAGTGGGTGGAGGTCCTTGTCCTTGTCTCCTTCCTTCTAACTGATGGATTGCTGAATCAAGCATGTGCATAGCTACGTGCACATGTGACAGCAATCTTAGCTCTCTCTCTCTCCCTCTCATACATACACACACTGATTTAGAGAGAAAAGTGAAATGATGATTCTAACAAGTGAGGAGACGGTTTGCTTGCTGTGGTGGAGGTGGTGATTCTTAAAATAGACAGACACCTTCATGCCCATGCGCGACGGTGTCTGCACTTTCGTGAGTAGGCAACATCTCCATGCCTCTCTCCCCCAGAACCTCTGGCCAGGAAGATCATGAGGACTTGGAACATGTCCTACGACTGGAAGAGAACATGCCGAATTTCGAACGTAAGATTTGTCATAGCAAGTCCCCGAAATTCAGTCCTCATTTGCCGAAAGATGCTGGCCACTTGCTGTGATGGTCACTCGCTGGCTCATGCAGCTGAAGCTTTAGTCAGAGCTCCGAGCACCGTCCTGTCCCATCAGACTCTCCAGATCAGAGAATCACTCCCCTTGGCCGGAAGGAGTCGACTCACCCTTCGATTGATTAAGCTTTTGATCGCGGTTGCTGGTCTGAACCAAATGCTCGTGGGACTAAGCTAGCTAGCCAGAATTCTATCTCATGTTCGATTTCTCGAACACCGTGATCGTGAAATGCTACCTGCAGTCTCCAAAGAGATCATGGTAATGTGGCATGGCCGGCACCATCTCTACCTCTCTATGTCCCCGCCTCTCACTCCCTCCTTCTCACTCCGTCTCTGTCTAATGTGACAAAACCAACATGCCAATCCTGGGCCCTTTTCGTGGCTCGCGGCCATTTTCACCCCACCGCTAGAAGTGCTCAAACGGACTCACTGATCCGCAAACAAGAGATTGCACTGACATTCGACAGAGACTCGGATGATTCGACAGCAGGAAATGCTCAGAAGTCGGTACTGAGCTGTTATTGTTGATGCCGTTGATGATGAGGTTGTGGTTGTGGCTGTTATTGTTGTTGATGAGAGGAGGAGGTAACGAGAACTCCGGTACAGGTCCCGGAGAAACCAAGCCTGTGAGAATGTCCATGTCGCTGAATCCATTGGTATTCTGAGACATATTGTAAGCACCCGCCTGACGTTTCTGGCTCTGAATTGGTGTGGGCTGTTGCGGCACCGAGGCTGGATTCTGAGCATTCGAGCTGAAATTGAAGCAGCTCGCCTGCAGCGACGACCAATTGTCCTTGTATCCGCTCAAGCTTTGCATCGGATCCACCATGACTCGAGACTGACTGTGGCTGCTGCTTCTGGAATTGCGACTCCCAGCACTGCACGCCTGGGACCTGAAGAATGCAGCTGAGTTTTCCGCTGGTAGCCCATGGTGATTCTGATGAGGGTGTGAGGAGCCGAAGTAAGAGGGTAGTCCGAGGGGCTTGCAGGTGTTGTCAGATGTCGTGGACGACTCGTTGGATGAGAAGAGGAGTGCAGATTTGGCCATCACGTCGCTGTGACTGTCTGCAACGTGAGAGGCCGAATTCGACGACCTGGTCGACGCCTCGGAGCAGGTCTCGGCGGCTGCGGAGGATTGAATGGTATTCGTATCTGCAGAGCTGGAGAAAGTTCCATCGGATGATATCGAGGTCAGCGATTTGGTCTTGAGGGCTCGTTTCCTGCTGCCGCTGCCGCTGCCGCTGCCACTCCCACTCCGTTTCGACTTGCCCGTGAGCTTCTGCACCAGCTCTCTGAAATTGGCCACATCCGTTTTAATCACCTTGGGAGCGAAGATGTGGATGACGCGTACGGTGCCGGGAGTCGATGCCGGGAGGTGCGACCAGTCCCTGCGAGTGGCGGCACTGCTTCCATTGCTCGACGACGGTTTCTCGATCGCGTGAGATTCTCGTCGCGGACTCAACATGGTGGTGGCGGATTCTTCTTCTTCTGCAACAACTGCTGCTGCTGATTGTTGTTCCGCTGAGGATTCAAGCACCTGCTGAACAGCTGAACTGGTTGGGCTGAATCTGATCCACCGTGCACACTACAGTATGGTGAATGGCGATTGCCAAAACGAAGGAATCTGCTCGTGATGGAAATTCTCGGGGAAGGAAATCAGAATTTCTGATATCATGAGCCTCGCCCGCTCACGCTCACCGTGAAGAAGAAGTATTAGAAGAAGAAGAAGCAGAAGGAGAAGGATCCTTCCTTTTCCTCACTCCGAGACTTGTATCTCACGTCACTTCCGCTGCACTTTTTCCCAATCGTCTTCGAACGTGTCCGCCGTAGTGAAATTTAAAATGTAGGACGTGTTATGCGACACATGTGGACGCAATTGCACTCAACTCGAATTTGTCGACGTCAGTGCAGCTTTCTCCAGCGCTCTCTTCGTTCTCTCTCTTCTCACTCTCTCACTCTCTCTCTCTCTCTCTCTCTCTCTGGGTGGCTGTGGCTGACTGAGTGGCGGGGCTGAGGGCGGGGTTCAATTAAAATCAACAGATTATTCTTTGCGACCAAGGTCTATGAAGCTGCATTCTCTGTTCATCATCGAGGGGAATGAGCGTTGACGACAGAAACTGTGGATTCAAATAGTTTGGAGAACGACAAGGCAAATGATCTGTCTGATCGGATTCCGCTACCGCAACAATGGACTGGACTGGACTCGCTCGCTCACTCGCTCGAATACGCACAGAATCGCACACGGGGAGAGAGTGAAGTGAGCTGACGAAGAAGGCGAGCCAGACTGTCCGGACGCCAGTGACAATGCTCCGAGCTTCTCTCTGTGTAAATAGCGTCGCGGGTGCCCATGTCACTCGCACACTCGGCCCCGAGGCTGCGAGCAGACCGCGCGCAGACAGCGAGCGCGAGCTCTCGGACAGGCCTCCAGCGTCTCGAAGAACCTGTCCCGCCAAGGGTGGCAAGCGAGCCGCGCACGCAGACAGCGCGCGCGACCGGGCGACCGACTGCCGTCCAGTCGACAACCGGCAAGCAGAAGGAACGAAGGAGAGGAAGAGGAAGAGGAATAGAAGAAGGAAGAATAGAATGCTTTCGGCTCACAGGCAGGGGGAAGAAGGGCGCGGGGTCGGGGATAGAGAGATAGATAGATTGATGATGGAAGGGGGGGGAAGCAAGGTCCGGATGCTGCTCGGCCGAGCTGGTCGGTGCGCGAGGCAGATCTCGCGAAAAGCCGAGCGGTTGCCGCACCGAAGTCCCCCCCCCCCCCCCCCGGCAGAGACTGATCTGCTGCTGCAGCGTAGCTAGGCGGCGCGCGGGTGTCCACTCCAAACAAGACAAGCAACGCTCTCAATGCTCCCGCGCTGACCTGAGTGCTCGCTCAGACCCTCGGACCTCTCCTTAGATACTGTACATACACCCCAGGATACGGTACGGTACTGTGGAATAGCCCTCCTCCCTCCAGGGCCTCGCCTCGGCCTACTCTATCTCGTACCGGGATAGACCATCCCGTCACCGGCTCCTCGCGCGCCATCGCTCCGTGTGTCCGTCCGCGCGCGATGTGTCAGTCGCAGTCCGGTCAGAAATGAAGCGCGGTCGCTTCTTTTTAACCGCGGTTGGCATGAGTGCCGGAAGGAAGGAAGGAAGGTGCGGTCGTGCCTGGTCGTAGAGGTCGCACGCCGTGCCCGGACGTACTGCGATCCGGTGACCGCCTTCGGAGCCTTTCGCGGCGTTCGGCTCCGCCGCGCGCCACGTCAGCCGATGCCAGCTCTGCGCGTCCGCCCGCGCCGTCTGACTCCCTTCCCTTCTCCTCGCTGCGGACTGTGCAGCTCTCACAACGCTGGGCTGCTGACTGCAGGGCAGGGGGCAGTCGCTGCTGTACTCGGTACGCAGCCATCCTCCTCCTCCTGCTGTCCTGCCCTGCCCTCCCGACTACGTTCCTCCCGTGACCTCCAAAGTCGATTCGGCGTGGCGCTTTTCGCAGCCACCGTCCTTCTCGACCGCGGGATCTGCACAATCCAATCCGCGCACCCGAGCATGTTGGGCCGGCTCTACTGTGGTACTTCCGACTGCCGTGCCGCGCCGCGGTATGGCCGGCGTGCTGGGGCTGGGGCTGGGGGAGGGACGGAACCGACAAATGGGTTCTAGAACGAACGAGGCCCGTTGTCGATCCAGAGGTCAAGGCGCTCCGGGCGCTCCAGCTGACAGCGATCACCTCAGCGCTCAAAAGTGCTACACCAACATTCTTCTCCCTCTTCACGTTTTAAATTGTCCAATGCTTTTGGATTTCCTCGCCCTGCCCTGGATATTTTCCATTCATTCATTCTCTGCATTATTCATGCTTTCTGTGCATTCTCGCCTGTACTTCGCGTTCTTCGTCTTCGCCTGTAAGCAAGGCATCTGCACCGTTCGATGGTAATGCTTATTCTCTGTCGACTGACTTTTGTTGTTATTATATATTATTATTTGATTAAATATACATGTATTCCTACATTCATACACATTCAGGTATCGTTGCACTTGTACACAGTAGACGTCAGACACCTCGTGCTGAGAATGTAAGTAAGTGCGGGATCATGTCACGTCGTTCTTGAGAGAATTTCATTTCATAATCCCTCCCTCCATCCGAACTCCTTCCAAAACTTCGAGTTCAGTCTCTTGACACTGTTTTGGGTTGCTGTCATTCTGAGACTTAGTAAGATAAGCGAGAAAATATACTCTTAAGTGCTTCTTCATACAGTGCATTCTGCATGAGATTTATGTATGATTGTTAATCAGATGGCTGTCATTCTTGGAGGTATGTTGTTCTAACCACGACTTGCATGAGAATGTTACATGCATGTCTGTTCAGCTGAACCTGCATTGTCCATCGTGGATTTGCCATACCAGCAATCTCGTAAGTTCAGAATTTTCCTTGCATGAGAAAATCAGTCCGTTGGTTATTTTATGAGAATACAATTTTCATCAGAAGAAAAGATGCCATAAGATTAATACACAGGCAGATACATGTATCGACTATTCTGCCAAATCAGATTTGATTGCATGCCAATTGTTAGAATCAAAAAAATTGAAAATCAGATCAAGAAACACGAGTAAGGTGAAGCTTCTACTGCATGCACATCAGCTTTTCCAATTTTTTTTCTTCCGCAGTTCTTTTACAGGGAAAAATAAGTGACGGAATGGAACCAACTACATCATACGTATAAAGTTGAAGAGGATTTTGGCTTTCGTAGACAAACTTGGGATAAATTTTTACAAGAAATAGCTACTTTCTTTCATATGTCTATTCATCTATTAAGGAAGTCACCTTTTTCACTAAGGCTTCAAAGATCAAGGTGCACTGGTATTGTCATTTGCGCACGTCAGAAACAAAAAAAACCCTCATTTCCTTTTGAAAACAATATCATGTATCATCTTCAATTGGTTCCCAGAAAATGTGTTGTCAAAGTAAAAAACTTTGTTAATAATAACGTAAACCTAGTCCTCGCTGAAATATGAGGAAGGAAATAAGTTTGTCCCAGTAGATCTGGTCTTACATCCAAAGGGCCACCCCTTAAGGGCTTTTGCTCAATTTGGTTCAGACCTTGATATACACTTACAGAAATGTATCCCTCAGCTATCGATGTGAAATGGACAATTAAATAGAACATTAGCAATGCAGTACGGGGGATGTGATCGTCATCGTTGATTTCAGCTACACTATTGTTTTTTGGGGATAATGTTATCATCATATATTTTTTTCTAGATGTACCGCACATTTACCACGAAGAACAAAAAAATATCGAAAAGGGCTAAGTAAAAATCATCTTCGATGTGAGGAAACGAACTGCTGTAAGGGATTGTACTATACTCAGTTGCGATTATGTGGCACAGGTTGATGTATACCAGAAAAAAAGGAGTTGCGATTCATAACAAGACTGTATTCTATATTTAAAACCATTGTCAAGAAAAGTATATAAACGCTTGGGAGTAAAGAAGTTGGAGGTAAATTATTGTGAAATCATTGAACTCTATCCATCAGATATTCATTCCAACTGTCAAATGCGAACAAAATTCATATATCCCCACGACCTTTTGCTTTCACAACCCATGGTAAAATAGAATATTATTGTAAAGTCAAAGGTGACAGGCAGAACCGAAGCACTCCGAACACGAGCCGTGTAATCAAACGGAGGCATCAAAAAGTAAGCAGAGAGGCTGAAAGTACGTCCTTCAAAAGAAGTAATAGGATCTAGAGCACCAGGACCGACCGGGCGGGCAGGTCGTGGTTCACCTTGCTGGAGCCTTCGCGTCCTTCGTGGTAGCAAGACCGTAAGAGGGATGGAGAGAGATAGAGAGAGAGAGAGAGATTGGGGATAGGACGTATGGTCCCCAATGCGAAACGGCTCGTGAGCGGAACCGATCGATGGAGAGCAGCAAGGCAAGGCAGGCAGCCTGGCGTCAATGTGAGGCACGTCCCACGGAAGTGACCTGGAGAACACAAGCCCGGGATATGGAAATATAACTCCTCTGGAAAATATCCGAACGTACCAAAAGAACGGTTGTGGAGAAGAAGAATTTAGCATGCAACCCATATGAATAAAAATAAAAATAAAAAAATCAATCAATCAACATCCTATCACCTCTACTATAATTTTTGTATATAGTCTTTCAGATTTACATATACATGAGTGTTGCATCTACGGCTATTATCATTACATCAGAAGAGTTAGAAAGTTTTCATATGTCACTTTCATATCACACGCAAACTAAATCGAGCCCTTTCTTGATCATTTTGAGTAATTCAAGAGGGTACAAGGAAGAACCATTACGGAGGTCTTTCTACACTGCCTTAGATACTCTAGTAGCTATAAATTCACAAGAATGTCTAGTTCCTACCCTTTCAACTTACTCAGATTTTAAAATATAGTTGATCTTTTGCTATCACTCCTGAATATTCCATCACAATCTTCAATAGCACACGCAAGTATGTCAACTTGTTGTCTTGAGATGAATGTCAATAAATGTATGGGAGTGCATACACTGCCTTTGCTTGTGCCTCTGACTTGAGACAAGTATACATAGAAACAAGTGAATACATTCACATATCTCAATGTCAAGAATATGTTCATGAAGGTAGTCGATCTTGGTATGAAATCAAATGCAACACACTTCCTATCCCAATTATACAAACGTGTCTGCTACAAAAACACTCCACAAAAACACATTATATAATATGTCGTAGCTCATATTGTTTGAAAGTCTCAAAACACTTGCAGTTTCCAAAGGAAGAGAATCATCAATATACATATATGACACACTCTTCCAATTGCAACAGTGGTTAATTTCGAGTTAAACTTTAACTCGACCTTGTCCAAAACCTTGCCTCTATGTGATGATCCGATCGGTCATGATGACACACTTTTTCTCTCTATATAGCTCTACGGCTGTGAAAATCTATAAAGTATGACATCTCGATTTAGGAAGCGAGTGCTTTTCTGTGGGAGTATAAAAAGTGTAGACAACATAGGTTGTTTACCGTAAAGAGAAAACAATATCTGACAAAAAATTTGTTGTGGAGATGTGTCAAAGACAGACACTTAAATAGACACAAGTAGCAACAAAAATATCATTACTCTGGAAAGATCTGTTCATTATTGCATGAATTATATCAGTTCGACAAAGTACTGAAGACAAATCTGCTGGCCTCAATCGAATTTCACTTTCCAAATGCCGTATTTGTTGATATCGATTGAGGTTAGAGATGGTATGAGCAAGGAACTCAGAAGTGGAGAAAATAGTATGCCCATTGCAAAAGTGCTCGTTCAAGTGCACATTGGTGCCCAAAGAACGGCCGACAAGAAGCTCCTTGTCTGAATGACGTCATTAAGGAATTGTCCCTCTTCTGCCAACTGTCCGCTGCTCTGGCGCCTGTCGGGCCTACCCGAAGTACAGTGACTTGCCTAATTCTACTATGACTGCTCCGCGCTATCACATTTACGACTGTGTTTCACCGACTTCGCACCCTCATCTGAACCACGTACTTGTTGGTGAACTGCTAATCCATCGGATACTTATGTATGAGAGCATACACACAGCTGATTCGTTTCTTGAGAATAAGGCCAGAAAAAAGTATTATATTATAGCGTGTATTTTTTCAATGGCTAGTTATTGTCATATGTAAATGCTGTTAATAAATCGTTTAAATACGGTTGTGTAGCTGTAGAAATCAATCAGGAGGGGCTGTGATTCTTAGTGCTAGCGATTGCATCGTCTGGTATGAAGATAAACGTCTTCTCATCGACTGGCTGAGGAGATGTAAAGGGCTAGTGAATACTTCTGTTCATTATAAACAACTAACAGCAGGCGACGTGTCGCACACCTAAAATTGTTTTCTTGTGTTGGGATTTTCATACAACGCAGTCGTATCGAATCAGAGTGTGCATAAGCTACAGACAGTACAATTCCCATCTATAATATGTCTTAGATGGACCGTCACCATTAGATTTTAATTTACATGCAGTGGATATTGGAGTAGCAATGGGCAAGTGAGAGAGAACTACGGCAAGCGGTAGTTGTACAATCTACTTTCCATTTGCCCTCCGGCTCCATTTTGGATTTTGCCTCGATACGATTACATAATCAGCAAATATATTTTTGTGGTTTGACTTACTTTCTTTGTCTCAAGCGTCCAACTTCTCATTGGATTCACTTGTTCATTAGATTCTCCTCTGCTGTCGTATACGGGTGTCGAAGTGAAATGTACGCTTCTATGTAAAGACTTCAGCCAGTTAATTTTGGGAAAAAAGAAAAGGTTATTGCGAGACTCGGCAATCAGTTAAGGCCATGGTTTGGATATCGGCATGTCATAGTGTTCATGGTAAAAATACACCACCACATCCGATGACCTATTTTCATTCTTTTCTTGCAAGGCTTCAATGCACCATTTTCGAGATTAAATCTGGATAAAAATTCGGGAAAGGGGAAATAAACTGCATGAGATTAAATTACCTTATCATAAAAAAACTTTTTTTATTACCAAAATGTTCTTCTCGTTCCAAAAATAGATTCTAGGAAATATCTATAGAAAGATCCCTCATTTAGTGTGAAATTACAAAGTACACAGTAATCTGTGATCCACCAAAATGAATATATAAATATGCTATTGGATTACCCCTAAATATACGAAGAATTGAAGGAAATTTTCAGAAGAAATCACAAGGACCGACTTGTTGATCATACTCTTACAAGAAGTCTCCACAAAAGGTTCAATGTTCCATCCGGATCCCTGATCTGCTGAAATCCGTGAATACAGATCTGGAGCCAATATACTCACTACCTTTCTAAACCTTTCCAGGAAAGATCATGATGGACGTGATTGGACGGAAGACAAACGGATAATGGATTCTTCTTACGCGGGTACCACATCGGTAGCAAAGGGGAGTTTGCGATGAGTCCGTCCGTCCATCCACAATGATGAAAACTGGCCCCTGAGCTTTCTACAACTAGAAGCTGGTAGTACGAGGCACCCAGCACCACGTGTCGACCGGAGGACGCATCGTCTACGAGATCAGGTCATCAGAGTCAGAGTCAGAGTCCGTCAGTCGCATTCACAGTCACGAAGGCGATGCGGTACAAAGGGTCGGCTGCATGCACGCAAAGATGCCATTTTCGTTGTCGCTCATTGATGAGCGGCCAGTACTTCGTAGCCAAATTCCTGTCAAAGAAGATGCGAAGGGAAGAGTGTATGGCCCTCCCCCGACGCAATGAAGCCAAGAAGCAAGCAACCTAACCAAGAGGCGAAAACGTAATCATGGTGGCGTTGATGAGAGGGGCAATTCAGATTAGTCAGGTTTTCCTGAACTGCATCAGGGAAAGGGAAAGAAAGGGATGGAAGAGGATGGAACTTCGAAGCTCCAAGGAGATGTATGGATTCATGTATTAATGATGGAGTCCCATTCGAGAAACAAGTAAACAAACTCTCTTGTATCAACATTGTCCGACAGCAGAGTTTGCACATGGAACGATGTGTGTTCAAGTGAGAGAGAGAGAGAGAGAGAGAGAGAGAGAAAACATATTCGTCCGGTTCATTCGTGCCGATGCGCAAGAAGAGGACGATGGATGCCTTGGGAGCAGCAGCGAGATGTCCACAGTTGATTTCGGCGCGCTCGCATGTGCACCCAAACTGTTCGTCATTTTCTCTAGATTTCCCCACCACTTCCCCATACGATTCTTGCTTGTCATTCTCTCCACTTCTTTGGACTTCTCGACGTCGATCGACGTCCGCTTGTGTGATGAGATAATGAACGACCCGAAGCATCCCACCATACCTTCCAGCAAACCTCCTGCCTGAGCGAAACAGCTCTTATAATTAGAGCTGCTCGGCTAGATTCGAGCCCTTCATATTATTTGATATTCAGAAGAACATAAGACAAGGGGACAGGTAAAAAATTGTCACTTTCCCCCAAACTTTTGTTATAACACCAACCCATGGGTGGTTTCAAAGTGACTACCTGGTATGTAGTGAACTCTCTGTACAATCCTCTATTGAACGAAAGGTATGTTTCCGACACCTGTGCGCAGCCCATAGCCAAGGCCAAGAGTGGACGGTGTATCAGGGCAGCGGTACGGTAAGTGACAAAGAAAGAGGTTTGATCGACCGACCGACACCTAGAACTCGAACTACTGTGCTCCCACGAAGGAGTATTCAGAAGAATAAGAAGAGGTGCAGTACGAACGTATCGACTGAAGATGTTGCTTGATCATTAAGCCTCAGTAGCAGTTGTAAAACACACAACTCCTCGGGAAATTCATCATCGAGTAGTAGCTCTGGAAGCAGGTCTGTACTGTGCTCTAAAAACTTCTTTGTCCTCTGGTGTCTGGCCTTTCTTCCTCCTATAGCCCCATTCAAGATATGCTCCACACGGCGCTCGTCAATGTGGTGATCAGTGTATGTAGCAGTTGTTAGTAGGCCCAGGTCCTTATACTGTTTCCTTACGTGCAAGGTAGACAGCAGTTGGAGAAATGTAACGGACAGCATTTTTTTAATGTATCATGTCTCCTCGACAGACCAGCGTGCTGCAACGAAACGATCTTCAGCGCAGTCGAGTGAGAACATTTGTTGAACAATTGGTCTCCATTTGGAACGCAGAATCTTAACTATGTTCCATACTTTCTTCTTTTACTCTGTCAGTTCCCGGGTCGCTGCTGAAGCCTCAAGCCTCTTTGCACAAGACATCAAGCTGCATTGGACGCACTATGGAGTTGATTTGAGAACTTTTGAAGCCGATGGTGGGCTCAATGTCCATCCACGTGAGCTTCTCGTGAGAGGGCAGATAAAGTAGGACAGCTCTCTCTACATGGTAATGTTAGTTCATATAGTATCTCTGGAAACTGGGTTCTACATTGAAGTCATTTCCATCGATGGCTTGTGCTCGGCGACAAAACGAAGAAGTCAAGATCCAAATAACAGTATGTCACGGTCCAGTAGGAGTCAAGAGTAAGTTTTTTTAACAAATTTACAAAAGCGGTTGACAATCCTCGGCTCTATTATAGTGAGCTTCCAGATTTGTGAGGTTGAAAGAAATCTTCATCTCTGATCTATTTGCGAGGATCGGATAATTGATCCGACCCTGGAAAGCAGTCTAAAATGACTGTTTTTTCCTATTTGTAGAAAAAGCTCGTGCTTTTGCCCCATCGTAGTGCTCGGGATTTGAGATCATCAGAAATACATTGTTTTGCGGCAATCATGAAAATGTTACAAGACAACGAGATTCACTTGACATTCACTTGACTGGGTATCATATTCTCACAAATAAAATAGCTTTTCGGTCAGTAGTTCATAACGCATCTTTCCTGTCCAGAAGAAAAACCCGGTGTTAAAATGAAAACTTTGCTGTGGCGTTCACTGTTTTGCACGTGGAGGAGGATGATGATCGAGAACTTCCTTTCTCTGCCATGTGCTCATCCGATTACAAGGATCGAGTTGTCCTACCGATTCCCCATTCGAAGGAAACTATCCACGCTCATGTAACTCCACTCTGCATGATTCACAAGCTTATGTTCACGGAGAATCAGACCAGGTCTATTGCATGTGCATGGCACATGGTTTGGTTTGCAAGTGATCGAAGGGCATGACCGTGAGAATCTCGGTCCATAATTAAGTAGTGCCATATGATTTCTATTGTAGTTGTATCCATGAGAAGCCCCTCCCCGTACTGTACCGTCTAGATGACAAGATAGGGAATGTGGAGAATTGACTCGAATAAGCATGAACACTCATTGGGGACGACCAACGAGAGTTTATGAACGTTGAGCTCTATATCTCTCAGTTACCGAGGTCAGGCGAGTGAGGACTACTGAACCAAACTAGGAGTCGGTTGATCTAATGTTGAGCCGAGCTCGGTTCCGATGGGTGGGCTAATAATGGAGCAAGCTTGCAGATGCAGTGGCCATGTTCCAAGCTGGAATAAAAAAATGGAGTACTCGAAATGAGGTAGTCAAAGCTTGGGAGGGCAGGCAATTGACTTTCAGCTAAAAGGAATGATGGACACGAGAGAAAGAATACACGGCCTTCTTCAACTGAATATCCCATATCGAGCAGGTCGATGATCCTTCATCGTGAATTTAATATGAATGGATTGGCCACTGCACAACGAAGTTGATATTTCGAGTGTCAGATCCTTTCTGCAGATAGGCCTAGGGGTGGATGTTGTTGCGATAGATACGGTAGGATTACTTGTGCTTGAAGTTTGAGTCCATGTGAACCAAGCTCATATCTTCTTGAAACCTGAACCCCGGGCCAAGTACATAAGAGAAAATGATGAAAGTACCCCATCTAAAGTTACAAGAAATAATTAATATTATAATATAGAGGCTAACCCCTATAGTACCAGAATGGTACATGGTTCATACATCACCTACTATAATTGACGTGAAACCTTCTACAAACAACAATACTTCTCGTGCTCCTGATACAGCTAAGATTTATAGACTAGCCAATGCTCTACATAGACAAATGAAACGAGCTACTGAAAAATTTAAATAAAATAATACACCAGTGACTTAGCGTGGTATGATCTCGCACATACTCTTACATGTCAAATTCGTATCACCTAAGCCCTATATATATTATTACATCAATGACAAGTAAAAATACCACTTCTCCACATATTCTTAATGCCTTGCCTTTCTCGTTTCCACTCGTTTTTAATACAGGGAATGAAATAATATTACCTTTAAGCATATGTCATAAGTAGTATCACATTTGTAGTGATAACCGATAATAAAATTCCAAAAATCTGAATGGGTTGCAAGTATATTAATGTTGTGGCCATGTAATATTTCCATCCTCAAACTCAATCTCAACTTAACAAAATATATGTAATCACACTCATACCTAATCAATGAAGAGTAAAACGGAGGGATCAAACTCATACGTAATCTCATCGTTAAAATAATACTTTATATAAGTAAAAAAGACTTCAATTGACTCCAACATTCACACTCATGAATCCTTGAAAAAGCGAGAGTGTTATTGGAAGCTCACATTACAAAAGTCAAGAAAAAGTATATGAAGAGTATGTTAATTTTATCGATTCGTTGCTTATATTGTGGATGACTTATCAACATTTAGATCAATGATTGAATAACAAAAATGCAAGAATGTATGTTGTACATATTGACTATAATATATCTCATATGACAAAAATTATGTGGAAGAATCAAATTTTATTATCTAGCTCTCTTGCATATATTGCAAGAATTACATTAATCTACTATCCTACAATAAATATATAATAAAGACATTCAAAATATTCTACTAGATGTATATTCTATAGGCAATGATTTTTTCATCAATCTAGACATACTCGATTTGAATCCTTGTACATTTATGAAAGCATGAAATTATTCATATTATTGTGCAAATGCTACCATTGAATTATCTGAGGATTTTTTCATCATGGATTTTTTTTTAAAAACGTTTTAAAGAGTTTTTACATCATCTCATAAAATTCAAGATGTATAAATTGCCATGTAACAATATGTGAAGAAATGAATTGATCTAAAATAAATCTTAACAATGTAACATGTTTAGAAAAATAAATAATAATATCTTAAATTAAAAATGAAATATATATTCAATTATTTTAGTCTTCGGATCACAAACTTAACTTTGTATTACTTTGATAGCGTACTTTAATATATAGATCTCTTTATTCTTCACTATTTGATATGAATAAAACTGTAGACTCACCACATGAAAAAAAAGATTAAAAAATAATTTCAGAGAAATATTATTCTAAATAAGAAAGAAATCATGATCTCTTTGTAAAATGGCATCAATGCATTGTTCCAATTGTCTAGGAGCACACAGATGAATTTTCTTGACATTCTAGTCATTGATGATTTTGTTTGCTCTTCATAAACTAAGATGTATATTATTTAATCCATAACCTATCGCTCTTAATATTTTTTCACTCCAAGAGATAATTCCTATTTCCATCATTAAAATCATTATAACTATTCTCTTATTTATTATATTTAATATTTTTTTACAACACAAAAAATATGAATTTATTTTATCTTGCTTAGTTATAAAAAATCATTAGAATAAATTTCTATCAACCTAAAGTTGAAACAAAAAATTATAAATGATGAGATTTTACAACCTCTAATACTTTACATCACTATGATATCTGAGAATTAAACAGTTATTAGAAATGTATCCAGCTTAAATATACATTCTTAGGTATGAAAGTTTATAAAATAAATTGAAGTACTATGAATGTTCAATTAGATCTTTTGACGAGATATATAATCTATCAAATGCATGCTCTTATGTCTAAAAACTGACTACTAGGTTCGAATGAGAGTAACCATTAGCAACCTGTTCTGTATGTTTTCACCTCAGTCTAATTTTTAGTCCATAACAATCTCCTTTTTAGAAAACACTTCATCTTATTTTCTGTTTCCTTAAAATTAAGAAAAATCGCACAAATAATACATGCATCACAATGTTGGGCCAATATACCCATGCATTGCTCAAAAAATATGTCAATGTGGCACAACCAATTATGAATTGAATTAACAACTTTGCATCAATTTAAAAATTGTTTCATGTTCATAGATTAGGTTGAAGAATGTTCAAGCCCGTGGGTTTCAATTTTTTTTTGCTTTCTTCATTTGAGTTGTTACTTTCAAATTTGATTGTTTTGTACAACAAAAATTCATCACATAAATTTTGCGGCAATAAATAATAAAAAAAATCTCATTTTTTCCAAAAGGTCAACATTTCTTTTAATTTTTATATTCAAAACTAATGTAATAGTTATAAAGTGAAAAAATCTTTTATCTAATTTTATGATTGTTGTATAAAATCTTTAAGAATATGTTGCAAACTTGTAATTTTTTAATTTTTCCAATCTACAACTACTGGTACATATTTAAAATTAATTCATACAGTCAAGATTTTAGAAAAAAAAACTATAATATCCATTTCAGTAAATACATCATTTCTCTATGCCATTCAGAATATGTTTTATGATTATTTCACTATATGATTTTATGTCAAATTACTTTTCAATTTTATTTGCTCATTATCAAATTCTTCCCCCTTTTCTTGACAATAAATTTTTTCTTCTTCATTTATTATTTTACGGTCTTTAATTATTTAATTTAATTCAATTCAAATCAATTAGAATGCATTTTTTGTGATCTGATTTAGATTTGATAAATTCCATTTCTATGTACATAGTTAGGTAATTATTTTAGAATTCTTTTGTTGTCAAAATAATAATATAAATTTAAACCGTTATCATGTTTGAACATGGCTACTAGCTAACAGAGCTTAAAAGCTACTTGCTAGATTGTGACATTTACAAAATAACTTGAAACGTTGATAAATATGCGACAAAGTGGTACAAATTTATGAAAATAAAGGATACAAAGTGATCTACAATGCTAATAAAACAATGATTTAACATCATCTTAAATATGAATATAAACAGAATTGTGAAAATATTCATGTAAAATGGTGAAAAATGATGTTGAATTGATAATAGAGAGTGATTCAAAGAGATGATAAAATGTTGATACAAAGTGATTTTGGATGATGAAAAAATTCAAAACAAGATGATTCAAAATGTTGATAAAACGTTGGTACAAAAATCTAAAATAACAGTACTTAATTCTTGAAATAAAGTGATACATTAAGATTTATGGCTGTATAATTTTATCTGTTACAAAATTATTTACAGAGTTAATCATGATTGTATTAGTCACAATTATTTTCAGCTATTAAATCTATATTTAAGGTTGTAGATGATCATCAGTAGATTATATTATATCAAATATTAGAACCTAAATCATAAAATATTATATTACATATTAGTTTATAAAATTTGATTGAATAAAAAGATTTAGTTAGTGAGTCTATGTGTATATTTATATATACAAAGTCGGTGAATCATTGAATCTGATCCAAACTAAAGTTAAACCCAAAGCTAATTTTAATCAAAGCTAGATTAATTAGAGCTTATTTTTGTACTTGAGTTTATGTAGCATATTTAAATTAATTTACATTGTATCCTTTGCGTTTTTACGCACTTACTGTATTTTTATTATTATATTAAGATTATGTCATGTGACTCGATGAATAATATATATGATTACTTTTGTCTTGTTTGTCATCAATAGTATTGCACTGATACGGATTCAGCACTAGTAGTGTTAATCACATCAAAAAATTACATCATCTACTTCATATCACTTTGTTTGGTATTACTTGTCGCTGTCTTTTTGTGAAAATTTCACTCAATTTTCTTGTGTTTTAATTTCAATTTATTTATTATTATTTTGATACCAATTTATTAATATGTATCAATTATGGGCCTGACAAGCAACAAAGTCAACTCTCTCTCTCTCTCTTATGTAATAATAGGTAACCTAGTTTAACAGAATATATTAAAACAAGTTAAACGAATGAATATTTGAATTGACTACCAAGATAAAAGATAACTAGTTTGATATTTTTTTAAACAGATTGCTATCATGAAATCAAAAAATCCATAATTTTCTTTACAAATAACATTTTTAATATACTATAATATATTATCAATGAATATGAAGTCTGACTTATACTAGTGAATGAACTCATACCCATATGATATAATTGTTGTAGCTTGAAAATAAGTTGAAATAAAAGAAATTTCAAAATAAACTTAATACTTTTGATGGACTAATGTATCACAATCTTTCATTTGCAACATACTGCGTTGCACAATGTCACAGACAAGACATACATAACCAACTTCAGAGGTCTAGTAGTGATGGCTATGATTCTTTTCAACTTTGAAAACCAAGTAGTGGTGACGATGACTCTTTCAAACATTAAAATCCTAGTAGCAATGACGGTGATTTTTTTCAACTTCAAAGTCCTAGTATTGATTGGGTTTACTTGGATTATATATAGAGTTTATTAGAATATTGATTCTCACTCTTAATAACATCAATTGTACGTAGTCTTTCTGTTAGCAATACAACTTTCAGTTTTTTCACAACAAGCTTTATGCTAAATTTTGTGTGAGTTATGTACTCAATCCTGGTCTTTGATATTTCTTTAAAATGATCTTTCAACCTGGTCTTTTGTTCTACCATTCGCAATAGTTGAACTAGAGTGAATTATCAGTCTTGTCTCTAGCACCAATCTTGCACTTCTTGCAAATTTTGATCAATTCTTGGAAGAATTCAGCATAACATTTGAAGAAAGAATCAAGTTCTTATAGCAAGAATCAGACTTCAAAGACTACGACAATGATTGCTTTCAACTTCAACATACACATTGAGAAATTTCAACAACATGCATATGATTTAAATTAAGACCATATGACTCTTTTTATCATGTTTTGATAGAAACTTCAAAATAATATCAAACCCTTGTTGATAAGCTTCTCAAAATCAACTATCTTGTAAGAAGTCATAACTCAAACAATAGATTGCGACAACCGACTGTTCAAACAAGGACAAGAGCAACGATTGATTTTGGATCATATCGAACATATTACATAACTCTAGTCGGTCAAACATGTTTAAGCATTTTGATATGCAAATTGAAACTTAGAGAGTTATAATTTTAACCAAATAAAAGAATAAACGGCGTCATAAGAAGCAATTGTATTTATTTTGTGGACTTAAGGATCACAACCTAAACAAATATTTTGTGAAATTTCAGAAACAAAAACCACACAAACTTTGGTAGATCACAAGCAATTCTAAGCCAAGACACAAGGAAATGGAATCAAAAAATAATAGTGGCTCGCTATATTAAAAACTGTGTGATTTACAATAGTTGTCAATTCATCAATTACTATACTATACTCTAGAACTTCTTGTTGTTTTCAAATCTTACTTAAATTACATTTTTATCCACATAGCATAAAAGTTAAAGCCTTATTAGTTTTTGGAGTCTGTCGGAAATAAACAAAGCTTCCTTCTTTTATTAATAGTTATATCCTAAAATATCATTATCTTCCTATAATGTCTAAAACTATATTGTGGCAATAGAAATTATTAAAAATATGTTGTTGATTTCATGAAATTGTCATTCACAAGATTAAAATCTTAAAAATTATTCTAGAACGACATTGAAGTACTATTGTATTCATCATCATTGTACTAGAACGACAATGAAGTACTATTATGTAATATTTTTGTCTTAGCTCTCTCTTGATTAAAGATTATATATATATATATATATATATATATTGGAAAAAAGGAAAACTAACAAATCAAAACATAGTGTCTGATATTCATCTAAATATTCTAAGCATAATCCAAATCCATGTTTTTATCAGGTTCAAGGATCCAATATCAATGTTTTGTTGATGGTCGGTGCACAAATTTTTGGAGAAATATCAATAATGGATCTATGTCTACAATTTATTCACTTTCAACATCTCAACTCATCAAAGATTCAATCAAAAAACTAGTAAAATTTAAAAAATATTGAGAAGTGTTTGAAAAGAAGAACGTTGATAAACTTATTGAGCATCATACTTGTGATTATGACATTGGACTTTTAGAAGGTGCAATACCTTACTTTGATCAGATCTACACCTTCTCTCGTAATGAAATTGCTGCATTGCAAAATTGCCTTCATGAAAATCTTGCAAAGAGCGTCATTTGACATTTCAAGTAACATGCTAGAGCTTTTATCTATTTTTCAAGAAGAAATGCAGCTTACTTTGAGTGTGGATGTATTATCGTGGACTAAACAAGTTCACAATTAAGAATCAAAATCTATTATACTTATTTCAAGACTTTTTGATCAACTCGGTCGAGAAAAATTAATCTTTGTGAAGCATACAAACTAATATGTATCAAGGAAAGTGATGAATGGTAGATGACATTTCAAACTAGGCACGTACATTTTGTAAACAATGTTATGCTTTTTGATCTTATCAAAGCACATGTCATTTTCTACTGATAAACAACACATTCTGAGAAGATCTAGACAATTTTGTTGTTTGTTATCTCTACAACATATTGATTAATTCCTAGAATGAAGAATATCAATCATGTTCAATTTAAATTGGAAAAACTAAGCACTGCTAGATTATACTAACTTCGTCCTTTAAAAGAGCGGTATTTTCACAACTCACCAAAGTCAAACGTTTTCATTCTATTGAGTTTCACTTGCAAAAATGTATTGCTATTAAGATCAAATATGAAATTCATAACAAATAACTCTTAGTCATTCTCTACTTGTTCTAGAGGGACGTTATTTTTTGAAGGAGCTCAAAATCTCTTCACTATCTACACTGATTACAAGAACCTTGAGTACTTCATGTCCGACAAGATATTGAATATACCAAAACTTCGTTGAAGTATATCACTTTCATGTTTCAACTTTCAGATCATGTACTAATTTAATTTCAAGCACATTTGATACAATGCACTGTTTTAACTAACATAACTTGCATATAGGAAAAGAGATACAGCATGACCAACAAAACAAAATCCTTATCAAGCGTGAACAATTTCAACTCAAGATCTTTTGCATCACAACTTTGGTGTATAGATCTAATCTCCAAGATATCTATGTAAATTTAAAATTTGATATCATGGCCTTGAAATTGAAAACAAATACTTGCATCTTATGTCTTAGAAAATTCTCAAGTTACTAAATAAAAGATTATAGATTCAAAATTTTCAAATCAATCCATTTTTAGTTCATGGATTTCCAGATTGCTTGAAATATGCAGAGATAATACTTATCAAAGATTCCAATGTTGAGTAGCAATTTTGAAAGGAAATACCATCAAATATTATGTCTTTGAAGATTCATGTGGACTCCAAGTGCTGAAGTCTCTACATGATTTTTTATTGGCGGTACATTTTGGTTATATAAAGATCATAAAGTAGATATTTATGTACTTTTGATGGTCATAAATGTGAAAATACTTGAAATACTAGTTTCAAACATATGACACATGCTTTAGATTTAAGATAGTTCGTCATCCACAAGAAATATTACTTCAAAAGTTGCCGATTTCACATATCACATGAACATACTTAACCGTAGACTTCATTGTGGACCTCTCAAAGTCCAAATCTTTTGATTAAATTTTTGTTGTAGCGGATCGTTTGACAACGATGTCAGACTTTGTGTCTTGCAACAAGACTATTACAATTAATTAAAATGACACATTTTTTCTTTAAAAATATGTACAATTATCATAAACTTTTTGAAAAATCATTGATTGTGATACATCCTTATTCAAGATCTTACAAGAATATATCAATTTATAATTGATTTATATCTTGATCAACTACCATCAAGAAAGTTGTATAGATATACTTTCAATAACAAAGTTTATCACCAGCAATACATTTTAAGAGTACATTCACCAAATTCACACACTATGATAATCACTCACAATTTGACTCTTTGAACTTGAATATGGCAAAGAATTTGACTACGCAAAATCTCATCAAACTTTTGGAGATACACAAAGACATAAAGGCTTGTAGAAGCTCAAATCTTGATAGCAAAATCCAAACATACTAAGTGGATATGAATTCTGACTTGCCTTACAGTTTGAAGATTTGTAGATCGAGTGACAAACTTGATTATTTTTGTCTTGGACTTTTTCTCCTCACTAAATAGATCATCAAGGTAACATACAAGTTAAATTTATTTTCATCTATGAAAATTCATCTAGTGTTTCATAAATCCTTGCTTGGGTCATATAAAAATTTTACTATTTTAAAACTAATACCACTAATTATTATATCAATCTATTTTGATGGAGAAGAAGATATTGAAGTAATTTTTGTAATAAATATTTAGATCCTGTTTTTTATAAGATAAATAGATTAAACCGTGCAACTTGTTGCTTGAAGGAAGTTGATGTCATGACATTATAAAGACAACCAACTTTAAGGGCTTAGTAGCGGTGACAGTGTTTCTTTCCAACTTCGGAGTGTTAATAACGTACTAATAGTCATTGGGCTAGAGACTTTGAAGACATTATTTTTCACTTTTGTCAAAACTAAATGTATCTACTCTTCAAGCTATAACTACTACTTCAAACGTTATTCTGAGTTGTGTAATGCAAATCTCCCATTTTTTTTTTCTATTTTGTCTTTTCTTTGAGATGTCTCTTCCTTGCAAACATCAACTCTATAATAGAACAAAAGTCTAGATTGATAGTATAACTCAAAAATAGATAAAAAATGAGGAGATTTCTAACACACACATAACTCATAATAAAGCTCAAAGTGAAAAAACTAGAAGTAGTATTGATGACTAGAAGAATAGGTATAACTAGTATTGACGAGAGTGAAAAACAATGTTTTGACACTCTCTATATATACTTCAAGCAAGCCTAAGTATTACTAGAACGTTACTATCAGGCCGAAATTGGAAAAAAACATGGCCACCGCTACTAGTATTCTGAAATTGAAAAGAGTAACCATCATCGTTACTAGGATTCCAAAGTTGAAAAAAGACACCACCGCTACTAGTGCGAAGTTGAAAAGAGTAAACGTAAAATGTACCATGATTCTGAAGTTGGAATTCGCCACCACCACTAGTTAGATGTATGGGGTTTGAGATTCCATATACATATATATATAAAATTATGGAGCATGTTATCAAGTTCTAGCACTATAATACTATAAAAGTAAAGTGCATTCATTACAATGATTTTTTGTTAGTTTTTTTAATATAAAAGATGCTTATCCTATACCCCTACATTGTATGAAATATATGCAACAATGTTAAATAAGTGTAGTGAGCAAGTCATTTACCGAAACTTCATGAGCATTAGCTCTTTTTCTTTGTCACTGGCTCCTACATCTATATATCTCTTTCGCCTGGATGTGCTACCATGTTCATCACTTTTCTTCTTAATGCAAAAATACTGTTTTTAGTTAAAAAAGAGAAGAAAGTATGACCAAAATTTTTTGAGAAACTTTCATGAGTAAAACCTTTCATGTAGTTTAAATCAAGGGGATCAAGAAGTTGATGGGCCTACTTCTGGGCTTACATAGAGACTGAGAGCTCAAGGGCCTCTGAAGATAAGTTCGAATATCCTTCCCAAAATTTCTGTAGATTGGGATCCAAATTTCAAATGTCTTTCAGAGCACGCAAAGGACCGAGCAATCATCTACTACTGCAATCGATGTATACCACTTGTCTCCACCATTTTACACTAAAGAAAAAAAGTGTAATAAAAAAATTGGAACGTACTTCTGCAGGACTCTTTGGACGAAGGCAATCGATAGTATATGTAATTTAAGCCCTTTGCATCCATCCCAAAAAATTTAACTAATTAATCTCTTATCTCCATCTTAGAACCCGCAAACAGCCTCACCCATTTGTATAGATACCATTGGGATAAAGGAAGACAAGTACAAGTAAGCCCCACTTAGTTTTGTAGAACTTCACACAGCGCAGCCGTGTAAATGAATCAGAAACTAAAAGGTATTCATACGATAATGATGCATGAGATATGTATATGGTACATACCAAAGAAACATGGAATGAAAAAGTTAATCAATACTACCTTTACATCATTTGGAAATGAAAATGTGGGTAATGACTATATGTTTCCACAGTTTAAATAATTACCATTTGTGCAGATGAAGTTCTCAGCGTAATAATCAGTTATCAATGAAGAAGATATCAACAGATTCTTTCATCTTCCAAGGAATCATTTATCATCTTGTCGTTGTCCACGATACTTCTTTCGATTAGTGCGTTTCAAAAATTGTGCAATACGGTACGGTATGAAGCTCAAGAGGCGGCAGCCACCTTACCTCATCTTTTGAATGCTTCAGGTAGTGAAAGAGACCTGAAACCAAAATCAGAATATTTGTTTCTCATACGTGAGATATAGATGAAAAGTAAAAACATTGAACAAGAGGACGAACCAAAGTGTTTATTGCTTGTAGAAGACTTCTCCCCGCCCTCCCACCTTGCGAAGATCTTGTTTCTTCCACACGGAAAAGCAACAACAACAAATGATTAAGGTAATCAAGATGTTGACACACATTTTTCAAAATAGTCGTCCATCAAGTTCATTCAGAGTTCTTATTTTGAAGGCTCGAATTGTTTCCTATCCGGAAGAGTACGGATATAAAAGCGAACAAAATCCAAGAAAACACGTGAGAAAACAGAGGAAAACACATGCTTAATCTCCGATTATGACTCAGTACGAATAGTAGAAAGTAACTCTAAAGTCAAAGGAAAGACAGAAGTAAGATGTCAACCTAATAAAACTTAATCTTTCTATGACTTGAGTGTTTTACCGAAAAGGCATAAGTAATCCATATACTAGGCTGCCTGATTTGAGAAGAGGGAAGCCAAGTGGATGACGAAGAAAGATGAAAAGACCCCATGAAGCCTGATGTGAGCCATACCCGGTTTCTTCTCGAGCGAAGGAGTCTACTCTGTGATGGGCACGGGAGCATTCACTTGATGTGGATCCAGTCCTGCGTCCAAATGTCGCTTTTTCTCTTTTCTATCACCGTCGCGTCCATGATAAGCTCCCATGAAATGTGGAAAAGACCTTGAGAATCGAGCGAACACTGTCGAGACGACGAGAGCCCTTTGCGAGTAACCCGAGGCTTCGAGGTTCATTTAAATTTTCGGCCGTTTATAATAATCGTATTCGAAATGGAGGACAACGGGTCTGTTGTCCAGCACGGAAGGAGTACAGTACAGGGATGACGTCGTCTTCTACTCAAATAATACTCTTCTCGTAGTATCGAACGCATCTCGAGTAGAGACGATCGGCACATGTGTACGAAATACGACTTTTATTTTAATGCTAAGATTCGCGAGGCTTACGATCAGTAGTCGAGAGTTTATTTCCGATATAAAGACCTAAGATATGGGAGCCTCTACTGTACGTGTTGAGGTGTACTCTTATAGTACGGTATATTTCGCTTAGCCTTGAATGATGACAATGGTAGGCCCAGCTACCGAGTAGGCTCTGGACTCTGGATGGCCCAATGGCCGACTGCATATCCATGTTGATATCCCTGTAGGCAAGCTACCACATCTCCCAATCATGGACCCTGCCAGAGGAGAAACGGCTTCAGTTACGTACCAGGTTCGGCATAATCTGGCAGCGTTGCAGATGACGTGGTTCGCTCGAAACCGTTTGAACGAACGTCGCGAGACGCAGTGTATGTATTCCGTCGCCTGATACGATCACATGTTGGCTTGGTTTGTGAGTATTATTAATTTCGGTCAGATGGTTACAATTATTCGGCGCACGACAGACAGAAGGAGAGAGCAACACATAACTCGGTGGGGAAATGAATGATTCAGATCATCGACAATAAAAGGTCGTAGATTCTCGGCCTGGGGGTCGATTATTTGTATCAACACTTTCTGCTCGAGGCTTGATATGCAATGGTGCTGGCTACAACCTTTTTACTTGAAAATATTGTGCTGTAATACTTTCTGATATCTGGATTTTTCATGGTCAACACATTCATGTGTTCGAGATAAGACGGTTTGAGCATTTTGCTCGAAAGTCAAAAGAGCCGAGAGTCATGATTCAGCATATCCCGTGAAAGGTCGAAGTCGCTCTACCAGCAAGTGGCTCAGATGCCTCTGGACTAGCAAAAAGGACCCGGTGTGAGATAAATTACGGCAATGAATAAGCATTTCGACCCCATGTGAGAATGCCAACCGACGAATCGAATATGGTTTTCTGACCGCAGAAATCGGGGGCCGTCATCTAAACCAGAACTGAAACTGACATAGAGAGAGTACAGTAGTTAGAGGACGAGCCTGTTGTCATTGTGATCAACAGCACACACAAAATGACACGAATTGCAAAATCTGAAAAGAAGACAAAAAAGCAGCTCAGAGATTTTTCGTTCTGTATATGCTTCAATCCGTGCTTGAAAATTGCAGCACGAGGTGTTAATTTTTCGGGACGTGTGCGTACACTATCACAGAAGAAACATCACCTTTAATACGTTTCAAAAAATAAGAAGAATGGTACCAACATTTTGTTCCTTGATAAAAGCAGAATTATATCGAAGAAAGAATATCCAAATGTTTAAAAATCAAGAATATACTCACTCATGATTATTTTATTCTCAAAAATTAAATTGCAAATAACATAAATTGTGCCGCATTTTTCAAGTTTGTATCACCGAGAAGAAATTTGTCCCTTATCTTAGGAAAACAAGTGTAACTTTTTTTTTACAAATCTTATTATGATACATTCTGATTCTTCGTGTATGTTAAAATCATCCTCATTCATTTAATCAAACATCAATTATTTTGAACTTTACCTGTGAGGTTGTATATTTTTCCGGATAATTCATTATGTGTTGATAGATAGATCAGAGTAATCAACTAGTAAGTCAAATAGATCTTTTTATTGAACATAACGTACTAACTGTGATTGCGATCTATATTTCTGTATACATATCTTCAATTGTATTATATTTTGAATTATTTCTATATCATTTAGTAAAATTTAACTATAATTTGAAGCAATAAAGAAGAAGAGAAAATTGGAAGGGGTTCATATTTTATTCTACGTATTAACTTCTATAAAAGATCACCAAAAAAATCTAATCAAATTTGACAAATAATTTAATATTATTACACGTAATTAAAAAATCAAAAAACATAATAAAAAAATTTTGAAAATTTAACATCAATAATACAATTTCATTTCTAATAATCAAATCATTAATAATTTATACAATTTTTCTTTGCATCACCGCCCGCTTGCATGCAATCTATTTACTCGGCCGCATCACGGATCCGACGTCCTGGAAAAATATGAGGATGTTTTACAAAAAATTGGCATCAATAGCTATGATGAGTTCACAAGTTGTCACCGATCGAGGCAAAAATATGCACTTTGCAGATGACATTCCCAGTCTCTATGATTGGATACCGTGTTGTGATCACATCATTGATACCATGCTAACGACAATTATTGACAAGAGTATTGGTATGGTCGAAGGTAAGAAATCCGCTCCCTTCTATGAGTTTTACTAGCTAGCTTTTGAGTTGTTTAATACTATTGATCAAGTCAAAGCTCTCGTGACATACGTCAAACAAGCGACTCTTCAAGATGAGATTGCAAAGAACCTTAAACAAAAAATGCGACGCGATGTAATTCTGCCCTCCTTTGCATGATTAGCGTTGACTAGGCACTACCGGAGTTGAACGAGATATTACGTGCACGAGATCGTGGATTGGTTTCTAAGGTCACGAAGATTGATCACGAGCTTCTCAAGGAGTTCATTGCTTTTTTAGTGAACTTTTAGGAGACCACTCTAGCTCTAGAGGTGTTTGCGGAGCCTACGCTACACCATATACTTTATTTTTTACAGAATCTACTAAAACATTGCTAGATTGTTAACGCGGTTATCATCATCAAGGAGGAAGATGACACGATAATCACATTGAAGAATGATTCTCCCGAATTCTTCACCTTGAAGCCAAAATTTGCGGAACTGATCAGGGAGAAGTTCATTTGAAGTGACATTCATGTCATTGCCGTCCTACTCAATCCTAAAATCAAGTGTCGTTTCGACAAGTTCGACATCGACTCCGCCGATATTGAGCTTGGAAAAAAAATTCTAGAATATTATGATGAAAAATCATATGATTGGCTCTGACATCGGCAAGGATAGTGTGTGCTTCCAGAAGAAAAAGAAACAAGATAATCTATGTGACACGTCGTCTTGCCAACTATAGTTCTGAGAGTGACAGCGCCATCCACAAAATACCTTTTGTTGATGAAATGCAATTTCATTTTTCTTTGATGACAGAACTCAACAACTATATTCGTCACAAGTGTAGCGATAATGAAAACACACTTTTATCCAAATACGGAATTTTATTTTGGTGAAAGATCTATCAAAACAAAATTTCTCTACTTTCTCGACTCGCCCGTTCTTTGTTGGCCATTCCAGCATCTAGCGTAAAATCTGGGGGGTAACTTTTTGGACGTAGGGAACACGATGAGCAAAAAATGCAACCAGTTGCATCCTTTCAAGCTCAACGACCTCATGTTTTTGCGCTCAATGCCACTGTCTAGGTTAATGTTCCACCAAAAACTGAAAGCTAAATAATAAACGGATGGTTTTTTTCCATCTATTCAGTTTCAAGTCAGAAATCACCTCTTGACTTGGGTGTGTGTAGGGTATCGGTTTTGTCTCTTCAGATATGGGTCGTGTATGGATACCACAAGCGTAGAATACGTGAGCATGGATCGGGTTCAAGTATGATTTTTAGGTGTGATGCAGGTCTCGGCTCATATGTAGAGTTAATGTAATTGTTATTCCACTATATTTTCATTTTTTAGGTACATTCAAAATAGTAATACAATGTATCTTAAACTTAAACAATGAAATTATTTTGGAACATAGAATAGCACGATTAGATTTACAATCAATCTTTGAAAATTCAATTTTCATAATAGAATTCTCTTATAAAGAATATGTATAATACCTGTTTTATTTTGATATCAATCTTCTGATTAAAAAGAAAATTTAATATATGCCGATTGTTATAATGAAGAGTTATAGCATTGTGATTTAATTTTAGTCCAATAAAAAAATCATAATATCATTTCAATATAAAATTATTATATAGATTAAAAAATCAAGAAATGAATCATTATCTTGTTCATCTAACTTTTCAGAATCTACTAAATGTGATTTTTTAAGAAATTCATAATAATACCTTTGAAATTGTTCAACATTGTAATTATCAGTTGAGATCAAAATTCACATAAAAATGCAACTAAACTAAGTGTATTGAGTTGGACAAGAAGATAATTATATGATTATGCAGTTTCAAGTTTTTTCAAATGTCATATTCAAACTAAAATTTGATGCTTCATAGTAGTGTTTGTAAATGATGATATTACTTGTGAATCTTTTTTGTGTGTAAAAGTCTCAATCCGACCTTACCGAAAATGAGTTATTGTAATTTTAGAAATTATCAATTTAAATTGCAACATGCACATAAGCAATGTGCTCACCAAAAAAAACTTTGTCAAAAAACTATGAATTTTGAATGAAAAAAATTGTTTGGTGATCAGTGATGAATGTTATCTTTTCTTGATAGCAAACTTCAACTCTTGGCCAGCACATTGATTTCAAGCCAATTTCAAGATGTCTTTGTTTTCATAAAGATTTGACAATGTTCTAAATCATCACTCCAAAAAGTAAATTGCTAGAATCTTCATTAAATAGAAGTTTATTCTTTCCATCTTTGGCACAATTTATTAAATCTTGTGATTGTGTTCATCAAATTGATCAATACTGTCATATTACAATGTCAAATACAAATTATATACTTCACTATTGATACTTCGTGTATAATCAAAATTGATGTTTGATTTTGCGATGGCTTTGCTATATTGCTTAATATAACACATCAAGATGCGTATATAGATTCACTCAAGTTAAATCTTTGAGCTTACTGGAATGCCTTTAGTGTTTGAAGCTCATTGCCTAAGTTTTGATTTACGATTAAAAAATTATCAAATTCTCTTGATTTTATATTCATTCATGCTTTGAAGAATATTTGGGTTAGCTCACATTAGGTAGGTATCCAAGATAAGATTTGAATCTTCCTTAAGGTTGATGCTTGTTCGTTTCGCTTCAAAACATCCTACTTGTAAAGTTTAATATTCAATTGTGCATTCATCGATGCTTGCATGAGCTTGTCTCGTGAATCATTTGCTTCATCAGATGCTTGTAGGTGACAATCTATAAACATAAAACCTAGCAAAGTATTGGTATCAATACTTTGTTAGGTCCAACACAAAATTTTACTCATGAACAAGCATCTAACAATGTATGTAAACACAAAAATGTGTGGTTAATCTTTCATCGGACGAAACTCAATGTGTCACACTATATGCCAATACTCTTATATTGCAGTTTATAACTTAGTCTAGCTGAGCAAAGTCAAATTTGATAAAATTGTCAAGTCTGATATAACTTCTATCAGTTAAATAAAGTTTACATCAAAACAGTAATGAAATGAAAAAATATGCATTAAAAGATTATGACGAAAATTTACTTTATCATTTAAGTACACTCGATTTTTCTCATTTGAAGTACATTTGTATACATGCACAATGAGTTTAATATTTTATAAAATGGGACAAAATTCCAAAATTAAATTATACCCGAAGCGAAAAGCTAAAAATTAAAACTCATCGCAAATCCTCTATTTTTCTTGATGTTGAGATTATTAAGACATGACGTATCAAATCTGAATATGATGATACACAGGGCTGAATTGAATATACTTTTCATGATAAGTTGGTAGATACAGTTCTCAATTCAAAGTTTAAGCTTTTTTTTATTATGTAAGTCCAATGTCTCTCCGTGTGCTTTGTTAAATAGCTACTGTAAGAAATCTACTATTCTGTCTCTCATGGATATGAAGGTTATTCAGAATTCATTCGTTCTTAATTTTCATACATCAAATACATGTGAAGCCGAAGTTGTTGACAGCGGAGATCAATTGTAATTGTGACTATCATCACGATTTTGAGTATATTAATTTTTAAAAGAGTCTTATTGAGTTTCTTCATATTGGGCTCATGTTTATTTGTAGGTCATTCGAGTCTATGAGTAGTTAGAATATATATAATGTTTTTCATGTTTGAAGACATGATATAATAACTTATCAAGTTATTGAAACAAAACACATGTTACTGTACTCTTCTTCACTTGCTTGGCACAGTATCAAGTTGACCAATATGCTTTAAGCAAATGATTGAGCTGCTTCAAACGTGAAACAGTTGGGGTTGAAACTTCATTTAACTGATGATGACTTGGAAGGTCTGAATAAGTTGAAATTGTAAAAGGCATAAAATAAGTAAACACACCCTCCTTGTATACAAGGCGAATGAGTTGATGTATGAAGCCAAAAAAATCCCAATAATTCTTCAAGAAACTGTAAATCCTAGAGTTCAAAACTTGGCTGCTCAGACCATACATCCAACTCTATCTAGGACAAGCAGTGTATGACCAGACCTACCCTAAGACGCATGGTACTCCTGGTCTCGTGAAGGCTGGTCCTATTGGTAGGTGAACGGAAAGGCGATAGCAGAAATTAACAAAATGACAATAAAGTTTTGTGGGCTGTACCCAAGCGCATTTATGATGTTCCATCTGATACAAGACGGAGGCAACACACATATATTACTGAGCGGAAAAAAAGAGTGCAAGGGAATAGGAGAAGGCGACGAGAAAGTCTCCGCCCATAGATTTGCGAGGAAATGCGATCCAGCGCGCCTATGGGAGTCACGGAGAAAGATAGGAACTCTAACATAATGTCGTCAGCAGACTATGTTCGACATTCTTATAGAAGGGATTCCCTCGTCTTCCTATTGGGGCCTAGCCCCATGCTACCCGTTTGCTTCCATCCCTGACGACTAGATTGGGTGTTGCCATCCTTTTTGCTTTATTACTCGGCGCTCGTTGTTCTTTCTTCTCTTTTCTATCTTTCATCTGTTTCCAGCTTTCTGTCTGCCAAAACCAATTTTAGGTGGAAAGTGCTCCCAAAACGGCTCTGCTCTGCTCAGCATCAGTCCCCTCTTTGCCGTCCTCGCCAGGAGAGAATAAACCTGCAGAAAGAGCAACCTCATACACAGGCATATGACGTCTTGACGGTACCATGCTCCTCCACCTGGTGCCTGCCGTAAGTGTCCGTGGGCAAATCAGAATCACTCTGATGAAGCGTTTTTATGTGTGCCTGCGGGAAAGTCTGGAGGGTACTTGCAGGAGCAGAATGTGTTTGGAACCATGTATTTCGGCCCGAGAGACATGGGTTTCTGATTGGGTTTAGTGGTACAGTAGGAGTACTTTGATCGCTTCATAACCAATCTTGCCTGGTTGCTTACTTGACTGGTCGTTGAACGTGATTCTGCTGCAACTTGCTGTGGACTCCTCCATCCACTTCAAGACTGCTGTGACAATTCGACTCATTGGAAAATGGGCTAAAGTAGGCGCTTCCATAGAGGCTCGCTGCAAGAAGCCGCTGTATGCTGGTTTTCAGTTGCTGACTTGAACACACTTGTACCGAAACTTGTCTTGGGATCTGGGCTTGCAATCTGGCATCCTGATGATCAGCTGCCGAAGTCTGTAGCACTCATACACTTCGCTGCTTCAGAAATACTCGTGCCCCGAATTTGAATCGACAAAAAGATCTTTGTGCAGTAGATTACTTTACTCGAAGATAAAGTCAATTTTAAAAGCAAAGAGCTTACTTTTGGCCGTGAAGCGTTCGCTTGTGACTGAGCATGCCTCTAAGCGGCACAAAACGGGTGTCAGCACACTACAGCCTTTTGTGAAGATTTACCGTCTGCTTGTAGGCTTGAAGAAGGTCTACGTGAACTGCAGTCAATCATTAGATGAGAGGTCGTTGGGAAGACCTTGAGAAAGTTTGCTCTGGTCTGTCTCATTATCTCCTGTAGCCCAAGTAATCTGACCAGGTGTGATGCCTGGTAACCTCCGATCCTGAGACGCTACAAATCTAATAAAAAGGTCACATACTTTTGCTCCTTGAGTGGTCACGGTATCCTCCAAGTAGACTGATCTGGACCGTGACTCCATAAGCAGACGGTCCATTCGGTCGTCGATAGTGTAAATTGTCTTCATGAAGATAACTCATCGCGCCAATAAACGACCCTTTTCCCATCCCGCGCAGTTGTCAGCTTTGCTCATTTGAACCTTGAGTATCACTCTCATAGGTTAGGCAAGAATGTCAACGCCTGCAATCATGACAGACTTTCGTATTCCGAATGATGGACGATGGAACCAGCGGAATACCTTAACCGATCAATTGTTTACGAATATGTTGCGCCTTCCTCCTGACACGATTGATCTCGCGTACAATATGGACACCGCGGTAGAAAAAGGCCAAGTTACTGCGATTTGCATTTGCTCTACTAACCAAAGCTGGACGACAGTCAGGATGTAGGTCTCCGTGATTGAGTGCCAGCCGCCACTCTGGGGTGCTGAAAAGAAATGGATGCGAAGGATGAAGCTGCAAAATTGGGATTCCCGAGTATGTGCGACTATCCGCTGTGCAGTCGGACACTGGATATATTCTTTTGGTTGCAATTGATACACCTCCATCCTCTTATTGATACTTCACATACCTAGTCCTTACTTGGACTTCAGTTCACACGTGTTTTCCAAGCTCCGACTTGTTCAGGATACGCCACATCGTCAATATCCAAGTGGTACAAAAGTCTGCTGACACTGTTTCAAAAAAGCTAATGACTTCTTGATACATCTTCCACGAGCTACGCGAGGTCCTGGCTTTGGCATCGCATACAGCAGTAACCGCACATTTGAGGTAAACAAACTCGTCCTCTAGCGATGGACCTGTTACCTGCGTTGTTGCTTGAGCACAATCTTCAAATCTTTCGCGCGTGAAAGTGTACATATATAAGGACAAGACTAGCTGTAATCTCAAAAGGGGGAAGCCGAGCCTACATGACCGTGACAACCAATCAGATCCTCCGTTGAGAGATGCGGAGTTAGAAATTCAGGAAATAGGAACCTTCAACTAATAGTTGTTGCAAGCTTTAGACGCAATGTCAAGAAGAAACACAAAGGAAGATTAACTGACATGTACATATTAACATGCAAACCCCATGATGGACAACGATGAGACGTCCTGAAGAAGTTATTCGCGCTGACCTCGGCCTCGTTCCAAGAGGTTCTACGTTCGAAAGGAGTGACTAGAATATGTGAAACTTGTCATCCGCAGGAAAGTTCCACGCTTCTCTATCATCACATTCACGTTTTTTTAGAAGTACAAAAACCGTACACTGAGCAGGTGACTCGAAAGTATACCTGGGGCTGTGTCGCAGATAAGCTTATGTAAACATCGAGCAAACCTGAGTTTCCTGATAAATGGAATTCCTCCAACGAGTTAAGTTCGAAGCGTTGACTACAAATCAGGCTGGCACACAGCTTCAAATCAGGCTACCAGGGAATTTGAAGAGGTTAGCGGCATGTGGTCCTTCCTCTTCACGCTGACTAACTGCAAGGAAGCACTCCACGCATCCCATACCAACTCCACTGAAGTCATCTGTCGGCGATTATTCTGTACGGCTGGGGCGTTTAGAGACACGGATGTAGGCACTTCACCCGTTTACTACGAACTTTGACCGAATATGTTTCTTTCCCCTCTTGGACCAAACAGGATGGGTAATCAACCTTAATCTCACCTTCCGAGGCTGATTCAGAAGTCCTTCATAACTTCTCCTCCTGTTGTTGGCAGCAAAACAGGAACATTGGGTACTCCAAAGTACAAGTGGTGGCTCTCGAGCAACTTCGCTGATAACAACCTCAGGTTATGAATACAAGTTCTTTAGATCTTCGAGCTTGAAGGAACTACCTGTCCAGGAAATATGCGTGAAAAGCTAGAATCCTGTATGCAATGTATGTGGCAGCGGGATATCCCAATTTTACAAAGCCATAGGTTCACACTACATAAATCCAGCAACTTAAACCACCACCTTTTCTGTCCACATGCCACGTAACAGAAGTATCTTGAAGCTGCGGACGAAGGCTATCAGGAAGTAAGTTTAAGGTCACTGTAACTGCAAGCGAAGCTATGCCATCCAGCCACATTCAAACCAATCACCCCATGAATGGCAAGAACGCGCGAGGGATAGTTTTGCATGACAACCGATGACATATTCATGCACATGGATGTGAAGAAGATGTCGCCAGAGAAATTTCTGAAGGCAGGAACCCAGCATGTAAGCTGCCATTAAGGAAGTATTTTTGACAAAACAAAGGGAACGTGTACTAAACCAACTTCGTGCTCTGCCTTGATAGCCACAGTGCAAAATTACCTCCAAGCTTACGATAATTCGATACCTCTTTTACTGGCAGGTATTCTCTGCAACCGCCACCAGTCGAGAACAAGGTTGCGTGCTTTGTTGACATAAATCCCGATACAACTCCCTCAATCTTCACTCCACAGCTTGATCCCATTTGTTGGTAAAGTAGACGTGATATCCTTCTCGACAAACATCAAGTATGCCTTTTGCCCATAAACTTCCTTAAAAATCTCTTCGGAAAATTATTGAATCGACACCACTTACAATTTCGCACAACTGCATATATCCTAAGAGCTAAGTCTGCTGTTTGGTCCACCAGTTCAAAGCAGAAGTTCATATATACTTTGAGATATGCACCATCCTGAAAACCCTCTTGTTCTCACCGTTGCAAGAAAAAGCTTGTACATTATAAGAACTTCGACTCGTATCCTAAGGATTCACAAAGTCAGCTTTGAGTTGAAAGAATACTTAACTCGTGCCGTTGTCATGGATTTTCAAGAAGTGACGTTCAAACCCTGGATCAACGAGTCCGACTTTCCTTTCTCAACAACCTATTCGTTTCTGGACCTCCGACGTCTATATTCATGGCATTGAACACTGATGCACATTATGCTACATCTCACAGCAGAATACCGAGTCGGAGCCCTCATTTCATCGGTATCAATCAGCCAAGAACTAGTTTCTTAGAAGAAGGGGTTGTACTTGAACGAGACAATAGAAGCTCAAGATAGAAACTTGAGCCTTTTCTTAACATTACTAAATACATGGAGCCCGTAAAAACTTCTTTCCTAACCATTCCAACCACAGATGACAAGCTGTAGGGGTGAACTTTGATAACAGGCTCTTCGTGTCGCAAACATAATCACGTTTCCCGGTTGATACCCCGCATTTGGAGATAAGAAGTCATGAATAAACAATTTCTCCTAAACAAGACCTAAAATGCACTGAGTGTACAGAAAAGGCTACAGACCCAGCAGAAATATTGTCCTGAAAAATAACTGCGAAAGCCAGTGATCTTTAAACTCTAGCAGAAACTTTTGAAAACCAATAAGTGGCAGTAGAAAAATTTAGTACGTGGTTTTCAACCAAACTTTTCTTCCGACAGGCCTTCGATGAGAGATATGACGCAATTGGAAGAATTAGTGACTGCCCCAAAGCGGTATAATAATAGACACCTAAACAGGCATCAAAGGCGTGAAACTAATTTGGCAACGAACTTGCGAGTGGATTGCCAGTATTCATGACAAAAAGCTACAATCCACGTCTTCAGAGTAGTGTTCTGCAGTAACGTGAACTGGCAAGTTGCTAACCGGTGATAAAACAATATGAAGCGGCCAGATAACTTCACAGAAGTATAGTTAACTACAACGCCCTCTAGTCCAGACTGTGACGGTAGGAGGGACTAGACGCATGGTGTGAATCGACAAGCACACCAAACAGTGGTAAGGTTCGCAAAGCTTGAAAATATTCATGCGGGTCCTATATCAGGACTATTTTGAGTCTAGCTCAGATCAGATATCAATGATGCCTGATCCATACAGAACTATGTCTCCGTGTAACAAATAAAGCGTCACCTTCTTAGGCATCTCATCAGCAAAAGCGAAGCAACTACAACGAGAACTACCCTCTTAACTTATGATAGATTGTAATTGGAGCCAAGAAAGTCCTACGTCTTCATTTTTTATAACAAGTAGCAAACCACCTATCACAGGCTGAAGAGGACAGGGTCTTGTCACATGTCCTGTAATCTAACAGTAAGTAAGACCAACAGGAACGATAATCGACGCTTCCAAAACAATGAGTTCACCTTGATCTAGCAGACATTATGCAGACTACAAGGTCATAGACAGGCATATATCATTAACAGGAACTGGTAGTTCTTCTACAGGCAAACCTTATATCATACAACTGAGAGTGCATTTGATCCACAATACACCTAAAATTTGACCCCATGATTTGAATTCATCTGCCCTGTTTTGGGGGTGATACGGCCCACTTTCATTTATGTTCGTAGCCTTCACCACAAACCTCTGGTTACATCTAGATTGCCCCGTGATGCAGGCAGAGAGACTAGTAAGTTCTCTCTACACTGCGAGCAATTTGATTCTAATATGACTCAACTGAAGTTCCTCACCCTCATCTTCCTCAGCAGTAACTTCAACTCTAACGGTAATTTCGTGCAGCCATGAACATGATCAAAAACTCAAGTCGCAACTAGCTTGGCACGCGCTGGTCCTAGCTAATGCAAGTTCTCTGGAATGTGTAGAGTGGATTCTATATATGGTGATCAACAGTACAAAGCAAGCCAGATTGACCTAGTCGGGCTTATATAGCAAGGGACGTTAACTTCAAAAGTTAAGCACTGTACATAGGAAGATACAGTGATCCCCTTGAAGGAAGACGTCCAAATGTTGTCCCCTTGAGGCTTTTAAAATGCAGCCCATAGAGGTGGTAAGTGTGAAACAAAATTTCTCTACAGGTACAAAGAATTGGCGAATACAATACCCCGCCGTATGCTCTCACTCCCTGCGGCAAACTTCTTCTCCAAATCTCCATCTCCTACTGCTTGTGCAGCCCCTCGTAACTAGAACCAAAGATTTTTTGTAAGTGAATCCAGTGGTTTAACTAGAGTATTCCCACCGGTGTGAAGTAATTGGTTTCATTCGTCATGGAAGTCATGGAAACAATTCGGATCTCATATCATGTTTACTTCAATTCGGAGTTCAAGCTTCAGATATAAGAGTAGACAAAAGGGAGACCAAAATCATATAAGGTATATCGTCGGTAATCAAGGCAAGCACCCTCAAAAACTAGAATCATTCCGTACACAAATGTCTTCTCGTATGTGCAAGGTATGTCCAAAACATTCCATCCATTTCAGGTGGCTGTACTCTTACATGTAAGAGTACAGCCACCTTGTACATGCAAGAAAGGTGGAAAGCGAACAACTTATTGATTATATGACATACCTGGTTCAAAAACTCGTCCAGGCGTCGTGCCGCTCTGATGATGCTACCTTCAAATATGTCAGTCATTTCACAGACCTCAGCAAACTTTGCGCCCTGTACGAGGTGGTTGTGTAAGTTAGAGATGAAACTAGAATATGGTTATGGAAAATTAAAACGCGTGTTTCGATTATTGCTCTAGTCCATTGAACCAAAACTTGCAACGTGAGAGGACGTTAAAAAACCAGTAGGTCAAACAACTCAAAAACGATTTGTCAGCCATTTTCATGGACATCACGGAGCTGGGAATATCAGACCGCGTGCTCCTAACCTTGGACCAGCTGTACATGACATCCATCAGGGTGGGCTTAAACGATTCCACATAGCTCTCTACATCAACCTCCAGTTTGCACTCCCGTTGGATCTGATCGACACATGAAAGGAGCAATATTAGCACTTAGGTCATTGGGGGCGACACTTACTTAACTCGCTAGAAGTAAAGCACTATTAGAATACGAACACCTGGTTGATGAGGAGCTGGGAATTGCATCACGTGTTTATTGTCAGGGAGGCGGACTAACACTATCCAATGATGTAAAGAATCTCCTCTGGCATGTATATCTGTCACTACGTTCATCACTCAGAGTACCGCAGTTGACCGACATTACTTACTACAAGGGTTACTACTCTGACCGATCTAGACCCCGCACTAGCGATCAGTCATAATTAGAAGGGCAGGGAAGTGAGCCCAACAGTAGAAATGAAATCTGCAGCACCTACAGGATACTTTAGTGATTGTAAAGGCTAGAAGCATTATTGCAGTAGCAACATTTTTGGCGTCTAAACATAAGTTAGCAACATGCCGTCCCACACATGCTCCTTCATTTTCAATCACTTTTTGGATCCTCACCACAGCATGGCCATAGGTCCATTTCCAGTCGGCCAGCTACAGGAAAGCTCTATATCCGTATAGATGGTTCAGTACTTCATATGCCAAAACTACAAAATTTACCCTGCACATAGTAGCGACGGACATGGATCCTGGACATCTTGACTAGGACGTGAGAAAACAAGCGCACCAATCTAGGAGTGTGATGCAGTGATCAAGTAACGAAATAAATCCGACTGGAGATGTAGAATATAGTTGGAACAATGGACATGTATTATAAGAAACGTGATGTAGTGATCAAGTAACGAAATAAATCCGACTGGAGATGTAAAATACAGTTGGACCAATGGACATGTATTATAAGAAACGGACAATTCTTGGTGATCCTGAATAGAAGTCCTGAAAGACAAGAGTATACCTCGGCAACCATCTTCGCAGTTTCTTGAAGCTTACGGAGAGGCCATGCCAATTCGTTCTTCAAGTGTACCATTTCATTTGACTTGTCCACAGGGAGGAAACAACTTGACACAGCGACGATTTGATGATGGTCCAAATTGTTGAATAGCCCTGCGTGAACGGAACTGATGATGTTAACAACATATCCTGCCTGCAGTTTCTCAGCATTAAAATCACGAGACTAGACACTTTCAGACACCAAAAAAGCTTACCGTTGAACATCAGTTCCGTCACAAGGAGCTCCTCGGCAGTGTCAATGAGACACGCTGCACGTCCTTTCAGTTCTACGACTCCATCTTCATTTATATGTCCCAGACGTTTCAGGACTCTCGATCGATTGCGAAGTTCTTCTCTGAACTTGTGCAACTGTCAAACAACAAACTATCACTCATAAGAATACTAACGTTTGATAGCAGGCCTTCCCACGAATCAAAAATCCTCACAATCGGAGCAACGGCCATCTTTTCCGGTGAAGGAAATCCTTACTAGACTGGTGAAGACACGTTCTTGAAGGTCTGCGATTATGTACCTTTCAAAAAGCAAGGCTCTGTGAGTAGTTCAAGACGAAAGTACAGAAAAACGCACCTGAGAATCACGCATCTTGGCCTTGAGCCTCTGGGCTTCGGCTGAAAGCTCTGCCTTCTTTTGAAAAGCCGAGAAACAACTTAACTCCTTCTCAGACTGAAGATACCAACCATAGGAGGACCGTTAGCTTCAGACTTGCTGTGCGACCATGCTCATACATCCTTATTCCAATGGAGTCACTATGCACTCAATCATATGTCTGGTCAGGCACTTAACGTTTCCTCAATATATATGGAATTTTTAAGAAGTTGAGGCATCCAAGGTTTGACATTTTCGGGCATCAAAGGTAGAGGGCTAGAAATATACATTGAAAAGAGGATGTGCAACCAGCTTCTTCTCTTCTTCCTCAATTTCTTTCACGATCTTCACGAAGTCCTCATCTTGAATGCCCATATCCTGCAAAGAAAGGCAGTTGCATTGAGTGATAGGCTCATTAACGGCTGGAGACTTGATCCTTTGTTGTTCGACATATCCTTGCCTAGAAGTTTAAGCACTAATCGGCGCATGGTGTCATCAAAATTTATCAGTCCTAAAAGTTTGGGTTTGCCTAAACTAACTGATACTGGCGGCTGATTGACTTACATTACCAAAGCGAATTGCAAACTCAATTCAAGAATCCAAATCACATCAAGAAGCAGACTGGAAAAAGAATCTCATTAGCCTCACAATTATCACACAATCAGGAAATATAGATCAAGTTCAAGATATACTTACAGCGATTGGATCCAATTTGGGCAACCCATCTGGGAAGCGTCTCTCAAGCTCCTGAACAGCAAGAAGAATGCTCTGTCGGGCATCTGCAGGTCTTAAATCTCCTGGCACTGCGACTCGAAGAGCGCTAATTCCACAGATGAGCGGCATTTGAACCGGTACCTGGAAGCACCAAAACACACGTAGAATGAAGAAGACGTCGAACAAAGATCTTACACAGCATCATCCAGTAAATCTTGAAAATGAGATAGAGCAGCGGCGTCTTATACTTGTAAAGAGGTCAATAAATGCAGTTTGAAATTCAGACGTTGACAAGCCAATTTGACCACTTGGACATAACAGCTGCGTGCTTACCACATGCATCTCTCCCTTTGCTCCAGGAGGACAAGGTCGAGGCTTTGGTCGAGAACCTTCTTGTATCAAACCGAGTCCGCAGTGCAACAGTGTATCTACGATGTAAAAGGCTGAGGTCGGTGCAGTCAACACTGCAGAGGGTACAGTATTATGAGAAACAGGAGGCTTCTTCACAACATTTACAACCACACCCCAACCCCATTCTTCTCCTCCATCTCGTACTTTCACCTGTATTCAAGCTCATCTCATAAGTTCTTGAAACTATGTTCGGTAATCAGACCTAATCTTTTCTTCTCGACTTTCGTTTGATCCTCGACACATGACGAAGCACCATAATGATTACCGTTCTTTTCAGTCGTCTATTCAACATGTCTAATTCAATTTATTTTAATTCAGCATTACAGCAGGCACAAACAAGAGAAAAGTCCAAGTTGACGATCAACTACGTACCAAGCGTCCCGGCTGCAAGAACATAAGAGCACGCTCAGGTAAAAGCACCTCGGCCATTAGCTTTTTCTCTAGTTGCGCCAAGTTCAGCCTTAGCCTGTGGTATTCTACCATGGATTCCTGCACGGTAGCGAGTCAGACTTTAAAACATCGTCGCATATTTTTTCTCTACAATTTCTAAATATTGATGAAGACGTAGAAGATCTGACAGTTTGTTAGGAGCAAGTTAACTAGGTTGGAAGCTTGAATGCCAACAGGCAAGGAAGGACTTTGTTGTCAATAAAAGGCCAGTCTACTTTTATTAGATAAATAAAGCAATGTTGATTCAACAACTCTATCTATCGAATCCTTCGTCAGATTCTGTGTCGACTCTCACCATTGCATTGCTCTATTTATCTAATAACTTTCATACGCTAAGCTGTTTCGTCTGAATATCGCCGAAATGAGTCCTTCAGTATTGGCGAGCCACAGGGGGAAAAAAGTTTCACGCATAATACCGATTGATCTTACTCCAGTTGGGAAGATACTTCATATACAAAAAACGAGGGTGAGGAAAAGTTAAATACCTCGCCAGTTGCTTCTATTTCGGCAGCTTCCTTCTCTAGCTTGGAAATTAGGGCTTCTACTTCCGGCAAAGCCTGAAAGGAGCACGACGTTATATTGCGTATAATATGGGTGTTTTGTCCAGAGAAAATACAATACCTGGTTTAAGTGTGATGTATAATTTTCAGCAAACTAAGCTTGGAGTATTCTTATTCTAACTTGTTCCCTTTCTCTTTCTACAGCATGCATTTAACTTCATATTAGCCCCTTAACAGGACTGCCTGGCTGCATTTGAGGAGCATGTACTGGTAACTCTTGGACGTTTGGATTGTCACTGGAGCATTAACTTGACCTACCTTCTCATGCTGAAACTGGTGGAAGGAATTTTTTAACACATGCTCGGCATTAAACTGTCCTTCTGCACGACTCATCAAGTTGAGGAGAGTATAATAACTCAATCTAAATGTGCTGACAAGAGGTGCAGGCTTTCCGGTTATCATTTCCTTGCATGTGTCCATTTTCATCTTCATCCAGCCAAGAAAAAATGTTAAGAGATTTACAATATCAGCCACTTACCCAATCCACAGTTATAATTTTGGTCAACAAGCTCAAATACTTCAGTAGTATGAGATCTCTTTGTCCGAAGGGAGCTTGAAAAGGCTTTTGTAAGCAACTTCTCAAGTATGCACTAGAATACATTGAAAGCCATCGCACGAAACTCGAAAGTTGACGCTAACCAACTTGAAAACCAAAAGGAAGAGAGTTACCTGTTCATCAAGCATAATGATGCAAATTCCCTTGTCATCCTTCCCTCGTCGGCCTGCCCTCCCGCTCATCTAAGGACACAGATAATAAATCAGGAATTTCGAAGTTTGGGAGAAAAGACAACAAATTTCTAGTACAAGCGAAGGCAAGCACTTTGCAGATGGCAGAAAGAACACTCGAAAGTACTAGGACCATCCTATAAAACAAAAATAAAATGTTGGGTATCTGTGCGACAACCGTCCCGTCCAAACGAGAATATTACTTGATGGGACCCCTCCGGAACGCAAAACACTTGCGGAGACCTTAACCGATGGGACCCCTCCGACGGCCCTTTGGCCCATCGTCACTCATGTTCCCATACGAGTTTTTGTGACGTGTGTGTGATTTCAAAAGTGCCGTTCATAGCGTGAACAGAGTGACAGTTTTAGTTGGGAATGTTAGCAAAAGGCCATTAAGTTGAGGAGGTTTGGAGAGTTGATATGTGGCGAGTTGATCATTCTAGTTTACCGTATTAGCTCCCTAGTACCCTCTGGCAATGTTGCATGAACCGAGAGCATGAAATTTGCGAATATCACTTCTGGCATCTCGAGTTGACTCGTTGTTGCGACACAAGTGGCTGCAGTCGATTGTACTTTTCCCGACCCATCGTATCATAATCTATCGTTGAGTGCGGGAATCGATTTGAAAAACATGGATGCTGGACCCGTGAGCAAAGCATTTACAAGAACTCGCATTACAAGAACTCGCAGGTGACGGCGAGCTGCAGGGTCGTCGGGGGTCCCATCGTATAAAGTGAATCGTCTGGGGTCTCCGCAAGTGTTTTGCGTTCCGGAGGGGTCCCATGAAGACCCCCGACGACAGACAAACTTGTTTTAACGAAGAATCCTCACTAGCTTTAAGTCAGAACTCCACAAGCCACTTGCCATATATGCCAGTGAATCCAGATGAACAAAAGCTAAGAAGACGCTCAAGTCTGTATTTTTCTTTACCGAAATCAATAAATAACTAATCAAAATATATGCATAAACGTATAAATTGCACAAAATACCTGAATATACTCTCCCGAAGACATCCAGCGATGACTATCTCCATCCCACTTTCGCACAGCTGTAAATACGACGGTCCTGGCAGGCATGTTCAACCCCATGGCAAACTGTGGCATAAAAACCAAGTTTCAGGAAGACAGTTTTGGTCCGCATTAAGGTCTAGCTTAAGACTGGTCAAGCTTACTTGTGAGCTCAGAGTCTCAAAAACAGATTTGCTAACAAGTTTCGAATCTTGAAATGACGATAGATCAGATCGTTGACAAAAAACGTAAAAATGGGAACAAGTGGCAAAATTGGGCGCTTCAACACTTTCTGTCAACTGACCAAAGTACGACGTTTATTTGCTGTTTCTGGGAGGGGATAATGAAGATATTCTACAGGCGGCAAAGCCAAAATATAAAGAAGTACACTTTCATCGAAAATACAGCGACTCCACTAGACCTGGAAAATGATTCCTAAGTAAAGGGCAGATGCAACTGAACACACCGTTTCTGTCGCAAATAAAGCCTTTATAAGGCCTTCTTGAAAAAGTATCTCTATAACCTCCTTCAGTATGGGCAGTAGCCCTGAGTGATGCACTCCTATTCCTCTCTGCAAAATTGGTAGAATATGACCAATTGCAGGTAGGTTGCGATCCTCTTCAGCAAGAACCTGAATTGCATTGTTAAATACTTCTTGTACAACGGCCTTCTCTTCGTCCGTGTTAAAGTCAAGCCTTGGCATTGATGTAGCATATTGTTCACATTCACGACGACTGAAGCTGAATACTATCACGGGCTGGAACTTCTTCTCCATAATCATCTGTCATTCAGAAAAAGGGTGGAATTAGTTCAGGAGAAACGTCAAAGCCTCTTCATTTACCATTTTACCATTTACCATTCTTCACCGACAATACCAGATGTTTACAGAAGTTCATACACCCGGAACATTTTTCGCTGCCTAGATGGACATGAACAGAAAATTAGATGTTGACGAGAAGTATCTCGTTACAAATCATTCTGTAGTGCTCCATGTTCTGTTTGTAAGTTACAAAGTAACCAAGTTTGTGGTTCCAATATAAGCACCTTCACAATTTTGTAGATATCTGGTGGTCCTTGTACAGCACCCCTTCCTCCTCTGCCACCGCCTCTGCCACCTCTGCCACCTCTACCCCTACCCCTACCCCCACCTGGTGGGCTCATGCCGTCCTCGGCACGTCCTTCTTTCGGAAATGTATCGGTAAGTTTGTTGAAATGATCCTCTCGAAATTGCCCCTTCTCGTCGACTATCAGATATAATCCGCTGCCCCCCATGGGGAATGCGTAATGCTGAAGAGGGGTCGGACGGTAATCAGTGTACACCACGTGACAAGGCTCATGGTGTAAGTGGCAAATCCACTCGGCAAATTCCTTCGCATTTGACATAGTGGCGGAAAGAAAGACCATCTTAACTTCATTCGGGAGAAAAATTATGCTCTCTTCCCACACGACTCCTCTCTCCCGATCCCGCATATAGTGAATTTCGTCAAATACCACCCAAGCGACCTCCCGGAGTACTTCCGAGCCTCTGTAAAGCATTCCTCGTAAGATTTCGGTTGTCATCACGATACACGTTGCATTGGGTGCTATCGTCACGTCACCTGTCATCAGTCCGACATCCTGAAATTCCTGGCTAAGCTCCCTGTATTTCTGATTGCTCAAAGCCTTCAACGGCGATGTGTAAATGACTCGCTGCTTGTCTCTGAAGGCCATGGCAATCGCGTACTCGGCAACCGCAGTCTTGCCAGCAGACGTGTGAGCTGACACCAGCACCGACTCTTTCCGCTCCAAACATGCAACCGAGGTTTCCTGAAAGGCATCCAGCTTGAATGGGTACGTTTTAGCCCTGGATCCTGTGTACACTGGATTATGTATGGTACCATGAATCTGCTCACTCAGAGAAGCTTCAAAGCCAGGAGGAATGGCCACTTCGTGAACACAAGCCACATTCGTAGTCCGTCTCTTGGTCTCTTGTATCTCCTCTTTCACAACGACCATCAATTCCTCGGCCTTCCTCTTCAAGGACGCCTTCTCCGCAGGTGGCACATTCTCAGCCATACCTGCCGCACTCGGAGGATTGCAATGCGCAATCAACTTCTCAGGTGGTGCTAAACATGAACCCCGACTGCTGAAGCGTACACGAGCCCTCACCGAGAACAACCACGACCCCTGTCGACAGCATGGAAGATCCGACACGCAAGATTGCGGAGTGGCCGATGAAAAAAACACCCAAGAACGCAGTCCTACAGTCAGCACCAACACGAGTACCGAGCCCTCAAAACTCTGCAGCCACCGCCTTATTTCGAATCCAATGTCGCGCCTGCAAAATCCACTGACAGACCTTCCTTCCTTCCCTCCGACGACAGATTTCACTCCCTCCCTCTTCCCTCGCTCGCTCGCTCGAGCACGCACGTGCACTCCGAGCAACTCAACGGGTTACCAAGTGTGCAGCACGGTACGAAAGAGACGTGAACGGAACCACACGTACAATGTTACGAGCTCGGTCACCCGGTGGGCCCGCGCCCTACCCTAAAAGGCCTTCAGCTCGCCATGACCTTTTCGAAAGTTCTTGCTCCGCGTCGCGCGCCAACCGCAGAGCCGACTGCCGGTTCCGGTCGACCCCTCGAGATCCCGCTCCTCCCCCACTGCTGCTGCTCCTGCCGGAACGCGTACCCTACCGCATTACGTTCTGTCTGTCACTCCCTTCCCGCGGCGCCAATCTCTCCCGCCTCGAACGTCCGGCCTCCGTCGCTGCGGTCGTCCGAGCCTTAATTTCGGGGCGGCGATTTGCCCCGTGCATTCGAGATTCGCCATTCGATGGCCGTCTCGATCGTCATCATCGTTTGCAGCTTCTTCGGATGCGGCCCGAGTCAGTACTTTGCGTCTGACGAGGCTGGAAAGAGATTCATGAGCGGCGTCAAGAAGCATGATTTCTTGTGGCAGCTCCTCTTTTTCTGTCAGAGCGATTTTGTAGGACAGCCTTGATTGCGATGTCCTTATGTACATACAGGCGCACGAGCATACATTTGTTGGACTCGCTGTTTGCGCCGGTTTTGGCGATGTCGAAAGTCTGCTCTCTTGCTTATGGTGCAGGACTGTGCCTGGAGACAGTAACCGGATGCCCGTCATTGCCGAGCCAGAACCTGTCACCCAAACAGGCCTTCCTTTCACAAGAGATATGTATTGCTCCGGATGAAATGAGGGTTTTCAGGGAATGTCTTCATGACCATGACATCATGATGGCATCGCGATTCTTTTCTCCGCCGTATCGCAGTCACATGCCCGGAAGTCTCTCTGAACCTGGTCTTCAGCGGAACTACGATTGAGCTAATTGAACTTCTGGAAGTAGATGAGGAACCTTGACTTGGTGCAAATCTGGCGCCTTTTCAAGATTCGAGACTTGTGTAGCGGCCCCTCTAGATATCCATGGAAGCCATTCCGCATCTGCACTGCTGCCTGACGCGCTCACTGCCCATAAAATCGCCAAGAGACTTCTCTCAGAACCAAGAGGCACCGCCACTCCCGTTCGCTTCCGAATTATGGGGAGTGTCTACGAGAGAGAGGCATGTGATCGCAGGCACACGAGCGAGCGTGCTGTGGAGAGCAGATTCACCGAAACAAAATATCGCCACCAGTCTCTCATTCTTTTCCAGAGATGTTCTAGACTCTGAACCTCGACAGCATTGGCCTTGCCTGTGAGCCGACAACGGAGGGGTCCTTCTTGTCTTGCGTGACTTGAAGAGCAAAGTTGGTTCAGTTTATGAGCTTCCACGAGGAATTTGCACCGTTCTTGGACACAGAGGAGCTTTGGATCATCTGCGTGCTCCTGTTTTTTTCGTTGTGTTTGATACTCGAAGAAATCATTTATCAACATCGTCATCCCCTCTGCTTGATCTGCCTTCTGGAGGGCCTCCTTTATCAGAAACTTTACGATCCCCTGTGCGTTGTTTTGGAAGAATACATTTACCTTCCCCTTTGTCTGATCATGGAAGAACTATTCGAGGCTTGCTATGATCCCTTGGGGGTCATGTTTCAGTAGGAGGAGTGAAAGTAGTAGTGCGCTCTGTCCTCCAAATGACTTTTCGGCACGAATGGTTTCGGAATTTAGTGAAAACGCCGCGAGCGAACTTTTGTCCCGTTTGAGGTCGACCTGATTTCAACGGTGGGGAAAGTTCGAGTTCTTATGAAATTACACGAAAGTCTGGGAGGCGTGCCATATCAAGTCAGATCCGAGCTTCTGCGTGAATCGAAGTAAACGATTCCTCGCTCATCGTTCGCGAGCTGGCTGGCTGATTCTCCATTTTCTACTGCAGAAAGAGAGCGCTTGCGTGACGGCAGTCCTGTCATGCAATGTAGCGAGGCTCTTTGTCAAGGGAGTACAATATCCTGCCTCATCATATCATCAGGTGGCATCGTCAATGCCTTGTTGAAGAATTAGATACCTCTTTCTCCATGAGAATGGATAAGGTACAAGCCCAATCCGACAATCCTTGCGGTATAAATTTGAATTGAATAGTACACTCTCCTACGGCAGGCTTGAGAGGAATTTACAATAGAAAGCCTTCTCGATCAAGACAGACCAAAACTCCACAGCTCTTGAATTATGGAAGTCAACGTGAAGAGAGCGAACTATTCACGCACATGTCTAGGTTCCAGCCATTTCAATTTTAAGATTTCTCAGACGGTAAAAGAGTGGCGCCTTCCGCAACTCGTGACAAGAAATTTCAGCACCAATCTGAAAGGATATGTGCGAATTTTCTGCCGTCTGTTGTAGAGTCGTCATATGCCATATTCCCTCAAAATTGCCGTAGTTGCATGTAGATGACCTGTTTTGGTTGTTTCCTCGGGAATGCAGATGGCTGCAATGCCTGTGAAGTACCGTAATACGAGAGTGCAGTCCTCGATGGCGCAAATGTTCTCATCTATATACAAGATTTTGCGGCTAGCTTTCGTCTGCTCGTTCCTGCTGTTGTTCGTGCTTGTAATTTTGATCTACAGCTTTAACCATGCTCTGATTCCAAATCACGGAGCGGGACGAAATGGCACCATGCATTCGCCATTACAAACCCTTCTTACCAAAGAGCAAACGATGCAAGAAGAATTGAGGTACTGTACCTTGCACAGTAGCTTTCACCAGATCTACTGAGATCAACTGAAATTCTAACCGGAATACGAAACTCAACTGTTGCCCGTCATGTCAGAAAACTGGAAATCTCATTTGCAGAACCATGCTCTGCAGCCCTGAAACTTGAGACATAAGAAGCCAGTGAACTTAGGATTCGCGTAAGATGCGCCACTTGAAGTATAGTGAGACGCAGACCGTATTAGGTTTGACACTTTGCCCAAGTGCCATTAGTAGACAAGCGCTTGGATTCAGGCACCAATAGTTCTGCCTCAAGAAGCGAGTCTGCTGCTCAATTTGCTAATTCGAACTCGTCTTACGTCAAGTAAACAGGGAAAGCGACTCTGAGATGCTAAAGAGGATCAACGATCGATCAACTTTGGAGGTTAAGATTCTGGTAATAGCGGAGACGGTTGCCCCGTATGAAGACCGGGAGAAGCTGGAAACGTACATTTCAAAGCAATTGGAATCTTCCGATGTTGTCAGCAAGGTTCAGGCTTCCGCCCTGCTGTCGATGGTGAATTTAGCTCCTATGGAGGCTAGCCTGTCGAGAGAAGAGACTGGTCTGATGGGAAGCTTACGAAACTCTGCCCTGCTGGCCCTCATCAAGAGAGATCGCAACAACGTCCACTTCATGATGGTCGGAGTTAGAGCAGAACCTCGACTGGGCTGGAGAAGGATCTCAGCAAAGGAAAGAAACTCGTGGAATAGCGTGTTGTCGAGAGCCATAATGAACAAAGTCCGAATGGAGGCCCAGAATTACTTGTGGCAGCGGACGATGGATGACGTCCAAGATGTCGTCAAGCTAGACGTTAGAGACGAACTGGCATGGCAGTCGCTCTTACCGGACAGTGTTGAGCCTGCTGACAAATGACTGACAGTAGACATCCCTTTCGCAGCAGCTGTATAAATCAGCATCGAAAGGCTTCCAGAATCTTTTGATCTTTGCAAATTGGGCTCGAAGTCCTGTGCAGTTCTTCTAGCTACCGAATTTATTGGTTCGTCGGCCGATCTATTCATATGTATAGTACAAATTTGGCATCATCAGATCTCTTTGGTGTACTGTATGATGCTTGTGCATCTCTCAAAGGGTAGAGCTTTCTGACACTTGTAAAATTGTACATTCATTCCTTTGTTCCTCATGTCTGCTATCGCTTGGAATGTTAAGTGTTTCGCCTATGACACCAGAATGTCCCTCACTCGAGTCCTGTTCGGGCATTCGGCAAATGACGCAAGTTAGACTCTTTAACTTGTGGCTGCGCAGGCCCTCGTGAACATGAGCATGATATTGTACTGTTCGATCGCTTAAAAAGACCTGTCGTGTTCATCCTTCTCCCTAAGTTCTCACATGCTGTTCTTCTCCGCAGATTTGTTGATTTGTACCTCTAATGCCAGATTAGTTCTTACGGGGAGTATCATGAAACCAGATCCCGATGGATAAAATTCACTCCTCTGATACTCGTTCATGAACTGGTTTGAACAAAATGACCATGTGTGGTAGCTAGATAATGAAGACCAATTGTTATACGCGATGAACGCCAGCGGATTGTGATCATGTGATGTACTGAACAAAAGTGCATATAATGGAACTGGAAGGACGTTCGGAGGGCCTTTCTTACATGACCAGCGTGTTATATGTCATATAATCAAACTTACACGCACTCAATCTATACCAAGACACTTAAGTGGGCCTGACACTGCTCTCCCTCGTCTCTAATGCCGCGCCCCACGATAGAATGGGAAAAATTCACCCGGAGGGAACCTCGCAACAAAAACACTTTCCTGCACTAGAACTAGTCAGCTTTGCTCTCATATTCAAATCTCCATTTTCTGAGGGATCCGATTTTATCTCTCGTTACAATGCTCCCAAACAGATGGATATCTTCACCCGATCCCAGCACGCAGACAGAGAGACAACAATGATAAAGCAGGTAACCTGAGCAGATCTTCGGGAAGATTACTGACGAACTCAGCTACTGACCATGACGACGTGTTCAAATCCACATGAAACCAAACATATTTAACCCTTATTTCAACTCCAGGCAGAGAACAAACACACCAGATCAGTCCACAATGTTCATCTCACCAGAAAGCCGATGTCCATGCTGGTGAGACTCAATACATGGTTATGAATTGGGGTGAGTCCTTGAGATTTTTGCAAACTCAGGAGTGTAACTGTTAAACTGTACAAATGGCACGTTCGTTTTAACGGGCCTAGCCAGTAATTATCTGAGTCCCATCGAAGGGCTCTACACAATCCCTACACTTAGTGTTCCTTCTCTTCCTTCTTCGAAGAACCAGAAAGTAGCCAATATGCGGCAGCTGCAGCAATCACTCCTGCAACAACGGCAGTGTTGCGGTAGCTGCCTTCTTGTGTCGCAGCTGGAGTCTCAGCCTTGGCTGGTGTGACGGGACTGACTGGTGGAGGAGTTGCATCTGTGAGCCCCTGCAGCAAAACCAAAATCGTCAGTAACAGTCTCCATTGCCTCGTAGGCCACGACAGTACGTCCTTCACAAGCCTCCTCGATGGGACATGAGAAACTCTTTGGGTCGTGATCTGCTGTGAGCTCATAAACTACGTGAATGGCTCATTCTAGACGTTACGGGCATAAGACAACTTTGACCTATGAGTGTCATTTGTACGCAGGAACCTACCGTAGAGGTTTAAAGCATCACAAGGAAAAGGACTGCAGATTTGGGGCAAGTACGAACTGAAAACAGATATCATCTATTGCTTTCACCTCGTGAAGAGTTCTCTTGCGGCATTCACCAGACCAGTTTTACTACGTCCCGTTGCTCAAGTAATACAAGATACTCTCTGAGGTAACTAAGTTTCACTGATGTAACTATAAAACAGATCTGACATAAGCATTTGGTCTTGATGCAGATCAAAAGAGAGAAGACGTGTAGTCACCTTGCGTGCGTGCTTCTCAGCCTGCTCTTGCTCCTTTCTCTGAAACGACAGGGGACCAGAAAAGGTTAGTACTTCAAGCTAGAACAAACGAAAGGGTAAACCCAGGAAATATTGTCACCAGAAAACTAGATAGTAGACAGAACTCGTGGCTGCACTCCTTCAACCTACCTAGTATAAATTCTCAATCTTCGACCATCAACGCTGAAAATTTAGCCCTCATAGCACGAAAAGGTTTCCATCATTTCAGAGTTTCAGTCAAGAGCGCGGAAATTCACTGGTTATTCACTAGTTAGATTCACTGTCACGGTAAAACATTACAAATACGTAGTTACTACTGACAAAAAACCAGAGATGCAGCTTCAATGACAGGGAGGAGGAAATCAGTACTCCATCTAATGGAGGAGATCTGGGGCTTTGGGGCTTTGGGGCTCTGGGGCTTCGTGATACCATTTTGCAAGAGCTAGGAAAGCAGGTGACAAGTGTTTTAGCGACTTCAGTGGGAACAGATAAAAAAGTTAACAAGTCTTTGTACCTCCTAGATGCTGCTGATATGCTCCATAAATGATCTACCTTGTTCAAAGCCGGAATGGCCCCGGTAATACAGTTTTCTATCACTAAATTGAATCGATGAGCAAAAGAATGGGTAGTTTTACGCGAAGAGAATTTAAGGGGTGACGTTACACAGAGAAGAAGATCGAAAAAAATTTCAGTAGAAATGTAATTCCTTCACAGTCCAGCACAAAGAGTATCATCCAACAAACATCAGGGTAACCACTACACCCTTTGTCCCTCTTCGCGGATGAGAATGGCCTGTAACAATTATTAGACATCCGGCAATGAACAAGTAAGAAGTTACACCGATCAACACCGATTTACAACTTTGTGGAACATCCTTCCAGTCTATACGACACCTGGGAAGGTCAACATGCAACTTAACATAGACCTATACTGCTGTCAAAATGCCAGAAATTCAACACAGACGAACCCAACCAAGAGAAGCCAACACCCGTGCAATGGTGCAAACTCAGCCCCACAAATAATCACACCCGAGAATGTACCTCCGCGTGTGCGGCATCGGACGGATCAAGTGCACAAAATACCAGGGAGAAAACAGAAGCTTCACTGGATATAAGCTGACGGTATTACCGGCATGGCACACACGGCGGAGACTGAGAATCACAGAAGTTAAATCGACATATGTCGACGCTAGCTCCGGAGCAGGCGCAATCCAGTCAAGTACAGACTGCGCGAGGCATCGATGCACGATCTAGAAGCGATAGAACCAGGAAATCTCGTAACTCTAGTCTAAATTCCAAAATGAGACAAGTGGCGGGCGGCTCACCCTGATGTAAATGTTTTCGGCGGCCTTCTCCTCCTCGCTGAGAATATTCTTGTCGCTGCGAAATCTGGTCTGACGCATGCTGGATCGCAGCGAGCTGCTCTCGACCTGGGCGACGAAGCGCCGGGCCATAACTCTCATCGCCATCGTTCCCCGCTGCTTTTGCTTCTGCTGCTGCTACTGCTGCTGCGACTGCGCTGCGTCTCTCGATGATCTCTCGATGCCGATGATCAACCCTCAAAACTCTTGTGCTTCGTCTTCCTCGCTCGGCTGGGCGCCTCTTCAAGCCTTCTCGCGTGCAACTGTGCCCTCGATGATGACTGTGGAAGTGGGACGGAGACAGCTTCAGTGTATTAGATCGACTGACGACGACGCGCGAGATGCCACTGAAGCGTCAGCGGCTCGATCCTTCGATCGATTTGTTCGTCTCCCTCCCTCCCCTCTGCTGACTCGGCGTCGCTCTGTACGTGCCACGTTATCCCTGGGCTGACTGGGCACTCTGCTCACTGCTGCGGGTGGAGTTCGGTTCTCCTTCCACATCCAAAAGCCGAATGATTACCAGCGGAATCAATCCATGCCGTCGACCGTTGAGGCACTGGACGGCAGAGCCCAACATTGGGTGCCCATACCCATGCCCACGGGTTTTGGGTGGGTTTTGGATGACATTATTTTTCCATGGATGGGCACAAGTAATGCTATGGGCAGTGTTTGTGAGATCCAAACAAGAATTGGTATAACCGGGTAATACATATAACACAGTTGGCGTAATTTGAATAGCATGGGTGGGGATGGATGGGAAAAGATAATGCTATGGGTGGGTATAGGTCGCTGTTGATGGTTATGGTCTGGTCTGGGTACAGATTTGAAGTAACATGTTGGCCTCTGCTGGACGGTGTCGAGTATTTGCCACAGAATACAAGCATTTACCTCCCAAATGCTTGTATTGTGCCTTTAGAAAGACTTGATATAATAGCAAAACGATTTTCAAATTCTGGAATAAATATATCAATAATATGGACTCGAATACCAGATCTTCGTCTCTAATTTTCTCCATGTATGGTACGTATGAAGACCAGTGTCTTCCGGTTATTGCCAACTTAAGCTTAAGCTTCTGAAAAGGTCAGGGCACAAAAGGGAGCAGAAACTGATTAAGTTACATGGCAAGTTACTTGTTGGGAATTGCCCTTTGTGGGTGAGGCCCCGCTCTCCTTGTACTCCAAGAGAAGGAATCCAGAACAGAGACGGTAGCCGAATGAAGGGGATGGAGGGTAGTTTGGATCGATTCTTGTCATAATAATACATCCGCTTAAAGAAGGGTTGTGTCTGCGCAGGAATGATGATTCCGGCTTCTGGGTTAGAGAGGTGGTTGTATTTAAGAAACGCGGTGATGAGACTTTTGTTTCTACATTTAACCCTTTGCTTTGGTTCACTTAATTGAGACAAGTCGTGAATATTTTCACGCACTGGTTTGTAAGGAAAATTCCATTCAAAATCTCAAAATATATTTCATCAGAAACTAGCAAATAGACTCGATGAACAAAGGTTAAAATACTTATTTTTAAAGTTTCAACAGGATGAATATATATGAAAAAAAAGAGTTTCATTTAATTTTTATTAAACTAAAAAATGCATGGGATGGAACCACACATCAATGCTTATATCACGACATGCCTAACTATGAAAAATACTATAAAACTTATAATAATTCAGCCTAGTATTCAATAGTACATTCATCTTATGTACATCTATAGATGTTAGATCTTACTCACACACATGACGAAAACTTATTATGTTTATGCAACCATCCATCCATTGAGCAATTTTGCAACTCTAGACACGATATAGCATTAAAGTGATTAAGCACATGGTGAGAAAAGAAAAATTACAGCTCACACCATCTCAAATGGGTGGAGGAAACTAATCATACAGCAAAATGAAAACATTCCTTGCACATTGCAACAAATCTGATCTCCAATGCACGTGCTTCATGCCCGTAAGCTTCTCGACTAGTTATTGCGATTAGAAAACACTTGCAAGAAGTATTCCAGATCAAAGCATAATTGAAGGATTAAAACACCAAATTCACATAACTTTCAGAGTAATTTTCAGCACATGCCACTGAATCTCTACACATAAAATACAGTTCACTGATCGAAAAAACTTTGGAAAAATGGATGGACATTGGGAGCCATAGCTGCCATAACTGCCAGCGCAAGATCCTTGATCCATGCAACTGTCATCAATATGTTTTGCACATACAAGTATAACCAAATGTAAAGCTGAAGTCCATCATTATGACACAAAACTTCCATTGAACCGCTTTAGCCTTACAACTCCAAGCAGTCTTGCAAGACTTGTCCCAGTTCACTAGTCCCATACGTCCACCAACTGCCATTGCACTACAATCGCAGTTGAATACTCTCACCTTGTGGTATGACTCCTGCAGATTTACTGTGAATGTTTACTAGTCCCGTAGGTCAATCAGATGCAGATGATAGTATTTAATGCATTGGTACTACGACATACCAACTTAAACGTCATTTAATACTGGTGATGCATTGTTGAATGACAACTCATTAAGCTGCATGAAGTAGCAGTACAAAGGCTGGAGTATGAACATATGATGATCTGGACTATTTTCCAAATTATATAATCTATATACACTGTAGATGCACATGGCAAGACCAAGCACAAGTTATCAATATGGGCCTCGCGGCTCTGACAGAAACTAAAAGGTGGATATTTTTAGTCGTAAAAAAAATGCAGAATTACAAACGTGTATGTTCAACTCAAGTTCGATCACAATGCTTGATACTTCTTGCTAAACTACAACTAAAGAGGTCCTCGAAATTTGCCTCAGTCTTTTGAATAAAGTGTGAAACCTGTACAACAGCGTATGTATTTCCCCATTCCTCATTTGTGAAAAAAGCTGTCAAACTACTGCTGTCAAATGCGTAGCAGTATATTTGCTCCTGTATAAACTTCTTGTCTTCGGCATGTATAGGAATGCATCCGTCTCATTCTGCTCACGGAAAATAAACTGCTCCGTTTCTTAACACTGTTCCACTAGTAGTCTTTCGCCCAGGTGACTCCCATTTTTTGTCTCAAGCAGTAAGAGTCCTTCAGTGTGATCTGTCCAAAAGAAGAGGACGTTAGACAGTCCCGCACAAGGGCATCCAAAAAGGGTGACCCTAGTAAGCTCCAGAATACTGGAAACCCATTGCGATGAACTAATAAAAAAAATTTCATAAAAGGAAAAGATACAGAAAGACTTAAGACGTTGGAAAAGAAGTACAACCAGAGATCGCCGTCCAAGACAAGGTTTGAGGCACATTCATGTCGGACTCCACGGTCAACTTTGCAGCAGCCACTCCATACGCTAATGCTCGAAACGTTGTGATATTGTTGGACAATGCTGCCAAAGTCCCAGCGACGAGAGAATCTCCAGCACCACTGAGTTTCACAACTGATGCTTGCAATGCAGGAATGTGAAGACACGAAATCTCCCCAGCAAGGTCCATTGAGCACCACACAGCCCCTAAACTACCTACTGTGAGGATAATGTACATCACACCAGCGTGCAGAAGCTTTCTGATGCAATCCTTCAATTTGTAGATCACGGTATAAACATTGTTCCGAGACATTTCATCCCCTATTGTAACCACGTACATTGACCCTCTCCTCTTTTCACTTGAAAATTGCGTCGGATGAAGAGCATTGGCCATGGCAACCAACTCTGCCTCGTTGGGTGAAATATACGACATCTGTTCGGCAGAACAATACAGCATGAGGTATGAGAAAAACTTCAAGGTCCTAATTAGAACTCCCCCTGATATGAAACTTGACACAATATATGATATCAAAGGATGTACTCACAGACGAAAGACAACCGGTTGCTCTCACAGACTTTGCCACTGATACGGGTTCAAACCAAACTGGAACATCAGCATCGCTTGCCACTGTGAAACATGGTCAGGGAAAATGCAAATAATTGCAGTTATCAGTTAAATAGCTGAGATCCTACCAGTTCAGACCAAGGTAGGGGTCATAAACAGGTACCATCCAATAAAACAGATCAAAATCTTGGAGTGGAAAAGATATTGCTAAAACCTACTCTAATATGTGTCAGCAAGGTGAAGGTACATACTAGAGGCATAAAAAAAGGGCTTACCTTCACAGGCTAGCTTGATAACCAAAGGGTCTAAGTTAGCATCGACGAGAAGAACTGAAGCACGCTGGATTTCTCCGGTAAATTTAACAATCCATTCCTCTGTCAAGTAATCCTCCTGCACAGAATACGGACAAATTTCGTTGAGTACGCTCTTCGTTAAGTATAACTGACTACTACCTCATTGATCCTGAAACACGAGAAAGACAGGTAGTACATCCTTATGCAGACCTTCCATCTGACATTGAAACAAGATTGTTTTAAGAAAGATACATATACTTACTTGTCCTACCAGTCCTGAGTCAGGAATAAAGATCATAGGAAGTTTCAACTTGGTCAGAGATTTAAAATTAAACCTAACAAGCTAATAATACATCAGAGATCAGCAAACCTGAGCGCAAACGGATGCGTGGCGTGAAGCTATAAACTTACAACTGCACGTGTGTCTGCCACAGCAGCTGCCAACTCTCCGGTCCGATCAAACACAGCCGAGATGACCGGCGTAGAAATACCAACGCATACCCGTATACCTGGCAATTGGCACACCAAAACATTGACGGAACCAACTCATCAAAGACAAGGCTGAAGTATGCGACTCAGATTTCTTCAGATTGTGTGGTCAGAGTGAGAAGAAGCAGTGACCGAATTAGAGCTGGCCTAATCATAATCATATTGATATACCTTGGTCTGTGAGGCAACTTACCGTTCACCGGAAGACCAAGAGATCGCCAATGATCTATTAACAAGTTTCCTGCGGATCCCAAGGCAGCCAACTTAATATGACAGTTCAGCAGATGATGAAATAACATCAATCACTACTCTCCTATAGACAGATGTGGATCTAAAGTGTGACCTGCATGTACAGGAAGACAACTCGCAAAGATTCCATGTTCATTAGCACATAACACAGGAGGTGAAGTAAGAAATTAAACCTGCAAAATCATCTCCGACCACACTTATCAAGAAGGGTTCTGTGCCTAGCTTAGCCATACATTCAGCGATATTTCTCCCAACGCCGCCTCTGACATAGCAAACCTGCAAGTCGCTCCATCAGACCTGCCAATAACTTGTTGCGTGAGGAGATACAAAGTTTGACGTCGTTTCACTCGACCTTGTTCCCAAGGTGCAACGAGATTCATGACATTATCTGAACGTGCAATTATTATCCAACTTTCAAGTTAACATTGTAAGAATTTCTTACAGAATAGTCACAGTAACAGAAGAGGGAGAAACAATGCCCAAAATGTCCGTATGCAGTGTGTATGGTAGAATAAGAGTAGCGACACGACGTTTAAAAAACCTCTAAAGGGTGAAATGAGCACGGAGATGCTACCTCACCAGGAGTCGTGGTCCCAGGTTGAATGTCATGCCTCACGGGAGTCGCCTGGATATCCAGAACCATTCCACCAATCACAACAGGGCGTGCTTTTCTACTGGAGCAAGTACTCTCTCCCACCTGTAACAGCAAACAGCTTAGGAACTTGGCTATGCTTGGCCCCCTGTCTGATGCTAAAGCCATTCGTCAGAAATGCGAAAACTTCCTATGAGAGAAACAAAGAAAATTCAAACAGTTGCTTCAGTGAAGTACATTCATGGTAATTGATAGAAGGAAATTCCTTCTATCGTTTGAAAAAAGCTGAAGCAAATGGATTTTTCGAATAACTTCAACAGAAGAACTCGTCTGCTAAATTACCGAAACTGGATGTAGTTTACACATACTCTGAGTCATGAAAAGCCTCAACGCCAGTATGTAATCTATGTTCTGTAAAGCATCAAGGATGACATTCTTCAAAAATCTGCTGAGGCAGAACCAGCACCTTCAGTTGAAAGGAAATTGCTGATGGACATTCCAGATGGCGGGCGATCCCATTCAGACGACGCACATGTGCCATTTTCGCCGATTTCACTGCACGCGAAGCTTCAATGTGAATCAAGGCTCTTTCTTCGCAGAATCTAAACCTCCACACCTCGGATTTCAGTTCGCCGTAGCACACTCTTCACCCACCCAGTTCATCCAGCCTTCAGGCAGCTCGATCACACCCCCAGCTCCAACATCAGATTTGCGCCATGTTCGCTGCCCACTAATCGGAGAAGCCTTCGCACTAATGCATGTGGGCCCAGGAACCGCTTGCATACTCTCAAGGTTTGGTTGCAAGAGCATACTGATCCTACTCATCGTATAGTCATGGATGGACTCATGGCCTCTTTATATCACTGAGATTTTGTTACAATGTCTACTTCAATGCTCCTGTTATCAACAATTGATATGGAATTGAATGAATAAATATACATGACCATGTTCAATTCCCGCAAAATATTAAGTTTTAAGCAATTCCCGAAATTATGACTTATTTAAACCTAATAAATAAAGAAAATTTCATGATCATTAGTACAGCATCTTACTTAATGAATATGTGAAATTTTTTAAATTTTTAAAAACTAAAAAACTGAATTTTAAATTTGTATCGTTATCAATATTATTAATTTCATTTGAAAATTTTGCAACCGAACTTTGGGAAATTAGAATTACTGTTTATATGTTTTCTTATTTTTATTTAATGCCTTCAAAAAATTGAGTGTAAAATTCTTAATACAATTTGTAACTCTAGGCTTCTGAAATTTTATTTCAAAAATATTTAGATGTAAAAAATAAAATTTATTGTAATGTCATAGCTTTGATCAAATTGTTTACTGACATATCTAAACATCCAAGATAAACTTACAGTAGTTGTATTAAGTAAATTCATCTATACAAAAAAACTGATTGTAAATATGTTAAATTGTACCAATATATTTATTTTAGAATCATGACTGTAACCATTAATTTCAAACTACTACTTTACGTTCAAAATACATTCGTATTTTGTGATTAAAAGTGATTAAAAGTTTAAAACTTTTGATAAATTTAAAAATTTAAGAACTCAAAATATGGAACCATTATATAATTTCATTACCCATCTCTTAGAAATACATGGAATAAATTTTTTAATCGTCTTGTGATTTGATTTCTGCGATTTTCAAGAAGTAGTAATATTGCTCATTCAATCTCAAATGTAGGACAAATAGAATCTCCCCAGAACAAAAAAAGAAATATACGTCTAAACTACTCTCTTGTGTCTCCCACTGCTCAAGCTTTGCGTTTCATCTTTTGATCAGAAGAAGGAATCTCCTTTGAAAACCTTCATTGCAAATTATTCTGTCCTTCACCATCTTCCTCCCTACCAAGTCCGAGAGAGTCAAGAATCGGATTAAGACACACAATGCAATAGAGTGAGCTGGGAGACACAGGCTTTTCCATAGGCTGATGACCCCTCCCCCATAACAATTTTGGGTTTGGGGATGACTTTAAGAAGTACGTTAGATAAATGAAATAACGTTGTCAAGCCTAGTGTGATAGCGTGATCTCGGTTATTTACACTACGCTATATGCATTCGGTACTAATCATGGTTATGAAGAAAACAAATGACATTTATCCCTAAACGAAACTGAACTTTGTGAATTATATACCGCTACAATTGAAGAGGTATAATAATTCAAGCAATATCTACAGAAATAATATTGAAGATTAATATTATATAACTTAATAATAAAACTTCACCGAGCAACTTCCAAATCCACATTACCAACCAACCTGGGGCCAAAATTAAAGGTGAGCTAATCACTATAGTTTCAAACTTTCTAGCAACCGTATGAAAAAAATCACCAGGGAGGGAGAGAGATACATGAACACCGTACAAAGACATTTGACATACCTCTTAACTCCTGTAATTAAGGTATAGAACTAGCAATTCAGAAATTTTGTTAATTTTCATGTTCTAGTCAAAAGCAGAAGAAACACCAAAGTTGGGGACTTGATCAATACTCTCAGATGATTAAGCTTTTGATTTTTAAGTTTCAGTCACTAGATCTCACACCTGTGTCAAGTATCCCCGAGCACCCAAGATCGGCCATCGTGAAGAGTTGAAGAGATAACCAGCTTCATGCAATAAATTACCAAGTGCGCATGATACATAAATGCTAAGCGATGCAGGCTTGACATTCACCGATGTTACAAAACCATGGCACGATTTCATTTGCATGCCCATAGAGAATCATGTGAGTATCTAAATGTAGACAGTATACAAGTTTTAGTTTTTTGTACATCAAATATCTCCAAATTGTAAAGTAACTAGAATTGTTGCTAAATTTGTCACGAACTGTTCAAGACTTGGGTTTGCACCATTGAATATCGCCATAAAGTGATTCTTTTCCTGTCTATGTAGTGCACTAAAATTTGGGGATTCAAGATAAACCATAAACTCTTGAATCTGAGATATGTGTTAAATACTCACTCGTGGTCATTCTCCCTGCGGTGGTACTTTATATAATTAAAACTTTGATGTCAAAACTAACTTGCCATAAGTAGATGGGACAAGTATATTGTTTTATTTTTTTGGGCATTGAAGCAAGGAATGGTGCAAGACCAAATTTTACTATGAAATCAAATTGAGGTATGCTTTTAGCTTTGGAAAACCTATATTCCAACAACTCATGGTAGTTTTGTAAACTTTTCAAACAGTGCCGCAAACGTAGTTTCCAGCTCTGGTTTACTCGTGCAATCCTGAAATTTGGCTAAGACCAGTCAAAGGTCAAATGTAGGCACTTAAAGAAATTTAAAACTTCCACATTTTGCCGTACCCAGAGTGAGAATAAGGAATAGAGTATGGCATGTAAATGTCATCTGTTCTCAATACAATATGTTACGTAGCACCATCCTACCACGTTCTCCCCACAAGAGTGCGTAGGAGCTTACGTGTAGTCAGCATCGATCAACGTAGTAGTATCATAGTTGGGACTCGGGAGGAGAGGGAAAGTCAAAGAGCGCTGACGTCACAGTCGTCAGACGCAGTGGTTCTAGTGCAAAGTGCACGCACACGTTCGGAGCGCACAGGTGTGCGCACGACGTAACCAGGCCCCGTAATACGAAGGATCGCACAGTTCACATGACGTGACGTGGTCGGGGATGACAATTTCAGAGCAATCGGCTGCATCGTTGTACCGAGGAATTGGGGGGCATGGCCCAGAGTTTCCTGTCATCACCGCCCTCACAATTCGGGGGAACGATAAATAGACCGAGGACGGCAGCGGCAGTCGGTCCGCCGCGGGCCATGAGATCCAGTGGAGGCTGGAATGAGAAGCAGGCGAGACGTCGCCTCGCGCTTCTGGGAGCACCCTCGAGGAGTATAAGATGGCGCAGCTGTTTAAATTCGAGAAGTCCACGACGCCAGGAAGCTCTTAGTAGTCGGATGGGCGTTGTCGATCGATTCCATCGATCGTTCGCCCAAAAGCTGCAATTGCAGGAATCCGTAGCGCCGAGCAGGAAGGTGGAATGCCGGACTACGATCCTGGACGAGGAGCTGGACCGATGAGAAGGACTACGGGGTCTGCCGCAGAGGCTAGGCCTCGGCGGTTCGGTCCAGGAGGACTGCCGACCGAAGGCGCGGATCCAGCTCCGAAACCTTGGCCATGGGCTCCATGGGCGGCGCTCGTCATATGCGTGTGCTTTTTGTGTCTCCAGCTTTACCCGGCTACTCATTTCAGACACCCCAGAGATCCAACTCGCACCTGGCAGCGAATCCAGCGGGCTGACGACATTGAGCTAGCTGATGGCGGCGACATTGGGCTCACGCTGGACGAAGTTCGACGTCAGTGGGATCCAGAATTTACTGGCGGAGGAGATTCAAGCTTCAGTCCTCCCGGTCCCACGGAACAGACCGATCGATCGACCACTCGACAGATAGAAAGTACAGACGAGTTGTCGAGCAGCCACAGCAATCACGCTTTCAAGTGGAGAAAGGAGGACCGACAAATTCATGTCTTCATTTCTTCAGACGAGAAGGATCTCAGGCCCCTGGCCGTTGTGATCAATTCAACGCTCAAGAATGCCAGGTAGTCAGTCAGTCAGTCAGTGGAATTTCGATCACGCTTCTCTTGAACTGCTGAACTAATGTCCTGGAGAGGATTTTTGTTTTCCGACTCACGTGCGTCAAGCTCTTCTACTAGTCCTCTTGTAGTTCGGGAATCAGGTTAGTTGTTGGGATGTAGATGTATATGTTGTAATCTGAGACGAATGATAAGCTCAAGTTGAGCACCAACGAACGGTCGATCGATTGTTCGATCGGCGGAAGTTTAGACAAGTAGAGCTTAGTTCCTGTGTTTAGCAAGGAACTATATGCTGAAATTTTGAAGCACCTTCAAAGTTTCACCACTGTCAGCATGATCTGGACACTTGAGTCAGGTTTTCAGTTTATCTTGTCTGAGTATTGTAGGTACTCGTGGATATAATGAGCTGAAGGACGTTCTAGATGACATGCTCCTTCCTTCGTGTTCAGAGATTTACACAGACTGAGATATCTCTCGGTGCAGTGTTTTGAAGCCGATGCACTGCCGCTGAATGAAAGACATTTTGAGGACTCTATGTCTAACTCCCTGTGCGCACCGGCCTCCAGTACAATAAATTACGGGGCGTGGCTGCTCGACTGATGGCTTTTCGCTCTGTGGTAGAGTGCAGGCATCCAGGGCGAATCGTGTTCCACCTAATTATCCCTACGAGTGAGAACAACATTGAGTACTACAAGCTGAAGGCGTTTTTTCCGTCGGCTTCGATTGACGTGTTCAGGTTCCTTCCACAACTTCGGTTCTTCCTTCTATGAATTGATCAATTTCAAGACTCAGTTTCCAATCTGAGGAGTCTCAGAGTAGCTTGGGGTGTCAAGTTAACCAAGGAACGTAGAAATTCCGCACAACTGATGATAGATGGAAAAGTTCGGCGGAGGCCTTCGGTTTATAGGATTCAAGTCAGATGATTATTGACAAGTTTATCGCTGACGAATCTAATGTAGCCGCTCATCTCATTTAGACCTGCTCAATCTGATTCGATAAGCCCAGCATCGCTGCTTCCGATTCCTGTCACAGAGAATGTATGCATAAATTGCTCTGATTCTTAGCGGAGGTGTTTTTCTCACTCAGTTCTCAAATCATGACAGATGATCTGTTCGACTCATTTCTACATACAGTACATCCGCTATAACTACTTCTGACACCATGATTAGCCAGAATTTTGCCAACTGCAACCGAAAATCTTCGGTTGTGCTTTTGTGAAAAAACGTCAAGAACCTCGCGCCGTAAAGTTAGCTCGGTGAAGTTTCAGCCGTTTATGCGATTAGACTTACGGAATACAGCAGGTAAAATGAGTAAATTGAATTAAATAAACTGATTATGCTTGATTCTAACAACCGGTGTATGAGCTCCTCGCTGAGATCTAACTTTCACTACAGAATCTCCCGTAGCCAAGGGGTTTGTTAGTTTTTAAATTCCATGTCGTTGCTCAATCTGTGGGATCTCTTCCTTTCCTCAATTTTGAGCAAATGCATGGAGAAGCATGCTGGAAGCCAGGTATGTGCAGCCAGATTTTATACCTCGTAACATGCCACATCTCTCGTGTCTCGTTTAGAAATAAAGCTAATGATTCCTGATCGTTGTTCGTTCCAGGGGAGTCTTCGATTATGAACATGTGTCACATCTTATCCGCTACCGAAACGACAGTTTCACCAGAGAAGAGCTGACTTCCCCGTACAATTTCATACCATACTATCTGCCTCAGCTCTACGAGAATATCGAATTGATGATATATCTCGACTCGGACGTGGTTGTCAAGGTACGATTTTACGATTTCTGATTTTCGGCCCATGCAGCAGTTAATTCGAAACAGGCATAGAGACGAACGAATTTCATGGGTGAGCAAAGAAGGAGCTCGTTCCTTTCTGAGCTGATGGGTTCATCATCATTCTGACGATGTTTGTTCGCTCAGGGGGATATAGAGGAGCTGTACATGAAAAACCTCCATGGGCATCCAGCGGCCGCAGTCGAGGACTGCTCTCAAGAATTCAGAGGCTACTTCGACTTCGACCAGCTCAACGCCATCCGCGAGAGAGAAGCGGGAAACCAGTGGTTACCTTCGGAACCCTTCGAGGAGCAGACCTGCGTTTTCAACAGAGGCGTTTTGGTCATCAACGCCACACGGTGGTCCGAACTGAACGTCACTGGCGCGATCGAATGGTGGATGGGAGAGTATGACAAGGCAGAGAAACCTCTTTACAGGTACGATTGGGAATGGTTGACCTTTTCAGATAATTCGTGGTGAATTCTGCGTGTGCAGTATTTACCTGGCTAGCTAGCCTTCAGGTACCCACCATAGCCTGCTTCTCGCTGGCCGTGACGACACGACGTCTGGAGAGTTGCTTTCTGAGATTCATTCTCTCTCAATTGTATAGATTCTGCTATATTTTACAGCACACTGCAATGCAGTTCTGTTCAGTCTTCAATGCAGTTCTGTTCAGTCTTCGCAAGGGAAGCAAAGGTTGTATACTCGCGAGCACTTGGACCTCGTTCGAATTTGTCAGTAGAGACTTTTCTGATGCATTTTGTATGATGTGGATGCAGATATGGGCTGTCACAGCCACCGTTCCTGCTGGCACTCTACAAGAATTACGAGAAGTTGGAACATGCATGGAACAATCGGGGGCTTGGTCGTGATAAGCTGAGCAAATTAGAGCAGGAATATTTTGCCGCGCGGTACAAACATAAACCGGATCAAAAACCTTTCTTGTCCTTGGAAAGTGATTTTGCCAAAATTTTGCACTTCAACGGGAAATACAAGCCGTGGAAGAGAGGTCGTACGAGGCTGCCTACGGAGGAGGTTTTATCATTATGCGGAGAAGAGGGGCAAGAATGTTACAAGCTTTGGTGGGAGTATCTCTCCCCGGAAGCCCATAAAGCTTTCGGACTTTCTTCTTCTAGGGAGTAATTCCATCTTCAGTAGAATATGATGGATCTCAGGGATCCAAGGAGATGTATGCCCCCATCCTATAGAGTGTTTCCTGTACATTTGAAATCAGAGGTCTGCACAGGTTTGCAAGTTAGACTTGATTTTCAGCTCGAGTTTATATTTCAGTTTACGAGGTAGACGAGAAACAATGAAGTGACAGGGATCAAATCAACTGCTTGTCCGTCTTATGTCTTATACCGTGCACGGTCAAATTGCCAGCTGAAAATCAGACCATTTGTAATTGTCTTTGTTGGAATTTTGGATTCGATCAAATCTCTTTGACCATCCAATGGTTTACGCTTTAGAAAAATGCCATTGCGAAAAAGGTGTTGCTCGATGTGACACATCCACCACTTCATCTCCTAAAAATGTATGAGTCAAATCTTTCTCAATGTCAATTTTACGCGGAATCCAGCCTCCGACTTAAGTCAAATGATTATCGTTGCGGGAGAGCCCATGTCGATGGTAGCCAAAATAAATTAAAAAATTAAAAAACTTTCGAGCAACTTTTGTAACACATGAACATTTCAGTTTGCTTGTATGATGGTACATTGACAATAGGAACAAAGATGTTTCACCATGAACCTTTTCAGCATCGACAAGATTCCCTCTTCTGCTTGGTCCACCGATATGCGTTGCGGCAAATCTTGATAGAGAGACCTATAATATCTGGTTACGTGTAATGAGCTTTGGTCACTTTGTAGCCCCTATCCATTGTATAGCTTCTTTCGACATTAAGCATATGTAAGACGATAATGAACGACATATCGTACAATTGAATAATTGCGTGTGCTAAACTTCGCTTAAACCATCGAATCATTCTTCTTCGATCCTCAGCTTCAGAGCATCAGGTTGGCGGTTGCATCTAACCTCCTGCTCATGTTTTGACTGCCTTGCCAACCCTTTGGATTTTGCGCATTGACTCCAGTACCTCACAGGTAGGATTGGAGGTACAACGAATTTTCTCGTATTCAAATTGTGCGTTTCAAAGTACGAAGACATGTTCCATGCCCTGGGCATACCTGTGTGTATGTACGATGTATTTTTCTAATAGGTGTATACAATTAAATGTTTGAGTTTATGTAATGTTATATTTTCAAAACAACCATAAATCAGTCTTAAGTATTGATTACGAGTTTAAGGGCGTGTGGTAACCCACTTTTGGTATTTATGCGGAATTTAAAACATTTTTGGAAAACTGTACCATAGCGGCAGTGTAAATAGCGATCGGTACATTTAAATAGAGTGAAACTGGATGATCTCGGAGAATCATCGAGTTGGGCGCAATGTCCGGAACAGGCGCTCGCCTTGAACGATCGACTCTGAAGGAGTTCTCCTTCGGCGCAAGGCGCATAATCCGCCTTAAGCGCTAAAGGAATCCCTCAAAATCTATGCAATTCCCAAACGCCTTGACTTGATTAGGATCTCGTTGGAAAGAGCTTGACGTGCTGTTTCTAACGAGCTCAAGAACGCCCGGAACGGATCAGGACTCAGGGAGTTGTGACGGTCGAAAGATACGAAGACTTTCGCCTACGCATAGGCGAGGGAAGTTCGCCTACGCATAGGCGAAATGAGTTTGACGTCAGCAGGAAGTCCGCCGAGAATTTTGCCTACGCGGAAGGAATGCCGCATATGCATAGGCGGACGGATTTCGCCTGCGCATAGGCACTTCGCCCTCGGCGGGAAATCCGCCTTCGGCCCTAGGAATCCGCCTTCGGGGTTGGAACTTTTACGGCGCCTTCGGCGCCAGCGCATCACGGTTAGGTGAGGACCCAACGGAGTAGCGAATCCGTACGGACGGAACGGACAAGTGCGCTCTCGGCTAGTCGGGACTTCGGAGACAAGAGCGCCGACGGAGAGGCGAGAGAGATGGACAGACTGGACAGAGTCTGTTGACCGCGGTCAACGCCTTCGGCACAGCTGCCTTCGGCGCTGCGCCTACGGCGAGGGACCTACACGGACGTACGTCTTCTGTGCGGAAGGTCAGCGCCTACGCACAGGCGGATGGAGTTCGACGTAGGCGGGAAGTCCGCCGGGAATTCCGCCTACGGAGAAGGGAGTTCGGCTTCGGACCTGCGTGCGGACGAACGCCTGCGGCGGAGCGGGACCAGCCGAGTCGAAGTACGAATGAGTGTAGCGCGTCGGCGAGAAATCCGCCTTCGGCGCTGCACGACCATGGCCGCGGCGTAGTACGCTGGCGGAGTTCAAATTGCCAATTCGAGCGTGTGAGTGAAGGCGCGTCGGCGGAGCGTGAAGCCGCGCGTGAGAGAGAAGGCCGTTATACCTCCAAGCCGGCGCAGCCATCAAGTGATTCGACGTTCACGACCGAGAGCCGACCATGACACCCTGCGAGCGGACAGAGGTTACTACATTCTTGAATTTGCGATTTCAATTCCTTGTGCGAGCTGCGCGCGTCCACCTTCTAGCCGAGAGACGTTATAGACACCACCGCGCAGAGATTTACCCGGTGGCAGAGAGAGAATTGAGTGCGCGACATTTGGAATTGAGAGAGATTAGAGTTTGCAGAGGAAACAGAACCGCGGGCAAGAGGCTCGGGCATAGCAGAGAGAGGTTTGCGCAATCCGATTTCAAGAACGCGATGTCGACGTCGATTAAGCTGCGGATGGTCCCACTTAAGCTTCCGCAGATTGGGTTGCGTGCTTTTCAAGACCGGCTGATTGCGAGGAAACTCGATTTCTTGCTGTGGGGATGGAATTACATGTGCGGAGACATGGTGCGCGAATGGCTGAGCGAGAGACAGCAACCTACGCGCGGATTCCGTCCGCACGTAGATCGTTAGACTGTCCACGATTGGGGACAAGCATTGGGAAGGTGTGCAGGCGAGTACGGGTTCCTCCTATTTGACAGTGAGAGCGTCAAGGTGTTGAAGGCGGAAGAAGCCTCCTTTGTGGAATTGTTCAAGCGGGAGAAGTCCACCAAGAGCGGGTACAGGACCCGAGACTACAGAGATCGTTTCTGCAGAACCGTAGCGATGGCATTGCTGCAACTCTTGCAGCCGCATCGCACTACTTACATCACTTCTTGGCAAGTGTCCTTCGTGGAGCTCACATTGGCCGGAGCTCCAGTTCACTAGTCGCGTATCCTGCATAGGGTAATGCGACAACATGCGTTTGAGGAGCGGGGAGGAACGCTCAATCACCTCTCCCCCTTCTTGATAAACTTTTATCGGTCGATGGGTTGCTTAACCGCGACCCAGCGTATTCAATTTCCGCCATTGACAGTCGACAATCCCGGGAGGTATGTGCGGGATAACGAAGTCGACACCGACAAGGAGGACTCTCCGACTTCCACTCCACCGGGTCAACAGGATGCGGGGATGATAGCAGCACGAGTACCGCGGAAGCGGAGATGGAGAGAGGAACCGGAGAAGGAGCAACATCAAGAATTAGCTGCTCTCACCCGGAAGCGGCCACTGCACGAGATCTGCAGTCGGCCGAAGCAGAAGGCGCGCAGGCTTTGGTTACCTGCCAGCAGCGCGGAAACGGCGACGATCGCCGGAGAGAAGGTAAGTACATCCTCGGAGAAGAATGGGACTGCGCGGACGGCGGAGGGATCAGCGGACCACCCTACGCCCTCGGCGGAGGTGAGACGACCTTCGGGTCAGGAGCAACAGCGTGTGGCACGGATGAATGTGCCGCCTACGCACAGGCAACTCCCTGTGGATAGGCGACTCCTTGCGGACGAAGACTTTCGCCTACGCATAGGCAAGACTCACCCCCGGTGCAACGCAGGAAAGGGAAGGAGCCTTTGGCTCAAGGGCCTTCGGGGCAAGCCTCTTCGGCGGTGAGATTGCCGGGATATGCGCCTTCGGCGCCAGGGCCTTCGGGCCACCGAGTTACGAGTAGAGAGCCGGCGGGAAATCCGCCGGAAAGTGCGCCTTCGGCGGAAGGGCCTTTGGGCCAAGGGACATCGGGCGGGCCGCCTTCAGCACTGCGCCCTCGGCGGAAGCGCCGCCGGGAATTGCGCCTACGCGTAGGCCGGACGCATCCCTGGCGCAGGACCTAATGGTGGAGCGGGACCGATCGAAGGAGCGGGACCTAATGGAGGAGCGGATTGACTGTCCGCAAGGTGAAATTCGTGCGCGCGATGCACAATTGCACTCCGCGCAGGTACATTCCGCACGACTGCCTTCGGCTGTAGATGCCGGCGGCGAGGAGATTAAAGTCGCAGCTGGGCAGGCGGACGATGTGAATTCGGCACGACTGCATTCACCCACCGCCTTGGACATTTTAGCAGGGAGCAGCGAGGCTGCAGGAGCGCCAGCGGCGGCAGAGCACGCAGACATCTCGCAGCCCCGCACAGGTCAGTCGCCGACGAATTCAATGGCGACCGAAATCCTCAATTCGGAGGATGACGAAGAAGGAGTATCAACGGAATCAGTGTCGGGATCGGAATCCACCGAGGAGGAGGAGCAGGAAATGGTAGGCGCGCCGACGGCGGCGCTCTGTGAGCAAGTAGTACCTCTGTTGAGGTACCTGGATCGCAAAGTGGAGAAGTACGCGGACCCTCGCCAGCCTGGGTCCTACGTCGAGCTAGTGAGGAGGTGTGGTACCCCACTATCATGACAGATGACGTTCTGCTCGGGCGACCATGGCTGTATGGCGCACAAGTACGATGTGACTGGCGTAGGCATCGCCTTAAGTTTCCCCATCCTTCGAAGCCGACCAAGATCATCACGGTGCCGTGGAATAAGGTCCGACATGAAGGAGAGACCCCATCGACAAGTGCGGGTTACACATCGGGGGTGGACAGTGATTCGACAGCGCGATCAGATTCCAGTGACACTGAATCCGATTATTTCGTGGGATTCGTTGCTTGCTGTTCGGTGGAAGAAGAAGAAGAGCCGGAAGCTATTCAGCCGGAGGACGAATAGCAATTAACGGTAGGACTGGGAAGGAGTGAGACGAGTCACACCGAGGGCATTGTCGACCCTAGTGACTGTCACGAAGTACAACTCAGTCCCGACAAGTGCTTGAAGGTATCAAGCACAGTGAGAGGAGACGAGCTAAGGGAGGTACAGACATTCTTTAGCCATTATGTCGACGTCTTTGCCTGGAAGATCAAAGACATGAAGGGGATACCTGCACGGTATGGGGAACACCGTATTGATTTACTGGACGAAGCAGTACCCATACGTCAGCGCCAGTATCGCCTCAACCCAAAATACTCCTTGCTAGTTAAGGAGGAGATAGATAAGTACCTGAGCGCTGGTATTATTTACCCAGTGCTCAGCAGTGAATGGGTATCGCCGATTGTTATCGTACCCAAGAAGTTGACGGGTAAGATACGAGTGTGTTAGGATTTCCGAAAGTTGAATGCAGCAACACGCAATGATCATCACCCGTTGCCGTTCACGGATGCCATTTTAGACCATGTCGCAGGACATGAGTGCTATAGCTTCCTGGACGGGTTCTCAGGTTACAATCAGGTGTCTTTCCGGGAACAGGACAAGGATAAAACTACGTTCACAACCGACTGGGGAACTTACGCATACCACAAGATGCCCTTCGGTCTGTGCAACGCACCTGCCACCTTTCAGCGGATGATGACCAATATCTTTCAGGAGCAACTGAGGAAGTTCCTGGAAATATTCATAGATGACTTCTGTGTCTTTGGGAAGCGGTCTGAACACCTAAGTCACCTGAAGCAGACCTTTGATAAATGTAGGGAGAGCAGTTTATCGCTGCATCCCGAGAAGTGCTTTTTCTTTATGACTAGTGGGATCTTGTTGGGCCATCGGGTCTCGGCAGACGGCATTGCAGTGGACATCGAGAAGGTCAAGGTTATACTCGAGCTTGAGCCACCCACGAATCTGAGAGAGCTACGAGCATTCCTGGGTCATGTGGACTACTACCGAAGATTCATACACCTGTATGCAACACTGGCGGCCGACCTGACCAAGTTGTTGAAGAAGGACGAGCCTTATGCCTGGAGTGCGAACCAGCAGTCAGCATTCGAGGCTCTTAAAGCAAAATTCACGACTGCTCCAGTGCTAAGGAGTCCAGACTGGAATCGACCATTCCATGTCTACGTCGACACATCTGCATTTCACATCGGTGTAGTACTGAGCCAAAAGGATGACAACAAAAAGGACTACCCGATCTATTTCGCGAGCCGTCAGCTGTCTCTAGCAGAGAGGAAGTACACCACGACGGAGAGAGAAGCGTTGGGAATGGTGTGCTCCTGTAAAAAGTTCCGACACTACCTAATCTGCTACGAGTTTGTGTTCCATGTGGATCACTACGCATTGCAACACCTAGTCAAGAAAGCCGACCTATCCGGTCGGATAGCCAGATGGGTGCTGTTGCTACAAGAGTTCACCTACACAGTCCACACCAGGAAAGGGGTGCACCACGAAAATGCAGATTACTTGTCCAGATTATGGACCCAGCCGACCGAGGAGGAATTGGTCGACGATTTTCCAGATGAAGAGTTGTTTCAGTTGTCTGCGGGGCATGAGTCCCGCTATGCCGACCTGTACCGATATCTGCTAACACTTTAGTGCCCCGTAGGCATGGACAAGGAACAGCGGACTGTCTTTATTCATAAGGCAGGCCCGTACCAACTCCAGCAGGGTGTTTTGTTCAAAAAGATGGCAGATGAGCGCTTGTGCAGGTGTCTGGAGGAATCAGAGGTCCCAAGAGTGGTAAGTGCGATGCATACCGAGGAGGCGGGTGGACACTATGCCACCCGGAACACAGTCACAAAGATTGTCAATGCGGGGTATTGGTGGCCGACCATGTTTAAGGATGTTCTCGATTACATCCGCAAATGCAATAGTTGCCAGAGGACGGGGAGACCAACGCCTACAACACGCTGGCCCCTGACTCCCATCATGCCTCTAGCACCATTCGAAAAGTGGGGCATTGACTTTGTAGGGCCGATACAACTAGTGACTAGAAACACACGAAGGCGCTACATTCTGGTAGCTACAGACTACGCCACCAAAATGGTGGAGGCCAGGGCCACCAGAAGGGATGATGTAGCCACAGTGGCAGCCTTCTTGTTCGAGTCGATTATCACACGCTACGGGTGTCCCTTAGAGCTAGTCAGCGACCGGGGCACGCATTTTCTAAGTCAGATCATCGAAGATCTGACTCGGTATTTCCACATCAAGCACCGGAAGACTACTCCATACAATCCCAAGGCGAATGGATTGACGGAGAAGTCCAATGGTCTGTTGTGTAAAATACTACTCAAGGTCACGGTGAATCATGCTCACGACTGGGATACGAAGTTAGCAGCCGCTCTATGGGCGTACCGGACAGCTGAGAAAATTACGACCAAACAGACACCATACTTTCTGGTGTATGGTCAACATCCGATCCTCCCGATCGAGTTCGAAGTACCCACCCAACGAACGTTGGATTTACAGAGGATGAGCGCAGAGGAGAGTCAGCTCTACAGATTACAGGAGGTCATGCTGCTGGATGAGAGGAGACGAGAGGCCGAGGATCGCACCAGGAAAATCCAGCTCCGCCGGAAGGAGAGATACAATAAAAAGATCAAACCTGTACTCCTGCAGGCGGGTGATTTGGCACTGCTCTACGACAGCAGGCATGCCAGATTCCCAGGCAAACTGCACCTAAGATGGATGGGACCTTACAGGGTTGTCGAAGTCTTCTCGAATGGATCCATCCATTTTGCGGATCTGGCCGGCGATTTGTTAGGCACCCGAGTGAACGGGTGGCGGTTGAAGAAATACCACATGTGAGTGTTCGCGTGGGCGCTCACAATTAAGGAGGGGAGCATGTGGTACCCCACTTTTGGTAATTTTGAGGAAATTAAAACATTTTTGGAAAACTGTACCCTGGCAGCAATGTAAATAGCCTTCGGTGCATCAAAACAGAGTGAATTCGGAAGATCGCAGAGATTCTCGAGGAATCTCGTAGAATCTAGGAGTTGGGAGCAGCGGTAAAGAAGGGCACCACCCTCCCTGCGAGCTCTGCAGTTAGGATCCCTACGGCGCAAGGCGCAAAACCCGCCTTCGGAGCTGCGTCCGCGGCGGTAGGGAAATCCTTCATATTTAGGTCAACCCCCGGACGCCTTGACTTAGTTAGGGTTTCGTTAAAAAAAGCTCGACGCACTGATTCCAACGAGCCCGAGAACGCCCACAACGGATAAGGACTCCGGGAGTTATGAAGGTTGTAAGATACTCAGCTCTTCGCCTGTGCACAGGCGGAGAAGTTTTGTCCTATGCGCGGACGAAGGAAGTTCGCCTGCGCACAGGCGAAATAGGGTTTGAGGTAGGCGCAAAGTTCGCCTACGCACAGGCGTGCGCCTGTGCACAGGCGCTTCGGCGTCGGCGGGAAATCCGCCTTGGGCCCTAGAAATGCGCCTTGTGAGGTAGAAATTGTACGGCGCCTTCTGCGCCAGCGCAGCGCCGCGGACGAGCAAGGAGCCGCCAGAATAGTAAAATCCGTATGGACCGTGCGGACTGTACGGACGGGACGGATGGATGCGCTCTTGGACGGACGGAGTTGCGGCGGCGAGAGCGCCGACGGAGAGACAAGGAACGCGCAGTCTGGAAGGAGTCGGTTGACCGCGGTCAACGCCTTCCGCGCCAGCGCATCGACGCGGATGGAATTCGTCTACGCACAGGCGAGCGCTTGTGCACAGGAGGGTAAAGTTCCGCGCCGGCGGAGAATCCGCCGAGGAGTCCGCCTGCGCGCAGGCGGGAGTTGAACTTTTGTCCGACATGCGGACACACGCGCCGAGGCAGAAGAGGATTGGTTGAGGAGCGGTACGAACGAGTGTACCGCGCAAGGCGGAAAATCCGCCTTCGGCGCTGCGCACCCATGTCCGCGGCGTAGTACGCTCGCGGAGTTCAAATTCGCCAATTCGAGCGTGAGAGTTTAATCGGCGACGGCGGAGCGTGAAGCCGCGCGTGAGAGCGGAGACTGTTTCAGCGTAGAGCCGGCGCGGCCATCAATTGAGTCGTCCTCCACGAGCAAGAGCCGACCATGACCTTCGACCGAGCGGCGGAGAGCGTCCCATTCTTGAATTCGTGATTCCATTCTCTAGTGCGAGCTGCGCGCGTCCATCTGCTGGCTGCTAAGCATTCTCGACATCGCCGCGCAGAGGATTTCTTGGTGATTGAGGGAGAAGTGAGTGCGCGTGATTTGGAATTGAGGGCGATTAGAGTTTGCCGAGGAAGAAAGGAGCTCGAGCGGAGCGGAAGTAGAATGAGCGAGCGGGCGAACTCCAAGAACGCAATGACGAGACCGGGCCGATTGCGGATGCTGCCGCTCCGTCTACCACAGAACGGGCTGCACGCTTTCGAGGAGCGCCTGATAGCAAGAAAGCTCAATTTCTTGCTATGGGGATGGAACTACATCTGTGCGGATATGGTGCGCGAGTGGCTAGAGCCACAGGGACCACCTTCGCGCGGATTGCGTCCGCATGTTGATCGGTGGACGGTCCAAGATTGGGCGCAGGCATTGGGGAGATGTGCCGGCATGCCAGGGCACCTCCTCTTCGATAGTGAGAGCGTCAAGGTGACCAAGCAGGAAGAGGCACAATTCGTGGAGCTGTTCAAGAAGGGGAGGTCTACCAAGAATGGGTACAGGACCCGCGATTACAAGGATCGATTCCGCCGGACTTTGTCCGCGGCGCTGCTGCAATTACTGCAGCCACACCGTGCCTGCTACATCACATTGTGGCAGGTCTCTTTTGTGGAGTGCATCATCGAGGGAACTCCAATTCACTAGGCGAGCATCCTGCACAGGGTGATACGACAACACGCTTTTGAGGAGAAGGGGGGAACTCTAAACCATCTCTCTCCTTTCCTCATCAATTTTTATCGACAGCGGAATTGTTTGACAGCGGCGGAGCTTGCGCGTTTTCCGCCGTTGTCCGTCGACCATCCCGGAAGGTATGTGCGGGAGAATGAGGTTGACACTGATGCAGAGGAGTCACCGACTTCTACTCCGTCAAGGAGGAGGGACGAAGGGAGGAATACTCCTGCAGCACGAGCGCCGCGGAAGCGGCAATGGAGAGAGGAGTCCGAAGAAGAGCAGCATCAAGAACCCTCTGCTCCCATTCGACCGCGGCCGTTGTACGAATCATACAGCTGGCCGAAGCAGAAGGCGCGCAGGCTGGTGCTACCAGCCAACAGCGCGGACACGGCGACGATTGCGACGGAGAAAGGAAGTGCGTCGCCAGAAAGGAACGAGGGAGCAACGGACCGCGCTGCACCCTCGACGGACGAGAGGCCGCCTACGGGCCAAGGGCCTCCGGAGTTACCACGTGCGTTGCGGACAGGTGTTCCGTCTGCGCACAGGCGAGACTCCGCGGACGGACGAGCCTCCGCGGACAGACGACCACAAGCGGACGTGGACCTACGCCTACGCGTGGGAAGAAGCAGTCCGCCTGTGCGCAGGTCACCTCCCCACGTGCCGCCTGTGCAAAGGCAGGAATCACCCCCATTCCAACGAAGGAAGGGGAAGGAGCCGGCGGAAGATCCGCCTACGAGACACCGGCCTTCGGGGCCAGATCCTCCGGCGCACAACGCGCCGCGATTTGCGCCTTCGGCGCCAGGGCCTTCGAGCCGAGGAGATGCGAGCAGGGAGCGTGCGGAGGCCGCACCATCGGCGGGTAATCCGCCGGTAGATGCGCCTTCGGCGGTAGGGCCTCAGGGCCAAGGGACATCGGGCGAGCGGCCCCCGGCCATGTCGCCTTTGGCGGTGGACGTCCGCGGCGCTGCGCCTGTGGCAGACAAGGCGCCGGCATTTGCGCCTGCGCACAGGCCAAGCACAGCCCCCGCGGACCGATCGAGGGAGCAACAAAGGACGGAGCAGCGGAGTGACTGTCCGCGGGATGAAATTTCGGTGCGCGATGCGCAATCAAACCCCGCGCAGCCACCCTCCGCTCGATCGCCTTCGGCGGCGGACGTCGGCGGCAGAGAGGATACGGTAGAAGACCAACAAGCGGGCGACGGGGATGTAGCACGGGCACATTCGCCTACCGCCTTAGACATTTTGGCGAAGAGCAGCGAGGCTGCAGCGGTGCCTTCGCAGGCAGCACACGTCGACGACGTGCAGCCCCACTCGGGCCAGTCGCCGACGCAATCAATGGCGACTGAAATTCTCCACTCGGATGATGACGACGGAGGCTCCACCGAAAAAATGTCGGGTGCGGGGGATACCGAGGAGGAGGAGGAGGAAATTGTTGGAGCGCCGGCGGCGGCGCTCTCTGAGCAGGTGATTCCGTTGCTGAGGTACTTGGATCGCAAAATCGATAAATACGCCGATCCACTTCAGCCGGGATCTTACATCGAATTAGTGCGTAGGCGGACTCGCACTAAAGTCCACACCAGCAAGCTACTAGCTAGGGTGGACCAGGAGTTGAGGGAATTGAAGGAGAGGCATGCCTGTTTATGGGGGCAGTACAACCTTGAGAGGAAAGCGCACGCCTTCGACAGGATGCGGAAGGATAGAGTGGAAGAGCTCAGCAGGGATGTGCTGCAGACCACGCAGGAATTGATGTCTGAGAAAACTCAGAATCAGATTCCGTCAGAAGAGCTCGTGCGACAGACACGGTTGTTGGCGGAGTGTCAGCTCGCACAGCAGGCAGATGAGGATTTAATCCGCAGGCTACAGTCAGAGTGTGGCGAATTGAGAGCGCAGCGAGTTGAAGCCAAATCGCAATTAGTGGTAATTGAAGAGGATCGCAGGCGAGAGGCAGATCGCACGAAGGAGGAGACGGCGAGGCGTGTCGCCCACTGTCTCAAGGGCTACGCCCACTGGGAAGTGGCGGCGCAGGAGAAACTCACACTACGTGAGTTTGAACTTCGCGCAGCCGGGTTGGTGACAGGCGACAGCAGGAGTCGGCGGAAGGTAGCAAAGAAGCTCGACGCTTTTCTGTCGAAGGCGCGGGATACCATGTCCACACTCGAAGTGGAGGTGTCCGCGGCGTTGCAGCGAATGGGACTGCGCAGTCGAGCGGAAGACTGGCAGGGTAGGGAGTTAGTGCGCGGCAGTCCGTCGCGCAGGAGACGTAGCACAGGTTCCGCGGAGTGTAGTGTAGCGTGGTTCCGTGCAGGCGTGTAGCGTAGTACAGTGTAGTGTTAGTTAGGACTTAGAAGGTATAAAACAGTTCCAGGCGTTTTGCCTGGGGTTCTTTCCCAAACTGAGAAGTGCAGATCAGGAATTCATTTCCTATGCGTGTTTGTGTCCTTGAGTTCTGTCACCACGCACGAGGAGTTACAACTTAGTGTTCCGCATTTTGTAGCTGAAGGCCTTCGGCCGAATGTTCAGAGCTAGTACATTGGTTAGAGACTTGAGTAGTTCGGATCTACACTTGCGGGTGATTGCCGATGCTCAGAGCCAGTGACTAGTTAGATACTTGAATAGTTTCGCCCTTACACCTTCGAGTGACTGTTCTTGATTGTACTCCTTTGGGATTTTTCCCCTGAATGCCAAAGTGAAGTTTTGCTACTTCGTGTAAGCCTTGGTTGTAAATTCAGGTTACGCTGCAGCAGGTGCCTTTAGGGTAACCCCTGTAGTATTTCTGGGAATGACAAGTGCTTGAGAATTCAAACTCTTCAATAGACTGTTGTTGTGTTATTGAAATGTCTCTCGGTGAGTCCTTCAGTGCGGACCTGTGTTCTCTGCGCGTTTTGTGAGTTGAGAGTGTTGTTCACCGCGTATGAGTGACTTCGATCCGAAGTAGGCAGTCCAAACCGGGGTTCCTACGCTATCAGCAAGCTAGCGGAAGTGTTGTAAAAGCCGGAGTTGGAAGTCACTACCCGCAGCTTCGCTGAGTGTGCTCGCGAGAGACTTTCCCCCTGAAATCTTGAGTAGAGGTCCTAACGGATCTCTGGGTTGTGTTTCTGTAGTTTCAGGTGTGTGTGTGTGTGTGTTACGCTGCATTGTGCGACCTCCGAGTGCGCTCCGAGTGGACACTTGCAGTATTTCTGGGAGTGACAGTCGCCTGAGAATTCAAACTCCTCAATAGTCTATTAAACGTGACACTTTGTACCCTGTGTGTTCCTCTGTCCCTGTGGGTTCAACCTTTCTACCACAATATTGCAGTTTTAGCCTTTAGTGGGTTCTTACAGGAGGCGAACCCGCACTAAAGTCCACACCAGCAAGTTGTTGAGCCGAGTGGATCAGGAACTTAAGGATCTGCGGGAGAAGCATGAGTGCCTGTGGGGTCAGTACAACCTCACTAGAAAGTTGTACAAAGACTTCGACAAGACGAAGGACGAGAAGCTGGAAGAGTTCGCCAAGGAGAAGGCGAAGCTCGCAAAGGAGCTGGATTCTGAGCAGGCTCAGAATCAAATTTTGTCAGAGGAGCTCGTGCGACAAACACGGTTGTTAGAGCAGTGTCAGCTCGCACGGCAGACGGACGAGGAACTAATCCGCAGATTGCAATCCGAGTGCGGGGAATTGAGAGCGCAGCGTGCGGAGGCCGAATTGCAGTTGGTTGTAGTTGAAGACGATCGCCGGTGGGAGGCAGAGCGCACGAAGGAAGAGATGGCGAGGCGAGTCGCCCACTGTCTCAGGGGCTACGCCCACTGGGAAGTGGCGGCGCAGGAGAAACTCACACTACGCGAGTTAGAGCTTCGTGCAGCGGGGTTGTTGTCAAGTGACAGTCGGAGTCGGCGGCGAGTAGCGAAGAAGCTGGATTCTTTTCTGTCAAAATCGCGGGACACCATGACCACCCTCGAGTCGGAGGTTTCCGCGGTGTTGCGGCGATTGGGACTGCGCAGTCGAGCGGAAGACTTGCAAGTCCAAGAGTGCAAGTCGCAAGGTAGAGAGTTAGTGCGCGGCAGTCCGTCGCGCAGAAGGCGAAGCAAAGGTTCTGCGGAGTGTAGTGTAGCGTGGTTCCGTGCCGACGCGTAGCGTAGTGCAGTGTAGTGTTAGTTAGGACTTAGAAGGTATAAAGTAGTTCAAGGCGTCTTGCCTTGGGATTTTTCCAGTTTCGGAAGTGCAGATCAGGAACTCATTTTCTTTGCGTGTTTGTGTCCTTAGTTCTGTCACCACGCAAGAGGAGCTACACCTTGGCGGTCCGCATTGTGTAGCTGGAGGCCTTCGGCCGAATGTTCAGAGCTAGTACATTGGTTAGAGACTTGAGTAGTTCGGATCTACACCTGCGGGTGATTGCCGATGCTCAGAGCCAGTGACGAGTTGGATACTTGAACAGTTTCCCCCTTACACTTTCGAGTGACTGTTCCTGATTGTACTCCTTCGGGATTTTTCCCCTGAATGCCAAAGTGAAGTTTTGCTACTTCGTGTAAGCCTTGGTTGTAAATTCAGGTTACGCTGCAGCAGGTGCCTTTGACCAGGTGCCTGCCCTTGTGCAGAATGATGACCAACATTTTCCAGGAGCAGTTGAGGAAGTTCTTAGAAATATTCATAGACGACTTCTGCGTCTTTGGAAAACGGTCAGAACGCCTGGAGCACCTGAGACAGACTTTTGATCGGTGCAGGGAAAGCAGTTTATCGCTACACCCCGAAAAATGTTTTTTCTTCATGACCAGCGGAATCCTGTTGGGTCATCGAGTTTCGTCAAGTGGCATTGCAGTAGACACCGAGAAGGTTAAGGTCATTCTCGAACTAGAGCCACCAACGAATCTGAGGGAGCTGCGCGCATTTCTTGGTCATGTGGGATACTACCGAAGATTCATACACATGTATGCAATCTTGGCGGCCAACCTGACCAAGTTGCTAAAGAAGGACGAGCCCTATGAATAGGGTGAGAAGCAGCAGCCAGCGTTCGAGGCTCTCAAAGCTAAGCTTACGTCCGCCCCGGTACTAAGGAGTCCAGACTGGGACCGTCTTTTCCACGTCTACGTCGACACATCGGCATTCGCCATCGGTGTCGTTTTAAGTCAGAAGGACGACAACAAAAAGGACTACCCGATTTATTTTGCGAGCCGTCAGCTGTCGCTAGCAGAAAGGAAGTATACCACGACGGAGAGAGAGGCGTTGGGAATGGTGTATTCCTGCAAGAAGTTCAGACACTACTTAATCTGCTACGAGTTTGTGTTCCATGTGGATCACTACGCTTTGCAGCATCTAGTAAAGAAAGCAGATCTGTCTGGCCGGATAGCCAGATGGGTGCTGTTGCTGCAGGAGTTAACCTACACTTTACAGACCAGGAAGGAGGTGTACCACGAAAACACAGATTACCTATCCAGATTGTGGACCCAGCCTACCAAGGAGGAACTAGTGGATGACTTCCCGGACGAACAACTTTTTCAGTTGTCCGCTGGCAATGAGTCCCGATATGCAGAGTTGTACAGGTACCTGATAACGCTTCAATGTTCCGAAGGCATGGACGTTGAGCAACGGACTGTCTTCATACATAAGGCTGACCCGTATCAACTCCAACAGGGAGTATTGTTCAAGAAGATGGCGGATGAGAGATTGTGCAGATGCCTGAAGGAATCAGAGGTTCCACGTGTAGTAAGTGCGATGCACACCAAAGATGCCGGTGGCCACTATGCCACCAGGAATACGGTTACCAAGATCGTGAACGCAGGATATTGGTGGCCGACCATGTTCAAAGATGTCCTCGACTACATTCGGAAGTGCGGCAGTTGCCAAAGGACGGGCAGACCAACGCTTACCATGCGGTGGCCCCTGACTCCCATCATGCCCTTAGCACCTTTCGAAAAATGGGGAATCAACTTCGTAGGACCAATACAGCCAGTAACCAGGAACACACGAAGGCGCTACATCCTGGTAGCAACGGACTATGCAACCAAGATGGTAGAGGCCAAAGCCAATCAAAAAGATGATGCAGCAACAGTAGCGACCTTTCTGTTCGAATCGATCATCACGCGCTACGGATGTCCGTTAGAACTAGTCAGTAATAGGGGCACCCACTTTTTGAAGCAGGTAATCGAAGATCTGACGCGGCATTTTCACATCAAGCATCGGAAGACTACACCATACAACCCCAAGGCAAATGGGCTGATTGAGAAGTCCAATAGACTGTTGTGCAAAATCCTGCTCAAAGTGACGGTGAATCACGCACACGACTGGGACACGAAGTTAGCAGCCGCATTGTGGGCATACCGGACAGCCGAGAAGATTACCACCCGACAAACACCATATTTTCTGGTGTACGGTCAACACCCGATCCTGCCAATCGAATTCGAAGTACCCACCCAACGAACATTGGACCTGAGACGGGTGAGTGCAGAAGAGAGTCAGCTCTACAGGCTGCAGGAAGTCATGGTACTGGAGGAGAGACGACGAGAAGCCGAAGAACGCACCAGGCAAATCCAACTTCGCCGGAAGGAGAGATATGATCAGAAGATCAAACCAGTGCTCCTCTAGAAGGGCGATTTGGCCCTGCTTTACGACAGTAGACATGCTTGATTTCCGGGCAAGCTACATCTGAGATGGATGGGACCATACAGAGTGATAGAAATCTTCCCGAATGGATCCATCCAACTCGCGGACTTGACAAGAGAGTTACTAGGCACCCGAGTGAACGGTGGCGTTTGAAGAAATATCACGTATGAGTGTTCGCGTGGGCGCTCACAATTGAGGAGGGAAGCATGTGGTAACCCACTTTTTGCTTTTGTGCGGAATTTAAAACAATTTTGGAAAACAGTACCGCAGCAGTCGTGTAAATGGTGATCGGTACATTTAAATAGAGAAAATAGATAATCGCGGATCTCGCAGGATCTCGTAGAATCCAGAAGTTGGGCGCAATGTCCGGAACAGGCGCCGACTTGAACGATCGATTCTGAAGGAGTTCTCCTTCGGCGCAAGGCGCATAATCCGCCTTCGGCTCTAGAGGGATCCCTTAGAGTTTATGTAATTCACAACGCCTCAACGTGCTCAGGGTCTTGTTGGAAAGAGCTCGACGCGCTTGTTCTAACGAGCCCAAAACCGCTTGGAACGGATGAGGAATCAGGGAGTTGTGACTGTCGGAAGATGCGAAGACGAGCGCCTACGCATAGGCGGAAGGAGTTCGTCGTCGGCGGAAAGTCCGCCGGGGATTCCGCCTACGCATAGGCGGAAGGAATTCACTTGCGCGTAGGCACTTCGCCATCGGCGGAATATCCGCCTTCGGCCCTAGAAGTTCGCCTTCGGGGGTGAAGCTCGTACGGCGCCTACGGCGCATGCACATCAAGATTAGGTAAGTACCAACGGAGTAGCGAATCCGTACGGTCCGCCTTCGGCTCAACGCCTACAGCGGAACGGACGGGTGCGCACTCGGCAGGACGGGACTCCGGAGTCAAGAGCGCCTGCGGAGAGACGAGAGAGATTGATAGACGGGACAAAATCCATTGACTGCGGTCAACGCCTTCGGCACAGTCGCCTTCGGCGCTGCGCCTACGGCGGGCACCTACGCCGACGGACATCTTCGACGCTTGCGGTCAGCGCCTACGCAGAGGCGGATGGAGTTCGGAGCAGGCGGGAAGTACGCCGGGAAATCCGTCTTCGGCGGAAGGAGTTCGCCCTCGGCGGAGCGTGCGGAGGAACGCCTTCGGTGGTGCGGGATCGATGCGAGTCGGAGTACGAGTGCGAGTAGCGCGTCGGCGAGAAAGACGCATTCGGTGCTGCGCGACCATGGCCGCGGCGAAGTACGCTGGCAGAGTTCAAATTGACATTTCGAGCGTGCGAGTGCGCGCAACGGCGGAGCTTGAAGCCGCGCGTGCGAGAGGAGGGCCGTTACACCTCCGAGCCGGTGCAGCCATCAAGTGAGTCGACATTCACGACCGAGTGCCGACCATGACATCCTGCGAGCGGAGAACGGACACTTCATTCTTGAATTTGCGATTTCAATTTCTTGTGCGAGCTGCGCGCGTCCACCTTCTAGCCGAGAGACATTCCAGACACCACCGTGTAGAGACTCACACGGTGACAGAGAGAGAATTGAGTGCGCGACGGTCGGAATCAAGAGAGATTAACGTTTGCAAGAGAATCGAAGTAGTGAGCAAGAAGCTTGAGGGTAGCGGAAGAAGGTTCACGAAATCGAATTTCAAGAACGCGATGTCGAAGTCCACTCAGCTGTGGATGGTCCCACTCAAACTTCCGCAGGTTTGGTTGCGTGCTTTTTAGGACCGGCTGATTGCAGTAAAACTCGATTTCCTGCTGTGGGGATGGAATTATGTGTGCCCGGACATGGTGCGCGAATGGCAAAGGGAGGGACACCAACCTACGCGCGGATTCCGATCGCACGTAGATCGTTGGACTGTCCAAGATTGGCGACAAGTACTGGGGAGATGTGCAGGCGAGGACGGGTTCCTCCTATTTGATAGTGAGAGCGTCAAGGTGTCGAAGGCGGAAGAAGCCTCCTTCGTGGAATTGTTCAAGAGAGAGAAGTCCACCAAGAACGGGTACAGGACCCTTGACTACAGGGATCGCTTCCGCAGAAACGTAGCGATGGCACTTCTGCAACTCTTGCAGCCGCACCGAAAAACGTACATCACTTCTTGGCAAGTGTCTTTCGTGGAGCTCACATTGGCCGGAGCTCCAGTTCACTGGTCGCGTATTTTGCATAGGGTAACGCGGCAGCATGCGTTTGAGGAGAGGGGAGGAACGATCAATCATCTCTCCCCCTTCTTGATAAACTTTTATCGGTCGATGGGTTGCTTAACCGCGACCGAGCGTATTCAGTATCCGCTGTTGTCACTCGACAATCCCGTGAGGTATGTGCGGGATAACGAGGTCGACTCCGACGCGGAGGACACTCCGACTTCCACTCCACCGGCTCAACAAGATGCGGGGAGAGACGCATCTGCAGCGCGAGTGCCGCGGAAGCGGAGATGGAGAGAGGAACCGGAGAAAGAGCCACATCGAGACTCGACGGCTCTCAAACGGAAGCGGCCACTGGAAGAAATTTGCAGTCGGCCGAAGCAGAAAGCGAGCCGGCTTGTATTACTTGCAAGTAGCGTGGAGACGGCGCGGGCCGCCGGAGAGGAGGAGACCCCATCCTCGGAGGAGGACGGGAATGCACGGACAGCAGAGGGGTCATCGGACCTTCCTACGCTGAAGGCACGGACGCCCTCGGCGGAAGTAAGACGACCTTCGGGTCAGGAGCGACAACACGCGGCACGGATGAGTGTGCCGCCTACAGATAGGCGACTCCCTGCGGATAGGCGAATCCCTGCGGACGGGAGAACGCCTGCGGATAGGCGAGCGCCTACGCATAGGCGAGACTCGCCCCCGGTGCAGCGCAGGAAAGGAAAGGAGCCGCCGGAAGATCCGCCTTCGGCTCAAGGGCCTTCAGGGCAAGGTCCTTCGGGCCACCGAGTTACAAGTAGGGAGCCGGCGGGGAACGCGCCCTCGGCGGGAAGTCCGCCGGAAGGTGCGCCTTCGGCGGAAGGGCCTTCGGGCCAAGGGACATCAGGCAATCCGCCTTCGGCTCAACTGCGTTCGGCGGAAGCGCCGCCGACAATAGCGCCTACGCATAGGCAAGACGCATCCCTGGCGCAAGACCTAATGAAGGAGCGGGACCTAACGGAGGAGCGGATTGACTGTCGGCAGGAGGAAATACGCGTGTGCGATGCACAATTGCACTCCGCGTAGACACCTTCCGCACGATCGCCTTCGGCGGTGGACACCTTCAACGATGAGAAGTTAGCAGAAGCCGGAAGGGCGGGCGATGTGAATTTGGCACAACCACATTCTCCCACCGCCTTGGACATTCTGGCAGGGAGCAGCGAGGCTGCAGCGGCGGTGGTGGCAGACGACGCAGACATTTCGAAGCCACGCTCAAGACAGTCACCGGCGAATTCAGTGGCGACCGAAATCCTCAATTCGGAGGATGACGAAGAAGGAGGATCGACGGAATGAGCGTCGGGATCGGAATCAAGTGAGGAGGAGGAGCAGTAAGTGGCAGGCACGCCGACGGCGGCGCTCTGCGAGCAGATAGTACCTTTGTTGAGGTACCTTGATCGCAAAGTGGAGAAGTACGCGGACCCCCGCCAGCCTGGGTCCTACGTCGAATTAGTGAGAAGGCGAACCCGCACTAAAGTCCACACCAGCAAGTTGTTGGCCCGTGTGGATCAGGAACTTAAGGATTTGCGAGAGAGGCATGATTTCCTGTGGGGCCACCTCAATCTCACTAAGAAGGTGTACAAAGCTCTCGACAAGACGAAGGACGAGAAGCTGGAAGATTTCGCCAAGGAGAAGGCGAAGCTCGCATAGGAGCTAGATTCTAAGCAGGCTCAGAATCAAATTTTGTCAGAGGATCTCGTGCGACAGACACGGTTGTTAGAGCAGTGTCAGCTCGCACGGCAGGCGGATGAAGAATTAATCCGCAAATTGCAATCCGAGTGCGGAGAATTGAGAGCACAGCGTGCGGAGGCCGAATTGCAATTGGTTGTAGTTGAAGACGATCGCCGGCGGGAGGAAGATCGCACGAAGGAAGAGTTGGCGAGGCGAGTCAACCACTGTCTTAGAGGTTACGCCCACTGGGAAGTGACGGCGCAGGAGAAACTCACACTGCGCGAGTTAGAGCTTCGTGCGGCGGATTTGTTGTCAGGTGACAGTCGGAGCCGGCGGCGAGTGGCGAAGAAGTTGGATTCGTTTTTGTCGAAGTCGCGGGACACCATGGCCACTCTCGAGACGGAGGTTTCTGCGATGTTGCGACGGTTGGGACTGCGCAGTCGAGCGGAAGACTGGTAGGGTAGGGAGTTAGTGCGCGGCAGTCCGTCGCGCAGAAGGCGAAGCACAAGTTCTGCGGAGTGTAGTGTAGCGTGGTTCCGTGCAGGCGCGTAGCGTAGTGCAGTGTAGTGTTAGTTAGGACTTAGAAGGTATAAAGTAGTTCGAGGCGTCTTGTCTTGGAATTTTTTCCAGTTCGGAAGTGCAGATTAGGAACTCATTTTCTCTACGTGTTTGTGTCTTTAGTTCTGTCACCACGCAAGAGGAGCTACAACTTGGCGATCCGCATTTTGTAGCTGAAGGCCTTCGGCCGAATGTTCAGAGCTAGTATACTGGTTAGAGATTTGAGTAGTTCGGATCTACACCTGCGGGTGATTGCCGATGCTGAGAGCCAGTTACGAGTTAGATACTTGAACAGTTTCCCCCTTACACTTTCGAGTGATTGTTCATGATTGTACTCCTTTGGGATTTTTCCCCTGAATGCCAAAGTGAAGTTTTGTTACTTCGAGTAAGCCTTGGTTGTAATTCAGGTTACGCTGCAGCAGGTGCCTTCAGGGCAACCCCTGTAGTATTTCTAGGAATGACAAGTGCCTAAGAATTCAAACTCTTCAATAGACTGTTATGGTGTGATACTAGATCATTTCTCAGTTGAGTCTCTCAGTTGGACCTGTGTTCTCTGCGCGTTTTGTGAGTTGAGAGTGTTGTTCACCGCGTGTGAGTGCCTTCGATCCGAAGTAGGAAGTCCAATCCGGGTTCCCTGTGCTAGCGGAAACTAGTGGAAGGGTTGTAAAAGCCGGAGTTGGGAGTCACTACCCGCAGATTCGCTGAGTGTATTCGTGAGAGACTTTCCCCCTGAAATCTTAAGTAGAGGTCCTAACCGACCTCTGAGTTGTGTTTCTATAGTCTCAGGTGTGTGTGTGTGTGTTGAGTGAACTATGCTGCACTGTGCGACCTCCGAGTGAGCTCCGAGTGAACACTTGCAGTATTTCTGGGAGGGACAGTCGCCTGAGATTTCAAACTCTTCAATAGTCTGTTAAATGTGACACTTTGTACTCTGTGTGTTGCCTCTGTCCCTGTGGGTTCGACCTTTTTACCACTATATTGCAGTTTTAGCCTTTGGTGGGTTATTACAGTGATTCTGCTGTACTTGGATTGTGCTTTTGTCGTCGTAGTGAATCTAACTATCTACTCCAGGAACAAGAAGATTGCTATGTACACAAGATTCGCTAGTACTTGTGTACAAAAGAACCGCCAAAGGTACGAGTGGGAAAGAGAGATGAAATAGAGACTCTTGAAAGGGAAGGGTAGATGAAGATAATGACGCTTCAAAGAGTGCGAGAGAGCAACAAGAAGAGGGAAGCAGGACAAGATCGGCAAGACACTCTATGCTCAGTCACACAATAGCAACAGCAGCGAAGATGGCGCTCGAAGTGCGTCAAAATCTGAATCACTACCACACACTCCACAACAAGCTCACCCGTCAACGAAGAAACCTATCACCGAGCTCTAGATCAAGAACACAAAGTCGTGGACGATCTTTCAGCCCTTCTTCACGCGATACAAAGCCATGTTGGATGTCAACTACAAACTGATAGGTGAAAATTGAAAACTGACCCGTGCAAACAATAAGCTGACAAAGTGCCAGGAGCAAACAAAAAGCTGACAGGAGCGAGCGTGTTGCAAACAGAGCTCACGGGAGCTAGCGTGCTGCAAATAGAGCGAGCGTGCTGCAAACAAAAAGCTGACAAAAGCGAGCGTGCTGATAACGTGTTGCGAGAAGAAAAATTAGAAGAGAACAAAATGCTATGACAAAAGAAACAATGCTCTTGGATATCTCTCTCTCTGAACAGTGCTCTTAGTAAATACTCTCAAAGTAAAGTATATTGAATGATCTCGGAGTAAGTTACAGTCCCATATTTATATGCAAGTGAGGGTTAGTGTACCCTTTATTAATAGAGAGACTTTTGGTTAAAAGTCTCGATGCTTTTTAGGGTTAGGGTAAACCCCTATCTATCTTTAGAGATCGATTATCTCAACAGCTCTTTTGCATTAAGCGTGCCTTCATCACATGAATCTGTACAGCTGAACATCATTCACTCTGGAGGTTTCGCCTGGACGAAACCTCCAGGTTTCGTCCAGGCGAATTCGTCACGGAATGGTGCTTCCAACGCCGTGAGCAGTATCTCAATCGCAGAAACTAAATTGAAAGAGGTCTTGGAGGTGGCACTACAGAAGGCAGCGGAAGAAGAAGAGAATCCAGCCGAGGAGCTCACGGAGGTCCCTTCGTGCCCGCTCCCCGATCTCTCCACGAGCGGGACACATATTGCTCTGTTGAATCCTCTCGTAGTGCTCCCAGAGTCCATACGGGATGCGAACGAATTTCGCAGGCCTTGTGACTCTATTCAGTGTACAAATAACTCTACCACCTTGCGTCACATGGTGCTCGGAGATGCCCGGCAATGAAACGATCCAGGAACAAGTCATAATCCAGCAGCTGAAATCACTTCATATAGTTGTATTCAAAGTTGTGCTAACTCATATACAACTCTAGTTGGGCGTTGGCAATCTGGACAAGTCGGAGGTACTCCGACTTGTCGGAGTACCTCGGCATTCTCAAATCCAAATTTCATAAACCCCATGAAGAAGATTGCCACAGTTTCCAATGGTCAATGAATCGTATTTTCCGGAAGTCTGAGGACCAAGTGAAGAACATAGCCCCATCGCCACAGTTTTAAATTGTCCATGAGCCCTATTTTCCAGACGGCTGCGGGCCATGTTAGGTTTCAATTAGCTCACTGGACTATCCTTGTAGTAGAGTAGCCAAATAGTCCATAAGACCTAGTCACAAAAGCGATGGATTTATTACTCTGTCTAAATCATTTTTGATGCCTTTGTCTCATTATGGTGATTTCGATTCACCCTTGCCCGAAAATGGAAGGCGGAATGGACATTGGGAAGACAGCTTGGCATCCAATCATATTTTACTTGCCACGCCATCTACTAGCAAAACTTAGTTAGAAATTTTGAAGACAACATGGATTCAGGAGAATGTGCTGCACATTTCTTCCCTACTCCAATTTGACTGCAGTTGCAATTCCCAGCAAAAAGTTCACAACATAAGCTTCGCATGAACAATAACTACTTTAACCTGGAGTGAATTTCTAGATAGTCTACCGGGAAGGTTTTTAGGAAAGTGCAATAGTCCCGACCCTGTCATGAAACGCGTATGTTTTCCATTATACACTTTCTCAGATCCGTGCCCATGTCTACAGTCAAATCAGTGTCGATGCACTGCTGCAGTAAGTGGTGGTCGATCACCTCCTGCAACTTACTGAACTGGGCAGTGCTGAAGAAGAGATTTACTCGAAGTGCTATAGTGGAAACTAAAAACGTCTCTCGAATAATTTCACACATTTTCTTGTTTTGACTTTCTGGGAGTCTAGTCGGATCGGATAATTTTCTTAAATTTGCAAACGTTAAATGAATGAACCTGAATACAGACAAAGCATAATGAGTTCGTGGTGCTTAGATGACAGACTGTTCACCAGTTCAAACCTCACCACATCATAAATCTTGCCACCAGAAACAGGTCTGCTGCCCTTACTGCAAGTCGGCACCGCCTTGCCAGGCACGACGATTAGAAAGAATTGCCTAGAATTCCCTAGCTTCAGCGAGCGTAATATCTCAAATTGTGTACTAAGGAAGACTTTCCCGTACCTGATCTCAGCGTGCGCACATGTAAGAACTTGTGGACCTCTACTACTGTAGACTCTAGATCAATCCTTTTGTAAGTAACTCCCGTGCGCATAGAATTTGCTATTGCTATTGAATCACATATTCTGTCACTCCTGACAGCAGTTTAAAAAAACAGATAAATAGTTCTGATTGATTCACAAATTGTACCTAGCACCCAGTTCAGAAAAAAATCAGCAGAGACGAGAGACTGGGCGCAACAAATCTAGCTAGCTGCGGTCACATATCTAAGAACTCATTCGGTTTCTTACTTATTGACCTCTTTCTCACAAACTCTGCACCATCCTCAACGTAAAACTGCGATGTGTTTCCAATCACAGGCCAAACAATCTGACCCAGGAGGTCTGCGCCGCTGGTTTAGTCTCCTCCAGAGCTTGCCGCTTGAATTCATGACGAGTGTTGTGAGTGCCAGGTTAGGAAAGTCAACAACTTGAACACTGTATGTGGTCCTACCATGCAGATATACGACATTAAGTTTGACTTAACGTAGACTACAATTGTCGATAGAAAAGCACCGTTTTCTAAAATGCTAAACTGGCTCATTACAAGTAATCAAGTAATCGGCGTACATCTTTGTTTCGTTTGGGATACTCCTCTAGAACACTTTTCTGGGTGACTGGGTTGCACTTATCATGGAATTATTCACAGCTTGATGCAGAAAATCTTCAATGAAACCTTGTACGTCAAGCGAAGAATTCAGAGAGATATTCCATGAGTAATTTACTGATAGTTTTTTGGTTGCAACTTTCCACGAAGATTTGTTCTCTCGTCTTTATGGCATGTTCCTCACAAGTCTCAGGGAGGTGCCGAGGGAAGCAAAAGCTCGCAATTTCGCATTGGTGCGCAACCGCTCCTTTTGATCGTTGATCAACTTCCCAATGGCATGTGTGTAATCGCGGATCTTGAGAGACAGCTGTAATAGACTTCGTGTCCCTGCTGCAGTTATTCCACATTAAAACGTAAAATCAACACAACCCAGCCAAAGCATCTGCCAGTTTGGAAATGCTTTGAATAGAAAGTAGCAGAAGTGATGCTTTTACGTGAAAGCGAGTAATTCTCCATAAGATGTTCTTCTGCGCCGTCGCAGGCCACCGAGGAAGATTATTACATCTGATTATTACAAGATTATTACAAGCAAGGAGGAGGAGGCCAGCGGTCTTCAAAATGCTAATTTAAGATTCACCGTGAATGATAAGAATGAGTGGGATTGCCAGTAGGAACCAAGATCCTGAGAAGAATCCACTCTTGTGGATCGGCTATGGACAACTTCACGACAAAGCAACCATCATAATCCTTGTTGCTGAAGTGTAGATCAGTCACATTGACTACTCAGACAGTAGAAAACTTCTTTTTTAGTCACTCTGTAATCAACACCATCCTTTTAAGACTGATCCGTTGCGTGAATAGATGAGAAAGAAGCCACCACTCCAACCTCCAAACTTAGCAGGTTGTCCAGCCGGTGTTCGTATGAATGGCCCCGGCCGTGAGCCGGTGGAGGTTGCTTTAGTGGAAATTCTTATGAAAACTAATATGCTGGCATGAAGCATGCATGCAATGCATGCTATGCATGTTCTAGAAAGTATATGGCATGCATAAGCATAAACTAATATGCTGGCATGATGCTTTTTTCTGCATGTTCAAGGAGGCAGCTATGCAGACTCCTCGAATACCTTCAAGTAGAAAGATAAATATGGGAAGCATCGAGACAAGGGAAGAGACATTCGGAACAAAATACAAAATATCACATCAACATTTTTACCAATATTCCTTCATTTGTGGATTAGCAGATGCAAGCTTTATTATCATCACGTCTGAAGTCAATAGTAGATGACCTGCATTAAAAACTGCTGATCCAGTCCCAGGGATTCCCGTGAGTGTATGTAGACTATTCTCTTCGTCCAGATAGAAAGAATTTCTCTCATCTAAGCGAAACAACAGCAGAATTTATGTCACTTTTGAAGTCATGGTTTCTTAAGTTTCCACTCCGTCCAGCATATGATGCCTGAAGGCTACATATGTTAATATTTTACGCTCCACTTCGCCCCTGCATTTCGGAGCGAGTATGGATTTCACTAGTGTGTATTAACAATTATCTTAGAATGGCAACTACAGTGATTCCGCACCTGGATAGCAATAAATTTGCATATCAGATCCGTAAGAAGATAAGGGTGATGGAAGGTTGTGATGTCATCAGTACCTTATTGGCAGCAATGAAGTAATTATCTTTCGGCACAACATGTCTTGTGTACTTCTGATGGCGGCAAAATCGATATTTGTTGAAAATATTCATCGGTATATCTGATGGACCTCTGTGTCAACCTTTCACAGAAGGTTTCTAGATCTGATAACACGGCATCATTGTAGGAAGTGTGCTTAGCTGTAGTATTGCTTACAATTAGTTTCTCATCAATTCTTAGATTGAAGGAGCTCTCATCAAAGTACGTTTGAATATCTTCCTTATAAATTTATGAAAGTTAATAATAATTTATACACAAACTTTGTTAACGGCCTAAACCCTTTGTTATCGGCGAGGGAAGTAGAAAGAATGTTGATTTGAAAAAGTTGAAACAAGAGCAAGGTGGACTAAAATTGAGACATTTCCATACTGCAAGTGGTGTTCGTCATGAATCAACTAGTTTTACTTGACCAACGTTAACTACTTGACTGAAGTTTGTAAGCACAAGGTCGAGCGGTTAGTGGACTCATAAATAAATTTACAAATGAAGGTCAATTCAGGAGGGTTTTTTGAGGGGCGATGAGAGTAACATTCAAAACATGGAGAAGTTAGAATTCTTCCCTTCTTGTCAGCATGTCCTCTCTGAGGCATAAACACCATATGTAGCATCTCTCTAAGAGCCTGTTGAACGTAAGCTCGAGTTGGGAGATGAGAACGTCACCACTTGTGTTCCAAAGCATGAATTTTAATAACGAGGTAGTTCGGATGACAAAGACTTTAGAGCATCCCTTCCAAATAGGAGTACAGGAGCTAATGAAGACTATTCAGGTGTCGATCGCCTAAGAATATAAGGCTTAAAATGAAGATCGCAAAGCACCTCCTTGAGCCATCTCATGTACTAACATATCGCCTCAAATGAGAGAGAATATGAAGATTCTTGACTTTTTCCAACTAAGCACTTTGATACCAAAGTATAGACCCCTTTGGAACCATGAAGATGCTGGTTATATGGAAGTACTTCAACTCATAGATGGTGGAACTTTGACCTCATACGATGAGTCTCACAAGGTAAACAAATTGATTGCAATTGTTTTTTTTTTACTTTTGCAGTAGAAAATTGCACAAATGGAAGAAATGAAAAAGAATAAATCCAGTGAGGAGTAACTCGTTCCATGACATAACTAGAGCTTCGAATTAGAAATAAAGTTAGGGAGTTGTAGCGGAGATGAAGTGCTTCCAAAGATCATTCATGAAACAAAGTTTAAAGATAAGTGGAGATTTATGCACAAGTGTTAGCTTCATCGGTGCGCTGCATTGGAAGAGTACATATTAGGTCAGATGAGGGAAAGTGCACATGGATATTGCAACACAATATATATCACTGGCATATGAAACATCACAAACCAAGACGGTCATTCACAAACACAAGTGTTCACAAGCATGTTCATATGTGTTACACTAGGTAATGATCTAGTCCATATCATGATTGAAGCTTTTGGAGGCTAATAGAAAAGAACGGGAGCTATAATGCTCAATTAATATAATGTTAAAACCTCTATACTGCTTGGTTACTACGTTGTTTACATTAACACTGTCCACTACCACCTTGTTGAGAGTAGTTGTCAAGTATAAGAATCACAAATCGACAAAGTTGACGCTACACAGCTAATCCACATAATGTACACCTTAAGTCAACTACACCCTAACCTCGATAATATCACACCCTCCGTTTCACCATAAAGTGTGATATAAACAAGGTGTGACATTTTCGATAATGTCACATTTTGAAAATTTGTACATAATGTGATATTATCGAAAAAAAGTTAAAAAATCAAAATAAAACTACAATGCAAAAAAAAATTAACAAATGAAAGATTTCAAAATTTTTAGATGCAAAATATAATTCAAAACTGTGAATGAGAACAAAATGATGCAAGTGCCGTGTGTGTAAGATCTAAGGTTGGTGCAAGGGGGCGTCTCACGACACTCATAATAGCATTTCGTTTATCACAGGAGCGGCTCATGACCCTTTTGCTACTATAGAATCCATCCATACTTGATATTATCACACTTACAGTAAAGATTGATGTTTTTGTTACTATACAATCCATCGATACTTGATATTATCACACTTACACTAAAGATTGATGTTTTTGTTACTATACAATCCATCGATACTTGATATTATCACATTTACATTACAAATATGGGAAAAAAATTGTGACTTTATCGAGGGTGATAATAAAGAGGTAGTTTTACACTAGGAAAATCGGTTTCAAACTTTTAGGTGATAATATCGAGGTGTTCTATTAAAAAGTGTGACATTATCGAGGTTAGGGTGTATATACATGTGATGCTAGTATACATGGTATCATCAATGTTTGAATTTTTGATATGGTTCTCAACCCCACACATGACTTTTGAAAGAAGATAATACCTCAATTACATGTACAAGTGTGCTACTGGGACTGACATCTAAATGTGGTGGATGCACAATACTACAAATATACGTTATCACCAACATAAAATCTTGAAGTTTAAAATCGATAGACATTTTCTTGAATGGTATCACAACGCCAAGTATCTATATGTTAAGCAAAGGCCATATTTTTAAACGTCATATTTAGGAAAAAAAAATCAGTGTATAGACCACATTCTTATTGAAATCCAAGATCTCATAAGATTGTAATTGCAGGTCATTCTTGATCTCTAACATATACCAAGAAGTATGATCAAAAGACTCTCAAAGAAAATTGCCTGCTTAAAATATTTTTCATGGCCAACCATGATGACCGACCATCCCGATGTTGAGGTGATATTTCTTTAAGTCAAATTCTCCGAAATGTGTTTGCCATACTTTTCTGGTTCATCAGTCATGAGTACACTTGATGTAGTACAATGATCAATCAATGTTTCATCACGCAGCCTGAAATTCAGTTTTAAAAAAACTCAGTTTCGGATCAATAACACCATTTCTGATGCAAAATTCTGCGTCCACGATGATGCTGAAAATGCATCTATCGTGTCTTCTATTCAACTTCTCAACCAAAACTATCAACTCTATTTACCTGGTTAATGTTTTCCTATGATCAAAACATTTAACTGACCTTTTCAAAATTCAACAAGCCTTGTCTTTCCATTTGTAAATATTCTCACATTCATTGGGTTTAGGGTAGCCAAGTTGAATTTAGTAAATGATAGCCATCTTGATAATCCAATCTCATATGATAATCAAGTTTCATTACGGTAAAGAATATAACTACGGTGTTGAAGCGATAAATACTTACTTAACTGTAATCTCCGGTGGACTCTCATTAAAATAAAACTCTAATGCTTCTTTGAAAATTCATTTTGAATGGAAAGATAAGATGTTTTCTTGAGATTATGGCTTATTGTATCCAAATGTATAAAATCTTCCCATTCATCACCTCATTCTAGTATTCATAGACATTCAAAATGTTCGCTAAGTTAAATTTTTATCCGAATTGATGTTATAGAGATGTTTTTCATCTTGATATATATATATATATATATATATCCTAAATATATGTTTATTTCTAATCAATAGTTTTCAATGATAACTAACAATAATATCTATCTAGCTTGCTCGAATGTCTGCATAAACTTTGATATGTTTCACTATTTTTAACATACATGAAACGTTAAAAAATTTTGGCGTTGAAAATTGCACTCGGGTTGAAACTATGCTACAAATTCTAAAAAATAAAATAACATAACCTTCATTCCTGATCAGTCTATAGTTGTTGGACCCTAATCATTCAGTATACGTATTGGAATAAAAGGCTGACCACCCCACTTGTAAGTGAAGGGATTTCATCATGATGAGACTTAAAAAAACAAACAAACAAACAAAAAAGAAGAAGAAAAGTAAGTCATTCTTAAAAAAATTTCATATTGCATGAGTTTCTAAACATATGCTTGTCATTTGCATCATGACATTCTAAACTCTTCAATTTCTCGACAAAATCCCAGTTCTAAAACCGTTCTTCATGCACTCCTCGCACACCCATGCATGCCCACCTGATTCTACTCCCTCGTATTTCACCTGATACAGCTTGAAGATTTTTGCATAGTTAATATCCCCAAGAGTTTTCTGAATCCTCAACCATGCTTGTTTCAGCTCCTCGCTTTCCCCAGCTTTTACAACTGCCCTACGATCACCATCACTAATGCCAACTAGTTTAACAATATCAGATTTTAAATCTGCCCAGTCCGGAATCGCTTGGCCCAACCCAAAGTTCATACCTACTCCAGCCTTTGCAGCATAATACAAGACTTTGTATGAAATTTCAATGATTTTTCTAATCCACTTACGATTATCCAGATCCACGCGTATCTTCAAACCTTCTTGATCTTTGACCATGTGAAACCCAGTCGCCGACTCACACATCAAGCGTAATCTAACGGTTGTTCCAGCATGCATAAGTGCACTCATCCTATAAAAAATGTTAACATCATCTGTAACGTAAGGTCGCTTGGGGGTTCTGGTCTGCTGAAAATCTTGAGTATATCTAATAATACTGTCTAGTTTAGACATGAAATCACTCAGCGTTGACTGCAATTCTTGTTGCAGAGAGAGTATATATACCATCTTCATCTCCAATCTATGCAGATGGCTCTGCACAGATCTCAACTTCTCATCCACACCATCAACTTTTTGTGCTAGATTTTTTTCTACCTGATCCATCCTTTCTAAAAGAACTCGGGTTGCAGGATCTTTCACATTTGTGCTCGTCCGACTTAAGCATCTGGATGAAGGTTGATTGGAGTCTTTCATATCCAGAAAATTCGAACTCGTAACCCTGTTCTCATTTTCAGGGTAAGAATGAATCAGATCATTGTTCACTTCGATTAAACCTCGCTGCAATGAGTCCAGTTGTTGCATTCGCTCCTGTCGGATCTCATTCACAACCGCCTCCACATCGCTCTCCCACAGCAACTCCCTTGCTCTTTCTTGTATAACCTCTGTGTGCCCATTAATCAAGGGCCAAGGGTGCTCATAGCTGAACAATTCTTCCTCCTTCACCAAGTGAAACCTATCCGACTGAATGTCTTCAAGTTTGTCATTGATGTCACGAATGAAATTGGATTTGAGCTCCTCAATCATAATGGCTCCTCTGAGATGAATCGGAATCAGCATCTCCACGCAACGTGTTTGGATCAGACCCAGCACTAACGCCACCCCGGGACAGCCTTTTGATGATGCACAAAATGATATAAACTCTTGGACGATATGCTTCATCACGTATTTAATAGCCACCTCCCTTGATTTATGATCCGAGCATAACATCAAAACATCCACGTAATTGTGGGATGTTTCTTGCTCCAGATATATCTCGTGTCCATCAAGGTAGAGTCGCATATACTGTCGAGAGCAGGTCACAGTCTCCTTGGAAACATGCATCTCCGATATCAATTTGCGTCTCATGAACATCTACAATGATACAAAATTTGGTATACGTTAAGCTACGCATTCCAAAAATTAAATTCTACTAATGAAAAGGGAACACTTCATTCAACAAACACAAGTTACAATCAGAACTCAACGCATTCAATTTTCTCACGGTATATTTGAAATCACCTCGAAGCATGGAAAAAAAGCAGAGGTTAGTGACATTGTTCTTCCATCTTGGCATTGAATCCGGATGCCAACAAACTTTGAAGCCCCAACCCTACGTTTCCAATCCTCCGACTTCACGTCCACCAATTCTTGAGAATTCTGCCCATCAGTGCTTGCATGCTCAGGTACGAAGGAGGGAATGAAATACTGAGAAGTATCTTCCACCTTGAAACACAAATCTAAATTGGTAAGGATGTTCTCAATCACGACTCTGTCCACACCTATCTGTCCATCCGATTGCTTTCGCAGAAACTCTTCTATCAACTTGGCAAAGACATTCTCACTCACAAATCCGTCTTTGCTTGGATATAAACCACTTGACGTCTTTTTGAGAAAGTTTTGACCCAAAGCTACCAGCTCACCCAATAATTTATTGGTGAGCCAATTTGGATCAACAATGATGTAATCAAAGTTGGGGATAGAAACTATGGATCCAACGTCATTCATATAGGATGTGATTGATTTCATCATCTCTGAATGATCAAAGGCATGAACAGAAGTGGTTGGAATGAATTTTGTCAACATGTCGGAACAAAATTCATAAAACTTCTCGGATTGCAAAAGAGGGCATCTTCTGTTCTTCTTGCTGTTTTTAACCAAGAGGTACGAGAGTTGGGAACACAATTGGGGAACCCGTGGAGATTTTTCACTCAACAACTTATCAAAGATGCCAAAAATGTGGTTTTTGAGAGGTCTAACTTGCTTCTTCTTCCGAGAGTCCACATGAAAAAACTCTTCAATAGGGTGAAGATCCACAAATCTTGCAAATCTTTCCGTTAGTTTTTTCACTATGTCTTGAGCCCAAGTCAAAGATTTGTATCTGGCTTTATCCTTGTGTGAAATCACAACAAGAACTTGTGGAAGATTATGTCCTGTAATACTACTGCAGGATGTGATGAAACTCAACCATTCCTCCAACTCTACTTCAAGACAAGATTCTTCTTTGTATTCTTCTTTCTTATGACAGAAGGGGCTATAAACAAATAAAAAAAGACAAAAATTGCTAGTTCGAGGAAAGAGCACACTTTGAAGGGTACGGAAAATATCTTGTCCTGCAAGATCCCAAATTGAGATCTGTCTTTCTTCATTGTTTTGCAAGAAGTCCACTTCAATTCCTTCAGTCCTCCACTTGAGTTTGTCCCATTGCTTTTTGAGCCAACTTTTGCCCTGTATCAATGTTTGACGTAGTTGAGTCTTGCCTATAAATTGAATACACATAACCACAACAAATATAACTTGTTACTTCAGAGGTTTTTTCAGACCCTTTGATACCATATTCTTTAAGCAGGATAAACAAGAAAGAAAAAAAATTTGATTTTCAAATGAAATATGAATCTTTTGAAAAATATCTTCTTCAAATTTGAAATCAGTAGTATCTGAATTTTCTCTTCTTATATTTCCGTATTATTTTTCACACAAATCCAAATACATCAAGATTCATAACTAAACTTCATAATTTAATCTTAAATTTGAAACGTAAAACTTTAGATTGCTAGTTCAAAAAGCTGAGAGGTTACAGAGCAAGTTACCTGCTAGAGGAGAGCCGCATAGAAAGAGTCGACCAGCTTTTGCATCTCCAAATGCTAATCCGGCTTCTCTGAATACGGACATGTAGGCGGCCCGCTTTTTGTTCTGCTTGAGGGCCTCTTGAATCAGCGCAGCCTTTCCGTCCCTTGCCCATGAGGTTCGTGAAACATTTATTTTTTGGAGACTCAAGTTTACTTGGAGTAACCCCATCATGTCCCTGAACGTCTCTTCGTCGAGCCTGTTCTCACACAAATCCAAGTGAGTGAGACTTGTGTTCCCTCGCAGGCACAAAAGCAGGTCCTTCCATACTCCCTTCCAAACATCTTCGCTTTGAGATGTTAATCCGAGTCTCTTCAGGACGGAAGTTTCTCCAGTTTTTCCATTCATCGAGAGGATACTTTCCGGTCTATCTTGGTTGGTACCTGAAGTGCCAATACGTCCCGTTGATATACTCAGAGATTTCAGAAATCCCGTCGACTGACATATACTCAGAGATTTCAGAGATGTGATTTCCCCGCGCAGTACCCTACCTAATAGGTTCAATGATAACATCACTTCATGGTATTCCGAAGTTTCTAGTTCAAGCTCCACTATGGGGTCCTTGACATCCGAGCTAGCAGAACGAGCAAGAGCTTCTATTGACTTCCAGTCACCATATCTGAAGTCAAACAAAACAAATATAGTTGTCACTATGGCATTGTCACGTATGGCTTCCCCGAGCTTGTGCAATTCCTCAGGACGCATCCCGAATGTGTAGAACTTTACTTCCTTCAATGATCGGTTGGAAATAAGAAGTTCCGTTAAACAGTCTCCGAGTCCAACCATCTCCCTCAGCACAAGACGTTCAATGGATCGGTTGCGATCGTGTCCTGCCAATGCTTTTAGCAATAAGGGCCCTCCCCACTTCCCCCTTTCTAACCTCAATTCTTTCAGAGACGAGCTCTGGATCAAAGCGTGGGCCAGGATTCCAGCGGTCTCGTCCTCCATTACCATGTCGCCGCCTAAACGCAACGTTTCTAATACAGGAGCACTACTGATCATGTCAGCCACATACTTCACCGCAGTCGAGTCTTCCCACGCTTCCCGTAAATCTAAAGACTTGAGTTTAGAATCGGAATGTCCTCGCAGTCCTGAGGCGAGATTCGAGAAACATCTGGCACTCAATCTGTTGTACAAAACTAACTCTGTTACGCTAGAGGACTTCAGAATTCTCCCCAGCTGGAAACACAAGCTCTCCACTTCCGCATCATCTGATTCCCTAAACCAAAGATGATCAACGATTATCTTTTCGAGAACGGAGCTAGACCTGAAACCTCTGAGAACTACCTCCCACTCGCTTGGCGTCAACATCGATGTATCTCCCCCACAAATATTGGACACGTTCAGAATCTCAAGGGTGTTGCAGCTGCCCATGGCCTCCAGCACTCGAAGACGCACTTGGCTTCGCCACCCTATGATTGTCGAGAGTGATGCACGCCGCGGAAAGAACTTCCGAAATTCTGGCTCGCTTAAATTGGGAAGCTCCGTTATAGGCTCGCCTTGTCCTTCCAGACGCTGTACAAGGTCCTGGATGTCGGAGGGAAGCTCCGGTTCCTCGTCTGCAGAGTCCATTCCCCGCTTCTCAGTAGCGTAACTGACTATGGACGCACCTGCACCTTCCATTCTCTCCTCCACTCCACTCACACACACACGCGAGCGAAATGTCTACAGGAGCCCCCTCCTCGATCCGAAGGATCGGCTCACCCGAAGAGAATTAACTTCCCGGCCCAATGTCACAACTTGGGCATGACACTTCTTGCGATCTGCATGAGGAGACAAATAAGATTAATCTTACCTCTGCAAGGATTCGGATCAAGAGAAATCACCACAAACGTAGAGAGACGCTGCTCGAACTCAGTGCTGGGCAAAACAAGCAAAATAAAAGCAAAGCAGATAACCGATATTCCGGTTCCAAAGCAAATTGTAGAGTGTGTGCAATAGGTACTTCATATCTCTCGTGTGCAAACCTTTTGTCAAGTTTATCGTAGAGAGCTGTTTGATTAGCACTGGTGACCCAACTGAGTGGACAAGCTAAAAGCTCTGCAGTTGAATCTGAAATCCAAAAAACTGGTTCGTACAAAAAATGGTGCGATGTGGAGCATGGAATCGCAGATATCTCAGATGGGAAGTACTCTGCCTTGTGTAAAACTCCGTGTACAATCGGACTGGGAGAATGCGAATCTAGCTGCATCAACACCCACGGGAAGACAGACCCTCCGAAGGCTAGAGAGAAATTTGCAGCTTACTCATCAGATCTTCTCATTATATTGTGTGGATGATCGAGGTCAAGACAACATACTAACACAACAAGCGTGTTCCTCCATTCTCGGAGAGATTGGAAAATGTTCTGAGAAGGTAAGAGTAAATCTTGACTTTGTTGTGCAAGTGAACGTGAAAATTGAGTGAATGCATCAGTGTGCTGATGCACTCGATGTCATCACGCTGAACACAGAGATTTAAAGAATCTTTGATCTATTCAAGGAAGTGGTTGTATTCTTACAACTGAGAGGCACATAGCTTGGTGTGTAAAGTATCTTGCGCGTTTTTCTTGCTTTGACTATCGGTACAGTAGTCTACATTACTCTGCATATATCGTAGGTTCAGAAACTGATAAACTTTGTGGGATTTTTCTAATCATAATGTCCAAAACATGGGTACAGAGTACACGAGGACTCGCGGTCTTCAACTGCTGGTATGATTGTTCTTCTACCTCGACTGTCAAGCATGCACAGTTCTAACACCAGTGTCTGGAGGTCTTTCAACCTCAAACATTAAAATAAAATCAGATTTCGTCCGAGCTAAGAGCAGTCCTGCTTGTTTATCTCGTCTTATAGAACACGACAGAACCAGCATGATACTTGCTAAGGTCAACATAAATCCTCTCAAGAATTTACACTCTTCTAATCTGCTTGCAAGTGAAGAAAAACTTTGTTGTATTGATGAGATGAGAAATACCTCATATGCTAAATTTTAGAGAACAATGATTCAAAACTCCAGATGAACATCTCGTTGGAAGTCTAAAGGGTAAGACAAACTTTACATGGAAACTGCAATACCTGATAATTGACTCAAATGAAACAAGTAAATTTGCAACTTTTGCACTCGCATGCTCATATCATAATTCCAAACATGTCAGATAAAGAGATGAAAGCACATTGTTCAATTGATAAAATGGTTGAAACGCAAAAAGTATTCATTCATGTTTTTAGTACTCTCTCTCTCTCTCTCTTGTGTTAAGCAAATTCACATGAATTTTAGTTACAAAATCTAAAATTTTGATTCAATACCTTTCTAGTGTATGTGTTGCATGTTTAGCATCTTCATTTAATAATACCTCAAATCTGAAAATGTTCAGTCATAAACAATGTGTAATAATTTGTTTCTGACAAGACATTATTCAATGAAAGTTACAGTTTTACATTTTATATAAATTTTATTCATAGCTTTAGAGATTTTGACTCTAAAATTCTTCAGCTGTTTTGGTTATTTTTAATTTTTGATTCTTGGACAGTTTATTTAGATGCATCATCTAGATTGATGCAACTGAATAATTCTCAAATTGTACAACTACACAAATGAGATAATTGGTGGATTTTTACATGTTTACTTGTTCCAACTTTATAACTGAAGTTGAAACAAGTAGGTGATATAAACATTGTAAGGATTTTTTTCAGACTTATACTTACATGCCTACTCACAAAAATCTTGATGCATGATACATTCAAGTTGAACTAACTTTGAAGAGATCAAATGTTGATGAAAAAATCAATGGATAATCTCCAACAATGACTTATTCCCTAGTTGGTCTCTCTCTCTCTAAAGTTAGAATGCAACCAAATATTAGATCGAAATATGTTATCTTACTTTCCGTGACATGTATTTTTTTCAACTATGATAATTGATTCTTTTCTTGGGTATTCTCTCTATTGGTGTTGCCCAGAATTCTTGAGTTCTGCAGCAGGTGTTCATTGATGTACTTATAGGAATTGTCTACTTTACCCTAGGGATCATTTTTGTCACACCAGCTTACACATGAAAGATGTCTTACATTCACTCCGATGACTACACAGCTATCCTGCAACAATAGTTGTCATTGAATCTTAGTGCAAGATCTTTGAAAAAATACACGATATAATTCCTTATTACTCAATGTTCCGGAAATTTTTATATATTTTAAATTTATCAAAATCCTAACCGGAAATTTCTCACTCCCCACTTGTATTCAACTTACTCCTGTTCACTCCACAGGAAAAAGTGAAGATGCTTGGTTGGATACTTTTGATTTTATTGTGGTACAGAAAAGTAGAGGGTCGTAGATGTTGAGTGTGTGGTACTCATCCGCATGTTACCCACCGTCCACTTCATAAGAATCCAAGACCGTCTCCAACTTATGCCATGACAGTATGTACCGATCATGCAGAATGCTACAGGTTGTATCTTCAAAAGCAATCTTCACTTGTACGCAAATTTCTTTTGCTTTTTCCAATTAGCCAAGTCAAGTATGTTTCAAAAGCAGAATCTTGGCTGGCTTGTTTATTTTTGTTAACAGTTGCTGTGATATTAGATAATCGGGTTTCTAAATGGAACGATACACATTCCACATTCTTATCTGAAGGATACTTTTGATTGTATTATGGTATCTTGCCAAACAAGTATAACCCATTACAATGCCTAGACTGCAAAGTCAAACAAAATCATTTTATTTTTTTCTCTTCTTTTTGAACACGCATTTTGAGTTGAATATTTCAGTACAGAAATTTCCTTAGATCTTCGTCTTCAGGTTAGTCCAAGGACCCACTGGAGGAACGTTGACCTTAGAAACTTGTATATACATTTTTATCAACCAAGTTGCCAACCAAGTTGTCACAATGAATATGAGCAATTTGTTTATAGAGATTGGTGCGACTGAGTACAACCATCCTCCAAGAGGCTGAACGCTTATGAGGCTGCGTCCAAAGCAATCATGGAGAAGCCTCTCCACTACGGGTGAGTATTATCAAGCTGCTGGGATACGGGAATAGTAAAAATCAAGCAGAATCGCATAGTTTAGCACAAGTATGATATTGGGGGTGATTATTTAGAATGCTATGAAACTGTGTTCCACCAGCAACTCTACATCATAAGTGACGGCCTGATGTTTGTTCTTCTGGAATGCAGCGTCAAGGTCTGAGTAAAACGTTATTCACCGTGTGGGAATAATGACAGCGCTATGAAGCTTCTGTGTTCGAGAGAATTTAATTTCGAAACAAGTGTCGTTGTGACATCGAGAATATAGTTTTCCGTACAACACCCTCGAGACTCCAATGACTATTCAATGTACAAATAACTGTACCACCTTGAGTCTCATGGGGCTCGGAGATGCATGGCGATGGAAAAGAATCTAGGAACGATTGATAGTCCAGCAGCCGAATCCACTTCATACAGTATTATTCAAAATTGTTCCACCAGCAACTCTACATCATAAGTGACGGCCTGAAGTTAATATAAGTGACGGCCGGAAGTTATTCAGTATACTACTTCTCATCCCCGACTTGTATTCAACTTACTCCAGTTCACTCTGCAGAAGAAGGTGAAGATGCTCGGTTGGATACTTTTGATCTTTAGTGCGGGAACATACCGCAAAAGACAATTAGTCAATTCCAGAGTGGAACAGTTCACGCCACCGCTTAAAAGCGGTGGCGTGAGTCTTTTATCTTCCTTTAACGCGTATTTCAAACGGACACTCATCTAAGTTGAAAATTTCAAAGGAGAAATTTCTTTAAACTTTCGTCTTCTATTTATTCCAAGGATCCACAAGAGGAACGTTGAAATTAGAAACTAATATATACACTTTTATCAGTGGAAAGTGTTTTTTCCTCTGTATACTACTATACGCGGTGAGCTTTGATAACTTTAACCTAAAAAATATATTACTTTACCTTCCCGAGCCTAACTGCGTTCCATTGGCCCCTTCCGGCCTAAGGTGAGGAGCACACAAATCTGTGCTGCCGTGGCAATCTGATTGCTCCACTTTGTAGCCAGTGGAGTCGAGGCCGACGTCGGCGGAGCTGCTCCATCTTCGAGCTTCGGGGGCAGGCTCAAGAATTTCGGGGCCGGACCCCTCCATGGCAAGCCTCGGAATCCCAACAGCCTGGTCATGGTTTAAGGATGTTTAATCAGATTGAAGTCAATTTTATGGGCCCGATTGTCTATTCCCCTAGTCCTTTACAACTGTGAAGTGGAGGATTGAGGTGATGTACAGGGCGTCCAGGTGGAGGCAGCGTTTAGAAATTCGGAGTACGTGGAGAGTGGCACCGGCTGGTCGAGCTTGGGTTGTCGATCCTTGCGTAAGTGAGTTTGGATTCCGGAAGTATGGAGCCGGCAGATGAACGATATCGCTGAGTTACTCGATTTTTGAGGTGTTCGCCCTCGTGTCGGCTTGCAGTAGGGAAGGAAACGTAATTGGGGACAGACGGCATCGTTAGTCGTCTGTCCCCAATGTGTTGGGTAATCTGCCCCCATATTTTCACTCCGACCTGTGGCCTGGCCGATTTTGATCATCTGCAGGCAGAGGGCATGACTGCGTCCTTTTGTGTGCGTTCCCGCGTGCGCAAGGCACGGAGTTAGCTGCAGGCAGGGCATGCTTTCCCGAAAACGACTCAGATTCGCCATAACATCACCTCATCTCATTAGTGCCAGGAGGCTCGCATCACGGTCTCAGGCAGAAAGCGAGGTCCGTAGGCCCCCGGAAGCACCTTCGACCCAAACTCTTTGGCCCAAAGTGCGCAGCACCTCTCACGGAAAGTCTCGTGCCCTTTGGCCCCGTCAGGTCTTCGTGTGCTGAAATCGTCAAGCCATTGACTCTGTAAAGCCAAAGAAGTCTCCTTTGGACTCAGACCCTTTGGTCGGCACTCTCCGCCTCTGGCCCTCAGTGATGATTTTATGACATGCTTTGGTTCCTCTGCTGTTACCAGCTTCAAGTAATGTTTGTAATAAATAACCTAAATATGAAAATTAGGTGGCATCAACTGCCGAGAACAATTCGACAGAGAATAAAAAACATTTGAATATCGTGTGCTTAAGTTGCGAAGAAATGAAACTGCACAGAGGGGCGAAAAAATAATATATGTTGAGTCATAACGCGATCAATTCAGATACCCTTGTTCCTTCGGAAACCATGGGATATATCTTTGAACCTTGGTTCGAAGATAATTTCCAGTACCATCCGGAAACCCTCCTGTATTATCTTGTCCCTAGGGTTAGCTATGGTTAGGGGGCGCTTTTCAGCTCTATCCGTCTTCGGTCCTTCGGACTTCAAACTCGTATGTACCCTCCTCGCCTCGCTTTGGTCCGAAGGAGACTTCTTTGGCTTTACAGGGTCCAAAGGATACTTCTTTGGCTTTACGAAAGAAGCGCCTAAGGCCGGAAATGGCAGGTCCATACACGATATTGGGAAGAAGGCACGTAGTGCTTCTTTGGTTTTACAGGGTACTAAGGCCCAATCAAAAAACTTGTGTATATCCGTATCAAGTACATATTTATCTTTCTTATTCATAGATGTGTAAATCGCTGCATAAACATGGGCGGAACCCGTGACCATTAGGCCGGGATAGGGACTGCGCGAGAAAAAGTACAAGTATAAATCCATGATGTACTAAGGTTTTTCACTTATCCGGGTTCTGCAACAAGGTTTTTTCGTTTTTTTTTCCGTCAAAATGCTCTTTTAGCTATTCATTTTTTTCCTCGTTTTCTTACATCAACTTTTTTTCACGTTTTTTTCTTCATTATATACGCTTCATCATCTTTTGATTTAGCTTTTAAAATCAAAAGAATATGCATTTTTTTCCCATATATTAATCATTGTATCGGGTAAAGAAAAAGCACCTGCGGTGTTTTTTCTTACCCCATACAACATCATATTGCGTAAAACAAAGGAAAACAAAGGCTCGTAGGGCAATGCCTGCATACAAAACGGAATTGGCGAAACAACCGAACCAAACGAGCAATGCCGAATAGCCGAACCGAACCTCTTTGGCCCAACGCGCACTTCTTTGCCTTTACGGGTCCTCTGGCCAGAAATTCTACATAACATTTTTTCGGTTTTACTTTTTTTTACTGATTTGGTCTCTCTGAGTTGGATTCGAACCAAAGATCCAATAGTTAACAGCCATTTGCTCTAACCGCTGAGCTACTAAAGAATATCGAATCACCGAATCGAACCTCTTTGGCCCAACGCGCACTTCTTTGCTTTTACGGGTCCTCTGGCCAGAAATTCTACATAACATTTTTTCGGTTTAACTTCGTTTACTGATTTGATCTCTCTAGGTTGGATTCAAACCAAAGATCCAATAGTTAACAGCCATTTACTCTAACCGCTGAGCTACTAATGAATAACCACCGATGAAACGAATCGGGAAAAAAAAACAAAAACAAAAATCAAGTTTAGAGCTACACCTTTACACAAGCTTCCATTTTGGCTTAGTCCGCGCCTCTTTTCACTAAACGAAGGTGGCCCCGGGCCTAACGGCTCGCAAACGATAAAAGAGTCGCGAACCAATTCAGGTTCGTATAGAAATCAAGCGAATTGCACTAAGTGTGTTTTGTTAAAGGAACTGAATAAATCCAAGTAAAACTTTTTGCGCTCTATAAGATTTGCTTATACTGTATTCTCCCCTGCGCGCGCCTCGAATTCGTGCCTTGAGCCGTGCAAAGCGCTCTGCTATTTTAACCTTTACCGAGGGGCCAAGGAGTCCGACCGATAGGTGAAACCCTAAGAAAGGAGTTTTGCCGCTTTTGGTGTGAAATATGTACTCTGAGACTTCAAAGTGCATACTACTCTTGATAAAATTAGAGATCGACGTAGCCGACGTGTTAGCCGTGTCCTTGGTAAAGGCTTTATCTCCCTGGGCCCCGACGATAAAATCGTCCGCACATCGGACATAATAAATGTTACGAGGATTAACCTTGTATTCAAAAAAGCTAACCCCCCTGCGCTTGAGGTCTTTTCTTAAGTCCCTGTTGGCTCTCAGTTTTTTTTTATGCCCCATTCTTGTTTTTTTCTAACGTTAGCAATTTACGTCTTTCGCTTACGTACACCTTATTGAATAATTTTCCGAGGTCACCTGATGTTTTTTTGGTGAGATCGATCATGAACACGTCCAGATGATGCATGGCTACGTTGAATAGGAAGGGGCGGCTCATTCACTAGCAGAAGTTGTTTCCCCTATGGAGGATAGGTTTATGGTGACAACGGAAAAAGGTTGTGTTTCTGAAAAGCCTGTGAATATATGGGCCACAGGCCGAGGCTATACTACGTTCGAGTACAAACTGTCTTTCGAATAAAAAGAGTCCAACTCAACACATCCTCTTATATCAGACGTGTGAATATCAAGGATTTTTTCCTTGTATAGTATGCAGGTACAGGTAAAAAAAAACTAATTGTATTTTCTGTTCTATTAACGTGCTTCGAGGAATGAAAATGCACCAGAGGTGCCTTTACAATCATATTGCTTGAATCATTGATTTTATTCAATAATTATATAATAAAATCTTATATGAAAAAGGTACTGGAAAAACCTATGTCCGTCGACGCGGTCGACTTCAAAAGTAGAGAAATCCCTCTCTCTTTGGTCGAGTGTCTTGCTTTGGTCCACCCTTGAATAAACTAAAGAAAAAACAGCATTTTTTATTTCATTAAAAAATTCTATTTTTTAATCAAAAAAGCCTTGTCCGCGCAAGTTTTACTTTACTAAAAGTGAAATACTTAATTTTTTTAAAATTTTTGTAAAATAAGCTTTTTAGTAAGAGCGCAAAGGGCTTTACGAACTTTGGCAATCTTTTTTTCTATTTTTGTTTTTTATGCACCTAATGTATTGGGGCATCCTGACAACTATATAGGGCGACCGATCTAGATCCCGCACGATAAAGAGCACAAGTCCATTTCTGTGCAAAGGCATTGCACTCATTCTTGTTCGGCAACGAACACGGAGACCTTAGCATGTGCAAGAAGCTCTGTTGAGCGGGATTATGTCATATGATATGACGTAATGGTATATGATGATATCACAATCTGCTATGGGATATGACTCATATCCCATAGCAGATTGTGGTTGAGACTTTGTGAGGGTGGAAACCCCTTCACTGGTCCTTACCAGTTCCCACCTAGAGAATAGGGCGCTGGCGCACTTGGAAAGTAATTCTGAATTCTCTGGATAGTTGCCGTTTCGGATATCACTCGGTTGATCGTGAAGAGACGAGCTCGTACAACATTTCGACCTAAAAGCCCAATTAAACCCTTCCTATGCGGAAAGCATTCGATCGGAGCACTGGATATGGTCCCAAGTAGGGCTCCGATCGGGTTCGGGTAGAACCCGAAAACACGAGTTCGGGTCGGGTTCGGGTAGAGGTCTATACCCGACCCGAAACCTAGAGGGTAAAGAGGGTAAAGAAATTGGGTGTCTGTTAGCTTTCACCCGCGAGGCCTGTTTGGAAGTGATTGCGGGAAGTTGTTATTCTCTCGAATGATCGATCCTCAAGGGAAGGTTGTCATTTGTCATCTGCAGGCTCGGTGACCTTGATCGCGTCCTGAAGTCTGGACTTTGAAGCTTGGACAAACGGTGATATTCAAAGCGAGGCTAGAGTACACTGCCAGAGGCGTTCAAATGCCACTGAGGATTTTTAGGTGCTGAGAAATCTGTGGAGCTCGGATTCTCCGGCTCCGTGCGGCAGATGTGGAGGGGAAAGTGAGGGCGTCAAGGAAATCGGCAAGCGGGCCCTCCTTTCACAGGAAAGCTCGAGAATGTTGGAAGGAGGGCTGGGATTTTGCAGCGTAGAAGGATGGATTCTTTAATCCTTTCGAAGCCGGGATCGGACGAAATGCTGGACTTAGATTACTTATACAGGAAAGACTTTTGAAAATTCAAAGAGAATACATGGAGAAAGTCTACAAGGTTTTCAAAAATTGTATCGTAGTTTTCCTGTCAAACGAGTGTGAATGGTATCTGAAATCCAATATTAGAGAAAAGAGAATCCATCTCTACCTTGTAGCGATTTGAAAACTCTGAATCCGGGGATCAGCTATGCAAATGCGCAGCAAAGACAGCCAGACAGAGCATGTAGAATCGATCGGCATCCCAGCAGAGGCCGCGGGCGGTACTTGAAATATCTACCCGTATCAAATGTGTCGACTTTGAAAGCAGCGTCTTCGGCAGCGTGTCTTTGAGTGAGCAGCCAGCCATGAGCCTTCGGAACAGTTAAACACAAGATTTCAAGAAGGGACATATACTGCACGAACTCTGTGCAGATTATGTGATACAAGCCGCAAGTTTAACTCAAGGGCTCGAATCTGCATTAAATAGTTAGACAGACGTTACTTCTTTCGTTTATTGTGTTCTTTCTCACCGAATTTTCTCTGAGGCAGACGTAGTGTTTGTGAATGTAGTCAACAGTAATTTCGTAGTGGCTTCGAAAGCTGATAACGTCAACGAAGTGACACTATGTGAAGAATTTTGTTCTCAGAAACTAGCAGCACGAAGGCCATATTTTACAAGACGCTGAAATCCTTAGCCCGAGACGTGTCCTCGGCGCCGAGATGCTGCGAGCCATTCATCGTACGACGGAGCGTGTTCGCTCGAGCGAGCCTACGCGAGCGTTTGATGACGGCAATTGTGATGTCATGGGAGATATTTCTCACAAGCTCCGAGCACGGAATATTTTCACAGCCCCTAGGCTGTATAAAAAATTCTCCACGACAAGATAAGATAAGACAATGATAAGATGAGGACAAGAGGTGATAAGATAAGACAATGTGGTTTGGCCCTTAGGGCCAAACCACAAGATCTCCTCTCTCTTGAAAGCAATAATTGAACATGGCAATCAATCCACAACGAGAGTTGCCCTCGACGGGAAGACCTGGCTGGCGAAACGTCTACTAGAGCGATTTTCAGGTTTCTGCTTAAGCCTCGCCTTTTGGTGATACTACAACCACAGACCAGCTGCAAAAAACCATGAGTCCTGGTTTTCCTCACCAGCTCCACTCTTGAAACAATCAACAGCAGCTCTGGATCCAACTATAGACCGGACAGAGCAATCCTTCATCGAATGCTGGTCGCGAAGGGCAAGTTGCATTTAATAAGGAAAACCCCCACATCAACAAGCTCTGCTCGAAGCTGCACGGTCACATTCTGGGATCAATCAGTGGCAACACTTCACTGTTCATTAGAAGAAAGTTCGATTGACGTGCTATGTGAGATGCCAGGGCCACCTTTTCAAACGAAGACTTCATAGCTCATCAGAGACGAACAGTGGAAAGTTTCGAACTGCTTATCAGCAGCAAGCTATTAAAGAAGTTTGACAAAAGTTGCAAAGGCTCCCATTCGGGCTAAGTCGAGTAAGAAGTTGCACGAAAAACAGAAGAACATGTGTTTCTGGAGGGACGTAACAGGGACGCATACCCAACCATCACGCTTTCAATGTACATTCCGCTAAGTTTCTGTGATCCAAGCTGCTGCATAGTGATCAAATTCAGGATTGCGATAAGAGAGCTGGCGTGAGTTGAACTGAAGTTGAGACGAGATAATGTATCTCTATCGAATTTCAAATATAAACCTGCAGGAACTCCTACGAAAGTCTGCAGGGAGTAAGCAAGGACATAAGTTGCTGATCTGCGCGACCAATGCAAACCCAACTGCATGCTGCTTTAGGTAACAAAAGATCCACGAGTTACAAAAGGCAGGAGGCCTTTCAATTTTCTACCTACTACAAGCTCAACTGATTCCGTCTGCCTCACTAGTTTGCGAAATTGAATCCTTCGATATTTGTCTTCACCAACCGCAGTGCAGATTTCCAATTCGCGTCCAATCTCGGGACCCCACTGGCAAAATCTTGTTCCACCCCTGCAATAGATCATTTGATAACGTGAAGTTCTCATGTGAGAAGATGAGCTCTTCATAGGCTTTACAGAAATTCCGACGGTGACAAATTCGCTTCAATGGTGCACCCGGCATCTTCCGGACCAAGCTGGGTACGAACAAGACCCCACACCAACTTCCGTCCTTCACATATCCAATCCAACAAACTCGACTGGAAAAATCAACGATAGGAGACTCTGCCCGCGGCGTCAGTGCATTATTTTCACACTTTCTCCATTCCTCCTTTCAGGTATCTCCAGTATCGCTTGTTAACACCACCCATTTTCTCCTCGACACCTGTAGAAGACCGGCAGAAGAGAGAGACTCGTGTGGCACGCAACGGCAGTGAACCCTCGCGTCTTATTGGCAGGCCAATTCCTCCCTTTACCACACAGAAGTTAACGCCAATTTAAGATATCTTAGATAGCAAAGAAATGGATTGTTGCCAAGTACCAGCCACTTCGGTCGGAACCCTGTTTTTCTAGCATCTATCTACTCCATGTGTATTTCGCGCCTTCTTGCATTACTCCTCTAGTGACTCTTCCCATTGCATTGCAATTTGATTGAGACATTTTTCCCTTTTCACTCTCAAGGCACTGCCGGCGGCCGTGTGGTAGAGGTTACGGGGTTATCTCTGGCTGGCCAACTCAGGCATACGAAAACCAAGTTTTCTTCTCGGCAGAGGGTAGTGCCGACAACAGCCTCCGTGGGGCAATTGGAGATATTACATTAAACTTTACCACACTGCCAACTAGGCCTCGGCAAGGTAACCTTGTAGTGTTACCCAGTAAAAGGTAGAGGTAAATGAAGAGGTTTGGCTATAGGGTAACGTGAAGGTTGAGCCATATGGGTTACTTGGTATTTACCGGTAATCCTTGTAATGTGGACACTCTTAGAATCAAAATTATTGAAAATGTAACTCTGCACATTCTACTGAAACTATCTAGGTAAACTGTACTAAACAAGTAAAGTACCTTTACCTTTTACCCTTTAGCGCAGAGGTAATGGGGTAATTACCTGGTAACCCTAATACTTTAATCTTTAGGGTAGAGGTAATAGGGTAATTATGTAAAAGTAACTTTTAAACTTTTAAGAATCAGTATCAGATAACCCAATAATTACCCTAAGGTAAAAGTAAAAAGTAAAGATAGATATAGTGACACGAGTAAGATAAGAGGTAGAGATCATGGCTTAACCGATTATCTTTTACGTTATCTTGCCGAGGTCTACTGCCAACAGTGCCTTCGTAGGTACCGACATATATCTAGTGAAGGAGTCCCAAGGAGAAATAACGTGAGAATGCGCTAAAGTACACTTGGCAGCAACCTCAGTGCGGCAATTGGAGATATTACATTAAACTCTACCACACTACCAACAGTGCCTTCGGAGCTACCGACATATATCTAGTGAAGGAGTACCAAGGAGAAATAACCTGAGAAGTCGCTAAAGTACACTTGGAGTGGTTCGATTCGAAATGCCAATATAATTCGCAGCAACCTATCTTTTTCCACTTAGGATATTTTAAATCTTCGTTCACTCCCTTGTGATAAATGGTGACCTGGCCTGCCAAGGACCGAGGGTTCATTGTCATGTGGCTTGGCACTAAGTAATACATAAGGGATTTACAGAATATCCATCCGGGGAATGCCTTGTGAGGTTATGACTCCAACTCTACTCAGAGGCTACTATTTCAGGACCCGCACGCCTCCCTTCCACGTGGTGCTCCTTGGAGCATGCTGACTGAGTAAATGTTCCCGTGCTTTGTGCACTCCGCGATCGAGCTCAGCAATCAGTTCTCTGGGCTTTTCCCTTTTCGCCACCTACAGGTAGCTGTTACAAAACTTAGATTGTCAACAGATTCTCTCATGGTATGCTTGAGCTTTTTTTACGAATCGAGTTGCAACGATAGACAATAGCTATCTAAAAATCGCTCAGAGTTAATGAAAAAAATAGCTGCACGAGTTGAAGGAAGAAGTCGGTACACTTAAACCGTAATTAGCTCTAATTTTGAAACCTCTTTTCGGACACGCTCTCGGGCACTCAAGCAAGCGCCATAGCGTGCACATGCCTGGTCAACTCGGAACATTGTGAGAGATCAGATTCGAGGAGCCATATTTGTGAAAAACCGCTTCAGATTTTTTACGTAAATTTCATAAATAGTGCCACGCTAATTTCAGCATGTGCAGAAACATGCTTCCAGCTTGCCTTCGCTGTGTCCTTGACGTAGCTCCCTCTATCGTACTGGCTAAGCTCTGAGCAAAGTCGAGAACTGCAAATTACTGTGTAAATTGTGAACCGTCATAAAGAAAATCAGACTTATTTGCGTCCTCCCCTTCCGAACCCTTTGCAACGTAAGTCATTTTTACATTTTCAGCTGCTTAATTTACAACTTGGAAAGAAATCCCCTCTCTCTAAGGCTTGCCACACATTCCTCAAGACTCTCCTCCACGGAAGTGAAGTGAACGCCTAGCTTTTCAGCTTTCTCCTGATTTAGGTTGTAAGTCTTTACTTTCGGCGCTGATCCGCTCAATCTGATCCCAAAAACATCAAGACATTTGTCAGTGCAGAAGACTCGTATATAACAAAAAGTCGTGCGATGACGACTTTTTGTCGACATTGTGACGATCCATCAATCGTCACAATGTCAAGAAATAACGACGTCGAGATGTTGAGCCCAAATTACCGACGCAAGAGATCTTCATCACGGTTGAAAATCACGACAGACGTCCAACTACACCTTTTTTTCAAAAAATCACATGCACATGCGAGACAAGGAAGTTACTGGGGTAACAGACTTCAGAACTCCACTAATACGTAGGGTAAGAAAGCATACTTGGAGGGAATTGGATAGCCTGGGCAGATCTTCTTCAAATGCTCTGTTATATCCTCGTAGTGCACGACCCTGTTCGACAAGATATACCGACCTTCTGCTGAGGGCGTCTCATATGCCAACACATGAGCTAAGGCCGTGTCTTTCACATTTACGTAGCCCAAGGCAGCATTGGGGTACTCCTTCACCACTCCTGCCATTGATAAAGCCAGATTTCTTTCAGAATCCAACAGCAGAGAACAGTCATGCTTCCAGTGAAACTGTACCGTGATAGTAGGAATGTATTTCGAGTATTCATCATTTAAGTATTCTCAAGCGAAGAATGATGCTGATACCTGGAGGGCGTGGAAAACTGACTGCTATGAAAATTTTATCAAGGATATTAGATAAGAGTCCTCTTAACAAGCTCTTACCAGTAATCATATCGAGGATAATCTCAGTGCTGGTATTTAAGGTGTTTTGCAGGAGTGGACCAATCACCATTGCCGGATTCATCACCAAAAGATCAAAGTCTTTATCCTTCACAAAATCCCACGCTGCTTTTTCGGCGAGTGTCTTCGAAACGTGATACCACAACTGTATACAAGCCCAGTAAGTTTGTTAGTCTTTTGATCATTGCTCCAACAACGTCCAACTTCTTACATAACAATTAACCCTTATTTTTATATATTGCAAATTTATGATACGGATTGCTTCAAACAGTTAGTCTAGAAGTCTTGTGCTTCAACAAACCTAATGTATGATAGCTCAAACTCACCAAGACCATTTAAATCTGCGTTGAAAATGAGGCTCCAAAGTACCTGAATTTCTTTGCAGTACTCTGGATCACTCCACCAGCTTTCATCTACGGCCACCTCTGGACCCCTTGGTTTGTTGTTGTATACTACTGCAGCAGTTGAGGAGGTAAGGACCACGCGTTTGACACTCTTAGTTTTTGCTGCAGATTTGAGTACGTTCAAAGTTCCCTTAATAGCAGGGGATAGAAATTGCTCCTGCATATTGAAACATCTTATTCGTTAGCGATTACACCTTATGCAAAATGAATAACATCCCGCGTAGTAAATCATGTCATAAGCTGATGTTACTGATGGTCTCCCGGAAATCAATTTCGGAACTAGTAAGAAAAGAAATTTTCAAGCAAAAATACGAATGACTTAAGATTCTTATGAATGTGTTTTTTTAAAACTGAAAGTTATACGACTTTCTGCATCGACGATGATACTCTGATGCTCGGAAACACGCATCACAGGAATCAGTTCAACTCGCTGAGCTCACTATCCTAGTCTCAACTGAGTGGCTAGTTTTATAGCAGGTATCTCTCAAAGGGAGTACAGTAGCGATATGCGCAGAGACAGTGCAACAAGATGGGGTTGGAGACCCTCGTAGCTTAAAAGCGTATGCATTTCTGCCAGAAGACTGAAAATACAGTTTGGTCGGCATAATTCATTCCTCAGAGTGACAAAACAACGCCATTCATTGCCCAAAGGCATATGCATATGACACGACTAAAGTTTTGACAGCTACCGAACAATTACGAGTTTACGTCCCCTATCTTTTATTAAGAATTTCCAGGATTTGGCCCCAACCTCTGGATCGGTGATGTTCTTCATAAAAAATGGCGAAGCGGTGTGGAAGACTCCATCAGCACCGTCAACAACCTCATCATAAGCCCCTTCTGTCAACAGGTCTGCTTTGCTAAGAATCAACCTTTCTTTCGCCCCCGGCAGCTCCAGCAGGTGGCCCACCTTCTTAGTATCATCTGGGTTGAACAGCACCACAGGGTATTACACTCGCGCAAGGCCACTGAAGCCCAAGGCCACTCAGATCCTCCGGATACCATGTTATATCAAACGTACGACGAGAAAGGCCACTAATTCAAGCAACTCTGCCTTTCACTCGGTTTCAAGTAATGTGCAGAATCTAAAGATTCCCCGCCAAGTAAGGGAGAACCCATTGACGTACTGAGCAGAAGTTTGAAATGTAGATAACAATTTTCACAGAATTGCGTTTCAACAGTATGAGTTCAGGCTTCTGTTCTACACAAATGTCATTCTGTCTGCTAAAGTTGCAACACATCTCACTCTTAACCAGAATGAGGAACAAACCATTTAGTGCTACCGAAGTGGTAGCTTGACACTGCTACTAAAAAGGAGTGCCCTCGAGGGTTCTCCAAACACGTGCTAGAAATACTAGAAAGAGGCAGACCGGGGGTAAGTCACTAAAGTCAAAAGCATCGTCATCTCAGCATATCCACTGGTCGTTTGAGAAACGTCATCGACATCATAACTGACCGAATTATGCCATCTTGGAACCAAAATTCTAAATTGCACGAGCTGACAATTGTCTGACACAGCCAAAATATCCTGCAATGCCCAGCTCGTTGACGGAGCACTAAAAAAATACTGGACCGTGTGAGACTGAAGGTCCACATCGTAATTGCTCGAACAGGACATAAGGAACAGGAGAAGGAAGAAAATTTTCAGGAAAACGCCTACAAGACAAGAAATGCTTCTCTCGGTCGCTGCTCTGGTACTACAATTACAGGCGAGAGGGCCCATCCTGAAACAGAATTATAAATTTCCGCTCTCCCGGGAAGAGAATCACAGATCGATCGATCACAAACCTGGGTTGCGAACAGTTCCACGCACGGTGTACCCTCTTTCGAGCAGAAGCTTGACAACCCACGAGGCGATGAACCCGTTAGCTCCCGTCACTACGACGGTCTTGCCCACTCCCTCCGCCATCTCGCTGTCTCGTCTCCTGCTGCCCTTGAGTCGAAGCCTTCCTCCAACAATCTGCAATCTTTGTGTCGGATCGGAATCTAAGCAATTGTTTCAAAGCCCGCGAGATGCTGGCAACAAAGTGCGTCCACGAAGCGTACCCGGAACGAACCAACGCACTACTCACTCTGGGTCTCGGTGTTAAACGCACAGCGAGCAGCAGCTTTGAGTTAGCGGAGCAGAGCAAGCGCTCAGCGCAATCGACGGACTGCGCTCTGCACCAGTCGAAGCAGCATGCAGGGCCAATCATTGGACCTCTGCGTCGCTTTCTATATATGCAAAGTATTTTTGCCTGGGCTGTTGCAGACGGTACGCACTTTCTGACGTGCTCGGCACTCACGTGCTGGAATCTCGACGCCACGACGCCCTGCTCAGCAGCAGCATCTGCAGCTGAACAGGACGGAAAACGTTTTTCGTGTCTGTTATCGGACGTCACCAGAAATTATGATTCCAGAGCCCCATGAAACCAACAATCTTCTTTCTACAGAACATCGTCGACAAAATATACGCAGTCAAACCCGGATAGGCATATTTGTGTGACGACCATTTCTTCGAGAAATATTATTATAAAAGTCATAAACTGCAATAACATTATTATAATATTGACTTTTATGCCTTTAAAACACAATGTATAGGGATAACTGGGATGTAGGATACAACTCCAGGTGAAAGACGATTACAAGGATCATCTTTTATTTACTTCGAAGAGCAATAATATTGTAAGTCAGAGATGATCGTGAATTCAATCAATGTAAGACGAAGGATCTTCAGTGCTTGAAATCATCTTGAGTGATCAGCGTGATGATAATCTTGTAAATGACAACATCTTGTACCTTGTAAAACATAAAGTGTGGCTTGTTCTCACAGAGAATGAAACTACACAATATCGCTTTTGGACATGGAATTAGGAAAAAAAGTATGACATAAAGTATGGTCAAATTGCAAAGTGAAACTTCAAAGATAACTTTATGAAAGAAGAGATTAATCCTTATGATTCGATTATTTCTCAAATTATTTCATGTGATGCAATTTAGAATCTGTGAATGTAAAATATTAGAATACTCTGTATATTGTGAATCTAAATTTTTTAAACCAATCAATTTTTAAAATTTGGATTTTAATCTATTAGTCTTTCTTCTGATCATGGCATAATCGTTTACTTTTTGAAAAATTTAATTATTTCTTTATATCTACTGCATAGTATTTATTTTATTTGTAATTATAATTATTTTTAATTAATTTCATGTTAATTTTTTCAACAAAATTTCTTGCATTTCAGTGTTTACATAATATGTCTATGTTTAGGTCAAGTGTTTAGATTAGAAATAAAACCTTGTTAATTCGACATATATTACATATTCAAATTCATTTTCAAAACTAAATAAATGTAATCAATTAAGTAATATTTAAATTTTTGTTGTAAATGAAAATTTTGAACATGTTTTTTATATCCATTGAAGATTTAAAAGCAAATAGAGTGATGTTAAAATTGATATATAATTTTTTAATATGATATTTTTATATTTTATATTGATATTTGAAAAAAAAATCTTTAAAGATATATTGACATATTTGTACAATTTTCATGAAATTTAAATATATTTTGAAAAAATTGAATTCATCAGCAAAAAAATTACAATGCAAATCTGTGTCCAAAGTCAAATTTATTGAACTCAACTGGTAAATTTATTTATATATATATCTTGACTTTAATCTACATAGTGAATTAATCACAAACATGTTTTTAGCTTAATAAACATTATTATCCATACAAATTAGAATTGAATTTTTTTGACTAATTCATATTAAACTATTATCTTGTAATACTCAAACATCTTAAATTATAGCTAAAAAATTAAGATCAATTTTGTACATGACAAATATGTGTATTAGATCATTGTATTGTTTGACATTTCTATTAACAACTAGAATGAATCAAATTAATTTTTATGAAAATACTACAAAAGAAGATTCCTTGATCATTAATGAAAGATCAAATTAACAATTTTTTGATTTAATGTATTAAAGTTTTAGTAATTCTAAAAAAAATTCTGAAAGTAAATAACAAATAACTAATGCAAAAGAAAGACAAAAATAAAGTATTCCATGTTTTCAAAGTGGAAAAAGTTTTATACAACATATTCAATTTCAGCAAAATTTACTATTGTTTCCAAAGAGTTGAAATAAATTCATTTGAAGATTAAACTGCACATTTATATATCTTGTAATCAAACTAGACCATTTTTGAATCATTGTCATTCATACTATTTGCTAAAAATTATGGTGAAAATCATCACGTTAAATACTTAATTAGATGAAATTTCAATAATCAACCATGAACTTTCACTCACAAGCAATTGAAATTGAAATATTTGCTTGATGGTACCCATCAAGTTTCGTTTTACCTGACAGGATCCCACCGACGGTGTGCCGTCGATGAGCTCTAGTAAATGTTCTAATCTCATGACTTCATTCTTCAGCTGCCCCGGCCTACGCCGAAATTTTCTTGATTCTCGCCAGATTTCTGTGTAAATTGACTCTGTGAGCAAATCATTCATGATTTAGGGTTTGTGAGTGAGGCGTTGTGGTTGCTCCGAGTTTAGTTGGCCTGAGAGCAATCGTAAGGCGCGAGGAGAAGAGGTGTCACTGAGGTTTGAGGAGATTTTCTGTTTGTTGATTGCCAAACCTTTAATTGTTGTGTGGGCGTATTGTCTGGAAGTAGCACCATGTCTTCCCCAAGCAAGCGGCGCGAGATGGAGTTTTCCACTGTACACTTCAAGTGTCTCATTGGACTAGGATCTAGTAGTGTAAATGACTCACGAAGTCACCATCTGTTCATACTAGAACATTTTGACGTGTGCAGTCGTTGGGTCCCATCGGGTAAAACGAAACTTGATGTGTCCCATCAAACAAATATGTTGTTGAAGAAGTCCCATCAAGCAAATATCTCATTTAAATTTGATGAAGAAGTTAGTAGATTATTCACATCAGGAGAAAAAAATTAAAACAATAGGTATGTTAAAGTGAGGAAATTACTTGATGGTACCCCAAGGAAAATGCAATAAACTTGATGGGATACCCTCAACTGCCACAATAAGCGATGTTCCAATACAATCTGGTGTTTTTGCGTAGAAAACTCTTGGCGTTTTTTCAGATGCATTTATGGCAAACCCTATCAGGAGAACTTCAACATCATGGTGACCTTCGCTTTCTGAGACTAGTTCGAAACATATTTCAGAAAGCAACGCTGAGAACGAGCCATCAAATTACACTTTAGGGACAGAGTATTTTGGCATAGTGGAGAGTGGCACACATTCTACTCATAATGCAGGTAATATTCATGTTATGAGAACTTTTATTAGATCATGGTTAAAGGTGACTTCCATGGCATTCGAATTAATGATCATCGGATAAAATGAAACATGTTGGATGCCATCAAGGAATTTGAGTTACAAGGAGCAAGTGATGTAACTTTTTTTAAAGATTACACAAAACTGCTAATTTGAAATTACAATTATGTCACTCAAAATTACGAAGAAATATCTTGTAATATCTTTGGGTGATTGGAAAACTCATAATTCTTAAACCAAGTAGATCGAACTGTTTATACAAGAGTTATGTGTTTCGAAAGTTAAGTCCACACAGAATTTACATTGTTCATATTTGGAAAGGTTTGGTGTCTAGGAACACAAGATCTTTCTCTTAGAATCCGATAATGAAGTAAATACTTGAATGAAGTATTAACAGAAAGAAATATATATATATATACATATATAAAACATGACATACAAACCTACATATATTAATATATATATCTATAAATATCGATAAAGGTTAGAATTGCTAAAACTCCAAGAAGTATGATGAAATTTACTCTCGGTTTAGTGTACGGATGGATGTTGCATGCTTCAAGTGCAAATATTAACTTAGACTAAACGTAGACAAAGTGTGAAGTTCACGTGAGCGCACTCTACTGGATCTGAGCTTCCATTGAACCCATCGAGCTCATTTTGCCGGTCCCACTTTGTATTTGACCAGTATAATTCCCGGCCGTGAAACGTCAGGTTTCCTAACTCGGAGAGAAGACATTTACACATCCGAAGGAAATCCCGCCAATTTCAGTCTTCCGAAAACCAAGCCACTCGGTTGAAATATTCAGTCTCAAGAGAAATTGCGACCGTGCTGTGCTGTGCTGTGCTGCCCGCGGCGAGAAAAGCTTCAATTTGCATTTTGTCGGGAAAAGACGGGGAAGCAAGCAGAAGAGTCTGCCATGTCGTGCCTGGAAGTTAAGTCTACGATACCGACTCCAGCCGGTAATTCGCAGTGAGACGCCGGCAGATGCATTTGTGGGGGTCGTGAGGATCACCCACCCACCCACAATGGGGAACGAAACGCGCCAGAAGCTTTCCCTTTGGGGAAAGCTACGGCAGAAACCCGTTGCAGTAGGCGCCTAATTCTGGGGCCTGAATCGCCCGCCACCAAGGGGACGAAGGCAGCTGGACTGCGCACGAGTGAGGGGAACAAGAGACCGAGAGAGCTGTTGTCTGAGATCTGCCACCAGAGCTCCGCCGCAGCTCAGCTCGTGATCCGGCGCGGAGATTCATTCGCGGCGGGAGGGCAAGTCAAATCGCTGCACTTTTTGAGCACCTTTGGCACTCACTGGTCCTGTCTTTTGCCCGCCATTTTAGCGAGAGCGATTGTTTCAACTCGACAGAAGCAATTTCTCGGGGTTTGGTGTGCTCTTGTAGCTTTTGAAAGGCGGTGGAGGATTCATTTTCCCCGGGAGGAGTTGGCGACCAGTGCTTGACTTTCTTACGACGCTAGAAATTTCTGCAAGTGAGGTACTTTGCTGGGACAACCATGAAATTACGATGGGCAAGTTTTCATTTATTGAATTCTCGGGAGTTTCCAACTTGCGAGAAGTCATCCTGTGTAGTGCGAGCATGAGGCACTGATTATTGTCGAAGGCGTCTTCCTGAGGGCCTTTTTGGTTTGGGCGTGGATTTGGACATTCGCTGACAAATAGACGCTCATCGGCGAGGTAGAGATGTGTAGCATCATCGCATGGATTCCAGTTCGGGAAAGTGTTTTAATTCAAACGTGTCTGGTTTGACTTAGGAAGCAGAAATCGAATCACATCATGTAATTTTGTGTTTTCAATGCGCAAGTTTGCGTAACGAGTAGTGGGCGTCTTGACTAAATGAGCTGGAATAGGGTTGTAGATATGAAGACATTGTGTGTAGGATTGACACTGACAAGATTTGGCTGTGTAATCACTTCACGAGCAGAGTTCACGCTGAAAGACGTCCACGTAGAGTAACAGCAATCAAGAGCTTTCCCAATCTACTCTGCTCTCGGGTGGGGAAAAGGCTGGTCACTTGTGACTGAATCGGAAGGAGTCGCTAATTTAAATTTTGGTAAAATGGGAGGAAATTCTTTATTTTCTGGGCTGCCTGCTCCTGCTCCTCTTCCCAGTGACCCCGTGGATCCTTCTTTGATACGGCCAGAACCTGTACCTCCAGGGCCATCAATCCTAGCGTCTGCAGCTTCGGCGAAACGAGCTGCTGAAAAGTCCGGCAAGGAAGGTAATGGAAGGAGAGAGTAAAAGCGGCTCCGTTTCTCTGTCTCATTTGTGTAAGAGTATCATGTACAGGGCTGCTTTGCTGGCTACATGCTAAGAATTAACGCATGTTGTTTGTATAGCAGGGGCTAAGCGAGTGCGCTTTCAGAGTAATGAAGTAGAGGCAAGTGAAGAGCAGGTTCTAGGAGCAATCAGCAAAATTGCTTCTCATATAAGTAATCCAACAAAGTTTTCGAAGGCTTCTAAACTTGCAATTCAGCTTTTGCAAGGAGAGATATTGCAAAAGTCATCTGATGTTGCAGATGCATTCTTTGAAATTTTAAGAGCCGCTATGGCTTCACCATCTCAGGCCGTTAACATGAAACTGTGGGCAGATTACCAGACTTTGTTCAAGGGTGTGCAAGACAAACTCGAGGTATAGGATTAAACGTCCATCTCAGGGCATGCCCGCCGTTACTGACTTCAAGTCCTACATCCGCACCGGCTTTTTTGTAAACTAGTTGGTAACTTAATGTCACATATTTGTTTCGAAAGTATGGAAGCAGGCCCTGATTTATAGTTGTTGCTTCATCATTTCAGCAAGTCGTATCAGAGCCATATTGCGTACAATAAAGGATTACACTGCTTGACGCTTTCCTGAAGGAAATGAGGTCACTTATGGACTGATGCATATTGACTTGCAGGCATTTGATGCTTCTCAGCAAGCCCAAATAGAAGTTTGGGAGTTGTGGGCAAATCTAGCCAACGAGTTTCGCACAGACGACACCTATGTGGTACGCAGTCACTGCCCAGAGCTTGTTCACAGGCTCTGCTGTGGACTTCAGCAATATTTGCCTTATTTCCAAGACCACAAATGATGATGTCGCAAGATAAGTCTAGGGGTAAGTGTTGGTCGTGTCGAGATGGCAAATATGGCTAGTATGATCTGGTAACTCCATGCTCGAATATGTACATTTTCTTTTTGCAGTTTTCCAAAGCTGCGTCACGTGTGCGTCAGTCCATCGATTCTCTTCCGGAGGCCACAGAAGAAGATGAACTAGCACCCGAAGAGATTGACACAGGCTCCGGGGACCTGTGTGGGCCCGATGCTTCAAGTAACAGAGGTGCGAATAGTGTACCGATGAAAGCAGACGATGGTAGAGAGAGCGAGTCTTGTGAGCCGGTTGTGGAGAGTGACCCCTTTGGCCTGAATGCGTTGTTGCCAAGGCCGTCTAAAAAGGAGGAAAGAGCCCGTAGAAAAAGGGACGAGGAAGCGGCCAGCAAGAAAGCTCAGGAGGATGCCGCGAGGATGCTAAGAGAACAACGGGAGGGTCTACTAGCTTGTCTGAAACTTGCGGCAGATCACTACAAACTGCCTTGGTAAGGACAGTCAAATTCGCTGCTTGTGTTTGATGCTAACGTCAACGTCCTAGGTGTGAGCGAAAAGTCCCCTTGAAGAAATCTGCATGTCAGAAGGACATTTCGTACATTACTGACATGAATCCGTGTGTGTGAGCACCGTTCAGCGCGGTGACTGTGGTCATCTCGAGCGTTGATGACTGGCAGTAAAATGCTGATGAGTGTTTTCTCTACGTCGCGCAGGGCCCAGACGATCATAGACATACTCGTCAAACACGCCTTTGAGAAGCTGAGTAAGTTCACTGTTCCTCAACGGAAAGCAGTAGAACAGCTGTGGGGTTCTATTCGAGAGCAACAATCACGACGGAGGCAAGGCAAGTCAACAACTGGAAAACTCGATGTGACCCCCTTTGAGCGACTACAGAGCCAATACGCAAATGAGCGGATAAGCATTAGAAGGGCTGTTGGTTCCAGTGGTGAACGGTCTGCTGAACAATGGCTCGGTTAAGCTGCAAGGTATGGTGCCGGATGGTACTTACTTTGAGATAGTAAGTTTTGTCCTTTTCCTTACCTTTATTGGTATTACCGTTCAAGCGCAGATGAATTATGGGATTAATGGATCATTTGCTACTTTGGATCGAAAAAATACTATGTGGGGTGGATTCTGAGCTGATTGCTCCTTGTAACTTTATCTCAAGCTTCACACACGCACCTTTTCCTTTCCTCAGTTATATTACTTGTAATGATCTGTAAAGTCCTCACGAAAACCTTAGTCACAGTTGTTACACTGCGAGGTTCTTCAGAAAATCTACTAGGACGAACGTCTGAATTTAAACTGCACATCTTTCTTCCTGGTAATCAGAAGGGGACAAGATGTGAAGGGTGTTCTTACAGGGCTTTCTGAAGATGCGTCTGTTGTTTGCTGCAGGTCTGCTTGGCGGCACTCTCATTGGATCATCTGTGTCGACACTTTCATCAGCAGAAAATACTGGTGACTGACACATCAGCTTTTTTCCAGTTTGGTCCTCATTTAATCAGTGCTTACAGGATCAAATGGGAGGGACTCCACTTTTCGACCTTTCACTCACAGAAACATAATTAAAAAATTGGGGTCCCTTCACTGTCTGCTGCTACACATCTTCATGTCCTCGGTTCATTCACTGTCAACAACAAAATCAGCCAAACAGCAGAAATGTGTAGATTTCCGCCTAATTATCTGCTATCCAAGTTCCTGCTAACCGTTAAACGACTTGTCCTGTGCTCAGGACCTACAGATGCCATTAACGTTTGCAGCTGTAGCAAGAAGGGCTTGTAGAGCCTATTTCTCTTATTCTTCGGTCATTTGACAACGATGATCATTTATACATGGTATGGTATTCCTCTTCCTAGACACATGGCCTTCATGTTTTAGCTGTCAAACACTCATCCAGACTCTCAGTTGGTTATGCCCCTCAGAAACCTTACCTAAGTAGTTCACATAGAAGCCCAGCCGCATGTTCTTTGTTTCATCTCAACTATAACTTGTTGGTCATTTGACGTTTTTTTTTCTTTTTCTAATCTGATTTGAAGTACCAATAACTGTGATTCATTCTCTTATTAGATTAGGCTTCTTACGTCCAGCGGACCATGATCACATCCACACTAGCAGCTTCAATTATCTACCAGCTTACCGAAGGCAATGAAGAGTTTTGTGCAGATGGCGGCCAAATCCTTGCAGTTAGCTTTTTCTAGCCGACTGAATTATTTACAAGACTAGATATTATGGTTAGACTTGAAAGGGCCAGATGCCACGCTTGCTTGTTCGTGGCTCATGATATTTAAGTGGACGACACCATTACAGTCCCATGTAGAAGTTCAGTGAAAAAGCACATAACTCATGGGATGAGGATCTCTTTTTAGTGTGGCAGCTTAGTCCATGCACATAATTTATTGATCAAGTTCATAGGTAAGTGGGTGCCATTGGACTAGAGAATATGTAGGAGGAAAGTTCACACGAAATTGTAAATGCAAACTATATACGGAGTACATGGATCAGTGAAACGTTTACATGTTTGGTTCAAGCTGTCCAAGCGCGTAAAAGCCTTTCTTTGGTTACATCTTCCAATAATGCATGAACTTCGATTGATGAAACTGTCGGGGTCATCAGTTTGTACAAAAATAACACTTTTTCAATGGTCCAAAATTTGTTCAAACTTTTTACAACTACAACACGATGAGTGTAGCCAGTTCTTTATGCTTGGAAATAGGAAAGTCTATGTCAGCGCATCATTAGCACCAACTTCAGCACCAAAGCCATGAAAGCTCGTAGGTCAACCCTGCAAAATGATTGCCAGTCTGGGTTGAACATATTGGGTGGTGAATTATATCGCAGATTGTAAACCGTCCTTTTTGACGTTTTCCACCTGTATGATATACAACATTAAAATCTGAACCTGCTCGAGCGAAAAGTGAACCAGAACCACCAGAGATCCCTTTGACGCAATATTGTCTTACTACGTCGGATCCATTCTTCCTAAAAATACCCCTTAATGCGTACCAAGAGAGCTTTAAAGTGAAAAGAGGTTGGAAGCAAAAATTCGTCTTGTGTATGAACTCACATACATACGTGCGAAATTTTTGCATGAAATTTATTAAACTTCAACAGTGTGCACAATAAGGTATAAGGCTATACTCTACTTTCTCATGACAACGAACAATGATGAAAGTTGCCCTCTTTTACGTGGATTGCAACAAACCTGTATGAACCTCCCAAGTCCCTGAACAATGATAAAAGGTGCCCTTTTTTACATGGATTGTAACAAAGCTGTATGAACCTACCAAATCACTGGGTTTCATACCTTAGGTCTGCCACTTCCCGCCTGCATATATAGAAACAACGTCCATTTCTTCCGTTCCGTATCAATTATTTTTGAGGTCATTGATGTGGGCAGCTCTTTGAACTCAAGATAGTGCAAATCGGTTTTTGCTGCTGACAAGTACAGTACTTACCTGCTCATGGACGTTGTGAACATCGGATAATCGAATTTTCCTGTACTGACAAGATAACTTTTTACATGTATTATCCACTCGGCTATCTTGTGTGGGCGGAGACATACCTCTTCATCTAACCTAGGCGCACACTGTGTATATATATGTATATTGTATTCAGGGGTTAGGACACCTGTTCAGTGCAATGCATTAACTCCTCAGCATCCTTCCACGATTCTGATAGTAGTATAGAATTATACTGTAACTCGAATCTTGTCGATTGATCATTCACCGAGACACAACCTGGGTAGCACATTGTTAGTACATCTACTATAGTTTTACTCTAGAACTGAGTCTGTTAGTCGCTACCAAGCTCGTTTTACGTAGGAAACGTTATAAAGGTGAAATATTCTTTCAAAAGCCCTTTCTTCAACATTAATTTTACCGGGAAAGCTTAGGCCATGAAGATAATAAATATCATACGCATTCATACAGAATACAGAACACATCTGGCTTGTGATAAATTGTAATTTTGTAGGGCAATTCTACTCACTTAGATTAGTGTTCAAAAATGGTAGACAAGGGTTGATTCTAAGCAGCCCGTGACTAGGTGTGCCGGGCAGAACACATGCAAGGATTGGTAACAAATATTCTGAGTTGGATGAAGCGTACGTTCTTAAACTAGGTAAAATCTTCCGAAGCTTCAGCGCCGCTGATTGAACAGCTCTTGTCGTTGGAATATCGTACCAGCTAAGGTAGCAAGCCAGCAACGTTTTGTACATGAGAGCATCTGAACCAGCTCTTCCCTTACTGCCTACATTGACCTCTGCAGGCCATTGTGCTGTATTGAAGTATTTGACCAGGTCAGGTGCTAGAATTTTTGAAGATTCTGTCGCATCTGTGCCAAAGAATTTTGAAAAGCTGAGTACATCCTCTACCTTCTTGGCCAAGGCCGCAAGAAAGTTATGCTGCACTAAAGGCTCGCCTGAACTTTCTTCATCTTCTTTTATTACCTCGCAATAGGAAAGTGCCACCTGATGGATGGAAAATAAGAGAAAGCTTGTCAGTATTGAATATTCCGTCAATGAACCTACTCGTGACTGGTTCACACATGTTCGGTGCTGGGAGTTCACATTCTAGCACCTAGTGGTAACCTAAAGTACACAACATCCTGCGACAAGCTCCTCCAGGGGCTAATATCGACATCAAGTTCGGTACCCATACCTTTAGACTAAATAAGGAAAGCGGATCACTGCATATACTGGTGATGGAAGTCCCTTGACCTGCTGCATGAGCAACTAAAGCCTCCACGGTTGTGTAGAGGGTCAGATAAGTCTGCCGTCGAGACACCAAAACAGAAATTAGTCAGAAAATTTGATGATGTAGGCTGACACGGTTTGATGCAGCGTTAGTGAATATAAACTTTTGCATTTAAATATAAGAATCGTTCATCAGATGCAAAGATCGTTATGTTCGGCTAGTCTATTGACTGTCTAACCTGCAGAAGGGCGGGGCGATCTGTGCTGACGCTCTCAAACAGAGCTGTCAAACAAAAGTCTTCAAACTCATTTGCAGTTCTGTAAACCACATTGTAGAAAGTGAATTCCATGTCAGAAATTTAGAACAATCAAATATCAATACGGCAAACCCTTCTAAGGAAGTCTTATGTCCAAAACCATCATAATATACCCAAACCAAAGTACGAGTTCGCCTAAAAAGTGTTTCCAATAATTTGGCCGCAAATGAGACCACCAATAGGAGTGATGTAAATTAATCTAAGAGTCAGAGTAAAGCAATAACTCAGTTATAGTAAATATGTATATTGAATTGACGGTGAATTTACAAAAGTAAATAGCAATTAACTTTCGGGTTAGTGTTATCTTGAAATAGTTACTTTGTGGCTAAAAAGTTCTCAGCCGCTATAATTTAGGATATCAGTAGTGTGTGTCCAGTCTCAAAGTTGGGTCTTAAAATTGTTTTTATTTCTAAATTTATTAGTAGAGCAGAAAATCAGGAAAGTTCACATTTTGTGTACACATTACCTTAGGTACTAATCATACCATGAAGTGGTAGATTGCTGAAAAGTGGAAGTGTAGTCAGCACTCTAGCTGAACTTTAATCCAAAGGTGGTAAGTGCTATCCAGAGTCTAATATTGGTGTTGCTTCTCGATGCTAGGGTAAGGGGGTGTGATAATGAGTTATAGCAAGTGCAAGGAGGTGTAAAGGACTTACTGTGGCCAAACACAGTAAGTCATGCACACCCTGTTGTACTTGCTATTAAATAATCATACTTATAAATCATATCATCCTGAGTTTGAAAGTTATAAGCCCACATCAGGGTAGAGAGATTTACAGAGTTGAGAAGGTGAACAAATTCAACTATAGAAGATGTTTCAAAAAATGGAGGAGATAATCAAATTACATGGCCATTGGAAATACTGCAGATCTTTTCATCTCTTCAGCAGAACTCTTCAGCAGGGTTCTGATGAAGAGTTTTGCTGACGAGATGTTTGAACTAGTCATGTTGTCGCTTTGAGACTCTTGAGGTATACTCTCAACCATGTGGAAGATGTTCCTATACACATGGGTTATCTGTTCCAAGTTAAAATTTGTGACCAAGATTGGTTTATTTTCAGATGCAAGGTTAAGGTAGACATTTTTGCCCACCTTAATCTTACATCTTCAAGTAATCCAACTTTGCTCATAGATTTCAACTTTGACCAGGTACCCCGAGATATCTGAAAAGTCATCTTTGTGGATCACATAATCACACTCATTTTCAAATGGTATAGTAGTAAACGCAAGGGTTTCGGGTTAGAACTTCACATGAAAATGTCATATAAAGGTTGGTTTGTTGAAACTTTTCTATCGTTAGAAAACAAGCAAATCTTCCACTCACTAAGCACCGGTAAAGGCTATTTTGATGTGTATACAACAGACATTGTGTAGTTAGAGAAGTCTCACTTGCTGTTTCGAGAGAAATTGCACAGAAGCTGTGCAAACGCGAGCATGCTTGGATCTCCGGAGAACGTGCTGACAAGCTGATCTACCTTCGACATTTGGAGACCGTCTCCAGCCATGCCTCTAGCTTCAAATCTTCCTCCCTCGGAATCCTGATAACAAGCCAAAAATGGCAGAAATGATAGATGTCGTGCTTTGAAAAGGTAGACTTCTGAAATAGTAGATATGTTACAGAAACGGGGAAAGAACATCACAAACCTTTTGAAATGCTCTAGAAAGAAGAGAGCGGCAACCAATCGGGTCATCAGCGTAAGAACATGCTCCAACCCTTCTTTTCACATACAGCATTCCACCGTTGAACGGATCTCCAGCTTCTCCAGGTTCCCACCAAGCTTGGTCTACATATGAGGACGATGCATGCGAATAACGACAGACAGATAACTTAATTCCAGAAAATAAAATGGAGACAGGTCTAAAACCATGACCTGCTAACGAATTAAAAGAAGCTATGAAACCTTCATTTGAAACCCTATTCACCTGTTATTGGAAGCTTAATGTCTTGAGGCCAGTAACGAGCTCCACTCACTCGGACGCGCATTAACTGCGAACGATAACTTTTCAGAGTTCAGTTCTTCCATACCACCTACCTCAATCAGAAATACTTCCCACGAGCATGATAGTACCCGCTAAGGCAAAACTGGGTCAACCTTGCCATGATAGGCTTATTCATAATCGACGATGTGATACCATGTGAATAGTTATGAAGGACCTCTCATGCACAGTCGACTTTTCTACTCTAACAATTGTGACAGAGAAAAACGTACCGAGCAGCGTTCAGGAAGTATGCACGGTGTGAACCTAGTGATTGTGGTTTCACCCTGGCAACCTGAGTTTTGAACGGTCATCTCTAATGGTACAAGAACTGGCAGGCCAGTGTCAACATCAACAGTTTGTACACAACGTGCCTCCGTTGCCAGCACATACAAATGGCGGAAAGCCTGCAGCATATCACAGCATTGACATATCAAATACGATATTCAGAAGGACGACCTAAGTTGTCGGACAAAACTTTGATAGAATAGGACGAAAGTAGGTCTTGAATAGTAAACTCTTAGGTACCACTCGATCAAAAACAGAAACATTCTGATCCTGTACTTATTACACATAAGAGTCAACTTGAAGGAATTCAAAACCACCATATAATCGATAATATTATTCTGCCAACAAGACAGCCTACTCAGAGTTCAAATCGTTGTTTTCTGTTGTTGGGTCCGCCAAAACAACCTCAAGCCGAAGAGATGCATACAGTTCTACGAAGCATAAATATATAGGAACCAACCTGAAGATGACATCGATGATCGTTTGGGGTAGTTGGAAATCGAGGATACAAGGCAATCAGGAGCGCCGCTACTGCACCATTATTAGTTCCAAATGTTCGAAGTCCACCACCAAGGAACAGAAATCCGATTGCCATGCTGATCTGCTTGGTAAACCAAGGCGTGAAGCTTAGAAAGCAGACCCTTACAGATTTGCAAAAGCCTAGCTTCACACAAATATATTGATAAGGCAAGTTTGACCGAAAGCATTTTATACTGGAAAGAAGCACGAAGATTCCGAAGAAAATTTAAATATAGACCAGCGACAACCTTTCACAATTCGTTGAAGTGACAATGTTCTGTACTTACGGCCATGTGATTTCCATAATTGATGCCTCCATCAGAATCATTTCTCCTACGAAGATAGCGTAGCAATCTGAATGTTTGCAAATGACCCGTGCCAGCCATTACCTGCTCTCTCGATGTGAATGAAGGACAACTCAAGACTTAGAAATAGACTTTATTACCAAAGGAATCGTAATATAGGTTCTTCCTAAGGAAAAACTAGCAAACGTTCTGTACTTATGAAACAACCATTTCCTCCCAGACTTACAACCTACGCATATCTTTGAGCAAAAGGCCAGTCTTGTAACATGGACAGATGCTAACACCATCCTCTGGCATTCACAATTTGATATTGACTTAGACCAAGCAACTTGGAACGGCAACTGTTCGGACGTAGGCTACATGGCAGTCAGCACGTAGTAAAATCTTCAATAGGAAATTGAAGTTATACTAAAACAAACGAACAAATAAGTACTGACCACGCTCAAGGAAAGAACAGCAACGTTCAAGCAAGTCTCCAATGTGCCTCGATCGACATATGCATGCCGCGTATTCGGACTTGCGGCGCCTCCGAGAAGGACAGCATTACGTTTCTGTTATTCATCATGCCCAACAAACTTAGTTATTGTTACTTCAACACTACGAATAGCACCACACAAACGGTCTCCATGACACTTACTCTAAAACAAGGTGCACTTTTTAAAACCTAGATTTCAACTGCTGAAAGAAGACCAGACAATCAGTATGTCATTAAATGTTTACCTCCTGCAAAAAAAATAGAGCATACTTTCGGAGCAACTGCTGAGCTTCGGGTTTTGCTGTACCTGCATATCGTAGAGCTGGTTCGGCACAAGGTTTCGACAGCAATATTAGAAACTTTAAATATTTCGAAAGTGCAGATGCCAAATAAACAAGGATATACACTTGTCTAAATTTCTGATGATCCATTTATTCCATATACCTATTGATAGGCAGGCTCCGGCAAGTATGTTGACGTGAGCTTGTGCAAGTGCTTCCATATCGGCATCAGCAGGTGGAGTTGCAGTATCTCCGACCTGGTTGATGGTATTGACAGCGGTTTTCACAATTTCTGGAATTTGTGCTTGTACCCATTCCTCAGTGGCTTGTACACTGTCCAAAAACATGACGTCATTAGAAGTTCCGGAAAGAGGCAATTACTTGCAATTACTGAAACTAAATTTCAACCACAATGACTGATATTACAAGCATTTCACATGTTGATTCTTGACTGCCGCCTAGAACATGTTGCATCGACAAGAATATGTTACAGTCTACGAATCTAAGCATCTGTTATAATCTTCGTCAATGAATTACAGAATTTCTCTGTCCAAAGCTCTACTTGGTTATTCAGCTTAACTTACAGATAACAAACTATTTTTAAGTTTCATAAGGTTCGTAGAGGAAAGGTGACATTACCTGTCCCATAAAGTAAGACTTCGAGCAACGAGACGGAGCAGAATAAAGTCAGGACGAACATACTCCAGCGCAAAGTGCGTGTCTGGAATAGCTAATCTTGCTGCCACCACTTTGTTATTTGTCTGGCCAAGAGCAACGCACACAAGGAAAACGTTACCAGGACAGCCATTTTCCTTTCTGTATCATCATCTTCGGTGATGCAAATCAACTGTGCACATAGTTCCTTGTCTGCAATCTACGATTCGTTGATTCCTTCATAGGCAAGAACTAGCATGGGCCTTATTCTCTTTTCATGCTGGGAAAAGCAATTTCAACCAAAACACTTGGTGCGTAAGAAATGCACATAAACTATGACCTTAGTTTTTCATCTCTAAAAATATAATTTCGGTAGCTCCGTATATGAATGCTAGCATAGGCCTTCCTCTCATCTCACACTGGGATGACCAGTTTCACCTAGACATTTGGTCTTCGGCATTGCAAATCACCAGGGAACATGGTTCTTTGTTTGAACACAATGTTCGGATGACTGCAAATAGAAGAGCTAGGATGAGCCCCTTTCTCATGTAGTACTTAATTATTCAGTTTTCCTGAGCAATGGTGCACTCACTTTTAAGAACATAAGAGCAAGGGCTAATGTGGCTCCCGGAGCAGTAACATCAAGATTGACCATAGAGCCCTCCATGACCTGCAGGACAGAAATTCATTAGACGGAACTTAAAATAAGAATCTCTTCCCATGACCTTTTAAATCCGAGAAGAATCGGATAAACACATAAAATGTAAAATTCCGTTAGAAGAGGGATAAAATCGTACCGCCAATAGAAACAAAACAAAGCTTCTGTGCGGTATTAGTCTCTGGATCTCAGAACTAATCTATATATGGGGACAAATGCCAACAAGGAGTGATCCTCATCACTTTGAAATAGTCTTTCGGGGTCTTCTCCTAGTTCTATCCGTCTGCAAGTGCTCATTATCTTCAAACGATCACCTCGCAGACACCGGAACAGGATCTGCCGGCGATCAGGTCTTCATTCTATGACAGGCACATGCTAATGAGTACGGTCTATCTTAGTACCCTTGCTACACCGCAAACATCAGGTATCAACCATCAATATAAGGCTGTGAACAAAATACTCCTAGTATAAGGATAGATTACAACAGATGAAAGTGAGGACTTACCTGACCACCGGCTTGAGAAAGGTCTTCCACATTTCTTGACGCGGTAGGTAGTGAATTTGACGAAGTAAATCCATCTGGTCTTCTTTGGCGATCCTGGAATCAAAACAACTAAAATAATAAGCTAGCAGCCATAAGCTACAAAATCACATGCTGAGATGCTGAGAAGAGTTGTCAGAAGAGAAGACCATCGTCGATGCTCCATCTAACACAGATCAAGATACTGGCTGTTCCAAGAGCTAATCCACATTAAGCACATCTCAGGCGTTACCTCACATTGCAAGGACTAGATCCATAGAGCCATCAAGGTTTATTTAAATGGTGACATGGCACAAATATAGCACATCATCCTTCCAAACCAAATCAGAAATAATGATGTGATTTTCTTCGAGTGCGTCAGTGATTATGATCACAGATCACGTCATCATATTTTTGTGCGAAAAATATATTGGATGTCAGTGAACTCCAAAGCAAGTGCAAATAACAACCAACAGAAAATCTGCGAATGGAGGGTCAATATACATCTACTCAGATGGTAGAAAAGAGCAAATTACATCTTGAAGCACATAGACAGAGACGCAGAAAAGAAGTAACAATCTTGTATCTTCAATTCTTCCTCTCACAGCTTCGACAGAACGCATCTCAGTAGTAAGAAAATAAGTCGTTCAACAGGGAACCTATTGCTTGCGATAAACTCTATGCACTTACATCAGACGGTTCACTTCCTCCAGACATGTAGTGTCGCAATCGATCCTCGATATGCAAATCAGCAAGACCCCAGGCATCATTTCCTCTACCTGAAAATGATCAAGTTCAAATCAGCAAGTCAGAAGGGAAACTGACAATGTGTAAAGGCCCATATATACATGGATATTGATGGACATGTGGAATCTTGTATGTCACAACCTATCTTATCCGGTATAGCATATATGGTATCCGAACATACTCTTAGTCTCCTCTTGAACTTTGCACAATAGACGATCAGGTAGATGCAACGATTGAGTTTGAAGTCTGTCCTAAACATGCTCTGAGGCTTCCTTACAACCTATAAAGATTCTAATGGGCCGTAGGCTTACTGGCTTGGCTTTTACCAAAGAACCTCACACTCTAGAGAATAGGTTGGAAATATCAAAGTACATTGATACATGCGCTTACCTAGAGTGACAAGGCCTAAAGCCAGTCCTGCAGCCAAAGCATAACCCTCCCTGTCCAACGGATTATCGCCACCTGGTTTGCGTCCAATCTCCGCCTGCGTCCATTCTCAAAAGTAAAACTCTGAACGCTGATACTGCAAGGAATATGACTGTTGAGCGGACCAAACTTGGATACAGCTTACCAGAAGAATTTCGGTAGTAAGGCGATGAGCAGATCCTTGATACAGAAGTCCAACTGCCATCAGTGCTGCAGACTGCAGTTCATTCAGTGGAAGCAAGACTGAGTACTATGCAATAGCCTCGAATAGAACGCAATAATCTTCAGAGTTTTGAATCCCAGATATATCCTGCCCGACAACTCATGGATGAAAAGGCAAAGTGATTATATCCCTGACATTAATCCACAGTAAAATATCGCACTTAGGCCTCGGTACAAGCTTCACTCATAGTAAAGCTAAGTAGGCAATCAACGAGAGTTTCAAGGAAACCAACAAAACCTTCAACATTTATTCTGAATTGTCAGAGTTGACGTTTAGGATTTGTACCTGCATGAGAGTTGGGAGCTCCAACTCCGGAAACGAAGGAGGATGTCGGGCAGGAATGTGAAGATACAACATCTACAAGCACAGCTGTACTTATTAGTACTTCCATGTCACAAGCTGAAAACCTGCAAGCACGATGGTTGCAGTTACTGCTGAAGTGTGATGGCCCAGAAGAGAAATGGGACTTTAACACATGGTTCAAACGGTCCGCGACAGATAATCAAGTCCGTAGAAGCAATAACATTTCCGTAGCATAGGCGGACAGCATCTATACGAATCAATAAAGCAGGGAGAAATCATGAACTAAGAAGACGTCCCACACCTTAGATATTGCAGGATCCATAGTTCCACGACGAGCTGCAGCCATCCCAAGTAGAACACCTACAGTTGTGGCCTCATGTTCCTGAAAATAACCATAACCAAATTTTGAACTCAGTCCTCCAGTAAGGATGTCAAAAGACACTGCGCGTCGAAAGTAATTTCTGGAGGTACCATTAAAAAGAGAACATAACATATATGAGAAGAAATCAGATTATCTCACTATACCAGGAAACTATCAAATTGATTAACGAGTACTCAAGCCACGATGGATAACAAGGAATTTTATTTACAAGAATATCTAAAACGTACTTTTTACTAAAGAGACTATCATATGGGCAGTTTGGAAGAGCACAAGGGATCGGAGAAGTTCTCTCCGTGATATGCCTCAAGTATCGAATTACAAATATGAGAGATTCAGAAAATAATGTCCATCTGTGCTTGAACTTCCACTTGAAAGTATACACACAAACCTGAGCGAGGTATCGATAAACATCGGTTGCTGCGAGTACACCAAGATGCTTATGCAAACCTAGGGACATCAAGAACCCTGCATGGGAATAACTGGGCTCATCGGGCTTGTTGTAGACAATCCACGTACGGGTTATCTTACCCTGCAGGAACATAAAAGAAGAGTACCTGAGGACGGAAAGGGAAATTTTACACAAAACATCAATGAGCACATGACCAGTGCGCTGCCAAACTGTCGCGTAGTTCAGACGTACAAAAAATGCTCTACCTCGGATCCATCGCCACTTACCTGACCAGGTGCAAGCCTTAGGCCAGCAGCAACACCGTTATGAAAGTCGGGCCATGAAGTAAGATCTGCTATGTTACCGGTGTTCACATCGAGATTTACCTGTTGAAAAAAAAGATGAGAAATCCGGACACGAAGTTTGACGAAATGATGAACAAGAATACATATGACTGTATGACTGTACGATCTACCTCGCACAGTCAAAAGCGATCCCTGGATTTTGGATTATGTGATTTGAACTTTGTGATCTGCATGCCCAATCTTTAATTAAGCTTTCTCGAGGTTCACATTTTAGAACTTACAGTGGCATCATGCTGGGACGGAAGGCGCCCAGCCAGAACCAATTTTGGGATGTGCAAAGTCTGCGAGCATGAGCAAGAGTCATGATCAGATATTGATTCCTGTATGTAGTAAAGAGCAAATCTGCTGTAAATCAAGGGAATCATTCGCAAGTATTGGCACCTCAGTAAGCAAAGGATATGAAGTAGCAAGAGTGTAGGCTCCACGTCCAAATGACAAAGCTGTCGTGCGTTGTGCGAGCTGCCACAACTGAGCCTGCAGAAAAGTTAAAAAGGACAGAATCTTTGAGAAACTACGCTCTTACACTTTCTTTATAATCACCAGTGTCGTCACAGGATTACCGTGAGATAACAGCGGACTCTAGAACATGGGGTGTCGAACCGCTACCCACGAAAAAAACAAATGAAAAAGACTGATACTGATATTCAATACAACTCTGTTTGTGTGACTTTGCTTGCACAAACTTCCTAGGTTACATAAAGCGTTTCTATAAGGAGACAGGAGGAACGCGCTAAGTTAGCAGCGCGTATGAACATGATAAGGGAATGTGTTACTACTTCAAACAATCTCAAAAGTTCCTATGCAGTGGGTGGAATGCCAACAACATCAGAACTGACTGCACAGAGGACGAAACACAAGACTAAAAGTGAAGACTAAAAGTGAAGACGAAGTAAGAATTAGAAAACACGTTGCTGTCATAAAGTCTCTGCCTTGTTCAGCTCAAAGTAATGAGCTTGGAAAAAGCTCATGTATACCATCAGAAAGTGTCTCCACCACGAGTAATTCAATATGAATTTCATACCTGCTGTTGCGCAACAATATCCGGATCGCTAACATCCGGGGAGTTCGCTGTGCGCACAGCCACAGGTCTAGATGATCCCAGAAGTCTCCTAACCTGTAAAATGGTAAGAAATTGAGTTTCGCGTCATGAATTAAAAGGAAGAATAATCGTTGCACCATCAATGTGAATGATCAGGCATTTATAGGATGACTATGATATTTTGATAGAATCAAACACAATCTATTCAATGTTGCACAACACCGTACCTCATTCAGCCGCAAGTCACTACCAAAACGTAGAGGTGCTGTGGTAGAACTCATATGATCCATACCATCAGATATACACCCATCAACAGCAGTTCCCTGACCTTCCGCATCTCCTAACTCACTTGAGTCTATAGACTGAGGAATAGTAATGGGTCTCAAGTGAAGCATGTAAGGTGCAGCTAGAAAGGCATCATCCACATCCACGACGGGATTCTTCACACTGCCTGCGGTCGTTGTACTCGTCTTCTTCAGTTCGTCTCTTCCTTTAGAGAATGAGCTAGAGCAGGTAGCCGCAAGATCTTCCCGTCCAACAAGCACATATGCTTGAGGTGGCCAGTCACCGGGTGGGGCTTCTCGAGAAATATTTAAGGCCTTCAACAAGAAAATCAAAATTTCAAGATGGTACCCACGATGCAGTACTCTTACGATTATCAAATTATTAAATTACTCGCTTCTGCTGCTTGTACACGGTCTTCCAAGTGCCAGGAACATCAAATAGATATGTGCCATTTTTTCCTGAAAATTTGTGACCTGATAAGTGTACAACGAAATTCCTTCAACCAAGCCATGACGACGAATAAGACCATCTAGTAAAGCGTTTTCCCCATTCTAAAACAATCACACCATTAATTGACAAATGAGAGGTTTATGCATCATACATGTCGCAGCGGGAGCGAGATACCACAAGGAAGTCGATCCAAATCCGGGAGACTGAAAGCTTCTGCAACCATAGCCAAGACCATCTTGTGTTCCGGACGGTTGGCTGTACCTCGTGACATGCCAATGTGTACAACGGTAGGCTTTTCTTTGGCCGTCTCTTCGTCACCGAGCAACAGCTCGTAAAAGCCAACAACCTTCCGTGACCATTCCACAGATAAGACTCCTTCTCTTAATAATAAAGCCGGGAGACCTTCTCCACTTCTAGGCATTCTCCTCTTCTTAATACGATACTCAACCCATCTAAACAGATTGGCCGGTGTTCTCCACGTTCCATGCAGTGAGTTTTTAGACAGCTCTGGTAAAGGTGGAACAACTGTCGGAAAGTCACGAGTGTAATGATCAACGTACTCTAGTTCCCCCGCTGCTGCTGCCAAATGGCTCAATAAAGTGGCAAGTTGAGATGCCTGCCTGTTCCAGACGTCCTGACCTCAGGCACAGAACTACAGGACAGTTCCTTACATCCGCTAAACATCTTCCAAGAGGAAAATTAAGTAATAGCATAACAGCTCACTGGACATAGCTTCTTCGCTCACCTCCTTCGCAAAATCTCTGACAACTCCAGATGAGAACAAGATTCTAGCTTTATCTGTCTAGATGGACTACAAAGAGTAAGAAAAACGGCGATCTCATACCTCCATCGTAGAGTATCAAGCTTGCAGTCTTCGTAAACAGCGTGTAGGACCTCCAGTATTTCCATCATGACTGATACGTACACTGGCATTTCGTCAGTCTCCTTTTCGTCAACACTTCTTGGCGCTGGGTGAGGTAGCGGATTCTGTATGAATGGCTGCTGAAAAATTGGTAAAGCTACATACCGACGATTCAACAGATTATTTTTGTGCATGCCACTTTGTAACAAAAACTCCCATGAAGTGTTTGTTGCCTTTGTCAGACTTGGTGGTGGAGGTCCTCGAGCAACTGGCATATCTCTTATAATCTCCAGTATAAGATCAGAAAAGCCTGCCCAGTTCACATCGGGTTTACCATCCGGCGTAGGCAAGAACAGAGCTTCCGTCGCAGGAAAATCTCGTTCAAGAAAATGTTTCAGAAGATATCGGTAGAGAGATGGGCGTAGGCTCTCGGCGAAAGCTGACAGGCATAAGACCGTTACTGCGGATGAAAATGGCAAGTTCAGGGCACACCTGTAGATCTGCATCATCATATGCCAAAGTCACATTCTTGCACGTCGATGAAACCTGATTCTATTTGCAGCAAAAATTTACATCCTATAGGCGTAAATTTACACCCTGGTTGCGTAGGAAAAAACGGAAAGTGAAAGGTCAGGAAGTTTCCAGCAAGTTTGAACCAGTACAACCTTGCCAGTAGAAGTGAGCAAATTGACGCGATCTGTCACCGCATCGTTGATGCCAACAAGCTCAACTCCATCATCTTCTGCATCTGCAGAATTTCCACCTGGACCTTGAGGCGTTTTCTTTTGCGAAGTAATAGAGCCCTTCGGTGCCATCTTAGCGGCAGATTTGGACAGGAAAAAGTTGCACATGTGGTATGATCCTGTCTGTACCAGGTATCAGAATCTTAATATGTAAGCAATATGACTACTATGCTCGAGGCGACAACAGATAGCATATATATTAACCTGCTGGATTCTTCAAAGGTGGCCCACAGTTGAATTTGCATGCAAAAGGAACGACCGAGAACACACATTTGCCTCTTTAGCAAAATACAGATCTTCATTTTGACAATTAAGATATGAAGAGAACCTTCAAGCGAAGGTAGACACCTCAGCCAGATAGACCTTGAACAAAGATACAATCCTGAGACCTACATTCAGTACATTTCGGAAAATACATGCTGCTGCTACGAGATGAAATCGTGGGATATTGACAACAATAAGCTGAAACTGCTGGTATTTCTCTTGCCTCAATCGGGGAACTTTCACAGAGAACGCTAGGATTTCAGAAACTTACGTAAAGACCAAGTTCCCCATCTGATGTAAGCACCAGCAAGTCATAGTGCTGATTTTCCTTTCTCCTAAGCGCAACGACAGCATAAAATCAGTGCGACAGCTCTCAAATTTGAAACAGTTGCACAGAGATAAGTTTCTCTCAAAAGTTTGCAAAATTTCTTCGAAGTGGAACTCTTGACTGAAGTTTGTCTCTCGCCTCAGCCATTCCCGAAGTCATTCTTCAAAGGATGATAATGAGTGTTTAATATAGAAGCAACTTGGTTAAAGGAAATGAAGATAACTCAAATCAGACAAAACAATCAGACCTTGGGTGAAGTGCAATTATAGGAGCAGCGGAGATTGCTTCAAGAGTCCACGCGACATCCAGATGCGCTTTAGAGCTTAGCTCTTCTGTTATTTTATTTCTCAACAGCCGAAAGGCAGACAATCTTTGATGCTCTTTGACGACAAGACACAAGATGGGAACTCCATCTTCATCGCTGGCCACAAAAACCTGAATGAACCACCCGAGTTTGGATAAGAATTGGGTCCAGGGAAATACTAGCAAGAGTAAATGGCCTTCCAAGATAATTGGAGCTTGGAATTCGAGGAGCAGAGGAACTAGGAATACTGGAACTGCAGTCAACATTCTCATAACATTTGCTAACTTCAGCTCATCAACATAAGACTCCTTCTTTATCTTGAACTAGAATCTGTAGAAAAAAGGCGCATTCTTGAACATGCATACCTGATCAGCTTGCGTTTGGCCCGGTTTCTCATGCCAGACGCGCTGCAAACCAAAAGTTCCAGAGTCTTCGGAGGTGTGCAGCTGAGTCGGAGACTGCTTCTTCGATACAGGAGAGTTTTGACTTGTAGAAGGTACAGACTTAATTTCCCATATTGAATGTTGTTTTCTTCCTGCAATTTAGAGACAAATCTTCAAAATGTGGACCCTCCAATGAACGAACAAAAGAAACTCTTTGAATAGTTCAGCAAAGAGTTTTCTGAAGGTCTATGTATCCAGCCCTCCGAAACTTTTCTTCACCAGAAGTCACGTCAATGCAAAGTCGTACCACTGTGGAATGACACTAAATAAGGAACTGTAGAGCTTGACCATATAATTTGCTCCTCCATGTCAGCTAACGGCCTAAATTTCCCACTCTCTGCAACCTGGACTGCCTGCAGTAACCATCACAAATTGCAACGTATCCGGTCACAAGCTGCAGAACACGTGGCATCATATAACAACAGGTTTGATTATGAGCCGCAATAAATCGATGTTGCTTATGACTAGAAAACATACGTGAAAACAGAAAGCTAAGCCACAAGATCTTGTCATACACAAGACTGGTGTTCCCACATACGATCTTCTGATCTTCAATTTCCATGTATAGGAGGGCACAGGCGTTCTGGTCTAGCTTCCCAGATTATCTGTTGGATACCAGGTTACCACATTTCGGCACAGCTCCCTCCATGCCACGCGTATCACACCAAGATTGAAGATCTGTGTCAAATTCTGGAGCTTCTTCCACTTCTATTTCACAGAGGTCATCGGCAAATAATACCACGGGTATGATGCAGTGCCCAACACGGACGCCAACACCACTATGATTTTCTGTTCTACAAGAGAGTTCATAAGATGTTGAAAAACGTCCCTGACAGAGGGCAGTCCTGAGCAACTCTCTGATCACTGTCTCAGAATCACTCCGTTGGCCGTAAACAAGAAACGAGTTCTTGATAGTGTGATGTAGCCATTGCAAAACCCACAAGTCTACAAGATATGTATCAATTTGTGATGTCACATACATTACACTACCTGAGGTTCCTCAAGAGGATGCAGCAATGCAAATATAGAAGAAACTGGAGTTGTTGGTGTCGCTAAAGACAGGCTTGCTCTTCGACCGGAGGATAATCCGCCTGAATTGTGCACCGAGGGTGACAGTCTGCTAGATATACTGAAGTAAGGTCCATCCCTTGCTAGATCCCTCAGACTTGAACCAGGAGACCCTTTGACAGGAGTAGAAGCCCCAGAGCTCACGAGAGGAATCTCTGCTGCCCGCTGGAGTAGCAGTCCACAAGGGATAGGCCATATTGAGCCTACAGAGTACTGCAAAGGCACTGAGTGCATCTCCCCTGCGAAAAATGAAAACCGACCGTGAAGTTGCTCATCAGAAGACCTTCAATTACAATAAAAAAGAGACGGTAACTAGCTAGCCATGAAGTCACACGTATGCGTACAAATAACAGAAGGAAATTAGTTCCTGTTTAGGAGGCTTACCAGCAGGGGTATACGTCATGAGGCAATCAGAATGAAGTATACACAAAAGAGGCTCATTCATTGCTTCAACTCGACACCACTTAGCCTGTCAATATCAGCAAAATCACGTCGACTTAGAACAACAGGCTCTCTACTAGAACTATTACTACGTGACTGGATCCGATTCTATAATGTTACAAGGAGCTCAAATCTTAGTTCCTTGCCTCCAAACACAGGTTCAAGTCATACACTGCATGAATCACATCCGAACAGAAAGGCAGGAACGTAACCTTTCCTAGTTTTACAGGTGCCCTAAATGATCTCTACCCACAAGCAACTAAATACAACAATTTATACACCATAACATTATTGCCGATCGGAGGTAGAGGTGCAGAAACCTGGAGTACTGCCGTAGGAGCACTAAATTGTTTGTGAACTTGTTGTCCACCACTCCAGATAACCCTGAAAGAACAGGTACTGTTCAGCAAAGAGAAAATCCCAGCATACACGGCAGCATTTGTCAAGAATGTTAAAGTTAGTATTGTGCTCACTTGTTGCCATGTATGTAGAGCTCCTGATCATGGTCCCAAAAGCCCCCCATTACTGAATTGTATTCGTAGCCTCCACCTCTGACTCTGGCAGTATCTGCATCAAATAGATAATATCGTCCCTTACTGGTACCCCCACGCTTCCTACCTTCTCCCACATTTCCATCACTCCCACCGGAAGGTCCAACAACCTGTAGACCAAACGGCTCGAACTCCCCGATCACTGTCAAAGACCTTTTGACTTTCCTCATAGCATCTATCTGTAGGTTGTCGCTAATCCAAAAATTTCAGAAAATCTTCTCATGCTCAGTTCAATCCATAAGGCTATTCCAGCATTGTGAAGCCCGGTAGTCCTATTCGGATTTTCCCACCTGAAGAACCACGCGAAGGATGAGTCAGAGTGTAGAGTGCGAAGTCTGCTCTCCTCCAGAAATCACAAGAGAAAATTCAAATCCAATTGCAAAAATCAAACGGCTGTACTGAATGCTATACACCTCTAAACCAAGCAAAGACATCATTGAATGAATTCATTCATGAACAAGATCAGTAAGGAATTTCCGGAAACTGTTTGCTCGTTATATGAACATTCTACGATTTTATATTTTGGTCCAGTTATGTCGAGTCCCTGAAGTCCCAGCATGATGATAAAAAATACAAAAATTTAGCTCGTGTAGACTCTCGATGATAATGTAGATTTTGGTAATTTATAAGTTCAACGCTAAGTGCGAGCACTACTTTCTCCTAGTTTCTTCTCTACTATGTAAATATGTATAGTACTGTACAAATGCTGTCCACTGAAGAAAAAGCAGGAAAGATTTGTAATCAGGAAAGCAGAGCTCCACGGATCCTTATCCAGCAGCTGGTATGTGGGGATCCAGCAGCGAGCCCATCAACGCTGAGGTGATTCACTAAATAAACCTCTCGTCGCTAGAAGTCTTTAAGGGAATGAGCAAAAAATCTTCTCATTTTTGAAGTTGAAGAGAATTCTTGTTTCTAGGTGGTTTAACAGGACCCAAAGAGCTGCTATGCACAGAATCATTTCATGAACTATCGAAGGACTCTTGACGCCCATTTTGACAAACTAACTCATCGACTACGACAATTCGAAAATCCTCGCCAGGCAATGCTCACCTGCTCTGCCTCCGAGGTTTCGCGATCACGATAACCAGCTCGACCATCAGCAATCACAAAAACCAAACGCGAACTGGTCGTTTACAACTCAGAATGTCACCAAGCCAGATCTGGATATGTCAGCTCGGTACCAAAATTGGCCACAGGTTGAATTTCACCAAATTTCCCGCAAAATTGTTCGTACCCGACTGTCATGTCTTCCGCTAGGGTTATCGAGAGTTCATGTTCGATATAAGAACCAAAAATTTGGAATTGCCGGAGCGTTCTTGTAACCAAGTTCGGCCTCTCGTACTCTCTCCTCCACCGTACCCAGTTCTGTACAGTCCATAGAACCCAACCGCATCCTCTCTCAAACCTTCCAATACACACAAACTTCCGTCCGGCTGAGGTAAAGTCTCCGGCTTCCGGGGAAAGGATATCGCCGCAAGCTTGTCGATCGAGAATGCCGCCTTAAGGACAATTGTCTACATTCAAATTCAAACTCCCTTGATTCCCGGAGAGCGACATAGCTGGTAATAAATAAGTCCCAGATAATATTATATATTGCACGCTTTGCATATAATGAAATGAGCAAATTTATTGTGGGTTATTACTATCGGGCTGCATGTTGCTGCACCCGGAAAGTCCAAGCCTTTCTTGTACGGGGATTGAACGCGGCGTGTACCCGTATGACGCATGATGCATGTCCGATGGTTATAAACGTCCGGCTCCGAGAGGATGCGGCAGCAGGTGACAGGATTTCGGAGGAGCTCGGTGTTGCAGGTAGGGCCCGTGGACACGGGAGGAGAGAATCTCAAGCTCTGCGACAATTGCAGATTAGACGCTGCCACATTGCGGATTCTCAATGGAGTGATTCGGAAGATTTCCATGAAGAGGTGCCTGAGAGCTCGGATTCGATTGTCTGTTCTTTGATCGGGTGGATGTTTGTGGAGATTCGATGCTGCTCAGGAGATTGTGTGCTGCTACTGTTTTCTCTGTAAGGGCGACGTGCACGGAACGAGTTACGAGTCGATCTGCAAGTTTGCGGACGAGGAGGGCCTGCAGCCACACTGCTAGCACTATGAAGGTCGCATTGGACCCCGGCGTTGCTAAGGCGGTCGTTTTGTATCACTACCCTTGTCCGGATGGTGTTTTCGCTGCTCTGGCGGCTCATCTCTACCATTCTGCTGTTGGCTGTCCCGTCCATTTCCTTCCTAATTCTGTGTTCCAGCCTCTCACGTGAGTAATTCTTTGCATGCCCAGGATTCGTTTGTGAATTAAATTGGCACAAGCATATTATATGACAGCGATTGGATTACAGTTGAGGATATCTTCCCTCATGACGGATCAGATCCGTCACTTTGATACATTGTGAGAAGGATTTGCACTTACAGAGGCAGTACGATGTTGTGACTTGCAGTGTCAAGGACCTCAATGTGGAGGGTGTGGACGTGTTCTACCTCTTAGACTTTGCAGGGCCCCAAAGTTTTGCGGTGGACCTCGCTCATAAAGCTAAACAGTGAGTCTGCTAAACATGACATCCCTGAGATTATTGTATTTCGTTTGAGTTATCATAGACACGAGCATGGTTTATGCTCGTGTCTATGATAACTCAACTAATTTGTATTTGAAACAGCGTCTAGCTTTTGGTGTACTGTTTCGTATGGGTGACATCCATCTATAGCTGCTGCTCGATTATCCATATTCGGGAACGCCTTGTTTAGATTTCTTGTTAGTGAATTGGAGCCAAGGAGATGATTGATGATCGACGTGTTGGGTTTCACACAGAGTAGGGTGATTGTCCTTGACCATCACAAGACTGCATTGGAAACACTTCCTCGGAATGGAGAGGGTCCACAAAATCTTCTCAGTGTATTAGACATGAGTAGAAGTGGAGCAACCGTGGCTTATGACTACTTTCAGGAAAAACTGCAGACTGCTGATCTCAAAAAATTACCTCCATCACTCATATACTCACGCAATCCCGTATCTCAAAGCGTGAATCTGTTGAGTGAAAGTAAACTTCAACGGGTGAGAGCTCTTTTCAAGTATATTGAGGATGCTGATTTGTGGAAGTGGAAACTTCCCGACAGCAAGGCTTTTAGCAGTGGGCTCAGCGACATTGGCCTGGAATTCAGCTACTTGAAAAATCCTGGAATTTTCGAACAGGTGAGTACCGTTCTTAATTTGATTTATCTGTATGAAATACCCCTTTGCTTCATGCGATCCGACTGCTGTTGTGGATCCAAGTTACGTAGCTGACAAAATGTCGTGCTTTGGCAGTTGCTTGAACTGGACACACAAGATCTGATCTGCAGGGGAAGGGAGAGCCTGAAGTCCAAGCAGGCAGTTATAGATGGTGTTCTGGTGGAATCGTTCAGGTTGGCTCTTGGTGGAGGCCAGTTCGGTCATTGCTTAGTATGTACCCACTCAACTCAAAACTTCAGATTTTGACAGTTTACAACTTAAAACGTAGGATTCAATTGTTCTCTGCTCTCATTCTGATCCCCTTTTGTTGACCAAAAGAAACATTAGGATAGATCTGTCTGAAAAGGTACTGATACCGGTTTATGAATTGTCTCAGCTTTCAATGGAGTGAAATTATCTAACGGGAATTCAGAGTAATTATTTGAAGATTCAAGTAGCATTGCCTTGAAGCGAACTATTCTTCCTTACTCTGTTGAAGCAGTGCAATAATGCCCCTGGAGATTTCTGAGCATCTGTGTAGGCAGTGCGCGCAGATGATTCAGCCCATCTTCGAAGTGAACTAGGCAATCAACTAGCTGCTAAAAGTCTCACTAGCGAACTACTGTGAGTGGCGGATACACGACTGCGTTGCTGAGTAGAGTTCCTTGAGAAACAATAGAGATTTTTATTAGTATAGTGATCAACTATATTTTTTAAGTCATTCAAACGTTGCTGCCCGTAAACTTCCTTCTTTCTATAGAGGAACTAAATGGATGCTTTCTTCCTGTGCAGGCCTATAGGGGCAGTTATTTACGTACAGCCAGGATACGAGGGCACTGAAACTCAATTCAAAGTCAGCTTACGCAGCATAGGGGAATCAGCGGACACGACAAAAATCTCGCAGGTTTTTTTACACCTATTTGTAGTATGTCAGATAGTTCAGTCTTTAAATTGTTACTATCTTGCAGGGGCTACATTTGACATAACAAAGATTCAACTGGCTGAATATTATTTGTTGTATTTAAATCAGGCATACGGAGGTGGAGGACATCGCAATGCCAGCTCGTTCTTAATCTCAAGAGAGGAATTGGAACGGTGGAAGTCGTAAGTCGTGAGGTGTCTGTATATATTGAGTAGTGAAGAAAATTGAAAAATTATCGAGATTACAGTATTCATTCACCAAGAATTGGAGTCTCTTCTGGCTAATGGCCACAGCGACGTGTTATGTAACTTTGCCAATATCTTCCATTGTGAATAAATGTGTCGCCGGTTCTCTTTGACAACTATATTGGATACAACATGCTCCTTACATCCGCGCTTGATTTCACTTCAAGTCTCGGAGAAGAGGGATGTGTTCACAACATTGTACATGATGTAGAATATTGTATACTGTTTACATGCATATGATGTTAAATGAACATCATATACACAGCTTTTTATAGAGTATCGTGTTATGAGCAGGTTTTTGTAGTTTGGTTAAACGTCAAGAAGTGGGCTTCATACGAGGAATCATTTATAATTAAAAACGGTACATGAATAGTGTACATCGCACAAAATGTCCGTTGAATTGTAATTTCGCCTTCAATGTTAAAGAGGATAATTTGCACCGGAAAGTACAGGTGTCATCTAGAGGCCATTGCCTACTACTCCACAACAGGGCAGATAAGTGTCCACATGTAATTGTTGTTCTAAACCCTGCAAGATGTTATTTCTTTTGGAATGCTTGCAGTGACGATACTGAAAGAATGCGTAAGTACTGCACTTTACTGATCTGTTGTGAAAGTGAATAACAGTTATCTCTTCTCCGCCCGTACTAAGAATGATGCAAATTGGGTCCCCTAGTCTACAGTACGGACATGGAGAGAGTAAAGTGTGTCTACAAGGGCTTGCGTCGGAGCCCGAATAAGAATAATCAAGTTCCTGTTCTGATAGTGAATGTATTTACTAGGAGATGAATGCTATCGCTACATAAATGATCAATATATATACGAATTACAAGCCTGTTAAACTACACGAGTATAAGGCGAAAGAATAGAATGGTGGAATGCTGCTTCTGAAAGATATTACTGGTCTCGGAGCGAAATCTGTCAAGATTTTAGCTGAAGTCTAAAAAATCATTGTTGTTGCTCTACTATACTTTGGAGTCTCCTGGTACTGTTTTAGTTTCGGCGTCATCGAGTGAGTCATACTCCAAATCACTTGGACAGGGAGAGAAGGTGTCTGATTCCAACATTTGCACCACCTGCTCCATGGTAGGGCGGCTGTCGGGATCTGCTGCAATGCACATGATAGCAATTTGGAGAACATTCTCCATACTCTCCTTCAGAGCACCAGGGCACTTTGTATCAAATATGTCCTTGTGACGATTCTCCCTGATACAGCTTCCTACCTGCAATGTAAAATCTTAGTCAGTCCCAAAAGAGATTGAAATTGTGAATTACGCAGTTTCAACCTGTATGTTTATCTTGCGTGGATCTGCGTAGAAGACTTACCCATCCGACCACATTCAGGCCCTTCTCCACGAAGCAAAGGTCTGTCGGCCGCCTCCCACTCAAGAGTTCAAGCAAGACAACACCGTAGCTATACACATCCCCTTTCTCCGTCGCCCTCCCGCTGTACATGTACTCTGTAAACAAAACGTCGATACATGTGGGTGGATAGGATATTTTAGACTTGCAGATTTTGAAAAATAGATCCGATGGACATATATTAATGCACATAATTACCAAATTGCACGCATTGGTGATTGCCTTTTAAAGTTCGAAGATCATGAACCCCGTGCCCTGGCATAATCGCTTTACGTACCTGGAGCAAGATAACCGAAGGTGCCGGCAACAATTGTTGTAACGTGTGACTTATCACCATCCAAAAGTTTGGCAAGGCCAAAATCAGACACATGAGGTTCCAGATTGTCATCCAGAAGGATATTCGAGGATTTAATGTCCCTGTGGATGATTCGTGGACAACAATCATGGTGCAGATATGCAAGTGCTCTTGCCGCTCCAATAGCGATTCCGAGCCGGGCAGTCCAGTTCAGGGGGGTTTCATGTGGCTCTCTCTCTGTAGAATGAAATCATGGAAAAATGTCAGCAGCGACTTTTGCTTGTTACGCACACAGCAAATCAACATGTAGATTGTTGCAAGCATAATCCAATAAACTGGTGGCCTGTGTGGAATGGAAAGAATATACTGACCATGTAGAAATTCGTCCAAGCTACCGTATGGCAGGTAGTCATAAATCAGGAGCTTAGAAGTAGGAGAGTTGCAGTAACCTCTCAGATTAACAAGATTTCTGTGCTTGAAACTTCCTAATATCTCCAACTCTCGCTCAAAGAGACGATCTGAACCGAAACCATTTTTGCTGATTTTTTTCACAGCAAACCAGCTACCATCATCCATAACGAGGCGATGAACAGTGCCGAATCCTCCTGATCCGATGATGTCTGTTTCATCCAGCATCTCAATTTTCTTGACGACCTCTTTTGACGGGTATGGCAAGTCACCATGAAACATCACCAGCTTCGCTTCCGATGCTGCCAATTTTATAAACCCTCGGAAGTTAGTGTAAACATTCTCGTCGTGAGGTGCTGAAGTACAGGAAGTAATTCAAATGCAACAGATCCAAATGCTGGAAACGGTAGTTTACCAATTGAGGACTTCACTTCTTCCAAACCTGCGAACGCGTGCTTGTGGTTGTTCCTTCTGACCAAGAAGTAACCTAAGAAACTAAATATACCAAACAAGATTGAAATGCCAGTCACGGCTATGAGTAGCGCATTGATGTACTTCGCAGATTTTGGACCTGCAAATGCACACGTTACATTCTCTTAGCTCGCGGGATAGGTAAACAATGTTTGTCGTGTCCTTGAAGTTCAGACCAAGCATAAGCAAAAACCTTGAGTTCTGGCAATAAGACGGTAGGGTACCATTGAGTATTGGCAATTCCAAACAATTCACAGTCTAGAACTTCAATGTTCGATGTGTGCCCTCCTTTCTTCTTGAACATTTTTAGTCTTGAAGTTCTTTTCGAAACAAACTGTTGGCCATGGCGTCTAAAGGCTGGTTGTCAGTTACCTTCTTCTAGAACAGGTGGGAGAATAGCTCCGGTGCAGGGAGACGGCTCCAGAGCTGGAGTGGGAGCAGGAGGTGAGGGTTCTGCGCATGTCTTATTGACTTGAACACCACATAGGCCCATGTTTCCAGAAAACCTGCAGTTTCAGTTATGTTAAAGGACTGATGCCACACCCTCTGAATGGCCCATACACATGTTGACATCTACCAAATGTTACGGAGTAAGCCAAATCTGTAGCAATTTGAAGGTGCTATGATACTTACGAGGCACTGGAGAAGTTGCCCATCGATCCATTCGTAGGAATCGCTCCTACGAGAAAATTTGATGACACATTGCTGTACAACGCAGGTTTCATACATGGTCAGATCTCAACACGAGCGTCAGCGTAAATAAAGCGCAATATCTTCATCACACTTTGCGGGAACTCGTCTCATGCGTACGTTTATCAATTTCAAATCGTAATGAAGTATCAGCTAATGCAAATCTTCAGGATTCATCAACAGACGGAACGAGATGCAGAGGACCAAATGCTAGTATGTGATCCCATTTGATGTCACACCGGCACGTGAAAGAATTTTACTCACAAAAACTGAAGCTTTGGGAGATTCCCCAAAGATTCTGGAATTGCGCCTGTCAGCATATTTCGGGAGACATCCCTGCAAGAGCACAGAGATCGTTAAATTTGTAGCTTTCTTTCTTCGACACGTGAAAAGACGATGCATCTCGACGTGGTACTATCTATTGCTCTGAAGTGAGGAGAGATGATGAATGCACTCACAGTACTTCAATGTTCATTAGCTCCCCCAATTCATCGGGTATGTTGCCGCTCAATGCGTTGCCTCTCAAGTATCTGTTTTGCATCGACCAAGAATATTAGTCGCGACTCAAACTCTACTCTCTGATCAGTACACATTCTGATCTTGGTGTGACTTCTAGTAAAACTGTCTAGTAAAAAAATGAGTTTGACATAGGAGCGTTCAGACACGAATGTCAACATTTGAGAGGTTTGCGGAAAAGCCAAGATTCTATCTAGTGTTCCAACAGAACAACTCGCAACAACTGACGATGGATTGGTGTTGGAACATGGCAATCGGCTTCGGCTCAGGAAAGTTACTACGGTTTCGCCACTATGAATCTTGTGATTTAAGAAGTTGCAATATAATGAGTGAGAGGAGGCAGCTCAATAGAATGCAATTAGGTGCGACATCTGCTTCTGTTACGAATGTACAATTTGCCCGCGAGTGACTTACAGAGCTCGTAGAAAGGTCAGATTCCGAACCGACGAAGGAATCGGACCCACCAGTCGGTTTTCGTGGAGCCCTCTGCTCATTTAGCACAACAATTAGCGGGCGAAAGATGAGAGCAGCAACATGTCAGACCGCGGGGCGTCGCTAATGGAAAGTTTGGCGACTACAACAAAGTCGAGACTGATAGCACAAAGCTTTCTCTAGGATCGGAAACCCACAAACCCAGCAGTGTCCTGAGAATACGAGAAACAACAAGCCATGGACTCGCCAGTCCATCAAAATGTGATGACCTTGATACTTACAATCTCCTCAACTGCGTTAACTTTCCTAGCTCCGCTGAAATGCTCCCACTCAGACGCTTGTAAGGAATATTTCTGCACAGGATTTAAAATTTAGTATTTCTCAGAAGCGAGGGCCATGCCTTCCATCAACGCTTCGCCTGCCAGCAGCACAAATAAACTTCGGATCCGATGTTGTGGAAAACTCAGGAGCTTACGCGGCTTTTCGCACGTCTTCATAGCAAAGAGGACTTACAGGTATGTGACACGGGAGGTGTTGGCATTGCATCTGACTCCCACCCACGCACACGGAGTATCGTCGCTCTTATTCCAAGAAGGGAGGACGTCCTCGGGATTCAGTAAATTCGCCTTGAATCTCAACAAAATCTGACCTGCTCGAATCAATCAAACGACCGAACCGACTCGTCACTCGACGTACACGCAGAGTATCGCCAAAGAATGACACCAGAAATCCAAAATTACAATATCCCTCGCGGGAAGAGGAAGGTGGAATGAATCGCATGAATTGAAACCTGTGACAGAAATATTGCGCAGGAAGAGCCCGGTCATTACCATCGTGGGTCAACGCATGGGCGTACCCGACGAGCAAAACCACCACCAGGGCGTACAAGTGGGCAGCGAGTCCGAGCTTCATGACCATCATTCACATTCGTTGCTACAAAGCAAACAATATCGTCCAGCCAACGTCAGTCTCTCTCGACAAAACTCCAACACAACTTCCCCAATGGTGCTTTGACAGTCCCACGAATGCAACTGTTAGAATCGTCTGACTCGACAGAAGCAATGTTCGAGGTTTCTAACTCTTCACAACGCTGTGGATTCCTGTGTCATATTACTGTCCTTAGAGTTGAGGGTAGTAGCTAAAATTGCACATTTAATCGATTTATGTTTTTATTTTTTAAGTGTTCGGCGCTAATGGAGATTTCGTCTACGGGGTGGAGATTTGATTCATGAAATCAGGGACTCAGGGGAATGTCGGTGTGTATCTTGTGACGAGGAGCCAGAGTGAGCGAGAGGGAAGATAAAATCTTTGATAGGGATGGGTTGGTTGAAGTGTCAGGAAGCACCCAACGAGCTATCAGCACATTGTGCTGAACTCAATCTTGGGTGTCCATTCACGAGCTGAGAAGTATGACTCCTCGGCAAGCTGAGGAGATTAGACTTACTTGACGAGCTCTACTTCGCAATCTACACAGCCAACTCCAGACAACGATCGATCCAAATACGTCGTCCTCTATCTACGGCCCTGTGAATTTCGCTCGTCCTTCTCTCGCTCGTTTCCTCCGGCCACCACGCTCTCTACCTATCAAGCTGGAAATCTCACTATCTGGACTCCCGCTTTCCAATCGAGGGCCTATCAAATCGCGACTTCAACCTTCCATTTCGATGCATCTGCTGTCCATGCATGACATGCATTCGAGCGTCTGGACCCTTCCACTACCAGCTCCGATTTCGCCAGTCTCGGCGGCTACACATTCTTCCGCACACCTTCCTCTAACAGACACTCGACAAAAACTCGTCCGAGCTGCTGCTGGCTCTTCCTTCCTGACCCTCTATCCACCACAACACTTCGGAAAAAAACGGCCTGCAGAACTAGAGGCAGCGGTGCGTCCTACTGCTCGCAATCCTCTACATTTCCCAGATTTACCGCACAACCAACGACACTGATACAAGTCTAAACATAGAGCATAAAATACACTGACAGAAAAATCACAGGAAAATTGGGATGTGAAGGGCTTCTCCTCCTTCTTCTCGGGAGCTGAGGTAGCAGAGACACAGTGGCATGCAGAGCAAGGATGGAGAACACCGATGGACCGAAGCTCGCACTCAGAGACAGACCAGACAAGACAGACCGACCACTGTCTCAGCTCCCGCCCGACGAGTACGCCTTCGCTCTCGGATCGGATCTATTGCCGGACCCACAGACGAGCAACAACAAGTCCCAAACAGATTAAGTGCTCGAAATAGGAGTAATAGAACGATTCAAATCAATTCGCTCGCTCGCGCTCTTCGTCGAGAGGCGAGAGATTGCAGAGTGACCGAGCGAGCGAGCACGAGACGAAGAGCAAGGAAGTGAGTTGGATGAGTGCTCGAGCTCGAGGGGAATCGATGGACGCTTCGCAACCGGAGAAATTCGCATAATTTTCCCGAAATAATTGCCCACTCTGCTCGCCTCACTTATCCACGTCGGTCAACTCACGCACGCAGGTCATCAATTCCCCCGTCGACTCTCTCTTTCTCTATCGATCGCGGACCACTCTCGAGCACGGGTCGACCCGGCGGACGCACCCACCAGCGTGGCTCCGGTCCCCCTTCCTCCGGAGCTCGGACCCTGCGAGCCACCGGCCGCCGCGAAAGTGACCGTTGGGGGATTCCACGTCATCCCCGCCCACACTTTCCTCGTCCGACGACGTTGACCGCCAGTCCGACAAGCAGGGAAGCCTTCGAGGGCCGAGGCTTCCGTTGCTCGGCGATTCTCTGCGGCTCGTCTCGCGACGCTTCGGTCCCCGTGGGCCCGCGCGTGGAGCTTTGGATCGTGGGACCCACAACGCGAGGAGGCTTCTCGTGCTGCCATCCGTAGTATGGCCGCGACCGTCGGGACCGTCGGGACGACGAAGATGGAAAACGGTCGCGGGTCGCGCGGGTCGCGAGTTTCTACGTGTTCGAAAAGTGCCAGTCCAGGTAAACGAACGAACAACATCTGAATCCGAGGGAAAAACCGGTGGAGCAGGTAATCGAATCCAGGTACGGTCAGCTGCAACAGGCCAGGAGGAAGATGGCCAGTCGTCGACCGTCCGGATTTCGCAATCCACGGTCTTCGTCCACGGAAACAGGGTAATGATTGCGGTCTCGTCCGGTGAAGCCGAGTTTCACATATTATCCGTTTGTTCGGTGAAACTGCGGGCTGCAGATTCATCCTCGGAGTCTCTCCGTCTCAGCGCCCTGTAACCACCTGCCGAGGAAGTTCTGGCCTACTGGAGGTCAAAGAATCCTACCATCGGATACCTGAATCGAACTTGTGGTTATGCAATCCACTGCGGCCCGAGGAGAAGAAGGTCGAGGAGAGATCCGGTTCCGGGAATGTCTGGGGAGAACCAAATGGTGCCGTTGGGTGCTCTTCGGGACCTGGGCCGTGAGTGCCGTATGTACGATGACCGAATTTATTACATTTCGATGGTCGTACAAGTGTATTTTCACAAAAGCTGACTGTGATGCCACGTCAAATGCTGCATGGATCCCCTGCTACACCCTTCCCTTCTTAATAGGAACCCGAGTAAATCGCAAAGGATGCACCCAAGAATTCGATTGTGCCCAATGTTAGAAGTATCTTGTGTCATAAGATGCAAACATCCAAGATATTATCCGTTGTCAACAGTGCCACGTCGCTTGTTTCATGGTTTGCAAACCGCCACCATCGGGCTGGCTCCAAAAGGTTTTTGAACAAGAGCTCATTCTTTTCTGTTGGTTTGCAGCTGAAATGTTTTTGAGGTCACGGTCACCGTTAGCAAATTTCGTTATACTTAGGAGATCAGATTCATCTCATAGTTTGTGCTCCTTCCAGGGTAAATGATTGAAATGAGTAGGAGTGGTGGCTTCCATTATTCGGATTGAATGAAACACATTCTCTTACTCAGAATTTCATTCACAAGATTATTACTCTACAAGTATTAGATTCTAAAAATATTTCATGTAATACTATATTGGAAACCAAATTGTGTTATAAAGAATGTGAAAAGTTCCAATTTGACTCATTTGAGGGGAACTTTCATTTTCATGGAAAGATGTAGAAAACAAGAATGTAACTTGGTTGGTTTCATAATTCAATCATTACATATTCATGCATTTGGGAAAAAAATTTTGCACTTTTAACTAAATTACAATCAATCATAACCAACTTTCCATTTTGTAGATACATCAGCAACCTGATCTTCATTCCAGCTGGATAATTTTTTAAAGTTTGTTCTTCAAGATGAAAAAAAAAATTAATTGATTGTGCAAAATTATATCACTTTTACACATATAAATAATACCAATCTGATTTTGGATTGCAATTCATTATTTTGATTACAAATATTTGGATAACACCTTTTTTTGCAATCTTTTATTTCTTTATCCTCATCAGATTTAGTATATTAAATTTATTTTTATTAATTGGTACAAAATATTTTTTAGGATGTTTCACAATTTTTATCAATTGACAAATGTGATCATTTAATGTTAAACCAAGAAATGAGAAGTCTCCAAAAGAACACGAACCTACTAAAACAACACAAAGCTATCAAAACAAGAGAAAAGCACACTCTTAACACAAAACACAAATGCAAGAGATCAGCAAGAAGCCAACATATACGTGGTTCGTACTTGTTGAGCTATGTCCATGGGAACTATAAGGTTTTATTAAAACCTAAACAATGTTCACCAAATACTATGTATCATACTCATATATAGTAAAAAGCAAAAACCTTAACAAACTAGAAAGATCTTAAACCTAACTTTAACTAGGGTTTATTTAAGTAGTATTAACATCAGACCTAAGTTGATATAAAAATACCCCTGAACTCATGTCAAGGAGATAGTATTTTTCATACCCGATATAATTACTTGAGTAAAATTCTAAAGAATATATAACATTGATATTTCTTTAAACTAGATTTAACTAAAACTAAGTCGTAGCCAACAAGGGATGTACAATGTATTTAAAGACAATTCACTTTCAGCCTCATCAGCCAAAACGTTTGGTTCTTGATCTACATTTGCACTCTGTACATTTTGTACTCTCTTTGTTCTAATAACATTTGTCATAGTAAAAAATGAAAAGTATCTGAAACACCAGAAATAGACACAAACAAAATTTCATTTTTAACTCGAATGTAAGAAAGCAATTGCACGTAGACAAGTGACATATATATATATATATATATATAGTTTGCCCACGGGAACTAGAGTGTTTATTGAAATCTAAACAATGTTCACCGAGATTTATATGTCATCCTCCTATAGTGCATGACTAGATTTTTTTTGATTTTAAAATTGATCAGGGTTGAGTTAAGGAGAGTTAAATTTGGATTTGAGTTAAAACTAACACATAAATGATATATTTATTATATATACTTTTTTATTTTTTATTTTTTTAGAATATAAAAATTAAATATAATTTTATAGTTAAACTATGATTAATGAATCATCTCTTTTTTGAGATCATTATGTATATAATATTTTGAAAAAATTATGCATGTAAATTTTCTTTTCATACATATATTTGTCTACTTCACATTTGTATTAAAAATATATGAATAACTTAAATGATTTTATACTGCATTTAATAACACGTAGATGTTTGCTTAAAAATATTTCAATCAATGCTAAACTCTTTACATAATATGTAAAAATGCTGAAATTTAAAATGCAATGAATGTTATAAAAAATATTCTGGCAGTTTTTAGGTTTTATGTTTATATATTTTTTAACTGAAAAAATTAGAAGTCATGAAAAATATAATTTATAATAAGTTATATATAGTAGTATTTAGAAAAATCTAAGTTGCGACTACATGCTTTCAAATCAAATACTTGAAATTATCAAGAAAATAAAATTATGTAAAAATATCTCAATGTTAATGTTTTATATTCGTGAATGTTAAGATGAACAATAATATTTCAAGTGCTGTGGAACGAAAAAAATGTAAATTATCTCAAATATTAAGTCAAAATATTCAATATTTATTATTAAATCCCTAGTACAATTTTTTTATACATAATAAAAATCAATTATGCAACTCATTGATTTTGATTAATTGATATACATTATCTGAAATACTAGGCAAATTCTCAAATCTATCAAATTCATAAAAATTCAAAGTTGTGATTCTATAGGTCGTGAATATACCTTAGAAAGTTCATGTTAAAGTTATACCAAAATTCTAGCATATAAATTTAGCTTTGTTAAATTTTATTTGTTTAATTGAATATCGAATTTAGTCTTGAATAAGAAGAACATTTTCTTTAAAATAGATTGAAAAACTCAATTCTAGAAGTATAATATTTTTTTAGCATTTAAATTCTTTAATTATAAATTAAATTATGAAATTGCATGATTGAATTCAAAACTAATTTAATTTTGAATACTGTAAATTTCCCAGATAACACTATTTTTTAATCTTTCATGCTTAATAAATTAGCAAATCTCATAATACCTCTAGTTATTTTCATTTTTTTTTATCAGAAATGAATAAATTCATTTCTGATTACAGACTGCAATATACTATACGTGTTATATCATTTTGCATGTGTTATATATCTATGAAAGAATTATAATCTTATATGAGTTTAATTTATAAATTTCACGTGAAAAGAAATTGAATTGATCAATGAAAATCATTCAAATTCGATTTCAGAGTAAATTTTTACCTTTAGGTAAAATCATCGCACAATTCCTATAGATAAAAATTTCAATACTGTTATGAAATTTAATTTAATTCAATATAACGTTTGAATTTTGGTAAATTTCTAAAATATTAAATATTCTCTGACTATAAATGAATATTTTGAACATTAATATTAAGAGAATATAACCTCGATGTTTAATTCTGAATTCTTGGCAATAGTATATTGTTTCAATTGACAGAATGTACAAAAGAAATTTGAAATAAATACCACTCTCAAGTAATTCTATGTTTTTTTATTTTATCAAATTCCTTACTTATGCAATAAATATGATATTTATGATTTTGAACAATTATAATCAATAAAATAATAAAAATTTCAAAATCTCAACTTTCATCGTTTTTAATTATGAACTTTATATATACTTATGTTAATTGATGAATGTCTTGTTAAACATGAATAAATACCAACTGTAAGGATAAATGACCCTTATGATTTACAAGAAGCAAACAAATTACTGTTATCCAGAAGCTTCTATATTATTTCTTAAAAGTGTGTGATTTTGTATATTGAATTAAAACATTATTTGGAACATGAGTTGAATTTTTGCTTATATTTGAAGCTAAAGTATTTAGTTTTGATCTTTATGAAATAAAATTATTATATTTCGGAATAGATATTAATATATGAAATATATATTAGTATTATTTAGAATAAATAATGTACTCCAAAATGCTGTGTTCAGATATTTATATTGAATAAATATTTTTTTTTAAAAAAAATTTGAATATCATCAATTGAAGACAAATTTTAACCTTTTGTTATATAATAGGTTATCTTGTGATATATCACTGTTTACAATGTACTCATACGAACCAATATTGATGAACAGCTTAGGGATGAATCTCCTTTAAGAGTATAAATTGTTCCACCTTGAGACATACATTTTATAATATATACGAAAAATGCAATTCTCATTTAGTTTATGTACTGGATATGCTGATCGATCAATTGCTTTTGGCACATTTGTGGGAGAAATAACCAGCAGTACCGAAGGCGAAGCAGAAATGCAAACACTTCAAACCTCTGTTACAATACTAGTATCAAAGGGATTTTGGAGAAGCGTTTTATCAAGTCAGATTGGCGTTGAATTCATATTCGAAGAACCTTGAGCTCTCGAAGTGAACTTCATTTTGAAGTAATCTCCCATCGTTATAGGTGGATAGCTGCACACCACAACCAAAAGTATTCAACTGAAGGGCACCACTAGCCTCCGGATCTTAAAGCAACAGATCATTCCGTACGGCTTGATTCTTACATGTGCAATAGGTTTGGAGTGCAACAATCCACTACTGGATTGTGATCCTCCAAACAGAAGTGCAAAGCGAAGGATCTGAAATTTGTCTGCTTGAGCGTTCATTACTTACTTGGGGGGAAATTCTTCCGAATGGCACGTTGGTAAACACTCGATCACTGTGTCATAGTCCGGATCATAGAAATATGCAACCTGATCACATGCAGAAACGTAAATGGCCTTTGCAATCTCCTTCGAGTGCTCAAAGTCCAAAAAAAGGTTAATAGGCAGACTGTTTGCAAACAAAGCTTGAACTTTCAACGCTTTCTTGTTTCTGAGCTGCTCCCTGTACTGTGAAAGAAATAATTGACAATCAATCCATGGTCTGAAGCATAGAGCTTCATATAGAGTTCGTGTGTATAAGAATTTAGGTCTAAACTCGTCTTTGATATCCACATACTTTGCATTTAGTTGGACCGACGGGCTCTGACTCCACTTATTAAATATTGTCAACATGCAAGTCTGACTAGAAAACTCACCGAATAGCGATCAATCCCATCTGTGACAACTCGATGCTGAGTTGATCTACAATAGTTGCCCAACATTCAAATGTATACAAAAGTTAGAAATTTCTCACAGATAGTGATTGAGAGTTCAAACTGATGTAAACAACTTCAAATTCAGTTTCAAAAAGGGTGTGTACCTCAAAGAATAATACATAATCAGTTAATATGATTCATGGCAATGTGAAAAGACTAAGTAAAACTAATGTTCGCTACAATATCTCACTTGAAGAGGCCGTTTGTCCATCTCTCTAACATATCTCCCAAGTTTACGATAAAAGATCTGCGTATAACCGCAAAATACGAGACATCGAGATGTCATGTATTTTATTAGGAAGGACACGACGACAAAGAATTTGGACTCCTAGGTCCACACGGAAAATGCTTGGAGGTACAAGCAATGGCATATCACATGAATGTCTGTCAGTACACCGAGAAAACTGATCTCCTTTCAAATCATCTTACACACTTGAAACTCTGTAGGCACAAAGCACACGGGGGAGAGGTAGTCCATATGATGAACAGTTGGGATCACGAGGTAAAAATCCTTCGCTGTTCGTGTGCAACTCACTCTTTTTTAGGTGGCACATCTTCCCATAACTTCGGCTCTCCATCTCTGGCTCTGCACACCTGATGAGTTTCTAAACCAGTGGGTCTCTCATGGTGGAATTTTCACATAATCCTCTCGTAAATGCATGAAAGTGTAAAAAAGAAATGCGTGGCCAAAGGGCTTGCTACATTTTTGGGATACCAACCTGAAGACCTCTGTTTTCGTCTGTAGCCAGGAAGGTTAGCATGCCATAATCTCCGTGAGGTCCTGTTCCAAACCTTCCTTCTTCTGGGCATGAGATCTCACCTGCACATCAACAGTTGTATAAAGTGGATGGACACAGAGGTTGGTCAATCGCTTGAATCTTTCGTCCCGTGTTAAATAATGCTAGACAGCAATACGTTTACAGGTCACATAGTTGTTCTTTGCTCTGTAGCTCTCTTCTACCTCTGAACCGACACCATCACTCTAGTGCGTACAAACTCAGTCCTCAACTGCTGAAAAGCTAGTCGAACAAGAATGTGGACTGTCCTTGAACTTGAATATAAACCATCCAAACAGGATCGTTTTTGTTCCACGAACAGGTAGTCACTTATTGAAATTCATTCTATATTTTTCAGCCCTGACCTACCAGATTGATGCGAAAGGGATGATAACACACCAATGTAGTGTAATGGCCGCAAGGCCACGGCTGGGGCCATAAACATGTGTCGAAAATAATCCGCTTCCAGGTCCAGGGCCAACGCGACCAGTGATGCCACACAGTGTCCAACTTCTCTGTACAAGCAAACACCATCCACAGGTTACCCTCCTTGATACCTGGACCATGTACGTAATAACCGGACTACCTTGTGCACATTGAAATAAAAAAAAGGGCAGTGCAATGGTACTAGGACGTTCAAAAATCACAATGATGATGATGATGATGATTTGTTCAACAACATTATCTGCAAACCAGAAAAATACTCACAGAAGTTTGTAGAAATATGTTTCCAATGTTTCCCTCCATTCTGGAAGTAGATCTGTGAAAAAAAAAATGGGACATTTGTTCCGGTCATCCTTCTTGAATTCGTCATATATAATGGTAGATAGAATGGTGCAGCTATATCTTGTTCAAATTATTAGATTGTAAGCTTGGCAAACCCTTCAAGGAAAATGCAATTAACTTGTTATATCACTGTGGGGGGGAATAGCCAAGAAGGATTAACACAACCTTGTCTAACAATCATCTTACCAATGAACATACATGCCCAAGAGATTGAGGGTAGAGACAAGTTTTTATGCATTACCTTTAGAGGGCCATTGATTGGGACCATGCAGTGGTTTCAGAGCTAGTGGGTGATCTTCGGACATTTCCCATCCTATGAAGTAGGCTTCCCTTGAGTCCCCTGATCACACTTGATAGTCAAGTTGCTAAACTTCCTGCTTCTTAATAAAATTAGACAGAAGTCCTTTTCTATCTCATACAAGGGTTTGATGATCACATGCTGAACTTGATACACAGAAGAAGGATGATCAATATATAGAGCTATTCATCTTGCTTGATTATATATCCTCAGTTTGGGTGACGCAAATATAAGAATGTACGTTGGTAAATCTTCAAGAGATAGACCCTCACCTTGCTTTGACTCGATAGGATTCAAGGTCTCCTTTCCGATGGGTACATAGCCACGATAATTGTTGTCTTGAAGCGATCTCATCTTTTCGTCCACTGGTAGGTCAAAGAACAGTTTGCTCTGCTCAAATACTTTGTCAATGAGTTTCAGATCTATCCCGTGATTTATCAAATAGAAGAATCCATGTTCAAGACACGCCTGTATGGCCATCAAATTGGGAACTTCACATGTCAGTTTGACTTTTCAATGCTTAAACTGACGTCCCAGCTGACTGATAAGTGAAAGAGTCTTGAATGACAGATATTCGCTGTTATATTTGGACTGGCTTAAAACATGAGAAGACACTGTGCACTTTGTTTAAGACAAAGAGAGAGGAATCAGTCTCTTCAAGATCAAAGATGCTCCTTTGTCAGACAAGGTGAAATTCTAGTAATATGAGCATGACTATAGTGTGACATTTATTCCAGAAACTTCAAGAACACTGAAATTACATAACAAGTTCTCTCTGAAAGTAAATTAAGGGCCGATATGCTTCCAGCAGAGGCTCCCAATATCTTCCAGCACCGTAAAGAACCGTGCGGCGTATGAACGAAACGTCGTACAAAAGAGCAGAGGAAGAGAAATGGCAATGCCTTTTTCACTTTTTGAGCGAGCAGATGTCGATCATTCTCCGCCAAATCAATGACATGCAAGGGCAACACACTCTCTGTATGTCCCGCCATCGGGAGCCTCAAAGCGTAAAGCTGATGCAAGAACAAGAAAGGGAAGTTCAACCTCGTGCTCGCCACCCTCCCTCTGGTTTCAAAGTCGTTGCTCCTCAATCTCTCATACAGCCAGATTCTTTCTCTCGCTCTTCCTTCGCCCGTTACACATTCTAGTTTCGTAACTCCCACGCACCAAATTTGAAATCCAAATTTAATCGAATCTCTAATCGAACCATGTCCGCTAACTAAAAATTTCATTTTCTGGCGCTTCTTTGTTCTTGATATTCACTTTTTATTCGTTGCATTGTTGGAGAATCTTGCAGATCCTACTATCATGTAAGTTATGCAGGATATTAGGTCGAGCAATATGGGTTCCCCATGATCTCTTGTCACCTATAAAACCAACGGAGAATCTCTGGACAAAGCCCGGGAGTTCATTGAAGGATGCCTATTATATCCCAACATCTTGGGCATTTCTAATGCACCTACCGTCCCAGCTTTCGTCCGATATACCATTCGAACCAATCGACACCAAAGCGTGTACGGATTAACTGAGACATGGTCCTTGTTTAAATGCGTACATTTATTAACATGGATGAAAAGAATTCCTTTATTCGTAGTTGATTAACCAAATTTCTTTCAATATTTGTTTTATAACGTATCGATAAAATATATCATTGTATAGGAATTATAATTGTAGGATAGAGATATCAAACAATCCCTAGACAATGATATAATGTTCTCTTTACGTTATAATACTTGGCCTCGAAAGCTCTCTTTCTAAAAGAACATCGATGAAATTTCCGGAAACCATCGTATTCCTTGGAGAGTGCTCGTTTTTCTTTACAATAAACACTTGCTAATCTTCTTTCGACCGCAGAATGTTTCCTGTATTCTCTGCCTCCTTCGAAGACGTAAGGGTACATGTGCTTCAGCTCTTTAGATAAAATTAGCACCGTCAAATCTTGCATCTACAGCGGCACTATACTTGAGGTCAATCGAGAAATGAACCAAATTCTGGGTCGATAGCCAGGCAGGGAGTCCTGCAGCTCACCGTGTATGTACGAACGTGGGCTGGGTTGTGAATTGTGATGTGGCCAGATGCATGCTGTACATCAATTTTCTCGAGGGAATCGAGGTACTCGGGTCAAGAAGATAGTGGATACTGGAGATTGATCCCTTGGACTACGGTTGTGCACGTGCATCTAACTGGCACCCCGAGTCACAAATTTGATTCGCCGGTCCGTTCCTAGTGGACATGGTGAAAGTGGTAGTTCCCCAATCCAGCTTGACAACAGCATCTTGCTCTTGGACCAAGCATTACCCACCGCAATCTGAGAGTCCACTGGTTCTGATGGGCATAAGTTTGGTGTATTTCCCAGCCTGTAGATATGGAGATCTTGTTGTAATAGAGGTCAGTGGACCCTGGAGGAAACACTTTCGATTGCCAGCTATTTCCCCTACAGTTAGCATGCTTTGATATTAAATTGATTAATTATGACGCTTATGTGAGTATTACAATTTATCCATTCTGGTCAAGAATGGAAGAAGAGTTTGAAGTTGGTGTCGCAGCCAGACAAGTTCTCTTCGGCTGTAATCGGCTTCTTCTTGTGTTTTTATGTGTCTATCAGATCTTATACATGTTTGTACCACCTTTGAGTGATGGTGGGCCAAAGGCTAAACCTTAATGTCTCTGTGGACTGTAAAGAAGGGGATTCTCGATCAAACAAAAAGAAGGAATTGAAGAGTTATTAGTACAAGTCTCTGCAGGCTTTGCAGAGAACTGTAATAGAAGATATGATACAGTGGAGATAGCTCGAGCAAGGAAAACTATCGGCCGATAATCATCATCATCAGCAGCAGCAGCAGCATCAGGGCATTGCAAAGGGGTTGAAGCCCGGGCTAAAGCACAGAAAATTTCTTTTTACACGGTAATTGAGACCAGTGGAGGGCCCTGGGTGGAAGTGCCAGGAGCGCTCGAACACGTTGAATCTGGACACAGCAAATAAATCTTTCCCATTACCGTACGAGAGTCGAACGGTGTATATACTGTCAGAGTCAGCCACCACTCTTCTGCCATATCTAATGCTGGAATCTGGAACACTCATGGACACCATGACCAGTTTCCCAGTGACCGGATCGAATTCATACACTCGAATGGTTGCACAGGTGAACATTTCTTCATGCACGGGGACCGTGGTTTTATTGTACGCTCCGTCTACTTCATACAATCCCACGACCACAATTCTCGAGCCAAAGCGAAAGATACCAGCTTCGACCAAACCTTCGTCTTCGTAATCCAAAGAGTAGACTCGCTTGGAAACAGTCCCATCCTTCAAGTCCAACACAATCGAATTAAATGCGCTAGAAAACGTGGTCAATGTCATGCAGTATAAGGTGTCCCCGTACAGAACGCTAGAGTGACTCGCAATGGGAGGACGGGATTTCAGACTGTAAGAGTTGTTGATCGCTGACGAGCATGCCGACCACGTCCTGGACTGGGAGTCGTAGATCTGAGTGACCATGGACTCCAGCGTCATTGCCTCAGCGTTTCGTTCCTTAGTGTGAGACAGAAGCAAAACCTTGTAGTGATCTGGCCCCACTGGAAACAGGCGAATGGAGACCTGCAGAGGCACGGGAGGCAGTGGCATCACTCTGTGCTCTCCCGTCAACCAATTCGCCACCACCAGATGATCGTATGCCACACTGCTCCTGGTCTTGTAGATCAATGCAACCAGAGCTCCTGAGACTGCCGAGCTGTGAGGATGGTTCACGAAGTTGGGCAAGGAGAGGCGAGGCAGGGCTCTTATTATGGAAGGATGCGATGGGATCCGATGCCAAGAGTTCGAGGTCCGATCGAGCCCCACCAAGTTTATGGTTTGCTCTCCGGAGAGAGATCGGCCTAAACTCAGAAACGCAGGGCAGTACGAGGGCCACTTCTTGCTAGATAAGATGAATTCCGGGCCTAAGGGAGATGCCGCGCTTGCAGGGAAATGGTTGAAGACGAGATGCCAGTGCCTCGAGAGTAAACGTGCTTCGTAGAAATAGGGGAACGGAATCTGCGACAGAATTTTCTGCACCAACTCCAAGGGAAAGTTGTCACCAGCCCAGATTTTTTCGTCCCTCCTTCTTTCGACATTGCCCCTGTGGTCATCCTCATCTTCTGCTTCTGCTGCTGCTGCTCCTCCTGCTGCTGCTCCTGCTCGTTCCATTTCCTCGCCTCGTCGGGCCCTCCTTCGCATCGCCTGAGAAAAATCTGTCGACATGGGGAAACTCACGAGAGTCTGACCGTCCAGGAGATATTAAGCGCATTAAGTATTTCCGTGTGCAAGTCAGGGCCTTCCAATATACAATGATGAATAATATAAAATAAATATGGATATATGGAGAATATATGCCCGAGCTTTCACCGTTCGCACAAAAGTCTTCTGGGTCTGGTTCCCGTCCAGATCACGAACTCTGCAACGGATTTCTCGGAGAATCATATTCGTGAGAGCGATGCGGTGGATCCGGCACACCACGAGGGATGGACCCGATGCACATGCTCATATCGCATTTTGAAGATGCGTTCTCTTTCCCACGATAATCTTCTGATGGTTCATATCCGCTGACTTCATCCATCATGTTACGGATGATTATGATGGATTCGTTACGAAGATCGATGGCTATCTATCTTTCTTGCTTTATTCTATTTTTTTTAACTGATCTTCTTCATGTCAAACAGCAAGTTTTGCTCTTCTTTAATCGCTTCTCTTTGTGCAATGATTTCTGACTTTTATTACCTCTAACTTCTCCTCATCCTATTTCTTCTTGACTCTTTATACTTCTCATTGATTTATGTATTTCAAATTTTTTTTGCGCTTTTCATATTATCTTAATTAATAATATCTTATGTTTCTCAAGAACTGTTCATGATTTTGAAACATCTGCATTCAGAAATTTAAAAGTAGTTACTTGGTAAATCTTAAATTCCTAAATGAAAAATGTTGATTAAACTTATACTTTACCATACAAGAGATGATATTGATTAATTTATTTAAAATTGAATATTGACACCAATTTGTGAAACATATTTATCAACTTTAACTTCTTGTTGTGATTTCATATAATTTTAAAAAATTAGAAAATTATATAACCAAAAAAATATTAATAATATGAATCACATGAATACCCAAAATAAATTTATTTCTTCTTGCAAATGCTCACAAGTAGTTGCTTTTGGTCATCTGATTACGTCGAATTGAGCTTAGCATGCAAGTTTAAATACAATTTAAAGAAAAAAATGAATTAATGAGTGACTCACTTACTAATAAAATATCATTAAAGAACGAAAGATCTTCCTTAAAAAACTATCAGACCATACTTGTTGAACTTATCCCTCGATCCCAAATAAGAAAATATATATTCGGAAACTAAATAATCACTGTAAGTCATTTTAAGAAAATTGTAGCCTATTCGAACATATGTATAAATTTTTTTCTATATCAAAGTACATGACATCAAAGTACAATTCCCTTTGTTAATAAAAAATCTGCACATAGAATCTAGAAGTCTATCATTATTATCATAAAACCGTTTGTCAAATAATCTAAGATTCGATTCCATGTATATAATATTCAAAGTGAATGGTGAGCAAGATTTTTCACATAATTAAAAAACTGAATTCTAATTAACTTCATGAATATATTTTTCAAATTATATTGATGTTGCTCAATTTTGATCAAATCAAAATTAAATTTTTTTTTATATATTTGATATTATTTTCTTCTTTGCATGTAGAAAAATCTTCATACTTGACAACCTTGAAAGTATAATGTCTAAAAGTTTTATCAATAGAGCATTATTGAGACTAAATAGATATTTTAATAAGAAAATTGTTATATATACAACTTGTTCCTTTCACATTGCAACTTTAGCACTTTTCACATCACACAAGCTCCAAGTTTTATGAATGTATAACGAGAAAGAGGTCATTTATATGAATTTAAGTCAGCGTAACTGTGGAAAAATCTTCATCGTGATTAGCTACAGATTGGAGGTACAATTAGCGATATACTTTTGCAAGAATACTTTTGTCTAAGATGTCAATATACTCTCAATGATACTATAAGAACAATATGCTACTCTGACAAATGGTTTGCTGCTTGCTGTGTGCATATGTTCAGGATTTTGAGTTCATACAATGAACTTCTTTAATAAAAAATATATTTTTAGGTATAATGGAATTTTGATTAACATTTATCTATCGTAAACTAAACACCTCTTTAAATACATCTGCATCGACCTAGTTTTGTGCAAATTGAGATAGCTGTCAAAAACCTGTGTTTTATTCTTGAAAGAAGGAAGAGAATCACGCGTGCATGGATTTTGGATAGATCCGGAGGAAGCAGCCTCAAGATGGAAGTCGCTGAATTAGCTTGCCAAAGGAGAACCAAAGGTGACTGACACAAGATTCGGATTTCACGTGTTTCTGGTGACGTCTGAAAACAGGCCACGAAAATTGTTCAGTCCTGAGCCCAGATTGCTGCTGCAGCTGCTGAGCTTGGCGTCGCAGCTTCATCAGTCTCAGAATTGAGTATCGGATTCAATGCATTGCTTCTATAAAGAATGGCTGAGGAGGTCCGATGGTTGGCCGTGCATAATGCTTCGATTAGTACAGAGCAGTCCGAGTTGCACTGGGCAGCTTGTGGGAGCGAGGCTCGATGAGATGGCAGACGCAGTGGGCAACACAGTTGTCGTGACGGGAGCGAACGGGCTCATCGCCTCGTGGGTCGTCAAGCTTCTGCTCGAAAGAGGGTACACCGTGCGCGGAGCTGTTCGCAACCCAGGTTTGTGCTCTCTTTCCGGGAAGGCGTAAATGTCTGATTCCATTGCAGCCGCCTCCCTGGCCCCGTCCACGTAATATTACATTGCTTTTGCTCCGCATCTGCCGAGCCGCTGTCAGAACTCCGGTTCCGCGGAGCTTTGATAATTGGACCACAGATTCTCCCTCTCTAGTCGGAACGAATTGGAATTTCTGAAAGGAATCTTCTTCTGCTCTCATGGCTGCACCCTCGACGATGCTTCACTCTCTCTCTCGTTCGTCTCGTTGTATGATTAGACTGTGGAGCATCTGAGATTATATCATTAATGGTTCAGCATATTACCTTCACGAACTGTGGACTTATCAGTGGCGATCGTAGATTAGTATCTTTCTCGTTTTCTGGTGGATGCTTCTGTGTTGTCTGGCGCCTCGACCGTGGTTGGCTCTCGAGCTGTTTTCTGCACCTGACGCTCGATAGGCTCTCTCGCCTGTCATTTGTTACCACAACTGAACGAAGCATCTCGTCTTGTCTGGGCCTTTTCTCGAAATCTTTCTTCCTTCTTCTATTCCTGACGTGCTGTTCGAGCTAATTTAGATGTGGACCTTCTGTCGCACACGGTCTAGTCTTCTTGCAGTGCCCCGTCCGCGATCTGGGAATTGAAGGATAATTTGGCCGTGTCAGACGTCCGAGCTGCAATTTGATTACAAGACGGCATAAATCGGCCGCTTATGGTGTCGATGACGTTTCTCAGTCGCGTAATTGTGATTTGGAGATGACGATGCTGTTAATTTGAGTGACGTGCCTTCGAACAACCTCTTTCTACTAATTCTAGTACTCGTTCGGAGACCCTCAATTGCACTGCTTTTTATTAGCAGTGTCAAGCGTCCACTTTGTTTGCAGGTGACACTCAGTGCTTTGTTCCTCATTCTGCTAAAGAGTGAGCGTACGTTGCAACTTTAGCACACAGAATGACATTCGTCTAGAACTGATGCCTAAAATCCAACAGTTGAAACGCAATTTGCGGGAATATGTAAGAATTGTTTTCTACAATTTAAACTTCTGTCCAGTATGTCAATGGATTCTCCCTTTCTTGGCGGGGCATCTGTAGATTCTGCACATGATTTGAAACCGAGTGAAGACAGAGTTGCTCGACTCAGTGGCCCTCCTCGTCGTCCGCTGAATTGAACCATGGTACTCGGAGAATCTGAGTGGACTTGGGCTTCAGACTGCGCGAGTGTAATTCCCTGTGGTGCTCTTCAACCCAGATGATACTAAGAAGGTGGGCCACCTGTTGCAGCTGCCGGGGGCGAATGAAAGGCTGATTCTTTGCAAGGCAGACCTGCTGAACGAAGGGGCTTATGATGGGGTTGTCGCCGGTGCTGATGGAGTCTTCCACACAGCTTCGCCATTTTTTATGAAGAACATGACCAATCCAGAGGTTGGGCCCAATCCCTGGAAGATTCCTGTTGAATTAAATAGGAGGTAAACTTGTATATGTTCAGATGTCTCAATTTTTAGATTGTGTCATATGCATATGTTAGATGTAGAGCGTTTTTTTTTAATTTTTTTTTTAAGCGTTTGGTTAGTGAACGGCAGTGTTCTATTCACACCGAGGAAAACTTCTCGCCTAGCTAGACGTGGTTACATTTTCTGGCTGAATTGCATACGGTTTTTAAGCTAGAAGGGTCTCCGACATCATCTTGCCTCACTGTCTCTGCGCATATCGCTGCATTACTACCTGTAAGAGATATCTGGCAGAGATCTAGTTACTGCATTACTCCATGTGAGAGATATCTGACAGAGATCTAGTTACTGTGTTGAGACCTCATGTTAGCAGCGAGTTGAGGAACTTGAGGAGCTCAGCGAGTTGAACTGACTCCTGTAATGCATCTTTGCAAGCATTCGTGTATCACTGCCGATGCAGAAAGTAGTATAACTTTCAGCCTTTAAGAAAATGACTTTCTTAAGGATATGAAGGTGTGCGTGTTTTTGCTTGAAATTTTTCGTTTCTTTCCAGATGAGTAGATTATTTTCGTGGTGGTACTAATGATTTCGGGGTAATCATTCGTACCACCATCTTAGAGCATGAGTTACTAGGCGGGTTGTTATTCACGTCGGATAAGGTGTAGTCGCTAACGAATGGCCTGTTTCGATATGTAGGAGCGATTTCTATCCCCTGCTGTTAGGGGAACGTTGAATGTCCTCAAATCTGCAGCAAAAGCTAAGAGTGTCAAACGAGTCGTCCTCACCTCCTCAACTGACACAGTAGCACACAACCGCGAATCCAAGGATCCAAACGTGGTGGTAGACGAAACTTGGTGGAGGCGATCTAGAGTACTGCGAAGAAATTCAGGTACTTTTGAGCCTCATTTCCAACGCAGATTTCAAAGTATCTGGTGAATTTCGGCGAGCTTGCATTAGGCTTCCGGGACTTTTAGACTAACCGTTTGAAAGCACTCAGTATTTTAACTTTGCAAAATCTCTACTCTTATGATTAAACTCGCGGTTATTGCATGTATGTTACGTTTCGTACCTGTTTTCAAAAGTAACAGTGCCTTTCTCAAGAAGAGCTCTGAAATTGGAGGCCTCGCTGAGAGCTAAAATTGTTATGCAGCCTCTTGATGCTTAGTTGGATCTGTTGTGAATCGTCCCAAAAGTTTGCAGGTTATTTGAGAAGTCGGAGCATGTTAAAGCTATGATCAAAATGACTTATACACTAATTGAGCTTGTGTCCAGGCCTGGTACGCCCTATCGAAATTAACGGCCGAGAAAGCAGCATGGGATTTTGTGAAGGATATAGATTTTGATCTGTTGGTGATGAATCCGTCAATGGTGATTGGCCCACTCCTGCAGAATAGCTTAAATAGCAGCACTGGGATTATCCTGAACGTTATTACTGGTAAGAAGCTGTTAAGTGGACTCTGAACTAAAATCCGCCATAAAATTTCATAGCATTCACCCCTCCAGGTTTCAGTATCACTATTCGCTTGACAATAATCAAATGATAGAACACTCCAAATACATTCATAATATCACGTTACAGTTTCACTGGACGCATGACAGTTCTCTGCTGTTGGATTTGAAGAAATTTCTGGCTTTATCAACGGCAGGAGCGACGAAGGAGTACACGAATTTTGCCACGGGTTGCGTAAATGTGAGAGACACGGCCTTAGCTCATGTATTGGCGTATGAGATGCCCTCAGCAGAAGGTCGTTATATCTTGTCGAAGACGGTAGTGCACTTCGAGGATATTGCAAAGATTTTGAAGAACATCTGCCCTGGCTATCCAATTCCCTCCAAATATGCTTTTCTTACCCTACGTGTCAGCCACGGGAGATCTAAATCCTGTCACCTCCTTTACTTGCAAGTCTAAAACATGGGTTTAGTTGGACGTCCGTCCTGATTTTCAACCCTGAAGAAGACTTCTTGCGTGGGTAATTCAGCCCCAACATCTCGACTTCGTTGTCTCTTGACATGGTGATGATCCATCGCACGACTGTTACTAATCTACTATTCGTCTGGACTGACATTAATGTCGATGTTTTTGGGATCAGGTGGAGGGGAACAGCCCCGAAAGCAAGGACTTACTCCCTGACGTCTGAGAAAGCTGAAAAGCTGGGCGTGCACTTCACGTCCGTGGAGGAGAGTCTGGAGGAATGTGTGGCAAGCCTTAGAAATAAGGGATTTCTTCCCCTGTTGTACATTAAGCATCTGAGAATAGGAAACTGACCTACGTTGCAAAGGGTACAGAGGGGAGGAAGCAATTGAATCTGATGGTGACAATGGCGGTTCACCATTCACACAGTAATATGCACTCCTCGACTTTCTCCGGAGCTTAGCAAGTTCGATAGAGGGGACTTACTTCAAGGACACAGCGCAGGCAAGCCAGTAGCATGGTTCTGCACATCCTCAATTCAGCGTGAAACTACGTATGATATCTATTGTCGATCAAAAAATCCGAAGCGTGTTCTCGCAAATATGGATCCTCAAATCTAAAGTTTCACGATGCTCTTCCTCCAGCAGACGGCAGCGCGCAATGGCGCTTGCTTGAGTGCCCGAGAGTGTCTCCGAATGAGGGTTCCAAATCATTGTTCCGAGTGTTACTGGACCGGACATCTCCCTCATTTAAAATTAGGAATAATATTGAGTTATTTTAAGATAACACCCCTCCATCGTCGTCACTCGATCTGTACAAAGTCGAAAGAGCCCATGAGAATTTCTTGATTCAAGGCAATCCAGTTGCTATGGCTTTAGCTTTCTCCTTTAGCCAATAAGGTGTCGTAGGGGTTTTTATTCCACGTTTCTACCCCTCCGAATAAGTAGAAGGGCGGCCCACAAAAAGCAAAACGGCGACTATATGCACTTCTGGAAAGAAAAAGGACTAAAGTCTTCGCTACCCTACGTTAGTAACCTACCACTGTAATCAGGATCTGTGAAAGATTTTCGGTCAATGCTTGTTGGGTCTGAAGCTTTGCAAGGATTGTCTATACACATCTTTACTTTGTGTACAAGTCACACAATAGGCTGAAGCCTGTTGTGTGAACTTTGCACGATGTGATACTGTTTTTTCCTGTTCGTAATTGTTCTCCTTACGTCCAAGAAACTTAGAAACTCTTAAAGCGTGAGGTAAATTTGAAACTTGATTAAGATAATGACTCTTAGTTTCGTTGTAATATTAATGACTCTGATGATCTTGATCGAACAAGATTTGCAGCAGTAGAAACAAAGACCTTGACAGAGTGAAATCGATTTGTACAGTGAATCGAGGATTTGCAGATGGACGCCAATGGAATGCTTTATACTCGTGTTCAGCGCTTGACCTCTGAGTGTGTCATCTAAAAGTCAAAGTTCACACATCGCGAGAGAACTCACTGGGCTTGAAAGAACTTACCCAAGTACATCACGAGACAAAAAATTACTACCCTACATGATTTGGATATATCTAGTGCACTGGACATCGCTATTCGACGTCATGTACTGCACCTGTCGTAATGTACATAGTTTATTTTAAAGAGAATTCGGCTTGGTGATTCTCAGCTCACCAGATCGAGCGCATCACGAAAGAAGACGAGACGTCGAATTCGACTTCTCGGTTTGAATTTGAAGAACAACTCTGATAATTATCAATATTTACAGGGATGCGATGGATCAGTTCTTGAAGAATCCACTCGAGGCAACTTTGCAGGAATGGACTCTCCACCTGACAAGAACTCTGCAGGGATTCCATTTTAGCAAGAATTTAAAGTCGGCATACGAGGAAACATGACCTGGAGTCGTTTCTTGTGCAGACGTCGTTGCTCTAGCTGCGCACGATCCTCTGCAGCTCGTAAGTAAACCTCGAATACAGGGATAGTGATGTCATATGTAGATGTGAAGTATGCATGGACTGATACAAGCAGGCTCACAAACTTCCAATCCTCACTGAGAAGAATTCGTCCTCGGGACTATCCGCGTCAGATCTGACTGTCTTTTGGCCCAAATCTGAAGTCCACGCCATACTACCCAGTTCCATACGCAGAGATGGCGTCGTGTCCATCTCGGCCGAGGCTGCAGCCAACCTTCCGAGCCCGCTCATGACCTTTACAGAGCTCGTCAACAATTCCCAAGCAGCAAAGAATCGATGGTACTTTCAGGTACACCTTCACTACTCGGCCCACGAGGTACAAAAGACAACCACGAAATTTGTGTTTCAATCCAGGAAAAGCTACGTGTACTTTACAAGGAAGTTGAGATCAGACGATGGAATGCAATTACTCGACCATGCGACACCAATTTCATGAACTCATATTCTTGATCGTTGTCGGCTGGTGATCATACTAGCGGAGATACACATCGCTTGAAAGTTTGGTCTCGTCTCTGCAATTCTTCTTTTACAGTGAAATCCAACCCAGAGCAGGACCCAGAATTTGCTGCCCGGAAGAAGAAAAGATGGCCGCCCGGTAGAGGAGCATTGAAACCATGAAGATTATCGTTAAGTACACAGTCTTCCCATCGGTCATTGCTCCTTGAAGTTCAAACCATCAAGACAGCTTGTGAAGTGACTTCCAGTATAGGAACATGAGTTGTGAAATGCAAAATCAGTTCACTTTCCCTTCGATCAGTTCTTACGATATGTCGAGCAATTTTTTGTTAGAATGTGCACACAGGGATAACTGTGAGAAACAAGAATATTTAATGATAACAAAAGAGAATCACATAAATACCCTTGAGGTCCCTGAAAAGCAGGGAAGCCCAAGGGAGAGTCCACACGTTCGCTGTGGGAACGAGAAAGAGCGAGGGCACCCTGAACCCTAATCCCGAGTGGGCACACACATTTCAACACGGAGGATGCAGATGGAAGTCCAGAATCAGTCATCTTTGAGTTCCGATCACGATCGAGCATTAGCTGTCCAAATGCTGGTGGGTAGTTTACATGTAGAGATCGAGTCCGGAAGTTCTTCAACTGCAAGTTGCGGCCTCTTGGACACTTGACGGTCAGGACAGTGTGGATAACTGTGAGCTGTGGGATGCAATTTAATCTATCAAAAGACGGACAATGATCGTCAAGAATCCAGTACTCTGAAATATGTTGATGCGGATCCAATAGTCAGAACTCCCCGGCCGTATTTCACATTTGGGCGTCAATTGTGTGAGTAAGACTGCGAACACGACTTAACATATAGGACTAATAAAGAGGAACAGAACAATCATGATATGCACAAAGGACGCTTTCTGTCGAGGTCAAGAGACGGGAGGAATTGATGGGTCTCATTCCAAAAGTACAGGGTGCAAAAGAAGAAATGGAGTGATGACAACAGAAACCGAAAAGCACTTCGAAAGCACGAGCAGTCCATGTTGCCGAAACTCGTCATTCTGCCTCGGTCAACTGCCTCCCGCTGCCCGGAGCGGATCCCTGCGCGGCTGCTGCTTTGTACAGTCGCTGTCTGTCTCGCTAGCTAGACGCTCCCCCGCTGCTGCTTTTCGAATGCCATGATGGCGGAGCGGCCACTTGCTCAAATTTGAAATTTCGCAGCGACCCGCGCTTCTCGGCCGGTGGTCCGCGTCGAGTCGAGCCGGGCCTGCCTGCCTCCCTTCCTCTCTATCTATAAATAGGCTCCGCTTTGGGCGATGGATTTCAAGAACCCGCTCCTTGACTTCCATTGTCAAGATCGCATTGCACTGTTTGCATCCTCTGCTCCTCCGGAGTTTCCACTCCCTCGTGATCCCGCACTCCATTGGAAAATTCGCCATTTTTCTCATGCCAGCCGGCCGTCCGCTTCGAGATAGTCAGACCTGGATTTCAGCAGACACCGTGAATTTATGATTTTGCTTTTGAGAACCCGTATGAATCCAAGTCATGAGATGTTGATTTTCTGATGATTTCGAGATAGACATGGAAATTAGAAGACATCGCGAATTTATGATTTTACTTTCGAGAACAGGTATGAATCCAAGTCCCGAGATGTTGATTTTCTGATATCAGTTCTTAAAGTTCATCTCTGATATGAGTTCAATGTTGCCGAAACAGACCACACGAGAACAGACAATTTACGAGGATCGCTTTCATCCCAGCTGAATAACGCAGACCAATGATCCGGATGGCCATATGACATTCACAGGGACTAAACAGAATCCAGCTGTTGATTTGAAAACTTTTCGTGGGTAATGTACAATCGCGAACAGAGTCCTGGACTCTGAGAGTTGCAAGGCAGGCATGTACGTGGCTAAGGTGAAAATATGCACAGAGGTGAACAGGGCTGGGTCGTAATGTACAGAATCTGCTATCTCTAATTCTACTTCACCGCACAAAACTGTTTTGGGATTTTTGCCCGAGGCTGGACCACGAGTTCTACGCCTTGACCGACTTGGAGCTACTCACGAGTAGTTTTGTGACCCTCGCTCTCTCTTCAGTGAGGAACTCCTCGTATTGATAGTCTTCCAGAAGATCCATGAGATTTAGCTCTTGAAAAAGGCTAATAAGGCTGTCCAGTTGGTCGAATGCACCTTGAGGATCATGCGCCTCCAGCTTTGCCATGGCCGAGTCGTATGCCTCCTTGGCCTTCGTGAATATCAGTTCTGACAGATCGGTCGACCCGAAGTCCTTCATGAGCTCGCAAACCTTCGGATCTCCTGCCATCAGGCGCTTCACAATATTGATGTCCCTCAAGGTGTATTTGTGATCGTCAGATTCTTCGAATTCGATGGACTTGGCCAGAAATTGTGGCATGTGAAGAAGTGCATTCAGATGCACAAGCGCCTGCTCGTAATTCTTGGCCCTCACCATGTCCATTGCCATGTCGTACTTCCCCGTGACTAATCCCTTGTAACCGTACTTCAGCTGATAAAATGCTTGCATATCTGAAATCTCTAGTACTCTCAACCTCCACTCGATATCGCTGCGTTCGTGAGCAGGCATCTCCTCCTTTGCAGGTTGCTCTGGTGCCTGCGGTTTCACCTCCATGATGAACTTCCCTTCTTGAACTCGGAAGATGCTCTGCTGCTCTACGGGGGGAGTGACATTGGGTAGCCACTCGGGGACACGCGTCAGGAAAGGAAGAGCCTTTAGCTCCAATGTCCTGAGGTTCGGGAGCCGCTGTATGCACTCAGGAATATTATTGAGGGGAACCCACTCGACAACAAGTCGCTCCAGGGACTCGGGAAGCTCGGGCAACGAGTCGAGCTTAAAGCATTTCGAGATGCTCAGGTTCTTCAGTGCACGGAGGCGCTCGAGGGAGTCGGCCAGCTTCTGCAGCACGGAGCAGTCGGTAATATGCAAGTGCTTCAAAGCCTTCAGATTCCCGAGAGAGAGCTTAACCAAGTTGAAGCAAGTACTAATTTCCAGGTACTTTAGTGCCGGTAGATTGCCGAAAGACTCGGGCATCGCCTTCAAGCTATAGCAGTCACAGATCTCGAACGTCCTCAAAGACACCAAGCCCCCGAAGGAGTCCGGCAAACTTCTCAGCTTGGAGCAGTCTCGGATTCTCAAATGCGTGAGGGACAGCAATTGGCCGAACGATTCGGGGAGTGTCTCAAGCTCGTTGCAGTCATCGATTTCCAGGTGCTCCAAACTGGAAAGGGTGCCAAAAGACTCAGGCAGCGCATTCAGTTTTGAGCAGTCATCGATTTTCAAATGGGCTAATCCCGATAGCTGGCCAAACGACTCCGGGAGAATCTCTATCCTGTGGCACCTCTTGATCTCCAGATGGTTCAGGCTCATCATGTGACCAAAAGACTCGGGAAGCTTTTCGAGTCTGGAGCAGTCATCGATCTCTAAGTGATTCAGTGCAACTAAATGTCCGAAGGATTCGGGTAAGGCCTTCAATCTACATACGAGGCGAACCTTGAGGTGATCGAGAGCTACAAGACGTCCCAGAGCCTCTGGCAATTTCTCGATTTGTGGGCACCCTGAAATGTACAATTTCACCTCCTTCAGTTTCGATGGGAGTGACTCCGGGAATTTTTCTAGTTGGTCGCAGTACATTATCGCTAAGAATGTGAGACTCGAAAAAGGCCCAAAATTCTCTGACAGTGTGCGCAGAGTTTTACAATGCGAGATCATGAAACGCTGGAGCGACGAGAGGTGACCGATCTTCTTCGGGAGCGTGGACAGCTTTCCGCAGTGCCTCATTTCCAGAACCCGGAGCCGAAGCAGATTGCAAAAGGTGTCGGGCACGATTTGAAAACTGCAGTGATGGAGAAACAGCTCCTCGAGATGGGACAGTTTCCCGAACGACACTGGCAGGGCATGCATCTTATGGCAGTTGATCTCGAGGTATTCCAGCTTAGAGAGCTTCCCGAATGTTTCAGGGAGGGTCATCAGTTTGTCACAATCGGCGATCTTCAGCCTTCTAAGCTTACAGAGCTGCCCAAAAGAATCCGGCAAGCTGTCGAACGAGCATCGGGTCAATTCCAATATCCGAAGGCTGGAGAGCAGGCCGAAATTGTGAGGCAGGTAGTCGAGTCCCCTCACATTACTTTTGCCCTGCCCCCTACTCGCGTCCAGCTTGAACACGACCAAGCTGTCATGGAGAGCGGGGTCGAAAGGCAGCTCTGTCACCACTCCTCTCCAACTCAGCAGCACGAGGCCGGGGGGAAACTCGGAATCTTCATTCAGCTCGATTTTGGAACTGCAGTCCAGGTATTGGAGCTCCTTCATCCTGCGAAGATTCTTCCAGATAACCTCATCATCTTGCGCTGCGAAGTCTGGGCCTCTACTCCAATCGATTCGGAGTGTTACGATTTCCTGGGAGTTCACAGTCAGAACTTCGTCAGTCAGTCAACAGCATCGACAAAAGAAAGGTTGTGCTAAAACTTATCCTTCAGCCGATCAGCAGCATTTTTTGATGTCTGCTGAATGCAACGAGGTTCAATTCTGTGTCAGTCTCCTGACTGTTGTGGACGAGATGCTCAAGTGGAGGTTTCCAAACACGAAAAATTAGCAAACACGATTATTGTTGACATGAAAATAAGATGAAGCCAGGACAGACACTCGTGAACTGATCGAAGTTAAAACGAAGCAAGGTGGAGATTTGTTCGAGCTCTGGGGTGAGAGCCTCACCTCGACGTCATCACCGATAGTCTCGGGCTGTTGCGGGGAGTTGAGGAGTTTGAAGGCCGCCTGCGGCTTCCAGATCCGGCTGGCTTTTCCACCGATGCCCGAAGTCAGAGCGATTCGGCGGCCCAGAGCTTTCAGCTGATGATGCATCTTCAAAGTGCGGTGGTCGTCCACGCGATAAACCAGAGACAGATCCAACAAGTTCTGCCAATGCTCCAGCGTATCCTCGTACAGAATGTCCCATGCGCATTTCGCTTCGCGCAGGGTGTATTGAGACTCGACGAAGAAGGCCGCGACGTCAAGGAACATTTCCTTCTCTTTGTGGTCCAGCGAGTCGTAGCTCAGTTTCAACTGCGCCCACAGCTTCTCGTCTCCTGTCAGCTTCTCTGCCTCGGCGAGGCCCTGGAGAGTGTGCTTCCAGGTCTTCTCATCGTTGTTCCGGCCCAAGTACTTGCCCAGGATCTCCAGAGTCAGAGGCAAGCCCTCGCATTTCTGCACCACTTGATCCACGTATGGCCTCAAAGTGCTCGAAGGCTCCCTGCGGCCGGGGAAGGCGTAGCTCATGAACAAGGACTCTGCACTTTCGCCGTCCAGGAGTGGGACTTGGTAGATGCACACGTCGTCGAGCTTGTTCAGCAGGCTCTCGTGCCGAGAAGTGACAATGTACCTGCTCTCGTCGACGCAGCTTTCACGGGCGATGTCGTTCAGGATCTGCACGTCGTGCTCGTTGGCGACGTCGTCCAGCACGAGAATGAGCTTCTTTTCCTGGATCTGCTTCCACTCGCCTTCCACATCGGCCAGCGACATCGGCTGGCCTCTGTGGTGCATGTGCGTCTTCACTCTCGTCCTCAGCTCCTCGGCTTTGCCATCGATGAGCTTCGCGTCCGACACGAAGCAGCTGTACTCGAATTTCGGACTCAGTTTATTGAACAACAGCTTCGCCAGCGTGGTTTTCCCGGCCCCGCCCATCCCCCACAGACCCAAGATGGCATTGGTCTGCATCACCTCGGGGATGACCGACTCCACCAGAGTGTACACGCCGACTGCCTTCTGGTCTAACTTTTGCAGATTTTCTGGAGGTAGCTGTTTCATCTGCCGGTGCCAAAACGAGACAATTTCAGGAGCTCAATTTCGGGACATCGAGTCAGACGATTTTTGGATACAAATTTGGAAGGATGATCTTCTACATCGGTGCAGGGAGAGTGAGATTCCCCCTTCATCTTGCAGTTCTTACGAGACCAAGTGAAGACGTGACGTGATCTGAAGGCTCTGCTGGAATGCAAACGAGACATGTTCTGGCACCCCTCGGATTGAAGCGGAGCTGTTGGAAGTCGTTGTTAGAATTTCATACCTTTGCAACCAAGATGTCGGTGTACCTACCTTGGATGTCATCCTGTCCACTTTTCCGTTTTCATGCTGCACAGGACGCTCTTCATCGACGATACCGTTCTCGTTCGCCATCTTCTCACCTGCGATAGGGGTCGCAACGATTGTATCAGGGAGCTTATCATCCTCGACGACTGCGCTTGCAAAGCATCTGACTTTCTTAGATCTACGGGCAGATACGAGATAAGAAACATCGAATTTACTCTTTATGCCAAAAGAAGGATAGTCATGCAGCTCCAGGACTTTACAAAACTGGACACAGACGATGAAATTGTTCGGATCGGCCAATGCTACTGAAGCTTCATATGCAGACTGCGAAAATTGATCTTGAGATCGAGAATCCTGAAAGCACTAAAGACTGATCTGCCGTTGATACAGATGATTTGCCAGTGACGTAGCGTCGATCAACTTTGTTACTCGTTCTCGGGCTCTGCTGGTACGCAGAGGGATTGAAGTGGGTCCGATCGCTGGAGCATCAGCATGAACGAACTTGCTCGGGGTTGGCTATGTGAAATTCCATGTTGGGACTCTGGAGATGTATCCAGGAAGAATAAATTTCTAGAGAATGGTCGGAGATGGCAGTGATTCAGTACCTGAACAGGTAAGGTACAGTCGACACCTTCAAGCAGATTCGCCTCCAGATCGCGAAATCGGACAAATTGTGGGATGCACCGATCACCTCTGCGGGAGGTTGAAATGACTGCTATCGACAGAAACGCTATCTCTCATGTCCTTGAAAAACGATGACACACAATCCACACGAAAGAAACAATCCAAAACCTGAAAAACACAGCCGGACATTGGATGTCGATAAGATTTGCTAACAACTCTACGAGAGTAAATCTCAAGAAGAGGGATTAAACTCCAATGCCGACCAGGACAAGTGAACACGAGTTCGAATTTTTTTTTTCCCCTAGACGGCACGGTACGTAGCCGTGGGAGATTAATCTCTAGGTATAGCTTATGGGCATCACCCTGAGACACTACGTCTTCAATGTCTGAGCGCAAGGGGTTGGGTTCCTGTGCTTAAAACACCCCCTGACTGTCGTCCAATGTTATTCCCCGTAGAAAAGGGCAGAAAAGAAGGCCACCATGCCAAAATAGGCTCTGAATCTTGCAGGTTTTACTTCTACCTGATATTTCCACACAGAATATAGGAACTTCCAGACAGTGCCAATCACATGTGATCCATCCACTTACTTCTTACCATCAGCTTTTCTTCTGAGAATGCAATACTTCCCTGCACAGGACAACTATCACACATCGGCAAGATGGGCCCACTTGAGAAGCATACTTTCACGACACATCGATGCTAATCATGATCTCCGTGTGAGTATATTATCCTGGTGCACGCGTACCAGACTTTTTCTCAAAAGATTAAGGGGATTCATGTTATTCTTCAGTTGCAGTTCAATGACCAAAGAGAAAGCTTGCAGCTAGAGGATGTCTGATGGGTCGACGGAACATCAAGCTGGATAACTTCGACCAGCATCCAGACCTTTAAGAGCTGTAGAAGCTATGCTCATGACCTGTGGGTCAGGCTTCCAAAAGAATCGCGATGGTGAATTGCTTCACACTAGTTGAGAATAAGCTGGAAAGCTTCTCTGTCACTAAAAGGACAACTTGGGTCCAGATTTCTGATTGTTTGCGTGGGCTATAACACTGATACTTTGCGTGTGCTGGGTGTCCAGAGATATCGGCAGAAAAATCGACAAAGAACTATTTACTGCTTATATGAGACACAGTGGCATTCTACTCAGACACTGAATATACGACATTTCAGTTGATGCGTCACGGTCATGATCATTACAGGTCACAGAGATTGCACAGGATCAGTGCCTGAAGCATAAACTAGTGACCGTAGAGACTGACTAAGAATAAGGACACAAGTTCATCAATCAGCTTGCCGTCAGTATCGATCCGTTCGAACGGCTGATGGAATCATCTCTAAAGGTTTTCCATGTCAATTGAGATGCAAAGATGTCAATATCTGTTTATCTGTTTATCTTACTTCTAGAAATCAGCTTCCTTCACCACGCGAGATTAAAGATGTGCCAAGGCGAGTAAACTTAAGACAAACGTCAATTTAAAAGGCTCTGTAAGAGCAGTAGCTTCTTCAATAATTTCTTCTTGCTTCAGCTCGAAGTTGTCTCGCCTTTTGTATTCACAGTGTTAGATCCACTTGAGTCTTGGTGTCGATATCTCGGCGGTCTAAGTGATGGAATGTACTCATAAAGTAACGCGATATGAAAATAATTACTGAAATTTACAATGATGTTATCCCCCCTAGATCCCGGAAGTCTCATCTTGCACCTTGTAATACTTCATGTCAGATTCTGCAGCTAATTCTAGCCTATCAGAAGAATTCAAACATGAAGCTTGTATGTAGACAACTGTAACCTTTGCATACGCTGATTTGCAGAGCAAGAACTCGGAAGAACAGGAAAGAGGGTCACGGGCAACAGTGTTGCATCTTGGACACGCAAGCTGATCTCCAACGGAAAATGATGATGATGATGTCTCCCGTTTGTTTTGTTCCTTGTTCAGCTGGATGGGGTCTTGATGGTCTGTCCATCGTTTTGATATCCATTTGGCTCATCTCTCTTTTCCAGTGATGATAATCATCTGAAGGTTCATATCGTCGAGGTTAACGTGACTGCTGATCATAATGATTCTGTCCTTGAGCCGCTTGACTAGGAAAGCCAATAGCAGAAGACTTTGAGCTGCCTTGCATAATGCGTGGCATATATTCCTCCTTACATGTCGTTTCTCTACTGAGAAATTTCGAGTCTGACCTTCTCGTGTGAGAATGTCGAAAGGGCCAGGTTCTTATCAACATTGGTTCTTAGTGATGCTTAAAATCACATGACGAAAGGTCACAGGTGATAATTTCTAGTGGGGAGTCTCATGATACTGAAACCCTCCTGCATTTGGGTGCAGCCATGGTATTCCTCAATGAAATACATTACCTATTTTCCTGCTTTCCTTGCTGTCCTACCCGACTCTATGATGACACTACGTCTTCGGTTGTTCGATGAGGTCTGTGGGCCAAATAAGTTACCAAGTGGAATGCGGTCATTCCTGCCCCACAACTTTCTAGCTTGTCAAGTTTGCAAAGTATCTAGCAGATTACAGCATCCTTAGTTGGTTGTCAATTCCAGCGAAGGATACAGGTGATGATGACCCATACTTTGCTGCAAGTTTTCTCAGGTCTCGATGTCTCCTAGGTTTCAAGGGTCAAAGTATGCATGGTGCTGACTGATTGTTAATGGATCCATATAAAGCAGCAATGAAATCCGAGCTAATGAGAGAACAGAATGAAAAATTCTGTTCAGTTTTGCCTTGATATCTTTCAGAAATCTTTCTGACCTTGATGTCATTTATACCTATCCCAAGTAATAGATACTAACATGTCAATTTTGTTTCTATGATTTTATACTGAATGGCATCTTCCGTGATTAATAATGAAATTCATATTTTTAATTTGTGCTTCAGGCAAAGCAATATTATGTTGAAAAGCTTACACAAGTTTTTACACGAACCAGCCTTCGATCATGTACTGTACATGTTACGTTATACCAGAGCAACGGTGAGAGAGTATTCCTTAGCCACAAATAAAACCTTGACAGAAATCCCCAAACCAAATTAATAATTCCATGGACATAATTTCTGCTATATTTGCATATGAATTTCGAAGTGCGAATGTGTCAAAGAGTTTGGAATGAATGAGTGGAATTTCAAAGTCAGCGGTTAAGGCAACGGACCGAGAACCGAGCGCAAAGAGGAACCGAAACACAGACAGAGGGCTTGGAATATATCCAATCCCCGAAGGGAATTGAATATATTGCTTACTGGTCTGAAAAGCTAAATCAACGCGGTATGAGTCGGAAGTCAAGGATTCAGATTTGAATTTTTAGCTGTCAGTCTCCATCGGATGATTGTGTACGTGCCAGACTGAAGTCAACCGGTGGCACATGAACGTGTTTCCATCTCAGGATCCAAGGATAGCAATTATGCTTGTGACTCATGCATATTGATGTACTGTGCATTCAAAAAATTTATGTCGCCTCTTGTACAAATGGCAGCACTGACAGTCTTCATACAGTTACAGCATGTGAAGATATCAACGCCTTCGCTCACACCGATCGAAGACTAACTGCCAACCGCGGGCAAAAATGTTGATATTATTACACATGTCTAGCCGAAGAAGACATTCGTCTCACCAAATGAAGATGGAGCCGGAAGATCGAAATTAGTGCCGAGATCTCTTGCTCTCCTTTGAAGTCATTAAGGACCAGAGTTTTAGATTTGATTGCTGCCCACTCGCTTCCAGCAGAATCTATCTACAATGTACTAAGAAGAAATCGATGTGCCAATGACAGGGCCAGACGGAGAATTTATCCTCTAAGTAGTCATGATTCATACCATTCTTCGACTCTTGGAGAAAATTCACATTCGTCTTCAAGCTTTATATTAAAAGGTGAGCCGACGTTCTTGAGTATTGTTTATTCTGCAGAGACTTTAGTAAAGTCGTACAGTTGTCTATCATTCGCGTCCAGTATTATGCTGCTGCAATGCATTCACTGCTTCCACTAAGGGACTCTCCCTCGGTTTGGATGAAACTTGATAACGAGGACGAGATTGGGAGAAGAAGAATATGGACCTCCTGACTGAACTTACTGGAGAAAACAAGCGACCCTATCAGAAGACACCAACCGCCGAGAAACCCAATCCCGAAAGCTGGAAATGAGATCCACTTTTGGAGCTTTGAGGGACCCTTTCTTCGCTGAGCCCCGGCTGCGCCTGCTGCAGGATCTGGATTTGACGGCTCAGAGTCGGTCGCATATCCAAATATTGCAGGTTTCTAAGATACCCCCAGTCATCCGTCAGTTCTCCGCGGAGCTTGCTGAGTGACAGATCTACAGAGTAGAGTTCAGTACAGTTGATTAAAGACCGAGGGAAGGGACCGGTGAGATTGTTCGAGTCCAAGAACAGGAAAACGAGACTCGGTAAGTATTCCAGGATGTGTGGAATGTCACCGTCGAGAGAATTGCTTTGGAGTCTGAGTGAGCGGAGGTATCGGTCCGTTCAACGCGTTCATCGATAGGTTGATGATTCTGAATCTAGGCATCCTTCCGAGCGCCGTCGGTATGCCTCCACTGAGCTGATTGCTATGCAAGTACAGAGCAAAGGAGTGGGATCGCGAACGAGATAAATAAAGTACGATAAAAAAATAAAAAATGATTAATGCTAGAACTCACTATAGTTACAAACATGTTCATTGAAAGTTGTTCTCGCATTAGTGTCTGAATAAACTACCCACCTACATGATTTGGATAAATCTAGTAAAAGTCTTCATCACTATCTACGGTCATGTTCTATTCATTAGTCACAATAATTATAAGATTTATATATGGAACATTAGGCTTGGCAATACAGTTCAGTAGATCAGAGAAGATCACGATACTAGAGACGCGACGCTGGAGGGTGACTTGCAGAGTCGAATGATAGATGAAACGATACAATCATTTGAAAAATCGGTCTTGTCTCCGTTGTAGATGGAATCCAGCTGGAGAAGCTGCGTATGGCACACCAGGATTCTTTTGGAACTTCTGTGCCTCGTGTCTTCTGCAGTTCTTCCGAGTAATATATCCTGCGTGGTTGTGCAACAAAATCCGGTTCTAGAGCAATATCTAGTCGGCACTGATCGACATACAATTGGAGGTCGGATTTCATCGTCCCTTGACCCTGCTGATTCATCAAACATGCTCTCAGCGCTGTTGAGCTCCACGGGTCTAACGATTGGGATAAACGGGTATCCCAATCGTTCGCGGGCGATTGTGCTGAAAAACCTGTATTTCTGGCCCGCCTCTAGTATTTCACAGCTAATATCAGTGACATTAGCAAAGGTGTGGGAAGAAACTTCTTGATTGTATCAGGAAACAGTAGGCAGATTTTCCTCTGGAGGATTGTGTAGTGCTGTGGTTAGAAGGAGGGAATCTTTGAGCTGTTAGGTGAATGTGCTCGTGGAAGCTAGACGGAGCTTGGGGGGAACTTTCTCTGTGAAAACTGGACTAGTTCTACGGGCTAATGTTCGAAGCTGAATATACAAAGCTGCTGCAATGTTTTATTTTCAGTTCATCTTGCCGAAAAAGGTCCATCAGGGACAATATGGATTGCGGCGCAGTTGGAGCGGAAGCTCCGCAAGAACCAAGTCACAGAAACGAACATCAGTGTCTCTGTCGATTCAATTTTGTTCCCAGAAGTTCCCATTGCTTTCGATTGTCAGGGCATCTGCCTCTGGGAGTTGTGCGAATGTATTCTCGTAAAGTGAATAATCTTTTCCACGATTGTAGCGAGGCTTTAGTGAAAATCAAACAGGCATTTCATACGGGAGCGGTTGATCTTCCACCTGAGGCTGCAACATCACCTTTTCACTCAATCACTCCCCCAGAAACATTTGACTTGGATGAGTTCGAACCTCTCCCGGACAGAGAGATGCACTTGCTTCACTCTAATGGAGCGGTTGATCATCACGTGACCACCCGTGAACAGATTATTTTGCAAGATCCATTGGAGGATAGAAGCTACTTGGAATCGCAGTTCGGTGTGGATGAAAGGTTTCCAGAAGGTGATGTTCCACGAATGGGCATAGATTTTGACGAGGACTTACTGGACAAACCCTCTAGGGAGGCAAGTCCAGATGCTGTGACTTTACAAGATGAGGTTTTACGGGTAAATATGGGGGACGGCATGAACTATGACGAAATGGATAGGATGGAGCCCATGGATGTGGACGATGATCATCATGAAACTGGTACACATGCGCTCGGTATGGACATGGATTTGGATTATCAACCGGAGGCAGAAGGTATTGAGAACGGTGATATGAACAGAAGTATTGGTATGATTGAGGATTTGGAGCGTGATCGCCATTCTGAAGAGATCGAGCAGGACAATTTTGACCTTCAGTTGAACAAACCAGATGAGTTAGAACGTGCTATGCCTGGAACACTTGAAACTGAAGAATACGAAGGGAAGGGAGTGTTTGTCGAGGAGGCAGATAAAGAAGAGACTGTGGAGAAGCCAGGAATTGATGACCATGTTCAGGAGGTGGTCGAGGACGAGAGGGCTGGTTTAGAAGGTGAGGGGGAGACTTCTCTGGAGAGAGTTTGGAGAGGCAAGCGAAAGGAAAGAAATAACGACAAATCACTAGTTTCTGACTTTACAATTGAGATTGATTCAAGGCTGCTGTCTGCCCTTCTAACTGGTGTCAATCGAGCATTTCCATATATTTCTGTAGAAGATCTGGATATAGTCACACAAGAGATTCTGTTCTTTTCAGATTGGTAAATTCGACCAATTTCAATGTAGCACTGCAGGCATTGATGCTGCTCCATCCGCTGATGGTCAAGAAACAGGCCGTCAATGACCGTTTCTATCGAGCTTTGTATTCCGTCCTTCTGGTTGAAAGCGTTGCGAAGAAGTGTTGCGAAGAAGAAGAAGATGCGTTGCGAAGACATGGCTCTAAAATGTGATGTCGATGTTAGGCGCATGTGAGCTATAGCAAAGCGCTTGACTCGGCTGGCAATTCGGTAGCCACTAGAGTTTGCCACTAGAGTTTGCCCATGCTTCACTCTTTTTCATCTCAAAAATTATCAACCTGAATTCCACTCTTTGGAATTTGGTGCTAAATGAAGAAATCAAGACTACCGCCATGAGAAATAAATAAAATTGTCAGGGCAATAATTCAATGTCACGAAGATTAGTTGATGCACATGCCACTCAATTTCAACTAAAATTTGAAATATAACGTTCCAATATATAATATTGGATGTTATATGTGTGAAATATAACTAAAAATATTAAAAGAATAATTATAATTAATTTAGTTATGAATAATTCTAGATAATTGTAACTATGCTTAGCAATTATAAATAAACTTGGTTGAATACCTAGAGAAATTTTAGAAGATACGAGTGAGAATGAACCTAGAGTTTATAAATAGAGAAAAAAATCCTTGTTGAAAAACTTAGAGAGATTAGAATCAATTTGCATGAGTTGGCTACAAGCGTGATGAGAAAATAGCAAGATGTGCGAACAAAGGAAAATCCCTCCAAGAATTGGACTCCCAGCTTGCGTAGCTCAAATCTCGTAAGGGGAATGAATTAAAGAGAGTGATGAAGTAGAAAGATGTGCGAACAAAGGAAAATCCCTCCAAGAATCGGACTCCCAGCTTGCGTAGCTCAAATCTCGTAAGGGGAATGAATTAAAGAGAGTGATGAAGTAGAAGAATGAACTTACAGAGATATTAGAGAGTGCGGAATCAGCCCGTGGAAGATTGATCACAAATTGAAGTAATTTCTAGCTGAAATGCCTGTGTAGAAATACTCTCTGCGATAGATAGCGGAAGTATCTTCTTGCGAGCAGGAAGGTGGACACAGCGACGATGACGACAAGAGTGGTAGGGACGAGCAAAACCGAGATGGAGAAACGAAAGATTGAATAACGAGGGGATGCCAAGAAAAGCAAGAAAAACCAAAAGATGATTTATCCAAGGGGAGGATTTAGAAAAGAAGTGGAGACTTTTCCAAGGTTGTTTAAGGTTAGGATGAGACATCAGCGGTTGAACGGACTGCGAGGCTATGGCCTAAGACGGCCACGGGCCGTTAGAGACAGGACGGCGATTCAAAGGGATGGCCATCCCACTGCCATGCGAAAATAGCAGGTGCGGCGGATTGGAACTAATGGTCACCGCTGCCATGTGTCATCCGCTACGTGAGGGGTGATAGTACGACGGACTGCGGCTGCTGCGCAAGTGGCGTCTTCTCAGAGGGTGGAATATTTAGGTACTGCAGCTATGGGTCTAGCGTGGGATGGGGAGTCGGTAGGAGGGGATGTAGGAAATGAAGTGTCAGATGTCATTGTGTGAGTAAGTGTGCTGAGCTGCTATCCATGAATTGAGTTGCTGCTGGATACAAAGGGGGAAGAGTGAATTTATTTAGGAGAAGAGAGTGAAATTTTGGAACTGAGATGAGAGGGATTTGGGAACGAACTAGAGAGTAATTTTCGGAAATGAAGAGTAGAACTTTTAGTAAGTGACAATATTGGAATTTTGAAGACGAAGAGTAACGAGGAGAAAATGTGATTTCGGAAGTGAGAAGAGAATGATTTTGGATGTGGTAAAGAGTGGAATTTTTGAAATTGAAGAGAAAAGAATTTTGAAAGTGACATAGAGTGAAATTTTGGGTATGAGTAGATAGAGTAATTTTGGGGGTGAAGGGAGAGTGATTTTGAAAGTGAAAATAGAAAAGTTTTGGAAATGAAAGAGAGTGAAATTTGGCGAGTGAAGAGTGAATGATTTTGAAAGTGAAGAAAAAAGAATTTTGGAAGTGACTAAGAGTGAAATTTGGGGAGTGAAGAGTGAGTGATTTTGAAAGTGAAGAAAAAAGAATTTTGGAAGTGACTAAGAGTGAAATTTGGGGAGTGAAGAGTGAGTGATTTTGAAAGTGAAGAAAAAAGAATTTTGGAAGTGACTAAGAGTGAAATTTGGGAAGTGAAGAGTGAGTGATTTTGAAAGTGAAGAAAAAAGAATTTTGGAAGTGACTAAGAGTGAAATTTGGGGAGTGAAGAGTGAGTGATTTTGAGAGTGAAGAAAGAAAAATTTTGGAAGTGACTGAGAGTGGAATTTGGGGAGTGAAAAGTGAGTGATTTTGAAAGTGAAGAAAGAAAAATTTTGGAAGTGACGGAGAGCGGAATTTGGGGAGTGAAAAGTGAGTGATTTTGAAAGTGAAGAAAGAAAAATTTTGGAAGTGATTGAGAGTGGAATTTGGGGAGTGAAGAGTGAGTGATTTTGAAAGTGAAGAAAGAAAAATTTTGGAAGTGACTGAGAGTGGAATTTGGGGAGTGAAAAGTGAGTGATTTTGAAAGTGAAGAAAGAAAAATTTTGGCTGTCAAGAGAGTGGAATTTCCAAGGTGAAGTTATAAGAAATTTAGAAGTTGACAGAGAGTGGAATATTGGAAGTGACAAAGGAGGATCTTAAAGGGGACTGACATGGCAATTGGAAGTAAAAGCAAAGAGATTTTCAAAAACAGAGAAGAGATTTTCGCTAGGAGAGTTAAGATAATTTGGAGAGAACTAAGTGAGTATTAAAGTGACCTGTATTAGTAAAGCCGTGATAGCCAAGAGTAGAGAGTGTGATGACTTAAGTGTTAGTTCCAAACTATCCCTCCGACTATAACAACTATGGGGGAAACTATTAAGCCGAGAGATCTGCGCCTCACTCGTTTCTCAATGCCGCATAAGATGAACAATGAATAATAGCATTAGATCAAACATTGGTCTATGATATACGAGAAGGTTTTGCATAACCTGGGGCGGCACGCATAGAAAGTTAATAACGTTGTTGATCGCCTGTCATTAATCATCATTGAGAGAAGAACGACATATGTTATTTGCGACGTTTGCTTCATGACACTTTCAATGACAACACGTTTATCAAAAGCGTCGACCCCCATCCAATGCGTGGAAATCTAGCAGGTTAGAGATATTGACATGTTGGTTCCTTGCTGCTAAGACCGACGACTACAACCTCTAAGTGATATTGCTATCGCGTCATCTTGCTACAATGAATCTTGGCAAGCGCATCGTGCAACGTCTCCATTGAATTCTCTATGAAACTGAGGTATTTCATAACAACAAGATAAATTGAATGATCGGTGTAACGCATGTGATAGCAATTGTACATCTGCTTATAGCCAACTCATGCATTTATCAACTGGAAAAGATGCTTTACGATAGCAATAGCGTCAAAGCTATTCTAGCTAATCACATTTTGCAATTGTCTAAAGACACTGATGCCCATACCCTTCAAGTGTTTGAAAATGGCAATTCTGACACGTCAACCGACGCCGTGTACTCAAATTACATTTAGAATTGTGAGTAAAGTACTCTTTGGTGATGGCGTTTCTATATCAATCTAATGTGCGGTAATCACATAGACGACCTTCAAAGTGTCCAATTTGATCGGTCATTCAATGTTAGAGAGAAATCCGCGTCTTATTTGCTTAATAACTACTATAGTATGGACAACAAGATGGAGTAGAATTTCGTAATTCACTTAAGAAATGTTTGCGTTGACAACAGCTCGTACCCATTCGTGAGTGTGGATAACATTGTCGTGAATCGCTCTCCGTCAGAAGCGCACAGTATCACACCACCACCAACATTGAAGTTTATAATGACACTCTCATACTTCCGGAGTGTAGGTTCTGAGAACATTGAGTTTGCCGATCGTGTACTGCATCAAGCATTTGGCGAGCTTTGAGTAAAATGTTTTGCTATCTTTGACTCTGTGTGCCGATTTCAAGTGGGACTTCAAACCTGCACATAGATCTTATGGGAGTATCATTTTTTGCACAAAGTGCATTTGCGTTTGTTTTATTCCTTTGAGGTATCACCCAATTGTCAATCTTGGACATACAATCACGGAAAATCAAGATTTCTTCTCTTACGCTTGGAGGTGATCAAGGTCATCACCAAAATGAGTTGCTACTTTCCTTTGTTATGTCCGTCAAAATGACCAACGCTACTAAAAATTTTGCCGGCGTCACTCATCTTTATTCTTGATCATTTAGAGTCTGACAATGGATTCAAAAATACCACGGTTACCTTGTTGCACGGATTGTTAATAATTGTTGTGGAGTGAGGAGTAAGCCTAGGCAAGGTAGGGTAAAAGGTAACCAGGTAAGCCATGGGACTCTACCTTTACCCAACCTTTTACCTTATACGTAGCACTATGGTCTACCTTTACCCTTTTCCTTTACCTCAGGATAATTACCCAGTTACCCGTCAATTGTTGGGCCTCATGCGAAAGACTCTATGATTTCCTCGGGTTTTGATCCCGCTGATTGAGTCAGGGCCTACTTTCAGTCCAATCTTGAAGTTTCAAACTCACTTCCTAATCTCATCTCCCGATCATGTGCTTTTTAACCATTCCCGCAAGATAATGTACAATGATAATTCAAAGGTATTCAAAGAAGGTTGTTCCCTCCTATGAGAATCACAAATGTGTGAGTAATGTATTTAGATGCTTGTTAACGTGATCAAAGTAGCTCATGTAATCAGCAGTCAAGAAAGAGCGGAAACTTTGACATGTTCTTGAATTATACTCCAAGTTTGAACCTATCAGCTCGACAACCGTGTTGCCCTTCGTACGGGACAAACCTTCCACTTCTCCCATTCCTGCAACAACAACCTCTGAATTCATATGAACCCAAATTATTGCGGCTGGAATTCCAATTAGATACAAAGATACTACAAGACCGAAACCTAAAATTTGGTTAGTCTGATCGTCAAATTGCAGGTTGTCCGACATTGTGGTTCTCATTGGCGATCCATCACATCTAGACTTGACATGTCTGCTTAGTATATTTCAAAATGCGATGAAAACGTACGAGGAAAAGTATGAGATCAATTCTTTCGAGCGATGAGAATGGATAGCTCCATGCACTTACTCCTCCTCTTCTTCTTTTTTGATCATTCTTCTGCATAAGATCATGCTTCCTCGATGGATCATCTTCAAATGTGCACGACACCAGAACTGAGTCCAAAATCGACGTGGTCAAACTGCGTCCAATGCACTTTGTTCATTCCAACGAACGTGGTAGACCGCGGTCTTCAACTTCGAAGAAGAGACTGATAGTGCGAACGGGCCATCGGTATTACAATGCGGGACCCGGGAATATTAACCACACTTGAGGGTACAGGAGTAGCTGCACCTAATCTAACTGCAGTAAAGTTCGGGTCTCATGTTCGTGACGAAAATAGAATAATAATACAAATACTCCCTTGGAGTTACCTGTGTAAAAGAATGTTCACGTTGTTTTCCCGGGTAACCCACGAGGCTATACCTTTACCCTACTCTATAGCCTCACGTATTAACTTTATAAGTGTAAAAGGTAATGTAAGCCTAAAGGGTTACCTTGCGTTGCCGAGGGTTAGTGAGGAGTACCCTCGCTCGTATTCCACAAAGACCATTGGCTAGAAGCATGGCACCCCCAAGTTAACGAGTAATTATCCTGGTAACGGGTAAATATATCAGCACTAACTTTACTCGACACTCTACATTACCCGTTGGTTACCTTTACACATTTAACCCTAACTACTACCTTTTAGCCGTCAATAAAAGATATTGTACTTTAATTTGATGAGGCCTAAAAGCAACTATTACATCCGATGTCACGCGTCCATGAGGCCGGAACCTATTCTTTGTATACGGCACTTACACTCTGAACGATAAGAACTAAAACTCGCAGATATCCAACCCTAGTCCTACAAGCGTAGTTGGAGCCAGCTGACGGTTAACTCTGTTGGATGAAGGGAGCCGAAGCAAATTTAATCGAGTTGGAGAAAGAGAAACTTCGGCGCCAATTCGTGATGATGATGGGGTTCTGAACTTTTCCATGTTGCATCTCTTCATGGTCGTCAATAATCTACTTATTATTTTTCTCCATAGTTGTTGTCGTATGTATGACTACGGGACGACTAGGACTGAAAAGTCGTAGTCGTACGAAGTCCTCATCGTACAATATGGGCCACAGAGGATTACAAAACACGCGAACCACAAATAAACAAAGCCTTGATGTGGTTCGCGAATCAAAGCTTTGCTTTTTTTGGTTCGCGCAATTCAGGATTTCGAAAAAGATCCGAACGATGACTCTTCTAGAGCAAGCTGAACGGGAATCAGGGAAGGAGTGCCACTATTCTCTGCGACGACGGTCCCAGAGATTCCATGATTCCTTCATACAATTCGTATTCTGATCTTGTAATTTGATGGCTGGGCTTCTTGATATGTAGCGAATTTTGTGCGGAGCTCCTCTCAATCACAGAAGTTTAAGGGCAATGTGCACCATCAGCGCTGGACATCGCTACCCGTAGGCAGGATGATGACACAATCCGAAGATGGTAGTCTAGGGCATAAATCGATCGGGACAAATATTTGCGAGGAGAAATGGGTTTTCAGAGAAATGTGTCGTCAGGCCCTGGATAGAAATTCCGTCACTGAAGACTCAACAAAGGCATAAATCTGCAGAATTATCAGGAATCGTCGTCCGTGCATCATCAAGGAAAAATCTTGAACTAAGAGACAGCTGAAAACATTGCAGCGAGTGAAAATTGAAGAGGACCCGAAGACGAAAAAATCGAGTACCCTCGAGTACCCTCGAAGAGCACACTGACCGAGGTGCAGAGCTTCAAGAGCAGTGCATAGTATTATTTCGTCCCGTCCCGACCAACTACATTTCTAGGCTGATAAGACCACGGAGGATTCTCTCTCGAATAAATGACGGGGTACAAATTGAATGAGGAATCACCGAAGCCAAGAGAATGTTCAGTCAGGCGGAAGCTGAGCGATGGTGCTGCCGGGGTGGTCCTGGTACGACGACCAAAGCTCGCTATCAGAGATTTCTCTTTTTGGCCTACTCTGCCGAAAACTCAAGCAAAGACACAGCTCGAAAAAACTTTGGATCGACGATCCGCGTCTAGCCTGAAGGACCCCTCCCTTGATCGGCAATCGGACCACGTGGGCAACGACATGAAGGGGTGATCAAAACAAAGCAAGCTCTGAAAAGTCGACTCGAGCAGACATATCAAAACCTATTTTTGGCGCTGGTTGGGATGAGATCGAAACGATGACGTTGTATGACTCGGAGGTTTTTGCACGCGCTAGATTACATCCCTCGCCAAGCAGATGATACAACGTACAATCGATATAAAATGAATTTACTTCGGGATTATCACTGGTGTTGACTTAGAGATTACCAGGTTTCAGGAATGAAGAGATTTGATTTCAGTCATTAATGAACTTCTTGTGAATAGTCTGATGGGCGCTTGGTATGAGCCATTTTTTTTTTCAACTACCCGGGGCCGATGGTATTATGATGTGTAAATTCTGAAATGTCAAATGCTTTAAATGTGTAATCTTATACGGGTATCGATCAAAATTCATGAAACATCGGTGAATATGTCTTTCCTGGAATTTTCCTGCCCTGATTGCACATGGGTACGTTTGGGTGGATGGAAACCAAATAAAAGATCTTAGTAACAGCTCGACAAGTCTTACGACAGCATAGCTGCCCAACTTAAAGGATCCAATTAAAACTCAAGAAGACTTGAAAGCTGTGAGAATAGTTTATGGATACGGCCGTCATTTCACGTGACGATACGAGAGGAAGCACTGAAATACTGTAGTTGAATGATCAAAGGGCCCAAATGCAGGGCCCTGCAAGTTTCCTAAAGGCTAATCGATCCTCTAGCTGAATTAATTTTTTTCCCAAAAGTCCTTCCTCATTGACCAGGTGTTCTGGAAGCCGTAAAGAGAAATAAACGCATGGCCGTAGCTTGCCTCGACCCTAAAGTCGTCGCGAATGAGTGGCGCACAAACTGTTTGATTCGACAGCCGACCAATTGTACAAAAGTACTCCTCAGGCCCCTCAGGATTTGAATTGAACATCAACACGCTCTCAGGTTTTGACTTGCACCTCATCCTACGATTATATCGCATCACAGTCGAGAATCCTCAACAATTGGCACTAATCGGCAGTCGAATGCACTCTACCTAACTGCATTACAATTGAAGCTTTCGTGGAAGCTCTATGCTCTCGAATTTTGAGACTCACCGGAAAAAATTTTCGTAAAATATGTGTCTGAGCACGAGGAAATGTGAACGTAGAAAGAGCCACGATCCGCTCGCTACAGGTGGCTGTCATCTCGAAAGAAATCAGGTTCGAGGGGCTTTGAAAGATTGGACGATGAGAGGCTGATGTTCGAATGTCTGATCGCCGAGATCGGCATGATTTCATTTGCTTGCATGTATGCATTGTCGTAGGCCCGCAGAATTTGCTCCGCGTCTTGCTCCATCCGCGAACCCAGCTTTCTTAGCCTGTAACGGCGCCAGGAGATTTGGATGAAAGTGGCTGCCCATGTTCGCCATTGATGCGAGAGGTACTTGAAAGTGTGCTGCAATTTCTTGCTATGCAGCATTCTGAACTGTCCGGCCACGAATCTGAGGTCCTTGGCCGAGAGAGAGAAGGCCTCCACCACTCCCAGAGCCATGATAGTCCGGGTCGAAGAAGGCAAGGTCTTCTCGTGCTGCGATTCCAAAGCCCAAGTGAGCAGCTGCTCCCCGCAGAAATCCCCGGGCCCGAGCGAGTAGCGGCTCAGAAATCCTGTCCGGCCTCCGTTGGTCGTCATGCTGTCGAGGTGCCCCCGAATTATGAACGTCATTTCCACGACCGGATCGCCTTCCTGCACGAGGTACGAGCCCTCGGTGTGCAGCGCCGGTTGCAGGACCTCGCAGATCGCATCGAGCAGCCGCTCGTCCATCTGATTGAACAGCTCCACTCGCTTCAAGAGCCCCAAGCACAGATGGCGCTTGATGTCTCTACGAAGATCGTTCGGCAAGCTCCGCAGAAGCGCTTGCTCATCCACGCCCTGGGTTTCCAACCATTTGTACTGCTCGTACCGCCTGACTCGATTTCTGAGTTCTCCCGGCAGCCGCCGATGGTTCATCCATTCTTCCGTATCTCTACGCTTCACTCTCATCTCGTCGACCCGGATGCCAGCTGACAATATGTACTTCTGCACATTGCCTATGAGCAAAGCGAAGAGGAGCAGGCCGGAGATGAAGATGATGATGGCGAACAATACCTCCCAGGTGTAAGTGCTGACCTTGAATCCCTGGCCCAGCGAGCTCAGACCATTGAGCCCGAACCACAGGCAGTAAAAGTATTTGGGAACGAAATTGAGTCCGGAAGTGATATTATTCTCCATAGCCAAGGAGTAGAGGCCGAAGTTGAAAGGCATGCTAGTCGGCTCGCCCGAGTTGGCCACGCACTTGAACGGGATTTCCGTCCTGGACAGCCAATCTGCTCTCGGGCCCTTGAGCTCATCATTGAGCTGGCTCCGGCAGTTGAAAAACCTCTTGTTGCAGAAGTCTTCATGCTCGCAGAAGCTCCTCCAGCACGTATCCTGTCGCTCTACTGTCAGAAGGTACCAGCAAGCTCCAATGACATGGCTGGCCAGCAAGTACAGCAGGAGGTTGTAAGCTGCGCCTGCCCACACCGTTTCCATGAACACTCCAGTGTCCTTGGACCTCACCATCTCGGAATTCTTCACGATGAAGAACATGCGAATCAGCCTGGGGACGTAGTGGAAGATCACCAAAAGGATCACGGCTATCTTGGTGTTGGCAATTCGGCTCGTTCTCAGAAACGGGAAGAACAACCACATCACCACCTGGGGAAGAGGAAGAATCACCACCAAGTCCACCCAGAATGCCGACTTTAGGTACCTGCGCGCGATCTCGTTCGTGTCTTCCACCAGCTCTCCGATGCCGAACACTCTGGAAGACGGCGCTACGAAGGCGGTCCGGAATTCCAGCCACATGTGGATCACGTAGACGAAGTCGATCAGCGTTCGGAGGACCGTCACAGCGATGGCCAGGTTCCGGTCGAGGTCGAAGCAGAGGTCGTTCATTTGCACCACGGGCACGTAGAAGAAGAGTGGGTCGAGGAAAATCGCCACCAGGCACGTGACGATGAACACTCTATTCCACAGCTGGTATTCTTTGGATCGAGGACTGATAATCACCTTCAACCATGAGGGCCTCCGGGGCCCGAATTCGACTGTAGGTGACCACCAACGTCTTAGACAAAACCATCTGCTCGATTCGTCCATCGGCCTTTGCTTCACGGCAGGCTCCGTCGCTTCCTCTAATCTGAATTCCGAGCTGCACGTCGATCCAAACCAGAAAATTTCCCTAGACGGCATTTCGATGCCGTGAACATCTTCCTGGACTCCGGGAAGTTTGCCTCCTGCTGGACGAAAGAATGCCTCCTTCATCCGGACGGCGCCTCGCTCCCCAACCTCGAATGCAGCCCTTTCGCCCGAGGTCCGATTGACAAACTGACAGTATCAATTCCAAGTCAATTCTTGTCAGCCAATTGATGCTATTTCTGGCCTTCGAGGACCGAATTCTTCACCAACCACCCACCACCGATAACCAGAGACTAGAAGTTTCACACAATCACCAGCCTCCCGGAGTCTTTATTCTGCATTTGTCTGATGTTCAAAGCCCGACCTCAGTCGCATATCACTGACAATTCTCTTCCTGTCTTGAGCAGGAGAGCTGAGCAGAAAAGCCGAGCACAGGCATGCCTGAGAGTTCTGAAAATTTCGGATTTCGGGAGTGAGGTGGTCCGGACAACTCGGCTCTCTCTGTGTTGCAGTCGACATCCATGTCTTTAGAAAGTAGACGAAGACGTTCGAGGAGTATGGGCTTCAGGCTCTGCTAGAAATTCATCTTGCACGCCAGAGCGGAAGCGCTAGATGAGCCTATAATACTGCACCGATCTCGACGAAGCCGGCACCAGATATTCTTCACCTCCTGAAAGTCGATGATTCTCTCAATGACGTCAACTCTGGAACCACCCTCCGATCATCTCCTGCAAAATCCTACTCTAATCTCCGCTCAGAATCTCTGGCTGCCGATTCTCATGATCCCTCCCTTTCGCAGGCCGCCGCTCGCATCCCCGCAGAACGTCCAGCCAGTGTTCTTCTCGACCTCAGTCCGCAAACGCAGGCCTGACGATGGCGATCAGTCACATCTTGGAATGCCAGTCTTCGTCTTTTTCCAACTTCTCTCCGAACGATTCACTCGTATATAGAAAGTTCCATTGACCGCGGGGCCCCATTGACGAACGTATCATGACATGGTGGCCCACCATGTAGATTGAGAGAACTCGCAGAGGGGAATCCCAGAGCTCCATCGCTGCTCGCGATGGAGCTGTGTTTTGGTCGTATCATGGGAAGGCGAGTCTGGGGAAGACCAGACCTGGCGACTCAGTTTGACTCTTCAATGTTCTACGTCGCGTTGAATCCAAGAGCATCGGCACGAGCCAGAGGGGACGTTTCCTTAATGCCGTTGGGCTACAAACAAGAGACGAAATTGCTCCGACAGGAAGAAGAACCAGAAAGTCGTCTCCGAGCCGGACCCATTCTTGTCTTCATCTTCCAGGTGTCCAAATCATTTAATATTCTTGACCGAGCCGGCAGGTGCCTGGCTTGCGATCTTGTGATCTTATGATGCAAAACCGTGTCGGAGTCAAAAGACGATTGACAATATTACTCAGTAATGCGTGACATTGCTCATCCTTGTAAACGTGGTGCTGTCACCTTTCGCATCACTTATCGTAATCCAGTTTGGCGCAGTGCTATAGCCTTAAAGTACCACTAGCTCCTCGCCCTTTCATTTTGGAGGACTGCCACCATCCCTAGAGCAGATCACATCTACTTTACACAGCTTTGGGAGTTGATAAACCCAATACAGAGTAGATATCCGATGTAAGGAGTATAATCTTCCTTTTATTTGGTCTATCAGAGCTAATTGGTCACCGATTTCACGTCAGCGAAGACTTTTATGTAAGTGTTGTCAGAATTGCTTCGACCGCATTTCACAAAGAGGTAAAGGAACTACAGAATGAAAATTCGACTCGTCTTTCCCTTTTCTAGCTCTCGTCTACGTTCTGATTGGCTCTTGATTTTCGTAGCTACTACGATACGAATTCCAACAGTGATACCGTTCGTTCCGTGAAATGAATACTCAAAAGTTTTTTTGTTCTGCAAGTCTTAGTGCATAATATCTTTCGTTGAATCTGTAGACCTCCAGTGGAGTACATTCCAGGCACGAGCATGAGGGGAGCTCGATTTCGGAAGCTCTTCTTCCTGTACCTGGAACAGGATGTCCCTAAAGTTTCTTGAATAGATCAGATTCTATCATTGCTTGACCAATTGTTCTCAATGAATAGAGCTTCTTCACTTACACCACAAAGCATGCTGACGATAAGTCGCAAAACCTTTAGCAAAGGCAATCTCGTAAATTCCAAACCATCCATGGTGACATGTGAAATATCTTCAATGCCTGGAACATTCTGCGGCGGAATCTTTGCGAACCAGTACTAGTACTTTCCGTACTGATGTGAAATTCCTCCGTATGACCCCACTGGCAGCCGGCGGTCTGCTTTCAGAATCTTTGGGTTTCGTCATCTGCTTGAATTACGTCCTATTACTCGCTTGAAGCTGCATCCCATCTGAAAAAATGAAAGCAGACATTGCACCATATAGACTGTCTTCTTCGAGGCTGAAGCGCTCGTTACTGGCTTTGACATTTCTCAATCCGTTCATATTTCTTATTTTTTCATACAATAAAATTATACCTGCAATTTGGTGAGTCTAGGGCATCAGATAAATCTATGTTCCCAGAGTTACTGAGTATTGAAGCTTAGTGAATGAGATTATTCAACAGCAAGTGTACCTAGCACAATGCATGAGTGTAGTGTTTGATTTATGTTTAAGAATCTTGATCCATACCCGTATAAGATTACACATTTAACGAATTTGACATTTCAGAATTTACAAATTATAACACCATCGCCCCGGATATTTGCAAAAAAAATGGCTCTTAGCAAGCGCCAATTTCCCAAGAAACCATTCACAAGAAGCGCCAGACTATTCACAAGAAGTTCATTAATGACTGAAATCAAATTTCTTCATTCCTGAAACCTGGTCATCTCTAAGTCAACACCAGTGATAATCCCGAAATAAATTCATTTTATATTCGATTGTACGTTGCATCTGCTTGGCGAGGGATGTAATCTAGCGCGTGGAAGAACCTCTGAGTCATACAACGTCATCGTTTCGAGCTCATCCCAACCAGCGCCCGAAAATAGGTTTGATATCGTCTGCTCAGTCGACTTTCCAGAGCTTTCTTTGTTTTGATCACCCCTTCATCTCGTTGGCCGCGTGATCCGATTGCTGATCAAGGGAGGGGTCCTTCAGGCTAGACGCGGATCGTCGATCCAAAGTTTTTCGAGCTGTGCCTTTGCTTGAGTTTCCAGCAGAGTAGGCCAAAAAGAGAAATCTCTGATAGCGAGCTTTGGTCGTCGTACCAGGACCACCCCGGCAGCACCATGGCTCAGCTTCCGCCTGACTGAACATTGTCTTGGCTTCGGTGATTCCTCATGCAACTTGTACCCCGTTTTCGAATCTTCTCCATTCTCTTGAAGCTATGCACCTCGGTCAGTATGCTCTTCGATTCCTGTCTCGAGGGTACTCGATTTTTTCGTCTTCGGGTCCTCTTCAATTTTCACTGGCTGCAATGTTTTCAGCTGTGTCTTAGTTCAAGAAGGTTCCGTGATGCTGCGCGGACGACGATTCCCCATAATTTTGCAGATTTATGCCTTTGTTGGGTCTTCAGTGACGGAATTTCTATCCAGGGCCTGACGACGTAATACTCTGAAAACCCATTCCTCCTTGCAAATATTATGCCCTGGACTCCCATCTTTGAATTGTGTCATCATCCTGTGTACGGGTAGCAATGTCCAGCGCTGATGGTGCACATTGCCCTTAATCTTCTGTGATTGAGAGGAGTACTGCACAAAATTCGCTACATATGAAGAAGCCCAGCCATCAAATTACAAGAAGAGCAGAATACGAATTGTATCACGGAATCATGGTATCTCTGCGACAGTCGTTGCAGAGAATTTCTATCAAGACCTTAGGCATGTATGAAGAGAGATTCTATCTCGACGATGCAAGTTTTATTTTGATGACTCTACCTGGATCAGATAGATTTCCCAAGTCCATGCACCGACAGTACGTTGAGTAGGGAGGCCTTCGGAAGTTGGATATAAGCTTGCCTCAGGTAAGTCACAGGATCAAATTCAATTAAGAAAGTCTGCTTTGCTTATAACAAGGGCAACCAAGGCTTCATGCATCCCGTTTTTTTTCATTAGGCCTTCTATCGGAGAATGTATCCGAAGGAGCATAGTGCTGACCTTGTTTCAGTCTGACGGTATGGACCACCGGAACAACATCGATCGCTTGGATAGAACAGAGAGATTGAAAGCTCGATTCCCGAAATTTGTATTGTCAACCGTTGATTGGAAAGAAATTTGCATTCCTTCACTCTTTGTTTCTCCCTTTGGTGTCCATTGAGTGACTAGTTTCCTCCATGTAAATTTGATATATAAGTGATATGAAGACCCACCAATGCGTAGAAGGATAAAATCATCAGTAACAAAAATTTCAATGAATGTAATATTCGAAATACAGTGTTCTCTCCGATCGTGTTTGACAACCAATGATCAAACATGATGGTGTTTGATGTTTTGGTTTATTGCATACTTGCTATCAAGTCCTGAGTAGTATATAGTACTATAAATTGTGCTCCTTTTTACTCTATCTTGTGTTAAATAAGTATAGGTACATCTTCATCTTGCTTGCCATTTAAGAAGGTTGTTTTAACATCAAGCTTACGAATCTTTCATCTTTTGTTTGCACCTAAGGATAGTATTGTTCGTGTCGTGTGCCACTTTACCACCGAAGTAAAGGTATCAAAAAAAGTCTATATCCTCTAACTGTTTGTTTCCTCTAGCAACTACCCTAGCTTTAAGCCTCAAAAATTCTCCTGATGCTTCAACTTTGGTTTTATAAATCCACCTTGCAGTAATTGGAGTGATTCCAAGAGTCACTATGTCAACTATCTCCCATGTCTAGTTCTTGTTAACTGATTCAACCTCTTACAATTGCAGATCCTCAACCTGCATGTGCCACTGCCTATTGAAATGTGATTGGATCTTCACGTGTTGACAAACGTCCATAAATAATCTTTGTATCTAGAGTTTGAAAACCTTTTCTTTCATCGGTTTACGTTAAGTAGATACAAGACTTCTCTGTCTTCGTTCATCAACCCATAAAGTTAGAGAAGATTCAACTCCATGGTTTGTTGCTTTCGACTGTGTATTCCCTTCATCTACAAACTCGCCATCATTGCCGCTTGAATTCTGGACCTCAGTTATGTCTAAATTCGAAAGTGATGTTGAACTTGAGCTCAAGCTCAAGTTGTTTACTCAATTTCAACTTGTTTATCAAATAAACAAGTGCTTGGTATTACTTTCTCAACTTCAAACTCCTCAAAGATGTTTTTTAAGTTCAAGAAAATTGATAAACCCTTTCACCAAGAACAACGTTTCTAGTGATGATAACTTTTCTCCGTTTTGGATATTATACTCTATATGCTTTTGACTTACTGTCATAGCCAACCAACATACATAGTAGTGATTTACTGTTCATCTTCCTACGTTCTTCCTTTGGAATATGAACATAGACTATGCTTCCAAATATTCTAAGATGAGATACATTAGGGTTTCTTATCATGGAATATTTCAAACGGTGTCTTTCCATGATTTGCTTTGATTGTACTTATGTTCATTAGAAGAGTTGTTGTATTAACTGCTTCACTCAACAGAAACCCGGATAGTTGAGCTTCAAGTGATATTCTTTGAGTTTTTTTTTCATCATTCTGTTATGTTATTGTGCAATTGCATTCTACTGAGGTGTTAAAGGTTGTGTCAAATTTCTTGCAATGCCTTCAGTTTGCAAGTATGCTTCAAACTCCTTGGACATATACTCGCCTCCTCTGTCTGATCTCAAAGTCTTGATCTTCTTATCTGTTTGTCTCTCCATCATTGCTTTGAAGATTCAAAATTTGCTGTGGATTTCATTCTTTGCCTTCATGAAGTAAACAAACGTCATTCTTGAATAATCCTGAGTGAAAGCTATAAAATATCTACACTTGCTTAGTGAGGGAAACGGCAAAGGTCCAACTACATCTGTGTGAACTGCATCTAGTTATTTACTAGCTTTCTTGGTTGATGATCTAGGATATCTTTCTCATGATTTCTCACCAGCTTAACATGCTATGCAAATTTTATGGATATTATTTACTCGAGGCATTCCTACTACAGGGTTAGTGGCTAGTGGGTTACAAGTGGCTCAATCCATAGAAATTGATATGATCAAATCTGCGATGCCATAAGCTTGCATCTCTTGTTTTTGTCATGTTTTTTATCTCACCCGCTGATGAGTTGAACATGTAGAGTCCGCTACATTGATCTTGACTATCTGTAGCTATAACCTGCTTGTTAACCAAGTCGTCCATGATCCAGCAAAATTACTCTGCAAATAAGATAACATGGTCCTTATCTACAATTTTGCCTACTGAAATTAAATTTTTGTGCACATTAGGTAAATAGAGAATATTGTCAAGCTTTATTTCATAACTATCTGCTGAAACGTAAGCATTCCCACGTCCCTCAACTCTATACTGTTCTTCTCCAGCTACCATCATGGTAGCTTCATCAAATCTAATGCTTCCTTATTTACTATCACGTGGTTAGAAGCACTACTATCCATATACCACTTGTGCTTATGGTGATCGGTCAAATCACTATAATGTATTTTTTCTCTATGATGCATGATGGAGTTCATCGAATTGTGTCGCTCATCTGAAGGTCCTCCTCTAAGCTCTCTCTGTGAGCAGGTAGAAGCAAAGTGTGCTTCCTTGCCACACATCCACCAAGTAAGACTGTTACATTCACATTCTGTTGATATTGCTAGGGTCGTGAAACTCCGCTTCTTCCTCCCATGTATCGCCGATTACCGAATCGTCCATCAGTCCATTGAGAACTTCTTCCATATCCAGATTTTCTACCATATTCATGTCTCATTGGTGTACATTGCCATTGTAAAGCTAAGGCTTCATCTTCTTTTCTAAATTGCTCATTTCTCATCTCTTGTATGTGTCCTTCAATGAGAAATTTGGAAATAGTTTTTTCAAAGGAAGTAAGCTCTTACAAAGCAGCAATGCTTTGAATAACTCCTTTGTAAGATCGTGATAGTTCATATAGAACGATTGAAACCATAGTCTCTTCATGTGAAGTTTCTCCCTTCGATGACAACTTGTTCTTCAACTACTTTGCTTTCTAAATGTATTGTGTAATTGATACTCCCTTCATCATCTTGAGTGAGTTTAGTTGCTAGGACAAGAAAATTATTTGTCCTTGATCATCCGACTGGAAATTTCTCTCCAACACTTGTCAAACATCAGCCAGATCATCATTCTCAGTCACTAAATCCACAATATCATCACTTACCAACATTGTAATTGCTGCATGTGCTATGTTCTTCAATTTCATCAGCTGGATCTCATTCACAATTATGTCATTTATTGTGACAGTTGGGCTCCCCACTGTCTCAAGTTTGTTTGCATTCACTTCCCACAAGTCGAATTGTTTGGAAATGGAGCGCATCTTCAGTCACCAAAAGTGATAATTGGATTCTCCCACCAACTTGTTACTATCTCCTGGAATCATAATCTTTACATCTCCATCCATGATGAGGCAATTTGCACAATAAAAAAAAATTAAAATCTCACTTCTGAAAATAGTAGCAAAACTCATTATTTTCTTTATACTAGTGTCATCAACAAAACCTCACCTTAGAGAACAGGAGCATAGGTCATTATAATCTCTGCACTAGTGGTCTCAACTTCCGCTCTGTAATCATGTTTAGAATACATAGTAGCAGAACTCATTATTTTCTCTATACTAGTGTCATCAACAAAACCTCACCTTAGAGAAGAGGAGCATAGGTCACTATAATCTCTGCACTAGTGGTCTCAACTTCACTCTGTAACCATGTTTAAAATACAGCGTTCTCTCTAATTGAGCTCGTGTGTACTGTCAAAGTAGTTTCTTATATATAGGTTTCGGAAGTCTCGGGCCTCAACACCAAGAGGTCGTTAGTTGCCTAGTCACTACCTACTATGTTTATTATCTGCTACTAGAAAGCTGTGTGAGTCCCATCTCATGCTATACAGCGGTGGTAGTACCACGTCAAGTTTCAGGGAACGTATATTCTAACATGTAAGAGGGAATGTTTCCCTGCTCACGACTGACTTCAATGCATCCAAGGACAGCACATGCACAACTTTGTTATAACCAGTCAGGTCACCACTGTCATTTTATTCACTTGCACTGCTATCCTTGAGTTACTCCAAGTTGTTGTACCTATCCTGAAACTTGATCAAACTAGAGTTCTATCTCCTTGCATTATGTTTTTATGTCAGTGCTTTCAATTACATAACACAACATCAAAGGTTATTCATTACTTTTTGATCAAGTCACATGAAAGGAATCAACGCCTTGCCTAACAGTTGCCTTGCCTAACAATTCTTGATGGCGAAGTTTTCAATTCCTTACTAAAATATGTTTTCAGTGATCCAAAATTATAATTAGAGATAAAAATGATACACTTCAATTTATTTAATAATGCAATTGATAAAACTTAAAAATACATCTAAAAGTGCATTGTTCGTGTTAAAAACTCATCTTTTATGTCAATATAGAAAGAATAATATAAACACATATTCTTTCAAATGTTGATCTGAATACATATACATATATAGTCATAATATGGTGGCAAGTAATAAATTCTAATATCAATCATCTTTGTCTCCTACATATAGATCAAAAATTAAATTGAGGAATGTTAAATGCAGAAAAATATTTGTGAAGAAATAAAAATAAATTAGAAAAATAATGTAAATGGGTAATTATATTTTATTGTAATATATTATCTTTCAAGTACATTCAGTGCATATCTAGCAACTTCAAACACTCTTATAGACAAAAAAAATAAATACTTATGAACTCGTTTAGAAAATTCAATGAATCTTACAGGCAGAATGTTTTATATATATACCTACAAATCAAATTTCTGACCAAATATACATCGCAATATGTTAATTTATAATAATTTTCAATCACTTTAAAAATCATATGAATATCATATATCATCTTAGATTTTATTACTTGTTTGAACTTTAACGATGCTAGTGAAACTGATAAATCCTAGTCATGATTCTTTGTAATAAAATGAGTGTCAAAAATTCATGAAAAAATTGACGATAAAAACTTAAAATATGGCTATGATTGTGAAATTTCTAAAGAAATACATTGAGATTGAAATGTGTATAAGTATACATATCATTTGACTTTAAAAAATTAACGAGGATAAAAAAATTTGCACGTTTAAAAAATCAATAAAATAATCTGAAATATGAAAATATTTTATGATTGAAAAATGAAAATTAGTAAAAATTATATATACTAAAATCATATTCGCAAATCCTCTCCAAAACAAGAATTAATTTAGTTTAAAAGATCTTCATTAGGTTTTGCCAAATTCAAAATAAAATTTCTTTTATGAAACAAACCATCAGTGCGTTAATAATTTGTAACATACTATTTTAACTAATAACCTTATATTTTATATCAAATCTCAGAAGAGTCCAGAATATTTATAAGTAGATTGATTCATCAATTTACAATTAAAAACTTTACGAAGTTTTTTTCTATATTTGCATGGAGAGTTTTTAGTTTTTACGACATTAATTCAAGTTTTAAAAAATATAATTAGCTTTCATTTGATTTAATTAATTTATTTTAAGATATAATAACAAAATCATTGTTTGATTATTTGGTGACATGAATTTATACTTTTTGGATCTTTAAGAATTCAAATCAACATGTTGTTGACAAAATAACATTTAATATGCTTGATAATATGCTAAAAATCATCTACTTAAATGAAATCGACTCACTTTTATTTTATTAATGAGAATTATATTTAATAAATATTTATAATTTATTTATATAATAAATAAATTTCTTTCAATGATGTTATAGATATGAAAAAAATTGTCGATGAATGTCGTGTAATATCATGGATAAAGAAGATAAGTGTCGCGGATGTGATAGTAATAATGCCGATGTGGAGATTATATATAATAACCGAAGTCATGGACGCGACAATAGAAGTACCGGTGTGGAAATGACATACAATAGACAACTTTTGCGAACTTAGATCTTAGGTGGTGTCAACTTTTCAACTTAGATTTTTCTACTTGCGTACTATCAATATAACTAGAGAATATTGTAACATTGTTTCTCACTACTCTCAACACAAGTTGAAACTACATTTTCAGTATTAAAACTACTTCTAATTTTTTTGCTTTGAATGTCATCATGTCATAGTGCTATTATATCAAGTTTTCTTGCTTCGGGTGTTATTATTGCAAGTTTTCTTGTTTTGAGTGCTCTTATTTCTATTTTTCTTGTTTCAAATTTTGCTATTTTCAGTTTTTGAGATTGAATATTATTTCAATGAATGACGTTTCTAACATCTAGATGCCATGTTGCAACAACTACAACAAAAAAATGCCAACCTACAAAATGCCAGCTCTAAGTTGCTTTGCCCTCTAATGTATTTTCACAAGCGCCAAAAGAAGCTAAAGTAATCTTGCTAGAGAAGTTTGACAAAGATCATGCAAATTTGACTTGTGCTCTATCTCCAACCAATCAAATACTCAATAGAAAAAATATATGTAGAACTCATTGAATCCGTGCTCACCAAAACCGTGTTATCTTGATTTTTGTCTACATTCACTTCTAGCAAACTATAATTAATTATTGGAAAAATTCAAGAAGAATTTTAGAAAGAAATATTGAAACCTTATAGCAATAATTAAAATTTAAATAATGTAACAATCGCGCCGACCAAAAATTACATTACAAAATTTTTGAAGAACCCCAAACAACTTGTATGTCATTTGAAATAATATTGAAAATTGAATATATGAGTATGTCTCATAGATTAAAACAATAAGGCTCTCATCACTATGTTTTGATGATGATTCCGCAATGATATTAAAACCTTGTTGTTAAACTTGTCCAAAGCAACTACTTTTTCAGAAGTTATTATTCAAGCAATCCACTTTGACAACCTATCGGGAACTTTATAAGATATAAGATATACATGAACTTTATTCTGTATCTTTCAAAATCCAAATCTTTTGATTTAATTTTTGTTGTGTTGATCATTTGCTAAAGATGCTACATTTTGTGTCTTGCAACAAGACTATCACAATTTTAAAGAAACAGCACAATTTTTTAAAAAAATGTGTACAAATATCATAGAGTTTTTGACGACATTAATTTCGATAATGATATGCAATTTTTGTTCAAAATTTGACAATCTGTTTTCAAGATTTTACAAGTGAGAATCAATCTATCTTAAGCGTATCAACCTCAAACAGATGTACAAAACAAATGAATGAATCAGGTATTGAAGCAATTTTTAAGATATATCATCAAACACCATCATGAAAATTTGTTGGATATATTTCCAATTACAGATTTTGTCTACAACAATACATTTGACAAGTACATCTATCAAACTGCGTACTTTACAATTATCCACAAAAATCCACAAAGACATGAAGTCAAATCTTGTAGAAGATCAAAGAAAGCAAAGGTCAAAGGAAAATGAAAAAAATCTTGAAAGAAAATACAAACAATTTATTTTAAAACTAACTAAATCTAGCTTTTACGTTGCAATTTGAAGACTTGCCAACCGAGCAACAAACTGCACTTTTGTCATCTTAAATCTTTTTGTGTGAGTAAATAGTTAGACCTGCCATCATGTATAAAAATGTATCCAATGTTTTATGTTTCTTTACTTGAATCATACAGGGAGTCGACTATTCTGGTACGATACGAGGATCTTCGTCATCAATCAAGATTGAAGAAGAAGAAAACTTTCAATAAGTTTACATTTTTGACTCCCGCATCAATCAAAGTAGATTGAAATATCTTGCACAAGTAGCATGAAGTAAGCAAGCAAACTTGAAAACCTCTTGCTAATATTGCTAATGCTTCCAAAATGATCAAATGATTTCATCGTCAATACTCAGCAAACTTGAATACCATTGATATTTGTATCTAACAAGTCGGTATCAACATCAATACCAAATTAGACTGTAATCATGTGACTGTCACATGGACTTCTTGCAATTGATTAATAGTTTCTGTTTTGATAACAATCTATGATTCTTCGTTGCTTGAAGGAAATGATGTAACCGAGATGTAGTAGCACGGATGTTGAGGAGATGACATATAGTAGTTGACGTCAGGGATGTGACAATAGTAGTGACAGTGCAGAGATGACATACAATATCTACCTATTTCCAAATTCGGAGATGGTGCCAACTTTCCAGTTTTGAAGTTTTTTGATAGTGTTCTGGAAGTATAAATAGAGAGTCTCAAAACATTAACACTCATTTCGGTTGCATCTACTCTTCCAGTATCAATAGTACTTTCAGTTTTCTTTCTTCGGGCGTTACATTTTCCAGTTTTCTTATTTCAAGTATTGCTACGTCCAGCTTTGAAGCTTCAAGTGCATTCCGAGCTGTGTGTGAGTTGCCGTCTGCAACAATAAATGTGAATTTAGTAAGATTTCATATTATTATTTTTATGAATGAATTTAAAAATTTGAAATTTGAAATGAATCTTCAAAAAAACTGCTAGAGAGTCATAAAGAGAAGAAGATGTGCTAGTTAATGTGAAATGAAGATCTCCATACAAAATATCAAATGTGAAATTCAAAAACAACTCAATACATTTATGCATGAAATCAAAGTATCACAAAGATTTCGTCAAAATTAGAGATTTACAAAAATTGAAATAGGTATCGGTATTGAAAATATAACAATGATGACATTACACCTGGCAATTTTTTAAAGCACAGGGTGGCAGAAAAATTATTTGTGAACATAGGAGATAGAACAAAATCTTTAGTGAGAGAAATATTGCAAAGACAAACGGCAACCAATGCAATCAAATGATAATGAAAAAAACAAAAAAAACTTACTTGAATGATGGAAATATTCTTTAACCAGTTTTACATACAGTTTTAGAGATAAATATGGAGAATATTTGACATGAAGAGATAAAAAATGAAAAAAATAAGAGGTTTTTCACCCAAAAAATTAGATATTTATTAGAGTTAAAGTTAGAAGTGTAGTCTGAATTCAAAGGTGTATCTAGACAATTAAAATATTGTCATGAGAAATTTTATTTTAACAACAAAAACCTTACGAGTAGCATTTGTGCTAGACTCATAAAACTAACTGATTGGATTTGTTTTGAAAAAAATTTGGCTTTCAAGAGTAAAAAAAAGATGCCAAAATAGCAAGCAAATATAAAAAAATTACTATAATAACAAGTATCTTTGTAATGAAGGATTTTTTGATTTGAAAAACTTTTGATCTAATTTATTAGCAAAAAAGTTTGGATGTGAAAGCAAATTTGTGTGAAGTTTAGCCTTGATTGCATTGAAAAATTGGAATTTATGTTGAATTTTGTACATTAGACTTTGCAATTTGCTCTATGATACAAAAGAAGTTTTGTACTGGTAGAAATGACAATTTGGATTGAGGATTGGTCTGTTTACACGGGTGATACAAATGAATGGGTTTGAATTTATGTTACATAATTTGTCTAATATCAAGGTAAGGTTTAGTTTAGATAAAACTAAAAATCAAAAAATACAACTTGCACAAAGAGCTAAGAAGAGTAATTCCTAACCAAACTACTAGTCAGACTTATAGCATTTTTATGCACATGAGACACCGCTGTTCGCAAAAATTCTCTCCTAATGAATAAAAGTCCCAAATGTAAACAAACTTGGCAACACAAGAGTTAACAACATAAAATATTAGAATTTTTTTTTCTTTAGTTTTTACATAAGTCTTAGAACATGTTATAAATGCACTCGGATGTAATAAAATATACTTTGAATTTATTCTTTCAAACATAATAGATTTTTTTTTGACAAGAAAATTTAACATCTGGTGTGTGAAAATTTTCCATGCAATTTTTTTTAAAAATACTTATAGAATATTAAAAAAATTTCTCAACTAGCTAAATAACAAATTAGTGAAATAAAAATATTAATGAGAGCAAAAATCATAGTCACCATATGAAATAGAATATTAAATTTGTTTGAATGTATATAAATGCAAATTTATGAAACAGATCATGATTGTAAAATCACCACTGATAAAATTTCCAATACACTAAGTATAAAACCTAGTAATATGAGTCATCACATCCATTGTTTATGAATATGTGAAATCTCGCTACTTAACTCTCTTGGGTTCATACTCTTTCTTTGGATTATGGAGATAGTTTCTTGTGTTGTTTTTGTGTACTAAGTAAAAAATCTATAATTGAAGATTAAATCCTAAAAACATTCTAAATGTTGCATAGGCCGTTGGTGTTATGAACAATCCAATATCATTACAAAAGCAACAGTTTATAGTGAATCTTGTTTTCATAGTAAATTCTTGCTTTTGTAATCTAACACTTGGAGTAATCTACATGTTTTACTCTTTTCATGTTTCTCTCCAAGGAAGAATGCAAATACTGTAGATTGTTGTTAGTTCTCTTGTATTCAGTGCACTTTTATTTCTCTCCAAAAGATTAAGAAACAAAAAACAGCTTTTAGCTAGTTTTCTCCAATTATTTGAGTATTTTGCTAGTTAGTATCAAGTTATGTTGAAGTATGTTTCAATATTTGCAAACTTTCCAACAACTTACCAATATTAGTCACTGAAATTCTATTTTGATGAGAAAACGTTGGTAGCAATATTATGTTTCCATACGTGTCTCAGACATCATAACTATTATTGTTATGGGGAAGATATTTGTGAACATTAACTCAGATGAACAAAATGCTTGTTTGTCTTGAATACAATCGTCTCAAGTAGTCTGTATACAACGTACAAACACATCGTATGATAGATGATTCGTCTTATAAAGATTTGAAAGGGGAAACATAACATTCTTCTTGTGAAAATTTTAATTTTATTCATGAAAAAATTATAATTTTCTTAAATGAAAACTAAATATCTATGGTGTAATTAATTAGAAATAAATAATGATGGAATTGAATTCTAATTATACTGAAATTGAAATCATAGTAATTTTCATTATTAAACACACAAATGATATTAGAAAAACTGAAGAAAACACTTATTTTATCATGAATATAATTTTCACGTGTTAGATGAACAAAATAAATAGCCGAAGATACAAATGTAATCACTAAAATTATAATTTTCCATATTCAGTGAATGGCTTTTTCTAAACAGTAGAGACATAGCAAAGTTGACGGAGGTTGAATAATCAGGAGACAGGAATGTTTATTAGTGTTGCACGCTAAAGCATAGTAAAGGTAAACCTCATGAAATAGAATCTGGATCTCGACTCCGGTGATGACAACAGATGTCGCAGAGCTCGAACTCTTCGGCCCCTGCATCTATTGGTGCATGTCATGTCCACTGCAAGAGCATACACAGGGTTCGCTTACTATAGCTGTTGAGCTTGGAGCCTTGGACAGTGAGGACGTGGGCATTACGCTTGATCCTCGATACTGCTGCTAGTGTCTTTCACCTCGTTCGATCGATCGATCGACCGACCTTTATATGCGTCTGTTCTAGAAAGTTACATACCAGAAGCGGCGTCATGACTGAAATCTGATAATGAATTCCCGACATGACGATAAAGAATTCACAAACTCCCCCCGTCGGAACAATTTTTTGATCAGAGGGGCGAACACATGCTGGCTTAGAAGCTGCAATTAAGGTCGCCGTCTTGATTTGGGCTAATGGAGCTCTGGTCAGCGACGATAATCGAGATCTGATATCGGTCACGTCGCTGCTAAAGTGGGTTAGGACTTGAATGTCGTTGACCCCTGTTCCGAAAGCGATTCAAGCAAGCAGAGTGGATGAGGTCCTGCCACTCACCCTATCCCTCGGCCGTGCACGTGGCGGGGGAGAAATATCTGATCAGATCGCCAGCACGCAGCAGTCTCAATGAAGAAGATGTATCAGTTGAGATCTCTCTCAGATGACGGCACTGTGATGCTCCTCGCGGGTCATGATCGTTTTGTTCGTTGTCGGTTGCTTGAATCTCGTTCGTTATTTACTGGAAGCAAGCTCAGGTTCTCGTGATCGCATACCGAGCTCCAGATATTTACTCCCGGTTTACAGCCTGCAGTGAAAGTGTGAGGCCCCTTGAGCATCACGTGTTCGTCTGCCACAACGTGAGAGGTCAATAAGGCCGCTACAATAATGGAAAGGAATTCTGAGTTTCCGTTAAGGACTAGAAGTGGTCCTGCTAATTTCTTCTGCAGCAAGAAAGTGCAATCGTGAGGTTTTGGATTGTCAGAAGGTCCAAAGGTGTACAGAAACTGGAAGCGTGCGTTTTCGAGTTCGGGTGGTTTACGTGAGATATACTGGGGAAGTGCCGCACAATATGGTTATTATAGAGGCTTGCGCGAGAGATTTGGAAGCGTCTTCGAGCCACTTAAATCTAAAATATGTCGCGCTCCTTTTAAAGCGTCCTAATCATCTGGAGCTCACATGCAGCGGATGCACAGGATGCATCCGGAAGTTACTACAGAAATCTGATCGCTTGTCTCTCTGTGAGATCTATAAGAAAGAGTTGAGCACGAATCTCAGCTGCAGAGCTTCACAGATGTCAGAGTTCGCCGAGTAGAGAGTGGAATTGATATTGAAAATTCCCACAAACAAAAGGAAAAAAGTAAACTCCTCACGAGCAATTCCAACGAGTGGAAATCTCGATACCTGACATGAACATATAGAATCAAGCAATACAGGGCTCAATCTTCCGACATTCGGAGCTGGAAACTGCAAAAATTTACCAACGATGACGCTCATGGAGATTCTCGATTCGTATCGGGGTCGCTTCTTTTTCACATACTCGGGCCCATTACTTGTACTGTGTCTTGTGCAGCTGCTGTTTCTTTGCTGCTCAGCTGCTGACAGTACCGTGAATCCAAAGCCGCTAGCACCAGCATTTGTGATCTTGGGAGACTCCACAGTCGACGTGGGCGTGAACAACTATCTGGCGACGGTAATCAAATGTAACTGGGAACCTTACGGTCGGGACTTCGTGTACGGCAATCTCACGGGAAAGGCGACGGGCCGATTTTGCAATGGCAAGCTAATCTCCGATTTTCTAGGTACGAAATCAAGCCTTGAAGATCGATGTGATCGGAGAGTTGCGCATTCCAGCTCTAGATATGTATTTAAGTCACCTAGTGTGGCTTGCACCCCATGTAGATTTGTACTGGGGAATTGGAGCTTGCATCATCAGAGATCATGGAGAGATAACAAGTATTCGATACACCACGAAGTAATCTCCATGCCCCATCTGTACTAGGATAGACGATTTGTTCGTTAACAAACGACAGTTGTCGATGAGATGAAGATTAAAGAGCTTTATGGCGGAGCTGATACAAAGAACAGAATGCAGCTGTCTACGAACTCTCGTACAGTGCATGAGCATCGATGCAATGTCAGTATGCTGGTCAACGAGCTCTGTTCGACCGAAGCCTGCAAGAAAACGATGCAGATGACCAGCATATAGGACCTTTTATCGACACCATTGTGGATAGATCTTTCTGACGCTCTTTATTACCGTGAGCATTCAACTTCGACTGACGATTGTATTCATGTCAACATTATGGCAGCGGAAAAATTGGGTCTACCATACCCACTTCCACATGGTGATCCTTCAGCCAAAGGCACTAATATACTCCAAGGAATCAACACAGCTTCCTCAGGAACTGGCTGGTACGATGGAACTGCGGCCTTGTATGTAAGTTTTCTGAAGATCTCTGTCCTTTCCATTACTTCTTCTTCAGAAGCAAGAGCACAATCAGGTGAGAAGACTGGCTATCATCAGACCTCTTTGGATAGGTCAAGTCTTCGCATGATTGCGTGCCAAAGATCTATGGATTGAGAAATTGAAGTCAGGATGTTGATGAGTAGAGCAAACGATAGTAGACCACCATCGTTTGCTCTACCTTGTGGGGACGAGACTCTACGCATTTCACATGAATTCAATTGACGAGATTCTCTGAAAGTTTGATCCTGGTCCAGTACATCCACTTCGAATAATAAAAGTTCAAACGAAACTACAGAGATTTCGAGATTCCAATGGAGTGCACAACTATCAGTTAATGAGCATCGTTGATCGCATCCCTGCAGAATGTGGCCTCGTTGACGCAACAGTTAGAGTGGGTGAGAGAGTGGCAGCACGATCTTCTAGATGTTATTGGGATACAGGCTGCTGCTGCCGTGGTACAAGACGCTGTCTACATTGTAAGCACAGGAAGCAATGACTGGGTCAACAACTATTACAACAATCTCGACCTTCAAAGCCGGTACAGCAAGGCAGAATTTCGTGCGGTTCTACTCGACAATGTCACGAGAAACATTCAGGTACGTGTCTCAACCCTTTACGTTACCATTAAAGTATGAAAAGTTTCCAAAATGTCAACTGAATACAAGTCTACTACCAGCAGAATAATGGTTAGCTCTTGCTCCTTGGGTAAAGCTCATCTGATGAATTGGCACTCTTAAATTCACATCAGGATTCGCGGCAAGACTAGAGAAGCTATTACGTCCGTAAGATAAACTGTGTAGTTAGCCAAGTGCTCAAAAGTCGAGGCTAAAGCCTCGAAACTTCTGGCAGTAGTAGACCGGATGATAACGATTCTAAGCTGCAGAAGCAGAATTACGGTCCCTTTTGTGACTCATTAGATCACTTGCGTCTAACAGCGTTATTATAAGCGAATGAAGAGAAACGAGACGAAGATGGATAGCAGATGATGGTTTCGGCCAAGGTTCCTTGTTTTTCCAAGCTTCGTGGATTTTCAGTCCTTCAACTCAGCACATACTCTCTTATCCATAACGCGTTGTGAACAGCTAACAGGTAAATCTGTGGGTGTGATCAGGCTCTAAACCGAATCGGTGCTCAAAGGATCGCTATCGTCTCGCTACCGCCTCTAGGCTGCTTACCATCGCAGATCACAGCCAGAGGAAAGGGAGATCGAAGATGCGTGCAGTGGATGCAGGACGACGCCAAAACCTTCAATGACGAGATGAATGGCGTTATTTCCAAGTTGAAGACTAGTCTGTCTGGAACGACGATCGTTGTTCTCGACGCTTTCTCTCTCATTTTCGATGCCTTTTCCAATCCTTCAAAATATGGTAAGTTAAGAAAACTCAGTCCCAGATTCATAGAAACTCATGTTGATCCGCGCGTAATATACTCGTCTTGCCGGAATGGGCTGTGGGCTCTTAAAGCTTTTTTTACTGCCAGTCCATGTTTCAAATTTCCTGTCTCTCTGACGAACCACATCAGCACCACTGTCATTAGAAAAAGAGGTTGTTGAACAGTACAACGTAGAAATTCGAGGCGGTAAGCAGGGAATTAAATCAGCGATTCTTTCAGATCACTCCAGACATTGAAGTATTTTCGATTTCGAATAGATCTCGGATTCGATAGCTAAGACACAAATTGCTTTATAGACGAGAATCAATATGTTCGATAATTTCCTTTTGATTCCATCGCACAAGCTCTGATGGAAATAACGATGTCAGATGAGAATGAAATTGAGAATTATAACTCAGCTGGCCGATTAGCTGGTTACATGAAACCTCCGGCATCAATGAAATTCGTATAAGAAACTGAATTGCAATGTCTTACAGGTCTTTCTGAAACGGATAGAGGATGCTGCGGAACAGGACTGTATGAAACCGGAATATTCTGCACAGCTCTGAAGCATACTTGCGACGACGCCTCACAGTATCTCTTCTGGGACAGCTATCATCCTACAGAGTTCTTCAACAGACAGGCTGCAGATGTATTCTGGGATGTTCTCAAGCAAGAATTTAAGTTTGGCACTTCTTCGACACTTCAAGCCGAAGATAGACTTAAAGGCATCCGAGATGAATTGAGGTGAATACGTTTCTTGAAGCAGCTGCAAAATCAGAGCAAGTCGGTTCCGACTGCATTTATGTCTGCCTTCCACTTCGGAGTTGAAGTTGAGCCTTTGTTCACTTCCTGAATAAAAAAAATTTTGCTTCAGTGTGGACGTCGCCAGTCAATATCTAAAGCCCATTTTAGTGCAACAGATGTATCATGGGGTCTTGCCATCTTTTTTTGATTGTCTACCTGGCATCCGCTCTCATTGTCATGAACCTTTCGCTACAAGCCCATGCTAAGAGCTTTTAAGGCTACGAAACTCGTCACATATTACATGAAGAATATTAAATGGTCTGTGCACAACTAGCAAATGGGTAGACGAGAAGGGAAAACGTCATACATAAAAAATCGGCTGAAACGGCCGAACCTCTCAAAAGAATTGGCGGTACAAATATTTGAGCCAACATTTGTCATTCATTACGACCAGATTTTACCTTCTGTCTGACAAGATTCTAAAATTGACGATTTTGTTCATTGATAAGATTGCAAAGTAATGTAAGAAGTTGAACATTTTATTTCTCATTTGATTAGCTCACGTGATAAAAAAGGTAGTGAATGGGGGCAGTATTTGGATGTTGTTTGAGTTAAAAATATATTAGCTTTGTGGTACTTTGGTTGAAAACTGCACCCTCTTCTTGAGATGATACTGTAATTAATCAACTATAAGCCTTTGACTCTTTACACGACTCTTATTTAAAATCTGTGTCTAATTACGTATGACATTCATATACCATACGAAACGTGGTTTACGATTGAGTTTTTTGTATAGGAGGATGACATTCACAATCAAGTAGATAATCCATACACATAGTTGTAAGTTACAAACAATGAGCAGCGTTCTTCATGTGAAGATCAGATCAAGTTTTCACAAAGTTGCCAACTTAATTGTTGGATGCGTTTCCACAAGAAAACGATAATTTGAATCTATAATATCAACTATTCAATTACAAAATATGTTTCTAAAATCTGAATATATCTTTAGCATTTGCACAAGATCGATGACATGTTCGTAGCACAAAATTGGTGAAATTAATTATTACTTCTGATACATATTGCGTAATATTTGAATGTATATATTTCTATAATTTTCAACCATAAGAAAATTACAAACGAAACACTATCAGAATTATTACACTATTAGTATTATTATTATTGAAAATTATAATTACCTTACCATGAAATACGTTGAACTGTTTAAACTGGATATCCGATAATTGACATGAAAGCGGACCATATAATATCAACTTATATAAGTTTCAAATCCTAGTTGTTCAGATTTTACGTTATTATGTTAATAAAATCATCGATTTATGATGCAAAACCTCAAAAAAATATTTATTGGTATATGATATTTAAGGATTAGTTACTGATATATCATAAATTCAATCTGTATGACTAGAGTGTACTTGTAATATTATTAGGAGCACGTTTCAGAAATGTACATTTTAAAATTTTATTTAGAAGAAAAAGAAAGTAAAATTTGTAAAATCCAAAAAATGTATTTATCCCAGTTTCTGCACTGACAAATTTTAAAATTTTAATGACATGTAAAATACGATGACTTTTCACAGGCACATCAATCGGGCTTTTGCATTGGCACAATCATTTCATTTTAGAAACAGACCTCCACGTAAATTTTTGATGTCGTTTTCGTTTAGAGGTATCTCATGTTTTGAAATTAATCCAGGCCTTTTTATCAAGAGGAAGAAAGATAAATACTCTGATACTTAAAGAGAAACAATCACATCAGAAACGACTTCATTGATGTAGATTTTAGCGAATTGATTCAGCCTTTAAAATTTGAACTCGTGATTTTCATGTATGAAAACAATATCAAGGAATGTCAAGAAAACTGATAGCACTTTGACATATAGTAAAGAATTTAGTCCCCCAGCTCTTCCTTCATGATATTTAACATATCAAAGAAGGATCTTTCTTTCGGTCTCTTGAGGAAGGAGATCGTTGCACGCAACTGTGATAGACTGAACCTCTGCATTCTGGGTGTTAATAGAAATTCGGTCAGCTTGGATAAGGTATATGGAATTTGTCTTGTATTTCATAGCATGTATGTACGGAATCGTAAAACAGGAGTAAAGCAGGAAATTCGGATCTCATCTTCGACTTGAGATTTCTGCTTTCCCTTCCTACAGCCACCCTTCATATATTACTGTTCTGATAGATATGTCTACATACAGTATAGATCTTGTGATTCCATGAAATCAAGTGTCATGGATACATCAGTCGATAAATTTGGCTCTATCATGCTGTGCAGGTATCAGATTCCTGAGTTTGTAACAAAGTGCTCGCTGCGATCAATCGTCCTATTAACATTGCTGAACGCACTGGGGCTCTCCTTGCGGCTGAATTTGAAGTTATGGTGTTTCTTTCATTACAACATGAAGCATATAGTTCGTGTTCTTGTAGCTTAATCGAGTTGACCGTGGAAACATGAGGTATCAATATGCACTCGAATGATCTGATCAGTGTCGTTTCACATCGTCAGATGTGCTACGTCATATATGTGGTAATAGACCGACAGTCCCCTCAGAAGTCTGATCAACCTCCGCAACGCAGCGCTACTGGTGTCAATGTTGCGTCCACGTGAGCATCGAGGTGTGGATTTGCGCATTCGCATGCTTTTGGTTTGGCTTAAGTAAGTCGATTTCTGCTATGGTACATTGCAGCACCGACTTGCATGAGAGTTCTGCAATCTCCAACAGTACAGACCAAAGAAAATGCTCGAGTGTACACAGAATGCCCCTAACATTCACCCGAGTGCAGATCGACAAGACATTCGTGGAAAGTAGTGGTAAACGTTTCATAGACTTGGGATCTCTATTGGCCACTGCATGGCGAAGAAAATATCCCGCTGATTTACACGTCGAAATTCGTTCTTCTCGGGGATCTGATTCATGTCGAGATTGGGCTCAAACATTAACAGCATGGCACCGCACCGTCTTTTATGGAGACATTTCAAGGTTCGCGTCTGTTCAAAATCAGTTGTTATAATTTAGGTCTTGAATTACGCGTTCCTTCACCGAGACAACGGAAGCTGCGCGAAAAGGTTGTGATTATCAACCTTTTCGCGCAAATTTCAAATTATCAAATGTCGGAGAGATTCATCTGCAAGAGATACCTAGAAACAATGCCATGCTGCTATAATTTCCTCACGAGGGTAGTGAAATTTACCGGATCCAGTGCAGGACCGAGCTAAAGTCGATTGCTGATGGCCGCTCTACGACCTGCATTCGACATAATAAAAGGTAACTGTATCGTGTCTCAGCAACAACATCCGAGGTAAGATCGATTCTTACACCGGGCACAGAAGGGATTACACAGTCGAAAAACTCCTCGATCAGAGCAAGTGTACATAATTTGCAGTATAAGACCTTCGATGAAATCTCCAGCTTTGATAATTAGGATCTAAAAATTAGAAGCACATGTCATCATAGCAGACGCGATATATATGTCTTGCAGTTTCAGAATAGAGGCTTCTGATTGCAAAAACACGATTCGCGTTGTCTGTAAATTCTTGTGACGAATGATAGGAAAAAGCCACTTGTTTCTTAAGACCAATGCATGCCAGATTTGTATAAAATTCAAAGCCTCGACGATGAAGCTTCGAGAGGCAGTCGCTTCCTGAATTCAAAGGCAAAAAATCCGAATCGAAATCAGACTTGCCCTCGGCTGAGGTAAAAGAAGGAGGCGAAATTCCTGTGGAGATCGTAAGACGCCACAGAATCTGAGCGAAGACGAGGAGTACAAGACTGGTGAGCTGACACAGGAGGGCCCTGTGGGTCTCAAACATGGATCTGCGTGGACTTTACCGTGGGGGGACTTATAGTAGTGATAGCTCGGGCGGTCAGCCTCCAAACAATTTACCGAGGGGTCATGCGGCTCCAAAGACGACAAGACCCAGAAGACCGAGACCCATCGATGACGATGAGTCTGGCCCAGACGACGGCCCCTTGGCGTGGAAGACGACAGGCCCGAGAAGGCCACGATTACGGAGATATTACGAACAAGTAGTACGACCCACCATCCTCCCAGACATTACCCCAGACAGTTCAGAGAGATATCCGGGGTTGTACAGAAGCGCTATACAAGCGATTTTTATGATCGAAGACTCCGGAGAAACGATCAGACCTGGGCAGAGTCTGGACAACAACGTAACCGCGGGTTCACAACCAGCTGTTCAAATTTCAGAGCAAAGTCTCCAGAGGGTCCTGAACAAGATCGATTCTGGCGGAGCTCAGAGTGCTGCTGACAGAAAAGGTAAAGCGGTAGCACAGCAGACCGTGTCGAGGAAAAGAGGTCGCCCACGCAAGAATACAGTGCCCTCCTACGCTCTAGTAACTGTGCCGCCCCAAGCAGGAGCGGTAGCAGCGCAGGACGGAGCGGAATCAGACGACGAGCCACCGAAGAAAAGAAGAGGTCGCCCACCCAAGAATACAGCCCCCGTGAATTCAGTGCCTCCCGTGAATCCTACCGCACTAGCAGTTTGGCAGCCCCCAGCAGGAGCGGTAGCAGCGCAGAACCAGCCGGAAAAGAGGAAACCAGGTCGCCCACGCAAGAATCCAGTGCCCTCCTACGCTCTAGTAACTGTGCCGCCCCAAGCAGGAGGAGGTACAGGCGCAGCTCAGGCACAAGCAGGAGGAGGAACTGGCGCAGCCAGCTCCAGCCAGCTCCAGCTAGTTCCAAGTTCGGCCGATTTGGGTATGGGTCCCTTTTTATTACAAGCACAGAGGAGATCTGCCCGACAGAAAGCACAGTAAGTACGGAACCTTCGAACATTACAGCTTGTCCAGCATCATAGAGTCCACTTAGACGTGCTTCTACTGGGTCGCCTTCCTTTATTGTACTCTTCGCTCTTTGTTCACTGAGATCGCTTCAGATTGAACTGAAAGTCAGGAGTCAGAATATCAACTCAATGGTGAATCCATTTTTGGCTTTAGTAATCATCTTTATCATACTATGCAACGAGAACTGATCAAGCCTGCAACACAGTATAGTGTACTCAATAGATCGACAACAATTGTAGGATGTCATAGTCTAACTCGAAGAGGTGCATATTGTTATGACATCCTTTGCTTCTTTGGTTGATTCTGGTATTTTGACCTCGAACAGGGTAGTAAGGTACGACTACGTCACGACAGATACATCCCGACGTAAAGCCCGACCTCTGCAGTAAGACCCTAAACATAAAAAAACCCCCTAGTTACAAATATCTTACATGATTCACTCCCGTGACTATCTTGGCTGGTGTAGAGTGGCTTCTGTAGTATGCTACTCTTATACTGATGTGTTTCTTTTCTCTTACATACGATAGAGCAATAGGTTTTGTTTTGTGTGGCATCAAATTATAGTTGGTAACTATAATTTGAGGCACATTAACCCCTTTGTCTACTCAATAGGATTCGGGAATCATGAAAACTGGGCCGTTCGTATCTATCGGGTGGTTGAGTTAATGAAAAGTTTCCTGGGTAGTTGGAAAAACTTAATTCTCAAGTAGCACTCTCTCGTCTTGCTTCAACTTTCTTCCCACACTCTCCCTCCAGTCAGTCTCTTCATACTTGCTCAGCTTAGCGACTGCGCGCGGTCTGTAGTACAATAACATTTGCGTGGCAGATATTATTGTCTACGATTGAGTTTGTTCACTTGCAGTTCAACTTGTGACTAATATGTTGAGTTGGTGTGCTGGTCGCATTGAATGACGACTGCGCTCAAAGGGTAACTCTCCCAAACATCAATCCTACTCTGAACACGGAGGGACAATTTCGCAAACTCTTTGAGAAGGACGAACTCTGTGACTTATGTGGAAGAGGTCCCAGTTTGAATCTTGGAGAGTGGTACAACTGGTGCTGTTCTAAGAACAGTATTGACTGCGACTGCAAGGACTCTGCCAGGCAAGTTTCACTTCTTTCTATATTGTCGCTCATGCGACATTGATTGTAAGAACGTGCTACTTCAGATAGGATCCAGAGACGAGAACGAAGTCTCAACAGTGCTGAAGGAGATTAGAATCTTTATCTCATTCGAAAGCGATATGCTCTCCATGCGGCAGCTAGAGTTGTCAAATGTAAAGTATTCAAGAGCTCATACTGCGCAAGACTCTCAGAGCTCTGATAAAGTACGCAGATTTTGCAATCGTCATTCAATCGATGAAATAGAACCAAAAAAGCACTTCTGACCATATGACGTCTTTTCTTAAACCCATACAAGACTTTGTTTATTCTGACAATCATTACGCTAATCAAATACATTAAATAAATTAACTACCAAGCTCTAAATTTGATCCCGAGGAACACATAGTCTCATGTTTGGGTGCAGCTATGAGTCTAGGGAGAAGAAGGTATAAACTTTGCTGTAAAATCCTGCTGCAATCATTTGGCAAAAATAAAATCTTTCTACAATAAGTTGGAACATTGGTGCTTAATCGTGATTTACTTTACGATTCAACACCTGGAAATTTTCTGTAGAAGAGTGCAAACATCATCCCATGCTGTTCTATTGTAATGAGCAACGACCTAACTCCAACATAGAAAGGAACGTCAGAACGAAGCAGAATACTGTTACTCCGCCCGCAGTAATCGCAACATTAACGTTCTCCAATGCTGAGCTAGCTAGGTCCAATATCAGACGTGGTTACTACAGCATCTCTCTGGAAATGAATTCTCTAGTAAAAGTTTTAGAGATTTGCAAGTCACTGGGGCAGAAATGAAATCTGTACGAAACTGTCTGAGAAGTATATTCATAAACAATTGGCGCAACACGTATAACGACAGATCCTTGAGTTATAATAATTACACGTTAATACACTATAAACCTCCTGAGGTTTTGATGGAAAACTATGCATTTCTGGGATCTCCGAGCTTAGAATAATTCCATGGATCATACGGTTTACCTAAGAATGTTCTTTTTAACAAAAAACCTCGCCAAGCACAAGAAAATCTAGTTATATTTTGTAGCATCAGATTTCTTCATTATTTGCTGTGAACTTTCTGTCCTAGATTCTTTACTATCTAGCACAAAAAGGTACAGCAGTTTTAGGCTTATGGTACATAAACATACTGCATGGGTATTTTTTACATTCGGAATTTATGCTCACCAAGTAATATTTCCTGCAGAAAAATACAAGTTTTTATCCAACGCATGATAGATAATGGAGTATGGCCAAATGGGAGGTTGGCTTCAGGAAAAGTGCATGTCAAGTGTGGTCTCTGGAGTAATGAGGTACTTAATCTAAACTATCCGTATGTAATCATTCGTTGATTTCAGTTTTAGGTGTTATATTCTATTGCATGTGATTTATTGTTACTTTCATGCTTTATCTGCCGTCTTCTATCCACCTGTAACGTTTTCTTTTGGCGTTTATGGATACTGTCATGGGAGAGACGCTGAGATACCAAAAGGCAGGATTGCAATAAAACGATTTTCTGTTTGAGAGTGATTGAAAAGAACAAATCCCAGCCAAAGATATATAATGACTAGACATACGACCTCATGTAATGTGCTTTTTCATTTTTTGAGATCATAGACCGTTAATGTCCTGAGGATACTAGTCAAATTTTTGATGGAATTCAGGGTACATTAATATCATCGTTTATTCTCAAAATCTTTCTTTTCCATTCCTCTAGGTAACATGGGCTCACAGTATGCTGACTTCACGATCAAAAAAAAGTTTAACGAAGCTTCCGGAAGCCTTGGAGGCAGCTATGAGCAAGGTTTGACTAATAGATCCTTACGATATAGCTTCTTACCAATAGCATTTGTCAAGTACAGTACATCAAAATGAGCGAAGAATAGCTTACATTCTTTGGTCTTCTACTGTCTATAATTATCTTCAACCTACGATTACGTTTATCCTTCGTTATTCTTCGCTTTGGTAGAGCCGTATTCACAAAAGGTCAGTGAAGAACATTAATCTGTTCCAGGTCAACATCTGAGATTTTGACAGGTAACAATTTGTCAAAATCCGGTCAGGTTGTTGGTATAGTCAGAATTTTGAAAGTGTTGGTGATATAAAGACTCATCATTCCAGGCTCAAAATTCGGTAACTAGGGAATAATTTTCAATCCTAATTACATTATAATAGAGATTTTGTACATGAAGGTATGTCGAATACCTTCAGGTATGATGATACAACCATTACTATAGACTACGATATGTAGGAGATGAAATCATAGTCTTCCTTCGTATTAACATATATTCCACATAAGTTTCTCTGATCTCCATAATCTGTGTGAAATGTGGGTGGATGTTTCTGAATGACAGGTCTGCACAATCTGTCATAATCTGGGAGCTTCAGTCTCATGCATTCAAAGGCCCAATGGATGCACGGAAATCTACCACTATCCTTGTGCGGAATCAGTCAGCGTGGGGCCAAATTACATCCGCATTTGGACCGGTCCTTTCGTCAGAGATATAGATAAAATGATATGCCATGCCCATATCGACGAAGTTGAAAGGGACGAATTAGAAGCTGAACGGTAATTGTCTCAGACATCCCCCCAGCCGCTAGACAGTCTTTGATATGAGAAGAATAACGAAATCGGAGTTGTAACATCTGAAGTGTTAGTCTTACATCAATTCTAGACCCCCTTTTTACCAGAGGAGATAATTTCCACTAACATAGAAATTGTAAAGCCGGAAATCCTGATGGAAATTGTCATCCTCGTCGACGGATGCTTCGCTAATGTAATGACGTGATATTCTTCAGAAATGATTTGTTTCTCTAACCTCCAAACCCAGAATGTTGGACGTTTGATTGACGGCCCGTTAGTTTCATACAGTAGACTTAAGATGATATGAGTATTATGTCAACTCCTGAGATACATGAGGAAGATGAAACTTATCTGCACCGCGATGAAATTGATGTTGCATAGGTTTCTAATAGATATATTACTGTCGCAGAACTTTCCACCAGGGCAATGTCGCTGTCTTGGTGCCATTTCCTGGTGTTAGATTGCTGTCTCCGGACTTTTCCAATCAAGTGGAACCAACTCCTATACCAGTCTACAACGATGTAGATGACGAACCCGTACCACCGATACAATATGTCAGATATTTAAGGTGTGCTTCAGACCTCTGTCTACTTTTCGTCAGCACTTTGAATCAAGATATATAAACAATATCTTCCCCTCAATTTAAAGCAATCAAGTATTTCTAGATCCACCAATTAGATCATTCTAATGTAATTTCATCTCCTACAAATATTTCATTTCATGACGGTCTTTAAATAGAATTATCATACGTAGTCTTATAAATGAGTTGAGCCGTGCTGCATTTTATTTCAGAAATGAGCATAGTAGTTTTCAGATTTGTAGTAACGATAAATCTCTTCTAGAACAATCTCGAAACCTAGAAGTACTTGAGCTCTGCCACTCTACTTTACCATTGTAACTTCAACTTGCTATTTAAATTATTTAGATTTGATAACTGATATTAAATTTCTTATATCCGAGGTATTAACAGTGAGTTTAGTGTTGGTTCCTATCTATCTCATGTATTAACGGCAAGTGAACCGAGGAAGCTGGTCTGAGATGCCACCATAATGTCATAGATGTCACCAGGGGCTCATTGTAACATTGTGATCGATTTGTTGAAACAGTTTTAACGGCGTGGAAGTCAGAAATTTGAGTCCATATCCAAACCCTGACGGAACCCCAGTTCAAGAGATAGAAAACAGCATCTGTGGAAATTGTAGTAATTATGATAACGATGATCCCCACGTGGACGTCAATCGCCATGCCTATTGTCTCCAAAGGAAATTTCTCACAAGGTACACAGACCGACGACAAGATTGGCAAGGAGTGAATATGTTTGGACGACTTTGCTATACAAACGGGCTTCTTCAGGTACATTCTGGTCTATGAGTTCATGGTATCTGCCTAAACATGCACATCTTCACCCCTTCATAGAAATTTCGCTCGTCATTATAGCTGTCCGTTATCCTTCCCTTGCAATAACCAATACTGTGTTCAGCTTTATGCAAAAGAGAAAGAATTCTCATAGTTTTCTCTTCTCTAGAATATACAACTGACGAAAATGTTGCACATCCCTCAATCTCCCATAATAACTTGTTGCTAAAAAATTGTTTGAATATTTGAAAATTTAAAATGAAATGAAAAAAATCATCATCGACGTGGAAGCTCCGGGAGATCACTAACCAAAATCTGCACGAAATTCTAAATACGATCATGAATATAGGAAAGGATAGCATGATGAGATTAACTTCATATATGCTTCAATTTATTTCATTGACTCTAAAGCTGACAAGTGAGGTTAAGACTATGTTCAATACGAGAAAAGAAAGTCAATCTCAACGATTTCCGGCAAACACATAGTTTCTTGTAAATTTGATCCAGAAGTCAGAAGTTCCATTTAGAGAGAAGTGAGACAATTTCAAGAAGATCGTCGTCTGATTTTGCGAAGATAAGACACAGATAGGTGGATGACATGCTAATAAAACATTTTATCAGGACTCTAATATCCAGTCACTCCAGTAGCTGTATTCGCCTGTCTGATTTATAAGCTATAACGAAGTGTAATTCTCTTGATGTGCCTAGTCATGGGAATTTCTTCTGTCTTTTACATGTTCCAGTTGAGGGACTCGACGAGACCTGTGAGGGGCCAAGGTGTGCAGCCTTACCGACACAAAGACATCGTGGAGTGCTTTCATGCAATATGTGGATGTCTTGCCACCTGCCAGAACGGAGTATCACAGAGAGATCAAATGAAACGAGTTGAACTATACAGAACAGAGCATCATTTTTGGGGGGTTCGAGCTGCTGAAAGAATACCAAGGTGAGACAGAATTTTTTGGAACCGGTGGGTTGGGTTGAATATATCAGTGCTCAAATGATGTGCTTTTCTTCTAAGAAAATTTCCTCATGACTGCTGGCAGTCTTATACATTTATACCATAAACGCTTGAATTGCAAGTGTGTACAAATCTGAAGAGCATATGCAGTGAGGTCAGCTCGTGTGCTGTCTGTTTACACCAATTCAAACCAACACAGATGTATATCAGTCAATTATAATCCCTCAACCTTGGCTTAATTTTAAGTTATCACCCACATTATGCTTGATGTAGACATCGAGTCTCTTACTGATTGACAAGAACTCCAACGTGATCTTCAAGTTATGATGTTGTTGAACCTAAGCTTATATTATATTAAATTTTGTTCAATTGTGAAGATTTTTCTTTGATATTATTATCCAACTGCGATCACAACTTATAACTCTAGAGAATAAGCTGATAGATACAACTTTTTCTAATTCTGGATTTTATAGAGGAGCATTCATTATGGAATACGTTGGTGAGGTAATCTCTTCACAGGAGGCGTCTAGACGCGAGACTACATACGATAGCAGACTTTGCAGGTAAGAGAAGTCGGAAGCATTGAGAAATTGTGTCACTGCTGGGAATTCATAACAAATGACTTTTTTAGTAATACAGAATTTCCTAAATGTTAGTAACTTGGCAAAACAGATGAGTAATTATTTCAAAATAACACTGAAAAACCAAGCCAATGAGTATTCCAAGGCTTTCTTCTGAAGACTTTTGCTTTTTTTGAAAAGAAGTGCCTTGGTCAGAGGACTATGTTGCTACGGTTACAGAGTGTCAGTCTTATACATGAAGTGACGAGAAGTAGATGAAAGTTCATGCAAAATCATGAACTTTCATCCATTAAACAACAATATCAAAACTCACAAGAAGAGAAAACTAGCATGAAAGTCAGTAAGTAAGCATGGTTGCCACGTAGCATCTTATAAACTCAAAGTCACGAAAAAGATAACGTTTATAGAATTTATCAGATTATTATGATTTGAAGTCATCTGAAATTGAACTTATTCAGAATTCAGTTGCAGAAAGTCTTGAAAATTTTATTTCTAACCTCATGCTCTATATATATATATGCAAGTATTCACTTAATTAGACTAATATATTCTCAATACAGACTTCAATACAGACTACATGTTTTGAAAATATATTATACGTTGTATTTTAAAGTTTGAAATCCAATCATTTTACTACAGTTTGTTACTTGTGTCATTTTGTCTTTAAGTGATCAAAACAGATAAAGGTTTGTCTCCAAAGTATTCTCTATTCTCAATATATATATATATATGTATATATATATATATATATATATATATATATATATATATATATTTGCCAAGTCAGAAGCAACCTTCTAAATTTCACATAGTTTGAAAGTTACTGAATACTCCAAATACAATGGAAAGTAAATATTCAGAAATTCTGTTTGCAGTTATACTTTTGCGGTCGATCATTATCCTGAATTTAGGAGTCTGGAAGATCCACAAGTCTTGGTGATTGATGGTGAAAATATCGGCAATGTTTGTAAATATGTCAATCACAGGTAAGATAACGAAACCAATTTCGTTTCAAAATTTCACTTTGCAATCAATTTCTCCAACATAAACTGCAGAGATCAGAAGAAATAATGAACTCTAAACTTGTCCTTTTCATGCAAATTGAACGCCATATAGCCATATTACACATGAGTAGGATTTAAGTACAGAGATATAGATGCTCTTTTACCGTTATATTTTTTTCACTTTGAAAATTGATAATGATTTCGTTAAGTGATGATGAGATTCAGTCATTTATGTAGAAGTTTAGGCTTGGTTAAAATAAGAGTTCCGAGTGACCTTAGCTTCTCAAGAAAAAAATCAGCAAAAATGTCAGGGGTCATTCCTTTTTCATCATAGTTTTATTTCTACTCACCATTCTAACTTTATGATATTCCTTAGACATATGGTGATTTACTACGCAAAATATAGACAATTGATCTCATTGTACTCCATCATAGATTGGTTCTGCAGAATAAGATCTTATCCTGTTGAAATCTTCTATGTTGAGAGCGTGTCTATATCTCAGCTAGTTTCGACATAGTAAATTTGATTACATCCTCAGTCAAAATGAAAAATAATCTCTTTCCAACCCGTGCTGACCCTAAACAATATTTAAATTTGTTCTACAAGTTTTTTTCGTTTGAAAAAATTTGCTTTCTGATAGAAATTGCAGTTTACAATTATTTTGAATTTAAACGTCTGATTGCGAGTTCTTAAAAGCACAAAGTAGTCATTTTCAGGTTTAATCTATAAACTTCTCTTTAGCTTACATGTTTTGTTTCTGCTAGAAAGTCGTTTAGGTACTTTACTCGTTTTGGTAAGGACGATATTTCTTTGCTCATTGTACTTGCAAAATGAAAATTGATATATACGGACATAAATTCAAATAGAAGCAATAGTATGTCCTTGCTGGAAAGTCATGGGAGGGATAGATTTTGGAAAAGACGAAGTCAACATTCTAGGGGGGATATTACTGTTCGGCCCTTAGAGTAGTGTTCCTTCTCTTGGCTAATATACATCAGAGGATTTAAACCCTCAAAAAGCGGGGACGCAGCCTCTGCATGAGCTATGTTTGGATCTCCCAGTCGGATGTTAGTCCGTAATGAAACCGTACGATGTTTTCATTGAGAGGATCCAGCTCATCGATACTCGGATTTTCACCGGAAGTTTTCCGTTTGATTCCCGCAGCTGTTCAGGAAATGCAGAGATGTTCAGAGTATACACTAACCTACTGAATCTAGGATGCTATCACCTATGCCTCTTTGCTATTCAAGATATAAAACGTGGAGAAGAGATCTGTTATGACTACGGTTATGAGTTCAAAATATACCCAGATGATCCCAACCGGCTCAAGGATCCAAACAAAATCAGATGTCTTTGCAAAGCAGGACCCGACAAATGTAGAAAGTGGCTAAAATGATCAGCCCTTGACGTAATACAGTAACAACCGAGGAATGAGGTCCTCGAATCACGAGGACTTCTCGAGACACAGGAAGGGGACTACACCCTGTCTATTAAGTAAAGAAATACTAAGAGGCAATGAATCCAGTCTGTCCTGAACCGGTAATTTTGCAAGCCGAGAGACGCTCGTTTCTGGGAATCTGCAAACTAAAAAGACGGATCCCCTTGTGGGTGAATTTTAACTTGAAAGTGATGTGACGGTCAGCAGTTGCCCTTGACCTGAAAAAGCGGCAATAATGTTGAAATAGGAGACACCTCTACTAACTGACTTTCCTTATAGCGGAAGAAGGAATGGAGCCACAGCTTACCAGTGGGGCAGGTAGTGCTCTTCCAGAGGGTTGTAAGTGAACACTAACAACGGGAAAGCGTTTTCATTAGTTTCTTCGCCTTAGAGTTTCTAAAGTTCTTTGACTTTCATCTCTTCGTTAGCAAATGACTCCGTTTCTGAAAGTTGCAGCTCTTGCTGACTAGTCTATTGACATCACGTTGAGCGCAAATAAGAATTCAATCGAATCTCCTCCATGTTACAAAGAACAGATAAAACAAGGGGCGCAACTTTGGCAGAACGTAGTGGGTTCACTGGTCCTAAGCTGGATGGAACTCCTGAAACTTTGGTGTATTATTGGAAAGTAGAAGGCAAACAAAATTTGCGTTGTGTACTTCACTCTTGGATACAATATGTATAGAAGGTGGGATGTGTCCCGAAAGACAGTGCTCTGCTCTGCTCTGCTGTGCTCTGTCCAAACAAACATAGTGGAATACTACTGCAGCTCTAGGAATCCGGGTAGATTGTTCCTTTTGGATTTGAATCTACGCTTACTAGATCTAAACTTCAACTCTTCCAGCATTCAGCGAATTTGATGGCTCTTTCAATTCTAACCCCGACTTTCCAGAAAAGAGTGCAGTCGATTGATCTGCCCACAACATTATCAGTATAAAATTGTCTTGCTATGATTTTGGCGCATCCTAGTCGCGCAGAACCAGAATGCTGAATAATCTCGACCTCAACCCGTGGCCAGCTGCGCGGATATTGGGTTCTTCTTTTCCTGCTCCAGTAAAATCGGTGCAGACTAGTTTCGTACCAGGCATGCTTAGTGTCCAGGCCCTAGCTAGGCGTGTTGGCTGCGCTGGAGCTCGAGCGGGCATGAGAGCAATCCTCGCCCGACTCGAACGAATGAACCGGCAACCGCTTGAAAAATTCTCCAGATGGCAGAAAATGAGAGAAATACAGTCGAAGGTGCAGCATCTCTAGACAGGGACGGCGGGGGCGGCGCTGTTGGCCGCTTCGGCCCTGGCTTCCTCGGCTTCTCGTGCAGCATCTCGGTTCCACTTGATTCGCAGGAGGATCAGCGTGATGATGATGAAAGCCCAGTACGAGAAGTAGGCCGAGACAGTGCCGACCGAAGCCTCGTCACGCCAGCCAGTGACGGCATTGAGAAGCTTCCAGATGCCATTGTCCTCGTGGTGACAGCAGTGAAGAGACCAGACGAGCTTCTCGTTGTGGGTGTACTCCTCGAGCTCGTGGACGGCATTGGCGAACAAGCCCGCTGCGATCACCAGCAGAAGCAGAGTGGCGGCTCCGAGGAACCACTTGAAGGCCACGTTGTTGCCTCCTTTGTACAGAAAGTATCCGATGGCGCAACCGCAGATGGCTCCGGTGATTGCAGCGAGCGGGTACGCAGTGCCCGATCCTTCGAGCCCGATTCCTCCGAGGAAAATTACCGCCTCGACGCCCTCCCGGATGACGATCGTGAAGGGGATGAGAAAGAGCGCGTACTTGCTCCTCGTGCTCTGCAGCTGCCCGTACTGCTCGACGGTGTCGATCGTCACCTTCGTCAGCTTCTTCTCCCACTTCGCCCTCCATGTGTCGACTCTGATCATGGACAAGGCCATCAGAGTGATGAGAACCACAGCAATGAGGCTCAGAATCCCCTCCCACAGCATCTCGGTCTTATCCCAGGCATTTTTGGCCACGGTGTAGTAGAGAGACAGGAAAATTGCAGCCGCAGCCATCGACAGGGCCACGCCCACCACCACACCCATCCACACCTGCTTCTGCAGCTTCCAGCGGAACACCCTGTCCGCCACGACCTTGTTCAGAAGCGAGAGCATGACCGACAGAATGATCGACGCCTCCAGCGTCTCCCGGAAGAGAATGAAAAACGCCGGTACGCTGAAAACAGCCACCATCTTCTCGAGCTTTCGACGAATTCAGAGATTCTGGCTGCAGTTGCTGGCGCAGGTACACAATCCCAATCCTCGATTCACAGCGACAATGACATTCCGAGAGAGCGGTAAGCCTCCACTCGATCCCTGTCAAATCATGGACACGAAGGCTGCAGCAGCTATGGCACTGGCTGACTCGCTCAGACTCGGATGTCGCTGAGCTCGAGATAAGTTGGGCATATTCAAATCGTCGTGTTTATAGGCTTGCCAAACATAGCGAAGGACGAGAGATGACAGTGGCGGGGAGTTTTGATCCGCAGCAGTCGAGGAAAGGACAGCCCGCAGTGGACCTGGGTTTTCGCAGCGGAGTGTGTCGGCGCAAGGCCGACTCGCGCCCGGCACGCAGCGGGCGCGTGCTCTTGTCGCCCCATCGGGTGAGCCCGCAGAGCCTCCAGCTTTTCTGACAAAGTGCTCGGCCAATGGCGCGGCCCTCTCGCCACCATGCAACGCCTTCTCACGGCGTCGGTGGATCTCGGCCATGCATCCCGCAACTATCGGAACTCGTTCGTTATATGATGTAACTCCATGGATATAACTTATATGCATCGAATGTTTAACGCCCCATGGCAAATTGGATTTTCGAGGGTGAAGTGAAGACTCGATAATTCGATGTCTCTTTCCCATACCACATTTCGTTAATCTTTGCTTCATTTATTGGTAGTGCTTCTCGTGCTTCTTAATATTGTCTATTTTCCATATATCTAATTGTCTATTTCTGTGAAGTTCCCCCCATGTTTCGAACACTTTATCATCTGCTAAATTGAAGCTGAAATCATATATTCTCCGGCTGATCTTTGCTTAAGCTGATAGGCAAGTAACCACCTTTTTCGATCAGTGAGGGTAGACCAATAATGGATGTTCAGATTTGATTCAATTACGGTTCAGTCAATACACTTCAAATACCACTCGAGAGAAAACTGCTACCAACATTTTTGCTTATTTTTTAAAACGTTTCTATTTTCCGATCATTTCAAGTAGATCCATATATATGTTTTTAAAAACTCGTCAGATTTTTATTCAGTTTATTTTCTCGAAAGCTCAAATGAATCCATGAAAGCTTTCGAAACCAATCAATACAAAACTTCTGAATAGATGAAAATTAGTGAAATGGAGAATATATTTTCTAGAAGAATACTGCAGGTCAAAAGTCCAAGAGTAACATCGCTGAATCCGGTAGTCTCATTCGAGTAAATTACAGTATATCTATATGAAGATGGAAAGAATTTGAGGCAAGCCTCGCAGACTGAAGCAGCTGACGTTGAAATCAACAACCGAGTACGACTCTTGGCTCCGCACAGAGTCAGAAACCTTGACCACGGTTTGGGATCTTGAATGCCATAAAAGACAGAACTAAGAAGAGGAAGAGGTGATGCATTGTAATATCTCATACGAAGGATGGAGATTTGGATGGATGCGAGGCAATGGCGCTGTCTGCCCCTTGGACTCTGTTCCTGTCCGGATCCTGTCTGCCCAGATAGCACCCTCGACTTCGGAGCCTGTCCGAATTGCTTCTGTCCAGTTAAAGCTCGTTATTCTAGGAGCTATCCAACCGGGTCTTGTCCGCATCAGGCTTTACCTTTAGACGGAATCTGCAGATCAGCACACATTTGAGGAAACTGTGGCTCGACTTATCCTGTTCTCCGAAACTCTCGCCGACGAGAGCTGAGAAGGTGATGGCACCTTACGTCGGAGTGTCAAGAGAATGTTCAGATGAATCGCAGTGAGGCTGAACACTAGAATTTCTGTGCACTCTTGGCAGTTACCTCATTGAAAATCACCTCTGAAGCAACACAGGTCAATTTCGATCGACCGGCCCGGACGCAGCCTGCTTTGAGTATCGCCGTCCCGAAGAGCCCGTTGACTCTCAGTTTCATCATGGCGCTTCACGAGACGAAGAAATAGAGATCAACAACGATGACGAACTCGCTGTCAGGCCCTTCGCAAGTTGACAACAAAATTTGCACGGATTTTCCTGGCTACGTCTGTCGTGGACGCTTTACTTCACGTCGTTTCGAGGTCACCGTGGTCAGCCATCATCACTTCCTACAACATGGTGGACTACGGGAATTCAGAAGACCCGCAATAGAAGAGCGATTGAGTGAGTGCGGTTTAGGCGTATTCCATAAAGTTAAAGTGCCATCCGAGCCTCATGAACCTCATCTTTTGGCTCCGCCTTTGCCCAAAGATATAGGATGTTGTTTCGTCACCAGACAAATTTCCTCTTTCGTGAGTCTGGTAGTGGATGCTCTCATTGAACCGGTTGTGGCGCCGGATGTATACTGGATGAACCTGCTGCATATTCGAAGCACATACCAGTAAACGATTAATCAAATCAGATCCATGTTCTTTTGAATCACACAATGTGATATTTGGAATCTCGAAGAAGCAAGAGCACTATCCAAATGGAGATTTCAGAATGCAAACTTCTTTATAGATACCTCGCTCACTAGCTGACATGATTGTTATCCAGGTCATTGCTGGGAACCCACAATGTTCACCACGTCCGAAATCTTGGTATATATTATTTGACTAAAAGCAAGATTCCATTATATGTGGTTTGTCTGCAAGTACTCTCACTATCTACCATGTTCCAGTACCTCCGTCTGTACGTTGCAGTACTCTTTAAGATCGGAAGATCCGAACGTACGCGGGCTCGATATGAATGCCGTACTTCCGCAAGATAGTGTACTTTCCATTCGGAGGCAAGTAAGACCTGCAAAGGACTTCAGGCTACTATCTGAATCATTAGATCCTTTCGTACTAAGAAGAAAAGCGTGATCGTAAAGCTCCTGAAAAGTATCTAAAATGCTGCGGTGAACAACTTTGAAAGAGGTAGTACCTGCAGAGGTGAATATGTTCAGCATATACCTGGTCTGCCCTTAACCGCAGATTTCATTCAGTCTTCGGGGTTTCTCAGAATCTGTTCTCTGATATTTACAACACTAGTATCACGACTGTGGCTGGAAAGAATTCTGGAGAGAGCTTCCTGAAATTTTACGATTTACAACATATATGAAAGTGAGCTCATGTATGTATCTTGAAAAGATTAGAAGCCCATGTGTGCACCTCAATATCAGGTGCTTTATCTGAAAGCGTGACACTGAGGGCCCATAATTCCAAGAAGTGCGTGCTTTCTAGTTCGTGCAAAATTGTTGACTTTCTGTATGGAAACTTTTCAGCTGACTAGTGAGCTCATATCGTAATCACCATGTAGTCATCAGAGCTTCTCTCTAAGAGTATATACATGATGAATGATCATGTCGAAAGTCGCAGATCATGTTTTCCATCTATCTCCTTTACCATGCAAATTGTAAAGTATGCTGATCGACAGCGAAGTAGTTCTTTGCTAACCGCATTTAGAACATCAACAGGGAGAGAAGCGCTGTGCATTTGAGCAGTACTGTACTGTTTATCCAGTTTGGGTCATCTGACCTTTTGTTACTCAGTACAACGAATAGGTTAATTTACAATATGTTTGACATTCTTTCAGATTGTGAAGTCCGTCTCTTCTCATTATACCTGCTTCGGACTGCCCTGTCCGAAAGAACCTGTCGGTCTATTGCTTCAGATACCTGTTCGTGCTCTCTATGAGTAAAAATAGTAACTTCTGTATTGGCCTTCATGGAAGTAAGGCTTGAGACTCGTATGCATCAGACTCGTAACGCACATTTAGGACTATTTAGCGTGAATCACCGAATGTTTCTTAGCGTAATGGCTATTTCAAGGTAGTTTCTGATCGCGAGTATAGTGGTTTTCTGTTCTTAGGACTCATGGAGCACACGCACAAGCTTGTGACCGGCGTGTGTTTGGCGTGTGAGCAAATCCATGGTGGACATAATAGTCTCACTCTCAGGTTGACTCCTGCTTCTTCAGGCAATGTTTGTAAATCATGCCGCTGAAGGATCGGAGAAGGAGAAACCTTTGTAAACCACTGACATGTTGACTTGATTTTTTCTCTCACTACCCTCATACCCGCTTACCGAGCACTTAGGTCTGACAGCTTCTCTGCGTAGGTCGTTCTTCTGGACCTCGACCAACCGCAGATCTTAATTCCATCTGTTCACGGACTGGAGCACAGAGTTCTAATTCCTGTACCGATATTGGCAGATTTACTTTCTCCTCCTCCACATGTCAACGCTTTTGAGAAGGTTGACGTAGATCTTCCTTTCCTGATTGATAAGTCAGCAGTATACGACTTCTGTAGGTTTTATTTACTGACGTATAGCATCTTACCAGTTGACATTCGCCAGTTGCTTATCGGTACTTAAGCTGTTTTGTTTGTCAGCTCTATACTTCGATGACGTCGCATAACTTTCATACAAAACTGGTGATTGCAAGAGTCACCTCTAGAATTTGCCCAAGCCTTCTCCATGCGACAAGTGATCGTCACTTGTCTCTAGGATAGACAAGTGATTGGTGGCTGCAGATTTCTGGAATACTCGATGCTGAACTGGAGGTCAGCGGCTCGCAATGTGTGCATTTGCAGCTTTTGGTTTCAGGTGGGACAATTGTTCGTTCTACTTTGAAAAGCAAGGGCTCACCATTACCCCACCCGAAGGCAAAAACTGCAGATTCTACAATCCATACCTGTATCGTTCTGTACAGAAGACAAGACGTTGGTACTTTGCAAGTTTATTGATCTGTAGATTAGCCTCTAATAGTTATTAGTCTTGAGCTTTGGTGTGCGAGTCTCTCAGAACTATCAGTGAAATACAGGAAAAGAGCATGTAGTAGTGGTGATCCTGCACGAACGAGGATGCTGATCGTAAATCGGTTTCTAATAGCCGCGTGAGATTCTACATCTGATGAACCATAGAGGGGATTTTCAGCGTTCACACATTTCAACAAGCATTACAGATGAGAGAATTAGATCCAAGACTTAGGATTTCCTCTTCCTTGCTAGATAAGCTGATTGTGTGTATCGAGATTTGACCCTCTCGTCTGCAGACCCTTGTGAGCTGGTTGCTGAAGGTAATCATGGAGACAAAACTCCTTCAGGAATCCGTTCACCGATCTGAAGATTTTCTTCATGAGCCTGGTTATAGAGTAGCGAAAGGCGAAGTATCGTGAATTATCGCTAATCACATTTGCTCAGAAGTACTAACGAGCTACTCAGTGCTCGCAATGGTTTTCGGCCGTATAGTTGTTGTTGCTAGGTCCATTGGCCCTCTTTCGGCACTCAGCCCAACCTTTTATTCCATACATGGAAATATACTCTGTTGGTTAGCTACCTGTGCAGTGCCTATCTCAGATTTCTTATGTAACCCTCTTCTTCGTGGAAGAGGGATCATAAGGAGAACATCTGCCCACCAAGAAAGTTTGTATGCTCCTTGACTTCACCTCAAATCCAATTAGCAATGTCAGCGTTTTTCTGATATAGCATTTGGAAAAGCTTCTACGCCGTGATTGGCTCCATGTCATAGACCATTTTCTGCAAATCATTCAGCTCCTTGGAGTTACTTCACAGCATGAGCAAATGACTAATCGGGAGTGTAGCCAGTTCTCAACGACCAGAATCCTTTCTACAGTCATAAGGTACTCTGGCGATCTACGCATTGTAAAGCTCATCAGAAACTAAGGCCTATGCCTATCCCACTGTCCTAAATTCATGATTGCGGCATGCTTCTTAGAATAATTCGAAGGGAGTTCCCGACAATCCCAGGACGCCTCTTTGAACTAATTAGGCAGACCGTAACCTCGATACATCGTCTCGAAAGCAAATGAATTCGTTTACGCCATCGACATCTTTGAGCGCTCTGACGACGAACGAGGGTTGCCCGAGGATGAGCAGCACAGACTGGTGGATACACGCAGAGCAGTTTCGCCATGAAAGCTTACTATCCTTGTAATAGTGACAGGCCGATCCCAAAATTTGCAGCGGAGTCGATTAGATGTATGAGCGTACAACACTCGCACATGTTCTTTGAATTGTTCAACGTCTCGTATTCAGAGAATTAGGAAGACCTAATTCTCTGAACCTTCTCTACTCTCCATTCGATCATGTGTTGATGTTGAAAGTAACAGAGTACATCTCGGAGGAAGGAACCAGAAACATGAGCGTAACTGGAAACGATGATCGGCCATTGGCTCGATCGACAAGACTTGGAATTCACTCTTTATGTGGAGAATGAAACTGACGAGTGTCGACCATAGGCTCTACTTCTGCGTCCTTTGAAGTACTGAAATGTTTCACAAGACAGGTTACTGGTCTATAATTTATTTCTTTTATAATATATTTCTGCTAATATTGATATTTTGTTTTAATTTTTAGAATAAAATTGGATTTATAGTTTGATTTTTTTTATAGATGCACACTTATATTGATTTTCTTATATATATGGGAAAAAATCAAATGGGCTTATAGCACACGTATATATGAAAACGTAAATGAAGTTTTGTGTCTCGATTCTGATTTTCTATGTAAACTATACATCATCGATAATTCTATATTTGACTAAAGCCTCAGTAGATTTCTAAAGGTTTTAAATTTTGGATTGATCAAAACTAAACCTGTTTGAAAATTCCAAAAAAAATATTAAACTTTCAATTAGCATTCAAGATTGAAAACAGCACACTTAAAAGAAGTATTTGACAACACGTATTAATTTATCTATACTGTCTCAAGCTACTTACTTGCAGACTAAACTTGTAAACTCGTTTGTTGAACATTAGGTTACATTATGTCTACAATGTTGTATGTGATACTTCTTTATGCAGAAAATTCAAATAAAAGATTATATAAATATTCTTATGAAATATAATACTGCAGAAATTTTAATATTAGGAATATACTGCTGTAAGCGTATGAGCATGTAAGCGGTTTATTCAAGAGAAATGTAATGAAATAGTGTTACTAATATACAACATTCTTACCGTGGTAAACTTTGAATCTATTGAAAATGGCATGCAATTTCACATTCACCTTGTGATTTCATATATATTAATGTAATCTGCTTTTCATTTTATTCAATTGTTAGAATGCCAAGATTTTTAACTTTATTATTAGCGCACACAAATCTTCATTTAGTAATTTTGTCTTTCGTTCAAATTTTATAACAAATAAATTGTTCAAAATACGAGTAAAAAATTTTCACTTTTTCTCGCTTATTTTGAATTTTTTCATCACAAGAATGAATGCTACTGATTTTGTTTGCAACATGTTTTGAAATATTTCTAAGTTCGGAGATTTTCTTCATTTGAATATATTCTGATTGATCAAAGCAAATTCAATAAAGGACTTTGGAAACAAAACTAAGGTGAAGAGAATCAACGTCTGAAAAAATTGGCTGTAACAAACAATATCCAACACATCACTTATGTTTTGAATGAAATATCTGTCAAATGGATCTAACAATGCCATGAAATGATCAATTGAAAATTGTTTACTGGTGTTATTCTTAGAAGCAGAAATAATGTCTTTATATGCAAAATTTTGACATCGTTCAGTCATTAAAGCAAGGATGCAAAATACGTTCACTTCTTTTATAAATATGTTTTGATTTGTAACGAGAAGATCAGCATGATCCCTTATACCAAGAGAGATTTGCTTGATGGAACCCATGTGGAAAGTAATTTGCTTGATGGGATTGCTTGTTTAGTTTTACCCGATGGGACTCCAACGACGGTGTGCCGTCGGACATCGTTCTTGTAACTACAATTACTACTAGTTACAATGCGGGGATTACAATCAGAGATCAATCCCTGATTATAATTTCTGGTGGATTATCACGGGGACAAAGATCGATTTTGCTCAAAGTGCAATTTGTTGTGTTTTCAATTCTTCCGATCGCACCAATTCGCGGATTTCTCTGTTGCCTCCCACCTGCACCCTGCTTCCGTAACCATGCGTATGCAACGAGGAGCTCGTACCGGAAAGTGATCCTAGCTCAAGTCTCGCGATCACCCATTTGTGGCGAACAAATAAACTCCGGATGAACATTTTGCTCGTCTCCTGGGGGAGTGGTCGGATACAGAATGACAACATAAAAACAAGTGAGTGTGATGAAGCGCGAAGTCCACTCTGTCCGCGGGTGCGATTGACTCGTTGCACTCTCTCTAGTTGTTATTAGAACATGGGTGAAGGTGCATCGTTCATAGGGTACCATCGGGTAAAGTGAAACCTGAAGGGTCCCATCAAGCAAATTACTTTCTGCAGGGATCCCATCAAGCAAATCTCTCCTTATATCAATTCTCGATAGAGGTTTCAGAAGGAAACTGATTTGACAGTGAAAGATTTTGTGAACAAACGGAACATGTGATTATAAAAACTTTAGAACAACTTGAGCTAATTGAAAATGATGTTGAGATTTCTGTTTGTAATTTCTGTTACCAGCAAATTTCTTTCAAAAACAAGGTTTTGTATCTTTTAATCATGTTCAGCGCAGCTTGAGAATGATTGGGACCCTTTTCATCAGATCTCATCGAAGGGTCCAGATCCATAATGTGCACTAAAAGTATTGTGCTACAACCGTGTAACAACTTCAGTTGACTCCATGTAAAGTAAAAAAAGAAACAATTTTAGCTAAAACCAGCAAATAAAATAGTTTTATAAAGACATTTTCTTAGATAGAGTAGACCTTGTGGCCAGAAGACTCGGAGCTAGTGGTAAAAAGCTCGCTACGTTGCGCTGTTCTCGGCAGAAAGGTTTAATCTTATTTCTTGATTTCTAGCTATAAATATTCTAACACCCATGTCGGATAAATCTGAGTAATCTGAATGAGGAAAAGGTGCTGATCAGTTTACAATTAAGACATCAAAATGTTCAAAAGATATGTTTACAAGTGTTACAAGTACTTAAAATGTAATACCTAAGCACTTTCATCAATTTCCTTGAATGTTAAAATGAGAACAGCTAGAGTGTAGATTTTTTTCGGCTATCAACTAGCAGAAGTCTTCTAACTAGCACAATACTCCTTCCTATTTCCCTGGACCTTCTCCAAGTTTGATTTTTGTCCTATTGTGTTTAACCAGACTTTTCTTGCGGCTACTCAGCCGCCAACCATGTGGAGGCAGAATTAGGCTTAGGATTTTAGGTTTCTTGTTTATCTCTCTCTCTTTGTCAAGTGCAGTGAGACGTAAAGCTCGGAAATCATCCACATGTAAGTCTCTGCTTTCATCATGTCCATTAATATTTCTTCTCTCTCCCGTCCAAAGTCAACAAATTTCACAACCTCTTGATCATACGTAGGCAGCACCTTGTCAAGCTTAAAATCATGATGGATGATTACATCGCAGTAGAGATTGTTCATGGCTTGAGCTATGTCCAATGCAACAACAATGCCAAACACAACTTTCCCTTGCTTCCTCATCAGAATATCAATTTATTGCAACACCTCCGGTCAAGTTTCTATATTATTTTCACTAAGCTGATGTACTTAGACTTACGCTGTAACAAGACAACTCATACGTTAAATTCCCTTCAATGAAGAATAGGTTCCAATACTTCTAGGTACCCTTCGTCTTCTCAAGACATTGCACGCATTGAAGTTTCCATTGCCAAGGATTTCACTTCTACACCGCATACTTCTTTCTCTTCTAATTCACATTTTTTTTTCTAAGCAATTTCTTCAACCGTCTTCATGTTGTGGTCATTATCTCGGCAGCTTCTCTACATGTATTCACATTATTGACTTTGACAGCGTTCACAATAGTGATAGTTGCAGCTGAAAGTGCCTCTAGTTTAACAAGTGCAGTTGTTGCATCTCCAACACCTTTTATCTCGTCTATTGTCGCAAATGAAATTCTTGCTTCTGCCTCTGCCGTCCTTGTAGCTATTCTTATTATCCTTCTCACATCTACCTCGTGAATCATGACACGTGGTGCTAGCTCATGATCATGTTTCTTGGCTTCTTGCCATGGCGTAAACTCTTTTGAACTTTCTTCTTTACCAAATTCAATACCCTTTCTTATGCTCTTAAGTACTTTCAAGAGTACTGGTAACTTTGTTCATCAACAACCTTTGACGTAGGAGTTCTCCATCTCAAACAACACATACTGGTCCTCCTCACCACTACTTCTTCTCTCTTTCCCTCTGTCGCCTTCTCAATCACAAATATTACTCCTCTACAGTAGCCTCCCACTTAAGTATGCATCCGTTTAGGTACGCATTCTAGTTAAGTAGGCATTTTTTCTTACGATTTTCAAGGATCAACATTCTTAACAATTTCACTGTAAATTTAGGGATTTCAACAGTTTTTACGATCTCACTGTAAATTTTAACGATTTCATTGTAAAGTTCAAAATTTCACTATATATTTCAGCAATTTCAATGTAAAGTTCAAAGATTTCACTATAAATTCTAAAGATTTCAATGTAACATGTCGTGAATTGTAATCTAACGCATAATCTGGTTTTTTTGCATGTAGATTTAAGTACTACTGCTACCTTAGCTTGAATTTAAACAAACAATTTCAAACAATTTTTTCAGATCGTCGAATGATTTTTGAGATTTTATTTGAACTGTAGAACAAAACAATTGATAGTTGATATCAAGAATTTTCTTATACAATGATTCAAATCCATGAAAATCAATCTTATCCTATGAATCTATAATCTTTTTGGGTAAATCAATATCATCGTCATTAAGAGCTCCTACATCAGTATTCCTCAAATCTAACAATTCCTTGACGACTTCTAGCTATGCTGCAACATATTTTTTGTTGCTTTTGTCGTCAATGTGAACAAAATTTTCCAAATCTGATTGATCAATCGACAAATTTAAGTTGTTGATTGGTTCAGCTAATTCAGCAACAATCAAACTAATCTCGCTCTCAATTCCTAGTTCGGGTTATGAATTTGGATTCATAAGCTATGCACTACAAAATGCACTTTTTATAGAACTTCACGAGACCAAATTCCAAGCTGTTTTCACACAGCTTGCAGCGTCCAACAGATATACTGGATTTATGTAAAAACCTACCGCTGCACCTCGTCGTAATCTTTTTTTCAATTCTATTTTCAGCTCCTTCAAACCTTCTACAAGCTTGTAGAAGTCAAGGATATACTTGAGATATAAATATTTATATTGTTTCTTGAAAGTAGCAATAACTCCCATATCACAAGGTTCTTTCCAACTGGTACAATTTTGAGAAAAAAATACCACACTGATGTTGTCACGTTCAAAAACATTGATATATCATGGCGCATTATTCATCAGTATAAGAATGGAATATCCCGTTCGTCTTTTGATTTCTGAAACAAAGATTTCGTCGAACCATCTCTAGCAATTTTTTACGTTCATTCAAGTCTTTACTTGATTGAAATAAGTAATTGGCCATTGATGATTGAAAAGCCAAAGCAACCAACTTGCATCAAATGTCATTCTTGTCAACCTCTGCGCCTTCTCCATGCAGAATCATTTTTTGCAGACCTCAACGTGTACTGAAACTATTAAGCCATTGTCATGAGGACTTAAAATCTGAATCGGAAATTGATAATGTAGATGGGATACCTTTTGACTTTGCAATTGCGAGAGTTGGCGGTATAGAAAACTTAGCATTAAGCATGCTGTCAATCCAAGTGTCTAACTTTTCTTCAAGTTCAAAAAATCATTTGACTGAAGCTCTAAAAGTAATCTACCTAGTTTTTTCAAAAAGTAAAACTAATCGTTCGAGAATAAAATCTCATTTCTACCATATTTTACTCACAACACCTTCGCTAATTTCATACTCATGCGCTAAAGTGCATTTGCTTGGAGAATTTTGAAATATTATCACATCGTTTGAACTCGTTCATGCGCTTGGTATTCAATTTCTTTGACATTGGAACTCTACACAAAATCTCTGGAAATGAAAGTGTTAAGTACGCACCTCCTAACTAAGTAAGCGCAGAAATGTAGGGTTAAATGTGTGTATTTAAGTTGATACTACGGTAATTCAAATACTTTTTATCATTCTTCTTTTCATTTTCATCAACCAATTTATAAGTGTGTCCAAATCACTTGTCGTTAACTATTCTCTTTTCTTTAAGTTTTCTTTGTCTTTGATCTCTCTCTCGTATCTTCATCTATTCTTTACGTCCTGGTCAACGTTATATATCTGTCTAGTTTGATCAAAAGTTTCAATACTAATCCTTAGGCTTCCAATCAGGTTTGGATAAAGCTCGAAAATCCGAGTTCAAGTTGGATCGGATCCGAGTTCGGATAGAGAGCTGTATCCGACATGAAATCCAAAAAAAAGATTTGCCAAAATGTGAGAGCAGGGCATTTCCAACGGAGAGAACAACATGTTGGCCAATTTGGCAGAGACCTCCGCCGTTGCGTCTAACGACGAGCTCGACATGTACTACCTCTAGACCGTCACTCACGAGTACATCAATTAATTCAAGTCCAACCCTTGATGTGCGTGGATTCAAGTGCATGGATAAAATCAAATGTCTTGTAGTAGCATGATCGTTGCTTTGCATCGACTGAAATCTGGTCTTTGAATGATTGTCGAGCGGCAAAGAGGAATCGCTAGCTTGGTTATCAGTGTGTGAGTGAGCTCCGTCATTGAGAGAGTCAAGCAATGTTTGGATCGAACTTGCGTCGCGTCGAGTGCTAAGCGCGAGTCTCTATGCGGCCAGCAAAGATTAGTTCAAGGCAAAATCGTGCTGTCAAATCGCAATGATCTTGTCCACTATTGTTTACTAGGCAGCTACAAGCTCAATCTTTCACTAGTAAGCTCAATTTGAATAATATGTCTGTTAAAATCAGGACGTACTCAAATACAGATCGACTAGCACTATCAGGTACGACTTGGAAAAATTTCAAGAGGCTGGAAAGCTACGTTTAAAAGCATAACCTTCTAGTAGCTACAATTTTCACAAACCATGTTCCCTCCATCAGCGGAGGGAGAGAAAGTAGCATGGATATTCATTAGTGTGTCTTGCTGAATGTCTAGTGACACATGAATATGTCTGAATTGGCAAACGAGCTAACACCCATCACTCTGTTTGCTAGACGAAACACATTACATCGACTTTAAAGAATTTCGACCACTTGGACGGGTACGTGTACAAATAGGAAGTGATGTTCGTCCTCATTTAAATCTCCTGACGTCGTCATGCGAATGCACAGCTCTCGAGAACTGGATACCGTCACATAGTTAAAGCTGAACAAGTTGCATCTGCTCCATCGTGGACAAACCCAATGCTTTATCGGCACTCGTCCGCAAATGTCCAGCTCCAGGTCCCAAGAGCAGAAACATGGCTCTCACAGCAACATCTTCAAGTCCCCGCTCCGAATGGTATCTACTCCGAATCTCGGGCTTCATGTGGATGCTCCACTTGGAAATCAAGCTTGCTCGTTTGGCCTTGTACTTATACTGTTGTATATTCGAATTGATCCGAACCCGACCCAGTTTTTTGGATCGAGTTTAGGGTCTCTAAGAGCCCTCGATTTGACTTTTACGTTAGATGCACGCTCACAACTCCTATCAACTGCGGATTGTTTCGTACCAATCTTCTCCAACTCTCTCAGAGCTTTAGGTCTCCTTCATACAAGATGATTTCAAATGCATTCTTGCTCTGCTTCGTAATTCTTTCCTTGCTCTATCATTTATCAAAGATCTGTATTCCATAGCAAGCTTATTTTCCACATTAGTTTTATCAAGAGTGCGGCCTCTCAAATAGTGCATAAGCTTGATCATCATACCAACTGTTATGACATCTTCAACCATGCCATCCACTTGTAAAACAATTGCCAAAAGACTTACTACATAAGTTCTCAACATCTCATTATCCATCACTTTTGAATGATTCTTGCTGGAGATTGACAAACTACTCCCTATGGAATTCTCATTCTGCCCATCATAGGCCTTAGGCGCGTCCTCTATGATCCATTGTTTGATACTAGCAAGTACTTGGTACTCAAAAACCTGAGGATACTGCACATGCATATACATCAAGCAAGATAACCAAGCTGGAAATAGTTTGGCAACAACAGCGCGGACACGGATTGAATGTCCGTTGTCAGCCAGAAATTTTGTGTACAATAGTTCTACAAAATCGTCATTTTCCTTTATCAAGTTAACAAGTCAACAATTGTATGAAAGGAGCGGGAGTTGCCTATACTCATACAAGTAGAAAACGGGACAACCATTCACGAGGAACTGAAGTTGCTCGTGAATGATTGTCCCTTTATCTACATCAGCCAAAGAATGAAGCAGTAAAGGATCGGGAGAATGAAGATTACTCTCTATCTACCTCATCAAACTTTGCGCACCTTGTGCATTACATCCTTGCTTCCACTGCCATTAGCTCCAACAACACCTCCTCCACCACTACCGCTTAGTGTTTTTACCACACTCGTCGAACATCTTTAACTGTGTGACAGTATCCATCGAGATTAGACAGGGATGTGCAGGTGGTGCGAGAGTAAAAGAGTTGTTCTCAAAGTTCTGATAATGAAATGTTTTAATTCAATTCTATTCAATATATATTCTCGAAGCTATTCTGATCAAAAGATCATACAAACGACATCGTAGTTTGCTATTTCGAAAGATGAGATAGAGCATAATTTTACTGCTCCAGATACAAATAAATCACACAGAAATTATTCAGCATGTCCCAAAACTTACAAGCTTGCAGGTATCAGTTGCTAATGGATGGAAACGCTAGCCTGGAACTAGTTCAGAACACTTGGTTTTTCAACAAATTCATTCATGAGTTATGAAGTGTCATGAAGAACCAGCTAACTGAACAAAAAAGATCGTGCACAATGAGCACAATGAACACGTTACACCGGTTTGAGAAAGCAATGAATATGAAGAAGAATTGTGAGTGTGCACATTTCTGAGGACAGTTCTGATGTAGTTTGGATATAGTCACAAAGATCTTAAAAACGGCCCGTCTCTTCGAGAAAGATGAATATGAAGAAGAATTGTGAGAGCGCACAATTCTAAGGACAGTTCTGACATAGTTTGAAGATAGTCACAAAGACCTTAAAAATGGCCGTCCGCTAGCTTGAGTTTGTGAAAGCAACAAAATGGGATTAAAATTACAAATATGCTATTTTCAAGCCCTTCGGCCCTTCCTGTCTTTCCTTCGTAATAATCTCGATGATTCGGATTCACTTCGTAACTTTTCTGGCTCTGGTTCCCGCTACTTCTGCAGGAGATTTTCTTCACACTGATGTGCTTTCTAGAAGAGATGGAAGTGTCTGCCTTACACTGTGAATAGTGTCCGCTTCCTTTATATACTGGTCGACCCAGGACTCTGGTTACGGGCCCTAGCCTTTATCAAAAACAGAAAAAAGTGAAATTCCGAAGAGTCTTTACTAAGAGTCTTTCCTCCGAGACACCTCTATAAGAACACACTCATTGCGCTGTGATGATTGATGATTATGTATAACGTTCCCAATAGCGAGAGTCTAAACGATAATCAGTGCTCGCATCCTCATATCCAGATGATGCCTTCCCTCAGTGTCAGCGCGAAATGGAGGAGAGATATCGGGACTGGCGAAAGCCGGGGTACACGAGAGCGGGGAGAAGAGTACATGTCTTCCCTCAGTCATCAGTCAATAATCCTCATTAACTAGCAGAAGACAAAAGACGAGCGGGTCAATTCGCAGGGCAAGACAAGTGCGGGCGGCTATGACGAGTAGTTTGGGTGCGGACGGTTTAGGCGGACACTAGATCGTACGAGCGCAGGAGGCGAGTTGTTGATTGCAATTGATATTGTTGTACGTATGTACATCAGTCGAGGTACGGCATTCCATGTTCCACTACGGTATATTCTGTAATTATTATCCAGGTTTCTTTCTGCATGCTATTTCATGTTGGGCTCTCTAGCTCGCATCAGACTGGAGGCAGATGATACGGCTCCCCTAGAACTTCAGATTTCCGTCACACTCACTCGTCATCTGGACAACCACATGTTCACGTATTCAGATTATCACAGAAAACAACAGTCAGATCATCTTACAGTAGGTATTGGTCATACATACGTCTTGGTCACTCCTCAGTTATTAGGTGCCTCACTGAGGTTTCATGTGAAACTTCCAAGTTTCTACATAAACGGCACAGGCAGCAAAACAAAAGTCATCCTTCCCAACAAGGATTGACATTGCTGTGTGCTTAGATAGGACGATTGGCACTGCAAGAAATCCACGTTCTTCAACACCAAAACAGGATATTATATCAGAAGAAAATATAGCTTCACAACTCACTACAGTGGAGCAAAGCCATTTAGAGAAGAAGATACTCACAGCTTCTATTATGTAACACTGTCACCTCACCAATATAGTGTAATTTAGTTTCTGCATCCCAGTGATCAGTAAAGTCGCAAATGTCGTGGGTGACATTATGTTGCAAGCTTTGCTGGTATGCACTGGAACTGCAATTGAAAGTCTGGAAATATATATATATATCACACAATATGGTGAGAATGTATTTTCAAGAGCGTGTTCTTACAAGCTTGTTCGATGAAAACTTCTACCTAGAGCGAAATTTCTGACTTCACTTTTCGGTCCTGCCACTGCATTAGAATCGAGAGCTAATATATAGAGTAACACGAGGTACTATCACAGCAAACTCTTCTTTACAGAATAACCATTTGATGCCATTTAAAAAGAAGTGTAATCATAATATAAATCTTTGATAGGCTGAATGCTAATTATGGCCTGATAATATATATTGAAACATGAATAATACTAATTTTTTATATGAAATTTACAAATCAATGTCAACCATTGGATGATTGGATCATACGATCAATACAACAAATAGCGAGTCTCCTTGAGAAACAGTGATGAGGATCTTTTATTCTAATTTTAATATTCGCTGATTCCTTCTTACCACGTTTATCCACCTGTACCTTTACTGAAGAAATTTGCAAATGCGTATGAATGTATCGACCAGACAAAAAGCCAGGGATGTCCTGTAAACGAAGCGACTGGAGATTGCTCTGAGCGGAGCAAGGTCAGAATGATTGTCAGAAATTATAAGCTGCACCGATTCAAGTTGAAAGAGAAAAACTGATATTAATCACTGCACTATCCAGCTTGTAAAGTTATGCCCCTAACTTGTAAACGCAAAAAATTGGTTAAGGATGTCGGTAGAAACAAAAGAAGTGTACTCATGAAATGTTCCATACGACTGCAGGCTTGAATTATCTACCCACCTTCCATTCACCTCCCAATATACATGGAGATGTGAAAATTAACAACATCCTCCCTAATGAGAACCTGAATCCCAAAGTTGCCGACTTCGGAATTTCCAAATCAGAATTGGAAGGTCCCAGACTGGGATCTGAACAGGAGTCAAAGGAACCATGGGATATCTTAATCCAGAGTAAGTTGACCGCCCTTGCTCTTGCACACTAGATGAAAAATTGCATAACAGAGTCTTCTGTTTAATAAACTTCACTTACGTTCTGGGCAACCCTGCAGGTACTCTTCAGAGCAGACAACGGCTGAACCAGCGCTCCATTTTAGTGGACGATTGTATCTTGTGGCAGACAGCAAATTTCTTGTTGTTCATCGAAACTAGTGTTCAGGAAATAGTGATATTTGTAGCATTTCGTCGTTTACGTATTGATGCAGTGAATTTTGATGCAGTAGCAACAGATGTCGAGCGATTCAGAATAAAAGGTATTTTTCAATGCTGGAAATGAGTATCGAGTTCCGGTCATTAACAGTCCTACATCCTCAATCACATGTTTCTCGGTCACGGCTTCACTTTGAATGAATTTGGCGAATGTCTGTCATAGACTCTTAGAATAACCGATCGAGAGTACGATATTAGTGTCCATGGAGTAAATATGAATTGTGGTAACACGCACATGGTTCACAGATGGCAATCATGGAGTAGAACACAATGCACGTGCATGCAAAAATGGCTGGATGTATACGGCACAGCCTTAAAAGTAATGAACGTGAGCGTTAAAGGAGTAAATGAGAAGAGTTCACAGGTAATGAGGATTGTTCCACTCACAGCGTTGCCATAATGCACCTGCGATTGCAACCAAAGGCTTGTAAAAATCCAGAGAGGGAAAACTCCGTGCTTATGACATGTGTCCTTGTAGGACCTTCAATAATTCTCGAGAGTATAAGCGTGTTATTGTCCAGACACATCTACTTGGCAGAACAAGTGAGTATTCCAAGACATCACCGTTCAGTAAAGGCCTTAAAATTTCGAAAGCTGGCTCATTAGCGAATTTTCCTCGTTCAGCGGTGGCTCGAGTATGCGAGAAGTCTGAAATAGCCTCGGCTAATATTGCGCTTGTATCCATACCTTCCTACAGAATACACAAATATGATAACAGTGGAGTATGAATTTGTGAGCTCAACATCAGGAGAGGACAGTCAAACGAGTATTCGACTTATGACGAATGTGAGGTCATGGGCACGAAGTGAATGATGCCGAGTAATTGCTAGTAAGATGATCTGGCCCAGCTAAGAGTATCAAGTACAGTCGGAAGCGTGTGCTGTCGTTGGCACAGTTCATGTGAACAGCAGCAGATAAAAATCAATCATCTGCAGATGCTGCTGCTGAATTCTCTCGTGGACGGACAAACATGGACTCGACGCTCATCACTATCTCCTCAATCTTTGGCCCCGCAAGCGCAGGCTTCGAGTTCGCGCTATTACCACTGGTGACAAAGCTAGAACAAGTGCAAGAAGAGTGCATAGGTTGCAACAGGAGGGGCTAAACTAGATACATTATTCTCAAGGCCCACAACAAGAGCACCTGAATGAATACAGTGCATGATAGTCGGACTGTAGTAATGCCTCCAGCGATGCTAGTCATGCTCACCTCAGGTCGACCGTGGTCAAGTCAATCAGTCGAGCTGAAGTCCAAGGATGATAACCCCTGTATCATGACGGAATCGAGAATTACATGACGGACATCACGAGAATTATGCTACTGTCTCGAAGGTCGATTTGCCCACATGCATCGTGCTCCATGCGGGTGGGAAAGACTTGATATTGGTAGATTGTCAAAAAAGTTACAAGGTAAAATTGTGATTCACAGTAGCCTAAACGAATAACTGGTGACCGTGTGATTTTTCATCGACACAATTGAGGAAAATTGTTTCGTGTGTACACTAAACTTGACGTAGACTTGACTCGTTCGGTTCGTTTGTTGAAACGATGAGATGAGAGAAACGCTTTCTTTAGTAATGGGAGAGTTTTTCATGGCAAGAGTTCTGATACCTGCGAGCACAGCAGCAAGGATGTAGAAATCTATGGACTAGCCCAGACGGTAGTTGAGATCAGGAGACAAGGTGAACAAAATTTTCATCAAATTTTATGTAGGAGAGCGAAGGAATTGGCATGCGCATGCACAAGCGGCATACAAGATTGCTCTGGCCCCATGATCAGAGAGAGTGCAGAGCTGAGAACTCAGAGACTCAGAGACTGACGAAGCTGTTTACATTGTCATCGGTTTCTGAGGCCACTCACTAACTGACTCACTGACTTACAGACAGACAACTCTGATTACAGAGTTGCTCTTTAAGCTTAAGCAAGCAAACAATACTGTACGTGCGAAACCGATCTCGATCCGGCACCAGTACTAGATGAAAATCGATCCGAAACCGACCGACCGACCGATCGATGAAAATCTTCAGCTATCTAGGCTATGAGTTGATTATGTTACGATTTCAATGCACATTTATGGTCATATACAACTGTTCCCGAGAGGAAACACTCTCTGTGCGTGCTTTTCACAGATATATGCGTCGTGGGCTTTGTTGTTGCATATAGCCCTATTGTAACAAGTCAATCCAAAAAAGGAATGTGATTTTGACTACCGCTGCACTTCCGAAGATCCCTAGAGACAAACCTCGACAATGCTCTCGAGAAACTCATGGTGCATCATGTCGGTGACGGTTCTACTTATACAAAACCAGGCCCCCCCTGCATTCACCGCGCACCTCCTCAGAGTTCATGTGATGAACTTGTCGACGACTCCAGTCAATCACTGCCTCACCGATCGAGGCCGGTGTCCAAAGGGTGGGCTTGATATCGACAATGCTGTTAACGTTCAATTCACGATAATACCTGCTACTGCTACTACCACCACTACTACAAATACTACTACTCATGCCGAAGACAGCCATGAGAGCTCTTTCGACTGAATGTAGGGAACAAACTGATTCTTTGTGCAATTATCCAGAGCGGAAATTTTTCAGCTATTTCTGTGCTCGTTAAGAATTGAAAGCCAGAGGAAGATGGACAACTCTAGGGCTGCACCTCGCCCACCACCCCTTCCTCGGCCACGTAGGTTTGGATCACAGTTCTCTATCGAGGGCAAGCAAGACCCAGTGCCGATAGTAGGAGCTGCGAGGGTGCAGCATCCATTACATTACCGAAGCTCTTCAGGTTCAGCAGGCACGCCACAATGCCTGCACGAGAATGGACTACAAACGGCTAGATCAGAAATGCAGAGTAAGAGCTGCTTTAGCACACTGCAAGTCTGTAGAATAGTAATCTACAATAGGAGACCCGGAAGGTAGGATCCAGATCTGAGTAGGAGCTTTCTGATCAAAAATATATCATGAGCACGTGTTGTTTGATGGGCGTGCTCCAGCGACTCGAGCACTTGTTGTTGTAGTTGTTGTTGTTGGAGTTGTTGGTTGGCTGAGATTATGGAAGGACCACTACGTCAGTGAAGAGCTAGCTCTCATGTGCGGTCTTTAGGCAGGACCTACTGCTTGGCATGAGGATCGTCGAAGTTAGATCTTCTCATGGACATGATTCTAATGGACAGACTCCTCAAATGATCGAATCGTTGGAGGATTTTGTCGAATCCATCGATCACATTTTGCATGCCGTTGCCGATCTTATTCGGGAACCCTGTGAGCCGTGGAAAGCAACAGGACAGACAGCCACCGGACATGCGATCCAACCTGTTCTCCTCCATGTCCAGCTGTTGGCTCAGCACACTCATCTGGTCCAGCAAGGTGGTATCGGCATTTTCGAACACCATCCCAGATCTGGTCAGTATGGACACCAGGCTCGCGTGCTTTTGACGCAGATCCGTCACCTGGCCCGGAAACTTCTCCCACGCCGACGACATCTTGTACCAATTCTCTCCGTGAGTCTTGACACTCTGAGCCGCCGCTATGATTGACGTCCCCATGGCTGCCACTTCCGACAGAGCCATTGTTACAGATGAGCTTCCCGCCTGAAAGAAGAGCGTGTGCTTGTTCGGTTGCGGCAGTAGCTGCAGCAGCAGCAGTAGTAGCAATCGAGGAAGATGAAGCAGAGATAACTGAACCTCGAGCTCATGCACCCATTTACGAGTGAGCTCGAGGTCAAGGGAACAAAGCTGCTCACACAACACCGCTCCGGCGCATGACTTCAGTATCAGAGTTCAACTTCTGCAGGTTCAAAACGTAGCATTGCTCGAGGACGAGAACATGTTCTTGAGCACCATACTATCGATAGATACTTCAGCGGACAGCAGAAATAACTCCCGAGCTCTTGATGCTCCCTGTGTGACTTGACTCACATACAGAGAACTGAAGACATGACAAACGGAAGTGAGAACTTAAAAGCTCCACCCGGATCCATCTACTGACGAAGAGTACTGCTAGTTGAGCTCAAACAGGCCTAAATTCTGTTCCGAAATATATGGAGAGCACGAACCCGCTGTAACAGTTGAAAGTGCCTTTTGCTGCTCGCCAAACGTGTGCTCAGTCTCTCTCTCCCTCCCTCCCTCCCTCCCTCCTTCCCCTAGAGGTTCGACGGCTGAAAAGTAGATCCTTCAGCTAATTTTGCTGGTGCGCATGCGGGAAGAGTCAGAAATTGTTTGACGTGTTTCAACCATCATGCGCTCCCATGATCTTCACTTCGGTCAAAATAATACTAATCGATTATGCAATTTCAAAGACCGAGGAAATATTCAAATCTTCTGTCCGCGTGCGAATTGCACCTCTCTTCATTCTTGCAACTATTAGACGTCCTTTTCTTAAAAAAGGTGCACCAAATTCACAGCCACGGCAAGGGGCCTAACCAGCTGGCGAGAGTAATCCGAGCTATTCAATGCCAGCTATGGCCCGCCCGGTTCATCATGCCACTAAATCAGAGCAAAGCCAGGCCTTATGGTCCGGTTCACCAGTATCCTGCCACAGTCTCTATGGGCATTACATTCTTTAACTTAGCCATAGGCCGAGAATTGAGCTCAAGGACACGGACAAGATTTTCTGGTTTTTCTCCCTGTCCTGCTCATCCTGGAAACTGAAAATTGAAACGAGGTGCTTCTCGGCCGTTGGCGATCTGAAAATATCAAGGGGTACTCCTGCAGCTCTTGGTTCTCGAGCCTGAGTTGTCACAAGGTGCACGTGGGAGATTCCGAATTGACGCCAAGTTATCAGACCTTGAGCCTCTGGTTCACTCACCTCACCTCAGCCCAGCCCGAGCTAGGGGCTGGAAGTGGTTCGAGTTCCCCACGACGTCGTGGAGCATGCAGATTACCACTCTGGAGGGTGCTTGTGCGGACATGGATCCTGAAGGCGAGGCATGTGGTGCCTCGAGGAAGTGCTGCAGTGAACGTATTTCAGGCCGTCCCTGCCTCTGAGGCGGAAGACCCGGCCCGCCTCTCGAACAGAGGTTCTAGGCTTACGGTGGACGGCAATGGTCAGACCTGAGTTGGACCTGGTGTCACGGTGGCATCATCGGAGCAGAAACAAGGCTCCCTGCTCTGTTTCTCTTGCCATGATTTCGGCCATGACACTGCCTTAAGAAATTATCTGCAGTTGCTTGCTCGGCCCGTGGGAGCTGGTGCTGATCCTGCCGCATCTTCCTCACTCGTCACGAACACCTCCATTCCGGTTCCCAGCTCCCAGTTCCTCATTCCGATGCATGGATTAACGTCCCGAATGGTTTAGACACCCATTGCTGCCCAGCTTCAGAATTCGGATCTATTCAGTTGCTCCAGTACCCCTCACTCTGTCAAGTGCTCCCTAAACCTTCCTTCCCTGCATCCCAGGGAGCGCAGCAGAGGTTGCAATTTCGGTGTCATCCATGTTCAAAGCCGCCCCTGCGGCCCGACTCTGAACTCATCTTCAGGAATATGCATGGATGCATGGATGGCTGTGCGGGGAACATGGATCGAAGATCAGGGATGTTGATCCCGGGATGCAACATGCGAGTGTGATTTATTCTTCCTTAAGTGTGAATCCAACGCGGCTTCGTTGCGAATCTAATCCAGAGAGAGAAGAGGACGTGACTGGATATTGGGACCGCGGCTTGCGAGCCTTGTGGAGAAGAGCTGAATGGAATACCGTAAGATTCTGTAGGAGCACTTTGGTTCGACGATGAGCTCGAGCATGAAGTTGGGTGCCCCACCCCACCTCCCCCACTGCAAGCTGGCGTGGTTCGTACTGATGGGCTTAAGGAAGCGCCAGTACTGATACTGGAAACTCGGTTTCATGAGGGGGCTCGTTTCGTTTGCCTCCTGGCTGAGCCAAGGGCTACAGCCGTCAAGATGGATTGTGGATAAAGAGCATAGTCAATAGACTCCTGATGCGCTGTGGTATCGTGCAACGAACTGGGGTGGGGAGTAGAAGCATTTTATATTGGTCAAACGCACATGCATCAGACAAGTTGCTTCTAGCCCGTGATCCGGCTCTTGAGTGTGGCATATTCATTGTCTAAGATCAGGGGGGAACTTGATCATCTGATGATCTGTGTTCATAACCGTCCAAGTTGACTTGAGGCTGCTGAAAGTGCAGTTCCACCACCAAAGCTCAGGAGAGCAATTCTGATCGCTACCACCTCTTCAGCTTGGATGCATACGAGAGTAATCTCTTTCTATCTTTCTTTCAATACATAGTGGTACATTTCAGATCAAAGAGATCAGACTCCAGTAGTACAATCGGCTGCTATAAACAAAGCAAACTATTCATTCAGATGTATTGAGCATTGCTTTCGGGAGCTGAAATTTTACAAGGGCATGAACGAGTTTTATGGCATGACAGATTTGCTACAATTCCTCATGCACTTGAAGTAAATTGATCATGATGATAGTAACCTTTGTGCTGCGTCAGCTATAATCTATTAAGCTGTTCTCAATCCTTCTATCTCCGACTGTAACTGCTCTATTCTTTCTGTTCTGATGCTTCTATATTTTGCTGAATTTCTCTGGGTTTAGAAGACATATACAGAGATATGTCTTCTAAACTGTCTTCTAAGCTAAAAGATTGACATCATTAGAAATTTTGTTTGAGATTTCCTGGTGCTGAGAACCTGACGATGACTCTTTCTTACGCTCCCCGACTAGTGCATTCAGCACAGATAGATCGCCTGATCAATGTTCGACGTCACAAATAAAAGTACGTTCTTGTTCTTCAAAGCAGTAGTCTCAAACGGGTTCTACCAGTGTTTTTAACAGCGATGAATCTAACTTGACTGGATAGAGTAAATATGGTTTTTCTAGCATCCATGATAAATTATCGAAAGCTTGAGATATACTAAATGAAAGTGAACCATTCAATCTTCTACAGAAAAACCTTCAGCAGTCGTAAAATCTAAAAACTAATTCTCGAATTAAGATAAATTGGACTCCAGTACGTCCAATCTTGATCTTGTCTAAAACCACTCCACTTCAGGACTGCTCTCCGATTAATTTACAGAATGATATGAGAAGCTCCTTGAATCATTCTGTAAGGACGATCAGAGTATATGTATGTAGTTATAATGTGAACCGAGTAGAGTAGTGGAAACTCTGGACTTCAGGTCCAACCTCCTGCTTCTGCACTAATGTAGCATTCATGATCACATAAGACGAGATATATTATCAATGTGAAGAGTCAGTTCTCAATCTTGCTGCCTAAACCACCCTTTCCCAGCATATGAAAGAAACAACCTTGTCAATGATGGACGATTTTAAAGCTCAGAGGCTGTCGTCGCTTATTTACTGTGTGACTTTCTTGCGTTGCAAAGTACGTCCAGTATTGCTATCCTATGATCTGATATGTCTCTACATTACTTAGATCTAAACCGTCATGGAACTTCGTCACGGAACGTAGTATATCAGAGAAGACAATGACGATCTGTTCTTGTTTAGCTTCTTTGTCCAGAGTAAGTCAATCAAGATCCTCAGCACTAGTTAAATGTGCACAGTTCATTTCACTAAAACAGTTGCAATGTCTTCAGTTTGAACATTTTAACTCCCTCTCCACCCACAAACCATTCGTCAGTCCTCCAATTATAAGATCTATGAGATGTGTTTCCATGGTATGACAATCGTATATGTGATGGTCAAATCAGCAGAACAATTTAAGGCTGGAAAAATGGAGGCTTCATTCGTCTCGAAACTGACTCTCTTCCACGGGTTCGTCTACACCCTTACAGTACTGCTGAACAAATACGTAGTAGTCGCTCAATGTTACTACAACGACTAAAGTTGATGAGTGTCATGAATCCTGGAATTTTTGAACACAACGGAAAAAGAAAATTTCACCTCATATGGCCTTCTATTCCATCGTAGATACTGGGTCAAAATAACTGTTTTCTATCAGACACTAGACATAATACATCATGTTTCTAATGCATCTCTCGGAAACTTATGATATTTGTAGCCCGATTTTGTCCGTAGATCAAAACAATATATTGCAAATAAACCACTGGAAGTATACATATGTATAATATTATATTGGTGGGAACCATAGACCTATCTAGTCTTCAAAACTCAACAATACTAATCAGTCTAAACCTTTTGTATATAGGAAGATACATATAGAACGCGCAAAAACATTATACATTGAAAGTTTAAACGGAGGACGAAGACAAAATTTTCCGGACACGAGTAGTTCTTGAAGTTGAAGAACAAGCACAAAACTTCTTTCCTTCAGTGTCCAATGACAGCTTGGGAGGTAAGAGTGCTGCCCATCTCCTTGCAAAGTCTAGGAACAATATTAACTACTTATTGAAGAAGAATATGATGTATGCAGTAGTGCCGTTCATCCTTTTGCAAAGCTTAGGAAGAAAAGTCCTTCCTCTCCTTCCTCCTGTCGAAGGACAACTTCAGAGTCAAGGTTCTTCCTCCCCTTCAAATGTAATATAGTAATAAGTCTTTGAAGTAGAAGAACCTTCTTGTCATCGATGACAAAACGTTCCTGAAGCCCTTGTTGGAACAGAACTAACTTGTTATTGGAGCAGGAGACCGACCTTGTTCCCTTTCTTGTGGAAGGAGGGCGTCAAGGTAAAGTAGTGCTCATATGCTTGCAAAGCTTACGGAAGCACCTTATTGAATTTCGTAGTAGATGACAGGATTTCCCGATTCCTCCCAGCCGATGTCGAAGTAAAGTTATGCATGTTGCCCATCCCCTTCTTCTGAGCGGAGAGCATCAGATGACTGAGGCTGGTTTGCATGATCAGTGCTTGTTACTGCCAAAATTTTGTCAGCCTCCTTCCTCATCTTACGTTCCAGAGAGGATGTCATGGCCAAATTCCAAGCACTTCGTTCTCGGCTGGAAATCCTGTTCCATCCCAAATGGGCTTCGACTTGCAGAACAACCATCATGAAATGTATGTTCCCCCCCTTTTGAGTGCAAAGTGCTAGTACCAAAGAATTTTTGAGCCTGCCGGACATGCCAGTCTTTGCATGGAGATAAATAAGGTCCGTGGAATTCACTTGAATCATGGCTAGGATTCCTTTGGATTCAACTTTGGAGATGATTCTAGAAGACTCCAACTGTGTTTGTACGTACTGACTCAAATCCCCACGATGATCGTAAGGAACAATTGTCTCCCCAATCACCAAGGACGACTCTTCCAATGTTGCAAGCTGGTGCATTCTTTGAGGTGCATATCCTTCATCGTCACTGATATAGGATGATGCCCATTTTATGTAGCAAAACGTTAGTCGCATTTTGTTAGTTCCATATATTTAAATGACATACCGTGGAATAACTTACATTCGGAACTGCTAAGATAATCACAGAAGTTAAAACTGCTTCTTCATCGAGGAGCATTGCATCCTACACAGGAGGATCTCTTCCTCTGTAGTCATGGGGATAGCAGATCCATTGACCGTTAGGTTTTACGACGTGGAACTGCATACATACCTGACTGGATAGTCCCACAATTCTCTCTTCAGAATATTGTGAAAAGGAGAGAGCTCGGTGTCAATGATCTCGGAATCAGATCCAGCAAGAGAGTCCTGCTGGATTTCTTCAAGCTCCCCCATAACCTCGAAATTATCACGGGCTACTTGAGGAGTAGGACACACTTCATGTGTTCCAGGTGTGGAGTGCCGGTTGAAGGACAAAAACAAAAGATTGGAGCACAGCAAGAGGATGAGAGCGGCCACACTGATAAATAGAATGTAGTAAAATTCCCATGTCCTGGCAGCAGGTTTCCTCCCATAGTATTTCCCTCTGTGGGATCTTACTTTGCCCGAGCATTTATGAGGTGTAACGTCCACGATACTCATCTGCAAAAGTCCATTTTAAAATCATACAAGACAATCTGACAGCAACTTTCGTCTCTGCACGACTAAATGGCAAGAAGGTAGAACGCGACATGTGATCACTGCATAGAATGATCTCACCTTAACACTTCGACTTGATCAAAACTTCCCCAACGTGCTCTGCAGTGTAATTAGCAGCCCCGAGGAATGGGCACCGAGTAAAAATCTACTCTCTCTCTCTCTCTCTCTCTCTCTAGGAACTCTCACAAACACACCGACACCCTACGCTACCCTACACCTCCCCTTCTCTCTCTCCAAAGAAACTCTCACAAACTCAACCTCAAACACGAACTCTTCTACTCTGCTTACCAGTTTACCAAAGCTGTTCTCAAGAGTGAGTGAGATTCGATCTATCCTCTCCTATCCTCTGTTCAGAAATTTATAAGAATGAGGATGAGGATTCTGTTCTGCAAACAGCAAGGCGACTATCTGTTCACTCGTCAGTCAGTCTATGTGTTCTATGTCATATCACTAAAGGCCGCCCCTCTCTCTCTCTCTCTCTCTCTCTCTCTCTCTCTAAAAAAACTCTCACAAACTCTTCTCGGCCTACCAGCTTATCCAAAGCTGCCCTCACGAGTGAGATTCGATATATCCTCTCCTATCCTCTGTTCAGAAATTTATAAGAAGGAGGATGGGGATTCTGTTCGGCAAACAGCAAGGCAACTATCTGTTCACTCGTCAGTCAGTCTATGTGTTCTATGTCATGTCACTAAAGGCCGCCCCGTGTGGATGTGAAAGTGTTTTTATCTGGATTTGACAACTCTCAATCAAGTAGCGGACAGTGAAGGTACTTGAGTTTTACGTTTGTAGTAACCAACTTGGACATTATTGAAGATTGAACACAAAGCTGCAAACAATAGCGTACTGACGCAGGATGTATTTCAGGAGATGGAAGTCTCCACGTGAATCCTAAGGACTGTAACCACTCCTTGACATGCATCGGCCGTGTATGGCATTGAACACATGAGCATGCCAAAACACTAGGTACATACTTAATCCAGTGTATGTTAAATTTCAGATTCGAATGACGGACATTACGATTATTGAATCAAATCATACTTATTATTCCCTGCATTTATGGGTGAGGTAAATGTCAAAGTCGGGGAGACTCATTGTCACTTCAACTACTCGGTAACATTCACGGTGTCCTTGACAACTCATGAAGATGCTGGTGTACTCCAACAGCATTTTCAGAGGCAAAGTTATGAATATCAGAATTTGTTCGATCAAGTCGATGTTTGCTCTGCAAGCTAGATATGAAGCGGCTAGATATTGCTCATGCATCGGCCGTGTATGGCATTGAACACATGAGCATGCCAAAACACTAGGTACATACTTAATCCAGTGTATGTTAAATTTCAGATTCGAATGACGGACATTACGATTATTGAATCAAATCATACTTATTATTCCCTGCATTTATGGGTGAGGTAAATGTCAAAGTCGGGGAGACTCATTGTCACTTCAACTACTCGGTAACATTCACGGTGTCCTTGACAACTCATGAAGATGCTGGTGTACTCCAACAGCATTTTCAGAGGCAAAGTTATGAATATCAGAATTTGTTCGATCAAGTCGATGTTTGCTCTGCAAGCTAGATATGAAGCGGCTAGATATTGCTCAGCTGATGCTATCATGCAGCTCAAGCCGAGGGCACAATACCACAGTACAGAAGTACGCTATTTAGATATCGTATCGGTATCTCTTTTTCAATCGGCTGTCTATATCATCGAAAAATTTATGCGAGTCCTCTCTAATCAACTGAAGCCGTTCGTGTACGAGCATCAGATGTCAAGGACACACAAGTGCTTGCATTTTTCCACCCGGTTAAAGATTCGATTTAGGGTTACCGAAATTGAAGCCTCAGAATCTTCCCACTGTCAAATTATTCCTCGTTTCAGGGGATTGACAAACCCTGTACCTGTCCTTCGCTTTTAATTATTCCGAATTAAAATCCTAGGCATGAATGTGCCATGCCATTCAGGCTTTCAGACGTTGTTAAGTTATTTCCCCGAATTTCTCTTATTACAACTGCAATTCAACGTGTTGAGGTCGAAACGTGGATCATAATCGTCAGGCCGACAGTCTCAAAACCCCAGAGCAATCTATACTGATAATGATTCGCACTGTCCTGGGAAGATGATCATCCCGAACATCCTGGGGAGGATCAAAGGGCAACAATTTACTAAAACCTAAGCTACTTCTCCAACTGAAACAGACTTTCGTTGGTCAGGCTGACAACGAAGAGGACGAGGCAACGCGGCACGGTAGCTCTCTCAGCACCATTTGATCCCTCTCCAGGAGAAAGTTCTCCTGGACTCCACGGAAAGCAATGGACCGAGGAAATGGATTGGCCGGCTCTTAGCTCCGCGTCAGATGATGAAGCTGCTCGCTCCTGCCTAGAAAACGAAGAGAAAGCATGATGCAGAAAGAGCCTGTCCCTGCCACGATCGATGAGTGCACGAGGGGTACGAATGGTGGTCCGGAATCCTGCTGTGGTCCTGGTCAAATGTGCTCCCAAAGTCTCTCACCTGCTGCATCCACGACTTGTCCAGTACAGTTCTGTGGCTTGACTTTTCGGTACCTGACGTGGTAGAATTATCACTTGGTGGTCTTTCACTCCGTTCTTGTAGTCACAGTTACAGTAACAGTTCGAGTTTTGGCATTTGATTTCCGTCTGCGCTTTCTCTGTAGGACTTGCCGTCGATGCAAACAGGCCCGAAGGTCGGGAACAAACAGGCCATGAATCTCCTTCCACGTCGGCACACAACGGAGCCCAGTGGCATCTGAAACATTGGGGAAAATCTATGACTCGATAATAGGCGAGGAGGCGACACTTTTTACATTAGAGTATGGCATATTTTATATAGCACTTATTGGATCTCTTTTAACATAGAGTGAAGTAGTAACTCTTTTCTAAATTATGTGATAGTAATCATCTTAATTGATGCATGGGACATCTTTCTAATAGATAGATAATTTGACTTAGATGGGTATATTTTTGTAATAGGTTATTGTATGGTATGTTTCATTCAATACTTGTATAATGTTCTACGTAAATTGATATATTCAAACATCATTAGCTTCAATGATCGATAGGAAATTGATAATAATATTGCATGATATTTATTTTCTCTGCAAACGTATGACGTTGATGTTGCATTCTTTTCTCTTATTATTATCATCCAACTAAATCAACATTTAACTGATTTGCAATCAAGCAAAGTATATAGATAGTATAATAGATACATCTCATTCTCTCTACTTACTTAATCTTATTTCTTTTGATTAGTTTTCTATTCAACTTCCAAATTAAGTGTCCCCAACTAGCAAATTGTGATACATAATATTCTCAAGTTGTAAATGAAAACAGAAATATAATCAGATCAGAAGACCTCATCACATATCACACATAATCATGAACGAGATGATCTATTAATCATATACATAGATAGAAATTTCAGTAACGAAATATATTTTAAGGTACAAATGAATCAAGCATCTCTAGAAAATCATTTATTTGTTTTTCATGTCAAATTCACTTTGATCCTATATGTTTTTTGATAAAATAATAATAATGATTTAGACTGTTCCACATGCCTAGCATTTGGATCGTGCTCTCTTTCCAACAGTACTAAATGATTTATTCATAAGGTCTAAAATAATATCTATTATAATTTTACTCTGAGTTCCACAAATTGATACAATAAAGGGATGTGAGTAATTTTATTTTACTCTACGGCTTTGAATAAAAAATTTTTAATTTAAATTTAAAATAGGGAATCATTTTTATATCACAGTCTTTGGAAATGATTCACATCATCATAATATTTAAAGGTTGTGTTGCAATGCTAGATAATGTTTATCGGTTTAATCAAAAAATGTACATAACTTGTGTACTGGATAGTATTGTATGTCATAAAGTGTATTGTGATTCTATTGGAGCCTTGCCACACCTACTCCTTGGTTTCATCTATGCACTACTATTATTCCATAACTTGTTGTATACTGAAGGTCAAGCTAAAGATCAAGAAGATCACTTTTGCAGAATATTGAACAATGACAGAGTTAACCTCATGCATTATCTGAAAAGTATAAATGTTGCATGAGAGGAAAACTACTTGACAAAAAGAATAATGAATGCTGATCAACGCACTTGAAGATGTTAAGAAAATTAAGGAAGGATTCAAAATTACCAAAGGCTTGATGTATCAAAAGTATGAGTAAAGTCTCATCAATTCCAGAAGAAACCGCCCGGCCAAGTATTGATGTTGATAGATGGTGACATTTTATTCGTTCTTGCCGTTGAACAATGTTCAAGAATATATAAGAAAGAGTAGATATTCAGACTTCTGCAGCAAGCGATAGCGAATCACGCTAGACTAGATAATGTGATAAAAATCATATTTGCTTTAACTATGCTTATGCTTCCTTTTTAAAAAAAAAGTAAAACGTAAAGCAAACCAACCTTCAATGTTACGGTTAGAGTACAATAGACCTACGACATAATGGGGTACAATAACCTCGTCGCAATCGACTTCTGAAAAGCACTGTAATAACACTATAAAAGCACGCGAAACTAACCACCTGTTCATTTCTTATATTAGAAAACGCTTTACAACATGAATATGCTTGAGGATTCTGAAAGAAGAATGTAGCACTCGTCAAAGTGAGCACTAGCTATGAGCTTGTTCGCTCAACTTCTAACAAATACAGTCAGCGGTGTAGGAAGATACTATGGCGCATGATGAATAAAACGAGAGGAGGATAACATCTTGGACTACCATGAAAAGATTCAATCCATCAAGAATTCGATTTTTTCGGCGGTGCATATCGTGACGAATATAGCTTTCTTGTTTTGCAATTTTCGTATCCGACCGAATATTTTCATGGGCCACCGAGCGCGGAATATTTCGGATTTTATCGGCAGAAGCCAAATATGACTCTGCCCGCCGGCTCCTGAAAAGCGAAGGAAATTATTTTTGGAAGGTTACCAAATATATTATTGGAATTCCAAATGTTTTTGAATTGTTTGCTTTCTGAAGCCCGCGCGGCCCGTGTCGATAAGCCGTGTCCGGCACTGCGAAAGGGACAGCATTCGGCCGTGCCCGACCAGTGGGTGGGAGCAGGCACCGGGGCATTCGGGAATCGCGGGTCGCCCAGCCTAGCCGTCGTCAGAGGACGCGCAGAGCTTCCGGAAAATCGCGGGCCAATTCGCAGAGAACCCGCTTTCGAATACGTGGCCCGCATCGTCGAGTGCAGAAGTGCTGTGAAGGTGGACTTCGCAGTGAGGGAGGATGGGATGGATCGGCGCCGAACACTTGGAAGATCGGACGGCCGGAAACGCGATCAATGTCTGCCCTAGAGCAATTTGTGTACACTTCAGTGTCAAGGATCCCTCCCTTTGAAGATCGAGGTAGCTCCGCTGGTCCCTCCTCGTCAGGCAGTCTGAGGAGCACAGTCTCTTTTCGGATCGGAATCGATCTTCGAGTGCAGATTTTGGATTGTGAGGTCAATTACTTGAGCACCCGCTCGTGAGCTCGACGGTGTTGGTCGGTTGACGTCCTGCGGTGGTATATCGGTCGTTTTCTCGGGAGAATTGCGTCGCGTCGCAGCGGTGTGTCTGTGCTTGTTGTAAGTGTTCAAGCTTTTTAGAAGCCTTTCGTCTTCCTCGTCAAAAGAGTTGGTAGTCTGCAAACATGCCGAAGAACAAGGGAAAGGGAGGAAAGAATCGCAAGAGAGGAAAGAACGAGGCCGAGGACGAGAAGCGAGAGCTGGTTTTTAAGGAAGATGGACAGGAGTACGCGCAGGTCCTGCGTATGTTGGGAAACGGGCGTTGTGAAGCTCTCTGCATAGACGGTACCAAGCGGTTGTGTCATATCCGAGGAAAGATGCACAAAAAAGTTTGGATTGCTTCCGGTGATATCATTTTGGTCGGTCTACGAGACTACCAAGACGATAAGGCTGATGTTATTCTTAAGTACCAACCCGACGAGGCTAGGTTATTGAAGGCTTATGGTGAGCTGCCTGACAACGTCCGTCTCAACGAGGGTATTGCGGGTGGTATGGACGACGACGAGGATGGCGAGGGCGATGACTACATCGAGTTCGAGGACGAGGATATCGACAGGATATAGACGTCTCACACATCGGATCTCGCTGTCCAAAAGCCGAGTGAACCTCTGCACAATACTTGGACGGAGATTTCCTGTGTTTATATGGTATGTACGCGCTCAGCTGAAATCTCTGCCACATCAAGCGCTACTTATTAGCAGCGAGCCCCCTGATTCTTGGTGTGGAGGCTGCAGTGATCTTGACATAAGCACGCAACTTGTTGAACATCAAGTTGATGTTCGTCCCTTGTGGTGACAGGCACCCCATTTGTTGACTTATGGGGTTTTTTCTTTCTGTAAATCATATATTAGAGTGCTTCATGTTCCTCGGTGCCGAATGGCCTTCTTAGCTTGCTGCGAAGTTGGGCTTGCCGTGACAGGGGCTGTGGTATTGATGACTATGTACGAGTTTTAGATTAAATTGGGTAACCGAGCTGCAATGGCCGTCTTTCCACGACAACGTTGCTTGTATCTTTACCTACCTTGAAGTGGAAATTCTGGCTCCCATGAGTATTTTTGCGATTAGGGTTTGGATTCTTTCCTTTGCAGATGATGCAATACGATGAAGCTTTCTAGTCGTTCTCGATTTTCTGCATCGGATGTTGGTCAGCCTTCTAGCGAGGGACCGCATCTTGGTTGTCTTCTTGTCATACTGACCTACTCATATATACTTCACTTGCGATTGATTATTATCAATCGCAAGTGATTTCCCTTCGAAGTATATATGAGCTTTTGAGGACGAGAGGATCTGCCCCCTGCTTACTGTCATCGCAGATTGTTTAGCGTGTTTAGATTGTGCCATGTTGCCCTTGGGCTAAGCGGTCAGGATTTCCCATCTCATCCTCCTTGTCATTCGATGCGAAATTCCTTGCGGACAGCGGCTTAGTGGTACAGTTTGGTCAGATGGGGTCGTAGTTCGGTGGTTGGTCAAAACTTTCTAGCACACAGACTAGGGCTTCAATTCGTCCAAGTTGGTTACTACAAACGTAAAACTCAAGTACCTTCACTGTCCGCTACTTGATTGAGAGTTGTCAAATCCAGATAAAAACACTTTCACATCCACACGGGGCGGCCTTTAGTGACATGACATAGAACACATAGACTTACTGACGAGTGAACAGATAGTCGCCTTGCTGTTTGCAGAACAGAATCCTCATCCTCATTCTTATAAATTTCTGAACAGAGGATAGGAGAGGATAGATCGAATCTCACTCACTCTTGAGAACAGCTTTGGTAAACTGGTAAGCAGAGTAGAAGAGTTCGTGTTTGAGGTTGAGTTTGTGAGAGTTTCTTTGGAGAGAGAGAAGGGGAGGTGTAGGGTAGCGTAGGGTGTCGGTGTGTTTGTGAGAGTTCCTAGAGAGAGAATAGATTTTTACTCGGTGCCCATTCCTCGGGGCTGCCAACCAGTTTGTCAACTACATGAAGCTGAGGTTAGTATTAACTACAGCAGACCTTTTAGTCGATGAAAGTATCTCCATCAAACCACTTTCAGTCAGAGGCGGAAAAGTTATCGTCGTCAATGTAAATGCACTGAAGTAATATCCAGTATGGTGAAATAGAGTACGGAGTGAAGTCATTGTCAATCCGCTGTAACATATGTCAGTCGTCATCTTCAGTTTGTTTTTGAGACTAATTGTCTCCTGTCTGTACACTAATTTTGAAAGTAGCTAAAGAAAAGTTCTACATTAAATTCTGCTCACTTCGTAAAACTCACGTCCGGGAATATTAGAACTAAAGATTCTGGTATGGAATAAGAAAAATTGAAATATGTGGTAAAGTTAAAATTCAAGTAAAAAACAAATTAATATATCTAAGATTGTTTATCTATTTTACATACTAACACGAACAGTTGTATTTTTATCAATTGTATTTGTAGTTTAACAAAATATATTAGCGTATACAACAAAATATAAGGTTTTTGATAAGTTAAACTTCAGAGTCACCTATAGTGTAATATACAACTTTACACTATATAAATACATATGGAAGTGAATAATCACCGCAAGCTTCAAATCTTTAACTATATGCCATGATGTAAACAAGTAGATTCAATAGAAGTGTTAAAAGTTTGGACACTTGAATAAGTTAATGATGCAATGCTTCTTACCATAACCTTTATATGTGCAGGTTATCATTGTTATTGGCTATGTTCAAAACGTGTTTCTCTGTTAGTTATTTATAAATATATGTATTATTGATTATATCGGTTACCATTGACATTCTCTTCTCAAGAAAATTATTATTCTACCTCATATATGCATGCATTCCCTAACTCAAGAGCAGGCAAGTTTGATCGGGATCTCAGGACTGTTAGTTTTAGAGAATGACATCCTTTATACTTAGAAGTTTATCTAGGAGGATTGAGAGTCAAAAGTACTTTCACACTCAATTATAAATCAAAATGAAAGAGATTTGTTTGATGGGACTCATGCAGAAAGTAATTTGCTTGATGGGAACCTCAGGACGGGACCCCAACGACTGTGTGTCGTAGACCATAGTTCTTGTAACTATAATTGATAAGTTACAATTCGGGGATCTTTGATTAATCAGGGATCAATACTTCTTTATAATTTCTGGTGTATTATCACGGGACAAAGATCAATTTTGCCCAAATTGCAATTTGTTGTGATTCAAATCTCCCGATCGCACCGATTCGCGAATTTGTCTGCTGCCCCGCCTTCACCCTCTTTCCATAACCCTGCATATGCAACGAGTAGCTCGTACCGGAAAGTGGTCCGAACTCAAGTCTCGCGGTCACCCATTTGTGGTGAACAAATAAATTACGGAAGAGTATTTCTTTGCGGATATATACTGACAAAATAAAAACAAGTGAGTGTAATGGAGGGCGAAGTACACTTTTTCCGCAGGTGTGTTTGATTTGTTATACTTTTTCTTTTAAACTCAAGTTGTTATTAGAACATGGTTGACAATGCATCTTTCATGGAGTCCATCGGGTAAAACGAAACCTGAAAGTTACCATCAAGCAAATATCTCATCAAAATGAACAACTACAAAATCATACACAAGGATGGATTTGTTTTCTAGCTTGTGTTTATTTTCTTATTTAAGGAGTCCTTGAATTCAATTACACTAACATGTACCGTGACAATCAACAAATGCCAGGATGATTGGTCGGATTGCAAATCGTCGAAATTGAACCTTGAACAAATGTAAAAGCTGGGTTGACGAGAGTGCATATGGATGACATCCAAATCTCTATATTTGCATGTCATATGTTTTTTCCTCTCCTTACATCACGATAGCTTCAAGTTCATTCTTCAATTTAAAATTGTACTGAAAGTTCATCGTCTCATGCAACCACAAGTTGTACTAAGTGTTTTGGGCGGAAAGTGTTTATGTCGTTTGCTACTTGGTACGGAAACGATGAATTTTCACACCATTGTGTACTTGCAGTCGTGGAGATAGACGGTTGGCAAGTGAGAATCTCACAGATCTCATAGACGGTATTCATATTCCAGGAAATGACATGTAATACAGATGGTATTTTCATTATAAAAATATACCTAATTTTTTTAATGATAAGTAATGATTCAAAAGTGAAAGTTTCATAAATATTTGTCTTATTCACATAAGATTCTATTGATAAGATTCTAAAGATATATACAGAATGTTGGTATAGGTGAATACTGATGAACTACGATGTTTTGCATATGCATGTGAATTATTCAAACATTAAATAATAAATTCTGTCTAAAAACATTAACATATCGATGAAAATATATAGTTTCATTGATTGAATCATTGATATGATTTCTCGGTTTTTAATTGGAGTTTTATTTTATTTTATTCTAGAGTACAATTTATAATTTTGTTCAGTTTTTCGGTAGACTAGAAGAGGTAGAGGTATGTTAAATAAAGAGAATGTCGACAACTTTGTATCATCTCAGAGTTGTCAGATTGCTTAGATGCAAACTTAAGTGACCCATCGATCCGAGTTTATTTTTCTAGTTAAGAACGAAACTATCATCAAATTTTCTAAAATAATTGCATTTTTTCAATAAGTGCATGTGGGTGGTAACCAATAAGATTACACTGGACTCGAAAATTGTTAGCTTCATTATTTTGATTCTTCTCATCATTTATTTATTGAGAGAAGAAAGTGCCATTAACAGAGCATCACATCGAATAAATATCACCTTCAAAAAAGAATTGCATACTAGTAGCAATTAAATTTTCTCGGGCTTTTTCACCAGAATCTCAACATATATATTACAAATATATTTGTATGTATAATACAAATCTTCCTCTCTATAAAATACACTTAATTGCTGGCAAGTGACACAAGAATAGGCTCAATACGCTTGTGTGTTACTAAAGCAAAGTGTGATTTGATGCCTGCAGACGAATTCACGCACGATTGCAAGGTGCCTGAGTAATCTGCATGGATTTTGATCAGACGCCGCTTCCATGCAAAGCTCATGACGTACAAAATCATTCCTCGTCGGAACATTCCGTTTGGCATATTGGCTGGAAGGCGGTCTGGCCTCGCACGCCTAAGAGCGGAAATTTGCCGGAGCGCTCGGAGGACTACGACGACGATGAAGGTGCGGGCGCTGAGACGGTGCTCGGCCCAGTAGAGCGGCGACTTCCTTCCCATGTTGGCGAGCGCGACGGGGATCCGTGCCGATCGCCGTGAGATGGAGGCCGACGAGAAGAGTGCGATGAAACAGCTCGTCGTGTCAGCTTTGGCTTATTACGGGTTGAAGGTGTACCACGTTTTCGACGGGCTGCGATTCAGACCGAGTTTTCAGCTGATCGAAATTGACCAGCGGAAGGCGGTGGAAGAATTTGGAGCGGCCGTGCAGGCCGATGAGAACGGGGTTTTGGACGAATTTGCTCGAGAATTTTGTTGGACCGATCGTGTCGCAATTCCCGAGTCTAGCGGGACCGAGCGGCAGCCCGAGTTCGTTCCGGAGCCTATCTTGACCCAATTGCCTCAAGAAATGGCACTGCAGGGACATTGGATTAGCAGGAATGCCTGGCCGCAGTTTTGGCATGTGTTCTCCACTTTCACCAAGGACGACTTGGGGCACTACGTGGCACCACGTCATGAACAAGGGGTGGGCCCTCGTGTAGAAGAAGCGGAGGCGAACTTTGGGCTACACCATGAAGGAAGAGTGAAGGTATCGCGGTGACCTCTTCCACTTACTGCTCACAATGCCTCTCAGAAAGTACCAACCCTAGTTGTGACGTTCTTGTGCGTGAACTCCATTGTTCTATAACCGGTTGTCCTGTTCATGAACGTCAGCTGGTTTGAGTTTAATGTTAATCTTGAATTTTAGTTCTCTGAATCAAGATAATGAAACATGAAGGCAGTGGGTCAAATGTGTATTTTGTACTTGCGCAGTGCGGGAAGTGATCCTGTTTACTTGAAGAATGATACCCTGTATGGGATGGAGCCTTAGGCTCAGCACTGCGGTCCCGTCTAAAAGATCTTTCACATTGAAGCTTCGAAGTGATAATGAGTTACTTTACGAAGAATATGGGACTTTCCTTCAATGTTTTTACAAAAACAATTTTTTTTGAAACTTTAAACTTGAAACATTTCATTTTGTCCAAAGAAGGAAGTCTGGAATTCTGCATATACTGTAAGTGATTACAAGTCCTGGCTACAATGTTTGGGTTTGTGGTTTTCCTGTGCTGTCGGTATCTTAAGCTTGAGTACGTAGTTCGATCAAATCCCTTCGTCCTATGCTTCCCACACCCCCATTCTGTGGCTTACAGAAACAACGAACTGAATACTACTGTTTTGTTTCGTTTAGTCCAGGACTGAGGCCCCCATTGCCTTCTGTTTAGCAACTATCCCCCTGTGTACTCACTTGCCCTCATCCTTGATTGCTCTCTCCAGGCTTTCTAAAGTTATAAGTCCATTTCAAGCTTAGACCGTGCTGTTCTAATTTACAACAGTTCTGGGCAACAGCTAGGAAAGCTCTTCATTGTCTGTCAGGTTTGGAGTTATCCTCAACCCCCACGTGCGGTCAATTGTTAAGCCTTGTGAACTCGGTACCCACTTTGTTTATGACAATGCGCTTGCAGTCGTTGTTTCAACCATATTCCCTTGTCTGCTTCTTACATCTCCCTTTCATACAAATCGCATGTCCCTGCTTTTGGTGCTGTACTTCTGTTGTTATTTGAATATCTCGATTCCTTCAGCAGGATGATATGCCAGTCTTTTGTTCTATTCTTTTTTGCTTGTCGGTTTCAACGTCATCAACTTCTGCCAGAGGTAGAGCCCTGGTCTGTACTATTCGGTCCTATCGCGTGTTAAGCCTTTGTGTTTCATTACGTGTTGTTATTTTGTTTTTTTGCCTAGTGCAATTGTTTCTCATCAAACGTGCTGCGAAATCTCACACCTTTCCTTTCTCCAGGAATGTTTTCCTCAAGTCTTCAGGTACGCTTTGTAAGAATACAAGGGGAATGAGAACCACGAACCTTCACTTTAATTCGACCTCTTACGAACTGACCTGGACCTTTGAGTTTAGTAAATACTGCCATGGAATCAAACTCCCTAGTGTCCTTTCACGTATACTTAGTCCTTATACCATGACCACGTTTGAGTGCACGAAAGTGCCTCACGTGAAAAGCCCAATCGGGCTGTGGCCAGGAATTTGTGGACTGAAATTTTGTACCTGACTTCTGCAGAGAGAACATACTCCCATTGAGGACGAAGAAACTTGTTTACGAAACCTGGAGCAGTACATGGCCTCTAATTGTCCTCCTGCCAACGACGGAGCTTCTAGGATTTATCAACCTACCAGCGACTTTACACCAGTCCCCTATCAGACAGATGGGCGCCATGATCCTATTCACAAACTGTCTTCGGTACATCACGTAGAAATTCAAACCCACAAGCTCCACTTCCTTTGATGTGATGTTTCTTATCAACAAATGTATCAGATTTGATCAGATGATAATACACATTTGCAAGGGTCTCTTCTGGGAATAGACAAAACTTCATCACATCTGCATGTATTCTAATTTTGTTGGTTTTCTTTGTTCGATTTTCCTCTTTGTCTACCGTCTAAACCTTCACTGTATTCTGATCGAGTGCACCCCACTTTTCACTTTGCTCTATGCCTAAGTCCAGGGTCTCCGTACATCCTCCTAAACTACCTCAGCAGGCATGCCTACACTTTTTCCTCGTATTTTGCATTGCGTTCGATGTTCGCCTTTCGTTGTTGTTCATTTGATAACCTCTTTCCCCTGTACTGTTCACTGATGGAATGTTTGCTATCTGTCTTTCGTGGATTTTTACTTCCATCTACGACGAAGTCAAAAAGAGTATTCATAGCTATATCTCGTTATGGTCTCCCTTATTCAATATGACCTGTGTATTTTATACTTGCAGTCTTGGATACCTTGACATCTACATCTGTTTCTATACAAAGTATGTGCACCGACGAACCTGTATACTCTTGTCCATCCGTGAGAGCTCATTTCTTGTGGAGTATATTGAGTACCGGCCTTGTTATTATACTTTTCTATATGTCATTGTGTGTAAACGGACAAGGCTCCGCCATCGTATCTTGCGCAAGTGAGAAGGCTTGTATTGATCTACCGAACATTTAAGTCGTAAAAAATGTTACAAACTTTCACTACTCTCCATTTTAAGAAATACATGTGTATCTCTGAACTGCTTCCTTACATTCTGCAGGAGGATAACGGAACGTACTCATGTAAACGTGCGAGAGTGCAGTTGAATGGAGGAGAACTCGAGAAGGTGCGGAGGAAAGTATATATTTGTGTTTGGTGCTGTCTTACTCCATGTCCGTGTGTGATCGCTTTGAAATGGTTTTGACATCTGGTAACGACATCGGTCCTTCAAACTTTCGAGGCGTGCATTTTGTTGGATGTCCCGTCTTCCACGTCTAACGACTTGTTTCAGTTATGTCCATTGCGTCTAAATAGGTTTGGCGATAAGCTTCAGGAACTTTTATACTTGACTCTGCAGATTGAAAGAATCCATGGCCCCGTCAAGAATGTCGAGCATTATAGTGGTCCAGCCCATGAAAACGATGGGATCCCCACGAAGGAGGTATCGCAGCCTCCATGCGTCCCCAAAGTTGACGAGATTTTTCTCAAAGAGGAGATGCCCATGGTTAGGCCTGTTGATGTTGCGCCATTATCATGGCGGGAGGAGCTGGCCATCTCTAGGCCGGACCTCTATTCAGAATTTCTGGAGAATTTAAACTCGAAAACCTTCAGTGAGAGAGAAAACAATCTTCCTGTTGACTGTGGACTTGGATCCGTCCATTCACACCCCTTGGTTGATGTGGAGATGGAAGATGTTCAGGAAGAATCACATCATATCACTGCATATGGTGCAGTGCATGAACAAAGTTTCTTTGTTAAGAACATTGAGAGGCAACGGAAAAGAGCTCGCGGCACAGATGACAAAGCTAGTGGACGGACTATTATGAACGACTCGAGCTCGGGATCAATCGAACAAGGAAAATTTCGGCTAAAGCGATCGATTCGCTCTACTATGCTGAATGGGAAAGATACATCTGCTGTAAACCGGAAACCTAATTCTTCTGAACCTGAGATACTAAATTGTTCTGGAGTTCACCAGGATGAAAGGGCAGTGTCTGATGTAGGTTCATGTCCTAGCTTGAACAAGGCAGCTAACAATGGAGATGAATGTCAATCTCCACGGAAGCCGAACGTAGCTTCTTGGCCGGCTCCTCTATATGCAAACAATTCTGAACATCGCTCCGAACATAAAACTCGTGTAAATTCGACTATACCCAACTCGGTGAAAGAAGAGGACGAGGGAAACTGTGAACATCAAGTAACAGGTGACGAGTACGATATATGTTTAACTTGCAGAAGAAAGAAAGAGATCTCTTTTTCCAAGTACGCAAGACTTTTCAAGGATGACCCTGCATGGAAGAAAAAGTTTTTGGATGGAGAGAACTTGGTTTGCGACATCTGCTACTCTAAAGGGTAATTCCTTTTGGGTTACTTGGGTTCCACTCTCTGTTGCAAAATCAAAAGCACTCATGTGCTCTCCAGAATTTGTCTTAAAATGTGTGATATGCACCAAGTCACGTTTTCCCCAGCTTGTGATATACTTGAAGGAATGACTTGATCATGTTGGCAGTCAAGTGAAGTCGAGGACGGGGGGCAGACGGCCAGAACTTACTCTATTTTAGCATCATTTGGGAACCATTTGTAAGCCAGGGGCCATCTATTGTTACCTTTGGTAGAATTTTAGAGAGTTCTTGACGAGGTAATTCGCAACAGTCTTATGTTTGTATAAATTTGTTCATTCTTAAGCGTCTTGGGAATGTCACATTCTTTCAGAAAAAATACGAAGTTTTCAAGCATGCCGTTATTGCTGAGTCATGCTCTGAAAGAGACAGATTTCAGACCACCAGAGCATCGAGGATATGCAAAAGCTATTGACGATCTCATTGAGGCGAACCAGCCAGGGAATTTGAGACCCTGCTATAGTTTTGTTAGCACGACTTCTCCTACTAAGTGTAAAATTGTGTGGCCACCGGTGTGTGTGTTGGAGAACACCTTCCAAGCAGGCGATCACTGTATAGACATAAGAAATCTGGAGAAAGTTATTACGAAACGTCTAAAAGGTGATTCTTTTTTCTGAGTATTTTATTAACGGGTCCGCTTTGTATTTTATGAAAAGTTAGCTTTCTCAGGGCATTTTAAACAGCACGTCATAAAGCTCAGATCAGAAAAACCTTACTTCGGGATGTGAAGGGATAATGGTTTTTCTCTCGGGTGTACTGCATCTGTAATTGTCTGACTGTTTCTGTGCATTGTCTTGTATATTTCTGCAGGATTTGTAAATATCAACAAACACAAAGTTCATAAAATTTTTGCGAAAGGAGTATTCAGAGGACAGGTTTTAGTTGAATTCCCCCCAACAAAAAGGGGATGGATTGATGCAAATCGTTTGCATCAACACTTTGTCTCCGCTGGAAGATCATTACAAGATTGGGGTCGGATTGGGGTTACTTCGGAGTAAGTTTTTCATTGTTTATACAGTGTCTCTTTGTATTTTTCATATCAATCTATCTTACATTACAGGATAATGGTGCAGTTGATTTGGCAACTGAAGCATTGGTTGCGTAAATGGTTTCAGAGATTTACAAAACTCCACACCAGGAGTGCAAGAAACAATTGGGCTCGTGAAGATAGGTTCGAAGGGTGAGATTTTATCTCGAATTTTCTTTGGGTACCTAGCTACTGCCAGGATAATGCAGCGGATCGATCGTTATAGAAGATGTGTACGTTGGCGATTGGATGAAGTTATCGTTGATGTTGACAAGGACGAAAGCTCTGGCTAAGAAAGGTTATAAGTGTAAGGTGTAAGTTGTTGTATTGTAAACTGCCCAAATTCTTGCCATACTGAGGTTGGAATTATTCGGATTTGCTCTTTACTACCCTTTATTTATATCATCAAATCATGCAAATCAGCAAAGAGACACTTGCGAAGCCTATCGCGATAACCATTGGATGCACTATGACAGCAAAATGGCTGATGAGATCTAGGGGATAGTGAGTGTTTTGATACAAGATATATTTTGTAAGAGTAGTATTTTATACATAAGGACATTTACGTAGATATAAGCTTATACTTAACAGACTATCACGATAACTTTCGGTGAGCTTTGTAGGTAAGGGAATATAAAATCTACAAGCTTCATCAAGTATGATATTTTAATCATTTACGTGCGTTGAACTACTATAAATTCCTTGTCCGTATAGGATTTGTAAAATATTAGATCTGTTTTATAGTATAAAATTACGTTTTCATAACAAATTCATTCATTTTTACACGCTTTTTCTTCACAATCACACTCTTCATTTGGTTGGTTTTTAGAATCTAAATGACAACAGTTGAAGTAATGGTGCGTTTAAGACGATAAACTTTGACAATTGTATGAGAGGGTGATATCTTTTTTGTAATCAATTTCTTTCTGAAAAGCCGATTTGAATTTACCATTGAAATTTGTAACCCTATCGAAGAATCAAACACAAAATTATTTGCTTGGTCATCTAGGAGTTAAAAACAAGAGAAACAAATGATGAGTGTGAAAAGCTGCAACTATCTTCTATATAATTCTCGTTTTTTGCACTTTAAAAAGTAAAACGTTGGAATGTTATTTTTTTGCGAATTAAATACTCTTTTCCTGAATGATGAAATGATAAATTCTCATTTCTTCTAAATTGCTCAAAACTAAAATTGACTTAATTGATGCGGTAAAAAAAATGATAGATGTCTTTACATATCCGAACTTGATTGTAATTGGTTTTGATTATTATTGTTTTTCCTAATTCAAATGTGAATTATAGGTTAGATACATGGTTTTCATTCTGGAACTTACTTTTTTTATATTTATTGAATTGCATGATTAGTTGTCAATGTGTTTTCATCATTTGATCACAGTTGATAAATTTTGAATTAACGTCAATTGAACGTTAATAGTTATTTTTGAAGATTTATATATAGAATGATTGAAGGTTTAGGTTTGTTAGAGAGTTAAATATTTTGAAAAGTTGTATATGGAATAGATAACCATCTTTTCATTATTTAACATAAAAGATTAAGAATTCTTTCAAAATCTAGAAGAAAATTAGTTTAAACCAGAAAAATTACTCAGATCATTTTGTTGTACATTATCTAGAATTTTTAATAAATTCATTTTCAATAATATTTCACTCAAAAACGTATATTTTTTCAAATAATAAAAACATTGACTGAAATATTACAGGATATGTATTACTTTGTGAAAATTCTTTTACATATATAATCTTTACATCCACTTTATAAGTTTATAGTTTATACATCCACTTGCAGTTTAAAATAGGTTGACTAAGTAAGTTCCATTAGCTCACTAGTCTCATTGTATACAAGTGATTGCATCTCTTCTTCATGGCAACATTTTATTCAAACTTGACTTCACAAGCTTGAGCTTCATTATACTAAAAAGTTTCTACTTCTTCTAAGATCAAAGCATCAACATCTTCTTCCTCTCCAAGCATCACTTTATTCAAGCAAAGAGAAATTGGCCCATATTTCATATCTTTCAAGAGCTCTACTAAATATATTTGAAAACTTTAGAAGTAGTTTTAGCTTAATCTTGATTGTTTAGTGCTATAGTCAAAGTCTCACCAACAATTAATTTCTCTTAAATTTCTTGTTGCTCAGAATTTACCTCCTCTTGCATGGGAGTTTCTTATTGTGACATATCATTAAAATATAATTATCAATCTACTACTCAACAATATTGGAAGGGAAATATTCATCCATTTTTGTAGGAGTAACTTGAGTATTCTTCCTCTATTTCAATGCTCTTAGTTTATTGAAAGAAACGTATCTACTAACAATAACCTTACAGGATTTAATAACATGTAATCTTTCATATTCAAGAAAACAACATTTTTTAGATGTAGAATCTAGCTTGGAATTATATTTCTTGGATGTGTGAAAATATTCATTGCAAGCAAAGATTCTAAACCTATTGTAATCAACCATCCGTTTGTGACTTGATTCAACGGTGTTAAAGAATCAATTGCATTTGAAGAAGAAAAGTTTACCAAATAACTTACAGTATTGATGACTTACTTCCAAAGTTAGTATGATAAACAAAATTGATTCAACATACATTGTGACTTTTTCAACATCGTTATGGAGCAACAACTTTTTGAAATAGAGTATAAAATGTGATGAGATGGCAAGTAATACTCTACTCTTGACAATAAGTTCCAAGCTCCGTGGAAGCGTATTCATTGTCATTATCAAATCTTAGATATCTCATCCTTGCATTTAGGATTTTTATATTCTTCTCACTTTGAAACTCCACTCGGTATCTACAAATCCTAAATGCTGCAAAAACTTGAATTATTTTGTGAAAAAGTGTACCTCTATAAACCTTGAATAATCATTTATAAAACAACATAGTACCATTTGTTAGAAAATGAGACAATCAAAGAATATCCCCACACATGGCTAAGAATATAATTAAAAGATTCATTGAAATTATAAATTTCAACACCAAAAGCATCTATTTCGTTTGGATGATCAAAATACAATGTTCATGAAAGTCAAAATCATGTTTTTTTCTATGAAAAAAATTCAATTTCTCTGATGCTATCAATGACATATTTTTTGCTTATGTTGTCTAAAAGCAAGTGTCACACGTTAAATCATCTCCCCTGCGTCATGGTAGCTTGTAGTGTCTTCAAGCACATACCTATTTCTATGTCTGTTATGACGCTTGTGAACTCTGAAAATAATCAATTCATCTCTCTTTATTTGAACTAAGACTCCACTAGCATTTCAAACAAGTACTTTTGTATCCAACATTCTCAATAAAATCAAGTTCTTTCTCATATTAGTTTTGATTCTAACATGAGTCAAAGTACGTATAATGGCATCAAACATTTGAATGTTTACTAATCCAATATTTTTAATTTTACAAGATTTATCATTCCTCGTGAAATTTTTTATGCTTGATCTCAAGCTATAACTAAAAAACTCTTAAATGTAATAGATGTCATAGATACATCTACTATCAAGAATTTAAGAATCATAAAAAAGTATTGATGATGTACAAAAGTCACAATCATATCATCATAGAGGAAATTCATCCATAGTTGAATCTTCATTAAGACTAGAAGTAATCACATTTGGTGATGAATAATCACTTGCCTTTGACTTAGATTTGCAATCTCTCTTCATGTGATCTTGCTTGTCTTGCTTCTATGTCTAAATACATCTTTCTTGTCACCAATTGTATTTTTTTGATCATATGATCTACCACGAGTAACATACAATATTTTCTCCAAAGAACTCGCTGATAAAGCAGGTGCCATCAACTTGCTTTGCAAATCGTCAATAAATAAAGCACTAATCACTTTGTTGAAGGTGATAGAATTTTTATTCTCTTGCATTTGTATAAGTGACTGAAATGATGACGCTAGTGAATTCAATAAATGAACAACTTTGCGCTCATCACTCTCAACTTTTTCAAGAGTAATTGAATTCACAGCAATATTACAAAAATCATCAATATGAATTCAAATTTTGATATACTTTTTGAATACTTCATCTTGAATTCATCAATTTCAAAGAAGTAAGCAAATGATTAAAAGCTCCTTGTGATAAAATTGCTTAGAAGAGTTGTTTCAACAAATCTTCACATTTTGTATGCTCTCCTAACTACTTCAACACGAAGTGTTCAAGTTACATGATAATACTACTCACCGTTTTCTTTTGAAAGTACTTCCAATTTTCTTCATTGATCTTATTCGTCTTGGTACAATATCTTTTCCAATCCAAAAGTGTTCAATACACCTTTGACTTGTCTTTCTCACAAGACATAATTACTTGGTCCATCAGATTTTAGAATGTCAAATTTGCATCCGCCAATCTTTACAAATGTCATGCTTATTTTTCTTCCATCAGATCTTAGATTGTCAAATTTGCATCCGCCAATCTGATCATATGACTTGGTTATTTTTCTTTCATCGTTAGACGCTGTCTGTTGTTGACGGCAGTTTCCAGGTTTCAAAAGCTCTGATAGAAACTTTTGACTCCCCGGTCATATTACACACCTTACAAACTGTAATGTAGGTTCTTTGACTTGTAAACAGTAATTTCAAGGATGTAAATCCTAAAAATTGCTCTATGGCGGCAATCAAGTGCTTCAAACTCCTTCGATATGCAATTTCTTGTATAAATTTTACTTGGTTCAACGAAATCCAACAATTTTGATATCAATTGAAGCTTTTATTTTATCTTCAAAATGAAACCTATCCCATTTTCTACTTTTGGGTATTTGCAACTAAATTGTTATTTGAGTGTTTCAGTCACCATATATCCACTATTGTGCGAATTCATATCGTCATATAACATACATTGTTGACATGTCATACTTACACATATACATATAGAGGACAAGAACATACATATACACAAAGGTATCACAATTGAAAATATCCGTACAAACCCCATTGGCTTTAAACACGAAACTCACATAAAAATCAAGCCAAGTTCACTCCATAGCTTGGAAAATTCAGGCCGAAGCTAACGAGACGCCATAACTAACCTACTGAAAGTTTTTCCCTACGCAAAAGTCTCACTCGAAGAACTAAAAGAATCTTCCTACAACTATACTTTCTAACAAGAGTGGGCACTAACCTAGGGTTAAGTCAACTAGACATTATTCTAGGTTACTAACTATTCACAACACCTATGGACATGACACCACCTTGAACTTTCAAAAGATTCGACCATTTGTAACTTCTTTGCCGCAACTTGACTTGTAGCCTTATCGATACAGAATCAAAAATCTCTTCAAGCTTTTTTCAACACAATGCAGTCTAGGTGCTTACTTAGAATGATCAAGAAATTACAAGCAAAATTAAAATATCGGTTGAACTAAAAGCTTGAACTAGCTTTCATGATAGTTTACATCAAAATACTCTCAAAACTTCAAATGCCCATAACTTTTGACTCACATATCTGTTCTTGACAAAATTTATCTCAAAATTATTGAAGAATCTCAATTTTTACAACATGAATTGACTGTAATCTCAAACAAATACACCACATCATGCGATTAAAACTAAATGTCAAATTGCTACCTTCTTGTCACAAATACATCTACTATCAAAAAACTGCTGATAATTACTCAATGACTCCAAGTTTTGCTCTGAAATCACTTGTCAAGGAGAAACGCGTACTTTCAGTTGCTATGCTAGAGTAGAAAGGATAATGAAGAAGACTTCCTCCATCTCCAAATTAAACCCTTACATTATGTTGACAAGTTGAAACTTATATATGAATAATATTAATGGATATATTAGTTTGGTATCTGATTGGTGTAATTTCTTATAACTTGATGTTGTATTTTCATGCATTATTTCCATCCACTTGTTCCCATTGCTCTACTAATACTAGGTAAAAATACAAATGAAGGAAATTAAAAAATTTACATTTCAAAAAAAGTTCTAATGTGTGTTGCAAAATCATATTCTATCAATAATTAAAGTTTATAATTCATTTATAGAAACCTAACAATAAATGCTTTTTATGCAGTTTGAAAAAATAAATGAATAAAATTCTCTTAATTTTCTCATCATATGTCATTTTTAAAGTCTTTTCTTAGGGAGAGAGCTATAAATAAAATTATTTCTTATAATTGTAGTTACCTACATGGCTCCAGTTTCAGCAATTTGTCAGAAAAATTCTCAATACCAAATAATTTGAAAAAAATACTTAGCACGGATTTAATTACCACCTATCTACATGTTGATTAATTTGTATTATTTATATATTAATTTAGGGAATTGCTAGGCACACAACCCCCTCCTGTGCATACATCCACTCGTCCACAAAGCACATTTTTGCGTCAAAACACCAAAAGCTAAACATTTCTGCGTCGAAACATGCCAACGCTTTGTCAAACAAGGGGGAAAAGCTGTTTACGGGTCCAAACATGCCGGCTCTTCGGCAAACAAGGCGGTAACGCTGCAATTTTTGTTTGGAAGGTACCTAATTGGGAACACATTCGAACGTGGACGGATCCCGTCTAGTGCTGTTGTCAGCTGGCACTCGTCGTCCGCGCGCGCCTCGCGGACGTTCATCTTTAGTGATATGGTGCCTCTGCGAGTGAGACGGCTACTTCTGTCGATCTGAGCGTGCTATTAAGGTCACGGGCGGTCATCCCTCTTGTGGGGGTTGTGTGCCTAGCAATTCCCTTAATTTATACATCCCTCGCTTCAGCTCGCTTCAGCCCTTGTTGAAGGAAAGATTCGAAGCATCATTCAGTTTTGACTTGTTCATTCCTGTGTACTGCACTCAAACCGCTGAGCTTACAGAATCCTGTCCAGCCACTTTCAACTCAGCGTTGTACTGCCCCCAATTCTGCAGTTCCGTCTGTCAAAGCCTTCTGGCTCTAGATTGGCGCTCGTCTGAAAACATGAGCTTACAGTCATCTCGGAGACCAAATGAATATGGTGACGATTTTGGAACTCAAAATTTGATTCTAAACTGAAGTGGTGCGGCTAGAAGTGTAGTGTTCATTATGGAGTGAAGTTTGTGAGCAAGGCAAGGCATTTTCAGCGTAGAAACAAAGTATCGATGCAGCTTCAGTATGTGGCAATCGTCGCTGGAGTTAAGTGTGTACACAGCCATTCCTTCTATCCCTGTCACACGATTGTTGCAAGAGTCCATGGTACGAGAAGTGCTGTCTGCTTTTATGGTCGGTTGTTGATGTCTCAAAAGTGAAGGGTGATATACAGGACGGCACAGTATCACGCAGCTAATAATGCAGTACGAGGGATGGTGCACGACCATATGACGCCTAAGATTCTATGGCCATTACCACCTACGGAATCTGAAGGCTCCATTATCCCTGCCTGCATTATTCTCGCAGGGCGTGTCAGAGTTTTGAAGAGTTGTTGGCTGCGAGGGTCAGGCCCTCAGGGGATGATCATTCGATCGCTCGTCTCGACTAGGTGATGCGCATATGTCTGCAGTCGAATCTTTCCGATGACCATTGAATTGTTCTCGGTGACTCAGCGATGAGCGTTTCTTCGCAGGCCACAATGCCGAAGTATCAGAATCTAATCTCCTGTGCAGAGACTTCGAGTCATGAACTTCGATCCGTTAGCTTGATTCTTCCAATCTTCTTTCTTCACGCTCAAGGTCAGAAGCCCATTTACTCTTTAACAATACTCGCTTCGGACGACAGCGTTAGGTACTGTGGGGATCAACATTGAATTGTGGGTTCTGAGCTTTGTCTCCGACGTGATGCGAGTCCTGACCACTACGATGATAAATATAGTGTTTGTAGGCTGTGAGGCACATCGAGAGCGCAATGTGATTCGGGCTCCATCTCCAGGTTCTCATAAACTCAACTGACTTATTAGCCGAGGGTCAGGGCGAATGACGTCTCCATGACTCCAAACCGAGGATCAGAGATGACATACCGCACTGCGCATAGTACCAAACACGGCACCTTCCCGATACAGGCTCAGAGTCCGGACTGCTAAAAAGATCTGCCTCTTCATGGAACACAGGATAACGATGACCGAGAAGCTCTTCTAATCTTGTTTGGCTTGAAGGGCACACTGGCTACGGCAGAGCTTTGCACACAATGATGAACCCCTTGTCCGGTTGGACGTGTGAAATTTGTCTGGTCAGTAACGACAGACAGGTCTCGGGTTGAATTTCATTTGGCAAACAAGACGTATTTTACATTTATGTAAGGGGACAATGTATCCCAGAGCGTCGATTATAATACAATGGGCTATGTATGGGGAAGCCGGCATACTACGACAGGCTCTGTATTTGTAATGGTGTGCGATGGTGAAGCTCTGTGCACAATTTTCTGAAACCTGCTCGTTTCAATCTTTCCCTCGGAAAGTAGACCCGGAGCATTCTTCTCCAGCCAATTGCCTGCGGCTCACGCGGTCTTCATCCCTGCTCCGGATTGCGTGATCTGCAAGGTGTTTGTGAGGAGAGTGAGGGCAGATGCCAGATGCTCGGCCAGTCTCCCGTGCGGAAGCTCGAGGAGTTCAGAGCAGTGCAAGTCTCCGCTGTGTAACATGGGCGTTGTCAGTGTTGGGAATTCTACACTCGTTCTGAACCTTGGCCTGCAGTAAAATTCAATCTAGTCTTACGGCTGGGCCTGAGAACTTGAGAAGTCAGTGACATGGATCTCATTGAACCCAGGGCGATGAGCTGGGAACCTCTTTGAGTGCTGTGGCTAACCAATCTAGTCCTTCGAACAGTCCCTCTCCGCTGATTGCACAACAGCCCTGGATATTATATTCCTGTCGAATATGATGTAGACCGAGTTTTTCCGAGATCTCCTTAACGGACATGGCTTTGGGAAGATCGCATTTGTTTGCTAGAACGAGAACCTTAACACCCGATAGAATGGGATCCTCCATCAATCTCTGAAGCTCCTCATACGCTTCTCGCATTCTGTCATGATCCGTGCTGTCGACCACAAAAATCAACCCCTGCACAATCCGACACAATTGAGCTGACCGTCAGTCGGAATCTCACCAAAAAACTTCAAGTCGTGGTCTCATTATTCAGCCTCTCACGCTCGCAACCAATTTCGAACGGAAGCAGACCAGACATTGATTCACGAGGAGAGGAGACGAGAGGAGAGCAGAAGTGGTCGATCTCGGAAGCCAACCTGGGCATCATGGAAGTAGTGACACCATAATTGACGAATCTTGGACTGACCGCCAACGTCCCAGACAGTGAAGCTGACATTGTTCTCATGTTGCAGATGCTCTACATTGAAGCCGATCGTGGGGATCGTGGCTACTCTCTCCCCCATCTTTAATTTGTACAGAATGGTCGTTTTACCTGCATTCCATCCCATCCCATCCCATTTTAGTTCCAGATCCTCACTTTCACAACGAGACCTGGCCCCTAACAACAAGCAGGCGAATCGAATCCAAATGCTCGACTGAAACGCTTTCTAACTGTTCTCAAATGCATCCATCGGCCACTCTCCCCGTCCCTTTCTCTTAGCTTCTCTTCCCTTCCCTTCCCTTCGACAGACCCCAGCTGACAAATTGGCGACATCGATAATCGGCTCGAGACGTGGAGGATGCTAAATTCAGAAAAGAGCGGGAGAGGGGCTGATGGGATCGTGACGACAGTCGGGGACGGACCGAGGCAGATTTGGAGGGGGAGAGGGAGGGAGGGAGGGAAGGGGAGGAAGAGGTACCTGCAGCGTCTAGGCCCAACATGAGTAGACGTAAGTTTCTCGCGGACTGAATGGTGAATAGGTTTTGCAGCATGGATCCCAAGGTCTGCCCCATCGAGGTCCAGAGATTCCACACTTTGCCCCAACCGCAGCCGCGTCGTAGATCTACGAACGACCGACTGCTGACCAGGGATCGGTTGCGCGTTTCGAGGTTTCCGCTTGCACTCCTCAAGAAGGGCAGCAGGCGCAGCTCTGATATCAACTTCGCACTAGCGTCGTCACCACCAGCGGAGCGATTTGCCCGCAAAAACATTAGGTCTGCTGGTCTAGGCCCGGGGTCAGAATTGCATCACTCTCACCGCGAGCGCTGCTCCCACAATCAGACAACGAGCCTCCTGCCTCCGATCATAATTGTTCCCCCGATCGCCTTCGATTGGTCGTCTGCTTCCGATTCAGGCCTAGTGCTCTCTGTGGATAGACTCTGGACCACCGAGATCTAACCTGGCCCATTAATAGAATGATACACTTGCCCCCCCTCCCTCCCCCTCCCTCCATCTCCTCTCCTCTCGCTTCTCTCGATGCACGCCCCTCCCTTCCCCTGGTTCCCCCGGCGACCGGATCAACCCGCAGCGGCTTTCCCGGCCGCGGATTCCGGCCGCTCGGACATTCAGAACCCATTCCTCCGTCCCTTCGAATTCTTCCACTCCAAATCAAATCGACCTCCGGAGCCTCCCGCCCCGAAAATTAGCGAAATTCCTCGACGAAGGGGAGGGGCCGAGAATCAAAGAGAGTCTTGGCGGAGAAGTCAATACGGACATGGGCCGGAAAGGAAAGGGAAGGATAGAATAGGATAATTAATCAATTTCGACGCACGAATTAAGAGCGCGACGAATAGCGAGATCCGCGAGCCGTCGCAGTTCGTGGTGGACGCAGCCCTCTGCGCGACCCGACCCGTCTGTCCGCCCTACGTGCTTTCCTTCCGTCCAACGTCACGGGCCCACCACCAGCACCACCAGCACCTCCTCCTCCACCTCCTCCTCCTCCACTGGGCCTCGGGCGCGGCCCCGCGGACCCGCGGACCCCACAGCACCTTTACTTCAAGAGGAGGGCAGAGCAGACCGGGCCGGACTGGAGGTCCGCTGGCGCGGGCCCCGCGGCGGACTCCGGTGACGACCACACGTCAATCCGTCGTCGACAAGCGCCCAGACGCACCCGGCGTGCGCTCCCTTCAACGAACAAACTGGAAGGAAGCCTGAGCGACGGCCGTCGGGTGACGGCGATTTTCAGAGCCTAATGTGCTGTCAAGTCAGTGCTCATCCTTCCACCGAAGAGATCCGCAGTAGGTGACCGGTTCTAACCCCGGTCGATCTTAACGTGCAGCCGCCTGGTTAGTTCAATTAGGGTGAACGCGCTCCCTCCGTCCGTCCGTCCCACGGATTAGGACCACCATCATTCGGTATAAATGCAAATCATATCTCGCGACGGGACGAGGTAGTATCCGCGGGAAGATACTCCCTTCCCCCGGACTGCAAATTCCCAACCGAGGGTCTTCGTCCCCTCGCGCGCCCGGAATTCGCCGCGAATGATTCCCCGAAGGAATGTCGTCGACGCGAAATGCCACACGGCCGCTCGCCTTTTCATTGGCGATGTGAAAAGCCGGTACGGAATCTGATCTCAGCGGATAATAACGAACAAACCAACCGATAACCGAATTTCAAAGCTGTTGGAGGAAATCGCACCATTCGTACGTTACATAAATCGGAAAAGAAGTGTGCAGCCGCGCCTTCCGGATACCGCATAAATGTACGTGTATACCGCGAAATATACCGTATCGGATTATCGCCCGGACCGGGCTGGGCGACACCGCGGGCCCGCCCGCGGCGAAGGTGTAACTTTGCTGCTACGGCGACGGAGTGAGACTCTTTTGCCCTTGGAGGTTAGCGTAGCGTGGTCCGGAAGCCAACGACGTTCATTATTTGGAGATATGTCCGCCCGAGCGCAGAATGCGACACTGACCGACCGACTGACTGGCTGACTGGCTGACTGTGGCCCGGTTGCTGTGAGCGCCGCCACAGCTGGGCCTCCTCGTATTGGCTTCTTGACATCACATGGACGTCCCACGGCCTATGGCAGGCTTCGAGAAAGGCCTGTTTCGGTTACAGGGGGAGAGGGGGGGAGTCATTCGCTCCATTGCTCCCGCATGGGCTTCGGGCCCACCTTCTTCCCTCCCTTCCTCCTGAGCGAAGGGAAGGGAGAGATTATCGACGCCTCGTGGAGAGCTTTGAAAGAAATATAAATTAGAGATTTGGCTCCTGCTGAGCGTACAATTAAATCGTAAAGTGAACGACGTCGATCTTCGACTGATCAGAGTTGCCAGGTGGAGCTGGCTCTTGCACGCGGGTGCCAAAATTATCTCTCCCTCCCTTTCCTTTCCTTTTCTTCCCTTGCCTGGCCTTGCCTGGCCTTGCATTGCATTGCATTGCATTGCCTTGCCTTGCCTACCCTGGGACGCAGCGCAGTCAATCATCGCTAACACAGACCTGTACTTACATCGTTCACGATTGAGCGTGCTGAGAGGGTAGAAAAGTCGACGATCCGCTCCGACCCGGCCCGACCCGACCCTGCGTGTCTGTCCGTCTGCCTGCCTGCGTGCCTGCAGCTAGGAGCTGTCGATTACATCTCTGAGAAGCTGACAGATGGGGCAGATTCTCGCTCGTCTCATCGACAGACTCGCACAGTCTTTTGGACACAGGGAACTCCGAATTCTTATGCTCGGCCTGGACGCAGCAGGTCATTAGCTCTCCTCACTCGAAATCTCCTCACACATGCCGCTGTCCATGCTAACTCTACGTGGTTGAAGATCCTCTCGCGAGAGCTCCCGACGACACTCCCGAATTCGCGTCCCGCTCGGATCAATGGAGATCGAGGCGACCTCTTCGATGAGGAGACGTGAACCTGCGAAGAGAATTTCTCAGAACGGAGTCATGACATGTGACCTGTAACATGCGCGCAGGATTAGCTTCGCATGGATGGATGCCTGCTTGCTTGCTTGCTCAGTCGTGAGGATGTCTCCTCCTTTTGTTGATCAGACTCCAAATCGCCCAGATTAATCCCTAAGAGAGACGACAAAAGTTCAGAATCTTCTCCTCTCTGGGTGATTCTCATCCTATTCACCGTCAGTCCCGGAGTTGCTGTACTTCCTTGCCTGGACGGACCACTTACTCACTCTCCCTCCATTAGAACTCGCACTAGTCTCTGATGGAGAGACCACATTGACGTCAAGCAAGCAGCAGGGCGGGAGAGGGCAGCAGAGGGGAGGGGATGGTGTGGGAGGACGTGCCGTCAATGCCTGCTCCTCGTCGTTAGCGCTATATTGACGTATGTTGGCTCGGCGTGTGTCCCGGATGTGCAGGAAAAACCACTGTACTCTATAAGTTGAAGTTAGGGGAGAAGGTTTGCACCATACCGACGATTGGATTTAACGTCGAGACTGTGCAGTATAAGAATATAAACTTCACCGTCTGGGACGTCGGTGGTCAGCACAAGATCAGACAACTGTGGAAGTACTACTTCAGCGGTATTCAGGTTCGTGTCGTATCATTAGCACAGCCCACCGCCAAATGTCCGGTTCATGATGTTGTTGATGATGTTGATGATAATGATTATACGAGTTGAATATCGGTGGAGGTCGATGCGAATTTTGTGATTCGGTCTCGCTACAGCGTTGAGTCGGTTCTTCAGCCGTACGCTTTTCCTTTTGATGCTCTCACGACGATTGTTCGAGCTGCGGGGACTCGATTGATTAGGCAGCGAGCCTCGTGAGTCCTCTCTTGGGCCGCTCCATAGATTAAGGAACCAGCTCCTGAGGTCGAATATGAACTGCTAGAATCTTCTCACTCTTTATCGCAATATCATCGCTCCTCTTTATCAAAATGAATATATCATCACAGCATATGCTTGTTTCCCAAAATGTTCAATTAAATTCCTGAGAGATGATTATATGCTTTTCATTAAGGCTCCGATTAGATATCAGAATGCTTGTAGCTCGAGTTGCTTTGGGCCTAGGCTAACGTCGTGAGAGTACGTCGACCTCGTGAAGATTATTAGTCGTGGACTTGTTGGGAAGTAGACTCAGAGTTTTTCTTGCCTCAAATAAATTAAATGTCCCTAAGAAATGACTGCGACATCTGTAACTGCTCATAAGATCATCAGCTCGGATACATCCTTCAACATTCAAGCCATTTATGGTGCCATGATACCTGACATCGAATTGAAGTTCCTTTCCCGTGTAGCAGGAAAATGGACATCCTAGGGTTTAAATTATTGCATGAAAATTAACTCTGGTGATGATCTCTCGCGCAGGGATTGATTTTTGTGGTGGACAGCACTGACAAAGAACGGATCACTGAGGCAAGGGACGAACTTCATAACCTGATCAACGATCCTGAGCTTTCTCATGTTACATTATTGGTTCTAGCTAACAAAACAGATCTTCCTCAAACAATGTCTGTCGCTCAGATCACCGATTTGTTACAGCTCCCAAGCCTGAGGCAAACCAAATGGTACATCCAAAGCTGCAGTGCTACTAGTGGTCTGGGCCTTTATGAAGGTTTGGATTGGCTGGGTCAAGAACTCAAGAAGGTGGGAAGCTGACGATCCAGTGTACCTCTACTTCCAGAGGATTCTCCATCAAAACACTTTTCAATGATCGATGATTAGCCTGCATATGGTAATGGAACTGCTACGATGAGATGTGTATTGCGACACTGCAGGAATGGCGGCTTAATCACTTAAGGACATGCCTTCTTGGAGATTTTTTCGAGTGATTGAATCGCGGGTCTCCAACCCACTACTTTTCAGTGTGCTTACCTGCAGATACAAGTAGAATATTGTTTTGTGATAATCGACGAGAGTGCAGGAAGCTCCATTCGGTTCAAGAGATACTTATACGTTCGAAGATCGCACTTTTTCTGGAGAGGTGTGGCTCACCTTTCATCACTGAGGCTTGTTCAAGTAGCGTGTGGCAAAGTCTTCTAAACCCCAACCATGATTCAATCTGAGTCGTGGTTGAACACAGTTTCGAGCCTTTCTTGCTGTCCAGTGGAGCTTAGGATTACGTGGTTGAATTAGAAGTCCTCGAATTGCAAAGTGTACATTGCTTTAGCTGGTGGGTGTCCATCTTAGCTGTGATGGAAAAAGTGTGATGATCATCCCAAATTGATCATGAAAAAACATATGTGTTCGCTGAAAGAAGACTTCGGTCTGAAATCTGAAATTTGTCTCAATAATTTCTTTGGTCTCTTATTTGGACGTGATAAACTACTGAAGACTTGATAAAAGTTCTCAGTGTTGAAGTTCATAGACAATTTCGGTTCCCAAGTGTATATGAATTCATTCATGTTCCCAGACTGAGTGACAACTACTTTGTAGAATTTGATACGGTTCTATTCATCGAATTCCGCTGCCGAGGGCCGAATTATTAACTTCAGCAGTTCAGCACATTCCACAGTTCAGAAGTCAAAAGTCTCCCAACCTTCGAACGTTTCACTTCTGATTGGGGTTAATACGATTTACAAGTGATCACGATGCGGAATACACCAACTCTCTTTTGGGGTTCTAATAGTAGATGAATCCAGGATCCAAGCGGTTTCCGTACATTTTAGCGCGCAGACAAGGCTTTTTTGTGGCGAGCATATCCGAAGTAAACTTTTTCCGAAATTCTTCGGAGCTAGTACTGTGAAGACAAACATGAAAAAGACGAGAGGAATAGCACGCAAAAACATGTGAGCCTTGGTGCATTCCAATCACGTGGGGCAATTTTTGTCATATCCTCCGAGAAAGTCCTATTGATACGAATGAGCGGTAATTTGTGTCGATAGTATATACACCCTCAATACAAAGATTTGATACAAACGCCACAAACTCTTCTGAACCACTACCAAGAAATGTATGAAGGATGGAAAACAAATGTCATAGGACTGACCTGTTTTTATCCAAGCCATAAGACATTGAGAAACTTCGAAATGAACGAGGCAAAATCGGTCTGTGAAATCTGTGCAAAATCTACTAGTGTCCACTTGTAAGCCGTTCGGATTAAAGCAGACTCCGGGTTCTTGCCAACCTCTCGCACGAATGCCAAGTACCCTGACTTCATATGGTCTCCCCAAAGAACGAGGTCCAACAAGTTATCAAGCATGAAATTTTCGTTGGTTACTTGTGGCTGGACTCTTCTGCAAATGTTGGCAAACGATAAATAATAGCCAACTTTTATAATGAATTTTTCACCCAAAGCAGGAAAGGTAGAGAATGAACGAAATGCGATTATGAGTTACACTCGATGAGTAGGTAAATGTAATCTATGCCAGTTTCAAATCTAATGCTGGCGCTAAAAATGATGAGCTCTGGCATAGAAGTTGGATTCTCACCGTCATGATCGCTTACTTATACACAAATTGTTGTTCCATCGTATCCTTCTTATACAACAAATGCGTGACATGTGTCTCAACCAACTTGAGCGATAAAGCTCCTCTTCGAGATAACAGTCAATCGATATCGTATGAACTATCATATTTTTTTACTCCTGAGGACCAGCGATGTGCTCTTAATTTGTAGCTAGCTGCACTGAAGATATAACTGGAGTCCACTCTTGCAATAAATTGAGGTAGGTACATTATTGTACCGTCCAAATCCGAGCTGGATTTCGTATTTCTTTCAAACCATGCTCTAAGTGCTCTCTGTGATCAACAATCCGATAGATTGCTAGGCATATCAAACTGATCCCAGTACGTTCTTTTAGCTTGTATGGTTCCACTTAATTAAAGACTGGAGTTGTAGTCGTCAAAAAATGAATTTGAGTCATACACCGTAGAACTGTCCGACACAGCTCGATCTCCGGTTTCTTTCGTAATATGCTTTTCCTGATCATCGTTCTGTTACTAAGCATATCATACTTATCCCAATCCGTAAGTATCCACATCAGTTGATTCGAATGCCTCCAGGAGATAAAGGTCCACAAATTGTCTTTCCTGTCACCAACAAATGCTAGAGAAACAAGAGAAAAGTAGTCCTTAGGCTAGACATTACTCTATAAGAAAAGGGCTCCGAGGTTTCATGCTAGCTACTAGCTAGAATCAGGTCAAACGATCCCATAGCCTCAATGATATGTATGGTTTCATGCAAAGACTTCGCGGGTTCAGAGTTTATCTGGTTGTGACGAGTGTTGACGCACAGGACAAGGGATGCTACCTCACTCGGATGGACACGTCTGGCATCTGGCATGTTAAACATCCCCACTAGGTGGTACAGGTAAACTGCAGTCGCAGCTGTAGGGCACTTGCTCCATGCTCTGCAATGACAATAAACTACATCTGGTTCCGTCTGTCGTCTTTCACTGTCGCTTCCCCCGTGCGATGCAATCGCTGTGAGACTCACGTTTGCAATTATCAGCCTGCAGCAGAATCAGCTCCTGTTATGGTTTGAGCGGATTCAACCTTCAGTGCAAGGCGGTAGTACAAGATGATTCCCGCGTGCATTTTCTCAGCTCAGTACATGAACGTTTTCCTGTGACAGCTTTTTGGACGGTTATACTTCGACCAAAAATTGCGCAAGAGCATCAAGATTAACGAAGAACATCTGGATCCATTCGGAGATACGGATCACTGGAGTGCATGAATTACAAACGATGACGACTGATTTTTTGCCTGTGAGAAAGTCAAGTTTGCCTGCCTATTCCTGTGCAGGTCCCAGTTCCCAGTTCCCAGTTTTCTATCGACCCTCGTGTTTCAGAAATTTTAAGCTCATCAAATGCTCTTTTTGAATGTTAGGTGACAATGTATACTCCTGTTCGAAGTCAAGGCTGACGAATCATCATACTCTCTGACCCAAATATCGCCACGAATGATTCAAAGTCGAGTTCATTCTAACGCTTCTGGCAGACTCAGAGTTCACTTTCTTGTGCTAAGTCTATGATGGAGGGTTCAAAGCTCACGATCATTCATTCATTCGACATGAATAGGATATTCTCTCTCTCTCTCTCTCTCTCTCTCTCTCTCTCTCTCTCAGCCAGCTCTGATAACCTCCACGAAGATCTGTCCGGAAAAATCTCAGTCACCACGTGTGGAAGCTCGAGGCTCATGCATCGCTTCAACAACAGTGTAGACCTGCTTTGTTAGTGGTCACAGGAAGGTACGCAAGCGTCAACTAAAAAAATACAATGTGTTTCATTTGCTTCCTCAGTGCCTCCGTTCCACCGTTACAAACAAATCTTGACATATAACTCTGGTCAGCAGCATTGAATTCCTTGCCCGTAGATCCACTTTCTAGTCTGCAGAATGCATCTAAATAGTCCTGCCAATTCTGGACTGGACATCAGTTGACGTCATTGACTATTCCCATGAAGTGTGCGCTCATTACTACCACTCGCTGACCAGGATGACCATTCATATTACGCATGTAGGCTTTTGCTTTCAACTTAAATCTTGATCCGATTTCAATCTCGCTTGAAACTTTGCGACCTACGGTCGACGGGAATGTGGTCCCAAGTCTGATAAATCTGCTCGGTCGGGTCCCAGATAGTTCTTGGCATCGGTTACGATCTGCATGCACAACCCGAAAATTTATTGCTGAAACGAACGAACATGGCACTGAGTCTGAGTGGAGACGAGGGTATAGGACGAAATCTTCTCATGCAATCTCCGGAATGTAGATATTATACGATCCATCCATCGCTGGTTGGATGGCATTTGCGTCATTTACATAGAAGCTGCCTTACTCACAGGTCTCAACATCCTACGTCCTTCACGCAAGCTGGAAGAGCATCGACTCATGATCATAAAACGGCTCAAACCCCTCAAAACATTGTGATGATCTTCGTGTCTTCTGGGTAACTTTGTGCTCGTACAGTCTGCAGTTTTGTGGAAGTCATTGAAAGAAAGGAGAACCAACTATATTCATGAAGAAATGTCATCGAAGTCTTGCTGGTCAAACATGCTCTGGCAGAAAGGGAACCAATCCACTGAAGGATGATGATTAGGCTAGAATTGAGTCTGATAGAATTATTGTTACATGTGACATCGGTCCAAGAGTCAACATATGACCCCATGATAAGAACGAAATAACAACGAGAAGAAATATTGCGGACATGGAATCTTGAGTAGTTTTCGAAGTTCACTGAAGAGTCTCGTCCAGACACGAAGGAACGAACACGATCGTTTGTTTACGTTTCGGTCAGCTGATAAGACTGAACTTGTCTCCTCTCCTCTCCTCTCCATTCCACATTTATCATCACCGAAGGTGATTGGAATGAGAGTGTTCGGTTCCTCTCATAACTTTAAAAGGTTGAAACTGATTCCAATGAACTCGTCTCGTCTGTAGTGAAAATCGGTTCATCATAGAAAGTACAGATCTTCTAATGTCATAAAATCCTTTGCAATTTTCTTATTCTTATTGCTCTGTTTGACCTCGTGTGATATCGTCTGTTACCACCATTGTTACCTAATACGTACTTGTTCCTGAAATTAGGTACCTGATCTGTACTTGTTGTCCTTCTCTGTTTGAGGATAGCAATGAAACAGAGAAAGTAAGAACTTATTGTCTGGACATTGATCCTCTAACCAGCAAACAGAGCTTGAAATTGATCCGAACCTTCTGCAGGCTTCGTACATACCATACCATACCATACCAGTCACCAGTATATGGAAAACGGTCTGATCCAGACACGAACGAAGGGTGTCACATGATGAAGCTTGGTAGAGCCTTGATCATCATCATCATCATGGAAATTGTGTTCGTTAGTTCTGAATGCTTGCTGTTTTTTCGGACAGATGGAAGAAATCTAAGCGGATGTACTTTCACGACTGATAATGTACCGACCTTGAAGTACAAACCGGTAAGTGCCCAGAAGGGACAGACAGTTCAGTTCAAAGCATGTTACTTAGCAACAGCGCACGAACATTAGGCAAGAGAGTAGGACGCAAATCTCACTGATCACAACTAAAATACAAAATTAAATGCAAACGCAAGAATTATGACAATAACGCAAAGAATAAACGCAAGTTTACTTCTATTTCACATGCAGTAGATTTTCTAGTGGTGGAATTTGCAAAGCTGTTGTAAGAAAAAGCATGTTTTTGAAAACCCCGTAAATATATTTGTTGCGCAAAATTTTCTTCATTTTTCTACAGTTATGTCTATAGTCCTAGTCCATACTGAACTGGACTGAGGGTCCACGGTCTTTTGAATTATGACACACCTTTTCTTGTAAGTGCTGTTCTGTTAATGAACTTTGGATATTTCAACCTGTGCACGACTCGAATGATAAATATATGCACATATATCTTAAAACATTGACAACTTCTTGTAACGCTCGCGTAATGGATTCTGTATCATACTTAAAAAACATGAGAATGTGGCATCTTAGTAATGATCGCTAAGTAAGACTACTCTGTAGACTATTGGATAGCAGGTTGCAATATTTGGTATTTCTCACATCGTATCGAGGCTAAATTGCATTTGCTTGCTCTAATTATAGCTAGTTATTAGCTTACATCTGCGTCAATTACCATCCCCAGAACAATATCTTGCTTCATCATCCATTTTGAAAACGATAAATGGAAGACAATACGAATTTTCTCCATGTTGAATCATTTGTTATATATATACAATTCGTTAGTTGTAGCTGGTGAAAACAAGTGATTATCTGAAGTATGAATCAAAATTTCGACTATTTAAAAAACACATTGGATGAACACAAGATTCCAGGTGATAGACATTTTGGAAGTGCAGATTTTGGAATTTAAGATTAGAGAAGCTAGGAAACTGGCATGATGATGACAGATATCAAAATGATGCGACGTAACTAGTCCTCAGAGTTTTGCTATGTTAGATACTTATGCAAGAATTGAGTTCTTGAAGCTTGAAGCGGATTTGATTCTACACAACAGCATGAAAGAAACTGTTGTGTGTTGAGAGTACTGTTTTGCTATATATTTCGAGGGTAAAATAAATTAGCTAAAAACTTAAATTGTTATATGTAGATTTGACTTTGTGATAGTAGTGTACAAGTTGTGAGAGGGATTATGATTATGATTATAACTTATTTAAGACCTAAATGTCAATGTATTCTAAGTTTGATTAAGTAAGAGAAAAAATAGATTTCCTTATAAAAAAAATTCAAAAAACTAGAAATTTATACACTTAGTTATAAAGATAATGAATGGAAAATAAAATCAGTCAATAATTATATTTCATATTATTAGAGTACAGTTTTGAACCGTTAAAATAAGCATTTAATGTATTTGATTTGAAGTGTTTTTTTGATTATTTTTTTGATAAATTTTCAAGTGTAATGAGATAATGTTCAAAAATTGTAAATGCATGTAAATGTTAATGCATGTAATAAATTTTAAGAAAAAACAACAATTAACAATAAACGATTTTATTAATTCAAATATTTTTGTAACTCATTGATAACCTGGCATAATCAAGATGCATAGATGGGGAATTTTATGTGAAAATTATGTATTTTGTGTTTATACTTGAGTTTCATTGAATTTGTAATTAGAAAATAAAATAAATAAATTTTCATATTTTTTATATCAATATCAAACAAGTCATGATGATATGTACAATAACATTTACGATATGATTATCAATTAGAGAAATAAATCTAAATAATCCAAAACAAAATGAAATATTTTCAAATATTATTGTGAAACAAATGAATTATGATGAATTATTTTCAATAACAAATGCTCACATAAAATGACAAGCTATTTAAGTTAGAAAATTGCAATATTATCATCATATTAATGAATCTTGATATATTTTTTGTCCTAAACCTCCATACTTGTGTGAGAGTGAATAAACTCACACAAATCTTGTGTAATCATCAATAAATGATACATAGTACAATTTCCCAGGAATGAAACAATATGAAAGTTTCCCGGCAAGTAACTATATATATACACTCAATGACTCCTTAGAACTATGAATCCTAACATTAAAGGTTTGATTGTGTTACTTGTCTATTATATAATGTTTGCAAAACCCCAAATCAACTTTATCACTATATAATAATTTACTTTCCTCAAGGAGAGAAATATAGCTATCCTAGCTTAGAATGTCATACATGAGACATCTCAACTCATATCTAATCAAGTTAATTTTGTCATGCATAGTATCGCCCTCTAGCAAATACAAATTATTGATAAGATGTACAAAACTACTACTCTTATCTACTACTCCTAAAACTACTACTCCTCCCCTTCCCTCTACCATCTCATCTATCACAAATGTCACTCTCTTCTTGGAAGGTTCTGCCCTACCATTCTACTCTTCATCTTCTTCTCTCAAGTGATTTGGACAAGTGTGTCCAAATCACTTTCCACTCACTATTACTCTTCACTTGAAGTCCAATTTGTCTTTGCGCAGTCTTTTATCTTCACCTATCACTACATCCTCGTCGGTGTCATACGTCTGTCTTGAAACTTTTGATCAAGCTAGATCAAAAGTTTCAACCGTAATCCTAGCACTATTCTCCTCTAGGACTTCTTCATCTTTCTGTTTGACTTTCACATCAGTTCCACGCTCACAACTCTTATCTACTGCAGATTATTTTGTACCAAACTTCCCGATTCCATTTCTCTCATAGTCCAAGTTTTCCTCCATATGTGATGAATCCATATGCTTTCATGCTATGTCATGTACTTCTTTTCTCGCTCGATCATTTGTCATAAATATATTTTGTACCGCTGGCGCAGTTTTTCCCATTATGTTCATCAAGAGTGTCGATTCTTAAATAGTGCATAAGTTCGGTGACCATACCAATTGTTATGATATCTTCAACCTTGAAATTCACTTGTAACGCGACTAACATAAGACCTGTTGCATAAGTTCCAAAATCTCATGATTTATCACTTCGGAAAGTTTTTTGCCGAAGGTTGCCGAACTCCTCCCTACGGTAAACTCATTCCGCCCATCACCGACCTTAGACGTGTCTTCAGTGACCCACTACTTGATACTAACAAGTACTCAGTCCTCAAAAACGTGCAGATACTCTACATGCCTATACATCCAGCAATATAACCAAAGCTAGAAGTAATCTAGCATTTACAACGCGGATAGGCATCGAATGTCAACTATCCAAAAAAAAAATTTGAACATTTTGGGTACAAAAGGGTGGCAAATCATATGAGAGGTATGGTAGTTGCTTGTGAATAAATATCACCTTGCCTATTCGTATCTTGATTCTTCCAGTTTCATAATAGCTGCCAAACTCCAAGTCTTGTGCAGTACATCCTCGTTCCCACTACTACTAGCTCCAAGGACACCTCCTCGACCACTCTCGCTTAGTGTTTGACCAGATTAGTCAAATATACTTTAAAAAATTCCAAATCACAGATGTCAAACTACCTATAACAGTCCTAAAGTATTGCCGTATCAATTTTTTTTCTGTTCTAAGGGTCCAAAAATAACTTCTAATTCCAAAATCACTTCAAGTTTCAAACACCTCTAATTACCTTGCTTCTTCCGCACTAGAGATCTCCCTAATTCAAACAATTAACTTCCAACTAAACTAAAAACACTTAATATTATTTCATCCAAACTATGGAGCTTCTAATTTCATTTTATTTTTGCTTCCAACTACTCAGCGTATGGCTAATTCAAAGATTTTGTCATTTTCAAGATAAATTTCAAAAGTGATCATATAATTGGAGTCACAAATATCAAGATTTGATATTAATACAAAAGATTAAAAGAATTTGAAAACTAATGAATCCAATCCAGAATTATGTTTGTGATTTTTAACAAATTTACTAATTATTTGATATATCGAATAAAAATATAAGAATATATTTATGAAGATTGGAATTTTTTTTCAATTACAAATTATGTGCAATGAATCATATGATTTTATATCAAAGCTTTAATTTTATGCATTCATTTTAGAAAAATAAAATTGTGAAATTACATCAATAAATAAGTCAGATTACTTTATAAACAATAATAATTAATGAAAAACAAGTGGATCCTTAATCAAAATTAAGTCCAATCTATTCCAAAAATCTACAAGATTAGATTAATTATAAAAAATTAGGATAAAATATTTTCCTAAAACGACTTATTAAATATCTCATTTTAGTCAAACATGTGTGAAATTTTTTTAAAAAAATTAAATAAATTCACATATTTTAGAATTGTAGATTTGATGAACTAATTCTCATAAAATAGTCAGAATCTTCATAATATTCAGAATTTAAAAATTTCAAAGTAATTTGGAAAAAAATTATAAAAATTCAATCAATTTATAATGATTTTATAGAGTTACAGGCTTGTAAAAAAATTAGTGATATATGCTTAATATTTTAATATAACATTGAAAACCCTTTTGCATTATCAACACACGAGTTGAAATATCGAAATTTTTTTAATTTTTGAGTTGAAAATGAAGGATGTTGATACAATAAAATTGATTTTTGAGAAAATCTTGCGGATAATTCAAAAAAATTAATGTTTCAAGTATACTGCAAGAATAATAAATTATGACTAAGTAAGAAAAAGTGTGAGAAAAAAACTTGTAAATTTTATTTTTGAAATTTTGAAAAAATATGCATTTTTTTTTACAAAATTTATTATTTATAATAATTTTGATAATATATATTTTAAAAATTATTTTATTGCTATAATAATTTTAAGGAATTATTTCTTTTATTTACCACTTCTGCTTGGCTGAAAAATTGCTCTCATTATGAAATAAACTCATAAAGTCATGTTATATTCAGAAAATATTGATAAAAAATCCAATAATTGTGTTTTAATACATCACATGTATATAATGAATTATGATACTACATTTGATGCTAAATTCTCTAATTTCAGATCATTAATGGATTATGTAAATTTTAATACTGATAAACTCGGGAAAAAATCTACAACTTGATATTTATTCATTTTTGAAAATTATAAATTTACATTAAAGGTTTGTGTAGTTCAATTTTTTACGTAAATAAAGTATATATTGAAAAAATAGCAACAAAGAATAAACATTCGTTAAACAAACTTGTCAAATAGATGCAAAGTATACACTACACTTTCACGCTTCAAAATGAATTTCAAATTGTTTTGAATTTAATTGTAATTCAGGTTTTGAAAATCAAGCATAAATATAACATATCATTCACAGATATCAATTTTTCATCACCTGTATCTGACCGATCATTTACCTAAAGATTAAAAATAAAATGGTTATGCTAACACTTTGACTATAAATTAAAAATTAAAAATTTGAATTACATAATAAAGCGAATTTTGATCTTTTACAAATTCTTCGTTAGCTTTAAAAGTGATTCTGATCTAATTAATTGCTAATTCTTTTAGAATATATGATGATAATCATTGAATTCTCTATAAAAATATTTATTAATCGGTTTTCTATTGGTTAATTTACCTGTGTGTTTTTATAATTAAATGCGAAATATTGAAATTATATCTCATGTATCAAATATTTGAAGTTTGTTATTTTAGCTATATATTTTATAATCATCATCTTAAAAAATGATTTGAAGAATAATCAATTTTTTATGACATGAGGTATAATCATTTCATAAAAAAACTTGATCTTTTGAAATAATAAATTGCATGATCTAATGTTTAAGTTGTTCTCTATTTATGTGTTTATGTATTTCAAGTAGAAAAAATATGCAGTGTTTGAACATTATTTCTATTTTTTTCAGAAAAAATAGAAAATGAAACATGCTCATGAAAAATAATTGCCTTTCAAAATAAAGCCAAATTTTAGCTTATGTAAATTTGATTAAAGATGTACGTAAATCAAGCTAAAATGATTTCTAATTGGATTATTTACATCTGATTGTGTTTTTGATAATTTTTTGGCTTTCGAATTGAAAAAATATATTTTGACTAAGATAAAAAAATATCATATTTTGATTCATTTTTTTATTCAGCTTTACTTTTAAAATTTTATATATTGAATAGATAGTCAAAAAATATAATCTTCCTATAAGAATAAAAATTATTACGATTTCTCATACTCTAAATGGAATGCTTATTTCAAACGTGCTTAAAGTATCAAATTTTTTAGGAGTTTTAATTTAGCTCTTCAAATTATTTACTATATTTTTTTCTAACTGAAATCAATGAGATAAACATGCATAATTTTTTTAAGAGACAAACTATATTTGTTTAAACTTTTTTTTATATATTTCCATCATTTTATATAATCAATACAAAAAAATTTTTTCATTTGATCACTAGTTGTGTAGCCAAAGAAATCTCATTTTAAGTAACTAACATATTTTCAGAGATTTGTACTTCTATGATAAGTGATCTTTCACGTTACAAGCATTATGTATATATAAGCATCACACTATGTAACTATATACTCTAGAAAATTAATACCTATTGAGCCAAATTTGATGACATGATATTATTTTATAAAGAATTTTTTGTTGTTGACAAACCTTTATGGATTATGCTTATAAAGTAATTAAGAATTGATTGCCAATTCATATATAAGTTTAAAATTTGACATAACTTTTCAACATAATAAATATTAGAAATTTAATTTTATCATTAGTTTAAAATTGTCATTCTTATTTTTCAATTTTTAAAAAATGCATCAGATTTCATAAAAATCTTCGTCATAAGGATTGATGAAGAAGATTCAAATCAAGGTCTCATTCGCATTTGTTGTTCACTCCTATTACTTTAAGAAATTGCTAAATCATTGAATGGGTTTTGGCATTGTGAGAGCTAAATGCTTATCATAACAAGGAGCCGCAATAGTAGTATGTATATAAAGATCTTGTCGTTGATTGTGATTTTTGAAAAGGATTTGGAATTGGAAATTTTATTATTGATGATGTTCACAAGTATGGCGAGAAATTACTTGATGGTATACTTGGAAACACAACACACTTGATAGGATCCAACAGGTTTCATTTTATCCCAACGGAACCCCTGACGCTCCTTTAATCCATTGTCTGCAATGTTCAAGTAGTATATGCTTCAAGACATATTATTTGATGATTCGGGATAGTAAGCTTGCAACATTTCTTAGGATGCAATCACGGCAAGACCATCTCAGGAGTATTTTAGCCTCATGGCAAAATATTGTGGACAACTTCCTTTGAAGTTATGCGTATGAAGAAAAATCAAACATTTAAACTCGTCGGTGTGCACTTTTATGCTGTAATGAGTCGTAATTGCAATTATCCATCACATTGGCAATTGTCCTAAACTAATCATTGAGAAAAAAATTTATCGTCGGAGTACCGTGCTTTTTCCTCTTGCCTACTCGCTACGCTCGCCGAATTTTAGATAAAGCCCGCTCAATTCATCATCATCGTCTCTCGTGGGTCCGTTCATTTCTACGATACTATCATCGTAGCAAAGCAATCTCTACTACCAGATTCACAAAGAAGGTCTGAAATTTGTTGTAGACTGTGAAATGAAAGCTATAGTAGTGTGAATAAATGTCTGTGGCTTTTTCAGATGTGAACATAAATCCTAGTACATGGCTGTGAACAAATCACAATAGTGGCAATCACTCCCCGCACTAAAGCGCAGTCTATCAAGTTATAAGAACTTTTATTGAATCATTCTTGACAACGGACTGCATGATCATCGGCGTTCCATAACGTAAAATGTAACCTCTTGGATCTTATCAAGTGTGTTGCATTTTCCAGGTACCATCAAGTCAATTTCTCCAAGTATGAATCTATGAATCATATCGACATCCTTGTGGAACTAAGGTACCACTGTTACTAATTAAGATTTCTTAGTCGGATCTGTATTATTATTATTAGTTTCTCTTGATCAAACTTCTTGCATGAAAGTATATCATAAAATTTAAATCAATTTGATCATTTTGCAGGATTTGATGTCTTATTTTGATAATATTGAATTCAGTAATGGAATTTGTCAAGGTGTTTGATTTAATGCATAGTTAGTAAAGAATAATAAATATTTCTTGTGGACTTTTCAGTTGCTTAAATTCTTCTTGCATTTTTAAAAATTTTTATTGTTTTGCTGCTAAAGTGTAAAGCCAATGCAATAGGTTAATGCATTGAAATTAAAAAATAATTGATCATATAGGAATGAATATACCTTCAATAAAATGCTGAATTTTGGAAATTTGACTTGTGGTCATAGATTTTAGTCCTCTCATTCTTTATTTTCTCGGATGTTATATGCAGTCATATCGTTTTCAAATTTGAATGAATGAATGTTATTCTTATGTCAGTTATCAAATTAATAATTAAAATTCACATTTTAACATGATAGGAAAACTTGATAAAAAGATTTGATTTTTTTTAATGATATAGAAAAACGTCACATAATACATTGAAATAAATACTTCAATGGTGCACGGTAGAGAAATATATTGAAGGCCAAACATGTTGTGACGCGGCGGCCACCCGCTCACGCACGGTATCATATGCAACCGTTTATTCGAACAGAGTCGAGTCCACCGATTTTAATCGTACGGAATCAGTAACGGAAAGTCCTCCGCCAGAGCAGAAAGACGTGATTGATTTGATTTACATGTCTCGGATTAAAGTCAGGCCTATCATTCAAAACAAATGCATGGAATAAGTTTAATTGGTCCCACTGCGTTATCGAGGACTGCTGCAAGACTGCGTGTATGCACATATGATCCTACTTCCTGTTCTCTTCAGTGATTTTTCACCTCGTGGCAAAAATTGTACATCTGACACGGGGAAAATTTCAAGTATTCGGGATTGTTATCCTGAGACTACGGTAGAGACCAATTATCAATTCTGACGGAGAGAAGACGACTCTGACTGTTTCGTCAACTGAAGGTGTTTACTGACTCTGTAGTAAATGACACATTTCTTCCGTCGTCCAGTGCTTTCTCGAAGTCCACTATATTGACCACGACATGATCTTAGCTCGCTTGTCAGGTCTGAGGCTTGAACCCGATATTTCTGCTGCCGTGGGCTCCTGTTCTTCAGTTTGGAGTGGGATTAACAGAGGGCAATTCCATTAGCCACCCTTGTTGTCCAGTCTGCATTTGGCAAAACAGAGTTCTGTTCATCGAATGCACATCCGAAGTCAGAACGTATTCGAAAGCCACTCTTTGATGCAAATGTAATCACTTTCACTTGCCCATTGCACAGTGATTCTCGAAGATCCAATTTGCGTTTAGAACAATAAGGTCAAGTAGAGACTGATTCTGGATAATTTTAGCTTTAAAAATTTACGGTTATATTCTTACAATGGTGGTGCTTCTTACAACGAAGCGCTTCGCAGAACCGCCTGACTAGTGGTGATCATTTCAGAAGATAAACTGCACAGGACCTTCTTACTAAACGGCAACCACCTGCTTTCCAATACTATGATATGATCCTTCGCCCAAGATGGTCTCACTTTCTCGTCAGAACTTCCGAATGATGACCTGCTGAAGGTCGACAGAAAGCTCATACAAGCCTTTCGGTCGAATGAAAATAACGGTTTTAATGTCGTCGGATTGATTTGTAGCCAGCTCGCATCGGTACACATCTGATCACCAGTATCATGTCACCTTGGTCCGCGAGAGAATGATCAGAACTAAATTTTTTACATCCTTCCTAGATTTGTTCACTAGTGTCGTCACGGATCTTCTTCTACTCTTGACAACCCTTCCACTACTCACGAGGGTAATGAATGACTAGATTTACGTTCGAGACTGCAGAGTTAGTACGTTGTCGAGGTCGAAGACAGCATGTCGAGGAGTGCGTTGTTCATCGAGTAGAGCTGCCCACCCAAAGCAGAGAAGAAGAGAAGAGCCGCCACGGGAGCGATGGCGAAGAGGAGGGAAATGATGGATAGAACTACGCTCGGGCGCATGCTGAGCAAGTGACTCTGCAGTGTTGCCACCAGAACATTCACGTCGGCTCGGTAAGTGTTGTAGCAGGACCTCTCCCATTCCATCCACTCCTCAGGGGTGTGCATGAACGATTCTTTCACCCGCACACCTTCGATCCGCCGTCTCAACGTCACCATGTTCGCATCGACACAGCTGAAGTTGGCTGCAAGAAAGAACCACTCGAACAATTCAATAATCTGTAACAACATCTGCCCTTTTCGACTGCAGGACCATCCAGCCCTCTCTCTGTTCAAGCGAATTTCATTCAAACTCTGAAGCATTCGAATTTCCCATAATCGAAGCAAGTCTTTCTAAACAGGGTAGTGAAGTGATGAGAAAGACTCATGAGAGAGATTTCATCTATTACATGCGACCATGATTCAGGAGAAAGATGACCAAAGTCTCTAGTTTTCAATATCTCCACGTATCTCGGAGAATTTCGACGACAGAAAAGTTGATGGACATTAGAGCAAATCAAAAGGACGGTCAAGGGTGCCCAGCTGGAAATTTGGAGTCAGGTTAGAGCAAATTGCGGTATTCATACAAGAAGACGGGCAAAACCGGTATGCTAATACGTATGAACTGGTGAAAAGCACAATCAATTTACCGTCAGAAAGCAGGAAAAGGTGCAAAACGTGTATTCCTCTGTAGGCTAATGAAAGGCAATCATTCACTGTTGATTCTGTTTTGTTGGGGCCAGTTTTGGCAGCAAATCATTCGCATTGTTTAACCGAGAAGCTTTCCGAAGAGGTATCGTCTTGTGAATTGACAAGAAGAACAATCAAACAGCATCTGATGATCACCTGGTAGCGAGTCTGGGCAGATGTTCTCATCTGCAGTACCAGCCGCTCGTGCGACTCCACACCTCTTCCGAGCTACTCGAGGTAAGACAGGAAGGACAGATAGTGTTCTGGCAGTACACGGCACCTTGCTGTTGGAACGCATCAACGGAGAGGCCACGGACTGCTTCACTGCAGATACACATACTTGTAGAGCAGCCATGATATCAGGCAAATTGACCGAGTGAATAGCAACCAGGTTGGGACTCGCCAACCGACGACGAGCCACCGCCGTCACTCACCGAGCACCAATCTCACCTCGATTGAGCAGGGCCAGAAATCTCGGATCAGCGAATTCAGCCTGATCATACACAACTCCGCTTTCCTCGTGACGCAATTGAAGCCGTTCTTAGCGATGCCTAACCGGCAATTGAGGAGGTGATCGAGGCTGCCCTGGTTGTTCAGTGCCGTCAGACTGAGTTGAGCCGCTCAATTTTGCCGACCGTGTTTATATGAGGATTGGCTTCCGAAGACAACAAGGACAGGCAGGACGGTGGCAAGCTTACGGCTCGAGCACGAGATCTTATGCAGATCGAATGAGCGCCTGGTTCTCCTCTGGCAACGGAATTCTACTAAGCCTGATTGTATCCGTGCTTGAGCAACTAGAGGTCTCCCAGTGGACTGGAAAGCGGACTCTGGCATTGGACGAGAGCAATCCAATGGTCCTACTACTTTTTACAACACAAATCGTGTGATTTGGCACCCCGAACATATCAAATGAATGCTTTATCTTTATATTAAATTTAGATTGCATTCCTTCTGAGGTGACAAGGACCGGTTCGGAAGAAGAACATGTACATGGACCAAAGGCGATTCGAATTGCGGTTTTCTGTCCGAGTCAAAAGTTCTTATCCATGCTTCTCTCGATTTCGAAATTTAAGTTAAAATTATCTAGCACTCCTATGACGTAACTTTGTGGCATTCCAACTCCCGATTTTTAGAACTTTTAAGAGTACGTGCAGAAACGACGGGAGAATCCCATCAGAGGTACAAGGCCGGACGAATCCTTAACCAAAGGAGAGGAGAGAAATTAAAGAATTCTCGAAAGTTGTGGATGATGCGAGGAAAACATTTCTCTATACTCTCACCGCATGGCCGAAGATTTTTCTCTTTCATCTCGGCTACTACGACTCTTGAGACTTTAAATAATCGAAAGCGGCCAACATCAAGGAAGACAGGCATGCCTCTGTGCCAGGCGAAACCAAAATGTAGAGAATCAATCTTGAGATGCATGAATAACGATCCTATCTTCGTTTACTCCCTTGCATGTAATGCTCGTGTATAATGTGTCGGTCTATTGCAATCCCAAGGTTCAACATGTCTCCCTCCGTACATCATACAATACACACTTCGTGATTATTTTTACCAATTTATTTCTTAATAGACTATTCCGAGACCATGGGATAAATCTATGGAGGCTTCCCGAATGTTGAGTAACCCAAGTTCTTGTGTATGTAGATTTAATAGGTTATCGTACTTTATTTGTAGATTAATAAGTTACCGCCAAATCTATCGCCTTAAACACTCGTAACAGAAAATTCTACAAGATATAAATCAAAGTATTGAGACGCAGTAGCAGCTTAACTTTGAAAAGTCAGATTGGAGCTCAAGGTAAATATTCCCAACAAAAGGACACAAGTTAATGCAAACAGTAATTTTGTTCAATAGACTGGAGCTCCTGGAGATTTGACTTTCAGTAGCAGTTGAGAGCAGATTCGTTGAAGACAGCGAGAGGATTATTAAGCACTCAAAGATCTGTAAGCTTATTTCGTGTTGTGAATGATTATTCTGCAGGTTTAATATTCTCTCATCCTCGCTTTTTCAACCATTGGACTCTAAGGCTTCTGAAGGTCATGTCTCGACGATAATGCCAAGTCCAATATTGACAAGAAATCTAATATTTCTGTTTTACGTTTCAGCAGTTACCTAATGGAATAGGCCACCTGCTCTTCAAAATTTGTAATTTCTATAATCAAAGGTGAGGACGAATGAGTGTATCAAAGAATCACTCTGTCATATAGAGTGATACTTTGATTCATCTTTCCTCGAAGAATAAAATAGTTTTCCAGGCATTAAATGAGCGTCTTTCGTGTTCTTGTTTTACAAAGATCTGAGGCTTTATCCTTTAAGGGTAGCATTCATTGACCACAAACTTCAAATATTTTAGTCTTGCATGCATGCATGCAAGACTAAAATAATTGTACACTCAGTTGCAGCCTTGGATTTGTGAGTGTCCACCCACATTCACACACACTCTCTCATTTCTGGTCATCTTTGTTTTCCATGTAAACAAAGATGCCCAGTTTCGCCCATTTTTGAAAAGTGGAGTCTCCTCAAGAGATGAGGAAAACTTCCACCAGAGGGAATCCGGTCCTTCATCACTCAAATTGCTTGGCAAGCTATGTATGATCTGGGTGAGATGACCACGTACTGCATCGTCATTTGTGGCTGACAGAATCCCTTACTCGATAGGAAATATTTCTGAAAAAGATCCCATCATTTTGTAGATAAACATCAAATCGTGTGGAAATCTCTAGTGTACACCTGCCAACGTTTCAGAGGGTACATAATTATATCATCATCAATCCAAAAGCCCAAATAGCATGGAAAGGACCTCATGATGTGGATGTCTTTCAACTCGCCCAAAAGGTAATCTGGACAAATCAGCATCGTACTCCATTGCCTTTCCTGCTCAGGCGAAGTGAACACAAAGTAATGGCGCTCCCGGCGCTCATGCAATCAGCCTGGCATCGATTTCAATCAGACCACTACGCAGACTCAAACAAGTTGGGCTTCAGGGACAATCGATCCAGATGTGCTCAGAGCCAGCTTTTATGGCTCCATTGACGTGCAAGCTTTTTCAAATTCAGAATCTCGACGAAGCATATGAATCCGATGGATAAAACATACTGCAGAACGAGATGGAGAATGAATCTTGGCGAATCCGCTCTGAATCTCTCTCCGTTCACATGGCAGCCGACGATTTGATGAAGAAAGCAACTTGCGAAGAAGCAGTCATTTCCAATCTACCGGTAGTAATGATCAAACCGCCAAATGTGCGGAAACATTTCCTTATCCAGACTCACGACGCTTGCAGAAATTTATCATCGAGAGAATTTATGGTGATCGCGACAATATCTGTCACGACACTGCAAGGGGTGGTCCAGTGTCCTTGTCAGACTGTCAGTCGACCTGTCAGCCCCACCGTTTACCACTGCAGTAAAACTCTGATCCGGAGGACCTTCACCGCTCCCACTTCCGGGGCTCGTTCCACAGCTTTATCCGGGCGCTCGTTTGTCTTATCCTCCCGTTCTGACGGCCATGTTGACTTCCAGTCTGACAGTGTGCGAATAATCTGCTTTGTAAATGCAGCAATGTCCATTTTTAGCACCTCGCGGGTCCGCAGATCTACGAAACGTTATATGACGAGGACGGCATCTCGCCACTGGGATGTCCACTGGGATTCCCAGTACGGTGCGACCTGGTGACTGGAAACAACGAAGAGCGGGCCTTATCCTTGCCATTCTTTTACCGCCGGCCTCCTCGTTCCATCGTGGCCGTCGGTATGATTAGACTACAGTCGGCACCGCCCGCGTGGAAGGCGTCCTGAAACTACCGACGTCCCGTTCGTGTGGGACCCACGATTTCGGTTTCCGATGTGGTCTGAGGCTGGTGACGATCGAGGAACGTAACAATCGCATCACCGATCGATTCGTCACCTGCGGCTCAGATCTTGTCTCCGGAAAGAAATTGGCATTTTTTCCCCACATGGACTTTAAATGTAATTTCTAAATTATATCTCCATGTGGAATTTACCATGATCGAACTCCGATGATATATTACCGTGTTTTAGCATTGGTCTTCAGTCTTTGGTTTTTTTCTTTTATTCTCGGGTTCTGTTTTCTACTTAGTGGGGACAGGGACAACAGAAAGTCGAAAAGTCTATTTTTCAACAACAACGAATATTGTTGTTTAATATCCATATTGATGTGAAATAAAATTGATGTATATTTACCTTATATCGAAAATTTGGGCAAAATCCAACATCCACAAGCATTATCATCAGCTTTTAACCTGGATATGAGTTATACCTGGAGCTATGTGTTTCATCACAAGCAATAATTACTTTCATGGATGAATGTGAAAGGCATGATGAAGTTAGGTGTGATTTATAGTCAGCTATTAATGTTTGAAAACCTGCAGTTTTTGCAATAGACAAATATTCAAAAGTGTCTTAGAGAATGTTCTAATTTTCTTGATCAATGTCGATGAGTTATAATTTATTGATGATTCTCAATTTCTCAATTTATTGATTGAATATGAATCAAGATCTAGTCCAAACATTTTAATGTTGAGATAAATTATTGTTATGGAATAATTTCAAGTTCTAACTATCTATAGCTAAGTTTGTTATGGTGTTGGTACATATATACCCCAAGGATTTTACTTCGCACTATTAAACTCTCTCGCATGTTTCAGCTGTGCCGGTAGTCTTTTAGGGTGAACCACATTATACGAAGTTTTTCTTGTATTCATGTTTGGTTTGAATGTTTCACTGAGTTTCTTGATTTACATTAACAAATTGATTTCAGAGCTGGTTTCAGATTTGGAGTATGTGTGACAAAGTTGTGCTTTTAGAGTCAAAGTCGACTGCCGGATTTTTTGTCTCTGATTTGACCGTAAAACTCAAAAATTACACGAACACAAAAATAACATGGTTCACCCTCATCCAGAGTGCTACGTCCAGCCAGAACGTTCAGCACGTTCAACTTCAAATCTTGTCAGAAAGATTCCCTATACAATGTGAGCTCTGAGGTATTTATCCCCCAGTCCAAACGACCGTCCTAGCTAAAAATAGCTAGTACCTAAGGTTGCTCCTTAATTGGAAGTAATTTCAACAATCTCCCCCTTAACTTGAGTTAAGGAACAGTTTCTTCTATAACATACATTATTACTCCGTTGTAAAATCTAAATAGAAACCCAATATAAGGCCTCCTCTCTACACAAGAGTTAATTAGAACTAAGCCGTAGCCCTTACAGGATAAAGTAATAACATAAAGAGGTAATTAAAAAATAGCTAACATAAATCTCATAAGCTACATAATTACTCAGCAGGAAAAGAAAAAGAAACCTAATATAAGGCCCCTCTTTACACGAGAGTTAACTAGAACTAAGCCGTAGCCATCACATGATAAAATAAATATATAAAGAGATAACTGAAGATACTAATTTAGCAAACTTTACCTGCGCTTCTCATGCACAACCTGCATGATAGCACAATGTCGCCTGCAACTTTCTATAGAAATAACTTTGACCAACGCATCAACTGGATTAAATTTACAGTCTATCTTGACTAGCTCAATCATTAGAATTTACCGTCAAGATGGTCTAGCTCAAATATCTGAGTCTAAGATCAATCTTGACTAGCTCAATCATATGAGTTTAACGTCAAGATTGACTAGCTCAATCACCAGAGTCTACCATCCATCTTGACTAACTCAATCATTTTATCAAACACTCTTATCTAATAAAATACATGATATCGTTGTGCTCCACGATATTGTAATTAACTTGTACCATGCACATCTTGATCATTAATCACATAATGATCAAACTCCCCCAAAATTACATACTAGTGCTCATCTTGATCATAAATCAAATAATGATCAAAACTCCCCCACAACTACATACGTGAATGAAAATTATCACTTGTCACTACAACTCTCTACTTCTTTCAAGGAACATGCTTCATTGAAAGACACACACACCCACTAACATGAACCTTACAATCTATGTTGCTCGCGACTGACTGTCACTTGTGACTATCTCTCACCGTCACCCAAGACTAACTGTGCACGCGACTGATCATCACCTTCGTCCGCGACTGACTATGCCCGCAACTAAGTGTCGCTCGCGACTTATCGAAAAGACGTTGTCCACAACTTACCATCCGTTACTCGCGACAATCGTCGCCCATGACCATTGTTGCTCGTGACAACCGTCACCCACAACTTTAACGTCCGTCACCCGCGACTTCAGTCGCCCGAGATTGCAATATCAGTCACTCGCAACTTCAGTCGCATGTGACCATCGTCGCCCGCAATTATTTGCGTCCAAGACTGGTTGCGTTTCCAACTTACCAGAAACGTTGGCCAGAACTTACCATCTGTCATCCGCAAATTCCGTCATCCGCGACTGCAATATCCGTCACTCGTGAGCAGCATCGCCCGCGACTACTCATTGCTCGCAACCTATGTCGCCTGCAACTTAAGTCATCCGCAACAAACGTTGCTCGCGACCGTTGCCCACAACTTGCCGTTGCCTGCAACAAACGTTGACCTTCCAACCCAGATTCTCAATGTGTTGTCATCTCAGTCCTTCAAGAATCTAGATATAAAATTAACTTTCGTGGGAATTTTCTCCGTCTGGGTCATCTTTCAGCTCCTCAAAGTGGTCCATATGCTTTAGTTGCGTTGAGAGCTTTCCAACGATACCAATTTGACTATACTTTGATGAATAAATATTTTAAAAAAATATTTATGATAGAATATTCTTTCACCGTTATTCTTGACTGTCACCGTCGGTCTTCGCCGTCACCGTCACCTTTAGTCGGCCGTCAACTACGTTTCCCTGCTAACCATGGTTGGCTAACGACTACGTTAGATCTTGCCAACAACGCTCGCCCCTGATCACGTTAAATCTGATTACGTTCGCCTTTACAGACTGCATTTGTTCAAATCACGTACAAACCTACCATGTTCATCATCAACCACGTTCAACCTAAACCGCGTTGTGCCCTAAACCTCGCTACAAACCTCACAGCGAACCGCGCTTGTCAACCGCAGTTGACCTGACGACCCCTAATCTCAACCTGCTCTGCTCCGACCCAATTTGCTCTGCTTTGCGGACTGTCTGCTCCTTGCTGTAACAAGATCCTAACCGCACTGGGGTAGTTGTACTTTCCCGCTCACCGATTTCTCACTGTCCTACGGAGTCTTAACCGCGATGAGGGTTGCTGCCCTTCACCACTCGCCGACTGCCCTCAAAACTCAGTTTGTACATTTGTCAACCTGAGTACGAGGAGTTCACGAGCTTGAAACCGAGGAAGGATCAATCTGCTGACATATTTGACCTTCTTAGGCCTAAAGTCTCGCACGGGAGGTTTCAATCGCTCGTCTAGCCGCAATGTAACGGGAAGATCACATTGGTGGACAGTATGTGAACTGCGGCCTATCAACTATATTCGAATCTATTGCTAGTAGTCTTGATTACTAAATATTGAAGGGTCTGTTGTAGTAAACGCCCCTTATGAAAATCAAGCCAACCACCAAACGCAGAACAAAGAAGCTCAAAACGGGACGAGCATTTGAGGAAGTGCACAAAAACTGTTTGATCAACTGTAGGTGGGAAATGTCACACTCAGAGTTAACTCGGGAGTTTCATACATTGAGTTTTAAGATGCTACAATTTCGAAACGGCGCTTTTGCATGGTTAGAAAAATGCACAAGATACTGAGAAATAAGACAAACACACTCGGTCCATGTTCCAATTATTGTGCTGTTCAAATTGCCTGCTTAAAGCCATCTCACTTGTGGAGAAAATCTGCCTGAACACACTCGAGGTTGGTTTTCAAGGATACAAAGTCGTCTTCTTCGACCCTAGCCTCTACTTCGTGTTGATTTGTCGTACACAATGGGTTCTTCAACCTCTTGAGAAGCTCTTTATCTTTCCAATCTGAAGTCTAACACTTCTTGACCCTAGCTCACTGCTCCAGAAGCAGAACTCCGGAGACTCTCAAGCAGATGACTTTCATCTTCCCATGCTCAATCCGCAACTTGCCTCGAGCTAGCTCACTACTCTTCTTCCGGTTTCTGTAGATCATAGGAGCAGGCAAATTTCATAGTTCCGACATCAATCAACGCAGAATTTGATCAACCTTCTTCAGGATTTCCTCGTCACAGTGCTCAGATTTCTCGCAAATTTCTACAACTTTGATAGAACTTTTTTAAATGATCATCAAACAAATCATTGTTCAGAAAACCGTCGACGAATGGTCACAGTCATCGAGTCCGAAACGGAACCAGAATTTTGATCTGATACCAATTTTAACCGTAAAATTCAAAAATTTCATGAACACAAAAATAACGTTGTTTACCCTCAGCCAGAGTGCTACGTCCACCCACTCCCTGTACAAGGTGAGCTCTGAGGTATGTATCCCCAATCTAGACGACCGTCCTAGCCATAAAAAGATAGGACCCGAGGTTACTACTTAACTAGAGTTAACCTCAACATCAGACGGATTTCTGATGTTAGACAGCTACTGGTTTGTAGTTAGGTTAAAGGTTTTTTTGTTTTTTTGTTTTTGTTAGTGACGGTTTTTTCGCAAAAGTGATGAAGTTTGTGATAAAAGTTGTCACAATTTTTTGACAGCTATTTTGTTTTGAAAGATTGTGCTTTTATATTCAATTATGACAGAAGTTTGATCAACAACTATAGACAATTTTGGATATTTTTTTCTCGAAGGTTGATAGTTTTGACAAGGATTTTGTTTTATAGTTTCTTCAAATTTTATTTTATTTTCCAAACAAGTGATAGACGGACAGAAGTTTGATCAACAACTATAGACAATTTTGGATATTTTTTTCTCGAAGGTTGATAGTTTTGACAAGGATTTTGTTTTATAGTTTCTTCAAATTTTATTTTATTTTCCAAACAAGTGATAGACGGCCTCGCAGATGTACCGATGGCTGGATACATGCGCAATGGCGCTAGAAGGCACACGAGACCAAGACCAAAGTTTGAATCAAAGGGGGTCGAGAAGTCAATTTTTGGACAGATTTTTTGAACAAATTTCTGTCAAATTTGAAAGAAATTTCTTCTCACAAAGGTCATGGACGTGAGGGTTGAGCGGAGCGATTTAGAGCTATAGTGCAGTTCGGGCCAGCGCGGAGGGCTTCGGGCAGTCGCGATTTAGGGCAGCAACGTGTTCTGAGCAGATCACAGCGGAGCAGTTTGAGCGGCGGGCACATCCAAGGTGTGTCGCATACGACGGTGGTCGCCGACGACATTCGCGCACATGTGTGTAGTTCAAACCGGACCGTCGGCACGATTCTGTCATCAAAAGATTCCATCCTTCAAAGAAATTATTTTGTTTGTGTATATTTAGTTTGAAACACTTTCTGTCAAAATATAGACAAATTGGATATCATTTGAAAGCTCATGACACGACTAGTGCATCTTGACACTTTTCAAAAGTTGAAAATGCCACTAAAGGACGAACTTGACAAATGACACATAGTATTGTATTTATATGATTTGATATCGCAATAAGTCAAATAAAAAATTGAAACAACACATTTTTTTTTGAAAAAATTAGTTTATTATAATGAATAAAATTCTGCACAAATTCATCAAATAAAAGAAGTGCAATTAAATGTTTCATATGAACAAAAAATTAAAAGATTTCAAATCAAATCGATCAATATACTTCTTGAATCTAGCTTTGACAATCAAGCCAATTGACATCATCAGCAAGTAAATATTTTGATCGTATCTCACTAAGCGTAATAATCTAGATTATAAATGATTATAACACATTTCATAAATCTTTTTCAATGTGAATGAAAAACAAAAGTTTAAATAATAAACCATTATGCGTGAAATAATGTTTATCAAGCTTTGAAACATTCTTATGGATGCATTTAAAGCATATTCGAAAAGAATGCAAAGCTTATATATTAAAATAATAAATAAATAAATATGGATATTTATTATTTCATTTATAAGAAGTAAATCTACATACAATGTTAAATTTGTTCAAACTACTAGTTTACACTACATGAATTTATATTCATACATATATTATAAATCATAATATTGATCTTGACTTTTTTAAACACATTCATTTTAGTTTATTATATAATAATTCATTAATATGTATTATTTTCTCCAAAAAAATTATTTATTTATTTGTTTCATTTTTATAAATCTTCAATATTCTATTTAAGAAAATTTTCTATTTTTTTATCTAAATCGAAGATTCAAATTGATCAATATAAGTTTATATCATTTTTTCAAATTAAAAACATTTTGATTCAAAATTGTAAAATTTTTAAAATAAAATATCATCTTTTATTTAATGAAAAAATTTATATGAAAAAGGAATGAAGAATATGCACTACTATCATAAGACTTATAACAAGATATTATTTTTATAGTATCTATTTTTTTGAATAATATAGTTATCAAATCTATTTGAGTTTTTACTTTATAAGTTTAAAGTTGTGCATGATGCTTTTTTTTTCAAATCAACTTAACTTGTTTGTTATAAAAGTGCAATAAACAAAGTTTGATAAATGATTATATAATCATTTGACACACTTTTTGTTTCACGATTTACATGAAATTTTAACTTTTATTGTAGTAACTCTTATAAATTACAAAGCACATTTGCAAAAAAGTAGTTACTTTTGAAATTCATGCATTTGCAAAAAAATGTCATATTTGACATAAATAATGACAATAATGGCATAATGTTGTAGAAAGTCCTTAGACTATATTATAAAATAAAACAATTGATGAACTGAAAGTTTTGATGTGTGCGCATGTTGCATAATCTACTAAATTTTGAAAGCACATCACAAGTTAAATGATTTAAATGATCTTATAAAAGCAACTATAGTTAATATTATACGAGTTGTAGTATCATGTGGACATCATGTGGATATCCCAGTATAGTGAAATTACAAATTCCATAATCATGAAATGTTTGATTCAAAAATTTGAAATGTTTTAGAAAAAAATTCATCAAAGAATTTACAGTTTTGATTTATGAGAGTATGATTACACAAATCATTCACTAATTGTTGACATTGAACATCGAATTAGCATAACTTATCATCCAATTATACTTAAATGATACTCATTAGTCACTTATTGTTGACATTAGTCATTGAATAAGTATAGATTGTCATCCAATAAGTCTCAAAACGATGCTAATTTATCAAAGAGTGATCAAATTCTAAATAAATTTTGGTAGAGGTTGAAGCTATTATGTTCTTCGCACCTCTTCAAACTAAATGTTGAGATGAGTTTTAGATATTTCTCCTGCCATATATTTGACACAACAAATGTCTGAAGATGAACTATATCTGATGGTTTCAAACATTACCCAAAGTCATTCAAAATTTTGTCTTGAAAAAACAAAGCCTTGTTCTTGAACACCTCTCCAATCATGTTTAACAAGGACACATTGATCTCAATGCGCATATGTCATTGATGCATCATGTCCATAAGACTTTGCACTTGAGTTTATTTCAAAATCATTTTAATCCCATCTTGATTTGATTTCTATGCCACATGTCTCATAACTTATCTCTACTTCCAAAATCTTGAAATTGTTGGATGTGCGATAAACAATGTTGATGCTTCTCATTGTGGCTAGCTTTAGGTTGACTAAGAAAATTAAGAACCTTCAATTTTGTCTTGACATCTAAACGCTTACGCTTCAACACTTGGGCAAAACCGTCGTGTGTAGTGTAGAACACAAAATGAGAAAAAAACGCGTCAAACTATGCACTTGAAGAAGTTTGTGGTACACGTGGAACACTTCAACGTTCAACACGTGTAACTCTAAACTTAGAATCTTGATACTACAGAACCTCTTATGAATGACAACTCCCACTTATGCCACTTAACCTTAACACCAAAATATGTTACTATTGGAAGTTTAAACTCTATAATTGCTTTGTTTGACCTATGTGTGTAGATGTTCAATAGCAATTTCTTCAGCAGTACAAACTATAAGTTACAAGCTCCTCATTCCTAAAACTGCTATCAATATAATTTGATATTATTTATGTATGTATGTATGTATGTATATATATATATATATATATATATATTAAAAAAATCTTACCAATTTTATTCCAATTCAACTCAATTAGGTATGAGATTTTAACCATATACTATGTATTACTTACAAAAAATCAGATGATTATCTAAATTGTTATGAAATCAGTTCAAATATAATATTTATCATACTCACTAATTTTTTGTGATGTAATTATAATTAGTGACAATTCTAATCCAATAGATCAATTTTATCATAACTTTTAGACAAAAAAATTTAAAGCATCTTAATGACTTTCATCAATCTGTTCATATTCATATATTAAATCTATATTTATCACAAAATTCATTCAATTTCGTAGACAATGATATTATCTTAACTTTTACAATCTATTTGAATGAAACTCTAAGGTATACAGAATTGATTTTCATATTGAGATCAACTTGATAAATAGTAGGTTTATACTATTAATATTTTGACCAGTCAATTTTTCATCACATTCTAAAATAATTATTATTAAATTTTCAATTAAAGTAAATAGTTTCATTGATTTTTTATATAATATATGTATGACAACTTTTATTTTAAAAAATACATTTTTCTATTTAAAAATGTTTTTTATAGTATCATTTCTATAAATAAATTTTTTATTAAAAAATTGAAATTTTTTGTAGTTACATTTGTGAACTATTAATTTGAATAAAATTTAATATTTATTAACTTACTAAACAAAATAAAATTATAAATTTAACTTTACAGTGTTTAAAATGAATCAATGACATTATGGTTACGGAACAAGTTGTATTCTAAATGAACTATCAACATATATTTATTTGAATTATATAAACTGAAGGTATTTATTATAGTCAAATATGGCTAAAATTATCATAGAAATTGTTTTAATTCGTATGATATACTCTAAATTAAAAAAATGTAACAATGTTTTCTCTTCTTAAAAGTTAGAAGAAAATATTTTTTATAGATTGTCACAAGGAAGACAATCACTTACTTACTTACTGTGAACACAAGAATGCAGATACAAATGCACAGTTGACGGCTTACATGACAGAAGACATAAGTGATTCATCACATTAGTTTAGGTTCATGAAGCTCATAATACTTTACTAACAACGCTTTAAAAGTTTGGCAGTGAGCTTTAGTGAAATCTTTTCAATAATAACATCCTCCCATCTAACAAATTGTGGTTAAACTAACCTAACTTACCAAAAGACCTGAATGAACTCTTAATATTGATGACATTTTACCAGTGAACTTCTATATCCGTTGAATTACACTTGAATTTTAAAAGAGTGTTGATATCACATGGTAAAGTTATGAAAGAAGAGTTCGTGTAAGTATGTGTTTATATCATAAATATCCAAAACAATATTTTATTCTTGATTCATGATGAAGTATTAAAAAAATAAATAGAAAGTAATCACTACGGATAGTTTGACTCTCACAAATTCAATGATGATATATATTATACTCAAATACAAAGAATCTTTCTAATGCAACTTATTTGCAGACTACTAATATTATTTAACGTAACATGAAAGAAAAGAAACAAATGTCACAAGAATCGTATATGATATAATGTTCTAATCTATCAAGTGATAAATAGAAATATAGGCATAAAATCTATTTACAATAATATCATAATTAAAATTGATTGAGGTGTTTATTATTATATTGATATACCTGGAACTATTAACAAATGATACGTAACTCCATGCGATAGCAACCTGGATAGACGTCCATGTGATCGAACTACTCACATACATATCTGAAAAGGTTCAATCATCATCTTTGTGTATGTAATCTACATAAGACTTTATACATCAAACAAGACATGACAATCTAGAGAAATTTACAAGAAAAATTAATGAAATTATAACTAGCATAACATTTTCAGATAGCATAACATTAATTCCTTGCTTGTATTTATTAATGTTTTCAAAACCTCAACTATTGGGAACTTTAACTCACAAGAGGAATGAAAATCATCAAGAATTAGTTATAAATGGAAAGAAATAGAACTTTTAAATCTCCATAATTATTTCAATGGGAATCGTATAAAACCTAAATAAGAAAATACATGAAAGCAAGTTTCAATTTATGTGTCAGATTGTTAGGAACTCACTTAGAAACAAATTCCCAATAACCTTCAATATACTATCCATAGTGTAAGTAATCAGGAAACAGCAATATGAGCAAGAAAATAATTATCTATTTTATCCACTAAATTTTATATTATAAAATTCTCATTTCATATGTGAATTTACTTATTTAGATCCGCTATCTCTTGAGTCGCGGGACTCATCTGAACGACTAACTCCTTCCTTTCTCTCTCTCATGCAAGAATAGAGAATGAGAGGTTGATGAATGTCGAATGTAAGGAAGCCGTCACGGGCAGTTTGGTACACGGGTGTGGACGTTAGGTTACGAGGCCCGGTCACCAAACTTGCAATGTGGCGATGTCGAAGTTGGCACTGAGGGAGAATTAGGGTTTGGTCTTGGCCAGCGGATGAAGCATATTAGCCTCGCCGGGTGCACCAGATGGCAGGGTAACAGATTGAAGGCCAGTTTGTGTTTGGAGGTCTTCAGTAGGATTTGTCACAGACAGTTTTCCGAGTATGTTCATACGTGGTCGACTTTCGCACATTTGCTCTCCAATGCTTCCATTTTCGAATTCTGAGGAATTGAGCTCCAGGCTGTTGGTTGTTTTTACGTGGATTGTCAAGCAGGTTGCCCTCTCTTAGACTTCTCTTAGACTTCTTGTGACTGATTTTTCAAACTGGCTGAGAGTGGTGAGAGGATTCGTAAATCTGTAGGTCTGCAGAATTTGTTTGCGAGATGGATGCCCACCAGGTAGAATTGCTGATCGATTGACGGGGGTTAGGTGCTCTTGGCTGAGTGCCGCCTCATCGCCATGGAACGACTAGCTATGCGGCTTCCGATAGTCATATAATCCTGCGACAACGTCATATAGTAAACGTTTGTCGATGGCCGCCATTTACGTGGTGTGCCTCCGAGCGGGACTGCATATTCCATAGCCCTGGAGAGCGACGTCGTCGCAGTTACTCCTTGGGACAGACCATGCATTCCACACCTCCAAATAATCACAGGTTGTTTGCTGCTTTCTAAACCTCAAAGTAGTGTAACATTGTTTGCTGCTTCATAGAATTGTGTGTTCGATGACGGAGGTTCTGCACTCTTGGCTGAGTGCTCCCTCTACGCAATGGGGCGACTATGTCCAACGACATTTTCACGTCGTACAGTCCTGCGTGAACGTCAGATATCTATAACTCGTCGATGGCAGCCGCCCTTGTGGCGTGTTTGCTTCCGGGTAGGACAGCATATTCCATAGCCCTGGAGAGCGGCGTCGCTGCTGTGACTCTTTGGGACAGACCATGCGATCCACATCTAGTTTCCTCCTGCCCTTCCATCTTTCACCTCTCCTGCAAGTGACTGGACAGTCTCATACTCAATTGGTTTAAATGGAGATGAATGCGAAATTCGGAGGTTGAATCCTTGTGAACTTCGGAAGGACTGAATCCATAGTAGCTACCTCACCTAATCTGTGGCCTTCATTCTCAGTCGAGTTTGTCAATCAAAATTAGTTCGATGTAAATCAGATCGGCGTTACTTTCGTATCTTTTGAGAACCCCACATGGGTGAAGTAGGTTTTTGAGCCGTCGGCGAGCAGTCCCCACCTGCATGCTGTCGAAGGCGTAGTTTGCAATAACGGTATGAATTCTTTTTTGTTAAAGGAACAGGTTGAAAATCTGTGCGGAAATCAGTGGATGAATTCCGAAAATTGATGCTTGATCAAACGAACCATGAAGAACTTAAAACATGCTGTAGGAGGATGATGCCTTCGCTTAAGGAAAGAAGCATGCTTTTGGGAACAACAATCATTTTTTTAGTCTTCAATGAACACTCAAATTACACGTCAGCAGACTAGTAAAGAGCACCTCAGCTAGAGAAAAGTCATCTTTTAGATGCCAACTTGCCGAAGATAATGCCCCGAAAGTATATGTCAGTTAGGCTTTTCGCTTTAGGGGCATACCACAACACATCTAACGGAGTGTTTGACAATGCCTAAGATGTGTACCTATAGATGTAAACAACACTCTATCGACACTTTTCGAGATGGGTAAAACCTTTCATCTTGGAAGATGATAAACTGTCATACATCAAAATGAAAATCACAAGTTCATACTATGTAATTCTAACTGGTGTGTAAAAGAATACTTGCATGAGCATCTAACTGAGGAATGTGAAGGATTAGGTAATAAAACTGCAACGCGCAACATCTGTTAGCCTCTCGCTCCAGATCATGCGCATTTACATTCACAATGATGATAAATTTCCTCTCCGGCTAAATGAGCTGCATTTTTCATGTTTAATATCCGTGCTAACAAGAGGCTGTGTATTCAAAGATTTGATGAAATCGAAACGGGGAAGACGCTGCATCCGATGATTGTGTTGCTACTACGGCCCTCACCATGGGCACAGTGCTTCGAAGTTCATTCCTCAAATGCTTTTCGAGGACTGTAAGATGCAACAGCTCCCAAACGCACGTGTATTGTTCAAAGCATGACTCACCAGCTATAGTCTGGGTTTCTACATCTGCGGATATGCTGCACTAGGTGCACCGGCAATGTAAGTGAAGGAAGGCACGTCATCGACCACCTTGAGCAGGGCTTTCTCACGAAAACGATGTGGCAGCATGGAACTGAGTTTCTGAGAACAGTATTTTCTTTGCAGCTTGAGCGACTACTTGCTTGACACTGGACTGCGTATTCTCCTCTAAGTGCGTGAGATCCACAGCTTGGCAAGAAGGTACTAAAATGGAACGTATGATCTTGAAGATATCAATGGCTTCCTCGGTCTTTCGGGCAGACATAAGCCCCAGATAATCCGCACTTTGCATACTGGTGGTTACTTGGTTGGCCAAATACAAGAGCTTTGAAGTGTAGGATGCAATGGCTATACCCGTTCATTTGCATTTATAGATGAATGTAAAGTTAAATATTTTGATTTTCTTTAAGTTTTAATGAACTGTTTAATTTATCATTGTACAAATAATGAACATATACATCTGTAGTAAAATAATTCTGAAATATATTAAAGTGACCTTTCTTGAATTCAACAACATTTCAGATTTTCAATGGAAAATTTGTTAATATGTTGAAATAAAATATAAATTATATGATCTTACATTTTCAACTTTAGTGAACATATAAGCTTTTTTTTATCAAGATTATGAGTATGACATTTGATTTATTGTGTGATGCACATTCAAAGAATAAACCATCCAAATTATTATATATCATTACTAAAATTTGATAATATCAATGTACATAAAAATATTAGAAAAATAGTTATGTATAAGTCTCTTTCACTATTTTAAAATCAAACTCAATATTCAGTTCACTTATATTTTTGTGTTAGTAAAATATGTTAATATTATAGTTTACAAGTTATAATTTTCATTGACTAAAAAAATATAAAATTATTTCATGCTGGTTTATAGTAATATGATTATCCATATATATTTAAAATATAGATAAATTTACCAAAATTCAAATTATGAGTAAAATTAATTTTTTTGTTATATTGCATTAATCAATAATTAATATTTATTTATGGATATAATTAAAATATAGATATTTTAAATATTATTTTAATAAATTATACAATTATAGATTTTCAAATGATCTCAAAAAATGTGTCGATTTTTATTAGGGTCGAACGTCGAGTTCCAACTCAGCAACGGGGCGGGCTCGACGAATTGAGAGCACGGCCGAGCAGATTGTGGGAGGTGGCGGCATCGACCGTCTTCCTCAATGGACGCTCGAAGCTGCGCTTGCTGGCAGACCGTTGCCACGAGGTCTGGCGACCTTGTGCCTGCTGGAGGTCGTGCTCGAGTTTCGAATTCCTCGTCGAAAGGAATGTCGACGAAGAGTTTCTGGACGACGTGATGTGGGTCGATCGTGTTTCGAGGTGCGCAGCACCATGAACCGACGGACGAGAATGTGTTCTCGGTCGCAACCGAGTGTCGCGGAGAAGAACGTGGGGTTCGACGCTTCGTGTTATTCGAGATCGGTCTGTTGACAGCTGGTGCGTTGAATCAGCGACTCTCGTTCTCTAGGGCAGATTCGTCATGCGTGACCAATTTGTGTTTAGAGAAATGAGAAAGTGCTCTGCTTTTGAGTGGCTGTCTAGATGATTGAGCCGGTGAGGAGCTCTGATCAACTCGAATGCATAGACTTTTAACTGTCCTACTATTTGCTCTCGAAATCCTCGAACAGACCAGCATTTTCGTTTTCAATAATCTCGCGCATACGCGCCGATGATTGGAGGGCAGAGAATGCACGAGGGTGTAATCCGTCTATCTTTCTTCAAGCTGCAATCTCAACTGTGAGATCTGACAGGCACTTAACTAAAAATCAACGTTTCCCTTCCGTCTCGTATGGCAGAAGAGGCTTGGCTGTATCAAAGAAGAGGGAATTAAGATTGGCGTTCATGTCCTCTCCAACCAAGAAACGGAGGCTGCCTCTCTGGGCCACGTCTGGTAACAGTCCAGACTCAAAAGACGAGACCAAATCTTCTACTTCCAGTACAAAAGTCAAGGAGGTGAAGGCCCCAAGTGGTGGTGAGCGTTCTGATGTCAGGCCTAGTCCAGCTCCGAACAATGAGACCAAAAGTTCTGCTAAAACTTATGTTTCCAAAGTGGAGTTAAATGAAGCTAGCACCAATTCTGATTATGGAGACAAGTACTGTAAGGTGAAACCTTGTATCAAAGAAGAATTGAATCCTATCACTGACGCCACTCCAGTCATCGGAAAAATTGCGAAGGCTTCAACCACTAAAGGTGGTCATAAGGAGAATGAAATTCCTGATGGGAAACCTGAACGACTGTCTTTTCGTCAAGCGAAGGTCAAAGAGGAACCTGAAGACAGGGTGGAAGATGTGTTTGTGTGTGGAGATGAACCAGATCGGAGAAAACTGTTTCCGATTAATGAGTCAGAGGACATTGAAGAAACGAGGAGAGGAATTTCAAGCGAAAGCTCTCGAGGTGAGTTCCAAGATGCGTTGGAGAAGCAGAAAACAGACAGGGGGAAATACAATGACACCGCACATGTGGATGCTGACAATAGTAGATCGCAGCAACACCAAAATACTAGCGTGCAGTCGAAGTTCCAAGACGAATCGCGAACTCACGGCGGCCAAGATGGTGAAGAGAAGGATGTCTTTGCATCCGCCTACAACGGGGAGAACAAAAGCTTAAAGCCTTCAGTTCGGAAATTTTCTCAACTTCTGGTAAGTTTTGTTTCGACTGTCAATCTGCTGAGTACTTCATGTGGTTCCAGGATCATACTTGGTGCCAGGCGAATTTCAAAACACTCCTTTCGCTCAAATGGATCCAGCTTTTTCTGTTGCAGGACGGAGTGGTATTTTCAATTTCTGGACTCGTAAATCCAGAAAGAGGTGAGTTACGACAAATGGCGTTAGATATGGGTGCTCAGTACAAGCCATCCTGGAGTAGTGACTCTACTCTCCTGATTGCCGCTTTCGCCAACACGCCATCCTTCAATCAAGTCAAAGCTGTAGGCGGTACCATAGTTCATAAGGTGAGAGAGCGTTTGAATCAAATTAGCTAACGTTTCTAATGAGCATTATCCATATTTATGTAAAATGATTCCTCTCTGATCTGTAACGTGCATCTGTGCTCCTATTTACTCTTTTGAGAATGCTTTATACAGGATTGGATAGTGGACTGCCACAAGCGTAAGGAGCTGGTAGCAATCGAGGAATATATGTTGCACGCGGGCAACCCTTGGAGAGCAGGTTATGATGTGGACGAGTCACCTGAAAATGGTGTAGGTAATCCTTCTCTTAAGCAGTTCAGTGTCTTTTATTACCTCTTGGGGTATGAGGGAATGTTTATGTCACAATACGTCGATCATAATCAGAGGCACCGATGGAGTCTGGTTTCAGGTTATCTCACATTCCGTTGGTGCACGTACAGAACAAGTATCTCCAAATCAGATTGCACAAGTGGAAGCCCATAATACAGGAAATGCTTCTGACGACCACAAAACGATGCCGTCAACTCCTGTAGTGAAAGACACCGCTGAGATACCCAAAGTAAATACACATCTGGGAGTCCTATATTTTTTTACATTGAGTTTTCAGTTCCAAAAAAACTGTCTGCATAATTGCTGCTGAATTGGTAGTTTGTAGAGACCTACTGTCCCCAGCAAGTATGGCCAGATCGTTCACGCTCACAAAAACTAATGGCAGTTGGACCTTGCTGAATTCAGGTTCCTCGTTTTTGGGGATTAAAAGCGACTGTAGATGAGGTTCAGCACTGGTTGTTTGAGGATCTGGCAACCCTGCGGACATGGTTGGCAGAGCAAGATGAAAAGGTGAAATCGTCTTGGGCTAGGAGAAAATGAATATAGTTTGTTTGTGTTTTTAATTAGTTTCTTCACTCGTTGTTTTCTTACTTTTCATATGCTTTTGTTACTACGTAAATTCGCAGCCAGAGGAAGATCAGATGGAGTACGTTGCTGCACAAGGTTTGGTGGCTTGTCTGGAAGATGCAGTCAAGAGTCTACAAGAAAACACGGTACATAACCATTCATCTGCACACAGGCCCTGTTTAGGGATATGGGCTCTGCCCTTCAGTGACGTGATCAAAGTTGCTATAAGGTTTATGAGGTTCATATCCTTTGAGACACATATTGTACTCTACTTACTTTGTATGTTTTTCATGTTATACTAAAGTCTAATTTTAGCTTTTTATTCTCTATTCTAGAGTCAGGGAGAAGATATGTGCTGAAAATGCTAGCTTAATCCAACTCAGTGGAATTTTGTTTTTGAAAACTACATGCATCTGTAATTTTTGTTTTAGTATTTCTTTTGACAGCTTCGGATTGGTGCCCATAGTTGGTAACTTAATCTAAACATCGATGTACTTTTTATATCAGGGATTGAAATTGGTTATGGACAATTGGGGTTTCATCCCTAGAGCTGTGAAAGAGCTCGAGAAGGAGTTGAGCCACATTAATCAGTCGGAGAGGCTGGTCAGAGAAGCAGAGAGGATCAAACTTATATACACCACCGAAATTCAGAAGATTGGATTGGGTGCTCCCACCGAAGAGGATAGTCTAAGTACTGATGACGATGCAACAGAGGTCATCTCAGATACGGACTCACGGGATCTAGCAGATTTTGACAGTGATCATACCGAGGACCTAGAGGAAGATGAAATTGCTCAATGCCAGTTGAAGATCATGAGCAGATTTGGATTGGTGTAAACTTGTTCAGTTCAGGTTCTTGGTGAAAATTGCTTAAGGTCCATCTCATCTCGAAGTGATGGAAGTCGGTTGCCATTCGGAACGAGTGTTGACGCCTTGATAACCCGAATTGAACATACGGCGATTGGCATGGCCGTGCATATATCAACAATTCGTTGATCAGAGTCGTACTTTTACCAGATATTCCAAGGAGTCTTTTCAGTACTCGAGCTGGACCCAACCTAACATATACCGGCAAGCTGGGTAAGTGAAGATACTTCTCGTACTTCCAACCTTTAAATGACGGTGCACTCACCCAACGTTTTATGCACGTTCTGATAGCACTTGTTTTCTATTGCAGGTCATCAGGAAGCTGTGAGGATCAAGTATGCATCAAACAGAGTGTAGATAAAAAATATGTGCTCGTCAATTTCTCCTCAATCAGCAAATTCGTTAATTGAGTATAGGGCAGCTTACGTATATGATGTTTGAAACTGTCAACACGTCCCCCAACCTGCCTCACAAAGAAGTGTACACTGTAAATGTTTTAAAATGGTGAGATCGTAATATTATCGGGGATCTTTTATCTAGACTGGCAAGTCGAACTCAGGTTATAGGTCCCAAACTGCCTGTAGATCGAATGTTATGCTGAGAGCAGTTCATCTCTTAATTCTTACTGTCTCACCTATTGCTAGTTTGACAGATCGATCTACTTTCAGAAACGGTCACTTTCTACGTCAGAAATTTTGGATACCGAGGACCTCTTTGGGAATGCAAGGTATTTGGAGAGGAAGATTTCGGAAAAGGCCTGGATTTTTTCAGCACAATATTCCAGAACGGATTTGATTTTTTATATGATTTTTGGTTTTTTTGGTTTCTTGGTTTCTTCTTATTTCCATCAATGCAGAAATCCTCCCAAATTGTTTACTTCAGTTTCAAATTCTGAAAGGTATCTATTACTTTCAAGAACTTCTGTTCTTAAAGTTCTTAAGCTTTAGCACTAAATCCTAACCCTGAAGATCTTATCTTATACGGTCAAGTTGGACAGTTGTCAAATATCTTCATATCATTTCCACTAACATCGTTGATTATTGTCAGAAGAGGGTATAACTGCATAGATGTCCTGCATAGTTTTCTATCCAATGGGCTTTTCAGATACGTTTTATTCATCCATTGGTAGAAGTGGTAAAGAAAAGATAAGGGTTTGGAGGCAAAATCAAAATTTAGATAACTTTTAGATAAGATGGTCTCTATAGGCCTATCTATAAACAACTAATGGAATTGTGAGCTTGCTTGCACTTGAATATTCAAGAGGGTGGAGGTATTGAAAACTCGCCGCAAGGAGGCGGGCTCTATGATTGTGAAGTTGTTCTCCATCTAATCTGAACTTGATTAATTCCAAGAAACGTTGTACAGCAATGTGTAACAAGAAGATCACTCATAAGTTTAAAGATTGAAGCAAATAGAGGAAACATTAAATTGTGCGTTTCCTTTTGATCTGAACTATTACAGCGCGAAAACTAATTGAAGAAACGATCGATCCAGAACATAGTGTCATTTGTTCTCGAATATATTTATTAAATGTGTGAGGGATTGAATTCTTGTATATGAATTTGGAAACATAAAAAAATAAGGCGATTGATCTTATTATCATCATAACACCATGAGGGTAAAACTCTATCGTATGGGATTGAAGTGTTGTTTGATCTCGAGCATATCACTAGCTTTAGTAAATAAATGATAATGATATTTTCGTGGATGAAGTTTATAGATTAATTTTTGTTGACTTTATCACTCAAAGTCAATAATTTCATGTGAATTTTTAAAATTTAAAAATTTATAAAGAAATGCAATAATTAAATCTATTTGATCCATAATTAAACAATTGCATCAAGTGCACATAACATGTAACATAGATGAAATTCTTTTGTATAGTAATAAGAAATTAATTGCACTAGAAGAAAAAAGATATATCAAATACATTGACAATTTCAAACTAAAATTATTATGTTAAACTAGATTGATTCAAGAGATTCCAATCGCCAACATTATTCAATTGACATTTTAAAAAATAACATAATATTGCAACGTATAAATCGTGAGTGAGATGACAAATAATTTTTTTATATATACATGTAACCCCAAAGTTACTCTAAAATATATTTTCTGCCATTATCCGAATGTGAATATATTTACTTTACTATATTTTGTATTGAAGTTTATAAAGTATCAAATTTTTATGTATAAAAATAAGCTCACACAAATATTAAATAATACATAATAAAAGTTTTCAAAGATTTAGATTTTTAGAAAAGATGTATATTAGTTTAACTCTATCTTGGATTAATTTCAGTTATTGATAATCATGATTAGTAAGTTAAATATGATTATATTAGTTAAGATGTGCACCTTATCTCTTCTTGTATAGAAGAAAGAAGTAGACAATCACTACGTACAGTTAAACATTGTACTGAAAGATTAAACAGGAAGGAGTAGAGCTTGGCTAGGGGGCATGTGTACTTTTATGTTTTAGTGAAGTTTTTGCTCTTGCCCATGGACCTAACTTGTGGAAGGTGAATCACATTATCTGGGTGTTGTGACTGTCGTGCGTTCTAATAGATCTATCCATATTTATGTAATTTTTTGAAATTGTGAATTCCAACACCAAAGTCTTTTCAGAGAGTGAAAATTTTGAACAAAATATTTACATGTTCTTATATATATTTATGTCATTTTTTGAAACTCTAGATAAAAGCATCAATGTCTTTTTAGAGAGTGAATCTTTTGGACAAAATATCCACATGGTACTATATATATAATTATGTAAGTTTTTGAATTGTGAATTCCAAACATCAAAGCAATTTCAGAGAGTGAGTCTTTTGTACAAGATATTCACATGTTACTATATATATATATATATATATATATATATATGTAATTTTTTGAAATTGTGAATTTCAACATCAAAAACTGATATATGGTGTTTGTCTAGAACACAATTCTCATATAATTATAAGTCATTTTTACCTACATCAGGTAAACAAATTCTTATCGTCTAGAAATGACAAATATCTATCACTCATGTGTCATAGTCTAAAATGACTATTATGCTATAATTATTCTTTCATCTACAAAAGTTAAACATGTAAACAACTCATGTCATGTGAGTAAATGATAACTAGACGTTTGTAGAGGATTATAAGTTAGAAATTTAAGAACTATATATTTAAGATTATTAGAAAACTCATCTTCTCTAAACAAAAGCTTTTCAATCTTTCAAATGTGAAGACTTTATGGAGAGAACAAATATAATTAGAAAATCCCATCTCACATGATCAAATGATGACTAGTCATGTGTAGGGACTTTTATACAGTAATTTGGATAAAAAAAGTCTTGTTTCGATAAGACTCAGCTTCATAAGAAAGACCCACCCATTGAATGGCAACAGGGGAGGTAAGGACAAACGCAATTGTCTCAACAGTTTTAACAAAAAAAATGAAATGGTCAACCAAGAAGGAAGCCTATAAAATAACAGGGAAAATTCCGACGAAGTATCCACAAGATACGTGTCAGTATAGTGAACACGTAGGATCAGGAATGGTGTAATAATGTTTTTCGTTTCTCGTGAAGCTGGTGTGAGATACACTAGACCTGGACCCGAGCTTAATATATTTGAATGTACCATGACACTGACCCACGAGGCACGTCTGGATGCATTCTTCTAGGAGTACTTCTCCGAGCTCTAGCCTCAACTTCAACTTACGAAAGGGATGGCTCTTTCTCTGATTATATAATGAAATTGATTCTGTTGGCTGCTGGGTCGTGTAACTTGGTCGGATAGTGAGTGAGTCAGGTGGGGAACTTCGATTCGGGTTAGCTATTCTAGAGTGCTCTCAAGAAGCTTAAACTACTCTCTCCCTTCCAGTTGGTCTACTATACAGGGAACGAACTTAATAGTATTTACTATGGGCAAACATAAGCTCTGATATTCTTATTTTGGCATACGTGGGAATAGTAGAGAATTCGGCAGATTGTGTTCACTGTGAGTTCAGATTGTGATTCTTCTCAGAGTATTCTGTGAATAAAAATCAAATGTGATTTAATAAAATAGAAGTAATTTATATCTTCTTTTTCTCCGAGTATTTTAGAAGATTAAAATTATTAGATTTTTTTCTTCTGTTCATATTTATCAAATGTGATTTCGTGTTTTTATTACAATAATTAGATTAGGAGTTTATTCTTATCAGAGCACTCCGGGAATAATGATTACGTATGTTCTTGTGGTTTTAACAGAACTAAATAGTTCAAATAGCAGCTGAAATCACAGACAGGTGTGAAGCCTGTGTCAATTGCTGTCTGCCTGTGATTCTAAGCCATAACCGGTTCGGAATCTAAGCCATAACCGAGACCTCCCCTCACCGCCCATCACAATCAATGGACCCCCGGACATACGGAGGCTAAAGCTGTATAGTTCTCCAACAGAAGGTACGAGTAGCCTAGATTTCTCGGCACTTTATATAGAAGAGAAGAGTGTGGCGTGGCGTTCGTGTTGTGTGAAGGTGCTATTTGTAGCATTCATGTGTCAAGCTTGCCAATGAAGCGAATAAAAGATGTCCAGAATCTTGATGTTCCGAAACTTTTGTGGAATCAGATGCGAGGAGAGTGAGTCTTGTGCAGTTTCTGAGGAGCGTTTCGAGCAGCAGGCGAGTCAGTCGGACGAGGAATCGCCTGCACGAACAAACACGATCCAAAGAATAGGCAAAGAATAGCGGACTGCACACGATCCAATTGTTTACGATAGTTTCGACCAGTTTTAATCGGAGCCGTGTCCGGAGATATTCGGAGTGACTGCAGGGCGTGATGCTGCAATGGATGACGGTGGCCTTATATAAGTCTAGCCAAAAGTCTTATATACTTAGAAGATTGCAGCTCCGGGTACTGTATGTACTGTATGCATCTCGAGCGAGCGCGAGCACGGGCACGGGCGATGCCTCGGGAGTGTCCATAGCTATCTCCATAATAGCAGGAACGTCGACCACTGCTGTGCTGGTTAATCGTGCGGTGGACGTAGAGAAGAGCCCGACGACAAGCTGAAGGGAATGACGAGATGAAATACCTGAAAGTCAACTCCCGTGGCTGTTTGCCCAAGCTGCGAGCACGGGAGCCTAATATTGAGCATCAGATCGATGCCTGCGAACGTGCGTGCGTTGGGCATGGGAGAGTCACAGACTGGATCGATCGAGCAGAGACAGCGAGCCAAGCAGATGACAACAGACACAGGGGAGAGACTCGGAGCCGGATGCGGAGCCCGCAGAGGAAACACCAAAACAGGCAGGCAGCTGCTGATTCACGTGAGCTTGATTCTCGAAATAGAGACGGAACTCTGCTCGGTGAGAAGCAGAAGAATTCAGCAAAGTGCTCGAGCACTGGTGACAGACAACAGCTGGCGCACGGACACAATGCAAGGTCCAGCGCGATCATGATCATCAACGTCAACACGGGTGCAACATACTGGGAAGGGATCCTTAGCTGGAGACTCACGGCTCGGGGTCCTTGCTGGTGATGGTGAAGGTGGAGGAGAAGGAGAAGATGAACATGAAGATGAAACTGGAGCGAATCGAACGCAATTGTTTGCATTTGATAAGAAAGTTTATCTACAGCTAAAGTTTGTAATCCAGGTATTCTACAGGTAGGATGCCCAAGCAGGGTACTAGCTCCCCTTCCTCGGGCACGTGCACTACAGTAGTGGCTCTTATCCTCGTTGCCCGTTCCGCGTCTTCTCGAGCTCCATCGTCGTCCTCCATGAGAAATTTCACATACCCCCGCTGCTTCAGAACCTCGTAGTCGTCCGCCTCCAGCTCCAGGGCTCGGTTCAGATCGACCAAAGCTCCCTCCAGATCGCCCGCATGGCGCTTGAGCACGCCCCTCTCCTGCCATTGCCACGCCGCTTGCGGGTTCAGATCTACGGCCCTGTCAGCTTCGGCGATAGCACCTTCGTAATCTTGAAGTTTCCATTTCGCCCACCGACACATACTGCGACCATCATCAATCAATCCCACGTGCAAGCTCCCGTTAATCCGCCGTCCCAGAGGTCTGTCGCAACGACAAGAGTCTGAGTCCGCTCGAACTGAATTGAATTGAATTGACTTGAACTGAACAGAAATGAATTCAATTGCATTGCATTGCACAGAATCGAAGCGAATGGATGAATGGCACGGAATGACAGAAATCAACCAATCAATCAATCAAACAATCAACCAGTGCTTGCATCGTCGACATGATCACTGACAAGCATTTGAAATCCAGTCTATCTACACATCAAGCAAAGTAACTGGAAACGATGCTGCCATTCAAATGAGGAGTTGCATTTCATGCAGCGGAGGGGAGGTTAACTTTTAGACGGGCATGGAATTCAATGGACGAGCAGACGAGGGAGGGGAGAGAACATGGTGCAAAGAAACTAGCAGCTGTTCTACGGAGAGACATTCTGATCTAGCAGCGGCTGTATGTTAAGTTAATCCTTATCACCTCTCTTGAGAGCATCTATTCGTTGAATTCTTTCAGACCAGCAAAGGTCAAATACCTCAAGCTCACACGCTTGAACACTGATCAACGAAAGCGAGTGTCAAATACGATTTGACAAGAGGAGCGCAAAAAGACTTCTCCATCCATGCAGTGCTGGCCTACAACACCTACCTCCACACGCATGATCCTGAGCCTGACACGACTGCACTGCACTGCTGCTTGCTGCTGATAGAAAGCTGGACAATTGAACTGGAGCATGGGCGAGAACGAACGCATTCTGGAAGTGGAAAGGAAGTGGAAGATTGGCGATCGGAGCTCCGAAGAACTCCGAAGCGCGAATCAGGCACGCAGGCGAAGCCGACGGGTCTTACCTCGTGAAATCGGCGTCGTATTGGCCCGGCAGCAGGCACATGGCGTCCTCGAGGTCGGCCACGGCGTCCTCGAACATCTCCATCTCGAGCAGGACGATGCCGCGCGTGGCGAAGGCCTCGCCCGAGTGCAGCGCCACCTCCACGGCCCGGGCCGGGTCGATGTAGGCCAGGGCCTTGATGGCGTTCATCTCGGCGTTGCCCGACGGCACGCGCAGCATCTGCTCGATGGCCTCGGCCCGCAGCGACCCGGCGCCCAGGCGCTCCAGGTCCGCCACCGCCGCGGCCACGCGCTGCTTCTCGCGCGCTGCCTGGGCCTCGGCGCTGCCCGGGGCGCCCGAGTCGCGCCCCGAGAGCAGCCACTCGAGCCCGCGGACGATCTCGGGCACCTCGATCATCAGCAGCCGGTTCTCTTCGGCCGAGGCCAACGACCCGAGCAGATTCGCCGCCTGCTCCACCACCACCTCGTTCTCACTCGCGCACAGCTTGCCCACACTCTCGAACGCGTTCGAGAACTCGGCGATCTTCAGCTGGTACTCGGGCAGCTTTGCCAAATTCGCCAGCGTGCTTAGCGCAACCTCCTGCACCAGCGCCCCGCCTGCGCCGCCCGCGAGCAGGCCCAGCAGGCCCTCGAACACGTAGTAGCATTGCGCCAGGATGTTGGGCACATTGCTCTCGGCCGCCGACAGGTTCTGCAGCACCATGGCCGCCAGCAGCTGCGCGTCGGGCGTCTCGTCCTTGGTCAGCAGGCGGTTCAGGTGCAGCAGCGCGGCCTTGGAGGCCGACACCGTGCGCTGGTTGGCCTCGGCGAAGGTGAGGTTCAGCAGCGCCAGCAGCGACTGCGTGAGCACGGGCGCATCGTCGGCGCAAAGCAGCAGCTCCAGGCCGGCCAGCACGCGGGGGAACTCGGCCAGGCGCAGAGGGTGGAGCGCCACGTCGGGCGCCGAGGCCACGTTCTGGAAGAAGCGCGCCGCCGACTCCAGCGCCTGCAGGTCGTCGTAGTGGTACAGCAGGTCGCCGATGCCGTCGACGGCGTCGGGGAACTGCACGATGCGCTGCGCCAGGTCCGGCTCCAGCGCCAGGTTGCAGAGGACGGCGGTGGCGCCACGCTGCAGGTCCACGAGCTTGGGGCTGCCGCTTTTGCAGAGGAAGCCCATTACGCGCACCAGTAAGTCCGGGAAGTCGGCCACGCGCGCCCGGTACTCGGGCGTGCGGGTGAGCTGGCGCAGTATCTTCAGCGCCTCAGCCTGCGTGGCCGGGTTGTCGGCCTTGGCCAGCACGGCCACCAGGCGCTTCAGAGCGCCGGGGAACTCCACGATGTCGGCGCGGTTGCCTGAGTGGCGCGCCAGGTAGGCGAGCGCCGCCGTGGCCTCCTCCAGCACGGCCGCCTCGACGTCGTCCGCCAGCAGGACCATGAGGAACGGGACGGCGCGCGGGCCCTTGAGCGCGGCCACAGTCGGCGCCCCGTCGCCCTCGTCGCCCTCGCGGAAGAGGTTCTTTAGCGCCCAGGCCGCCTCGCGCTGCGCGCCCGGCAGCTCGGCTCGGTGCAGGAGCTCGAGCAGGGCGCCAAGCGCCGGCTCGCACTCGGCCACCGGGAGCTTGTTGGCGCGAGGGATGGCGAGGTTGCCGAGGCCTCGTGCAGCCGCCTCCAGGACCTCGGACGCCGCAGGACCGGCCAGCAGCTGGGCGAGCAGTGCGGCGCAAGCGGCCGCGCGAGCAGTCCAGGCGTCCTGGTGGAAGGTGGCGGCGAGGTTCTGCAGGCCCTTGAGCGCCCACATCTGCATGCCCGAGTGGCCACCCTTGTGGCGCGTGAGCAGCGCGACGATGCTGGTGAGCACGTCGGTGCTGGTGCCGTCGGGGAGCAGAATGTAGCGGTCGTTCTCGGGCAGGCAGGTGAGGTTGGCGAGTGCGCGCGCGGCCTGCTCCTGGCGGCTTGGGCTGTCGGCCTTGGCCAGCAGGCGCACGAGGCCGGCCACGGCGCCGGGCAGCTCCGCGATCTTGCGGTTGGCCTGCTCGTCGTGCGACAGGTTGGCCAGCGCCCAGACGGCCTCCTCCTGCGCGTCGGGGTTCGAGTCCTTGAAGAGGATGTCGACCAGCGCCGGCAGCACCTCGGGGCAGTTCATGAGCGCGCGCTTCTCCTGTGGCATGGTGAGCTTGCCCACGGTGCTGGCCGCGTGCTCTACCAGCAGGTTATCGAAGTCGCTCCACAGGCACATGACCAGCTCGTCCAGCACTTTCGGGAAGTTGGCGATCTTCACCTGGATCTCCTCGGTCGCCGATAGGTTGTACAGGCTCAGGATGGCCGACTTGAGCAGCTCGTGGTTCTGGCGGCTGCGGCTCACGCCGATCAGATTCACCAGGCCCTCCAGCGCCGCTGGGAACTGGCTCGACGCCGCCAGCATCTCGGCGTTCTGCTGTCCGTCCGACAGGCGCGAGAAGGTCTTGCACACTTCGTCCACCACGTCCGGGCGCTCGTAGTCAGCCAGCAGCCCGATCAGCCCTCGGAGCGCGTCGCGCGTCTCCATGATCATGCGCCCGGCCTCGGGCACCACGGCGATCACGGCCAGCGCCGACAGCGCGTCGGCCTGCAGCTTGACGCTCTCCTCGCGCTCGCGCGAGCCCGCGTCCACGAACAGCAGCTTCGCCAGAGCCGCCAGGGCCCCGGGGAATTTGGCGATGCGCAGCGCATTCTCCTGCACGAGCGCGAGGATGTAGAGCGTGAGCGCGGCGTGGCGCTGCAGGTACGGGTTCTCGGTCTTGAGCGTCAGGATCCTCACGAGGCCGGCCAGCGCCTGCGGGTACTCGGCGATGCGCACGCGGTCGATTTTGTCCTCCTGATCCTCGTCGGCGTTCGACAGCTTCAGCAGAGATTTCGCCCCCTGCAGTTGCGTTTCCGGGTTGTCGTCAGCGAACAGCTCAGAAACTATGCCCCTCAACTTATCGCGCACCAAGCACGAGCAAATGCACTGGTCCACAAGCCATTTACCGGAGTTTCCAAGCCGGCGCACCAGCCTCCGAACCCCGCACCCGTACTTGAACTCGGCCTGTGGCGACCTCGCGTGCTGCTGCTCGGCCCTGCCCTTGCCCTTGCCGCCCCCCGCGAACGCCACCCCCACCACCACCGCCTCGGCCTCGCAGTCGCTCCCGGCCTGCACCACTAGCCGTGGTGCGGCCGTCTCATCCATGTCGTCGTCCGGCCCCGGGCCAGCGATCCCGCTCGCTCTGCGAGATCAAGGCCTCCTTGTGCTCCTGCTGCGCCGCGGCCATGAGGCGCCGACGATGCTTCTCATCGCTCGCTGCACTCGGCAGCGCCTGCACTCTCTCTCGATCGCTGCTACTGCTGCTGCTTCTCCTTCTTCTACGACTACCGCTGCCGATCGAATTGCTACGACGATTCCTACTGCTACTGCTGCTCCTAAAGCTAAAACTATCGTGGCCAGGCGTGGTCTGTACAATGATCCGATTTGTGCCCGCTGTTCGTCGAGATCGATCGACGACCCCGCCCGGCGAGAGCAGAAGCCTGTGCCTGCACCTGCACCCGGAGGCGCTACGACTGACGTCTCCCACACCAACGCCGACTGGGAAAAGGTTTGACGCTGAATAGTCCACGATTAAGTACTTCATGAAGGACCTCGTACAGGCGATCTCTGATGTCGCTCGCTCGCTCGCTCCCTCGCTCGCTCCAGCAATGGTGATGGTGATGATGAAGGAAGGAGCCGGAGATGGAGGTGAGGAGGAGGAGGAGGTGAGGTGGTGGTGGTGGTGGTGGGGATCTGATCGATCGCTCACTGTTGCAATTGCTCATTGCCCTTTCACAGGGTCTAGCTCATATGCGGCCCTTTGGTCGAAATAGTGCTCGAGCACTGGACAGGAGCCTCGCCTGGCTTGGCCTGTGGGCCTCGTGATCCCCCAGTGCGCCATGGTGAGCTGAACACACGTGCTCCTGAGCGACTACACTCTGCCCGCCTTTGCCAGCTCAAATAGAGGCTCGACGAAACTCAGAGCTCCCATTGTTTACGTAGTGTACCGAACATGGACATGTCTCCTCGCTCATATACCCTTTTTTTATGCGCCAACATACTTCCACGATGCTCTCGCGTCCGGGCTCCCGGTGCCTGCGGTCACTGAATGCAACTGGAAGCCCTCTCCGTCTCAGTTGTTTAAGAGAAATACGTGACGTGAGATCGGCTGGGCTGACCCCGCCCCTCCTCGCCCCGCCCCATCCTGGCTCTCCCTCGCTCTCTCGCTCCAGCAGCTCATGCCAGTCGAGATCTCATAAATCGGGTTCAGCAAGTCGCCACTGCCACCAATTCAGAATACATCAGAATATTCAGACACAATCCGCCGCACACATAGCTCGAAAACGAATCAGACTAATATGTCCCACAACGACGTCGCGCTGTACCCTTCGGCCTCCACGTAAACCTGCAGTGTTCATGGGAGTTTGTCCGAATGCACGCTCGACGTCAACAGCACTGTACAGTTGGGCAACAGCACCTGATCACTGTCGCACTGCCGCACCCGGTGTAGTGCTCCGGGCTCACATTCCTATCGCTCGATGGCTCATGATTGCGTCCGTCGTCTGCCTCATGAACGAACGAACTCACTCCGAGCGCTCGCTTCCGAATCCCCTCGGCCTCGAAAGTTCACTGAGCAGTCGGAATATATTTGGATCAGAAGCCAATCATGTACGGCGCAATTTTCTTTACCACAGCCTGTAAGCTTTTCTGGAAAAGGCTCCACTGGCCGAAGCACTGTGAGCCGAGCTCTCCCGGAAGGGGATGACACTCACGTACGGCGTCCCCACTAAAGCTGCGCGTGCTGGATTTGCATGCATGTTATTACGCCATAATTCCCCCGAGCGCGAGGAGGCTCTGTATAATTTACACTCTGGTCGAGCTCTGAACAGTGTGCCACTTTGTAGCGGTAAGTGAATCGTGGTCATCTCCCAGCAGTGAGAAATCTCATCTTTTCTTCACGGGGCCACTACTCATTCTCTCTCTTTCTCTCTCTCTCAAACACACACACATACACCCATATCTGGGTGGCTGGTCTTGCGATGATAAAGACCGTCGCTGGCTGGCTCTCAAGTTGCGCCAGTCCAAGCCAGCGAAGAGGCACGACTGGGGTCGTGCAGTCCCGGATGACTGGAGACTCGTGTGCTGACATGAGCTCGGCATCAATGAAGTTCATGATTAGTAAGTAGTCCATAGGATAACGGATTGGGGACAATCGACAGACAGACAGACCTGTGTGGACGATTCGAGCCATCTGGGATCATGACTGCCAGGCTGACTGCGTCTGGGCATACCGAACTCGGCTGACATCAGGTCAACCCGGCCTAAAATAATCCCAAGTCCGAGCGATCCCAAGGCTTTACTTTGAGGCGAGGCATGTAGCACACAGACCGGACCGGCTGCATAGGCCAACTTCCTGATTGCAGTTCCTTCTTCACTCGCCGGTGTGGTTGAGTTTGAGGTTGAGCTCGAGCTCGAGCTCGAGATCATGTTCATATGCAATTGGATAAACTTTCTGATTTTTCTCATATCGCCAACTTCGATTCGATCTCATGCACCTGGTCTGGTCTACAGACGTCAGGGGAAGGAGGCGAGTGATCAGGGATGACGGAGGGTGTTCAGTCGCATGCATGACAATTTAAACTGAAAGCTGATATGCGGGGGGTTTGGATTCTGAGGCAACTGCGTAGCCGATAAATAAAATGATATCAAGATTTAAGAATTTTCACAGAGCGGGAATGACATCTCACGATACTTAACGGATTCAAAATGTGACATTCCCGTTCAGATGAATTGTTTTTGGCTGTTCTGTTGAATATTATAAAAAGGTGCATCGTTAAAGAAGGTCTATTGCTGAAAAACAAACACGTTTCTAATGCCAGGGGCTGGTGGATTGGTCACCTTGAAAAATCAAGAGTGTACTTGTATTGCAATCTCAATGTTTAAAAACTACAGACAAAAAAAATGCATGATATAAAGACATTTGCTAAAAATTACTTCTATATATTATATCAATCACTGGGAGAATCTTGATTGTGTGTATGTGAGAGTGTGCTTAAGTCTGAAATTGATTTATGTTGGGGAAAAACCCCAATTCATGAAGGGAAAGCAATCTTCTATTTCACGTATTGAGTTTAACCTTGGAAATAAATGACCTGATGAAAAGTCAAGCACTGACGTAAGTTTCTTGAACATGGGTACTGACCTAGGTTTTTCAAATTGTGATATAGAAGTTATATCTATATTTAAATATATTTTTTTACCTTTAAAAGAAATTCCTAATTTTTTAAAGGTGCACAAATCTTAATTTATAAATTTGACTGAATTTGTTAGATTTTTACACTATAAAGTCGTATGTATTTAGGTGTTGTGATACATTTTCTGACATGATGGATGTAAAACCGACCAAAAGTTGAAGGATATTTGTGGGAAAATTTATGAAAATTCATCATTGATCACTACTTTTGATGGACACAAGCTCTTATTGAGATAATTTTGAAATACTTTTGTGAAAATTTGAACTCTTAGATGAAAAATTTGTTTTACACAGAAAGAACAAAACTGAGAAATACATTAACATCTGACGTGCACTGCCATCTATTTCCATGGTGGTCCAGAAATTCTAGCATATGATGAAGAAGCTATTGACAACTCGGAGGGGTATTTCTTGGTGCCATGTGATTAATTATATTTGTCTCATTAAATGTACAAGTGACTAGAACGTGTTCGGAAAATTCAATATAACATGCTCTTCAACATTCTTCATATCTTTGTCCTCGATGCACATGTGGGAATGGAACCATATCCGTGTCTGATCCATCACCCAAATCCAAGCGGGTATTTCCGTTACAAAGTACCTCGCCTGGACTCTGTTACGAACGAGATTTGCTGTCGTCCCTTACAGTCACCATGACGTTGGCACTTTGGAATGATAGCTGCAGATCAGATCGGTATTCACACGATGTTTGGATGTTTGGCTGCGTACTGAAAACCAAGAGAGGCCTCACTGAGGAACAACAGCCTCCAACTGGGTGAGAGCAGACTCTCTAGCCTTGCTCTTCGACGTACATAACAGATCACTTCTTAATATCTTGCGCATCACCGACTTTCTCTGCTTGCACATTCACTGGGATCATCAGAACGATATTCTTCTCGACACAGGTAATAATTGACTACTGGAAGCTGGAAAGTGTTTTAAATTCCCAAACATTACGCAGCTGAAAGATGCTGACGGGAGAACACTGAACCTGGAATTTGTGCTGGGTATACGGGCCCTCTCTGAATTTCCCGGGATAGAGTCACAAATCTCACACACGTGAAACAATGAGCAGGCGATGTTTGACTCTGTGATCGAAACTGAAATACGGACTACTTAGTGTTTCACGTGTGTCAAGTGTGTAAGCCTATCCCGTGGTCTTTACTAAGATTATCGATAAGGAATCGAGGCATGCTCGTCCTGACTTGACACACTTAAGGGACCTTTCCAACGAGGACTGAGCGAAAGTAGCCACTAACGTTGTCGGTGATACTCTGATGAAATTCAAACTGCCAATTCATTTTCACAGTGATTTTATCGAGGGATCAGCCCAGTTACAAAGTCTGTCGAAGTAGACGCAGAAGGCTCAGACGAACGAGGACGAAAGGAGAGGTTGAAATGTAGTTGGTCTGATGGTTTCCGACCTCCCGGGGCTGCAGAGGAGCTGGATGAAGCGTTCATTCTTGTGCTAGATGGTTGCTGATAAGCACGAGCCCCGCGTTCAAGCTCCATAGCTTCCGTGAGTCCTCTTAAAACACCGATCATGTCTGGTCTGTCTTTTGGATCATTTTCAAGGCATTGCAAACCTAGTTCAACGACTTTCCACATAGCCTCGATGTAATAATCTCCCTCCAGAGCTGGGTCTGCTATAGCTTTCATATCAATGTCCCGTAAACACCCTTGGACCTGCATCAAATGATGTGATTAATCAGGTCAGGTCTTAGTCCAGTTCATGAGATGATGGAAATGATATCATCCATACCCATCAATGCTTGAAGCTCGTCGAGCTTGATGAAGATATCTGGAAAGCGGAACCAGGGCCTAAAATACAATCCTGGGGGTCTTACCATGTCCTTCAGGTGGCTATTTTTCTCAATTGGAGGCCGGCCGGTGACGATTTCTAAGAGCACGACACCAAAACTGTAGACGTCGCTTTTCGCTGTTAACCTTTGCGTTGAGAAGTACCTGGATGGATGAGCAAGGCACTTAGCCGTCACAAACGGACTCGAAGAAGATCTCATGATCTAACTGTTGGCTCTTTGAAGCAAGCCTAGTGTTCTCAGATCGATGGGCCCTTCTCAACTTCGACTCAAACATTCATTCCGTGGCATCAGGTGTTCGAAGGATCAAGCTGAACGAAGAAATGTGTGCATCTAGCTAAGGGAGATTAGGATACATCAAGATCAGCCAAATCGAACGTACTCTGGATCCAGATAGCCTATTGTTCCCTTGATGCGAGTCTCCACTGCTGTCTGGTCATCCCCATGGACCTTAGAGATTCCAAAATCAGCGACTTTTGCTCTCATCTTATCATCCAATAGGATATTGTTGCTCTTGACATCCCGGTGGATGATGGGCGGTTGGCAACCAGTGTGCAAGTACGCCAACCCTGCACAATTATCCGGTGTTAGAACCTCGTTCAGTGAAGTACCACAGCATTCGACAAAGTATTCTTAGCGATCGGGTTTCATTTTGTATCGCATATGCACATCCTACTGTACGAGAGACCCCCTTCAGCTCATCTTAGTTCTTGTTCTTCTTCCCAGATTGCTACTTGAAGCAACTCTCAGACAAGGCCCGGGGTCTATGAGTTTCAAGTTATGATAAGCGATTGACAGTTTGCCCTATGCAATGAAGATTCCTAAAACAGGCGCAGAAAGAGATTGAGCATGTGTAATACACTGACGCACTGATTCTCGGTAGCCTCTAGATAAACCTGCTGTGAGTATGCATCAAGGTAGGTGGACTTCTGTTTTGAGCTTACCTCGTGCCGAATCGGAAGCTATTTCCAGTCTCGTGCGCCAGTCGAGACTACCCCGCCTTCCCCCACCTATCAATTTCACGTAAAGGATCGTCGTCACCGCCAAGCAACCTTAAGGTCATATCTTTCTGAAGCATATCACTACGAGAAGGCCAAAAAGTTTTAAATACTCGTATGGTGCTCAATGATGACATCCATTACCATAGAGATGATCGCGTACGGTTCCCTTCTTCATGTAAGCGTATACCAAGATTTGCTCCTGCGACTCTTGGCAGTGACCGACCAGGGACACGAGATTTCTATGATGAATTCTCGATAGTAAGTCCACCTGTCATGCATTAAAACAGAGTCAGGATACGTTTGTTTTGACCATGACGAAACCTCGTCCTAGACCTAGCCTCAAAAGATTTGTCACAAATCCACAACGCGATCTGAATATCAAACTTTGACAGATTGGGTAGTCTGACTCTGAAAAATGAACGGCAGTAACGACTTTGAAATGCGCCACAATTCTTGACTTGCTAGTACTTGTTAACTGGTGCCGACAATATGTGCTGCACTGAGTTGTACTTTTCAGCGAGCTTCTTTTCGAAAAACTTCACGCTTACTTTCTTGGTTTTCGTGCTTTCTGACTTACCTCCATAAAGAACTCCGTAGCTCCTTGGCTGCCTGAACCCTTGTGGACTTTCACAGCAACCTCCTGTCCGTCTGCCAGCTTACCATAATATACAGGACCAAAGCCACCTTCTGCAATCATGGTATGAAAGTCCTTCGTAGCTGCTTTGATCTCCGCCAGGGTGAAAGTTCTTGAACCTTGCTCTACAGCAACCCTGTGGCTTGGGTGTGGAGGAACCAGGGCTGGAGAAACGACACGCACTTAGATTCCTTCACTTTTGTGACAATATTCTATATATCAAGTAGATTCATTACACGCATAGATTGAATTTGCCTGAAGCACAAGATGAGTCTGACGTGCCTTCTCTGCATCAAAATTACGGACATTTTCCAACGTGATCAAGAAGGATATGTGGACTTCATCTTGTTGATCATGTCATAACATCAGATACTCACCAACTGACGAAAGTTCATTCTTTTCTAAGAGATCGGCGTGGTTGTCAGTCTTTGGCCCCGGTCGTAGATAGAAGTACATGCATGCGCAGATAGCGATTATGAAAATCACTAGAGATCCACAAACTGCACCGATGATAAGCCCCGTTTTGGAACCTCCTTTGTTCGTATCGCAGGCACCAACACACTGCAGTTTGGGATTACCATCAGACCTAGACAAAAGAGATTCAGAATGAGTGTCGTATTGAAAGGTGAAGGTGACAGTCAGTCATGCGTTAATTTTCTAATGAACATAGCAGCCAGAGCATATCGATACCATTTCAAGGTCTGGTAAAATTTTTTGTCTTGGGAGAAGATAGGCCTTCCACTACGAGATGACGTTATCTAAACACAAGGACATTCGGTTCACCGACAAACCCAGTAACCCAAGAACTCATGATAAACGTTGGATTGCATTTCAGTGCCCTTCATTTTTTTGCAACAACTTGGCAGTTGAAGAAAGCTGTTTCTTTACACCTACAACCCGAATGCTCTTTACTTGAAAGAAACACTAATGTTTGCCAGATTACATCGAGATTAGCACCAAGTCGATTGACTTGGTGCTAGCCGTCTGTAAAAGACGAATCCCCGGTGGACTTTGTGTCCATCACCGTGTTTCACTGATATCCATCTAACTCTATTTTCCGAGAGACATTCCAGTTCACTTCTACAGATCTCACTGAGATTGTCATGCAAGTACAGACAAGGTGAATAATTTTTGGCTGCATGACATGAGAATCGACGAGCGCGGAAAGGACTGAAAAGACTCGTTGCCTTACTTGATATGCAATCTGCTGATGTTCAAAAGTTCTGGCGGCACTGTTCCGCTTAAGTCGTTGTCATTGATATACCTGCATTAACTCACAGGCTTTCAGATATCAGGGAAAGATTCTCCAAGTCTGGCAGACAAATAAGTGAGTCGAATATTGGGGATCCGTCCTCAGAAGTTACTCATAGAGCGGATGGCAGAATCAGAACAGGTGCCTGACAGGGATGACTCACAGTTCGACGAGCACGGGAAGATTTGCCAGTGATGCAGGTACTGAGCCCGTCAAGCTGTTATTGTTTAGATGCCTGCAATTCACAGTCATAGACAGAAAATGGATTATACATTATTACACAGTGCTTAAAATTGATGTGTCTATCGTTGCTACCATAACATAGTTTGCAGAAATTCTGTACAATTCACTACAGAGATCGCTACTTACAAAGTCCGAAGCTTCTTTAAGGAGCTTAATTCACTGGGAATCGTTCCTTGCAAGCCGTTACCGGTAAGCCACCTGAGAAGAAGGACATGACTCATTATGCTGATTGGCGGCATTGAATAACTCTCTCTCTCTCTCTCTCTCTCATTATATATATATATATATATATATATATATATATAAATATAAAAGTAAAAATAAAGGTAAAGGTTGTTGACTTACAAATCGACCAGCTCCGTCAAATTCCAAAGGCTAGACGATATTCCGCCCTTGAGTTTGACATTCGTCAAGTCTCTGTTCATGTATCAACAAGCCGTCAAATCAATTCAGCTCCTTGATGAAGAATCTAGCTCGGCCTTGCGAGCAAGAGTAGGACAGCATCGTGCACGAGCTAGACGACAGACAGTAATGTCCAGCCAACATTCGACGAAAGATTGCATTCTCTTGGACATAGGGCGTACCGTCGACTGATGCAAACATCGCATCACCCGTACTACTTACATTGAAATGACTCGCAGGACGCTGTTGACAGTGCCGCATTTGATCCAGTCCCAGGGGTTGGGCAAACAAGGATCCCCGGCCCAGAGTGGTGACAGGCCAAAATCGTTTTGGACTTTCACGAGAGCGCTGACTGCGAGCAACATTACATAGAAATATCTTCAGAGCCCAGAATAAGGATATCAAAAAACGATTCGAAAAACTCAAGCGGTAAGAAGTACGCCCTCAATTCACCATCACCCAAACTGAATCCGGACGCCAGCCAGACGAGCAGCAAACGCACCGTCGTTCGGGTACGAGGACGGCTGCAGAGGTATGTCAGCAAACACCTCGAATCCATTGATCAGAGCAGGACGTTGACTCTGATTCGTTGACCTAAAGTGGAAGATCGTGATTTCGGAAGTGGTGTCGAGTGTCACTTTGGTGGAATCGATGGTCACCGTATTCGATGCATTAAAGCTTAATGAGGTAAATAGCTCTTCCGTCGAGCCCATTGTGTAACGTGACTCGAACTGCCGCAACGAGGTGGCGTTCGTGGTGTACGGAACGAAGTCCCACACGTACAACCTCACCCGGAACTTGTCCGTCTGAGGCGCATATTTACCGGTATCAGCCGGCAGCCGAAGGTAATTGTTTTCAATCGCATTTTGCATCACGGACACCGGAGGTCTGTCCTCGTTCAGAGCTGCCATCACATTGTCCGGTAAAGGCAACGTGGTTTTGATGCGCGGCACCGAGATGCTGGCTGTGTGCGTGCCCTGCCAGATTCGATCGAACTCGTCCAGAGGATACCTGGGCAAAAGAACAACTGATTTCAGGGTGAGCGTTTTCTGAAAATCCGACCCGGAGTGCTAAAGAGAAGGAGAAACTTTTACCCGCCGAGTCATCAGATCAGCTCGAGCATCTCTGCGGATTATGACCATGATTGCCCCGAGCAGATTCGGTTCTCGACTGACCAGATATGCAGGCACTGACTGGCTTCTCTTCTCATTCCACCGACGAGCAGATTCACTTTTCAACAGACCACAAGCCGAGGCCAGCGGCGTCTACTCTGGCATCTGCGCATCAGTGTCAATTATGAGTCCCAGATTCTGGGTCACATCGCTGAACTGACGGCGTCAGTCCGGAGTGCGACGGAGTCGAGGAGTCATATCTCATCCCGCACGAGGAAGAATGAGCTTACCTTATGCTTACCGAGGACAACTCAGTGCCACAACTCCACCGTCTGACCAGTCCGAGTATGTTGGATTGCAGCTCGTTTCTGTAAGCACTGCCGAGAGGTCTCAACTCCAGAGATGCAATGCATGGAGTTCCTTCTCCGATGTCCTGAAGGCAAATGGAAGTCGTGTTGCTCTGGGCGACGAAGACCCCTTCTGCAGACAAGGGCGAATTTCTGTCGCTGGCGGAGATGGAGACTTTGATCCAACTCGTGGAGTCGATCGATGCGGTGTACACGATGATGTTCCGGCTTGCGGGCCCCGTGCCATGGAGGGCGAAAGCTCGCACGAAGTAGCTGCTGCCGGGAGTGACCGGAAGCGTGTAGCAATTCTTCTTCCTCGCGCCGCTGGCCGTGGAAGGAAAGCATCTGCTGGTTTTGAGAGCTTCGAGGTTGTCGGTATTGGCCAAGTTCGTAGTCACATCCACGTTCGTACCCGTCTCGATGTACCCGTCGTCCGTGACCCACTTTATGCCCGTCACAAGATCGGTGTAATTTTTGCTCCCACCGCAATCGATACTGATGAAACCTGCGGGGCACGAATCCAAAGGTTCAGAAGTGCAATCAGCTTTCAGGGCGTTTTATTTCGCCACTTCCGACACGACGACACCTCAGCCTCCGACCATCCTTTTCCTCGAGGCTCTCCAAACTGGTCGGTTCCTGATTTAGCCTTCTAATCAGCACAGAGCAGCATGAGCTAACTGGACTGGCTCAAAACCTTCGACCCGCCCGACATTTCCTCACCCGGAGTGCTCAGAGACCCGTCATCATGAATCATAATTCATGTCATATCTCTATCGTCTGAACGACATACTATTCGAGAGCGTGGACGGTGGCATCCTCTGTCCCGTGGCCTGGACTGGACCAAATGAGAGTAAGTGAAAGCGAGAAAATGCCTGCAAAATATATACAGTTGGTCCCCACCATTTTCCCATAATCTCGTTACCAAATCAATAAAATTAGTCAATTTATTCAGATTCATAATCACATAGCATGGAAGTTGAACGCTTCGGCAGCTTCGACGTACCTGGCTCTTGTGCGCATGACAAGTCCAGAGAGCAGAGCAATGACAGCGCTACTGTCAGAGCCAAAATCCCAGATCCAGCTCGTCCTCCGGACATGCTGTAAAGCCCTTGATTGATTCACAATAGTGTGCTTTGTGACTTGTGTTCTCTGATAGAATTCTCGACTGCTTGGGGAATTCGGATTTCAAGGCCCAGCTTGGTGCTTGGTGATTGGTACTACTACTACTACTACTAGTCCCCGGGATCCTCAACGCTTCCTGTCCAGAATCCTGAGTCTGACGTGAGGTGCATCTGTTTGTGCAACCTCCGCTTCATGCAAGTGTGCACCGTCCAAACGCGAGCGCTGGATTCCTTCTACCACTACGGACCTGTCTCGCGAGTCCCTCACCAGGCCTGATTTCTGCACCTGTTCAGACATCCATTTGCAGAATTCCCTATCACTCGACCGTCCCTGTCTAAGCTGAGCTGAGCACCGCTCGCTACTGCCAATTCTGCTGCTGCTACTACTGCCGCTACTACCACTACCACCATCGCTACTGTCCATGCAGTTACTCCCTTTGATTGTTGGTGCTGAGCCTGCCCATCTTCGGTGCTGCAACAAGCGAGAGGAGACTGCAGCGAAATCAATTTGGGCTTCAACTGAAACCTGTACCCGCTTGCACTTTGGAACATCCAATATCCGTCTACTCCCTCTCTCTCTCTCTCTCTCTCTCCAGGAGCAGCTGATTCGGAGGAGATTCGGAGCCGCTCGATTCTGAAGCGATGATCCCTGGGACAATTCGGATGCTTACGAAATGTCCTTTTTGTGATCTTTCTGTACGGGGCACAGACAGGATTTGCTCCTCGCCCAGCTCGAGTGCAGAAGGTCTCAGAGTGTCCCTGTCGTGAAGATACTCCCCCAATTACGAATCGGCGGAGGGGAAGCTACATTCTCGCCGGGACAACAGAAACAGGAGTGAGAGAGGCACAAGTATCGGAGATATCAAGAGACCCGTGCTTCGAGATTCAACCCCGAAGTCGCTGAGCAGGAGACGGCCTCTCACTATTCTGCGTCTGTTGGGGAGGCAAGGGCGTCCGACGAGCGTCGGGAGGAAACCATGATGCACCCGCAGAGAATCCCCTCTCCGTGCCGCCGAGCTCGCGGGTTCGATTGATGCGCTCGTCAGTCAGTCAATCATGCGTCCTCCTCGCCATCCTTTCCTTACTCCCTTCCCTCCCTCCCTCCCTCTGAGCTCTGCTTCATTGATCGACGATCCATGTCCTCCACCGCGACTGTCGTCCACGACGTCGCGTTCCCCGTCGTGCTGGGTACAGGCCCGCCCGAGCCGAGCCATCTCCGAGAACGGTTCAAACCGACGTGATGACGTGGCTAGGCTCGAAGCTGGGACGTCTGCCAATTATCCACTAAGTCCACGCCTTAGTGGAGTTGACCAATGCTCATACCCGATGTGTTCATCTACGGCCCTCGTTCTCCGAATGTGATCCCCCTGTCGTCCATCAATCTCTTGCGTCCCGAGATTCCAGAAGTGGACTTTCTCTAAGAGAATTCCTCCGTTATCGTTTTGGTTTCATACTTGTACGGCTTGACGGGGTCTTGCCTTCGAAATCGCTCCCCCGCCCACCTTCATACTGATTTCCTTTACGACAATTATTCTCGGAATTTGTGGAATACTGCAGGTTCTTCTAAGCTCAGCAGTAACAAAGGAGTCGCTTAGTTCCACTCTTCCCGTTCTGAGCTATAATTGTGACACCACTGTATTGCCCGTTTCATCCTTAGAACGCTTGAAAGGGTCTTCCTTTCCTTTTGACTTTCCAGTTAGCAACAAACACAGTAAAATGGACTGGACCCATGTATTTTAACGGGGATGAAACCAAACTAGTAGCATCAGGTTAGCCGCTAACCTCTTGCTACTAGCCGCAGATTGTGATGTTGGATAAATAATAGGTCAAAAACTATATAGGAACACTTTTAGGAGAGACGTAGTACAATTTTCCATAGCAGATAATGAAAATTCTTCATAGTTAAGAACTATTTTTTATAATTTTAGAATCTTTAATTGATTCAATTCGGAATTCGGAACCTTTTTTATTCCGAAATAGAGTGTGTTTATTCTCCTTATTTATTTATTTGCAATGGAGATTACGTGTACTCTCCATTGCAAATAAAGACCTGCAATATGTGAAGATATAATCTCGTTATTCTGTCATTGTCCTCTCTCACTCTCTATACCGTATCTTAGAATGCTTTGGGATACCCGATCTTCAACTGTTTGTTGCTATATCACTCATTGCTAAAGACAGGTCCACGCTGGGAAACAGGCTGGAAAGTGTGCGAGATAACGTTTGGTTGACTCTGGAGTTCGAGGAAGTGTACAATTGGGGTTTACACACTCACGGTACAACAGTACAAAACCCTTTTCTCCTACCGGCTAGGGCCAGGTTACTTTCACCACGCGTTCAGTAATGCGTTCACTTTATAGAGAATCGACGCTCCACTAAACAAGCAGCAGAAAACAAGGGGAAAAAAATTAAAAAAATCAATAATGGTTTGCCACGAGTCTTCCACTGACTCGTTGCAAACTAAAAGCGCTCTCAATGTAAAGTTCGAATCTCTAATCTGCGTGCCTCGACTATTTTCCTTTCCACGTCAGCTGCTGCTGATTTTAAAGAAGAAGAAACGACGAGAGCACAGGAGTTGTTCATATGACCCAGGGTCAGGCTATCAGTGTCATCTCTCAGTACCGGGTACTCGGTTTCTCCAAGCGTCAGGGGAGGAGATGAAGGGAAAATCACATCATCATTCTTATGCGCGGAACTGAGGAGTTGAGCACCTGTCTTTCATGCGGAGCACCTTCCACCGAGTGCGAGTGCGGAACATGCTATCCAGACCTCAGGACTCAACTTGGATCACGCCGCATCTCCGCACGAGGAATGGAAAATAGAAGAAAAAGAGTTTGTGTCTGTACAGCTCAGTCAAGTCCACGGCAATACGTCATGGCGATCGAAGGGAAAGGGGCTCCAAATGGATAACAAAAACGAGGGGAAGGGCCCATCGAGCCCGACAGGGAACAAAACAAACATAGAAAGGAAAGGGAGGCCGAAGGGGTTGTTCAAGTTGTCAAAAGCATTCCATTTGCAGAAAAGGAGGTACAAAGGCTCTGAATAGCTTGGGCAGTGAAGCAGTCCTCGTCTCCAGTATACAGTAGGAGTTGACCTAGGATATATATAAAATTCAGTGGAAGCAGTTATTTTTATGTGAGTCGGCTCTTCTTTCCGTCATGAAGTCATGCTAATTCTTGGAAGTTCATCTGGCTTCTCACAAAAATGGGTCGGTGGAGGATGCTTCCTGCAGATGCAATCCGTTCATCCTATGTTTGATCGGCTGTCTTCATCTTACTCCATGTCGGCCTGTAGTGGACAGTTAGCGGAACATCTATCTATTCACGGAGTGTCTTGATTTCTGTCCAGCCGAGAACGAGAGCTACGAGTAGCACGTTTCTGGAAACACTCCGTGAACAACACATACCAAAATGGCTATCTTGCGCCAGGGCAGTGAAATCGTGAGGGGGTGTGATTCAAGATCGTACAGTGTGAAGGGCAATTCATTAGACGAGCTCTAGGAACCGATTTCGCGAGATTGTACTAAATGATGGGGCGGCTAGTTACCCCTCACCTGAAGCTAATTAACACTCACGTTATTGGTCACTTGGGTTATAGTGAAAACTAAATTTCGCGAATTTCCAATTGTTTCAAATCTTCCTCATGCTTGTAATTTTTTCTGCCACCTCCACGTTCGAGTAGCCACATCAAAAGATTGGCAGCCGAGACGGTCTCATTAGAATGAATTTCCCCGCCGAGAGTAACTACGCTTCGGAAGAGATCAGGTTGAAGGGGAGGGCACTGCCAAGTCAGATTCAAAAGGTCAGCGCCGGATGTGGAGCATACTCTTGACTTGTTCTCAAGTCTTGGATATACTATCAAGGAGACTTATGAGGTTTCGTGTCTTACTTCACAAAACTCGTTTGGGAATCAAAATTATTTTGAGTACATGTGAATTTGACGGTCTAGTAGATATGAATGGAGTCAAACTTGACCAAGACAAAAAACATTGAAAACTCGCGAAATTTAGTTTTCACCACAATGAATCTATGAGTGATGAATGGTGAAGTTTAATTAACCCCAAGTGAGTGACACCTAGCCGCCCCCTAAATGATACGTCTCCCAAAAAACTCACGCGTCAATGAAGATCTCTCTTGGTCAAACCATGTCCAAATCGACTGAAAGCGTAGACCGTACTTCTTCATCCGGATAACTCGAAGCAGCCCAGTGTCGCCGAGTCCTCAACGCCGATCACAGCAGGCAGAGGCTCACAATGAGATCCACCACCTGCGTGATGGTGACGATCGCCAAGGTAAATGCCCTGTTCCACAAATTTTGTTCTACGAAATGTTGCCGAAAGCTGTGGTATTTTATATTGCACTTGCTTCCCGCGGCTGCGACTGAAAATTCGAGCGCCGCTGCCGTCATTGGAGAACCATCGAGCGCATCTTGCGCGAGAACCCGATGAACGCAATAAGCCCCATAGATTCTCCCAAATGCCAAGCCGTTCCCATCGGACAGCGCCTATCCGGCCAAAGCACGAGACGGAGAATCGTGCTCACTCACTCTCGAGCGATTTCACCGCTTCCAAAATGGAAGTCCTGCGCCTGTGGCCCGAATTCAGGGTCAGATCGCTTCCACGAACTCTTATCTAGCGTGAGCTTTCCTCCATTCGTCTGCTCCACATCCTCCCGATCTCTCCCTCCGTACTCGCATATGCACAGACGAGTCTGAATCCGAAACCTTGAATCGCAAGAAAGAAACACCTGCAATTGTGCAGGTCGATGCCGAAATGAAAAGAAGAGCCGGAGGATCGAATGCGTCAAGACCACATTCGAGACCTTCTTCGATCTTGAACGGTCCTCGTGGTTCACGCCGCGGCCTTTGGTTTCAGAAAATTTCCTGTTTTCAAACGAGACGTCGATGTATGCACGAAATTTGAACTCCGTCCATGTCTCGCTTAAAATTAGGGAATTTGAACTCACCTTAAATAAAAAAATTTGAGCTCCGTCCTTCGAGCACGAATGACGGAGTTCAAATTTCTGGATTCAAACTCAATGCTCGCTAACATCCCCGCACAGATTCTATGGCATCGCACAGATTCTATTAGTGAATTTTGGTTTATGAATCTATATTTTCACAAGTATATTACAAGCGGAGGTATAGCTCAGTGGTAGAGCAATCGGCTGCAGTCCGATAGGTCATCAGTTCAATCCTGGTTGCCTCCTAGCTTTTGATCTTTGCTTCCTCGAGTTTACTCTGTACCAGTGCAGCCAGCGCTATAAAAAACTCACTTGAATCGATTTGATTACTACGGTTTACCTTGACTACAGAACGTTTATAATCTAGTTTCATTGATGATATATTGAACTTGCTTTTGATCTTTGCTTCCTCGAGTTTATACTGTACCAGTGCAGGCCAGCGCTATAAAAAACTCACTTGATCGATTTGATTACTACGGTTTACCTTGACTACAAAACGTTTATAATCTAGTTTCATTGATGATATATTGAGGTATTTGCCCGATAGTACCCCACGCGTATTAAAACTCATCTATAGTGTACCGTAGGTGAATTTTAATACGTGTTCTAGTACGGGTATGTTTTTGTACAAATGAGTTCTACGAATACGTTGTAATTTGTGTTTTTGCTATGGCGTGCCGTTGGAGTTTTAACAAAACTGGATATGCTCTCGTCGGCAAGATTCCGAACCCAACCGAATTTATCTAAACTTATTGACATTAAGGATTGTGCTCGCGTCCCAAAAACAATTTGCACAAACACACTGAATCGGAGAAATCATTTTTGGATCTCGAAACAATGATTTGAGATACAGGGCACTGTCACTAGCAATACACCTTTCACCTCTAGTAATCGTGAGTTCTTTAGTTAAACCATCGATTTCTGCTCCAATAGATCTTCATCACCAGATTGCTTTCTGCGGACAAGTTCATCCTTGAAACAACGGTGCGTTCTTAAGGAGCCAATTTTACTATGACGTGTACTGATCGGTAGGGTCCCATTGGAAAAATTGAAACTTGATGGGTACCATCAAGTAATTTATGTTTTGATGGGATCCCATCAAGCAAACATCTCATGATATATTGTATGTTGTGTGTGTTAAAAGCAGCTAGATTATTTAATCGATAAATTAGTATTAAAATCATCTTCAAAAAAGTACACTTTGTTCATTTCTAAAAACACTCCAAATAGTAAATCATCAAATTATGGATAGATTTGACATAGTTATTTTTCTGATAAATGATATCAATCTAGCAATGTATTCTAATGTTTATCAGATTTTAAGGTTAAATTCATCCGTTCTCATGGTAACAAGACATGTGAAAATTTAATTATTTGTTTCTCATCGCGGTCGAGTATAGGTTCTGCCTCTCTTGCTGCTAATGGGTTACATCATTGATAACAGCAATTCTTTTTTTTCCAATATGTGCGTTACTTAGAGATTGCATAGGCTTCGCTATGTGCAAATGTTTGAACACTTTGAAACATTTGTTAAAACTGTTATGAGATGTTCCTGGAGTCGCTTGCGTGGTGTATTGTCAGAAAGTACTGTGTCTGGTGCAGTAATAGTATTGCTGGAGACAGCTAAATCTGTCCTTGGAATTTATCTTGATTTGAACATAGAGATGCAAAATGGAGTTTTGCAAGGCATCAACATTTATATTAAACAGTCTTGTTGCCATGACAAAGAATATAACAACTAGAAGTTGAATTTAACAATACTCAACTTTAATCTACAAATACATAATTAGTGAGAATCTTTAACAACAAGGAGATAGTTCAAAGCTTACTTACATCATTTTTGAGTTTTTTACTTATCTTATGTTGTATTATATTATCCAATCAGAGAATTAAATTTTTCCATAAAAAATATTCAAAAGTAATATTTCATAGTTTCATATTTTTTACTCATTCAATATGAATAATTTTTAAAAAATTAGATAAATTATATACATTAATTCATTAATTACACAAGATGTTATGTTTTTTTAAATTTCATATTATACTTTGAGGATTGAAAAATCTTAAATATAAAAGATTGAAATTTTTTTAAGAAATGTATTAAGATATGAATGAATCTTTAAAAAAAAATTCCTTTATTTAGACTATTATCTTTAAAACCCCTTTAATTTTTAGATATTTCTTTACACCAATAATAAACTTTACGAAAAAAAAATTAATTTTGTGATGATGATAAAATGAATAAAAAATGATAAAAATTAATACATTTACATGTTTAAATGTATTCATTTTATCCTAGCTCAAATCAATCACGTAAAAACCAATTTTATCAAGCATATTTATTTCAAACTCTTAACTGGTAATGATTATCAAATTGAGGAACTGATAAAAGGTAGAAAAGTTATATGATGGTAGACAACGCAAGCCATATATGTTGCAAATCAACAAAGTGAATCTCAATTTACTTTGTTTTACTTTGTTTGCCCTTCTGTAAGGGGAGATAATATTTATCAGTATTGTACATATATCATATTGGTATTCCCATTTTTACATAATTTTCAAACTGTCTTAGGTTCTATCGCTGCCTCTGATTGTATTCATTTGTGTACTATTTGCTCATTTCTCATTCATGATCAATTCTCTTACGTCATAGTAGAATGAACTCATTGCAGGCTTGAGATGAATAAATCTGAAGACACTAAACTCAGAAGTGCAGAATCTCTTACATCTGATGCAATGAAAATAATTACTATAGTATGGTTCATTGAAAATAAATCTTTTATATATATATATATATATATATATAAATTATGATTTTCAAAATACAATTCAATGTTTGTTCTGTTGATGACAGGTGCTTAAGTGTACAAAAATACTGGTCTAAGAACTCAGGTCAAATATCTAGATAACGTAAGTAGAGAAAGAGTAAATTAATTCGTGTAGAACAGATTTTATCAACATGCCGAGATGTTGCTGTCCTCTTAAAACCCTTTCAAGGTATATATGTTGTTGAACTAATCAATTGAATATTCCTTCTACTAATTGAAAAATAGGTTTATTTTTCGTATTTTCTTCTATAGTTTGTGTTGAATGTTTTTTTGAAACATTAACAAATTTTAGCGTGTTTTTGCTATGACATTTTGTTTACAAATGTACATAAAAATCAAAAAATTTCATATTTGCACAATTTTCATTGTTTACTAAATGTAAATTCAAAAAAAATCTATACATCAATATTAAATTTTTATATGATAAATATTAAAAGCGTCAATAATAGGTGAAAATATGTTCGATATACCGTTACAGTAATTACAAGTGAATACAATTATGGCAGAGTTATAAATTTTGATATTATATTGCAAGATTAATTGGAAAAGTCACATTCTCGCTATATATTCATGGCGCACACTGCCGTGGAATTATGATGTAAACAAAGCTCCTTCTCGAGGTTGATAACCTGCCCAGAAACTGGGGTGAATAATAGTTTTCATCAATGATCACATTCTTCCAATCTGATCGATTGGTAAATAATAGTGTTACATGTCATCATACATGACAAACAGCGTTGTTTATCGTCAATGTATGATTCAAATCGTTGAATCTGTTGTTCAGACTGGAAATATCAGCAATCAACGAACTGAAGCCAGTGAAGACAGCAATCGAAGGACGTAATGGGAAGCACAACTGCAAAGAATGGTAATCGGGTTAAGAAATAAGGAAAAGAGAGAAATCTATCATAGTCATAAATGAGGAATCAGAATGCAACAAAACAGACATTTCAGCTCGGCAATGGATGAACCCTCACAGAGGGCAAAATTCTGCACGGGGCATTCCGAGAATTGAACTCGGGACCTCTTGCACCCTAAGCAAGAATCATACCACTAGACCAAATGCCCTCGATGGATCCCAAGGAAGAATTTTATTTTATATAAATACTATTATTTATCGTACCGCACGAAAAAGTTCTGCCAGCGTAATTCTCCAGAAAGGAATTACTGCAGGCATTCACACTTGCTAAGCAACATTTTTAGTATCAGCATATTTCAACTTTTTATCGAGTACTGAATTTGGACTACTGGATTCAGAATCCAGTGTCATAACAGCTCGATCAAACAATGTAGTACTGTACTGGAGGAAAAAAATTTCATTCGGCAGTTCTCCCTGAAACTTATAGTCCGTTGCACTGGCATACCCTATCACAAAATTGTGATAGTAGCGCAGCACGAGGTTCTACCGAGAATTGAACTCGGGCTACTGGATTCAGAGTCCAGTGTCATAACCGCTAGACCATAGAACCGGATGTCAATAGCGTGAACTTATGTATTTATAAACATAATAGAAAAAAACTAGCCTCTATTTACGTGAGTGCATTTGACCCAATCATAATGACCCGAGTTAGTTCCTAATTATCGTCAAAGCAGGCTATCCATTGCAATTCATTGCTGCTGGGTCTATGAAAACGAAAGGACGATAGACACGTCTTCAATCGAACCTGCAGGATAACAATTCGGTTACAGATCAATGTTCCAAGCATCCGGGAGTCAATGTTCAATACAAGTCCATGCGAAGAGAAAGTGGCCTCAGTCCAAACGCATTCTGATCAACACAAAAGCATGCTCGAGTCATAGGCCCTGTTCCACAATTCTGAGCACAAATCGACAACAAAACGAAGGAATCATGATACGGATGAAAAAGAAGGGGCGACTGGTTCCTTGTGCCTCGTGGTACCGTAAGGGCGTGAATTCCTGTCGTGGACATGGTCTCCACAAGCAGATGCGACAGAGCCATGAATGAATTCGAACAGCAGGTGATGAGAATGAAAATCGAAGCGATTCAGCTCCTCTGTCGTTGTTGCTTGTTAGATGCTGTACTGTCAAGAACTCAGAGGATGGTGCCTCATGAGTCCGTGGCCTCTTTCAACCTTATCCTGCGTTCTTGTCAGTGCAGCGTCTTCCGAGCAACTTGCCTGCTCAATGCTCTCTCCCGCTCGCTCACTCCCTCCCTCCCTCCCCAGCTCAGTCCACATCCTCTCCACATCCTGAACATCTGCCTCTCCCGAGCAGTATGAAGATAGGCTTGTACCACATCCCTGCTACGGCTTCAAGGAAAGGCAAGGAAACGCATTTGGCAGAGTGCCTTGACGTTAATAGACACTTCCCTCCTCACGTAGAGTGCAAGTCATCAGCTTCCGGGAGGAGTTTGACACCAGAAACATGGTCCTGGTCATATTCTACTCTATGTCGCGGAAGCTCATCGTCTGAGCTCAACCACGAGAAATCCCAGTACTTTACTCACTGAAAACATAATTTATTGGGTTTTCCTCGTGTATCTATCGATCTGCAGCCTACAGCTGGTACTACTCACTTCGTCAAAGGCTCCTGTTATAATGGCACTAACATTCGCTCTGGGAAAGAAGACTCCTCTTTTCCGTCAGCTCATGGGCTGAGATGAAAGAAGAAGGACATCGCGATAGTGAGTACTCTTCTTCTCCTTCCCGCTCCTTCAGCCTCCTCTTTCTCTCCCTCTCTTTCTCTCTCCCTCCCTCCCTAGATCTATGTGTGCTCAGAAATGGCTTGGGGACTGTGAGGCAGTTTCTCTCAATTGCTGCACGATGGGGCAATTTAATGTACCCCGCAAAGCCGAGGAGCATGCATGCATGCCTAGAGCGAGAGCAATGCTGAGGCTGGAGAGACTGGAGTTACCGGTATAGAAGCCGTTCCACGCAGAGATCGACATGTACCTAATCTAGCACCATCGAACGATAGAGAAGGTGGTTTATGGAGCCCCATACGAGTGACATGTGGATGGTGTGAGCTGCTCTTAGTGCTCTGCTACGAATCTATTCTGTTATTTTGTACATGTGTGACACGTGAGCTCCATCGATTGACGTAAGGCTGACAACAACAATGCGTTGGTTAGACCATTGTGGGGGAGGCTCAGGGGAAGGGAAGACCTTCTGTGGAAAAGAGATGATGCAGTATGCTCTTCTCGTGCACCCGGAAAGAAGAATATGTGACGCTTTTTCTTCCTCTTTTTCCAGATCTTTTTCTTCTTTTTCCGCTTCTTTTCTGCTCCATGTTTCTTTTTTGCGGTTTTGCAGGCACTGAAGCACCCTGCATTGTCCTGCGGTGGAGGCAACCAGATCCCGAGTACAATCCAAAGCTTGATGGCAAGGAAGATCCGAAGCAGACAAACGCATCACCCGGAGAATTCATTGCACGGACAACACTAGCTCCAGCACAACCCTGCTGCTAGAGGAGCAGAAAGGCGGCAGACAAGACGAGGAAACACCACGACGCAAACAAACCAGGAAATAGAGTCTGCCACGCGTGGCAGCTGACAGAGCATGGGCAAGACTCCAGAGACCTGGACCAGAAGATTACTGCTTGAGCTGCAGATGAGTTCGGCTCGGCTGGACTAAGTGGCGATCAGATCAACCGAGGATGCTGTGACCACACTCCTGGAACTAGATCCAAGCAATGTTCGTTGATCTACATATCGAATTTTCTTTTGACTCCGTCACCACTGGAATGCTATGGTACACATTCTTTATCCAGCAACCGTGACCACCTTAGCTATAATGCATGGCTATCACAGAGTGAATCTAGAACAGATATTGCGCTCGTGTCAGTCTTCACACCTATGCTGCGGAGAGAATCTGACGAACAAGCGTTCCAAGCCCTGACTCTCTCTCTCTCTCTCTCTCTCTCTCTCTCTCTCTCTCTCCTGCATGGCCGAGTACACCACATAGCTCAGTGGGAAAAGGCTTCTAGCATCCTCACCTCAGTTCAAGACCAGAAAATACACCACGGCGAGGGTAAGCTACCTACCGTCAAGCTGATTACTGAGAACATGTGCTCTCTATCTGTTGTCCCTCTTATGAGTAACCGACCTTCAGTCGGTTCGTAAGCTTGGCAAAGTCCAAATTTTCATCATCAACATCAGTGCAACATCAGTTCTATTGAAATTAAAGTTAAAACCGCAGTGTGTTTAAAACGAATAAACGATATAAGACTTGACTCTTGAACTCCAAGTTCCACATCAATGGAACTCTCAATTTCAACTATAACATAGGAGTAAACACGGTTAGTCCAAGGTGAAATATTCATCGAAGTTCCTCCATGACATGGTGACAACCTTCACAAGGTACTGATGTTACAGGTATCTTGCTAGAAGAAAGATATGGATGAACATAATTGTATCTCAGTTTATATATCTATCCCAATAGTTCTACTGAAAATGGAGTAGACTTTTCTGCGCGTGACGACAGTTCACAGAACACTTCACTTTCCATTTAGCGTCCATGAAATTTGGATTTCCTTCGGCACTCTTCGCACGTCATTTTCAGAACTTCAATTTCCCTGGTTTGTGCTTCAGGGTCAAAGTGAATGAAATGAATATGGTCGTGGCGTAGTCTATGGTGTAATCACGTGGCCCTTCTCGGATTGTGGATTACTATCATTTCAGGTCAGCTTCTACACGTCTACAATGATGTTATGTATATCTAAAAGCAAGGAATGACTTTTAATATTGAAATTGGTGATGATCGAAACGGTGATTCATCGCCTTGTGTGGAGAAGAAGCCTAAACCATAGATCGAAACGGTAGTGTAACCTTGTGTGCATTTGGCGACTGGGCATGCAAGGCAGCGCGAATGCTAACGGTGCTCAAGGCAAGAAAGCGAAAGTACAAATCATGACATGACAAAAGGTATTCAGCCGTGTCACTAACACGTCATATCTTAGCAACAAATATTCCGAACTCCTACCAGGATCTTGAAATGCGCCGGTCTTGACCCGGAACCACCTGGAATCACAACCTTTAAGAGACTGGCGATGGCCACAATGCTCATGGAATCTATCCACTCGGAGCTTGCCGTGGCTTCGATAGCTACATGCACTGGTCAACCTCTTCCCATTTTCCTACTATTAACTGGTCACGGAACATACATCTGACTCAAGGAATATCGGCCCTCAAAGCAGTTTACTACTCATGAGTCTTCTAACGATGAGTATCGTAACCTTAGGGACGGACGATAGTGCATGAAATCAATGTCAGTCTTTCCAGTGTTGTATAATTGCAGGTATGATGAATGAATGGCATCCTCCCATATGCACGTGCAGTCATGGAGATTACACCTGGTAGTGTAAGCGTAGTTCCAAACTTTGCACTTAACATCACACGTGTATCTGAGTTTGGATACCTCCTCACAGTTCATAATTCCGTGTACTCGTAACAAGCCCGATCCATCTATCCGAATTAGAGTAGATTCTTCCAGGATCTTTCCTCTCTTTATGCCAGAACAGAGTGAACTCCAAGACTCAAACTCTAAGCGCTTTCTTACTATCTTTCATCTGGTTCAATATACCCATGAGGTAAATATGGCAACATGGCGTACACCGTAGGCATAACCAATTTATCACTTGTTGCTACTCCTTTGCTCAATCTATAATAACAAGCATCTTCGACTGGCCTTATGGGGCGAATTAAAAGTGCTTGAGGCAAAAATCAGGTCACAAATAAACAGACCAAGGCCTGATCTTCCACTGATCGTTGACGAATCAGCCACGTGGAATGCCACCCAACAATCACACAGCAACTCGTGGGATTACGCCTCAAAACCAAAACAATACCGAGGATGAAGTGGCATAGTGGACGAAACTTCAAATGCTCGACGTCACTAGGACAACGTCAATACATTACAGAATCTCGTGATCTGTTTACAGAAGCGTTGAAGCTAAATGAAAGGTATACATGGACCTGGGCCTTCTGAACCCAAATCGTACTGAACTAAGTACCAAAATTGCCTTGCTTCTCTACAAGTAGATGCACGTAACCTAGTACACTACAATCTTCTCTTGAATAGAAAGCATAATGGGCAGCCTCTTTTCATGACTTATTTTAGAAGCCAATTCAACATAATTTGAAAAAGTACAATAGACTCCTGTTTGGAGACGGCAAATCGCTACAATCTGGATATAATCATCATGAAAGGTAGATCGAGACGCACATTACCTACTCAGATACTGCCACCTGCAGAGCAGCAATCTGTAAAATACAGACAGAAACACCACATTAAAGGTTTGAAACTAGAAAATATGAGCACTATCTACTATGAAAGGAAAGCCTTTTGCGATCCTGACGGACTCGGCATGATGTGTACTTAAATACTCTCCACGGGAAATGATGTTTAGAAGGATTATAACTTCTACAACACAACTAAACCCGATAGACATCGTCACCTAATTGCACATCATTCTGATGGGCTCGATGTCAGCAGATAAAATCTCCATCTAGTCAAATTACAATTCCTCCTTAAGCCACAACTTTAAAAGTTACACATTAACTGCGCTAGAGAAGAACCATGATCTATCTTCTCTGATAAATAAGCAAAGGAAGACCACATAGTGGGAACCACTAGATCAATCGCAGACAAACAGAGCTGAGATTAAGAAAATGTACCTGAAAGCACATGCGTACCACTTTTGACTTTCTTCCATTATCAAGTGCTAATCATGTCACAAGACGGCTTGTTTGCTGCTTGGGTGGTGATAACTTGGAGGGAGATGTACCCAGCATCTTGCGGACGGAAAGCAAAGGATCTGCCTGCATACAATACTCATTCCCTCTGAATAACCAACCACAGCCCCTTCATTATCACAACGTTCTTCGACCTAGAACTGCAGCACAGGCTAATCCATAGACTGAAGTATCCCAGGCACTATCACACGATTGTTTCGAAGCAGCGAAACGAACGATCTTTCGATGTCCGGTAGAAAAAGATGTATCGTGGCAAAGAATACAGTGAAAGCTCAAACTGCCAAAACAGATGAAGTCTTAGAATGCAGAATGCTCAGAAGACCAAAATAGTCCCGATACATACTTTATACATAGAAGCGGTGGACTCTGTTTCCGCAAGACCACCAGGTTGAGACGTGTGTATGGCATCCACGGTCAACTGCCAGCCACACGCTGCAGAACTACTGCTACTAGCCGCCGCAGCAACCTGTACATTCACCCAAGGGCAGAAATGACGATGCTGCCTGATCGGATCGAATTCTCCAGTCTCGGTCTCCCAGATCCTCATTTCCTCCAAACCTCGTCCTGCGCAGGACAATAACAACGACCATATGTAAGGTCACGGAATATCCACATGATTAAAAAAAATCACTGACTCGGACTTGCTACAGTGATTAGTCCAAGGAACCAAACATGAGCAACCGAGCAAGATCAACCTGACCGAAAATAACAATAAAATTTGAAGCTGAACTATGAGATATTCGCCAGAAGCGAGGAATTCAAGCACAGTAAATCATGAGACACATAATAAATTCTGTAACACAACTTAAATTCGTGAACCGAGTATGCTTACAGGATCCAGCATAAGTTTTCTACAACGCATACCTGGTCCATTCACCGTAGTGCAACCATTGTCTTCATCAGCATTTCCAGCTGCCATGTGCCCATCTGTAGCCTCTTTTTCCAGGGCACTGTCACCATGAAAGATAACAGCCTTCGTAGTGTCCACGGTGCCTTCGTCGTCAGTCTGGTCCCGATCATCGACACAAATTCTCTTCCCTCTACTCTCTCCAGATTCACCTTCGGTCGGACCTTTTGCTTTCGATCGTCGTTTACCGGGTCCACTTGCAAGCATAACTTCGTGACTATCTCCACGTGCATCGCGGAGGTCTGCCTTTTCTGCGTCCTCTGCCACAGATTCACCCATCAAGCCTCGGTCAGGAACGAACTCTCCCATCAAACCCTGATTCTCATTCACTTCAGTCACAAATTCTGCCTCACCAGCAACACTGTGTGTCCGATGCACAGAGAAATCAGCACCATTCACTTCTCCCTGTAGTTCAGCCTCATGACTGCCCTCCATCCCTACGCTTCCACCCCCCATCGCTACACTAGCTCCTCCACCAGTACCTGTTCCAGTACTGATAACAGCTACATTCGTTTCAGCCCCTTCATCACACCCCACTTCATCACTCTTACTGAGACCTGGTTCTACAGGTTGAACACTTCTTCCACTCCCTGCTTCTCTACAGCCACTATGCTGAGCCTGCACAACTGTCTCGGTTCCTTCGACTTGATCCACTAGATCGTGGGTCTCACCACTCGCTGCTGTTTCATGCCCATCACTATCTTCACGATGATTCTCTACACTCTCCATAGAGTTTTCCTGCTTCTGGGTATAATAAGTGTCTATCGCGTTCACCGAGGAGGAACGAGGAAAATCTCGCGGATCCTGCCTTGCAAACATAAGCGCACCTTGTGCTCTCTTGTTCCTCTTACGAAGAGTACCTTGAACTTCGGGCTCTACTTCTACATTGGCATTGGCAGCTCCGGACGTAACAGCAGCTCCCTGTGAAAATTGATCTACGGCAGAGCTATCTGTTCTCCGCTTACGTTTAAGAGAATCAGCCCCCTTGCCTACCTCACCATCATCCATGTTGTGGTCCACAACAGTGCCTTCAGCACTATCAGCTGGTAATGGTCTACCATTTGAGGTATCCACTGTGCTACCAACCTGATGAGCACCATGATCCCGGACCTGTGGACCTCGAGATTCATACGATGCCACCCAATCGCCCATTTCGCTGGCCTCCGCTTGTCCGAATCTAGGCTGAAACGCGGGAATGGGGCCAAAGGTTGGAGGTATCATGGCGGGAGAGCTTAGCTGGGTGGGTGGAGGACCCCCAGCAATTGTGAGACTCAAGTCCAGCACTCCTCGAGAAGAGGGTCTTACACGAACAGGAGTTGTAGTGGCCTCACCAGCTTCCTCTTGCTGTTCTGCAGGCTGTTTCCCTCGATGACGTAGCCCACTACCTCCATGGATCCCACTAGCTGCACTCGCACCGCACATCGGTGTATTTGGGAAACTTTTGGGTGTCACTGGCATGTCTGCCAAAACAGAACCCATGATTGCTGAAGGACGAGGAATTGTGGAGAATCCCCACAATCCAACACTTGCTCCGCACAGGTTGCAGTCCAGAACAGCTGAAGCGGGGTCGCATTTCTTCTCAGGGCTGGCTTTGAAGCCATCGGTGTCTTGTTTCTCATCCACTCTCTCCCCTCTGGATACCAGTAACACGCTAGGGCCCGGATCTCGGATCGTTCGAGCTTTCATTTCATCAGAAAAACCAACTGAGCGGAAGGTTCTTGTCGAAGGCGCGGTACGCTCCTCACAGTCTACTGTGTAAGGGAGGAGCCGAGGCTCCCAACCACAAAGAGCGATCAATCTCTGTGCCTGCACCAGATCCCATTTCAAACGTTTGTCAGCTCAAATAAACAACAACCTTCGGTACTTGACTAGACCTTCACTCCAGAAGAAAGTAATTTTTCCAATTCATGTGACAAAAATAGATTAAAAGCCCAAGGTGAACTAGATACCTGATAGAACCCGTTGTAACTGTAACCAGTTTCTGATTTCTCTCCAGACTCGGCACCAGAGACGTATCTTTCGTTCTCATACGGAAACCCGCTAGCTAATGGAGGAGGCTGAGCAAGTATGTTCTCCACCTGTGACCCTCTGGAAACCTTGAGGACATCGACTGCGGTACTGGAGATGACCGGAAGTGCAGAAAGTTGTAAAATAGCCTCGCAGCGATCATTATAGCCTCCAACAAGATCGGGAAGCGGAGTAGGAGGAAAGAGAGCAAGACTCTCTGAACAAGCATTGCCCTTCCAAGCACACAAAGCTTTGTGTCCTGATTCCAGCTGCTCCCCGAATGCTTCTGCTGCACTATCAACTACGTGTACATCCAAAAAAACACAGCGGGATCATGTCAGAGGTATCATAGTCATGTTATATTTTCTCATCACCAATGACATGAACTTTGTCAACAAGACCATGCTAAGCAACTATAAGAAGATGAAGCAATTCCAACGGAGAGTGGATTCGTGACTGTATCCTAGGTTTTGTCATAATGTGTGCAAGATTATGCAATGACCTTAAAAGCAAAAAGAGACCCTTAAAGATGTCAAACCCCTCCTGAGTGATCCGCAATACAGGAGATCATTAAGTATGCAAAATCCTAAACTGCAACACTCCTGTAGACCCGACTTGTGCGACTCAAGGATTATACTCTACTTTACATCCATTTCCAGACAATACATGATTCCACATATTTGACAGATTTCAGAAAGATTGTGCGTGATAGAAAACGACTAGTTGACCCATCTGGAAAAATTTATACCTTGTGTTCTCGTCCACGAGGGAGGCACCGGAAAACTTAGACGTGCACCACATCCCTCGCACGCAAGAAGATCTATGTCTACATTCACCCAACCTCTTCTGGCGCAAGCTACAGGACCTGCCACCTGGGAACATCAAACACAAAGGCATTATCGAATGGGGGAGCTTAGTTGCCAAGTGAACCACTCCGCTACGATATTACGGCATAAAGTTCGGAGAGGATTGACATATACGCAAGAAGCAAGCAATAATCAACGATGCGCATCTCCAAATTGAGAACGCACCTGCGGTTTGCCAAACCAAGTGATAGACTTGAAGGTTGCAAGACGTCTGAGAAGGTCTCCCCGATCCCAAGGTCGGCAAAATGTCTGTGCAGAACCATGACCTGGGGTGCTGGTGCTAACGGCTGCTCGAGGAGGTCGTGAACTCGGGGTCGATAAAGGTGTGACTGCCCTGGTTTGTCCCCGTCGATCTACACTAGCCATGTTGCTGATGCGTGATGGGGTAGAAGCTCCCGCTGAACTGCGCAGAACGTTCAAACAGAGCACAATTATGGTTTGAAACAGACAACCCCTGTATGAGGGACCTTGACTGTCTCAAACTTCTCTCAAGTCTCCTCTCGACTGGGACATCTATCTCATAATCCAATGGTCATGAAGATGTCCTTTGTATGTTGAAATCATTCGATCTTTCATGAGGTACACCGTGCCTGCAGACGAAATGACGACCTTGAAGAGAACAATTCAGTTCCCGTAGTGCTCTGAAAGTCCCAAATAATGTCTTCCTTCATACTGAAACCCAAGAGACTATTCTAGACAACTTCAAGATGATCCAAGAAGAAACCCATCTACACTTCTGCGCACACAGATATGGTTCGCGTTGTCCTGACTTGATTGCAAATGCAGATATACGATCCAATGAGACCCTTATAATGCACTATAGCTATGAAATTGACGCTACCAGGTTCTTCAACGGCGTCGAAGGCATAGTTAGATTCATCTCCATGAATGCAAGAAGGAGAGTAGCTAGGTCAATTGACACGATGGTAATGGTTCAGGATTGTAAATGAGAATAATGCCAAGGGCAGAGTCTCGGAGAATCCACGACACTGCCCCTGAAATCTTTAACAGACTTATTAGAATCAGCATTCTAATCCAGAGAATTGATCGTTACCAAGCATGAGCACTTGTCGAATCGACATTTGAGACTAGTCGACGCAACTTCGAGGGAATATGAAAACCTCAGAATGTGCAGAGAACATGCAAGGCAAGAATTAGTGGCAGATACCTGGCAGCGGGGGCGGGTGGCGAAGTCGAAGACTTGGTTGTTGAAAAGAGGCGGCCCATCGCCCGTTCAAATCGCTTCTCAGGATCCCCAGCCATGGCTCTCACGGCCTGGAGTCTTTATCAAATTACTGCTTTCGAATTCAGCATGTCAGATCCGCTCCTCACCTCAAGCCTCCCATCGAAAAATCCCCCCAAAATTCACAAAACCCTCGATGGATTGAAGCCTTGAGATGCTCGTGGCTCAATCCTCGCGCCTGCGCAAGAAGCATTTCTACTTGCTCCATCGATACACGCTCTACCGCCAATTTCAGTATCGAGCGCCGTGCCCCTCGTTACAAGAGCCCCGGTATCCACTGTCGAGCCAATTTCAACTTGTCCCTGTAATTGTTCTCTTCTATCGAGTGGGTGTTCTTGTTTCACAGAGCTGAGGTTTTCTGGAACAGAGAGCATCTTCTTACGAGGCTTCTAGCCGCGTAAATTTTTTACTCCAAATTTTTTACCATTTTGGTCACACACCATGTTCTACACAATTTTGTATGATTATATTCATCTTTTATATTTGACAAAACGATAACATGGATATATCTGGAAAAATATTTCTGACACAAATGTAGCTTATCTGATTTCAAATAACAAACTCCAATCGCATTTATTAATATTTATCAAACAAGGCATCTTAGAAATTAGAGATTTGCAATTATCAATTCAAGTATTATGAATACTCGTCTATCACAAAATTTATGATCCTGTTCAATAAATTTGTTCTGGATATTAAATAATCCAAGGGATCATAATATTAGGTTGACTATTTTTACATGTCAATGTAGTTCGTGAATTGTGAGTCACAATGTAACAATAGCAATGCAAATTATGGCAATGAAGCCAATCAACAATGGCTTACATTATGAGAATTTCATAAAATTACTATGCTGTAAAGATGGAACGAGCAAGGTGATGTAAAGATCATTTAGATCTCCTTCAGTAAAGACATCTATGAAATGTACATATTTCATTCTACAAAATTTTTCTATTTCATAACAAATTTTTGTATCAAAGTTCTATTCTTTACAACAAATTTAGAAATCCAAAAAACTTGTTTTGTTGTTCGGACAATGTGGCCCAGTTTATCCTGTCTTGGAAGCTACGTTTCACTATCTGTTTAACTGTATCTAGACATCCGTATGTCAAATTCTCGCTATCATACGCAACTCTTAACCTCCAAAGCGTCCATGCAAAATAAGTGCACTTACGGCCACTATTCTAATAGAAACACCACTACTCAAGTTGCGTTTCATTTGGTATCTATATTTAACATCATATCCATCCACGCTAAACGTGTGCATTTTTGCATTATGGTTCATAGTTTTAACCCTTAACATTTCGGTTTTATAAATGTGATGTCCTGACAAGCACGGACGGATCTACAATAATACATGTAATACTTGAGCATTAGATGTGTTGCTATCTTCAACTAATAGATTAAAACCAGTGAGATAAAAACGGAGCATCACAATGGAAACTTATTTGTATTCTTACATGCAGAACTTCATGTTTCCTTCCATACTATTTATGTGTCATATGTGATATCATTACTGGGTATCATATTAGTGCTTGATTTTATGTTAGCGATCCCGGTGTAATAAAAAATTAGAGATTTTAGATCTATTGATTATGCTTTTCACCTAGAATCTAGATTCATCTCTTCATTAAACATATGTTTAGTTACATCGTAGAAAAATTGTTGATAAAATGTATAAATGTATAAGCTCTACACCATGTGATATTAGTCTCATAAATTTGGTATAACTTTTTGCGTATACTGAATGTATAAAAAAATAAAAAAATTGTAGATAATATGTATAAATGTATAAGCTCTACAACATGTGATCCTAGTCTGATATATTTGGTATAACTTCCTGCGTAAACTGAATATATAAAAAAATTGAAACATCTCCTCGCATGAATTGTTGCAGATTTCACGAGTTATTGTTGTTTTCAGATCAATAGAAGCCATTATCTGAAGGGTTCAAAATCTAAAATCGTAAATAAAATACCCTCATACCCGCTAGTCAAAGAATGAGAACTTGTGAGTTCACGGGTCATTGAAATTATTATTACGACTCCAAACGTAGAGTAAAAGAAAGTAAGAAATCTAACATTTAGCATAACCACATACCGTTGCGAAGGCATTCCCATTCCACGAAGTAGAGAGGGGTTAAAAGTAGAAACTGGAAAGAATCGTTATTTGTTGGTTTATTTGTTTAGTGGGGAGCCTATGGGGCATGACTTTAAAGTGAAGGTCAGAAGCCTGTTAGCCCTACGGTCACGGCAGGCACGAGAAGCAGCGCATTTGCTGCAGAGTGCGGAATGCGAGAAGGAAGAAACAGAAGAGATTCTCAGGAGAAGGAGAGCAGAGGGTGAGGAAGGATCGAGCGAATTTGGCTTAGCTTGAGAGCGATCGGGGAATCGATTGACAGCCATGGAGTGTCTGTTTGGAATTCAAGGCGACAAGTTCGCGCTGCTGGTGGCGGACACCTCTCAAGTGCAGAGCATTGTCGTACAGAAGACCGAGGAGGACAAGATCATGCTTCTCGATTCGCACAAGCTTCTCGCTACCATCGGTGAAAACGGCGACAGGTCTGTATTTCTCGAAGTTTTTTGACAATTTTTTTGCTGGCGTTGGTTTGTGTGGAGAAAAAGGTGATGTGAGTTGTAAATTAGGGCACGGATGTCTAAGACCTGTTTGACGCCAGTGAGGAGAGGATTGCTGATTTTCGCAAAAAGTGATACTTTTATTTTCATGTGGGAGAAATTCGAAGGGCGTGCACTCGCGTTTCCTTGTTGTCTCAGAAATGTAAACGAGTATTTTAGAGGCCTTGATTGTGTGCTTGGCGTTATAGGATGTTTCCAGCTGAGACTTAGGGTGTCTTTTGGCAGCATATTGTCTCCTCAACTGATCCTAGCCTTCAATTTATTTTCAGGCTTCCCGATCCACTTGCCACTGAGCGTCTTAGTTCCCAGGATGAGCGGGAAGAATGTAGCTCTCGTTTGTTATGTTGGTTGAATATTCTGGTCAGTTGAACTTATTGACCCTGGTACCTTTCTGTAGGGTTCAATTCTCGGAGTTCATCCAAAAGAACATTCTCTTATACCAGTTCCGCAATGGAATTCCTCTTTCAACTTCGGCTGCTGCCAACTTTACGTGTGGCGAGTTGGCGCACGCTTTACGGAAGGTTAGATCATGCTTAACTTCGAGTTTTTCGTTTACTTCAGCTTCAAAGGCCGAATGTGCATGAGGCGTGTGTGGAAGTTTTGAATGCTTTTCATTGCTTCGATGTGGTTGAGTAGGTGAAGTCAGGTCTTGGGAATTTTTGTGTAACGCAATCTGAAGTCTACAGAAGAGTTGATTACAGCTTATCGTTATTTTTCAACAGAACCCTTACTTTGTGAACATGATGATTGCTGGTTACGATTCTGAGGAGGGCCCTTCTCTGTATTACTTGGATTACATTGCAACTCTGCACAAGGTCAAGACTGGCGCCTTAGGTTATGGTAAGTCTCCGTGCTTCGATTGTAGGTCTTGATAATGTTGCACGAGATTGGAAATTGCCTAGGTTGTCTACGTTGAATGATATATTGAAGGTTTTTCTGGGCTCGAAAGCCTGAGAAATATTGGATAACTTATTGTGCCCCATATATTCTGGACTTAGTTCGTGGCGAGGAAATGTGATTTGGCATATTGCGATAATAGAACTCAGAGAGTTGCCCTTTATATATTCGATTTAGTTTATGGCGAGGAATCTTGCTGACAATTACGTTAGGAGAATCTGGGGGCTATTGTTTACCTGGTTTGATCAGTGCTAAGCGGCATGATCCCACTTCATGCACTTTTTCTCGTCGTAGATAATTATATCGGAGGATTGCGCACGCCTGGGTACTCACACCAAGTGACCTAACGTGACCAAAGCTGCTGGAGCAAATTGAAGCTTGGACTCGAAGACTTTTCTCATTTGCATGAATCCTGGCGACTAGTAGGAAAACTTCATTAGCGTTTGGTGTGGATGCTGAAAGCTATCTCCATGCTTTTGTTTCCCAAGGATCTTAGTTGCACACAAGTAGTAACCCCTGTGAACGCAATGCGTTGCGAGCTGACATATAGCATCATATGCACGCCGAGAGACCCTCCCTTTAGAAATCTCCAGGAGACCCTATCTTCCAAGTTACAAACGGTTAGACCTAGTGCTCGTTGCAGCCACAATCAATTATCGACCACTAGAAGTGAAAATTACGTCAATGACTCTAGTTTCAATGACTTTAGTTTCTTGGTAACTTGTCTTACTACCTCTGTTCCGTTATTTGCAGGTGCATATTTTATATTATCGCTGATGGACAAGTTCTACTCGAAGAACATGTCCTTGGATGCCGCACTGGAACTGGTTGACAAGTGCATTTTGGAAATCAAAACAAGGTTGATGGGTGCTCCTCCAAATTTTGTTATCAAGATTGTAGACGAAAATGGAGCTCGAGAGTTCGCGTGGAGGAAGTCGGTCGAGGATAATACTGGCCCTCCATCTTCAGCACCTGCACCCTTGACCCCTGTTGAGGTTTCGAGCCAGGCCTAGTTCTCCTTACGCCCTTAATAACTATATGTACAAATGGTCAACGCCCGGATTCAGGCAGGGTAGCTCCTACAGGTTGAAGGGATTATATTGGAGGAAAGAGGGTCCTCTGGAGACATTGTGCAGGCCTTTCTTTTTTAACCGTCTGGTTTGCTCCATGTGTCACACGCTTCTCTGTAGTGTAGTTTGTAGCTTCGCAGCATCGTAGTATCGTAGGCACTTACATTCGAGCGAAGCTCAAGGACACGTGTAATTTTTCGAAATTGCCCTGGCTAGTTACGAAACCGTGCGGGGTTCATCCGAGCTATTAGCTTTCTTCTGTAAATCCGAGTAATCAGATCTTAACCTGCGCAGTTTACTTTCATCGATATTGTAGCAGGTGACATTTTGTGGACGTTCAAAGGTGTCTAAACCTGATGGTTTGCACGGAATTTCAAAACATCACGGGTCCAAAGATGATTCGACCCTTCAGATTTCTGAGCATGACAAACGTGTTGATGAATGCTTGCAGGACAAAAAATTGCCCTCAAGACACGTATCTATCAAAGAACCCGTTCAGTCATCAAGAGGAAAACGGGGCAGGGGCAAGCAAAGACAATGAAGTAAGAATATTACAAATTCCATGAACTATAAGCTTCGAGAAGAAATCGCACTGTCGTTGGGCGCACTGTTGCAACAGTAACCAGTACAGAGAAAGTTGTCATGCAGGGCCGTCTTTATCAGAGCACCATGTATACATGACTTTGCGTGTAGGCACAAGTTTCCATCTCCCTCGGCATGTGCCACCACGGAAAGGCTTGCAATGCGGTTCCATAGATAGTAGCACGCCACTATCACGCCTTAAATCCAATTGTAAATGTTCATGCACTTCCTCCCCACTTATGACTCCGGCATGGTTAACTACTTCCACAGATAATCACTCTGCGAGCTGTGGCAGGTCCAAAGCCAGTGCTATAGACGAAATGGACACAATTGCTGCTCATTGAAGCTCCATGCTGGATTGACATGTATGTACGATACTATCCAGACGGCAAACAATCCTATTCAACCGGTAGGATGATAAAACGACCGATGTTCAGGTCATGATCCATTTACTCGATAGAGAATATACAACACCCTTGGCACTACAACATTTATACACACTGCAGTCTGGTTCACAGCTGCAATTCTCTTCCCCTGGCCTTAGGCGTCTGATCCAATATGCTTCTCGATTGCTAGATTCCACAACTCCTCACCCCTTCACGATATGAACAATACTTAGTTCTTGTGCTTCGTGACATTTGGTGCGAACTGTCTGTGCACAGGTGCTCCTGAAGGAAGATTGGAGATGTTTTTGATAAATGATAGACGTTGATTTCTGGCCCATACCCTTCCCCTGCTTCTTCCACACAGAAGAGACCTGAAATCAGAAGATACCACTGAACAAGGTCAAAATATTTTCTTCAGTTATTGTGGCAAATGCCGGACCGTAATAAAAGAAAATGGAGAAACTGTGGCTTTTGAGAGACGAGCTTGAAGGAAACGCAAAACATCGCTTCCCACATCTCACATCTTCAGGCAGTTGCAACAACAAAATAGAAAGCAAGAAGCTTGCGAGTGGGACTATTAGTGAAGAGAAAAATGGAAGATAGGTGAACTTCAGAGAACAAGAATCGCTAGTTGTCGATTTTTGACATCAAATAGATCAAATAGACTTCGCAGGCATTAATCAGAAATGTGTAGCTCCCTATCGCCGTCCTCTTTAATATAATGTGGTGATAGGGCACAGTGAGTGACGAGTCTGGATGAGTCTTCCAAAATGGCTTGACTTCCAGAAACTGTTCTTACAAGCAAACAAACACTTTCGTATTCTGTCTTGTGTCTTGTGTGGAGAAAGCTAACATGCACGTTTTCAGCGGTTCTGTCAACAACTGTCCTTCTGTCTCCGAGTCCAAGTATAATCCACTACAAAGAGCAGTCACCAACTGTGTCAGTTTTGAAACATGAACACATTTTACAACTGACTGCGACTAATTACTGAAATATGGTATCGCCGGAGGCTTAAGCAAGAGCATAAGCTCTACGCATGATGCACCTAGAAAACAAAATATGATCAAGTTTGTAGTAAAATTAAGGGAAATCTCGACAGAAATGAATGTCCATTGACAACCTCTCTGTGGTCCTTAGCGAGTGTCTCGCCACGACACGACAGTCGTCATAAGAATCTCTATACACATTATGTGAACATTCATCTCGTATGAGATGAAATGTTCACAGACGTTCGAAAAGAAATTTCTAACCGGAAAAGAATGTCACGAGTCGAATGCTTTCCGGTAGAAGTAATCAGACGACTCAACATGCATTACCGCAATCTAACCTTCCTCCGCGAAACCCAATTTCGATCAATCGAGTTATCTACAAATTATAGAACGCCTCTAAAACGGGTGATTCTGTCTGGCGCAAGTGAGATGAAAGCCCTGTCTTGGATGCATAAAAAGAAAATGAAAAATTCATAAACTCTTCCTTGACCAAGACTGGAGTCTGACATGATTCGAGGTCACGGCTTTGGGTTGATTCGCATACTTGGACAGTCAGAAGCATATTCCATCGCATTCGCCATGAACATAAAAAATCGTACTCTAAAAAACACGAGCTTCGTTCGGTCAAGTTACCAAAAACAGAAAATTCTCATTGATGACCAAATAGCGTACCAGGGGGATCAATGCTATCCTGACATGACGAGAAATCAAGTAGAGGTTGGAGCTTGAGCCTTGGTGGCCTTCTCTCTCTCAAAAGTCTCGACCGCAGCCTGCAATTCATCAGTTCCGCCGACGGCCTTCATCGTGTACACATACACGGTAGCCACGAACGCAGAGAGGCCCCCTGCGACAACGAAATTCTTCACCTTCACCTCATTCATTCCCATGATCAGCTTCCCTCCTGCCCCCGACATTGTTCGAAATTCCTCGAGTCTTGCGCCTCACAATTCCGATCTACCAGATTCAGGTCACTCGTGGCTGCTGCTGTCAGCTCAATTCTCGTCGGTGCATTCACAATTCGCCTGGACGAAGACTGTCACATCGACATGGAACCCTCGTAGCTGCAAAAAGGCCGACTCATCAGAAGAACACGGGAAAGATTCCACCCTAAACTTGTCCCATCGCACTTGCCTCCTCCCACCAGCTTCCCCACTATTTCGGCCCCTCGAACAATTTCGCTCGGCTACAACATAATTCGTCACTGGGAACGATTTAGAATTTTTTTCCTTCTTTCAACACCACGAATGTATATGTAGTTGGCTTAATTCAAATAATTATGATATTATGGAATATGTAATATATATTTCTGATCTAGCTCGGTTTGATGGGTCTTCCATGGTATTTGTTATAGAGTTGGTCCCTTTTTGTTCGGTGCAAGTAAATCGCTAGACGAGAGCCCATCTGCAGGAGTACAAGGGATCCTCAATATAAAAGCCCCTTTTAAGGTCCCAAGTAAAAGGAGATGACTAATTTCCCAAACGAGTAATGTCTTTGCCTCTAGTGTCACCTGCAAATGTATCGTTAAATTATACATCAGTTCTGGGCAATTGTAACCTTATCTTTGTAGACATGTAGAATGTATTTTATGCATTTAGTGAAGGTCTCGAAACCTCGTATGACCAGTTTCACGATCAATGAAATAAGTTACATTGTGCGTAGAGATATCATACCTCCGAAAGAATTTTTCAAATTTATCTTGGAGTTATCTAAACATGGCCCACACTCTCGTGTGAACACCCTGGACGCCAAATCGCCAGATTATAGCCATAGGAAGCTCATGATTGTGATAAATGTGCCAACAAACAAAAATAGTATATAATAGATCGTTGCGGAACATGATTTTAGATGTGAATAAAATTTAGCTCTCATAGGGAAAAGCACAAAAGTAAAGTAATAAGTTAGTTCAAGAAAACACATAATATCATAATATGAATAGTAATGAAGGATAATTTATCCAACTGAGTGATAACTAGTCTCTACCTATAAATAGAGTACACATATTTAAGTTAATTATAACTCCTTTTGGAAGGAATAATCAATACACATTCTAATAAAACTTACAATTTTTTTTACAATATATAAATATATGTATATTTACCCTAATATAGTTTGCTGATGTGTATCCATGAGTGATGTTTGTAGCGCCCGTGCTACCATAAGTATACAATCGCCTTGTATTACGGACAATAATGTATAGTTTCATGGTGTGCATTACTTAGTGATGCATGTGACTCCAGCCAGTATATGGAGATTCTCACCTGTTGAAAGCTCATATCTTCCTTTGCATCTTATAGTGAAGACTTCGAAGGTTAATGTTCACGTTCGAACTCTGATAAATGCTCTGGATCAATCACTGATGCAGAACTGAGAGCACAATATAAGAGCCATATGGACCCAACTAACTTGGTAAAGTTGATGGGGCACAGTATCGCATGGGCAAGAACATCCATGACTTCAAAAGTATTTGGTGATAAAGCTTCACATCTAGCTAAAGGAAACGAGGTGACTCTTAATTCCCATAAACCATAATATCGCCCCAATACCCAAGAGCTTCCAGATCCAAATCAGGAAGATGACGCATGAAGAAAAGAAACATGGCATCAATTGGATGAGATATAGAGTCTTAGTGAAAAACTTATAGGTAAGATTTACAATGCCAAATTTACTTCCTACAATACGGAAGGTTTTTTCATCTGAAAATAAAAACATGAGATGATCATCTCATGGGATGAAAGAAAGAATTAAAGCATGTTTTTACCCAAAATATATATACCTTAACGTAGGGTACTCCTTTTAATCATCATATAACTTTTTATACCGTATAAGACATGTACCCTTGATATCCTAAAATATGCAAGAAAATCTGTTGATGGACGTAATTACATTACATTGACTACATACTCTGGACATATTATTAAATTGATTTGCCTATGCAAAGATAATATATATTTCAATAAGTAATCAAAAATTAATAATTTATAAAATTTAAATTATTAGTATATGTTTCAAATTATGACCTTTCATAGTCTTTACGTGCTACTTGATTCTTTGTTATATATTGGCACTGGATTTTCAATATGGTCTTTGACTTATATAAGTTTATTTGTGCTAATCACGACATACTGAGTTAATTTTTTTTAAAAAATTGTCTTTTAATCTAGAAGATAGGTAATTTTTTTTTTCATACTTTACAACAAAACATGGTTCATGATGATATAAATATTATAGCAAACATTAAAGTTTTGCAAGTCACATTTTTGCTGTTTACAGATATTTGCTGTTTAAGTTTTAATATTATATATAGATAATTTTTTGTCCAAAATTATGCATAAAAATATGTTAAATATTTGAATAAATTTTTTATAATCAATTCACTGAAAATTCTCAGTGAGAATCACAGAAAAGTTAAAATCCGATTGAAGCTTTTCACTTGAGGCTAATACAAGGGAGATACAGTAATATAATGCTGACTTCAAATATTTAAGAGATATAAAAGTTTTAAATTTAGCATATTCCATCCTGTATATACATACTGAAAATTTGCTAGAAACTTGGATTTAGCGTGTACGCCATGGAAGTACGGTCCTCGTCTTCACCCTGAAAGGCTCAAAGCTCGTACTCCTCATGTCGTAAGATTCCGTTGTCAGCGGATGGCACATCGAGCTCGGAATGTGGACGATACTTAGCGTCCCCGAGAATGCAAGAAGAGACTTAGAGCCCGGAACTGCGGCATTCCAGCCACATCACGCTTCGCTGTCCCGAATTATTGCGTAATCCCGAATCCCAAAGTAATCCCACCACCGATTGCCTCGAGTTCGGGACATAAATTCTTCGAGCATTCATTCCCCCATGGCCTCCACAGACGCACATCACTTCAACCAAGCGTCGAAGTTGAACGGCCAGATGGTGAATCATAGAACACTGAATTGTATAATCTGATTAAGTACGAAAATCCGCGAGGGACATTGGCAGGAGGTTTTCCCGTCCACCCTTCGGAGCTCTCGAGCTCGGCCGCCCTCTGGCGAATGGAGAGATCTCCAATCTATGGCACGGCCCGGAATGCCGATGGCTCTTTCTTCTGGCTCGGTTGGCACGACGTCGAGGTCGACGGTGGACGAGCGCAGAAGGATGATGTAAGTGCAATCAACGTGAAATTACGGGAGTACGGAACGGATTTCGTATTTTCGATCATCCGAGCGACGTCCGACGACGAGAATCCCACATTTTGTCTCACACATTTACGACTGACAGCGTACTGTATTGCATGCAGTGGCGAAGAAGGAGAAGGACGATCGGATGTTCCAGGGATATGGAATTGCCATTTACCGCTGGTCGATCCCAGGCTGCGATGTCGCTGTCGCTGCTTTTTTGCGCGGCTGTATCTGCATCTGTACCCGATGAATCTTGGATGAATGCTGGAATTTGATCACATGGTGGTGGTGGTGGTGGTGACCCGAGCGCTTTCCTTCACAGCCGCCGCCCTAAGACGCCCTCGTTCGGCTGGGCATGCGACTCCTCTCATGGCCGGGCGATTCGCGGAGCGGGGACATCGGAGTGGAAATAGAGTCGGAAATCTAAGGTCTGCGAATCTGGCTGGAGCCTGTGCAGTGAAGAGAAATGGCCCCGCCGGGTCCCGTTGTCGATGCAGTGGCCACGGGAGCTTCGAGCGTGGGCATGGCGCCCGTAGAAGACGAGAGTGGCTATGCAGGCCGACGAGCTCGTGGTGGCACCGGACATTGGATGAGAAGTGCTTGTCTCGGCTGCGAGAGTTGCTGTCGGAGGAAAAGCCAGAGCCAGCCTCGTGGTGTCGGATCTGGGCTGCTCCAGCGGAGCCGACACCATCGACAATGTCACTTCCATCGTCAAGAGCTTGAGGCAGAGGTTCGAGGAATCGAGGCGTGAAGTTCCGGAATTTCACGTCTTTTTCAACGACCTGCCGTCGAATGATTCAACTCGTTGTTCAAGCAGCTGGCCTCCGCCTCTCGTCGCCATACCAAGGAGGACTTCTACGCTGCGGGCGTTCCCGGATTCTTCCACGATCGGCTGTTCCCTCACTCGTCCGTCGACATCTTTCTGGCATCTCATTGCGTCCAGTGGCTCTCTAAGGTCCGACCGACTGTCACGAACCCAGCTCTTCTCGCTTCAGATCTGCACAATGTGGAACTTGAGTGCGTTCGTGTGGCCGCTGCCCATCGCTCCGAAATTCAGCCAGAAATCTGTGAGTGTGGAAATACGCCATTTCTACACTTTCCCCTTCCCTTGAGTGGAGCTCGAGGAGGAATCGAGAGTCGAACTTGCGAATGATAGTCCCGGGGTACAAACCCCGGGACTATCATTCTGCGGCTAGTGATAGGTTCGTCGATTCGTCGTTCGTCGATTTAGACTGGAAAGGGTAGCCGAGGGAGGTGGTCCCAGGCACACACTCTTCTGTGAAGGTCTCGCCACCGTGATGAACGAGACCGGTCTGACGTGCTGTCAGGCACTCCATGATTCTCACTCCAATTGCTAGCAGGTGTGTGTCGTTATCCTCTCGATATCAACCTTGGAAGCGAACTGGTTTTCAGGTGCCACTGACTGACTCGCTTGCATAAGTACATGTATTGCTTTGTGTTGCTTCGTAGTCCTCGAGTTTGGGAAATAGGGTGGGGGGAGGCAGACACTCCGAAATATCCATGTTGATGACATTTGCCAGGCCCCTCTCTCTCCCTCTCTCTCTTCTCTCTGAAATTTGTTGGAAGCAAACTTGAGCAAAAGAGGTTCATTCACAAGTGGGTCTGATGACATGTGGAGTGTAGGTTCCCGAGACAGTGACGGACAAGGCCTCTGCTTGCTACAATGGCACACGGATGTGGCTGAATGGAGCTCCACCCTGCGTAGTGGAGGAATTCAGGAAGCAGTCTATGGAAGACCTGAGAAACTTCTTGGACTCCAGGGCGGAGGAGTTGGTGACAGGAGGGCTAAAATTTATCATCGTGGTGATAGCTGGAGATGGAGATGGGTTGTTTGCGTGCGACATCCCGGATCATTGCAGTACTCTCAGCTCATGGAATTTGCATGGGAGGAGTTGATTTCAGAGGTAGGACCCTTTCCTCTGCTTCCATTCATCGAGAATCTTTACGTATCGAAGTTAGGAGGATGAAAGTCCTCGGAATTACGGACTGATAGATAAGTTTGAAATATCCGTCGCTCTGAGATCCAAGAGCCGGAAACTGGTAACGTAAGATTTCTTTCTCCACATGATAGTCGCCATATCTAGAATGCAGAAAGCAGCTTGAATTATAAGTCGTCGCAGGCCAGAGTCAAAGAGAAACAATGCCAGTGATCGTTGAAGTGCATCTACGTGCAAGGTGCAAGGTGGTATTCTCACATCCTCTTGCAATTTGTATTACTTCACCTGCAGCTCGCAGGCCTGCACAAGGAAGGTCCGGCCGCAGCTTGAACTGACAGGTGTAAGATTTGGTCAGGGCATCCTCACGGAGGACTCGGGATCTTCATCTTCATTCAACTTTCCGGTATTTTTCCGTGATCCAGAGGAAATGAAACTCCTCATAGAAGAGGAATATAGAGATATCTACCATATCTATAGAGAGATTCGAACGGGTCGAGTTGCTGGAAGAAGACTACTCGCATGCCATCGACTCGGACTTCGTCTGGACTACGGGAATATGATCCAGGCTGCGAGATCTTTTCTCGGTCCTCTCTTGATGACTCACTTGGGCCCGAAGATCACGGCTACTTACTTTTGTAAACTTCAAAAGATCCTCGAAATCGTCTGCAGAAATCGGAATCTGAAGAAGATGTTATCAGCCCACGCTGTAGCCCTCACTCGGTTGTAGATTTCTGCCACCTTCGGTTCGAGGAGGCAGGCACTCAACGCAAGTATGCCAGCTGTGAAGCAAGCAAAAACCTCCTGGCCCTCCCTCCCACCAATGAACCTTCGTCAGCGCACTTATGGTGGCGTTTCACAGTCTCAAACAATCGCTTCGTCATGCCACTTTCGTAGATGGTCTATCGGTAGGACGAAATTTTGTTCTGGCAGAGACACTGCAGTCTTTATAAATATGAATCAGGTGGACGGCCGTAAACATATCCGCGGAACCTTGAGTTGGAGACATAGCGAAGCAAATATAACCTGCTCGTATCGCGTGGAGGTTACTTTCATACAGCGAGGAAGTTCTTCTGTGATGTTTTCTTATGATCCTGCAAGACAATGTTGACACTTGGGAGGAAAATTGATGGCAACAATTTGGATCTACAACCTTTTAAACGACTCGAAGTTGGAAGAAGTTGCTGCTCGAATCTCCTGTCCTCGGATTTGAGGGTAAGCAGTTTTGGACACTGAAGTGTCAGGAAAAACAAAACTGGAGAGCGAAACGGGAACAATAATCAATGGAAGGGCACAAGGAAATATGGAGAAAGTCTCAATAGAGTACAAAATTCAATCCAGATTTTCTGGAAATAAAATTTCTATCAAAACCAACTGTTAGGCAAGTGGCTCGGCAAAGCTTAGCCCCATGAACGAAAAGCCCTGAGGAACTAAAGATATTAACAAGCCGTTTGTACAAATCATCTGAACCTCTACTCTCAATCCTAGAAATCTCGGTTCCAGTTTGCAAAATATGATCCTACAACTTGAATGGGGCGAGTGCGAGCGAAGCTTTATGGAAGATGGAAAGACACACCGAGACATGAAAGGCGAAGGAGATTCTGCGGCCCACCACGTCAGAGACATTCAAAGCGGAAGAATCAGTTCAATCAGAGCGCGAGACTGCAGCTCAGAGTGAAGATTCCCACGAGCTTCGCTCTTCCCTGTCCCTTGGCGCACAGATATGGTGGAGGGGCGCTTTCGCTCGGGAGCAAGAGTCGGAGATTGTCTCTGTCTCTCTCATTTCAAGTTCCTGTAGACGACGGCGATGGCATCAGGTTCCCACAAGTGCCGCCTCCCCTTTCGCAGCATGGTTTGGGTGGCAATCTGCTTCCGAATCTTCTCCAGCACTTCGGGCTCGGCATTGCGCAGATCCTTGCCGACGCAGAATCCCAGCAGCTTCAAATTCAGCCCATCCTTCTCCTGGAAGCAGTCCTCAACATCCATCCACCGATTCACACTCACCATCTCGTGGCACGAGAGCTGCGGATCCAGTCGATCCAGCTCGTCCACGAGAAGCACGGAATTCAGACCTCGCACTCCCAAGCTCCTGTAAACGCCGGCGATGCCGGCCAGAGACGAGTGCAAAACCACGATCAGCCCCCAAGCTTCGGGCACCAGGTAAGAATCGAGAACGATGCTCAGGCAGCCGCGAGGAAGGTAGTGGAGCGAGTGCGCGATGAGCACGATGTCGTAGCGCATCGGGGGCTTGAACTGCTCGAACGAGCTCTGGTGCAGAAACACGCCCGGGATCGGATTCTCGCGCAGCCTGCAGGCGAATTCCTCGCACTGATCCGCATTGGGCTCGACGGCGTCGTAGTGGATGGGGCGGCTGCCGGGGTGCAGGAGCAGCAGGCTGTTGATGAACCAGATGTCGAATTCCCCATTGCCCGTGCCCAGACTCAGAACCCTGAGCGGACCTCGATCGTCGTCCGCCGCTGCTGCCAATTCGGCTGCTGACAGAAACGCCGGCACCGTCCTCTGCAGATACGCCAGCCGATCGCGCTCGGGCCGAGGGCACGCATTGACGAACGCCTCGTAGCACTCGGCGTAGTACGATGGCGCCTCGCTCATCGGCGGCAGCGCTTGGAAGTCCTGTATGTTCGAAACCTGCCTCCGCATCGGCGGATCCATCTTCTCCGCCCTAAATCACACCTGCTCCAAATTCCAAATCCCCCACCCTATTCGATTCGATTCGCTCCTCGCGAGCAACCCTGCGCGCACAGGGTCGAGCTGAAAAATGTCCCACAGCTCCTATGGATGGATGGATCGATCAATCAATCGATTCCTCGCTAATTCGCTCGTTCGCTGCTGCGGCTCGCTGGAGGAAAATTGGCGAGCGTTCTTTGTTCTCGGGGCCGTCGAGGAGTGTCAGCGGGAGCGCAATTGGAGAGACCGCGGTGTGTGCTGGAGTGGCATCGGGGATCGGGAGGACCATGGTGTGAGTCGATGCGACTGCGGTGAGGAGAAGGAGGAGAAGAGGACGAGGACGAGGACGAGGACGAGGCAGGAGCTTGATGATGAGTCACGGGCGAGAGCCCATAACGTGGCCGCCATGGACTGGAGTCCGAGCGAGCGAAGCTGCTGGCAAAATATCGCCCCATGGGACCGTCCGGCTCGCCCCGCCATCCGGTCGACATCGCCGACGAGCCGCCGAGGCCCTTGGCGACAGCGGGCGCCCGAATCTGTGTCGGACGCGGGCTCGCTGTTTTCTCGTCATTGGCTCCCGTCGATGTGTCAAACTCGGCACCTGTGCCTGTGGCTGTCTGTCTGATCCTCACTCGTCGAGGTCCGAGGATCAATCGCTCGTCAGCTCCAGTATTCTTCCGACTCACTCCGAGTTGTCATAAATGGCAGTAGTCTGATTAATGCCTTGCCAGGAATTCGGGCATGCCTTTCGTGTCCTGAGAATTTGAGTACTCGCTCGCTCCCTCGCTCGAATCGCTTTTCTGCAGCCGCAGTCGAGTCGAATCGATCGATTGCAAGGAGTTCGATTCGTAGGACTTCGAACTCGGTTGGAGTGAGTCTGGGGGCTCTGTTTTCGCCAATGTGGGGTCGGAAGGGAGTTCTGTCTCCTTCCCCTCCCGGCGATTCCTGTGAAATGCCCAGTGGGTGTGCAGGAGTTTTGAGCTGGTGAATGTTCGGAGTTCAGAGCTTCCGACGTGCCCGATGCGATTTCGGTTTGGTCGATGGACCTGGTCTCTGAATGCCTAGAGTCGTGGTCTCATGGGCTGTGAGGCGAATACAGAGCGTTTCGAGTGTTGAATGTTTTCATTTCTTCCCGTCGTCCTCGATAGAGTCCATTAGATGGTTTGCGCCGTCACAATCACGAGCACGAGCATGAGCACGTCTGCATGTATTGCGAGCAAGCGCGGCCGAAGAGCATTCGAAGCACCGAAAGTCAGAACGCCGTTCGAGCATCGTTTCGGTGCTCTCCTGGGACAGGAAGCTCAAGTTTGTGAAGAACGAATCATTGCTCGCCTAATTTACATGTTTGAAATCAGGTTCGGACGTTCAGTGAGGTAAAACAAGGGAAACTAAACGAGTAGAGAATTTGAGGCTTCGATCTTCTACTGACTCGGAGGAAGATTAATTTCCTTAAGAGTGTGTGAAGAAAACTGGGCTTCTGCTTCCATTTTGAGGTCGAGTGCGATACTTCGATACTTCGTTGCCTCCGGAAGGGCCAAGGAAATGATTATGAAGTTTGCAGATCGAGCTAAAAGTATCCTGCCTAGTAGTACGCGTTCAGTGTAGCCAGCCTTATAATATTTTCTGCACGTAGCCGTAGACTCGTGGAACATCATGTCAATCTCGTCTACCCCCACGCGGGTTCACTGACAGCAACCATTGACGAATTTCTCCTCGCCAGTGGCAGATATGAGAGCCCCAAACCAAGCAGTCAGTCAAGTGCAGAATCCTACTTTTATCTACTTTCCCCTTCAATGCTTGATAGCACTCCACTGAGTCTGTCCTTCCTTCTCCTGAGGAGCACCAGCAAAGTGTAGTTCATAAATGCTCAACAAAGATAAGCCCCGAATCCGGTGCTCGCATGCAGGTCCAGCTCGATTGTCTCAGAAATGAGTGAAAGGGTGGCGATTATCAAACCGGTCACCAGAGCATGAGCTTTCCGCTTCCTCCCTCCTGCTGTTACATTCTGAATCGAGCGATGCAAACGAGCCATGTCGAGCAGGCCAGCTGTTGTGTACTCGTACTTTTCACGAGGAGCTGACATTGATCTTCAAATCCAGGTCTTATGCCAAAACCGTCCCCGCTGCTACTACTACTACTACTGTACTTGATCATCTGGTTCACTACACAAAATCCCCGAAAGTCAATCAGGAATCGAGGGCGATAACGTAAAGGGATGTCTACACAGTGGGCTTGAAGATTACGTCTGTCAGGATATGTCTACACTGTTAACTCTTATGATTTTGGACAGAAGGTGTCGACTGTCCATTCAGGATATTTGAGCCTCTGCGAGACAGGTGAGGTCTATTCGTGAGGCACTGCGGCGTATGCTGGTGTCGCTTGACTTTGACTTCTGACTTCACAAGGCCGTTCGATGGCCGTAATCAAGTCCCTGTCTGAAAAGACGAGCAGGGTGGGAAATGGTGTGACAGTTGCGAGACCTACGACCTACAGTTACTCTCCGAATGCCTGAACTCCGGACTCTGAAGACTATGTACTGAAATCACACCGAGCAAATTTACATCAAAACCCTCAATCGCGTGGGTAGGCATGTTCGGCCTTTCTCTGCAGAGTAAGTTGAATGGTGGCATCCCGCTTCGCATTGCCTCGCACGTGTGGAGTGGTTCTGAATATCAGGGGAATAGAGTAAAAGTTGATATCAATAGCAGTTCCAGCAAGTATATCGGCAAATGCCACATTGCAAATCACTGTAAAGAAGACATTCGAATGATTTCATTCAGTGGTAGGTAATCACGCCTGTAACGCTCTGAAATCTAACTCACACGGCAAAAATGCGATGCGATCAGACAACGTAATCGTCCATGCTTCCAGTGTAATCTGGTTTTGAAGGAACACATATTGTGCGAGGCAAAAGAGTAGAACAGACATGAAGAGTATGACTACAAGAGTTGGTAGGGAGGAGATGCAGAAGTATCTTATTTTGGGCCAGGATCCATTCTCTGGCTTATTCCGAGAAATAAATACGGGACATCTTGCGGAATAAGCAAGAATCATACCACCAGCCCAAATGCTCTTCTTACATTCTGAGAATCTACTTATAATTAATAAGTACATTCTCGATTCTAAAATAGAAACGCCAATAAGTTTGTCGGGTCTGACTTTCATGTAACAGCTGATGACCAAGTCACCAGGAACTTTCCCCTGTTTCTGTCGAATGATTGACCAAAGCCTAGAAGAATTCACATTGACAATCATTCGTCATAAGTCCACCAGATGATGATGGGGCTGCACCTTGGAGTCAATGGCATCCATCATTCCAATTGTCACTCCATGAGCTGGACAGTCGGTCGGTCTCCCATGTAGCTGCGGAGTGTATTTCGCTCCACGTAGAAGCTTTTGGTCATGCAGTCGAGACTGAGGCTCGACTGAGCCTCAGTCTGATGACTTCATTGAACGTGGGATCGACCATTCTTTAATTCTTCAGAGAATGCTCAAATTCCAGAATCTGGAGCCTGATGGACTGCAGTGGTGTACCTGAAATCAGCTCCGGATTCTTAACAATTAAAACCCAAGAACGAGGAGGAGGAGGAGAAGAAAATTTTACCAACCTCGTTTTAGCATGCAAGGCAGGTGTGGAAATTCTCCATGAGGTTCGTGGACTTCTCTACGGACCTCGGTCGATTTGCAGCTCAGCAATCATGCACATTATGACAGCGTGTTTCCTTCCATCGAAGCCCTCGTGGAATCAACATGATCATCAGCCACCTTCATGTACGTTGGGGCGAGGAAAGAAGAGAAAGGCATGCAACTTGTTTGCATACCCACCCTTCTGTACTTATCACCTCGTTGCGCATCACGGCGTGACATGGGAACTGTATCCAGCCCAGCGTTCCAGCACTTCTCCCATTGTTCTCCGAGTGCATCGACAATTCACCATGTCATCGATGGATCAATACCTGTCCGTCAGAAAGGAGACAAAGTCAAGTTGACTTATTTATTAACAGTTGGTTGCGGAAGGTCGAAACCTCCGGAAGCGCACAGCTATTCCTGGTTTATTGCCTTCGTCAACTTCGTCATCTCATGGTCTCGAGAATCTCGGTGGATTTCCACTGCCTTGGAGCTGCTCCATCTGAAACTATGATTCCTCTGAAGCACGTTGCTCGTTGACCTTGAAGTATCTGCTGTACAATTCTCCAGTAATCATGTGGGTATCGCGACACTCATTGTCATCAATGTGGTTGTCGTGAATGCAGTCTCTACCCCACCAACTTCAAGTGGAGATTTTTAGGTGTAATCCCCCACATCAGCACAACTGACCTCCTGGCAGAGTTCCGGACGCTAGGGAGAAACAAGGGGGCTGCCGGATTTATAAGAAGAAGCACGGCTAGACGAATGGTCACTCACCAAGTGAGATGGAAAGTAATACACACTGTGACTTTCATCTCGCAACATTTGATATTATGTTCAATAAATGGCACAGTACAGACGGCCCATCAAGCGCTTTGCATTCACTCCGTCTTAACAAAATCGAGGATAGTGATATACGCATCGTACAATGATAGCTCGTGACTAGGACAATCCAAAAACTTGTCCACAAGCTTAGGCAAATTCCACTTTCCACAAGCTTACTTGGTACATCTATGAATGTGATCACTGTAGACAAATCAAACATCTACTCACACTGGTAACATCGTGCGTGCTCAGGAGAAGTTGAAACAAAACATTCCCGTATTGCACTAGATAAGGCGCAGCAAAGACAGGGACAAGATGCAGATGCAGACTCAACGTGGATTATATTATATAAGAAGGTATCTGTTCAAATCACCAAGGTGTGCCTTTCAAGACTGAATCTATCTATCTACTTGGTAGAAAGCTGTGTAACAAGTAAAGTGGTACATTCTTTAGAGCCTCACTTTTGACATTCGTAGCCGTGCTATGTTATCTAGTAGTGGAGAGACTACCCTAACAAATCATGCACGACATAGCGTTTTCTAACTCATGTAAGAAAAGCACAAACTTTCAATATAATTGATATCGTCTTCTGCTTGTATTTTGCCACCTTTTGCAGCAGCCTACCTCTCTAAAGCTAAGCCAGCACCAAAAAAATCACATTACAGAAACCCCTTTAACTGCTTCACGTGGCGTCGTTCCACATAACCTGCACTTCTATCCACAAAAGGTTTGACTAATGTACAAAGGGTGCCAACAATTGTTAGGCCATTACGGTGAGAATGTAACTCTGCACTTGTATCAATGCATCGGCAAATCCCTGCGGCTGCCCGTCCAAGTTGAAACTCACACAATGTGCAGAGCATTAATTTGAATATGTGCATCATTTATATCTGTGAGGTTGCAGTCTTGAAAAGCTGGATCTGCGAAGATCACTGTTCTGATCTCCTAATTTCCAAAGGTTGTACGTTCGAAGTTACACTGAGCCTCGAAACTTTTTATGGTTCCAGGTGTACAACGTCATCAGGACCTCCCAATTGAATCTGCCATATACGAAATGATAATCACAGACCGGAGAAGAATTAGTCGGCCACCTTCGGGTAAAAGCAAGATACTCGAGACGTGATACAAATTTCACTGTCGTGAGAGCACATCAAGATTTGGTGGCTGATTCGAACGTCTGACGCAGTCAAGTACTTTCCGTTCATATTCGAAGAAGGAATTAAGATTCGGGAAGAGTGCATAATTTCTACTCACATTTCCAAGTTTTGAAAACTTTCTGGCCAATAGAATGGCAGCGTTACGTTCTCTCTCGGATTCCAAAACCAACATAAACGTCAGCCCCTTCTTTGCTACCCAAAATAGCCCTTGAGCAGCAGAATCTCCGCCTCCTCTTGCTCCACAGAGCTGTTGAAAAGCACATGCGTCAGTTTACAGGAGGCCCTTCAGCTATCAGCTGAGCATGCGACAGATAAGTAGCCCATAGGGACGTTCACACTTCAGCCCCGATAGTTAGCAACAATATCAACTACATCAACTGGCCTAATAAGCGCACCTGCATGCTCGCTGAGTAATTTTCTTTTGCCTTGACAGTTCGTCCTTTGTGAAGCTTGATTCGGTTCTTGTTCACGTCCAAGGTGTGAAGGGACTGCTTTTCAACGATTTCTCCATTCTTCAGCACTATTCTTGTCTGAATATAATCAAAACCATGAGTCCTCAGAAAGTCAATATTGACGTCGTAAGCGAAACACGAGCGAAAGAAACAAGAGCAAGAGGACTTTTCAAGAGGACTTTTGAAAATTTTCATCGCACATAATCTCATACATATAGGAGGACTAAAGCAGAACTTTGAAGGCTGTACAGCAGGGAATAATCTTACGTTGAATTGAGCACCACCCTTGCTCACGAGAATTTCCACGTACTTTTCCAAGCCAGGAGCTGCCGTATCAAAACAAGACAAATAAAATAGCTCAGAAATACTTCAAAGCAGCATTACGTTTGTTCTGTGGCACATTTATTACAAATGAATTGTCTGAAACGTACGTAACAGATATCTGCTGTATTCAATCCTGGAGACCAAACAATCTCTTCTCTGCCGACGAATGCACATAGAAGCGTTCAATTTGTACGAGACATGATTCAGAAGTTTACATACCAGGGTCTATCGGTCCAGATGTTTGCACAGCCTCGACCTTCCCATTAGATAGACTGATCTCTGCTCGCAAGAACTTTCCAACATCAAATGGTTCTGGTGCATATTGCGGCCTTATTGCACCTAGAAGAAAGATTGACAGTAAATTAGGTTAGACAATGCCACTTCTGACTTCGGAAGCCGACGACACTACACGAACCTATTTGACGAGAATGTCATCGACAATGGAAAGCTATGAGGTCTCCCTTCAATGGATCTCACCAGAAATCACATCGGGGGAGCTTCCATCTGTTGCGATTCGATACCACTGGACGCTGCAGAGGGAAAGGTCCGATAACTTTTCATCCACAGCTCCGATACTCAAGGTCGTCCCGAGGTGCTCATGGCCAGTAATCTGGTACAATTGCTGTTTTCCTCCATCCTGGCCTTGTCGCTTAAGAGCATCAAGCTGCAAGTAACGGATGAACACCGCGATCAATAAGAATGCTGGGAACGTTTTGAAGTGTTGACACCAAAGCAAATGAAGAGATTTGAACGATCAGCTAAGATGCACATTCCGCATGTGAATTCCACATTCTTGGAGAGAGGCCAGGCCTTTGCACTGGAATTTGTTGGTGGAAAATGTCCTAACGTGAGTGTGCAGTCACCGTCACCAATAAAAAGCGAATTCAAGTCGCTTGCTAAAGAGCAGGATCCGAACCTCTTTGCGCAATTTCATGACCTCTCCAGCTTTCTCGGCCAATTGTTGCCTTAGACCATCAATTTGATGTTCCATATCCATAGCCTGCGATAACAAGCCCAGAAGTAAATCTCGCATAATCCTCTAGGCTTTACTGCCCTATTCAAGCTGAGTAGGTCAATGACTGAATTCGAGAACACTACAAAATGTAGAATACCTCAAGCATTTAAAAAACAAATAGACCATACCTTGCTAGACTCGTGCAACATTTTTATTCTCCGGGCCTCCTGAGCTTCGCGTTTCAAATCTTCCAACTCCTATAGGCGAAAACTAATCAATAAGATATTTGTGGATGCCCACGGGCTTTAAAGTTTTCTCTATTTCCGAAATAGAGATAAAATCATATTTTTACAATGGAGTTGCGCAGGGGATATATTTCAAGAAAAATCTGTGATTCGGCATCCAGTCTCTACGTTTGAGAAAAGGAAGTGAACTCGAATCAGAGATCAAATTCTGCTCAACGCCCTTCGAAGCACCGGATCTCCATCCAAGCATGTCAGTGATATTCATTTTCAAGTCGAAGCCCACAATGTCCAACATTGGCTACGACAACTGCTGGACGAATTGAGCAATTGCATAGAGAGAACGATCCGGCAACGCGCAACTGGGCCAACATTCACCTTCTTTTCTGCAGCAGTCCAAATCTGTTCCTGCTCGTGGAGAGCGGCTTCGACCTTCGCTGCCGTAGCTTTGGCAGCTTCGATCTCGTTGTGCGCGACAGCCCTGGCCTCCTCGACCATCGTCTTTGCGTCATCTGATGCCTGTCGAATAAAAATTCAATTGGTAAGTTGCGCCAGTGACTCATAGTTCTCTCATATGCTAACGCAACCAAAGACACCACATCTGCACAATAATCGCAAGACTCTGCATACACGAGGAAGGTCCCGTTGTCACGATCGGGGTAATCTCCAAGCGACCAGAACTCAAGTTACCCAGTCTGAAAGATGAATCCATCGGAGAGCCGTGTTACCTGCTTGAATAGCGCGGCCATCTTTCTGACCTCTTCCCTCTCCTGCGCCAACTCGGATTCTCTTTGAGTAAATAGCTCCGAAAGTGATTCCACCTGCAAGTAACAGTCACCATCTGTAAATGCAAATTGTGCGTGCTCCTGTCACTGACCTCTGAAGCAATGACACTAGAAGAAATCCTGCGCACATGAGGACTACGAGAGCAGCTTGATGGTCGAGTGTGAATAGAAGGAAACGACGGCTGTAAGTAACAAATGGTGATGGAGAAAAATACAAAGGCAGCAGCTGGTTACAAAGAAAAGCCTTGTGACAAGCTAATCAGCAGTGATGACTAGAAGCGGGAAGAGCCATCGCCAACGTACCGCTTTCAATCCTTCCTCAATGTCGTCCTTGTTGCGGCCCGCGACACGAAGCCGCAAATCATTGAGCAAGCCCCGGAGCTTTTTAAATACCGCCTCTTTGCCCACCACCGTCGTCTCCCGCACTTTCTTCTACACAACACACAGCAGCGAGGTTCATACGAATGAACGTCACGCATCCAGCTCGCAGATTACCGAATCACAAGTGCTTTGATGATTCGGAATCCTGGATCGCATGACAATTCGAGCCAAACTTGCTAATGATCATCCCGTTACAGCAACCCCGTCCAGCTCAGCTCAATCTTTCGGACAGATCTGAAAAGCAAACCGTTGCACCATACAAATCTCACATACTGCAGCATCAGCAGCAGCAGGCCTCGGTCCAAGGAACTAACTATCCACGACCAGAAAAGATTTCGAGATCCCGCTTTTGAGTTTCTGATCTCTCCATTCGGTCCTCCACAACGGGGACCTTCATTAATGACGCGAACGCGGTCGTATGCGGTGCTAAGCTTTCTTGTGTGGCCACGATAGTCACGAGGTTCAGTTCCCCAAGGTCGCAGCATGTACTTTCGAGCAGGTAGGGCAGGTGGCCTTCGTTCTTCCGAAATCAATACGGGCGCGAGAGAGAGAAGTGCTCAGAGAAAGTGAGAAGCATTTCAAACATTTCGAGCAAGAGAGAAGGGCGGAGTGGGGGGCATTGAGGAGCGGTGGAGGCAAAAATACGGCCGAGAGCTTCGAGAGCCCCCACGGCAGTCAACGTCTAGTCCCGTCTCTCGCTCGCCTCGGGCCAGATTTGCAGAAGCTCGCCTAAGCATGCGATGCAACAACAATCAGAGGGGAGCAAGTGCAAAAGGGAGATGGATTGGAAAGCTTACGTGGGTGGCATGTTCTGCGGCGACTTGAGCAGCAGCGGCCTGGGCGGCAGCTTGGCCCCGCTCGAATTTGCTGGCCAAATCGCGAACGGAAAGTCTCTTCTGCTGCGCTACGAGCTCCGCAGCCTCTCGGGCGACTTCCTCCTTCTTCGTCGGAGACACATCGTCGTCCGATACCTCGTGCTCAGCCCTGTGCGCCCAACTAGGTAAGGATGGCACATCACCCGACACTGCTGGGATTCCGTTCTTCTGCATCGTTTCCCTGTTGCTGCTCGAATGTTCGGGTTATCCGCTTGCACCAGGCAATCAATCTGACACTTGACCACGGCTCCGTCCGCAAATGCTTCACGAGAGCCTTGATGTCTGAATTCTCTGGTATAATTTCGTCGAGTCTTCCTGCAATTTGAGTAACCTTGACTTCTGTTGTCCGGCGAGCCACAATCTACAGCAGTCAAGGGAAATCTCGACTCCGAGTACCGGGATTTCACGAGCACGCATCTACCTCACACCATCTACTCGATCCATTTGGAATGACTTGTAAGCCCCACCAAGGGCCCTTCATTCCCACTCGTTTCCTTCGATCGCGACAACCACTACGTCCGCAAACCGAATTCTGGTAGCTGTCGTCCCTAGATCAGTGCAGACTTATCGCAAACGCCCGCTGCTGCTTCTCGCCCCGTTTATCTCTCTTGTTATTTAATCCCGTCCGTGATGACCTCCTTGATCTTCAGAACAAATCTGGCAGATTTACGTTCGCGCTAAGCTACGTTGCTGGGCGTGCGTGCGTAGCGCACTTTGATTTGGGCTAATTGTAAATTACGCTCATGCCAAGGACGGCTGCTCTACTGCTGCTGTTCCAAGATGGCGATGCCCCGCACAAGCGTGCGTGCCCTGCAGGAGGCAATTGGCGCTGCACTCACTCAGGAAAACGAGCACAGCTTTCTCGTCACGCTTTCCCACTCCCTCGTCTCATCTCATCACCACCACACGAATCAACACCCAAGAAAAATGACGAATTGAACCACCCCGAGACGGAGTAGCCACGTCCAAACAGCCGCAGAAGAATCGAGCGAATCCGCCTCCTCTTTCTTCTCTTTACAGTTTTTTCTCTCGGCTCACTTTCAATATACAACACATACACAGAATCCAGCCGAAGGCCGGAAGGACGGAGCTCACAAGACAAGACAGACAGACACAGTTCTCGATGGTCACGGTGCTGCTGATGGTTGTGGTGGTGCTGCAGCTGCTGCTCCTGCTGCAGAGGAGGGACGGTGGAGGAAGAAAGAGCAAGCGGGGACGAGAGAGAGAGGACCCTGTGATGGGACCAATCGATCAATCATTCGTCGGTCAGTGGACAAAAGTTTCACCGATGCTCGCTCCCACTGAAATCTCCTGCTCATGCTCCTCCCTCGCGGTGCTGCTGCTGTTCCCCGACCGACCGACCTCGATCGCCGAATCCTTCATGAATGCCCGGCCGCCCTCCCTCTGCCTGGGCACGTCAGCGCATTGCAGTCCTCCCTCCCTGCGAGCGAGGGAGGGACGGCCTCCAGTACTACTCCTCCTCCGGGCTCCGCCAACTCTGGCGCCTTCCGCGCTAAGACGTCCCCCGCCAGTTTGGCTGCTCGCTCTGAGCCCCATGTTCCATCGCTCGCTTCGCCTCTTACCGAGTATGAGGCGGGGCTATTTTGGCGGGGGAGGGGTGGCGGGCCGCTTTAGCGGTGTACGTTTCGTCGGATGTCCTCACTCCTCATGGAAGACGGAAACATTCTCCCAGTGTTACATGTCCGGAAGCACGTTTTGGATAATAAATGGCGGTTTAATGCTAAGCTGGGGCATAAACACGGGAAAATCACACGCGGTTGATGGCTGTCTACTGTGGTGACGCAGATTTCACGTGGTTGTCACCTGCTTTGCGCTGCTAAGTTTAGGAGGTGCCCGCGGAGCCAGCGACTGTTGTCACGACTGGAGCAACGTGAATGGCAGGGAAGCGGTGGGAAGGACGCATTTCATGGGCTCCCATTGGCTCATGACTCCCGCGCTCCAGCGTCCCCGCCTCCGTTCGCACGGAGTCTACCGCCGCTCGCCAAACTTGGCGTCACGCTCCCACAGCTCCCAAATTGGCGGCGCTGCTGCTGAAGCCGGAGCCCCAAAATTGGCGGCTCCGTCACAACCATGTTCTCTCCCGGAGTCTAGGAAGAGCCCCTGGGCCATGGATGGATGGTCGGCCATGCTGACTCGACTGGCGCGTGGGAATTTCCGCTTACCGAGGTTATTTTTCTCGATTCCGAAAATGGCTTGCTTTGCACGAAAGTAAATTCGTGCAGCACCGCACCTTTTTCCTGATTCGCCGCTCGCAGGAGATTATATTTATCCTCGTATATCCTTTCATAAACCAGGAAGATCTCGAGGACTGTCACCATAGATTAGACAGAAATGCAGGCACTACTAAGTAACGTATTGGGTATGTCGCCGTTTCCCTCGCCGATATTTTCCTGTAAACATGCTGCCAGAAACGGAGGCCATACCGAGATATCTTCTGTACAATACTCTAGAACATCATCGGATATATTCAACAAAATGAAATGATGATGTGGAATAACTACAGTCGGACACTAGGAGTACCTTGCACTTACAACTGTATTCAATAGCGTGGCATGATTTCCAAGACTTATTCCTTTACGTATTCATACATCTACGCAAGAATTTTTAAATCCTCGCTACTTGAAAAGATTTTCCATGAGTGGAAGTACGAGGTTTGTGATGCATATCATTTTTATTTATTAATCTATTTATTTATCAATATCAAGGAGAAGACCGTTTTTCCTGTAAGTTCTTTACGTTAAAAGGCCGTTACTTCAAGTGGAGCCTATTCGTTGTCAATCCCCGTGTGGGCAAGCGCTGAAGAGGGAGGATAAGAGAAATACCATAGCTACGTGATATGATTGGTGGAAAACATTTGTATAGTTCGAGAAGCTATTCCCTAACTAGGTCAACCCCTAGACGTCACCTCCAACACCAAGTTTTAACTTAATAGCCTCAATATTATATTAAACCAAACTGGAAGTTGGAAGCCGTGCGTTACAAACATGGAACTCTTGCTCCTTGGTTTTGGAATTCATGCTACATAGATCTAAAATGTATTCTTCTTTATTTTTCTTTCATGAAATATAGGTTTAAGTCAATATTTACTATTGAGTGATTTATCCACAAATTTTTAAAATAATTTAGAATATATTTTTGTGTCAGTCGAGAACTTCAGTTGATGAAGGACAACACACATACGTTTTCTCTTCCCAGTAGCATACACGTAAATCTAGGAAGCAATTGTTCAGATGGTTTCAAGTCTCTTGGGTTTTCGGTGTTAGGGAATGTGTTGGGTTTTGTGCTCCACTAAAATATCCTTCTCTAAGTTCTCTTGGGATATTTGTCCCTTCCAGCTAGACTGTCACTCTATACTCGTAGTTGATGGTTGTAGAATAAAGATAACATATCAAGCACACTTTTCTTTTCTGAATCTATGCATGTATACGTCAAATCACTTTCAACGGGTTCATATCAACGTATATCTTTGTTTTACAGGGAATGAAGTACAACCAGACTGAAAAATATGAAAGTAAAACTCTCAGTACTTGCATTTCATTGAAATAAAAATAATTTTATCATCTTACTTCCTTAGATCCACATTATTATTTAAGTTTGGTATTGGATATGAGGAAATGGTTTTCCCAAGACTGCTGGAATAGTAGACAAGCCGTTGAGGCATGTTGAAGCAAGAATGCTAACGTCTAAAAGAAATTGTGCTGTTATCATTTTAGCTATATCTCTTGGAATCACTTAAAAGATATCATTCTATTGACTTCTATCATGTATTTTTTAACAACTTCATCAGAATTAAACATCTAATAGTGAAAATTATATATAATTTTCTCATAAAATAAAGACATTTTTCATATAACTAATTCATTTTATAAACATTATTTATTTAATGAAAAATTAAAATTTTCAACCAAATTTACAATAGGAGACTGAGGGAGAATGTTATACATCTTAAACTATTGCATGTTTATCAAAAATTGAATTAGTTCATTTTTTAGATAATCAAATATGTAAATATATACATATTTCCAATTCATACTTGATATAAGTATTATTTGTCAATATTAAGTTATATTATAGATACAATCAATGATCGTTTAAGTTTTGTAAATTTCTCCCACATGTATTCGATAATAACATAATTTCTTAATTTGGTTTTAAATGATCACGGTTCTAGATCACGTATTACTTATTTAGAATCCTTTGATTCTAAATAGTTTGAGGATTCTAAACATTCCTATTGCATATTTTCTGTAAATCTTATGCTGTATCTGGTCGTAGCTAACATCACACCTTATACACACATAGCCACATAGAAGTATATCACTCATTTGCATGCACATAAACTTGTCAGAACCGAGGTAGAGTCATGATAATATTATACTCATTTTGTATGTGTATACCGGCTACTGACGGAAAGTGTACAGATGCAGATGGTGTTTGTCCTCTGTGGTCCACTGAAAATCCAAATCTCAATCACTCCTCACTCATGGAATCTTAATAGTGGTAATTCCGTGTCTTTAGGAATACTGCATCTGGGAATAACCCTGCAATAAAAGAAGCCAGAAACCGCTCTAATCATCCGGAAGAGTTTGATGAAAGTTTGATTCTGAAAAGTTACATCTGATTAACTTAAAAAGGGTGCAAATATTGAGAAGTTGAATAAAGCTTATAATCTTATGTAGAAGTAATGTTTAATGTTTGAAGGTCAACGTGTAGGCATCGAAAGTCCAATTTTTTGTCGGCCACCTTTGTGAATAACTTTACTCTCAAGTAATAATCGTCAAATTTAGTCTACTCTTGTACAATGTCATTGATACAACGATTCCAAATCAAGTGCTGTAGCTGATTTAGACGGGTTCGGTTTCTGTTGTTGTTCTAAGCCACTCCTGACATCAGAAACGTTGTACTTGCTTTGCTGAACAACTTCGTATAAAGGTCCAAACAGCCAATAGAATATACTATGGTCAATGGATCTAACGTCCTCTAGATAACATTGTTTCGCGTGCTTTCCACAGGATCCTGTTTTGCCTGTTCGAGATCCAATGCTAATCTGTCACACTGATTTCAATCAAACGCTAATCATAACCGAATTCCGTATCAACTGCAAATGTAGCTCTTCGGGCGCCTGTGGATCACTTTGGGGCAGTGCATAGATTGTCTGTGGGGTGAACCCATCTTCTAAAATAGTCCGAACACAAATCAAGGGTGTCCACCATCAAACCTCGTCAACTGGGATACAACGCATTTTACAGAACTGGGATGGTGAGCTGCTGCATGCTGTACTGGGGGAAGGACTGTGGGACATATTTTTCCCTACATGACGTGGCACACTATGCTTTCCCAGGTGTGTAGACTGTACAGGCTGGCGCAGATTTAATCCACGGGAACCTGTACCGAGAGCATCGGGAGGCAATCCACAAACTGAGTCTGACTCACGTAGATGACGTGTCGGTATTAACACCGTCGATTACAATCGATGGCTATAATATTTTGAGTTGCTTGCAGTGACGGCCCAGTTGCAGTGACGGCCCATTCGCTGTGCACGCCTCCCTTGGGTTTGATTAGGACGCAGCTAATTGAGTGGCAGAATTCAAGGAGGCCAAGAAAATGGTCACACCAACTGATCGAAGTTTTGCCCTTCTAGGTGAGATGTAGTTAACCTCATGCATCATGGCCCCCTTTGTACAAATGAACAAACTATTGTCTCACCTTGCATCGCTTCTAAGATCTACAATTAGCAATATGATGCTAAATGCAGCATTAATTATATAATATGGTCAATTAATGAAAGCTTTGGACACTGCAACTGCAATTGGATGATGTCAAGTTCAGTTAGTCTCGATTGCTCTGGTTCTGGGCCGAGGAAAAACGTATTGAAGTGGATGGGTAGCGTGAAATTGCAACTGAAGAAATCTCGGGGCAAGTTTAGGGTTGGGGTGGGGACCAGAAATCTGCTGACTAAATTATTATCAAGCATCTGGAGTATCGGAGAGGAGAAGCAAAAAAGCCTTCTATATTACTTTGCTTCGAATGTACTCGTCTCCATTCCTTCGCTCACTCGCTGCAAGACAATCACCAATTGTTCTTTTAATTCGGCTATCAGAGTTAGTAGAGTTCGATTCCTCTTCCATTTCTTCCCAGAGATTTTTTCGAATATTGACATCATTTGTCGAAAGTTCCTAAGAAGGCCTACTGCAAGAAAACTGTAAAGTCCTGTGATCCGATGCTTCATTTCGCGAACAAATCATTGTTCTACTGTGGTGCACTTCCAGAAATTTGGGGACTTTAGAATCACGTCATCATGTGATTGAGCTGGTCTGAGTGCGATCTACTTCTCAAACTTTCATGATGTCAAATTCTTGCATCTTTCCGGAAAGGTAAGATGTTCACATTTCACTTTCCATCTACTTCGATCTAAACCACCGAGCAGCATAAAACGCAGACGCTCGACGGATCACGTTAATTCTCACTGCGATTGAATATTCCCCTCTCGGAGTCTTCTCTGAAAAGATTCTGATTCAACATTCAACGGTGCAATCCAAAGTAGAACCAGATTCGAGTGCGTTGCACTGCACCACCTAAATCACGACCCAGTCCGTCATTGACTTCATACGGCCTTTCCTTCTCGAGTCGTCAAATCTAGACTGAGTGGTCCTCGCCTTTGAACCCCTCCCCCTTCGTAGTTCTGTACCTCCGAAGCGTGGAAGGGGTTCCAAGGGCCGAAACAATACGACCGACCGACCGACGTTGACGAGAGGAGCTGAGGGTGGGGTGGGGGGCGTGGTACGACGAGGCGTTGGGACAGCGTTTGGAGCGAGGGTGTCGCTACGCTACGCCCGGAGCGTGTCAAGGAACCCGTCCTCGGAACGGCCCGAAGTAACGAGCGAGCTCGACACCGGCACGTGCCGGCTCGTGTTTGCCGGGCCAGGGACTGCGTTCTCCCTGTCCCCCGAAAGTGGACTTGTAGTCCCTGGACTCCGTGGACGACGTAACGTGGTCTCGAACTTGCACCTCGGCAGTACTGCGTTATGTTCCGTATAAAGGCATCGCAGATTCGCAGAGTTCATCGATTGCGACTTTCTTCGACGTAGAGCCGATGTGTGTGAGGAAATGTTGCAGATTCCGTTCAGTGTCTGTACTGGCAGGAATCGCAGGGCAGGAAGGAACCCGCTGCAGCCCTTTCTGAGCGAAGTCGGTGTAGGACATCTGCTGAGGACCATGTGCCCGCGAAGGCTTTCGTGACGACATTCATCTGGCATGACAAGTGGCATGTGCTCGGGAGACCGGCTGCAAAAGTCAGAGGCAGCTCAAGCAATTGGTAGACACGTCAACTTGCCTTTGTGGCTGCAGTTGTGGTTCTCGTCCGACTAGACGCACCGTCGTCACATATATCACACTGGACAAATTGTGGAGATTAGTGCACAGAGGACTACCACTGCATCACGACATATCTGAATGCATTTGCCTTCGAGATGCTTGGAGCGATGAGATAGGGATAGTTTTGTTCGAAAGGGTGGTAGGCTTGATTTTAGACATAGTTGTGTACATTAATTTGTTTTTTTTTTTCATTCTTCAGAAAACATATATTAATAGCATCAAAACTCTATTTGGCCATGCCTTCGAGAGAGAAAAAATTAAGCTATCACACATGTTGACCATATGCAGGCTAGGAAGCCAAGATATTTGTGTGACGCGTTGTCATGATCACGAGATAGATTAGCATTCTTATTAGTTTTTTGCTCCGGGTTTGTCTTCTTTCGCTTCTGCTTAGTAAATTTGCTGATGGGATTGCATGGAGTATTTTATTCCACGTGTCTCTCTTCCTTATAATCCCAGCAGACTAAAGTGAGAGGGAAATGAAATAGCTGAGTTGGGCTGTTATGCTCGTTGGATGATGTTTTCTTGAAATCATGTTTGGTACAAATCGTTATAAATTATCATTTTTAAGAATAAATACCTTAAAAAATAACTGTATATTAGAATCGAGAATGAAAAACATAAAAGAAACTTAGATATCGAAAAAGAATTACTCTCATCCTTCTCTTTACATGAAAAATGTTACCTCTATGTAGTAAATCAATGGATTGTCTTAACGGTTGATGACTGTATAGCCATAATCTTCTGGTAAGTAAGTCTTTAATTTTTTCTTCTAAATGCTGGAAATTCACATGGTCGCATTTCGATTCACATCTCTCGTACAAACTAATTTTTTTGTATGTATGCATGTAAAGTAGCAGTGTTCGTACTTCATTTAATGTCATATACAGTTATATATCATTAGTTATACATCTGGAGTGACAATTAATACAACAGTGACAAGGTTGGTCAATTCTTTCTATCTCACTTTAGTGCCATATCCAGGCCAAGAAAACAATTCTCATGGCACGGGTTCAGTGAAACGTACCCGGTGGCGGCCGGGAAGACTCGAGGGTCACCGGCCCAGCTCCTCGATGACATACCTTCCGAGCTTCCTGGACACATTCCACCGGCATGTGATAAGAGAAGGCGGTCCCCAAAAGCTCGAGAAAAGGCCTCCGAGCTTCACGCTTTCGCCAGTAATAGAATCCGTCGTCTGAGCCGAATGCAGAAATGCGAATCGGAGCGCAATAAAAGTCCCGGAAATGTGAGACATTTGCGCTCGCATTGTCCCTTCAATGCGACACAACATTTATTCTTTGACCAAGGCTCGCAATTAAGAAGCTCGCTCTTTCCCGAGGCCGGCTGGGCGTCCAGGCGCCAGGTGGTATGGTGTGGTGTGGTGTGGTGTTCCTTCATCCCCCGAGAGAGACCTGGCTTGCCTCGAGCATACTCTAAACTTTCCTTCTCTCTCTCTCTCTCTCTCTCATCTTGTGCCATCCTGCTTGCACTGCCCCTGCCCCTGGCACTGCCACGAGCAGTGGGGGTGTGGGGCATAAGTGCATTGCCTTAGCTGTAATGTCTCATGGGTTTTGCGAGCAGGATCCGGCTCGTGTTTAATGCGTTCTCCCGTTTCGGGCTTTTCCCTCTCGGACGTGCATCCTCGTGCGGATGGTGGAGGAGTTTTCTCGGGGCTTCGGCACGGTCGATCTCTCGGTTCGATGCTGAAATTTTTTAGGGGGTGTCGATTTGGTATGCTTGCCCGGGAGATTGTGAGTGGCGCGAGAGATTGTACCGAGATCGAGTGTGCATGTGAGCTGTGCTCGGGAAATCGTTAAAATTGCCGAAAGCGTTCTGCTTGCTCGCGTAAGTGAAAGATCCTCTCTGGTGCGCAAGCTTTGGAAATAAAGAGGGCAGGCTGCACAGCTCGAAGCATTTGTCAGGTGCTCCACGTGAGAGGCGAGAGTGACAACGATTTTACACCGCCACCGGTATTTCGCTCTGCCATCTTGCCAGGAAAGGAGATCGGTACACCTACATTCATATAGCAGAAGCGAGAACGAGCGGTTAGTGGCGTACCTTATACTTGCGTCGATCATTGCAGCAGTGCTGAAAGCAGAGTGCAGACAGCGGAGAGCCGCTTCTGAATTGCTGAAAGACATCCTGCGCCGGGCCCGGACACTGAAGGTGTCAGAATCGTATCTCAGCGCCTCTGGGATGAGGCTGGTGGGCCACACATATTTCTGACTCCGGAGCTTTCGGCCTTGCTGGTCAAGAGAAGAAGCAGATGACAGAGAAACAGACAAAGAGATGGAAAGACAAAATGATCAAGTCCGTATGGAGTCAGTCAGAGATAAGTACAGTGCAGGCAGTGCAGGGTGGGCCCTCGACGGAAAGGGAATAACCATGGCGAGCCATGCTCCCTGGGCTTCACCAGACCAGTGGCCTGCACGGATCCTTCACATCGAAGTTGTGCTCTTGTCCACCCTTGTGATCCAGCATGCAACATGACACCCTCCCTCCCTCCCTCTTCTCGGGGTACACATTTTCAAAGCCGGATTTGACCTTCTCCCGTCCTTGTGCATGTCCTCATCCTACGAATTGAGCCCCTTTCTCTCCTCAGAAGGGAACACCAAGTGGACAGGAGGAGGCGGGCCTCGTGCTCTCGGAACTTTTTGTTCCTTTGCCCAAGCCAGGGGTGACTATGAAGATGTGCACAATTTCCGGGGAAACGTGTTGTGATTTTCTCGAGGCCCCATCTATTTCGATCCCTACAGCTCTCTACTGAATGGACGAAACTAGTAAAAGCCTACGATTGACGCGTTAAGCCAGATGGAGCAAGGAGCCCTTCCCAGTGGGGCCGTTCCACAGTTTCCTATGTAGATAGCTTCCCTTCCCTGCATGAGGGTCACTCGAGCACAACCGATTATTCTCTTGTTGCTTTACAGATAAGCTGGCATTTGGTGCCTAAACCACGTCACTAACTTCGGTTGAAGCGGGGGTAACAATTCTTCAATGTGTCTGAAGACTGCTTAAAAAAGAGCATATTTTCCGAGCTAGAAGCTAATTGGCAGTTGGGATTGGGCAGTTTTGGTCGTTTGTATGCGTGCCATTCGATCACTACATCGAAAATTCTTCCTCCAAAAGAGGAACGATGTAGAGTCAGGACGACGAAGGCTTCATCCGCATAGCATCACTTTCTTATGTTAGAATCTGGGTCAACGTTTGACACCTTCCCTCTAGAAGTTAAGGGTGACGAAAGTAGGTGGTAAACGAATGGTTAGGTTGAGGAAGCTCTTGCTCATAACTAGGATTAGGTTTATTTTTGGAAGCAAACGCTTTGTAAATTTGGACCATCGGACTTAATTATGGATAGATGCTCATGACTTCGACGCCGTTCTTCTTGACTTTTTTCTTCTGACCTGCATTAGTTGCTTCTAGCAGGCTTCGACTTCATGTGGTAGCGAAGTCTTTCTTAGAAATCCCAACCGGTGTATGTATGCCATCGTTGGGTCCAGAATTTTAGTTGTTGGATCCTTCTTCGTGAAACATCGAATGTTGTACCATCTGTAATGTTCTTCCCAGTTTCATAGGCATTTTTCGTCGTTTCGTGGAGCACTCCGAAGCTCGAAGACCTCATGTGGAAGGAAAGGTTGGTGAGGGTGAGTTCGTCCACAAGTTAGGAATTGCTGGATGGTTCCACGAAGCTTGATATAGGACTGAATGTTCACTAGGATAAGGTGTTTACCACTTGATAATGGATGGATGGATGATTTTGAGGCCGCCTCGAAACCTTCGGGGGCTCTTTTAGGTGAAGGAAATCGATGGACCTAGCCTTCATAGCCTTTTGACATTTAATGGGGTACTAAAGGGTGCACTGCATATGGTTGCGTCTGCTCGACATGGGAGCCATGTCGACATGATGTGACAACGCTCTCTCGCTCTAGAGCTTCAGATGTTTGTGAATCAACCAAAAAGCGTGAGTCTTGGAAACCTAGGCAGGACGAATGATTGGCCTGGACAGCCACGCAACAAGTCTGCTGGCACGTTATCACTGCATGCTTCTCGCCATTGGACTGTTCGTATTGTGAAATTCGTAGATGCCCTTCTAGATGTAAAGGAGGAATCAGCAGATCTTGACTCTGTACAACCTTGGAACCAAACAGCTTTTCGCTCTGTCTTTTCCAATGTACACCCGACATTATCTAATCTTTAATGAGCCACCACCAATTTGGATATGGAGCTCGGTAAAGGCTGGTTTCCGATTAGGATCTCCACCGATCACATGACTCGCTCGAAGCTTGGCATACTCGACACTTGAAGTCCACTGAGAGATGAAAGTTAGTCGCTCCCTTTCACAAAAGCCAGTGGTGAGGAGATAGAGCTCTTCGTTGAATATTCACTCTTCACCCTCAGGATCATCAGTTTCCATCACCGAGCCCGGCAGGGCAGGGCTGGGCAGGGCAGGTCGTGCTCGCTGAGAGATTCAGACCGGATTCCAGCATCAACTCGGAGGCTTTGACCTGCGAGGGTAGAATTAGGCACCACGGTCTCTCGTGAAAGCATCATTATCAGCGACCTGAAGGTCGAGGCCACTGCAAGCGTGCGCATTAAGGTTCTTGATACCAGCGCAGCGCAACTCTGCACCGCCTTTGGGTTAAGAGGCTCATTCCGATTTGACGACTCGACTCGACTCGTGATCATTGCTCCTTCCGGTCCGGATCTGATGGAGACGGGCGCCTTTGACAGGTCTTCCACCACCTCAACCTCCACCAACGCGCCCGCTCTGATGGAATGGTCTCCATTGGCATGCCATGGCCCGTGGACGCTTGCTGCGAGACTCCACCATCCCAGGGGTCGAACATGAGGTTCGGTCCTCTGGTTGGCGTGGGAGACAGATTAATTTACCGTAATGATGAATCTCTCCAACATCAAGACCTCGATTTCGTTTCCAGCCATCGCAGGCTGAAACTGAGTCAATTGCCAAATCTCGGGTCAAGAATACGGCACGAGAATTGAACAATTTCATTACGACGGCCTTTGCCTTGCGCCGAATCGTCTGCCTCCTCCACTCGCTGTCGACAACATCTCCACAACCGGCAGTGCCCGGTTTTCACATCGGAATCTCCGAGAGATTCGAACGCATCCGCTCGTGGTTGTGGGCTTGGTGTGGCCTGGGTCCGATCATCTGTTGGCGAGTGGGGCCCTCTCTCGATGGGCCCGATCCCCATTCCAGTCACTCCCTCGTATTCTGGTATTGCGAATGTATGTGATGTGTAGCAAAGGGTTCTGATCTCAAGAGATAGCGAGTTCATTCTAGAGACACAAGCGTATTGTGCACAAGCTAGATCCTCTTGGAAAGAATCGACCCGAGTTCTGTGGACCGGCACTATTTAATTCTGAGGCGCCACGGCCATTCACGAGGCCTTGAAAATCATCATGTCTTCTGTCCACCACAACTACTGGAAGCCACTTCGCGCGCGGTAGCCACATCCACTAAGGGCTGGCGATGGCCAAAGTGAACTTCTGTGAAAGGATAGATGACTTCGGAATACTGTCGCATCATCATCTCTTCGATATGGCACATGAGGCAGGTACGGAAAATCGTGGAAGCGGGAGAATTGCCAGATGTTGCTTGATGTCAATTCGACAAATGGAAGGATGAGGGAGATGGTGTGCTGTGGGGCCCATGACATTTGCTAGAGAGATAGTGGAAAGATCGAGGGTGTAACACAGGCTCATAAGAATGTAACAAGCAAACAAGGTATGTCGTCGAGCCTTGGAATCTCATTACAAGTTACCGGAAGAAACAAACAGCGACTGAGTGTCATTGAAAAGGGAAGCGTGAGACTCGAATGATATGGCGCAAAAAATCATTCGCAGACAACTCCTGCATATCTTCCTGACAACTAGAAGCCTCTGAGCAACCTCAAATTAGCCATCAGTGTCCTCTACATTCTAAGATAGGTACATCCGATGCACCATCACCTAGAGCAGGTTTCGAGCGTGAGGAATCTCCCTGGGCCATTCACGTGAGAAAGTCCACATGCGAGAAGACAACGAGTAACAAAACGGCTGTGTCCTGAAAGCTGCGACAGAGCAATGAGTGGATCGCCGACTACAGTTCTCTCATGATCCTTGTCACACACGTGCTGCTGTCCAGGAAATACGTGCCAATATTCGTTACAACACATACATACGATACAGTGGTTCCTTCTAGAGGGAAATCCCGTGACAACAGTGCATCATGCAGCAGTTCACTTCCATGGTGCAAATCTGTCGTGGAAGTTTCCCGTTGACAACGGTCGCTTACCTTCAGGAACACTTTTATCTCGAGGGTAGATCTGCGCTATTGCGAAGCTACGAACTGTCAGCGAACTTCGACTTCATCACGGCCGAGCCTCCTTCTGGAACTTTAGGGAACGGAACACCTACAGAAGGAAACCACGCCTACGCAGTTCACCGTACTCTTCTTCATAACTGTGCTCAAAAAATGTAAACATCCTGTTTCCAAAACCGTGACCAGCGCAGCCAGCCAAATACCGACTTTCCCAAAAGCTTCGATTTGCGTGTACCCGAAGAAAGTGGCTATTGCTGTAGTTCCTGAAGAGCTCTTTCTACGTTCCTCGTTATCCGATCGTGAATGGGCTCCTGTGTGCATGAAAAGAAATAGTCAGCATGACTCTTGGACAACTTCAATGCGTTAGTTTTCAAAGATTCTTGAGGTTTTTGGTTAATAGATCGTATAACCAACCTGAGTGTTGGGAAGCTCAATTTTCTTTCCGGTGATGGTCTCAAACAAAAGAATGTACCTGGATCAGATCAATGTTCAAATAGTTAGATTTACGCGAAAACTCCTGTGAGAATTTTCTTATGTTCGTTCTATGTGATTGACAAAAGGTAAGTGAAGCTCTAGTATGTTGTAGGGCTACAGTTTCCCTCGTACTATATTATTCGCGTAGAAATTGGACACAACACTGACGGTCATGGACAAACCTCCATGAAAGCTCCGAGACAAGTTCCGCTGGAGCATCTGGAAGGATCTGAGAGGGAAGCACGGCATCTACAAAGTCAATTCTCAGCACGATAAATTGGAAGAACACAGGTCATTGAATATTGAGATGTTTACTCTTCAGTACCTTGTCTTCGTATGGGTTGCAATTATCCTTAAACCAAAGCCGCAAAAACTCCTGTACAATGAAACAACAAAAGAGTACACAAGTGAATGGAGAGTGCAATGTGGTGTTAGTCAATCGAGCTAGTGGCAGTCAAACCTTGAAAGAAGAGAATCAAATACATAACTTTGAGGATCCCATCCAGCATTTAATGCAAGTGCATCTCACGACTAAAAACTGTGTCTTACCTTGTCGATATTTTGTGGCTCCAGACCACATCTTTGGCGTTCCTCATATGATGCAGCTACCCAGTAACGACTGGAATCAGGAGTATGTACCTATGAAGGGATGTATCCGGTTGGATAAGAATACATCTTTGTTACAACATTGTGTACATATGTTGTTACAATTTGTATACGACATGTAGTGTCTCAGAACTTTCCCAGCTTACATCAATCCATCATAGGTTCCTCAAAACATAAATCGGTAGACAAATCTCTTTACCTCATCCAGCAGAACAATGGTGCCGTCAGATGTCTTTCCAAATTCGTACTTCGTATCTACCAAGAGAAGACCATGTTTTCTTGCAACTTCCTGCCCTTTTCAAAACGCACAGCCAAATGTATACTTTGAATGAGATAAACATTCTTGGTTGAACACCGCCAAATCCTTCCTCTCCCATTTCCCTTCGATACAGAAAAGTTAATGGTACTTCCAATCACTCAATTAGCAAGCTACTTGTGGTGGAAGCTTTCAAGACAGAATTCTTCAGACACTTTTCGTCTCCCACAATAGATATCCATTGCTACACCAGCAGGTTGCTCACACATCACTGCAGTTTTAAACTTGAAGCTACCTGACCAAATGCAAAAAGCGCAAGCGCTCTTCGAGAAACTTCATCGTAGTCCTCTCTCGACATCAATCCTTGCTCCACGATCTGCAGGATAGGGCACGTAACCAGTGAGTTGATAGAGAAAGCAGAATCAAAGTAAGGTTTCAGAGGTCCTAAGTCCTGGGTATCGTTGTGATCCCGAACTAAATGTAAGACATCTTGTTACAGAACAATTCCCAATCATACCTCTTTACCAGAAATAGGCATATCGTGATCCTCGGCCTTGGTAGTTGGAGTGAGGATGTTCTCGTCCAATCGCTGATTTTTTACAAGGCCTGTGTAAAGAGGTGAACGTTCATTTATTAAGTTGAAAAATCAACCGAACGACAAAATGAAGATAACAGAAATAAGACTACGAACTTCATACTCAACTGATAACCAGATACACTCATCAGATACAGTATGCGGTAGCACGTGAAAATTGTACCTTCGACAAGCTCATTGCCACAATAGTTGCGCACGCCCTTTTGATATACTGTCCAGAGAGATGTACTGGTGCTACCTGTTACATAACCCCTCACTGCCCTGCATCCCACTTTCAGCAAAGACTCCTCCAAGAGCGTAATTGAATAGCATGGTTCAGCAGCAAAACTATTTAAGATTCATGGAAGCAGGTTGCGTTGCCCAGGGCCCGAGGAAGGAGGCGCACCTACAAATTCGACAGGAAAGACAGAGCATTTTCGAGCGATGGTGACATTCGGATCCGGGATGGAAACCACCGCGTTCGCGGTGATATGTTGTGAATTATCAAACCACCAGCTACTGGTTTCATTCAAGACCTGAAGGCGCAATCATATCTTGCCAAATGAGATTCGTTCCTGATCGTCTAATTCTCTGATCGATCCTCACTGACATTGCAGATACGCTTGGGCCAAAATTCAAATCAGCCAATTCCCCTGCCTAACAACCATGACCAGATGAAAAGACAGGGGTGATAAAAGCACCGTAAGACTCATGGGGCGATCGAGACAGTGCTCACCTGTCCCTTGAAGGGCACGGAGGCTAGAACTCTGTCGAACGCACTCTGCCTATCAGTGGTTACCAGTACAAGGTGATCACCAGCATCGTAGATGTCTCTGACCTGAACATTTCCAATTCCATTCAGAGAGTAAAATCTCTGCAGGACTATTCTGCGGGCAGCTGGAAATTTCACGTATCCAATTGCCAAGCCAGTATTTGATAAAAAAAAAATTGCCCATCACCTCTCCTGTGCATTCAAATAAAGATGAGATTGTTGCAAGTCGTCTCCTTTCCTCCCAAAGAGAAAAATCATTCGTTACAATTTTGTTTTGTTGGTTTGAGTTCTCGGACTTCACACGATTTAAGATTGACACCCCGACTGACCTTGCCACGAATTTTCTTCCCAATTCCCTTCACGGTCTCGTCGAGTTGTGTCTCCGTCAGGCAGTTAGAAAGAGACTGCGAAATCGCATCCGAGACTTCAGACCGCCGGGACTCCAATTCCACTTGGGGAGCGGCAGAGGACGACATCGCCCTGAGGACCGAACCACTCCCCATCGTCCTCCGCGCAAGCAAGTGAGTAAAGCGCGGCCTCAGAAGCCTGTCACAACGAACTCGACCCTCCCGAATTCGGCTTCCCCGTGAGCCCAAACTCAATCTGTCAATTCCTGCCCCGTCCGATTCGCCAGCTCTCCTCTTGACCGCCGAAGAACTCCAGCTGACCGGGCAGACCCCGCAGCCAGACGCAGCGACTGCAGCGGCAGCCATAGCTCCGTCGATGGCGCCCGACCAGAAATCAATCTCTCGATGCAAAACGAAGCACTCGCTCACAGAATCAGATTGCACCTCGTCAAGCAATTCGCCATTCAATTCGCTGCCTTCAGAACCCTAAACCCCGAACCCCACTGGCAAACGCGGTGCCCACGACCGGCGGAAACTCACGAACTACAGACTGTACGTGGTTGGCTGTTGGGCCAATTTCCGGCACTGGAATTAGAGGAACCGTTTGGACTTGGGGTTGCACGAGGCTACAGCCGGTAGCCGGTAGCCGATTTCCAGAGACCAGCTTCTGCTCGCGCTTGTTGATGGTTTCTCGTCTCCGGACTCTTATATCTGGAAAGTATCCGGTTACAACAAGGACGTCAGATAGAAGTTCACTGCGTTTGAGCTTTGACCGCAACCTTGTCAGCCGGCCGGCCAACAGGAATCCACGAGACGAGAGCTTGGCCAAGCGGAGCAAATTCCTGCCATGTGCATTAGACGAAGGCTTGGGTTAGATGACAGTGTACGGTATCTGTGGCATGTTCCAGGACTGAAGATAAAATCTTCTCCACGTTATTCGATGTCTTTTGACACGCCACTGAAGAAGAATTTGCATGAATATGGATGGGGATGGAGATGCAAGATGGGCTGCTTCTTCGTGCAAGTGAGAATGGATTGGGTTTGTACCGGGTCTTGGTCGGAGTGTGTCGCGGTCTACGTCGTATTTGAACATTGTGCTTGAGTGAATGTTCATTATGTGTTTAAGAGTATAACTATGAGTGAATTGAATAATTCTTGGGTGGGTTTACTTATTATTCACAGCGGCTAATTTGCACTCACCCTACTAATTTTAGTTGGTGATCTTATTTGATTGGTCTAACATTTTATAGTTTCTATTGCATCTACCAATAAGAAAATTGCGTATAGTAGAGCGAAGGTTAATTAGCCCTAAACGAAAGATAACCAATTGTTCCCCAATTTTTTTCATGACATACAGTACCTAACGATGAATATATAAATATACATTCTCAAAATTTCCATCAAAAACTGAAACTCAATATTATAGTAAGAATATATATATATATATATATATATCATAATTGGGTCAAATCCATTGTGTGTTTCGAAGTCTCTGGTTTCTTCTATCTTAAATACATCTGAATTTCAATTTTGAAAATTGAAACGTAAATAACATCAATTCTAACTCTAGTCCATGAGCACTAACAGCAGTTACAGTGGGAACGGTGCTAATTGCATAATGGGCTCTAATATATTATATCTTATAATTCTTATCCTAGCTAATACTACAAAGGTAATGACAAATTCTTTCCATATGAAGAACCCAAGAAATTCCATATGCCCACACTTGTTCCACAAGATACACCTATGTACTTTGCATATGTTTTTTCACCGCTTGCATTCCCCCGTTCTGATCACATGATGTAGTGATTGACACAAGCGTCTTTAGTTCAGTTTTAGCATGTTCTTTTTACTTTCCTCTGAAATCAAGGGTCTGTTAAGGTGATGGCCAATGGTTCTAATGCATTTTCAAGTACTCAGCCGACGGAGATTATCGATCTCAACCTTTAATAACATGATACTGAAGGATTTCTCTAAGGTACGGTCGATCAAATTGATAGAAGTACAGTACCGAGTGAGTTGACAAGAGGGCTACAGCTCGATATCCTATTTGCCTAGTGCTATTTCAAACACAATATACTACTTGCACTTTCTAGAACTTAATATGCAGAAAGCACTGTTCTCAAGCGGTCTAGATCTTGTATTGGCCACCAGAACTATCCAGGTCATTGATTATCTAACTTGGTATCTGTCCCATTATCTATTATGCGTTCTAGTATGAAAGGTAAGATTATATATTGGATGGAGATCATCACCGTTGAACGTAACAAAGCAAGCTGACAATTAGTCACCTAGCGATTGTCAATTTTTCAAGTGTTACCGGGGTCTGTGAAAAATGTTTAAAAGTGGAGACACGGGTCACATACATGGTACGATTAATGAATTAATGTACTGAATGTCTGGTCCGTTATATTTAATTGTAGGTCGTGGAAATCTAGTTCTCACATGTAAGACACTTGTAATGGAGCTGGCTTATTCATTTAGTCCTTTGCTTCATTTACTATTCAAAAGTGCGTGTATGCTTTAAGTGCTCTATTCCAAAATCCAAGGTCATTCATTAAAGTCGTTGCACATTTGGGGAAGAGATATTTTTGGTCCCACTTACCAAAAGAGTGCCGAGGTACATGCAACAAGATTCCGTACTTAAGCTTTAAAATCCTTTGAAGTTATTACAATTAATCTATATTCAAATTTGCACGATGAAAATTGCGTCACGAGCGAAGAGATTATCACTTATATCCGTACTTTCTAAATAAGCAATTCGCAATGGTACTCTCAAGTTTCATATTTTATTTTTGAAAAGTTATTCATTTTTAACAAAAGTGTCTTTGTCAATGAAAATGATTTGTAACACATTTGAATGGTTTTATTTAATCTCACACAACTACATGAAACATCTTTGCATTACTCGTTAAAAGAGATGAATAGAATATCAAAAAATTTCAAAAGAAAATAATTTCAATATTTTGTAATTTCTATCGCAAGTTGGGATGAACACGGCTTGAATAATGACTAGCCGGCTAAAAAATTCTCTTAGCTAACTAGTCGGTTGTAGAGCCGGCTAGCCGTTGAGTCGATGAGTAATAGACTTCTCTGGAGAATCTATTTGGAAGATTCTATGTCGGAGAAGAATCTTCCAAATCTCGACAAAGAAGGGTGTTTTTAGCCGATGGATTTGTATAAATGTACCATTGTTTCTTCTTGAAAAGGTAATAAATTGTCATTCATTATTTTGTATTCGTGGCTTAAGTGCACAATATACAACGCATTTTGCATACAATCTACAAGAGTATCTTCTCTTGTAAATTTTATTTGCTCTCCAACCGTTTGTATTTAATCTTCATAATAATATCTTGTAAAACGTGTAGAGTCTGGCAAATTAGACCCAAGCCTTAAAGTTCGGTAAGTACTATATATCACTCAAAACCTGTAATATGAATGAATTCAAAACATATCAATGTTATTTCGAATAAATCATGATCGATTATCTGCTTCAAACAACAAGCCATGTTTGAATCGGAGATATCTCTTCAATCCATCATCTTTTGCATTAAAATAGACAAAAGTTGAAAGAAGAGACGAGAGCTGAGCAGCAAAGAAAAAAGTACACAAAGAATCTAGTGCAACAATCAATAAAATAGATGTTCAACACAAATTATCCTGCACAAAATATCTAGATGACAATTGAACTAAATTAAAGTTAGATTTCATTCAATTTTTTCATTTTTGAAAAACTAGTCCAAGTAATCTTACAACTTGAGTAATTTGCAAATTGTCTGAAATGGAATCAAATCTAACATAGATTATACTTCACAAAACCAACAGATACAAGTATAACAAGAATTAAACATCGTTTACACTTCATACGCATAATCTTGAAACTTTTAAATGAAATCATTAAAAATAAATAAATCAAATGTCGGTACAACAAATCACAGAGTTGTTTTATTAATTTCATTAAATTTTTGCTTCCATTATCGCAGTTCCATAGTAGTCTTGATAGAAGTGTCGCACAAACGCTTTTGCTCCGCGATGGCAATAGCATTCCAATTTGAAGATGCAGACTCAGATGGCACTCAAGATCCAATGCATAGTAAATCTACTATGCAGCAATAAAAATACTTTGAATTCTGAAAGAGTAAAAAATTTTATGTGTGCATTCAATAACATATTATTATCAAAGAATTTCTTGGATCTGTGTCGTTAAAGATTCTATTTCTTTATCTGTCTTTAAAATCGGAGAATCAAGTGCTAATGCTAACATTGGTAGCAGGCCAGTCAAATGTTCTTGATATTTCTTCAGCTTTGCCATCAATGTTCTTGCATCATCCTTAGACTTGGGTGCAGAGAAACTAGAACTCATTGTATCGTTGATGATTTATTTATAACGTGTCTTCAACAATTCATAAACCAAATGTTGATTTGATAAGATTGCATAACGTCTACTAGATAGATTGATCATTTCATAACCAAAAGCAATAAAATCTTTGAAGCATTTCGATACACTCCATTCAATTAAAGTCACAGTTATAATCTTAATGTAGTGTTTGGACGTTTCATAAAAATTGAAAGATTTTCGTGAAATTCTAGTACAAATCAATCATTGTAAACATGATATTCCATTGATTGTCCACATCAAGCCCAAGAACTTTCTTCGTCTCTTGTTTTTGCGCCTTTAGAAGAACTTGGACCTTCTTGGAATCAGCTCGCATTTGATATGATAAGCGGATCGATTTCAGCATTGCTCAAAGCTTTTTCCACCTTGGATTTGAGAAATGCTTCACTGTCATTCACAACACAATGCATGATATAACACATAGAAGAAAAGTGTCATCTATAGTCAAGACTAACATCAAATTTTTTTTTCAACTCGTCGCTTAATTGCTGTAAAGCAAGAATCATTTCAATAGCATTGTCTGTTGTTGCAACTATATTCTTCTTGTGCACATTTATTGATACTAAAGATTCCAAAAAAAATGACATTGTGGACCACTGAATGTGAGGTGGTGGAAAATATTTAAAGTCAAGAATGTAGTCATGCAAAATACATGTATCATCAATCTAATGAAGCGCAATTGCAAAATAACTTAGCATAGTTCTAATGGATCATCCATCACAAGTCATTGTAACTTTTCCTGGAATTGCTTCTACAATATCACAAATTATTTGCTTGTAGTAATTATCTCGTCATATATGACACCAATAAGACTTTTGCGCACACAGTTATGCCAAAATTGATTTAAAGTGTTCGTCATAAGTAGACTGATTCCACTGAAGAAGAGTTTTGTTACGTGTCAATCATCTAATCTCCTACGCTCGTCATGATATTTGTTTCTGCTTTGTCTTCTAGAACATTGTGCACTTCCAAATATAAATCGGATTTTGAAAAGGTGGTTTAAAAAGAATGATCTGACAATACGCCTTCAAGTGATTTGCAAGTAATGCGATGATTGTTTTCAAATGAAGAACAAAATTTGAGGTCACCAAAACGATTGAATAACTTTTCAACCAGTGCTTGCTTGCAATGCAAGCAAGTCTATTAGATCATATACAGATATAAACTATGAAATAATCTAGGATGCGCATTTTTGTTTTTGTGTGGTGATCCCTGGAAGATACTGTCAGTGAAAATAAGGATTAAACAACAAATTCACCATTGTTGGAATCTTTGTTCTTCATATTATTCAAATCAGCCAAATGAAGTTGTTAAGGCTACTAACTTGTTCTATTGCACAAAAAATGTCTTTTTTGATGGCTATTAATATTGTTCAAGATGCGAAAAAGGTTTGTGACATTCCCAAACTTGGATTTTGCAGTGATTATTTGATTGATTTTCATGTTAGAATCGCATGCGTCATATACATTAAAAATATCTCACAGATATTTCACTCTGTATGGACGTTTTCTGTAGACTTTGATGTATCTTGTGAATTACAAGAAGTATTTTGGATTGATATTCAAATTCAATTTATTAAGAATCATCTCTTGAGATTTTCACTCTATTAAGTTTCCTTATTCTGGTAGACATACAAGACTGGCAAAGTTTGAGATATTTTGAAAGTTGTTTGATGTAGTTTGTTCCTCATGGAAGTACAAGTTATTTAGATGTTCAACTGATAGTGCTACAAATATGAGTAGAAATTTACATGGAGTTGTCACGTATATTTATGAGGTGGTTAGATCATATTTCATTCGTGTCTGGTGTTTGTTGCATCAGATAGAAATTGTGATGCAGAAGATTCAAAAAACATTGATTGTGGATTTTACTCTTATAAAATTCACAACTTACTCATTTGATCTTAATGAATTTTTTTTACGACATTAAAAGATTTGATTGATGAAATGCAAGCCATTTGTCCAAATTTATCTGCTACTCATTAGGCATCAATGTCCTAGGTATCACGTTTTTTGGTCAAAAGAAAATTTGAAATCATGACCTATTTTGTCTAGAGTGATACTTGTCAACGGGCTCGTTACATGGCCTCATTGTCTTGGTGGATTTTGATTGCAGTTGTAAGTGAGCTTTCATTCCATATGAGTGAATGTGTGGAAGGTTTACCAGGTAGAAGAACCACTTTGTAACAACAAAAGTCAAATTTCCAACATTTGCTAGCTATCTTACAACACTTTGCATGTGTAGAGCGAGTTGGTATTGAGTTAAACTCGTTCCTAGCGTACAACATCAATATCTTGACAGAAAGCATGTTAGTCATGCAAATTTGATTAGATTAATTGAAGATCAAGTTTGTTAACTACCCAATCATTGGCAGAGCTTGACATAGAGTCAAAAATTAAATATTGCATTTAGTTCACAACCTGTTTTGGGAAGCACTTTGCAATCTAAATATGGTGGAAGTGACACATGATGAGTTCAATCAGGCCAATTTTAGTATTTTGACTCCTTGCTTATCTCATGAACTTGTAGCTTTAATTACATGAGAAGTTGTTCAAACAGCTCTAAAATATCAAGTTCGTCTCAAACTTTCTTGGTAATAAAAATTCATACATAAAATAGTCAAAGAATGCAAACTACATTTGGTTTTTATGAACCTAGAACGTCGACTTCGTAATGCTTCAAATTGGTTGACTAAACAACTTGATTTTAATGAAGCTCGGAGATATAAAGAATAGATTTCTTCAACTCTTGGAGTTTTTTGCGGTATTAGCTTACTCATTTTCAAACAGTGCAATGGTGAAAAGTGATTTTTCAGTGCTGAAATGGGAGAAGTATATTCATAGCTCAAAATTAATACTTATCTTTGTTAGATTTATGTTGGTAAATATTGTATTTATGAATCACTAAAATGTCCATTTTTGAGATTTACATGTAAATCAACATATTTGTCATCTTCAAAAATTGAAAATAATGATTATTTTCTAATTATCTTATGAATTAATATCCACATTAAAAAAAATATTTCAAGTTGATTGTATCGTTGATCAATAATAGAAATTTTTAACAAAGAAATATTGTGACGTGGCTATTTTTAGATAGGAAATATAGTAGTTTTTTTCAATAGAGAGTTTTGATTTGATAGATTAAATACCTCATAACTTTCTCAATTCGTAACCAATCGACTTTTTATAGATAGAACTTGGCATGGTCGTTCTAACGAGCCCAAAAACTCTTGAAACGGATAAGTAATCATCGAGTTATGAGTGTCGAAAGTGGCTGGTACGAATAGATGAAGGCGAGAAGGGACTTAGGCTCAAGGTTCTTTGGACTTCGGCTCAAGTATATTCGGACTTCGGCTCAAGTATCTTCGGACTTCGACTCAATGCTCTTTGGAGTTCGGATGAAGGGTCTTCGGACTTTGGCTCAAGGTTCTTCGGAGTTCAGATGAAGGGAGTTTGAACTTCGGGCGAAGAGAATTTAGATGTCAGACTTGGAGGGACTTGAGAGAGTATGATTCCTAGACATCACCAAGGATCAAGTTACCCCGATCAAGGTGAAGAGACAGGTTTATAGGTGAAAGTATTTTTAGGTGAGATAAGATGGGTTTCCAGTGTTTTATTCGTGGAAATACTCTTTGACCTTGGAGAAAGGCTAGTGGTGCTTTGACTTTGGACATTCGGAGATGCTTGGGACTTTTGTTCTACTATATAATTCAGTGTTTGAGAGATCAGAGAGGGGGTGGCATCATGAGATTACAAGCTTAGAGCTCAAGACGTAGTGTCTGTTTTCTTTTCGTCATGGCTGATGAGACGCAAGTTAGTGATACTTTCCTCGTGTGATGCATGTAGATTTCTAGCAGCCAGCTTCCCTTGTGTACTTCTGAGAAATCTTAAACTTTCCTTGCAGGGTAGTTGTGAGACGTAGTCTAGAAGGCTGAGAGTAGATATTTGCAATTCTTGAGTAATGTTGCTCTTCCGATAACGGAAATATATTGCATCACATCTACGTCTGAATGTAACGTGGTTTTTTTAGTATTTTCTTTACTTAGTGGGACCTTCCAGTGTATCCGGTTACAATAACAGTGTATTTTTCATCACATAAGAGTGTTATTGGAGTAATCCTTTATAACAAGTTCGGACAAATATGATATAATGTTTACATTGATATATTTTTTAAACATATATATCCTGGAATAAAATTTCATACATGTCTCATTTTTTGAATGGATGATACGAAATTATTTTTTTCTAAATATCACAATTTTTAACTTGTAAATTAGAACTAACGTATTTATAAATAAATTAAAATATTCATTTATTATACATCATGATAATTGACGTACAAATTATTAGTATTTTCAAATATAAAATAAAATTCTCTAAATAATTTTCTTGTAAATTCAGATATATCAATTACATCATATTGAAATATATTTCATCACGTTTTAATCAAATTATGTAAGATAAATCAAGGAAAATATTTGCATATCATTAATTAATGTCATAAACTATAGAAAGATTGAATTTTGATATTTGTACTGAAGTCAATATATCATATATATTCAAGTTGTCGATAAAACATCAATATGATCTTATTGTTATATTCTCGATATTAATCCTTCATTTCTTATTTTATTTTTTTCATTCTCAATTATTCTTAAGTAATGCTGCTAAACTTTGGTATTAGGTAAAACATGTTATTATAGTTTTTATATAAATGAACTAAAATATCCAACCTCAAAACGAAATTTGCCAAAGATGAAACGGTATATTGAGAATCAACTCAAGATGCCGAGAAGGAAGTCAAGAAGTAGAGTCAACCTGAAACTCAAAGATTTACTCCAAAGTAAACATTTCTATTCATTGAAATTTTAACATTTATAAAATAACAACAAAATATAAATTATATTTTCATTTTTACACTAAAAAAATATTTAGTTATGTTGTTACATGGGATAACATCTTTTTAAATATTGTAGTGGTGAAGAAAATTGAAATCTAATAAGTAAACAGCGTTGGAGTGTTGTGGTTTAACTCGGGTTTCGGGTTAACCCCTCTAGTTAACAAAGCACAGTTACCTGCCAGGTTAGCTGTCAGCTATAAATACCACTTTGTTTCTCCCTCGCGAGTTCGTTAAATTCTCACTTTCGTTCGTGGACGTACCCCTGACGGGATGAACCAGCTAAAACTCTCTCGTGTAGGGTTTGTGATTTCTGTCTTTTTGTTTACATACTGATATAAATCCTCGGTATTTACCTCAACATGAATATGATAATGTTTTTATCAGGGGTAGATTGATAATTAGATAGAATATATTCACCAGTTTATCGAGTATTGCAACTGTACAGTATACTAGTGTGTCGAGTCACAATTGTTTTGACTGAAATGTACCAAAAAAAGAAAGGCTTGTAAGATCGTAGATGTGGACAAGTGCGAATAAACTGTCTCATCCACCGTGAGCTAATGTAGAAAAGCTTTGAGGAACGTAGGCATTCAGAGAATGAATTTCTGTTCGTACTCAAAACTGACCAAACCTGTACACATATTCTACAACCCGTATAGTACTAAATAGTGCGTACTTCTGGCTCTCATGAGTACGGAATCTCTCTATACATACATCGAATCGGGTAGGCTACGAGATCCCGTACGTCTAATTCCGCATTCCGAATTTGTTCGTCTTCACGTGAGAGCATGATGCGTATAATATAGACGTACAGTACATATCAATATATCCTCCTACGTACGTACGCTCCCGAGGGAATCCTGGACGAGGACGGGCGGTATGACTTTCGTGTCGGAGGAGGCGGGAGCTGCGGGGGGTTCTAAGAGGGGTTTCAGAGGAGACAAGGGTTGATCCTTGACAGCCAACTGCTTGTAGGAGTAGAAGTGTGCAGCCAGAAGATAAACGAGGAAATTGATGGCTTCCATGATAGCGATGAGCCAGTAGAACTTGGTCAGGCCTCCAGTATTGAATTCGCTCGTGAGCCAGCTCTGGCCGGGTCCATTGCCGGTGTACTTCTTGACAGAGTTCACTGTGCCAGTGGAGATGAACCTGCCCAGTGCCTGACCCCCGAATGTCAGGGCCATGGCCAGGCTCACCATGTTCTCAGGGCCTTCCTGGTAGAAAAGCTCCAGCTGCGCAGTTCCCAGCAGCGGGTTGCAGATGCCGCTAATGAGCAGCTGAGGGAGGAGCCAGTAAGCGCTCATGGGAATTCGGCCTTGCTTCACATCGAGGGCCGTCAGCTCGTGAGCTTTTATCGTGTGCACCCTCCTGATCTCGACCAGGGCTGACACCACCATGACTAAGGTCGCCAGGAACAGAGCCATGCCGATTCTTACAAAAGGCGATAGACCTCGTGGATGACCCGTGTATTTCTTAAAAAACTTCACCAGGAAGGTCTCATAGATGAAGATGAAGGCCAGAGCTCCGATCATGCTTGCACATGTGATCGTTGCCGGAGGGATTTTGAACCCTGTCCCCAGTCTTCTATCCATTCCGGATGCCTGCTGCACGTTGAATGTGAATTCCTGGGCCGCCATCAGGTACAGGAAACTACAGCATACCCAGATTGGGAATAGCTGAATCACTGTTTTCAACACTTCCACGTGCGTCACCGTACTCAGCTTCCAGCCATACCATTTGTCTTCCAGCTGCTGCTTATGCTCTACAGTAGGCAATCCGGAAGCATCACGACGGACGATTGCCGCCTTATCCAAAAACCTGTGCATCATCTCCAGATGTTAGCAAGTTCCAACATGTCTGAGAGATCCAATAGAGAGTTGAAGCTGAGCATGTCAAGCTCTAACTCAAATTGGGCACCCAAAAGAAGCGTCTGCACATTTAGGTGTCGGTTTAATTATTTAAATCAGTGACATTCATGACTTGCACTCCCCGACTTTTCCAGTATTCGCGTTCTGTTCAAAGTCTGAGTTACAACTGTGGGAAAAATAAAGCCTGTAGTTCAGATTCTGAGTCCTGAAGAGTGATTACTAGAATATCATCAGAATCAGGTAGACTCAGACTGCCCCTTACCTCAATCTGTTGGTGTGAGCTATTTTTCGAACTCGATCCGTTGTACTGGTTTCGTACAACTGGGAAGCATCTGCTGGCAGTGGCAAACGACGATTCCTTATGGCCGCAACGACCACCTGAGCCAAAGCTGTCAATGGGCTGCCGCCTGGCCGCTGATGTCTGCATCAATGGATGGCGCTCTGGTTAACGGAAACCATAATTTACACTTTTTGCAGCGTGAGGAATAGTGAGAAACAATGAAAACTCAGCCATTGACAACTCTCCACGACTGGACTGGACTACGCACAGATGCCAAGATTCCAAATTGTTTTCCTTCTTATATTGTCGTATTGGTTGTTGTTTTCAGGTCTTTTGTCGGGTCCGTTGACCGTGTTGGTCCACAATGACTTCATATTCTTCGTGACTGACTAAAGTTCACTAGCTCTGTGAACTTTCAGATCCGTGGAAGTAAACCACGAGAACCATGTGCAGCAGGAGGAGTTTATCAGTTGATCTTGATAGATGTTTTGTCAGTCGTCGCAATGTCTAGCTCATGAAGGACTCTTAAGATCAATTAAGAAAGAGATTTCGAGCGTTCACAAAAAAAATTGCTGCAAGTTTTTGATACCCGCTTGTCGACCAAGATATACAAGTCCAGTCAAATTGAGCTTCGTTATATTGCTGAAGATTTTATAACCATAGAATATATATACCTGAGAAAAGGAATGCCCGAGCAAAAGACGATGGCGCTGAAGAAGAAAAAGCCGGCCATGATACCATATCCTTGCTTGAAACCGACATCGGTCTGGATCCAGAAGAAGAGCGTGGAGGCCACAAAGAGACCGAAATTGTAAACGGCGTAGTAGATCGAGAAGAAGAGAGTTCCTTTCTCCTTCTCGACGGGATCAGTGTCGTCGAACTGCTGCTGGCCTAAGGACAGGACGTTGGGCTTGACCCCAGCTGTCCCCATGCATGTGATGAATAGCCCTGCCATGAACACACTCTGGATGTGTTGGCTGGCAGGTTTGCAAACCACCGCATCGCATCGAGGAGGCACCAACTCTGGAAGCGATACCGACAGAACCAGAGTTACCAAGCCCTGCATTGTCACTCCATCAGATCAGCTTGCCATTCTCTGGATTTTCAGCTGAGCATTATTTATCTAACATTATGGGGCAATCAATGAAGCAATTAGTTTCGCAATTAATCTAGAAGAGCAACGTACCGCAGCGTAGACAACACATGCTCCTATGATGACCCAAAATGGACCGAAGAAGGCATCTGCGAGGAACCCAAAGAAAATTGGAAGCAGCAGTGATGTTCCGGTGAGGTTGGAGGTCATGTTGGCAGCAGTGGCAAAGTCCAAGTGCAGGGTGTTGACAGTGTATTCCATGAGGTTTCCGGTAATCACCATCAGGACGACAGAGTTCCCGAAGGCCAGCACTGTCACATCATAAGCATATTGGCATATCGTTATGCTCGGAACCATCAAAGTTGGATGATTTTCAGGTATCCAGATACACAATAACTACGAAGCTCAGACATCGTTACATATGAGGAATAGCATTTGTACTGCATGATCCAACCTCTGGCGTGGTCAGCTGAGCGATTCTCAGACCATAGAGTGAAATTCTCGACGTTTCTATTGACTTTTATACCACAGAAACTGAAGCACTGCTCATCAATTTTTCAATATGATTATCAAAACTGAAGCCACTTAAGCGTGACTTCAGGGAAAGGCTGTTTCCTGAAGAAATCGGTCCATAAAATTTTTCATTTAACAGAAATTCTAAGCAAATGTTAGATAACAAAATACACTGTTATGAAGAAACTGTTACTAATCACAGACTTCTGACTTTCTCTCCAGTTCGTTACCATGACCAGTGTATACATCAAAATATCACACGGGATATCAGAACTTGAGAGGAGAGAGAAGCCAGACATGGTATCAATTCGGTTCTGGAGGGCTGCTGAAGCTCTCATCGTGAGACGTTTCGGAAACTGATGTTGTTCAGGCAAAGGCTCCACTGTCGCGTTCATGCAGAACGCTTTCAGAAGGAGGACCAGGAGTGGCACAGACAACTCTAGACCGTCCTGAATTGGTGGGATAGGTGCGAAATGTTACCGTAAACGAACGCAGCCGCTCTCCATGTCCCCGTCTTCGTCTTGTCCGATGGTGTTCCTCGTAGAGTGACCGATCCATCTCCGACAGCTCTATCCAACGGTAACTCATTACCACTCCTCTGATCTTCCAGACCCATGTCAGACACCGGATGCAAAACTACGCGTGTGATTTATAACACTGGCTTACGAAGATCAGGAAGCTTTGTCAAACGAACGCCATACAGGGTCGCCATTGTTTCCGACTGCATACGAGCATGAGACGCAAGCAATTTTCTATCAATTGTCCAGACCCGGCATATCTGAGCATTATCAAAGACCACTCTTCCGGAGGTACGGTACGGCTGGTTCTGCCACAGGTTTGCATCAGAACTCCACGCATTAGACTTTATGCTATACCAGGCCACACACAATTCAACGCAATGCAGTCGCCAGAGTGAAGATGACATAAACTGGTCTGTGTGGCACAAATGTATGCCGAGAGTCGTAGATCGATGGGCAGATGAAGATCGGGCTTCCGCAGGGGAGGATTTTCTTACTTGAAGTCCGCGCTTCAAGAGAAAAACCTCAGCACCTGGGGCGTTTGGTGATCCTTGATCTGCACCTTCCGTCTGCCATAATTGCCTTTCACGGAAAAGGCAACCTGCTGCATCACATACGCCGGTGGCAGATTCCACAGTTGTATTCAGCAGTAAAGGCGAAACTCAGACATTTCAGAACAGTTTGTACAGTCTAATAGCAGATGCTATCCTGCATGTCGAATCATATAACCAATCCAATATCACATGTCTAAAATGAGAATCTCCTTCTCTTTCTACATCATGGCTCGCAGATTAGATTAATACGTCAATAGAGGGAAGAAGAATTGTCTCATACAGAAAATAACTGTATTACATTTGAAGTCTATGAGAAACAAATTTGTTTATTAAAACGTGTACACCCAAATATTGAGATTTTTACGTTGATCTAAACTTCATCATGATACTTGGAAGACTTATAAAATCACACTTTGGTATTACAATATAAAATCACACTTTGGTATTACAATAAAGGATCCACATGCTCCATGCTTCCATCTAGTGACCAGATAGACTCTTTCGTTATCTAAATGTAAGTGGTAAGGTTGAAAAATTACGCAACTCTAGTGTGTATTGTTATGAATGAGAGAGAGAGAGATATATATATATATATATTCTCAGATTTGATTATACATTTAAAAATATCATTGATACCATGACTTGTCGTTAGATTATTGTTATATCATATCTATATAGATTATAAACATGATATTTTCTTTAAGGATATAAATCAAGAGTGAGACTGATATCAATTGTTATTCTCATATTTACAATATAAAGGTTAAATCAGTCTGCTGGGTGATAGGTTTCGTATCGTGCACTTGCATAATACTGGTGTCAACCACATATCATGCTTTCCATCAAAAATTTCTTTCAACATAAAAACCCTTTAACATCAAATTCACTAACAAAATGTCAAGATTTCATGCACAATATTCATAGTTGATTTTATAGTTAGAGTTTGATACATTTCTACTCATGCTTCTGTTTCACATTATCATGTACTTTAATATATATATACAGAAAATAACTAAAATATGAGTTACTTGTAAAGTCTTGCAAGTAGCATTCAGATCAATATGAATAGAAATCTTTACTCTAAATAAATAAAATCATCAAAATGAAATTCAGAATTGAAGGTTGATATATAAACTTTTGGTTGGTAACATGTAAATATATTATAACTCAACAACTATCTTGCAATGATACCTGCGGAGTATATACATCTCTACTCGAATGATCTAAGATTCCAAGTACATATACTTTCTCTCGATAGTACTGAAAAGCTAGATGATTCTACGATGTGATTAATGTTCATTTAAGTGGTCATGGAAATGTCATGCCATCAGTAAAAAGTGCATAGGTGTACATTCACATCTTAAATAATTTACAAAATGAGTTATGAGACTCTATGCACTCTGTCATATGCTCATAATAAAAGCTAATGGATGAACTATGCTTACAAATTATGTATGGCAATGAAGAATCTAGTGTATCCTCCAAGAGTTTCTTTAGGCTCCAATAAAATTGAATGAGGTTACAGTGACTTGATAATTACAGTGACCTAGATAGTTTGATGTTTTTAAAAAATCAATTAAGAAGTTTGAGCATTCGTATCTCCAATTTGGCTCATATTTTTAATTCTTCAAGTTGTAATCCTCCATAATTTCATTTGACACTCTTGTAGCCATCACATACCGTACACTTCTCATGTAATCTAGCATTATAGCGGGCTTGTCTTTTTCAAAATCAAAAAGGCATCTCTACCCGTGAAATGTGATCAATTTTTTCACCTCAAATATTTCATATCATATCTCAACTATGAGCTACATGAAATACATCAAACTAAAATGATGTAAAGAATAAGATCATTGAAAATTATCTTGATCTGGTTCCAAGCTTTGCCATGTTATTGTTGTTGAGCATTTTGGTTTTCTAAAGTAAACCCCAATTCAAAATAGAGTGCTCCAAACACTACCAAAGATTTTAACGTTCAAGAAAAGTATTTGACTTCCAATTTCATAATTTGCAGTTTGCAGCACCATTGAACTTTCTATCATTCTGCCGATACCCGATTTTCCCATTTTCCAATTTCATATGTACAAAATGTGTTCCTGGAGACCGAACGGTAGTAGACATTTGTCTTTCTGGCTAGAAAATAACTTGTCGACATTCACGAACTCTACCTACTTTTTTTACAGATCTTTACCAGCTTGAGTACACATACTGATGACCAATTGAAATGACAAATCATGGCTTAACCAAGAGATTATAATTTAAGATCTCGAAGAGGATCACATTGACATATAAAACTGGAAGAACCAACAGATTAGAGTCTAATATAATATTTTATATATCTATATATTATTGTGGTAAACTGTGCTCAGAGAAAGATAACTAGGAAGCCAGTAGTAGGTTGGAGATAACAAGACATGAATGGTAAAGAAGATGATAGAGGAAATAAATAAATACCAGATGCAACCTACATTAGGATCAGCTCCAGTACAATAATCATGACCAGCCATGAAACGCCGGAATGGTGCTGTGGTTCACGAAATTATGCTCGCATGAACCTCGTCGATCTACAGAAAACAGGGGATTCTCAGGATTTTTTCCCCAAATTCAGACTGGATGTGGAACGATCGGGTCCAACCGAAGCTCACTTCCATGCACATCGCACCTCAGCCCTGCGGCCGAGAAGATGTCGGACTACATACAGTTTGTCACGACACCAGGCAAAGCAATATAACGCTTGTTGTTGTTGTTGTATTTCCAACTCCCACCTTCTGGGGCATGTATCTTCAATCACGGTTAGGCATGCAGAACAAGAGAAAGAGAAAGAGCATGACCTTGTAACAAGGTCCACAAACTCTTTCCAGTCGTATCAATGGAGCCGTCTTCCACTTCCACTAACGAGGACTTACAGTCTGACAAATAACGGTACCAATAAGTATCATCATCATATCCATGATTTACTCTTGACACTCTGTTATAATCTTAACGCAATTGCCGACCCATATTAGTAATGTCCATCTCATCTACCAAATAATATCAGACGGTCACTTATTTGTTGGTCTCTGCAAATTTTAAAGCGTTCCCCAAATTCCGCTTTGCTCTCCACAATCATACTCTGTAAGAGGAGCATAGTAGCTGAGAGTGTCGAGCTTCATATGCCGCTTTACACGACATTCTCAGGCTGGTATCAAGCAATAGAAGGTGTACGTCATCGAGCCCATATATCTTACTATCTCATGTCCATTATAAAAAACTAATGGAGCCCCTTTCTTTTTCAGTCTTCTTTTCCAGACGCATTAAATATCAGACCAAACTTTATTGCGGAGGTTGGGCAGCAAAGAATCCATGACCATTCCAGTCAATCTATTCGAGAAGGTATTCGAGTGACACTATTCATGTGTAGCATGAATAGTTTCACTCAAATTCCACCCTTGCCACCTTTCGGCGATGCATGCCTGCTCTGAAACGTATACATACAGTGATCATGACCTCCTTCGGTCATTGGCTTCGAGATCCTATCCTCGCATCAGTACTATATTTTTTTTTTCACGGATGCTGGCAAACATCTGAAGGATCTGAGGATTTCCGTGGATGTTTCCTCGATGCCACCAAGATCGAATGGTCTCTAAAGAAGACACAAACTTTTTTCTGAAGCGTTATGAATAATGGATAATGGCAAGTTTAGGTTGCCATTTTTTAATGGCAACACAGTTGTAATGGTCTTCTGCTGGTCTTCTGCTGTTCCAAATTGAAGGTCGATCTTGGACCTGCTGCAGGAGCAGATCCAGGAGAGAGTAACGGACTTGACTAGCACACTGACTCATAAGAACTGTAGTGTGCAGGTATTCCAAATTGAGACTTTTTACTAGCCCACTGACTCGTAAGAACTGTAGTGTTCAGGTATTCCAAATTGAGACTTTTTTACTGATACTACTTCATGAGTATGTAAAACAATCACACAAATCTGAGGATTGCACATACGATGGCGGCGTTCACAAATTCATCGAAAAGAGATAAAAACTTTGTACACTCTTCCGAGGCTAGCGAATATATATTCTATCAGATGGAAGTTTTCGATGGCATCAAACTTCACATGATCGTGATTTCGGAATTGCAAACAGAGATGGCATTGTTTTACTGTGCCTCACCATATTCTCCAATCATTTGTCGATGATGAATCTAGTAACAAGAATCTGAGATTGTCTTGAATGTCTGATTAGATTAGTATCTAGAATACTGATTAGTTTTAAGAGATTGAGGTACGAGCTGAAACCGTAGAGATAACAGTGTATACACCAGTCTCAGAAGTATTCATCTCACGGATGCCACATTGGTGGAGTGGGGCTGCCGGTGGTCCCAGTCATCACGCTATGTCTCGTGACACAATCCGAGATATTTCGCAAAATCCTCGGGCTTTTCTTTGAGAAGTGGGACCAAATTTGCGCAAGAGTAGATTACGGAAGACTTTCGAAAAGAACCGATGACAGAAAGCAAAAGTATCTCCCGTGTGATCCATGGCCTTTTTTACTTCAAGCTGGTAAAGTATATAAAATGTGCAGATCCAGCCAAATCTGTTTTGGTGTTATGTTCACCGAGTGGAGAGCTTTAGGAACAAGCTTTTTAACTTACGTGTCTCTCTGAGACTCCAAGCCTGAGACAAGCCTGTTACTGAGCACAGATCATCTTCCCAGAAATACTCCAAATAGACCAGAGAATCGAAGGATCGAAAACGAACGTATTTAACCACCATGTGACCGAAAATGTTTTGAAGACAATTTTGGTCACTTTGATCCGACCTCTTATCAACAATATCTGGAATTTAGAATTCATCCCTGCAATGTCGTGTTCGGATAACTTACCAGTACATTAAAGCCTCTTAGCTTTCACAGAAGCAGCTATTGATTGAAGACACGTGAACGGTACAACGGGGCACGGCAGCTCCCAGGCTGTCTGTAAGGATCATTGCTTGATCAATTGCATGGTTTATAGAAGCAACTTTCAATGACCACAGTTGTGCACATGCAAAGTAACTCCGAGAGTGTTCCAATGTTGTTCCGTCGGTGTTTATTCATGTACCCTAGAGGATGCTGGTACTCTATAGCATCCTCTCGTGCATCGAAAAAGTCTGGATCCACATCCAGACTTTCGACTCCCTAAACACCTAATCCACCCTATATTTCACAAAACAGTATTGGACCTTAAATGTACCAGAGTAGTTTGAAAATATGAGAACCACACGATAAAGCTTTTACTATGTATGTTTCTTACGGCGGCCTGACTCTTATCATACTATCCAGATATTATGAGTTTTAACCTACCATCATACCAGAAGTTCTCATAGTTAAGAAACATTGTTAGTACTAGATTCTCAGGGAGTTTGTCCCCATTTGCAGGGTTTTCCATAGTGGCAGTACTTTCTCTGGAACCGTATTGGAAGGCCAAATATTTCTACATCACATGACGGTGAGAATAGTAGGAGTCCAAATTTGTTCTTCAGATCACAACTCGAAAAAACGCAGACTTCCGCGACCTTTTGACCACCGGTTCTTTCTTCCGTCCTCTTTGAATCTGAGTTAAAAACTTAACAGAGAGCACCGTCCATTACAAGGAATCTCAGTTCTTTCTCTACCTTACCACATGTTCACATAGAAAGTCCGCAAATGAATAACAAAAACAATGCGATCATGACAGAAGTGGCAGGAGTAACCTAAGCTACGCTAATTTTTTTAATTACGCATTTGTCAGTAGTAGTACAAAAGGAAGTTTATATGCCCAACATGCAAGCATAACTAGATATTCAACTAGGAAACCAAACTTTCAACAGAACAGAAGAGATGTTATGACAGTCAGGTGAAATTTGTCTGAGAATGATCAAGATTTGTCTGCTCGACCAAACAAAACTGACGCATTGTAATATTCTCATAAGAGGCCAAAATTTTTCTGATCAACAACGCCAGGTCTCAATTGCAAGTCAACACAATCGAATGTGCTCATTTTTATAAGTAGAATCATGGTTCATCTGCATCATTACAAGCAGAGACTAAACACTGTCATTCAGCATACCAGACTTAGGAAGACTGTGAAGCACGTGATACATTTCAAACACTCAGGCGATACATCTGTATTACCTGCCAAGGGGTTCAATCAGAGACAAATGATCCGATGAGAGTGAGGACATCTAGAACATCAGAGACATATTCTACCTGAGGCATATACTGACAACTTTGTAACAACCTAAGTTGTTTCTAAAGAAGTTCACATCATCATTTTTTTCAGCTGTATCTGACCCAGTAAAATCCGTTTCTGACCTCTTCACGATATAGCTACACATTCTGCACACCTTGTGCACGTCACACATCGTTGTTCTCAATTTCTGCTTAAACGGATACTGAAGTTTCTTCGCTCAGATCGTACGTATTTTTTGCAAGTAAGATTTCAATCACAGACGAAAATGTCTTTCGAAATCAAGCCTGTCCTAGAGTTGACGCGTCAAACGGGAGGCAAGGAAGGAGTAGAAACCTCCATGTCTCTCATAGAAATCATTCTAACTTATGAGCAGAAGAGTATGACAGGAGAGTGGAGTTTTTTCTTGATTGAAAACAATCAAGTGAAATATGCATGAGTTTCTCTTAGATTGTAACTCTCAGATTCAACTCAAATCTCAGATCTTTTCTTCATGTCATTCAGATCTGCATGCAGCCTTGAAACTAGCAGCAAGAACAAAGTCATAGTAAGCCGAAAACAAGAAGAAACATGGATGTAACATGCACGTGTGTATGTTCTGTGATTCTACGTCGAGTATGAGCTAAAAGAGAAATATTAATGTGTGTGCATGCAAATAGAATCTTCCCTGCAAGTATCCATTTCATGCACAGACCATGCTCCAGTTCATGGTCAGTGTATGAATCAGTATCAGGAGGGTGTCCAACACGACCTAAAGATCTTGACGCCCTGCAGCTTACGTAACTCTGAAAAGTAAGAATATGTGCAAACTACTTCAGATTTGGTTTCATTTTTTAAGCCTATCTGATCATAAAACAACATGCACCATATCATGTGTGGCTCATAACATGCACTATAGAAGTCAGTGTATTAATGTTTCTCATCCCCAAATGCACTTGGCTCATTGCTGAACAGTAACTTGCAAATTAAGCAGAGATTTTCAGAAGAAAACAAAAAGCAGTGTCATTGCAATATAAGTAAAATTATCACACAGGAGAATCGGACTAATGACTAGCCACTGAAGTAGTACATTCTACTCCAGCTTTGAAATTTTATATTGAGGGGTTTGCTGTTCACACGTTTCGTAACATTCACATATTACAGACTTTTAGCATATCTTGGAGACACATTCAGCTTCATTGCTTCAGGAGCTCACTATCATCCATTTTCTGACGGAGATGATTTTGACAGAGAACAATTCCTCACTAACCCGGAAAACTTACTGCATCGGAAAAAAATTAAGCTGTAAAAGCAGAAGAGAATCTCGTATACTCACATAGTCTCATTGGCATCCGAGAAACTCACCACCTCGCTTCTTGAATCTCAACAGCTCTTCTTGAGTCTACTATGACATTGAAATACATGGGCGCACCTTTCTCTCTTATTATAAAGGGAATCTCATATGCTCCATATATTAGAGTTTAGGGTAAAGCATACTCAACCATATATTGCATAGGTACTATTTCCCCGTGTTTTGCTTCATCCCTGGTAAACTTGCAAGTCATATACGGTTAACCAACCTTACAACTCAAGAGATTGACGGTGCAAAATATGAACATCAGAAGAGTGGACTCGTCTTCATTCGCATCTATACGTCAAGTTATCGCAACACATCATAAGGTGGTTGGCTGCAGGTGAATCTTCACTATTGGAAATGAAGCTGTCGAGGCTGAAGAGAAGCAATGGATCCTATCCCAGAGAAAAGTGTGTTAATCATGTTCTTCCAAGACATCTACAATCTGCTACCTCTCAATATCATGAAAGAAGATTCTTTTTCTCAGTAGAATGCAAGATATCCATACTCCCGAAATCAATCCACTATCAATTTTCCGTCCACAACAATGGCTTTACAGCCAAGTCATGTTTCATAGTCCTTCATCTACTACAGTTCCCGACAGTAACCAGATTCGTTCCTTGACAGTGCGTGTGGTTACTTCTGATTACTGCCACTTCTTCATTGTCATATCATACCTCCCTCTAATCTCATGATTAGTTCGTCTGTGATACAATTCTGAACTTACAATCGGGAGCTTCAGCAAAAGCAGGTACAATTTTGTGCTGTACTTTCAAATTTGCTCCACAGAGCAAGTGTATTTTGATGGTTGATATAGTATTCGATCATGGTGGCTTTAAGGATTATATGAAAATGTTTATAAGCGTGCTTCATAACTTACTCATAATCTTATACCGAAAGGCCATGGCTTTTCGGTATAAGGTTATTTTATAAGGTCAAAACTTTTCACATATATTAAATTTGCATCTACTATCAGCATAAATGGCTCTGGTCCATGTTGACCTTCTTTTTTTATGGACCAATGTAAAGTTTTTGAATGAAAGTATAGTACTTTAAAATCCAACTCTAGCAAATGCTTGAACTATGATGTAATTTGATCTTTAGAATACTCTATACTGGATCTACGCATTTATAGAATGTAAATTGAATTAAGGGTTCAACAAATGCAATCTTACTATTTTTCACAAGTTGAATATTAATGTCGAGATATCATCTTCAATTTTCGAATATAAAAATATTATAAAACTATATTACCTATGAAAAACTTTGTTCAAATGATATGATTATAATAATAGTTTTATAATCATTTTTTATATTGTTACGACAAAGAATACAAAAGGTAGAACTACAATTCATTGGACACCAAGATTCTTCGAACATTGGAGAAATGATTACGGAGGAGGGTGGTAACCTAGAAAACTATCCCTGTGACTAGGCATGGAGGAAGAGCGGAGGAAAAGTGACATGTGTCTGTGTGAGTGATGAGGATTCTTGGTCGTGTGAGAGGATCAAGGTAGTCGGTCGGGACTATGGCCACGTGGACGTATCGCATGACATCACGATCATGGGCGAGTTGTAACTTACCAGCTCTTGTGATCATTGCGTTGAAGACTGACAGTCACTTCTGACCTGAACCCTGTCAGTGACAGCCCTCCCACGTCAAGATACATCGATGGAGGGATCAAGTCCTCATGTTTTCCGTGAAGTGAGAATTTTATCCTATCGCATATGGGTTGACTTGAACACCAAACGATAGATTGGACGCTGGATTCTATCAGATCTTGTTTAGCCAAAAGAACTCTCGTTCATTCTCCAATATACAAATATTTTCTCCTGTAATATGATATGCTCATGACCCTATGTTCCGATACTTATGAATACTTGGACATGAAATTTGGTATACTACAATCTGCTTTCTCTAGAGAACAATTACTAATTATGAGACGGAAACTATTGATTTAAAAACATGTTATGGAGATGATACTGTAATAGATGGTCAGGGGTATATTTTCATTAAAATTTATTATAGCCATTTATTATATTTGAGTTAATTTCTTTTCATTTATGCTGTAGATTGTGGGTTATGTTCACTACAATTTTTCTATATAAACATAGTGCTGTACCATCATAAGAAAATGCTACTGAGTATCTGGTGAAGATAATCATCGGGTACTATTTCACTTGACATTGTAGCGAACTTTTCGCCTTTAGACTTTCTAACACATCAAACGTTGAAATTTAGAGTTCAAATCTAAGTATCTAAGTAACTAAAGTTTTCATCCGCGCATCATTTTCAACTCTTATATCATTTATTCACAGCGGTTATTAATGCATATGTATTGTACATGCTAGAATAAAGTAGCGAATAATATGCCACATACAAATTCGCCTGCAAGTTTGAGGAAATGGTAATTATTGCACTCTGCTGAAAATGACTTTACTATGTCCGTTGAAGTGGTGGAAGAGTTTTCAGCTACACTAGGCCTTTGTTAATGTTCAAAATATCCTGTTATGAAGGTTATTCCTGAATATGGCAATATTTCTCTCTCGCGATTCGGAACAGGTCACATCATTCCAGCAGGTCTTAGTTGCTTGGTTAGAAATTTGTAATTAAAATACGAATCGTTGTGTGCAAACGTGCCAGTTGTGTAAGAAGGTGAATAAGTTTGAGTAATTATTATCATGATTATTTTTTCCGCTCCATGATACCATAACAGCTTTTTAATTGTTTTGTCCGGAAGTAATGTTGTTGACACATTTGACATTTCAGTGTAAATTGTGTGATGGTTATGTTCACCACACTTAGTTGTAATTATAAATTTCAAGATGTGCGTGCAGATTGGGTTTATCGTCAAAAGTTAGCAGATATTTTTCTCCCGATGTGCATGCAAAATTTCCTTTGTCGTCAGATATTCAGATACTTTTCTCCCCATGTGGCTGTGAATGCCATCAGGACTCTTTCAACCTGGGAACAGCTCTGATGTTGAATTACTCAATCTTATTCCAGGATGAAATCGTAAATAAACAAAACCGAAGAAACTATCAGCAGAAAACAATCTGTTTTAGTTTGCTCCAACCAGACCATAACATCTCTCATCTCTTGCCCATAGTATGTTAAAAAAGCTTTTTGTGACTGGCAAATCAGCCTTCGCGTTACAACGTCGCGCACAGGAGCCCGTTTGATCCATTGGGCGCCCTCCTCACTAGACATCTACACTGCAGATTTCTGTGGTCGCTATCACATTCCAAAACTCAATGGAGGACCACTAATGGCTCCACTTCTAGACAACTTGCGTGCATTTTGCCAAGTTCCCAGTAAACTGCTCCAATACTCAGTACGAGCCTTCGATGGCACTACCTTGAGTTTACCACATGGTTATAACCAAACCAGAGAAATGAAAACATGTTGGGAAGATCAAAAAAGGGAACAAAATAAACTTGGGAACAGAAGCACCGGAGTGATTCTGATTAGACACCAAGCAGTCCCACTATACGGTCATTGCTACAGTAACTCCTTTGTTACATTCTGTTCTCAACTTTCTAAGTCATGGCCGAGAAGACTAATTCTTCTACCACGTCCACTAGAACAACCTACACAACGACCTCAGAGCAGACAGCCACCGGGAGCACGGCAGTCACAATCAGCTGGCTCTTACAATTACTTGCCACCTAGAGTGGGAAACTGGCCGGGGTCCTCAATACGAGGGGCCGAGACTCGTCGGGCACTGTTGAATGCCCCACCCGCGGCACCACCTCTGAAGGCACCGCGTTCTCCATCCGCAGCGCGCCCACGACCACGTCCGCGACCGCGAGCTCCGCTATTTCCATAGCTAAACTTTTCTCCCTCGGCGGGCTTGAGGAAATCGTTGATGCTCACAGGCTGCAGGACATTGAGAAGATCGTACATTAACCGTGAGTAAGAGGATATGATCCCATGACATTTACGCACTTTACAATGAAAGGAATCAAAGCTGCACTCAGTTGAGACAGACTTTTGCCACAAACTGCCATTTTAACGAGATATTAGACATCCCACACGGCGAAGCATTTCTTCCAGGAATATTCTTCGCCTCATGTCACATACCTTTTTCGATTTATCTTCCTTCTCTAGGGCTTCCTTTTCCTTCTTCTTCTTCTCCTTGTCGGCGCCCTAGATTCCAAACTCAAGATCAGGGACAAACGTAGACAGCAGAAACAATCCTCACATGACTACGTAGATCCAATCGAATTAACTTGATCTCAGGAACGATGTCAGAACCTGTTTGACAGTTTACCGATGCAATAACAGACTGTGATATCACATTCTACAAAACCATTCAACTCATAACGGAATACTTATACAAAGGCTGCCGCTTACCAATTTAATAAATACATCTTCTTCAGTTGACTTCTTGTCGACCATTTGCATGGTCTCAAAAGCCTTGTCAGCTTCTACTTTCCTTTCTTCCGCTTTGCTTGCGGCAAGGGCTTTGCGCTTCTCCTCAAGAATCTTCTCATACTCATCCAAAGTCATCTCCTGCAATCGACACCAGTTCTCAAATAAGACTCATACGTATCCAGACATTCAAATCACTGAAAGGGTTCCATAGCGAACATTTCTCCGAAACAGGAGAAGCACTCAGAACATGTGCTGATGCGTACAGAAGGAGCATTCACAAAGAGAAAACGACAAAAAAATTCACGGAGCAAGCTTGCGAATGCCCTTCGTCAACTTAGTCTAATCTGTATGAGCTAACAAAACAATCGAACGTCAGGACCTGTTAGTGCAGGACCAAAAAATCTTCCTTCCAACATAAACTCATTATACAGTGCTAACTCACATTGTCTTCCTCCTCCTCTTCTTTCTTCTCGCCATCCTCAGTGACTACGGCGTCAACATGGTTCTCGCCTTCGGCCTTCTTATCTTCGCCGGGAGTGACAACCTTCTCCTCCTCTTTCGCAGCAACCTCCACAGGTTCTCTGATAGATTCAACACGAAAAGCGATAGTTAGAAGAACACTCAACCTGTAAATACCAAAAATGCTTGAGAAATCTAGTGTATGCCTACAACCAATCGCTCGTACGCTAAAACTTAAAAGAAAATCCGCATCTGGTTCTGGACACTCACTGCATGACACCCTGATCACCATCAGCTCCCCAGTTTGCTCGACCAGAACCATCTCGCTTCATCTCATTGCTGCAACGCAAATTCAATTATGACTTTGTCCCAAAATCCAAAGTTGCTTATACCCTTGGAAGTGCACTCGACTGCAGTAAAGGTGTGCCAGTGACACGGATTTTTCCGAGGGCAAATAAAGACTGAAAACAATACGAACTCCCTTTTCTCCCACACTAACAAACATCTGTGTCTCACGTGAGGAAGGTGTCCAGCTCGAGGATGACGTACTTATACCAAGACTCTACAACATTCAGTAAGACAAGCCTCATTCTCATGATTGAAAAACGACTCCCTCAAAGCAGGCGAGTGTGCATACCCACGGCCAGATCCGCTGTGACGATCATGCTCGCGGCGTCCTCGACGACCCTCATCGTCTCCTCCATAGCCACGGTCACGACCTCCACGGCCACGGCCGCCGCCGCCTCTGCCCCGGCTACCTTCAGAAGACCAGTTTTCGCCGTCCTCTCCACGAGGTGCCCTCTCATTTGCACCACCGAAGCCTCCGCCTCCTCCTCCAGCAACATAACCGACGCGATTACCTCCCTGATGGCCATCGCTGTTCTCTCGGTTGTTGCCGCGGTCATTGTAGTTTCCGCGATCCCGGGAGAAGCCATCGCGGTTCTCGCGCTGAAACCCTCCATCGCGATCACCGCCATACCCACCGCGACCCCGGCCAGTTCCACGGCCTCCTCCACGTCCACGCCCACTTTCGTTGAGGGCTCTCTGCTCCTTCACTGTTTAAAGAAGGAGGAAAGTCAGTCCAATCCCATCAACCAGAGCACACATTTAAGATTCGATAAATCGTTTGTACTTCTTGTGAGTAGGGACTTGGAACAGAATCGCATGAAATTCTACGCAGCCTATACTAGTTATAAGTACCGAATGCAATCAAGAAGGGAATCATGGGGTCATGAGACGTCCTGCTAGAGGGCAGCGCAGGCACACTACTCATTAATCAATTAGTTCGGGTGATGGTGTTAAGATAGACGGACAGGAGGTCGGCTAAAAAAGTCTGGCAATTACAATACACTGGATGGAGCTTGTGAAGAGGATGAGTTCCGTGAGTAACATGTAGGGCTTGAGCCGGCTTTCTGGAGATCTGAACATTCCAAAGAATGTGGTGATCCCGCAAGGCTGAGTGCAGACCACGTGGTCTTAGACGGCCATCATAACAAAGGAAAAGAGGTCCTCAAGTCATCTATTTAAATACACGAACTCCCATCTGGAGCCAGAAAGAAAGCACGGGCTAACAGTTTACCCCGAACTCCGATCCCTGCTAACAGACTTAGCCAACTCCAGTCCACTATGGACATGGACAGAGCACAATACTGTAAAGGATGTCAGCGACAATGATGAGCCAATTCTCAGAACACGGTATTTCCGGCATCACTCGGTATCCAAGTGGCCAGCTACCTTGCCCTTCCATCCCCGTCCAATATCAGACAACGTGAAATGTGCAGGCCCTGGGAAAAATAGGCAAGACAGAACAAACGATGGAACACTTGTTCCGTCCGGGATGTGACAGACAACCTGTTCTCATCTGTCAGACGTAGAACTGCTTTACACCGAGCCAGACGAGGTGGTAAAATGCAGCCAAGACGCGTCAAGAAATGCTAGCTGAAGCATTGGAAAAATTCTCACCCGCTTCAGCTGGTGGAGTCGGCTTCGAAGGAAGCCGGGCTGTGGCCTGCGCTGCAGCAGGAGTCTGCTGCGATTTCTTGGTAGCGGGCTTCTCCGCAGGGGGAGGCTGAGTGGCTCTAGCAATGACAGCCGTGGGTTCTTCATTTTCATCGTCGCCCAAAAGGTCGAAATAGTTGGTCGACGACATGGCTTTGCCGCTGTCAAGCAATCCGCCTCCTCAGGCTCAAGCTTTCCCCTCGGTGGTGTCTCCTTTCACCTCCTCATCAGATTCCGCCCTGTTCCTTCTCCCGGCATTCTTTTCTTATCCTCCCTGCCATAAATCGCCTTACTCCTCACTACAACTCACACCACGCACACCAAAGAACACAGCTCCCCGCCTCTCCTCTCGCACAGCAAAATCTCTGTGCAAAAACTCCAATCCACGACTGGTACCGCTGCTCTGCTCGCTGCTGCTCGACCCTCTCTCTCTCGACTCCGCCGCTAGCTTCTGAAAGGAAATGAATCCACTGGAAAAGAACTAGTTACTCGGGGCAAAAACCTAAAAGGCCTGCCTGCCTCTCCCCTCCCTCCCTGCCTGCCCGCTCGCTCCCTCCCTCGCTCGCTCGGCTCCCTCGGCTCCCTGCCTGACTCCACCTCCCTCCGTCTCTTCCCTCCCCTCCCTCTCGCTTGTGTGGCTGGTAGATTGAGAAGGATAAATGGATGGATGGATGGCAGAGAATTCCGACGCAACCCAAGCCAAACCAGAGGCAACAACCGACAACTGAGTCGATCTCCCCTCCCCTCGCCTCCTGCGGCTCCAAGCTCACTCGCTGTGGTAGCCCCGGTCCTAGCAGCGCAAGTAGCGGGCAGAATAGCGGCGCTTCTGGAGCCCCCGGCTCGCTTCGGCCCCGCTGCTGAAGGAGATGCGCTGGTCGCGGCTGCGTCCGGAGGGCAAAGCTAAAGGACGGACGGACACAGCGGATCCCCGCTACAACCTGCGGCGAAATACGAAGGCGAGCACCGCGCTTCGGACTCGGTCTCTCGACGCTGATGGCCGCCCCGCGCTCTCTATCTCCCCTAAACCCTTACTACCACGCTCTGTCCGCGCCCTCGCCGCCCGATTCCCTCCATCTGACGGCTTCCAGCTCTCTAGACTTGACCTAAATGCCCCGCGCTCTTTCGACATTGAATGCGTTCTAGGGTCTTCCGAGCCATGGCTGGGCCGCTCCGGCTTCCAGCCAAATCCCCAACCGAGCCGAACCCAACCCAACCCAACCCAACCAAACCAAACCAAACCAAACTAAAGTAAACCAGCGCGCAGCGCAGCCCCAGTTACCAACACCTCCGCGCCCGCCCGGTCAAATCCACCGAACTATGTGCAGTAAGTCCACAACCTTGACTATTTTAGCAGGGGCCGGTTTAGGGTTGTTGGAGCCCTAAACCTCGTGCGCCACTCGCGCGAGAAGCTGCGAGGGCTTCGGCCCGAGGGCTCGCGGGACCGGCCACGGAAGCCGCTAGGATAGCTGGACTGCCGTGGCGCCATTGGCCGTTGTTTATCATTGTTCGTTCCAAGTTTAGGGTTCCAAGTGTCTCTGTAGTCGCGGACAGCCTCGCGAGTGCCACCTCACGGACTGTGCATTATGGGATGCGGGATTTCTCCTCGCCATGTCAAATCTCGAGCTGGCTGATTCCGGCCTCCGACTTGCCGCTGGCCGATGGTTCTGGGCGTTCGTGATTTTCCATAGAGCGACCGATTTGCCAATCAGGTGGTGCGCATGAAGTTAGCCCAAGCCGGTGACGGGAGTGAAGAGATTTGGTTGGATGCCCCCCCTCGTGTTAAAAGGTGGGCACTTGCATAAAGCTTGGTCGACGAAGAGGCCAACCGAACTCGGATAATGTTCGTGAGAGCTGCTGGGTGATGTGACCAATGGCTCTCTGACAGGTCTCCCTCATCGAATTGTGCCTCACTATTCAACTCATCTGCCTCAATCGCCATCGTAATGGTCAGAAAATCATACCAAATGAGCAAAGTACCACTTGACCACTGCAGGCCAGCTTTAACTACCACTTTGACCCAGGGTGCTTGCTTGCTTGCATTTTCCATAAGTGCATGGTACTGTAGATTTTTTCTGCAGATTCGAGTGAAGTTCAAGAGCTTAGAGAGTTGCCCGGCTCCTTCCAGTTCCTCGATCATACACCGTGAGCCGAACGTTTCTTTCTAATCATGGGCCAGACTTCTTCTATGGCCGACATTGACTAGGGCTGCTAAGCATACAGCAAATAATTCACCTCTGCGTGGAGACGAATGGGGTTATACTCGCTATTCATCCTACAGCCACTTCTCATGTTCTCAATCACGAGCGTTGTGGGCGCAAATGGATGTGCGCAAGGCTATCGTGTTCCCTTCAGCATAAATTGGAACTAACCATAGCACGCAGCTCACAATTGCCACAACAGTCATTGATCATCTGCCAGAACAAGTTTCAACAAACCCAGGCATAAGTCAACAGTTCACAATACAGAATCCATAACCCGACTATTCTGAGCAGTCGTAGCTCTGGATCTTTCTCTAAACCCTAACTTCAACAAAATCATTTGTACAGAACTTGTATTGGGCCCGAGTACATGACGCTACGGACATAGCGATAGTGTGAGCGGGATTCGCTGCCTTAGGGGGATCTGAAACGTAAACATTGAGATTTATTAGACAACTTACTTGATATCTAAAATCTTTCGCTGTAAATGTCTAGATAGACTAACGAGTTTTTTATATTTAAAGGATAAGTGAGTTGACTGTAATTTGGTCTACATTTAAAATCTTTCGATTAATTTCAACACCACTTGAAAACGTTTCTAGTGGAAACAATTGTCTTTATTCGCACTATATCACAAACTAATATGCAGACTTTCTGTACAGTGATCATAGGATTCAAACTCACTATAAGGATATTATATAGGCAAGAGAGGTCATTATCATCAGATTTTATTTTTTTAATAAGCAACAAAATCTAGACATCTAGCTTGAGAGGATTTAGCGAGTTGTCACAACAACAAAAAAAACGCTGTAGCACGAGGGTGATATGCATGTAATTTTGCACCCTAATCCTCGTAACAAATTCTTAACATTGTTTAACAATTTAATATGCATAGCATTGTGTAAAATTAATACTCACAATATCAACCCTAAAATCACCACATGAAGAAAAACTCTCAACATTGAAATGAAATACTGTGTTATTCTTTTCTCAAAATTGGGTATTGTACGTTATCTCCAAGTATTTTGATACAGAATATCCTGAAAAGTAATACATATATTCTCTTGACTTTTTTTCACTTTGATATCAATTTAATTAGCCAACGTCTTTAATTCATCATCATCCCTTACATTTGTACAATCATCGCTACTTAATTGTCATCATCTCATACACAGGTATTTGTTCTACGGCATCGACACAGACAGTCTAAAATTGCCACCCAAAAATCTTGATCACGATTGACATCTAATGAATACATATAGTTGTTCCAACTAAATCTTCTGCAGTATTCTGTTTCCTTACTTGTCTGCTCAACCCATATATAATTTGATGAAATGAACACATACATTTAAATGTCTCACTTAAATCATTCTTTGAAATCTTCTATAGTGTTGCGTCCACTTAATGATGGAGCTACAATTGAAAAATGAATTAGTAATTAGTCATGTTTTGCTAACTATAAGTTTACAATTCACGAATAAAGACCCAATTTCACTAAATTTTGTCGAATATACCTTCGCGTCTTCTCTTCACTATCCAAGAGCTCTTAAGTTCCCTCGAAATTTGTCTTCGTTGTCCATTTTTTTACGATTTGCTTGGCCAAGCGAATACCAAACGTAAAGTAATCTGAACCGTTATATCATCCCTTAAAGGAATTTCATTTTCCCAATCTTTTCGAATGAATTGGATCGTAGAATCCAGATACCTGTATATCATGAAATGTGTTAAATACCGAGATGATGGGACAATATTTGCCTTCTCCATGGTTTGCAAAGTGTAACGAACTTGAGAGATAGAAATGCAAGATACTATGTCATCTAGATAACATACATTATATCAGAATACTTTCTTCCATTTTTTCTAATATGAATTTTGGAAGAAACATTCACAATTAATTTAGTCTGATACGTTTGCGAGTATATCATTCGAAAATCTCGATGAAGAAAATATTTTATTTCACTTTGTCAGTGAGAGTATTCGTGATCTTGCTAAGCCTTCATCTTCACTTTCTGACGTGTAATGATGGTACAAAGTGAAGACTGCGTAGTCATTTCGTTGCGATGGAAATTAAGTAATCTGACGACTTTTATTTTATTGACACAGCTTGGGTTTATAAGGAGGTCAACCTAAATTGTAATAATGATCCATATATACTTTAAAAGTCAATTAAATGAAGATATTTTAAAGTTTCAATATAAACATCGTGATTTAATCATAAAACTATAAAGATAGCTCGATATGTTGAGATACGTATAAAGAAATGGTAGATTTCTAATTTAAAAATACGTCTTGATATTTTTAAAGTTAACTTTCAACATCACAGGTGAACCAAACCACGTTCAAGACAAGAAATCTTTTTACATTACTCATGAGAAACAGAATCCGATCCCAATGGCAATTGAATAGAATTTTTCGATATACATACTACGAATATAGTCCATACTAGATTTACACAGGATTAAAGCACTATAATTACTTAAAAATGTAAAATTCCAGTATTTTGAGAATAAATTTTTTAAATGAGTTTCCTCACACATGACGAAAAAATGATTTGATTTTCTGAAACAGTTGATTGTTTATCATCTTCAGATTTAATCCTAATTCATTCGAAAAGCCCGAAATCAAGATTCTAAATATAATGTATCCAAAAATTTCCCATATCTATTATTATTTGTAACCATGGTTATACCAAACTTGAAAAAACACAATTTACAAGATTTGAGAGGATAAATATATGTAGAATATGTATATGTATATGTATATATAATCTTATATATATAAGGCTTTTATAAATAAGACATCTATGCATGGAATAACAATTTAAAATTTGGACATTGTTCAGCACGTTATCAATATTTGATGCTTTAATAAAATAAATTTCAGAGAGTAATTTGATATTTGACCTTGAAGAGTTAGTTTACAGAAAAATAATAATTTATCTAGAGATTTTTGTGTAGAATTTCATGCTATGAAGTAAATGTTAACACACTTTTATTAAGAAGAGATTTATTTTCCATTGATGGATTATTTACCAAATGGTGAAATCTATCTGCAATTGAAGCAAATATGAATCATTCCTTAACGCTTGGAATTTTCAGTTATTTATACATTATGTTCTACAATATCATTATTGAAAAATTTTAACCTTAATGACAAGTTTGTTTAAAATTATCATCAAAATTTAACAAAGTTATTCATGTTTTAAATAATTATGACTTGAAACACACTGTTAATATGGAATGAAATGTTATGGAGCATTTGAAACATTTAAAATTATAACTCAGCAATTAGATTAAAACTAAATACTTACGGTCGCTGATATTTTTTGTAGTTAATACTCCTTCAGGTTTAAACAACGATTTATTTGATATCGAAAACTTGTTGTAAAAAATGGACATACAAATTCTTAAATTTTATAAGCATATGTAGATAGATTTTCAACAGTAAAATTATATTCACATGAGATCGAAAAAAATTAGGTACGTGCGAAAATGATTTGAAGCTTTGGTCAGGTCGTTTTCTATATGCACACATTACGCTTGTTCATAGGGACTTAACTCAAAGTAAAGTTCAGAAACCGTTGCTCGTAAAGTTAAAACCATTTGGAGATAAACATCAGGCTAGTGACAGCTTTCTTCTTAATACTCCTTGGAACCAGTCCGGACCTTCATAGACTTGATCTTAAAAGACAATGCTCAACGATTAAAATCCTTACCATTACTCTCCACCATCATCGGATGATTACGTTTGGGACTGAGTAAGTTATCGCTTCAAAGTTTGACTATAACCTCATAGTGACTACATGTAGCATTCTTTGGTATGAATGAACATAATTTTCAAGACCTACAATCAAGCTATAGACGTGTATTGTTAATTGCTTTGTGATAGTTATTTATTGTGTCGAAATGATGAAGACTTTTCATTTCATGTTATTGATTTTTGTATGGATAAAATTCGTCTTAAACCTTGCTTCAAAATTTGTGATGCGGTTCAAATTGAGAACTTGTAGATCTCCCCCAAGCGCAGATCACTGGGCATTACTCTCCACACCGCAAGTGGAAACACCAGTCCAGTAACATCGTGCCATTACATATATTTTACGATGCCGCTGGCCTTAATCAGGAGTTGATCAAACGAAATGGTATTCTTTGTTCGTTCATACACGTATCACGTGTATGAACGAACATTGTCTCTCATAACATATTCATTGTCCCTCTTTTTTCCAAATATATTGTTCAATTCATTTTTTTAATCAAATTTTCAAGTAAAATTTCTATAAGTTACTATTCCAATAGGCATATTTACCATCTCTTGATCATTTTCTCTTACTTCTTGAATTCTTAGATTGTTTATAGTAAGTAGTTACTATTGTAGAGGTGATATTTACATAATTACATTCAGAATGATCATCTGGAAGCTAGCACCGAATAATAGAGCAAAAAGGATCCGAAGAAGACTGGGGTGCGCAATTACCTCCGAGCATCAAGTCGCAAACGCAATGTCTTCATTTCCTTCCTAGTAAAATAGCTTTTGATAACCCCATCGATGACACTGCGGAGGTCAATATTTCCGTGTAGAGAGAGTTCCTGACACTCGGTCAGAACTGAGCAAAGACATAATATTTCAAATCCAAGTGTTTCTCATGGAGCGGACCATAGTCCGCTCCATGAGAAACACTTGCCGAGAGAATCCCTTGCACAAAAACGAACAACAACGATTGAACGTGAAGAACGTACACTACGATTAAGAGTCAGGTTCATCTCCCGGGCTTGACTAGGCCTTCGGAAGCCTTACGGATAGATAATGTAACCAGTATATTCATACATGTATGAATCTAGGAAAATCAATGACATCGAGGATTATGGCATTATGGTATAATGCTGACGAAGAGATGAACAGAGCTTAATCTTTGAATATTTCAGGACTTTGCGTTTTCTTGCATATTTTTGCTTTAGACTAAGGGAGACTAAGTATTGTAGCTTAATGTATAGCTATATCCCATCAAAAATTGGAGGCACAAAATCAAAAAAGCAATCTTATGCTATATCTCAATAACATTTCAATTAGAATATAGCTTATTTCACCTCAGATTTTGAAACTATTGGAATAAAATCATCTACAAATAACAAGGGCATTTGAATAGACATCAACGAATGATAATGCAGTAATATGTATGCGGTAGATAGCACTAAAGATTGCTTTGCATATAGAAATAAAACTCTGTTCCATAAAATAAGCTCAGGAACTAGAAAGAGAGTGTAACTCATTCTGTTTAGTCTAATAAGCTTTGGTGCACTTTGCCTCTAAAACTCCTCGTTCATAATAAATTTCAAAACTTCAAAACCGAAGGATGAAAAACAAAACTCTATCAAAACTAACAAGCGTGTATATATGTATGTAGTTGTGCTGTCACTTGTGACAACAGGGTCACACCTTTTTTATAATAAAAATTGAATTTCGCTATATAAATAGAATTTGCCGGTGTCTGTAGTAAAAGTAAAGTTAGTTCTTAAGACATTCAGAGGATTCAATACATTTACAGGGAAATATCTGGGTATATGCATCTTTGATTAATTTTAGGAACAAATAAAATTTGGCTAAGTTAATCTATCCTTGAGAGAATTATTGTATAAGTTTTATGACAGTTTGATTTTAGAGCGATAAGCTATTTCAAGTATTTTCATAATTCAACACATTTTTGTGACTTGTGAATACATTTTAAGGTAAGATAGCAGATAATTCAGTGCCGTTAGCGTCAAGAAAATCCAGCAAAAACAAATCGTCTAGTCTTAATTGTACAATGGTCACAATGCAAAATTATTGCAAGTATTTACCAATAAAATACTTGGGATAGAAAGATGAAATTTGCATAATGCAATTTATCTTTTATAGACATGTATCAAACGTCCTCTAATCCTACCTTTTGATTTTTACAGTTGTCTTTGAGCGCGATCAGTGCCGTTTTGGCTTCCAAAAAACACATTGACAGCTGCTACCAGGTCCTTCCAAGCACCAAGCAACTTGGTTTTCAATCCCAATGTTGCGTCAATACACAAGGCCATGTACATCTATCATCGCTTCTGACGAAATTGGATAAGTTTTTGATACACACCATTATCTACTTAAAGGTTTCAATTATTGCTTGAATATTAGATCATAATCGGAACATAGTCGTGAAAACGCGTTAAAAATTTGCAGCCGGTGTATCTTCTCTCTGTTGAGCCGCTTTGAGGTAGTGATCATATATGTCTGCATATTTTTGCTTCTCATGATAACTGTAACCGCGTTTTCATCTATATTGCCTCACAATCTTCACTGAAATATTACTTCGTGTTAGACCTCACGCAACTTTCCTATTAAAGCAAGAGAAGTTCTCTTGCTTTAATAGGAAAATTGTCTCCTTCATTTGTAAGAGTGCTTAGTAGTTATAATCCAAACTTGGATGAACCAATGCGTCGATAGCACGGTTTCCACATATTTGTTCTCTTAAAATGTCCAACTCAAAATATAAATGAACTCAGTTTCATGTAATATTGAAAATTCATGGAAAGCAAAGTTTTCACATATTCTTTTCCTTAAAAAATTCCAACTCAAAATATAAATGAGCTCAATTTCATGTAATATTGAAAAAACATGGAAAGCAAGGTTTTCAGATATTCTTTTCTTAAAATTTCCAACTCAAAATATAAATGAGCTCAATTTCATGTAAGATTGAAATTACATGGATAGCAAGTACTAGTCTTACTGCGTTTTGATCATTTTACTTGCCATTTTTTTCTGTGATCTTAGCATTGAGTTTTTTTTTGGCCATATTCAAGAAATTTTAACTTAACTCTCACTTTCAGACTTTTCTTGCCGTGATTTGATTGAGCTAATCCTTACTTTCATAGGCTACAAATTTATAGATACTCAATGTAAATGTATAGAATGACATTTGTATCAGCATCCTAGTATCAAGCATTTTTAACATTAAATTGTTTTAAAGAAAATTGATGTCAACATTCGAATTTCATGCTAACTTTCAAGATAATTCAGTTGTATTTCAAAGCTTCATTACAAAAACAAGTTACTGATACAAGTTCTCTTATAAACTTGTTTAAGATGTGTTGCTTGACGTCTCTCTTTATAAAACTTGGATTTGATCATAATAGCTAAAGGTAATTATTTTCTAACTCAATTATACCAAATAAACTCTCAGTATGTATCAATACTTCTGATAATCAAGAATACAATCTACTTGATAGTTAAGAAACTAGTTTCTTAAGTTAGAAATGTTTCTAACTTCACATGGCTAGAATTAGAATCACTGCAGACTCATTATGACAAACTATATATTCAATAAATTTTCAATTAGACACATTAATGTTGATGATAAAAGTGAAATGCTTTTTGAAATTGTAAATTGATCAAATCATTACATTTCAATTTGTAAATTTTAGACATAAAAAAACTTTGAAAATTGTTTTTTTATTCATTAATAAACAACAACTTTTTAAGTACATATAAGAATACAAATCAATCAAAATTATATATTTTGTGAAACAAATTCATTCTAGAAATTTTTTTCAAATATTTATTGAACCGAATAATACTTATAAAAACCATACATTGAGATTCTGCTAATTTTTTTGATTTATGACAATATGATTTAATCCATTTTGCTTCATTTGACATTTTGATTTTACTTCAAAAATAAGTAAAATATAATGGATAAATTTTCAGATTTATTATCACACAAAAGTACATTTAATTTATCAAATAAATTATTTAATTTTGTTTGAATGTTGCAAAAATAGAAATTAGCTTAGATTTTCATCATTTTTTATAAAAATAATATTGATTAGTCAAATAAATTAGAATTTCACTTCATGATAAACTCATGATAATTTTCAATGATTTTTAAAGTAATCCTGAATACGTGCAACATGTATTATATGAAATTTTGCATTTTAGGTCATCAAAAATTATTCATGATATCAAGGAATATGATAAGTTCTATGAAAAAATTTATAAATTAATAACAATAATGCGATTAAGAATTTTGTATGCTTTCAATGACACAATCTATATATATATAAAAAAAATTTCCTTATGTTTAGTGTAAAAACCTTGTTGAAACTCAAAATGTAAGTATTTGGCTGAATATGTTATTTTTATAATAATAGTTATAATATTTTTAAGTAAATATTTGATATTTAAATATAGATATTTTTTCTTGGTTTGGAAAATTTTACTGAAATTTGAATTTAAAAAATAATAATTTTATTGATAATTGTTTTAAATATGTTAGAAATTAATTTTAAATTAAAAATTATTGCAAAAAATATTAATAAAAGATACAGTTTCATTGATGAAATTTTTATTTGTTTCAGAATTCAGAATTCAGAATTCATTTGTTTCAGAAAAAGTAAAAATAATTAAATCCTAAATTATTATAAGTTAATTAAAAAATTTAAAATTTCTTGAGTTTTTAAAAAACTTATACACATCATGAAGTTTAATCTAACATATACGCATAAACATTATTTTTCAGTTTTTATAATTATATATATTATTGTAAGTGAAATGCATTTTTTTCATACATCTTAACATTAAAATGTTCATGAGTTAAAAATAAACTTCACCTCAAATTTACTTTGAAAAAAAATTCAAACAATATTAATAAAAAATACAGTTTCATTGATGAAATTTTTATTTGTTTCATAATTCTTTCTTGTAATTTTTCAATCTCATTTTGCTATATTACCATCATATTATGATGATGATATTTATTTAGATAAATACTTATATAACAAGCACAAGGATTGCTATGAATGAAACTGATATATTTACTTTACTTACAAAACATAGTGATATATAATATATATTGCTGGCATATTGGATATGAATAATCCACTATAATACAACTATATATTCTTATTGAGTTAGTTCTGTTTTAATTATAATGAACTAAAGATGGTTACAAATATTTCTCTCCTTTTAGTATGCAAAGTCCTTGTTGCAGATCTGTTTAAATTTTTAAACTATCAAAGATACGCTAAATGGATTTATAGCTAGATGCCAAATTAATTTATATGATAAATATTTATTTTTCATTGACTCAAATACTGTATTTAAAAAAAAATTATGGCCTTGAATTCATTTATTGAATATTTTTTGTTACCTTAAATTCTTGATGATCAACTATCAAGATTGTAGTAGTAGATGATGTTGATGATTTTGTTGATCTTCATACAGAATAGCCAATTGTCTATTTGATCATTTTTGTTACCAACTGTAGACGCTTCAACCAAGAAGAAATTTTAGATTTTCATTGTTTATTAATACTATTGCATTGACACATTGTTTCAACTTGTGGAAGATTCAAATTTGATTGATGCAATCAAAATTCTACGATTCAATGAAGAGGTACTCTCTAATTGTAAAAAATTAGACAATAATTTGTTATGATGAGAGTAAGAAAAGATTGACTATCTAATTATCTACCTGATGATCACCTCGTTGTCTAGTTACTAACCGTTGGTATAATATTTGAGTACATATGTAATAATTACATGACAACATGTCTTAACGTGTTTTTTGTAGTCTGTATGCATTTGCAAACAAAAACACACAATCAAATATATTGCTCAAGACATTAGACGTGTCATGGGAAAATTTCCAAACACGATTTGTTGGCATCATCATTGATAATACCTCTACAAATTAAAAGTCGTGAACTTTGTTGAGCATTGATCTTTTTTGACAAACTCTTTCAAGTATGTACTTTGCATGCTCTACATCTTATGACGAAGAACATTTTTTGTGCAACGAAGACACGGAAAGGAGTTGCTAGTTATTCTTCAAGCTATTTGACTGAGAGTCTCTTACTCTTTCCTACGAGATGTAAAGATGTTGTCAATTCTTTGATAATCATCATGCGATGATAGCAAAATTGAAACCGTGAAAACTATGCAGTACAAGGAAATTTTGACTTTTTTGATTAAGCATGCAACAACTAGATGAGTTTCATTTTAGCACTACTTCAACTCAATTCTAAAGTTAGAAAAGCTGCTAATTTCTGTTCATTTTTGAACGCATCTTTGTTAATGGTGCTATTAGTGGTGCACAGGAAAATTAAACGCCATTGAATAAAAAAAATCATCATCAATGTCACATTTGTTATCCAACTAAATAAATGTTTGAATGTTTTTGAATCCATTGACCAACTTATATTCAAATATCAATTGACAATTGTGCCTTTGTGAGAGGTTATTCTAGATTTTCATTATCTTTCAAATAGTTTTGCTAGATCTGTCACTTGCAAATTGATTTCATCCAAAGAATTACAATAGTTAATTTTGTTGTACTCAAAATGATTATAATTCATATATAGTAGCACAAATGATCTACTCAATCATGCACATCATTCTTAACTACAAGATGTTTTAATTTATCTATTCCATGATTTCATACCACTCTCCAAAGACAAGAAAGAAGACTTGTGCATGCAGTCAATAGAGTTTATTATTGCAGCTCGTCAAAAGAAGATCAATAACCAGTCATGCTTCAAGATGCTCATTAATCGATTGTCATGCACAAGTGCCTTGCCTTGAGCGCATGTCGGCAAGTCCTAGTGATGTCCACCATATGTTTTTATTTTCAGGAAATGTTTCAGGTCTTTCAACAGATGCTAGTGGCATTAGTTTGAGAGCAAGTAGTCTGACTATCTTGTATCGTTCATGTAGCCTAGTTTTTGCCCCTTGTATTAGATGCATATGATACAAAAACAATTGTGAGATATTTAGTTCATCTTCCTAACCTCGTAGTAGTTAGATTTTCTAGAATCATGTTAGAGATGGAGAGTGTAAACGCTAAAGCTACTCCGCCGCAAGATTTGTGAACATGATTGATAGAAGATACGTTTGGAATTGCAATCCAACTGTCTTCGTGCTTGTAAATTCAATCCTATTCATTTTAGTAAGACTATAGAAAGCCATTGCCTGACTTGGTTTTGCTATTTCTTGTTGAAGTAGTGAAGAAGGTTTTTTATTATGATCCCTTGATTACTCGGGCTAATTTCATTTAGGGAATGATAACATGCGTGTGAGATAAAACATTTTCTTAGCACAAGATGAAGAAGTCTACGCCAATTTTTTGAATCATGTGGTGAAAATTATTATTAACGACATTTAGCTACAGGTCCAAGCATTGAAGAGTTAGTGAAGCATGTTTTTCAAAAACATAGATTTTACTTGTATTTGTGAAATTTTTGGTTGAACATACTCCAGCAAAGAGTACTTCAAGTTTGCTGCCATCTTTGAGGAAAGTCTTGCAATTCTGTAGCACATAGCAAGTTCACGCTTAAGTATGTACTCTGGTGAGAAAAGTTTTTCTACTCCATCTTATTTGCAGTTAAGGAGTGATCCACGACCATTCACTTTGATTTCATTGGGTTAAGGCATTTCTGCCGTTGATTGCAGCTCGCTTCTTCGGCCTCATCTTCTAGTAGTGTTTCTTTAAGAAGCTTCAATTAAAGTATATGTTACTTTACTTCAAGAGCAGATCAATGTGTTGAACCAACTGCAAGAACGTGAACAACGCCTTGTTCTGAAGCCACTTTATTGCCAACCACTTACTCTACAAAACATACTCACCTACACTTTCAATTAACATGATGGACATTAGCAGCTTGTCGGCTCGTATGAAGAAGTTAAGTGAAAGATCATGAACTATTTATCTACGTGAATGCAAAGCTACCTTCTCAATGGTGGTTGCTTAGCTCAAATTGAAGTATAGTAACAGCTACACCTCGGTCTTTGCTTTCAAACAACTCGCAAGGTACTTGCACAATGAGGCATTAGATGTCTATAAGCAACATGCAGCTCACCCTTTGGACATTAAACAGGTTTGCAATTCAGCGTGCACAATGAGACATGAGATGTCTATGAGCAACATGCAGCTCACCTTTTGGACACAAAGCAGGTTTGTAATTCAGAGTATGCCGTAGCAATTGACACAAACTCGCAAAATGATTTGCAAGTTGCAATTCAAGCACACAACGTTTTAGACACAATCAACTTTCAATGCCCACCACCGTGGCCCTCACTCCGGAGCAACTAGGCACGAATGCGGCTCAGGTTTCTTCTTTTATTGCAGTGCCATCTACTGAAGATCAAGTGGTTGAGTTTTTCAAGATTTTTGAGTAATAATTCCTCGTCAAGAGTTTTGAAAAAATATTCTTGTCGTCTACCTTCACCTAGTAGAAGTAGGAAACTCTCAAGATGTTCTACATGCAGCTTCTCAAGTTGAGGAAGGACACATAGCGCACTACGAACCTGGAAGGTGTCTATCGACACTTGCATGCGTAAGAAGATACACCTGCTCTTCATGCTCAAGTCCTACGACGAGTCTTTGTCGAGTTTGGAGATTAATACACATAGCTAGATGTTTACAATATTTCAGACAGTCTAGAGCTAGCTCATGCACACTATGACTCTAGCATGGTTAGAAAATCAAGGCTCATGCAACCTTTTGCAACCGGCACAAGTAAATAGGACTTTGCAATTTATTCAACGTGGCAAAGTGATTCATACGGCAACTTGGGTTGCACCTATTAGCAACTATTGTGATGATCATGGTCACAAAGCTCATGAGAGTAACCTACCAACAAAGGAATTACTTTGTGATATGTGTGGGAAGCAAGATCACTTGGATGTGGGCTGTTTTACCAAGAACCTAGAGCGTAGACAATAGCAGCAAGCAAATATGTACACACTAAATTTTGCTGGTGTATAAGCTTAATATAAGCAAGCTCCACATGTTGCTACATAAAGTCTTTTGCACAAAAGGCGGGTTTTTGCAAGCAAGGTACAATAAAGGAGAAACAAGCGGTAAAGAAGGAGGACTTTCAAGCGCAAGCATAGCAAGTCCACACAATGCAAACTTAGATTGAGATGTTATGTGTCCAACTTGCTTCATTGACCAGCAAAAAAGGCACAAACAACGGAGCTTGTACAAACCACTATGGTGTATTTTACAATGATTCAGCTTCTTTGTACTTTCTATGACTTGCCCATGATGCCATGGTTAGAGAGTGCTTGAAGATAACTGCCACACAACTTGGTTTTGTTGTAAAATTTTTGTCTTCCTTTTGCTCTTATTTTGCTTTCCAGTAGGCCAATGCTGCTCTACAAGTTGTCAAGACTATGAAGGTGGTACAAACAGATGGTTTACTCTCTTGTACATGACTTGTCACCAGGTTCAAAGGAGCTTGTGCTATCATTTCTTAATCATTAAGGCCTCTCATTGAAGTCAAGATCACACCTTTTTGATGAAATGAGATTACACGACTTTTATTTTACCACAAGATGCTCATGCATTAGCAAATTCAATGAGATCTAGAATGTCTAGAGACCATAAAGATGCACAACAAGTTTTTGATTTGGTTGCACAATGTCAAGCAATTCTTTCAAGCGTGAAACACAAGCTTTTGACAGCAACATTGTTTAGTTTTTGCAACCTGTCGTTGAGTGCAATTGACGTGATGCAATTGGTAAGTGATGATATTAACGTTGCGTCCACAACTATATCTAAAATGGAAAAGTAGCCCAGTTATTTAAAGATATGTTGATGAATAACAAGGTTATTGACAATCCATCTATTCATAAAGTAGCCCACATATCATCTTAGGTATCCAAAAAAAGACACTAATTATCACAAGGGGTAGCTTGTTAATAATAACACTATAAGATTAGATGTTGTATGTATGAAATAGAACTAGATGTAGGCAAGGAGTTCATTTTGATCACCTTAGGTATGATTAACTCTAGATAGTTGAGTAAGTTTATCAAATAATAAATATGTTTAGCTTTAATGTCTATACTTGGCAAAATATCTCAAGAAGTCTAAAAGATTTGAGTGAACATATATATTTATCATTGTACAAAAGTCTAAATTCCAAGGTACAAAACTTTTGAGTACATGATTGGTTTTGATTGGTTCAACTAAGTAATAGAAACTTCATTGATTAGGCTAAGTTTAATGTTGATTTACTGACAAGTGGAGGTTTTAGAAGTTGGAAATTCACAAATGTCATGTTGCCATCTCAATCTAGAGATTGATAAACTTGTACAAGGTCTAGGAGACTAATGAAATGTTGAACCTTATTGAGTACTAATCACACTTACTATGGTTTATTTTTGTAAAAATATGATAGATAAGAAATTTCAATTGTTATTATAGATATGATAAATATGATAAATTTCCAAGTTGTATATATAAAGAGGTAGAAAATAGCCTCTTAGGCAAATTTGGAGACTTTATATGTAGATAGTTGTTTTATATATGAGGGAGTGATGTTTTTCAACATCTTAAAGTGTCAGCGTGAGTGTGAATTTAGGTGATTAATTGAGGGATGAATTTAGGTGATGAAATCCTAGCTTCTAGAACCATGATGAGATACCGCAAAGCCATATGAGGTAAACCTTAATGAGAATTAGTTTGGAGGTTGGAGCAAAGCAACCATCAAGATGGAATGATACACTTCCAAGATGATTATATTAAACATTGGATTACAACATGTTATCATTGGTATTCAATGTGCCAAAGAGATGGAACTAGAACCTCCAAGCTGACTCTCACTTAGGTTTACCTCAGACGGCTTTGCGGTAACTCATCATGGTTCTAGAAGAGTAGTATCATCTTTTCTGCCCATGTCTAAAACAACCTCTCACACAATACCTCTATTTATCATTCTAATTGACACATATATCAACACTCCAAGATAGTGAAAATCGTCACTATTTCATATATGAAATAAATCTCTACACATGGACAGTCCAAATTTGCTTGTAAGACTATTTCCCACTTCTCTATATAAATTACTTGAGAATTTACCATATTTATGATGATAATTATTATCTATTTTACTTTTACGAAGATAAACCATAGTAAGTTTGACTAGATATCAATACGTGGCAACATGCAATTGCCAACTTCTAGATGTTTTTTTAATCCCTAGATTGAGTTGGCGACATGAAATTTTAGCCTTTCCAAGTTCTAAAATCTCCACTTACCACTAAGTCAACATTAGACTTAGTCTAACTAATGAAATCCACATTTCTTAGTCAAACCAATCAAAGTTAAACATGAAGTCAAAAGTCTTTTCTCTTGGAATCTAGACTTTTGTACAATGCAAAATAGAAGTGCTCATTCAAATATTATAGAACTTCTCTAGTTATTCCGCCGAACATAGACATTATAACTAAACATAGTTATAACTTGATGAACTTAGTTGTTACTAGCTAGGCTTAGTCATAACTAAGCTAACCATGATTAACTCCTTGACTACTTCTAGTTCTATTTCAAACATATAACATCCAATCTTACAAGACTCAAGAACTCCAATTTACGTAAATCTTGGAAGTCAATACATGAGAGCATACATACATTATTACATTGTTCTTCTCATCAGTTGGTTATGTCATTGAAAATATACTAGCTTGGTATTATTAAAGAAAAAAGGTCCAAGAAAATAACATTTTGATCCAACATTACCTTGATAAGCCTCTATTGGTGGATGAAGTGCAATGTGGCTCTTACGTTCACAAATTGGACTTTTTGGACCAACTTGACACTCCTTTTTCACTTGGAGTTAGCTTTTAGAAACACAATTGAAGATCCTTCACTTCAGGTGTTTCAAATCTTAGATGTAGAAAGCTCATGTTCAGCTATTATCAAACAAGAAAAAGCTGTTTGGTTTCAAACCAACATCATTGGAAAGCCAATAGATGTTGATCCATATTTGTGACCTTAGAGATGATGGACAAAGACTTGTGTATCGTCACACTATAGGTATATGGAATGAACCAAGCCCTTAAGAGAGAAAAAGGGTCATAAGATTTCATTTTGATATCACGGGCTACGCAAAGTTGACAAGGTTGGAGCACAATTCACTCTTGAATAGAGTGAGGGATCTTAACGTCCTCACTTGGTTGCTCGTCAAATGCATTGTTTATCAAATGTATCTTGCACCTAGCGTTGATAGAATTAAGATGGAATCTTACGATGCTTTTCAGTGGCATCTTCACCGGATTCATCTACCAACACTTCATCCTAAGGTTAGGGGGAGGAGATACCAGGCAATTTAACAGAAGCTGATTCTTATTCAAGTATATCTATGCTTAAGTTGTCTTAGATGAATCATAGCAGAAATTCTATTAAATCAATTTGTGTAGACAAAGCGGCAACTACAACCAGCTACATGGATGATCCGGAAGACAATTGGATTAGCGTAGAAGTCAATACATGAGAATCATCAAGCATAGATACTAATTCAATACCAAGTGTAGCTAACTACACTTTTATCATAGGCAATGAGCTAAGTAAGAAGCAAAAAGATTATTATCTTAATTTACTACTTAAGTACAAGAATTTTTTTGCTTTCTCCATGAAGTATCTTAGAAAGTGCAAAGTCATGCAATTTTCCATTGATACGATCGATGAAAAATCAATTTACAGGAGTAAACATGAATGACAACTAATTGATGAGAGAGATGCAAGAAGCTTCATGACTGAGGGCTCATCCAACCTTCTAACTTTGATTTTGCAGTGGCTACAATCATACCAGCAAAGAAGTTAAACAATGATTTGTGGACTTAGAAAAGGATGTTTGAAGACTATAGACATCTAAATGTCGTTACACATCAATATATGTATTGTATGCTCATTCTAGAGGAGCTTTTTGATAGCATTGGAGACTTTGACACCTTTATTATTGTAGATCCGAGGCAAGATTTTAACCTGATTGTTCTTATTGTCCAAGATCGCAAAAAGACATCATTTCATGGAAGAAATAGGCTATGGAAAATGCTTGTGATGATCTTTGAATTGAAAAATGCATCAATTTTCTTCCAAAGAGTCATAGACAAGGTGTTAGAAGATGCAAATTTCTTGAAATGTTACATTGATGACGTTTAGTTCACAGTAAGGGATTTGAACAACGCTTAGATCACATGAAAGAATTTTTCAAGTGACTAAGGCAAGTTGATCTAAAGATACATCCCAAGTAGTTTGAATTTTCTATTACATTAGTGATTTACTTAGGGCACTGTATTCTACCCAATGATATAATGACTCATTGAGCCAAGATGATGACCATCTTGGAAATGTTTGGATCTTACTGATTTACACTGTTAGGGTAGTTTCATTGATATGTGTGACTACTATCGTATCTATGTGTAAGATTTTGGTATCATTGCACATACCCTTTATGCGCTCTTGAAGAAGAATGTTATTTAAACATGGTGTGAAAATGTCTAGCAAGCTTTCAACTTGCTCAAGCAAAAGCTCGGCAAGTAGTACGTACTTAGAAGGTCTGATTTCAATGAAGTCTTCATCTTACACATCGATTGAAGTGTGTTAGACATTGACGCCATACTTAATCAACATGATGAGAAGAGCAAGAAGTATGTATTTGCTTGTGCGTCTAGAAGAAAAAAGAAGGTCAAAAGCAACTACTTCTTCTACAAAAGTGAGTGTCTAGCAGTCATATGGAGTTTGGTCTTACCTCTATGACACAAAGTTTATCTTGTACACTGACCATCAACCACTCAACTGGCTGATGATCTACGACAAGCTTATTAAAAAGCTAGCCCGTTGGACACTGATTTTGCAAATATAAGAATTTGCTTGGAATATATTGTTATTTGCTTTTCCTCTACAAATTTATTTACTTCAATTTGCTACTAGCTTGTACTTCTTTTGTTTAGATATCACACACAGTTATAGGTTGAAATTTCTGCATTAAATAGATTCATTGTTGGTGTTAATATTTAGCTTGGATTGAACTATAGTTAACAAGGCTGTCCAAGAGTTTCTTTACGAAAGTTTTGATCTTCAAATTATAGAACAATATTATGTTATGATACTACATGTCATTTACGACGCAAAACAACATGGGAATATTGGCTAGCCAATGATTATTGTTGTATTGATTTATAGAGCATTGCAATCAAGATTTCTAGCATGCTACCGTCGAACGCATCTTCCGATGGTATTGTCTCCACATTTGGGTTTGTTCACTTGAAACTTTGCAATAGTTTATTACTTAAGAACGTTGAAAAATTGGTGTTTATTAAGAAAAAAACTATTAGTCTTTCTTAGAGAATATCAGTAACACAAAATTATTTGATGTTAATAATTTTTTTTGATTTTGATAACAAGGATAATACTAAATGTCTAGAAGAAAACTTCATGGTTAGTTATTTCCACGAAACTGTTTGCAACAATGTAAGATTTTGTAAAATTGTAAAATATGTAAATCACAATCTCAATTAAAATCATGAGAGAATATTTTTCATTCAGATTTTTTTTAAATCACATTGAAATTTAATTTTTGATTCAATTTGTTGCTTTCAGATTTATTGTAAATTCTTCATATTGTTAGTAGGATCTTAAGTTTGATTGAAATTGAATTTAGAGTTAATTTTATTTTCAATTTGTTGCTTTTGGATTTATTTTAAACTCTACATATTGTCTGTAGTATCATAAATTCTATTGAAATTGAATTAAAAGTCAATTTTGGATTTGATTTGTTGCTTTTAAATTTACTATAAACTCTTCATATAGTTTGTAGGGTCATAATTTTGATTGAAATTGAATTGTAAGGTGATTTGAATTTACTATAAACTTTTCATATTGTCGATAGTATCATAAGTTTAATTGGAATTGAATTGAAATTCAATTTTTGGTGTTTTTGGTTTTACTGTGAATTCTCCACATTCTTGGAAGAGTCATAAGTTGAATTGGAATTAAATTGAAATTTGATTTGGAATTTAATTTGTTGCTTTTGGTTTTAATTTTCGATATTTTTGATAGGATCATTAGATCGATACATGTTCGAGTATGACAAGCTGTTGAGATGCAAAAAAAGTGTATGCTTCATTGATGGAACATGAATTCATAGTGCAACACATGCTTGACAATTGGTATTGCAATGCAAATCAAGATAAGGTTATGCAGGAGGAAACAAGAGCAATGTAAACAACATTAGAGATAAAAAAAACATGCCAACTTCAAAAACTGAAATGTGCTATACATTTTTTTTGTCAATTTGTCTTCAGTATCATATGAACTCCAAGTATATAAGATTATGACGCCTTAAACATTTCAGAATCTTCAAGGTGTGAGGTACAATTTACTCTACGATGTTTGATATCTTATGATCAAGAAATTTCAAGACATTTGTAAACTGATACTCAAAGCTTTTAAATTTTGCCAATTTATTTGAAAATTGGAGACTTTTTATCCGATGTATTTGACGTACTTGATCATGTATTATAAATGGAGATGTCAAAGTATCATAATCCCAAAGAATAGGATGAAATGATCAAGATCAGACACATTCATTTACCATAACAAACTCATACAAATTTGTAAACAAAGAATCAATATAAAGTATAACAAATTTATTATGTACAACTTTGTCTGAGATTAAACTTTTGGTAGTCGTGAAAATACTCTTAACTTTCAACACTTGTAACTTTCTATCTACCCACTATTTAGATGTGAAACAAAAAATTAAACATACATCACCTTCTGCGATACAACCAATGAAAAGTTTGAAAATGCTTTGAAATTGTTTATAATAATTTCAAAGCATTTTCTGTCACTGAGACCATTTTTTTCTCAAACGGAGATTGTGTGTGAAAAAATGCACCTTTCCCTACTAACTACAACATTAGCTGCGTCAAAATCCGTAAAATTCAATGTGAAGTCATCTAGAATAACAAAGAAATTTAAAGCACACATAACTTAAAAAAACTAACTCGCAAAGTTTTAAAAAACACAGAATTCTTTGAGACTTCAATCTACAAAACACATAGTTGGGTTTGAGCGTAATGAGTTGCCTACTCTTTACTATAAAGGTTTTCAAGAAAAATTTCAAAAGCAAAACATAGTAGGTGAATAGTCAACTTGTAAGTACGTACTACACTTAGCTCACGTAGTTCAAGTGTCAAGGCTTGTTGTTGATACGTGTGATCAAAGCTACATACGCTTTTTCAGTACAAGAGGATTTGATTATTGTTTTAAGGTCATTGTTGATCTATAACCTTGTTGTGAGGGTCATAAAAGATCACATACTGTTGTCGTGACATTATCGTTACGTGTACACGTCACTGAAAAAATTATAGAGAGTTCTATCACCTACTGCTATTGTGGCTTAATCGTTCAATGTACATGTAACTGAAAGTATTCAAAAAGGTTCCATCACATGTTGTCATTACTCCACAAACATGTGTACACGTTGTTAAGAGAATTCAAGAAGATTTTGTCACGAACTGCTGTTGTTGGTGCACTTCAAGAACACGTCACATATATAATCCTTGACATTACTCCCATATGTGGCGCTCTTGGTAGGTATTCAAAGCAATGTTATGCTCTAGAGCTGTTGCCGGCTTCTAGCTAGGGTTAGCATAGACTTTTCACTAGACTAATAATTCAAGCCTTGTATGTGAGATCCTTCTTGGCAGCCTCTTTCTGCGTTCTTTCAATATTTACTCAACCATCTAGTAAAAAACAATGAGATCTTCATTGTCTTTTATGATTGCAGTCACTAGCTGCGAGTCATTGACGACTTATCTTGACGGAGTATTTGTTGCCGCGGGCCGTAATAGATCACCGTGAAAGATGTTGTGAACCTAGGAGATATTTCAAGGCGATAGTTCAATGGATCAATAATATAAACAATAATTAATAAACACAGTAACTAATAATCTATATAATAATCAATAATCTTTGTAATTGTGAATTTTGCTTTTTACCAGACTTGCTAGTATGTATATTTTGTAAGCTCAAATAAATCTTGTCTTCAACCTTAGATGCTGGTGAAACCTTTTGAGAGCGAATACTATGTATGTCTTGGTTCTTCTATGTCTTTCCCATTAGTGATTGTGCTCATTCCATTATAGGCTTAACTTTTGCAACAATAGTTTCTGTCTTTTGAATTGGAGACTTGGAGTTTGCACGAGCAACAATTTCCGTCACAAAATCTATAGTCAGTAACAGATGATCGTGATCTAGGAAAAAAGGAGTCACATCCATAAATGTGGGATCTTTAGAAAAAAAGGAGTCACATCTCTAAATGTTGGATCTCGTTCATTAATCGCTAACTATATTCTTGGTAGCTAATTAGCATAGTCGTTTTGTATACTTTTAAATCATTAATAAAGGAGGACCTCAGCCTCCATGGTAATATGATAGAGCTATCAGTGTGAAGATGAAAAGCCGTTGAGATTCGATGCTCGATGTGTAAGAGTTGACTAACAGTCTTTTATATATGGTAGATGAATAACAGTTCTCTATCACATACTATTGCATTTGGAAGGCCATGTAAACTATAATAAGTTGAGATAAACAATGGTGCAAAAGTCTTTGAGGAGATATTTGAATGGAAGAATGCTGGTAGAACTACTTTGCTAGAACGGTTTGTGAACACCATAATCGTGTCAAAGCCATTGCTCAATGAAAGAGATACAATAAAGTCGATTGAGTCCTCCTACTAATGCTGTTTAGGAATCAGAACTGAGAGTATCAGACCTGGCTTACGATCTCTTCACAACTTGTTATTTAAAGAACAACTAAATCTAATTATGATGATTTCATACAAAAAGCTATCCATATCATACTCATTAATAGATTTGATTGACTTAGCCTCTATCCGCCTAATAATGTAGTAAGCAACTATCACAATGAACTTATTTCCTCAAAGGTAAGATACAATGGATGTACAAAATTTATGCTTCATTCTTGAAAGTATAAAGAATTGAATCTGAAATCAAAGGAGGTCTTTTTTATGAACTTTTGTGTCAAGCAAAAGCTTGACACACATCACAACTCTTGCAAAATTTCACACAATCTTTGAAAATACCTTCCAATGATAATCAATATCATAGATTTTAAAGTAAATTAACTTTTCTGCAAAATGTACTTCACATACTGTGACTTCATGAGTTGTAATGCTTCTACTCTTTCAACTACTTTACGTTGAAGTCCGTCAATTACTTGATGAAACAATAACTTTCTATTATCATGTTAGGTTGATATACCTTTGCCAATGCATTACTCCATCTTGGATGCAAATCTTGAGTTAACTCTCCTTTAAAGATGAACTTCCAAATCTCCTTGTACTTCTTCGGTATTGTTGTCAACCATCAAGATTTTGTGGATAAAAGTCTCATCCACAAGTTGATCTACTTCCTCATCATATGCTCTTAACATCAAATTTCCATTAGCATGCTTTTTTCCAAGTTGATCTTCTATGGTGTAGTCAAACTCGGCTAGTAGTAGCTTTCATCTAGCTTTACTTTTGTCACGGACATGACATAACAAACTCTACTTACCCTTCACGAGTTATCTGTGAGACACGTAGATTCCAAAATATCGATGTTTAAGTCTACAATTAACTTGAGGTAGTTTCTAGAAGATTCATGAACCTTCCATTTGTTACTAGATATTCTTGTTTTAGGAAGCTTCGCAAGCAACTACTCATTGCCTTGAAGGCGAAGCAAAACTAGGCACAGTTTAGTATAAATAGAGAGTTAAGATATGTTGTTCCTCACTCTCTTCAACACCAGTTGTAAATACGCTTTTGATTATCAATCCAATTCTCTCATCTTTGAATTTTAGTTGAGTCGTTGTGAGGAATACCCTCACCTTTAGTCTGTTCTGGTTTCTGTTTAAGGTATTCCTCCACTTCAGATCCGGTTCTGTCAAGGAGTTGCCGTCCGCAACAGTTTGAAGAGAGTGAGTGTCCTAGTTTTTCTCCAGTTTCTTCTAATATTAGAGTCTACTTTTGCAAGATAGAATGTGGATTATTCACTTCTAACCTGATTCTCTTCCTTAGTCATCGTTCATAAGAGCTTTTGCATGGATTTGAACTGCAACCTCGGGGCTGACTCTCACTTAGGTTTACCTCAGATGGCTTTTCGGTAGCTCATCATGATTCTAGAAGACTAGGATTCCGCATCATACTCATGAGCTAAACACCCTCTCACACAATCTCTCAAGGTATCACTCCAACTCATACACTCATCGACACTCCAAGGTATTGAAAATTCGTCACTCTTTCATATATGAAACAAGTCTCTACATATGAACTCTCCAAACTTGCTTGAAAGGCTCTTCACTACCTCTCTATATATACTACTTGAAAATTTACCATAGTAACAAATGGTAATTTCTATCTAACTTACTTTTACAAAGATAAACCATAGTAAGGTTGACTAGTTATCAATATGTGGCAACATGCCATTGGCCCCCTAAACCTTCTAGATGTTTACTAATCCCTAGATTGAGGTGGCGACATGCCATTTGTGCCTTTCCAACTTCTAGAACTTCCACTTTCCACTAAGTCAACATTAGACTTAGTCTAACCAATGGAATACTCCTTACTTTAGTCAAACCAATCAAAACTAAACATGAAGTTCAAAAGTCTTTTCTCTTGGAATCTAGACTTTTGTACAAGACAAAATAGAAGTGTTCACTCAAATCTTCTAGAACTTCTCTAGTTATTCCGCCAAGTATAGACATTATAGCTAAACTAGCTAGACTTAGTCATAACTATCCTAACCATGATTAACTCCTTGGCTAATTCTAGTTTTATTTCACACATGCAATATCTGGTCTTACAGAACCGACTCCCCATTTCATCAAAGCTAAAATTACGACTTCCTTTCGACCAAAAACCGAATTGAGAGATATCATCATTCGTAAGAGAAGTAAGGAGTTTTATTTAAGTTCTTAATGTTTTCACTTCCTGTGATCATTCTGAGATAACACGACTCAAAGACCTGCTACTTTATTGTAAGTGTCCGAGTGTATTTCATACAAGATGAAAGACGTTTCCAACATCCAGATGCACGACATGTTTGCCATAGTACAACAAAATCAATAGGAGAATGCCAACCTACGAAATGCCAAGGAACGACTTCAAGTTGCTCAAGCTCTAATCCATGTTCCAACACCTATAGCAAATTCAGTTCCAAAGGCACCAAAGGAACCTCGCGTGAGTTTGCGTGAGAAGTTTGACGGAGATCGTACGAAACTTCAAGATTTTGTCGATCAAATCAGGCTTGTCTTTTGTCTCCAATAGAGAGGTACGCAACTGAAGAAACACAAGTCAGATTCATAGGTACATTGTTCTCCGGAATTGCGCTATTTAGGTTTTTGTCACTGTTAGAGAAGAACTCTACGCTACTGACAGATCTTGATCAATTCTTGGATGAGTTCAACAAAAATTTTGGAGAAAGAGATCAAATTCTCATTGCTACAACAAAACTTTGAACATTGCAACAACAATTGTGTCCAACTTAAGCATATGTTGCTGAATTCCAACACCTCGCGTGCGACCTTGAGTGAAACAACACCGCTCTCATCACCATGTTTCGATGGGGACTATGCGATGACATGAAGACCTTGTTGTTAAACTTGCCCAAACTTACCACTCTATTAGAAGCGATTACTCAAGCCATCGAGTGCGACAATCGACAATTCGAGCAACGACAAGAACGTCGAGTACTTTTTGGATCATATCGAGCGGATTATACGGCTGCACCTCGCCTATCATCTTCAAACACTTCAACCCAAGAGCCTATGCAAATCGATACTTCGAAGGTGAAGAAACTTACCAAAGAAGAGAAGGAGCGACGTCGCAAGGAACACTTGTGTTTGTATTGTGGAGGCAAGGATCACTTGTTAAAAAATTGTACTCTATAATCTTAGGGATCAAGACTACACAAAGTTTGGAGCGCTTTTGTGTCAAGACATAAGGAAATTGAGTCGGAAAACGACAACGGCCAGCCACAGTAGGGACCGTGCGGCCAACAAGTGTTGCCAAGTCATTAGGTCCTATTCTATACTCTAAATCCTCTTGATGTTTTAGTATCCCACTTAAGATAGATTTTCATCCACATAGCATCAAAGTTAGAGCCTTGTTAGATTCTGAAGCCTTAGCTTGTATCATTGATAGAAACCTTGTAAAACATCATAATCTTCCTATAGTTTGTTAAAAATATCTTGTGAAAGTACAAGTTATTGACGGTAGATCCTTGATTTCTGGAGATGTCACTCACCAAACTAAGCCTTTAGACATCATCCTAGAAGGGCACAGAAGCACTATTGTGTTTAATATCATTAGCTCTCCGTCTAATCCTCTTGTCTTAGATCTCTCATGGTTAGAATTAATCAACCCAGATATAGGTTGGAAAAAGCGGAAAATTACATACCAAACCTTAGTTTCTCATATTTTTTCTATACACGCTAAAAATAGTTCCAATCCTTCTTCTTACCTAGCTCAAGAATCTGATGTCAAAGTTTTGTTGATGGTTGATGCTAGAGCTTTTATGAAGGCTGCCAAGAATGGAAGGGCGTTTGCAATCTATGCAATCTCGACTTTTGAACCTGATCAAGGATCGACCAAGTTATCAACACAGTACGAGGAGTATCGAGACATGTTTGAAGAGAAGAACGCCGATAGACTTACCCAACACCAACCTTATGATTGTGGTATCGAACTTCAAGAAGGTGCACAACCCCTGTTTGGTCCAATCTACGGTCTTTCACATAACGCATTTGATGCATTGCGAGAGTACCTTGATAAAAATTCTGCAAAAAACTTCATTCAACACTCCAAGTCGCTTGCCGAAGCTCCTATACTGTTTGTTAAGAAGAAGGACGGTTCTCTTCGAATGTGCGTGGAATACCGTGGCCTTAAGAAGGTGAGAGTCAAGAATCGGTATTCAGGACTTCTTGATCGACTTGGCCAAGCAAAAATCTACACCAAGATCAATCTTCGTGGAGTGTACAACCTAGTACACATCAAGGAGGGTGACGAATGGAAGAAAGGGTTGCGAACTATATATTCTCTACGAATAGAATGTCATGCCGTTTGGTCTTACCAACGCAATTGCCATCTTCCAACACTTGATGAACGACATATTTCGAGAGTTTTTGGATGATTTTGTTGTCTGCTACCTCGATGACATTTTGGTTCTCTCCAAGAACAAAGAAGATCACACCAACCATGTCCGGCTGTTATTGGAGAAGCTACGCACAATTGGAATCTAAGCCAAGCTGGTAAATTTGTGTTTTCCACAAACTCCAAGTTGAATTTTTGGGCTACATCATTTCTGGAGAAGGTCTATCTATGGAACCAAAGAAGATACAGAAAGTTGTTGATTGGATGAAAGCAGCTACTATGGAAGACGTACAATGCTTCCTTGGCTCTGCAAACTTCTTCCGGATCTTCATCCAAATCTAGTCCAGGATTGCTGCTCCGTTGACCCAATTAACTTGCAAGGACAAATTGGAGTAGGATTCGGAAGCAAATCAAGCATTTGTGACCTTAAAGAACGTGTTTACAACAACACCTATCTTGACGCATCCTGACTTTCAGAGACCGTTCTTCCTAGAAACGGATGCTTCTGATTTTGCCCTTAGAGCTGTCCTTTCACAACCTTACAAAGATAAACGCCTCCATCGGTCGCGTTCCATTCACAAAAATTTACTCCAGCCGAGATTAATTACGAGATTCATGATAAGGAGCTCTTGACCATTGTTGACTCTTTTTGAGAGTGGCGCCATTTTCTTGAAGGAGCTGAACATCCTCTCACGGTCTACACCGATCACAAGAATCTTGAGTACTTCATGCCTGCTAAGGTACTTAATTGACGACAAGCACGTTGAAGTATCTCGCTTTGCGCTTCAACTTTGTCATCACGTACCGTCTCGGTTCTCAACAAATCCGATTCGATGCTCTTCCGCGACGAGCGTATCTTGCACCCAAGGAAGGTGATGTAGCTTATGAGGAGCAGAAGACTAATCTTATCAAGCCTGAGCAACTCCAGCTCAAGACCGTGCGCACCATAGTTTTGGTGGATATATCTTTTTTCCAAGATATCCGAGTAAGTTTGCAATCCGATCTTTTGGCATTGAAACTTAAGAACAATCTTAGCATTTCCGGTTTTGAAGAAATTCCAAGTCTTGACTCTCAAGTTTCTGATTCAGAGGTTATAGATTCGGAATACCCGAATCAACCTACTTCAAGTTCACAAGTTTCTAGATCGCGTGAAACATTAAGAGATGACGATTCAAGATTACAATTCAAGATTCAAGATTATAATTCCGAGATGGGCTATTATACTACCAGGGATTACTTTATGTCCCTGAAGGCCCATGCCGACTCCGAGTGCTCCAGTCTCGCCACGACTTCCCATCGGTGGAACACTTTGGTTACAACAAAATCATGGAGCTGATATCTAGAGACTTTTGGTGGCCATAAATGTGAAGAACCGTGAAGGATTACGTCACAACGTGTGACACTTTCTTTAGATCCAAGATCCCTCGTCATCGACCATACGGATTACTTCAACCTCATGGAAATCCATATCCATGGACTTCATCATGGACCTTCCACCGTACAGAACCTTTGACTCCATCTTTGTTGTTTTTGACCGATTCACCAAGATGGCACACTTCATCCTGTGCCACAAGACTGTGACTGGTGAAGAAACATCAAGGCTCTTTGTAGACAATATCTATAGACTTCATGGCTTACCTAACAACATCATCTTTGATCCCGGAGCGCAATTCACATTGAAGTTCTGGCAATCTCTATTCAAGATTCTAGGAGTTGAAATTAAGTTATCTTCAACATATCATCCTCGTACCTATGGCCAGACAGAGCACGTCAATCAATTTTTAGAGAAGTACATGCGATGTACCATCAACTACCATCAAGATAATTGGACGGACTTGTTGCCGCTTACTGAGTTTGCTTACAACAACACGTTGCAAGGGTCTACACAACAGATCGCTTTCTTTGCAAATTACGGTCATCATTCAAGGTTTGATCAACTTAACCTGAATATTTTCAAAAATCCCACTGCTACAGATCTTGCTATCCGATTATCCGATATTCAGATCAGATGAAGCAGAGTCTCATTGAAGCACAGCGACATCAGGAGATATGCTGACAAGTCTCGCAAGGAACATCCTCAGAGATCTATTGGAGACAAGGTACGGTTGCTTCGTCAAAATCTGGAGACTCCGTTATCCGTGAGTACTCTCCACGAGTATCCGTGAGACACGTAGATTCCAGAATATCGATGTTTAAGTCTACGATTAACTTTAGGTAGTTTATAGAAGGTTCATGAACCTTCCATTAGTTACTAGATATTCTTGTTTTAGGAAGCTTCGCAAGCAACTATTTATTGCCTTGAATGCGAAGCAAACCTAAGCATAGTCTAGTATAAATAGAGAGATAAAGGACGATGTTCCTCACTCTCTTCAACACCAGTTGTGGATACGCTTTCGGTTATCAATTTAATTCTTTCATCTTTGAATCTTAGTTGAGTTGTTGTGAGGAATCCCCTCACCTTTAGTCTGTTCTCGTTCTTGTTTAAGGTATTCCTCCACTTCTGATCAGGTTCCGTCAAGGAGTTGCCGTCTGCAACAACTTCCCTCATCATGAGGCTTGTTGAAAATACATTTCAAAGTCTTGTGATTTGTCACTACAGTGATAATTCCACCCAACAAATAATGTGAAAACTTCTTAAGTGGAAAGATTAATGCTAAAATCTCACTTTCAATCACTAAGTAGTTTTCTTCTGCTTGTACAATCTGTCTACTAGCATAGACAATTGGATGATCATGCTTTCATCACGTAATTGACTAGAGGCGCAATCTACAACAATATTTGTTGCATCTGTATACAGAAGTAAAGGTTCACCCCAATCAGGTTTTGCGAGAATTGGTGACCTTACCAACGACTTCTTGAGTGACTCAAACACCAATTTTGCTTCTTTCTTCTTGAAGATGAACTTGTATTTAGTTCACTTCTTCGTGTAGCTTGTCAAGGCATGAACTTTATTGGAGTAACAAGATGAATCTTTAATAGTATCCCATCATACCAATGAATAGTCTCTACTTGGTCAAAGTCACTAGAAAAGTTAATTCTATGATTCTTGTCATATTTTCTCGATCCATTACTATATTTTTCTTAGAAATGATGTATCCTAATGATAAATCTTACAAAATTAATTTTTTTTTGGATCAAGTAAAATTTTCACTTTTTGCAAACGTTGGAATATTTTGATCAAAATGATACTACTTCCTCTCATAAATACAAAAATAATGTATGAAATCTTGCACAAACTTTTCAATGAAATTTTTTAACTCAATATTCATGAATATTTGAAAAATGGCCGGAGCATTACATAACAAAATTATATTACTCTAATGTCAAAAGTTGTATATGATGTGATTCTATTCGTTTTCAATTGATATTCTTAAGCAATTTGAATTTGGTTGTAGTTTTTATAAACATTTCCAAAACTATATTACTCATGACTTGCTATCTACTCTAGAAACTTATCTATAAAAGGTAAAAGTATAGTCATATTTTTTGTGACAACATTCATATTTTTGTAATCTTAGCATACACATACTTTATCATTATTTTTCACAATCACAATAAGAGACGCATATTCCAAATTTTCTACCTCATAGATGAAACCGGTTCCCCTTAGATTGAAATTTTTTTATTTCACTACCACTGTCAAAGGAAAACTGACTATAATAAATTTAATGTTGAAAAGTCACCAATGACATGTTAACACTTCTATCTAAATATGAATAAACTTCTAGAAGGTTTAGGAGGCCAATGTCATGTTCCCATGTATTGTGATACAGTCAAACTTACTATGATTTCTCTTTGTAGAAGTAAGTTATATAAGAATTACCATTTATTATTAAGATAATTTTTCAAGTAGTGTATATAGAGAGGTAAAAAAAATTTTATGAAATAGATTTAGAGAGTTCATATGTAGAGATTTGTTTTGATAATGAAAGAGTGACGTTTGGAACATCTTGGAACATCTTGGATAGTAGATGTGTGTGTGAACAATGGACAGAATGTAGAAAATGTGGTTAGACACTTGGCTAATTATTGGCATAGTTTCATTGCGGTTTTCGGTAGTTTGATTTGGATCTCATACTCATGGCTCTAAGTTTTCAGCATCACCGTGTAGAGTAGTGTAATCTGTACATCAACACTGTTGTTTACATGTGTGTACATAGTGGAAGACATATGTGCAAGTTGCTTAATGTAGGCCATGGTGAACTATATAAACTAGATTATGCGTACGCCAACTTAGTTGATTGAGAATGAAGTTGTTCAAGTTATAGAATGTGAACCTTGCATGACGAGTTGTTCTAGCCCCTGTTTTCCGGTCTGGTTTCATGGACCCGGATTCCCGGTTTATCTTTGACCGGTTTGATGTGATTTACGTGGTTTTGGTTTATGGTTGTAGTTCGGACCCTGTTTGCTACATGGTTGCCCCCACTCGTGTGGTGTACACAACTGTTACCTCGTTCATCTAGTTGAACCGCATTATCATGTTTGCCTGGCTTTCGTTTCCAAGATCCCCATACTGAGCGATGGAGCTGACACGTCAGCTTATGTACCGGTGCGTTGGGTGAGTTGAGGCCCCGATGTGACCTAGATACGCAGGCATAAAGGTTCAGACGTTCTACGCCATCTAGGACGAGCTGGGATGACAAGACACGCCTGCATCAGGGAGAAGTATTACCTGCATTCATGACCTGGCAAACCTACGGTCGAGAGATGGAGAGAATCATGGTTTTCCAGTGACATCATAGTTTCCTTTGAACCCGCTCGACCTCTTCCTCTTCGGGTGATGTGGTTAGAGAAATGGTTCTCAGTGGTGGACGATTATTACTCCCCGACATTTTAAAGAAAGCTGCAAGGTACGAATAAACCTTCTGCACGGGGGAAATGTCGGGGAGACGGGAGTACCTTTACCTCGTAACTGGTGCCACGGACTACAAGGTATTGCAGAGGGATACATACTGCATCCGTTGAGTACTGCAGTAAATCAGAGTTTGCTGTACTTGTCCTGTACGTGGACTCGAGTATCCAGATCAGCAAGCGCGAAGGGAATGTTCTGAAAAGCGTTCGATTCATAGACTCGTCTATTCAAGAACACGATCAGCAAGTCGACGGACGTGTACTGGAAATCCTGCTGTGGCAGAAACTCGAAACACGGTGCGCGAGCGCTTGACATGCGCCGCAAGTTCGATTTGCGGAATCTTCTGCCCGCTCGTCCGGTCGGCCGGTCATCGAGTCGTTGTCATAAATGTAAGAGTACTGACGGTGGGTGGCACTACAACACGGAGCCAGAAGGTCAATGATGAGAAGAAGGACCCGGTCGTCCGGTCGACCGGCCGTTTGCTTCTCCAAATAATATTTCCGGAACTGGGGTTATCCCCATAAATCTAAATCTGGATTAATATGAATTTGGATCGGTACAGAAAACCATCCATATTATAGACAATTTAGCAAAAAAAATCAAACGGGACGGAAATCAAATTTTCCTCCCATTCACCATTTAAATTCCAAGATGATTTTTTTGGCGCACGAATGATTAGGAAATAAACCATATTGTATCTGACGCAACAACAAGATACGATTATAAAAAAAGGATCATGATTTTTAGGCAGGATGATAGGATTCACAGCCCGGACGATTTGGTTGAGCCTAGCTAGAAGTAGAGATCCATCTTTGTGCTACAAGAATAAGACGAAGAAGTGCAGTTCCCGGAGCCTGGAAGCGTTACGCTCTTGACCCGACCGATACCTCGATGAATAGTCTGAACGAAGAGATTCGACAGAATCATGCGAACGATTTGTTCGATGACCGGAACCGCCGGGAAGAGCGTTGAAATTTTTCTCGGAGCAACCCGAAGGGAGAGGCGGGAGCGATGCAATCAAACAAGAAACAGTGATTGCCGTGCTTAGGGTGGGGTAGAGAATCAGGTTCTGCGGCGCGAAAACAAGGCGAGTCCGTCACCCTTGGCGGTGGAATGCTGCCGGAAAGGTAGTCGCCGTGCCGGAAACGGTGGATGTGATATGAACAACGGAGTAATCGTTTTACGAGAGAAACACGAAGAGAAGAGCGCAGAGGAAACTCTCCGACAGAAACGTTAGAGACGGAGACACGACGGGTGCTTCCTTTGTCACAAGCGCGAGCTTGGGTCCCGAGGGGGACGGGTTGCCGGGAGCTATGGACAACGCCTATGCAAGATCCGTCTTAGAGGTCAGTCTGTGATCCGGCTTTCGAATTGTTTGCACCATTTTTCCCGTCTCTGTTCGATTTGTTTGCCTGTCTTGATCGTGGCTTTTACGCGTCAGATCTGAAGCTTTAACTCAAATATTTCAAATCTTGGATCGCTCTTAGGCTGCTGAGTCCTCACGCATGTCGTAATTTGCATTCAAGCTCGCTTCAATGCAGATATTTTTGGGCAGCATGAGTTTGGCTTCTCTCCGAGGCTGAGTCGCCAGAGATTTTTTTGTTCTGTAGTGAAGCTGGAATTTGCGAATTGCTCAGATTAAAAAACTTTCTGAATTCGATTTCTTCAGAGATTGGAAATTCATGGAATGTCAGTTGTAGGATTTTTTGGAGCTTTGAACACCATGTTTTTTTGTCACTAAAAAATCCGGAGCTCTTGTTGGTGTTGCAATCCTAGCATCAAAGTAGCGGTTTATTTCGAAAAGGAACGGTCTTGGTCACCTGCTTGCGAAATTAAGCATTTTGAACAGTCATCCATCAACAATTCCTTGTTAAAGCAGCGTCTGAAGTTTCAGAATATGTTTCGAAAACTGCATAGCAACCTGGTGGACGAACTGGTTTGGCATGAGTTTTGTCCGTCTGTAAATAATGAACACAATGAAAAACGAGGGTGGATGGCTTTGTTCTGCCGGGCAATATGGGCATTATGCCATTCCATTCCTAACCCATTAGCCTGGACAGTAAGAGTTCTGTGCATTACTGGTGGAAGCAGATTGTTGCACAGTTTAACATCAATTGCAACGATTTGAGTTTTTAAAAAAACTGCCTTCCAGACATTATTTTTAGCAGCAGTCGCTTCGCTAGGAGTCCTACTTCAAATCAGCTTTTGGTCTGTAAAACTTCTGGGATTTGACAAAGCTCTTATACTAAAAAGCCTTCTATCAGCATGAACTCTGTGTGATGTCAAGATATCACTTCTCGTCTCCTTAGTGAGATGGATTGAAGTTGTGAGCAAACTCTGAGCATGAAAAGAAAGTTCATATCTCAAGCCTTGTATGATTTTTTGTATGTGTTATTGGCCTACAAGGAGTACTCTGTCTCTTTTGGAAAGGAAGGTGGATTTTTAGTCTGTAAAAGTTCTGTCTTCTGGTGAAGTGCGGGTTAAATCCGGAATGATGTAGCCAAATGCGACAGTAATATTACATTGTTTGTGCAGGTTTTGCAGTACTTCCGTGTGGATCCATCCCAAGGGCTGAGTGAAAGTCAGGTGAAGTTGCTTGCACTTTGTTCAGACTGTACAAGTTTGTTCTTTTTTTCTCCATGATTTCCCAGTTCATTTAAGCACTTCGGGACAAAAAGTCGAGAAGTTGGCTGAGGGGTCATGGCATAAATCTCCGTGTGAACTTTGCGTGGTTTTTTTTTCCAGGTCCTAGAATATCGAGCAATTCACGGTCAAAATGGTATGCCCATTTCCGCGTTCCCGGTTTTTCTTTTTTCAAATGCTCTGTTTTTAAGGTTACTTGGAAGTTTTTTTTTTTTAAGTTATGTATCTGAGGATTGATCGTGTTGTACATTGATATTACAAGCTCTTCTCGTCTGATGTCCCTGTTATTGCACTGTGATGTACGCGGGGCGTCTTCTTGCCGAAATGGTGTTCCTACGCAGTTCTACCCGTGGAAAGTGGTATGTATCAGACCTCCATCTAGTGCAGTGTATCAGGAATTATAAAGTACCATACTTTTTCCTCGTTTCAATTCTGCAACCGTGTCGCACCTTATTACCCCGGAGGCATACGATGGACTTGGGCTCCTGAGCAGGTCGCAAAGTTAATGAGTCTTATTTTGTCGATCGAGTGGTGCAGGTACGCCGTTTTGGAAGTTAGTTTTGAAGCAGTTCGATGATTTGCTGGTGAAGATCTTGATAGCAGCGGCAGTGGTATCATTCCTGCTTGCTATCATGAACGGCGACACAGGCTTCACGGCTATTGTGGAACCCTCTGTAAGTTCATGAGTTTTTGTGACCGGAGTTGTGTCTCGCTTCTGGTGTTGTATGTCGCTTGATCATTGTTGAGCTGGGTCAGATCTATCTCAATGCACGCAGAGTAAAACTTTCGCAGAGTTCCTTTTTCTCAGAAGTTTCTCACAATGATGATCTTTGGTTTATCGCAGGTGATTTTGCTGATTCTGGCGGCGAATGCCGCTGTAGGGGTCATTACCGAAACAAACGCAGAGAAAGCCCTTGAGGTGGGATATATTCTGGCTCGTAAGTCTGCCGTGTAGTTGGCAGTATAGTGTCCATTCTAATGATATCTAGCCACAAGAATTCAGCATAGAGGGAAATTTGTGTTTAGTTGCAGGGCTAGGCATTTGCTGCTGCTAACGTGTCCTCCATACAACTGAAAATATGTTGTAGTGTAAAAAAAAGTGTCTTTTTTCTGTTTGCCATATATGTAACTCGATGAACTCTTTCCTTGTTATACCAGGAACTGAAGGCGTACCAGGCAGACGTCGCTACAGTTTTGAGAAATGGTGAGTAGTTTGATGTGACTTGGCAATTGTGGAGCATTCGCTCCAAATTTCCTCTTCACAATCTAGAGACAGTAGCTGTAGCACTTCACACTGCAAGTGTTTTAGGCTAAAATCATGGAAAGACAAGGTTTATCGTTAATTTGATAATTTGGTACCAAAGCGATGGACCCTTTTGACAGTTATTAAATATTTTTTCGTGATCTTGATGTGACATCTAATAGGTCTCTGGTCAATATTGCCGGCTTCAGAGCTAGTTCCTGGAGACCTTGTGGAGGTCGCAGGTTTGTCCCTATATAGTTGCTGTTGAAAGCGTGGATGTCCATTTCCGTTCTGTTATCGCTGTGGGAATTGTTGAGTTGTTTGTATGCAATAACTAGAAATATGGAAATCATTATTTGGTAGAGTGAGGAACTTGGCATGTCAATGCTTTTGCTTCCATGTTGAAAGTTTAGAGGCTATGTCATTGATTTTGCTTCCATTTTGTTAAGTTTAGAGGCCTTGTATCTTGAACTGAATTTTTTGTTTTGTGGCTGTATAGTTGGATGCCAGATACCTGCAGACATGAGACTGGTTGAGATTCTGGGGTCTCAGCTTCGAGTTGATCAAGCGATCTTGACTGGTGGGAAATGTTCCTGTTTTGATCGGTTTATACTCTGTGCATACTTTCCAAGAGATTTTGGCTGTATATGGGCTAAAATGAGATCGTAATTTTCCAACAATTCAGGAGAGAGCTGCTCGGTTGGGAAGAGTACAGAAGCAACTGCGTCGCAGAAAGTGGTGTACCAGGATAAAACAAACATCCTCTTCTCTGTATGACTTATTCCCTTTCTTGGAGTGCGTACATAGCTTTTTAAGCATATGGTCTGGTTTTTCAAGATTCAGAATTACTTACGACCTATGTCATTTATGTCAGCGTAATTGCTTCTGTTTCCACTTTCGAAAGAGTGGTTATGGTTGTTTCATTTTGTTAGAACGCATACATTAGCCAAGTTCGGTAGCTTTATAACCTATCCTGAGGTCATTTTATTATGCGTTAAACTTCCAGGGAACAGTTGTTACAATGGGACGTGGAAGAGCTGTGGTAGTTGGTATTGGCAGCAGAACTGCTATGGGAAAGATTCATGATGCTATGTCTCAAGCCACTGAGGTATCTTGCATCTGGATGACATTATTCAGCGGATGGCCTTCAGAGCTTAGGTTGAGCTGCTTTGTTCTCTAATCAGCTCTTGATGGACAGATGTATTCTATACTTTCTCCTTCCGAGAGTATTGCAGTGTGAAATAGTAAACTCAATGGGGTATTGAATGACTGCAGGAGATGACTCCTCTGAAGAAAAAGCTGGATGAGTTCGGTTCTTTTCTTTCAAAGGTAGACTCAAAATCAAGACTCACCGGCCCTGTTCCTTTGTTGAAGCTAACTTGTATAACTCCAACACACTCACGAAGCAGGGAAAGTTGCAGAGAGCTTTGCACTGTTACGAGTATAAAGCAATCTGCAAGTGTTCCAGCTAGATGGCTTTATGCTTTCAAAGAAAGAAAGGTTCAGATTATCTCATAATTATGAGTATTTTTATCTCGAAAATAAGGGATCTCGGGTAGGGAATAATACATGTCAGCTGGTGCTAATTGCTGGTTTTATGGTCAGTGTCGTTAAGTTGATGATTTCTATTATTTTATTTGAACATTCCAGGTTATTGCCGTGGTTTGTATTCTGGTTTGGATAGTGAACATCGGCCACTTTCGAGATCCAGCACATGGAGGCATAGTACGCGGAGCAATATACTACTTCAAGGTTAGCAATATTCTTCTCAAGATCGTTCACGTTCACTTCGGGTGTTTGTTTTCACGACGGTGGTTTGGTTTGTTTCCGCTCTTGATTTGTGTCTGCATGAGCCAGGCACAGCACATGCGAAATGAATGCTTTGAATCTTCAAAGCATCAACTCTAATAGCTCACAATCTTTTTGACTTGGTAACTGGTATCTCGATCAGATAGCTGTGGCACTGGCGGTGGCAGCAATACCGGAAGGACTTCCTGCTGTTGTCACAACGTACGTAGATTTGCTTCATGAGTTTGTCAGTATCTTAGATATCTGGATGCCTACAATATTTCTTCTCCGACCCAAACAATCTGGAGATGAGCGTGGTTATGTATTTCGTATCATACGTGTACTAACGGTCAGTCTGCTGCTGCAGCTGTCTGGCCCTTGGCACTAAAAAGATGGCGAAATTGAATGCAATTGTGCGCTCTCTGCCCTCAGTGGAGACTTTGGGTTGTACCACAGTCATATGTAGTGACAAGACAGGCACTCTTACAACAAACATGATGTCCATTTCCAAGGTAGACTTCAGCACTTAAATCTACAATCTTGAGACACATAATCCTCCTATAATTGCTGTTTCTTTTTCAGAACAGATGTTCACTGACGTCCAAATAATCCAGGGTTTACGCACCTATTAGGCCAGAGTCAAGTTGCCATGACAGCCTTTGAACTAAACAATTATAATCTTTAGGAGGAGATATCGTTTTCACTCTTGTGGGTAGTCTTCTGAAGGTAGAGAGTTGACACCTTGGTAACAGGTGTGTGTTGTGCGTTCTGCACATCGTGGACCTATCGTAGCGCAATATGACGTAACCGGAACAACATATGCTCCAGACGGCATTATACGTGATTCCACAGGAGTTCAGGTCTGGATTTTCCCCCCCGCTTTTGAGTGTGGTTATTGAAATTTTGATGTGTCCTACATTCTTGCCTCAATACAAAATGGACACAAACGCCTATTTGTTGTACTAGAGTGCAGTCTTTGGTCGTAGGATCAATCTTCCTACAACAAAATATGCTAATTAGATTACCTCGAGGATCTTTTGGCAACTCGTTTGGTGTTGACCGATACCTGCATGTGTGTCTCATACAGCTGGAGCATCCAGCTGACTTGCCTTGCCTGCTTCATTTGTCAATGTGCTCCGCACTTTGCAATGACTCGAAATTACAATACAACTCAGAGAAGGGTGCATATGACAAGATTGGAGAGTCGACAGAAGTGGCCCTGCGCGTTCTAGTTGAGAAGGTTACACTTCATCTTTTTTCTGTGGTGGTCAAGCGTGCTGCCATCCTCGCTATTTTAAATGTTAAATGACTTCGACGTATCACGCAAGGAGCGAGATTTACCTTCTTATCGTGTGTATAAATGTTTCAACAGGTTGGACTTCCGGGATTTGATTCCATGCCATCGGCCTTAACAATGCTCAGCAAACAGGAACGTGTGTCTTATTGCAACAACTACTGGGAACAACAGTTTAAAAAGGTCAATCTCTTTCCGTGGTCGAAAATTTTGTCCGACATCCGGAGGTTTTGTTATAAACTGATTGGTGTAGTAAATAATACCTTCACTTCAACATATCGCGACTCCCAGGATCGAAGTGGAATCGAAGTCTTATTCAAGCAGTCCGTTCCCCCCTCTCCCGGCACCATCTTTTAAAATAGTGATGTGAATTTCCTGATCCTTTGTCCATCATTGCGTTTCGTTGCTTCTGCAGGTGTTTTTCCACTTCTTTTCTAACCTCCTGAGTGTTCTGAACAGGTCTCAGTCCTGGAATTTGCTCGTGATCGAAAAATGATGAGTGTGCTGTGCACACGAAAAAACCAGGACATAATGTTTTGCAAAGGAGCCCCGGAGAGCATTTTGTCCAGATGTAGCAGTGTGTTATGTAATGATGATGGTTCTGCCGCACCTATGACTTCAGAAATACGTGCTGAACTTGAAGAGAAACTTTTCAGGTTGGATTCTGCTTAATTTTTCTAATTCCCTGGACGCAAAATGCGTTGTTCCTGATCTGTTGAATATATCAAGAATGGTGCAGTTTGCTTGGAGACCGTCCATTTTGTAGATTTATTGGACCTTGCCTTTTTAGTTTCAAAGCATGACTTAAGGTATAAGGCTAGATCAAAATGTAATTACCCGCGAAGAGCTTACAGCTCCGATTTTAACGTGTAACGCGGAACTTTTCTGTCGATGTGTAGCTACGGGCAGAAAGAGACGTTACGATGCTTGGCTCTGGCATTGAGGCCTATTCCACATGGATCTCAAACAATGTCTTATGAAGACGAGTGCAATCTTACATTTGTTGGTGTGGTAAGTCTATAAAGCAGTTGGAACCGTTTGAAAGATTATCTTTCATGAAATGGAAATGCCTGATTGAATGAACTTCTCACGCCTTGAAGACTACAAGATCATCTGTATATAGCCCAAACTTCCATATCAGTTAATACCTCTTGTTTGAGAGAGTTGTGATGCTTCCGATATTTTAGTTCCAAACTGATCTTTTAAAAGTATTTCCATCTTCACGTCAGTTTACCTGATACATTGATATATGAAATCTTGGTTATAATGCACGGTATCTATCATGTGCCTTGTTCCTTCATTTCATTGTGTTACTCCTCCTCAAGTGTCATGATATCGAAAATATCGATTTTGCGCAAGTTATTGTTATACACTTCGAATATCTCACGGATTTGGATTTGACTGCAAGTTAGAAGCTCTGAATAAGAACATCTGAAAGTAAACTGCCTTGTCTATTTCTATTTTGAAATTTAAATACCCTTACCATCCTTTGGCAGGTTGGAATGCTAGATCCTCCACGAGAGGAGGTTAGACAGGCCATAGCTACATGCAAGTCAGCTGGGATCCGCGTCATAGTCGTTACCGGTGATAATAAGGTTTGCCCACAGTTTCCATATGCTCCATAGTTTGGGAGTAAATATACTGGCAAGAGTGTGAGCCTGGCTTTCAGCTTATAGACGAGTTATTGTACTGCATTTGATTTGCTTCGGGGTTTTGTGATCAATCTTAGATTATTATTCTGTTCATCAATTTGGTCTCGGTTTGTTTTTGTAAATTTTGTGTTTTGAAGTGGGTGAAAGTTCCTAATGTACTTATTATCCAGTCGACTCATCACTCTGGCAGGCAACAGCAGAATCTGTCTGTCGTCTTATTGGTGCGTTTGATCCACTCGACGATTTGACTGGGAGGTCATATACAGCTTCAGAGTTTGAAGAGCTACCTCCTATGCAGCAAAGCCTCGCAATCAGAAAATTGGTCCTCTTCTCCCGGTAAGCACGATATTTTCTATGAAGGTTCGTTTAGCAGGTAAATACAAATCTAATCGAGTAGTGTATATCATTTTTGTATATGATGTTGAGATCAGGTACACCAGTCACCGAAACTTCTGACTCAGAAAAGGTATATTCTTTGGAGTAGTAATGATCCATGCTGTTATGTCTTCTTTATCTTCAGTAGAAGAAAGAGAATTTTCTCGAATTCGGAGATATGTTGTTTTCTCTGAAAGTTTTGTTCATCAATAATATGTAGGGTTGAACCCGCGCACAAGAGTATGCTGGTGGAAGCTTTGCAGCTTCAAAACGAAGTGGTATGGATAACACAGTATGCCTGCACCCATTCAGTTAGACAATTGTTTCCTTCACCTGGGAGTTTGGCGACAGTCATGCCTTACATCATCGAAGTTGGACTTTAGGACAAATTTATAATGAGCGTGGAATTAGAAAACTTGCGTTGTAAAATTCCTCGACTCTTGATTGAATCACTAGCAGCTCTTGCAACTCATACAACTGGACATTCATCAAGAAATTGATAACATGGCAGGAGAAATCTGGCTTAGACGAATAGGGATTTAGTGGATTGATTTCCAATTATACTACACTGATTCAAGAGCTTGGTACAGGTGGCAATGACCGGCGATGGTGTCAACGATGCACCTGCCCTGAAGAGGGCCAACATAGGCATAGCTATGGGTTCTGGTACAGCCGTGGCAAAGGTTAGACATTACTACACACTTTTCACGACATGTTTTAATGAATGGACATAAATGGTGATTTGTTGGATGGCCGGTGCTATGACTTGAGCTGTAGTATAGGTTATGACCTAAATCTACAGGTTGCCAAGTTTGGGCCCAATTCTCTTCTGGAGTTCCATTTCAATGGAGTGGCTGAAATGTGTGCAACCAAAAATTGAAAGATTTTGAACTCTATATTTTCAAGCATGTCGTTGACCTCTTTTACCGGTCGCCCTACTCATCCATTATTGTTTCTGTAATTGGTCAGTTGAATAAAGATATTTAATCAACTAATTCGTTCTTGTATTTCTGCAGGGAGCATCTGACATGGTTTTGGCCGACGACAATTTTTCAACTATTGTTGCAGTAAGCCACTCTACTATTCAATAGATGTTGCCGCCATATGTTTACATTTTCTTTTCTTCACTTCGAAAATCCTGTTGTTCAGCTATTTGAGTAAGTCCAAGTGCCTTTGAACGAAGTGATTCGATGGGTGAATACTCGAGTTTGCGAAGTCTTCTCGAGCTGCAGTTGGGTGTAGACTTGTTTATGTGTGCCTCTCATAGCGTCAAGAGCAGAGACCCTACATCATGCGGTGAGGTGTGTGAGAGTAATCATTATACACCAATGTCTTCAACAGGCTGTTGCTGAAGGAAGGGCGATATATAATAATACCAAGCAGTTTATCAGATACATGGTGTCCTCGAATATTGGAGAAGTTGTCTGCATCTTCTTAGCTGCAGCTGTGGGAATGCCAGAGACTCTAGTACCTGTACGTATGAAAGTGCATTCTTTCTATTTTATTAAAATTCTTCAAATTTGCACGGTAATTCTTTCCCTACCATCTGCTGAAGAATGTCCTTCTACTCCGAAATTTAGGCCTAAGATCCTTCCTAATGTCTGTGGGTTTGCAGGTGCAACTTCTTTGGGTTAATCTTGTGACGGATGGACTTCCAGCTACAGCTCTTGGATTTAATAAGCAGGACCATGATGTGATGATGACTCGTCCTCGCAAGGTTAATGTTCTATTATTCTTTAATTATTTGTTCTATTATTCATTTAATTATTGCACAGACTATATCGCCATAACGATTGCAGTTGCAGTTTTATCAGAGATCTGCGTGTTGTTTGGACTGGTATGGACATCTTATTATCGATGGTTTTTAAATCAGAAGTTTTTCTCGATGGCATTCGGATCTAATTTTTTAGTATATTCCGAGTAGATCCGGAAATAGTGTGATTTGGTATCATCATCAATTACCTTGGTGTTCAACATCCAACACACGTACATTGAATACCATGACATAGCTGGAGAGAAAAGGTTTTGATATGCCGTATTTGATCTTTTTGATCCAGATGGAGGAGGCTATTGTAAACGGCTGGCTTTTTTTCCGTTACGTCGTAATTGGTGGTGAGTAAATTCTTTTACCGATATTGAAGAGCAGTTAGTGTGATTTGAGGTTGTTTTCTCCTCTTTCCCATCAATTCAATTGCAACCGGCTTGCAGTTATGTGGTTCAGTTACGATGGTTACTCCATCACTAAGAAAGACTTTGGTTGGACTGGAAATTATGGATGGAACAGCCTATGTGGGACTAGCGACTGTTGGTGGCTTCGCTTGGTGGTTTCTTTTCAGTGAAGAGGGCCCTAAGCTGACCTGGGCACAACTGGTATTGATCTCACATAGTATCGGCAGTGTGCTCTCATGTATATAATTGGATAAGTCAGTCACATATGGTGACTTACTTATGTTTCTGTGTTTCTGTGATTTGAATGTTTCTTTAAGCTCGTGTGGTGAGCTTTGCTTTCCTGGTTTACTCCTCCTGTCAGTTCTTACTTTGCTGTTAAACATTCGAAGTAGCTGTACTTGGCTTCTAAATCTCACATCGGGACATTGCTTCTTAATGTCTAGTAGTCGAGCAGTCTGTCTTGACTATTTTCTTACAAGTGTGCGACTGCTGCAGGTGTCTTTTGACAGTTGTGTTGAAGGACAAGCTAGCTATTCTTGTACCATATTTCAAGATCGACACCCATCAACAATATCCATGAGTGTCCTCGTAGTTGTGGAGATGTTCAATGCTCTGAACAATCTTAGCGAAAACCAAAGCCTGCTGTGAGATACATCCGAAATTTTTCTTTGATGACGTATAGCTGCGTAATGGTTTGAAATCGATGTTTTAAATTCTTCAACTTTTAAGGATATGTACTGTTACTATGCTAACTACGCCATGCTCATCGAGAACCTTGCATCTGAAACAGGGTTCTGCATCCTTGGAGTAATCTATGGTTACTTGGAGCCATCACCGTGTCCATGCTTCTTCATTTTGCCATCCTCTACGTTCATCCGCTGGCGTTGACTTTCTCAGTATAATTTCTACGCTCTGTTTTCAGTCATTTCACTGATCTTTATTGGCTTATGTCCTAATTACAGCGTGTGCCGAAGGTAATAATCGAAGGCTAACTTATGTGTATACTTTACTTGCTACTAATCAGCATCTTTATGGTGCTTGCAGGTTACATCGCTATCGTGGTCCGAATGGAAAGCAGTACTGTGGTTCTCTTTTCCTGTGAGCACTCATTGTCAATCGATGGTTTCAGTTTCACTCACAAAATTAAATCGATTGCCTTCAATATATTCACTACTGTCTATGTGTGGGGTTCCAGTACAATTACAACATTTTTTCTTCCTCACATATTCATGCACTGGTTGTAGTTCAGTTGCAAGTCGGCTTGGTTGAGACCAAACTTAGCTCGTATTTTGCTCACAGAAAAAACGTGTTCACAGTTTTGTTAACGTTTGTCGCAGGTAATTATTGTCGATGAGCTGCTGAAATTCATGTCCAGACGGTTGAAAGGTACATCTTGCAACCTGTCCATCAGCAATTAGGATCTTCAAACCCCCTATGATTTTGTACTGTTCAGATGTTCAGAGTCATTGCAGTTAGTGTTCAGTATGCATTGTATCATTCTTCTCTATCCGATAGTCAAGATAGCGAGTTCATTAGGATCAAACAGCCTTGCTGCGTGATTTGGCGAAGAATTAATCTGCGTCAAGTCAAAACGCGAAGCGAGCTGAGTTTAAATCTCAGAAAATAAGCTGCGGGAATCGCTGTGTATGGGGAGGGGGTACGAGCCTGGTTTAGCGCTAGGCCGACCAGTCCTACATTCCACTTGGTTCAGGAGATACTAACAATCGGATTACAGGTCGTAGTGGAAGCCGTTTTGATACTTCATGACGTTTAAATCGGTCCTTGATTCATGGTTTTCTGAGTTGAAAAGTCTGTTTAGTTAGTTGAAAAGTCTAATACGTCGTAACCTCTTCAGTAGCATTTTAAGCAGTGAGTTTTGTTAGGATATATTGTTTTGGACATTATCTCATTTAACATGTTTGTTGAATATTTGTAATGCAACTGCTAACAGGTCGAACGATCAACATGCCTTTCCGGAAGTATGACTTTCTACCTAAAAGCCAAACGCGTCAACAATGACGATTGTGGTCAATGTAGTCTAGGGAATGTTTGTAACTTAAGTTATTCTGTCAACGTCATGTAGTCAGAGTATACAAGCTGTAGTTCACCCCACCTGTGTGGGTTGTCCTTCCCGGAAATTGATTATTAGGTGGTCAGGTCAGTGTGGAGATTCGAGTTGCGTTAGGTCTTTCTGTCACCACTTCACATTGTTGATCATCCCTCCTCTTAATAAAAAGTAGATAGTAGCTTTTTCGGATCTCGCAAGTGTAAGTGTGTGTTCTCGCAATTGTTTTCGCCGTGACTATCTCAAAAGTATATAGATTCGCCTGAATGGCCTTAATGTGAATGTTGAGAGTAGTTTGTGAAGCCGTCTTTTAATACTCTTCTATATGCGTTTCGCTTGTGTCAAAAAGTGCTGTCTAACCTCTTTTTGTCTACTCACATTTTACGTCCACTCATAAAGAAGGTCTATGCCAGACCACGAAAGGTGGTGTATCCCTCCCTGCTGATATATGTAATGCAACCAGATTGATGACTGATGCTGGTATGTAGTGTTTCTTCCTCGCTCAGATCCTCCCCATAGTTCCCACAGTACTCAATCCTGGATTTTTCAGGTGACGGACCCGTGATAAATTTAAAGAGCTGGATGATACTTCGAAACACTTCGAAAGAGAATCTTAAGCATCTGCTGTCAAGGTAGAACCACGAACACTCGCGCACTGGAAAGATAATCCAGATTTCCTGCGAATTAGGAGATTTGAAAATATCGTCTCCGGACTTTCACAGATGTCTCTTATCTTTCTGTCCCATGATAGCAGGTCTTGTTAGCCTAAGCGTTTACTCACTCGCATGTTCTTTAAGGAGCGTGCATCTTATGAAGAAAATGTCAATCAGTTATGACTTGCAGTTGAAAACACCATTTTTTCATGGTTTAACTCATGGTAGGAAATCAGACATCATGATCAGGTGCTAGTCATTTGTGACAGCAGTCAGCTAGTATCGTTGACGCAGCTTTCGTAATCAATCGGCTTCGTGCACGGGAAATTAACAAGGTAATCAATTTTTTAGGGCTGATAAGCCAAGAATCCCGTCTACTAAATATCTCATTTGAACACTTGGAACTCCGTAGTAAAGCAGAATCTTCAGTTCTTCGTCAAATATAAAGCATCCGCAGTCGGCCCTTGATTCCATGTAGGTCAATGCTAGCTGTTAATTTCAATCATGAAACTATGTCAACTGCTCTTGCAAATGTCTACCAAAGCTGTGGAATTCATAGATTATGAACCAATTCTGCTGGCTGCATGGACTGAAACAATGCAGGAGACGAAAGCCCTTCCGAGACAACCCTCTTCATGATATTTGATCACACCTAAATTTCCATTTTACCCTATATAAACGTAAATACGAGTTGATCATGGACAGACTTTGTGAGACGAAACGGAGACATTGTAAATACTTAGTACAGTACACCAGATCTCGTGATTGTAATCGAACATTGGGTTGTACTATTTGCCTCACGATCTTGCTGCTATAGGACAAAAGATTGAATCTGGAGGGTATGAAGTAAAAAGCAAGCACCTGTACCTGTAAGCATATCGTATATTAACATTCGCTGCGGCAGTCATGTTAGTTTTTTAATGCCCAAGAGACGGATAACTCTATCACAGCGAATGATAGACTCTTGAAAACCTCATCGGGCGTCATGAAGGAATTGCGTATGCATATGAGAATGTGTAATTTGCACGGAAAGAAACTCGCTTGTGAGTGGTTGAGAAATGGTCAAGGATAGACAGATGTACACAGGACTCCCCGAATATAAAACGCACTGACGTGGTGGGCATGAAGAATCTGAAAGCGGAGCTTTTCCAAACACAGTCACTACCATTAAGATCGAAGGCATTAGTAAAGTGCTAGCACGTTCCTGCTCCAGATCATGGTCCAAGTAGGAGATGAACTTATCAAGTGGTCAAGGTCTCATCAAGCTCGGATTCATCCAGACACATGTTAACAATAAGCACAAGCAATACAATCACAATGAAATGTACTCAAAGTTAGTGAGTTCATTTCATAAGGATGTTGAAGATCGAACATGGCGGATCAAGCAGGCCATCATTTCTTCCAGTGGGCTTCTTACTTTTATGTCGAAGTATATATTACATTATCTCTACCACATAGACTCACATATACACATGCACGAAGGCTTATTTGTACGCCAGATAAGTCCAGTGACTCGATTGTCGATGCATACTCTCGGGGATCTCGAAGGTCAAGTAAGCATCAAATATAAATTCCATCTCGATCTAAGCCTGTAGTTTCCTCCCAGATGTACAGATTCCAAGTATGAAATTATTCCAACCGATCATGTTGCCCCACCCGGCCAGATACGAGCTGCTTATTGCCGGATGTAGTGAGTCTTCTGCACTGAAACGGAGAGTCAATGAGTCGGGACTGGGGCTCGTGGACGGTCATTTGACAATAGACCATGTTTACTTGGATGCAGCAGTGCTGGAACAGATTCTATCCACCAAACAAGACCATCTAAGATATAGCTTTTTAAGTCCAAGAGATGGGTCGCTGTTCCTACGAGTCGCCACTGTTTGTTCTGATATGGATGCAGATTAATAAATGTCCGCGATCTCATGAGTGACATCTGTGTATCCGTGCCCATGGAAATCGCCATATGGGTCGTGAAAGTCATGGCAACCATGTGATGACCTTTGATCGTTTCTGCTACTACATAATGGACTCAAGCCTCGAGATTTCTCCAGAGTTCACCCTGAGATGAGAGCCTGGGTAGATACACAAATCGGGAGTTACAGGTTGACTTCGTCAGGTACAAATCCTCAACTGATCATGGAGATGCACCTGTTTCCTCCTAAATTGAGGCAGCTGTACAGCAGATTTCTGATGATGTTCGCTGCAAATGTGTGCATGTTTTAATGTAGGCTTTCAATCCTCTTACACGTAAGGGTACAGAGTTCGTGACCGATTTGTTTGTCACAAGTCATTAAGATTTTTTTCCCTTGGATGATCAGGATCAGGCTCGGTATAAAGGAGGCTAAACATGGAAAACTCAAAAATAGTGATCGCGTCAGCACTGCTGGTGCTGGTATCAGTGGTACAATCGGCTGTGGCTGAGCAGTGTGGTTCACAGGCCAATTTTGCCCTTTGTCCGAATGGCCTATGCTGCAGCCAGTATGGCTGGTGTGGAAACACCGATCCCTATTGTGGTGCAGGCTGTCAAAGCCAATGTGGTGGTTCTACTCCCTCTGGTGGTGGGGGAATCGCCTCTGTTATAAGCGAGGATATGTACAACCGGCTATTTCCGAACCGAAATGCCATCTACACTTATCAAAATTTCGTACAAGCAGGCAAATCTTATCCTACAATAGGCACTGAAGGTAGTAAACAGCAACGGCTCAGAGAGATTGCTGCATTCGCAGCCCACGTACAACAGGAAACTGCAGGTGAATCTCACATCTGTGAAATCTCACAGAGTCCCCACTTGAAGCGAATTCATTTGGTTCAGGTTCTGTGCATGACATTACTTGTTGAGCGCAGGAAAGCCTTTTAAAGTTGATTACAAGCCTCGGAGAGGTTTTGCACACCAGTAATCTGCGCATGCCTATTGGAGCCAACCAGATGCAAAATGCAAATTTGTTGGAGTTGGGTCCTTCTCATTGTATACTGGTTCTAAAATGGTTTTGCAGGTTTGTACTACGTCAGGGAAATAGACCAATCCAATTCCTACTGTGATAGTGGGAATCAACAGTATCCATGCGCTTGGGGTCAGAAGTACTTTGGCCGAGGTCCACTTCAGCTCAGCTGGTACATTCCAACTTCCCAAAGACAGATAAATTCTTAGAAGCTGGGACAATCCTCCCTACAACAACGTTTTTTTCTTGTCAGTAATCCAGGTCAATTACAGAAGGTTCATGTGTTGTGTGACGTACCTACCTGATGCAGGAACTACAACTACGGCGCTGCGAGAGACACTGGCATCGGAGCTGATATCTTAGCATACCCAGACATTGTGGCTCAAAATGGAGTTATCTCCTTCCGGTCATCCTTCTGGTTCTGGACAAGAAGTGATTGGAATATCCCTTCAATTCACGACGTGATGGTGGGGAAGTGGAACCCTAGTCAAGCTGATATCAACGCCAACAGAAGAGCCGGATTTGGAGAAACAATCAACATCATCAATGGTGGACTCGAATGTGGAAGATGGAATGACAATGCCAACAAACGTGTTAATTATTACAAGAACTTCTGTAACATTCTGGGTGTAGATCCTGGCGCAAATCTGGACTGTGCTAACTCTGCTCCATACTGACATCCATGAAACCGATGAAAGGAGGAGACTTTCTCTCAGAAAGCATGACATACAGCTCCGATGCTCTACAGGTTTCTCAAATATCTGCAGTAGATAGAGAACGTAGAATGTAGTTTCGAGAGTGTTGCAGAATAAGAGCACTTCTTGTAAATTCCATCAGACAGAATGCTGATGCAGATCACCATCTGAATAAATTATGGGCTCCAAAGTTTGACTCACAAGCCAGAGTGCCTTCCCGTTCTTGAGAAAGGAAAGGGGGTGTGATGTGATGTTATGTTGAAAATTTGTTGATGGGATGGACCACGGCGATGCCAGCCTGAGCAATTCACTTGCACTTTCATCAGTCCGTCAGTTATCGGCTCGTTTATCTTCCAGTGCAGGACGCACATATGTCAAAAGGGAGATTAGAAATTACGACCAGGGGCAGAAGCATGGCTTAAAAGCTCGATGAAAAACCAGTCAAGAAGCAAAATCTAAGGAAGGAAAGATTTTATACAACTAGAGGAACCCCTAAGATTGTCTTCATTCCTATTTAGTGCGAGAAATTAATCATGTTTGCTGGGGTGCATCACACTCATTAAGACTCGCAACTGACCTCTATCACCCGTTAGGATCCAAAAAAATATTCGTGGCCAACCATTGTCATCAAAATCATATTTGGCAGCACACGATTCACACATCGTCTTATGCTTGAAGGGCTAGATATCAATAATTCATGATCGTTGATATGACGGGGAGATGTTAGGTTAAGTTGTTTGTGTACGCACTAATGAAATCCAGAAAAGTGCAAGGTTGGATTAAAGTCATGGTGTCCACAAGCCTCTAAGATATATCAAATTTCATACTATCAATTATAAATCATGGTAAATACATAAAGTAGTAGAAAGTTTTTTTTAACTATTATTTGCCTGATAAATAGCTAAGTGAGCACTGAAGATCTCATGATCCTTCAATGGTGCTGCTAGTCAATTTATTTATGATCAGTGTTTGATATTTTTAGTGAAATAACTTATGAGCATAGTCATGTTCCTTTTGGATATAAAATCATGCAAAAAATTGATGAATTTAATAGATTTTTTTTGAAAAATTGGTAAATTATTAAATTTAGTATCTAAAATGTTTTAGTATATTTATTAGTCAGGGCACTATCAATTTGAACGTGCATGTCAAAAGATGCCATAAATACCTAAGTTTTTATCCATTTAATTATTCTTTAAAACAAACTACAATAGTTATATTTCTAGAAATATAATATTCAAGTTAAAAAATGTAATACTCGCATTGATAAGTTATTTGATTTTTGGCCATTCTGATTTTAAGACTTTAAAGTTCTAATGATGAAAAATATTTTTTTTTATATATATTTCTAGATCATCTAGAATTGTATATAAAGTCAGATCTCTCTAGAGTGTTCGTTCCAAGAATCCTGTGAAGTACGAGGAGTAGGAGGAGTTTCAAGACATGGTATTTATTGACAACAAACCCAAAGTACAATCCAAATGACCCGAGATTGAAACCTCACAAATGATACTCCAAAAACCGGATCTAGACGTCCAAGTAGGATTCTATTAGCTTTCCGGATACCAAAGGTCAACAAATGTAACAAGTGACAAAATAAAAGTTTTACCTCTATATGAGAGGCCGCCGTTGGTCTTGTGGAATTATGGCTCCTACTTTTCTTGCGATTAAAGTGACGGAAGAGGCACTATGAAAATAAAAACAAAAAAACTAAAACAAGAGGTGTAGTTAGCTTTTCAAAACTATTCCGAGCTGTCATTAGCACATCATGCAGAAAATTCTCACAAACTCCAAACAATGACTACAATGACATCCGGATCTGGACTCAGAGTGGGGGTTGAACCGTATAGGATAAGAAAGAGCCCCGTGTCATATCCTAAACTACCGCGTCCGAGTTCTGTGGAACCTCATAAGAAGGTCAAACTGGCGTACATCCAGAGTTGCCATATCCGGAGCAACTCATTGTATACTATTCAGTGATAGTAGCGGCTATTTCACACAGACGTTATATAGGTAAACACAACAATGAGGAAACCTTCCCATCACACACTAGAACACATTCATCACAAATCTTCCTCTAAAAACGGATCCGAGACTTCCTTTCACAAAGTAACGGATCCGGCCCTGCAGCACTCATAAATTCGGCAAGAACCCAAGCCTGACGTTACACACAGAAAACGCAAGAGGTGCAAAACAGATTGAAGTCGCATAAAAAAGCAAAAAAAGAGTGCCATACAAAATCCCTAAGTGCGTTTAAATACTAAAAACTTTAAACCTAACTACGGCAACTATGATTGTCTCCAAAACCCTATGCTCCACCAGAAATCTTCAGATTTCACTTGCCAAGAATTTCATATCTGACTTTCATTTGGTCACCGCTTTCCGCTGCTAGCAGCCTGTTGTCCCTTACTTAGCCTTACAGAGCTTACTCAAGTATTCTAGAAGCCCTAGATCTATACTTAGAAGGTTCGGATTATATCTACTTGACACATTCTTCTTGTTTGGAAATAATTCAAAAAAATAACCAGATACCGGTTTCGTGTCCAGCTAACTTTTCAATTAGCGCTATTACGATTTTATCACATCTACTGCAACATAGTTTTCTAGCTTTATTTACATTCTACTTTTTCCACCAACTTTCCCTAGCAAAGAAGTAGTGTAAACTAATTAGAATGGCAAAATGTAGTTAATTTTGCATGGGGAGAAATTTTAGCTTCCCACAATAATCAAGAAATCAATAATCACATCTTGGCTTGAAGTATAGATAAATTTTCAGAAAATGTCATGTATTTTCCATCATCATAGACTAGTAGAAATTATAACCAAGTAGTTTTACTCCTACTCCATAATAGGAGCACTTCAAGAAAGAGAGAGTACAAACTCGTTGGCTACTTCTAGTAGAACTAGAAGTAGCTAATGAGTTAGTCATGATTAGTTTGATTATGACTAAGTCTAGCTAGTTATAACTAAATTTATCAAGTTATAACTATCTTTAGCTATAATGTCTATACTTGGCGGCATAAGAAGAGAAGTTCTAGAAGATTTGAGTGAGAATTTTTATTTTGTATTGTAAAAAAGTCTAGATTTCAAGAGAAAAGATTGTTGACTTCATATTTGATTTTGATTGGTTTGAATAAATAATGATGACTTCATTTGTTAGCCTAGGTCTAATGTTGATTTAATGGCAAATGGAGGTTCTAGAAGTTTGAAAGTCACAAATTGCGTGTCGCCACCTCAATGTAGGAATTAATAAACATCTAGAAGGTTAAGGAAACCAATGACATGTTCCCACGTATTAGAAACTAGTCAAACTTACTATGGTGTATCTTTGTAAAAGTAAATTAGATAAAAATTATCATTTTTGACTATGATAAATTCTCAAGTAGTTTACATAGAGAGGTAGGGAATAGACTCTGAAGCAAGTTTGGAGAGATCATATATAGAGACTTACTTTATATTTGAAAGAGTGACATTTTTTAATATCTTGGAGTATTGATGTGTGGGTGAATTTGATTGATGAATTGAGTGTATGTATGATACTGTGTTTGGAATATGGATATGAGTAGTACTCATAGCCTTCTAGAACCATGATGAGCTACTGCAAAGCCATCTCTGGTACATTTGAGTGAGAGTCTATCCGGAGGTTGTAATACTCAATACTTTTTTCTTGCTACTCATTTTGTGCATGAAGCTATAGTCAAGTCACAATATCATACCGTGAGCTAATATTGTATGCCATGAAGACTTTTCTCCAAAGCTGCCTATCTATGGGGTCAAATGATTGAACTCAATACGGAGAGAAAATGAAAAATGCTTGTCTCTTGTGTGTTGCCGTAAAGATCGCATACAATCATAAGCTCAAAGATTAAATTGAGACAAAATTTTATATTTGATACTCTCTCCTTTCCTTTGAAATATCTTCCAAAACTCACTCTCCACATTCACCCTCCTATCGTTTGAACATCGATTCCGAACTCACTTCCCACTGTCACCCTCCTCTTGTATTAATATCGATTCGGAGCTCATTTTCCGCTGTCATTCTCTTCTCGTTCTGCACTTTTTCCCTAGCTCCGCTCTGAGAATAGAACATTTAGATCAAACGAACAGAATGAATCGCTCGAATCTCCTACAGCTGGCACTCACCCGCAGCTCTAGCCGCAACTTTGCGCAACAGAATTGCACATGCCATCAACCACTCTCTACCCGAAAAACAAGCCCTCTATAGGAATCACCACCCACAAGTCACTTCTTCCACAGTAGCCGTCAAGATGGAGCCAATTCTAATCCAAAGTTGTAGCCGCTAGCCGTCGAACTCCATTATGCCCTTATAGATTCACAGACTATTCATTGTCACAGATGCTGCCGCCTACAAGTCCATCCGACGCTTGCTGATTCTCCCTCCTTACTTTCTCATCGCAGTTTCAAGTCTGCCCACTTTCACGTGGAGGTCCGTCGGCTGAACTTCTTAGATCTTTCTGCGCTCCTCCCCAAACTTGCACTTTCCATCACGCTTTACCTCAAAATCATCAGTAGATGTAAACTCATTCACTCTCTCACGTCTCGTTTTGTCTCTGGCCTTGTACAACTATGGCTACTCCTTTCCACCATCAATTCACCATCATCAATCGTCAACACAATTCTACTTCTCCAAATTTCTTCTCCCTTTCGGTACCTTGTGCTAGTCAAAATATATTTGCCTCTTCAACTCATGCTCCAAGTATGCACTTCATTAAAAACAAGAGCAAGGAAAGTAGTTTACATGCCCTCCTTTGTCTCCCTAATCCCTGCCCTACACTGCCGTTCCTCCACTGTGTTTTTTTCTTTTCTACTTCTTTGCTCTTCTTCCACTTCAGGTAAGTTAACTTGATTAATGGCTACTCAATTGAGTTTGTGATCAAAATTTCAACTAATATTGGAGTGTAGTAAGTAAAGAATTCTAACCATGGCATAGTTATCAGGTGTGGGTTGCGGCCTTTCGAAGTGACTATGCACATACTTCACAGCAAAATTACAACAAAGGTGTCAACGAAAATGTATGATATGTTAGCCTGGTCTTCATCTACCTTCCAATTCTTAATACACATTCTTGAAGACGAACACAACTTCTTAAGCTAATTCAATTGCAGTTGTGATATAGAGCGAGCTAATGTTTTGAAACTCTGTCAAGAAAAGCAATCTAGCTGTTGGATGTCATTTAAGCTAGGAGTATTAGAAGCAATCTCTAGCTGTTGAGGGTGCATTACATTGGTTAAAATGGTCCAAAACAAAATTTGGTCTGTTTCCAACTAGTATTCCATGACCAAACATTAGCCATGCTCATATCTGTTGTCCATGTCTTAGTTTTTAAAAATACCTATCGCAGAACCTCACACAATAGTTGCAAAATATGAATCGTCACGTCCTTTTGCAACCAAGCTCGAACATCACACATGATCCATATATTTCCCTTATGCTAAGCTTTCATCAAGACTACAAATTCTATGAAATCTCAAACGACTTCCTCACTTCATTACATTCGTTTCGTCACTTAAGACTCGCTACTCTTCCTCCGGCTATCCCAATGCATAACGCGCTAATACCATCATCAAATTGCAAAACTATAACAATTAATGATTGAATCTATTTTTTAAACTTCTTAAAATATCAAGATTGCATATGAATCACATTTTAAATTCACATGGATTGATGGTTTGGTAAGATAGATCTCTCAATTTGATGGTGAATTTGTGAGGTATTTCAATTTGATTTGCTAACAGAGGAGATTGTGAGTGGCGCAAGATATTGTATTGAGATCAAAGAGTTAGATATTAGTATAGTTAGAGCCATGAACAGTCTCGCTAATTCTTTTGACAACGGGGAGTAGAGGAAGGTAGGGATGGGCACGGCTCGGCTAACGGCTAGCCGGCTAGAAATTTTTGTTAGCCGGTTATATAGCTGGCTAGCCGTCGGCTTATCGGCGAAGGCGGCTAAGCTGATGAGTGCTACATGTCGAGATATGCTTGATGCAAAATTGGTCTGACGATTTAGTGCTAAGTACTCTTTTCTCTCTTGCAATCTCGATGTAATCTGTCTGTATTTCGCCTCATGTAAACGAGTTCCTTTGGAGGCTGGCATTGCGAAGCACTTGCAACTTGGGATATAAAAAACTCACCAATTCTTTACATTGATAACGAATTCAACAAAGATTAAAATTGCCATTCAAGAAGCAGCCAGATCATAGATTGAAGTAAGTAAACACAGATAACACTTCATTCTCAAGAAACTAATCTGAGAACTTGAAAAATTTTGAAATAACTCACGAATTAATTTAGTGGGTCACGAATTTAACAAAAATTAATCATAAACCATCATTCACGAATCAACTAGACCACAAATCAAAGTAATTAAACTGAGATAACACTGAGTTGCTTCATTCTCAAAAAATTGATCTGAAAACGTGAACACTAGAATGATTTGAAAATAACTCACGAAGTAATTCAGTGGGTCACGAATTTAACAAAAATTAATCATAAACCATCATTCACAAATCATCTAGATCACAAATTGAAGCAATTAAATAGAGATGCCACTCAGTTTCTTCATTTCGGAAAATTAGTTCAAGAACTTGGAACCTGAGTAATTCAAAAAAAACTCACAAATTCATTCAATGGGTCACGAATTTAACAAAAATTAAACATAAACTATCATTCACGAAACAGCCAGACCACAAATGGAAGTAAATTAAACACAAATTGCAAAGTAAATTCAGTTTCTTCATTTTTGGAAAATCAGTCCTAGAACCTGGGAACCTGAGTAATTCACAGGAATGTTTTATTTATTTCATTAAACAGTCTCTTCCATGATCACAACTTCATGGTAGTTTTGATAGATGTGTCACACAAACAGTATCTTAGCAGTGGCAATAGCACTACTGTCTGAAACACAGATTCAGATGGCACTAAAGATCTCATGCACATTAAGGTGTCGCGTGCAACAAGTGACAAACGAGAAAAACGCTTGCGTCCATTTCCTGACCATCAGACTACTACATCGTCACATGATTCATCTCTGATTATCGTAAACAGAAAAAATCTGTAATTTTTTTGAAGACATCATCTCGGTCATTGTTAAATTCAAACATTGGAGCTCGTGCTCTACGTGCATCAATAAGCATACTTCTGGTACTATTTTTTAAAGCAGAAGAAGAAGCATGTTCATGTGTACCTTCGATACCATATTGTTGTCGAAGATTTTTTTGAAGCCGTGTCGTCAAAGGTCTTATTTCTTCATCTGTCTTTGGAACTACAGGATCAAGTGCTAGTGCTAACATTGATAACGGGCCAGTCAAATGCTCCTGATAGTTTTCTAGTTTTATCATCAATGCTTTCGCATCATCCTTAGACTCAGTTGCAATGAAACCAAAATTAATCGTACCGTTAATGGTGTCTTGGCAATGTGTTTTCAAAGATTCAAAAACCAAAGTTTCATTTGACACACTTGCATATCGTCCACTAGATAAAATAATCATTTCATAAGTGGGAGCAAGAAAATCTTTAAAGCACTTCAATACCCTCCATTCAATTGAAGTCAAAGTCACAAGCTTACTATAATGCTCAAACATGTTTGATAGAGATTGAAAGACCTCCATAAGACTGTAGGACAAATCAATCATTGTAAACATAGTATTCCACCTATTCACCACATCAAGTTGGGGAACTTCCTTCATCTCGTGTTTTCGCACTCCTAGAAGAACTTGGACCTTCTTGAAATTAGCACGCATTCGAGATGATAAGGGTATCGCCTTCAACATTGCGCGGAGTTTTTCCACCTTGGGTTTGAAAGTTGCTTCACTATCAATCACAGTCCGATGCATGATATGGCACACACAGCGAAGGTGCCATCTAGAGTCTAGATTAACAGCAAATTTATTTTTCAGTTCGTTTTCAAGAATCATTTCACTAGCATTGTGAGTTGTTGGAGCTATAATTTTTGTGTGCACATTTGCTTTGTTGATACTAAAGATTCTAGAATAAGTGACATGATTGACCACTGATCGTGAGGTGGTGGAAAATACTTAAAGTCAAGGATACAGTCACGCAACATCCAGGCTTCATCAATCCAATTAAGCGTAATAACAAAATAACTTTGCAAAGTTCTAGTGGACCACTCATCACACGTAATTGCAACTCTTCCTGGAATAGATTCTATAATATCATAACATTCTTTGCTAGTAGTTTTTGACTCATTTGATATGGCACGAGTAAGACTTTGGCGCGAACATACATGCCTAAAACCGATTTAGAGCGTTTGTCATTTCTTTGAAAGAAACTGATTCAACTGAAGAAAAACTTTGCTTCGTGTCAATCATCCAATCTACCACACTCGTCATGATTTCTGCCTTCGTCTCATATCAAGAACGTTATGCATTTTTAAATATGAATCGGATTTTGAAAATGTGGTTTGAGAAGGATCTTGTGGCAATGCGCCTTCCAGTGATTCGCGCATGATGCCATGACTGTTCATCAAATGTAGAACTAGATTTGAGGTTGTCGAAGTGGTTGAATAATTTCTCGAATAGGACTTGCTTGCAATGCAAGCAAGCCTGTTGGATCCTGGTACACGTAGAAAGTACGTACGAACCCAAGATCTGCGCTTTTGATTTTTTGTATGATGACCACTGGTGAATACTGCGAGTGAAGACAAAGGTTGAACATCAAATTCACCATTCTAGAGTTCTTCGTCCATATCGCCACCAAATGTTACTGTAATTTGTGAAGTGTCTGTCCTGTTCACTCTCTCTACCTACTCGTTATTTTGCCGTCAAAATTCTTGTGTGCAAGGATGATATGTGTTATTTTTTTCAAAAATACTACAACACTAAAAAATGAAGAGAACTCTCATTCGCGCAAAGAGAGTACAAACTAGACACGTGTATGTACTTCCAAAATATGTGGCGAGCCTTTTAGCCAACGGTTAGCCGGTTAATCTTGGGGCACTAGCCAACTAGCCATTTGTATCGGCTAGCCGGCTAGCCATAAGTTAACCGGCTACGTGCCCATCCCTAGAGGAAGGAGGCATTGAGCAATCTACGAACATAAAAATAAAAGAGTGAAGTCAAGGAAAGAGAAATCGGTGACATTGAAAATATGTGTACAAAGATCCATAGCAGTACGGTTGCAATAGTGTTGAGTTAAATTTGGTGCAGCAATGTCACAAGCAAGGAAAAACTACAAAAGCCTAGGGTTAAACTATTGAAAATTTTGGCTTGTCGATGTGATCAAATGAAAGAAGAGATTGTTACCCGGCGCTGCGATTGGGTGGGGTGAGTGATAACCTCAAAGTTTGCTAGCAATTACACAATGTATTTTCAAAAAAAATTTCAAACTTGTTCAAACAATTTTGAATGATCTTGATGAACTTTGACAAGAATTCAACGTGATGCTCAGCTTACTTTTGTGCATACTCAAATCTGGAAATTGAAAAGTTTACAGGAAGTTATGAGATCATAAATACAAAATAGTTGTATTGTGATGTTTCATATCATTGAAACTATCACCGATGTTCAAGCAAAAACAACGTCACTGATGATTATTTGTAGTAGTCTAGAATTACATGGAGTGGTAGACATTTTAGAGTCAAAACTTAAATCGTATGTTGAGGCTACAAAGGTGGCTCACATGTTTTTTTGTCAAGAGCAGGAGATCAAAAATATTAATCAATATGCTCGTAAAAAAAATATAAAATATCAAGTCTATCTGAAATAGATAATGAAGATGTGAAGATTGTTGTCACTAAGTTATTAGTCGAGACACTAAATGTTTATAACCTAGAGTCAAGCTTTTTGAATTGGCACACAACCTTAGGCCATTACTGTTAACTCAACGCAATACAACTGTGACCAATAAGATTATTTTCAAAGTACAGAGAATATGCATGGATCATGATCTTACTTCACTACAAGTGAAAGCTAGGATAAAGAAACTTGCAAATGTCAAAGAGTCTCAAGTGTCAACTTTTGTTGCTTATTTGCGTGATGATAGAGAAATTGTTACTCAGAAAAGAAAAGAATCATCTATCTAGCAATCCAGGAAGCTAAGATTATTGATGAGTAATATTTGAGTATTGTCATCAACGAAGTATGTGAGTGCTGTTTTGATTTGGAAGATGGTGGACATTATCAACATTGTTAAGTCTTGGAAAAACATGAATAATATTATTGATGAGTTGCTTGGATTTGGTGGGGCCAACATGAAATCAGAGAAGACAAAACTGTGAAAAGTGTCATGGAAATATTGTTACCTTCATCAATTCTCAATTTTTACTTCTAATTGATATTAAACTCAAGATATAGATGGTCAACATTATTGGTTACGTCTTAGTTTGATTGGAGTTTTTTAGTAGATTGGCATGGACAATGGTGCAAATTAACAAATTGCCAAATAGATATGAATCTATTTGGCAATTTGTTATTTTGCACCATTATCCATACCAATTTATTCAACATGTTCTTGCAATCGTAGTCAACAATTTCCTCGGCTTATTAGAGATGTTGTAAAATATCAGATAAACTAGATGTTTTTCTAGCTGGTGATTTCAATGCTTGCATATGTTTTGTTCAATTCATCCAATCCAATAACTATTTGACGTCTCTTGTTTTTGAACAAATTGAAGATAATCAGTGGTCTAGATTCTCTTTTAATATTTCTACAAACTCTTTCACAGTACATTTTTTGAATTTGGAGCCACTTGTAAGTTAAAGATTCTTAATGGAAACTCTAATTTTTCAACTCTCAATCTAATACATAAGTTTCATCTTTTGTTGCTAGCACGATAGATTTACTTTTGTCCTCCTCAATAAGTAATTCTCTTATTTCTAATTTCAAAGTTTTTAATCATCAACTTGAATCACACTATGCACCTCTTTTGTTTACCGTATTAATGTTAAAGCCGATCATGCATTTAACATGAGAATCTATTTTATCTTATCCTGGTAAAAAAGATCTTTATGAGACATATTTATAAGGTCTTTTGACTCACATTGCATGGAGTCAAGATCCATGTATAGCAAGTTTGAAACTCATAAAATTGCTTAAAGACTATGCTGCATCTAAGTTCTTTCTGCGGCAAAGGAACATGAGAGCTAGGACACTATCTTGTAATGAGTGTCTTGACTCTGATTGCAAACTAGCTAGGACAAGATCTGATGATATGTTTTTTTAAAACCAAAATCGGATTCATTTCGACAAAGATATACAAAGATTTGATGAAGTCTAAGAAACAAGCTTTCTTGAGGCGAAACCAAAAATCCTTGACTAAAGAGCTTATGAAAGATCCTAAATTTTTTTGCAAAAGGTTGGTTGTATCATCCTTAACAATTTCTTTGGATTTTGAGTCTTTGTAAACTTTTGCCGAAAAGCTTTACTTCATTCATGAAGCTACCTCTTTGGCAAATTGCAAAGCAGTATCAGATTTATTCTCTGAAAAGAAGATGATGAGTCATCATCTTCTTTTCAGTAGAGTCATCATTGATGACTATACTTAGTAAATTAGCAACTGGCAAATGTGATGACTTAGATGGTTTGTCCATTAAACTTTTCAAGTGGGGAGAAAATTGTAGTGGATTATTTCTCATTAAAATTTTGGAAGATGCTTTCATTTATGATTTTTCTTGAACCTGATCACTACAAAAAATAATTTCTATCACAAATCAGGAATAAAAAACGTGGTCACAAACTATCCCACTATTATAGTTGAAATTGTTTTTGCCAAGTTGTTTGAGAAGTTGATGGAATCAAAGTTGAATATATAGAGAGAGTGCTTTCAAAAGAGATCAAGGACACAAGCTGGTTTTTGCCCAACATACAACAATATTGAACATATTCTGGTACTACGAATAGTAAGAAAAAAATCTAAGTCCAACGGTAAAACTTTATTTTGTGCCTTCATTGATTCCAAGAAAGCTTTTGACATTGTTTTCATAAGATTTTTTGAAAAAGGTTACAAGATATTGGAATACCGCCTGATCTTTTTGGAGCAGTGGTCACGTTATACAGCTCAATTTGGACCAAGATTTACGATTTTCAACAAACAAAGATTTTGAGCATCATCGGGATTATCCAAGGTTGTTCTTTCTTTCACTCTATTTAGAATTTTCAGATAATATAAAAGCGTGAATAGAGGAATGTGAAAGTGGAGGTGTTAAACTTGGAGACTTTATCATTAAAGCTCTATCGTATGCCGATGATATTGTATTACTAGCACGTGATGCTATTAATCTACAAAAACATCTTGATACTTTAGCAAGCTTTTGTATCCAGAATGAGATGAAGGTCAACTGGGAGAAATAAAAAATCATCATAGTTCACATTGTATTCGAATTTTCTCTCTGTTACAAAGATCTAAAGTTGGAACAAGTGAAGTTTTATAGAAATCTAGTCATCAATTTTTTCCATGATTATTGTTGGACAGATTGCGTGCAAAAAAAAAAGAGCTTGTTACAGAGCTCTCTAATCATTCTTAAACCGATGTAGAAGAGCTCATCTTGTGTCTTGGGAGCTCAGAAAATTCTTATTTGAGAGTTTATCGGTACAGATGATTTTATACGAGATCCAAGTGTGAGGCCTTGGTTGTAAAAAAATAGTATGGAAGCGTTAGGAGAGGATTCAGAATATATTTATTCAACAAGAATTGGGAATGAGGAACCAAACCATATGCTATTTCACTTGTAGAAACATGTTGTTTTCGTATTGAGGCAGAAATTCTTTATTTGATCATCATTTGCATTGCTCGGGTCTGATCTCTGGTTACATCTTGACTTTCTCATCAAGCTTTATGAGAAACATTCTTTGAAGAATGGTATTCTAATGTGGTAGCTTGGTACTCAAAGTTAAATGTGGCGTAAGCATATTAGAATTTGCAACCAATGACACTTTGCCAACATTTCCAAGAAAAAGTTCTCAACATTTTTTGGAGCAAAATGGAGTTCTATTAACTTCATGTCAACCATATGCTTGTTTGATGTCAACAAGGATACCTTTCTTGCCGGAATTTCTATCTTTTTCCGTCATATTATAGCACGGCATAAAACATGATCTCATAGTCTATAGATTGAGGAAGTAAGTTGGCATGTCAATCTCATACCAACGTACTTCTACCAATCATGATATTGAAAAAAATGAACAATTTTGCATTATATGTGAAGGTAGGAATATTGAGTACAAAAAGCATATGTTTGTCACTTGAACTAGATATATTGATATTAGAGTTGTTCATAAAGGTGTTGCACATAATTTTTATTCTTTACTGTTGCTTGAGCCTTTAGATTTAGGCTGTTACTTTAGGGATATTATTAAAATTCGTTCTAGCCCTCTAGGCACTAGTCAAGGGTATCTCATGGATGTCCCAAGAGAACAATTCATCCACTTGCCCCGGCTACTACTGCAAGTGGATGAATTGTGTTCTGTCTTTTGGACTTTTGAACCTTGGCGTTCCAGGGGCTTGATCTTTTATCATTACCATATTTGAAAAGTATGAAATTACCAGCTGAATTGCCCATTCGATTGGTTGGCTTTGGTATTTGGCTTTCCCCCCTAGTACTACCCGTACAAAGCCGAATATGTAGGAGGAGATGTAGAGTACTTTGATGGCTGTTGCAGTCCCTTCTATCCATCGGCTCACGCAGTTTGTCATAACTACGCCTTACGCAGTTCGTCCTAAGCTTCCGACGACTGTCATAGTAGCCCAGATACGACACGTCGCTCGCTTCACCACTTGTACTCCTTCACTCTCGATGGTCGCAGAAGGCAGAATCAATAGGCGAGCTCGCAAGGATTCCGAGAATCAGGTCACGAGCCGGAAGGAAAGTCCTCACAAAATGCCCAGCAACACTCGAATCTGCATGTCATGGCAGTATCGCCCTCTCGTCTCAGCCGCTGCGCTCGACGAGCATGGTCAAGCCAATAATTGACCGAGCACGATGGCTTCACTCGTGGGGAACACGCGAATCGTCAGCAACGTTGTCCGTCTCCGAATCTCGTCGTCGTGATCGCATGCAGATAAACAGATGGACCGAAATGCTCTTTCTCATGCACGCCCAGACGAGGAAGAATGGTGGGGAGGAATAACGGACTCAGTATTCCGAAAGATCAGCTCGGGATCTTCAAGACTCTGGCGAATCTCTGTCCCCTGAAAGCCTCGCATAAGTCATCTGCCCAAAGCACGACTGACTCCCCTCGTTTGCAGTTGCAAGACTTTCCCTAGAATTTAACGGGAGTAGTCCTGGAACAGGCTTTCTGCCATCCGTATTTTCCATAAGAGGATGGAAGAAAGAGTTTGGTGCACGCAAAGAGGTTTCCCTCATTCAGATCAGTGGATACCTTAAGAGTTGTTATTGTCCTTGTCTCGGAACCCGTGTCATTGTCCTCGTTCACCTTGGTAAAAGATGAGCAGATTTGACCAGCATGGCTTTGCACTACGATCTCGGTGTGTAATGTGTTGATCACCTAGATCACTGATCCTTCGTTATGCACGGATCAACCGACACATCTGTTTGGGTTTTGCATAATGCCTTCAGAAGACTGCAAATTTTGTCGTCAGCGTAGGAGAACATACAAAGGGAGAAACGAGATGTATGACGTGATTCTTTCGTCGAACTTCGCCCCTGCAGCCAGAAATCAGTTTACAATGCCATTATTCCATACGCTCCAAACATAGCCACCATTTGACCCGGAGAGGATGTGTAGCCAGGGACAATGAACCGAGTAACTGTATTGAAGAGTGAATATGCTTTGCCCCGAATCTAGGAGCAAATAGTGAGCATGTCTTTTTCAAGTCAACAAGGGCGTGACGCAGCTTTCTGGGACAATGATTTTAGAAAGAGGAGCATCAAACGAGGACCTGAGAGGAAGATTTGGTGGAAGACGTGATTACTCTTCAAGCATGTATGTCACAAATGCAAGCGGTGCTGAACCACGAGCATCTTTGGAATACTATACCTGCTAATACTTTCTCTCACGTGACTGTTCCAGATTGTCGAAAGGACGTCAACAAATCATGGCACAGCCAATAGCCTTTGATGCCTGCGGTTGGACTAGCACTGCTAAGCTGATAGAAGATCACGGTCATGAGCATCGAGCGGCTATAGATCCTCCAGAGGGTGCTGCTGTATGACAAGAATTACCTGATTTCACTCTCCTTAACATTTCTGAAATAAAGAATGTCAATTTATATTCCATGCTTTTACAGAAATCCTTTGAAACATGTCTGAGCTCAGCCACAGAATTTCATACGCATGATGTTTAGGTCGAGTCAGAAGAATACCCAAAGTAACTGACAATACATCCGCTCACTCTTTATTAACAAAATTGTGCTCACTGACAGGAGCTAGTACCAGAGTCTCCTTTATGATAAGAAGAGTATAAAGTGCGTAGCCGACAACCAACTCATCTGAACTTAGACCTGAAAAAAAATCGGTTTTTGTACAGTTGGGTTTTTGTGCCAATGGGAGAGCCTAGCTAATCGATTCGGTGGGATATAAAGAGGATAGACAATTCTATGAAAGCCTTCTGAAATGACCACAGCCTAAGTCAGATCATTACGGTCAGGAATATGTGCATATTCAGTTAATGATACCTACGAGCTTAGGAAGTGAACTGTCTAAACTGCTTCAGTCGGCCTTCGGAAGAGAACTAAACTAACTTAATAGGAAACTACGAAACTTTCAGATTTCTGGTATGCACAAGGGTTCTCGTTTTCGATTCCTCGAAGCTGAGGTCTATGATTGTTACCTGCTTTTTAGCTTTTTTTGGAATGGAAAGCGCACTCGTATATATACCACATTGAAGTCTTGATCTGTCCTAGTTGCAAAGTATGAAGTATGAAAATTTCTGTAGTTTTTAGCATGGATCTAAATGTGATGATAATCCTAGTCCTCTTCAAATAGATAATTTCAGGTTTTACCCTTGTTGATGCTGAATCTTCAGCGCGTGGTTTCTCCCCGGCTATGTATAAGAACTTCTTCGTTGTTATTTACAGAAGAGTGGTACGTGCAGCTGCAGATCAGTGTATGTACTCGAGCCTGAGCATGAGCTTCACATTTTGTTGTCAGCAGATTTACTGTCCTTGGTTTTTCGTCCTCACCCTGAGAGCTTGGTCTCAAGTTTTCTCATGGAGCCGGACATGGACATGGTCGGGAACAGGAAGTGTGATCCTAGCGGCAAAGCACGGATGACGAACTGGTGATAGGCGGCAGCCAAGGTAGCTCCGATGAAGGGACCAACCCAGAAGATCCACTGCGCAAAATCAGATGTCCCAACTTATCAGCCCTGTCATTTGCTGTCAGGTAGAATGTTCATGCGAGTGCGAGAAACTGGATCTTGGATTTTCTGAGAATTCGGTCAATTGGAAGAGTCTGACATAACACAAATAAGTGGGATAAATTGAGATACTATGACTCACCTGGTCATCCCAAGCTTGCTGGTGGTTCCAGAGAGCAGCCGGGCCGAAGCTTCGCGCAGGGTTGATTCCACAGCCAGTGATGGGAATGGTTGCCAGATGGACAACGAAAACTGCAAGCCCGATGGGCAATGGGGCGAGCACCTGCGAGATCATAGCGCCTCCAGACATCAAGTTTCGTCTTCCATTTCGACCAGTTCAATGTGATTTCTGTGACTCTGATCCAGCTTCAGAAGCTGCAATTGGATTCATCTGGAACTCACTCGTCAAGAACACTCAGATATAATGGTTGGGGAACCTACCGGCACATGCGAGTCCCTGGCCTTGCGCTTAGCATCAGTGGCAGAGTAGACCACGTAAACAAGGAAGAAAGTTCCAATGATTTCTGCTGCCAGACCTGTGCCGATGCTGAAATCTGCACTGACGGTATTCGTAGCGCCGCCCAGTACCTGGAATGGATTTTTCTGCAATCCCTTCACGATTCCTGCACCACAGATACCTCCCGCCATCTGCGCAATAATGTAAATGAAAGCCCGAGGAACCGAAAGCTTCCTACCCAGAAGTAGTCCCAAAGTAACTGCGGGGTTAATGTGTCCTCCTGCATACACCAACAGATCAGTTTTAGAAAGGAATTAATCAGAGTACTGCCATATATGACAACCATGAAGAACAAACTTCACTGTGAGAACATTTTCATCGAATCACAATATTATGACCATAACTTCATCATCAAAACGCTCGTAGCTACAACCAGAATGAAACGATGGAGCCTCGGACGATCTGACTGCAAGTGCTTCTAGAGCCGGTTAGCAATCGAAGAGCGAACCTGAAACACCAGCTGTGCAGTAGACGAGCACAAATATGGTGGCTCCGAAAGACCATGCAACACCGAGAGCTCCGACTCCATCGGGGCTGGTACGGCCATTCCCAATGGCAGCAGAAACGCCGATGTACACGAAGAGGAGAGTGGCAATAAACTCAGCGATGGCAGCTCTGTAGAGCGACCATTTAAAGAATTCATCGACAGTCCACAGAAGATGTGGCTCTGGTTCGATGTAGTCCCTGTCCTCAGTTCGTGCCGCGCTGCCCCCTCCTATCTTAATATTACTGGTATCTACTTCATACGGTCCTCCCGCCTGCTGATGGACGCCTGCCATCTTAAGCCGAGGGGCGAAATTTTACGAAAGCTTCAACTTGCTGTCGAACAGGAACCGAGAGCTCAAGGCCAACAGTTCTGGTCCACGTCAAGCGCAACAAGTGACAAAAGCAGCCGGTCAACGAGCGGTGAACTCCACTTCAGCTGAAAGGTCAATATGATTGGAAGACTGTCATCAAAATTCGAGGTCGTTGGTAGCTTGGTAGGGATGCCTGCGCACAAGTCCCTGCTACAAATGAAATGCGTCGCAAGTACGGTTTCGACCGAGGATAATTTTCGATTTGATCTGGACGATGACAGTCTCAGTGGAATGTGCACTCTGTTGTTGTCTGCAAGCCAGCAGCAGCCAGCGGTCTATACTTTTTGTGGTTCTCCACCACTATACTCCTATGGAGGTTATAAGAGGTAGCACTAGAGAATCAAAAAGATACTGGACCACCAGTCCTGCTTGAGCACTTTGAAGGACCAGGCTTTACCTCTCGGCTGCTCCAGAACTTGAGAAATTAAGCTCAATTGACAGCTTATATAGGAGCAAAACTTCAGGATAGGACCGGCGCCTTTGGGTACATGAGAGCCGGATCATCAATTAGGAAAGGTTCACCATCGAATCCAGTTGATGGTCATTTGCAAGCATGTTGCAGGAATCTGCACGCAGCTGATGGAGATGTATTTTCTTCTCCATATGATGCCCGATCTCTGGCAAACGTCACTGGGATGACAGAGTGAGACGTGCCCATTGTTTTCAGATCTTTGCGGACCGGAGCTGTAGACCACTGCTGCTGTTCACTCGGCCTCATCGATCCTCGTCATCAGACCAAGTGGAATCGCAGATCGCATCGTCGTGCTACCCTGGCAACTTATCCTATTCTTCAATTGTTTTATCATTTGCTCCGGTCCCGTGCTGTCCTGCCATGCTGAACCCAGACTCTCCACACCTCTGTCACCTCGAAGGGTCACAGATTGGTCTAGTGGGAAGCAGTGTTAGCACTATTTTTGGCTCGCCCTAATCAGCCATTTCGCTCAACTGACTAACCACGAAGATTGCTTAGCTCTTGGCATATGCAAAGAATCCATCTCACGGCCTTCAGTTTTACCTCTTGATTCTCGTATGCAAGAGCTCACTAGTGTCAGGGGTTCCCCCCGGGACTCGATAGATACTGAGCTTAATCATATACTTTCCAGATTTGGTGGCTCAGGATTTGGTCTCGTGCAATTGTTTTTTCTCTGGGAGATGTTAGCCGTATGTATAACGCGCTATTCAAAACGTGACTGATTCACATTATTGAACAAGCTAGCATCCTGCAATCTTTTTTGGCGGCAGAACGCAAGCTGCCTGTTGAGTCTTGGCAGAGGCAGAAGTGATCAAGATATATTAATAAAACCGAAATGGGGTAAAGACGCATCGAGTATCAAAGAAATTTTTTTTATGAATGAGATTCTCTGGTGTTATACGTGTCTCCGACTGTGACCCCCTCATGGGACTATTAGGCATGAATGACCAACTGTAAAGCACATAGCTCGAGCATGGGAGATCTTTGTCTCGAGGCTTCCTGACAGGGAGAAAATTCAATTTCTTTCTGAAGATGTGTGACATGTTTTGCTGATGCTTTAAATCTTCATTTACGTAAAATATTAGACACATGAATCTTACTCACTGTCGTGGATGTCAATGTCTGCTGTAAAGGTGGTAGCTCTGCTCCCCAAGTTCTGCCGTTGCATTGGACTGTAGATCTGACGACCCAAAATTCAATGCTTTTACAATGAGCAGAAAAAATAAAGCAGTTGAATATCCTTCTGAGGCTATTGACAACATTGCAGTAGGTACAATATTATGTGTAGAAAAGAACAAGGAAATACTTGATATCCCATAGCACTTAAATAATGCTCTATTGTCCCAGCTCGTTGGGCTGTTGACAGCTGAGCATACTGAAGTTCGTATTTGCATCTCCAACACTTGAAACTGGATTTGTAATGGCTGCTTGGAGGGCATCTGTTGATCTTCTGAAGTACATTCGGATTTCCTCAGAAAACCTGGGTAATTCAGGGCTGGTTCTGTAGCACCTACGATGGCATCCAGCAAGGAAGTGCTGCATTGTACACAGAAGTAATTGCGTGCTTTCCATGCGGACGAATCCCTGAGCATTATATCCATCGTGGCGTTACGTCAAGTCGACAATATCTAGAGAAGATAAGAAGCCTTTATCAAGACTGGATCGACTTCTCGACAATAAAACACAAGAACAGAAAATCACGGACAGATCCTAATGTCTGACAGAAAGTTCAGTAGTAAGTTTCCGTTTGCAATACTCGTTTATAGGCGAATTTAGTCTGGGGGAAAGTTTGGTTTTCATTCACCATTCTTCTCAAGGTGACCATGTAATAGAAAATAAATGATTGTCGAAGAGACAGTGAAGAGAATTTCGAAATTTAAAAACCGGTGGCATACTTCACTAAAGCATGTGAAGTCACCAGCAAAGCAGCTGATGGCAAAGTGGATAGGATCACGGTGAAGCCAGATAAATACACCTAATTCTCCATACTCTTCCCGAATAATTGCATCTTCCTAGATTATATATCATGTTTCACACGGAACAAGGATCAAGGAAATTACGCCAGAATAAAGGATAAGGAAATGACGAAACAAAGGACGTAGAGCAGGAAAGTTTTAGAGGAAATAGGGCCCAGAGCATGTGATTCGCAAAGTTATTTATTTCGGAAAAAACTATTTTATTTCCCTTCTCCAAATGTTCATCTTAGTGGTGCTCTATGTTCTTGTTCCTGTTGTTAAAGGTGGGTCCATCTTCTCTGAATTGTAGTAGTATGCAGAAGAACCAGTCATAAGATTGAGGGCTTATAAAGACCTCTGGAAGGTTTTCCATTGCAACTTCTCTGCTCCTGAGTCTTCTCTAAGATTGAGGTTAGGGTAGTGGCACTAGAATCATGTACACTTGCTGTGCATCACGCCTCTTTGCGAATATCTGAGAAGCCGAGGATTGTATACCTCGAGGTGTATCACAGTGGTTTTGAGGACGAAACTGAAAAAGGTTCGAAATTTCTCAGTCTGCTGAATGTGGTTCAATTTGGTATCGAAGACAAAAGACGAGCTTGATAACTTGACTGATGATCGCCACATGAGAGTGTTGTCTTGACAGCAACCGCTGCAGTTTCTGCTGTGATATAGAAGGTCAGATCGATGTTTTTCTCGCAGCTTTAGTGGTTTGGCTAGAGCTGAGGCAATAAAGATATTCAGCATGAAATCAAATCAATCTTTACTCTGCGAGTGTAAGCTCCTCAACTTCAATCGGGTCTCGCTTGGGCACAGCTTTGAGCTTTAAACTTTCATCGGACTGCAATTGAGAATAGATCTGAAAGGAAGGAGGCTAAATCTGGGTTACTCACAGCGTCTATACTTGAGAGTTAGTGAAAAATAGAATGCTTATGGCTTATGTCTTGTTCTCTCTTTAAGCACACGTCCATGACACAGTCACCACGTGAGATCACCATTATTATGGTGTTCAACACGAAGAACTTTCAGACATGGTTATAGTGTACAGCACTCATTACATCTGATGACGGTGTGGTTCTCTTCTGTTGACCTTCTTGAGATAATTCTCGTGTGACTCTGCTGACGTAACCTTTGTCTTAAAATCCATTACCAGCTCGTTACGTGGACAGTTTTTGTGGAGAGGATTTCGATATCTCCTCTACTCATATCATTTCATCATAGTTTTTCGGTTAAGTGTCAAGGCGATACTCGAACAGCCATGATCCAAGTCATGTCTTGACGCTGTCCTGATCTATCATCAGCCTCTACTTACCTCCAAACTTGACCTTAATGTGATAGCTGGTGTTAATCACAATCTGAGAGTCGTAACGAATAAAGTTTGACTCGAAGCTGATGTTGCAGCTTCCCACGACTAAGCAGATGCAGATTTATTAGACAGGTGACTAAACATCTCGCTTTAGGCCTTTGCTGAAGGGCTAGGGCCTTCTATTGAAAAGTAAAAAGTCTTTAGGTAGATTTTCTTCGTAGTTCATCATCAAACGACTCATGATTTGATTGGTTCAGGTTTTCTTAACCTTCATGGTGGGTGACAGGAAATCATTCGGTTTTAGATCTACTTGCCATTAAATTTTCGTTGACCGCCGTTAGCTGTTTCCTTTGGCGGCAAAGTAGATAACGTGGACGTTTAATCAACATTTGAGATCTAACATTTCTGACCGATACTTGGTAGATGATTATAGGAAACGTTTGAGTGTAATGGTTCAGAAGAAATATAATGGCTCGGACATTCTTCAGCAACAGTTGCTCTGTTTCCAGATTTGCGTCGCTGTTCTCAGAAGTGTTCTTCACTACTGTGCATCTGACGTTGGAGCACAGATTGATTCGCTTGTCTTCTTCCATTTTTTTTTACATGCACATTTTCTTGTGAATAACCATCAGATTCCAAGGAGTTTACAGTGCCTCCCAAGGATTTGCGCCTACAAAAATCGTCGCATCTGGCAGTCAGTACGGAGTAACAGGTCACTAGATTTTTACTTCTTCTTTGAGGTCATGCTCATGCACTCATTTGAGTTGAAGGTAGGGTATCCAGATTACTATTGAACAGTAAGCTAAAGGAGAAGTTTAATAGTGTCCAGGATTCTGTTCTCATGCTTTCTCTTTGGTGTGATTGAGGTTGTTCAAAGATCCTCAGAATCTCACCTCCTAAATGCCTTGACCTGAACCTAGACAATCTGATTTTAACGTAACTTTCAGAGAAGACTTCTTAGAAACATTCTCACAGCAGCCAATTGAGCGTAACAGGATCGAGTCATGTAAAATGCGAAGAACGGTCTAAATTAAGTGCTTCTGGACAATGTTCAATTAATAGCATAAAAAACTGTTGCTGCACCGCAGCACATCACTCAAGGTGGCCAGAAGATATCATTCGGTCCCAGCATCTTGGAGATTCTGTCAGCTGTCCAGAAGAGGTTGTAACTCATGATCGAGGAATCCCTGTGCATTCCTGTTTCATATCTAAAAGTAGCAAAAGATGACGATAAAAGTTTTACATGCGCGCTGTTCACTTGAGAGTCAATCTTTACAGGATCTTTTCTATCCACCGCAGTATGTACGTCGGTAATGAGGAGGACGCAAGGCATAGATCGAGAGAAGTCGCGAATTTTATCAGCTTGAATACGAAATCTTTAAGGTGCAAGGACACTCGTGAGATGCACTATATGCACAGCTCAATTCAATCACGTGCACCTTCCTACATTTTCTGTAGAGATTAGCTTCGATTTTCCAGAAAGATTCGCTAATCACTCTTGCACTCAGGATCAGACTTACCGACACACCTCTTTTTTCACCAAGCTCCATTCCGTTGACCTGCACCTCATTCCTAAAAATATGGTCCGAGCTGTAACTCAGAACCCAGCATCTCCTACTGCTGCTCCGATGGCAGCATCTTCGAAGAAGGACGCCTGTATTAACAGTGGCCTCAGATGCGGTATTCTTAGGTTCTCTCCACATCTAGCGATACAATATGCAGACTGTAAAGAGTAAAAGGGAGGGGCCTAATGGATAACAAAACGATGGGTATACCCCATCAAGAAGTACAAGGAAAAGTAAGAGGGTTGTTAGCTTTTATCATATGTGACTACTAATTTGTTCGTTTCTGGTTAGGTAGGATTTGGCTGCAAACTTCACACCAAGCTTTAGAGTTCGCACTTGTCGTTCAAGTTTTAGCCATATACTCTTCGTATTGTCATAGCATATGTAAGAATCCACACCTCCATAGTGGTCCTCACTTAAAGATCACACCTTTCAGTGCTGGACAGTTTAGAATTGTGATAGTCTTACCACTCTTACTAAATTTTCAGTGGGCCTCAATACCACTGTGTCAAGTGCTATGTGGATTTAAAATGAGTATTATTGCTCGCAACCCAGAGAAAGGGGGAGTCGTAGCAAAAAAATTTAATTCTAGAAGAGTCAAAGGATCAGCAATCGATGTTGGTGATACATCTTCAAGATATGCTTATCAATCACTATAAAGGATTTTTTACTCTTCTCTAATTCCAACTTACACAATGCTTACGCATGTTGGACCAACTCGAGGAAAGAGATGGAGGTCTTCCTCTCACTCAACCATCATTTGTTGGCTAAATTTGCTGCATGGAGCTGGAATGATTGGAAGCATTACTGAATGCCAAACTTAGAGAGTTGTGATATGACATTTTGATCCTTCTCGCTTTGTTTTGGTACTTGATTATTGCGGAATCAGAAATTGGGCTGTACTCACTTCCACCAGTCACTCTTTACCTTAGAACAAATACGAGCTTGCATGTGAGAGATGCCCATACTGTAATGCAGGGAACTAGCTTGGCCGATTCATCTTGAGAGTAATGATTATTCGACTCGCTTAGTTGCACAAACTTTTACAAACGGCCGTAATGCCATGTGTCAGGGATCCCAGTTTCTTTCTCCTCTTTCTTTCTTTCTTCATCCTCCCTTAGGGCTGCCCCGGATCAGCCGGATTTTATCTCAGTTTTGGGAACGGGGGCTGTCAGTGCAGGTTTAGTGCCATTAAACTGCTGTCTAATGATCACATTCCACCAGGAATCACAAAATTGATATACAAGCATAGAAGACATCTAAATGCTGCAGGTGTAGCTTGTCATGGCACAGCGTGTTCGGATAGTGTTGGCTTGCCATCTCAAATGGCGCGCAATTTATCCTCTAAATGCAGGTAACGGCATATTTGTTACATTTTCAATGTATTTGTTTATCGTTCACAGTCAATCTCCCGTCATATTTGTAATATCTACAATAAGTTTGTTGCTGTGGTAACACACTTTTTGTTTTTTTTGCAGAATTTAAACAATTTTAGAAAACTAGTACCGAAGCAGTGTTTGTAGTTAGAAACGGGTACGTTAAATAGAGTGGATTGAGGAGATCGTCACGAGGTCACGAAGGATCGCGTAGTCGGATGTACCAACGCCAATGTCTTCGGCGCCTTCGGCAAAAGCTCCTTTTCTGAGGCGTCTCTACTCACGCGCTTCCAGCGGTTAAGGAAGCTACGCTTCCGGCGCAGACACCTCAGGAGGAGGTTTTGCTAAAGACGTCAGAAGAACGGCCCGGACCTCTGAAGGCTTCCGACCATGAGTGCGCCTTCGGCGATGCGCCGCTAGCGCGGAAAGGGAAACCTTCATAACGATTGAAATACACGGTAGATCCAGTTGGTTGAAGTTGCATTAGAAAGAGCTCGGGGCGCTCGTTTCAACGAGCCCAAGAGCGTCGGAAATGGATTAGGGACGGAGAAGTTATGAGCGTCGGAAAACTCGTAGCCGGACATGCGCCGTTCGCGCTAGGGTTCACAGCCGGAAAGGACTCCCGTACGCCCTCGGCGATGCGCCTTCGGCGGAATCACGCGCTCATGGGAGGAAACCAACTCAGAGTCGGAAGCGCCTTTGGCGGCTGCTCATGGAAGGAAAGTGCCGGTTGGATGTACGCCTCCGACGTGGCGCTGATGGCCGGATGCGCTGGCATGATTTGCGCTGGCGGATATGCGCCGTCAGCAATGGACAAGGCATAAAGGACAAAATAAGCGGTACAAATACGCGCCGGCGTAATTCGCGCCGACTGGATGTGCGCCTCCAGCAAGGCGCCGAGGGATAAGGAACACGCCAGCGGCGACACGCCTCCGGTGATGGACGGGTTAGGGAAAGACAACATAGCCGACGCATACCCTACGGCGGACTCGAGTCCGGAAGGCGGCGGCGGCGGGAGAATTCAACATTCACGCATGCGAATGCGCGCAGTGCGGAGACGTGAATTCGCGCATGCAAAGGGCGAACCGTTAGGCCCTATAGCCGGCTGCGTACGTTGTAACCAGTAAGAACGTTGGACGTTCTTGAATTCGGAGAAGAAAAGACTGCGCTCCAGTCTCATTCTCTCATTCTTGATTTTGCGATTTCTAGCTTCCAAGATTACGCGCAAGGGCGGAGAGACCTGCAGTGAGAGGAGAGAGTGCGGAGACGAGTTGCGCAAGGATCTTGACAGACCTTGGAGAGAATTGCGAGTAGCGAACTTGAGCGTGAGCGAAGAGAGAGTGAGCAGTTAGTGCTTGAGCGGCCGACGCGCAGTGGCGATTGTGAGAGAGCGAGCGAAAGGGAGAACGTTTGTGTGTGCAGGTAACGCAATGTCGAAGGTTCCCCAGCTGCGAGTGTCTCCACTCAGGGTGCCGCAGATCGGTCTACGCGCATTTCAAGATGTGCTGCTGGGGCTGAAGCTCGATTTCCTCCTGTGGGGGTGGAACTGGACATGTCCGGAGATGGTGCGCGAGTATCTGCAGGAGAGACACAAGCCCTCACGCGGATTCCGTCCACATCCAGAAAGATGGGACATTTGTAACTGGGCGCAGGTGTTGGGCAGGTGTGCCGGCGAGGAAGGGGATCTCCTCTTCGAGGCCGATAGCGTGAAGGTGTCCTAGGAGGAAGAAATCTCCTACAATGAGCTCTTCAAAGTTGCCAGGCATCCCAAGAACGGTTTCCGGACAAGGGATTACAAAGATCGATTGCGGAGAAATGTCGCGACTGCATTGCTGCAGATATTGCAGCCGACCAAGACCGCTTACATGCATGGTTGGCAGGTAGAATTTATGGAGCTAGTGTTGTCAGGAGCTCCAGTGCATTGGGCACGACTCCTGTGGAAGGTGACGCGCCAACATGCGCAAGAAGAGAAAGGAGGAACCCTCAATCATCTTTCGCCTTACCTGATTGTGTTTTATCGGGCGATGGGTTGTTTGACAAATTCAGAGCGGACACGGTTTCCGCTGCTGACCCAGATCTATCCAGGTAGATACTCACGGGAGGCCGAAGTGGACACGGATCCGGACGAGGAACCTGCCAGTCCGCCTCCGGCTCCGGCCCCAGCAAGAGCATCAGAAGAACGTCGAAGTGAGCGCATTCCGCGAAAGCGGAAGTGGGATGAGAGACCTGAGGACAGGCAGCCGGAAGTGCCAGCTGCGCCGACTCGTGGTCGGCGCACCCACGAGCCTCACAGTCGACCAAAACAGAGGGCACGCAAAATGCCAACTAGTACTGAGGAGACCGGGCGTACTCCGCTCCGGCGGAATCCCACGCAGGAGGAGATAATCGCGCAGATTCTAGGGAAGTCGACAAATACCTCTGCGCAGAAGGCACCAATGCCTTTGGAAGGAGATGGACGGACTGACAGTCGGCCGACTACGAGTCGGGCGACTGAAGGTCGACAAGCGGAAGGAAGGCCAACTGAGCGGCGCGTTGAACCGGACAGCCGGCCGGAAGCAGAAGAGAGTTTGGCTGACAAGCCAACAACCCTCAGAAGGTCGTCTTCGGCGGAAGGCACTTCTGGGAAAACGCCACCAGCAAGCAGGCCAAGTGGAGTCAAGACGCGCAGGGTGTATCCAACTCCCAGTCGGACAATTGCTGGTCGGCCGACTGCGAGTCGGTCAACAGAGAGTCGGCCGGATTCGCCGACTGCGAGACGGACAGGGCCGGCGACCAGTGTGCGGACGCCTTCGGCGGACGCACCTTCAGCGAAGACACCTTCCGCGCAGATTGCGCCGGAAGGGCAGGCAGCAGAAGCGGGCGGTGCAAAGGCGACAAGAGTCACTGCGGCGTCGACCCCTTCGGAAACCGAAGATCGAGCCGGAACAGGGGCTCAAGCAGTGGGATCCCCCACTGCCCTGGATATTTTAGCAGGCAGTGGAGTGGCAGTCGCAGCGGAAGTTGCTGCGCGCCACAGTTCCAGGGAGTCGCCAAGGGATTCGGTGGCGACTGAAATCCTCGAGACTGAGGATGAGACGAGCTCGGAAGAGCAGGAAGCGGATTCTGTGCAGAAAACGCCAACATGGGTGTTGTGTGAGCAGATAGTCCCACTCCTGCGATATCTGGATCGCAAGACATCCAAGTACTCGGGTACTGGAAAACCGCAGTCTTATGTGGAGACTATCAAGCGAAGGACGAGGAGCAAGGTGGCCACTTGGGCCTCTAGGTGCCAAGTATATGTGGATAGGAACACCGCCCTCCGACAACACCTGGCGGTCACACAGAAGCTATACCAAGCCTTGCAGCAGCAGAGGGAGAATGCGGCGACGAAAAGCCAGGCGGAGGCCGAGCTAATGCGGGTAAAGATCGAGTCGGAATTGCAGGAAGAGCGGAGACAAAACCGCATCCTAGCAGCAGAGCTTGCGCGCCAGACGCGCGCCTTGGAAGAAAGTCAAAGAGCCCGCAAGGAGGATGAGGAGTTGTTGCGCAACTTGCAATCCGAGTGCTCGGATTTGCGGGCGCAGCGTGCGGAAGCAGAAATGCAGCTAGCAGAGGTGGAAGGCAGCTGCCGGGCGCGAGAAGAGTTGGCGACGCGGGTGACTCACTGTCTAAAAGGATACGCCCATTGGGAGGTGGCAGCTCAAGAGAGGATCACACTCAGGGAGTTCGAGCTTCGGGCGGCGGCATTGACGGAGGGTGACAGTCGGAGTCGGCGGCGAGTAGCGAGGAAATTAGAAACCTTCTTGTCGGGTGCGCGCGACACTATGGCGCACTTAGAGTCGGAAGTCACTGCAGCCCTCCGACGCCTGGGGTTGCGCAGCCGGTCGGAAGACTGGCAAGGTAGAGACAGCGAGCGGAGCAGTCCGGCGCGCAGGAGGCGCAGCACCGGATCCGCCGAGTGCAGTAGTATAGTTTGGTTTCGCGCAGATGTTGCGAGTAGTAGATAGCGTAGCGTAGTGTTAGTTAGGACCTTGGAGGGTATAAAGTAGATCAAGGCGTTTTGCCTTGGTACTCTTCCAGTTTCGGAAGTGCAGATCAGGAACTCACTTTCTTGGCGTGTTTGTGCATTTTGGTCCTGGCACCACGTAGAGAAGCTGCAGCATAGCGAAGTTACCGTATGTTGTAGTTGAAGGCCTTCGGCTGAATGTTCAGAGCTAGTACCCGGTTAGAGACTTGAGTAGTGCGGATCTGCACCTGCGGGTGATTTCTGATGCTCAGAGCCGGCTGCGAGTTAGAGACTTGAACAGTTCCCCTTTACTCCTTCGAGTGACATATCCTGATTGTACTCCTACGGGAAGTTTCCCCTGAATGCCAAAGTGAAGTTTTATTACTTCGTGTAAGCCTTGGTTTGCAATTCAGGTTGTGTGTGTGTTACTGGATCGTGTCTCAGTTAAGTTCTCAGTCGGGCCTGCACTCCCTGCGTTTGGTGTGAGTCGAGGGTGACGTCCACGGCGTATGAAGAGGCTTCGTTCCGAAGTGGGAAGTCCAGTCCGGGAACCCTACGCTAGTTCCTGGCGGAAGGGCAGTAAAAGCCGGAGTGGGAGTCACTACCTGCAGAACCTCTAAGTGAACTTTTGAGACACTTTCCTCCTGAAATCCAAAGCGGAGGTCCTGACCGACCTCCGAGTTGTGCTTTTGCCAGTTTCAGGTGTGTGTGTGTGTGTGTTGAGTGACCACGCTGTACCGTGCATCCTCCGAGCATCCTCCGAGTCGAGATCCTCCTCCGAGTCGAGCCTCCGAGTCGAGCACTGCAGTATTTCTGGGAGTGACAGTCGCCTAGAATTCAAACTCTACAAAAGTCTGTTAAACGTGACACTTTTACTCTGTGTGTTGCCTCTGTCCCTGTGGGTTCGATCTTTTTACCACCATACTGCAGTTTTAGCCTTTGGTGGGTTATTACAGTTGCTATTACAGTTTGTAAAACTTTGACACTAAGCAAGCACATTGTCTAATATTTTCTACGTTCTTATGCAAGGGAGTGGGTTGAATGCGAGTTAAGAAGATGTTTAACTCCTCCACAAATTCTCATGCGTGCTGCAAAAGCACTGTTTGAAAATCATCAGCGCTTAGGCTATGTGCAAGGGACACCTATTAGAGATCATTATATCACATCTGCCGATGTGTATAATATCAAATTGGAACTGGACAAAGAAACTTGGAGAATACATGCTAATGATAGAATTAGCACAGAATTATGGATGAAAGCGAATTCATCTCAAGTTGAAAGCGAATTCATCTCAGAATTCACCTACTGTGAAGTATACAAAAACACGGGCCATTGATATCAATCGTTTTCACTCAATGAGAAGCATCGATCCGAGCATCAGTAGGGAGCCCGATGCATGTAATTCCCGATGCACCGAAAATAAGATAAGAAGATAAGAAAAACGTGCAGATTTATAAACTTGCTGGAGACGAATAGTAAGTCTCCTTCCTATGTAACCACAAAGATTGGTCTTCACATATGAATTCATTCGTGGAATAGTTTCTTCCGGCCCTTACATCTTCTCGATGACACTTTCTTGCTTGATTGTACAATCTACGATTGGTTGTATCATGGTTGGCGGTGGAGTACGAAGGATACTTGTAGTCGTGTTTTACTTCAGTAAATGGTCCCAGGTCAAGAAGTCCAGTTTTAGCAGTGTAGTATCAGACATGACAGTTCGCTCTTGCAAGTATGAAAAATTTCTGTTCTGGATCCTTCAGTTCCCCACTGTGCTTACTCTCATTCTATGTTGACTCATGACAGATGAGGATAAATGAATGAGTGATGAGGACTGGAATATGCAGTTCTCCACTCACATTATTATTGGTTTTGGTTTTGTTTGGCAGTGTGGTATCAGACTGGACTATGCGCTCTTGCAAGTATGGAAATTTTCTGTTATGGAAAGTTCAGATCCCCACTGCGTTTATACTCATTCTGTGATGAGGATTAGTGTGACTGGAATGTGCAGTTCTCCACTCCTCGTATTATTGTTGGTTTTGGTTTTGTCTGGCAGTGTGGTATCATATAGGACAGTGTGTTCTTGCAAGTATGGAAAAGTTATGTTCTGGATCATTTAGCTTCCCACTGCGCTTATTCTCATTCTGTGATGAGGATAAGTGTGAGTGTCTACACGCATGAGTTGAACATGAGAGTACAGAAATGGCAGAATTCATGCTGTCTCCGTATAAGTACGTTTTGGCGATGTATGACTGATTGCTTGAATCAATCGCTTTGATGTGCAAAATATCGGTAGAGCGGTAAAGATGACTTACCAAAACAACGAACACCCACATGTCTGTATTTCCTCATATTGTTCACTTGTTACACTAATCTTTTCTCTAGAGTTTTGCTCTGCTAAATTACGTAATGTAACTGAAGTGAAAATATACTCGTCTGTTCATTTAGGAATAGAATATATGAATTAATCACAGTGTAACTTCAAGACCTCTCGCAACGAATGAGGCTCATTCTCTTAGAATAGATACACAACAAGGGTGTTTTGCGTGAAAAGTTGCGTTGGTTAAAACCCGCAGGCCGTCACCGAACCGTACGTGATGGTTTCCCATCATACAGCTCCTACTGGAACATACCGGGGGTGAAAACGAGGCCCTGTAATTATCCCCTGATGGGGATAAAAGGGGGTTACATTAACTCCTAGTTGGGATGGGGTGTGCTTATGCTAGAAAGGTTGGTTGCTGCAAGTTCAATAGAGTTTTATGCATATCTTTAGCTGAGCTTCATCATCCTCAGGCTCCATCTTGACGAATTCTTAACATATCTTTTTGCAGAAACGCTCACTACTACGCCAACTCTTTTTTGTGTACGGTCAGGTATCTAAAACTGTCAAACAGGTGTGGCGGAGTTCTAAACGTTTTCTTTCTGTTCATATACTTTTGTCCAGACTTCCCATATCTTTATTCTAGTTACTTCTAAAATCGGTGCTAATTACACCATTTTAGAATTAGAGTAACTTGTGTTTTTGCACATTAACTAAATGCAGTGGTCTCTCTTTGATGACTGTTTTACTGTCCGTCAGTCAGCAATTGTACATAGACAATTGTGAAGTAGAGTTTTGATTTCATTCTTATGATATAACGTGCATGCTTGTTGCCCATTTAGGACTTTCTTTCCGCCGGCCAGGCTACTGCTTAGACTTAGGATGTTGGTTTCCAGCGTACAATATGTTTCTTGATCTATCACGACATTTCTTTGTTTACAAATGAGTTATCATCCTGGGATCATCTATAGGAGGACTTATAAAACTTCATGAATTCTGCACAGGTTCTTCACAGTCTTACTGAGGGTAGCACTCCTTCTTAGGAGCTCATCGCCACTGTTAAAAAGTTATACGAGACTAAGCTGCAGGTACGCATTGACCAACTTCCTGTCAAAAGCTGGGACTACAGACAATTCATAGACTAGACATCACAGTTAGTTTTGCCTGTGCTGCTGTACAGCACAATGGATTCTAATGTGACAGTTTACATTATCTTTTGTAGCAAGGTACATACAATTTGTATCTCTTGTGATTTGCTCTATGTTCTTTGACATCAGATAATTGGAAGGCCGCCCTTAGTAGGAACATGTAGATTTTTATACAGTAGTTACAGCACAACACCAAGAGCATAGTTTGGGTGGAACTTCATTCAGTATCTTCAAGAATTTGTTGACTGAATACAATGCTTATTCGTATTGGTTTATTGAACCTTGACAGAAGACTCTTGTTGTGAGCCAGCGGTGTAGTGAGCGGTCATGGCGGGAGTATTTGGGGGCGAACTGGAAGATGCGATATTGGATAGACACTATGCGAAGGTGCCACACGTCACCAAGGGCGGTAGGCATAACTGGAAATGCCTACTGCAAGGTTGTCCTTTCCCAGGAACATTTTCCCAAAAAAATTATATCGAAAAGCATTGGAGGAAAGACCATGTAGACTATCATCTCCAAATTTCCCAGAAGCTTCCACCTGGACCAAAGACGATTGGAGTTTCTAGGAAGGCTGACAAGAAAGAGTTGATTGACTCTTGTGACAAGCATTTTGGTAATTTCTGTTAACGTTGGATCAAGCACAAGCAAGATAAGTTGGACTTCTTTTGAGGCGAGGTATGCAATTCGTCGGTGGCAAGTTTTTTTTTTCTATTTGCATTGTTTATTTCAAATTGAATTCAGTCAGACTTCCACAAATAATTTGAGATTTATTATGTTCAAATTGCAATAACCGTATATATGTTGCAGAATTGACAGTTTGAGTTGTGTGTCTAGATTATTAAGGGGTATTTCGACCAAAAGATATATTCTCTAATGACGGGAGAGGATATAGGAGAATTGGAGGAACCTCCGGTGATTTTGAGGGCCATGAGACTCGTATGCAAGAATTTCCTTCCAGGTTGGAACATGTTGAGAATTCCAGAGTTTACAAATTTTGTCTTTGATCATCTTGACGAACTACTTGATCCCTGTAAGAGAAAAGCACAGTTCGTAGATTCTATTCAAGAGTGGGTGAAGGGAAAGCAGGCCAAAAACAGAAAGAGCAGTCAACGGCGAGGTATGAAGAAGTCAGAGATTGACATTGACGAAGTTGAAGCCATGGAAGATCTTGTGGCAATCTTGAGTGCAGATGACAGTTGCAGCGATTTGAAAGCTGAGGCAAAAGAATGGATAGTATTCTGTGGTAAGTACAGTTGGACTGAACAATCCAACTGGAATCCATTTTTGGAATGTAATGAACAAATAATCTTGAAATTTCTTGATTATTTCTATAGTCCAACGGGCAGGAAAGCTAAACTTGATCTTGGAAAAACCGTTCTGAGAGGTCGAATGAAGCGCATGGCAGACCTGGGTGTCATCAAAGATGAAGAGACAGCTCGGACAAAGGTCAGACATTCTTACTCCTGATGTAAAGATTTTCCAATTTGTAATGTTTATGTTACAATTACAGATATTGCAGTTTGGATATGATCTAAGAGTATTGTGCTTGTTATTTTTTTCAGGGTGAGATTTCAAAGTCAGCTCTTGATGAATCAGAAATGTATGGTTCCGTAGAGCCCATACAACCATTTTTTATGTCTGTACATATATCACAGGAAGTTGAAAAGTGTTCTCGAGTGTCCTCGAGGAGCTGGTTGAACGTGATGTTAGCTCGCTGGTTCCCGATATCTTCTACTAAGTCGTTGTGGACGTGTCGGCTTGATGCCGACGTCTTGCGAGGTTCCAAAGGTGCGGTCGTCCGAGCGACAGAGGGCGTCGGTATGTTCCTTCCTTCTGTTTCCTTTTGGGTGCGGATCGCTTCTTTCAACAATTCCGCTACCTCGTCCCTGATGTCCGGGGTGTACTCCCGCTTCAGCACGCGTACTGGCTCATCCTCGACCTGTGTGTCGGTCTGCACTGCAGGTGTTTCGCGCATAGCCGAAGGCTTTTGCGCAGGCCTCAATTCAGACCTGCTACTTGCCTTCTCTTCTCCCTTCCCTTTTCGGTCATCGGCCTTTCGACTGTGCTTACGAGTGTCTCGTTCCTCTTCTTTCGATCGCTTCGAACTGCGGGTTTCCACCCGTCCGCACATAACCTCTTCTGCAGGCCACTCTTCTTCCTCGTCGTTTTTATCCGAACTCACCTCGACCTGGTTGACCTGTACGTCCTCCTTGGCAGGAGTCGTCACAAATCGCACCGTGGGCCGGTGGACTGGTGGTTGATCGCACTCTGCTGAGGTATGTCCAGACTTCTTGCAGTTGCTGCAGCTCGGAACATACCCGGTTTGCCTCTTGGGATGAGAGCACTGAGGTGAGTAGTGTCCCACTTCCCCACAATTAAAACAAGCTCACGGCGGCGGTGGGTCATACGTCCCTGGAGGTGCCATGCGCCTCACAGGCACCGTAGTGGCCATGTCTCTCGGATGGTACCGGGGGATATGCACTGGCGGAATCGGAGTAGTAGCGGGGACCGACTGGATGGCGTAAGCTACCTTTTCGCTCGCCTCGCCATAGTACTGGAGGTTTTCCCCATAATACGGTGGTGCCCACTCTACTGTGTTGACGGGATACGATGAACGGGTGGTAAAACACTCAATATTCGCATGTCCCACCGCTCCGCACGTAGTTCACCACAAGTTCGCTCGCACTCTCCCTGGATACTTCCGTCGGTCCTAACCACCCACCACGTGGACTTTCAAGTCGGCGAAATCCTTCACCAGGGTCTCCACCTTCGATGCAATGTCTCCCGACGCTCTGTCCATATTTGCTCGTCTCGGGCCTGTTAGATCAGATATTGCATGTGTAAAATAAAACTAGAACTAGCCAAGGAGTTAATCATGGTTAGGATAGTTATGACTAAATCTAGCTAGTTATGACTAAGTCTAGCTAGTTTAGCTACAATGTCTATACTTGGCGGAATAACTAGAGAAGTTCTAGAAGATTTGAGTGAGCACTTCTATTTCGTCTTGTACAAAAGTCTAGATTCCAAGAGAAAATACTTTTGAACTTCATGTTTAGTTTTGATTGGTTTGACTAAAGTAAGGAGTATTCCATTGATTAGACTAAGTCTAATGTTGACTTAGTGGAAAGTGGAAGTTCTAGAAGTTGGAAAGGCACAAATGGCATGTCGCCACCTCAATCTAGGGATTAGTAAACATCTAGAAGGTTTAGGGGGCCAATGGCATGTTGCCACATATTGATAACTAGTCAACCTTACTATGATTTATCTTCGTAAAAGTAAGTTAGATAGAAATTACCATTTGTTACTATGGTAAATTCTCAAGTAGTATATATAGAGAGGTAGGGAAGAGCCTCTCAAGCAAGTTTGGAGAGTTCATATGTAGAGATTTATTTCATATATGAAAGAGTGACGAATTTTCAGTACCTTGGAGTGTCGATGAGTGTATGAGTTGGAGTGATACCTTGAGAGATTGTGTGAGAGGGTGTTTAGCTTATGAGTATGATGCGGAATCCTAGTTTTCTAGAATCATGATGAGCTACCAAAAAGCCATCTGAGGTAAACCTGAGTGAGAGTCAGCCCAGAGGTTGCATTTTTGGTTCTGTTGCCGGGACCTCAATCTAGAAGGCGGAATGTTTAGGATTCGATTTCTAGCTAGAGAGAAAGTATCCATGAGGTATCACTTGGTGTTAACATTGGGGAATGAAAGAGCGGAGAGTGTGCTTGAGAGCGAAAATCCCTTTGTTTATCCAATAGTCTCATATGATAGCCTAGAAGTGATTTTGTACGTTTTGTACACCTAAATAGGTCTTTTTGAGAGAAAAATGATCTTAGACACCGAAAAAATATTTTTGAAGATATTTTTCAAAGTTTTTATTGATTTTAGAGTGGAAGATAGAGAACATTTACGTTTTTGTTTCAGTTCCAGATCATGTGTTAACAGAAAGATATGAGAGTTAGAAGTTGAGTGGGTTTTCACGGGTACCAAAAGTTTGCTCTCTGGAAATTTTGTACAGAGTAAATTACTTTTTGTGTATTTCAAGTTAGGCTTTGAAACTTTGTACGCGTGTGTATTTGAAGATTAACTACGTGTGAGTTAAAAGTTTACTGAGAGATCACGTCTAGAGACGAAGTTATGATGATTTGAAGTTCAGGGGGTACAAAATCAGGATAAGATAGCAAAAGTTTTGGGTTTCTTTATTTGAAGTTTTGGCCTAGTAGATAACGTTTCTGGGAGAGACCTTTTGAGTGGTTTCCACCTTATGGAAAAATGAGTGATCAAGGGGGCTGGAAGATTAAGTTATCCAAAGTACCTCAAGGTTTGGATGTTATACTGTCTCTAGACTCCAATACAAGAGAATTCAAGGTGGAGTTTGAAGAAAGAGTAGTTAGTCAATCCCCAAGAGTGAAACGTGAGACTTGCTTTTATTGTGGAGAGGAGGGACATAAGGTTGTCAATTGTTCACTGCGGAACAAGGATAGAAGATTGAGGAGCAAGAGAACCTTGGGAGATTTGAAACTTCACTTGGGACCATCATCGCCACATGAATCCCAAAGTGCAACCTTTTGCTAGATGGAGATCATCATTTGCTAGTTCACCCACAGATGGAGATCTTCAGTTGCTAGTTCATCCACAATGGTGAATCCTAATGTAGATTTGCAAAATGAGTTGAAATCTATTACGGAAACTCTAGCAGACCTCAAGATCAATGTAGTACAGTTGTGGGAGAAGAGGAATCAGAATGTAGGAGGAAGTTCTAGAGGGTATGGAAATTATCCTCCAAGAGGAAATCCACCTCCAGGAAACTTTGCAGTTTCTTGTTTTACTTGTGGCGGTCCTCATTTTCAGCGAAATTGTCCTAACCCTCGACAACATGATGGAGTTCGGCACAACAACAATGCACCGGCCACACAACAAGCCAAGGATAAGGGAGTAGCATCCATTGATGTATTTCCTCATCAATGCACTTTTGAGAAAGGAGAGAGCTCAAAGTCGAAGGTGGATATCCTTACACATGAGAAGAAACATGCTCGATTTGCAGATGAGTCAATTTCCATGGAGGACATGCCAAGTCGGAGTACACGATCAAGTGGAGTAAGTCAACCAAGAGTACCAAGAAAGAAGTTGGGCATGAATGACTTTTCCATTTCATCTTCTCAAGCTAAGTATGACGTGGTGGAAGATGTAGGAAGTCAGAAGGCCAATATCACATTTGGCCAACTCATTGCTTTAAATCCAGCCATACGGAAGGAGTTGAGAGGAGGTCTTAGCTCCACAAGGATCAAGAAGCGAAGATCCAAAGGAAAGGCTCACATGACTAATGTGGGAGTTGGTGTGGTGGATGCTGCTGCCTCGGAGGTATGTACACATGCCTCAAAGATCGAAGTGAGGATCGATGGGCATGATGTTTCAGACGTGCTAGTAGATGGTGGTTCTGCTGTAAATGCAAGGTCTGAAAGATTGTTGATGAAGTTGGGGATGCGACTTTCCAGACCTTCAAGTATAATTGTTGGTATGGCCAACAAACAGAAGGTAAAACCACTTGGTGTGGTTGACAAAGTTGTGGTAAGTGTGAGAGGTGTGCAAACCTTACTTTCCTTCCAAGTACTCAAGGAAGCTAGTTATGATTTGCTGTTAGGACGTCCTTGGTTGAGGGCGGTGAGAACTACTGATCGATGGCATAAGGGCTATCTGAGGATAGGCCCAAAGAACCATCGGGTGAAGGTTCCTTTGACAGGAGGAGGAAGTTCTCTTTCCGACTCAGATAGACCAACCGACGAATATTGGGAATCTGAGAGTGAGGAGAGTGGCAGGTTTTTAGAAGTTGACACCGACATGTCAACTTCTAATCAAGAAACATCGTCAGACAACTCTGTAGATGATGATGTACAAGTTCAAGTGGTTGCTGCCATGGAGTTGCTTCCTAGACCAGGGGTGAAGAAAGATCCGGACAAAGTGGAGATGAGCGAGGAGGAGGTGTGTCGAAGACTTTCCACCTCAAGTTTGGTCCAAATGTTACCATGGAGGAGAAGGCAATTGTACATCGCGCGCACGAATTTCATCCTGCGGATAGACAATCCGCTTCTCCGTTAGGTCCTGCTCCGCCGATCGGTCCTGCTCCCCCCTTAGGTTCTGCGCGAGGGATGCGTCCTGCAACCTCCGGGCTGACTCTCACTCAGGTTTACCTCTGATGGCTTTGTGGTAGCGCATCATGGTTCTAGAAGACTAAGATTCATACTCTCACTCATGTCCCAAACACCTTCTCTCACAAACTCTCCATGTATCACTCCAACTCACACACAAACTCTCCTCGCATCACTCTCTTCACATAAACGAAAACACACGTCGATACTCCAAGATACTCAAAAACTTCACTTCTTCATTACTGAAACAAGTCCTCACACATGACTCTCCAAACTTGCTTGAGAGGTGCTACTCTACCTCTCTATTTATACTACTTGAGAAGTTACCATAGTAACATGTGGTAATTTCTCCTAACTTACTTTTACCTAGGTAAGTTTGACTAACCTCCTCTACGTGGCAACATGCCATTGGCCTACCTAAACCTTCTAGAAGCTTCCGGAATCCAAGGTTGAGGTGGCGACATGCCATTGGAAGCTTTTAAACTTCTACAAGCTTCTTAGCCACTAAGTCAACATTAGACTTAGTCTAGCCAATCATCTTTCATACATTTAGTCAAACCAATCAAATCCAAGCTTCTAGTCAAATATCTAATCCCTTGGAATCTAGAACTTTTGTATAAGACAAAATAGAAGTGCTCACTCCTTGTAAAGGACAAAATAGAAGTGCTCACTCCATTCTTCTAGAACTTCGCTAATTATTCCGCCAACTATAGACATTGTAGCTAAACTTAGCCATGACTAGATAAACTTAGTTATAACTAACTAGTTTAGTCATAACTAGCTAGTCTTAGCTATGCCTTGGCTAATCATCCTTATTCCCTTGACCACTTCTAAGACTTAGTACATATGTGCAACACCCGGTCTTACATTTACCCCCGGACTAAGATTTCACTACGCCCTCGGAGTGAAAGAATCTGATCTTCGATGGAATAACTTCAACTTGTCGTGGTTGACTCGATCGAAGTGACGTCCTCCTAACTCCTTGATGTCATAAGTGAAATTTCCCCACACCTTCTCAACTATGAAAGGTCCAAAATACTTAGGAAGAAACTTTTTCCTAGCTCTCTTGTATCTAATTGCATCAAAGAGCATCACCCAATCACCTTCCTTGAACGGCTTCAAGTTCTGGTTTCCACTTCGTTTGTCGTGATACTTCTTCTGCAACTGTTGAGCCCGCTCCACTCGTACCATGGCTAGTGCTCGAGCTTCCTCCAACTCCATCAATTGTTGTTGGCGAGACTTGATGGCTTCTGCTCCATTTGATTTCTTCAACCTTTGCTGGATTGTTGTGAATGTTGTCAAGTCAAACTGTATGGGAAGTTTTGACTCAACTCCATACACCATCCGAAAAGGTGAGTATCCGGTAGATGTCTTCCATGTTGTGCGATACTCCCATAAGATAGCATGGAGCCTCTTGTCCCAATTGTGTTTACTCCCGTCCATGTCTGCATCCTTGGCCAACATCATACACAAAGTGTAGTTGGTCCGCTCCGCCAACCCGTTAGCGTTTGGTTTGTAGGAAGTGGTCACTCGAGCCTTGATGGAAAAGTGCTCCAACATGGCTTGAATCATACTTCCCACAAATTCTCCTCCTCTATCTGATACTAACTCCAATGGACAACCAAATCGAGTAATGATTCTCTCATACAAAAATCTACCAACCTCCTTCTCATTAGTAGATTTAAGTGGTCTTGCCTCTACCCACTTCGTAAGATAATCTGTAGCTATCACAATGAACTTATTCCCTCGAGGAGTAAGATTCAAAGGACCTACAAAATCTATTCCCCACTTTTCAAAAGGACCTAACACTGGTACAGAAATCATAGGAGGGGTTTTCATGGACTTTTTAGCAAAAGCTTGACACACATCACAACTTTTGCAATATTCCACACAATCCTTAAAAATTCCCTTCCAGTGATAACCAGCATCAAGAATTTTGAAGGCAGTTACCTTCCCCGCAAAATGTCCTCCACATACTGCACCATCATGAAACTCCTTCATGAGTTGTAGTGCCTCTCCCCTCCCAACCGCCCTTCGTAGAAGTCCGTCAGCTCCTTGATGAAAAAGTACCTTCTCCATGATCATATAAGGTTGACATCTCTTCACTAATGCATTTTTCTCCCTTTGATGCATTCCTTGAGGAAACTCTCCTCTAGAGATGAAATCCCAAATTTCCTTGTACTCCTCCGGTACTGTTGTCACCGTGTCCATGACTAGCAAGTCCTCATCCGGAAAGGTGTCATCTACTGACTGATCTCCTCCATCATCATATGCTCTCGACATCAAATCCGCATTAGCATGCTTCTTTCCAGGTCTATCCTCAATGGTATAATCAAACTCTGCTAGTAGTAGCTTCCATCTAGCTATCCTCCCTTCAGCATTAGGCTTGTTGAAAATGTATTTCAAAGCCTTATGATCAGTCACTATAGTGAATCTCCCACCCAACAAATAATGTCGAAACTTCTTAAGTGAGAAGATTACAGCTAAGGCCTCTCTCTCTGTCACTGAGTAGTTCTTCTCCGCTTGAACCATTTGTCTACTAGCATAGGCAATTGGATGATCATGCTTTTCATCATCTAATTGACTCAAGGTGCATCCTACAGCAATATTTGATGCATCTGTGTAGAGAATGAAAGGTTTACCCCAATCCGGTTTCGCCAAAATTGGAGCCGTCACCAACGCCTTCTTGAGAACTTCGAACGCCGTCTTTGCAGCTTCATCCTTGAAAATGAGTTCGTACTCCACTCCTTTCTTCATGTAATTTGTCAAGGCATGAGCTTTGTTGGAGAAGGACAAGATGAACCGTCGATAGTACCCCACCATACCAAGGAATTGCCTCAACTTGGTTAAAGTCGCCGGAAAAGGTAACTCCATAATCCGTGTCACCTTCTCTGGATCCACCGCTATACCATTCTTGGAGATGATATGCCCCAACAATAGGCCTTCCTCACATCCAAAAATGCATTTTTCTGGATTGAGTGAAGCCTTAGCTTCCTCCAGCCGTTGAAGTATTTTGATCAAATGATCAAAATGATCCGCTTTCCTCCCGTAAACACAAAAATCATCTATGAAATCCCTTACAAACTTTCCAATGAAAGGTTCAAACACTCTATTCATGAACCTTTGAAAAGTGGCAGGAGCATTACATAGACCAAACGGCATCACTCTAAAAGCGAAGGTTCCCCATGGAGTGGTAAAAGTTGTTTTGAGTTGGTCTTCTAAGGCAATTTGGATTTGGTTATAGCCACTATAACCATCTCCAAAACTATACCACTCATGGCCAGCAACCTCCTCTAGAATCTCATCTATGAAAGGCAAGGGATAGTAGTCTTTCTTTGTGACAGCATTCAACTTTTTGTAATCTACGCACACTCGTAGCTTACCATTCTTCTTCTTCACTATCACAATTGGAGACACCCATTCAGAATTTTCTACCTCGTAGATGAAGCCAGCCTCCTTGAGCTTGTCGATCTCCTCCTTCACCACAAGAGCCGTAGGTGGATTTATTCGGCGTTGCTTTTGCCGAATAGGACGAGCTTTCTCCTCCAACTCGATGCGATGAGTCTCCAACGTCACATGCTTAAGATCCTTGTAACTAAAGGCAAAAACATGAATATATTTGCGAAATATATCCAGAAACTTTGCCTTTTCCTCCTTGGTAACCTTGGGACCAAACCTGAGAGTGGACAGTCGTCGACACACCTCCTCTTCGCTCATCTCTACTTTGTCAGGATCTTTCTTCACTCCAGGCCTAGGCAACAACTCCATGGCAGCAATGACTTGTACTTGAACATTATCATCAGAAGAGTACTCCGATGATGTTTCTTGATCAGAAGTTGATATGTCTGTGTCAACTTCTGAAAAGCTACCACTCTCTTCACTCTCAGATTCCCAATACTCGTCAGTTGGTCTATCTGAGTCAGTGGTGGATTCCCCTCCTCTCGTCAAAGGAACCTTAACTCGATGGTTCTTTGGGCCTATCCTTAAATAGCCCTTGTGCCATCGGTCCGTAGTCCTTACCGCCCTCAACCAAGGGCGTCCCAACAGCAAGTCGTAGCTAGCTTCCTTGAGAATTTGGAAGGAAAGCAAAGTTTGCACTCCCCTCACACTAACCACAACTTTGTCTACCACCCCCAGTGGTCTTACCTTCTGTTTGTTGGCCATACCAACAATTATGCTAGAAGGTCTAGAAGGTTGCATACCCAACTTCTGCATCAACCTCTCAGACATGGCATTCACAGCCGATCCACCATCAACCAACACATCTGATACATCATGTCCATTGATCCTCACTTCGATCTTTGAAGCATGTGTACATACCTCCGAAGCAGCCGCATCCACCACCCCAACTCCCACATTGGTCATGTGAGCCTTCCCCTTAGATTTCCGCTTCTTGGTCCTTGTGGAGCTAAGACCTCCTCTTAACTCCTTCCGAATGGCTGGATTCAAGGCAATCAGCTGACCAACTGTTATATTGGCCTTCTGATTTCCTACATCCTCCACCACGTCATACTTAGCTTGAGAAGATGAAATGGAAAAGTCATCCATGCCCAACTTCTTCCTTGGTACTCTTGGTTGACTCACTCCACTTGACCGTGTACTTCGACTTGGAGTGTACTCCATGAAAATTGACTCGTCCGCAAATCGGGCACGCTTCTTCTCATGAGCAAGGATATCCACTTTCGATTTTGAGCTCTCCCCTTTCTCAAAAGTGCATTGATGAGGGAATACATCAATGGATGCTACTCCCTTATCCTTGGCTTGTTGCGTGGCCGGTGCATTGTTGTTGTGCCGAACTCCATCATGTTGTCGAGGGTTAGGACAATTCCTCTGAAAATGAGGACCTCCACAAGAAAAGCAAGAAACCGCAAAGTTTCCTGAAGGTGGATTTCCTCTTGGAGGATAATTTCCATAACCCCTAGAGCCTCCTCCTACGTTCTGATTCCTCTTCTCCCACAACTGTACTACATTGATCTTGAGGTCTGCTAGAGTCTCCGTGATAGATTTCAACTCATTTTGAAAATCCACACTAGGATTCGCTATCGTGGATGAAGTAGAAGGGTTTGAAACAATGGACCTTCCTACAACCGGTGGAGCTACTTCTCTAGCCACCAAGCTAGAATCATCATCTTCTAAGCTCTCCTCCATTCTAATAGCAATTCGAATGGCTTCAGCCTTAGAAGAGGGCTTCTCGTATCTCACCTTACTTCGAATCTCAGGTCTCAAACCTCCAACGAAGTTCTTCATGAGCATCGCCCTTATCCCCACCATTGTAGCATCCACTTCATCTCCGCCCTTCCTCAACACCACGTGGAATCTAGATTCCAACTTCTCGGTTCTCTCCACATAGGTCCTCACCTTCTCGTTCTCTCCTTGTTTCAAGAAGGTGACCTCACACATCAACTTTTCATAACTTTCACTGGGAAGAAAGTTTTCGATCAGGTTCTCCGTTAATGTCTCCCACGTGTCGTCCTCTGAATGCTCCCTCTTGTACTCCTTGTACCACTTGAGAGCAGAATCTTCCAAGAAATCCGGCAAAAGCATAGCCCACTCGTCCTTCTTCCTCTCATTGTTTCCTATGCAAGCCCTCTTGAAGTCCCTAACAAAAGCTTCTACATCCTCATTCTCCCTCCCATAAAATACCGGAAGCTTCCCCATTTCCCACTAATTTTTTTTTTTTTTTTTTTTTTCTATTGGAAATTTATATGGGGCTTCCTAATACAATATAAACAACACTAACTCCATCCTTGAGTAATTCATCAAAGGAAACACAAAAGGAATTGGTTGTTCCAAGATAGCCAAAGCTCTCTCCTCTCCTAGGCATACGATGAGTCTTACCCTCATCATCATCTTCTCCATCATTCGAATGATGATCTCCATCTTCAGTTGGAGCTTGAACCCGCTGAGGTCACTTTCTCTGTTTCAGCACTTAGCTTGCCGTCAAACCCTTCCACAAGTGATTCCAGAAGTGCCTTCACTCCGCTGCATTCGTGTCCCGCTGGTAGCCCAATCACTCCGCAATTGTCACAGAAGGTCGCGCTTTGGGATTCATGTGGCGATGATGGTCCCAAGTGAAGTTTCAAATCTCCCAAGTTCCTCTTGCTCCTCAATCTTCTATCTTTGTTCCGCAGGGAACAATTGACAACCTTATGGCCCTCCTCTCCACAATAAAAACAAGTTTCACGTTTGACTCTTGGAGATTGACTCACTACTCTTTCTTCAAACTCCACCTTGAATTCTCTTGTATTGAAGTCTAAAGACACTATAACATCCAAGCCTTGAGGTACTTTGGATAACCTAACCTTCCAACCTTCTTGTTCACTCATTTTCCCATAAGATAGAAACCACTCAAAAGACCTCTCCCAGAAACGCTATCTACTTGACGAAAACTGTGAATAAAGAAATCAAAAACTTTTGCTTTGTTATCTTGCTTTTGTACCCCCTCAACTTCAAATCAACATAATTTCGTCTCTAGACGTGATCTCTCAGTGAAATTTTCACTCAAACGTAGCTTATCTTCCAATACACACTCGTACGAAGTTTCAAAGCCTAATTCAAAATACAGAAAAAGTAATCAACTCTGTACAAACTTTCCAGAGAGCAGACTTTTGATACCCGTGAAAATCCACTCAACTTCTAATTCTCATATCTTTCTGTTAACACATGATCTGGACCTGAAACAAAAACGTAAATGTTCTCTATCTTCCACTCTAAAATCAATAAAAACTTTGAAAGAATACCTTCAAAAATACTTTTTCGGTGTCTAAGATCACTTTTCTCTCAAAAAGACATGTTTACGTGAACAAAACATACAAAATCACTTCTAGGCTATCATATGAGACTATGGGATACACAAAAGGAATTTCGCTCTCAAGCACACTCTCCGCTCTTTCATTCCCCAATGTTAACACCAAGTGATCCCTCATGGATACTTTCTCTCGAGCTAGAAATCGAATCCTAAACATTCCGCCTTCTAGATTGAGGTCCCGGCAACGGAACCAAAAATGCAACCTCCGGGCTGACTCTCACTCAGGTTTACCTCTGATGGCTTTGTGGTAGCGCATCATGGTTCTAGAAGACTAAGATTCATACTCTCACTCATGTCCCAAACACCTTCTCTCACAAACTCTCCATGTATCACTCCAACTCACACACAAACTCTCCTCGCATCACTCTCTTCACATAAACGAAAACACACGTCGATACTCCAAGATACTCAAAAACTTCACTTCTTCATTACTGAAACAAGTCCTCACACATGACTCTCCAAACTTGCTTGAGAGGTGCTACTCTACCTCTCTATTTATACTACTTGAGAAGTTACCATAGTAACATGTGGTAATTTCTCCTAACTTACTTTTACCTAGGTAAGTTTGACTAACCTCCTCTACGTGGCAACATGCCATTGGCCTACCTAAACCTTCTAGAAGCTTCCGGAATCCAAGGTTGAGGTGGCGACATGCCATTGGAAGCTTTTAAACTTCTACAAGCTTCTTAGCCACTAAGTCAACATTAGACTTAGTCTAGCCAATCATCTTTCATACATTTAGTCAAACCAATCAAATCCAAGCTTCTAGTCAAATATCTAATCCCTTGGAATCTAGAACTTTTGTATAAGACAAAATAGAAGTGCTCACTCCTTGTAAAGGACAAAATAGAAGTGCTCACTCCATTCTTCTAGAACTTCGCTAATTATTCCGCCAACTATAGACATTGTAGCTAAACTTAGCCATGACTAGATAAACTTAGTTATAACTAACTAGTTTAGTCATAACTAGCTAGTCTTAGCTATGCCTTGGCTAATCATCCTTATTCCCTTGACCACTTCTAAGACTTAGTACATATGTGCAACACCCGGTCTTACAGTCCGGCCTACGCGTAGGCGCAAATCCCGGCGCTTCATCTGCCGAAGGCGATAGAGCCGAAGGCGGCCCGCCCGCTGTTCCTTGGCCCGAAGGCCCTTCTGCCGAAGGCGCATCTTCCGGCGGATTCCCCGCCGAAGGTGCGGCTTCCGCCGGCTCCTTGCTTGTAACTCGTTGGCTCGAAGGCCCTGGCGCCGAAGGCGCAAATCCCGGCGCTCTTTCTGCCAGAGGGCCTTGCCCCGAAGGCCCTTGAGCCGAAGGCGGATCTTCCGCCGGCTTGTAATAACCCACCAAAGGCTAAAACTGCAGTATGGTGGTAAAAAGATCGAACCCACAGGGACAGAGGCAACACACAGAGTAAAAGTGTCACGTTTAACAGACTTTTGTAGAGTTTGAATTCTAGGCGACTGTCACTCCCAGAAATACTGCAGTGCTCGACTCGGAGGCTCGACTCGGAGGAGGATCTCGACTCGGAGGATGCTCGGAGGATGCACGGTACAGCGTGGTCACTCAACACACACACACACACACCTGAAACTGGCAAAAGCACAACTCGGAGGTCGGTCAGGACCTCCGCTTTGGATTTCAGGAGGAAAGTGTCTCAAAAGTTCACTCAGAGGTTCTGCAGGTAGTGACTCCCACTCCGGCTTTTACTGCCCTTCCGCCAGGAACTAGCGTAGGGTACCCGGACTGGACTTCCCACTTCGGAACGAAGCCTCTTCATACGCCGTGGACGTCACCCTCGACTCACATCAAACGCAGGGAGTGCAGGCCCGACAGAGAACTTAACTGAGACACGATCCAGTAACACACACACAACCTGAATTGCAAACCAAGGCTTACACGAAGTAATAAAACTTCACTTTGGCATTCAGGGGAAACTTCCCGTAGGAGTACAATCAGGATATGTCACTCGAAGGAGTAAGGGGGAACTGTTCAAGTCTCTAACTCGCAGCCGGCTCTTAGCATCAGAAATCACCCGCAGGTGCAGATCCACACTACTCAAGTCTCTAACCGGGTGCTAGCTCTGAACATTCAGCCGAAGGCCTTCAACTACAACATACGGTAACTTCGCTATGCTGCAGCTTCTCTACGTGGTGCCAGGACCAAAATGCACAAACACGCCAAGAAAGTGAGTTCCTGATCTGCACTTCCGAAACTGGAAGAGTCCCAAGGCAAAACGCCTTGATCTACTTTATACCCTCAAAGGTCCTAACTAACACTACGCTACGCTATCTACTACTCGCAACATCTGTGCGAAACCAAACTATACTACTGCACTCGGCGGATCCGGTGCTGCGCCTCCTGCGCGCCGGACTGCTCCGCTCGCTGTCTCTACCTTGCCAGTCTTCCGACCGGCTGCGCAACCCCAGGCGTCGGAGGGCTGCAGTGACTTCCGACTCTAAGTGCGCCATAGTGTCGCGCGCACCCGACAAGAAGGTTTCTAATTTCCTCGCTACTCGCCGCCGACTCCGACTGTCATCCTCCGTCAATGCCGCCGCCCGAAGCTCGAACTCCCTGAGTGTAATCCTCTCTTGAGCTGCCACCTCCCAATGGGCGTATCCTTTTAGACAGTGAGTCACCCGCGTCGCCAACTCTTCTCGCGCCCGGCAGCTGCCTTCCACCTCTGCTAGCTGCATTTCTGCTTCCGCACGCTGCGCCCGCAAATCCGAGCACTCGGAACGCAAGTTGCGCAACAACTCCTCATCCTCCTTGCGGGCTCTTTGACTTTCTTCCAAGGCGCGCGTCTAGCGCGCAAGCTCTGCTGCTAGGATGCGGTTTTGTCTCCGCTCTTCCTGCAATTCCGACTCGATCTTTACCCGCATTAGCTCGGCCTCCGCCTGGCTTTTCGTCGCCGCATCCTCCCTCTGTTGCTGCAAGGCTTGGTATAGCTTCTGTGTGACCGCCAGGTGTTGTCGGAGGGCGGTGTTCCTATCCACATATACTTGGCACCTAGAGGCCCAAGTGGCCACCTTGCTCCTCGTCCTTCGCTTGATAGTCTCCACATAAGACTGCGGTTTTCCAGTACCCGAGTACTTGGATGTCTTGCGATCCAGATATCGCAGGAGTGGGACTATCTGCTCGCACAACACCCATGTTGGCGTTTTCTGCACAGAATCCGCTTCCTGCTCTTCCGAGCTCGTCTCATCCTCAGTCTCGAGGATTTCAGTCGCCACCGAATCCCTTGGCGACTCCCTGGAACTGTGGCGCGCAGCAGCTTCCGCTGCGACTGCCACTCCACTGGCTGCTAAAATATCCAGGGCAGTGGGGGATCCCACTGCTTGAGCCCCTATTCCGGCTCGATCTTCGGTTTCCGAAGGGGTCGACGCCGCAGTGACTCTTATCGCCTTTGCACCGCCCGCTTCTGCTGCTTGCCCTTCCGGCGCAATCTGCGCGGAAGGTGTCTTCGCTGAAGGTGCGTCCGCCGAAGGCGTCCGCACACTGGTCGCCGGCCCTGTCCGTCTCGCAGTCGGCGAATCCGGCCGACTCTCTGTTGACCGACTCGCAGTCGGCCGACCAGCAGTTGTCCGACTGGGAGTCGGATACACCCTGCGCGTCTTGACTCCACTTGGCCTGCTTGCTGGTGGCGTTTTCCCAGAAGTGCCTTCCGCCAAAGACGACCTTCTGAGGGTTGTTGGCTTGTCAGCCAAACTCTCTTCTGCTTCCGGCCGGCTGTCCGGTTCAACGCGCCGCTCAGTTGGCCTTCCTTCCGCTTGTCGACCTTCAGTCGCCCGACTCGTAGTCGGCCGACTGTCAGTCCGTCCATCTCCTTCCGAAGGCATTGGTGCCTTCTGCGCAGAGGTATTTGTCGACTTCCCTAGAATCTGCGCGATTATCTCCTCCTGCGTGGGATTCCGCCGGAGCGGAGTACGCCCGGTCTCCTCAGTACTAGTTGGCATTTTGCGTGCCCTCTGTTTTGGTCGACTGTGAGGCTCGTGGGTGGGCCGACCACGAGTCGGCGCAGCTGGCACTTCCGGCTGCCTGTCCTCAGGTCTCTCATCCCACTTCCGCTTTCGCGGAATGCGCTCACTTCGACGTTCTTCTGATGCTCTTGCTGGGGCCGGAGCCGGAGGCGGACTGGCAGGTTCCTCGTCCGGATCCGTGTCCACTTCGGCCTCCCGTGAGTATCTACCTGGATAGATCCGGGTCAGCAGCGGAAACCGTGTCCGCTCTGAATTTGTCAAACAACCCATCGCCCGATAAAACACAATAAGGTAAGGCGAAAGATGATTGAGGGTTCCTCCTTTCTCTTCTTGCGCATGTTGGCGCGTCACCTTCCACAGCAGTCGTGCCCAATGCACTGGAGCTCCTGACAACACTAGCTCCACAAATTCTACCTGCCAACCATGCATGTAAGCGGTCTTGGTCGGCTGCAATATCTGCAGCAATGCAGTCGCGACATTTCTCCGCAATCGATCTTTGTAATCCCTTGTCCGGAAACCGTTCTTGGGATGCCTGGCAACTTTGAAGAGCTCATTGTAGGAGATTTCTTCCTCTTGGGACACCTTCACGCTATCGGCCTCGAAGAGGAGATCCCCTTCCTCGCCGGCACACCTGCCCAACACCTGCGCCCAGTTACAAATGTCCCATCTTTCTGGATGTGGACGGAATCCGCGTGAGGGCTTGTGTCTCTCCTGCAGATACTCGCGCACCATCTCCGGACATGTCCAGTTCCACCCCCACAGGAGGAAATCGAGCTTCAGCCCCAGCAGCACATCTTGAAATGCGCGTAGACCGATCTGCGGCACCCTGAGTGGAGACACTCGCAGCTGGAGAACCTTCGACATTGCGTTACCTGCACACACAAACGTTCTCCCTTTCGCTCGCTCTCTCACAATCGCCACTGCGCGTCGGCCGCTCAAGCACTAACTGCTCACTCTCTCTTCGCTCACGCTCAAGTTCGCTACTCGCAATTCTCTCCAAGGTCTGTCAAGATCCTTGCGCAACTCGTCTCCGCACTCTCTCCTCTCACTGCAGGTCTCTCCGCCCTTGCGCGTAATCTTGGAAGCTGGAAATCGCAAAATCAAGAATGAGAGAATGAGACTGGAGCGCAGTCTTTTCTTCTCCGAATTCAAGAACGTCCAACGTTCTTACTGGTTACAACGTACGCAGCCGGCTATAGGGCCTAACGGTTCGCCCTTTGCATGCGCGAATTCACGTCTCCGCACTGCGCGCATTCGCATGCGTGAATGTTGAATTCTCCCGCCGCCGCCGCCTTCCGGACTCGAGTCCGCCGTAGGGTATGCGTCGGCTATGTTGTCTTTCCCTAACCCGTCCATCACCGGAGGCGTGTCGCCGCTGGCGTGTTCCTTATCCCTCGGCGCCTTGCTGGAGGCGCACATCCAGTCGGCGCGAATTAAGCCGGCGCGTATTCGTACCGCTTATTTTGTCCTTTATGCCTCGTCCATTGCTGACGGCGCATATCCGCCAGCGCAAATCATGCCAGCGCAAATCATGCCAGCGCATCCGGCCATCAGCGCCACGTCGGAGGCATACATCCGACCGGCGCTTTCCTTCCATGAGCAGCCGCCAAAGGCGCTTCCGACTCTGAGTTGGTTTCCTCCCATGAGCGCGTGATTCCGCCGAAGGCGCATCGCCGAGGGCGTACGGGAGTCCTTTCCGGCTGTGAACCCTAGCGCGAACGGCGCATGTCCGGCTACGAGTTTTCCGACGCTCATAACTTCTCCGTCCCTGATCCATCTCCGACGGTCTTCGGCTCGTTAGAACGAGCGTCCCGAGCTCTTTCTAATGCGACTTCAACCAACTGGATCTACCGTGTATTTCGATCGTTATGAAGGTTTCCCTTTCCGCGCTAGCGGCGCATCGCCGAAGGCGCACTCATGGTCGGAAGCCTTCAGAGGTCCGGGCCGTTCTTCTGACGTCTTTAGCAAAACCTCCTCCTGAGGTGTCTGCGCTGGAAGCGTAACTTCCTTAACCGCTGGAAGCGCGTGAGTAGAGACGCCTCAGAAAAGGAGCTTTTGCCGAAGGCGCCGAAGACATTGGCGTTGGTACATCCGACTACGCGATCCTTCGTGACCTCGTGACGATCTCCTCAATCCACTCTATTTAACGTACCCGTTTCTAACTACAAACACTACTTCGGTACTAGTTTTCTAAAATTGTTTAAATTCTGCAAAAAAAACAAAAAGTGTGTTACCACACGGCTCCTTCCCCTTCCTGCATTGTACCGGGCGTGAGTCCTGCCTATGTGTAGGCAGACTTTCTCTGCCTATGCGTAGGCACAGATCCACGTCCGCAAGGGGTCGCCTATCCACAGGGAGTCGCCTATGCGTAGGCGGCACACTCATCCGCATCGCACGTGGTAACTCCTGACCCGAAGGCCGTCTCTCTTCCGCCGAAGGCGTAGCGTGGTCTACCGCCCCTTCGGCCGTCCGCATAGTCCCATCCTTCTCCGGGGACGAACTTCCCTTCTCTGTGGCGATCGTCGCCGTTTCCGCGCTGCTGGTTGGTAACAAAAGCCTGCGCGCCTTCTGCTTCGGCCGGCTGCAAACTTCGTGAAGTGGCCGCTTCCGTATGAGAGCAGTGGATTCTCGACGTTGCTCTCTCTCCGGTTCCTCTCTCCATCTTCGCTTCCGCGGCACTCTCGCTGCGGGTGTATCTCTTCCCGCATCCTATTGAGTCGGTGGAGTGGAAGTTGGCGAATCCTCCGCGTCGGTGTCTACCTCATTATCCCGCACATACCTCCCGGGATGGTCGATTGACAATGGCGGAAATTGAGCACGCTCCGCCGCGGTTAAACAATTCATCTCCCGATAAAAATTTATCAAGAAGGGGGAGAGGTGATTGAGAGTTCCTCCCCGCTCCTCAAATGCATGCTGTCGCATCACCCTGTGTAGGATACGCGACCAGTGAACTGGAGCTCCGGCTAAGATGAGCTCCACGAAGGACACCTGCCACAACGTGATGTACGTAGTGCGATGCGGCTGCAACAATTGCAGCAGCGCCATCGTGAGGGTCCTGCGGAAACGATCTTTGTAGTCGCGGGTCCTGTACCCGTTCTTGGAAGACCTCTCCCGCTTGAATAATTCCACGAAGGAGGCTTCGTCCTGCTTCATTACCTTGACGCTCTCACTCTCGAATAGGAGGTACCCGTCATCACCTGCGCATCTCCCCAATGCCTGTGCCGAATCGTGGACAATCCATCTATCTACGTGCGGACGCAATCCGCGCGTAGGTGGTCGCTCCTCGTCCAGCCATTCGCGCACCATGTCTACGCACACGTAATTCCATCCTCACAGCAAGAACTCGAGTTTCCTTGCAATCAGCCGTTCCTCAAAGGCACGCAACCCATTCTGCGGAAGCTTGAGTGGCATCATCCGCAGCCTCATCGATTTTGACATCGCGTTCTTGAAATTGGTTTGTGCAACTCTCTTTTGCTCCGCCCGAGCCCCTTGCTCGCGCTTCTACCTCCTCTGCAGACTCTAATTTCTCTCAATTCCAACTGTCGCGCACTCAATTCTCTCTCAGCCACCGAGTAACTCTCCGCGCGGTGATGTCTAGAATGTCTCTCAGCTAGCAGGTGGACACGCGCAGCTCGCACCAGAAATTGAAATCGCGAATTCAAGAATGGGGCGTCATCTGTCTCCTCGTAGGAGGTCATGGTCGGCTCTCGGTCGTGAAGGTCGAATCACTTGATGGCCGCGCCGGCTCCGCGGTATAACGGCCTTCTCTCTCACGCGCGGCTTCACGCTTCGCCGACGCCGACTTCACTCACGCACTCGAATTGGTAATTTGAACTCCGTCAGCGTATCACGCCGCGGCCATGGGCGCGCAGCGCCGAAGGCGGATTTCTCGCCGACGCGCTACACTCCTTCGTACTTCAATTTGGCTCGTCCCCCTTCCGCCAAAGGCGTTCGTCCGCGCATAGGACAAAAGTCGAACTCCCTTCTGCGTAGGCGGAATCCCCGGCGGAGTTTCCGCCGGCGCAGAACTTCATCTGCCTGTGCGTAGGCGCTCGCCTATGCGTAGGCGAATTCCGTCCGCACACAAGACGTTCGTCCGCACAGGTCCCTCGCCGCAGTCAACGGATTCCGTCCAGTCTGTCCATTTCTCTCGCCTCTCCGTCGGCGCTCTTGTCTCCGTAATCCCGACCGGCCGAAGGCGCACTCGTCCGTTCCGTCCGTACGGTCCGTACGGATTTTGCTACTCCGTTGGGTCCTTGGAGAGTGAGTTGTCCTGCTGCGCATCAAGCACAAAATTTATATTCTGCTGACGAGAACCCCGGACGTACCTTTCCCAAAATCTTACAAAAATATTTTTGTAAGATTAGTTTCGTTATATATGATTTTTTGGTAGTTTTGGTTTATAAGTATGAGACATTGATCCGATTATAAAAGTTCTCATCTATAGGATCATTGTTTCGTATTCGTATCTTTGAGAACAGGCTGATAATATAGGGTTTACGGTAGGTTTAGTGGACAAGTTAGAGACATTCATCCTACAATAAAGATGTCCGTCTAAAGGATCAATTTTTCAAAAATGTTTTTGTGATAATAATTTGGTTCTATAGAGGTAATGGTAGTTTCAGCGAATTAGTTAGAGACATCAATTGGACGACAGAGATTTTCATCTAAAGGATCATTTTTTTCTAAATGTTTATTTGAGAATAAAGAGTTTCAATTTATATTCCATGCTTTTACGGAAATCCTTTGAAACATGTCTGAGCTCAGCCACAGAATTTCATGCGCATGATGTTGAGCTCGAGTCAGAAGAATACCCAAAGTAACTGACAATACATCCGCTCACTCTTTATTAACAAAATTGTGCTCACTGACAGGAGCTAGTACCAGAGTCTCCTTTATGATAAGAAGAGTATAAAGTGCGTAGCCGACAACCAACTCATCTGAACTTAGACCTGAAAAAAAATCGGTTTTTGTACAGTTGGGTTTTTGTGCCAATGGGAGAGCCTAGCTAATCGATTCGGTGGGATATAAAGAGGATAGACAAGTCTATGAAAGCCTTCTGAAATGACCACAGCCTAAGTCAGATCATTACGGTCAGGAATATGTGCATATTCAGTTAATGATACCTACGAGCTTAGGAAGTGAACTGTCTAAACTGCTTCAGTCGGCCTTCGGAAGAGAACTAAACTAACGTAATAGGAAACTACGAAACTTTCAGATTTCTGGTATGCACAAGGGTTCTCGTTTTCGATTCCTCGAAGCTGAGGTCTATGCTTGTTGCCTGCTTTTTAGCCTTTTTTGGAATGGAAAGAGCACTCGTATATATACCACATTGAAGTCTTGATCGGTCCTAATTGCAAAGTATGAAGCATGAAAATTTCTGTAGTTTTTAGCATGGATCTAAATGTGATGGTAATCCTAGTCCTCTTCAAATAGATGATTTCAGGTTTTACCCTTGTTGATGCTGAATCTTCAGCGCGTGGTTTCTCCCCGGCTATGTATAAGAACTTCTTCGTTGTTATTTACAGTAGAGTGGTACGTGCAGCTGCAGATCAGTGTATGTACTCGAGCCTGAGCATGAGCTTCACATTTTGTTGTCAGCAGATTTACTGTCCTTGGTTTTTTCGTCCTCACCCTGAGAGCTTGGTCTCAAGTTTTCTCATGGAGCCGGACATGGACATGGTCGGGAACAGGAAGTGTGATCCTAGCGGCAAAGCACGGATGACGAACTGGTGATAGGCGGCAGCCAAGGTAGCTCCGATGAAGGGACCAACCCAGAAGATCCACTGCAAAATCAGATGTCCCAATTTATCAGCCCTGGCATCTACTGTCAGGCAGAATGTTCATGCGAGTGGGAGAAACTGGATCCTGGATTCTCTGAGGATTTCAGTCAATGGAAAGAATCTGACATAACACATATAAGTGGGATAAGTTGAGATAATATGACTCACCTGGTCATCCCAAGCTTGCTGGTGGTTCCAGAGAGCAGCCGGGCCGAAGCTTCGTGCAGGGTTGATTCCACAGCCAGTGATGGGAATGGTCGCCAGATGGACAACGAAAACTGCAAGCCCGATGGGCAATGGGGCGAGCACCTGCGAGATCACAGCGCCTCCAGACATCAAGTTTCGTCTTCCATTTGGACCAGTTCAACATAATTTCTGTGACTCTGATCCAGCTTCAGAAGCTGCAATTGGATTCATCTGGGAACTCACTCCTCAAGAACCCTCAGATATAATGGTCTTTGAACCTACCGGCACATGCGAGTCCCTGGCCTTGCGCTTAGCATCAGTGGCAGAGTAGACCACGTAAACCAGGAAGAAAGTCCCGATGATTTCTGCTGCCAGACCTGTGCCGATGCTGAAATCTGCACTGACGGTATTCGTAGCGCCGCCCAGTACCTGGAATGGATTTTTCTGCAATCCCTTCACGATTCCTGCACCACAGATACCCCCTGCCATCTGGGCAATCATGTAGATGAAAGCCCGAGGAACTGAAAGCTTCCTACCCAGAAGTAGTCCCAAAGTAACTGCGGGGTTAATGTGTCCTCCTGCCCACACCAACGGATCAATCTTAGCAAGGAATTTATCAGACGACTGCGATAACTTCTCCAATTTGCCGGGCTTTGTAATTCTTCGCGCGGGCGCAACAGCAGGCTTACCTTGCTGGGAATGGAGCCGGTCTGAATCCATGAGAGCTGTCTAGAAATCGTTCTATATGACAAACATGAAGAATGGAATTCACACTGAGAACTTTTATATCGTATCACAATACTATGGCGACAACTTCATCATCAAAACGCTTGTAGCTACAACCAGATTGAATCGATAGAGCCTCAGACGATCTGACTGCAAGTTCTTCTAGACCCGGTCAGCCATCGAACCTGAAACACCAGCTGTGCAGTAGACAAGCACAAATATGGTGGCGCCGAAAGACCATGCAACACCGAGAGCTCCGACTCCATCGGGGCTGGTACGACCATTTCCAATGGCAGCAGAAACGCCAATGTATACGAAGAGGAGAGTGGCAATAAACTCAGCGATGGCAGCTCTATAGAGCGACCATTTAAAGAATTCATCGACAGTCCACAGAAGATGTGGCTCTGGTTCGATGTAGTCCCTGTCCTCAGTTCGTGCCGCGCTGCCCCCTCCGATCTTAATATTACTGGAATCTGTTTCATACGGTCCTCCCATCTGCTGATGGACGCCTGCCATCTTAAGTGGAGGGGCGAAGTCTAGGAAAGCTGCAACTTGCTGTCGACCGAACCGAAGAGCTCAAGGCCAACCGTTCTGGTCCACGACAAGCGCAACAAGTGATAAGAGCAGCCGGTCAACCAGCGGAGAAATCCACTGGGCTGATAGGTCAATCTGATTGAAAGACTGTCATCAAAATTCGAGGTCGTTGGTATCTTGGTAGGGATGCCTGCGCACAAGCCCCTGCTACAAAATGAATTGCGTCGCAAGTACGGTTTAGACCGAGGATAATATTCGATGTGATCTGAACGATGACAGTCTGAGTGGAAAGTGCGCTCGGATGGTGTCTGCAAGCCAGGAGCAGCCAGCGGTCTAACTTTTTGTGGTTCTCCACCACTATACTCCTATGGAGGTTATAAGAAGTAGCACTAGAGAATCAAAAAGATACTGGACCATCAGTCCTGCTTGAGCACTTTGAAGGACCAAGCATTACCTCTCGGCTGCTCCAGAACTTGAGAAATTAAGCTCAATTGACAGCTTTTATAGGAGCCCAACTTCAGGATAGGAACGGCACCTTTGGGTTCATGAGAGCCGGATCATCAATCAGAAAACGTTCACCATCGAATCCAGTTGATGGTCATTTGCAAGCATGTTGCAGGAATCTGCTCGCAGCTAATGGAGATGTATTTTCTTCTCCGGATGACGCCCGATCACTGGCAAACGTCACTTGGATGACAGAGTGAGACCTGCCCATTGTTGTCAGATCTTTGCGGACTGGAGCTGTAGACCAGTGCTACTGTTCACTCGGCCTCATCGATCTTGATCATCAGACCATGTGGAATCGCAGATCACGTTGTCGTGCTACCCTGGCGACTTATCCTTCTCTTCATCTGTTTTATCATTTGCTATGGTCCTGTCCTGTCATGCTAAACCCAAACTCTTCACACCGCTGTCAACTCGAAGGGTCACAGATTGGTCGGTGGGAAGCAGTTATTCGAGTTGCCCTAATGAGCCGATTTGCTCAACTCACTAACCACCAAGATTGCTTAGCTCTTGGCATATGCAAAGAATCCTTCTCACGGCCTTCAATTTTACTGATTCTCGTATGCAAGAGTTCACTAGTGCCTGGGGTTCCCCTGGGACCCGATAGATACTGAACTTAATCATTTAGTTTCCAGATATGGTGGCTCAGAATTTGGTCTCGTGCGATTTTCCTTTGTCTGGGGAGGAGATGTTCGCCGTGTGTATAACGCGCTATTCAAGACGTGACTGATTCACATTACTGAACAAGCTAGCATCCTACAATCTTTTATGCCTGTTGCGTCTGGGCAGAAGTGATGAACACATCGATATATGAATGAAACCGAAATGGGAGTAAAGCGCATCGACTATCAAAGAAAAATATTCAAGGCATGAGATTCTCTGGTGTTATATGTGACCCCGAGTATGACCTCCTCACGGGGCCAGTAGGGATGAATGACCAACTGTAAAGCACATAGCTCGAGCATGGGAGATCTTTGTCTCGAGGACAGGGAAGAAAATAATTTTCTTTCTCAAGATGCGGGACATGTTTTTCTGATGTTTTAAATCTTCATTTACGTAAAAATTTATTCACAAAAGTCTTTCTCACTGTCGTGGATGTCAATGTCTGCTGAAAAGGTGGTAGCTCTGTTCTCCCAGTCCTTTGTCTGCCGTTGCATTGGAGTGTAGATCTGACGACCCAAATTTCAATGCTTTTACAATGAGCAGAAAAAACAAAGCAGTTGAAATACTTCCGAGGCCATTGGTAATTCTTCAGTAGGGACAATATTATGTGTAGAAAAGAACAACGAAATACTTCATTTTCCATAGCACTTAAATAATGCTCCATGGTCCCAGCTCGTAGGGCTGTTGACAGCTGAGCATACTGAAGTTTGTATTTGTATTGCAAACACTCGAAACTGGAGTTATTATGGCTGCTTGGAGGGCATCTGTTGATCTGTTGAAGTGTATTTCGTCAGTAAACTTTGGTGGGTGCTGGTTCTGTAACATCTACGATGTCATCCACCAAGGAAGTGCTCGTAATACCGGACTGCTGTCATATATCATAGGCGAGCAAGTGCTGCATAGTACACAGACGTCATTGCGTTCTTTCCATGCGGACGAATCCCTGAGCAGTATATTCATCGTGGGGTTACGTCAAGTCGACAGTATCTAGACAAGATAGCAAGCATTTATCAAGACTGGATCGATTTCTTGACAAGAAAACACAAGATCTACAAATCACGGACAGATTCTGATGTCTCACATAAACTGTTGCAGTAGGTTTCCGTTTGCAATACTCGTTTGTCGGCGAAAACAGTCCGGGTATTGTTTGGTTTGCCTACACCATTCTTCTCGAGGTGACTATGTAAGAGAAAATAAACGATCGTCCAAGAGACAGTGAAGAGAATCTCTAATTTCAACAACCGTTGGAATACTTCACTGAAGCATGTGAAGGCACCAGAAAAGCAGCTGTTGGCAAAGTGGATAGGATAACGGTGAGGCCAGATAAATACACCTAATTCTACGTACTCTACCGGAGTTATTGTTTCTTCGTAGATTATATATCATGTCTCAAACAGAACAAGGATCAAGAAACTTAAGCCAGAATAAAGGACAAGGAAATGACGAATCACAGCACGTAGAGCAGGAAAGTATTAAAAGAAAAAGGCCCCAGAGCGTGTGATTCGCGAGGTAGCATACTAATTGGCGGGAAGAAAGGTGAAGGCAAATAATATAATTGTTTTCCTACATTACAGTGGTGCTCTTCGTTCTTGTTCCTGTTGTTAAAGGTGGGCCCAACTTCTCTGAATTCTTGTAGTACACAGAAGAATTGCTCATAAGACTGAGGGCTTATAAAGACCTCTGGAAAGTTTTCAATTCTAACTTCTCTGCTCCAGAGTCTTCTCTAAGATTGTCGTTAGGTTACTGGGTAATCTCTAGAATCATGTTCACTTGCTACGACTTGACATCGGTGCAACAGGGCTCTTTGCGAATCTCTGAGAAGCCGAGGATCGTATACCGCGAGGTGTATCACAATGGTTCTGATGACGAAACTGAAAAAGGTTAGAAATTTCTCAGTCTGCTGAATGTGGTTCAATTTGGTATCGAAGACAAGTGACGAGCTTGATAACTTGACTAATGATCGCCACATGAGACTATTGTCTTGACAGCAACAGCTGCAGTTTTTGCTGTGATATAGAAGGTCAGATCTATGTATTTCTGGCAGCTTTAGTAATTCGGCATGAGCTGAGGAAATAAGTCAACTCAATCTTTACTCAGCAAGTGGAAGCTCCTCAACTTCAATCAGGTCTCGCTTGGGCCCAGCTTTGACTTTTAAACTTTGATCGGACTGCAATTGAGAATAGATCTGGAAAGAATTTGGATAACTCTGCTACTCACAGCGTCTGTACATGAGAGTCAGTGGACAATAGATGGCTCATGGCTAATGTCTTGTGCTCTCTTTAAATCACTGTCCATGACACGGTCACCACGTGAGATCACTCTTATTATGGTGTTCAAAACGAAGAACTTTCAGACATCGTTATGGTGTACAGCACCTATTACATCTGATGACGGCGTGGTTTTCTTCTGTTGACCTTCTTGAGATACTTTTCGTGTTACTCTGCTAACGTTACCTTGAGTCTATTACCCGCTCGTTACGTGGACAGTTTATGTGGAGAGGATTTCGATATCTACCCTACTCAGATCATTTCATCATAGTTTGTCGGTTTCGTGTCATCGCGATACTCAAACAAGCATTACCAAGTCCTCTCTAGACGCTGTGCTGATCTATCATCAGCCTCTACTTACCTCCATACATGACCTTAAATGTGATAGCTTGTGTTAATCACCATCTGAGAGTCGTAACGAATTAGGTTTGACTCGAACATGATGTTGCAACTTCCCACGAGTAAATAGATGTAGACAGGTGACCATATGTCAAGGTTTAGGCCTTTGCGCAAAGGCCAGAGCCTTCTATTGAAAAGTATAAAGTCTCCAGGTAGATTTTCTTTTTTGTTAATCATCAAACGACTCATGATTTTATTGTTTCATGTTTTCTTAACCTTCCTGGTGGGTGAAAGGAAATCATTCGGTTTTAGATCTAGTTGTACTTAAAATTTCGGCGACCGCCATTTTTTTTATTGGCAAAAAACTGTATATCGTGGACTTTTGATCAACTTGAGGTCTTACAGTACTTGACCGATTATTGGAAAATAATTACAAGAAACAGTTGAGTGTAATAGTTTAGAAGAAATCTAATAACTCGGATATTCTTCAGCAACAGTTGCTCTGTTTCCAGATTTGAGTCGCTTTTCTCAAAAGTGTTCTTCAGTACTGTCCATCTGACGGTGGAGCACGATTGATTCGCTCCTGTCTACTTCCATTTTAGTGTTTTTTACGCGCACATTTTTCTGGTTAATAGCCACCAGGATCCAAGGAGTTTACAGTGCCTCCCAAGGATTTGCACGTACAAAAAAATCGTCACATCTGACAGTGAGTACGGTGTACAAGGTCACTAGATTCACATGTCTGTGTTTCTTACAAGTTTTTAAAGACTCTAGTAGTCTAGATTCTTAAAACTTTTGTCGTATTATCTTGCAATTGGCTAGAGGGGGTCGTTCCGCGTACAGTACTCCTGACCCTTCTCCTCGGTCTGAGATGCGGATCCACCAATTCTTCTATTGTAGGTGGCAGCTACTGGACCGAAATTTTGACCTTCATCTCCAAGGCGGCGACGATATGATAAAACTATTGGTAACATGTATATAGGTTTCAAAATCACTAATCGACTTTTTATGTTATTTTTATTTCGTACGTTTTAATTTGATTCAATTTTTACAATTGATAAATATCTCGATTGCAAAATAATTTATGGTGATATAATCATGAAAATTAGAAAGTTTGATATAATTTAGAAAATTAATTTTAAGAAAAATTTGAATAAAAAACCTTAAAATTATTCAGAGAGTACATGGATTGGGATTAAAGTTTATAGTTTGAAATTTTGATACATTGGAAATCTGGATTTGAAGAAAAAATTATGAGTAAAACACTTCATAAGAAAATTATAGAAGAGTAGGAGCATACAATATTGCACGTACAATTAACATAATTTATCTTATGGAAGTATTTGTTCCAATTTTAGAATCTAGAACGAATGTTTTGAAATCTATCTTAAGGTGCATCTGATAGATTAGTAAAGTGTATGGTAATTTTGGAAGTGATAGTAAGCAATAACTTCATATTTGGCTGGTTTGTCTTATTTTTAATTTGAAATTATAACAATTGAAGATTTAAAATAAAGACAAAAAAATTGAAAAGTTAACAATTATACTTATTTTTTATCTAATCTTGTTTTAATAATTTGAATGGAAAAAAAAGAAAATATATTCCTTTACTTAATGTTGTAGAATTATTCTCGCAAAATCATACGAAAAAAGTTGAACTAAGATTTTTTTTCTTTTGAAAAAGAACAATTTTTTTATTAAAAAATCTACAATGTTAAATAAAAAGGAAATTTCAAAATTTCTACAAAATTTACTAATATAGAAAAAAATATGAAAAAAAAGTTTGACTTAATATGAGGGCTTGAGAGCGGAGCACCAGGAGTTCCATGTGTACATGAAGAGGGTGAGTTGTGGAAGTTTGGCAGCTAAAGGTTCGGCCACCCGGTCGTGTTAGGAAGGCATTTAGCAGCCCACCCCGCCAGATTCGCCCGAAAAAGTCGCTGGGGAGCAGATAGTCAAGACATTTTCGGGGCAATGGGCCAGAACTGCAGTCGCTCCAGACCTCGATTGTTTCGGACGAGAGACAGCGTGAGCGAGTCTTCGTATATCACAGGATCCTGACAGAACTATCATTATCCTCAAATAGCGAAATTATCTGACGTACAAGTATTGGAACATTTATCTGACGTACACGTATTGTAACATTTGTGATTCAGAAAGTCAGAACCTTGTCTATATGACAGTAAGTCCGTTGGTTTATCGTACCATTTAGGAAGACAAATGCTTAATTGCGGATTCTGTCAATCAACAACAGAGCTGCCTGTAAGTGAAGAGTCGTGCAAGTAATCAAAAGGTCATGAAAGAGGGTGTCTCAGGTCTCATGTTTCGTCTCAAATTTCACGCTTAACGAAAAAGAAGCATTGTCGTAAGACCCGAACGAAACGGATACATGAAAGGTCCTTCTACCTTAATTACAACATCTAGCATGAGCTAGAGAGCAATGCGGTTAATCACACTCATCAAACCATTTATGCTTCGATTTACGGTTTACCAATTTTCAAACAAAAATAAAGCGGTTGTAAAATATGTCGTTTAAAATCAATATGTTGCGGTTGCCACAAAAATCTTTCTCACTCTCAGAAGCTAGAAGAAAGCAACAGTTTTCCAACTTTTATTTTGAATTCCAAAGGAAAACCACTGTCACCTTTCCGTTCCGAACCGTGATTCACTACGGTCACAAAACTTCATAACGGAATACTTAGCAGATCGGAGACACCTCTCTATATAAAGGAGAATCATTAGTTGTCCAATTCACTCTCCTCACACTACTCAGGACGGCCCCGAGGGACTCAAAAAGGTGAACCATGTGCGTAGTCAGAATCTGTTATTTCTTTCCCATCAGCATGTCACCCTTGAAGGTTTCAGTGGTACTTCGCAGGAATCTCTGAAAGCGCAGTTGCATCCTTGTAACGTGAGTCCTTGGTATGCCATACAGGACTTTATCCGTCACATCTTCATCTAACGAAGGCTAACAAGATAAGAGAAGTATCTTCACTCTCTTGGTGCATTGTGTGTCTGCCTTGTGAGCCGAACCTTCCCACCCTTCAGCGTTTGTAGTCCAAGTGGGGGTTCGAGTTCCCATAAACTAACTTCTCTGATCTCAACCATGTGGTCAAAGTGTATCCAAGACAACGAGATCCTAAACACTTGCTCTTTCACACACAAATTATCCAGAACTGAAAATAATAACTTGCTGTCTGCTATTTCCACAAGAGCAGCAGACAAGCTCTTTGTTACATAAAGATCTAACCGAACTCTGGGTGACTTTTTCAATACCACAGTCGCTGTGGTCTATCCTAGTTTCGAGTCCCACTTCCAATTCCTACTCAGATTTCAGTGTCGATTTTTCAGCTTCCACCTTAAGACCCCACCAGATTCCTCTCTCAGATTCCACTCTCCCTTTTCAGTTTCAAATTCAGATCCCGGCTGTCAGATTTCACTCTCAGATTTCACTTCACTCTCATCTCCCACTCTCAGATCTTCCACTCTGATTTCAGCTCCCACTCACAGATTTTCCACTTCGATCTCAGCTCCCACTCAGATTTTACACTTCAATTTCAGATCCCACTCACGGATTTTACACTTCAATCTCAGATCCCAATTTAATTTCACTCTCAGATACGACTCTCCACCCACGAGAGGTTGCTTCCTCCTACTTCGAACTCTCCACACTCGCCTCCTAATTCTCATCACTTCCCTGCGAAAAATCACTCACATCCACACTCTATTCCCCCTACCGATCCCACCGGCGTCTCCACACAATGGCACACCACACGATCCCAGCTCGCAGGCCGAATTATCGTCTCCAACGTCCAAGGGCCGAGTCACCCACAGGCCGCGTGAATGCCGTTCCCGTGATGATGGGCAACGGACTGGTTCCCATGTGCGACTTCATGCCCTGCCGTCCTATTTCCCACGCCTGACTTCACGCCGCCGCCACCGCCACACCTGTATAGTCTTTATTCATGACCACGTCAACATCCGCCGTCCGAAATTTTCTTCCGCGCACCGCCGAAGGCATCCTCCCGCCGAAGACACTCTTCCGCACCTTTGCCTATCTATAACAGTCACCCCCGACGCTCATAACTCACAGATCCCTGCTTCGTTTGGGCTCATTGCAGCGAGCGTGTTGAGCTCTTTCCAACAAGCCCCTAACTAAGTCAAACCGTTAAGAATTGAGAAAGTTATCACTGTTTTACTCTTCCGCCGAAGGCGTTTGCATATGCACAGGCTTCCTACTCGCAACTCGCCTATGCGCAGGCTGCCTACTTGCAACGCCTTCCCCCTTCCGCACCTTTTGCCCCCTAACCATCACACCAACTCCTAATCTTGCCAAAACTTTCAGAAAAACCCCAAGTATAATTTTGCAAGAGCTTAAATCCAAAATTTTTACTCTCATAAGGGTAAAAAGACATGTGAGCACAGTTTTGTGCTCACATGCCATTTTTTCATGACGTGATTATGTCAGATTCTGTTGAGGGCGTAGTCCAAGGGATGAAGCAATGCATTTGAGTGGAAAGAATGTCTCGTTGTGACCTAAATATCTTACCGCTCTCAATGACTCGACAGATGTGACAGTACGAGCTGTTTCTGGTAGCAGGCATCGTGCGAAACTTATTTTCTTCAAATAAGAGAAGTATTGGTGTTCTTTAGGAGGTATGGTAGTTAAAATTCACTACTTTGAGACATTGATCCGATAATAAAGAATTCAGTCTGAAGTATCATTGTATCACAAAGATTTCAGTCTGAAGGATCATTCTTTCACAAGTGTTTTTTTGAGAACAGTATGGTTATATAGGGTTCATGGTACTTTTGGTTTACTAGTAGGAGACATTGATCCGATTATAATAGTTTTCATCTATAGGAGCATAAATGTATTCTTAAGAACAGGGATAATATGGGGTTTACGGTAGGTTAAGTGAACAAGTTGGAGATATTGATCATACAATAAAGACCTCAGTCGAAAGGATCATTGTTTCACAATTGTTTTGGTAAGAACAGAATGGTTATATAGTGTTCATGGTACTTTTGGTTTACTAGTCGGAGACATTGATCCGATTATAAAAGTTCTCATCCATAGGATCATTGTTTCAATAATGTATCCCTAAGAACAGGGTGATAATATAGGGTTAAGGTAGGTTAAGTGAACAAGTTGGAGACATTGATCCGATAATAAAGATTTCAGTCTAAAGTATCATTGTTTCATAAATGTTTTTGTCAGAATAGTGTATTTATGTAGGGTTTATGGTAGTTTGAATAAACTAGTTGGAGTCAGTGATCCGACAATAAAGATTTTTATCTAAAGGATCATTGATTTCTAAATGTTTCTGTGAGAATAGTTTGGTTGTGTAGGATTTATGGTACATTTAGTGAACCAGTTCGAGACGACTATAAGTATTCCAATCTAAAGTAACATTTTTCCACATCTTGTTTTGTTAGGATAGTTTCGAGCCTATAAGTTTAGATGATATGTGTGGTACCCCACTTTTGGCAATTTTGAGGAAATTAAAACATTTTTGGAAAACTGTACCCTGGCAGCATTGTAAATAGCCTTCGGTACATCAAAACGGAGTGAATCCGGAAGATCGCGGGGATTCTCGAGGGATCTTGTAGGATCTGGGATTTGGGGTGCAGCAGTAAGGACAGGCACCACCCTCCCTGCGAGCTCTGCAGTTAGGACCCCTACGACGCAAGGCGCAAAACCCGCCTTCGGAGGTTGCGTCCGCGGCTGTAGGGAAACCCTCCATAATTAGTTCAACCCTCGGGCGCCTTGACCAATTTAGGGTCCCGTTGGAAAGAGCTCGACGCACTGATTCCAACGAGTCCAAGAACGCTTGGAACGGATGAGGACTTAGGGAGTTATCACTATTGGAAGAAACGGAGGCGGTCGCCTACGGCGGAAAGAGTTCGCCACCGGCGCGAATTCCGCCTACGCGGAAGGGGGAATCAAGTTTTGTCCTATCCGCGGACGAAGGCGTTCGCCTGTGCACAGGCGAAGTAGGGTTAGGGGAGGCGCGAAGTCCGCCTACGCACAGGCGCTCGCCTGTGCACAGGCGCTTCGGCGTCGGCGGAAAATCCGCCTTGGGCCCTAGAAATGCGCCTTGTGAGGTAGAAAGTGTACGGCGCCTTCCGCGCCAGCGCAGCGCCGCGTACGGCGGAAGAGCCGCTAGAGTAATCAAATCGGTACGGACCATGCGGACGGGACGGGTGGATGCGCTCTTGGACGGACGGAGTTGCGGCGGCGGAAGCGCCGACGAAGAGACAAGGAACGGACAGACTGGACGGAGACGGCTGACCACGGTCAACGCCTTCCGCGCCAGCGCGACGCCGCGCACGGAATTCGCCTGCGCACAGGCGACCGCCTGTGCACAGGAGGATGAAGTTCCGTGCCGGCGGAGCATCCGCCGAGGCTCCTGCCTGCGCACAGGCAGGAGTTGAACTTTTGTCCGACATGCGGACACACGCGTCAAGGCAGAGGGGGATTGGCCGAGGGGCGGTACGAACAAGTGTACCGCGCAAGGCGGAAAACTCGCCTTCGGCGCTACGCCCTCATGTCCGCGGGGTAATACGCTCGCGGAGTTCAAATCCGTCAATTCGAGCGTGAGAGTTTAATCGGCGACGGCGGAGCGTGAAGCCGCGCGTGAGAGCGAAGACCGTTCCAGCGTACAGCCGGCGCGGCCATCAAGTGAGACGTTCTTCACGAGCAAGAGCCGACCATGACCTTCGACCGGGCGGCGGAGAACGTCCCATTCTTGAATTCGCGATTCCAATCTCTTGTGCGCGCTGCGCGCATCCATCTGCTGGCTGCTAAACATTCTCGACGTCGTCGCACAGGAGATTTCTTGTTGATTGAGGGAGAAGTGAATGCGCGTGATTTGGAATTGAGGGCGATTAGAGTTTGCCGAGAGAGAAAGAAGCTCGGGCGGTGCGGAAGAAGAATGAGCGGGCGAGCGAACCCCAGGAACGCAATGACGAGACCGAGCAGATTGCGGATGGTGCCACTTCGCCTACCACAGAACGGGCTGCGCGCTTTCGAGGAGCGCTTAATAGCAAGAAAGCTCGATTTCTTGCTATGGGGATGGAACTACATCTGTGCGAATATGGTGCGCGAGTGGCTAGAGCCACAGGGACCACCCTCGCGCGGATTGCGTCCGCATGTTGATCGGTGGACAGTCCAAGATTGGGCGCAGGCGTTGGGAAGATGTGCTGGCATGCCAGGGCATCTCCTTTTCGACAGTGAGAGCATCAAGGTGACCAAGCAGGAAGAGGCGCAATTTGTGGAGCTGTTCAAGACCGGGAGGTCTACCAAGAATGGGTACAGGACCCGTGATTACAAGGATCGATTTCGCCGGACTTTGTCCGCGGCGCTGATGCAATTACTGCAGCCGCACCGCGCCTGCTATATCACATTGTGGCAGGTCTCTTTTGTGGAGTGCGTCATCGAGGGAACTCCAATTCACTGGGCGAGCATCCTGCACAGGGTGATGCGACAGCACGCGTTTGAGGAGAAGGGGGGAACTCTAAACCATCTTTCTCCTTTCCTCATCAATTTTTATCGACAGCAGAATTGTTTGACAGCGGCGGAGCTTGAACATTTTCCGCCATTGTCCATCGACCATCCCGGGAAGTATGTGCGGGAGAATGAGGTCGACACTGATGCAGAGGAGTCACCGACTTCTACCCCATCAAGGCGGAGGGACGAAGGGAGACACACTCCTGCAGCACGAGTGCCGCGGAAGCGGCGATGGAGGGAAGAGTCTGAAGAGGAGCAGCATCAAGAACCCTCTGCTCCCATTCGACCGCGGCCGCTGTGCGAGTCATACAGCCGGCCGAAGCAGAAGGCGCGCAGACTGGTGTTACCAGCCGACAGTGCGGACACGGCGACGATTGCGACGGAGAAAGGAAGTGCGTCGCCAGAGAAGCATGAGGAAGCGCGGACGACCGCAGGAGCAACGGGCCACGCTGCAACCTCGACGGGAGAGAGGCCGCCTACGGGCCAAGGGCCTCCGGAGTTACCGCGTGCGATGCGGACAGATGCTCCGTTTGCGCACAGACGAGCCTCCGCGGACGGACGAGCCTCCGCGGACGGACGAGCCTCCGCGGACAGGCGATCACAAGTGGACGTGGATCTACGCTTACGCGTGGGAAGGAGCAGTCCGCCTGTGCACAGGACACCTCCACACGTGCCGCCTGTGCACAGGCAAGAATCACCCCCGTTCCAACGTAGGAAGGGGAAGGAGCCGGCGGAAGAACCGCCTACGAGACACCGGCCCTCGGGGCCAGACCCTCCGGCGCACCACGCGCCGCAATTTGCGCCTTCGGCGCCAGGGCCTTCGAGCCGAGGAGATACGAGCAGGGAGCGTGCGGAGGCCGCACCATCGGCGGGAAGTCCGCCGATAGATGCGCCTTCGGCGGTAGGGCCTATAGGCCAAGGGACATCGGGCGAGCGGCCCCCGGCCATGTCGCCTTCGGCGATGGATGTCCGCGGCGCTACGCCTGCGGCGGACAAGGCGCCGGCAATTGCGCCTGCGCACGGGCCGGGCACAGCCCCCACGGACCGATCAAGGGAGCAGCAACAGACGGAGGAGCGGAGTGACTGTCCGCGGGATGAAATTTCGATGCGCGATGCGCAATCAAACCCCGCGCAGCCACCCTCCGCTCGATCGCCTTCGGCGGCGGGCGACGGCGGCAGAGAGGACGCGGTAGACAACCAACAAGCGAACGACGGGGATGCCGCACGGGTACATTCGCCTTCCGCCTTAGACATTTTGGCGACGAGCAGCGAGGCTGCAGCCGTGCCTTCGCAGGCAGCACACGTCGATGACGTGCAGCCCCACTCGGGGCAGTCGCCGACGCAATCAATGGCGACTAAATTCTCCACTCGGATGATGACGACGGAGTCTCCACGGAAGAAATGTCAGGAGCAGAAGACACCGAGGAGGAGGAGGAGGAAATTGTTGGAGCGCCGGCGGCGGCGCTCTCTGAGCAGGTGATTCCGTTGCTGAGGTACTTGGATCGCAAGGTCGATAAATACGCCGACCCACTCCAGCCGGGATCTTACATCGAGTTAGTGCGCAGGCGGACTCGCACTAAAGTCCACACCAGCAAGCTGTTAGCTAGAGTGGACCAGGAGTTGAGGGAATTGAAGGAGAAGCATGCATGCTTGTGGGGTCAGTACAAACTTAATCAGAAATTCTACAAGCACTCCGAGAAGATGAAGGATGAGAAACTGGACGAGCTCACCAAGGAGCAGGTGAAGGTCAAGGAAGCACTCATTTCTGAGCAGGCCCAGAATCGGATTTTGTCAGAGGAGCTCGTGCGACAGACGCGGTTGTTGGAACAATGTCAGCTCGCACGGCAGGCGGATGAAGAGTTAATCCGCAGGTAACAGTCAGAGTGTGGCGAATTGAGAGCGCAACGTGCTGAAGCCGAATCGCAATTAGTGATCATTGAAGAGGATCGCAGGAAGGAGGCGGATCGCACGAAGGTGGAGACGGCGAGGCGTGTCGCCCACTGTCTCAAGGGCTACGCCCACTGGGAAGTGAAGGCGCAGGAGAAACTCACACTGCGTGAGTTTGAATTGCGCGCAGCCGGGTTGTTGTCAGGCGACAGTAGGAGTCGGCGGAAGGTAGCAAAGAAGCTCGATGCCTTTCTGTCGAAGGCACAGGATACCATGTCCGCCCTCGAAGTGGAGGTGTCCGCGGCGTTGCAGCGTTTGGGACTGCGCAGTCGAGCGGAAGATTGGCAGGGTAGGGAGTTAGTGCGCGGCAGTCGGCCGCGCAGGAGACGTAGTACAGGTTCCGCGGAGTGTAGTGTAGCGTGGTTCCGTGCAGGCGTGTAGCGTAGTGCAGTGTAGTGCTAGGTAGGACTTAGAAGGTATAAAATAGTTCCAGGCGTTTTGCCTGGGGTTCTTTCCCAAACTCAGAAGTATAGATCAGGAACCCATTTCCTTTGCGTGTTTGTGTCCTTGAGTTCTGTCACCACGCAGGAGGAGTTACAACTTAGCGTTCCGCATTTTGTAGCTGAAGGCCTTCGGCCGAACGTTCAGAGCTAGTACATTGGTTAGAGACTTGAGTGGTTCGGATCTGCACCTGCGGGTGACTGCCGATGCTCAGAGCCAGTGACTAGTTAGATACTTGAACAGTTTCGCCCCTACACCTTCGAGTGTTTCTTTCTGATTGTACTCCCTTGGGATTTTTCCCCTGAATGCCAAAGTGAAGTTTTGCTACTTCGTGTAAGCCTTGGTTGTAAATTCAGGTTACGCTGCAGCAGGTGCCTTGAGGGTAACCCCTGTAGTATTTCTGGGAATGACAAGTGCCTGAGAATTCAAACTCTTCAATAGACTGTTGTTGTGTTACTGGAATGTTTCTCAGTGAGTCCTTCAGTGCGGACCTGTGTTCTCTGCGCGTTTTGTGAGTTGAGGGTGTTGTTCACCGCGTATGAGTGACTTCGATCCGAAGTAGGCAGTCCAAACCGGGTTTCCTACACTAGCAGCAAGCTAGTGGAAGTGTTGTAAAAGCCGGAGTTGGAAGTCACTACCCGCAGCTTCGCCGAGTGTGCTCGCGAGAGACTTTCCCCCCCTGAAATCTTGAGTAGAGGTCCTAACGGATCTCTGGGTTGTGTTTCTGTAGTTTCAGGTGTGTGTGTGTGTGTGTGTTACGCTGCACTGTGCGACCTCCGAGTGCGCTCCGAGTGGACACTTGCAGTATTTCTGGGAGTGACAGTTGCCTGAGAATTCAAACTCCTCAATAGTCTGTTAAACGTGACACTTTGTACCCTGTGTGTTCCTCTGTCCCTGTGGGTTCGACCTTTCTACCACTATATTGCAGTTTTAGCCTTTAGTGGGTTATTACAATATGTCAGGTGGGAGCATGATGAATCCTCATCTGAGATTCATCTAGGTTGTAATTTTTTCTCCTATGATAAATAAATTAACTCCCGTCCCGTCGGGTTTTCTCTCATATTAAACAATAAAGGGAGGGGTCTGGTACACACTCACTTTGTCCTTCGAAATTAGCTTCCATATTTTTTCAGTCTCTTGCATACGTTCGAGGTTACTTTATTACCACCTTTCTTCCAAATTCGATAATATCCAAATTTTATCCCTCAAAGATTGCTTTGGAACTGAACTGCCTCCATTTTCACTCTTCATCTAACTTCGTTGAGGATGCTATAAAGTAGGTTACAAATTTCTTAGTCCATGTGCAATTTCTCTTAACACCTTGATAACCAGTTGGATTGGCCTTCAGACTACTTAGGAATCATTTGGATTATTCCATTGGAACTCTTAACTCTTGACACTCGAAAGGTAAAGTTGATGCACAGGGCAAATCGCATACTGAATCACGCCGACAACCCTTCCCTTTTCAGAAGAGGAATAAACGAACTTGCGTTGAGAAGTAGTTGGAGCAATCTTCGAGCCCATTTCCTCACCTTATGCTGTGGGTAAACTCCAGTAGCAACGCTTTCCTCTTTTTTCTTGAAACTGGAAACTCGGACCAGCAGAACCCAGCAGATATGTGTTTACGACATCCGGATACAGTGTTAAAAACGTTCTTTGTCTTGACTCGTTCCACGGCCCTCCATGATCGGCTGAATTTGAATTGTGCGGAAATTACACTCCATGATCATAAACTGTGTCCTGGAGTATATCACATGTTGAAATTCATTCTATGACACAGCAACTGATCAGCACTCAACGTTTGTTCTTGGATCACCTCTTGAAATTGAATACCCTTAAATACTTTGCGAGAACCTGCAGGTGTTTGCAGGCACAAAAGTACAACATCTGTCACACATGTTCAAACGCAAGGAATAGGCTGATCGCTTCTTACCATCAGGCTTCAATTTTTCACATGAGAGTAGCGGTTTATCATACAGTTTCCTCGATCTTTTCTAGATATAGAATTATTTCAAACTATATTATATGCAAAATTATTTTAATTTCACGAATTTATCTTAAAAATATTATTCTATATTTAATAAATGTTAAAATATGTATTAGAAATGATGAAAATGCGCTACTAGAGTTTCTAGTGGAAGTTAAAGCGCGAATCCAATAATAATCTAGGTAACTTTGTATCTCATATGACATACATTACTTTGAAGTATAAGTTGTAATAAAAAATTCATGTCAGGTTTCCCAAAAGAATATATAACAAGTTTTAATACTCACAAGAACGATGTGAGTATTCAGTCTTGTATATACGTAGATGAGTTATGTGTGAAATACATCAAAATTTTGAGTCCAGTTTGGGAGTTGTATAATTATTGTGAATTTTACGTTTTCTAAAATAAACCCATTTTGCAAAGAAATTAAATCACTCATAAATGTGTAGGTATAAACCATAAGCCTCTTAATTCTCTTTAATAATTTAGATTATATATGCGCTAAAATTGTCACTCATCGGAATAGAAAAACATAGGAACTATTAATTTCCCCATAACGAATAGTGAGAAAATATTGTGGCCACAAATGTATAGTATCTTTCATCAATAATTGCTAGTCACGATATGTACCACTTCTCCTGGAGCTCACACTAAGTACCAATTCAAAACGATCATGCTCCTCGCCTCAAAGTTATCATGATGTACTTCCCTATTATCATGTCAGAATGAAAACTACATCTCAATCAAAATTTGATATTAGTGTTTGAGGCTTTACTTTATGCAGCTTCGTTTGGTTCCACATAATGCAACCAGAATGACCACACTTCTATCACTATATGGTTTGGTTCCATATTTATGACCACACTTCATCACTATGAAAAAACGAGGCAACAAATGAGAGTTTTGTTGAGTGCAACAAATGTTGTCTACTGTTTTGAACGTATTGGGTTATAGTCTGTTACAAATTTGACTACCTTCACACTTTGGTATCACTAAATATCACTGCAGATCAGTATATGCACTCGAGCCTGAACCTCAGCTTCACGTTTTGTTGTCAGCAGATTTAATATCCGTGGTATTTTCGTCCTCACCCTGAGAGCTTGGTCTCAAGTTTTTTCCCTGAAATGCTCATGGAGCCGGACATGGACATGGTCGGGAACAGGAAGTGTGATCCTAGCGACAGAGCACGGATGAAAAACTGGTTATAGGCGGCAGCCAAGGTAGCTCCGATGAAGGGACCAGCCCAGAAGATCCACTGCGCAAAATCAGATGTCCCAAATTATCAGCCCTGGCATCTGCTGTCAGGCAGAATGTTCATGCGAGTGGGAGAGTCTGGATCTTGGATTTGCTGATGAATTCGGTCTATGGGAAGAGTTTGACATAACACATCTAAGTGGGATAAGATGAGATATTATGACTCACCTGGTCATCCCAAGCTTGCTCGTGCTTCCAGAGAGCAGCTTGATTTGAGCAGCTTCAAATTCAAAATTTATTTTAGGGTTGCTAACTCAATGGTAGAGTACTCGGCTTTTGAGTGCGACTTGGATTTTTACACATTTAGATGAAATCAAAAAATCATCCATACCCGTGCAGGGTTGCTTCCACAGCCAGTGATGGTAATGGTCGCCAGATGGAAAACAAAAATTGTATGCCTGATGGGCAATGGGGCGAGCACCTGCGAGATCATAGCGCCTCCAGACATCAAGTTTCGTCTTCAATTTGTACCAGTTCAACAGGAATCCTGTGACCCTGATCCAGCTTCAGAAGCTACAATTTGATTCATCTGGGAACTCACTCTTGAAGAACACTCAGATATAATGGTTGTGGAACCTACCTGCAAGCCCTTTACGATTATTGCTCCACATATATCCCCGCCATATGGGCAAGAATCTAGATGAATGCCCGAGTAACCGAAAGCTTCCTCCCCAGAAGTTTTCTCAAAGTAACTGCGGGGTTCAGGTGTTCTCCTGTCCACACCAACAGATAAATCTTAGCAAGGAATTGATCGGACTACTGCCATATAGGATAGACATGAACAATGGACTTCACTCTGAGAACATTTATATCATATCACAACAGCTACCACTTCTTCATCAAAACGCTTGTAGCTACAACCAGAATGAAACGATGGAGCCTCGGACGATCTGACTGCAAGTTCTTCTAGAGCCGGTTAGCAATCGAAGGGCGAACCTGAAACACCAGCTGTGCAGTAGAGAAGCATAAATATGGTGGCGAAGAACTTTTTGACTTGGTTATGGTGTACGGCACCTATTACATCTGATGACGGCGTGGTTCTCTTTTGTTGACCTTCTTGAGATACTTCTCGCGTGACTCTGCTGACGTAACCTTTGTCTTGAAATACATTACCCGCTCGTTACGTGGACATTTTATGTGGAGACGATTTCGATATCTCATCTACTCAGATCATTTCATCAAAGTTTGTCCGTTTAGTGTTTACGCGATACTCGAGCAATCGTGATCCAAATCATGTCTTCGCGCTGTCCTGATCTATCATCAGCCTCTACTTACCTCCATACATGACCTTAATGTGATACCTGGTGTTAATCACAATCTGAGAGTCCTAACGAATTAAGTTTGACTCGAACCTGATGCTTCAGCTTCCCACAACTAACCAGATGCAGATTTATTAGACAGGTGACCAAATGTCACGCTTTAGGCCTTTGCGCAATGGCGATAGCTTTCTATTGAAAAGTATAAAGTCTCCAGGTACATTATCTCCGTCGTTAATCATCAAACGACTCATGATTTGATTGCTTTATGTTTTCTGAACCTTCCTGGTGGGTGAAAGGAAATCATTCGGTTTTAGATCTACTTGTCATTATAATTTCGGCGACCGCCGTTTGCTGTTTTTTGGCAGCAAAGCATATAACCTGGACTGTTGATAAACTTGAGGTCCTACAGTAATTGACTGATTATTGGGAGATAATTACAATGAACAGTTGAGTGTGTTGGTCTAGAAGAAGTTTAAGGACTCTGACATTCAGTTGCTCTGTTTCTAGATTTGAGTCGCTTTTCTCAGAAGTTTTCTTCAGTACTGGGCATCTGACGAGAAGCACGATTGATTCTCTCCTGTCTTCTTCCATTTTAGTATTTTTTTCACGTACATTTTTCTTGTTAATAGCCATCAGAAATAATACCAGTAAGAAAGTTCCGATGATTTCTGCTGCCAGACATGTGACGATGCTGAAATCTGCACTCACGGTATTCGTCGCGCCGCTCAACACCTGGAATAGAGTTTTCTCCAAGCCCTTCACGATTATTGCTCCACATAGTTGCCCCGCGATCTGGGCAAGAATGTACATGAAAGCCTGAGGAAGCGAAATCTTCCTACCCAGAAGTTTTCTCAAAGTAACTGCGGGTTTCAGGTGTTCTCCTGTCCACACCAACAGATAAATCTTAGCAAGGAATTGATCGGACTACTGCCATATAGGATAGACATGAACAATGGACTTCACTCTGAGAACATTTATATCATATCACAACAGCTACCACTTCTTCATCAAAACGCTTGTAGCTACAACCAGAATGAAACGATGGAGCCTCGGACGATCTGACTGCAAGTTCTTCTAGAGCCGGTTAGCAATCGAAGGGCGAACCTGAAACACCAGCTGTGCAGTAGACAAGCACAAATACGGTGGCTCCGAAAGACCATGCAACACCGAGAACTCCGACTTCATCGGGGCTGGTACGGCCATTTCCAATGGCAGCAGAAACGCCGATGTACATGAAAAGGAGAGTGGCAATAAACTCTTCGATGGCAGCTCTATAGAACGCCCATATATAGAATTCATCCATAGTCCACATAAGATGTGGCTCTGGTTCGATATAGTCCCTGTTCTCAGTTCGTGCCGCGCTGACCCCTTCGATCTTAATATTGCTGGCGTCTGTTTCATACGGTCCTCCCGTCTGCTGATGGACGCCTGCCATCTTAAGCCGAGGGGCGAGTTCTACGAAAGCTGCAACTTGCTGTCGAGCAGAAACCGAAGAGCTCAAGGCCAACAGTTCTGGTCCACGTCAAGCGCAACAAGTGATAAGAGCAGCCGGTCAACGAGCGGTGAGCTCCACTTCAGCTGAAAGGCCAATCTGATTGGAAGACTGTCGTCAAAATTCGAGGTCGTTGGTAGCTTGGTAGGAATGCCTGCGAACAAGTCCCTGCTACAAATGAAATGCGTCCTAAGTACGGTTTAGACCGAGGATAATATTCGATTTGATCTGTAGGATGACAGTCTGAGTGGGATGTACGCTCGGTTGATGTCTGCAAGCCAGCAGCAGCCAGCGGTCTATACTTTATGTGCTTCTCCACCAATACACTCCTAAGAAGGTTATAAGAAGTAGCAGTAGAGAATCCAAAAGATATTGGACCACCAGTTCTGCTTAGCACTTTGAAGGACCATGCTTTACCTCTCGGCTGCTCCAGAACTTGAGAAATTAAGCTCAATTGACAGCTTATATAGGGGCCAAACTTCAGGATAGGACCGGCGCCTTTGGGTACATGAGCCGGGTCATCAATTAAGAAAAGTTCCATCATCGAATCCAGTTGATGGTCATTTGCAGGCATGTTGGAGGAATCTGCACGCAGCTGATGGAGATGTATTTTCTTCTCCGTATTGATGGTCATTTGCAAGCATGTTGCAGGAATCTGCACGCAGCTGATGGAGATGTATTTTCTTCTCCGTATTGATGGTCATTTGCAAGCATGTTGCAGGAATCTGCACGCAGCTAATGGAGATGTTTTTCTTCTCCGTATTATGCCCGATCTCTGCCAAACGTCACTGGGGTGAAAGAGTGAGACGTGCCCATTCTTGTCAGATCTTTGCGGACTGGAGCTGTAGAGCACTGCTGCTGTTCACTCGGCCTCATTGATCCTCGTCATCAGACGAACTGGAATCGTCGTGCTACCCTGGCAACTTATCCTATTCTTCATTTGTTTTATCATTTGCTCCGGTCCCGTGCTGTCCTGCCATGCTGAACCCAAACTCTCCACACCTTTGTCACCTTGAAGGGTCACAGATTGGTCTAGTGGGAAGCAGTCTTGGCACTATTTTTGGCTCTCCCTAATTAGCCATTTTGCTCAACTGACTAACCACCAAGATTGCTTAGCTCTTGGCATATGCAAAGAATCCTTCTCACGGCCTTCATTTTTAACTCTTGATTCTCGTATGCAAGAGCTCACTAGTGTCAGGGGTTCCCCCGGACTGGATAGATACTGAGCTTAATCATATACTTTCCAGATTTGATGGCTCAGGATTTGGTCTCGTGCAATTTTTTTTCTCTGGGGAGGAGATGTTAGCCGTATGTGTAACGCGCTATTCAAAACGTGATTGATTCACATTATTGAACAAGCTAGCATCCTGCAATCTCTTATGGTGGCAGAACGCAAGCTGCCTGTTAAGTCTGGGCAGAGGCAGAGGTGATCAAGACATCGATATATTAATATAACCGAAATGAGAGAAAGACGCATCGAGTATCAAAGAAATTTTTTTTATGTATGGGATTCTCTGGTGTTATACGTGTCTCCGACTATGACCCTCTCATGGGGCCATTAGGAACGAATGAACAATTTTAGAGCACAGAGCTCGAGCATGGGAGATCTTTGTCTCGAGGCTTCCTGACAGGGAGAAAATTCATTTTCTTTCTGAAGATGTGCGATATGTTTTGCTGGTGCTTTAAATCCTCATTTACGTAAAATATAAGACATATAAATCTTACTTACTGTTGTGGATTTCAATGTCTGTTGTAAAGGTGGTAGCTCTGTTCCCCAAGTTCTAAGTCTGCCGCTGCATTGGACTGTAGATCTGACGACCCACATTTCAATGCTTGTACAATGAGCAGGAAAAATAAAGCAGTTGAATATCATTCCGGGGTTCTTGACAACTTTGCAGTAGGCTAAATATTATGTGTAGAAAAGAACAAAGAAATACTTCATTTTTCATAGCACTTAAATAATGCACTACTGTCCCAGCTCATTGGGCTGTTGAAAGCTGAGCATAATGAAGTTTGTATCGCAAACACTTGAAACTGGAGTTATAATGGCTGCTTGGAGGGCATCTGTTGATCTTTTGAAGTACATTCAGATTTCGTCAGAAAACTTTGGTGATTCAGGGCTGGTTCTGTAGCACCTACGATTGCATTCAGCAAGGAAGTGCTCGTGTCGTCGGGCTGCAGGCATATATCATAGGTGAGGAAGTGCTGCATAGTACACAGAGGTCATTGCGTTCTTCACATGCTGAAGAATCCCTGAGCAGTATATTCAACGTGGCGTTACGTCAAGTTGACAATATATGGAGAAGATAACAAGCCTTTATCAAGACTGGATCAACTTCTCAACAAGAAAACGCAAGAACAGCAAGTCACGGACAGATCCTAATATCTTACAGAAAGTTCAGTAGTAACTTTCCGTTTGCAAAACTCGTTTATCAGCGAATTTAGTCTGGGGTTAAGGTTGGTTTTCCTACACCATTCTTCTCAAGGTGATCATATAATAGAAAACAAATGATTGTCGAATAGACCGTGAAGAGAGTTTCTAATTATAACAACCGGTGGCATACTTCACTAAAGCAGCTGTTGGCAAAGTGGATAGGAACACGGTGAAGCCAGATAAATACACTTAATTTTCCGTAATCTACCTGAATAATTGCATCTTTTTAGATTACTTATCATGTCTCAACGGAACAAGGATGAAGAGAATTACGCCAGAATAAAGAATAAGGAAATGACGAAACAAAGCACGTAAAGCAGGAAAGCTTTAGAGGAAATAGCGCCCAGAGCATGTGATTCGCAAAGTAGTTTATTTCGAAAATAATTATTTTATTTCCCTTCATCAAATTTTCATCACAGTGGTGCTCTACGTTCTTGTTCCTGCTGTTAAAGGTGGGTCCCTCTTCTCTTAATTCTAGTAGTATGCAGAAGAACCAGTCATAAGATTGAGGGCTTATAAAGACCTCCGGAAAGGTTTTCCATTGTAACTTCTCTGCTCCTGAATCTTCTCTAAGATTAAGGTTAGGGTTCTGGGTGATTTTTAGAATCATGTACACTTGCTACGACTTGACATCAGTGCATCAGGCCTCTTTGCAAATATCTGAGAAGCCGAGGATTGTATACCTCGAGGTGTGTCACAGTGGTTTTGAGGACGAAATTGAAAAAGGTTCGAAATTTCTCAGTCTGCTGAATGTAGTTCAATTTGATATCGAAGACAAAAGACGAGCTTGATTCTTGACTGATGATCGCCACATGGGAGTGTTGTCTTGACAGCAACCGCTGCAGTTTCTGCTGTGATATAGAAGGTCAGATCGATGTTTTCTCGCAGCTTTAGTTATTTGACTAGAGATGAGGCAATAAAGGAATTTACCATGAAGTCAACTCAATCTTTACTCTGCGAATGTAAGCTCCTCAACTTCAATGGGGTGTCGCTTGGGCACAGCTTTGACATTTAAACTTTCATCGGACTGCAATTGAGAATAGATCTGAAAAGAAGCTGGCTGGATCTGCTACTCACAGCATCTGTACATGAGAGTTAGTGGACAATAGATGGCTTATGGCTAATGTCTTGTGCTCTCTTTAAGCACATGTCCATGACACTGTCACCACGTCAGATCACCATTATTACGGTGTTCAGCAGGAAGAACTTTCAGACATGGTTATGGTGTACAGCACCTATTACATCTGATGACCATGTGGTTCTCTTTTGTTGACCTTCTTGAGATACTTCTCGCGTGACTCTGCTGACGTAAGCTTTGTCTTGAAATCCAGTACCAGCTCGTTACGTGGACAGTTTATGTGGAGACGATTGCGATATCTACCCTACTCTGATCATTTCATCAAAGTTTGTCGGTTTAGTGTTTACGCGATACTCGAACAATCATGCTTCAAGTCATGTCTTGACGCTGTCTTAATCTATCATCAGCCTCTACTTACCTCCATACTTGACCTTAATGTGATAGCTGGTGTTAATCACAATCTGAGAGTCGTAACGAATTATGTTTGACTCGAACCTGATGTTGTAGCTTCCCATGACTAACCAGATGCAGATTGGACAGGTGACCAAATGTCACCCTTTAGGCCTTTGCGCAAAGGCGAGACCCCTCTTTTGAAAAGTATAAAGTCTCCAGGTAGATTTTCTTCGTCGTTAGTCATCACCGCCAGCGGATGAGACTTCCTCGGGAACTAGTGCACATAATCATTATTCTTTCGTGTCTCAGGACGGTTTGGCGGGTTCCACCGATCCTCATAATTCTTCGGAGGTTTACGAAATTGGAACAAATGTAATAGAATAATCTATCAAAGATATTAACGTTAAGTCATGGAAAATTTGTGTAAAATTCGAAATGAATTTGCGTACATTCTATATGATAAAAACATTGGTAACATGTTTATATATTCCAAAATCATTAATCAAATTTTTATTATTTTTATTTCATATGTAATATTTTTACTTTTACAAAAAATTTATTCTTATGAATTATTCTTTAAATAATATATTGATGAAAATTGAAAAAAATTGATATAATTTAGAAAAGTATGTTAGAAAAAATTTATTTTTTTGAAGAATAAAAAATCAAAATTATCTAGAGAGTAAATGGATTGGGATAAAAGTTTATAGTTTGAAATATTGATACACTGAAAATCTGGGTTTAAAAAATAACAATAAGTCAAGCACTTCATAAGAACATTTTAGAAGAGTGAAAGTAAACAATTCTCCACATACAATTAGGATTAAAATATTCTTTGGAAAAATTTGTTCCAATTTTACAATCTAGAACGAATTTTTGGATATCTATCCAAGATGTATCTGCTTAGATAGATTAGTAAAGTGTATGGTTATATTGATAGCGATAGTAGAAAATAACTTTATATGTGGCAGGTTTGTCTAATGTTGATTTTGAAATTGTAAGAATTGAAGAATTTAAAACGAAGACACATTTTTTTTAAATGAAGTATTATAGTAATTTTTCATCCAATCTTGTTAAAATGAAGGGAACAACATGAATAGTATAATTCCTTCACCGAATGTTGGAGAATTATAAAATAAAATAACATTAAAAGTTGAGGGTTGAAGTAAGATTGTATTCCTTTTGAAAACAAATGAATTTTTCTCTCTCTAGAGATAAATAATGTATATATTTTTTTGATTTTTTAAAAGAAAATTTATAATGCAAAGATGAAAAAGAATTTTTACAATGTCTTTTCAAGAGTTAACAATATAGATAAAAAAATTAAGAAAAGTCGGACGTATTATCAGGGCTCGAGAGCGGAGCACCGGGAGGAATTTTAGCGGCCAAAGGTTATGCCACCCGGTCGGGCTATAAAAGCAGTTAGCAGCCCACCCTATGAGCCAGACTTGCGCCGAAAAAAGCGCTCGGGAGCAGATCAGTGAGGACATTTTCGGGGCAATGGGCCGAGTTCGACTGCATAAGCCATACCGAGTTGAGATCACATACTCAAACATATATAACATGGGAGATTCTCGCTTCGGATTAACAATCAATCATTCGTCTCCTCACTAGAACATGTTAGGCTGCTAAAAGCAAATGACGCGAATTTGGAAAAGTCTGGAAGAGTGTTGATACCCTGGAACGTATTAGTGAGATTGGAGGACATTCGGAAGCTGATTTCTACATACGAAGTGAGCTTGTAACAGACCACTCCCGCTGTTGTTTTGATATAAGAGAATTGATATTGTGCGTGAGATACTTTATTCATCACAGGATGAAATGATTACAAACTAGATAAACCTCATCTGAGGATTTATTACGCTACCAGTCGACATTTGGTATAAACGTACCGCTTAGAACTATCCTGACAGAACTATCCTTATCCTTAAATAGCGAGATTATCTGACATACAAGTTTTGGAACAGTGATCCTTGTGATAAAATTCTTTATTATCGGATCCATGCCTCAATAGTTTACTCAGATCCCCATAATATTTATGTAGGGAATTTACTCTCAGAAAGTAATTTAATGGATCAAGGATCCTTTAGATAATTATCTTTCTTCGGATCATTGTCATTATAAAGCTCCAAATGAGCCCTAACACCTCTCCTCTGTCTAAATACGCTTTCGCATGATGGTAGCTACAAGAAACAGCTACACACTGTCTCATCTCAAAGTCATTGAGAGCGGTAGGATATTCATTTCACAACAAGATATTCCTTCCACCCATTACTAAATCCTTGGACTGAGCTCTCAACAAATTTTGTCATCATCTCCAAACACTCACGTGATAGAACTTGAAAAATTCTACAGAGAAATTAGAATACATAAGAGTGAATCACAAAACAGAAGAATGAAGATTCTGACCTGCGTAAGAAAAGTAAACATCGCCCTTCTTACTTCTGAGTTCCTGCAGACCAAATGCAATACTGCGGTGCAACAGCAGAGGAGGATGTGTCGGGCTAACTCCTGTGTTTGGAATTTTCAAATCCTACAGTACCGAAAGCAGGCCATCCCTACAATGTACTGAAGTCAAAGTACAATTCTAACTAATCTGGCAGCTGCGGGAGGTGGTGATCTATGTTAAAACGGAACACAATTTGCATTCCAACCCAAACCAAAACTAGACTGTGTCAACACAGACGAGAAACGCACCAGAAACGCTCAATGCCTGAGGTGGTAAAAGTACCGGAAAAATTTGAAAACTTTCGATGTTCAAAAGAAATTCAAAAACTTGTCTATATGATTATCGTACCATTTCATAAGACAAACGCTCAATAGCGGAATCTGTTGATCAACAACATAGCTCCATGTAAGTTTACAGTCAAAATGTGTCGTTTCAAATGAATATGTTGCGGTTTCCACATATAACATTCTCTTCACACTCAGAAGCTAGAAAGAAGCAACAGTTTTCCAACTTTCATCTTGAATTTCAACAAAAAACCAACGTCACCTTTCCATTCCGAACTGTGAGTTTACTACAGTCACAAAACTTCATTACGGTATCCACAACTTTCATCTTGAATCTCAACGGAAAACCACCGTCACCTTTCCATTCCGAACCGTGAGTTTACTACGGTCACAAATCTTAACAACGGTATCCACAACTTTCATCTTGAATCTCAACGGAAAAACACCGTCACCTTTCCGTTCCGAACCGTGAGTTTCCGACGGTCACAAATCTTAACAACGGAATCCACAACTTTCATCTTGAATTTCAACGGAAAGACACCGTCACCTTTCCGTTCGGAACCGTGAGATTACGACGGTCACAAAACTTCACACCGGCTTCCACAGCAGATTGCAGACACCTCTCTATATAACGGAGAATCATCAGTTGTCCAATTCACTCTCGTGTTAGTACTCAGGACAGCCCCGGGAGAGTCAACAAGGAGAAACATGTGCTTACTCAGAATCTGTACTTTCCCATCAGCATGTCACAGATGTCAGCACCCACGAGTCCTTGGCATGCCAAACAGGATCTTATACGTCACATCTTCCTCTAACAAAGGGAAACAAGATAAGATAAGTATCTTCACTCTCTTCGTGCTTTGTGTGTCTGGTATTTTTCTTGACGTGATTTTGTCAGATTCAGTTGAGGCCGTAGTCCAAGGGATGTAGCAATGCATTTGAGTGGAAAGAATGTTTCGTTGTGGCCTGAATATCCTACCACTCTCAATGACTAGACAGATGTGGCAGGACGGAGTTGTTTCTGGTAGCAGGCATCCTGTGAAACTTAGTATCTTCAAAGACGAGAGGGATTGGTGTTCTTTAGGAGGTATGGTAGTTGAAATTCATTACTTGGAAACATTGGTCCGATAATAAAGATTTCAGTCTGAAGGATCATTGTTTTACAAATTTTTTTGTGAAAACAGTATGGTTATATAGGGTTCATGGTAGTTTTAGTTTATTACTCGGAGACGTTGATCCGATTATTAAAGTTTTCATCTATAGGATTGTTGTTTCATTAATGTATCCTTAGAACAGGGATAATATAGGGTTTACGGTTGGTTAAGTGAACAAGTTGGAGAGATTGGTCCTACAATAAAGACTTCAGTCTAAAGGATCATTGTTTCACAAATTTGTTTGTGAGAATAGTTTGGTTATATAGGGTTCATGGTAGTTTTTGTTTACAAGTCCGAAACATTGATCCGATTATACAATGCTCATCTATAGGATCATTCTTTCATAGTTGTATCCTTAAGAACAGGATGATAATATAGGGTTTACGGTAGGTTTACTGAAGAAGTTGCAGACCTTGATCCGACAATAAAGATTTCAGTACAAAGGATCATTTTTTTCTAAATGTTTATGTGAGAATAGTTTGGTTATATAGGATTTGCGGTATATTTAGTGAATTAGTTCGTGACTACTATAAGTATTCTAATCTAAGGAACATTGTTCAATATCTTGTTCTAGTAGGATAGTTTCGAGCCTGTTAGTTTACATTAGATGTCAGGTGGGAGCATGATGAATCCTCATCTGAGATTCATCAAGCTTGTAATTTTTTCTTCCTATGATAAATAAAGTAACTCCCGTCCTGTCGGGTTTCCTCTCGTATGAAACAATAAGGGGAGGGGTCTGATACACGCTCACTTCGTACTTCGAAATTAGCTTCCAAATTATTTTCAGTCTCTTGCATACGTTCGAAGTTAGTGTATTACCACCTTTCTTCCAAATTCGATAATATCCAAATTTTATCCCTCAAGGATTGATTTGGAACTGAACTGCCTCGTTTTTCACTCTTCATCTAACTTCGTTGAGGATGCTATAGAGTAGGTTACATATTTCTTAGTCCATGTGCAATTTCTCTTAACACTTTGATAACCAGTTGGATTAGCCTTCAGAGAAACTACTTAGGCCTCAAATGATTATTCCATTGGAACTCGAAACCCTTGACATTGACGTAACCCTAGGAAAAGTTCATGCACAGGGCAAGATCGCTTACTGAATCACGCGGACAACCCTTCTGCCGTACATATCTTTTATAAGAAGAGGAATAAGCGAAATTCATTATACGCGGCATGAACTTGCGATGTGGAGCAGTTGGAGCAATCTTCGAGCCCATTTTCTCACTCTATACAGTGGGTAAGATCCAGTAGCAACGCTTTCCTCTTTTTTCTCTAAGCTGGAAACTCGTTCCTGCAGAACCTAGCAGATATGGGTTTACGGTATCCGAATACACTGTCTCTAAACATTCTTTGTCTTGACTCGTTCCACGGCCCTCCATGATCGGCTGAATTTGAATTGTGCGGGAAATTACACTCCATGATCATACACTGTGTCATGGAGTTTATCACATGTTGAGATTTATACTATAACACAGGCACTCGACGTTTTTTCGTGGATCACCTCTTGAAATAGAATTGCCTTAAATCCTTTGTGAGAACCTGCCGATGTTTGCAGGCACAACCGTACAGCATCTGGCACAAACGTCCAAACGGAAGGAATAGGCTGATCGCTTCTTCCCATCATACATACAGTTTCGTCGATCATTTCTAAACATTAAATTGATCCTTATTTCAAATTATACTATATGCAAAAGTACTTCAAGTTCACGAATCTATCCCAAGAATATTTTTCTATATTTAATGTTAAAATGTTAAAATATTATTTAGTAAAAATGATGTACTAAAAAAATTCTAAATATGATGAAAATGCGCTACTAGAGTCTCTAGTGGGAATCACAGGGCGAATTCAAATAAATCATCTATGTAAATCTGTATCTCAAATGATATAAATTTGTTTGAATAATAAGATTTCAGATTTTAGTGCTCAGATTTCACAAAAGAATATATAACAAGTTTGAAAACTCATAACAACAATGTGAGATTTTAATCTTGAATATACGTTTATGCGTTTTGTACGAGTAACATAAAATTTTAGTCCACTTTGGAACTTGTGTTATTATTTTGAACTTTACTTTTGTATAAGAAAACAGATTTGAAAAAAATAAATCACTAATAAATGTGTATGGTTGTGGTAACCCACTTTTTGTTTTTCGTCGGAACTAAAACATTTTTGAATACTAAGTACCGCGATAGCAACTGTAAATAGTAATCGATACGCAAAACCAGAGTAAAAATGAAGATCGAGGACAGTCAAGGGGTTTTGGGCTTAGGCCACAGTCGAACGCTTGGGATGGAACGTGCGGTTCATGTTGCAGGACCCGCTTCGAGCGCCTTCGGTGGTAGATCTTTCATAACTTTTTCAATTCATAACGCCTTGACTTAGTTAGGGTTTTGTTAGAAAGAACTTGACACGCTAGTTCTAACGAGGAATAAGGGATCACTGAGTTATGAGTGTCGGAAGTTACTGATATGGGGGCCTTCCGCGGTACGTCTTCGGCGGAAGAGTGAATCCCTCATAACTTTTTCAATTCATAACGTCTTGACTTGGTTAGGGTTTCGTTGAAAAGAACTCAACACGTTCGTTCTAACGAGCCCAAGAACTCTTAAAACGGTTAAGGGATCATGGAGTTATGAGTGTCGAAAGTGCCTTCGGCGGAAGAGTGCCTTCGGGGACGGACGCCTTCGGGGATACGCCCTCGGCGATGCAGGAGAGTGCCTTCGGCGGAAGACTGGATTCTTTATAACTTTCTCAATTCGTAACGCTTTGACTTAGTTTAGGTTTTGTTGGAAAAAACTTGACGCGTTTGTTCTAACGAGCCCAAAAACTCTTGAAACGGATAAAGGATCACTTAGTTATGAGTGTCGGAAGTTACTGATAAAGAGGGCCTTGGCGGTTGAGCGCCTTCGGCGACGGACGCCTTTGGGGCAAGGGACTTCGGCGGTAGACGCCTTCGGCGCCACGTGGCAGAAGATTTCCGATGGCGGAAATTGACGGGATTATGTCAAGTGTGGGAAGCAGAACAGCGGGGCGTGAAGTCGCACGTGAGAAGCATGCCGTTTCCCATAATCGCGGGAACGTCATTCAAGCGGCATGTGGGTCCCCCGGACCTCGGATTTTGGAGAAGGAATTTCGGCCTTGGGTTAAGAGATCTTGCGGGGCCCATATCTTTGCGATGGACGGTCAGATGGACCTGAAATTTGGTGGGGCTGTTGGTCTCAGCCGGTCGCACATGCCTGCAAATTTTCAGCCTCAGATCTTGGATATAAAGCTGATAAAGACGCTGGCGGCTCTGTATAGTAGGTTTAGGATTTAGATTAAGAGTTAGGATTAGGGTTAGGGTTAGATTTAGGTTGTAAGTTAGATCGGAAGGCAGCCGCCGACTCCTCAGGTGTAGGATCTGTTGCGGCTCACACCATAGCAGGTAGAGTAGTGTTAGTTAGGATCTCAGAGGGTATAAAGTAGTTCAAGGCGTCTTGCCTTGGGATTCTTCCAGTTTTGGAAGTGCAAATCAAGAACTCATTTTCTCTGCGTGTTTGTGTCCTTAAATCTGTCACCGCGCAAGAGGAGCTACAGCTTGACGAAGATATCGCATTTTGTACCTGAAGGCTTTTGGCTGAATGTTCAAAGCTAATGTACTGGTTAGATACTTGAGTTGTCTGGATCTACACCTGCGGGTGATTGTTGAATGCTCCGAGCTAGTAACTGGTTAGATACTTGAGCAGTTCGTCCTTACACCTTCAGGTGACGGTTCCTGTTTATACTCCTTCAGGATTTTTCCCCTAAATGCCAAAGTGAAGTTTTGTTACTTCGAGTAAGCCTTGGTTGTAAATTCAAGTTACGCTGTAGAAAACGCCCTCGGAGCTAGCCTCTACAGTATTTCTGGGAATGACTAGTGCCTGAGAATTCAAACTCGTCAATAGACTGTTATGGTGTGACACTGGATCTTTTCTCAGTTGAGGTTCTCAGTTCGGTTCCTATATTCTCTGCGCGTTTTATGAGTTGAGTGTGTTGTTCACCGTGTGTGGGTGACTTTGTTTGACGAAGTCACCCACACGCGGTCATCCACAAAGATAGGAACCGGAGTTTTCATTTTATGTCCAGTAATAAGGTATTGTCTTACCAACAATTAAGGTACCGCATCCGAAGTAGGAAGTCCAACCCGTGTGCCCTACGCTAGCAGAAACTAGTGGAAGGGTTGTAAAAGCCGGAGTTGGGAGTCACTACCTGCACAGCCTCTTAGTGAACTCCTGAGAAACTTTCCCTCTGAACCTTGAGTGGAGGTCCTAATCGACCTCTTAGTTGTGCTTTTCCAGTTTCAGCTGTGTGTTGGGCTGAACTACGCTGCATTGTGCGTCCTCCGAGTGACCTCCGAGTTGAGCACATGCAGTATTTCTGGGAGTGACAGTCGCCTGAGAATTCAAACTCTTCAATAGTCTGTTAAACGTGACACTTTGTACTTTGTGTGTTGCCTCTGTCCCTGTGGGTTTGACCTTTTTGCTACTATACTGCAGTTTTAGCCTTTGGTGGGTTATTACAAGGGTATAAACCACAAGCCTCTTATTTATAATCTTTTTTGAGATTATAAATACGCTAATATTCTCACTCAACGGAATAAAAAAGAGATACGAGCAATTACTCTCCCCATAATGAATAATGAGAAAAATTTGTGGCCACAAATGTCTAGTACATATCATTAATATATGCCACTCACGATATATGCCACTTCTCTTGTGATCTTACAGCTCACACTAATTACTGTAATAACCCACCAAAGGCTAAAACTGCAGTATGGTGGTAAAAAGATCGAACCCACAGGGACAGAGGCAACACACAGAGTAAAAAGTGTCACGTTTAACAGACTTTTGTAGAGTTTGAATTCTCAGGCGACTATCACTCCCAGAAATACTGCAGTGCTCGACTCGGAGGAGGATCTCGACTCGGAGGATGCTCGGAGGATGCACAGTACAGCGTAGTCACTCAACACACACACACACACACACACACACACACACCTGAAACTGGCAAAAGCACAACTCGGAGGTCGGTCAGGACCTCCGCTTCGGATTTCAGGGGGAAAGTGTCTCAAAAGTTCACTCAGAGGTTCTGCAGGTAGTGACTCCCACTCCGGCTTTTACTGCACTTCCGCCAGGAACTAGCGTAGGGTACCCGGACTGGACTTCCCACTTCGGAACGAAGCCTCTTCATACGCCGTGGACGTCACCTTCGACTCACACCAAACGCAGGGAGTGCAGGTCCGACTGAGAACTTAACTGAGACACAATCCAATAACACACACAACCTGAATTGCAAACCAAGGCTTACACGAAGTAGTAAAACTTCACTTTGGCATTCAGGGGAAACTTCCCGTAGGAGTACAATCAGGATATGTCACTCGAAGGAGTAAGGGGGAACTGTTCAAGTCTCTAACTCGCAACCGGCTCTGAGCATCAGAAATCACCCGTAGGTGCAGATCCGCACTACTCAAGTCTCTAACCGGTGTACTAGCGCTGAACATTCAACCGAAGGCCTTCAACTACAACATACGGTAACTTCGCTATGCTGCAGCTTCTCTACGTGGTGCCAGGACCAAAATGCACAAACACGCCAAGAAAGTGAGTTCCTGATCTGCACTTCCGAAATTGGAAGAGTCCCAAGGCAAAATGCCTTGATCTACTTTATACCCTCAAAGGTCCTAACTAACACTACGCTATCCTATCTACTACTCGCAACACTTGCACGAAACCAAACTATGCTACTGCACTCTGCAGATCCGGTGCTGCGCCTCCTGCGCGCCGGACTGCCTTGCTCTCTATCTCTACCTTGCCAGTCTTCCGACCGGCTGCGCAACCCCAGACGCCGGAGGGCTGCAGTCACTTCCGACTCCAAGTGCGCCATAGTGTCGCGCGCACCCGACAAGAAGGATTCTAATTTCCTTGCTACTCGCCGCCGACTCCGACTGTCACCCTCCGTCAATGCCGCCGCCCGAAGCTCGAACTCCCTGAGTGTGATCTTCTCTTGAGCTGCCACCTCCCAATGGGCGTATCCTTTTAGACAGTGAGTCACCCGCGTCGCCAACTCTTCTCGCGCCCGGTAGCTGCCTTCCACCTCTGCTAGCTGCATTTCCGCATCTGCGCGCTGCGCCCTCAAATCCGAGCACTCAGATTGCAAGTTGCGCAACAACTCCTCATCCTCCTTGCGTGTTCTTTGACTTTCTTCTAAGGCGCGCGTCTGGCGCGCAAGCTCTGCTGCTAAGATGCGGTTTTGCCTCCGCTCTTCCTGCAATTCCGACTCGATCTTTGCCCGCATTAGCTCGGCATCCGCCTAGCTTTTCGTCGCCGCATCCTCCCTCTACTGCTGCAAGGTTTGGTATAGCTTCTGTGTGACCGCCAGGTGTTGTCGGAGGGTAGTGTTCCTATCCTGCAATACTTGGCACCTAGAGGCCCAAGTGACCACCTTGCTCCTCGTCCTGCGCTTGACAGTCTCCACATAAGACTGCGGTTTTCCGGTACCTGAGTACTTGGATGTCTTGCGATCCAGATAGCACAGGAATGGAACTATCTGCTCGAACAACACCCCTATTGGCGTTTTCTGCACAGAATCCGCTTCCTGCTCTTCCGAGCTCGTCTCATCCTCAGTTTCGAGGATTTCAGTCGCCACTGATCCCTTGGCGACTCCCTGGAACTGTGGCGCGCAGCAGCTTCCGCCGCGACTGCCGCTCCACTCCCTGCTAAAATATCCAAGGCAGTGGGGGATCCCACTGCTTGAGCCCCTGTTCCGGCTCGATCTTCGGTTTCCGAAGGGGTCGACGTCGCAGTGACTTTTGTCACCTTTGCACCGCCCGCTTCTGCTGCCTGCCCTTCCGGCGCGATCTGCGCGGAAGGTGTCTTCGCTGGAGGTGCGTCCGCCGAAGGCGTCCGCACCCTGGTCGCCGGCCCTGTCCGTCTCGCAGTCGGCGAATCTGGCCGACTCTCTGTTGACCGACTAGCAGTTGTCCGACTGGCAGTCGGATACACCCTGCGCGTCTTCACTCCACTTGGCCTGCTTGCTGGCGGCGTTTTCCCAGAAGTGCCTTCCGCCGAAGGCGACCCTCTGAGGGTTGTTGGCTCGTCAGCCAAACTCCCTTCTGCTTCCGGCCTGCTGTCCGGTTCAACGCGCCGCTCCGTCGGCCTTCCTTCCGTTTGTCGACCTTCAGTCGCCCGACTCGTAGTCGGCCGACTGTCAGTCCGTCCGTCTTCTTCCGAAGGCATTGGTGCCTTCTGCGCAGAGGTATTTGCCGACTTCTCCAGAATCTGCGCGATTATATCCTCCTACGTGGGCAGGTTACTCCGCCGGACCGAAGTACGCCCGGTCTCCTCAGTACTAGTTTGCATTTTGCGTGCCCTCTGTTTTGGTCGACTGTGAGGCTCGTTGGTTGGCCGACTACGAGTCGGCGCAGCTGGCGCTTCCGGCTGCCTGTCCTCAGGTCTCTCATCCCACTTCCGCTTTCGCGGAATGCGCTCGCTTCGACGTTCTTCTGCTGCTCTTGCTGGGGGCGGAGCCGGAGGCGGACTGGCAGGTGCCTCATCCGGATCCGTGTCTACTTCGGCATCCCGCGAGTATCTACCTGGATAGCTCCGGGTCAGCAGCGGAAACCGTGTCTTCTCTGAATTTGTCAAACATCCCATCGCCCGATAAAACACAATCAGGTAAGGCGAAAGATGATTGAGGGTTCCTCCTCTCTCTTCTTGCGCATGTTGGCGCGTCACTTTCCACAGGAGCCGTGCCCAATGCACTGGAGCTCCTGACAACACTAGCTCCACAAATCCTACCTGCCAACCATGCATGTAAGCGGTCTTGGTCGGCTGCAATATCTGCAACAATGCAGTCGCGACATTCCTCCGCAATCGATCTTTGTAATCCCGTGTCCGGAAACCGTTCTTGGGATGCCTGGCAACTTTGAAGAGCTCATTGTAGGAGATTTCTTCCTCCTGGGACACCTTCACGCTATCGGCCTCGAAGAGGAGATACCCTTCCTCGCCGGCACACCTGCCCAACACCTGCGCCCAGTCACAAATGTCCCACCTCTCTGGATGTGGACGGAATCCGCGTGATGGCTTGTGCCTCTCCTGCAGATACTCGCGCACCATCTCCGGACATGTCCAATTCCATCCCCACAGGAGGAAATCGAGCTTCAGCCCTATCAGCACATCTTGAAATGCGCGTAGACCGATCTGCGGCACCCTGAGTGGAGACACTCGCAGCTGGGGGACCTTCGACATTGCGTTTCCTGCACACACAAACGTTCTCCCTTTCGCTCGCTCTCTCACAATCGCCGCTGAGCGTCGGCCGCTCAAGTACTGACTGCTGTCTCTCTCCTCTTCTCTCGCGCTCAAGTTCGCTACTCGCAATTCTCTCCAAGGTCTGTCAAGATCCTTGCGCAACTCGCCTCCGCACTCTCTCCTCTCACTGCAGGTCTCTCCGCCCTTGCGCGTAATCTTGGAAGCTGGAAATCGCAAAATCAAGAATGAGAGAATGAGACTGGAGGGCAGTCTTTTCTTCTCCGAATTCAAGATCGTCCAACGTTCTTACTGGTTACAATTTACGCAGCCAGCTATACGGCCTAACGGTTCGCCCTTGCATGCTCGAATTCACGTCTCCGCACTGCGCGCATTCGCATGCGTGAATGTTGAATTCTCCCGCCGCCACCGTCTTCCGGACTCGAGTTCGCCGCAGTGTATACGTCGGCTATGTTGTCTTTTCCTAACCCGACCATCACCGGAGGCGTGCCGCCGCTGGCGTGTTCCTTATCCGTCGGCGCCTGGCTGGAGGCGCACATCCAGTCGGCGCGAATTACGCCGGCGCGTATTCGTACCGCTTGTTTTGTCCGTTCTGCCTCGTCCATTACTGACGGCGCATATCCCGCCGGCGCAAATCATGCCAGCGCATCCGCCTATCAGCGCCACGTCGGAGGCGTACGTCCGGCCGGCGCTTTCCTTCAGTTGCGTAGCCGCCAAAGGCGCTTCCGACTCTGAGTTGATTTCCTCCCATGAGCGCGCGATTCAGGCGCATCGCCGAAGGCGTACGGGAGTCCTTTCAGACTGTGAACCCTAGCGCGAACGGCGCATGTCTGGCTACGAGTTTTCCGATGCTCATAACTTCTTCGTCCCTGATCCATCTCCAACGCTCTTGGGCTCGTTAGAACGAGCGTCCCGAGCTTTTTCTAATGCGACTTCAACCAACTGGAACTATTGTGTATTCCGATCGTTATGAAGGTTTCCCTTTCCGCGCTAGCGGCTCATCGCCGAAGGCGAACTCATGGTCGGAAGCCTTCAGAGGTCCGTGCCGTTCTTCTGACGTCTTTAGCAAAACCTCCTCCGGAGGTGTCTGCGCCGGAAGCGTAGCTTCCTTAAACGCTAGAAGCGCGTGAGTAGAGACACCTCAGAAAAGGAGCTTTTGCCGAAGGCGCCGAAGACATTGGCGCTGGTACATCCGACTACGCGATTCTTCGTGACCTCGTGACGATCTTCTCAATCCACTCTATTTAACGTACCCTTTTCTAACTACAAACACTGCTTCGGTACTAGTTTTCTAAAATTGTTTAAATTCTGCAAAAAAAACAAAAAGTGTGTTACCACAATTACCAATTTCAAACGATAACACTCGTCACCTCAAACTGATCATGATGTACTTCCCCATTATCATGTTAGAATGAAAACTACTCCTCAATCCAATTTGATATTAGTGTTTGAGGGTTTACTTTATGCATAACAATTTGTTAACTCCAAGTAACAATCTCCCATTAGCTTCCTCCCAGTAGTGTATAACGTACAGTACTGTGACCTCAAGAACATGTGGAAAACGTCAATCAGTTCTTGAAATCAACATAGGCAAACTCCTGTCATATATCTATAAAAACTAAAACATTTTCGGATTTTTTATATACATAAATGAAATGAGTCTATAACTTACAATCTTTCTAAGAGATTTAATTTCAGCGTGTTCTTCTTGCAAAATAATCAACCATGGTTATTAATCTATTATTATTTATTATTATGAAAGCCCGAGGAACCTAAAGCTTCCTACCCAAAAGTAGTCCCAAAGTAACTGCGGGGTTATTGTGTCCTCCTGCCCACACAACCTGATCAATTTTGGAAACCATTCATGACAAACATGAAGAACAGAATTCACTCTCAGAACATTTTCATCATATCACATTATTATGAACACGGCTTCATCATCAAACCGCTCGAAGCTACATCTAGAATGAAACGATGGAGCCTCGGATGATCTAGCTAGAAATGCTTCTAGAGCCAATCCAAGGGCCAAACTGAAACTCCAACTTTGCAATAGACAAGCACAAATATGGTGGCTCCGAAAGACCATGCGACACCGAGAGCTCCGACTCCATCGGGGCTGGTACGGCCAATCTCAATGGCAACAGAAACGACAATGTTCACGAAGAGGAGAGTGGCAATAAACCCAGCGATGGCATGTATATAGAGCGAACATCAAAAGAATTCATCGATAGTCCGCAGAAGATGTGGCTTTGGTTTGAAATAGTCCCTGTTCTCACTTCGTGCCGCGCTGCCCCCTCCGATCTAAATATTGCTGGTATCTGCTTCATATGGTACTCCCATCTGCTGATGGACGCCTACCATCTTAAGCTGAGGGGCAAACTCTACAAAAGCTGCAACTTGCTGTCGACCGGCACCGAAGAGGTCAAGGCCAACAATTCTGGTCCATGTCAAGCGCAACCAGTGATAATAGCAGCCGATCAACGAGCAATGAACTCCACTTCAGTTGAAAGGTCAATTTGATTGGAAGATTGTGATCAAAATTTGAAGTCATTGGTAGCTTGGTAGGGATGTTTGAGCACAGGCCCCTACTACAAGTGAAATGCGTCGCAAGTAAGGTTTAGACTTAGGATATTTTGATTTGATGTGAACGATGATAGTATGAGTGGAAGTGCGCTCGGTTGGTAACTGCGAGCCAGCAGCAACCAGCGGTCTATAATTTTTGTGGTTCTCCAACAATACACTCCTATGAAGTTTATAAGAGATAGCACTAGAGAATCAAAAAGATATTGAAATGGCTCAAAATTTGGTCTTTGTTTGTTATCAAACAAACAAATACCAGAATGAAGCATAATAGTATAGATTCGTTACCCCAGAGACAGAAGCAACACCGAAGATTCAAGAATTGTCACTAGTTAACATTCTATTGAAGTGTTTTACTTCTCAGGCTCATGACACTCCCAGAAGACACTGCTCAATTATGGCCGAAGGTCCAAAGAGCAGAGTATAATTTCACATACAACCTGAAATCTTTCCAATCAAAGCCGGTAGGAATCACAGCCAACCCTACACTCAGAATTCAAGGGAAAACTTCCCAGAACTGCACGTTCTTAGCCTATTGCCCCAAATACCCGAACTAGAACTTGCATAAATCTCAGATAGCCCAAGTCACACTCGTACCATCCGAATTGGACACTCGCAACTCCAGATGCGGTGACTTTGACAAACTAAATGTAATAACCCACTAAAGGCTAAAACTGCAATATAGTGGTAGAAAGGTCGAACCCACAAGGACAGAGGAATACACAGGGTACAAAGTGTCACATTTAACAGACTATTGATGAGTTTGAATTCTCAGGCGACTGTCACTCCCAGAAATACTGCAAGTGTTCACTCGGAGCGCACTCGGAGGTCGCACAATGCAGCGTAACACACACACACACACCTGAAACTACAGAAACACAACCCAGAGATCCGTCAGGACCTCTACTCAAGATTTCAGGGAGAAAGTCTCTCGCGAGTGCACTCGGCGAGGCTGCGGGTAGTGACTCCCAACTCCGGCTTTTACAACCCTTCCACTAGCTGCCTGCTAGCGTAGGGCACCCGGTTTGGACTTCCTACTTCGGATCGAAGTCACTCACACGCGGTGAACAACACTCTCAACTCACAAAACGCGCAGAGAACACAGGTTCGCACGGAGGGACTCACTGAGAAACGTTCCAGTAACACGCCATAACAGTCTATTGAAGAGTTTGAATTCTTAGGCACTTGTTGTAATAACTCACTAAAGGCTAAAACTGCAATATAGTGGTAGAAAGGTCGAACCCACAGGGACAGAGGAACACACAGGGTACAAAGTGTCACGTTTTAACAGACTATTGAGGAGTTTGAATTCTCAGGCAACTGTCACTCCCAGAAATACTGCAAGTGTCCACTCGGAGCGCACTCGGAGGTCGCACAGTGCAGCGTAACACACACACACACACACACACACACACACACACCTGAAACTACAGAAATACAATCCAGAGATCCGTTAGGACCTCTACTTCAAGATTTCAGGGGGAAAGTCTCTCGCGAGCACACTCGGCAAAGCTGCGGGCAGTGACTTCCAACTCCGGCTTTTACAACACTTCCACTAGCTTGCTGCTAGTGTAGGAAACCCGGTTTGGACTGCCTACTTCGGATCGAAGTCACTCCTACGCGGTGAACAACACTCTCAACTCACAAAACGCGCAGAGAACACAGGTCCGCACTGAAGGACTCACTGTGAAACATTCCAGTAACACAACAACAGTCTATTGAAGAGTTTGAATTCTCAGGCACTTGTCATTCCCAGAAATACTACAGGGGTTACCCTCAAGGCACCTGCTGCAGCGTAACCTGAATTTACAACCAAGGCTTACACGAAGTAGTAAAACTTCACTTTGGCATTCAGGGGAAAAATCCCAAAGGAGTACAATCAGAAAGAAACACTCGAAGGTGTAGGGGCGAAACTGTTCAAGTATCTAACTAGTCACTGGCTCTGAGCATCGGCAGTCACCCGCAGGTGCAGTTCCGAACTACTCAAGTCTCTAACCAATGTACTAGCTCTGAACATTCGGCCGAAGGCCTTCAGCTACAAAATGCGGAACGCTAAGTTGTAACTCCTCGTGCGTGGTGACAGAACTCAAGGACACAAACACGCAAAGGAAATGGGTTCCTGATCTGCACTTCTGGTGGGAAAGAACCCCAGGCAAAACGCCTGGAACTATTTTATACCTTCTAAATCCTACCTAACACTACACTGCAATGCCATGGTGCGAGCCGCAACAGATCCTACACCTGAGGAGTCGGCGGCTGCCTTCCCCTCTAACTTACAACCTAAATCTAACCCTAACCCTAAATCTGAATCCTAAGCCTACTGTACAGAGCCGCCAGCGCCTCTCCATCCAAGATCTGAGGCTGAAAATTTGCACGCATGCGTGGCCGGCCGAGATCAACGGCCCCACAAAACTTCAGATCCATCCGACCGTCCATCACAAAGATATGGGCCCCGCAAGATCTCTGAACCTAGGCCAAAATTCCTTCTCCAAAATCCGAGGACTGTGGGTTCCAAGCGTCCTACACGCAAGCCGCCTACTCGCAGGCCGCCTTGGGCCGAAGGCCCCCTCTAACTGTTAACGCCGAAGGCCTCACGCCTAACCATGACAGCCGCTTTCGACGCTCATAACTCATTGACGCCTTATCCGTTTCAAGAGATCTTGGTCTCGTTGGAACCAGCTCGTCGAGTTCTTTCCAACGAGACCCAAATCAAGTCAAACCGCTAAGAATTGAGAAAGTTATGTCGGTTTTACTCTTCCGCCGAAGGCGTTCGCCTATCCATAGTCCGTCCGCGGCGATGACCTGGCTGTCCGCGGCGCTGACCTGTCCGTCCGCGGCGCTGCGCTGGCGCAGCAGTCGCCGTACACTTTCTACCTCACAAGGCGCATTTCTAGGGCCCAAGGCGGATTTCCCGCCGACGCCGAAGCGCCTGTGCACAGGCGAACGCCTATGCGCAGGCGAACTTCCTTCGTCCGCGCATAGGACAAAACTTTCTTCGCTTGTGCACAGGCGGAAAGCTGAGTATCTTGCGACCTTCATAACTCCCGGATTTCTCCTCCGTTCGTGGCGTTCTTGGGCTCGTTAGAATCAACGCGTCGAGCTCTTTCCAACGAGACCCTAACCAAGTCGAGGCGTTGCGAATTGAGAAAGTTATGAGGGATTCACTCTTCCGCCGAATGCACTCTCCCGCATCGCCAAAGGCGTTGACCCGAAGGCGTTGACCGAAGGCGTCTACCGCCCAAGGCGCATCTTCCGGCGGTTCTTCCGCCGAAGGAGTACCGCCAAAGTCGCTCTACCGCCGAAGGCCCCCCCATCAGTAACTTCCGACACTCATAACTCAGTGATCTCTCATCCGTTTCACAAGTTCTTGGGCTCGTTAGAACCAGCGCGTCGAGCTCTTTCCAACGAGACCCTAAGCAACTCAAAGCGTTACGAATTGAGAAAGTTATGAGTGATCTACCGCCGAAGGTGCTCGAAGCGGATCCTGCAGCATGAACCGCCCGTTTCGTCCCAAGCGTCCCACTGTGGCCTAAGCCCAAAACCCCTTGACTGTCCTCGATCCTCTTTTTACTCTGGTTTCGCGTACCGATTACTATTTACAGCTGCTGCCGCGGTACTTACTATTCAAAAATGTTTTAGTTCCGACAAAAAACAAAAAGTGGGTTACCACACTTGTCATTTCCAGAAATACTACTGTGGTACCCCACTTTTGGTAATTTTAAGGAAATTAAAACATTTTTGGAAAACTGTACCACGGCAGCAATGTAAATAGCCTTCGGTGCACCAAAACAGAGTGAATTCGGAAGATCGCAGAGATTCTCGAGGGACCTCGTAGAATCTAGGAGTTGGGTGCAGCGTCAAGGAAGGGCACCACCCTACCTACGAGCTCTGAAGGTATGATCCCTACGGCGCAAGGCGCAAAATCCGCCTTCGGCGCTGCGTCTGCGACGGTAGGGAAATCCTTCATATTTAGGTCAACCCCCGAACGTCTTGACTTAGTTAGGGTCTTGTTGAAGAGAACTCAACGCGTTGATTCTAACGAGCCCAAGAACACCACAAACGGATGAGGACTCCGGGAGTTATGAGGGTTGTAAGATACTCAGTTTTCCGCCTGTGCACAGGCGAAGATGTTTTGTCCTATGCGCGGACGAAGGAAGTTCGCCTGCGCACAGGCGAAATAGGGTTTGGAGGTAGGCGCGAAGTTCGCCTACGCACAGGCGTCCGCCTGTGCACATGCGCTTCGGCGGCGGCGGGAAATCCGCCTTCGGCCCTAGAAATGCGCCTTCGGAGGTAGAAATTGTACGGCGCCTTCCGCGCCAGCGCAACAGCGCGGACGAGCAAGGAGCCGCCAAAACAATAAAATCCGTACGGACCGTACGGACTGTACGGACGGGACGGATGGATGCGCTCTTGGTCGGACGGAGTTGCGGCGGCGAGAGCGCCGATGGAGAGACAAGGAACGGATAGTCTGGACGGAGTCGGTTGACCGCGGTCAACGCCTTACGCGCCAGCGCATCGACGCGGACGGACTTCGCCTGCGCACAGGCGAGCGCCTGTGCACAGGCGGGTGAAGTTCCGCGCCGGCGGAGAATCCGCCGAGGAGTCCGCCTGCGCACAGGCGGGAGTTGAACTTTTGTCCGACGTGCGGACAAGCGCCGAGGCAGAGGAGGATTGGCTGAGGAGCGGTACGACCGAGTGTACCGCACAAGGCGGAAAATCCGCCTTCGGCACTGCGCACCCATGTCCGCGGCGTAGTACGCTCGCGGAGTTCAAATTCGCCAATTCGAGCGTGAGAGTTAAATCGGCGTCGGCGGAGCGTGAAGCCGCGCGTGAGAGCGGAGACCGTTTTAGCGTAGAGCCGGCGCGGCCATCAATTGAGTCGTCCTTCACGAGCAAGAGCCGACCATGACCTTCGACCGGGAGGCGGAGAGCGTCCCATTCTTGAATTCGCGATTCCATTTTCTAGTGCGAGCTGCGCGCATCCATCTGCTAGCTGCTAGGCACTCCCGACATCGCCGCGCCGAGGATTACTTGGTGATTGAGAGAGAAGTGAGTGCGCGTGATTTGGAATTGAGTGAGATTAGAGTTTGCCGAGGAAGCAAGAAGCTCGAGCGGAGCAGAAGGAGAATTAGCAAACAGGCGAATTCCAAGAACGCAATGACGAGACTGGGCCGATTGCGGATGCTGCCGCTCCGACTACCACAGAACGGACTGCGCGCTTTTGAGGAGCGCCTGATAGCAAGAAAGCTCGATTTCTTGCTATGGGGATGGAACTACATCTATGTGGATATGGTGCGCGAGTGGCTAGAGCCACAGGGACCACCTACGCGCGGATTGCGGCCGCATGTCGATCGGTGGACGGTCCAAGATTGGGCGCAGGCATTGGGGAGATGTGCCGGCATCCCAGGGCACCTCCTCTTTGATAGTGAGAGCGTCAAGGTGTCCAAGCAGGACGAGGCGCAATTTGTGGAGCTGTTCAAGCGGGAGAAGTCTACCAAGAATGGGTACAAGACCCGCGATTACAAGGATCGCTTCCGCCGAACTGTGGCTACGGCGCTGCTGCAATTACTGCAGCCACACCGCGCCTGCTACATCACATCGTGGCAGGTCTCTTTTGTGGAGTGCATCATCGAGGGAGCTCCAATTCACTGGGCGAGCATCCTGCACAGGGTGATGCGACAGCACGCTTTTGAGGAGAAGGGGGGAACTCTAAATCATCTCTCTCTTTTCCTCATCAATTTTTATCGACAGCGAAATTGTTTGACCGCGGCGGAGCTTGCTCGTTTTCCGCCGTTGTCCGTCGACCATCCCGGGAGGTATGTGCGGGAGAACGAGGTCGACACAGATGCAGAGGAGTCGCCGACTTCTACTCCGTCAAGGCGGAGGGACGAAGGGAGAAATACTCCTGCAGCAAGAGTGCCGCGGAAGCGGCGATGGAGAGAGGAGTCCGAAGAGGAGCAGCATCAAGAACCCACTGCTCCCATTCGACAGCGGCCGTTGTACGAAGCGTACAGCCGGCCGAAGCAGAAGGCGCGCAGGCTTGTGTTACCAGCCAGCAGCACGGACACGGCGACGATTGCCACGGAGAAAGGAAGTGCGTCGCCAGAGAAGAACGAGGGAGCGCGGACGTCTGCAAGAGCAACGGACCGTGCTACACCCTCGACGGACGAGAGGCCGCCTACGGGCCAAGGGCCTCCGGAGTTACCACGGACAGGTGTTCCGCCTGCGCACAGGCCAGCCTCGACGGACAGGCGACCACAAGCGGACATGGACCTACGCCTACGCGTAGGAAGAAGCAGTCCGCCTGTGCACAGGCGTTCGCCTGTGCACAGGTTTCCTACACACGTGCCGCCTGTGCACAGGCAGGATTCACCCCCGTTCCAACGTAGGAAGGGGAAGGAGCCGGCGGAAGATCCGCCTACGGGTCACGGGCCTTCGGGGCCAGATCCTCCGGCGCACAACGCGCCGCGATTTGCGCCTTCGGTGCCAGTGCCGAGGAGATGCGAACAGGGAGAGTGCGGAGGCCGCACCATCGGCGGGTAATCCGCCGGTAGATGCGCCTTCGGCGATAGGGCCTACGGGCCAAGGGACATCGGGCGAGCGGCCCCCGGCTATGTCGCCTTTGGCGATAGACGCCTTTGGCGCTACGCCTGCGGCGGACAAGGCGCCGGCATTTGCGCCCGCGCACAGGCCAGGCACAGCCCTCGCGCAGGACCGATCGAGGGAGCAGCACCTGACGGAGGAGCGGATTAACTGTTCGCGGGACAAAATTTCGGTGCGCGATGCGCAATCAAACCCCGCGCAGACACCCTCCGCTCGATCGCCTTCGGCGGCGGACGTCGGCGGCAGAAAGGATACGGTCGAGGACCGACAAGCGGGCGACGGGGATGCAGCACTGCCACATTCGCCCACCGCTTTGGACATTTTGGCGAAGAGCAGCGAGGCTGCAGCGGTGCTTTCGCAAGCAGCACACGTCGACGACGTGCAGCCCCACTCGGGTCAGTCGCCAACGCAATCAATGGCGACTGAAATCTTCAACTCGGATGATGACGACGGAGGCTCCACCGAAGCAATGTCGGGAGCAGGGGACACCGAGGAGGAGGAGGAGGAAATTGTTGGAGCGCCGGCAGCGGCGCTCTCTGAGCAGGTGATACCGTTGCTGAAGTACCTGGATCGCAAATTCGATAAATACGCCGATCCACTTCAGCCGGGATCTTACATCGAATTAGTGCGCAGGCGGACTCGCATTAAAGTCCACACTAGCAAGCTACTAGCTAGGGTGGACCAGGAGTTGAAGGAATTGAGGGAGAGGCATGCCTGTTTGTGGGGGCAGTACAACCTTGAGAGGAAATCGCACGCCCTCGACAGGATGAGGAAGGAGAGATTGGAGGAGCTCACCAGGGATGTGATGAAGACCACGACGGATTTGATGTCTGAGAAAACTCAGAATCAGATTCTGTCAGAGGAGCTCGTGCGACAGACGCGTTTGTTGGCGGAGTGTCAGCTCGCACGGCAGGCGGATGAGGATTTAATCCGCAGGCTACAGTCAGAGTGTGGTGAATTGAGAGCGCAGCGTGCGGAGGCCGAATCGCAGTTAGTGGTAATTGAGGAGGATCGCAGGCGAGAGGCAGATCGCACGAAGGAAGAGATGGCGAGGCGTGTCGCCCACTGTCTCAAGGACTACGCCCACAGGGAAGTGGCGGCGCAGGAGAAACTCACACTGCATGAGTTTGAACTTCGCGCAGCAGGCTTGTTGACAGGCGACAGCAGGAGTCGGCGGAAGGTAGCGAAGAAGCTAGTCGCTTTTCTGTCGAAGGCGCGGGATACCATGTCCACCCTCGAGGTGGAGGTGTCCGCGGCGTTGCAGCGGTTGGGACTGCGCAGTCGAGCGGAAGACTGGCAGGTGTGGTAACACAATTTTTGTTTTTTTTGCAGAATTTAAACAATTTTAGAAAACTAGTACCGAAGCAGTGTTTGTAGTTAGAAAAGGGTACGTTAAATAGAGTGGATTGATGAGATCGTCACGAGGTCACGAAGAATCACGTAGTCGGATGTACCAACGCCAATGTCTTCGGCGCCTTCGGCAAAAGCTCCTTTTCTGAGGTGTCTCTACTCACGCGCTTCCAGCATATAAGGAAGCTACGCTTCCGGCGCAGACACCTCAGGAGGAGGTTTTGCTAAAGACGTCAGGAGAAGGGCCCGGACCTCTGAAGGCGTCCGACCATGAGTGCGCCTTCGGCGATGCGCCGCTGGCGCGGAAGGGGATTACCTTCATAACGATCGGAATACACGGTAGATCCAGTTGGTTGAAGTCACATTAGAAAGAGCTCGGAACGCTCGTTCTAACGAACCCAAGAGCGTCGGAGATGGATCAGGGACGGAGAAGCTATGAGCGTCGGAAAACTCGTAGCCGGACATGCGCCGTTCGCGCTAGGGTTCACAGCCGGAAAGGATTCCCGTACGCCCTCGGCGATGCGCCTTCGGCGGGATCGCGTGCTCATAGGAGGAAACCAACTCAGAGTCGGAAGCGCCTTTGGCGGCTGTTCATGGAAGGAAAGCGCCGGTCGGATGTACGCCTCCGACGTGGCGCTGACGGCCGGATGCGCTGGCATGATTTGCGCTGGCGGATATGCGCCGTCAGCAATGGACGAGGCATAAAGGACAAAATAAGCGGTACGATTGCGCGCCGGCGTAATTCGCTCCGACTAGATGTGCGCCTCCAGCAAGGCGCCGACGGATAAGGAACGCACCAGCGGCGACACGCCTCCGGTGATGGACGGGTTGGGAAAAGACAACATAGCCGACGTATACCCTACGGCGGACTCGAGTCCGGAAGGTGGCGGCGGCGGGAGAATTCAACATTCACGCATGCGAATGCGCGCAGTGCGGAGACGTGAATTCGCGCATGCAAAGGGCGAACCGTTAGGCCGTATAGCCGGCTGCGTACGTTGTAACCAGTAAGAACGTTGGACGTTCTTGAAATCGGAGAAGAAAAGACTGCGCTCCAGTCTCATTCTCTCATTCTTGATTTTGCGATTTCTAGTTTCCAAGATTACGCGCAAGAGCGGAGCGACCTGCAGTGAGAGAAGAGAGTGCGGAGACGAGTTGCGCAAGGATCTTGACAGACCTTGGAAAGAATTGCGAGTAGCGAACTTGAGCGTGAGCGAAGAGAGAGTGAGCAGTCAGTGCTTGAGCGGCCGACGCGCAGTGGCGATTGTGAGAGAGCGAGCGAAAGGGAGAACGTTTGTGTGTGCAGGAAACGCAATGTCGAAGGTTCCCCAGCTGCGAGTGTCTCCACTCAGGGTGCCGCAGATCGGTCTACGCGCATTTCAAGATGTGCTGTTGGGGCTGAAGCTCGATTTTCTCCTGTGGGGGTGGAACTGGACATGTCCGGAGATGGTGCAGGAGTATCTGCAGGAGAGACACAAGCCCTCTCGCGGATTCCGTCCACATCCCGAAAGATGGGACATTTGTAACTGGGCGCAGGTGTTAGGCAGGTGTGCCGGCGAGGAAGGGGATCTCCTCTTCGAGGCCGATAGCGTGAAGGTGTCCCAGGAGGAAGAAATCTCCTACAATGAGCTCTTCAAAGTTGCCAGGCATCCCAAGAACGGTTTCCGGACACGGGATTACAAAGATCGATTGCGGAGAAATGTCGCGACTGCATTGCTGCAGATATTGCAGCCGACCAAGACCGCTTACATGCATGGTTGGCAAGTAGAATTTGTGGAGCTAGTGTTGTCAGGAGCTCCAGTGCATTGGGCACGGCTCCTGTGGAAGGTGACGCGCCAACATGCGCAAGAAGAGAAAGGAGGAACCCTCAATCATCTATCGCCTTACTTGATCGTGTTTTATCGGGCGATGGGATGTTTGACAAATTCTGAGAAAACACGGTTTCCGCAGCTGACCCGGAGCTATCCAGGTAGATACTCGAGGGAGGCCGAAGTAGACACGGATCCGGACGAGGAACCTGCCAGTCCGGCTCCGGCTCCGGCTCCAGCAAGAGCAGCAGAAGAACGTCGAAGTGAGCGCATTCCGCGAAAGCGGAAGTGGGATGAGAGACCTGAGGACAGGCAGCCGGAAGTGCCAGCTGCGCCGACTCGTGGTCGGCCCACCCCCGAGCCTCACAGTCGACCAAAACAGAGGGCACGCAAAATGCCAACTGGTACTAAGGAGACCGGGCGTACTCCGATCCGGCGGAATCTCACACAGGAGGAGATAATCGCACAGATTCTAGGGAAGACGACAAATACCTCTGCACAGAAGGCACCAATGCCTTCGGGAGGAGATGGACGGACTGACAGTCGGCCGACTACGAGTCGGACGACTGAAGGCCGACAAGCGGAAGGAAGGCCAACTGAACGGCGCGTTGAACCGGACAGCAGGCCGGAAGCAGAAGAGAGTTTGGCTGACGAGCCAACAACCCTCAGAGGGTCGTCCTCGGCGGACGGCACTTCTGGGAAAACGCCACCAGCAAGCAGGCCAAGTGGAGTCAAGACGCGCATGGTGTATCCGACTCCCAGTCGGACAACTGCTGGTCGGCCGACTGCGAGTCGGACAACAGAGAGTCGGCCGGATTCGCCGACTGCGAGACGGACGGGGCCGGCGACCAGTGTGCGGACGCCTTCGGCGGACGCACCTTCAGCAAAGACACCTTCCGCGTAGATTGCGCCGGAAGGGCAGGCAGCAGAAGCGGGCGGTGCAAAAGTGACAAGAGTCACTGCGGCGTCGACCCCTTCGGAGACCGAAGATCGAGCCGGAACAGGGGCTCAAGCAGTGGGATCTTCCACTGCCCTGGATATTTTAGCAGGCAGTGGAGCAGCAGTCGCAGCGGAAGCTGCTGCGCGCCACAGTTCTAGGGAGTCGCCAAGGGATTCGATGGCGACTGAAATCCTCGAGACTGAGGATGAGACGAGCTCGGAAGAGCAGGAAGCGAATTTGGTGCAGACAACGCCAACAGGGGTGTTGTGCGAGCAGATAGTCCCACTCCTGCGATATCTGGATCGCAAGACATCCAAGTACGCGGGTACTGGAAAACCGCAGTCTTATGTGGAGACTATCAGGCGAAGGGCGAGGAGCAAGGTGGCAAGGTGGGCCTCTAGGTGCCAAGTATATGTGGATAGGAACACCGCCCTCCGACAACACCTGGCGGTCACACAGAAGCTATACCAAGCCTTGCAACAGCAGAGGGAGGATGCGGCGACGAAAAGTCAGGCGGATGCCGAGCTTATGCGGGCAAAGATCGAGTCGGAATTGCAGGAAGAGCGGAGACAAAAACACGTCCTAGCAGCCGAGCTTGCGCGCCAGACGCGCGCCTTAGAAGAAAGGCAAAGAGCCCGCAAGGAGGATGAGGAGTTGTTGCGCAACTTGCAATCCGAGTGCTCGGATTTGAGGGCGCAACGTGCGGAAGCGGAAATGCAGCTAGCAGAGGTGGAAGGCAGCTGCAGGGCGCGAGGAGAGTTGGCGACAAAGGTGACCCATTGTCTAAAAAGATACGCCCATTGGGAGGTGGCAGCTCAAGAGAAGATCACACTCATGGAGTTCGACCTTCGGGCGGCGGCATTGACGGAGGGTGACAGTCGGAGTCGGCGGCGAGTGGCGAGGAAATTAGAAACCTTCTTGTCAGGTGCGCGCGACACTATGGCGCACTTAGAGTCGGAAGTCACTGCAGCGCTCCGACGCCTGGGGTTGCGCAGCCGGTCGGAAGACTGGCAAGGAAGGGACAGCGAGCGGAGTAGTCCGGCGCGCAGGAGGCGCAGCACCGGATCCGCCGAGTTGTAATAACCCACTAAAGGCTAAAACTGCAATATAGTGGTAGAAAGGTCGAACCCACAGGGACAGAGGAACACACAGGGTACAAAGTGTCACGTTTAACAGACTATTGATGAGTTTGAATTCTCAGGCGACTGTCACTCCCAGAAATACTGCAAGTGTCCACTCGGAGCGCACTCGGAGGTCGCACAGTGCAGCGTAACACACACACACACACACACACACACACACACACACCTGAAACTACAGAAATACAACCCAGAGATCCGTTAGGACCTCTACTTCAAGATTTCAGGGGGAAAGTCTCTCGCGAGCACACTCGGCAAAGCTGCGGGCAGTGACTTCCAACTCCGGCTTTTACAACACTTCCACTAGCTTGCTGCTAGTGTAGGAAACCCGGTTTGGACTGCCTACTTCGGATCGAAGTCACTCCTACGCGGTGAACAACACTCTCAACTCACAAAACGCGCAGAGAACACAGGTCCGCACTGAAGGACTCACTGTGAAACATTCCAGTAACACAACAACAGTCTATTGAAGAGTTTGAATTCTCAGGCACTTGTCATTCCCAGAAATACTACAGGGGTTACCCTCAAAGCACCTGCTGCAGCGTAACCTGAATTTACAACCAAGGCTTACACGAAGTAGCAAAACTTCACTTTGGCATTCAGGGGAAAAATCCCAAGGAGTACAATCAGAAAGAAACACTCGAAGGTGTAGGGGCGAAACTGTTCAAGTATCTAACTAGTCACTGGCTCTGAGCATCGGCAGTTACCCGCAGGTGCAGATCCGAACTACTCAAGTCTCTAACCAATGTACTAGCTCTGAACATTCGGCCGCAGGCCTTCAGCTACAAAATGCGGAACGCTAAGTTGTAACTCCTCGTGCGTGGTGACAGAGCTCAAGGACACAAACACGCAAAGGAAATGGGTTCCTGATCTGCACTTCTGATGGGAAAGAACCCCAGGCAAAACGCCTGGAACTATTTTATACCTTCTAAGTCCTACCTAGCACTACACTGTACTACGCTACACGCCTGCACGGAACCACGCTACACTACACTCCGCGGAACCTGTACTACGTCTCCTGCGCGGCCGACTGCCGCGCACTAACTCCCTACCCTGCCAATCTTCCGCTCGACTACGCAGTCCCAAACGCTGCAACGCCGCGGACACCTCCACTTCGAGGGCGGACATGGTATCCTGTGCCTTCGACAGAAAGGCATCGAGCTTCTTTGCTACCTTCCGCCGACTCCTACTGTCGCCTGACAACAACCCGGCTGCGCGCAATTCAAACTCACGCAGTGTGAGTTTCTCCTGCGCCTTCACTTCCCAGTGGGCGTAGCCCTTGAGACAGTGGGCGACACGCCTCGCCGTCTCCACCTTCGTGCGATCCGCCTCCTTCCTGCGATCCTCTTCAATTATCACTAATTGCGATTCGGCTTCAGCACGTTGCGCTCTCAATTCGCCACACTCTGACTGTAACCTGCGGATTAACTCTTCATCCGCCTGCCGTGCGAGCTGACATTGTTCCAACAACCGCGTCTGTCGCACGAGCTCCTCTGACAAAATCCGATTCTGGGCCTGCTCAGAAATGAGTGCTTCCTTGACCTTCACTTGCTCCTTGGTGAGCTCGTCCAGTTTCTCATCCTTCATCTTCTCGGAGTGCTTGTAGAATTTCTGATTAAGTTTATACTGACCCCACAAGCATGCATGCTTCTCCTTCAATTCCCTCAACTCCTGGTCCACTCTAGCTAACAGCTTGCTGGTGTGGACTTTAGTGCGAGTCCGCCTGCGCACTAACTCGATGTAAGATCCCGGCTGGAGTGGGTCGGCGTATTTATCGACCTTGCGATCCAAGTACCTCAGCAACGGAATCACCTGCTCAGAGAGCGCCGCCGCCGGCGCTCCAACAATTTCCTCCTCCTCCTCCTCGGTGTCTTCTGCTCCTGACATTTCTTCCGTGGAGCCTCCGTCGTCATCATCCGAGTGGAGAATTTCAGTCGCCATTGATTGCGTCGGCGACTGCCCCGAGTGGGGCTGCACGTCATCGACGTGTGCTGCCTGCGAAGGCACGGCTGCAGCCTCGCTGCTCGTCGCCAAAATGTCTAAGGCGGAAGGCGAATGTACCCGTGCGGCATCCCCGTCGCTCGCTTGTTGGTTGTCTACCGCGTCCTCTCTGCCGCCGTCGCCCGCCGCCGAAGGCGATCGAGCGGAGGGTGGCTGCGCGGGGTTTGATTGCGCATCGCGCATCAAAATTTCATCCCGCGGACAGTCACTCCGCTCCTCCGTCTGTTGCTGCTCCCTTGATCGGTCCGTGGGGGCTGTGCCCGGCCCGTGCGCAGGCGCAATTGCCGGCGCCTTGTCCGCCGCAGGCGTAGCGCCGCGGACATCCATCGCCGAAGGCGACATGGCGGGGGGCCGCTCGCCCGATGTCCCTTGGCCTATAGGCCCTACCGCCGAAGGCGCATCTATCGGCGGACTTCCCGCCGATGGTGCGGCCTCCGCACGCTCCCTGCTCGTATCTCCTCGGCTCGAAGGCCCTGGCGCCGAAGGCGCAAATTGCGGCGCGTGGTGCGCCGGAGGGTCTGGCCCCGAGGGCCGGTGTCTCGTAGGCGGTTCTTCCGCCGGCTCCTTCCCCTTCCTACGTTGGAACGGGGGTGATTCTTGCCTGTGCACAGGCGGCACGTGTGGAGGTGTCCTGTGCACAGGCGACCTGTGCACAGGTGAGCGCCTGTGCACAGGCGGACTGCTCCTTCCCACGCGTAAGCGTAGATCCACGTCCACTTGTGATCGCCTGTCCGCGGAGGCTCGTCTGTGCGCAAACGGAACATCTGTCCGCATTGCACGTGGTAACTCCGGAGGCCCTTGGCCCGTAGGCGGCCTCTCTCCCGTCGAGGTTGCAGCGTGGCCCGTTGCTCCTGCGGTCGTCCGCGCTTCCTCATGCTTCTCTGGCAACGCACTTCCTTTCTCCGTCGCAATCGTCGCCGTGTCCGCACTGTCGGCTGGTAACACCAGTCTGCGTGCCTTCTGCTTCGGCCGGCTGTATGACTCGCACAGCGGCCGCGGTCGAATGGGAGCAGAGGGTTCTTGATGCTGCTCCTCTTCAGACTCTTCCCTCCATCGCCGCTTCCGCGGCACTCGTGCTGCAGGAGTGTGTCTCCCTTCGTCCCTCCGTCTTGATGGGGTAGAAGTCGGTGACTCCTCTGCATCAGTGTCGACCTCATTCTCCCGCACATACTTCCCGGGATGGTCGATGGACAATGGCGGAAAATGTTCAAGCTCCGCCGCTGTCAAACAATTCCGCTGTCGATAAAAATTGATGAGGAAAGGAGAAAGATGGTTTAGAGTTCCCCCCTTCTCCTCAAACGCGTGCTGTCGCATCACCCTGTGCAGGATGCTCGCCCAGTGAATTGGAGTTCCCTCGATGACGCACTCCACAAAAGAGACCTGCCACAATGTGATGTAGCAGGCGCGGTGCGGCTGCAGTAATTGCATCAGCGCCGCGGACAAAGTCCGGCGAAATCGATCCCTGTAATCACGGGTCCTGTACCCATTCTTGGTAGACCTCCCGGTCTTGAACAGCTTCACAAATTGCGCCTCTTCCTGCTTGGTCACCTTGATGCTCTCACTGTCGAAAAGGAGATGCCCTGGCATGCTAGCACATCTTCCCAACGCCTGCGCCCAATCTTGGACTGTCCACCGATCAACATGCGGACGCAATCCGCGCGAGGGTGGTCCCTGTGGCTCTAGCCACTCGCGCACCATATTCGCACAGATGTAGTTCCATCCCCATAGCAAGAAATCGAGCTTTCTTGCTATTAAGCGCTCCTCGAAAGCGCGCAGCCCGTTCTGTGGTAGGCGAAGTGGCACCATCCGCAATCTGCTCGGTCTCGTCATTGCGTTCCTGGGGTTCGCTCGCCCGCTCATTCTACTTCCGCACCGCCCGAGCTTCTTTCTCTCTCGGCAAACTCTAATCGCCCTCAATTCCAAATCACGCGCATTCACTTCTCCCTCAATCAACAAGAAATCTCCTGTGCGACGACGTCGAGAATGTTTAGCAGCCAGCAGATGGATGCGCGCAGCGCGCACAAGAGATTGGAATCGCGAATTCAAGAATGGGACGTTCTCCGCCGCCCGGTCGAAGGTCATGGTCGGCTCTTGCTCGTGAAGAACGTCTCACTTGATGGCCGCGCCGGCTGTACGCTGGAACGGTCTTCGCTCTCACGCGCGGCTTCACGCTCCGCCGTCGTCGATTAAACTCTCACGCTCGAATTGGCGGATTTGAACTCCGCGAGCGTATTACCCCGCGGACATGGGGGCGTAGCGCCGAAGGCGAGTTTTCCGCCTTGCGCGGTACACTTGTTCGTACCGCCCCTCGGCCAATCCCCCTCTGCCTTGACGCGTGTGTCCGCATGTCGGACAAAAGTTCAACTCCTGCCTGTGCGCAGGCAGGAGCCTCGGCGGATGCTCCGCCGGCACGGAACTTCATCCTCCTGTGCACAGGCGGTCGCCTGTGCGCAGGCAAATTCCGTGCGCGGCGTCGCGCTGGCGCGGAAGGCGTTGACCGTGGTCAGCCGTCTCCGTCCAGTCTGTCCGTTCCTTGTCTCTTCGTCGGCGCTTCCGCCGCCGCAACTCCGTCCGTCCAAGAGCGCATCCACCCGTCCCGTCCGCATGGTCCGTACCGATTTGATTACTCTGGCGGCTCTTCCGCCGTACGCGGCGCTGCGCTGGCGCGGAAGGCGCCGTACACTTTCTACCTCACAAGGCGCATTTCTAGGGCCCAAGGCGGATTTTCCGCCGACGCCGAAGCGCCTGTGCACAGGCGAGCGCCTGTGCGTAGGCGGACTTCGCGCCTCCCCTAACCCTACTTCGCCTGTGCACAGGCGAACGCCTTCGTCCGCGCATAGGACAAAACTTGATTCCCCCTTCCGCGTAGGCGGAATTCGCGCCGGTGGCGAACTCTTTCCGCCGTAGGCGACCGCCTCCGTTTCTTCCAATAGTGATAACTCCCTAAGTCCTCATCCGTTCCAAGCGTTCTTGGACTCGTTGGAATCAGTGCGTCGAGCTCTTTCCAACGGGACCCTAACTTGGTCAAGGCGCCCGAGGGTTGACCTAATTATGGAGGGTTTCCCTACAGCCGCGGACGCAACCTCCGAAGGCGGGTTTTGCGCCTTGCGTCGTAGGGGTCCTAACTGCAGAGCTCGCAGGGAGGGTGGTGCCTGTCCTTACTGCTGCACCCCAAATCCCAGATTCTACAAGATCCCTCGAGAATCCCCGCGATCTTCCGGATTCACTCCGTTTTGATGTACCGAAGGCTATTTACAATGCTGCCAGGGTACAGTTTTCCAAAAATGTTTTAATTTCCTCAAAATTGCCAAAAGTGGGGTACCACACGAGTGCAGTAGAATAGTTTGGTTTCGCGCAGATGTTGCGAGCAGTAGATAGGATAGCGTAGTGCTAGTTAGGACCTTTGAGGGTATAAAGTAGATCAAGGCGTTTTGCCTTGGGACTCTTCCAGTTTTGGAAGTGCAGATCAGGAACTCACTTTCTTGGCGTGTTTGTGCATTTGGTCCTGGCACCACGTAGAGAAGCTGCAGCATAGCGAAGTTACCGTATGTTGTAGTTGAAGGCCTTCGGCCGAATGTTCAGAGCTAGTACCCGGTTAGAGACTTGAGTAGTGCGGATCTGCACCTGCGGGTGATTTTCGATGCTCAGAGCCGGCTGCGAGTTAGAGACTTGAACAGTTCCCCCTTACTCCTTCGAGTGACATATCCTGATTGTACTCCTACGGGAAGTTTCCCCTGAATGCCAATGTGAAGTTTTATTACTTCGTGTAGGCCTTGGTTTGCAATTCAGGTTGTGTGTGTGTTACTGGATCGTGTCTCAGTTAAGTTCTCAGTCGGGTCTGCACTCCCTGCGTTTGGTGTGAAAGTCGAGGGTGACGTCCACGGCGTATGAAGAGGCTTCGTTCCGAAGTGGGAAGTCCAGTCCGGGTACCCTACGCTAGTTCCTGGCGGAAGGGCAATAAAAGCCGGAGTGGAAGGCACTACCTGCAGAACCTCTGAGTGAACTTTTGAGACACTTTCCTCCTGAAATCCGAAGCGGAGGTCCTAACCGACCTCCGAGTTGTGCTTTTTGCCAGTTTCAGGTGTGTGTGTGTGTGTGTGTGTGTGTTGAGTGACCACGCTGTACCGTGCATCCTCCGAGCATCCTCCGAGTCGAGATCCTCCTCCGAGTCGAGCCTCCGAGTCGAGCACTGCAGTATTTCTGGGAGTGACAGTCGCCTAGAATTCAAACTCTACAAAAGTCTGTTAAACGTGACACTTTTACTCTGTGTGTTGCCTCTGTCCCTGTGGGTTCGATCTTTTTACCACCATACTGCAGTTTTAGCCTTTGGTGGGTTATTACATAAGGAGCCGACAACTTCTTTTTGGCGCCGCTGCCGGGGACAGTGCGTCAACACCAGAATACTTGAGCAGCAATGCTCGGTGAATGTCGACGAGCGATAGTGTGGGAAACCTGAGTGCGAGAGCCACACAAAAACTCCGTCGAGATTCAGAAAAAGCCGTAGAAACAAAACGGCGAACTAAAAAGAAGACTCCCGGTGAGGACTCTGCAGAAAGATCGCCATCACCGACTACTGGAAGACAAAGGCGTTCCAGTTCACCTACCGAGAGCATTGAGCTAACAGTTCTATTGGAAATTCCTCCGACAGAAACTCTTCCTGAGTTTGACCAACCTAGGATCAGTCCGTCGACATGATCACCAATGGCAGACCAACAAGCCAATCTCTGCCAGGTGTTTTCCCAACCTATCACCAAACATTCGTATCCAAGATACACGGGAACGGGCGACGACGATGATGCAGATTCATACATAAAGCTCTTCGAGTCTGTCTCCATCGCCAATCGTAAGACCAGTGATGAAGACAGACTGCGAATCTTTCCTAGCCTGCTACGCAGGCGAGCTCGTAGCTGGTACAACCATGAGAGCACCGACCCCACTGGCATCCGGACCTGGGCTCAGCTCAAGGAAAAGTTTCTGAGGCGGTTTCGCGAACTCGGATATGACAGTCGAGTACTGACCCGGCTTCGAAATCTTCGACGCGAGCGGAAGGAGAATCTTCGAGAATATACTGAGAGATTCCAAGACCTCCTAGATCGAATTCCGAAGACAGGCCCAGGAGAACCATTTTCGGTACAACAAGCAGTGGATTGGTATGTGACAGGGCTCTCAAGAGAAATGGAGACCTTCTGTAGGAGAGGCAAGACTGACACAATCCAAGATGTGATAGCTTCCGCGGAGACCTTTGAGACGTCAACCCTCGACACTCGAAGACGCGACCGACGGTCGACGAAGAAGAAATCGCAAGGCGGACGTCGGAAGAGAAGGAACTCGCCTTCCTCGACAGAAGAATCAAGCTCCTCCGAATCAAGTTCTTCCTCGAAAGAGGAAGAGGACTCGTCATCTTCAGAAGAAGAAAGACGGAAGAAGAAACGCAGTACGATCAAGAAGAAGGATCGAGGTAAGGGAATCCCAGTGAAGAGTCAAGGGGACATCGCAGCCAAGGTAGACAACCTGGTGAAGAATTTTGCGGACCTGAAAGTTCATGTAGTGGGAGGCCAAGACCGACGTAAATCACCTGCGAGACAGCGAGCGAATCTCTGGTGTACTACGTGCGGACAGGTGGGACATGCCAACACGGAGTGCATGTCCGCGCGCCCATCTTACCCAGTGAATGCGGTCGAATGGGCACCACAGTGGGAGAATCCCATGTATTATGCTGAGCCGCCCATGTATTATGCTGAGCCGGTTGAGGACACCGCCTACGCGGTACAGACAGCTCCAGCTACAACTCCGAACCCACCGGTGCATATACCGCGCTTTGTTCCGAGGGAAATGGCGGGTACGCTCCCACCAAGACGCATGGCACCTCCAGGCAATTATAACCGACCTCGACCACAATTCGATGGTTGCTACAACTGCGGAGACATGGGACATTACGCGCCAAGCTGTCCCCACCCGAGGAAGCAAATGGGGTATGCACCGTTGTGCAGCAATTGCAAGAAGTCTGGACATACAGCAGCCGAATGTGATCAGCCACCAGTCCCTAGGCCAGCCGTGCGTTTCGTATCGACACCTGGCAAGGAAGAGGTGCAGGTCAACCAGGTAGAACTGAGTCCGGACCCAGCTGAAGGAGACGAAGTATGGCCAGAGGAAGAAGTAATGTGCGGACGGGTAGACACCCGAAGTTCGAAGAGGAGGGGAGAGGACCACGAGGACACTCGCCGCCTCGAGCGTAGGGAAGAGAGGAGGAAGTCTAAAGAAGTTAGAGAAGGCCAAAGGAGAAGGCCGGGTACACCTCCGGCGATGAGGAACACCCAGCCGGAGCAGAACTCAGAGAAGGCGGACAGGTCTTCGGAAGAGTTCCGGACTCGAGACTACCTTCCGGACATCAAAGATGAGGTGAGTCACCTCATCAAGGAAGCACTGGGCGCCGGAACGACATCCGACGACCGGAAGGCGGCTAGGCCCCCTACACCACTTCCGACCGCGAGTACAGGGAAACTTCCGGCTGTGACTTCCAACACTTCCTACGACATAGTGGAGGACATAGGGAGTGTAGTGTAGCGTGGTTCCGTGCCGGCGTGTAGCGTAGTGCAATGTAGTGTTAGTTAGGACTTAGAAGGTATAAAATAGTTCAAGGCGTTTTGCCTTGGGTTCTTTCCCAATTTCAGAAGTGCAGATCAGGAACTCATTTTCTCTGCGTGTTTGTGTCCTTAGTTCTGTCACCACGTACAAGGAGCTGAACCTTGGCGTTCCGCATTTTGTAGCTGAAGGCCTTCGGCCGAATGTTTAGAGCTAGTACATTGGTTAGAGACTTGAGTAGTTCGGATCTGCACCTGCGGGTGACTGCCGATGCTTAGAGCCAGTGACTAGTTAGATACTTGAATAGTTTCGCCCCTACACCTTCGAGTGTTTGTTTCTGATTGTACTCCTTTGGAAATTTTCCCCTGAATGCCAAAGTGAAGTTTTGCCACTTCGTGTAAGCCTTGGTTGTAAATTCAGGTTACGCTGCAGCAGGTGCCTTCAGGGTAACCCCTGTAGTATTTCTGGGAATGACAAGTGCCTGAGAATTCAAACTCTTCAATAGACTGTTATTGTGTTACTGGAATGTTTTTCAGTGAGTCCTTCAGTGCGGACCTGTGTTCTCTGCGCGTTTTGTGAGTTGAGAGTGTTGTTCACCGCGTATGAGTGACCTCGATCCGAAGTAGGCAGTCCAAACCGGGTCTCCTACACTAGCAGCAAGCTAGTGGAAGTGTTGTAAAAGCCGGAGTTGGAAGTCACTACCCGCAGCTTCGCTGAGTGTGCTCGTGAGAGACTTTCCCCCCCTGAAATCTTGAGTAGAGGTCCTAACGGATCTCTGGGTTGTGTTTCTGTAGTTTCAGGTGTGTTTGTGTGTGTGTGTGTTACGCTGCACTGTGCGACCTCCGAGTGCGCTCCGAGTGGACACTTGCAGTATTTCTGGGAGTGACAGTCGCCTGAGAATTCAAACTCCTCAATAGTCTGTTAAACGTGACACTTTGTACCCTGTGTGTTCCTCTGTCCCTGTGGGTTCGACCTGTTCTACCACTATATTGCAGTTTTAGCCTTTAGTGGGTTATTACAACTACAGGGGTTACCCTGAAGGCACCTGCTATAGCGTAACCTGTATTTACAACCAAGGCTTACATGAAGTAGCAAAACTTCACTTTGGCATTCAGGGGAAAAATCCCGAAGGAGTACAATCAGGAACAATCACTCGAAACTGTAGGGGCGAAACTATTCAAGTATCTAACTCGTCACTGGCTCTGAGCATCGGACATCACCCGCGGGTGTAGATTCGAACTACTCAAGTCTCTAACCAATGTACTAGCTCTGAACATTCGGCCGAAGGCCTTCAGCTACACGATGCAGATCGCTAAGGTGTAGCTCCTCTTGCGTGGTGACAGAACTAAGGACACAAACACGCAGAGAAAATGAGTTCCTGATCTGCACTTCTGATGTTGGAAAAGATCCCAAGGCAAGACGCCTTGAACTACTTTATACCTTCTAAGTCCTAACTAACACTACACTACAATGCACTACACTACACGCCGGCACGGAACCACGCTACACTACACTCCGCGGAACCTGTGCTTCGCCTCCTGTGCGACGGACTGCCGCGCACTAACTCCCTACCCTGCCAGTCTTCAGCTCGACTGCGCAGTCCCAAACGCTGCAGCACCGCGGAAACCTCCGTCTCAAGGGTGGACATGGTGTCCCGCGCCTTCGATAGAAAAGAATCTAACTTCTTTGCTACCCGCCGCCGACTCCGACTGTCACCCGTCAACAACCCAGCTGCACAAAGCTCTAACTCACGCAGTGTGAGTTTCTCCTGCGCCGCCACTTCCCAGTGGGCGTAGCCCTTGAGACAGTGGGCGACTCGCCTCGCCATCTCTTCCTTCGTGCGATCTGCCTCTCGCCTGCGATCATCTTCAATTACTACCAACTGCGACTCGGCCTCCGCACGCTGAGCTCTCAATTCTCCGCATTCCGACTGCAGCCTGCGGATTAAATCCTCATCCGCCTGTCGTGCGAGCTGACACTCCTCCAACAACCGCGTCTGTCGCACGAGCTCCTCTCACAGAACCTGATTCTAAGTCTTCTCAGAAATCAGTGCTTCAGTGGTCTTCACCAGATCCCTGGTGAGCTCTTCCAGTCTCTCCTTCTTCAACTTGGCGTAGTGGGTGTGCGACTTCCGCACAAGATTGTACTGTCCCCACAAGCAGTCATACTGCTCCCGCAGCTCTTTAAGTTCCCGGTCCACCCGAGCTAGTAGCTTGCTGGTGTGGACTTTAGTGCGAGTTCGCCTGCGCACTAACTCGATATAGGACCCAGGCTGGCGAGGATCCGCGTATTTATCAATTTTGCGATCCAAGTACCTCAGCAGAGGTACTACCTGCTCACAGAGCGCCGCCGTCGGCGCACCAACGATTTCTTCCTCCTCCTCCTCGGTGTCTCCCGACCCCGACACTGATTCCGTGGATCCTCCTTCGTCATCATCCGAAGGAAGGATTTCGGTCGCCATTGATTGCGTTGGCGACTGGCCTGAGTGAGGCTGCGAGTGGTCTGCGGGTTCTGCCGCCGATGGCGCTCCTGCAGCTTCGCTGCTGTGGTACCCCATTTTTGATATTTTTGAAGAAATTAAAACATTTTTGGAAAACTGTACCGCGGCAGCACTGTAAATAGCCATCGGTGCATCTAAATAGAGTGAAACTGGAGGATCTCGGAGAATCTCGAAAGATCTCGTAGAATCCAGGAAATGGGCGCAATGTCTGGGACAGGCACCGCCCTAGATACGGGCTCTGAGGAAGTAACCCCTTCGGCGCAAGGCGAGAAATTCGCCTTCGGCGCTGTGCCTTCGGCGCTAGAGGAATCCTTCAAAAGCTGGTCAATTCCCAAACGCCTTGACTTGGTTAGGGTTTCGTTGGAAAGAGCTTGACGCGCTGATTCTAACGAGCCCAAGAACGCCACGAACGGAGGAGGAATCCGGGAGTTATGAAGGTCGCAAGACACTCAGCTTCTCGCCTACAAGTAGGCGAGGAAAGTTTGTCCTATGCGCGGACGAGGGAAGTCCGCCTACGCGTAGGCGAAATAGGGTTTGACGTCGGCGGGGTGTCCGCCGCGAATGTCGCCTACTCGTAGGCGGGGAGGACTAACACCTCTGCACAGGCGGACGAGCGAAGACCGCCTACGCACAGGCGCTTCAGCGTCGGCGCGAAATCCGCCTTCGGCCCTAGAAATGCGCCTTCGGGGTTGAAAATTGTACGGCGCCTTCGGCGCCAGCGCAGCAGCGCGGACGGGCGAGGACCCAACGGAGTAGTAAAATCCGTACGGACCATACGGACTGTACGGACGGAACGGATGAGTGCGCCTTCGGCTGGTCGGGGTTACGGAGACAAGAGCGCCGACGGAGAGGCGAGAGAAATGGACATACTGGACGGAATCTGTTGACCGCGGTCAACGTCTTCGGCACAGCCGCCTTCGGCGCTGCGCCTACGGCGAGGGACCGGCGCGGACGAACGTTTGATACGCGGACGGAATTCGCCTACTACGTAAGCGAGCGCCTACGCACGCTTCCGCCGGGGATTCCGCCTACGCAGAAGGGAGTTCGATTTTTGTCCGATGCGCGGACGATCGCCTTCGGCGGAGCGGGACAGGCCAAAGATAAGTACGAACGAGTGTAGCGCGCAAGGCGAGAAATCCGCCTTCGGCGTTGCGCACCCATGTCCGCGGCGTAGTACGCTAGCGTAGTTCAAATTGCCAATTCGAGCGTGTGAGTTAAGTCAGCGTCGGCGGAGCGTGAAGCCGCGCGTGAGAGAGGAGGCCGTTATAGCGGGGAGCCGGCGCGGCCATCAAGTGATTCGACCCTCACGACCGAGAGCCGACCATGACCTTCGACCAGGAGACGGAGGACGCCCCATTCTTGAATTCGCGATTTCACTTTCTAGTGCGAGCTGCGCGCGTCCACCTGCTAGCTGTTAAACGTTCTAGACATCGCCGCGCGGAGGATTACTTGGTGACTGAGAGAGAATTGAGTGCGCGCGATTTGGAATTGAGGGAGATTAGAGTCTGCAGAGGAAGCAAGAAGCTCGAGCAGAGCAGAGAGAGAGTTGTTGCGCAAGCAAATTTCAAGAACGCAATGTCAAGAGTGAACAGGCTGCGGATGTTGCCGCTCCGGCTTCCACAGAACGGGTTGCGTGCTTTCGAGGAGCGGCTGATTGCAAGAAAACTTGATTTCTTGCTATGGGGGTGGAATTACATATGTGTAAACATGGTGCGCGAATGGCTGGAGCCGGAGCGACCACCTACGCGCGGATTGCGTCCGCACGTAGATCGATGGACCGTCCACGATTGGGCGCAGGCATTGGGGAGGTGTGCCGGCACCGACGAATACCTCCTCTTTGATAGTGAGAGCGTCAAGGTGTCGAAACAAGACGAGGCGCAATTTGTGGAATTGTTCAAACGGGAGAGGTCTACCAAGAATGGGTACAAGACCCGCGACTACAAAGATCGCTTTCGCCGAACTTTAGCGGCAGTGCTGCTGCAATTGCTGCAGCCACACCGCACCTCGTACATCACCTTGTGGCAGGTTTCTTTTGTGGAGCTCATCTTGGCCGGAGCTCTTGTTCACTGAGCGAGCATCCTGCACAGAGTGATGCGACAGCACGCTTTCGAAGAGAAGGGGGGGAACTCTCAATCACCTCTCCCCTTTCTTGATAAACTTCTATCGGCAGAGGAACTGTCTGACCGCGGCAGAGCTCGCTCGCTTTCCGCCATTGTCCGTCGACCATCCCCGGAAGTATGTGCGGGATAACGAGGTCGACACCGATGCAGAGGACTCACCAGCTTCTACTCCGCCGACACGGCGGGACGAGAGAAGAAGCACACCCGCAGCAAGAGTGCCGCGGAAGCGGCGATGGAGAGAGGAGTTAGAGGAGGAGCAGCATCGAGAACCCACTGCTCCCATACGACAGCGGCCACTCCACGAAGTGTGCAGCCGGCCGAAGCAGAAGGCGCGCAGGCTCATGTTACCAGCCAGCAGCGCGGACACGGCGACGATCGCCACGGAGAAGGGAAGTGCGTCACCGGAGAAGATCGAGAGAGCGCGGACGTCCGCAGGAGCGGCGGACCACGCTACACCTCCGACGGACGAGAGGCGGCCTTCAGGCCAAGGGCCTCCGGAGTTACCACGTGCGAGGCGGACGAGTGTTCCGCCTACGCACAGGCGATTTCTAGCGGATAGGCGACCTCAAGCGGACGTGGACCTCCGCCTACGCGTAGGCAGAGAAAGTTCGCCTACGCACAGGCGGCCGCCTACGAGTAGGCAGGATTCACCCCCGATACAACGTAGGAAGGGGAAGGAGCCGGCGGAAGATCCGCCTTCGGGTCAAGGGCCTTCGGGACCAGACCCTCCGGCGTATAACGCGCCGCGATTTGTGTGGTACCCCACTTTTGGTAATTTTGAGGAAATTAAAACATTTTTGGAAAACTATACCGCGGCAGCAGTGTAAATAGCCTTCGGTGCATCAAAACAGAGTGAATTCGGAAGATCGCAGAGATTCTCGAGGGAACTCGTAGAATCTAGGAGTTGGGTGCAACGTCAAGGACGGGCACCACCCTCCCTGCGATCTCGGAAGGTATGACCCCTTCGGCGCAAGGCGCAAAATCCGCCTTCGGCGCTAGAGAAATCCTTCAGATTTAGGTCAATCCCCGAACGCCTTGACTTGGTTAGGGTCTTGTTGGAAAGACCTCGACGCCCTGATTCCAACGCGCCCAAGAACGCCACAAACGGATGAGGACTCCGGGAGTTATGTAGGTCGCAAGATACTCAGCTTTCCGCTTGCGCACAGGCGAAGAAAGTTTTGTCCTATGCGCGGACAAAGGTAGTTCGCCTGCGCAGAGGCGAAATACGGTTTTGACGTAGGCGCCAATGTCGCCTACGCACAGGCGAGGAAACCTCTGCCTAGGCGGACGAGCGAAGTTCGCCTGCGCACAAGCGCTAAGGCGTAGGCGGGAAATCCGCCTTCGGCCCTAGAAATGTGCCTTCGGAGGTAGAAATTGTACGGCGCCTTCCGCGCCAGCGCAATAGCGCGGATGAGTAAGGAGCCGCCGGAGTAGTAAAATCCGTACGGACAGTACGGACTGTACGGACTGTACGGATGGATGCGCTCTTGGTCGGACGAAATTACGGCGGCGAGAGCGCCGACGGAGAGACAAGGAACGGACAGTCTGGACGGAGTCTATTGACCGCGGTCAACGCCTTCCGCGCCAGCGCAGCGACGCGGACGGAATTTGCCTACGCGCAGGCGAGCGCCTGCGCACAGGCCAGTGAAGTTCCGCGCCGGCGGAGATTCCGCCGGGGATTCCGCCTGCGCACAGGCGGGAGTTTAACTTTTGTCCGACGCGCGGACGAGCGCCGAGGCAGAGGAGGATTGGCCGAGAAGCGGTACGAACGAGTGTACCGCGCAAGGCGGAAAAGCCGCCTTCGGCGCTGCGCACCCATGTCCGCGGCGTAGTACGCTCGCGGAGTTCAAATTCGCCAATTCGAGCGTGTGAGTTAAATCAGTGTCGGCGGAGCGTGAAGCCGCGCGTGAGAGCGGAGACCGTTTTAGCGTAGAGCCGGCGCGGCCATCAATTGATTCGACCCTCACGATCAAGAGCCGACCATGACCTTCGACCGAGAGACGGAGAGCGCCCCATTCTTGAATTCGCGATTCCATTTTCTAGTGCGAGCTGCGCGCGTCCATCTGCTAGCTGCTAAGCATTCCAGACATCGCCGCGCAGAGGATTACTTGTTGATTGAGAGAGAATTGAGTGCGCGTGATTTGGAATTGAGTGAGATTAGAGTTTGCCGAGGGACCAAGGAGCTCGAGCGGAGCAGAGAAATAATTAGCGAGCACGCGAATTCCAAGAACGCAATGTCGAGGCTTAACCGATTGCGGATGCTGCCGCTCCGACTTCCACAGAACGGGTTGTGTGAGCACAAAACTGTGCTCATATGTCTTTTTACCCTTATGAGAGTTAAAAGTTTGGATTTAAGCTCTTGCAAAATTATGCTTGGGGTTTTCTGAAAGTTTCTGCAAGATTAGGAGATGGTGTGATGGTTAGGGGCACAAGGTGCAGAAGGGGGCCTTCGGGGCAAGGTCTTCGGCGAAGTGCCTTCCGTGAAGTTCCTTCGGGGAAAGGCTTTCGGCGAAGGAGTGAAACTCTCATAACGTTTTCAATGTGTGACGCCTTGACTCAATTAGGGTCTTGTTGGAAAGAGCTCGCGACGCTCGTTCCAACGAGACCAAGAACTCTTGAAACGGATGAGGCATCACCGAGTTAGGAGCGGCGGAAGTTTCTGATATAGAGGGGCCTTCGGCCCAAGACGACCTGCGCGTAGGCGGCCTGCGCAACGCGGACGCGGACGCGTCCTGTAATAACCCACCAAAGGCTAAAACTGCAGTATGGTGGTATAAAGATCGAACCCACAGGGACAGAGGCAACACATATAGTAAAAATGTCACGTTTTAACAGACTTTTGTAGAGTTTGAATTCTAGGCGACTGTCACTCCCAGAAATACTGCAGTGCTCGACTCGGAGGCTCGACTCGGAGGAGGATCTCAACTCGGAGGATGCTCGGAGGATGCACGGTACAGCGTGGTCACTCAACACACACACACACACACCTGAAACAGGCAAAAGCACAACTCGGAGGTCGGTCAGGACCTCCGCTTCGGATTTCAGGGGGAAAGTGTCTCAAAAGTTCACTCAGAGGTTCTGCAGGTAGTGCCTCCCACTCCGGCTTTTACTGCCCTTCCGCCAGGAACTAGCGGAGGGTACCCGAACTGGACTTCCCACTTCGGAACGAAGCCTCTTCATACGCCGTGGACGTCACCCTCGACTATCACACCAAACGCAGGGAGTGCAGACCCGACTGAGAACTTACTGAAATACGATCCAGTAACACACACAACCTGAATTACAAACCAAGGTTTACACGAAGTAATAAAACTCCACATTGGCATTCAGGGGAAACTTCCCGTAGGAGTACCATCAGGATATGTCACTCGAAGGAGTAAGGGGGAACTGTTCAAGTATCTAACTCGCAGCCGGCTCTGAGCATCAGAAATCACCCGCAGGTGCAGATCCGCACTACTCAAGTCTCTAACCGGGTGCTAGCTCTGAACATTCAGCCGAAGACCTTCAACTACAACATACGGTAACTTCGCTATGCTGTAGCTTCTCTACGTGGTGCCAAGACCAAAATGCACAAACACGCCAAGAAAGTGAGTTCCTGATCTACACTTCCGAAACTGGAAGAGTCCCAAGGCAAAACGCCTTGATCTACTTTATACCCTCAAAGATCCTAACTAGCACTACGCTATCCTATCTACTACTCGCAGCATCTACGCGAAACCAAACTATTCTACTGCACTCGGCTGATCCGGTGCTGCGCCTCCTGCGCGCCGGACTGCTCCGCTCACTGTCTCTACCTTGCCAGTCTTCCGACTGGCTGCGTAACCCCAGGCGTCGGAGCGCTGTGGTGACTTCCGACTGTAAGTGCGCCATAGTGTCGCGCGCACCCGACAAGAAGGTTTCTAATTTCCTCACCACTCGCCGCCGACTCCGACTGTCACCCTCCGTCAATGCCGCCGCCCGAAGCTCGAACTCCCTGAGTGTGATCCTCTCTTGAGCTGCCACCTCCCAGTGGGCGTATCCTTTTAGACAACGAGTCACCTGTGTCGCCAACTCTCCTCGCGCCCTGCAGCTGCTCTCCACCTCTGCCAGCTGCATTTCTGCTTCCGCACGTTGTGCCCTCAAATCCGAGCACTCGGATTGCAAGTTGCGCAACAACTCCTCATCCTCCTTGCGGGCTCTTTGACTTTCTTCTAAGGCGCGCGTCTGGCGCGCAAGCTCGGCTGCTAGGACTTGGTTTTGTCTCCGCTCTTCCTGCAATTCCGACTCGATCTTTGCCCGCATTAGCTCGGCATCCGCCTGACTTTTCATCGCCGCATCCTCCCTCTGCTGCTGCAAGGCTTGGTATAGCTTCTGTGTGACCGCCAGGTGTTGTCGGAGGGCGGTGTTCCTATCCACATATACTCCGCACCTAGAGGCCCACCTTGCCACCTTGCTCCTCGTCCTTCTCCTGATAGTCTCCACATAAGAATGCGGTTTTAAAGCACTCGCGTATTTGGATGTCTTGCGATCCAGATATCGCAGGAGTGGAACTATCTGTTCGCACAGCACCCCTGTTGGCATTTTCTGCACCGAATCCGCTTCTTGCTCTTCCGAGCTCGTCTCATCCTCAGTCTCGAGGATTTCAGTCGCCACCGAATCCCTTGGCGACTCCCTGGAACTGTGGCGCGCAACAGCTTCCGCTGCGACTGCTGCTCCACTGCCTGCTAAAATATCCAGGGCAGTGGGAGATCCCACTGCTTGAGCCCCTGTTCCGGCTCGATCTTCGGTTTCCGAAGGGGTCGACGCCGTAGTGACTCTTGTCACTTTTGCACCGCCCGCTTCTGCTGCCTGTCCTTCCGGCGCAATCTGCGCGGAAGGTGTCTTCGCTGAAGGTGCGTCCGCCGAAGGCGTCCGCACACTGGTCGTCGGCCCCATCCGTCTCGCAGTCGGCGAATCCGGCCGACTCTCTGTTGTCCGACTCGCAGTCGGCCGACCAGCAGTTGTCCGACTGGGAGTCGGATACACCCTGCGCGTCTTGACTCCACTTGGCCTGCTTGCTGGTGGCGTTTTCCCAGAAGTGCCTTCCGCCGAAGACGACCCTCTTAGGGTTGTTGGCTCGTCAGCCAAACTCTCTTCTGCTTCCGGCCTGCTGTCCGGTTCAACGCGCCGTTCAGTTGGCCTTCCTTCCGCTTGTCGGCCTTCAGTCATCCAACTCGCAGTCGGCCGACTGTCAGTCCGTCCATCTCCTCCCGAAGGCCGTGGTGCCTTCTGTGCAGAGGTATCTGTCGTCTTCCCTAGAATCTGCGCGATTATCTCCTTTTGTGTGAGATTCCGCCGGGTCGGAGTTCGCCCGGTCTCCTCGGTACCAGTTGGCATTTTGCGTGCCCTCTGTTTTGGTCGACTGTGAGGCTCGGGGGTGGGCCGACCACGAGTCGGCGCAGCTGGCACTTCCGGCTACCTGTCCTCAGGTCTCTCATCCCACTTCCGCTTTTGCGGAATGCGCTCACTTCGACGTTCTTCTGCTGCTCTTGCTGGAGCCGGAGCCGGAGCCGGAGGCGTACTGGCAGGTTCCTCGTCTGGATCCGTGTATACTTCGGCCTCCCTCGAATATCTACCTGGATAGTTCCGGGTCAGCTGCGGAAACCGTGTTTTCTCAGCATTTGTCAAACATCCCATCGCCCGATAAAACACGATCAAGTAAGGCGAGAGATGATTGAGGGTTCCTCCTTTCTCTTCTTGCGCATGTTGGCGCGTCACCTTCCACAGGAGCCGTGCCCAATGCACTGGAGCTCCTGACAACACTAGCTCCACAAATTCTACCTGCCAACCATGCATGTAAGCGGTCTTGGTCGGCTGCAATATCTGCAGCAATGCAGTCGCGACATTTCTCCGCAATCGATCTTTGTAATCCCGTGTCCGGAAACCGTTCTTGGGATGCCTGGCAACTTTGAAGAGCTCATTGTAGGAGACTTCTTCCTCCTGGGACACCTTCACGCTATCGGCCTCGAAGAGGAGATCCCCTTCCTCGCCGGCACACCTGCCCAACACCTGCGCCCAGTTGCAAATGTCCCATCTTTCTGGATGTGGACAAAATCCGCGAGAGGGCTTGTGTCTCTCCTGCAGATACTCGCGCACCATCTCCGGACATGTCCAGTTCCACCCCCACAGGAGAAAATCGAGCTTCAGCCTCAACAGCACATCTTGAAATGCGCGTAGACCGATCTGCGGCACCCTGAGTGGAGACACTCGCAGCTGGGGAACCTTCGACATTGCGTTGCCTGCACACACAAACGTTCTCCCTTTCGCTCGCTCTCTCACAATCGCCACTGCGCGTCGGCCGCTCAAGCACTGACTGCTCACTCTCTCTGCGCTCAAGCTCAAGATCGCTACTCGCAATTCTCTCCAAGGTCTGCCAAGATCCTTGCGCAACTCGTCTCCGCACTCTCTCCTCTCACTGCAGGTCGCTCCGCTCTTGCGCGTAATCTTGGAAACTGGAAATCGCAAAATCAAGAATGAGAGAATGAGACTGGAGCGCAGTCTTTTCTTCTCCGATTTCAAGAACGTCCAACGTTCTTACTGGTTACAACGTACGCAGCCGGCTATACAGCCTAACGGTTCGCCCTTTGCATGCGCGAATTCACGTCTCCGCACTGCGCACATTCGCATGCGTAAATGTTGAATTCTCCCGCCGCCGCCACCTTCCGGACTCGAGTCCGGCGCAGGGTATACGTCGGCCATGTTGTCTTTTCCTAATCCGTCCCTCACCGGAGGCGTGTCGCCGCTGGTGCGTTCCTTATCCGTCGGCGCCTTGCTGGAGGCGCACATCTAGTCGGAGCGAATTACGCCGGCGTGCAGTCGTACCGCTTATTTTGTCCTTTATGCCTCGTCCATTGCTGCCGGCGCATATCCGCCAGCGCAACTCATGCCAGCGCATCCGGCCGTCAGCGCCACGTCGGAGGCGTACATCCGACCGGCGCTTTCCTTCCATGAACAGCCGCCAAAGGCGCTTCCGACTCTGAGTTGGTTTCCTCCTATGAGCGCGTGATTCCGCCGAAGGCGCATCGCCGAGGGCGTACGGGAATCCTTTCCGGCTGTGAACCCTAGCACGAACGGCGCATGTCCGGCTACGAGTTTTCCGACGCTCATAACTTCTCCGTCCCTGATCCATCACCGACGCTCTTGGGCTCGTTAGAACGAGTGTCCCGAGCTCTTTCCAATGCAACTTCAACCAACTGGATCTACCGTGTACCCCGATCGTTACGAAGGTTTTCCCTTTCCGCGCTAGCGGCGCATCGCCGAAGGCGCACTCATGGTCGGACGCCTTCAGAGGTCCGGGCCCTTCTCCTGACGTCTTTAGTAAAACCTCCTCCTAATGTGTCTGCGCCGGAAGCGTAGCTTCCTTATACGCTGGAGGCGCGTGAGTAGAGACACCTCAGAAAAGGAGCTTTTGCCGAAGGCGCCGAAGACATTGACGTTGGTACATCCGACTACGTGATTCTTCGTGTCCTCGTGATGATCTCATCAATGCACTCTTTTTAACGTACCCTTTTCTAACTACAAACACTGCTTCGGTACTAGTTTTCTAAAATTGTTTAAATTCTGCAAAAAAAACAAAAAGTGTGTTACCACATGCCCCCCTCCTCAATTGTGAGCGCCCACGCGAACATTTACACGTGGTATTTCTTCAGACGCCACCCGTCCACGCGGGTGCCTAGCCATTCTCCTGTTAGATCTGCGAGTTGGATGGATCCATTTGGGAAAACTTCTATCACCTTGTAAGGTCCCATCCATCTCAAGTGTAGCTTGCCTGGAAATCTAGCATGTCTGCTATCGTATAGCAGAGCTAAGTCGCCCTTCTCAAGTAGTACTGGTTTGAGTCTTCGATCGTACTTCTCCTTCCGCCTGAGTTGTAGTTGCTTTGTTCGATCTTCGGCCTCTTGACGTCTTTCCTCCAGTGCCATCACTTCTTGCAGTCGATATGCCTGACTTTCTTCCGCGTCCAGCCTTCTCTGATCTAAGGTCCTCTTGGTAGGTATCTCGAATTCGATGGGTAAGATCGGATGCTGCCCATAAACTAAAAAGTAAGGTGTTTGCCTGGTGGTGACTTTTTCTGCCGTTCTATATGCCCATAAGGCGGCCGGTAGCTTGGTGTCTCAGTCATGAGCATGGTTCACAGTCACCTTGAGGAGTATCTTACAGAGCAATCCATTGGACTTCTCTGTCAGACCATTCGCCTTGGGGTTGTATGGAGTAGTCTTCCGATGCTTAATCTGGAAGTGCCGCGTCAAACTCTCTATCACCTGATTCAGAAAGTGCGTTCCCCTGTCACTGACTATTTCTAGGGGGCACCCGTAGCGTGTGATGATTGATTCGAATAGGAACCGTGCTACTGCGGCTGCGTCGTCGTGCCTTGTGGCCTCTGCCTCCACCATCTTGGTCGCATAGTCTGTTGCTACCAATATGTAGCGCCTGCGCGTGCTTTTAGTGACAGGTTGTATTGGTCCCACGAAGTCGATCCCCCATTTTTCAAATGGTGCCAATGGCATGATTGGTGTAAGAGGCCATCTCGTGGTCGGAGTCGGCCTTCCCGTCCTCTGGCAGCTGTCGCATTTGCGAACGTAGTCGTGTACATCTTTGAACATCGTCGGCCACCAGTATCTTGCATTCACAATTTTGGTCACCGTATTTCTGGTGGCGTAATGACCACCAGCGTCTTCTGTGTGCATGGCTTTAACGACTCGCGGGACTTCGGACTCCTCTAAACATCTGCACAGCCTCTCGTCTGCCATTTTCTTGAACAAGACCCCCTGTTGAAGCTGGTAAGGTCCCGCTTTATGAACGAAGACTGTGCGCTGCTCCGCATCCAATCCTTCCGGACATTGGAGTGTGAGCAGAAACCTGTATAAGTCCGCGTACCTGGACTCATGGCTGGCGGACAACTGAAAAAGTTGTTCGTCGGGAAAATCATCCACTACTTCCTCCTCTATGGGTTCGGTCCATAGTCGGGAGAGGTAGTCCGCGTTCTCATGGTGAACGCCTTTCCTTGTCTGTACAGTGTAGGTGAATTCCTGCAGCAGTAGTACCCACCTGGCAATTCGTCCGGACAGATCCGCCTTCTTCACCAGGTGCTGTAAGGCGTAATGATCTACATGAAACACGAACTCGTAGCAGATCAAATAATGTCGGAACTTCTTACAGGAGTACACCATTCCCAACGCCTCCCTCTCAGTTGTCGTGTACTTCTTCTCTGCTGCTGACAACTGACGACTCGCGAAGTAAATCGGGTAGTCTTTCTTGTTGTCGTCCTTCTGACTGAGAACCACTCCGATTGCAAATGCCGACGTGTCTACATAGACATGGAAAGGTCTGTTCCAATCCGGACTTCTCAGAACCGGAGCAGTCGTCAGTTTGGCTTTGAGCGTTTCAAAGGCCAGCTGTTGCTCCTTGCCCCACACATAGGGTTCCTCCTTCTTAAGCAGCTTCGTCAGATCGGCTGCCAAGATGGCGTACATATTTATGAACCTTCTGTAATAACCTACATGGCCAAGGAAGGCCCTCAACTCACGCAGATTCGTTGGCGGTTGAAGTTCGAGAATAATCTTCACCTTCTCTACATCCACTGCAATGCCATCGGACGAAACTCGGTGCCCCAGCAGGATTCCGCTGGTCATGAAGAAAAAACACTTCTCAGGGTGTAAGGACAAGCTGCTCTCCCTACATCTGTCGAACGTCTGCCGAAGATGGTTAAGGTGCTCCGACCTCTTACCGAAGACACAAAAGTCGTCGATGAAAATTTCTAGGAACTTCCTCAGGTGCTCTTGGAAGATGTTTGTCATCATCCGCTGGAACGTCGCTGGCGCGTTGCACAGCCCGAACGGCATCTTGTGATAAGCATAGGTTCCCCAGTCGGTCGTGAAGGTTGTTTTGTCCTTGTCCTGTTCCCTGATGGACACCTGGTTGTAGCCGGAGAATCCGTCTAGGAAACAGTAGCATTCATGCCCTGCGACATGGTCCAAAATAGAGTCCGTGAAAGGAAGAGGGTGATGGTCCTTCCTCGTTGCTGCGTTCAGCTTTTGGAAGTCCTGGCACACCCGGATCTTACCTGTCAGTTTCTTGGGCACGATCACGATAGGCGACACCCACTCGCTACTGAGTACCGGGTAGATGATTCTTGCGCTCAGGTACTTATCGATTTCGTCCTTCACCAATAATGAATATTTTGGGTTGAGCCTGTATTGACGTTGGCGAACCGGAACTGCCTCGTCCAACAAGTCGATCCTGTGCTCCCCATACCTTGCAGGTATGCCTTTCATGTCTTCAATCTTCCATGCGAAGACATCCTCATACTGGCGAAGAAACGCCTGTACCCTGTTCAACTCTTCTCCTTGTACCTGGCTTGACACCTTCAAGCCTTTACCTGGACTGAGTTGCAGTTCGCAGCAATCACTTGGGTCAACAATCCCCTCTGTGTGACTGATCTCGCTTCTGCCCAGTCCGGCTGCTAGTTGCTATTCGTCATCCGGATGCACATCGTCTCCTTCCTCCTCAATGGAGCAGCAAGTGACGTAGCCCACAAATTCATCCGACGTTTCTGTCTCTGAAGTGCATGACGAGCTGGTCTCCCCTCCAGTTGTGTAACCGGAGGTGGTGGAAGGTGTTTCGCCCTCATGGGGTACCTTGGTCCATGGTACGGTAATGACAGTCGGAGGGTCCGCAGGGTTCCGGAACTGTAATCTCTTCCTCCTCAAGTCACACCTTGCTTTGGCATCGTATAGCCACGGTCTGCCAAGCAGCACATCATAACCTTTCTTCATTAGAGGTTGCAATATTATGTAGGACAGTTGAAAGTCCACTCCTCCAATGTTGGTTCTCACATTGCTCAACATTCCTAGTGGCATTCTGCGCGTTTGATCGGCCAGTCGCAACACTCGGGATGTAGGCTCGAAGGTCTGGAACCCCAAGGAGTTCGCTGTCTCCTCGGTCATGATATTCACGCCCGAGCCGGAGTCCACTGGTACCTTCTGTATGACGCAGCCTCCGATCTCTACTTCGATCTCTGGAGGTCCTAGGTCTCCTCCTTCCACTCTGTACACAGCCGGAAGTTTCTCTTTGCGGGGTTTGCGTGGTCGGCGCAACGAAAGCAGCAGCATCCTTCTGTACGTCTTATTGTCCTCCAACAACTGGTGGAAGGAAATATTTGCCCTCTGACTCCCTATGTCCTCCACTATGTCGTAGGAAGTGTTGGAAGTCACAGCCGGAAGTTTCCCTGTACTCGCGGTCGGAAGTGGTGTAGGGGGCCTAACCGCCTTCCGGTCGTCGGATGTCATTCCGGCGCCCAGTGCTTCTTTGATGAGGTGACTCACCTCATCTTTGATGTCCGGAAGGTAGTCTCGAGTCCGGAACTCTTCCGAATACCTATCCGCCTTCTCTGAGTTCTGCTCCGGCTGGGTGTTCCTCATCGCCGGAGGTGTACCCGGCCTTCTCCTTTGGCCTTCTCTAACTTCTTTAGACTTCCTCCTCTCTTCCCTACGCTCGAGGCGGCGAGTGTCCTCGGGGCCTTCTCCCCTCCTCTTCGAACTTCGGGTTTCTACCCGACCGCACATTACTTCTTCCTCTGGCCATACTTCGTCTCCTCCAGCTGGGTCCAGACTCAATTCTACCTGGTTGACCTGCACCTCTTCCTTGCCAGGTGTCGATACGAAACGCACGGCTGGCCTAGGGAGTTGTGGCTGATCACACTCGGCTGCTGTATGTCGAGACTTCTTGCAATTGCTGCACAACGGTGCATACCCCATTGGCTTCCTCGGGTGGAGACAGCTTGGCGCGTAATGTCCCATGTCTCCGCAGTTGTAGCAACCATCGAATTGTGGTCGAGGTCGGTTGTGATTGCCTGGAGGTGCCATGCGTCTTGGTGGGAGCGTACCCGCCATTTCCCTCGGAACAAAGCGCGGTATATGCACCGGTGGGTTCGGAGTTGTAGCTGGAGCTGTTTGTACTGAGTAGGCGGTGTCCTCAACCGGCTCAGCATAATACATGGGCGGCTCAGCATAATACATGGAATTCTCCCACTGTGGTGCCCATTCGACCGCATTCACTGGGTAAGATGGGCGCGCGGACATGCACTCCGTGTTGGCATGTCCCACCTGTCCGCATGTAGTACACCAGAGATTCGCTCGTTGTCTCGCAGGTGATTTACGTCGGTCTTGGCCTCCCACTACATGAACTTTCAGGTCCGCAAAATTCTTCACCAGGTTGTCTACCTTGGCTGCGATGTCCCCTTGACTCTTCACTGGGATTCCCTTACCTCGATCCTTCTTCTTGATCGTACTGCGTTTCTTCTTCCGTCTTTCTTCTTCTGAAGATGACGAGTCCTCTTCCTCTTCCGAGGAAGAACTTGATTCGGAGGAGCTTGATTCTTCTGTCGAGGAAGGCGAGTTCCTTTTCTTCCGACGTCCGCCTTGCGATTTCTTCTTTGTCGACCGTCGGTCGCGTCTTTGAGTGTCAAGGGTTGACGTCTCAAAGGTCTCCGCGAAAGCTATCACATCTTGGATTGTGTCAGTCTTGCCTCTCCTACAGAAGGTCTCCATTTCTCTTGAGAGCCCTGTCACATACCAATCTACTGCTTGTTGTACCGAATATGGTTCTCCTGGGCCTGTCTTCGGAATTCGATCTAGGAGGTCTTGAAATCTCTCAGTATAGTCTCAAAGATTCTCCTTCCGCTCGCGTCGAAGATTTCGAAGCCGGGTCAGTACTCGACTGTCATATCCGAGTTCGCGAAACCGCCTCAGAAACTTTTCCTTGAGCTGAGCCCAGGTCCGGATGCCAGTGGGGTCGGTGCTCTCATGGTTGTACCAGCTACGAGCTCGTCTGCGTAGCAGGCTAGGAAAGATTCGCAGTCTCTCTTTATCACTGGTCTCACGATTGGCGATGGAGACAGACTCGAAGAGCTTTATGTATGAATCTGCATTATCGTCGTCGTCCGTTCCCGTGTATCTTGGATACGAATGTTTGGTGGTAGGTTGGGAAAACACCTGGCGGAGATTGGCTTGATGGTCTGCCATTGGTGATCTTGTCGACGGACTGATCCTAGGTTGGCCAAACTCAGGAAGAGTTTCTGTCGGAGGAATTTCCAATAGAACTGTTAGCTCAATGCCCTCGGTAGGTGAACTGGAACGCCTTTGTCTTCCAGTAGTCGGTGATGGCGATCTTTCTGCAGAGTCCTCACCGGGAGTCTTCTTTTTAGTTCGCCGTTTTGTTTCCACGGCTTTTTCTGAATCTCGACGGAGTTTCCGTGTGGCTCTCGCACTCAGGTTTCCCACACTATCGCTCGACGACATTCACCGAGCATTGCTGCTCAAGTAGTCTGGTGTTGACGCACTGTCCCCGGCAGCGGCGCCAAAAAGAAGTTGTCGGCTCCTTATGTAATAACCCACCAAAGGCTAAAACTGCAGTACGGTGGTAAAAAGATCGAACCCACAGGGACAGAGGCAACACACAGAGTAAAAATGTCACGTTTTAACAGACTTTTGTAGAGTTTGAATTCTAGGCGACTGTCACTCCCAGAAATACTACAGTGCTCAACTCGGAGGCTCGACTCGGAGGAGGATCTCAACTCGGAGGATGCTCGGAGGATGCACGGTACAGCGTGGTCACTCAACACACACACACACACACACCTGAAACAGGCAAAAGCACAACTCGGAGGTCGGTCAGGACCTCCGCTTCGGATTTCAGGGGGAAAGTGTCTCAAAAGTTCACTCTGAGGTTTTGCAGGTAGTGCCTCCCACTCCGGCTTTTACTGCCCTTCCGCCAGGAACTAGCGGAGGGTACCCGGACTGGACTTCCCACTTCGGAACGAAGCATCTTCATACGCCGTGGACGTCACCCTCGACTATCACACCAAACGCAGGGAGTGCAGACCCGACTGAGAACTTACTGAAATACGATCCAGTAACACACACAACCTGAATTACAAACCAAGGCTTACACGAAGTAATAAAACTCCACATTGGCATTCAGGGGAAACTTCCCGTAGGAGTACAATCAGGATATGTCACTCGAAGGAGTAAGGGGGAACTGTTCAAGTATCTAACTCGCAGCCGGCTCTGAGCATCAGAAATCACCCGCACGTGCAGATCCGCACTACTCAAGTCTCTAACCGGGTGCTAGCTCTGAACATTCAGCCGAAGACCTTCAACTACAACATACGGTAACTTCGCTATGCTGCAGCTTCTCTACGTGGTGCCAGGACCAAAATGCACAAACACGCCAAGAAAGTGAGTTCCTGATCTGCACTTCCGAAACTGGAAGAGTCCCAAGGCAAAACGCCTTGATCTACTTTATACCCTCAAAGATCCTAACTAGCACTACGCTATCCTATCTACTACTTGCAGCATCTACGCGAAACCAAACTATTCTACTGCACTCGGCTGATCCGGCGCTGCGCCTCCTGCGCGCCGGACTGCTCCGCTCACTGTCTCTACCTTGCCAGTCTTCCGACCGGCTGCGTAACCCCAGGCGTCGGAGCGCTGTGGTGACTTCCGACTGTAAGTGCGCCATAGTGTCACGCGCACCCGACAAGAAGGTTTCTAATTTCCTCACCACTCGCCGCCGACTCCGACTGTCACCCTCCGTCAATGCCGCCGCCCGAAGCTCAAACTCCCTGAGTGTGATCCTCTCTTGAGCTGCCACCTCCAAGTGGGCGTATCCTTTTAGACAACGAGTCACCTGTGTCGCCAACTCTCCTCGCGCCCTGCAGCTGCTCTCCACCTCTGCCAGCTGCATTTCTGCTTCCGCACGTTGTGCCCTCAAATCCGAGCACTCGGATTGCAAGTTGCGCAACAACTCCTCATCCTCCTTGCGGGCTCTTTGACTTTCTTCTAAGGCGCGCGTCTGGCGCGCAAGCTCGGCTGCTAGGACTTGGTTTTGTCTCCGCTCTTCCTGCAATTCCGACTCGATCTTTGCCCGCATTAGCTCGGCATCCGCCTGACTTTTCATCGCCGCATCCTCCCTCTGCTGCTGCAAGGCTTGGTATAGCTTCTGTGTGACCGCCAGGTGTTGTCAGAGGGCGGTGTTCCTATCCACATATACTCCGCACCTAGAGGCCCACCTTGCCACCTTGCTCCTCGTCCTTCTCCTGATAGTCTCCACATAAGACATCGGTTTTAAAGCACTCGCGTATTTGGATGTCTTGCGATCCAGATATCGCATGAGTGGAACTATCTGTTCGCACAGCACCCCTGTTGGCGTTTTCTGCACCGAATCCGCTTCCTGCTCTTCCGAGCTCGTCTCATCCTCAGTCTCGAGGATTTCAGTCGCCACCGAATCCCTTGGCGACTCCCTGGAACTGTGGCGCGCAGCAGCTTCCGCTGCGACTGCTGCTCCACTGCCTGCTAAAATATCCAGGGCAGTGGGAGATCCCACTGCTTGAGCCCCTGTTCCGGCTCGATCTTCGGTTTCCGAAGGGGTCGACGCCGCAGTGACTCTTGTCACTTTTGCACCGCCCGCTTCTGCTGCCTGTCCTTCCGGCGCAATCTGCGCGGAAGGTGTCTTCGCTGAAGGTGCGTCCGCCGAAGGCGTCCGCACACTGGTCGTCGGCCCCATCCGTCTCGCAGTCGGCGAATCCGGCAGACTCTCTGTTGTCCGACTCGCAGTCGGCCGACCAGCAGTTGTCCGACTGGGAGTCAGATACACCCTGCGCGTCTTGACTCCACTTGGCCTGCTTGCTGGTGGCGTTTTGTTCAGAAGTGCCTTCCGCCGAAGACGACCCTCTTAGGGTTGTTGGCTCGTCAGCCAAACTCTCTTCTGCTTCCGGCCTGCTGTCCGGTTCAACGCGCCGTTCAGTTGGCCTTCCTTCCGCTTGTCGGCCTTCAGTCATCCGACTCGCAGTCGGCCGACTGTCAGTCCGTCCATCTCCTCCCGAAGGCCGTGGTGCCTTCTGTGCAGAGGTATCTGTCGTCTTCCCTAGAATCTGTGCGATTATCTCCTTTTGTGTGAGATTCCGCCGGATCGGAGTACGCCCGGTCTCCTCAGTACCAGTTGGCAATCAGGAACAAACACTCGAAGGTGTAGGGGCAAAACTATTCAAGTATCTAACTAGTCACTGGCTCTGAGCATCGGCAATCACCCGTAGGTGTAGATCCGAACTACTCAAGTCTCTAACCAATGTACTAGCTCTGAACATTCGGCCGAAGGCCTTCAGCTACAAAATGCGGAATGCCAAGTTGTAGCTCCTCTTGCGTGGTGACAGAACTAAGGACACAAACACGTAGAGAAAATGAGTTCCTGATCTGCACTTCCGAAACTGGGAAAGAACACAAGGCAAGACGCCTTGAACTACTTTATACCTTCTAAGTCCTAACTAACACTACACTGCACTACGCTACACGCCTGCACTGAACCACGCTACACTACACTCCGCGGAACCTGTGCTTCGTCTCCTGCGCGACGGACTGCCGCGCACTAACTCCCTACCCTGCCAGTCTTCCGCTCGACTGCGCAGTCCTAAACGCTGCAACGCCGCGGACACCTCCACCTCGAGGGTGGACATGGTATCCCGCGCCTTCGACAGAAAAGAGTCTAACTTCTTCGCCACCTTCCGCCGACTCCTACTATCACCTGTCAACAACCCGGCTGCGCGAAGCTCTAACTCACGCAGTGTGAGTTTCTCCTGCGCCGCCACTTCCCAGTGGGCGTAGCCCTTGAGACAGTGGGCGACACGCCTCGCCATCTCCTCCTTCGTGCGATCTGCCTCTCGCCTTCGATCATCTTCAATTACCACCAACTGCGATTCGGCCTCCGCACGCTGCGCTCTCAATTCCCCGCACTCCGCCTGTAACTTGCGGATTAAATCCTCATCCGCCTGTCGTGCGAGCTGACACTCCGCCAACAACCGCGTCTGTCGCACGAGCTCCTCTGACAGAATCTGATTCTGAGTTTTCTCAGAAATCAATTCCGTCGTGGTCTTCACCACATCCCTGGTGAGCTCTTCCAGTCTCTCCTTCTTCATCCTGTCGAGGGCGTGCGATTTCCTCACAAGGTTGTACTGCCCCCATAAACAAGCATGCTTCTCCCTCAATTCCTTCAACTCCTGGTCCGCCCTAGCTAGTAGCTTGCTAGTGTGGACTTTAGTGCGCGTCCGCCTGCGCACTAATTCGATGTAGGATCCCGGCTGGAGTGGATCGGCGTATTTATCAAACTTGCGATCCAAGTACTTCAGCAGCGGTATCACCTACTCAGAGAACGCCGTCGCCGGCGCTCCAACAAGTTCCTCCTCCTCCTCCTCGGTATCTCCTGACCCCGACATTGCTTCTGTGGAGCCTCCGTCGTCATCATCCGAGTTAAGGATTTCAGTCGCCATTGATTGCGTTGGCGACTGACCCGAGTGGGGCTGCACGTCGTCTACGGGTGCTCCCTCCGAAGGCACCCCTGCAGCTTCGCTGCTCCCCGCTAAAATGTCCAAGGCGGTGGGTGAATGTGGCCGTGCTACACCTCCATCGCCCGCTTGTCGATCCTTGACTGTATCCTCGTCGCCGCCGACGTCCGCCGCCGAAGGCGATCGAGCGGAGGGTGTCAGCGCGGGGTGTAATTGCGCATCGCGCACCTGAATTTTGTCCCGCGGACAGACAGTCCGCTCCACCGTCAAGTCCTGCTCCCTCGATCGGTCCTGCGCGAAGGCTGTGTCTGGCCTGTGCGCAGGCGCAAATGCCGGCGCCTTGTTCGCCGCAGGCGCAGCGCCGAAGGCGACATAGCCGGAGGCCGCTCGCCCGATGTCCCTTGGCCCGAAGGCCCTACCGCCGAAGGCCCATCTACCGGCGGATTACCCGCCGAAGGTGCGGCCTCCACACGCGCCCTGCTCGCATCTCATTGACCCGAAGGCCCTGGCGCCGAAGGCGCAAATCGCGGCGCGTTGTGCGCCGGAGGGTCTGGTCCCGAAGGCCCTTGACCCGTAGGCGGATCTTCCGCCGGCTCCTTCTCCTTCCTACGTTGGACCGGGGGTGAGTCCTGCCTGTGCGCAGGCGGACTTTCTCTGCCTACGTGTAGGCGTAGGTCCACGTCCGCTTGGGGTCGCCTTTCCGTCGAGGCTCGCCTGTGCGCAGGCGGAACACTCGTCCGCATCGCACGTGGTAACTCCGGAGGCCCTTGGCCCGTAGGCTGCCTCTCGTCCGTCGAAGGTGCAGCGTGGTCCGTCGCTCCTGCAGACGTCCGCGCTCCCTCGTTCTTCTCCGGCGACGCACTTCCTTTCTCCGTGGCGATCGTCGCCGTGTCCGCGCTGCTGGCTGGTAGCACAAGCCTGCGCGCCTTCTGCTTCGGCCGGCTGCACACTTCGTGCAATGGCCGCTGTCGAATGGGAGCAGCGGGTTCTCGATGCTGCTCCTCTTCAGACTCCTCTCTCCATCGACGCTTCCGCGGCACTCTTGCTGCGGGGGTGTTTCTTCCCTCGTCCCTCCGCCTTGGTGGAGTAGACGCTGGTGACTCCTCTGCGTCGGTGTCAACCTCGTTATCCCGCACATACTTCCCGGGATGGTCGACAGACAATGGCGGAAAGCGAGCAAGCTCAACCGCGGTCAAACAATTCCGCTGTCGATAAAAGTTGATCAAGAAAGGGGAGAGGTGATTGAGAGTTCCCCCCTTCTCCTCAAACGCGTGCTGCCGCATCACTCTGTGCAGGATGCTCGCCCAGTGAATTGGAGCTCCCTCGATGATGCACTCCACAAAAGAAACCTGCCACAAGGTGATGTAGTAGGCGCGGTGTGGCTGCAGTAATTGCAGCAGCGCCGTAGCCACAGTTCGGCGGAAGCGATCTTTGTAGTCGCGGGTCTTGTACCCATTCTTGGTAGACCTCTCCCGCTTGAACAACTCCACAAATTGCGCCTCGTCCTGCTTAGACACCTTGACGCTCTCACTATCAAAGAGGAGGTGTCCTGGGATGCCGGCACACCTTCCCAATGCCTGTGCCCAATCTTGGACGGTCCACCGATCAACATGCGGACGCAATCCGCGCGAAGATGGTCCCTGTGGCTCCAGCCACTCGTGCACCATATCCACACAAATGTAGTTCCATCCCCACAGCAAGAAATCGAGCTTTCTTGCAATCAGCCGTTCCTCGTAGGCGCGCAACCCGTTTTGTGGAAGCCGGAGCGGCAGCATCCGCAATCGGTTCAGCCTCGACATTGCGTTCTTGGAATTCGCTTGCTCGCTAATTCTTTCTCTGCTCCGCTCGAGCTCCTTGGTCCCTCGGCAAACTCTAATCTCACTCAATTCCAACTCGCGCGCACTCAATTCTTTCTCAATCAACAAGTAATCCTCTGCGCGGCGATGTCTGGAATGCTTAGCAGCTAGCAGATGGACGCGCGTATCTCGTACTAGAAAATGGAATCGCGAATTCAAGAATGGGGCGCTCTCCGTCTCACGGTCGAAGGTCATGGTCGGCTCTTGATCGTGAGGGTCGAATCAATTGATGGCCGCGCCGGCTCTACGCTAAAACGGTCTCCGCTCTCACGCGCGGCTTCACGCTCCGCCGACGCTGATTTAACTCACACGCTCGAATTGGCAAATTTGAACTCCGCGAGCGTACTACGCCGCGGACATGGGTGTGCAGCGCCGAAGGCGTCTTTTCCGCCTTGCGCGGTACACTCGTTCATACCGCTCCTCGGCCAATCCTCCTCTGCCTCGGCGCTCGTCCGCGCATCGGACAAAAGTTAAACTCCCACCTGTGCGCAGGCGGAATCCCCGGCGGAATCTCCGCCGGCGCGGAACTTCACTCGCCTGTGCGCAGGCGCTCGCTTGCGCATAGGCGAATTCCGTCCGCGTCGCTGCGCTGGCGCGGAAGGCGTTTACTGCGGTCAACAGACTCCGTCCAAACTGTCCGTTCCTTGTCTCTCTCCGTCGGCGTTCTCGCCGCCGCAACTCCGTCCGACCAAGAGCGCATCCATCCGTCCCGTCCGTACAGTCCGTACGGTCCGTACGGATTTTACTACTCCGGCGGCTCCTTGCTCGTCCGCGCCGTTGCGCTGGCGCGGGAGGCGCCGTACAATTTCTACCTCCGAAGGCGCATTTCTAGGGCCGAAGGCGGATTTCCCGCCGACGCCTTAGCGCCTGTGCACAGGCGAACGCCTGTGCGTAGGCGAACTTCGCGCCTACGTCAAAACCCTATTTCGCCTGTGCGCAGGCGAACTTCCTTCGTCCGCGCATAGGACAAAACTTTCTTCGCCTGTGCGCAGGCGGAAAGCTGGGTATCTTGCGACCTTCATAACTCCCGGAGTCCTCATCCGTTGTTGGCGTTCTTGGGCTCGTTGGAATCAGCGCGTCGAGCTCTTTCCAACAAAACCCTAACCAAGTCGAGGCGTTCGGGGATTGACCCAATTCTGAAGGATTCCTCTAGCGCCGAAGGCGCAGCGCCGAAGGCGGATTTTGCGCCTTGCGCCGAAGGGGTCATACCTTCCGAGCTCGAAGGGAGGGTGGTGCCCGTCCTTGACGTTGCACCCAACTCCTAGATTCTACGAGTTCCCTCGAAAATCTCTGCGATCTTCCGAATTCACTCTGTTTTGATGCACCGAAGGCTATTTACACTGCTGCCGCGGTACAGTTTTCCAAAAATGTTTTAATTTCCTCAAAATTACCAAAAGTGGGGTACCACATGCTCCCCTCCTCAATTGTGAGCGCCCACGCGAACACTCATACGTGATATTTCTTCAACCGCCACCCGTTCACTCGGGTGCCTAATAAATCGCCGGCTAGGTCCGCAAGTTGGATGGATCCATTTGAAAAGACTTCGACGACCTTGTAGGGTCCCATCCATCTTAGGTGCAGTTTGCCTGGGAATCTGGCATGCCTGCTGTCGTAGAGCAGCACCAAATCGCCCTTCTGCAGGAGTACAGGTTTGATCTTCTTATCGTATCTCTCCTTCCGGCGGAGCTGAATTCTCCTGGTTCGTCCTCGGCTTCTCGTCTCCTTTCTTCCAGTAGCATGACCTCCTGTAATCTGTAGAGCTGACTCTCCTCCGCACTCACCCTTTGTAAGTCCAACGTTCGTTGGGTGGGTACTTCGAATTCGATCGGGAGGATCGTCTGTTGACCATACACCAGAAAGTATGGTGTCTGTTTGGTCGTAATTTTCTCAGCTGTCCGGTACGCCCACAGAGCGGCTGCTAACTTCGTATCCCAGTCGTAAGCGTGGTTCACCGTGACTTTGAGCAGTATTTTACACAACAGACCATTGGACTTCTCCGTCAATCCATTCGCCTTGGGATTGTATGGGGTAGTCTTCCGGTGCTTGATGTGGAAATGCCGTGTTAGATCTTCGATTATCTGGTTCAGAAAGTGCGTGCCTCGGTCGCTAACGAGCTCTAAAGGACACCCGTAGCGCGTGATGATCGACTCGAACAAAAAGGCTGCTACTGTGGCTGCATCATCTCTTCTCGTGGCCTTGGCCTCCATTTTGGTGGCGTAGTCCGTAGCTACCAGAATGTAGCGCCTTCATGTGTTTCTAGTCACTGGTTGTATCGGCCCTACAAAGTCGATGCCCCACTTCTCGAAAGGTGCTAGAGGCAAGATGGGAGTCAGGGGTCACCGTGTTGTAGGCGTTGGTCTCCCCGTCCTCTGGCAACTATCGCATTTGCGGATGTAATCAAGAACATCCTTAAACATGGTCGGCCACCAATACCCCGCATTTACAATCTTCGTGACTGTATTCCGGGTGGCATAGTGTTCGCCAGCATCCTCGATGTGCATCGCGCTTACTACTCTCGGAACCTCTGATTCCTCCAGGCATCTGCACAAGCGTTCGTCTGCCATCTTCTTGAACAAAACACCCTGCTGGAGTTGGTACGGGCCTGCCTTATGAATAAAGACAGTCCTTTGTTCCAAGTCCATGCCCACGGGACACTGAAGTGTTAGCAGATATCGGTACAGATCGGCATAGCGGGACTCGTGCCCCGCAGACAACTGAAACAATTCTTCATCCGGAAAGTCGTCCACCAATTCCTCCTCGGTAGGCTGGGTCCATAATCTGGACAAGTAATCTGCATTTTCGTGATGCACCCCTTTCCTGGTCTGGACCGTGTAGGTGAACTCTTGTAGCAACAGCACCCATCTGGCTATCCGACCGGACAGGTCAGCTTTCTTGACTAGGTGTTGCAATGCGTAGTGATCCACATGGAACACAAACTCGTAGCAGATTAAGTAGTGTCGAAACTTTTTGCAGGAGTACACCATCCCCAACGCTTCTCTCTCTGTCGTGGTGTACTTCCTCTCTGCTAGAGACAGTTGACGGCTCGCGAAATAGATCGGGTAGTCCTTTTTGTTGTCATCCTTTTGGCTCAATACTACGCCGATGGCGAATGCAGATGTGTCGACGTAAACATGGAATGGTCGATTCCAGTCTGGACTCCTTAGTACTGGAGCAGTCGTGAGTTTCGCTTTAAGAGCCTCGAATGCTGACTGCTGCTTTGCACCCCAGGCATAAGGCTCGTCCTTCTTCAACAGCTTGGTCAGGTCGGCCGCCAAGATCGCGTACATGTGTATGAATCTTCGGTAGTAGCCCACATGACCCAGGAATGCTCGAAGCTCCCTCAGATTCGTTGGTGGCTCAAGCTTGAGTATAACCTTGACCTTCTCGATGTCCACTGCAATGCCGTCTAACGAAACTCTATGGCCCAACAAGATTCCGCTAGTCATAAAGAAGAAACACTTCTCGGGGTGCAGCGATAAACTGCTTACCCTACATGTATCAAATGTCTGCTTCAGGTGACTTAGGTGTTCTGACCGCCTCCCAAAAACACAGAAGTCGTCTATGAATATTTCTAGGAACTTCCTCAGTTGCTCCTGAAAAATATTGGTCATCATCCGCTGAAAGGTGGCAGGTGCGTTGCACAGACCGAAGGGCATCTTGTGATATGCATTCGTACCTTCTTGATTCGATCTTCCAGGCGAAGACATCGACGTAATGGCGAAGGAAGGTCTGTACCTCCCTAAGCTCGTCTCCTTTCACTGTGCTTGATACCTTCAAGCACTTGTCAGGACTTAGTTGCACTTCGTGACAGTCACTAGGGTCGACAATGCCCTCTGTGTGACTCGTCTCACTCCTCCCCAGTCCTACCGTTAATTGCTATTCGTCCTTCGGCTGAATAGTTTCTGGTTCCTCTTCCACAGAACAGCAGGCCACGAATCCCACAAAATAATCGGAGTCAGTGGCACTGGAATCTGATCGTGCGGCCAAATCACTGTCCACCCCCGATGTGTAACCCGCACTTGTCGACGGTGTCTCTCCTTCATGTCGGACCTTGTTCCAGGGCACAGTGATGGTCTTGGTCGGCTCCGTAGGATGAGGAAACTTAAGGCGATGCCTACGCCAGTCACATCGTACTTGTGCGCCATACAGCCACGGTCGCCCGAGCAGGATGTCATAGCCTTGCTTCAGCATGGGCTGCAGGATGATATAAGTCAACCGGAAGTCCGCACCACCGATGATTGTCTTGACATTGCTGTGGTAACCCACTTTTTGTTTTTTGTCGGAACTAAAACATTTTTGAATAGTAAGTACCGCGGCAGCATCTGTAAATAGTAATTGGTACGCGAAACCAGAGTAAAAAGAGGATCGAGGACAGTCAAGGGGTTTTGGGCTTAGGCCACAGTGGGACGCTTGGGACGGAACGGGCGGTTCATGCTGCAAGATCCGCCTCGAGCACCTTCTGCGGTAGATCACTCATAACTTTCTCCATTCGTAACGCTTTGAGTTGCTTCGGGTTTTGTTGGAAAGAGCTCGACGCGCTGGTTCTAACGAGCCCAAGAACTTGTGAAACGGATGAGAGGTCACTGAGTAATGAGTGTCGGAAGTTACTGATGGGGGGCCTTTGGCGGTAGAGCGACTTTGGCGGTACGCCTTCGGCGGAAGAACCGCCGGAAGATGCGCCTTCGGGTCAACGCCTTCGGCGATGCGGGAGAGTGCATTTGGCGGAAGAGTGAATCCCTCATAACTTTCTCAATTCGCAACGCCTTGACTTGGTTAGGGTCTCGTTGGAAAAAACTCAACGCGCTGATTCTAACGAGCCCAAGAACGCCACGAATGGATGAGGACTCCGGGAATTATGAAGGTCGCAAGATACTCAGCTTCTCGCCTACGAGTAGGCGAGAAAAGTTTGTCCTATGCGCGGACGAGAGAAGTCCGCCTACGCGTAGGCGCTTCGGCGTCGGCGGGAAATCCGCCTTCGGCCCTAGAAATGCGCCTTCGGGGTTGGAACTTGTACGGCGCCTTTGGCGCCAGCGCAATAGCGCGGACGGACGTGGACGCCTGCGAGTAGGCGGCTTGCGACGAGGACGCGGACGCCTACAAGTGCATAGGCAAACGCCTTCGGCGGAAGAGTAAAACCGTCATAACTTTCTCAATTCTTAACGGTTTGACTTAGTTAGGGTCTTTTTGGAAAGAGCTCGACACGCTGGTTCTAACGAGCCCAAGAACATTTCGAACGAAGCAAGGATTTGTGAGTTATGAGCGACGGGGGTGATTGTTATAGATAGGCGACTCCATGCGGACGGGAGACTGCCTGCGCATAGGCGAGCGCCTACGCATAGGCGAGACTCACCTCCGGTGCAGCGTAGGAAAGGAAAGGAGCCGGCGGAAGATCCGCCTTCGGCTCAAGGGACTTCGGTGCCACGTGGGAGAAGATTCCCGATGGCGGAAGTTGGCGGGATTATGTCAAGTGTGGGACGCAGAACGCCGGGGCCCATATCTTTGCAATGGACGGTCGGATGGATCTGAAATTTTGTGGGGCCGTTGATCTCGGCCGGCCACGCATGCCTGCAAATTTTCAGCCTCAGATCTTGGATGGAAAGGCGCTGGCGGCTCTGTACAATAGGCTTAGGATTCAGATTTAGGGTTAGGGTTAGATTTAGGTTGTAAGTTAGAGGGGAAGGCAGCCGCCGACTCCTCAGGTGTAGGATCTGTTGCGGCTCGCACCATGGCATTGCAGTGTAGTGTTAGTTAGGACTTAGAAGGTATAAAGTAGTTCAAGGCGTCTTGCCTTGTGTTCTTTCCCAGTTTCGGAAGTGCAGATCAGGAACTCATTTTCTCTACGTGTTTGTGTCCTTAGTTCTGTCACCACGCAAGAGGAGCTACAACTTGGCGTTCCGCATTTTGTAGCTGAAGGCCTTCGGCCGAATGTTCAGAGCTAGTACATTGGTTAGAGACTTGAGTAGTTCGGATCTACACTTGCGGGTGATTGCCGATGCTCAGAGCCAGTGACTAGTTAGATACTTGAATAGTTTCGCCCCTACACCTTCGAGTGTTTGTTCCTGATTGTACTCCTTCGGGATTTTTCCCCTGAATGCCAAAGTGAAGTTTTGCTACTTCGTGTAAGCCTTGGTTGTAAATTCAGGTTACGCTGCAGCAGGTGCCTTTGGGGTAACCCCTGTAGTATTTCTGGGAATGACAAGTGCATAAGAATTCAAACTCTTCAATAGACTGTTATGGTGTGTTACTGGAATGTTTCTTAGTGAGTCCTTCAATGCGGACCTGCGTTCTCTGCGCGTTTAGTGAGTTGAGAGTGTTGTTCACCGCGTATGAGTGACTTCGATCCGAAGTAGGCAGTCCAAACCGAGTTTCCTACGCTAGCAGCAAGCTAGTGGAAGTGTTGTAAAAGCCGGAGTTTGGAGTCACTACCCGCAGCTTCGCTGAGTGTACTCTTGAGAGACCTTCCCCTGAAATCTTGAATAGAGGTCCTAACGGATCTCTGGGTTGTGTTTCTGTAATTTCAGGTGTGTGTGTGTGTTACGCTGCACTGTACGATCTCCGAGTGCGCTCCGAGTGGACACTTGCAGTATTTCTGGGAGTGACAATCGCCTGAGAATTCAAATTCCTCAATAGTCTATTAAACGTGACACTTTGTACCCTGTGTGTTACTCTATCCCTGTGGGTTCAAACTTTCTACCACTATATTGTAATTTTAGCCTTTAGTGGGTTATTACAGTAATTAAGGACAACTCGATAATCACTTTGATATCTGATATATGAAGCTGCAGAAATATTGCACGTCCACAAACTTCTTCATGTACTTACCAATGAGGAAATAGTACCTCTACTCTTCTAATGATAGGTGAACATATACAATCTTTTCACATAAGTTGGAACTCTCCAAGTTCAAACCTCCAAAAAAGAGAAAAAAACACTTGACATCGATTTCAAATCAAATCAGTATCGAGTGATTTCAAATCAAATCACTCGATACTAAATGACGATGGTTGTAGACTTGAACCTGATGTTTTCTCACGCCATTCAAGCTGCTGTATTAACCTATGCTGGTTTGGTGCAGGAGTTTCATCGAGAAAGATAACCTTCCATGTCTTCATCCATGAATAATCTTTAACCATTGTATTATTAAACATACTGTAAATTTGTCGTTTTCCTATGCACTTGAATTGATGTGCCGAAACTTTTATCTGCAGGCTAGAATGTACAACTCAGTTGTGGGGTCTCATATGACAAATATACCAAGAAGATGTGCATGACTAACACTATGATCACTATCTTAAAGCACAAAAATATTCGAGTCTAATACTCGAATAACGATAACTAGACTTAACGAGATAAGCTAAGGGAGAGGAAAGATCATACTCATATCAGACACGCTCATAAGTCGGCGATTTGTTCCTCAGTGCATAAGAAAGAATAAGGGGAAGACATATTTGCAAAACATTCTGTTTGTTAAACAAGGAGACAAATCTTCCAACCCATTAATGACCTATTTCTCTCTCAGGGGGAGCCCACAAAAGCGACTGCAATTGTGGTATAGATTACAAGGTAAAAACTCAAGCAATCTAGCAAAATTTTTGAGTTGGGTTTGTTCATATAAGACAAGCTCAAGGAGTTATGTTTCTACTAGATCTCATCGCGTCCGAGAAGCGTGACCTTCGTAAGCAGGATAGTAACTCAAGTAATGGTGTAATGTATAAGGCTAAATTGAGACCATCAGTATTTTGTGCTAATGTACCTTCAGCATCCACTTCTCTTGAGTTGGATATGAATGAGGATGATACAAATGAGTGTCCGCACTCTTCTAGCACTGCACGATCATAAATCCATCAAACAATGCGAGAGTCGTCAACTTCGACTCCAACATGAACTAGAAAATTTGCATTAAGTCATGACTAGTATACTTGATTGCTTGGAAGGAAAGAAAGAACATGCAGAAGGTACTGAGCTAATACTTCATGCGACTGAAAGTCTGCAAATGACAGTCCAAGCACCTCGGAGGAAGATCCAACCTAAACGATTTGGCAATTTCACTGGGCTAGGAGACTGAATCCTCGCCAGTGAAGATTGGTCGAGTTAAACTGGCCTGAACGCAAGATTGATCCACAATCCAATCAAGAATGAAAATAGCATGCAAAAGAAGTTCGACGAAGGACGCATTATGAAGACACTGGTAAACTATGACCGAAAGAGGCACTGACCTTCATCAACTGATCAGACGCATGTTCATCTTTTAACTCATCCACTATTAACGTCAGAAAAATATGTATAGTTGAGACTCGTAAGAACTTTGAGTTCTTCTAGCTCTTCACCACGAGCAATCCCACGGTCTGCATAGCAGATCTGCAATTCAAATGTAGTTCCCATCAGGATTTATATAATGCTATCGCACGATCAAACTTCTGTATGAAAAGTATTTTATGCAAAACGTGTGCCTGCGGAGGAAGCCCTATTGTTTTAAGAACATCACTTTTCCAATGTTGGCTGCTCCCAAACTTCTAAAACAAGAGGAAGAGTAATCTCAGCATCTACAGAACGCATCACATATACAAGACAGTTTTCGACCGGCTCTGCGGAAGAATCGCGGAGCCATACAATTTCTCAAAAGCGAGGAAATCAAGACATCGTACTGTAATACTCGTCTCCATGCACTTGGTCTTCATTTTGTTGCCCTAGGAAACTGAGCTAGGGCAATGAATAGTTTCAAACTCGAGTATGTACATACATGAAACGAAAGGCAAAGAAACAAACAAATGAAGTAAAAAAAACATCCATGAAATCATTTGATGAGCTGAGAAAGTGGAGGTCATGGCGAGATAGCTAAGGAGTACACAACCAACTGGTAACTCTGACGAACATAGTCCTTGGTCAATGCCTTCGAGAATTGACGTATGTAAGATGACTCAAGAACAGAAAATCTTCCCCAAAGTTTCAGTTACCTGATACTCCGAATGTACAAGAGCATGCACATCTTGTTCAACGAGTTTCTTCCATCCAGTCTTGTCCCTCAGCGTTTTCGCAAGCACGTTGGTACTCTGCATGCATAAATAACAATCAAACCGGTTGCTGAAAAAGTATTCAAATTGATCTTGGTTGAATTTCTGAGCCATGTTCTAGCTGCAAAATTTTGTGAAGAAGATTTGTAAGAATTTTGAAGCAACAAATTAAACTTCAACTCAATTGAGCAACAATTTATGTAAATGTTCTAGTTTTGTAATGGTGGTATCAATTTACACTTAGCATGTTATTCGCATTAAAAGTGTTGGTCATGCAATGTTTTCAAAGTTGTAAGGCACCGTCATTTAATTTCAATTTGAAGTTTGTTACACTAATTTAGTCATCTTCACAATTAGGAAAAAAAAAAAATTGACATGATGCATAATCAGATTAGTTCTTAAAGTATGTGTTCGCATTACCCATATTTGTTGTTCATTACTTAACCTAAATGTATACTATCAAAACATAGAAGAACTTGACTCCCAAAAAAGACCATCCGCTGCAATTGTCACGATATCTGATAAGTGGATATGCGTAAAGCTATTTGACTCTTCTAGAAGTTTTCTAAACAAGTGGCTCAATTGAATGTCGAGCCACTGAGAAGTTCTCGTCAAGGTCACTGAAAAAAATTAATGAACCCTATTTGAAATCAAGAACGAGCCTTGGAATAGGAAAACACTCTTCTGACTTACCTGCAAAGGATCCAAGACCAACAAAAACACCTCGCAGTCTTCTGTGACATCACGCAGTTTCCGTCGTAGCTCAATACCTACAATAGTTCGAGAGTGGCCACGGTGCTGGAAGTACAAGGGCCTAAGTCACACAGAATGGATGGTTAAAGCACCTGTAAGTGAATCATTGTCAAGAAATGTACGAAATCAACTGATTCTAATTCGAAAATTCATTCAATTCAGTAAGTGAACGTGTAGATTTCATCTAGCTAAAACAAATATATTGAGATGATCTACAGCAGAATTACATCAATTTATCAACTAGACCATTTGACCCAGTATGTACCAGTTGCTGCTAATATCTTAGCTGTAAAGTTATTGAATGTCAATGAACAGCTATATTTCAAGCTGTCATTCATGAGGAAAATCAAACCTACCAATCCATACAATCCACATAACAGTAAGTAAACCTGGAAACCGTTCTGGTGAAGATCAACTCTAGACCAAAGGCACAGTGGAGAACTTTAAAGAAGCCAATTTCTGCTACTACACATGATGCAAAGTTTGAAAATAATTGAGTTCCAAGTCTGTATAGCAGTACAAAGCCTGATCCAGCTCGTAGAGTATATATACTCCTGAGTCTAAGTCCTGATCTTCAAGAATGCTTTCTGTGATAAATATAAACACGAAGCTATAAACAAACAACGACTGCATATTACTTCATTGTTACGATTTGTGCTGAACTTATTCCCAGACTGAACAATGTATTACAATGCTACCGTGGAAATAAAAGAGAAAATCACTTGAGGAGCTCGACTTGGGTCGATCGAGTATTCGAGCCCAAAATCATAAGGGGGGGGGTTATTATTAGGTTCAGTTCTGCAATGTTCAGAATTTAGCGTAAGTAGGCATTATTGCAGAGTCCAGAATTACAAGTAACAAGGTACGAATGCAGGAGGTCCATACTGCTTTGTGCATATAAAAGTTGCCAATCATGCGGATGTGCAACTTTCGAGTACAAATTGAAGTACAAGACCGCTATATCGTGTGAACGAAATTGATTTCGTAAACTGTAGCATGCAGCAGCTTTGATAAATAAGAAGAAAATTGTACCACAGCCTTCGCTAACCTAGTAACGAAAAAAAAAATTCAACCATCTAGTAAGAACCCGAGTCTGCTCTTTAAACTCGACTTTTGTTGGGCCAGCAAACGTGTATATATACCCTTGTCTGATACAATGGAGCTCTACAATATAAACCCCATTCATTGTAAGAGAGACATTCTTCACTCTCACATGCTGCTCGAATGTCACTCATATCGTCTTCAGGCTACACGGGCAGAACACATGAATACATGCTGTCATCCTTGTCCCACAGCAATCAAGACGCTTCATTAGCATATGAGTCCAGTTTTTTAATGGTTTATAATTATGATGAAGCTGACAGAAATCTAGCCAATTTCAAGCAAGGTGTTCTATATTCTTCCAAACACACTACGTTTTTGCAAAATGTAAGTGATCATCTGCAGTACCAGTACATAATTTCAAAGATAGTGGCCACGTTCCCCCATACAGGGCAACCCCAGAGGCCGAAACACGACAGAACCCGTCGCATCTGGTATGCCAGCGGAACAATAAAATTTGATAGAAATTAAGAAGCAGCCGAAGGCTGCCCCGTCTCCCCGTCTCCCCATCTCCCCGTCTCCCCTTTATCCATTAATTCGTGAACCCTCTCGCAGAAAAGTAGAAAACTTGGCTAGGAAGCCCGTGTGGGGAGATTCTATTATACCAGCACGTATATTTGCTGATGGATTGTGTTTCATGAGAGAAAGAGGTGAGGAGGTAAAGGAACTGATCGCAATGACGTGAAAAGTCTGGTGTGACGTATGCAGCATGGCGGCATATGTGGGGTACTGAATTTCGTTGGCGAGTATGAAGAACATGACAGCAGTGAGCTTGGGGCGACTAAGTGATACGGTCTGGATCTTCCTATTTTAATCTGAAATTCGACATCTTGGGAGATTGTTTCAGGGAACACCACGTACATAAAGTTTCTAAGGAGAGGCACACACAAGTTGAAGGATGACTACGCTCCCACGGTACGAAGATCTCACCGATGAAACAAAGTATGAGTGAGAGTAGGAACTAATTTCATGACACCAATGAGGACCTTGCGAAATTGGTGTGGAGAAAATAGCTACATTGTCTGCCTCATTACCGATGTTTCTAAATTTTACTACAATTTTATATGAGGTTGAGAAGGCAAGAAAGACTTGGTTGAGCCGGGGCAAGGATATTGCGATGGCAACTGAATCATCCTTAGTAGTACAAATCATAGAAGTGATCAGGGCTTATTAAAAGTCTATTGAAAAGTGATATTGATGGCCTCTCTTAGAACTTGCACAGGCAGGAAGAACCTTACAAACTACACCTTTCTCTCTCCTAGCTGGACCTTGAACCTATAATATACAAGCACCATCTCCAGGTTCCTTCAAGGGACGTGGATACAAGGTCAAGTTCCCTTCAGAGTAATCTCTCCAATCACAAGAGAAGAAAAGGACGGGAAATCGATCAGATGTGTGGTTAAGAGTGCAAAACGGTTGTTAATAATCCGATGTAATAAAGCTCTCTCTTTCTCTCTGGGGCATGAGAGCGATTGTGCTTCTTAGCCTCGTTTTGTTGGTGAAGTCCATGTTTATAAGTCGGCTTCTCGTGATCAAAGCACAAATTAGCAGCAATTTGGGATCAAATGTAAAGTGGCTTTCACAATTTTCAGGCGGATGCGTTGGTTAAGGTCTACTTTTTGATACATGATAACTTCGAGTTCATCTACTGTAAGGGTGTAAATTCACTACAAGAGAAATCGTCTTCAACCTCCACTGTCAACTGTCCTTATCCTCCTCCGTGTAATTGTGTCCCGAAGATCATAGACCCATTCAGGCTATGACAGGCATACTCTAATGGGCACAATATTAAAACTATTGGTGGCATGCATAACATCCACGCAAACAAATAAGTACAAGGTAAAACTCACGAGCGCTCGCTCTTGATGATAGGCTGTTGATGATGAAAGGAGCCTGACGAGCTCTTCTGCAAGGTCTCTCCGGTAAAGTACTTCCAAACCCACTCTATCAAATGGCGATGATCGGCGCTCTCAACTGCAAGATGACAAGCATCCTGTTCACTGCCCTCTCCAGTCGACATGGAATTGTGTTGTACTCCTTCCGTCGGAGACTCCATACATTGTACACCTCGAGAAAATGAGTTCACTCCAGATCCGCTTGATCGATGTTTCACGGTGGAGTGATGCTCACCTCCACTTCTCCCCACAACAATACTGTGTTTCTGGGAAGTTCCGTCATAGGACTGTCCTGAAACGACTATATTTCTTACTTCGTGAGAAGGTTTGTTCATGCATTTCTGTAGAACTTTATTGCTTTCGAGCTGACCTTGAGTAACACTTTGAGCACCGTCGACTGGAACAGTATGCAATCCCTCGTAGGAACTGCTAGCTGGCCTTTTCTTCCTCTTGATCATGCATTCAGAACACAAGTCATATTGTTCATTTCCAAGACCCCTGTACCTGAAACTACTAAGAGTGCACCGACCACATTCATGACAACTGATACCCGCACTACGTGGTTCCTTCGAAGGGATAGGCCTCTTCGTTATCGACCTCTTGTTGCCCTTCTCAGATACATCTTCCACTGACCCACTCAAGAGACGGGGAACACCAGCACCATCTAGGTTTGACAATCGGTCCTCGATAGCCTTGAAGCTTACGATATTAATTCGAATTCCAAATGCTCGCAAAAGTGCAGCGCACTCCGTGGTCCCTATCCATTTCCGTGTTCGGTAAATTTTCCAATCATAATATTCGGCCCCGGACTGATCGAAACCTTTTTGCCATGCAATTTCTAGCCATCGTTGAAGAGAAGGGATATCAGGAACAAATCCTACACCATTGAATAATACTTCCCTTGCCTCAGGAACTTCAGCCATTAAGAAGGAACACAGCATTTGAATATTTCTCCAGCCACAGCCCCACAGAGCGTCCTCGCCCAGCGTTTGAAAATGATCGACGTAACCAGAGAGGGCTGCGGAGGTAAATTCTCGATTATCAGATCTCAAACATTGCTCCAAAGTTGTGAGTAGACCTTCTTCCACGTGGTAAAAATGTCCTTTCAACTGTGACGTAATCAAAGCCCTCGTCTTATCTTCAGAACAACCGTCCCTTGCTCTTTGTGATCCATCTCCGGCAACATTTGGAGGAGACAAAATGAGTCTCTCACTTGCATCCCCGTTCGAAGTTTGGCAGGCGCTGTAAGCAGCTTCGCAGTCATCATTGTTGACTCCATCAGCTGCTTCAGCCTGCGTTCATAGAGACACATTCAACCAATCGCGCAATATGCGCATGAGGTGGTAACAAATCATAACGAACAAACGCGCATAAGTAATATTTTTCACCCATATTGAGGACAAATCGGAATATCGTACTGTTAGCGCATATCCCACTGCAATCCACTCAAAAACTCTGGGAAATTGAATCATACTTGGTGTTTCCTGCTGCTCAGTTGTCTATTGCATGTTCGCGCTTATCTTTAAGATTTCAAATCACCCATTGGGTTATGAGCAAGATAACTTTCAAATCTGGATGAACAATGATAACCACGTAGAGAAGAAGTGACATCAGCTGTGGTCTACCACACTAAACAACTGCCGTGGTAGACCAACAGCTTAAGCATACAATCTAGCTCAGCTCACACAGCAAGAGCAGTAAAAAAGAAGTCTTTTGTTTGTTGATATGTCTGTCAAGTTAACTATCCTAGGAACAACAGTTTGACCATCAACTTGAGTTTGCATTACAAAACCAATCTTTAAGTTCCATTCAAAAACGCCTAGCCTCGTATTCAACACTAACATTTTACCAGTCGAACGCATTAGGTGATCTGAGATGTAATACAAACGAAATAATTAGGCTTGACCAAAATTCATAACAGGAGAGGACATACATGCGTCCTGGATGACCGAGTGACACCTGCAAGCATTATACTGGAGCAACTACCAAATAACACGGCCTTCCAACTAACAAAGTCATGATCTACACCCGCATTCATATATTGCGCGAGGAATACAGCTGATAAATTGAACGAATCACACATCATGCACACAAGAACCAACTAGTGACTCCATATCTGCTGACTGCACTCTAGCTACTCTCAGATATCTATCGAAGTCCTTGGCAACTCAGATTCAGGGACGACATCCCAACTGCAAACTCCGTATCTAAGGAAGGCGAATTTCCACTGCAGACTGAACCGAGACTTCATCCTAAGGACCATTCGTAGCAAATACACAGCTTATATGCATACGGAACTGCTGTGATACTGGGCACTGGTCAGTATGGAAATTGCGTTAAAATCACGTTCGGTAAAGTTTTTATTTTGACCACGCGTCTCCATGTCATCCTCACGCCAGCACGAATAAAATAAGCTCTTTCCCTTCGAATAATTCTCGATTCAAAATTTGGTACCTCTCTAATACTTCTCGTTAAGTCCGACATTCACACCTATACGCACTGCCTCATGAGTGCGACGTCTTCGACCCCGATAATGGTTTGTTCTGAAGGTCTTCTTCCTCACCCTGGTCTTCTTCACGAACCATCATTTTTGTTTTCTTCTTGTTGTCCACTTGGTCCCTTACAAGAGTAACATGGATTAATAGGAACGAAGGTTGCAACTCCACAAAGCTATCGAGAGGCCAGTATATGTCCAAGAGAACCATATTTGCCATAGAGCTCAACCACTGCAATCTGATAAAAGATACTACACCCATGCAGGTAGGCGTTGCTTTAGTACCTGCGGTGAAGTCGTCTGAGATGAGATTCTCAACTGGACACTATTGCGAACATCTTGATCGTCTGCCCAATTTGCCTCACATTGAAGCATTTTAGGTGCCTGTATGAAGCGATCCAGTTAACTATAATTCCCCAGATGTAGCGGTAGCCAATCGAAATTAAAAAAGCAGACGAAGTTTCGAGACTGAATGACGACGCATATCAGGTTTCAAGTCTACCTTCCGCAATAAGAATTTCAGCCCGCGGAAAAGTCCAAGAAACTCCCGCTCAACCGGCTTCGATGACAATTTTCCAGCTGCAGATTCCGCTCTCCACCCGCTCCTTGCTCCGGCAAAATTCTCAAATAAATGTCCGAAAAACTATTTTCCAACGAGAATGCCGTATATTGTGTCACGAAAAATCTTCTTTCCCTTCCTGCAGCCCTCGGTCCTTCAACCACAGTCATATACCTAGCTCTCGAGTCCTATCCCAAAGCCAAAGATTACCCAAACCAGTGGCGGAATTCCTACGCTTCACCCCATCATCCCATCAGAACACTCTCCCAAGAAGCCTCTGAATTAAACGAGCTCCTCTCTACGTCACCGGCCAGCTTCCGAGACTCCTCGCGGCCCGTGCGAATCTACAGCTCCTCGACACGGTTTCGAGAGACCCGAATTCACATTCGAAACGCGATCGAGCCAGCGGCATGCGCCCGCCCTCGGCAGAGATTTCCAATCCTCTCTTCGGGCAAACCTCGAGCAATCGCGCAAGAAACCCGAATCATCTGCGCGACCGAATTCCAATTGCCATCCCGACCGGGCTCGGCTGCCCTCCCCTCCACTCCACGGCCCTCGGCTCTCCTCTCCTCTCCTTCTCTCGCGCGATCGCCCGGAGGAGCGTCTCGAGCGCTCGCACCTGACGAACTCTGAACTGGAGTGATCCCTTGGGCGCGGTCGAGGACAAAAGCGAGCCGAGGGAGGCCCCTGACGGCCACAACTTCCACGGCCGGGATGATCTGAGACTCATCTTCTCGAGCAGATGAGACAATCTACGAAAACCTCCGGTCGCCCCCGGAGACCCGTTATTGTGGATCGAGCGATCTCAGCCGCTGTCCGTCGTCGCCTCCACATGACGGGGAGAGCTCGCGAGTCTAATTCCCGTTCGCCTCCTCCGTCCACCCTGGCCGTCGAGCCGCCACTTCCGTCCGTCCGACCGACCGACCGGCCGGCGCCGGGCTTTAAATGATCGCGGACCGAACTGGTCCAAATGTTTTTGGCACCTTGTGATCGATCTGCGGATCTCCCGAACGCGGCGTCCGTCGTCGATAGCCAGAGCGAGAGCGCGCGGCATTTGGTGCCATTTTGTCCCATTTGGTGCCACTTCGGAGCCGATCACCTTCTCCACGTTGTTGTGGTCGTGTCGGGACGGCGGACTATGAACTGTACCTACTCCCCAGTCGGGCTTTATTACTTGGCATGCCGCCCCGCGTGGCGTGACGAAAGCTGCACTGCGGTGGGCTCGGCTCGCGTGGCAGCCGCGGTCCAGATCGGAGGCCTCGATCCGTCCGATGAGGACAACGTTTATACCCGTTATAGTAATGCAGTCGCTGCATAATGGGAATGCTGGTCACTCGAAGTGGAGCGTTGGAGCCATGTCAGCGACTGTTGGAGCCATGTCAGCGACTGCGGAAGGCCAGCCCAATCGTGAGCTGACGCGCGGAAGTCCCGAATCTGATTTTCGATCATTCGGAACCCATACTACGTCGTCTTCTTTAGACGTGCAATTATTTTGGCCGTGACGCGAGAGTAGGTTAGGGGCATGATTAGTTTTCATATTTCTATTTGCTATGTTTCCGACATGGGCGGCCTGGTGATGCACAAAAATGTAAAGAATAAGCCCATCATGCGTTACAAAGAATAAGAGCATGTGAAAACCACGGGCTAGTCCAAAACATTATCGCATCGTAAAAAATGTACTCTAGCTGCTAATATACAATGACTATTGATATCGATTTAATCGTCCCATACGACTAGATTATGATTATAAATAGGAATAGAAATTATCTAGATTATGCAACAATAAGTTCATAAATTTAAAACATCATTTTGCTGGTAAAATAAAATCACCCATGTTATTTATATTTATTCAAATGATGAATTCTCTCTATTCACTTCTACATTTAGAAGTTCTGCTGTTGTCGTTTTACTTCTTATCCATGCATGAATATGAGGAATCTCAATTTCCGTAACTGAACTATGTGTAGTATCAGGTCTCCATCATCATATATCTCACTATAAGTTGGCACTTTCTAACCAAATATGGACTAACGAGCCTTGAATAGACTTCTACTCACGATCGTAAATTGCAACGCCAATTTTTCTGTGTGTGGTGTATTCACCCTCGTGCATCATTACAAATATCATGACTTAATATTCTCATGTGTGATTAAATGTAACATCTGGCCATGAAAAACAATGTTGCACTTATAGCAGTTCTACACTAACTTGTGAGCAATGAATACTCTCATGGTATCATTCAGTTGTGTACATGATGAAGAAATTGAATAGATTCACTTTTAAAAAAATAATTTATTACGCTATTCTCTATATATGTGTATATCAAATTTTGTGTATATATATACATAAAATTTGATGAGAAATTGTTTTTTCTTTTCAATGATAAAGTAAGATAGTTACAAAATTTAAGGCTATTGAATTAAAATCTCAATCAATGATAGTATGGTCTAGTACTATTGTAATCAACCTGCGAGAGGAACGATTTAAAAGACTAAGATTTTGCATGTGAAAGAACAACCCATAAAAAAAATTTATCTATATTGTGTTAAACATAGCATGTAAGTCTCACCCGTATGTGAAAGATCATCTTTGGAGTATCATTGAAAGACAATGAGTCTTTGCCTTCTGGCACATGAACAAATTAGGTAGGTCATCGAGTCATGTGAATGTGTTCTTTACCAAATTACCATTTCTTTTTTCCTTAATGAGTTTACATTTCAAGTTCCCTAATTCTTCACGAGTTTTCATAAAAATGATTCATTTCTCAATAAATTGTTGATATTTTTTTAGAAAATGATACTTTAAAGGACACTAAGCTTGTGTCTATTGCATTGGTGTAAACTTATGAACAAAACTTGGAATATATTCTGTGTTGCTTGCTTAGTTGATAGTATACTCCTCATAGAGCCTTGTCAGATCTTGTCAGAAACGCATTCACGATTGAACTTAAAAGGATGCTTGACATATCAGAATGGAGGAACTTTTTTTGTAACCACATTATTAAGAATCCATAATGAATACAATATCTATTTTCCATGTTAACATTTCTTAGATGGGTTGAAGTATTTTCTGAAAGTACATAAATTTATATTGATGTCTGTTTAATTTATCTGTCTTCTCTGTTCATCAATTGCAATTTTAGCACGATTGACGTCGTTTGATGTGTGAAGTCATGAGCTTATTGCACTTTGACAGATCTTTGTTAGCGGCGACAATGGGTTCTCTTCTATGACATTACTGTATTAGACCAAGGATTTTTGGAGATGTGAAAGGAAAAAATAGTAAATTGTGAGAGGGTGCTCACAATGGCAAAATTACTACGGGTTTTGTCTTGGTATTAGGCATAATTAGATAAAAATTTCGGAAGAAATATTTTTGTAAATTTATCTTTCATATATTCAAAGATTGCAAATATAGTCATCCTCAATATGTATATTGGGGATGTTAGTCTATGATCATTTTTTATCACATGAAGTCTTTACATTGAGGTATAATATTACTTGTTGTCTTTTTTGTCTTTTCTAAATGATTTGACTGAAGGTTCACATTCTATCTTGATATACCAATATTTTACATTCATCGATACTACAGCCAGACATTTTTTGTAAAACTAATACTTTTCCTAAATCTTTATGTCAATATGACTCTCAGCACTTTCAATGGACGGATTATAACCAACAATTGGGGATGTGGTTAGTATTATGGTGCATGTTGATGTAAATAAAACAATCAATCTCACGTGAATAATACATTAACAACACTTTATTTCTTGGATATCGATCACCTAATATCCAGCTCTTGATTTTTCTGTCATCTCCGGGGCATGCGTTTGGCGACAAACCATAAAACCAACTACATTTCTCGTTGGGGTCTTTCTTGTCCCTCACGTGCAGTAGGAAGGCTAGTTTCGACCTACTTTTCTGAAATGAAGAACTTGAGAACGCCGAAACAGCACTTAGAGGAGGAAATAGAGGAGAAAATAATACAGCTGAGCAATGACACGGTACCGGAATGGAGGAATCAAGCGAATGACTACTCTTGCCCATTGAGGTCTTGAAGGATAACCAACTGACTGCAATCTTCAAAAGGGTCGTAGTCAAGCTAATTCCAAAATAGATGGATGGGAGTCTCCAAGGCTTCAAAGGCGGAGTCCCATCACATTACAGCACGCCTACTAAATTCTGGGATTTGTTTACAAAATCCCAAAATTAACCAAAATTAAATCTTGCGTCATCCATAAATTAAGAACGTCATACACTTACAACCACAAGTAGGATTATGCCACGTTGCCTTTGCTACAAGTATGATTACGATACGTATTATTCGTCTTTGTACAGAAATCACTTTCTCGTAAATTTCCGAAACTCACACGTGAGAAAATGAATTAGTGTCGAGTAATAGCTTAAGCATGGACTCTAGTTATTGCCAAATTCCAAAATTAAGACTAATAGAATCCATAAATTAAATTAATGTCGTTAATTAAGGACTTCCCAGGCCTGATGAGGCCTGCATTACAGTACAACAGACCGTGTATGTAACATTCCACCTTCTCTGCTCAATGACAGACTGTGGAAGCAGATCGCAACAGTAACCGACAGGTGGCAGGAGAAATTTATTAAAACTAAATACATCTATAATGGCGTCTTGGCTCTATAAAATGCCCAAGATAAAGCGATGAGACTAGAGGAGACTCTCTTTCGGAAATAGAACTTCTAGGCGTAGAAGTTCTACCATCAGTTTTTTACGATATACAGTGTCTGCTCGAAATGTACATGAAAGCTAGGAACGGAAAAGTGTCGAGAATACTACAATTTCAAGTACGTGCTTCTATTATAAATTTTTAAAAGATGACGTGGAGACACATGTACATGGGATAGACAATCAGCCGCGAAACAGAAGAATCTTTCTTTCGCTGCCGTCGAGAAATCATCAAACACATTAAAAATAGGCAAAGGAGGCTCCGTGGCTACCTGCGCATTAACGCGCCGTCTGATGTCTCTCCCTCTCTCAGATTCCATACTCCGGGAATTTCAACAAATGTACGAAGGAATCTCGGAAGCACGTTTGAACTAAGTTCATAGTGATTCCAAATTTCCTCGGAGAAAAGAGTCCTGGCGACTGGATGGAGAGATAGTGTGCCAGGTGGCAAGAATAGGAGAAACATCAATTGGCTGAAAGTTGTCTAAATCTGGTGACGAGATGATTTCTGTTCTTCAAAAAATGAATTTAGTGGTCTCCTCCTGGGGATTTAGATTTACCATCCATCGGAAGAGTTCGGTAGACTTTACAAAGGTAAACTTCCCAATAATGATATATATTGGTACTAGGGTTTTATTTCACTCACCGGGATAAAGTGGTTACAACCTCTTAATAATAACATACATTGATGTTGAAATTAGATGTCACTATTGGGAGTTGCGTGATGTTAATATAACCTCTTAGCAGTAACCTACATTGCCGATGTAACATTGGTGTTAGGGTTAGATGTCACAATTGGGAAATGTCCAAAAAAAAATAAACTCATAGCTTTCTTTTCGTGCATTACATAAATCCTAGTACACTATGTAAATGTGTTGTTTGGTTTCTAAATCGTTTTCATTTGCACATTTATATTGTTCATGATGATTTATCTAGATATTATAATTCCGTTTGAATACAGATTAATACAAAAAATCTTAATGAAACAACTGATGATAATATATGTAGCAAATTATTGTATTGAAGTCCAAAAAGAGTGAATTGTTGAAATATAACTTTAAATAAATTTATGTCATATTTTTGTAATCTTATAACTATGTATTATGATCATGATACGATATAAGTTTTAAATTAAAAATTATCAAAATTGAATAATATCATGTCACTATTGAGAATAGTAACATACCATTTTCATTGATCAGATTTACAAATTAGAAACTAATAGTTCCAAAATTTTATATCACTTGTGAGAGTATGTCACTCCTAAGAAGTGACACTATTGGGAGATTTAACTCCATACTTGCCAGTTGGTGCCATGCATGGGAGATACCTCTTATAGCATGGGATAGTATTCAAACTGCCCTCGTTTCTTCAGCAGGCCATTAATTAGGCTATTTACCAAAGAGGTATGGATACATAGTGAATGACATCACTGAAATTCGCGAGTATGCAGAGAAAGGAAGGTTCAATTCATGCATGATTGGACAGCAGCTGATAGATTTTAGTGAAGGAGATCGGTATGAAATTGAGTGTTTCCGAGTCATCATTAACTTGGTACGGTCCAAACTTCTCTCAGAACCAAAACACTCGAATACAGTACGAATGATGTGGAGAGTCCTAAAGCTACTACATCTTGCATGACAGTTAGACGATCCATCCTCTCCATGGCAGTGAAAGTATGTGCAGCGACATGAGAACAGATCGTGCCAGAGGATCAGGAAGACTAGAGAAGAGAAGAGAAGAGAAGCATAAAGACCATAAAATTCAATGCAGGATTATCCAGATGGTAATAGAGGACCGAAAGTAGAGTCTGGACGCAGTGTACGTCTTGATTCAATCCTTTCGGGATGCAGACATTCGGCTCAACAGCAAGTGGAGAAGGACCGACTCTGAACGAAAATGGCGTAGGTGATTATGGAAAGTTTGAATAAGTCCTGGTTCAAATTTGCGTTGTTTCCAGATTTTGGTGGATCCTTCACCAGGATTTGTCACAGCTCAGAGATTAGCGAGATCGGACTTCTGTTCTCCAAAACGTTCATGGGCCAACGCTACGATCATCCGTCCAAGGAGTTTGTCTCCGTCTTATCTGAAGCACTAGACACATGATGGAAATCGAAGAGTTCTTGCGAAAAGCCAATAGACTGGCAGCTTCACATTTTCTCGTCCAAATTCAATTTGAGCTTGTAAGAAGTCTGTTGCTCTGGAGCATCGACCTCAATGTCAATGACGCTAAAGCTGGCGAAGAAGTCAGTGGAGAGTTTGAAAAAAACACCTCGGGCAGTAGATAGCAGTACAGTATAGCAAGAGGGGCAAAACAGACAGTTGACACAATGATAACTAATTTTAGAAGTTGGGGAAGTAAGTAGGATTAAGGTCTTGTCTGACACTGAAGCGACACCATCAACTTCAAAAGGCGACACCACCACGAGTTGGAGCAGAGCCAGGTACTCTGTGCATAGGCTTGGCCACGGTCCGGTTAACGGTTAACCGGTCCGGGAAATGTGCGGACCGGTTAACCGGTCCAATTAACCGGTTAACCGGTCCGGCATTTTGCCATATCGGTTAACGGTTAACCGAGGTTTTAACCGGTTAACCATCTGTCCCGACCCTACGTGGCCGCGGGAGGGGCTGGGAGCGAAGGAGGAATTGCGCCATAGCTCGAGGACTCAAATGAGCCCCCACTCGGACTGTTGAAAATCCTCCCGGTTGAAAACGCTCTCGAATTGGAGAGACTTCGACTTTGCGCCAGGGTGCAGGGAAGCTGGAGAAACACATCCAAGCTCGAGATTTATGCTAGGGATTATCCACTTATCGAATTGGGTGATCAAATTAGGTGATAAAAAAATTTACTTATTTATTTACAGCAAATTAAACCGGCGAGCCTCGCTGATCTAATTCTGCTGCCAGAGGAAAGTTTTTTTCCCGGACCGGTTAACCGGTCCGGAGAAATCTGGGACCGGTTAACCGTCGGTCCGGACCGGACCGTGGCCAAGCCTATCTGTGCACTCCCCAAGAATGATAATGTATGTTTCCGAAGAAGTGGTAAAGCTCATGTGTAGTACACTTGAAGTCGATCGAGGAAAATGAGTCCAAAAGTAATTTAGAGTCGTTGAACGAAAGTGACTGAGTGGAAATATCCCCCTGCTCTGAAAGAATTTAGTTGAGTTCAAGTATGTACTTGAACTCAACTGAGTAAGTAGCAAAAAGAATGGGAAGAGCCCTACGACGGTCAGGAGCAAGACGAGCGCAGCTAGTCAACTCAAGGTATTCAAGCTTTCGCAGGCTATTTAGCCACTTCAGGGTACTGTGCAGCGACTAGCACTAGACTCAGCCAGTCACCAGTCTTCGGCATGTAACTAACTACTGTAACTACCTCGATTCCTTTTTTCTAGTGGAATATGACATCAATGAGATCTAATTTTTTTTTTTTTACCCATATAGGTATAGATACCATTTCTGCTTTGCGAGGTATAAAATCCTTTAGGGGCCAAGGCTGAGAAAGGCTGCTGGCTTTGGCTTTCTTGGAATTTTGGCCCATCTCAACATTGACTGCTTGCTCCTTGATGTTCATTGTTCTTAATCCCATCTCAAAAGCCAAATATCAGATGTCAAATCGCAAATCAAGAACAAAAGAGAGGGTAGTTGCACATGACATGACATCTGAAAGGTTAATACCTACAAAGATCCTACGTGAACTCAGTAGCCAGTCATCATGATTTCTCATGTAGACCATGAGACAGATCGCAGAAAGGCCTCCATGTGGATAATGATGAGTCGTTATGCTAATATTACATTATCAGTCATCGCATAACCCGTCATATGCTGTGTCATCATATATTTGTTTCAGAAGCAAAATCTTGGAAGTACAAAAATAATGACAAGAAAGAAAGGATTATTTTCGCCTGTTTCCGTCTTCCTGCCATTCCTCAATCCTCTTCGTAACGGTACTTTCTAGATATCACTGTCTCCTGAAGATAGAACTGTTTACAAACCTGGGGTTTCAAATTGCCATGCTGCCATTCAGGCTTACTTATTTCAGGCATAACACATTAAATATTAGTAATATTGTTGGAATCCCTCTGACATTTTGTCAATTACCTGTGTGTATAGTAATGGAAACATTTTTTTTTTCTTAGAAAACAAAGTCGGCGTTGTCCCGCACGCCGGCCTTGTCATGACAAATTAGAACATATTCAAGTCGTTATAAAAGCTATCCTGTTGGCATTAGGCCGAGATTGCCATCTGTGGTCTTCCCACGACTCACATTCATTTTGAGTCAAAGACCTGTTTAGTTACTCGACATCATTGGATATTCGTCCATCTTGTAACTTATGCACAATGCGCTGGGTATTGTTCAATGTAGAACACAAGGATGCTCACTCTCAGCGTTTTCATTCGTGGTTTGCATAGCGACTGTGGCCACACTGCACTCCGCAGTTAACAAAACGGGTTTATGAACACGGTCGAGAAAAATGAGTCCTGCCAACAGGCTCGGACAAAATTTGTCCGCCGGACAAAATAATAAGTCACAACCATTTCTCCCCGACACAATTCGCATCGTTCGGGCTGTCTCCTTGCGATCGGACAGCATCATTGGTGTCACGAGACCAGTGGTCCGTGACGTCAGTGGAGGGTCTTCCTCGATTTCCACAGAAAGCGGTGCCATAAGCACAGTGCGGTCGAGAGCCGTCCGTCAACGTCGGCCGTGTTTCTGTAATGCGGGCATTACGTGTTACGCCCTGATTGCTTTCGTACAGCTAAAGGGTAACAAACTATCCGATGTGGCATCAGTCCTGAAATATCTCCGAACACGTAGGATGTGGATAGGTACGTCTTCCCCAAAATATCAATGATCCAAAAGTCCACGTCCATTCAATGAGTGCCTATAGGCCGACGCGTGTTTCGACAACACGATAGGGACGACCACGTGGAGTGAATCCGTCGCCTCCTTCTCTAAACGACAGCAACCTGCGCAGTGACCACTGACATGAATTGCCTGAAGGGGAAGGGCCAGGCACTCAGATCTGCCGGATCCCAGCAGCAGCGGCAGCAGTCAGGCATTCTTATCCGACTTAGTGACCAAAGAATCCCATATTGAACGCAGCCGCAGCCGCCTGGTCGTCAAAGACGAGCGAGGCACCTCGTGCAGTACAAGTGACTGGTGAGATTCCACTTCTGTCCTCGCAAGAGAGACCCACACCTGCCATCTTTGAATCCTGACCGCTCTGAGAATAACGAACACATCTGTCTTGCGGGCCTAATCTACGCACTGTCGGCCCTGCATGTACATACAAACAGACTACAGACAGAAGCACGAAGAATACTCACACGCATGTGGAACAAGAAAAATCGAAGCATATCCTTTTCAAAGACCTTCAAGTAAAACAATGAGATATGTGTTTAGCTTATGTGTACAATAATTTCAGTTATCATGTAGTCAAGCACTCGGATTCGGCCAGATTCAAACCAGAGGGCGACTTCACCTTCACCGTGGGTCCTCTCACTGGCCCAACTCGGTGACGATGGAACACCACGTTCATTTCAGATCTCAGGCTGGAATTGAAGTAACTACAGGGATATATTTAAAGCCTTAGAACCTGCAACAAGGCTGCAAAATCTGGCCCTTTACCCTTGTTGTGGCGACAAAGCAACAACATTTGAGGTTACAACTATTAAGTTCGGCATGTATCACTCAGTTCAGTCAACCAATCATAAATCTAAGAATTGATCGGACATTCTAATGGTTTGATATGGTCTTCTTCCTGGCCATTCTAATAATAATATACGTTTCGTTGGCCTCTTAGGTACAGGCTTTCAGCGGGTGTACCGACATGTTACATTCCTCGTCTAAGGAGGCCCGCTCACTATCATCTACTATGTCTTTATTTAGGGTTTGTACAAAATTCACAAAAAGGCGCCAGTGACTGGACTGGAATAACGATTCTCCCATTCTAAAAAATGTGAAGGCGGCCATTCTAGGAAGCTCCGGGCAACTCACGCGATGAACGTTTTTCTTGATACGCTCATGAGCTACTTCATCGAATCGAATGAGAGAATTCTCACCAGAAATTGGCACGCCATATTTCGCGCAAGCAAACCTTATCTGCAACAGGAGATGTTCTGGACTGCATTTTGCTTCAGCCAGCTGTTCGTCATCGGCCATTTCCATGCAGGATACAGTTAACAAAGCCCCGTTCTTGGCGAACATTTGGACGGCTAGGTCATAACCATCCATTCCCTCAGAGTTGTGATAACCGGTTGTCAACTCCGCTGCATGCGCCTTCGTCTTTTGCCACCAGTGCACTCCGGGGAGTTTCCCCGCAATAACGACATGAAGGTCGTCCTTTTGGAAAATGGAACCTGCGAGGGCAAGCATGCGATCTCCGTGCGATACAAGGGCCCCGGCATACCAAGACAGAAAAAATTTTCCGAAAGGAGTGTCCCAAGTCCCATTATCTTCATTAAAAAAAGTCGTCTCACCGGGCCATGAGTGATAAGAGCCCACTCCTTCAGGTCCACCCAAGCCCCATTCTGGCTTACCCATAAGAGAGGCCTGATTCTTCAGATCTTCAAGCATGTATTTGTCGTAGCACTGAAATTCTCCAATTCCTGGAAATCGCCACAAGTCGTCCGGAAAGGCAGGATATTTGAGCTCACCACCAGGACCCAGTCCTACCATCACCTCCTACACTCACATCCAGTTCTCAGATTAGATATCGACCAAGATAGTAAAATCAACCGAATGAAGGTGTTAAAACAGTGCCTGCAAGCCCTTTGTGATGTATTACTGCATGAGAAAGGCATCAGCATTGCAACTCGGCGAAGGGAGAAGCACACTTACCACAATAGTATCACCAAGGTAGAGGGAGAAAGTTTGCCGGAAACTCTCCATCAAATCGGAGTACATTTGCAGAGGAGAACGCCCTTCAAACAAGGGCAATTCATCCACAGCAAGGGAAAGGCATTCCTTACTTCGGTGTCCGGACCGATCACTGTGAAAAATGTCAGGGTTGCCCTCTCCAATCCTCAGAACCCACGAAGGAAGAGAAATATCACAGGAGTCTCCAGAGATGCTTGACCCGTGAAAACACAAAGATGCCTGAAGTTTGAGGCCCGCAGCATTTACCATCTTCACAACAGCGAGATACGCAGACCAGTCATACTTTTGAGGTCCTTCTCCTTCCACATTTCCCCACCATATGTGCAAGAGGACGCCATCCACTCCTACGATTTTCAGAGCCTTCAGGCTGGCTTGAAGAGCCCTTGCACGATTCACTTTGTTGGAGCTTGTCACAGTGTCCGACGGAATTACCACGTACAGAGGAACATGCTGCAAAGTGAAATTGCATTAGAACTCATTCTATTGCTAAGCCTAGAGGCAAGAATCCAAATGACATGCATCGAGTGTTTTTTAACTGTTAGGTTTCATCTGTTGTAAAATCAAAGAGAATACATATGTTTTACACATACATCCTCTACAGGTTGTGTAAGAAAAACTCATGAGGGGGAGCCATGTACACGGAACGAGCAAAGATGAGCCAAACTTCAAACTGATTGTTTTGGCAACAGAGGATGATTAAAAGTCATCCTGTATGCGTACAGACTAGCTGCGTAACTTGAAAAGAGCTGGCACATGGAATGACATTGAAGCTTCTATATTTGAAAACAAAGGTACATAATGCTGTGTTCGAAACTCCCTGCAGTCAACACATTTCCAGTGATGACCATCCAGGCTAACTTAATGCTCATTCACCAACAAGATATGACAAACTGCGCTAGCAGAAAAAAGAAAAAAAAACCTCACAAAAAAAGAAAGTGGACTCACAAAATTTTGAGACAGAATCTCGAAGTTAAACGCAAAGCTGACAAATCCAAAACCAATCGAGCATAGATGACAGAGCAGAAATACTATATGAATGCTTGATAGTGCTAGTTTGGCATCACTCCTAGAATCTTGTAATATCGCCAGGCATTGTGATTACTGTGATATACATACTTGGGAGCGATATCCAATTTGTTAAAGCTGAATACAAACAAAGTGGTGCAATATGTAGACTAAATTGAGGCTTCTACCGGCGAGCACTCTTTTGAAAAATCTTCTTCTAGCAACTTCACCAACTGCTATTTTACAAAAATTGGCCGCGTTAAAGAAGCAGGCTGACCATGAGTAGGGAGCAATCTCAAACATCTCAAAAGACATCATTACTTCGACGCACCAAGATCCTAAGATTTGGTGGTCAGAAACGCATGAATCTCATAAATGTCTGACTTGAAGGGTGTCATTCGAGTGCATCACCAGCTACTATTATGAAAGCACTGACTTAACTACGAGGAAGGAAATCCATGCAATGACAAGATACAGATGATGATTTGGGATTTAGTCGTGAAAATAAGAATACGAACCTAGCCATCAATCCTGATAGTATTACAAGAAATCAGTAAAATAAGGCTAACCTCCCGAGGTAATATACTTCTTGAAATGTTAGTTCGTCTACTAAGCTAGATCCGAACAAAATCTAGGCCACTACTCATCATATGACAGTATCTCAAATCTCAAATCAAGAGTTCATGTCTCTCAACATAGGTAAAGCGTCCGCAACAAAACCCCTTTGAAGTTCGACAGTAGAACTGACAACCGTGATGGCACGGGCACCTTCCAAGAACGACAAGCACGTTTGTCATAGAGAAGACATACCATCAGATAAGAACCAAAGCAAGAGAACCACAAAGAAGAAAAAGAGAAGATGCCTTGTTTGTCTTCCAAACATCACTTTGGGCACTCAGGAAGTCTCTAAACGCGCTACATTCAAACTCTTCGATCCGCCAACAGTATCTGGCAAAGATGAGCTTGATTTACCAGAGCGATATGTCAGGCTAAAACAAATTGAACAAAATGCAAAAGGGATCCGACATCAACCCTGGAACAAGTACCGACGCTGGAGTCATAACATATCCGGATGATTTGAAGGTGAATCACTGAGCACGCAGGCAATCCTCTCAGATAAAAATATTGCGAGGTCCAAGAATAAGCGCTGTGTTTCCATGATGTGTTTCCACCAGGGGAAAACCCGCAGTCAAAGGGGTACACAGTGTCAGTCGTGATGACACATCAAGGTAATCTGTGCACCGATCGAATATTACAGGAAGGTCGATGAGTAAGTTTTAGTGCTGAATTCCGTAACACAGTTGCTGACGATCAAGCTGAGCTGTTGGAACTCACATTCTTGCGTAGAACCTCGGAGCTCGCAGCCGAAGTCCCTGAGGTGGGAGAAAATCGCACATTATTGTTGCCCAGCATGTCACCTCGGCTCGCTCTGACTTTCATCTCTCTCCTGTTAACCCTGGGCATCCACTCTCTGCTGCCCGGGTACGATCTTTCTCCAGTGCATGTCGTCGAAGGCTCACTCCAAGAAGAACCCGGCATGCGCAATGAAATCGGATAATCTATATCAGAGAAAGAAGACGCTACATGATACAAGCTCGCTCGACAAGACGAGCACGATACTTTTTTCGAACTCCTGTGAGACGAAACAAATTTACTAACGAAAGTCTTGGAAGTGGATGATTGCCGAGCCGCCCCCAGTTGCACCGAAGACGAGTTCAGCAATACTTTCTCGTTCCCGCACCTCTGCGATGTCGGAAATAAAGTCGCTAAAGAGGCAAATGTAGTAACTACAGATGCCATATCGCGAAAGACGGTTTTATTTGATCATTTGGTCGCGCTATCGCGTGCCCTCCACGCGTCTATTCTACTCCTCCCTGCCCTGACTGCCTGTTCCTTGCCCCTTTGCTCGAAGTTATACACTCGACAAAGTGTGCCCTCCCAAGTGTGCCCTCGCGGCCCGCCTGTCAAGCCATCAACCAATCAAGAACCGCTCTCCCGTCGACTCCTCCTCCTCCTCCTTCTCCTTCGTCTCGCGACGGCCTCCTCAGTAGAACTCTAAACCCCACATTCCCCTGCCCTTACGAGAGCTCTCCTCCGCTGCTACTACTGCTGCTGCTGCTCTTCCTCGAAAACGCCGAAGCTGCTGATGATGAGTCGGGCCCGAGAACTTGCAGAACACCCGACCGGCGAGAGATCAACGCTAATCACAAACGCAGACGAGGGAGGGGCGATGACTTGTCACCAGGTGCCCCGAAACCTACAGTGGACAAAAAGTTGTTCCCGGCTCGGGCGGTGAGAGCCGCAACTTTAATTCGAGGTGGGCAAGTCGCCCCCGAAAACAAGGTGCCTGCTGCTGCGCCCTGCGCCAGAGTGCGAGCGACTCCGGCCCTCCGCCCCGAGCTGCTTCTCCTCCTCTCTCTCAGAGCTGGTGCATGCAACCGGTGGAGAATGCAGCCCCCAGCGCCCCTCGCCACAGGCGCCACAGAGCCAGCCCGCCCGCCCTACAACGCGCTCCTGCACCGCCCGATTCAGGACAAAACCGCGCTGCCACTTCCGGAAGAACCAAATGATCCACCCGCCACGCGGCCGCCCGCCGTTGGCCCTCCACTTCGCCGGTCTCCGCCGCGGGCCCCACGCCGCCATGCGGTGGCATCCACAAGCCGGATGCATGGTGGGCAGGATTTTTATGCCGCCAATCAGGATCGCGGCGCTCGAGCTCCGGCCGGATCCCGCCCGCGCCTCCGGGACGTAGTCCGACGCCTCCTCTCCGTCGCCGTCGCCCTCGTCTCTCTGCCCGCCGGGATCTTGATTTGCAAATCAGCATAAAGTGATGACATGTCCCGGTGACTCGGACTCTTACGAACCCTCCGATTGGCAGCTTCGGCTTTTTTCTTTCTATTCTTCTTTTCTTCCTTTGTTTGCTCCGGCACCTTCTGCCCGCTGCCAGATTCCACATCAGTCCGCCCGAATCACGGATCCGGAGCGATTGAGTGCTTCGGTGTTTTGTTGATTCGGTTCCAAGCGATCACATCGAGTCGAGTCATCGAACCTCCTTATTCGCAGTCGAGCGTCTATGTCCGCCCGTGTATTCTAAGAGTCACCGCTTAATGTCCACCTCGCATTCTTTGTGGTTTCGTAGTGCATGTACAATGCGTTCTCCAGGTATTCTCATGCCGTGCTGATCGTCAGGCTCGCGCATTCGCATGCGCTGTTTGTTGAATCTCTGTATCCACCAAAACTTCTTCATGGGAGCAATTTAAAGGTTTCTAAGTGGCATTAATCTCGAGCCGGCATTACATTTGTTTCTGGCGGTTGTTAGTGTACATTAAGACTCATATGACTTTTCACTTTGAGAAACCTTCTTCTTGGTGTAAAGGAAACAACCTTCTTCTTAATTTCTTGCGGTTTTATCCCCAAATGGCTGGTCATTTACCGTGGAATGAATTGATCAAGCCGGGTATGCACATGCGATGAAAGCTGAACAAACTCGAGATTTGAACAGTCAAATGAGAATCTCTAGAGGAGACAAAATTCACATAGAGGTAGAGAAGGTCAGAATGCATTTGAAATAATACAATTGTAAATTCATTATTCATATAATATATCCAACGATAATTCCATCATTAGAAGGCATAGATGTAATGCTACAATTTAACTTCCTCTTGTCCTGCAATCGAATTTACCGTTGGAGTTTGTTGTTATGAGTTGGGAGAACAATCAAAATTTGAAATAAATTTTTTATTATCGAGGTAGGGTGGGTGTACATTTGGTACACCTAATGACTCAACCAGAAGTTTGCAATTTAGCTCTACGGTAGATCATTCCAGCGTCGTGTGTTTTAATCATGGTAGCATGGCAAAAACATCTTGACTGATCTTTTGACACTTCGGGTTTGGGAGTGATACTGGACGAGTGGTACCTTTCTTTTGGTTCAAAGTGTTCATAGGATATGAGCACACATTCAGAGTGTTAGGATTAAATAAAGAGCTTGAGAATTTTGGGACGAATGGGAGACGCTACAACAAATGTGTCCAGGTCTTCAGACATTTGTGAAGGTAAAAGAAATGGAGGAGATTTTGATATCTTATGAACTTTATGCATACCTCTTTTGGATAAGTGAATGCATGCAAAATTTTCTACGTTGGAGTGTTTGGAGCTCCACAACATCAAGATAGCTTTCCATTTGCTTGTTATACACATAATTGACCCCTTTTCAATGCCGATTAATGTATTATAAAGTCTTTAACATGCATCAAGAAAATATACGTGTGAAAGATGACACAAGAGTTCTTCTCGCATTGAAGGTCGATACTATAGCTTTCCTTTGGTACCCAGTGCTAGTGAGTTAGGGAGACTTTTGTCTCTGCGAGAAAATTCACAAATGCAAGACCATAAGATGTCTCCTACTTTCCTACATTGCATTGAACAAAGCATGGTCATCATTCGTCCAACTTGAAAACCTGTAGACGTACGTGATCCTTACAGTTTCGTACGTTATCTTCTGAGTTCTATCATTGCCTGCGCTACCAAGATAACTCGAAAGAAGATTATTGATGATGAGAGGGTGCAGAATCCTGAATTGTTGGCTAGTTCACCAATCAACCTTTATTGAAAGTGGATCTGTAAAGTTTATCCAAAGTTTCATAATTTTGATGTTCAGAATTAGAATGTACTCGAATTTGAAAATCATGTGATCTTGTTGACTAAATTTTGAAATCTAACGTGTGAAGTCGGTACTTGTATGAAATAGGTAGCGTGGGAGTTACTGCTAATGCAGTAAGAGTTTCTGTGTGACCTATGACTTCAAGAGTTGATTATTCTACTCCTTTAACATCATGCTGCTCTCCATAGACAATTCAAGTATGTTGATGAAGAGCCGTGATCTGAGTAGAACTGAGTAATTAGATGTTGCTCTTTATTAATCCTCCTAGAACAACATGAAATGCTCATACATGATAGGGGAAAAACAAAGAGAATGCAATGGTTTAGTCATTGATCAATTTACTTTCATGCAGAAAAAATGTTTATTTGGCGAGATTTCAAATTGAATTTTATGCATAAACGAATTTACATGATGCTATACTTGCAAAAAGAACTGAGCATATTTTGGGATTCATGACTAAGTTAGATCATATATTTAAAAGGTTCTACGGCGGTAAATACGGAGGAGTCTCGTACTAAAACCTGCTTAAAGACGATGTAAAGTTTTAGCATGATACGTATAGCCACATTATTTCCAATGTATTTTTGGTCAAAATTTATCAATGTATATTAAAATTTATATTTCGTAAATATGATATTAGTGATTCACTTTGATTTTGCACAGAATTGTAATGACAGCTGAAAATCAATTCGGATTTAAAAAAAATGTTAGTCAATTTTCGTTGACCTTTTTCTCGAATGTGTTTCAAACAAACTTCATCACTACTTTGTATAACTCAAACACAAACAATGCTGATATATCTCAACAGTTCTTTTAAGATTTCAAAATTTGACCTGATTATCATTTGATAAATTAGTCATTTATAATAATAAGAAAATTATCAAAATAATCTCAGTCTAAATTTTTTTGGCTTGCATGGACATTTGTATTTTTACATAAATATTATGTTTCATATCAAAATAGTTATGTGGCTAGTATCTGAAAATTTATTTTGATTATTTTTATATTTTCATTTCAAATTGAATTCTTTTTTGTTCTCAATGAGATCTAAAAGTATACAACACCAGTTTCAAAATTCAGTCAGATTGATGAAAAAGTTATGTGTTGTACGTTTACTTTGATTCTAAAAATGAAAGAAGTAAATGACTTAATCTATTTGAAAAAAGATAATATATTATAATAAATATATTTGAAAAAATTAATGATGATTATTTATTCGTGACTGGAATCTTATAATTAGCTCAATTAGTATTAAAGTTTTGATTGACATAAAATTCTAGTATTTAGATTTAACACACTATAGAATACAGATCTTTGCAATTTTTTGCTGTAAAGAATACTTAGGAATAACTTTTGTTGTTGTTGTTGGTGTATCTCCATATCACTATAATAGTAGGGCTTTAGTTTCAATGTATTGTTTCTCATAACGTTGATTGTGAAATCGGTGAAGGATTCAGGCGATCTTTGACTAATAACCAACGCGTAAAGTCTGTACCAATTTGATTCAGTAGCAGCACGAAAAGATGCACGAAAGACGGCTCTCGGCTTCTCGATCGCAACTCGTGTTTCGCTCGCGATGGATTAACACGAGGTACAACTTTCGGACAAAGGGTGAAAGCAGCGGGCTATAGCAGGTAAGAATTTGAATTCTGACCTGTTCTCTCGGCTCACCAAGTGAAGGCGAGTCGTCGTCTTGCGCTATGCAACACCGCAAGAGGAGGGACAGCGTCCAGTTCCCAGTTCCCGGTCATGGTCCCAGTGCGAGTTACCGGATTGCGTAGTGGGCCGTGTGCGAAGGGCATAAACTGACCCTCAGGTCTGTCACCGGGAGCGAGGGAGAGAGCCAAGGCCTAACGAGGTACGTTAACGGGGAATTTCATCGATGCTCACGGATTGCCCTCCGGTTAGGGTTATACTCGTAATTCCAGTGCAGAGCGGGTCGGGGATGGCTCGATTTGGATTCGGGACGTGCATCCGAAGAGCTACCGCGTAGTGCAGAGGTCGACATCGGTGACCCGAGCTGGCGATTTCTCGATCTTTGCCGCGATTTTGACAGTGCCTGCGTCCGGGGGAGGTCATGTCCACTCTTGAAATCGAAGCGAGGGAGTACGTTTTATCCCCCAATCACAGTTTTGAAGCCTACCCACGACCATGCTCTTATGCTTGTTACCTGTGCTCCCTTTTGCATTTCAGCTCGGTGCTATCGAAGACGTTCAAGTTGTGTTTGAAGTTGACTTCAAATTTTTTTATTTTTAGGAATATTTGTACCACGAAGCTGTCAGTCATATCTGATATGGCTTATGCACATTGATTTTCCCATTTCTCCTGTGAGATGGGCGTTTATTTTATTTCTGGGTTTACTTTTGCACTGTCGTTGGAAGATGCGACATTTTGGACTTATCTTCTTTCACCCTTCGTCGATAAATTTGCTTCCCTCCTTTCCTTGGAATGTTTGGTTTGCTTTTTTTTTGTCTGTTGTCATTTTTTCCGAGGCATTACAGCTTCGGAATGAATTGTCAAGTGTCGAAGGATCTGCACTCTCAGCTGTCAAGGCTTGATCAGATGATGTGCCCTACAACATATATCTCAAAGCTAATTGCTCGTTGAAAACGAGGAACTAGCTATCAATGTCCTTGGAATATTGGAAGTCTTCCAGATTTGACGCAGTTTGTTCGAAGAATTTTTTTTGTTTACAGGAATAGTACAGGAGTGAAGTCTAGTTTTGGTTTGTCTAGTTCTGAGCTTCAGACAGGTTCGCAACATAAGAAATCAAACAAGGTCACGTTTTCTATATTTTATATCTAATTCTGCTTCTGGGTTGAAAAAAAATTGCCTAATTTTCTTCTTCCTGGTTGGTCACAGTGTCATCAAAATAGTGCTGCAGTTCTGCAAAGAGAATTCTTTGCAGCAGACATTTCAGACACTTCAGAATGAGTGCCAAGTGTCTCTTAATACAGTTGACAGTCTGGAGACATTTGTCGGGGACATCAACAATGGTAGATGGGACGCAGTTTTGCCCCAGGTAGCCCAGCTCAAGCTCCCACGGAAGAAGCTGGAAGATCTCTATGAGCAGGCAAGATCACGAATTGGTCTCCAAAGTGTTTGAATCCTGTATATTTTGCTATATAATTTTCAGTTTCATTTCCGAGAAGGGCTACTTTTCTGTTTTCCTTCGTGTGAGAAGTAGTTTGTATGACCTCGTTGGGTTACGCTTGCACATTAAGCATATATCCTGATCAAGTTGGATTGGTTATATATGACAGATTGTTCTTGAAATGATAGAGCTTCGAGAGTTGGATACAGCCAGGGCAATATTGCGACAGACCCAGGCCATGGGTTTCATGAAGCAGGAGCAACCTGAGCGTTATTTGCGCTTGGAGCATCTTCTAGTGAAGACCTACTTTGATCCGCGTGAGGTACGGATACAGTTTTCGGTCCTGTCGTCAATAGTAGTTGTTCAGTGAAAGGAACCAGACCTTGGAGTCGTGTGGCCGTGTAAGACAAACTCTGGCGGAATGTTTACTTTGCCACTGAGACAAGAGGTTGCACCATCAACTGGCCCGCTTCTTGCACCTATTGTGAGACAAATTAAATTGTTACAGATACCTTCAGCACTTTAAAACTATGACGTGGGATGGAATGAGAGCAGAGTAAGCAAACGACTTCATGTCGAGTCGACACAGTTTTTTCTTCATGCAATCTGCTTAACATATTAGTGTCGTTGTTCCACAGGCGTATCAAGAATCATCGAAGGAGAAACGAAGAGCACAAATTGCACAAGGTATCTTTTTGACCTTGTTTAATACTCTCGTTATAGGATAACTAGAAAGAACCGACACCCATTTTCACGTCGGGTATTCCTCTCTCAACTTCTGTTTCTTAATATTGGTATCGATTAGATTTTGAGAAGAAATCATACATATTACTTGCTGTATATATTGCACGTTGCATATGTTTTTAATTTCCAAGAACCGGTGACTGATTTGTATTCTCCTGTTGTCTATAGTCCGCTTCTGAAGCTTTGAATCAGAGAAAGCCTGTTGTAGTGGAGAACTGTGGTGCAGATTCATTGCCTAAGGTATATCAGACTAAGCAATTGGAGGACGATTGAACATGCTATGTAACCATCCAAATTCCTCGTCTTGCAGCTTTATCAGCAGAGGTTACTGTGGTGCCTCCGTCCAGGTTGATGGCATTAATTGGGCAAGCTCTCAAGTGGCAACAACACCAGGGTATGAAATTGTTCAGAGAAAAGATTTACATGCGTTGAAACTTATCTAAACTTAGTATCCACTGTGCTTAGTCGTTCGGAAGTTTACTTGCTGGACGTTTCCTTCCAGCCATTGGTTGACTGGATTTTTATTCAATATCGAAGTACATCACCATTTAGCTGAAGAAGACCTACTTATCTGGTAGTTATTGATCTTGAAGATATGGTTCACGAGGTCATGTTGAGGAAGCTACCCGCCTCCCGGGTAGTTTGTACAAAAAGTTTTACACAACTGGCTTTATGCAACGTAGTAATCTTGTCCGTCATTTTTGCACAGGCCTGCTTCCTCCGGGGACGCAGTTTGATCTCTTCAAAGGTGCCGCTGCGGTGAAGGCTGACGAGGAGGAGATCTATCCTACAACACTCGGTCACACAATCAAAGTACTGCTACTTGTTTCTTTATATCTTGTCACTTGCCCTTTAGAAGTATAATCTTATTATTGTCTCTCAATCCTGCTCCAGGCCTATAAGTGAATCCTCTCTCTTTCAGTGAATGTAGAGATTTGACCCGAAAGGTAATTTATCACGGTTTAGATCGATCGTATGTTTTGAGTCACCTACGTCTGACTTGCAAGGTCATGCCAAATACAAGCTAAATATTCTCCTATATTTTAATTGTTTCTATTTTTATATTATGGCAGTTTGGGAAACAAAGTCATCCCGAATGTGCAGCATTTTCACCTGATGGACAGTATCTTGTTTCATCATCTGTCGATGGATTTATTGAGGTGCGTCTCTCACAGCTCTCTCTTGAATTTTCATATTTTGTTGTCCGGCGAAACTCTGACTTATAATTGAATTCACGATCTTAGGCGATAGAAGTTGTGTTTGTTCGTGAAGATGTCCTGAGGTTAAATTTTAAGCGGGGTTTGAGCCTCATCATTTCACCTTGACATCGTGTTGCCTTTCTTCCAAGTCTTACTGCCATCAGTTGCTTGAATGTCTCAGTTTACAATAACTCCGGTGTGAATTTCTTTGTGGACTCAGGTTTGGGACTACATTAGTGGGAAATTGAAGAAAGATCTCCAGTATCAAGCTGATGTGAGTTGTATTCTATGGACTTACGATTCTGCTCTATTCCTCCTCTCTTGACTAATTTTTTCGAAGGCACTTTTTACAAGTGCAAGAATTGTGATCTATTCTGTTTCTCATATCTTGGTTTGGTCTTTTTTTAGTCACAATTTAGTAAACTGCAATGCTCAAGATTTGACGTTTTAATTTCATTTTTTGAAAATGTATATTTTCAATGACAAAGTGAGTCTTCATGAATTTTCAAGCATGGAAATTTGCCGTGAACTGTAGGCTATATGTTCTCGTACATAGATTCGGTACTGATGTATTGTGGCTTCATGCAGGATGCCTTCATGATGCATGATGATGCTGTGCTCTGCATCAGTTTCAGTAAGGATTCGGAAATGATTGCCTCTGGATCTCAAGATGGAAAGATCAAGGTAAGCTAGTTCTGCATGAACCCACATACTGGCGTGAATGATTTGGGATCAACTATGGTCTTTCATGGTGGCGAATGCCGTGACCACCGCGTGCAGAAGAGCCTGAAAATTGGTGCACTTGCTTCTCTGCAGGTGTGGAGAATAAGAACAGGTCAGTGTTTGCGTCGATTTGAACGGGCACACGGAAAGGGTGTGACTAGTTTGTCATTTTCAAGAGACGGGACGCAAATCTTGAGCACGTCTTTCGATGGCACCGCAAGGTAGTTTGTTCATATTTTGTTGAGATAATAGTCGAAGTAAAGCGTTATTATGCACAAAGCCAAACCTTCAACATCAAAAGCACAATGAATTCATGATGACCAAGTGGCAGATATCTACACGCAATCGTCAGAAAATAATAGACATTGAATAATAAAGATTTGGATTCAGTTATATTACCTGGCGAAACTTAACCTTTCTGATATCTGTGTTTGTCTTTTGCCTCTGGACAGAATACATGGTTTGAAATCAGGGAAGATGTTGAAAGAGTTCCGTGGTCATACTTCCTACGTGAACGATGCAATATTTACAAGTGAAGGAGGCAGAGTGATAACTGTTTCTAGCGACGGGACCGTGAAAGTAAGAGATAGATACGCATCGCACAGAAATCTCTTGGAATAGTTATTGTTTTGACATCACTATTCTAAAGCAAATACCTTAGGCCTTGATTGCTAAGCTTTCTCACTGTCGCAGTGCTAATTCTTCCTATGTTTATAGGTGTGGGATGTGAAAACTACGGAGTGCTTACAAACATTCAAACCACCACCGCCATTGAGAGTAAGAACGTTTCTGGCGTCTGTTGATATTAAGTGCATATATTTTGGATGTCACACGTGTGTGAGATGTGTGAGATGAAGTGTGAGTGCCCAATTTTTTAAGGTGATCGTCAGTCCTGTTCATGGATGGTGGGCTGGTCACGTCTAGGGAGGTGATGCGTCCGTGAACTCAGTACACCTTTTTCCGAAGAACGTGGAGCAAATTGTTGTCTGTAATCGTGCATCTTCGATTTACGTTATGACACTGCAAGGCCAGGTGACACGTTTGCTTGACCTATCTCCCCCTCTTGGCTTTACTATTTCTATTTGTTCTTCGAACTCCAGTGTTATTTTCCTTCTGAGCCTGTTTGCTGCTTAGAATCCACTGTTACACAGTGAGTCGGTGATAAGTTTTGAAGTCGGATTCTAATAAATGTACTGTTTGTTCGATTGCAGGTCGTAAAGAGTTTTTCTTCCGGAAAGAGGGAGGGTGGAGACTTTGTCAGTGCCTGTATTTCGCCCAAAGGGGATTGGATCTATTGCGTTGGTGAAGACAGGTATGATGACTATGCAAATAGTAAATCGAGGTTCTCGTAGTAAGACAGCCTAAATTTGTGTTAAAGTGTGAATTACCCTAAAGAAATTCAGAAGTTTCAGATGCTTGCGCTCCTGTGCCCAATTACAAGTTTCTAAATTCTTTGTTGTGTACAGAAATATTTACTGCTTCAGTAATCAGTCGGGCAAGCTGGAGCATCTTATGAAGGTAATTTTGAAAAATATCAAAATCAAAATGTGTCGTTGTTTTACATAGATACCATGAAGTTCATGATGCTCTCTTTTAGTAAACCCTCTATTTAATGAACCACTTTCACAAGCCAGTCAGGGCAAGGCTGATTGTATGAACATAATTTGCCTTGATTTTTTCAGGCACATGAAAAGGACATCATCGGCGTGACCCATCACCCACATCGAAATTTGCTAGTCACATACAGTGATGACAATACCATGAAGCTATGGAAGCCTTGATCTTTTCCCGTTCTCTAAGAACGTTGAGCAGTTAACACTTGACTTTCACGTTCACGAAGTTCTTCTCAACTGGCGTTCAGACAGACAGTTTGGCGTGCTCAGGATCGTCACAATCCTTGGTTTCTGGCGATTGCAAAACGGTGGTGGAGGCAGGTCAAGATTCGCTCTTAACCCGGTAAAGGCCTGCTCACGAAGTCTGCATTCCAGTCAGGCACCTACCTCGAATGATGCAGCAGTGTCTCTGCTGTGCGTTGTCACATCGGCACCGACTGCTTCCGACATATGACAGAGGAGTTGAGAAGAAAAAGAGGTTTGCCGACTTCATATTAAACTGTCTAGCAAAGTATGGTCGATAATCCTCAGTGTAGGGCATAAGAATGGTATGCGCTCAGGGAATCGAGTCTCTTTCTCGGGGTGTCGTGTGATACTATTGTTCAATGCAAGAAAGGGACACGAGCAGGGTGCTGCGACAGACTCTCTTCAGTAGGTTCAGGAGCTACCAGATCAAGATGACAGGAGATGGAGTGATCACATGCGCCGATTCCCTTCTAGCCGCACGTGTTCCTGTAAATTTTGATCGGGAAGGAGTGGGTCAAGTCATTCAAGTCAGAGACGAAGGGTTTATACTCGGATGTCTTCAGCGGCAGTTTGTGCGCGAGATTTGTGAGCCTTGTATTGGTTTATGATTGTGCAAACTACGGGGGTCAGGTGGTTTCTTTAACTGATAGTCGGAGCCTTTGACACGAGATAGTTATGCAGTCAAGTGTAGGCCTCGTTCTTCCTGGGGTGCACATGTGTGCCGTAAAATCTGCCATCTTGTAACATCAACCTTTATTGTGCCATCATTTCCTCAACCTTGGCTTCGGCAGCCAAATGAATATAGCCTTTTTTTCTCTTTGATGTGGATTGTGGATCTCGATGTCACTGTATGTTGTGAAGAGATTTCGTTTCTCGAGGAGAATAGAACGTGTTTTGCATGCGATTCCCATGTGATAACAAACCGTACTACAGAACGGTTCGTAAGCCACTCCCTTGTGACCGATAAAATAACATAGCACCTCTGTTCTCATAAAGGCTTGCCAATATTCTTAGATGGGAGAAAAAGGCTTCCGACATGCGTATATTAGTCACGAGATTCTATCTGTCAATAATTCATATACGCATAGTACGAAATACTAGAACCTAGACTTACACTACAAGTCAATACCATCAAGGTACCAATTTGTTCACCAAGTGTTTACACCTGTCTTGGTAGCTTGGTAGCATAGTTTAACTGACCGGCAGTGTTCAGGTCTCTACTGTTATGGGCTACATGTAAAAGCTGCTACTTTTATAAAATGCACATGTAAGCTACTAGGGGTCGTAATCAGTCGCCCACATTCTCAGTAGAGGAGAGGACAAAGGTCAGCTTTGGTGTGGGTCAAGCAAGTGATAACATAAGCTCAACATAGATTTGTGCTTTCGAGAAGTTACCCATGAATTTAACGTCTATCGTCTGACACGCTGTTTTTATACTTCTGAACCTGTCTCTATGGGGTTCTGTTGTCGGGTTTCGGTGTCTCAAATATTTAGCGCAAATTCCGATGAAAGATCGACAAGGTGTCGAAAAGATACGGAAAGTCGACAACATTGACATAGAGCACGTCTCAATACATAGATTGGGGTCTCGCGCTCATTGCTCAGGGAGGGGACACGGTGAACCTGGAGATCAATCCCGAGTTATCACGTTAATTATTTCTCCACTCCATAAAAAGTGGTGTGCTGGATGTAAGAAGATGGCAACTAGATCTCGAAGATTGAGAATCTGGAATTGGGCTATAGTTTAGAACTAGTTTGTTTACGCCACGTAGGCAATCACATACTTCCTTATGTGTGTCGATTGCCACGGTGTAGTATCTTCTGATCTTATGGGGAATATCATGTGTTTATCGTTATTATCTATGGCCGGGATTAATGAGGAAAATACTTAATTTTTTTTATCACAACCTGGAGTCACATGTATAGTTTGACAAATAACTTTTAGAAAATTTTATATGTACATCATTCGTACTCCTAAACATTCATGGACAAGAAATGGAATACTTTGACATTACGCTCAAATCAAACGATTAGGAAGTCAATTTTCTTAAGTACGCACTTCCCGGTTAAGTATTCACAGCACTCCCGGGTTCAAAGTGCGTACCCTATCGGGAGACTACTGTACTTTGATGTCATGCTATCTACACAATACACTTGCTACGTGTACACTATATATAGACAACCTTCTTATATTAAAATAAATGCTTATGGGTTTTAGAATACTTTTCTTGTTATTGCTTGTCTTCATCTACGTAGTTAGTTCACCAGGTTTCTATATCTACAAGACTCTTGGCCGCTTTAAATAAAATAATGACTAGAGTTGAGACATGCAAGTAAATGAGAAGAGACTTTGTAAGGAGATTAAATTTTTGGTTATTTTTTTGTAAATAAATAAATAAATATATATATATATCAGTGATGGAAGATGACACTTAGACAGTTTGACTTGTTAATCACCTACATTCTCTAATTATTCATCCTTATCTTGATTTGCGATTAGATATAGATCCATTTATACTTAAATGTAGAAAAGGTATATGGATAAGATGTTGAATCTTTAATCTTGTTTACTAATTCAAGAATTTTTTTAGCCCACATAAACTTTATCTTTTTACTCTTTTTCCGTCTATGGAGTAGAGAAATACAATTCTATCCATAAATTGAATGTTTCATTATGATCGTATACTATATGAAATGTTCCTTTAAGTCGTGTTTGAAATCTTGCTACAGCAAACTATACATTTTAGAAACTTGGATCAATCAGACATTAAGCATTTACATTCAAGGCTAGTTAAATTTTTACGTAGATGAATTATGACTTCTGATTATATTAAGAATGGTTTTGTACTAAATATATATCATACAATAATTGATAACGATCAAATGGGATTGTTGATAATTTTTATTGCAAGGCAATCTATAATTGTCCTATGTAATGAGTTTTTATATGTTGCAATCAACTCATATTAGTTAAGACATATATTATATTTTGGAGGTTAAGATTATTCTTGTGATTTTAGATCCTACAAATGATACTGTTTTGGAAGTATGATTGACTCTGTTCATCATGAATATTAAACAGAGTGACATCATTTTAGGTATCCAAATTTACTCTGACATACAGATGTAAATTCTTTCTTACATTTAGAGTAATATGAAGTTATTTGACGTGTTTGTGAATGTAGTGCAAATTATAATACTACGATGAAGATATAGAAATGATATACAATCATTGAAGTATTCATTGCTCTACACATAGCACCTGATGTTGCACATTACAAAGGGTTTGGGGGCGATTCTTGTTATGTTTGAGGTACGTATGATATGTATAACAGAATTTTAGTTGATATTACTCGGGTTCATATGACTCCTTTGGTTTTAGCCATGTATGGTTTGGTGGCGTCTTACTATACTTAATACCTGGAATCAGATCGTTCAATAACAGATTTTGGTGAACCGAGAACATCTACTTCTTAATGTTCTCAGTTCACAAAAACCAACAATTGTTTGTGTTTTTTCACTATTTTATCTATGTATTTTTGTTCTCAAGAAATTTTGAAATGATCTTAATAGTTTAAACCTAGTCGAAGAAATTTCTCTTGTTTTTAAAGCTACAAGTTCTTGAGGTACTGTAAACAAGGAGTAAAATAATTAGAACAGGCCCGGTTGAACTCATCAGGTGTCACTGCAAGGTTTTAGTGGAGTAACTCCGTGAGTTTCTCTAGTAAAGACACCGAGATAAACAAACAAAGACATTGTCACAAACCGTCACCCTAATGTGTTTTGTTGAGGATTTCAGTTAGTTTTCTTGTAAAGCCACCTAGATCAACAAAGACTTGGTCACAAACAATCGTCGCAAAGTTTTAGCTGAGTGATTCCCTTAGTTTCCCACCTAGATAGCAAAGACTTTTTTGTTGGAAATACGGATCTTTCTAAAATAGAAATACGGAAAACACTAAACTCCAGAGTCCCATTGACCTATTTAGAGAGCCTGTTTATCGGAAAACAGAAATAATTGTAATCTAATCGAAACATAAAGCACGTCCAAAAGTTTAAAGCATGGTAGTGTAATGGAAGTGTTGCGAGGCCTTGGCATATCATGCTTGGATCAATTTGGGTCTGGACTAGACCCAAATGGATCCATGTTTCCCGTTTGGTTCCTTCCAGGAAAATAACAAAAAGGAAGGGAAGACTCGATGGAGTCCTTTCTACACGATGTTCGAAGACAATGAATATTCTGAGCATAGGCATAGATCCAATGAACACGAGGTCTACTTCGACCTTTGCACGGTTCCGACGGCGCGAGGCAGAACTTCCTCAACTGTTGCTTTTACGGCTGGTCAGCGCGTCGCGCAGTTCGCTGGCCATGGGAACCGTGCTCGTGCCTGAACCGCACGGACGATCCGGACTGTAGTTGCCACAGTGCGCTGACATTCTCACGAGCCTTGATTCTTCTGATATCTCTCCCACCGTGCACTTAACCCGACCTCCGAATAATCAAATTCTTTATTGGATGAATAAGATAACTCAAATCAGGTTTTGTTATAATTTAATCCAAATTTGGATTACATTATCATCCGGATCCAACATATTTTTTTTTTCCAATTAACAAAACAATATGTCCATCGAAAGAGACACAGAGAAACTTAGCTTGCGAGGTAGGTCATGGAGACTCATTCCTTCCTAAAAGTGAACCATAAGGTTCGTGGAAGGCAGCGATGATGCACGTGAAACATATGCAAATGTACAAAGCGCACCCAAAAAAGCCATCATATAAATAAATGGCTATTGTGATTGTTTTGTATAATACTTGAGTCGGGAAGACATCAACGCCAGATCCTTTGCCAGGGCTGTTAAATATGTTTTTTAGAGCATCTAAGATTACCTGGGCTATCTGAAAACTACTTGCATCAATTTCTGGCAAAAATTGAGAATGAGGTAAATAAGAGGCTAATTTATTTAACGATGAGTCTTTGTTGTGGATATTTTGCATACATTTGAAATAGTAATCCTCTGAATTTGTTCCACAAGTTGTACGTGTTGACTGCAAGGAGCTGTTGCACGATACTACCTTTGGGATAATACCTTCTGAGAAGTTTGAACCCATTTATTAACCAGGTTACTAGCTGAGATACACGAATTTTCTATTTTGATGTAAGATTGATTGAAATGAAAGTGTAATAAAACACTGTCAAGCACTGTGTGACTCAGTGTGTTAAACCGAATGATTAACCTAAATTATCCAAAAGGATGTACCATGTTGGAAAAACCTGTAGATGTTACTTATAGTTAGTAATGATTCCACTCTTCATAGAGCTTTCAAAGATCTATGAAGAGGGAAGTCAACCTTAATCATCATGGTTTGAAGTAAATTTCTTGTTCAAGTATGAAAAATATTCGCAAGATAGAAACTAAAGGACTAATTTAAGACATTGTAAACAATTTCAGCAAAATTCAAAGCTTAAGGGTATAATTATACAAGAATGTAACATTGTCATCGAGTGCATATGAGTACTAGATTATTTGTTTAAAATTAGTTCTGGACAAAATAGACGAGATTTTACAACATTCATCTTTTTATAACAATTATCAGAAAAGGATATTATGGAGACGTGTTGAAGGAGGATCATTGAAAGAAGGGTGGGGATATGCCGTGGCGCGATAATAATATTCTGAATATTCGACACCAGGTTCGGTTCGGGACTGGTTGGCATCAAGAGATAGCGGATATAGAACCAAGAGTCTGACGTGGAGGATCAGGTGCCACACTGATACTCGTCCGGTAACGGGTCGAAGCGCCCTCATCTGGCTCGGGGCGTGGGGCCCGCCGAATTTGCGCGGGCCCAATTGTCTTCTTCCGCGGGCACAATTCGCAGCATCGTCCCTTTCTGTGATCCGCCCTCCGCCGGCGGGCCCCGCCACCGCAGCAGCCCCCGCGCCCGGTCCAGCTGAGCTCAGGTGCACACGCTGGAGGAGACTGAGCTGAGCTGGGTGGAGCCGAGCTGACGGTGGACGGGAGGAGCGCGGGCCGGGCCGGGCCATGGCAAGGATAAACTTTGTCGCGCACGGTGGCGCCTGATTATGTTCCCGCAGGGGGCGCACGTTCGGACCCTTGCGCCCGTGGCCCGCTTCTTCCTTTCTCGTCGTCTCGCGCTTAGCGCCACGGCTTCCATTTGTTGGGAGATTTGATCCAGGGCCAGGGCCAGGGCCAGGGCGGGGGAGGGAGGGAGGAAGAGGGCCAGGCAGCTCGCCTTCGTTTCGTGGTCTTGGGGACGGCCGTCGAGGCATGTCGTGGAGATGAGCTCGAGTGCATAGCGAGGGGTGGGGTGCGATCGAGAGATAGAGAGAAAGAGAGAGGATCGAAAGAGGAAATTCCGGTGGCGCTGTCGAGCGGGGAGCAGGGCAATTGCTGAATTTGGTGCAGCGGGGCTGGGGGTTGGGGGGTCTGCTGGGCTTTGTCGTGTCGAGGCAGGATGAGTCGAATTTGATTTGGGTGGAAGGCGGATGTGGGAGTGGGGTTTGTAATTTGGGATTGAAGAGCAGGTTTGAGGAGGAGGAGGAAGGGCGGGGATTGAGGTGGTCGGTATGGTGGAAATGAGTGCTTTTTGGGAGAGGATTGTGTGAGATTAGTTAGGGTTGGCTGAGCTGAAGGCTCATGGACTCCCTGTGCTCGAGGAAGTAGCTCGCGGAACGCGTGTGAGTCGTCGGACCATGTCGATCACCTGCGAGCCAAGTAGATGCGCCGTCGCAAGGCGGAGTAGTGTTGTTGTTTCGTCAGGGTGCCAGTACTCACTGTGTTTTCCTCGGAGGCGAGTTTTTCTGCGTGTTCCCTGCCCGAGCGATGTCAATCAGTTCAACGAGGCATCGTCCAGGCTGAGTCTTCAATCTCGTTTCGTAAAATCTCGGAGAACGACCACTGGCAGCAGCTGCAGCAGGGATGACAAGAAGCAAGGATGTCAAACCATCATTTGTCAGAGCGCAGCGGGCTCATTTTCTCCGTCTACGGATGCTGGAAGGCCGTTCTGCTGGCCGATTTCTCTCGCCCCCTTAGCTGCATTAGCTCTAGCTTTTTCCAGAGCAGCTACCTTTATCGTTAACCTACGCGAGGAGATTCTTCAAAGGAAAAATACTGGTGAATGTGCCGAGCGAGAATTTTGCGAAGCTGCGGAGAAGAACTTGCCTTGGAAGCCTGAAATGGTCAAGGCTCTAGCTCGGTCGGGGGGAATAAGCATGGCACTGCTGAGCACCACGGCGCTCGCCAAAGACCATCTTACACCAGTCATCATGACACTGCGAGCGAATCCCACTTTTATGTCGGGGCTTATCGCATGGGCTCTTGCACAGGTCAATGCCCTTCTTACCAAGAATTTTTTCCGTCGCGGATTCACATGCCTTCTGGATTTCGTCGTGGTCTTAACCTCGCTGATTTTTTCGGGGTTTTAATGGATGAGACTGAAGTCGGTTTCCTTTCGGTTTCAGGTGATGAAGGTTTTCACATATTACGTAGTTGTCCGAAAGTGGGACTTCCGGATGGTGATGGGTTCAGGCGGAATGCCCTCGTCTCATTCTGCTCTCTGCTTCGCACTGACCACTTCAGTGGCTCTCGTGCATGGAGTTGCTGACGCTCTGTTCCCAGTTTGCTTAGGGTTCACTCTTATTGTAATGTACGACGCTGCTGGTGTGAGACGACACGCGGGGAAGCAGGCTGAGGTAAACTATCTCATGCACCCATCTGATTTTAATCTGAATAGGTCACTAGCGGATGAGAGTTGCGTGTGCTGCTAGCGACTCCTGTGCTCATGCTTGCTTCACTAGCCGGGCTCATGGAAGACAGGAAATCTTTCAGTCGAGCAAATCTTCATCCTCAAACGTCCCAGCCTTCGAGTGAAAGTCAAAAATCCGTCGAGGTCACATGGACACCAGGAAACCTACCATTGAATGCCATGTGCTCTCATGTCGTTGCCTTAGCAGACAATTAGTTTGAAACAGTTCGGGTGAACTAACAGCTCCAAAAGGCGACCCATGTTTTCATTCGAAAGCAGAGACAGCAGTACCCTCTGTTCTCAATCCTAGTTGTGCAGTCTCCTCAGTAAGTTATGAACGTAAATGCAAGGATTTTGCTCGCGTTGCACAATTGGCGGAGAGAATTGCCCTTCATGGGCTATGTCCGAATCATGTTGAAGAAGTACCTCTGGGGATGGTCTTCGCACGCGTCCACCTTCATAATCCGAAGTAATGTAAAGGTCTCGACAAGCTAGGAACAAGAATCTCCTGGATGACCCACACTTGTAGAAACCTTATATATCAGACATGTCTTGGGCGTTTTGAAAATTCTTGCCGTTGACTTGACAAGAACGATTTCCCAAGGACCAGTGAAAGGAAAAGTTCAGGGATGCGAGCCTGACTAGATGGCCTCAGCCATGGGTATCCGTAGTCAGCTGTACGCTCATTGGGAAATGAACACCCTACGAGGCTTCCCACGAGTTGTTGTGCTCGAGATGTGAGGCATGTCCAGACCAAAGTGAAATACTGATTTACTGCACAGTAACGTACTTCCCTCTCTGTGGAAACCTGTGAGCGCATATTATCTATAGAAACCCAAGAAAATCGTCTTCGACTGAGACGATTACTGACGAGACGATTGCACCACCAGAAAGACTTCAGGAGGGAGGCAGTAGCGTCACTACCTCCTGTTTCTTGCTGGTTCTGCTCCCTCGTTTGGAAGGGTTTGAGGCTATTCCGCTCTACAGATTTCCGCGATACGTTCATGTTCTTGTGTAGATACATGTGATCCGTGCACGTCATTATACACATCCATCTTCAATGTACAGTAGAATTGGCTAACCTGCGGCTGCGGCTCATGTAGCTGGTCCAAATTGTGGAAAACGATGGAAGCTTGACTTTCAGCTTCGTGTTGTGAGTGTGATTTGTTTTGCGTCGTTTGAGATGAGAGTGCCCACTCTTACTTGTCGAATTTCGCTCGATTCATAGAAAAGTATTCTTCTCTGCCCCGTGAACAAACGTCGTGAGGTTGGAACTGAAAAGGCGCCGGTGGTACACCCTTGTCTCGAAAGTGCCTGCTCGAACCTTAGTTGATGCCGTTGACACATTCTTTTGATTCACCCGTGTATCAGAGAGAGTGTTCGTGAAAAGTATCCACTGCGGTTCGTAAGTCTTCGCCTGAACCTCCGAAGAAACGCGCGCTTGACTTTATTTTACGAAGTGCGGACGTTCTATTGTGTGTTTCTAGTTGGGGTTTACTGTCTGATACACCTCAATTGAACCCAACCCCTTCGACATTTTTCCTGTCAGTCCTTTGACATTTGCCATAATTTGACTTTCTAGGAACCGCCTTCAGAAGATCCATAGAAGAATCGTAAGCCCGAGGTAGTGGCATCAAGCACTGCGCACATCTTGTCCATGTTAGGCCTTACCCACCTTCTGTTCATGTCCGATGCTTCTGATGTCTCTTTTCGGATTGTGCGATCAGTTCAGAAACATGCTTGATCTGACTGACATCACGACATCGCATCCTTAAGTCCTCGACGTGGTTCCTGCTCACAGAGTCCCTCCTTGTTGGGTGGGCAGCTTCCGTATGAGATAGATGTATCGCAGTTGTCTGTACTTGCTATCCTCCCCTTGTCGTGATCTTGCGATTACTGGACAACCCTACTACCACCAAAAGGGCAAGAGGTTTCCTGATTTTCTGTCGCTGACATAGGAATTACGGATTTGTACGCCTGCTACAGAGGCTGCTCTGTGAAGACAGAGGTCGTTACAAGGTCTTGGTGATGTAGTTTCTGCTTCGTCTGAGAGTTCTGAGGGAACGAATGGAACACGTCGCACGACTCGGGGCAGGGTGTCTGCCAACAGTTGATGGCGGGAGGGGTACCCACGAGTCATGCCTTCGTTTCTGCAGTGTCTAGCTGCGCTTCATGCGCACCCTCCTTCTCCTCCTCTTTCTCCTCGGACTAGCTAGCTATTCATCTCTTCCTGTATGACGGTATGGCACAGGGCTGACTTGCGTGGAGCTATGTCGTCGAGCATACATGCATCCATTTGGCCTTCCGTCAGAATTTCATTCCCCTGTATAGCGCAGCACAGGCAGATCTCCTTGTCCCCCGGGCTCTCGTTTGCAGATTGCCGTGATATTGCCTGAACTACTAACGCCCCGTGTCAAAGTCCAAATAAAGCAACCACGAACTCCCGAATCGGATGTCGAACTGTGAGATGGGAGCAATTCAAGGGTAGAGTTGAAAGTGACCTGTGTTTTCCAGTTCGGAATGCTTGTTAGCAGCATCTGTTTCAGTCGCGTAATGAACGAGAGGAATCTATCTCTTGGGAGTTGACATTGTGCTCTCTAATTGCAGATCTTGAACATCATCGTGGCGGATATGTTCCAAGGGCACCCTATTAGCGAGAGGAAGCTGAAGGAGCTCTTGGGCCACACACCTCTGCAAGTGTTTGCGGGAGCAGCTCTAGGAATCTTAGTTGGGTACCTGTGCTCTCAGCGCGTTTGAAGGCAGTCCTTTCTCTGCACTGAAGGTTAGCCATGTGGTACAAGTCTATCAGAGGGCTAGTTTATGACAATCTCACTCACCATCCCGGGTACAACTAGTCTCTGGGTGAGATGAAGCGCTGGAAGCTTGTGAGGTAACTTTGTTTAGAGCTGTACCAGATTGTACAGGGCGGGAACCTGAAATTTTGTGTGATCTGTAGAGTACTCATTTTGGTAGGAGTCACGAGTTGCCGTATGTTGACAGAGCCGAAAGGGCAGCGTGGTAGCAAGCAAGCGAGCAACTTTGATGAGAGGAATTTGACGAAAGGCATTTTTATACCCACCTATTTTCAGATTAAAGATTCTGTCGCCTTTCAGATGTACGAAGGCGGATCTTCGTCAATGCAATCGAGTCCCAGGGTAATGACTGTCGTTCTCTACAGCTGTAAAGTCAAGTCCTGAGTCCGTTTGTGCTCTCTACCATCAATTGACAGAATCCGGCCAGTGACGCCAGTCCTTTCACAATCTCAGCCCCATGATTACGACATCATCAGAACCTCTCCGTATGGTCCTCCCGTGGAAAGGAAGAGCTAGCTGGCTGACGTGGCGGGGAATGGGCTCAATTCAATTCCGAGAGTAGGGCATCGAATCTATAGTTCCATTTCCGATTGACTGATTGGTGGAAAAGAAGGGGATCTTGGACTCGTCCACTGTCGACATTTCTACCACACTTGTAACTGAGATTCCGGGGATTCCGAAAGGACAACTGGGAACACAGAAACGACGTCCAGCCTCTGGCGGATCACCCCTTTTTTCTCAAACAGGGGCTGTCTTCCAATCTGTACACGCTCAGCCTTTAAGAGCATGCCCTGACGATCATGATGGGAAACCGAGCGGGCGTTGGGATTGTTTCTCTCGACTCGAGAAAAACATGTTTCTCTACAACCACCCACAGTGAAAGTAGATAAAGCCGGAATGAAGGTGAGCCCGATGGCACTGATGAGCACAAGCGACTGCTGTTGGAAATCTCCATCGGAATCCACTGTTTTAATCCGGATGCCAAATCACACAGCCAAGCCTGGCCAAGCCAACGAGGTATAGCTGAAAAGTGCGCCTCGTGTCAAGGGGGAATTGGATTCTCTTCCACTTCTGAGAAATTAAGAATGGATGATCTGTGGGATTCACATGACCCCATACTATCCGAACCTAGCTACGTGTATCGAGAACACGTGAAATCGGAATCTAACGGGTGGACTTTGTGATTATGGATGTGTCCGTGGCTCGTCGGATTTGCATGTTGCATCTTAGGACGAAGACCACACTAGCAGGCAGGTCCTTTTTCCATGTCCGACCCGAAATACGCAGTTTTTGAGCGAGAGCCGCTCAGCACAGCGTCAGAGGTTCACACGCACGCCTTACAACCAATTTCCCATGAGTTTCCAGAACAGACGACTTGACTCGTTCGAGGGGGACGGGCATCACGAGAAAATCAATCAGGCACTCCCTTTATACGTGCGGGCGGTTGACCGAAGATGACCCCATTCGAGAAGGCACTCGCAAGATTTGATCGCAGAAATCTCGCTTAGACTGAAGACAGATGATGTTGGGTCAGCAGCCGTCGTGTTCCAGGGTGGGGGCCGATCGTTTCTCCTGCGAGAGCACTTTCCGGAAGAAGGCAGGGCGGGCCAGCCAGCCATTCAGCCAGTGAGAAAAATCCTCCGGCCAAAGTCTCTGCCAGCATGCCAACGACTCAGCACCCTCTCGAAGACTCGTTTCTTGTTTTCTGCTGCCACCATCCATCTAATAGTTTGCTTCCGTGGCCTCGGCTATACGACAACTTATCCACGCAGACTCTGGAGTCCGAGACTCTGGGCGACCCAAATCCTTGACGCTCACTTCAGAAGCTTTACAAACCTTCCTTCCTCCCTCCCTTCCTCCCTCCAAGAATGCAGGATTCGTCCCTCCCCCTCCAAGTCCACCACACCACACCCCAACACAACACGTAAATGAAGTGCGTCCACATTGCAGCAGCAGTCCAACCCTGCTGTCCCGTCCCGAATTAGCAGGGAGTGAAATCCATTCCTGCCAGGAAAGGCAAGAGAAGCTGTAGAAAGCAGATCTCTACCACCGTACAGTACCGATCAACAGCAGCTGCGCTAGTATCAACCCTGGCAGCACCACCAGCACCACGCCCCCCTTCTGTCAAAGAGAGAAGGATATCCCACCAAATATTTCCACATCCGCAGCGTGCAGCATTCGAGATCGCAGGAAAGGAAAGCAAGCAAACAAGAGCGATGGATGAAGGAAATGCCGAATCAAGGCCGAGAAGCAAAGAAAGAAGGAGAGAAGGAAGGAAGGAAGGACGCATAGCCTGCCTTCCTGACTGCCTGCCTGACTCCCTGCCTGCCTGCCTGTCTGTCTGTCTACCTATCTGTCTGCTGACTGGTCTTCGTCCTCTGTCATTCCCCTGCAGCAGCAACAAGAGCAGACTTTGAGGGAGAGACGGAGAGAAGAGAGAGAGAGAGGAGAGAACGGAAGGAAGGAAGGAACGAATACGACGACTGAGGGCGATCACGTTGTGCCAATAAATGCGCGGGTGGCCGGCTTTCCATAGGCCATGGAAGCCCGAGCAGCAGCAACTACGGGCCCTGCACCGGAGGACAAGGTCGGTCGGGTCACGGGTGGGCTGGATCGGGTCTCTCCGGGCCCCAAGTTCTCAACATGGCCAGTAATGTACTTCGTCAGTCCGGTCCAGCGAAGCACAGAGACACAGAGAGAGAGAGCAGACAAGAGACGAGACGGGAACTTGGATGGGGATGAGGATGGGGAGCAGCACGGGTCGGGAACAGAGAGGGGCACAGGGGCAGGGGCAGGGGACGGGGAGAGGGGGGGGGGGGGGGCTCAGAGGGCGAGATCTGTCTGAGCTGTGGCGTGGCATCTCTAGGTCCTTGTCACAGGGTGGGGAGGGGTGGGGGAGCGAGAGGGCGGTACTCTGCAAGCTAGAAAACCTGCGAACTAGCGTTCAGACGGAGGATGAAAGTAGTCGCTGACCTCATGATCGCGGCAGCATCTGCAGACGAGGCTTTGTGTTGTTCCGCTCGCGAGAGACAACAGCAGCGACCGCGTTGAGTTCACCACACAAAACCTCGCCTTCTTGATCGTCGGATGCTGCAGCAGCACATTGCACCCAGGCCCCTTGCCTTTCCTTGCCTTCCCTTGCCTCTCCTCTCCTTCCTTTCCTTTCATCTCCTTTCCTTTCCTTTCCTTTCCTTTGCTTTGCTTGCCGTGCCCAGCAGCAGCAGCAGCAGTGGCAGGAGTGGCAGAAGCAGTGGCAGTGGTAGCATGTGCCAGTGCGGTGTGAGCATGTCCGCCTAGGGGAGCCGGGACGGAGCAGCCTGCCTGCCTGCCTGCCTGCCTAGCATGAATAAATAAATACAATAATGATTCGCATTTCTCTGCGCCAAGCTCCAGGCATTTCTCGAGAGAAAGAGCCCTCCTCCTCCTGCTCCAGCTCCTGCTCCTCCAGCCAGATCGCCTCGCGGGCGCTCGTCCTCCTGCCTGCGGCTCTGACTGGGGCAGGCCTCCTCCTCCTCCCGAGGAACGCACGCACTCGCTCGCCCCCGCAATTCGTCGGTGGTGCCTCCACCGAGCAGCGCGAATAGGATCGAGATCCTCACGCTCCGACTCTCTCGGGCAGTGCGCGCATCCTCCCTCGCTCGCGCTCAAGAAGAAGAAGCCTCGGCGCTTCGCACCCGACGGTGCGCGGTGAAGGCGAGACGCAGAGTCGGCGAGGTGACGAGGTCGGAGGAGGGGGCGAGGACGAAGACGACGAAGACGACGAAGACGAAGACGAGAAGGAGGACGAGGAAGCAGGTGCAGGAAAGGGGCGACATTGGAGTCGGGCATGCGGACGGGGTGAAGGGGAGGGGAGGCGCGAGGCGGAGGAGCGATGGGGCGAGCAGTGGAGACGGTGGAGGATGTGGTGGCGCAGATGAAATTGCTGCTGACGGCGGTGCCGCCGCGGCCGAGCTTCGGCGAGGTGGAGGCGGCGAAGCTGGCCATCCGCGACGAGGAGAGCAGCCTGAGCGCCAAGCTCGACGAGCTCTTCAGCGAGCCATGCCCGCCCGCCGTGCCGCCGCGCGTCTTCCGCGCGCTGCAGGAGATGCACGAGAGCGTCATCCGCACGCAATCCGAGGTCCGGCGCAAGAGCCACGCCTTCGTGCTGCAGCTCGAGGAGCGCCACCGCATCTTTGACGACCTCCTGCGCAGGGCCGAATCCGCCCTCGCCCTCGCGCTTGCGCCCGCGCCCGCGTCGAAATTCGCCGCGCCCTCTCCTCCGAGCTCCCTCGTCGCGGCCGCCAGCCCGCTGCGCCGCAGCTCCAGCGGCGGCCCGCTCTCGACGATCGCCAATGAGCGCGCACGCCCCCTGCAGGCGCTTCTTGATCCGCCATCGCCCCCGCGCCCGCCCCCTCCCGCGCCCGCGACCGTCGCGGCGCGCCCCCGCTACGAGCCCGAGGCCGGCGGGCTCCTGGCAAGAACGCAGCAGGAAGGGCGCAGCCTCTTCGAGCGCGGCGCCAAGATCGAGCCCGTCGAGCCCAAGACTAGCGCCGAGCCCGCGCTGGCGCCCTCGAGCGGCGCGGCGGACGAGGAATTGCTGGGCGCTCGATGGCCGCCCAATCTGCTGAGCATTCTGGAGACGGCGGAAAAGGACGGGCAGCAGCCGGAGGCGCTGGACTTCAGCAATGGCGGATACACTTGGATTCCGGAGTCCATCGGAATGTTGGTGAATTTGACATCTCTCGATCTGTCGGGCAATATGCTGTCGGCGCTGCCGGAGTCCATCGGGCTGCTGACGCACCTGACGAGCCTGGACGTGGAGGCGAATCTGCTCAAGTCGCTGCCGGAGTCGCTGGGGCTTCTGACGTGCCTGCAGACGCTCAACATCGAAAAGAATTCCATCGAGGAGCTGCCGTGGACCATCGGCAAGTGCACGGCTCTGGTCGAGCTTCGGGCCGACTTCAACCAGCTCAAGGCTCTGCCGGAGGCTGTAGGGCAATTGCGGTCGCTGCGAATTCTCTCCGTCCATCTCAATTGTCTGAAGACCCTGCCCACCACCATGGCGTCTCTCACCAGCCTGACCGAACTCTATGTGCACTTTAACCAACTGGACACTCTTCCCGAGAGCATTTGCTCGCTGACGAGCCTCCAGAAACTGGACGCGTCGTCGAATTTCTCCGATTTCCGGTCGCTGCCTCCGTCCATCGGCAATCTCCAGGGCCTGCGCGATCTGGACTTAAGTTTCAACCATCTCTCGGTTCTTCCGGACTCGTTCGCTCAGCTCACGAATTTGCGCAGACTCAAGCTGGATGGCAATCCGTGGCGCAGTCCTCCCCTGGAAGTCGTGGCCGAGGGTCAGCAGGCGGTTTTGGAGTACATGGCCAAATGGAAAGAAAGGGATCTCGAGGAGAAGGCCAAAGAGTCCGTAAGTTGGAACCCTCTCTCTGTAGTGGTTAATTTTTTAAGAAAATGCAGTCGGCCCAAGGTCGTCCAAGACAACTTTTCAAAGATAACAGCATGATCAGCATTTTGGGTCCAGTTCTCTTGAGGCATCCGAACACTGCAGGCTCCAGAGACTAGAGACCGGAGTCTCGACGATCGGGCTCGTGTTCTGCGGACGGTGTGTGTACTTGTGTCTCTAGGCCTTGCTTGCGATCGGAGCTTTGCTATATCGAAATCACCGTCGAAATTCGGGCAATATTTCGGATAGACGAACGACTCTGGTGTGTATGTATGTATACATTCTTCCACTGGGTGGGTGAGTGAGTGAGGACACTGAGTGAAGCAAGGTCAGCGGTCTTCCTGAAAGTCCTCATCCTGGCCTTTTGTCGGATCCAGTGGGTCCGATCCAGCCTCTCATGTACATTTATTGTAGAGCCCTGTAAGCCGTGCATGGAGAAGAAAGAGATGTGTTCCGATCTTGGATTTCAGGATTAGCATCCCACAACAAGAGGTTCACTCTGAGAAGCAGATCAGGAGCAGCCCAGGGAGCAGCACCTGCAACTTCACCAACCCCGAGGTTTCATTTCATCAGCAAGTCAGTCAGGGTCTAACAGGAGGATGTTAAGACTCTGCCGCTGCACAGAGAGAGAGAGAGAGAGAGAGAGAGAGGATGTTAAGACTCTGCCGCTGCACAGAGAGAGAGAGAGAGAGAGAGAGAGAGAGAGAGAGAGAGAGAGAGAGAGAGAGAGAGAGAGAGAGAGAGAGAGAGAGAGAGAGAGAGAGAGAGAGAGGATGTTAAGACTCTGCCGCTGCACAGAGAGAGAGAGAGAGAGAGAGAGAGAGAGAGAGAGAGAGAGAGAGAGAGAGAGAGAGAGAGAGAGAGAGAGAGAGAGAGAGAGAGAGAGAGAGAGAGAGAGAGAGAGAGAGAGGTGCATTGCGATGCTGGACGAATTGTGGAGGAGTTCTAGTTTTGCTTCGATGAGGTGGGGATGGGAGCGTGAATTCCCATTAACGTCCTTGCTCGACGACAGCAGATAGTCTACGGGAGGCCGAGAACATCAATTTGACACTCTCACCGTCGGCCTATGTACAACACTGATGCAAGGAGGAGAGGAGAGTTATGCAGCAGGTGGGGGTTTGAACGAGACAACCATGTGATCCCAGGGCAGAGAACTCTACCGGAGATGGGTGAGACGCCGAAGCACGCCTCCTACGCAGGCTGCTGAAGAACATGCATTTACCTCTCGGAAGAGGCACTTTCGCGTTCAGCTCCGAGAGGTTCGTTCGATTAATCCGCCGAGATCAAGATCGGGCTTCAGTTTCGAGTGATTGTCTGCGATCTCGTGGTGGCAAGGAGGTTTAGATTCTGCGGGCCGAACCAAGTCATCACCTATTATTCCGAATTGTGCTTGATGGTCTATTTTTGTGACAAGGACCGGGAAGTCGCCAGGGAGAAGCCGATCTCCGCGTATAGAGTGCACAGATGCGGGGCTGTAGATCTGTCTGTACATTGGCAGGAGTAGGCAATCTGTACATCGTGCAAGCAGAATGGCTCGAAGAAATGTGCTTTCTGGTTTCTTAGGGTCGTTACTACCAGAGTCCGCTGGTGTTTAGATGTAAGTTCAAGTGTTTGACAAAAATCCCAACTTTGTCCAGTTGGGTGCAAATATCTTCAGAGCAATAAAAAAACTGGACGTTCTGTTGTTTCTCGCACACAATTCCTCTCGCTCATGCAGAGCTGCAGAAGTTTTTCTCCATTTCAATTCGCACCAGGAAAACCTTGTGCCCTCCATCATTGAAGCACTATTGGATTGCGCCCGGCCACCTGATGCACTCTTCCCAAGTCGTTGATTCTGTTCGAGTGAGCCATACCTTTTATCTAGGGAGCTCATCGGCCTGAACCCGAATGTACTAAAATTGCTCTCTTCAGATTACGGCTCTATAGTTAAGAGGGAAGGTTTTCCACCAGGGCTGGTCGTTAGTTCATCGACGAGGTGGTCGACGAAGAGGAGACAGAGTGAGAGAAGCTCATTCTGCCTGGGCAGGGCTTTCCAGCACCACATTGGGACCATATGCACAAGCAGATGGGCCGGATGGAACAACGAGGTTCAGGATGTCGTGTTCACTCGGGCGTGCATCGTTCTCGCAGAGCAGGGACTCACCTAATCTACGCCAGCCCGGACGTCACTGCTTCAATTGGTCAGTCACATCGCCCGTTCCAGAGCCATGGCTAGCACTAGGACTAGGACTAGGACTGGCTCTAGCACAAGCACTAGCTCATCAGTGAGCGAGCGCTCAGCGACAGAGATCGAGAGCGAGAAGTGTGTGACCTGGCGAAGCATCCGCAGAGAGGAGCAGTTGGGGGCGCAGGCACGGGAGCAGGCAGCGCATGCCGGTTGCCGTGATCCGGGCAGAAGGTTCTAGACGAAGCATGCCAACCCAACCGCTCGAGGCTCGCAGAGGTCAACTGTCAGAATCCGAGACACGGAACATTTGCCGTGCTTTTGCTTTCTCTCTCTGTTTCTCTGTCTCTCGATGGATCAATTGAATCATGGCCAGGGAGGCCCAACAGTCTGTCCCTCGTCACGGCACTCGATCGCATCCTTCAATTTTTCACTCCCTCGCTCTTCTGCTTCACGTCTTCACTGCTTCCCTCACATGGATCGCAGAGGTCAGCCATCGGTGTCCGTCTCTCGACCCTCTCCTTCCTTCGCAGCTATGGCACTAATCCCAGATTGGGCGCCACTGGCCACCATGTCAGAAATGTCCGGGACTAGGAGAAGAGCGAGAGCAGAGAAGGAATGGCAAGTGCGGCGCAGGCGATCGATCGGAGGCGTGCCCAAATCGGGAAGCGCAGGGCGAAGAGTTCGCATGCTCCCCGCCTCCTGAAATTGGAGTCTCCCACGAGCTCAGGATTCGTCCGCTCGCTGCCCGGAAACCGAAGGTCAAATCAGGCACGCCGGGCGAAATATCGCGGCGTGCTGACTCTGGCGGATGGGAACCCGTCCACCGCAGCAGCAGCAGCAGAGTCTAGGCCGAGGTGTCGTCGTCAGCTACAGCTAGCTGACTGAAACGAGCTCGCGACCCTTAACGGGCCGGGTTGACGTGGCGGATCATGGCATGACGTGGCAGGGCAGGTGAACGAAAGCGAGTTTTCGCACGCACACCTCGTCCACCACGTCCGCGAAGTCGCCGGCCGGACGGCGGACCGAGGCCAGCCCCCGGCCGGGAAAGTCTGGCGAGCGGATGGATCGTGCTCCTCTTCTGCCTCCACGTCGCTTTCGTCCTCGACCTCGACGATGACGCAGCGGATCGACGAATCGCGTTCGCAGCGAATGAAAATCGAAGCTTTCCTTCCCGAATCAGTGTTTAGTTCAATTCAATTCAGTTCGGATCAGTTCAGCTCGACAATACGCAACGAACTCTTCTTCTCCTTCTTCTTCTTCTTTGGATTCAGGTCAATCGAAAGGGAGGGAGGGAGGGAGGGAGAGAGTCTTTCGCATTCTTCTTCGTTCGTAGCTGCTTTTGGAATCGATTAATTTTCTATAAATGAATAAGAACACAATGTCCTCGTCTTGGTCTGTCTATCTGTCGATGTCGATGCCGAAGAATTTGCCTCCGCTTCGCTTCGGTCCATCCTGCCGGCTTTAATTGCTGCCATCTTTCGGCCCCGCGTGGCTAGTGCGTGTTTAGGTTGGTGCCGGTCTGGCTCTGGCTCGGATCTCGGATCCGAGCTCGTCCTGTCCTTATAAATAAATCTCTCGCTCTCTGCTTCTTCGATTCGCTTTTCTTGCTCTCGTGTTTTAGGGCTGCTCTCCGCTGATCGGGTTTGACTCTCGCGCCTTCTCGGGGCAGGGCGGACTAATTCCGTAGCTCGAGGGTCTGTGAACATCTGGCGGCCTATTTCGGGGCCAATCGCGCCCATGCTCCGATGCTATTTGCGGGGCGAGGGACCGGGACCTGGAGTCGTATGCACGTATCCATTCTTATTCATGCACCATCCGCGAATTCCTTGTTCCCGTTCGTGGGACGGAAGTCGGAACTCTCTCTCGGCAAGCGCAGTCTTCGGCTCTACGCTCAATTTCAGCGCCGCTTTGAGGGCCTTTCGTTTCCTGAACCTCTGGTTCGAGGATGGAGTGGGAGTTTGAATTTAAAATGCATAAAACGAGATGATTGACAGGAATGCCTCACATTCCTGTCACTGCTGCGTTAAATATAGCTGCGTTGGGTTGGGCGTGTATTCGTTGATCCCCCATTCTGAGCCTTTCATGCACGTAAAGTGTTCTCGTGGGGAGAATCCTCTGGGGATAGTCCGGGGCCCCTTTCTCGTGCCTATGACAGCTTCAATGCGTTTCCATTCCAGCCCGAGGTAGATTTCTCTATCTTGGACCGTAGCTCCCAGAATAGCCTCTTCTCGCTCGACATGCTTGGCATCGTGGTTGTGCCAACTGCCGCTGAAATGAAATAATCTGATCCTGGAACCTTCATTCGGATCAGACTGGCCCATGCCCTGCCTGGCCCAGCCAGCTGAGAGCCCAGACCTTCTGGGCCCAATCAATGGTGCCCGGGGGTGTGCATGACTTCTGTTTCCTTCAACGTCGTCCTTCTGGGGGACATTTGGCATCCCAGCTCAAAAAACTCAGTTCTGCTGAGATGGGATGGGATGGGAGGGGATGGCAGGGCATGGGATTGCCAGATTCTTGTCACTAGATTCTCGCTACGGTTTTTGTGTTTGGTCGTTTGTTAGAGCCAGCGTGTTTGATCTGGTTCTGTGAGGCAGTAGGGACATGAACAAGCCATCGCATCCTCTCTGTAACCGGGGACATCCGGCGGACAAGACCAGTGGAGAGATGATTTGACCGAACATACAAATGTCGTCCATGTGTGTCAATTGATTGTCTCATCAGTCAGACTGCGTATGCATCCATCAGTCTACAAGCCGAAGATTTTCTCAACTATCCGGGCAAAAAAAAATGAGGCGTGACAGTGTGGGAATGGATGCTGAGCCTGAGAGTGTTGCAGAAGGGAAGTAAGCTTGTGTCTGCACGTGTTCACGTCATGATTCCTTCTGCTCTCGAACCGCTCAGTGATCTAGGTCGTTTCGCCGTGAGTGTTCTCTGACTGCAGGTGATGGACTTGTACTGCCCTTTAGAGTTGGAATCCTTGGGCCTACTTTACACTAGGCTCTACAGATTCACTGCTGCCTGGGGACTAGGCCCTGGTCCTCTGGATCTACGAACTAGTGTGACGACACCCCATGAAGTCACCCCATGAAGTCCTCAATATCGCCTTTAATTGCTCAGCTCCAGCCGGGCCAGTGTTCAAGCTACAGGCCTGCTAGGTGGCCCTAAGGCAGTCAAGAGGCAAAGGCACTGTAAGGAAGGAAGGGCTACTGAGTTGCTGGTCGCTTTCAATCCATGCACAAGCGCGTGGAGGGTTTCGCAGTTCTGAGTGATAGCAAAGTAAGAGTACTGTATATGCTATGTCTTAGACATGACTGTGAGGATAGGATAAATTACAGTGCTCATACTGACATCGGTGCACGAGACAAATCCAACTGGTACTGTCTAAAGATATGATTGACGGCAGGACGTCACTCTTTGCACGTCCGTCTCATGTGCGTACTCTTTTCTGCAAACGTCACGTCGACCTCTGTTTCATCGGTATTGTTCCACGTTCCACCCATCCTTCAAGCTCGATAAGGCAGGCACTCGATGTGCCCACCAGTCGGCAATGATCGATGCTCTCCAAATCCGAGTCTCTGCCTAAACTTGTACGTGTTGCTTTGAGAGCTTCATAAGGAGCTCTCAGTGTTTGTGGGTTTGAAAGAAAAGATTCTTTTAAAGTTAAGTTCGAACATAATTACGCCTGAGCTGCTAAAGACAATCACGTATAGAGTGCGTTATTACGCCTCAGGTGTGACGGAAGACTCTCTGACTGTCTCGTGTTTACAACAAGATCGCAAGTAAGACTTCGTGCAAGTGATTATTACAAAATAGAGGAGCAAGGGAGGACAAGGGGAGTCGAGCATGGAGCAATAATGTCCAGAGGACATAATCGGATTAGCCTCTACAGTACAATTGTGAACTCTTGAACTTGGAGTTCAGACGTAACTCTCATTCAGGAACTGCGACCTGACGTGGTTATACAACCTCTCGTGTTTTCCAGCAGGACCAAACCCAAAGAAGCATAGATTCATACTATCACTATGTGGCAGATTACCGAAAGTGCAACCGGAGAGCATTCTTTCGTAAATATGACTTCGAGTATTTCGCTGATCGGCGTGAAAACAGTCTTCATGACCTTTTGAATTACGTCGCGCCAAGCTCATATTACTTCTAGCAGAAAGGAAACGAGAAGTGAAGAGTCTTCCTACAATTGTGATCCACTGAATGACCTTCACGGGTCAGAAGGTTTCGACAGATACATCAGCACATAATGTACAGAAATTGTAGATATTATTAAGTGCCCGCCTCCCCTACCTTCTTAAGGAAGGAGCACAAAAGATCTCACATTCAAGTCACTCCTCGGCAACGAGAGAGCTCTTCAACTCAAAAAAATCAGCTCATGGAAATTACTCGTTCCAATATTTTGTTGTTGCGAACAATCTTCGTCTTCTGCTACATACTTTAATTGCATAATTTCTTACTTGCTCGTCTGCAGTTCGATCACACCCACGTGGCAAAAATGCCCTCTTTTGCCTTTCGCTGAAGGTCTTTGATCGCACTATGAAGCTCACCTTGTCAAGACGACCTCCACCAGATAGTCCTGCTGCTCCTGCAAAAGTGGATCAGACAAGAGCCACTAGTGCTTAGTTCCAAAACACCAACTTTTGTTCGTGCAACACTGTGTTTGTAAGGGAGAATGCACACGTTTGTAGTGAGAAAGATGTCGGTTATGATGAGGTCTTCACCAGAAGATCTCATGTTCATAAACAGTCGGTGGTTCAGTCCATAACATGTGAGGTTTCACACAAAAGCACTCACACCTCGAACAAGAGGGAACCAACCGTCCGGCGTGCTCAGTTCGATCAAGTCCCCGAACCTCCCTGTTCATCCAGACAAACATCAGACTTCAGACTCTGCGTTCCAACGACTCAAGACTCCAAAGACTTTTTCAGCATTTCGTGGATTCATGGGCCAGCAACTAACACATTCCACGGGCAAATGCAATACCTGGAGACCCTTAGAGATGAACCCACTGCCCATTCTCGATTAGCACCGAGAGACCGGCCATGCTCCACCGTCGCTGGACGCTCATGTCGAAAGATCACCTTCCACTCTTTCTATACAGCTCTTCCCCGTCCATGCGAGACTCTTGTCGAAGTTGCTCCCAAATGTCCTTAACTTTCACCTGATAGTTGGATTGGACCCACGACATGATCTCTGAGTACAAAAAATGGGCATCTTTGGTCCAGCAGTCTCGAAGACTGGCTCTTGTGTCGACCATATTACTACTAAGCCTGTGTAGCAGGTCACTGACTCGCTTGAGTGCCTGTGATTCCGGTTTAAGTATTATACTGGGATCATTTGTGAGACAGGAGTGCAGAGAACTAAAAGAAGGAAGAACTTTTCCTTGCAGTAAGGCACTGGCGAATACTGCTGTCCGATGCTTCCCCTTTTTTAATGGCATCTTGTGGAGAGGAAGTTCCCACACATGCGTTCCGAAGTTAGGGGTAACCCAACACATCACCTCATCGCCCAGTTGGTCGTACCATGGTGCTGGATCACTTAAGGGTTTTGAGAAGGTACATAGTGCTTCGGCTTGTCTGACCAGCCACGTGGGTTCCACTGCGGAAATTCGTTGCATGTATATCCTGGAAGTGTTGACAAGCTCGTTGTACACCACAAAAGCTGGAGCCTCCTTGCACACGACCGATGTAGGATGTAGGAAAATGGGCTCTTCCAGAGAACAACCTCGATAAGCCACAACTTTCCGTTTGTGTCGAGCATCAGGTATCGCCGCTCTTTCCTGCAAGCTCAACTTGCGAGAAACCTGGTCGGCCCATCCAGCACATATTGCTTGTCTGATTAGTGCTTCCTGTTGTTGATTCAGGCTTTTTTCAGACGGTTCATGCCAGCAAGCTTCACTCTTGGCTAAAATATCACCATTCCATACAAGGTCACCTCCATCGGGAACTTCAGTCACACCCAGTTTAGTTTTGGAGTCAGAAATGTTGCTCATGACCAAACCCCATAGCTGTTTTCGTAGCTTCGACATCTCGGACATAGTTTTGCTATGCAGGTAATGACTCTGGCAAAACTGCTCTGGATTCTGAGCTTGGTCATAAGCTCTCAAAGCATTGGCAACTGATATTGCATCAGATGACATGTTCTTGAACTTTGAATGAGCTAAACCTGCTTTAGCTCTCCTCAATTTCCTCCTGGCCTTTTCCGCAGCTACCATCCAGTCTTGTTGCTGTTCCGCATTCGAGTGGAAAACGTCGGCTTCATCTGCAGTACCGCTCGCGACTGCCCCATATTTATGGCGCACGGGTTCGACTGTGGGAGCTTCTTCTTCCTCTTCTTCTGTAATACCCGCTTCCCTCAAGAAAGGATCATCCAGACTAAGAGCTGCAGCTACAGCAATAGCATACGCCAACGCCAGACTTACATCGGCTTCTTCCGCCTTCAGACAAAGCTCCTGGGCTTCCTGAACTGCGGACAATAACATTCGAGAATGTCGAGGACTGATGGGATAATTTGCCATAGCCTGACCCATCGGAGTCAGCAAACCTGTCCGCAAGTTCAAGGCGGACAATGATTTCAAACATTTCTCCGCCTCCACGACTGCTGCTCTATCGGGAGGTGTAGGGAACGGGAAATTCGCCACCTGCGAGAGCATGACAACAGCGAGACTGAGTTCCCTCAATGCAACGGATGATTGGAAGAGGGAAGAACCTCTAAAAAATTCCAAAACAAATGCCCAGAACTTTATGCGTACCTTGTCGATGCCCATGCACTTCATTACCAGTACCACACCTTCGATTGGTGACTTGTGAATTTCTGGTCTACCGAAGGTGGGAAAACTGTGGTTGAAGTGAGCGGAAGAATAGAGTCGATAACAATGCCCAGGACCTGTCCTACCTGCCCTGCCAGCTCTCTGATCTGCGGATGCCTTACTTATCCACTGCACCTCGAACCTGGAGACTCTACTGAATCGATCGAACTCCTTCTCTTTCGCCCGACCACAATCGACTACGTATCTTATCCCAGGAATTGTGATGGACGTTTCTGCCACATTCGTTGCCACTACAACAAATCTTCTCCCCGCCGGCATATCGCTAAACACTTTCAATTGAGCTGCAGCTGGTAACATGGCATAAAGAGGCAAGACATGTAAAGGTCCAGGTTCTTTGCTTTTATCATCCTTGCTTTTGAGGTTCGGTTCCGATTCTTCTTTACTTAGATCTTTCAGTTCAAATGATAAAGAACATGAGTCCTTTTGCTCGTGAGAACCTGAAACTGCAGGACCGATTTCAACCTTTGCCTCTGTGGGATATAACTTCCTACGAAGTTTTTCCAAAATATCTTCTTCTCCTAAAGGTTCATCATCGCTAGCTTCCAAGTCACTCTCATCTTCACTTTCAGACAACTTGTCATACTGATCATCCCCACTCATTCCATCCTCCTCGGTGTTCATCCTTCGACCATCAACTGGACTATCTTCGTCCATAGCAACGCTGATTTTATCCATGTTGAGCCCACCAAATGTATCCGCCTCCACAGCTTCATTTCGGCCGAGAACATCTTTGAGATCATTAGCGTCACTTGCAGCTCCACGGGCGCCCTTAGCTCTACCAGGTTGAAATGCCTTCCGAAGTTTCTTGCAAAGATCTTCGACCTCACGCTGCCCTGTCAGGAACACTAAGATTCCCCCAGGAGGAAGCTTGCGATGGATAGCACACACCTTCTTGTATGCTGCGCCCATGTAGTCTATAAGCTCTGTCTTCTTGCTAAAGTGTACAGAGACTGGAAATTGTCTGGCAGGTACTCGTATTACTGGAGGCGGAGTGGGGAACATCCGAGAATTTGCTGTAAAGTCTTCCACACGCAGCGTAGCACTCATAATCACCAGTTTGAGAGGCGTCACGAGACCACTTGGCTCCGTTCGTCCACCTCCGACGTTCAATTTCTTTCGAGCTTTGGCATCTTGATCATACAGTTTCTGTGATCCCACCACATACAAATCAACCAAGCAGATTCAGAGATTCGAATGATGATATATTTAAGAAAGGGCAAACGAAAAGAAGCCTGCTGGTTATTGAAATATTTTTTTCTTACACACGATAAGCGGTGATATTTATTAACAGACTCTGTGTTCAATCTCTTCTTTGATTGCGTTGTTTCCAAAAATTTCAACGAGTACAATGACATGTGATCCCACGCAGCGGCTTTACAGGCAAGAAAAATGAAGGGCAGGAACATGAGAACGAAAAACATGAGGCTCTATCTCTCCATAGCACGATGCATTGGAATTTATCAAGAACTCCTTTGTATATCTATCCGAGACTGTACAGCCGAGGTATGTACAGCTTGAACGACCTAAACTGGAATATCTCCCCAGGCTAGGCAGAGAAAGCGTATTGATGTTTGCACTCCGTCCGCACGTCAACCTGAGTATGTGATACTAAGATCACCAGGACTAGTGGAAAAAGAAAGAGTGCAATGCAGTGTAACCTTCTGAGATGATCAATATCTTTCAATCTCCATATCTTTAAGCAACGCATTAGTATTGCACGACAGCAGGCATCAGGAGCAGCAAGAAAAGAAGGATCTCCTTATCTGATAGGCGATCCTTGTTCCAGACCACCAGTTACTGTTAGGTGATACAATTTGCGATATGCATGCAGGACACATTAGAGGGGCGATTGTCGAGATACAGATCTGTCATGAGAGGAATGAGTATCCTCTTATAACTACTTGCCTTCCGGCTGGACTTGACCTTTATGGCGTTTTGCTTTTTCTTTCAGAAGGTTTTGCCATCGTACTTTCCAGCCCCATGCGTGGCTTGCTCTTACTTAGGAATGTTAGTAGGAATGATTCTCTTCTCTAAAATGATTTCCTGTTTGAAATTCACTCTAAAAAGAGCAGGTTTGAATCATCTTTTCTGAATCTAAATCCTGAAGGCAAAGTTGTACACAAAGTACTGAGTAGTTATCTGCTAAGGCATTTGCAAAAAACACTGCGCAGCCAGTAAACCAAGATACTAGCGGCTAACTACCAGATCTGGCGGTAAAAACTTTTTCATTTTCTTTGTTCTCTGACATAACCGCACAGTTTCTACTGTTCTACCTTGAATCAGGAAACGCCTCTTGCCAGTAACCGGCGTTGCTCGTTAACCACTTAGGTGTGGCATTCAAGGGATCTCAAGCCGAGATGAAGCAGATCACTACTTCAGTCCTCTTCGTAGGGTCTTGGCATGGAGGCTCTTTCTTCTTTCGTTCGTCCTCCGCATGAGACGGATTGAGATAATGGACCAGACAAGACTTCATATACTTCAAAGTTTCCGGTCGTCACTTGGTGGCATTCATTACTAACATGTGCGAAAACTCTACTTGACGGAGCTTATGTCTGTGAAAATCACCTGACGAAGTGGAACGACACGCGAGAGCATCCCGATAAGAATATCGGTATTCAGGCTCCGCTCGTGAGCTTCGTCGAGCACGATAGCAGAATATTTCCTAAGCAGGAAATCTCCCTACAAGCCACTGACCCAAAAGTTAGATATTGATTGAGAGACACGTGAATGAATACATAAGATAAAGTTAGACAAAGCTCAGCAATCAAGACGCTCTCTACCTGTAGTTCTCTCAAAAGAATTCCGTCGGTCATGAACTTTATGCTGGACTTTTCGCCCAGTTTACGATCGTGGCGCACTTGAAAGCCAACTTCTCTACCAAGTTGTACATTCAATTCATGAGCCACCCTCCGTGCAGTTCCGAGTACAGCAACTCGTCTGGGTTGAGTGACGCCTATCATCCCTCCTCGCTCGTTGTTAAGGCCCGAACCATACCCAGCTTCATACAAAAACTGCCAAAACATATGACTCCATTCGATGAGAAGCTAGAAAAGCGAAAGGCATCCTTGCGATGCAAAACGTGCGAGACACTTGACTACAAGCGCAAAATATCATGTGGGTGGGTATTTGTGTCGACATACTTGAGGAACCTGGGTCGTCTTCCCACAACCAGTCTCTCCGCACACAATCACTACAGCATTGTCTTGGATTGCCTCCATGATTTCTTGCTCCATCATCACGATCGGCAAATTTTCACGACCTTTCTCCACATCGTCTGGTCTGGTGACGTGAACCACGAAACTGGAAGTTTTCTTCTCAGGAGCTGTACACCTCACAACAGATGGCCCTTGTACATCTTTGAACTCACTTTCGAGCTGGACGATATTTCTGTGAGATACCTCCTCATAATTGCTAGAACCCAGTTCATTCTTGAGCTCTGTCATTTGTTGGGCCCCAATTTCATCCTCGACTATTTCGCCATTACTCTTTCCTTCCTTGATTCTCTCTTTCTTCGGCTCGGTCTTCGTTTCCATGGATGTTGAAACCATCTCACGGTTCTCCCTTGTTACTTCTTGGCTCCCGTATTGAAGAGGGTCATTTCCAACTTCAGCCTTTCCCTTCTTCCTCTTCTTTTTCTTCGGCTTCTTTTTGTCCGTCAACTTCTCAGAGACTGCGTCCATCTCCTCGTTCGGGTCCAACAGTTTTTCAGCCACACTTTCCACACGGCCCCCCTTTAATTGTGCAGGGGGATCCTCCAATTTACTACCTTTCCTCTTTTCCCGCTTCCTGTTTCGTTTGCCATGCGATTGTGCGTGCGCTTCTCCGACTTGTGAATCATCCATCGCTCCTTCTCTCTCGTGGGCGGATGAGCCCTCAAACTCAGCCTTTCGCTTAGCCAGCCCTCTGGCAACATTGCCTGCCATTCCTGTCAGCAAAAGTGACCTCTCATTCCAAAGTACAAAACTGCATCCGGCAGATCGCACTCCCTGCACAATGAGCAAATTCAACACCCGCTATCAAAGTTGAGTGGACAAAATTCAGAATCCTTCGGAATTCACTGCAGCGGCAGAAGGTCATCGAGATGAAGGAACAAGTTGCCGGCATTGACATGAATCTAGAATAAGCAGAAGTGTAGTGGTTCGCCCTCTGTGTTCATCGAGCTGCCTCAGAGGAGACCATGAGGGACAAAGGGCAACGAGAAATCTCTGACCTCCTCTACACCTTCAATCTCTCGACCGAACCGGTGTCCATCGGTGAGGTCAGCCACCGATACTCATCCGCCAAACAAATTCGTCGAGAAAATCACCCCAAAACACAATGCGCCACCGATTCAGGGTCGGAGAAGCAGCTCTGCACAGCCATCCCATAGACAAAAGCAAACGATGGCAGGCAGCCACATCGACACCTCCTCCACCTCGTCGAGAATTGCTTCCGCAAACCAAATCGCCCACTCCCGATCAAAATCACACGTCGGGGAAAATGAGCTCCCCCGCTACAAAAATTTACCCGAATTTCGAAGAGGTGCTGCCCCCACCAGACGCACACATGATCAAAGCCTCGAGCTCGCAATGGCAAAATCCTCTCGTCGTCTGCGATCGCCTCATCCACTGATCCCGAGTTCCTCTGAATCTAAACCCCCGGGCGCTAAACGCTAAACCCTGAGCCCCGGGAGGGCATTAGGGCAGGAAGGAGTCAGGACGAGCTTCGGGTGACCCGGCATTTTCCGAGCGGGTTCCGGGATTCGGGTGCTCTGAGGACGGAGACCTGCCAGTAGGCTTGGCCACGGTCCGGTCCGGACTGGCGGTTAACCGGTTAACCGTCGGTCCGGTTTAACCGGTCTCAATTTTCATTTTTCATTTTTCTCAATTTTCAAGGTACATTTTTTGGCACACTTTCTGCATTTTTAGGTACCAAGAAATGTGGATTAACAACCCAGCAGGAGTCAAATGTCGCTATCCTAATGTGTGCATAATCTGCTAAAACCCAAGATGAAAGGATCGTTGTGGACTCCGTTACCATTACCATTACCATGCGAGAACAAAACGCCTCTCGAATAAAAGGAGAGGTCAGCAATGCTGGGAGCCAGTTGGTTTCCAATCATTTTGGCGTAATCAATCATCCACTTTCTGCCATATTAGCTTCAAGCATCACATTCCATCATTGCGGACAAATATTAGGAATTCTGGAAAAAGTTTGCTCCTAAAATATGGACCGGTTAACCGATCGGTCAACCGGTTAACCGGTCCACTTTTTTCTGAACCGGTTAACCGTTAACCGGACCGTGGCCAAGCCCACCTGCCAGCGCCGATGACGGGCTCGAGGCTAGGGGATGGGGTTTAGGCCGAGCGGTGCAGGGGCGGGCGCGAGAGCTCGGGGCTTCGTGACAGATATGGCGAACACGAGGTGCGAGGCGTGAGCGAGGGTAGGAGGAGCGATGATGGTGCTGTTGTTGCGGGCGCGAGATCTGCAGGCCGAGTAGGGGGATGGTGCGAGAGGTCGACGAGGTGCGCGGTGGGGGGATGCGAATGTGGATTTGATTTATATGATGTGAGGAGAATTTTTTTACAGGTCGGTAGCGATGGCGTCTGCCCTTCTGGCCTCGCGCCATTCTTTCTTCGCGGCGCGAGGGCCTTCGTCGTCGACTGGTTTGGTTTTGGGGGCTTGTAGTAGCGTGGATTCCTCCGTGTGCACTTCTCCTGCCGAGTTTTGGGCTCGGAAAGCGATCGGGAGCGGGAAGGGGAGCGGGAATTGGAGTCATGATTCGAGTGCGTCCTTTGTGCGGGTCCGAAGCTCGCAGGAATTCGGAAATTCTTGCAGATTGTCAGAGAGCCGAAGGTGTCCTCTGCCTTCGGGATTTTCATTGAGACTGCGGAGGAAAGTTTCAGGGAACCGGTCGAGAAATTCCTTCGAACCTTCGGAGAATGGAAGAGAAGGAGCTCCTGCTCGTGCTTATTTTGGCCATCGAGAATCCATGGCAAGGGAAGACGAGAGTGGGGCCGAATCCAAGAGGATTACGCTCCCAATTTTGGGCGAACTACCATTTGACGTTCCGGACATCGGCGAGATCACGCCGAAGAAAGTCGCCATTTGGGCAGCGCTCGCAGCTCTCGTGTACGCCACCTTGAATTTCATCGCCAGTAGAACCGTATTCAACCCCAAATTCTGGACTTACGCGTCGTGGATTCTGGTCGTGTGGCCGATGCCCACTGCAGTGATCCTCGGGCTGGCCTCTCTGGTGACTGCGTTCCGGGTGACGAAGAGGAAACCGAAAGAATGGGAACAAGTGCTGCTGCTCGTGGGCTCTCTGGTCTGGCTGATTTTAGTGCCAGTCGGACGATTCCAGGGCTTCGTCGATGGCTGGCCCACAATCCTCTTCTCCCTCTACGCAGGATTCTTTCTGATCAGTGCCGTCGTGCGGTACCGACTCTATGGAGACTTATCATCCAAGGCCGAGGACAAGCAGTGGGCCAACACCACGTCCCGCTCATGGCAAGTTGGGTTCGTTGCAAGTGTGGCTGCAGGTCACTGGCTTGCAGCTTGGGAGGCCCCATTTCTCGCACTCAGCTGGAATTTTGGACCCAGAAGTCAGCTGGCTGCAGCAGTTTTAGTTCTGGCTGTGGTCACCCATTACAATGCAGCTTATTATTTAGGAAAGTATTTTGACAGATTGGTGAAGCCCCGTGCTGTGGTGATGTTCGGACCTTACCGATGGGTTCGGCATCCCATCTATGCCAGCTACATGCTGTTGTTCGTGGGTTATTGTTTAGCACTGAGATCCTACAAGAGCTTGGTGTTCATGCTCGCCGCTTGCATTGCTTATTACGAGCAGAGGACGAAGATTGAAGAGGAGCAACTGGTGGATACTTTCGGGGAACTGTATACAGGTTACGTAGAACGGGTTCAGAACAAGTACTTCCCCTTCTTATACTGATACGGAGCTCGTCATCAAGACCAATAATGTCAACGAAATGAGAATTTCAATGTCAATTAACAATCATTCACATGCATCTGCATCTGCTCGATAATCATTTCTTTTGTTTGATAAGTACGTTCTGACCTTTGTAGCAGTTTGCAACTCGTGATCGATTTCTCTCGTTGTGGTGAACTTTTCTTACAGTCTGACAGAGTTGCAGTCCATCATTTCTTCAAGTCTTGCCCATGAAGTACGACAGTATGTATCTGTTTGGAGTATCCGTGGTGCCCTTGTGTGCACTCTGTAGACTACGCTCTCCTTCTGCGAGTTGAAGCACCTGTGAGCTGCTTCTAATAGGCCCTAGAATTCTGATAGGATTTGCAATGAGGTTAGAGTTGGTCGAGCAAGAATCGGACGTCAGTTGAGATAATTCATAGAGAAGGGAGGTGATCAAATCATTTATCACCTCACAGAGTTTATGAAGTTTTTTCTAGATCTGACAAAGTCGTATGTCAGGTAAGTGATTTTGAAGCAGTTATAGGATTCCATCTGAAGTAGTCGTCGTATGTTGAAGACGTCACCGGGCAATGGATAGCAAGTCTTGTAAGGTGAGAGCTGTAGAGTTCGTATCTACATCAACTTCACGCACCAGTGAGAGTTTCGCTACCTTTTTGACAGAAGAGCTGTCATTATGGTCAACTCGAAGTAGCCATTGCTGTGTATATCATTTGTCTGTGTAAAGTAGAGTTCTTGCCTGCTTTCGACTTGTGGTCATCAGAGAATCCCGAACGAGCCACATGTTTGCAAGGTATTGAAGCTCGTTGCATGAATGGAGGGACTAACACTTTTGTATGATGGCATCGATATTGGACTCAACCTTTCGAAGTTTCCACCTATCATCTGTGCGGGCCCATGCTACAATTTCTCGACGCAGCGGAGAATGGATAAACGGCTCACGATGTTTAGTCTCGTTGCCCCTGATGTCTGTGAAGTGCGAATTGGCAGCCTCATTTATCGCAGTGTTAAATCCTGTTCACGAGTTCAGGTGAAGTCAATAAATATACACGTGCTGTTCTGTGGTGGATGCCGCATTTTCTTCCTGCACGCCAGCTTTAGTTGTTCCAGTGCAGGTGGATACGAAAGCACTTTCCTGGAGGGAGATCACTGGTTTCCTGAGCATATCCTTCCCCATCAATAGCTCTTCTGCTTTCTGAAGGAGCGACAAAGGCGAGTCAAGTCCCTTTATCGTGGCTAATGTCCAAAGTCTAATGGTTAATGTCCTCAGTTTTCTTCATCGTCTTGCCTGGATGACGGCAGCCCTAGTACAAATGGAATCAGCAGACGAGCTTAGCTGACCTACACCACCGCACCAGAATGCGAAGAGTAACAGTACAAAATGTTCACCACCAACATGCTGTATTGTAACAATTTTCAGCAGTGGTTCCTCTTGTAGTTCTCATAAGGAACCAGGAACCAAGAACTTCAACTGTGTATTCTCTCGAACGTTTGATCCATGTTCAAGTTTCACTGCAAGCATGGATGGAAGAACGGAGGAAGCAAAGGATCCCGGGCGAGCAAACCCGTGAAACAAGCATGCTGGCATCGAACAAGGACACCATGAGGCGAAGAACGATCGAGTCGAGGAAGGTTGCGCTGATCCAGAGCATAGTTATTTTTTTGCCATCCACAAAATGTAGATTCTAAGGGAATCCTTAGCGAAACAGATGCAAGGTCTCATCCAGCTACTAAATGCGAAGAGTGAATTGTCGACAAGTGTAACCAATCCAGGTTCTCTCTCTCTCTCGGAAGCCTCACCAAAAAAAAGAGAGAAGCTCATGTCAGATTCTCCAGACCACTTCACAAGAAACCCAGAACAGGCAGCCTGATCAGAAAATCCGGGTTGACTGATGGTTTGCAGGTCAACGTGAAAACAAACGTGGGTCCAGTCCCGTAAATACGAGATGGCATGAAGAAAAGAATGTACTCAAGTCGATTAAGTAAAATACACTGCCATGAATTTCCTTAGACGAGAGGAGTTTTCTTTGTACAAATCCTTTCTCAAGGTGGTGAGTCTACTCACCTCCACTTCGTCTGGGACGTATATGCTACCAAAATCGGAACAGAACGAACACTACAAGACGATAACAAAATCACTTGCAATTATCCTGGCAAATCGTCGGGATGACAGTAACTGATTAATTTGACCGAGTGTTCTTTCTCTCCATGCATACCACTATTAGTAGGTATCCGACTGCTCGAGACTCAACCTCTGTGGTCTTCGAAGACGTCGGGCCAGAAGAAGCCAGACGAAGGCAGGAGGTACTACCTCCCCTGGAAAACCTCCGTGCTACTTCCAACGGAAGTGGTCTACGAAACAATCTTTACGACTATCCACCGCAATGTGTATAGGAGAGAGAAGAGTACAAAGCAAGGAAGATCGTAGGTCATAATATGTCATATCACTGTGGATGGGATAGGGAGATACAGTAGGACTGAGAGCTCGAAGAAAAGCGTCTGGGCTCAGGGCTTTGTCTCCACTTTTCTCCATACGGCCGATATCTGCGAAACCTTAAAAGTGCTCCTTGCAATCTTTCAGCATTTGCATTTTGGAGGACTGGTTGCGCGCGATCAGCCTAGAGTCCTGAACCAAAGGAATATTCTGTTGGACATTCCACGAGCTAATCGGGCCAGGAAAAAGCTCTAAGCATTTGATTGTTTCTACGCAATGATCAGGCTTACCTTTTCTGCACTCGGCAAGTACTGAAGGAGACCTTTCTTCGATTCGGTCGTCATCGTCTGACGGTGAAGTCAGAGTTCCTCAAATGCTCCAAACTTCCGAATACTATACGACCGAGGGCGAGAGCATCGAGCAAAAAATAATTCTTATTCGCTTTCTTCTGACATGCTTTTGCGTTTCGTGACGAAGAATGTGATGGCTACATGACTTTGTGACATTGACACGTGAAACATGAGCCCAATCATCTGCACAGGATTAAAGAAAATGCAGTCGGTCGATTCGAAAGACATTCTGATCCTAAATCTATAATGAGTTAGGTCAGTGGCGCTCGTCAACACCGGGGCATATTGAGAAAGTACAGAGCTCCCATAGGTACAGATGGCGCCAAGTCCTGGTTTTCGGCAGGAGGTTCAATTTCCCCCTGCTCAAATGTCGATTTCAGGACTGCATGAAGACAAGGGAAGGAGAAGAAGATAGAATCCATCGTCTTTCCGAAGAACTGTATGAGACACGACGGACCCACTGGGACGAAATGCAAAATCCGAGCGCAAAACGCTTCCGAAAATACGTCACATTCGAGAGAGGCGAGACTGCTGCTTTATGCCACCGTCATCACAATGTCTTTGTTGAAGGGCCACACTCCGTACACCCGACGACTGATAACTTACACAAGGCATCATCGACGAGACATGCAGAAATGGAGAAATCAGAAATCAATGTCATTTTCGGGCGAATACACGAGTTTTGTCCCAAGTGCCTACATCACTACAGACGATTCCCACAGCATACTATAAATATATGTCCAACTGAGGAAACATTTGGTTAAAGGATGGCTCATGAAACTGTAGAATCTCTGTCGATACACGCCATGTAAAAACAAAAGCTTCGCCTCGATCGATCTCTCTCAGTCACCGGGGGAATGCCTCAGCATGCTATCTGCATCTCATTCCTCTACTTTACTCATTCGCTTTCAAAATATCACATTAAAAAGACAAAAGCTCGACAACCCTAGTGCCTTTCCAAACGGTGCGACCACAACCATCATAATCAGGATCGCCTCCCACCTTGCATCCCCACTTCCTGCTCCTCCTCCTCCTCCTCCTCGTGCTCGTGAGTGGGCCCTCCGACCACCACTAGGGTTTCAACCTCTTCTCTTCTTTTGAGAGACTTCCGTAATCCGATAAACATGAAAATTCAGCGGTGAAAGCACGGAAACAGCAGCTCTGGCACCTTACCAACATTCCCACTGACCGCAACACCCGTCCGTTCTTGCGAGAAGCCACCACTGCATGAATTCCGTGCGTATTTTCGACTCAATATTGTATTATTTCGTATCTTGGCTTCTCCATCTGATCTCTGTCCCGCCGGGGGGAAATTCCGATGATTCTCAACCACCGTGAACAGAAAGTGGTTCCACCGTAGAGAATTGCTCGACGATTTCATGAGCCGTCAGGCTGCTGCTTGCTCATCGTCTCGTTCCCAGGCAACGAGACGATGAGAACCACCGCTTCGTCCAGAGAATCCAATGCATTGCCACGCAGAAAGTGAGACTCGACGACATTGCGAGTGCTGTAGAATTCAGCCTTTTCTCCCTTTCCGCTTTTCTCCAAAGCACAAATCCTCACATCCAAGTCCACAACTCGGAGCCATTTCCATTTCTATTTCCTCTCGACCGCACCCGTCCGTCCGATTCCACTCACTCAGTGCACCAAACACTCTACGCTCATCTCGACGACAAACAGACAGACAGATGAACCGATTCCGCCTCACGTCCAATTCTACTCTCGGTGTCTGCAAATCTACGCCTCCAATTCACAAACCGATCTGCGCGCCGATGGAACTGAGCAAGGCATCCAATTCCAATTTCGCCCCTGATTGTGGTCGTTCAACGCCAGCAGCCATCTTCAATATGGAGTACTCTCCATAGCGCAACTCAAGCTGACATGACTGAAATTGATCCTTCTGCTCCACATGTAGAAGACGGCCATGAATGCCACAACGGAGCCCTCAAGGTACAAGATTATATTACAGAAACTTTATATAACAAAATGCTAGATTTCTAATAGTATAATTATTTTTTGTTAATTGGCCCCGGAGCCCTCAAGATACAAGATTATATTACAGAAACTTTATATAACAAATTGCTAGATTTCTAATAGTATGAATATATTTTGTAAATTGGCCCCGGAGCCCTCAAGATACAAGATTATATCACAAGAACTTTATATGACAAAATGCTAAATTTCTAATAGTATAAAAAAAATTTGTAAATCGGCCCCGGAGCCCTCAAGATACAAGATTATATTACACGAACTTTATGTAACGAAATCCTAGATTTCTAATATTATAATTTTTCTGTAAATTGGCCCTTATGCTGATTTAGCTATTTTGACTCTGCAGTTGTTTTGGCGCTGTTTCATGGTTTTTATTTGTTTTGATCATTTGGATGTTTCAACGCTTTGATTCTCTGATTTGATTTGGTGTTACTGGAGAGGCATAAAGATAACTCGCGTTATGATTTTCAGCTAAGTAGATGTGAAACTGAATGAAAAGAATCCACGAACAACGTAAGCTTGTGATGTTACATTAACATAAGGTGATTGTTCTATTGTTTATATTAGATGTTAATGTAGATACATTTTATTAAATAGAATACTCAATTCGTTTGGAGAAAATCATCACTGCGGTGACAGGAGCAGTGGGATTTAAACATATAAATGCGGTTGGTCATAAAAATAAGTCTTACGTTAAATAAAGAGGAAAAATCTTTTTCAATTTTCCTTTCGTCCTTTCGTCAAATTATGAGAAGACAAGGGGTTTTTGAAAACAAGGCAAATCACTGAATTTGAGGACTAAATACATAGAATTTTTCTTTTTCTTTTTACTTTTTGCAAATGGCCATGTAAAAAAGTTGGGTTCAAATCATATAAAAAAAAATATAAGTTCTATGATTTAGGTTTTTCAAGGTATCAGCCTACTTTTATTTTTGAACTTTTTGCAACAGGAAGAAAGTATTTTGGGTTTCAAGCGCCGGTTTTTACAACTTTTTGCAACGAGCAAAAGGTTTCTCAAACTACATATGACATATTTTACTCATAATTTAACGATTTGAAATATGTACATAAGATCGTAATGTGGACTACTTATGAGCTGAACCTATTACTAATTTTCTGATCTCAAAGAAGTATGTAGACCTCATAAACATACTTCAAACATAGTAACAGTACATGTATTGTTCTTTATGTCTGATTCGAAAGCTCCACGTATAGTTAAAAGAATTTAAAGAATGCTATTAAAGAACCATTTGTTAGATTCATTCTTCTAGAGTTTGTCAAAGAGTACAGGTTTGCACCTTCTACTTGCGTATTCCCTCTTTAGGAGTAAGTACCTTTTGAAGACGTCTTAGCTCAAACTTTAAGAGTATCAGACAGTTTTGTAGCGCATCCGTCATCATGTAAGTAGCAGGAGCTATTTTCTCTGATCTCATTATTCAATGAAATATCAAAAGGTAACAAATTTTACGCTCTTAGCCGGCGTCTGAAACTTTATCTTTGTTCCTATGATTATCATTATTTTCAGACAGTTTTGTAGGCCCATCCGTCATCATGTAAGTAGCAGGAGCTATTTTCTCTAATCTCATTATTCAGTGAAAGATCAAAAGGTAACACATTTTACTCTCTTAGCCAACGTCTGAAACTTTATCTTTGTTCCTATGATTATCATTATTTTCAGACAGTTTGGTAGGCCCATCCGTCATCATGTAAGTAGCAGGAGCTATTTTTTCTAATCTCATTATTCAGTGAAAGATCAAAAGGTAACAAATTTTACTCTCTTAGCGGGCGTCTGAAACTTTATCTATGTTCCTATGATTATCTTTGTTTTCATTCAACTCCATACGTAGGATCGTAATGTGTACTACTTATGAGTAGAACCTATTACTAATTTTTTGATCTCAAAGGAGTATGTAGACCTTCAAACATAGGGAATAGTTTATGTATTGTTCCCTATGTTTGATTCGAAAGTGCCAAGTATAGTTAAAAGAACTTAAAAAATGATCTTAAAGAACCATTTGTTAGATTCATTCTTGTACAATTTGTCAAAGAGTACATGTTTGCATCTGAGATATGGTAGAGTTAGTTTTTTTTTGAAGAGAAAATGATCTGTTTATTTTGATTGATGAGACTCACTGAGTACCGCCAAATGAATACATTGCTTACTAGAAAATCATCTTCAAAATTGGAGGGCATTTCATTCTTTCATTGTGATGTTTTCAAACGTAGTCTAGTCTCATTCATCAAGTGGATAGTGTCTTCTAATCCTGAATCTTGACACTTTCTCTATCTTTTGAAAAAAAACCTGACGCTTGTATTTTCTTTGTTTTGCATGTTTTGTTCCCACAAAACATTCAAAAGAAAAGTCGAGTTCGTCACTCTCAATGTTGTTAACATCTCTTACATCAAAGCATCAGAGTACAGAGGATCTGTTTGTGGTCACGTTGGAGCGCGATCCAGGTCTGAGACCAACCATTCCATCCTACCCAACCTCTCAAAGGTATAGAATTCAGAAAACTTACATATCTAAAGAGTCATTTCAACCACAACTATCGAAATATCCTTTTGTAAAACAAGCTGATAGATTTTGTCATTTTTGTTTTCAATGGTTTGCTTTGCATCCTTAGCTTGAATACAGCTTTCCAAAGGATGTTGTGTATTACTTTCCTTGTTATTTGTTTGCACAGGATACGCAAGCTTCAAGACAATTTGTCAGTGAAGGTGTTGCAAGCTAGAACAAAATTACTGCATAAGACTGTAAATTGGCAAATCATGTTGGTAAACACACTTCAGCTCACTTTTTGCACTTCATTGCTTGGTAATCATTACCAAACCAGCGTTTTTGAATTGAAGCCACACTAGATCGTCAATCTCGACAACCAAAAGCTGATCACAGACTTCACTTGACAGCATCTATCAAAACACTGCGATTTTTGGCTCATCAAGGTCTTGCTTTTTGTGGTCATGATGAGTCTAAGCAATCATTCAATAGTGGAAAATTTCTTGAGCTACTTACTCTTCTCAATCAGCATTCTACAAATTATCAATGTGTTTGACTTGATCGTGCATTGAAGAATGTGACGATGACATCTTCAGACATCTAGAATGACATACTAACGGTCATGGCTTCATGTGTAAGTGAACATATTGTGAAGCAAATCAATGATAGCTTTTTTTGTTTGCTGATTGATGAGGCTCAAGATGAATCAACAAAGAAGCAGATGTCTTTGGTTCTAAGGTTTTTTGACAGTTTTGGAGTAATTCAGAAGAGGTTTTGGATATGATACATGTTGCTAATACATGTTCAAAATTGCTAATGGTTGCCATTGTTTTCACTTTGAGCCGACACAGTCTTTAGTTTTCCCGTCTACGAGATTGAGGATATGATGGAGCATCTAATATGCGTGAAGACATTAATAGATTGAAGACTATGATCCAAAGAGAAGTACCCTCATCATACTATGTTCATTGTTTTGCGCATCGACTTCAACTTGTTTTGATATCAGCAGCTAAGAATCATGTCAAAGTTTGCCGGTTCTTTGTTGAATTGTCATCATTATGTGTCACCGTAGGTGTTTCTTGTAAACGTGCGGATCAGTTTCAAGAATTGCAAGCAGCTAACATCCGTGATGCAATGGTTGGCGAAGAAATGAAAACATTTGCGTTCAATTAAATCAAGATCTAATCATTCCGGCGGCCGTAAGAGACAAGATGGAGAACTCATTTTATTTCTATTTGTCGAGTGCTTGATCTGTATGATTCAGGTGTCAAAGTTCTTGAAATTACTGTGAAAGATTTGAAAGCAGAAGCGTCAAGATTGTTGGAAGTGATATGTTGCTTTGACTTTAATCTAATGTTACACATAATGAAGGCGGTTTTAAGCAAGTCTGCAGTTCTTTCGGAAGCTTTACAACATAAGGACCAAAACATCCTTAACGCTATGAACCTTGTTGTTGTTTCAAAGTGTGAATTGCAGGAAAGTAGATCAAAAGAAGGATGGAAGACGATATATAAAGCGGTTCAATCTTTTTGTCTCGCAAAAAACATTGTTGCCCTTGATATGGAATCAAGTTATGTGCTTATGGGACGTCCTCGTCGCAATGCTGACAGCATAACCTGTGATCATTATTATCGTGTAGAGATCTTCTTCAACATCGTAGATTTAGAATTAAGTGAGCTTGATTACCGTTTTCCTGAAAAATCGTCTACATTGCTCACACGAATTGCCTATTTATACCCAGATTACCTTTGCATTCATAGGAAATGTCTCAGAGCTAGTTGAATTGGGGCGGATGTATCCACATTTGAGCATGATTTAGCGTAGTGTTGAGATTAAACGAAGCTTTTTTGGAAATTCAATCTCTTTTTGCTTTAGCTATAAAGATGTTTGAACTCAAGAAGTTTATTACTTATCATCTTGTTTTTCAATTAATCAGTTTGGTTTTAACTTTACCTGTCAGCACTATGTCAACATAACGTTTTGTTCTCAGCATTGAAGATTGTGAAAATGCGGTTGAGGAGCAAAATGGAAGATGAAGACCTTGCTGATGCTATTAGTTTGTTTGTTGAAAGAGATTTAGCACAAGTAATCATCACCGACGTTATTATCGAGAAATTTTAGACGCAGAGCACTAGACGTTTGCAATTGGATTAATACATTGAATTCGGTTTTTTACAATTTGGATTTTCTGTTTTGAATTTTCTGTCATGAGTGACATGAGTTTTAGTTTTAACACAGTGCAGTTGGATTGATACTTTGAATTCAGATTTTATAACAATTTGGATTTTTTGACATGAGTGATTTGAGTTTTAGTATAATTACAATGCAGCTAGATTGATACATTGAATTCGGATTTTTTTTCAGTTTGGATTTTCAGTTTTGAATTCTCTATCATGAATGAAAGTAGTTTTGCTTGTAACACAGTGAAGTTTTATTAATACACATAATTCGGTATTTTTAACAATTTAGATTTACTTTTTTGACTTTTTTTATGGGCTACAGGACTTTTAGATTTAACAAAGTGCAGTTGGATTTATATAGAGAATTTGGTATTTTTACCGTGTGGATTTACTTTTTTGAATTCTCTATGGTGAAGTTTTGGTTTTAATACAAATCTGTAACAGAATTAGCCAAAAAAAATTTCGCCTACGGCGCTACCTACCAGGCTGCAGCCCCTCTTGAAAAATCCTAGCTCTACCCCTATTTATGGTTGAGTAGAAATCAAACTCTATTTTCAAATGTTTTAGTACATGGCATAGTCAAGAATACAGTAGATAAAACAATTTTTTTAGTGGAAAGAATCTCAATAGATACCTCCACCTAGAGAATGATTAGAAATGTCTTCTTCGATAACTACCAGAATCAAAAAGTGGCTAAATAACTATCTTGAACATAATGCTCATCTAGAAGTAAGATAGGAAGTCCTACAGACAAAGGGGGCAGCAACCAGACTGGATCCTTCTCTTCTCTCTCCTACGAGCGTTGAAGACATGTGAATACTCTGATCTCAACCTGTCACAGATACAACTTGAGCAACTACTTTGAGTTTGGGTACAAGATCCTTGCTCTCTGGCGGATATTTTGTTGCTCCTTGTTGTTTTTGTGTTCATGTTGTGGACCTCGAGCTCCTGTGCGCTTGGAGATAGGCAGTGTCTCTTGTGTCCTGTAGTTTGCTGGTTGGTATGCGTTTGGCCGTTGTAGCGCTCCAACTCTGGAGTCACTTATCTTCTGCTTGTTCATTGGTGGATGGCTAGTGTCGGGTTGGATTGTCTCCTGCTTTTTTGCGCTCTTGTGCCTGAATACATGAAGTCATGCAAACATCTGCAATTATCACCAAGATATTTGAAAGACAAGAAGTTACGATAATCACATGTAAGACCGGGTCTAAAGCTACAATAACTTTTAGTTATATATGCTACGAAATGAATTGCAAGATTCAACGCAAAAAAAGTTCAAAGTTATGATTATTCTTTTAGCTACTTAATATGAAAATTCCATTTAACTTTTAATTAATTATAGTTATGGAGATAAGCTTGATGTTTAGGTTCTGTTATAACAAGGCACAAAAAATCACATGATTTTAATGCTTTGCATTTGACTTAATATTGCTCTTGCTTTGGGCATAATTAGCATATACATCAAAATCAAAGAAAATGCGTTAAAAAGTTATGTCTTAAATATTGTATAAGATACATTGAATTTATAAGATTTTTTTATGTTAGATTTTATACAGCGTAATCATTGATTTGCAATGTAGATACTGATTATGAGCAATAACTTAAAGAATAGTAAAGATACTTACAATCGATATGTGTTTAAACGTGGAAATTATGCCTAAACTAGAGTTCTAAATTAAACATTATATGGCTTAATATACAACACAACCTTACTATATAGCAAAATAAACAACAGAAATAAGAATCAATAAGATATATGTGATGATAAAATATCTCCTGTTTATGTTTCTACCAATGTGATTCCTTTATAAGCCTTCTGAAAATATTAAAACAGATTGCAAATTTTGCATATGGATACAAGTATGATATTTTCATAACTATGCTATCATCAAAATTCAGTTTCAATTTATCTTGTTTTTGCTAAGGCTTAGTAAGTATTAGTTCATATTACAAAGTAAGGTATAATCAGTTTTTTTTGTAGGTTTTTGAGCAACATTATCACAGAGATTGTAGTATCAACGACACGAATCAATGAATATTTTGTTAGGAGTTTAATAATCTTTTGGTTAAATCTAATGAGTTTGATTATGGTCTTTAGACTAGTTAGCTATAGTTTATCTACGAAAGCCAGCAGATAAATTTTTTCTGACACATTTGATTTAAGTAATGAGATCTTGTATTCCTGTTAAGATAACGCTAAATGGATGTTGTGCTTATGTGTGTTGATTATGTTGGATGATTAGGAATGAATAAAGGTTTACATTTCATAAGTCAAGTATGAATATTGAAAAATAAATATCATAAAATTTATTATATATATGCATGGATATTAGATGCATCTCAATATTGATAATGATATATGAAATAACTAGTATATTTTTAGATTTAGTTCAAAAGATAGATAAAATCATAAGTGAGTTTTGCACATGCGGCTTCTACAACAGATCACATCCAAATACATAAGAAGTTTTAGGATAAAATGAATAGAAAGCCTTCCCTAGGACACAAGGTACAACTCATAGGAGCCAGCCGTTTGATTTATTTTGACATCAATTTTTCATGGTATTCTACTCAAAAAAAATTTCAATTTCAAAGCATGATTTGAGCAGAACTTCAAATCATGTTTTGGTATTGAAACTAAGTGTTCACTTTTAGAATGAATGTATGAAGATTTTTTAGTAAAAGATGTAGACGAATGAAGATTAAAGTGACACTTTTATTCTTCCTATTTCCCCTGAAAATTTTTTTGAATATAAAGAAAGGAGGCAGTTGGGTAAGTTCGTTTGATTTGAACATTCAAATTGTATATAAAACACACTTGGAGAATCTATAAAAAAAGTACAAGTCCATTAATGCGTAGGAACGCCCCAAATTGGCTGAAATGTCTGTTCAGTATTAAAGTGTACGCTTGTTACCTGATGTTCCGTCGGATGGAGGGACCATCCTGCAGCTGGGAAGAAAATCAGGCACGGTTCATTGAGTTGTTGCGGAGCTCATAATCCGAGGATATGTTTTCAATAAATCATATGGTTAGATGTCACTCTCTGTTTTCGCACTTTTTGAACCTTCACTTTAACTCAACGATTATCGCGCTTGTGACGACATGAATTCGTCATATGATTGCAAACGCTTCTTTAAAGAAGCGTCGAGCGGTGTTGCCTACTTTTATGATGACTCAAATTTTATTGAACCGAGGGAAAGTTTCATAACTGAAAGAATAAAATTATCGTTGTAGAGAGATGTCATGTTACGAACTACTCTGGGAAGTTGTGACATGCGGCTACCTTATACTCTTGTACATTTTCTAGCCTAAAAATAAAGATTTATGCTTAGTTGATCAAATGTTTCATAATGGGAGGGGCTAGTTATAACTCATTTCACGCTAATTATCACTCACAAGAGAGGTATTTGATTGGTCGATACTATGCAAAGACTGACCAAACGGGCTATATAGCAAGGGGAGAAATAATGCTAAGAATGGAAAGATTAACCTATTGTGAAGGATAATTAGCGTGAAGTGAGTGATTTATAATTCAATATATTGTTTCCATATATTCTAAAAATTAGATTAATAAATTTGGATATTAAACTCAGGATATACTAAAGCATTCCAGATTTCTCATCACACAAAGCCGAATAAACCCTAAATTCATGATAAACCAATACTAATGTACGTCCACAATTGAATTCGTGTAATTGGTGAGGTACTAATCAATATTACCGCAGATGACACTCGTCCTCAACTCTGGGTCGTTGAGAAGTCGTATGGCCTTGCGTAAGTCGCCGTACCACAGTAGTTGGCCATCGAAACTCAAGAATGATGCATGCAACATTCTCATGCAGATTTGCCAAATGAGAAATTTTACGCAAAAAGACGCCACAAAATTACGCCAAAAGAGGAAGAACAACGAGAAAAAAATGGAAAAAATTTTCCCTTTCCCGAATGCTCTAAAGAAGTTACATGAACCCGAAATTACTGTGGGCGTGCATATCTACAGAAAACGCTATCCATCTCAGGGAAGCCATGCTGCGCGAGCGCTTGGTTTGACCTCGCCATGGCTTAATCGAACCTTGCCTACACAAGCTCGTACGTAGAAGACTCAGCTCCAGGTGAAAGGCCCGCCCTAGCCGAGCATCGATATGTGCACCAAGACTCGAGAGTCATGCTTTCTTGGTCGAGACTCCTATCACATAACACGCGCATAGAGCGAGGGCCCAGAAATTATATTTATAGTGATGGATCGGATGTGGGCCCACGGACAAGATCGGAGATGTTCTGACTATTTATCTGTTATGATATTTAGCCATAACAGTTGAAGGTGCCGATTTGAATGGGACTAGAACCGGATGGGCTTCCTCCAACATTCATGGGCACTTGTGGACCGATTCGAATCGCACAATAAGTGCAGCTCGACACTGTGGAATCTTGAATTTCATTGTCTTGGATCTCCATATATCCGAGATGCTGATGGAATTCACTTCTCGCTATTAAGACAGATATTATTGGAAGGGAAGGGCCGAGATCGATATTCCTGCGTAAATAAATAAAATCTGAAAACATGATAACACCTACTCTTCGAGGTTAATTTGTCGCCTGACAATTAACGCTTGCGGTTCGATTCAATAAAGGTTTATCTCATTCTGGACGAGCTACAATTCAGGAAACATATAATCAATCACCCGAGATTCCAGATTGGGCTATCGAAACGCTGCAGCAGTCTATCGAAATGGACAAAAGCGAGCGAGCGAGCGCAAAAATCTGGATGTGTCAGTACATGTGGGTATCCTGCATGGGCATCATAAGGAAGAATGTGTCACGATGTTTGCCAAGGGGAGAAATCGAAGGCGCTCGACATTAAATTAAAAATCCATGCCGATCGAGATGTAGATGTACCCCCCCTCCCCCACGAACGTACAGGAGGAACATGCAGGTCAGTCCGGTGGGGTAACCTGTTGGACGGCCTAGAGTAAGTAAGTCAGGAGGAGTACTTGCCTACACGTCCCCATGCCACGTCTGCGGGCCCCGGCCGACGTGCCAAGTGGAGCCAAGCGCGCGCTTCCTCGCAGCGCGCCATTCGCGGCCGGTTGCTTTCCGTCTCTCTCGCTCGGGCCCCGTCGCGTCCATGCAGAACCGGAAGCCCGGCACACTTGGAAGTCCGTCAGGCGGTCAGGCGGTCAGAAAGGGCGAGGGTGACGAAGGAAGGACGGAGGGGGGGCCCGGCGGTAGGCGGTCAGCCGTCTGTCATGTTCCCGAGACGAGGAAATGGGGTCGATCGTCGATCGGCCATGGGATAGGAGAGTAATGTCGAGATATCTTCTCCACGAGGAGGGGGCCAATTTGTGGTGACCCAGATTCCCTGCGGAATGAACAATTCAGTCCAATGGAGAGGCAGTATTTGATCACTTTTCCGGGGACATTAGGCAACTGTTAAAGATATCTCCGTGCGCTAGTAAGATATCTCGCTATCTCCACTTTGTGGTCGACAAACTGCAGTGACTGCAGCAGCAGCAGCTTCACGAGGGAATGATTCAGATTCAGGCAGATAGATAGAGCGAGCGAGGCTTCCTCTTCCCTCCCCCCTCCGTTGTCGGTTCTCGCTGCGTTGTGGACATTCCGCCGCTCCCTTCAGCAGCAGAAGCTGCAAAATTACTGTTCGTTAGAGGAGGAGGAGCTCCATGCGCAGCGCGAGGTTAAATACGATCAGATTGACTCGCCTCATGATGACACGAGCAAAGCAATCGCCCCCACAGGAACGGGAACGCGCTTTTTCACGGATCACGGTGCGAGGCTCATCGCTTTCGCAAGTGAAGTGTGACATGCATGCTCTGGGTGCCGTGACCTCCTGCACCGAGCCTCTCCAATCCCCATTCTGCCTTGTTACCTTCTCCCCTCCTCCTCGCGTGTAGGTAAACGCGGGGGACGAGGTAGTAGGATCGAAGGCATTCCCCCCGCCAGAGTCCTCACGATCGCAGGACGAAGGACAGGCTCTGCTTTGTCCGGAATTTTATCGGGCCGAGATGAAATCAAATGAAATGCAGCTCGTGAGAAAAGGGCGAGAATATTGAAACTCCTCCCGCTGCGAAGATCGGGACTCCGAGACTCTAAAAGAGCGAGAGCGAGATAGAGTTCAGAGATAGAGTCTGTCAGTGAGTGAGGCTCGCTTGAGTCAGAGCTTCTGAGAGTCCACTCCACTCCACTGCTGCCACAGAAGCTCTGAAAAGGTCTCGGAGCCACAGACAAGGCTCCGTGAGTGCCATCCCTGTTTCAGTGGCGGTCCTCGGACTCCCATTGGGCTCTCGTCGGATGATCCGATGGGCGAGAGAACCGGACATGGCAGACAGAGGCTGTAGGACGATCGATCGAGACCAGCAGGCACCGAAAGCCAAGGGAAGTCAAGGAATGCAAATGCAAGCAAATGCAAGGAATACAACGCGAGGGAAGGGAAGGGAAGGGAATGGAATGGAAATGGAGATGGAAATGGCGACACTGCTAGACAAAAGCGCTGGGCAGGGGCTGGGGCTGGGAGGGAGGGATGGATGGGGGGGAGCGAGATTAAAGGGCCGGAGGGATGGGTGCCGAGTAAGTAGAGCAGGGGAGCAGGGGACCAGTCACGATGATGGTATCTACCAATTTTGACCGAATCGATAGTACAGTGGTCCTCGAGATCTTTCGGCCTGAAAATCTGGAGTTCATTCTTTTCGCAGATTATATTCGCAGCTTCTCTGCCGTAGTTTGCTGCGAGGATTTTTATCCGCGTCCTCCTGCATAGCCCTTCATGCATTGGGTACAAGGCATGCTTGCTTGCCTCAGCCAGGAATCGGCCGTGGAGCTACTTCAGGATGAAGTATTTGATTTGTATAATGCGGCCCTGCTGCTGCTGCTGCGAGGGAGGGAGGGCCCGGTCATGCCAATGCCATTAAGATGGCATGCTCCGCCATGCTGCCACCCTTCATCATCATCCTCTCGGCCATCGTCGTGACTCGGTCAAGAGACCAGATCCACTTTCGCATCAGGACGAGGTCACAGGGCGCCATATTTTGGTGTTCTGCCTGCTGCTGCTGGCTCCCAGAGCGACCGTAGTCAACAGCCTTCGGAGGCTTAGCTGACCTTTCCCTCACAGGCGAGGAACTCGAAGAAGCCTGTGTGGGCTTTTCTTGTCGTTTCAGCAACAGCGCTCCACCGAAACTCCATAGCCCGTCCTCTGAACTCGATCCTTCAATTGCACAATTGAAGGATCGAGTTCCAGACTCTTTTAAGAATGGGAGTAAATTAAAGTAAACCAACGATTGAACTGGTCCAGATTGAAGGAGTCTCCTCCACTATCGGAAGGGAGCTGTCGTATTAGGATCGGTCCGAGCTCTAGAGCCATCGTTGTCGAGATTGTGATACGAGATCTAGAATTAAATTAAATCGGAATTAAAATAATCAAAATCGATTGTGAGGGTTTGGATTGATTTGCGAAACTGAACTCTGCTGCTCCAGCTTCGTAACCCACTCCCTCATCTTCAAAAGCACGAACTCCAGCAAGAACTTTTGAATTCTTCGACTCCATTCAGAGCGACCTGATTCTTATCCAACTATGATGATGATGATAATGATTGGTGGCTCTCTCGGATCGAAACCTTCAATTTCGAGTTTCCTTTTTTGCTTGTAAGTGTCATGGCAAGCTGAAGTACTTGCCACGTTTGGTGAGTACACTCGCTTGACCAGCAGCGCACGAAAAATTTATTACAAAGTTGAGGTCTTCATCTGTGCTTACTTTTCCGCCATGATTGCTTCGTTCATGAACTGATAAGCGGCATCGAATTCATATTAGCATTAAATTTCTTTCAAGCCCTTTCTTTCTCGCGAATAAGAACCCTAAGAAAGGCTTCTCTTCCTTCCGAAGCTCGAAGGGGCGGAACTGAAACTCTCCCGATGCCCTCGGCGCTTTCAACATCCCTAACTGACGAAGCAACTTCGTGGAAACACATTTCACAACATTTCGTGAGCATTCGAATTCACGACTTTCGAATCTGTTCAAAGCTGATGTAATCTGACATGTAATCTGAAACTTCTGAACTCGGCCGCTGCGGAAGACACACTTTCGAGCAGACTCAGACGAGAGAACAGAATCAGAGTGATGAATCGGAGTAAGCTCCTCGATTCGAGAACCCTTCCCTCCAGGAAACATGTACATGCTGCTACAGACCGATCCTTGCCCCATACTGAAGCGATGGCTGACTCACTGAGGGGAAGCTCTACGAGAGCGGGGTCGTAAAAGGCATCCGTGGTGATTGGGGAAGCACCTGACGAGTTATCCGGGATCACAGTATTACAGTGCAGAATATGCTCGCAGCAACACAGACAGAGCCTGCCCCACAGATCAAATGATCAGAGAGAACTGACAGGGTCGGCACAAATGGCCAAGGCCCTCTCGGCGAGGCGACGACTGCATTGAACAATAAAGTCCCCCCAAGGTTTCGATACCATGCACGACGCGGACATCCGACCTACTGACTCACTCACTGACTGACCGACCGACCGACTGCTCATGGGCCACCATGCTCAAAGTCGCGCAATAGAGTGGAGTGCACCAAACGCACGAACCATGTGGAACCGAAAATGGAACTCTTTTCTTGAAGCAAAGGCAGGTCTCTCTTCCTGCGAGGAGGAAGACGACGGGATTCCCTCCCCCATCATCGACCGACATGATACATATTCAAAGCTATTTCTGCCTACGGTAGTTACTTAGTTCACAAAGTCTCGAGGCTGTGCAATCTTCTTCATCTTCTTCTTCTTCTGCTACTGCTGCTAATAGATAGCTAGCAAGCTATCAGGCGGGGCGGGGCTACACTCCAAATACTTTCCATTGTTCTCAAACGAAACAAAATTGGCCAAATTGCAGCTCGCCTGCTCGTCCTCCTCCTCGTAAAGGGTCGAGGTGATCGGCGAGGAGAGGCGAGGCGAGGCTCCATCGCTTCTCCAACAGGAACCGAAGCACCTGATTCCCTAGATTCATCGCGGATTTTCAAAAACGCCGCGTGTGCTTTAAAACTGTCTGTGTCTGTGTCTGTCTATCACTGTCTTCTCTCTCTCTCTCTCGATCATCTAGAAGGGTACCTCGTCCCGTATGTACCACTTGCAGGTGAGGTTTGTTTACGATTCAACTAAATTATGTTTTTCGTGACAAAGGGCTTGATTATTGACAATCGGTCGGATTGAACTCACAAATGCGTCCGTGCTCTCCGCTCCGCTCCGCCCGGCCATCTCGCTCGCTCAATCGCTCCCTCGCTGTCGGCAGACGGGAGGGGCAATTTTTTCCTACAGCGTCTGCGATCGAGGAATCGAATCGATCGCGCGGCGAGTGAAGAAGGTGGTGGAATGAAAGAAAGCACCTCCGCAGCATCAATCCTCCTCGTCTCCTCTCTGCTCTGCTCTCCGGCTCGCGGCGCATTGCTCCGAAGCTCGACGCAATTGGCCGCGCCTCACTTTCTCCTCTCCTCTCCTGTTAATATTTGATTAAGCTGACTGAGTGGTTCACATCTATCGCCTGCCGAGAAACATCCCGAAGCATCAGCAAGAGCATTGCACGTCTCGATGCCGCCGCAGTTCCTTGAAGGTAGGGCTCCGATGGCGGACGTCGTGTGCCATCGGAGTCCTTGACGAATAAAAATCTCTGCGCCTGCGGGCATGCGGCATTCTGTCTGTGCTCGATGTTACTTACACAACCTATAAGGGCGCATGCTTCGCTTCGTGGCCGCGACGAGGCTATGGAAGATGAAGCATGCGGATCGAAGACAGACGTACTCGTAGGCCAAACCGGAAGAATGAATGTATGTACTTAGTGGCGGCAAAAGGATGATCCGGAACGCCCCGAAGGGTTCGGCGAGATGCAATCGTCGGAGAGAAAGGTCTCGACGCCCCGGCCAGGCCACATTTGTCGACGGGCAGAGAGAGATTAAGAGAGAGCGCCTGCTCTGCTCTGCCATCGGTCGTCGTCGTCGTCGTCGTCATCGTCAGGAACGAGCAATAATTACGAGAGCGCAATGCATCAATGTACGCCGCTGAGCACGTCGGGAATTCCCTGCAGATACGCTTGCCACCAGTGGCCGCGGCCGCCCTCCGGATGGTACATGGAGAACCATAGCGCGAATTCCGAGGCGAGCTCCGCATCGATCTGCATCTCGTACCTGCGCTTCTCCAGCAGCTCCTCGGAGGCGAGGGTGGAGCGGCAGAGCGGACAGGTGGTCTGCCCGTGCCCCAGCCATCTGTCGAGGCAATCCTTGTGGAAAATATGCGAGCACTGCGGCAGCTGCAGGACCTCCTCCTGGGGTTCGAAATCGCACAGGCACACCGAGCACTGGTGCTCCTCCTCGTCGCCAAACCTACTGGAGATTTCCTGAAATTGCACGGAGGGCAATCGAGACCTGATGTCCTCCACTAGCGAGTCCCTCGACTCCAGCCCTGATCCGGACACGCCGTCCTCGTTGTGCACCCAATCGCTCGATCCTACCACTACTCTCGACACGGGATGCTGCCATCCCCGACCTAGCAGCAGATTAAACACCGAGCACGCCGTCTCCTTGAGCACCACCAGCGACAGCGCGGCCTTGAAGACCATCACCGGAAACATGACCCCGTACACGCCAGGAAATCCCATCGACCACCTTCCGCACGAATCGCCTCCAATTCGAACTCCTGCACTCAGACCCAAAAAATGCCAGATGCCAAATCGTCCGCCAATGTCGTCGTGCACTCCGTCCTTCCCCGAACCGGACTAACGCCGATGCACACCCTCCTCGTCTAGAATTTCTCTCCGACCGCTCTGATCCGACTACGGTTTACACACAAATCGCACGAAAAACACGCAAAAGCCTCGACGATCCGATCGCCAAGATCAGAAATCCTGTCCGCTAAAACACTCTCTGAAACTCCTGACTCCTCTCTCTTTCTCTCTCTGAGTCTCTCTGTGTCTCGCTCCCTCTCTGAGTGTCTCTCTCTCTCTCTCTCTGACTTCGTCAGTCTCACTGGTTGCTTGCAGACAGGCAGAGTGCCTTGCTTGACAGTGATGAGATGGTGAAATGGTAATGGAGATGGAATTGAAAGGTGAGGTTGGATTAAGTAATCCACGCGACGTTCTGAGAGCTTGATGAGTTTAGGAAACCTCCACTGCGGACAATGCAGGGGGACCGGGTAGCTCTTATGTCTGAGCAGCAGAGGGGGGGAAGGCGCTTGAGTGCTTCGAACAAGAGTGAGCAGCGCAAGCGCGAAGTGCGCCCTGTAAGACGACGACGACCTTTCTCGCTGGCCCTGTCTGTGGCTCTGGGGTTCGCCCCGGCTACGACGACGCTCGCTCGCATGCGTCTGCCGTCGCGAACTTCGCGCTAGCGCTCGCGATCGCTTTTTCGGTCCACGAACCATGAAATGCGCCGTTATGCACAGGGGCCCGGCGGGGCGGCCTTGGCCAATGGCGAGCGGCCAGGTAAGCGCAGGGATGGTTATTTTACTCGGACGGGTGCCCCCATGTGGTAGAAATCCCTGCCACGCCTGCGCTCGCGGATGGTCCACCGGATATCCGACGGGCGCTGCCACGTAACGCAGATGCTTCCATCTGGCCTCTCCCCGTGAGTCGCTTTCCGACACGTGTGCCGTCGGCCCTGCCCTCGTGGCCTCATCTTTAATCCCCCATCGTCCCTCTCACGAGTTCGCCTAGGCTTCGTCGGGGTATCACGGCTCTCGCCGTATCCAACGTCGTGACGCCCTTCCGACCGAGCAACCGCTCCGCAACCCTGGGGCGGGGCGGGGCGGGGCTTGGCTAACCTAACCCTCTAAGGGGTCTGGTTTACTCTTAACCGGACCACGTCCGGTCCATTCCACCACCACCTCGAGCACGTCACCAGGTCAGGACAACCCGCGTGCAGTGTTATACCAGGTAACCCCACTAAAGGCGACGTTACTGCGGTACAGACCCGGTCTTTTTAACCCGGACTATATCCGGTAAGCCACCGGAAATGCCGGGTGTTGTCTCTAACGGCCAAGCCAACTTTGGCTGTCGGACAGGGAACATACTGTCCTACCGGTACCGGGCTCCGTCAGGTTGGATGGAGGAACAGTCCGGCCTGCGGACGCGTACTGCGGCGCTGGCAGCGACGCCGACGAGGCCGAGGCTTCCGACACTTTCGTGGCCAGACGTGACGTATACGCCACTGGTGCCGCATACTCCCGACGCATTTCTCCTGAGGCGAACTCAACCCAGCGACCTCGTTATGCGTTTCCGTCTCCGCGATCCGGTCCCTGATGACTCATCAGGGACCGGATCATCGAGAGGAAAACGTGATGATTAATTTTAATTCTTTGATTAATTATTACTCTTTGCACGTTTCACGTTCTCCCGATGTACACCACAATCAATCATTTCGTCGTCGGCCTCGAGGTCTTGGACTTCGACGTCCTCCCCCTGGAGCATGGAGGCCCTTGGCGAGGCTGGTTTGCACCACCTAATCAGCTTGCGTTGCGTGCTAATCTGTTGCTTATACAGATGAGTAAATGTGGCCTTGCAGATATATTCCCATGTGACTCATGCTCTGCTCTCCTGGTCCAGAAGTCGAAACGAAGAAGGACACTGCTGATCCATTTTGATCCAACATGTAGAAGGGAAACTGTTTAATCAATCTCCCTGTTTAATCAATCCTGCAGAGATGAGGCCAACCTTCCAGTTCCCGTCCACCAACCGCAGAGATTTGGATTCCTCGGGGTTCAGCGGCAGCTCCGAGGTTGACTGACTGACTGCAATTCCAATAACCCCCCGTTCAGTCGGTGCACGGGTGATTTGAGGTCTCAGAATCATGGGCAGGAGGAGGAAGGTAAAGGAAAACTCTCGGCAAGTCCACAGACTTCGACACTACCTACCTTTGTCGAGAACATGATGTAGGTAAGCCACACATGAACGTGGGACTCTCTTGCTTCAACTTTGAAAAATCGAGCACTAATCCACTTATGCATGCGGTCTACGTTCATCGTGCTTCTCTTGGCCACATCTTCTCGTCATGTGGGAAAGTGAGTGCCCCTTGGGGCTCTCCCGATAGTTGTTGTGTCCATGTGCTTGCTTCATCATGAGATACGATTGTGAAACCTTCAAGAGACTCTGTCGAAATTGTAATCTATGGGTAGTCGCTCAACAATGACGGCGCGAGAAGAGAAATTCAATCATCCTCTTGTCATGCGAAAATCCTTTCTTCTTCCCAAGTTGCATAGTGTCTTATGGAAGTGGACTGTGGATTTGAAGAGATGCCACAAATCTAATTGTGGGCATTACGTATAGACTCATCAACCACGTGCGCTTTTCAAGGCTCGATTGTGGAGAACACAGTTCCTTGTTGTACTCGTAGATTGCTGAAGGAAACTTTCAGTTCTGAAGCTTTCTCATAATCTAGCGGGCAATCAAAATCTCAACAGGCATCAAACATGTCCCTCGATACACTAAATCGATACGGGAAAGCTCTTGCAGGAGACATGGAACTTCTAAACTCGATCACAGGTTTAACCGGCGAGAGGAGTTTCGTTGACCCACGTAGTCCAGTGTCAAGGTGTTGGAAAACATTTTGCGTGAACGCTGGGCAATATGAAGCGTGTGGCCGAAACTTGATTATTTCCACCGAAGGACACATTGCCATAAATATGGATGGGGTGAACGGAAAGTTGGACAGCTTGCTGAGCATCGTTCGAAACATTCCTCGTTCTGCCCATACCCTCGATCAGTCGAAACAGCATTTCGTGCCATCATCAGTGTCGTGCTCTCCCCAGCAGTAGTAGTATCATCTAATCAACCCCGCAGCTCCTCCCATCGGTAAGAAGGAGGGATGGGCACGTAGCCGGCTAATCGGCTATCGGCTGAAAATGCACTCAACCGAAAATGAAAATGCACTCAATGTTTATTGAATTAATTTCGGCCTAATCTGAGGAGATAATCGGCCGAAAATGTAATTTCGTCCCGAGTTTACGGTTCGTTTTCGGTCTCGGATAGAAGTGGCAATATTTATCGGCGAACCGTCGGCTAATCGGCTAGCCGGATAACGAAATATATTAGCCGACTAGCCATTAGCCGAGCCGTGCCCATCCCGAGTAAGAAGAATAGATAAGACTGGATTGCGATCTACGGTAATTCCGGTGATGCGGTAATCCGGGGAGAGTAAACCTGTATCAAGGCTCTATCCAAGTAAAGGGTAGCTGGAAAAATTAATCCGAATAGCTTGCAGTAAGGGAATCTTCGTTGTGGCTAGTTGGCATGCACATTGGGGATTCTGGGAACAGATGAGAGCGGTCGCTCGCGCGCGCGCGCGGGCACGCTGATTTCATCATTTGACTATCTTTCGATTTTCAGCAAAATCACTGCAGTGTACCCACTAATGAACCTGATCGGAAGGCTCAATTTAGTAAGCTGCATCTGCATCGGACAGTCGTCTCAAATAACAGTTGGCGCAAGAAGGCCACCGTTGGTCGAGATTTCAGTCATTCCAATCCTCGGCCGGAAGAAGGTTCAATTCGTATTTGTACGCATGGAGACGGAGAGCTGCGTTCTGTCAGCTCTGCAATGCAAATATATGGCTAGCCATATATTTGCATCACATGCCTGCTAGCCATATATTTGCATCGATATATGGTTCGCTTCTCAAACTTTTACAGTTGCATTTCAGGTACTCAAGTTTGTAATGCCATAGAAAAAGTCGTTGATTAATTACTATCTTCCTTCTCTATCTTACCATATGCGGATCCTTACGAGAGGACTTTTTTTTGGGCATATTAATCTTTTTACGATTAGCTCGAGAATATTAACTAAAAATTTAAAAAAAATGTAATGTAGTAATGCAGTAAACTAGGTATGTTTCATAGGGTCCATCAATTAATTTTTTCTACTAAAGAGCTTGAGGCATTAATTTTTGTAAACATTTTTTATAATTTATAAATTTTAAGATTTTTTAATGAGATATTTGTACATTAAATAACATAATGATAATACTTACAAGTAAATATTTACAATTTGAATTTAGGTATTTATATTGATTAAAAAGAATTTCATCTGATGCGATGAATCAAAATTGAAAATCAAAACTGCAATATATTTCAAGTTTTTTATGACCAAGTACCAATCATTATTGTTTAATTTTATTTAAATAAAAATATAATATAGAAATATTTTTAAGGTTACCTCAAGAGAATTATTCAAAGATTAAAAAAAAAATTGCAGAAGTTGTGGATGACCCTTTGCCACAGAGCCAACTGGTTCATAGAATAAGAGAACGCCACTCTCCTTCACTCCACTCATGGTCTCGTATAAAGTTAGTCCAAGCGTTTTGCCGTATACTGTAATTATATGAGACTATATATTCCTCTATCCTAAGCCAGAAACTGGACAAAAGCAGTTCCGCCCTCGGAATCTTTTACTATTTTGTTAGAGGGCTTAGGGCACCAACAGTGAGCATAAGCTCTGTCGACAACACAGCCCTCGAAGACAGTTCTCCGGGCTTCTCGTAATGCGGTCTAATCGAAATTGGCTCTTTTCCAAGCGTCTCTGACCTCGGCGCGCCGATTTCATGAGTGTGGCCAAAAGATATGAACATTTTGAGTATCATGTGACTTCTTTCGATCGAAGACGGTTTGGAATATTCTTTTGTTCGTCACGAAGGACGAGGATTAAATCGTGACTCTTCTCGTGATCTATAAATCACAATCATGTCTCTTCTGAGCTAAACTTTTGCTCTCGTAGTCGTAAGCAGGAGCATTAGATTTGACTCCGATGGGTCCGCCAGAAGAACAGAAAGTGTTGGACTACTTGAATTTTGACATTCCGAATGAACCTGGAGGCAGCTCACTCCATCTCCCAAAGTTCCTCACATCCTCCCCTGAACCGCAGCAATCCAGGCCGAGGGCAGCGCTGGTGGAAATCAACGAAGGCAGATTCGCGGATTCGCATCCTTTGAACATCTTTCAACTCTTCCACCGAACTGCTCGTGGATCAAATTGATGTGAATGCGCGGATTTAATTATCTGGAGGATCGTGCGATTAATTATTTAAGTGCAGGACAGTGCATCCTGGAGGGAGACTCGGTACAGTACTGGGGAACAAGCGACTGAAGCAACTTACGGGAGCCTGCCGGGAAGTGGGTCACGGCACTGCCGTACCTTCTTTTTACGTCGGCATCGCGACTTCGCTGCGGGACTTGCCGTATGCCTTCGCTCGATGAATGCGTCCGCTGCTTCGTCCGCAGCTTCATCGCTGACGTCCGAATTGCCGCATGACGTGAATCGGTGCCCGCTCTTTTCTGCAGTGTCAACACCGCAGCCGCAGCAGGGACACGTACGGCGACGTCGGACGTCACCGCACGATCAGGGTCGCACTGTATTTGCAAAAGCCGGCAAATCTAGTGCCGTTTCTCTCAGTCGTATAGCTAGACGCGACCGGTTATGTTCCGCGATGCCGGGTTTCTCCTCGGACCTTTTTGCCCTTCGCTATCTTCACCGGGTACAGCACCCGTCGAGTCCACCGGCTGATTCACGGGAACTCCGCGATTCTGCCTTGTTATCCGGTAGACTCCGCTCGCCCCTCTCGCCCTGACATCCAGCAGTCATCGAGGCCGAAGTGCCTCACCGACGTCCGGCAGTTTACCGCCCTCACCCGGTTGCCGGGCGGACGTCGAGGATTGTCACCGTTCTGCAGCAGAACACGACAAACAAGAGGCCGGAAAGGCCGCATCCGAGATTCCGGGAGTGTGGATCGAAGATTCTGATTCCCTGGCGGACGTGCGAGGGCGTGGGTCCGAGGAGCCCGGAAAGTGCCGGTCGCCAAATCTGGGATTCAACAGGGTCCTGGTCCTTGGCAATTACGAAGGACCACGACCGAGCGACCTCTCGGACTCTCGGACTCTCTTCACGTCCCTTGGCTTGCAAGGCAGCCCCGGGCCCAACCACGGTTCTCACGTCTGAGCACGACTACAGTAAGGACGCGGAGAGGCGAGGGACCAAAGCTGTACGCAGTAGCGGGCCGAGCGCTCGATCGGTTGCGCGGTTGCTCGAGGTTGGGGGTGGGGAAGTGGGGGGTCGGGGGGGAGGGGGGAGATTTTTCCGAGGCGCGGGGTTTATCTGAACCCGCCCGAGGGCTGCAGATGTGGACGGAGAGACGGTTGCATGCCTGCCTTCTCGACATACCGTTCCGTCGATCGGTCGGTCACCGGGGGCGTCATCCGGTCCATGTGTTGCGATCGGGGGCTGCGCTCGCGCCATCACACGAACGGCGTGCGTGCAGTTGCGTCCGCGCTAAAGTGCGCGGGCCAGGGAGGCTATCCGAGTCCCCCCCTGTCGGTTCCATCCCAATCGAACTCCGTCTGCGTCTTCGCCACTGGCCGATTGCTGCCGGACATTCCCCGCCACCTCCCTCTAACCCCACCCCCTCCCCTCAACCCCCAACTGTTGCCGAACGTTTGGGGCAAGATGCGCCGGAGGGGCCTCGGCGCCGAGGCCCCTCCGGTTCCTTCCTCGCCAAGCTACGCCCCGCAAGTCCGTACACTTGTGGGCCTAACCACTCCCCCAATCCCGCCCCCCGCCCCTCTGCAGATAATCGAACCCCAACCCCAACTTCAACGCCAATCCGATCATCAACGGGTCACTCGATCCACGAGTCGACAAACGAGCCGAAGATCAGTGCCTCCCGGCCACATTTGCCTAATTCGACACATCTTTCCATCTGAACATGTCGACCGACGAGTGGGTGTTGGAGCCACTAAATCCGGGTTTATATACGATTCTTGACATTGGGTTTCCTTTCGATAAATGTCATGATGCGTGTTGCCAAATCGTTCTTGACGCCGAGAATCCGTTCCACGAAGCAGCTTTCCGTCCAGATGTGATCTTGTTTGTCGAGAAGCTTAAATGTAGAAAGAGCTAAAACCCCATTCTCGTTTGCTTCTTCGTTCACTCAATTTCGCACCATGATCCGCCAAGAGTGATGTTTTGGCCTTGCAAATGCAGGCCGTCCCACTTCATTAAAGCGCGTTCGGTGTGTCGCTTCAAATCTTTATCAAACCAAACACGCCATCGGATGCTCCTTCGAGCCTCTGTCATCGACCAGCGTCCTCAAATTTCGGGGCACCGGACATTTGATTCTCCTCGATATAAACATGGGCTGTAAAGTACCGGAGAGTCGATTCCTGATCCCATTTGCGTGTGTGCTTCCTTCATGTGATACGATGAGTTTTCACACTCGTACCTGCGTTAAACCACCTTCCATAATTGTTCTCACGCAATGAATCTAATTATATGGAAAGTTTGACGTTCTATGGATTGCGAGATTTGGGCACCTTCATATGAAATCAAGTATGAGGACATTATCAGGAGCTCTGAGTGTCAAGTAGAGTTTTCCTTCAATGTAATTCAACAACAAATGGTCATTTACCTTCACCGTGGTACATAACAAAAGATATGTTGACATGTTTCTCGATAGATTCCTGATGACAATTTTCTTGGGAATCGTAGGAATCAGTATTCTACATGGTAGATATTCGATTGATCTCTACTTGGATGATAAATTCTTTCTCGACATTCACGTGCACAAGTTGCACATTTTCTAAGCAACTTGATCACAAATTACAACAGTCGGTCGGTTCAGCCACATCGTGGTGAGTCAGTGCTCTAGTGCACAGTGATCTAGACTGGAGTTAGTGCGTCTTTTGACATGATAACCATCATGCCAAATGGGCACTGACCAATTTACTCGCTCCTTCGTTATTATTATTACATGTCTCATTAACAATGAATTCTACGCAGAAGTCTCTCAATGATCTCAACCCTTTCTCGAACTAAACATAAATAGTGGCAAGAGCAAACCTGCAGGCGAATATTTTGAAACATTCTCTCACAATTTTGGCGACTTCTTCGATCCCCATCAACATTCATTCCTTCATCGTGCATAATCGTTTCAACATCTGAGCTGAAGATCGATCAAGCACAGCTCCGACCTCATCCTGCCGATTAGACATAATCCAACGTAGTGTGTCCGTCAACCCCATTTCAGCTGATGTCTACTAAGCTTAGAGGTGTCCTCGAATTTGTCGTTGTCTTGTTGTTTGGGTGTGTGCGGAATTCCAGAAAGGGAGGAAGAGGAAGCTTTCGCACATTGGAATCTACGCTTTGGAATCCAGCACGAGAAAGCTGCAAGTCGATCTCCTCCGCTGTTCCCTGATAAGGAATGGCGAGCACTGAGAGAAGGCCATGCAGAGTCTACCTGGACCTGGTTCTTCCTTCCACGTTACAAACAAAGCGCGCAGGCAGATTCCAAGTTTGACAAAGCGCTCGATTTACCGCCGATCGAGGAGAATGACTTGACGCTCTAGAAACCGACAGACTACGAAAGTCTGCAGCTTCCATGAGAGAGAGAGCACCGGAGAGACCGAACAGGAACTCCAATTCCGAGTAGGGTTCATGATTTCATCGGACTCGACGATCGGCAGGAGCCAGGAAGTGACAGAAATCGCCCACTCTTCATCGTGATAAGTACCATATAAACCAGGCCACTTCTCGACACGTGCACGGAGCGCCCACCAGCCTTTAAAACTCGCACCGATAATAATGACCGAACACGAGGGATTTACTTTTCGGAGGCTCCAATAAGTGGAACACTGGAAGAAAAGAAAAGCAACCGCCTTTTTCATTCGCGGCGAGTGATTTCATTTGAGAAATGAGCCATTCTGCTTTAGGGTTAAGGAGACATGATTTGCGGAAGAGAAGTGCGTGTTCGCTTTACGCTGATTCCATCGATAAGAGATAAGGAGCCCATTGGCCTGCTCCGTGCCCTAAACAGATGTCGAAAGTCCGCACCCTCGCAGACGAGCAAAACGTCACGATCAATCTTTCCACTCTCTGCGCGACAATGGCACACCCGACGACTGACACACGCCCCGTGCTCTCGCGACACGCGACGCTCTCGCACCTGAAATCGAGGACTTTCTGCCCCGACTTTTCCTCTCTCCGGATTCGGATGAGATCCGCGCACCCGCCTCTCAGTCGCATCCGGACCGAAGACATTCTAATTCCGAATGCTCGCCCCGCGCACACTCACCTTCGTATCAATCCCTCGCTCGCTCGTCGGCACTTTCCGTCGGCTGCTCAGCAATTCCTGAAATCCCGTGTCGATGTGACGCACTTCGACACGTCCTCCTCCCTAAAGAAAGAAAGACTTCCCGATAGTACTTCCAGACCTCCATTGCTGACAGTCGCTCCATTGCCATCCTTGCGCTTTGCCATGGCCATCAAATTCCTCCACCTTAGTCGATGGTGATTTATCGAGAATTCACCATCTGATCCAACCTCGTTGACCTCTCTCTTCCTCGTAGACCTGATCTCAATTCTCAGGCTTCTTCGCCCTTTCAGCTCCAAATTACACTTTCACCTTCAATTCGAATCCTCGTCGGCACAGTCGCCATTGACGAGGTGACAAAAGCACAATGTGACAACATTTGCATCTCTTCCAGACGAGCTTTGTTTGAGGTCGCGAAGACACTTATCCTGTATTCAAGCATCGCTGGTGTCGGGCAAAGCAACAATTAAATAAATAATTAAATAATTAAAGCTCATGTGACAGTATTTGCATCTCCTTTGGGTGAGGTTAGTTCGAGCTTAGCGCTGTCATATTTACTTACATGGCTTCGAGGGAATGCGATTAATTAATTTTTTGTCATTCATTGGAGTCTAGATTGACTCACTGCTAGACCTCTATCTTTGGCTCTTGTACTGTACCTCGATTCTCTATCGTAGCTATGGGACATGTTTCAGACTTCCTAGGTCGGTCGGGTGTCAGATGCTACATGGGACTATATTTTTGGCTATTTGATTATTTACCTATTTATGATTTTATGAACTGCTCAGAGCCTACAACAACGCAGATGACATTCTTAGGATGTAGAGCAGACATCATTAAAAGTGGCATTTGTGATTTTTTCCACCTTTAAGTTAATTGTGGCATCCAAAATTTCTTAAAAGTGTCATTTGTATTGAAAAACTTATATGACAATGTTAAACCACATAGATTGAGCTTATTTCTGGAGAACGTGAGGCAGGATTGTTTCTCCTTTGTGACTAAGTCAGGTTCCGCGCTCATGTTATGTTCAAGGTACCCCAAAACCATCGAAAGCTAACGAGAATTTAGAAGAGTCCATGAACACGACGGCATGATTATTCAAAGCAGAGAGAGCTAGTTTTTTGAGAAGAAATGAGTTCAAAGGTCTTGATACTAACATTGAGTATATTAAACTTTATCTAAATCGTGCCGACTTCCAAAAACCAAGAGACGTGAATTGTAATATCCTCAAAACCAAGAAGAATAACATCACCTATCTTCAATCCTAGGATTGGAAAGAAACTTGGTTTCATGACCAGAATATTATGGCATTAGAGTTTTAAAAAATCTTCGCGGTGTATGTAACTCTCTTCTTCCGAAAATACATCCATCAGGTGATCATACCTTACTTAGATTTTTGTCCACAATCGGCTCAAAAACACAGATGCAGTGATTCTCTTTCTAGTCACTTATTGACGGCAATGAGGTCTAATGCTTGCTTGGTTGGGATAATAACATTATTATGTTATCAACCGCGCATTTCGTAAATTTTAGACAGTGCTTGCAAACTCTAAAAGATTTACGTCCTAAAGTTCAATTGCAACCAAAGAGCAACTATAGAAAAAAGCTTAATTGTGACATAGGCCCAATTTTAATTACGGAAAAGGTGTCATTTTTTTCATAAAATGCCACTTTTAATGAGGTCTGATGTAGAGTATATATATATAATCTGAGGTTTTGGGCTTACGATCAGTTCTTCTCTATGCATCACCTACAAGGTTATTTATTATTGACCCCTTTAGATGCCTACGTTAGACCCACATCGGTCTACCAGAGAAAATCGAGAGTCGCTCGATGTGTCGATTACATATTCATCCGGAGCTCAGAGCCTGCAGTACACATAATTATTTAGAGTGCGATATTTATAACCGTGCGGGTTGAGAAGGGATTTTTGCCTTCACCATAAAGTTTTTGTAGAGATGATGAGACCTAGACTTCAAACACGAAGGAAATGGCCTTCATCTCCAACACCATCATTGTTGACTCCCGTTGTGATGCCTATGTTAGACCGCCATCCATATTAATTACATGGTAAAGCAGTCGCTTTTTGAAGTATATAGTTTTTATATTGAATATTACAGTTTTTCATGATATATTTATTTATTTATTTATTTATTTATATTTATATTTAAAGAACTACAGGTAAAATATGGTTTCGTAAAGAATGAGATAAAAGAAAAATAGACAAACTAACAAAGAGCTGGCTTCATTCCTGCCTATACTTATGCTTTTTTTCCTTGTGTAATTTTCCAACTAAGCTCATGGAGAGGCTGAATTTTACTACTGTGTATATCGTGACCTTCTTTAGTGGAGCAAACTTCTATATTTGATAGCGATATTTGAACAACTGGAAAGATTCGCGGGTTTTCACAACTGATACAGAACTATCTGTGGCAATACATACAATCCACAACACTTAATCATGACTAGTGCCATTTATCCTATCCACACCACCTAATCACGATCAATGAACTACGTTTGAGATTAAACTTGTGAGAATAGGAATAGCTTTGGAGTACTTGAAATACTTTTTCATCATTCTGAGGTCATGTTCCGTCAAAAATTGAGATCAGATATATATAATTACATTCATATTTCAATCTTGGTTACATTGATTTTCAAATGAAACATTAAGGAGGATTCAAAAGAGAAATTTTTGAGTTTCATAAGATTTTTAGTGTTTTAATTGATTTTCTAAAATATGATAAATGAATACACTTCTTCGTACATATAAAATATCTCTATTGGAGCCAATTTGGAAAATACCAGAGATCACAATGAAAATTTTGAGTGTTTTTAGATTTTATCTTCTTTTGTAGATAGCATTAATACTGTGTTGTGAAATGTGAGATGTTAAGGAGTGTGGTTTTGCGGTCTAGGAAACTTTCACGATAGAATATCAAATGTCAATATTGTACTCTTCGTTATAGGTATGGCTTCGATTTTTTCTCGCGAGGCAAATTAGTACGGTGCATGTGTTTCCAATTTTTATTTAATAATAAATCATTTTTCACACAGAAATGTCGAAAGTTATAAGCAAGCACGTAAGATATTATCTTCAGGTGTACTGTTACTTAAGTTTTGATTGAAGGATTACCGCATACATCTCTTGACTGATTTTTCTCATATATTCATATATGGGTTATGAAAGTGATGAACATCTTAATCATGTTCTATTTAAGAACTTTAAGCTTAGGTATTCAGGTTAATGTTTTCAAATCAAACATATTGAAACTCTTTGTCCACTAATCAATCTACTGGAACCATCGCTGGATCAGATTGATTTTAAACTTCGCTATTTTTTTATGTCTAGATTATACATGAAAAATTGACCAGATTTTTGAAATAGTCAGATGGCAGTAGACAACATAACACCATACGAGTAACATAACTTTGAAGTCAAGTTCAATTAGGAGATATTGCAAATAGTCCATGATTAAGTTACTTTAGGATCTTGAGATATGAAATAAATTTCAGTCGTTTCCGACTTATAATTTTTTATATATAACTAATCCTATGGAAAAACATTTATGTTCTTAATCTTTTACATCCATATGTGACTACGTATGATTGGAGGCGTTGAAATATCACACTTACGAGTTCTTAAGTTTTTTTGGGCTAATTTTTATTCATATTACCTTTTTCGATGATCTAAATTTTATTAAGTATGATTATATGGGCATCTTAGATGTTCTCTAAGGCATACAATCTATCCATCATTTTTCCAAGGTAAATTTAAATGACTGAATCATGTGAAAAATTATTCGTATTTGTCAACCCAACAAATACGAATATTTTTTGGGTTGACAAGTCATTTATATAACTTGTAATAAAAACACATGGGTAACTAACATAATGATTATTGAGATGTATCATTGCATTTTTTATAGTAATTTATTATCATTCTACAAATGAACATATCTATATGTTTTTACTAGCAGCTCATGTGCACCCATCTTCATCTCAGAGATACTCTTTGGTACACTTAGTTCTAATTGTTTGATTTTCTTACGTTTCATCATCCTTTCTATCAGTTTGAATGTTAGGAGAAAGATTTTATTATAATTGTTTTTTAAATGAAATGTGTACATTTTCTTAAAATATTCTTATTAAAGATCATAAAAAGAAAGAGATATAAAAATTAAAGAGAGCCATTAGAGCAAAGCCACATGATATATGTGCAAAAGCATTGCTTTCATGATTTTTCCTAAAAGTTTGTTGTTGAACAAAATGTTGTAGACCCATGTTACTATTTGAGGATCTCAAATCGAAATAAATTTCGTCCTCCATGCGAAATGTTAGTTATAGGTTTTTCAATCCATTGCTTTCCTTTTCGGAAATAAACATTCTTGAATTGTGTAACTCATTTCATTCGTTTAAATTAAACAAGGTTTTGATAGCTTTATCATATCTTATACAATATTGTGTTTACAAAACCTGTATGTGATGGTTGAATTTCCATATGCAAGAGTTGGCTTCATTTGCAGCCCAACCTAAGAAAGAAGCATGATTCCCAAGTAAATGAGTCTTGAAAAACAAAGAAGAAGACTATTTACCTCTCAAGCCTTGAAATAATAAGGATATAAAGTGACAAAATAACGCCATTAACGAATTACAATATACTTCTTGTCATATTAATAAATACATTGTTGCTGGAATATGAACCAAATCAATCATTATTCTATTTGGAAATTTTTCTAATATGCAAACAGCTCGATGTAGATGATTAAACATATTTCAGTAGAAAGATGCGAATTTGCTATAACATACTGTTGGAATCTATCCACGATGTTCAAGATTGGCTTCAAAAGCTAAAACTTGACGTTGAAAATTGATATATTCGAGGGCAATCGAGCATAAAGTTCATAACGGTAGTGGAGAACAATTCCATGAAATGCGGAAAGTCACACCCTAATTTCTAGATCCATCTCTAAACTTCTTAACTGACATGTTTAACTCATTCTTAAAATACTCATATGAAGTGGGAGTGCGTAAATCGGGAAATACTGGGTATCCGTGCATTATTCGAGGGGTCTATCTTGAAACCCGTTTTAACACAACGGGTTTAATGCAAATTTAATTCATAAAGACGACTTAGATTCTGATGGATAGATATCTGATGTCCTACAGAAGTTAAGAGCACATGATTTTATAGTACGTGCCATTGAAACCTCGACACGTTTTTTGAAGCCTCGACAAGGACATCCACTTGAAGCTATCTCTTGGGGCCTCTGACCTTGTCAGGGACAATTCCTCGTCTGCCTCTCCATTCGTCCGAATTGCGGTTTTGATAGTGCAATGGTCTCGAAACCTTTCCATTCTGAATATTCGTGCAGATGTCATGCGCCTGATACAACTCGAGCCTCGAAACTGAATATCGGAGAGTTTGACTTGTTGTGAAATTGTGGCTTCAGATTATTTGAAGAGAAAATGGCTCTGGTACCTGAGAATATATCAAATTCATCAATCCATATGACTTGTATAACTGAAGGGAATAAGATAAAGAGGTGGTTGAGATTAATCCTACTGTTGTGTGGTGGAAGGTGGCAATTCATTTGCACTTTAATCTTTCCATCCTTAATGCATTTTGGGCCTCTTGTACCACGTGTGGTCTTCTTTCTGAGAGCGGCTTCCTCGTTGTAAAATATGCACATGTGGCTAGGTTTTGTGTTTTATGTGAGCCATGCGTTTCTCTAACCACCTTTGCCTTGTTCCTGGCGAGGCTTATCAGAAGTTGAGTTATAATATGGCTCGATCGAGAGCCACTATGGATTACTAGATGACCTGTGAAAACTTGCTTGTTGTGAAGAAATGTGCCCATTCAGACATATAGAATTAATTAGCTATATACTTCAAGGTCGTCTAATAATCCATCGTGGCTCTCGATTGAGAGATTCTATTTGTCTACTGGCTAGGTTTTGTGTTTTATATTGTATTTTGTCGGTGTCTAATGGCTAGGTTTTGTGAATAAGAGATTCTTGATGATCTTCTTGTTTGCATTTGGTTATAACAAAGTATTTCTTTACCATATAAGTATTAGTATTGAAGTACATTTCGATCCAGATCTGTATGCAAATATTTTTGAAACCTTATATATGTCTCTAGATGCATAAAAGGGAGTGTGCTACCTTACAACTTATATTCATGATATTATTTCCAATTTTGAGACTTATCAACAAGTTTATGTTTACAATCTCATCGTATTATTTATATTCTATCGTCTCAAATTGACCTCACAGTCATCTTTAACTAAGCTGCCCATGTCATTTCGACGTACTAGAGGCTGAATAATGATTTATTACCTCCAAATAGTCTTGTGATAAGATAAATTTGCTCAATCAATTGAGAGTCGATGATATATGAATTATTATGAGGTTTCTTTTTACTTTCACAATGTCAAAATTTCCAATGCAGCAGAGGATAACTAGATTTTATATATTTTAAAGATAATAAGGTTAGTCACAAGAGAAGTATGGAGATATCAGAAAGTAGCTCAACTACATCTAAATGTAATTTATATTTTGCATTGAAATAAACCATGGTTTTTTGGAGTAGGCAAGATAGAGCAAGGTTATAGGCGGTTTTTGTGAGTATAAAAGCTAGTCTTTCCATAAACATTCATCATCAAAACATTTCATTAAATAACCAGAGATAATTGCTTGATGGTACCCATGTGAAACTCAAATTACTTGATGGGAAAAAAACATGTTTTATTTTAACCGCTCAACTCAACGCCGATGCGATCGCCGTTGGACATGTTCTAATCAAAGTTCTTATAACTTGATATTTTGTGTTATAGTGTAGATAGTAATTTGACGACTTCACCATGGTGGTGAAGTACTCTTGCCATATTTGCATCTGAAAAAAAAGCGAAAGCTTCCTACCCATCCTTTGACTCTCAAGATCGATCTATATGGGGTCCGTGTCCCAAGATGGATGGGTAAGAGTCAGAAGTAGCTGTGAAAGCCTCTGCAGGAAATCCTGTCTTTACCTGCCAAGAGTATGGGACAGATTTTGCCTTCCATTTGCAAGGACTCCGTGAGAACATTCATAACCTCCCCCATGTCTTGCCTCTCTGCGCCATTGGGCAGGATGCACGACAGTGGCAATCTCACAGGAGCACTCCTTCTCGCTCTTACTCACCGCAGAACAACGGATCCACGATGGTGTTGATTTGTAGTATTTGAACATCGCTGACGATGGACCGTCGAGAGTGTCCCATCGGGTAAAATGAAACCTGTTGGTCCCATCAAATTTGTTTGAGTTTACTTGGGGTCCCATCAAGTATTTTCCTCTAGATAACTTGGATATTCATCCTAAGTTGCTGTTCTATCTTGATGAATTACTATTTGTACATTTCTTTGCATAAGGCCTATATTATCTTAAGACATATATGCCATGTGCAATATTTCAATATAGATGAGACACACATTATTCATCCTTGTAAGCCTGATTATTTACCACTTTCATTGAGCTTCATGTTGTAAGTTTGAAAATAAAGCTATAAAGTGTATGTCTCAGTATGTTTTGAGCAACTCTCCACATTTTTATCTTGAAATGGTATTTTTTGAAATTGGTAGACGGTCTACATATTATATGAGTGCTATTAAAGTATAAAATCTTTGACTCTCATTAATAAGATGCAGTTCTTGATATAAGTTCCATGATGATGATATGAATGTATTGAAAAAATGTTCAAGCAGCCCTTAATATAACCTTATCTTGAAAATATTGTTGTTTTTTTTAGCATATTAAGTTTTCACAAAAGTGAAATTTTATTATGAAAACTTTGGTAACAAACATATTTTCGTGCACAATAATATATATTGAAATTTTTCTTATCTTTTGATCATGTAAAACCATGGATACCAACTTTGATTTGTTACGTATAATTTCATGTGAACCTATCATGTTGAATCAAATTTAAAAGTTATAAAATTTTTTTATAAAAAATATATTCAGAATGATTAATAATTTATATGTAATATATTTCCTTCATGTTTGACGAGATATAATTGAACAATCCTTTTATGGTTCATATATCTTAGAATAAAATAAAAGTGTGTAACATATTCTACAATGTAAGGTTGATAGTGTTCCAATTTCAGTTCCATCTATGGCGTCTTCCTGTCATCTTTGTTATCTTATCATCGTGTATTACTCGACATTATTCATCAACATGAATGAAAACCTAGATGCAAAGAACTGATGAATTCATAGAACACAGACACGACTGCAATATGGTTCTCGTATTACGATATGAACGCCTTCTTGCTTGTACATAATTTCTCTTAATCGCGGTCAAGAGTGTGACTTGTGTGCATTCAAGTAAAAAACTCATGACAAGATGAGCACAATTTTTTCAAATTGGATGCGTTAGTATTGGTTTTGGTCACCTAAAGCTTGATCGTCTTTTATGATATAAATATATATCAATTATTATATAATACTCAATTATATCATGGCAATATATCGTTTTCACCTCTGTCCCATCCTCGAACTTCACCAGCCTTGCAATAAATCGTGGCCGTAATTAAAGCAATCCACACCAAAAGTACAGACTTGGTGCATTCGTGACGCCGAGTGACTAATTCAAGAGATCAGATCGTCGAGTCGATCAAACAGAAACAATTTGGCGCCCGTCGTCGGTCGGTACGAAGGGGGGAGAGCTCATGCATCAAGGCCACCCATCGCAATCGGGCGTGCATGTGGTTGACGGGTCGAATTACGTAAGATCGAACTCGTGGCTCCTAATTCCCCGTTCCGAATGTCGCCGATCGATGATCGATGATCGATCAGCGAGAGCGTTGCGCCCCGCGCGCGTGGAAATGAGAACCAACCAGCCAGCCTTCACGAGAGGACAATCGGCCATGTGGCTCATCTGAGTCCACTTGCTGCAGTCGATGGAGGGCGAGCTCACGACGATGCATCCACTATGCCTCGGCACAGTCGCCCATGCCTGCTCGAGAAGCGATGGAGGACTCGAATAAGACAGGTCACGAGGCCTCTCGTTTCTACTGTCTAGGACTGCGGGTCCATCAATCAATGTCCGCCCTCGGAGGAGGCAGGCTCATGGCACTTCCCATCCCCTCTCATCTGCTGCTGTGACCGGCCCCGGAGCGAGAGAGACTGGTCACAGCACATTGGAGCCATGCAGTGCGTCGTCGTCCTGTGTGGCGGTGTGTGCATGCGGACGCTCTCTTCTCATTGCTGGCTGGCCACTGCAGACGGATCGATTGAGGAATCAATCGCGGTCCACTCCGGGCACACATTTGCCTTTTTTCCATGCAAGTACAGCTCACGGCTCGGCACACAGTCCTTCTCTACTGTAGTTGCAGATGATCGTGGGGGGAATCGTGAAGGTCCGCCATGGAAATGCTTCGTTCGTGGTCCAGATCACGGCATCTGCAGCCATAGCTTTGTCAGAGCTCAGCTGAGCTCGGAGCTGGGATAAACCGCCGGGCCGGCTTTCAGTTGTGTTTGCGTGCGAATGTCGTTCGACAGTGAACGTGAGCGAGTGTTCAAGTTAGGACTCTCGCTCTTGTCGCCTCTCTGAAATCCCATCCCATCCCATCCTTACTTGGGCTGTGGAGATCTGTCTCGCACCCTGTCCACTGTCCGGAGCTCAGCAGTGCACGAAGTGACCTGTCTTATTAGGCTCAACAAAACCTGTCAGGAATAGAGGCACCAGAGGACCGATAACGGTGATGCAGGGAGCGAGTCAGATCGGATCAGCTCATCTCAGCTCAACTGAACAATGGCAGCAGCAGCAGCAGCAGGAGGAGGTGGAGGAGGAGTGTTTCTCATCCTCGTCCTCGCCCTGCTTTTGCTCCTGTTAATGGCCGGAGGGCTGAGGGCTCAGGCTGGTCTCGGCTTTGCTAAATTATAGATAGATTCAAGTCGAACGTGAAGCGCTGGGCCATAAGGAATCAGATCGTGAAAACCGAACAAGAGTCTTCTTCCAGAAATAATCGTCAACTCATTGTCAGGGTTGAAGCTGATTGATTGATAATCTGAGAAACGGCCTTGGTCGTATTTTAAGACTCTTTTTTGAAGGCGGAGGTTTGTGGTCCACATGAAGGACGAGAATTATACAATATTATTTCTTCAGCGGTCGATGGTCAAGATACTCACAAGGTGCAACGCATCTCTGAAACTTGAAGAAGTCGGATTTCATTTTTCAGCTGTCGACACGCTGTTGCACTCGGATTCCGTTCCGTTCCTTGTATGGCAAAAGACGGTGTTTACTGCACAAATTTACTCCGATTGCGGTCGGATTCTGAATGAATCTGGAATCCGAGAAGAATGTACGAGTGGGACAAATAAGCAAGACGAAGTAACAGCAACAGCGTTTCTGCGAGGGGTCATCGAAATCCTAAGTTGCACCCCACTTGGTCAACGTCATCTGAGCTTTTTATATTTCTGTTCTGTCTGCGGTGCATAGAAATGGTTGCAGGTCACTCCTTCTGGTGGGTGCATCTCCCACGAGTGGATCTTTGATGATTCTCTTCGACTTACCAACATCCAAAAGATGGCTAATACTTTCGGGCTCTTCTTCCTCTACACAAATCTAATCAAGCTCCATGACGTTCAGATTCAGATCTACAGTCAGTTCAGATTACTACGATTAACAGAAAACATGAACAACAGTACTTCCTTACACGACCTTTGAGGAGAAAACTGTATAATCCGCGGGCGTGTTCAAGCACTGCTCGTTTTATCACCAAGTTCGAAGATAAATATCCCGATTTCCACCACAGCTAAATGTCACCATCTCCTTCTGCCAAATAGCTTGTACCACGAATGTATCTGGACAACACTTTTCGGCATCTCGGATTCTGTTATACATGTATATGGATATGGATGAATAGACTGCTAGAGGATTGCTCTACTACACATGGAAGAACTGGAAAAAACAAAATGCAGAAAGACCGAGGAGGAGGTCCGTGGGCAGCGTGGGGAGCACATCGTGATTGTTCTCCAGGCAGTTGGTTGATTATCAGGTCGCAGGTATAGCCGGACCGGAATTTAAGTCATCCGCCCTCTTTGTCCTCCCTTGCGTTTGGTTGCGCTGGCGGGTAGAGGGACCGGAACTTTGTTTGCCATCTTCATTGATATCTGAGCGTGAATTGCTGCCTTCCATCTGACGACGACTACATCAGCATCTCTCGAGTTCGCATCATCTGCCATCAAATTCGTGTACAATGTACAAACGAGGGACCGGTTCGGTTCGGTTCGGTTGGAGCTCATCCCAACGAATTGCAGTAATTGATGACTTGCTGTTCTTTCTTGCACTAAAGCTTAATTTAAGAATACATCACCACGTTACCGTAACAATATTGTCAGTCAGCGTTTGATATTTATGCAAGCAAGGTTTCCAAATGTTATGGTATCCAAGATGTGATTTCCTTGTTTGTCTAGGTTAATGGAATTATAAACACGTACTTTAAGAAAGCGAATGCAAGGAGTCTACCTGTGGATACAACTTATCGGAAGGTGTCCATGCAAATTATGGTCTTAGTATTAATTTACTCCAACGTCCATGTGAAGAGGGTTGTGTTGTAATCACATAAGTTTCTTGAATCTGGATTTGACTTTCATTTCTTTGGACTTTGAAGCAGACGACCTTTCAAAAGTAGATGTAGGACATGGAACATGAGTTATCTTATCAATAATTTTTGGCATTCTTCTGTCCCAGTTGTCACAATTTGGTTAGAAAGGTATGCAAGCATGGCTATGGAGACATCATGGAACATGGAAGTCTGCCTCATGATATTTCAGTACTTTTTAGCATGCTTAGTCAGTTTGTCATTAGTCTCTATCCAGTAGAACATGACTTAGTACCGACAAAAGATATTTTGTTGAAGCATACCCACCATTAAGAGTCTACACATTCCATGGTCCACATAATTGAAAGTTACTTTCAGAAAACACGCCACGTCCATCCTAAAACATGAATAGCATGTTGCCTTTCTACAGCTTGAGTTGTAATTACACATATGATATGAAACTTAAATGGGTGAGCAGAGTTCTCAGTGTTGAGGTTGATAATGTAATGTTAAATTAAGATCATCAACGCAACCACACAGTGGTAGCAAATTCACCTAATAGATGCATCTTGCTGTGACGAACGTGATGTCACGGAGCCAACACGAAAGCTTGTTCATAATACTAGAGACTGCAGGACGCATGTCTTTCATCATCTTTACCGGCACAACTTGCACTCAAATTTTTGTGGCAGGAGCTGCAGTTCAGAGCCAAGCTCTATGTCTCATGCTTTACACCCAAATGATAGTCAGGTATATGAAGGCAGTTTAGATTCTTTTCACGACGAAAGTGTCCTCTACTTTTTTTGGCCTTCCTTCCACCCTCATTAAACTGGTTCCCATTTGTTATCGTTGTCATCGTTTCTTTCCATCTCATATATGTCAGGGTTTTGCTTCTTTAGGCCATATATATCTAAAAGATTTCACTTTATCTAGGCTTTTTCCGACGAAATATAACGATACAACTTTCAACCAGATAACCTCGCTATAAAGCCAGCTCCAGCAGCCTATCGCAGTCCTCTGTTAAAGCAAACACTTGTGGCAGTGTCTTCAGTATGAACTGTTCCCGCCATGAAGACAAAAGTATGAAAGAAATAAAAATTCTTTCCACAGCACAAAAGTCAATAGAACAATGTACACAATTCATTATACTGGGCCCGAATTAGGACCCTGATGACACCTGCAAACGTAAAATGCTACCAGTTTCATTTCCCAAGCGATGTAACCATCACCTCACAATGGAAGTGGAATTACAGCGACTCTCTAGTGTCTTACAGGCCGCTTATCCATTGTTGTGACTAAAAGGCTACTTTCTCTTTAGATTCCAAGTGGATCAGATTCCGTACAGGAGAGGATTACATTCTCGAAAGTGGCAAAAATCCACTATCTCTTTGTAGACATTTTCCGTCAAGCAGAGATCCTTCTTTGGAGCAGTCGATCCAAGAGAAAATGATCGATCTGGTGATAAATAGAAATTCTATCGATGAAGTGAAAATCATGCGCAGTTCATCCTAGAAAATGTGTTGTGCCTATAATTCCCGAAGATCACAGTCTGATCTGATGTAAAGGCACATATGCTTGAGAACTGAGCTCTCTTCTCAAGGAATTACGCAAGGTATGACTAGCAAATGTTAACTGGGAAGCATGTCCTCCAAAATGAGCGATTCCTAGAAAAATCCTAGCCGGATTCTAATCAGAATATTCATAACCTGAGAAACCTTCAATCACGTCTCTGGGACAATGTGTGATATTTTCACAATCTTAAATTCGGAGACAGACCTCTGTGGAGTAAACCCTTTTCTCTCTCAGGTTTGTATCAAAACCAGACAGAGAAGCCCAACTTTTCGTGCTGCTCAGGAAACTTTTCGCTTCTGTGCAGCGGCAGCAGCAGGGTTGGGCTGCTTACTAGGAGCAAAAATTGCACTGCAGTCACAATGAACAATTCCGTTAGTATATAGATAATAGCGAATGTGACCGAAAGGGTAAAACTTGAAGATGAAGGTAGCGCCATAAGCCATAAGACAAACTGCATTCCAAAGCCAAATCAAAGAGCTTCCATGCCAAGAATCTGATCATACTTGCAAGTCGTGCACGTTCGCTGACCCTTGCAAAATATAGACAAGCACACAGAGCATACGAAACCCATGTCGATAGACTTCTTATGACAGAAGCACCTGCTCCAAACAAAATTCAACAATTAGCTACCTCGACTACTCATGGTGTAATGAAGTCTTGAAACAAAATATTCAGTGAGATCGAAGGTATTTGCCAAACATAGCCCGAAGACCACACGCCTCGTGCCATGGCTGAGAGTTACTTATAACAGCATTATACTGGAGAGGTCATTACGATCGAGTAGTAGTAGGTGCTTGTCAAAGAATAATCAACACATTAGTCTATGATTGCTTTGTGCAACATTATCAATTTGCCACATCAAGGTAATCTCTCAAGCTAGCTACATGGAAGGTTCATTACATAGACTAATGAGCTCAGCTTTCATTTACATGAGGACTTTACTGAGCAAGGCATCAACCCAAAACTTCAAAAGGAAAGATATGCGACGCAATCTCTCAATCGAGGGAATGTCGATTACAATTAGCCGAGTCTACTAGATTACTGAGAGTTCACATGCTGAGAAACATGCATAAATATATTCAGAACGGTGACAGGGCCTCTTTAAGGGAATTACAGCTTAGTATGTGCATAAAGTATGAGCATTGAAACGAGAGATCCACTATGTGAGAAAGTATAAGTCATACTTCTCCACGAGCCGTAAACATCTCAAAACGACTGGTGATCTAGTAGGGAGCAAGATGCAACTCACGAGGCACGAAAGTCAACGCCACTTGCACGAGGAAGTTGCAAAAACTTTCTTGAGTATAGATCAGTTGCAAACACCATCTGCCAAGCAATTTCAACCGAAAGCCACGTCAAAAGTAGGAACTCAAATTTCTACAGCAAGGTAACAAAACTTTCACCCGCCATGATATGCACGAGCCTGTACTCTTTTCAGTTCTACCACATGCTTCAAAGCAGTTCTTGCGAGCTGCCAGAGATGATAATGATATACTTGGTTTTACAACGTATTAAGATAAAGGTTGTTACCCCTCAAAGCTTGCGGGAAAGCTTATGGAGAAATTTTGTAATTATCTTTAAAAAAAATAAAACTTACAGAAAGATACTCGAATAGGCCTTCCGGTGCAGGCGGCTTCATGTAAATACCCCCTGTAATGTGTGTGGCCTGTCATTGAATATTTCAGTCCTTTAGACTAGATTGAATTCTTTCAGAAGCAAATGTTGCAGGCTGCACGGTCAAAGGACAAGACGACGAATGAGCAAGACAACTTCCTCATAGAAGAACCCAAAACGCACTGAGCATATGATGGACCAGGGACCTAGATATCAAGACTAGAGAGATTATACCTGCTGAAGAAATGCTGAGTGATGATTTCCCACGATACATGCATCGATTGGCACCTGCAAACGAAACAGGTCACAATAAAGTCACATGTCATGCATCTTACGAGAAAGAAGTGTGAGTGGATACATTGTCCCATCCAAGAGAAGTTGCATGTTCCAACATTCCAGGATTTTGCCTTCCAACATTTCAGTGCTTCTCACTAACTTACCAGACTACGTTGGGCAGAGAAAATTGCGTTCATCACGGCAATGTACCTGCAAAATGTTGTTATAAGACTTTGCGAATGAAAAGCAGAATTCTCTTTAGCCGCATTAAGTGTCACACGACTGCAGGGACACATCCAGAAAAAAAGAAGACCAAATCTGAAGAGCAACAAGAGAGACACGTACTGCGGTGGAGCATCAGGTGTACCCTGCAAACATAAAATCTGACAATGACAAGAACTTGATTAGCAACGACTGTAGGCCTCACTAGGCTGCAAACAAAGAAAATGGAGTACTTGCCAGTTCGTCTGGGCATCTAGTAGTCTGTAACAAGAACAATTCTCCCTCTATCAACATACATAAGACATCGTGCTTTAGGGTCCACAGCATCATGGAGGGCCGTGACGTCAAGCGGGTAGTCCCCCTCAAGAAAGAGTAGAGCTAAAACGCTGTAGTCAGGTGAATCTAACTGGTGGCAACATCTCGGTAACTAATCAGAGCCAAAACTAACGGCAGTGTGGAGAGTCTTACCCTCGGAAGAGGATGAGGAGATGGTCCGCGCAAAATCCTTTGAATGTCTGGTATAAGCAGTCAAGGTTACTTCTCATAGCATTATGCAGATGACTTCACAACAAAAGACAACTTCCTCTAGCTTGACGTCCCAAAACCTCAGTTAGGTTCGGATGTAATTCGTAGCCAGTAACACTTAAAAACAAAAAATCAATCTACTCTATATTTACTACAAGACTGGTTCATACATTAAGGACATCTGTAGTCCTGTACACAAGATCACTTGGACTTCTTTTAGATACAGCAAAGTGCCATTGATAAAGAACCAGAGAGCAGAGAATATCGATTATCCTCCGTTCCCTGGTTCAAGTCATAAACGGCCTCCTTTGACATAAAGTCCTCCAGCTTTTGGGTAATCTTTTCCACCACTGATAGTTTCTTGGAAACTCTAGCAGTTCGAGCATTTTCTGATAGTTCGGCTGCGTTGGAATCGTACAAATATGCACTGTCACGAAACGAGAACAATTTCATTAATGTCGAAGACGACATCTATCAAGTATAATTTACACATTGCTACCACGAGTCCACCCAACTATATTGCAAATCTCTTGTTCTTGAAGTGGTCTATTTTCTCAGAACGATGCTGGAACACTTCTATCAGATCAGTTTGCCAGACTTGTCTGCGCAGTCTAAAGTGCCAAGCTATCTGAAGTTCAAAAACATCGTCTTAGTTAGGGGGCAAAGTAACCGGAGAGTGGAATCTATACAACAATGCAAATTCCAGGGCACCCTATGTGGTGACGATGAATAGCAACATTAGGGAAGCCCAAGGTACCAGGAAGTTGCACCGGTCGCAATAACCACGATTCGATTAGCTTGATTTAGAAGATGAAGGGAGTTGATGAAGAGGAGCACCTGCAGCAGTAGCAAGAAAACGACATCTTCTGTTACAATCCGAGGGCTCAACAGACAAACCCAGTCCTCCCGTGTACAAATTCGATATAAACAAGAGACTACACGTCTTCTTCGCTTTCAACAATAAACAACATGTGTAGATATAAACGTTCATGAAATTCCGTACAGAAACTCATCTTTCATTGAAATCACTGGTAAATTATAAATTGCCAACTTCAGAGCACTCAAGCCTGATCATACCTGACGTTCTCAACTAAAAATTAAGATAAAGTCATGCGATTGAGAAGTAAAATTCTCAGACGTATGTAGACTGATAGAATGCATCTTGTGTCGAAGACAATGACACAGCTAAAACAAAACTGATAAAACATTTGAAAATTTCATCATGATGCTATTTTATGCTTTAATTGTTCTCGATTTAAATTCGGGTCTAACGAAAACTGTAAAATTACTCATACAGCAATTCAGGAGCAGAGTGAAGGGGGAAATTCCTCAGTCCCTTACATGTTCCAGAAACCGGTCAAACGTGAAATTTGCAGGTCCCGTAGAATGTGCCCCATTGCTTCGACCTCCCCAAAAATAGGGATTTGCCTCCAAGAGAATTACCACCTGACTGATGTCATCTGTATCACCCGTTTTGCGTGATCAGAAATTCAGCTGATCAAAGTCTGCGCAAGCTGGGACAATCTGCTCAACAACAGCGTAGAGGACCTGCAAATTCATCTGTGCTATTTGAACATACCTGTAGCGTTCAATGCATCCATGGCACAATCGTGCTACGTCACCAGACTTGACAACGATCGTCACTGCATCCCATCAGCAGCTGATTCCACATTTCAAACAACAGAGCGAGTCTTACAATCGAGCCGCTTGTTCATCTCTCGGGATCTTGCAACCCCGTTCCAGAAGATACTACCACAAAACATTACTGGACAAATTCGAAGATAGTTCGTCCATGAACGAGAGCCCCTGTACAAAGTAGCACCGCCGACTTCATCGGTCCACGCAATTGGAAGGTCTATCTATGCTCAATGGACTGCCACCGTAGTCTGGACTGCGACATCCCCAACCTTTGCAGAGAGAAATCGCTCCGTCCACGGCACTGACCAAAACTCTAAGAAGCATGCTAAGAAACAAGGCACAACAAACACGCCCAAGTAGAATCTTTTACAGAATCTTCTGTACCTTAAACCCTTAATTCCAGAACCCTGTTGGACACAATTGCTCACTGGCCTCAATTCTGAGTAGCCCTGCTCATCGACCAGCACAGATCACTGAATCCACCGCAAACAAAGTAGAGAGAATTCGCCCACCGGGTGGACACGTGGAGGTGATCTGAGCTCATCAGTGCGAGTGGTAACTCACACTGTCCCCTGCATGCTGCTGCTGCTGCTGCTGCTGCGAATACTGCTCAGAAAGAGATCCTTGAGTTCACGACCAGTGCGCCGCCTGCTCATCGACGTCGCAAAGTCAGGGGAGTTCAGGTCAACTCAACTCCAGTGGAAGAAATTGGACGCGACCATTTTCAGAGTTATATGATGCTATCGGCTCATTTGACCCCCTTCGGTTTCATCCCTCTGCGACTGGAATGGGTCTTAGCATCCCTTCCTCTGCACACTCATGTGCAACGTGTCAGTGTCACCCTCTACGTCCACACCTCTCGTTCCCCGTCTAATTATACGGTGAACGGGGCGAGCCCATCATTCTATCCATCACTTGATTCTCTACGTACTTCTACACACGAGCACCAGGAGACTATGCTTTTAATAAAATAGCCACTTTTGCTGCTAGTTTTGACAGAGCCAGAAAGAAGGTTGCTTTCTTTGCTAACAAGAGTAAGATGTGGAGAAAGAATTGTGGTACACAGGGGCATAGCAGAGAGATTTGTAATTGCTTATCATGTGGTGAGAGTGGTAACTTGGGCTTTCTATGCACAAAGGTGTCTGGAAAGTCAGTAATATATGCTCTCAGCATTCAGCTCTAATATGAGTTATGATGGTCTTCTATTTCGGATCATGAAGAAAGTGTTGTGATATAAGAAAATGAAAATGGTGATGAATCTCCAGACCTTGGAGTGGAACTGTTCCTGTGGCTTTTGTTTGAGTGATAATCGAGGACGACGAGCATACAATGGTACTGTAGAAGTTCGATATGTACCAATTAGTAGGATTCTTGATGTTGGTGACCGAGTTGTTGAGAATCTTTCACCTGAGTGGACAGTAGAGTGGTAGTAAGTTGTAGAAACATCGTCCAGGACTGAGACGTATGGTCAAACTTTCACAATCATGTTCTAAATTTTGGAGGTAAGAAACGGAGTCTCGAGAGACAGCAGAGAGACTGATACATCAGTATCGACAACAGAAAAGTGATCGCTAGAATTCGAACAAATGTCGATGTAGAATAACGCAAAATTCCGCGCTACAGATCTTTATGCTCCTGACACTCGCCAACAGCATCCGCAACAGACCTTCATATTATCTGCAACGCTGTAAAGCATATTGTAGTCAAGCTAGCAATTCTACAAGTTCCAATCCAGTACGGGAGGGAAGTACATATCATGGAAATGACAACTAAAAATCCGGAGCACTCTGTGGAGACTGAAGTACAAGCCTTTCAAGGTACACAGTTCGACAATAAGAAAGAAAAGGAGGTATGAGAAGACCGGCATTTGTTACAGCAAGCTGCCAGTTTAATCTGATTGTTAGCCTGAAGACCTTCGAGAATATGATTTGGTCGAGCAGTTGGTGGAGTTTTTATTTTCCCTCTTTGTAGAACATGGGAAATCTTATCTTTAGTGAAGCTGGTAGCTTCAGTCCAAAGTTTCAAGCTTTTTGTGAAGGTTGTGAAGGTTTGAGGTGGAAGTTGAAAATGAGAATACTTAAGTTCCATAAGGTTTTACAAAGGCAGGATACTTCCTGAAAACGGGCAGCGAATGAAGGACAGTAACGAGCAGCAGTGCTTCTGACGAAACCATAAGTTGAGCGAAGGGCAAGACTGTCAATAAAATGATGAGCTTTTTGTAATTCTTACATATGTTTATGTTTCATCCAACTTCTGCGTCAATATTTCAGATTCTTCGACAATCTTTGGACCTCCTTAATAACTCCATGTGAGGACACCCTGAAGGGACGAATTACCAGGTGCACACATAACAGGTTGCCAGGAACTCCTCTCTTTGCAGCAATCCAAGTGTTAGGATTCATACACGGCATTATCATAGAATGTTAAATCTACCAGCAGTGTCTTTGCTGATACCACAGGCGACTTCACCGTCGTCGTTGAGCTCTTACACAGGCGCAGTTCGTTTACATATTATATCAGACGACACTCTTCGAATCGAGGTCGCAATAAGCCCATATTGCGCAAATTATATGGACAAATAGAACAGTTCATGTTCATGATTATGCCAAACTGGCGGGCTTGTTATTATAAACATCCGAAGAAATTCCCCGGTTATCTCTCTGTCCTATCTCTAAAATCTATGCATGGTTTGAGCTACATATCTATGAACAAGTTTTACCTAGTCCTACTTCACAGTCATGAAATGTCCTGAACACGGACCGAAAAAGCTCCACGGGTCCTTCCTTGTTGTTTCGTCGGTCACAAATCAAACTCAAAGAGCTGTCAGAGCAAGTAACGAGACCTTGAGATGCGTTACTCGTCTCACACAGACTTCGACAGCTATGGCCTCTGCGTGCAGCTCCTACTGAGGTGATCCTACGTATACCGAAGCTCCTGCTGGAGTCGCCGATTATAGTGAAGTATGGATGTCATTCAGGCCACCATAAGCTTGTAGATACTCAGCTGAAAACCCCAACTCATGGCAATCACCGTCGTTCAAGTCGAGCAGGTCGTCTTTATGACGTTCCAAACGTCGAAGCAGAGAAAAAATATGTCAGAAAAGTGAATTGCCGACACTGTCATGACTGTCGAGGAACTTTTCTGAGATGTCCCGCACTAACAGACTGGGTGCAACCGATTCTCCAAATTCTGCGCGTGATGATAAGGGGAGATTGATGAAGAGTGGCATCCTTTTAAAGGGCAGAGAGCAGGTATATATAAAAGCATTTCTGCAACTTTGCTGCAATTTGTGATTAGCCATCTGCCAGTCGAACCGGGCCAAATGTTTAGGAATAGTTAGATAGATTGTCATCAAACGTTTGAGGTACAATCGCTGTCGACAGCGATTCGACACGACAGCGACACTCATAAGCCAGAGACGGTAATCAGATCGACATTCCATGTCACGAATCAGATCAAACGTTCGCAATTCCAGATATGGTAGAACAGAAGAAAAAGAAGAGCTCGGTTGAACCAGAACTTCAGATGTATCGTCGAGCAAGCCTAAGCAAGAAGAGTTTCGGTTTTAGGCTTGCGGAGGCTAGTCATTCTTGAGGAGGAGGAGGAGGAGTTGGAGCAAATCATTTAAGCTGTCAGTAGAGAGCTTCTCGAATCTGAGATCTCAAGCGTTGGTGCTGCGGGACCTACTGAAGGGCTGCGCTTTGTCCTGTTGATCTTCAAAATTCTGTACTCTTCTCATACTGGTCCTCAGTCCTCAGTCAGGTCGATTACAGAAAAAGCTTTCCTCGTGCATGAGGTTCGGATCCTTCGACCTCTGTTATCACATGCATTCCAAATCTCTTTTAATTTATCGTCACGGAGTAAAAATCTTCCTTGGAACTTCATCTCGATTTTAATGAATATGAGGTTTCCTGGTGTTCTCGTGCAGCCGATCATCCAGGTCCTTTCAGAAGGTTACAAGGATGACGAGCTTTTAATTTCACTTGCAATTCCTCCACCTACTTACAACTTTGATCAAATGTCGGGCTCTGAAGGTTCGAATAACTTCCGAACCTCCCAAAACCCGAAGGAGGATGCCTTACGATAGATCTGAAAGCTGTGCCCTTAGCGCCATATGTAGTCGGTGCTCATTCCAGAGCTTAAATCTCTCGAGATTTTACATGCGTACACAGGTAGAGCTGATGTTAGGGACGAAGAGTTGGTCCATCTCGCTGAGCACTGATGCTAAATCAGATGCAATAACTTGACTTCTGAGCTATAATACACGGAGCAGATCTAAATAAGGACTCGCGCAGCGTGTGTGAAATAACCTGGCCGCTTGCAATGGCTGGTTTCGTTCGCGTGCTTTACTTAGCGACACTCTTGAGGATTTATGGAACTGTTGAGAAATTGAATCAGCTGATCGTCAGGCTTTTGTCGATTGGAGTAAAAATTGAAGCCTAAAGAGCTCGAGGAAAAGGATTAAAGAAGGAAGACTCTGAAGATCAGACGATCCTCGGCCTACATCGTCGAAAACCTTCTTGCAGCTGAGGACGATAAGCACATCATTGCCAGTTTCAGGAGTAACCAATAACATCTTGTGAAACAGGCTAGCAACGAAGAAACAGCGGAAGACGGAAGAAATCTGCTGAAAGTTGATGGCCAGGATAATAGCACGCATGCCATCCTGCAAAGTTGAAGACTTGCAAATTCTAACAGCTTCACTATCGAACTCACCTTCATCAATAAGAGTTTGAAGTTCCATCTGGCATTCGTTCTGGGTTGGGATCAATCCTAAAACCAGCAACCCTCTAAACCTCCACGGAATCGACCACATTCCTTTCAGTTATCCTCGTACCTAACCTAACCTAATCTCATCACCTAAGCTCTCAACAAAGTTGCTTCTCACCGTAGCAATCTACGGTGAGAAGCAACTTTGTAGCTTTGTGATTGCTGAGTGCAGATTGCAACTCTAGCGACTTACTCGACAGCGTCAACTCTCACAGCCAACTGGAAGTTGCTCAGAGAACCATGGCAACCTGAGATCAATGGTGGAACCTGCACGTAGAGGTTGAATAAGTCGACCATTAAGCAACTTTGAAAGTAGATACGAAGGATGATATCATAGCTGATGTGCTAAGTGAAGTACCGTAGCACCAGTCCAGATGACAAAGCATTTAGACCTTCCATAGATCTGGTAGAAAAATTACGATCAGATCTGTCTCTTCAGATCAGATATAAAGGCTTCTACGCTGTACAGCTCATCGCTTCAACTTGCTGTTTTGCCAGCTCTGTAATCTCCACGGATAGCTTCCATTAGGATCTCGATTCATTCCTTTTATGGATCTATTCAAGATCTTCATAAATCCAGAGCACTGCATCAGGAACAGTGGTTCCTTGAGCCGATAATAGATGTCGTTGCAGGTCGGGATCAAGATCCAGAAACAAGGAAAGATAAATGTTGGATTGCAGACAACTACATCAATCATCAGATTGACCTTTCAGTCAGCATTCAAGCTTCCACAGACTGATCTCGGGTGTGCCAATCCCGCATCCATCGCAGGCAGAGGGAAACATTCTGCAGTAGATCCGTAAGCCGAACCTTGAGGATGCAAGTGATATCGAACTGGATGGCCCAATGGCGACATTCTTCTGGGACTCGATCTCACTCGGTTTGCAACACTCGACCTCTGGAACGAAGACCATGGTATTCCACTGTCGCCCACGTATTGGGAGGCTGGCTTCTGCAGTCTATCCATGCAATGGCTTCCGCAGTCAGAAAAGGAGACCGATATTCCATAATGTCAGGTAGGCCCAACCGCATCTTGATCGTGATAAGAGGCAGTGCTGGAGCATGACTTTTTGTATGCCACAATAGACAACAAGGTCTCCATTTGTCTTTATTGTAAACTTGGTCTTCCATGCTTTCCTCTTCTGTCCGGATAGCAGAGGCCCGTGGGACATGCTACCAAAGCATGTTACGTCCTGGAGGCCTTTTACATCTTCGAGACTCTTCTTAGGTTGCAAGTTAGGCTCAAGTCTCTTCAATCCTGAGAGTTCTGTAAAGTTGGATAAGTCCTTTTCATAGGCTACGCCAGGAAGCGATCTCAGTATTGACTTCTTGTCAGCGAGCAAGTATATAGCATTTATAATACTCGGTGCCAGGATACAGGGGCGCAGTTTGGGACCCCACCATCAGTTCTGAATCATTTGCCAGAGAAAAGTATGGTGAAAATCAAATGATGTCGAGAATCCTGGAATCGATTCGCTCACGACGTCATGATTCCTTTGTTCTATCCCTCGAAACCCCTTCGCTAATCCATGGACTTTACTATTCTTCATGCCATCGAGCACCGTGCAACTTGACCTTGTACAACTCGGCCAAACACCAACAGATTCCCAAGGTCCCATATTAAAGAGTAGCCCTGAGTCTTCTCGTCGATTCCAATCATATTTTTTGAGTCATTAACAGATCATGGTTAGGAAAAAGGCTGCACCATTCTAAAACCAACAGTGGAGAACGTAGGTCGCTCACTGATCATCTGTTGACACCAGTTTGGCCTCACCAGCGGACTGAAGAGTATCTACCTCCCAAAGCATCATTCGAATCACTTAGTTCATTCCTTTCTGGAGAGTCGCAAGTGACCGAGGGTCAGTTGGGCACCTCTGGGCTTCTACCACCCAGCTCTCTTCAATAAGACTCGCACAGCTTTGTCTCAAAGATAGCACTGCACCGCTGACTGAGCATGTGGTTTGATTAATGTGCACTCGGCGATAGACAACTCTCTGATGACGACATAAAACAAATATTTCGACCATTGAGCTTGCAAAGCCCGCGGGCCCCCTTGATCTCGTCTGTTGAAAAATTCAGAATTATCGTGACCCTCATTGCTATGGTCCTGCAGACCATAACAATGAGTTCATCATGACAAGTGATCACAGCCGACCGAAGGTTCTTCTCAACTACTATTGTGACGTAGTTGAGAAGGAAATGTTCTTATTAATCAAAGCAGAGGAGACTTCTGCTCACATGGATTAATGAATTTCTTATCGAGGTTAAGAACTTTGGGCCGATGTAGGAGCTTTACCTTCGATTTTCGACGTGGTTTAAACCAGTTCCATGGAGATGTTGCGAGGACGGCGTCATGTATTGATCTGGGAGGTAACTGGAGCGAGCCATAACCGGCGGCCAGCTACGTGACGACTCTGAAGGTAGGCCAAAGTTTCAGTCGAGCTCCGTCAGCAGCACGTGGAGTGGAGTGGGCTGGAAGCCCAGAGCAGCTTGTTTCGCGCATGTTTCATCGGGAAAGATGAGCATTTCACTCCAAATTCCACCACCTTCCCAATCGGGATCGCGTCAATGCTTACTTCCGCTGCCTACTTGCCTCGATATATCACGCTGCAGATGCCCGTCCATGGCAGCACAGTGCGTTGATCCAACGCGTCAGTGAACGTCAGTTGGGGTCGAGTCGACTGGAGCCTGGCTCCTGTTTGTCGGGCCGAAGGGCCATCTTTCCCTTTAAGAGGTGCGCACTTTCATAGCACTTTATAACTACTGGGGTTCCGAGCTTGCAAGCACACACACGAATGTTCGCATTGTTCCAGTCAGTTATCCATTGTGTTGCGCTGTCAGATCTGGAATCCAAGCAACTCTGAGGTGAAACCCGATGTACAAACAATAATTCGGTGAAATCTCGAGCTTCCAGGTAGTCGGTGCCAATCGGGGCACAGAGTAGGGCTCGAACGAGAAGAAAGAGAAGTCGAGAGTCATGGCTGGCGCTTTGGATGCGATGATTCCGGTAGGCCTGGGCCTGACGGTGCAGGAGCTTGCAAATTTGGGCGCATTTGGAGTGGTCCGAGAGTCGGTCAAGGTGTTCGGAGGAGCACGGCCTGCGCTCGTGTGGATTCAATTCGCCCTCGTCTTGCCCTTCACCCTCTTCATCAACGCAGATCAATACCTCCAACACAAAATCATCGACAAGCTTTGCCCCGATGTGCCGCCACCTCCGTCTCCCCCGATCGTCAGGCTCGCCTACGCGGGGCCGCTCGGGCATGTGCAGAAGTGGATGGCCACGGATCTGCACAAGTGGTTGGACATGGATCTGCACCAATGGCTCGGACTGCTGTCCATCGTCGGGCTCGTCCTGCTGAGCTTCTTCGTCGGCCTCGTCGTGCTGGCGGCCATTTACCACGCCGTGGGATGCATCGTCCAGGGCAGGAACGTGGGCTTCTGCGAGGCGATGAAGGGAGTGCCCCGGCTATGGAGGAGGCTCTTCGTCACCAGCTTCGTGAACATGCTGCTCGTGCTCTCATCCGTGGCCGTGTTCATCATCTTCGTCATCATCTTCAAGCTCGCCGTGCCCAGCAAGCACGATCTGCTGCCGATCATCGTCGCCGTGGTCGGAGCTGTGTTCCTGATCCCTATTTTCATCATCTACCTCATGTTCCAGGTCGCCAATGGCGTCACTTGCTTCGAGGAGGATTATGGTGTGGCCGCCTTCCGCAGAGCCAAGCACATCATGCACGGCAAGTGGTGCTCGGCCGTGCTCTTGTTCATCCTGCTCGCCATCCCCACCACGCTGCTCGGCGCCCTGCTCGGCTCCCCGATCGCCATCGCCACGGGCTTCAGCTGGAAGCTCCTCGTCCTCGTCGTCGTCTACGTCATCTTCACCTCGTACCTCACCGAGCTCATCTGCATCTGCTGGGCCGTCTTCTTCTTCTCGTGCGCCGCCACCTTCGACCTCCGAGCGCCGCACGACGAAACGCTGGCTGCCTCCTACCATGCTCTGCCCGAAGACGGCATCGCCGCCCCGTGATCGAGCGAGCGAGCGAGCGAGCGAGCGAGGAAGCGAGGAGCGAGAAATAAAAAATCCGCCCGAAGAAGAGGCGAACAGTTTGTAGAATTTTCGACCCACGATGATGACCATCCGCACCTCGAGGGGAATAAAACTCCGAGCGATCAGAAGATTTGTCCCTCCCTGACATTGATTGATTGATTGACAAATTCGCCCCTCCCTCTCGACGACGACGAATCCTCAGCCCCCGCCGCCACATGTGCACTTTCTCGGCGATCGTCGAAGCCTCATGAACGAATCCGCTCGCACCTCGAGGGGGGCGCCCTGTTACCGGTGATCACCCGTACTCTCTTGGTATTTTGTCCTGACGAAGGCCTAGATTGCATAGTATAACCGTACCCACCGGTCACCATGTAAACTCACTCCGAAGCTGCTGCTCAGTCTCGGCCTTGCCGCCATCATTTTCCATCGCCATCATTTCATAAACATTCGAGAGAATTTCTCTCGCGGGCTCCGTTTGAGGCAAAAGTGTGGTCCGATCTTTCGCGCAATGTATATCTCTCTTTCATCACGATGACAGCTTTTGTGAGTTTCAAGTTTTTCCAGCCGGTAGCGTGATTCTGATTTCTGTGGTGCGTTCGTCGGAGATGATGATGTTCTGGCCCTTTATGGCCTACTGTACAGCCGGATTCCCTGGACTCGAGGACTTATTGATGAGGGCTACGGTGCTAGGGGAGAATATCTTCAATTGTAGTTGACCAGGTCTAGGATCTGATTGCCTCCACAACACGGGTAAATTATTGTTTAGTCCATGTAGATTTTTCTTCAATCTCAACTTGAAACCAAAAGAGAATTAGTTTCGTTGTGAAAGAGATATGGATGATGTATTTTGTCGACATTCCCATACACGTCGTACTCAGGAGTAAATTGCATCTCTCTTGTTCTCCTTCCGGAGTGATTCCAAATTGGTAGCGGGAGTGAACCATTTCAAAGTGCACATCGAAGACGAGAGAAGGGAAAGAGAGCATTCATCCCACTCGTATCAGATGCGAGACTCGTGATAGCTGCCTAGTGCTGTTCGATGTCCAAATAGGGTTTAGGGTCTAGGGTTTAGGGAAGAATAGATTGAGTCCTCAACTTTTGACACCCTGTTTTGGTCACACGCAGAGAAGACGATCAGTCAGTCGGCAGTCTAATCAGATTCTCTTGATGCCCATATTACCCACTAATCGAAGAGGAACCTTTAATATGTCGAGAACCTAATGCATTCACATTAATTCGAACGAAATTAGCGAGATTAGCGTGGTCACGAGTTTCCAGTCAAGAGGAGTCAAAGGAGGTCTCGAAAAGTCTTCATTCGGACCCTTTTGTTTCTGTGCCTGTCAGTATGTGCGCAGATAGACCGAATATCGACGGATTCTGCCATCGAGAGCGCCAGAATATGTGCCAGACGTGACGAAGATATGACGATGAGGGAAGTCCCTCATCGTCATAAAAGTCTGCGTGGACTAAAAGTCCACGCAGAGGGTTTCGTGCGAGGAGCAAGTGTGGCAAGCAAGCTTGGTGTTGTGAATTTCTCCTCGTGATGATGTTGGGGTATAATGCTTGGAGATATTTTCATGTATCGTACCTTTAAGCTTCGTAAGCCCACATGAGCTCGTATATATCTCTGCGAATTTCTCCCCTTCCATCACAAGGGCGTCCGCATACCGAGTTGGAGGTCACTGAGCATTCATTCAGCGATAAGCGGATGTAGAGAACTCTGCCCAGTTGATTGTCGACCGATCAGGGACTTGAGGACATTACACACAAGTGCCAGGAAAAATGGATGTAGCCGTGGACGAATCACCGCCCACCGGGCTCGGCTTGAGACGGCAGCAGCTTCGACAGACGGGTCCATGTGAAATTTATAAGCAGGCAACCGAGCAAATGAATCGCCCTACGTTACGGTCGGTGATGCTCAAGGTCGCCTTCCCATTTGCTCTACTCAATTTCGGAGCTTCAGTGCTCCTCACTTCCAGGATCCCCAATGAACCTTCATGGCAGGTTTTGATGGCCGTCACAGCTCTGGGACTGGCAACCTCTTGTCTCGATCTCTTAGTCGTGGCTGCCACGTTCTTCACAGTGGGACGCCAGTACCGGGGAGAGAAGGTGACGCTGCAGGAAGCTCTCCGAGCTATGCTGGGCTTGTGGCCAAAATTGTTCGTCAACAATCTTTATAGCACGGGCTTCATGTTCGCCGTATTCATGGTGAGTCTAGCCGCGGCCATGACCATCATCTTTACCGCCTCCTCCGATGCTGTCAAGTATTTCGCTTTCGTTGTGATCGCCTTGGTCCTCATCATTCTGGTGGTTGCGATCCAAACTTTGTCCATCTTTGCGACCGCAGTTACCTGCTATGAAAAGACTTATGGCTGGGCTGCTTACAAGCAAGCGCAGAAGCTCCTGCAGCGCAAATGGAATTCGGTACCGCTCTTCGCGCTCATATTTTATGTTCCCGTATGGATCACCGGCACCTTTACTTCATATCTCTTGAAGGAATTCCCGGAAACCTCTTTATGGATGGAACTGTTCAGGATAGTTTCGTATGCTATCGTGATCACATTGTTTGATCAGCGGTTACTAGTTTCGGGTGCCCTATTCTACTTCTCCTGCTTTGAGAAACCCGACGAGCAGAATGTGAGTGACAGCATGGAAGCTGGGTATCACTCAATTGCCTCACAGGAGGTTTAGGTGCCAGAATACAAATGGTGTCCGATTCGTCATTTCCTTTACAGATAGAGAGCTCACATCGTACACGTTCTCAAGCACGCAAATATAAGAACTTGGCATTTGCAAGCTCGAGGACGAGTTCTTCAAATGTCCACTTGTATTCTGTCTAAGCTTGTATACAAGACCTCTAGTCATACGTGGACGATAAGGAACAATAAGAATTGAACAAATTCTCATAGTACATTCAGCGGCAAATTTTCAAAAGTTACGTGATTTGGAGACAATCAATCTTATGTGCTGAGAAAATCAGTACATGTGCCTCACAATTTCGTTCTTTCTCTTACTCCCGGACTGTGAAATATTCCTCTGTTTCGTGTTCTTGAGGGCTTTTGACTTTATCTGATTCCTTGCATTCTACGAGATTTCATCATCCATCATGTCTTTGCTGTAAACAGCCCTGCTTGAATAAACGAGTGCGGCCCCATAAGCCTAGAGCGGAATGCAAGGGCACGCACGCAGGGACAACATTGTGTGAAGACCCATTAAGGATACATCAGAACTGTAAATCATAAGATAAAATAACTGAATGTAGAAAATGTCTGCTCGTTCTATAGCTGCCCAGTGCTGTTCGATGTCCATGTTGTGGATTCAGAAAAATGGATTGAGTGAGTCCTCAGCTTTTGACACCCTGTTTTGGTCACAGGCAGAGAAGATGATCAGTCAGTCTAATCAGATTCTCTTGATGCCCATATTACCCACTTATCGAAGAGGAACCTGCATACGATGGCTCGCAAGGCCTTTAATACGTCGAGAACCTGAATGCATTCACATTAATTCGAACGAAATTAGCGAGATTAGTGTGGTCACGAGTTTCCAGTCAAGAGGAGTCAAAGGAGGTCTCGAAAAGTCTTTATTCGGACCCTTTTGTCTCTGTGCCTGTCAGTATGTGCGCAGATAGACCGAATATCGACGGATTCTGCCATCGATAGCGCCAGAATATGTGGCAGACGTGACGAAGAGATGACGATGAGGGACTAAAAGTCCACACATACGCTTTCGTGCGAGGAGCAAGTGTGGCAAGCAAGCTTGGTGTTGTGAATTTCTCCTCGTGATGATGTTGGGGTATAATGCTTGGAGATATTTTCAAGTATCGTACCTTTCAGCTTCGTAAGCCCACATGAGCTCGTATATATCTCTGCGAATTTCTCCCCTTCCATCACAAGGGCGTCCGCATACCGAGTTGGAGGTCACTGAGCATTCATTCAGCGATAAGCGGATGTAGAGAACTCTGCCCAGTTGATTGTCGACCGATCAGGGACTTGAGGACATTACACACAAGTGCCAGGAAAAATGGATGTAGCCGTGGACGAATCACCGCCCACCGGGCTCGGCTTGAGACGGCAGCAGCTTCGACAGACGGGTCCATGTGAAATTTTTGAGCAGGTAAAGGAGCAAATGAAGGGCCCTCCGTTACGGTCGGTGATGATCAAGGTCGCCTTCCCATTTGCTCTACTCAATATTGGAGCTTCAGTGCTCCTCACTTCCAGGATCCCCAATGAACCTTCATGGCAGGTTTTGATGGCCGCCACAGCTCTGGGACTGGCAACCTCTTGTCTCGGTCTCTTGGTCGTGGCTGCCACGTTCTTCACAGTGGGACGTCAGTACCGGGGAGAGAAGGTGACGCTGCAGGAAGCTCTCCGAGCTATGCTGGGCTTGTGGCCAAAATTGTTCGTCACCCATCTTTATAACGCGGGCTTCATGTTCGCCATAGCCACGGTGACTGTAGCCGCGAGCATCAGCGTCATCATTAACGCCTCCTCCGATGCTGTCAAGTATTTCGCTTTCGTTGTGATCGCCTTGTTTTTCATCATTCTGGCGGTCGTGCTGCAAACTTTGCTCCTCTTCGCGACCGCAGTTACCTGCTATGAAAAGACTTATGGCTGGGCTGCTTACAAGCAAGCGCAGAAGCTCCTGCAGCGCAAATGGAATTCGGTACCGCTCTTCGCGCTCATATTTTATGTTTTACCGGTGATCTGCGCCACTATCACTTCATATAAATTGAAGGCTGTACCGAAAACCTCTTTATGGATGGAACTGTTGAGGATAATTTCGTATGCTTTCCTGAATACATGGTTTGATCAGCAGTTACTAGTTTCGGGTGCCCTGTTCTACTTCTCCTGCTCTGAGAAATCCGACGAGCAGAATGTGAGTGATAGCATGGAAGCTGGGTATCACTCAATTCCCTCACAGGAGGTTTAGGTAACAGAATACAAATGGTGTCCGATTCGTCATTTCCTGTACAGATAGAGAGCTCACATCGTACACGTTCTCAAGCACGCAAATATAAGAACTTGGCATTTGCAAGCTCCAGTACGACTTCTTCAAATGTCCACTTGTATTCTGTCTAAGCTTGTATATAGGACCTCTAGTCATACGTCGACGATAAGGAACAATGAGACTTGACCAAATTCTCATAGTACATTCAGCGGCATATTTTCAAAAGTTACGTGATTTGGAGACAATCACTCCTATGTGCTGAGAAAATCAGTACATGTGGCTCACATTTTCGGTCTTTCTCTTACTCCCGGACTGTGAAATATTCCTCTGTTTCGTGTTCTTGGGGGCTTTTGACTTTTTTCTGATTCCTTGCATTCTACGAGATTTCATCATCCATCAATTCATCTTTGCTGTAAATAGCCCTGCTTGAATAAACGAGTGCGGCCCCATAAGCCTAGAGCGGAATGCAAGGGCACGCACGCAGGTGTACAACATTGTGTGAAGACCCATGAAGGATACATCAGAACTGTAAATCATAAGATAAAATAACTGAATGTAGAAGAAAGTACTCGAATAAAACGATTTTGGCGGATAGTCAAATGTCGTCGCCTGGTAGATAAAGCAGATCTAAGAATGTAAGGTTAGTAGGTTGACAGCTCCACATTGACCACTCACTCCGAAGGGCACCAGTGAATCGGCGAGACACATGTAATGCTTGTACTTGTTACGACCAACGTGGATTAAATTGTTACTTTACACAACAGCCTTAAATTCGATGAATGATGAGAAATGGTGGTGAGTGAGTTGTGCAGTTCAATATCTATTTCAGGTTCCTACATGAAAGAGTATTCAAATGGCACTGGTATAAAATTAAAATTGTCTTCTCGATGATCTACTGTGGCCGTAATGACTTTTTCGCATAGAGCTGAAATCTATCAATATTTGACAGGAATTTGAAGTGTATCGAGCTAAGCACGAGAGATATCGTATAAAGTCAACTACACTGTAGTCACTGGAAAATTTTATGCTTCAGACAGCAAGAGGAAACTGGCACCTTGGACGGAGAATGGTCGGTTCCGCCGCCCTGGCTTCACCTTGTGCTTTCTCGTTAATCCTCCATGATCTTTGGAACTTTGGATACCTACTACATACAACTTTGGAAGTCCTAGAAGTTTGGACAAAAATTTCCAAGTTATGCTGACCGGTTGAAACTTCCCACTTAGCTCAGTCGGTAAAACATCTTCCTCCATATGAAATAAATATAAAGTGTTCTTACAGACTTTATTCCATGTGGAATTTGAGAGGGAGGCAAAACGAATACATAAAGGATGTAAAGACCCCATCAACCTCTACAAGGAAGAAAGGAGTAAGACTCAACAGGAATAAGATAGAAAATAACTGATACAATGATTCACATATCTAAATTATTCTAAATCACTAAACCCTAAACATCGGCTATAAACAATAGGAGGATACAATCAAGAATGAACGAAAGTAATTATTTTTTCATGTATAACATCAGATAATGTTCTATGTAGAGTTACGAAAACATATTGTCTGAATTAATCTACAAAATCTATTGAAAAGATGAATTACTTGCTTGAGGCACTCAACACAGGTGGATGCACTAAACGCAAACTGGATGGGTGAGAGATAACAAGCAGATACTGTCTTGGCTGGAAAACGGCGAGATCTAACTTGCCCAGGGTAAATAAATCTCTACAGGAATTGATTTATCCGGGTTTTTGAGGTTAGCTATCTCTGGCGACGAATTAATTATTGCTATTACGCAGCTCAAATATTTACAAAAAAATATTGTTCAAAAAGATATTATTATTTTTTTCAGCTGGAATATTAGTGAAGAGAACTAGTACATATAGTCTAGGGTAACTTGTCTTCTAGTGTTGCCTTATCTCACCGCAACGGCTATACATCCGTTTACCTGGTTTGTTCAGATCCTCACCTTTATAATAAGGTGACAGCTAATATAAGACGATATACTAAACTAATGGTTCGCACTCTAAGAGTGCGTAATTCTAACACCTTCTCTTACTCTAGAGTGCGAAAGATAATCGTTTGAGATCAACATCGTAGAAAATCTTTCAAGGAATGTCGAGTCTGAGAGGCAAGGGCAAGGCAATATCGGAGGGTAGTGAGGAGTTACTATTTTCCATACTATGGAGATTTCTTCACATGTTATTGAGATCGACGGTGCTGAACCTGAAAGCGAGCTGATGCATCCAGCTGCAGTGAATCCAAGGTGGACGGAGTTGTCGGAAAGAGGAGGAGGTTTGGAGCCTCCACTTAATGTCGCTAATGGAATTTCTAAACCGGAATTCGTAGGTTAGATTTCAGCCTTCCAGTAAGGAAGTAGTATGAGGTAGCCATTGGAAGACTACCTGACGTCTACTTGAGGCTGTGTCTCAAGTAGTGGAGTATCTCATATACCTGCACAAAGCATTTGGAACTAGGAGAGTGTCCAAGCTTTTTTGTTCAGGTTAGGCGTTAGAACTGCTTGGTAAAGAACTAAGAGAGTCGTCACTTAGAGTTGATATATTGCGGAGGCCTAGAAAATGTTGATGCTGATTGAATTTTAATCTTGGCAGGGCTTTAGTAAGCATGTCTGCTGGTTGAAGCTTAGTTGACAGGAAATAAATGATAATTTTGTCTAGAGCAACTCTCTCCCTAATGAAATGATGTTGTATGCCTATATGTTTACTACAGGCATGAAACACAGGATTCTTTGCCAGTTTAATGGCATTCTCGTTGTCGCAATGAACAATTGTAGATTTTTCAGCTAAATCAGAGTTGTGCGCTGCGGAGGTTACCTTGAAATTCTTACATGAAAGTGATGTACGTGGTAGTGTTGTCGGATTTATTTCTCGGAACAGTTGGCGAAGCCAAATGGATTCTTGAGCACCAAATGAAAGTGCCTTGTATTCGCTTTCAGTGGATGAAAGCGATATCAAAGCTTGCCTTTTGGACCATCAGGAAATTGCCCCACCAGCAAGAGTAAAAGCATAGGCTCTCAAAGTATCTAGGCAAGAGTTCCAAATGGCGTTAGTGTATCCCTGTAACTGAAGTGTAAAACCTCAATTAAAAAACAAGCTGTGATCCAACGTAACTTTCAAATATTGTAGGGTCTGGAAACCCACCTCCAAATGAGATTCTTGAGGCTTGGCCATGAATCTAGAGAGTTGCACGACATCAAAGCAAATGTCGAATCTTGTGTTTGTTGCAAAGAGCAGTTGGCCCGCCAGTTTTTGATAGAATGTGGAGTCTACAGAAGGGGTACCTGTATTTTCAATCAAGTATTTTCCTGCTTCTATACGACTCGCTTAGTTGCACAAACTTTTACAAACGGCCGTACTGCCAGGTGTCAGGGATCCCAGTTTCTTTCTCCTCTTTCTTTCTTTCTTCATCCTTCCTTCGGGCTGCCCCGGATCAGCCGGATTTTATCTTAGTTTTGGGAACGGGAAGGCGGAGCGCTTTGCGGAGAGGGTCGGCGGACCCTACATTCCGGCAACCATGTAGAGGCCATCAACCGGATAAAATTCCAACAACCATGTAGAAGAGAGGTCGTCACTGTAGAGGCCGCAACGTTGTATCTAGTGCGTTGCAATGATCTACGCCGTAAAAATGATCGCAGTCGTGTCGTGGAACGTTGCGGGAACTAAAACTAAACTGCAAGAGGTATGGCTCAGATGGAATCCCTAATTTTCAAACTGTAATATTTGTAATCAAACGGTGATAACAAATTGAGGCGACGAAATTTTAAGCGGCAAAGATTAGGGTTTTTGAAAATAGAATCACATCAATATTCTCCAGCTTGTCGTTTCGACGTCGCTTTTGGGTGCCAGTGTCAGTGCTTTGAGGAGCTCGTGCCAGAGCTCGTGCTTGTACTTTTCTTGTCATTTCAGGTGCTTTTGCAGGTGTGGTGACAGCATGGAGGCAGATGGATTGTGCAGGACCCACCTTATGATGGCCCTTTCAATTCGTTAATGTTGAATTGGTCAAATGGGACGGCCTACATCAAAAGCTCGAGGCTTAACGATTTTGTTTCGGGAGAGGGATCTTGTCATAGCGATGCGAAGACAGAATTTGTGACACGTTGCTCATACAAGGGTGGAGGTACTAGGCACAATTGGGAATCGTATGCAATGTATTATTGCAAGTATGGTACTCCAGAAAGTGGCAAGAAGAGTATGCTTTCCTCGAATTTTATTCAAGATCCATCAACAAAGGCAAAATTTGGTCCTGGCAGCAGGGATAGACTAGATCATGATTCGCATCACAAGGGCTGTCAGTGCAGGTTTAGTGCCATTAAACTGCTGTCTAATGATCACATTCCACCAGGAATCACAAAATTGATATACAAGCATAGAAGACACGTAAATGCTGTAGGTGTAGCTTGTCATGGCACAGCGTGTTTGGATAGTGTTGGCTTCCCATCTCAAATGGCGCGCAATTTATCCTCTGAATGCAGGTAACGTCATATTTGTTACATTTTCAATGTATTTGTTTATCGTTCACAGTCAATCTGCCGTCATATTTGTAATATCTACAATAAGTTTGTTGTTATTACAGTTTGTAAAACTTTGACACTAAGCAAGCACGTTGTCTAATATTTTCTATGTTCTTATGCTAAGGAGTGGGTTGAATGTGAGTTAAGAAGAGGTTTAACTCCTCCACAAATTCTCATGCGTGCTGCAAAAGCACTGTTCTAAAATCATCAGCGCTTAGGCTATGTGCAAGGGACCCCTATTAGAGATCATTATATCACATCTGCCGATGTGTATAATATCAAATTGGAACTGGACAAAGAAACTTGGAGAAGGCATGCTAATGATAGAATTAGCACAGAATTATGGATGAAAGCGAATTCATCTCAAGTTGTTTTGTATCAGGCACCAAAAAGTGATACATTTAAACCATTGAGGCTTGCTGTTACAAGACCCTTGCTCCTAGATTGGTTGCTAAAACATGGAAATGGAGGTTGTGTTGCTATAGATGGAACGCATGGCACGCAGAAGTATAAGGTAATATTCTACTTGTCCATTTTGATGTTTTTATCATCAGGGTTCCATGATTATGTATATTCTACCTTATTATTTGCAATCTCTGCAAGATATTTGAAAAAAAGACGGTTTGGAGCTTTAACCAGTCCTGTAAGACATTATTGAACGTCTCAATGTGTGCTGTATATGTTGTTTTATATACCTTGATCACGTCTAAATTATCAAGACATAAAAATAGCGAATCATTCATTTGTATCAGGTTTAGCTTAGTATCAATGAAGATGAATACTTTGTAGACGATTGCTAGCAGCAAACTGATACGTTTATTTCATTTTTTGCAATGCAGTATCCAGTGTACACCCTGATGGTGTTTGACGAATATGAACACGGACATCCTACTGTTTTTGGATTCCTCGAAAGAGAAGAAACAGAAGATCTGGTGGATTTATAATCTGCAGCGAAGAAGATGGCCCAGCATTATATCCTATGATATTAATGTGCCTATGAGTTTGATGAAACTTATTAAACTGATGTGGAATGGCAGAGCAAGATAGTGAAAACTAGTAGTTTGATGATCTTTGATTTATTGATGAAAAAAAATACTTACCTGTAATGTGTTTTATTCTACTAAGAAATGTCACTGCTTGTTGAATTTTTAAATTATTCAGTAAATATTAAACATTTATATATAAAAAAAAGTGTATTTTGGTCACTCTTTCACTCAAAAGTGTATTAACAACTGTGCTCATTTTGGTCCTTTATAATATGACAAGTCGACGAAAATGGCCAACTTTATCTGCTAGACTGGAAAGCTATTGATTCGAGTGGAATGGAACACGCGAGGCGGTTCATCTGTAACGAATAAATTCAGAAAACTAGACAGACCTAGGAAGCACAGGAACAAGAGAAAAAGCATTGCAGTTGTAATATGTGCCACACTGCAAAAGTGTGCAAAAGTAGTGGGAGCATTGGTTGCATAGTGTAGGATAGAGTTATAGAGTTATAGGCCAACTTTCCTGTATCGAGAGATGTGAAGTCTTCCTTGCCTACGTTCTCTGAGCTCTTCTCTGATGTACAACTTTAGAGTCCCCCGAAGAAGTCTTTGAGCTCGTCTGTACAGATATGAGACCAAACACTATAAAACTAAACTGCTTATATATATTTATATTTACACAGACGAAGGATTCAGAAGTACAGCGGAAAACTTGGATTCACGTAAGGTCGTAAGAGCTTGAGCCTCACGGAAAACCAAATCTCGTATTTCCACTAAAGCAGATCGAGGTCTGCTTTGATTGCAAGATCAACCAGGTCCGTGGGTAAGTGGAGTTCTCCACTGACTTCCGAAGCCCAATCCTTTGCTCTTGTACATAGTTTACAGACTGTTGCAGTTGTATAATATGTCACTAATTTGCAATTTGAATGAAATATATGGCCAGATTTCCTGCAATATGCAAATCGCAGTGGAAGTGTCACCACTTGTATCCCACATTTTAGACGCAGTACAGCGTCTACAGAAATAATTTTCCTTCACTTTCCACTGAACGGTTCATACTCGAATGTGCGTATTAATTTGCCGTTCAAGATTTAGATCTTGCTTTTGTTGCTTTAGGATGGCATGCTGCGTATCTCAATCGTGGATCACTGCAGCTGCCGCGCACTTTTCTTAAATCGTCAGAGAGACGGGAGACTTCTCCAAAATCTAACTAGTTGAACATCGAAGTAAATCTTCAATCATCACCATGAAAGAAGCCCAAAGCTACGGTGGTCAATCATGTGTTGACCACCGTAGTGTATATGACACTCACTCATTCATTGTACGAGCGATCAGAGAGCTAACCGGGACACTGGCCCTCCGAAGCAATTCTATAACGAACATTTACAACTATGAGCTCACCAGGACACTGGCCCTCCGGAGCATCTTTGTAACGAACATCAACATTAACTCCTAGTTGGCATGGGGTGTGCTTATGCTAGAAAGGTTGGTTGCTGCAAGTTCAATAGAGTTTTATGCATATCTTTAGCTGAGCTTCATCATCCTCAAGCTCCATCTTGACGAATTCTTAACATATCTTTTTGCAGAAACACTCACTACTACGCCAACTGTTTTCTGTGTACGGTCAGGTATCTAAAACTGTCAAACAGGTGTGGAGGAGTTCTAAACGTTTTCTTTCTGTTCATATACTTTTGTCTGGACTTCCCATATCATTATTCTAGTTACTTCTAAAATTGATGCTAATTACACCATTTTAGAATTAGAGTAACTTGTGTTTTTGCACATTAACTAAATGCAGTGGTCTCTCTATGATGACTGTTTTACTGTCCGTTAGTCAACAGTTGTACATAGAGAATTGTGAAGTAGAGTTTTGATTTCATTCTTATGATATAACGTGCATGCTTGTTGTCCATTTAGGACTTTCTTTCCGCCGGCCACGCTACTGCTTAGACTTAGGATGTTGGTTTCCAGCGTACAATATGTTTCTTGATCTATCACGACATTTCTTTGTTTACAGATGAGTTATCATCCTGGTATCATCTATAGGAGGACTTATAAAACTTCATGAATTATGCACAGGTTCTTCACAGTCTTACTGAGGGTAGCACTCCTTCTTAGGAGCTCATCGCCACTGTTAAAAAGTTATACGAGACTAAGCTGCAGGTACGCATTGATCAACTTCCTGTCAAAAGCTGGGACTACAGACAATTCATAGACTAGACATCACAGTTAGTTTTGCCTGTGTTGCTGTACAGCACAATGGATTCTAATGTGACAGTTTACATTATCTTTTGTAGCAAGGTACATACAATTTGTATCTCTTGTGATTTGCTCTATGTTCTTTGACATCAGATAATTGGAAGGCCGCCCTTAGTAGGAACATGTAGATTTTTATACAGTAGTTACGGCACAACACCAAGGGCACAGTTTGGGTGGAACTTCATTCAATATCTTCAGGAATTTGTTGACTGAATACAATGCTTATTCGTATTGGTTTATTGAACCTTGACAGAAGACTCTTGTTGCGAGCGAGCGGTGTAGTGAGCGATCATGGCGGGAGTATTTGGGGGCAAACTGGAAGAGGCGATATTGGATAGGCACTATGCAAAGGTGCCACACGTCACCAAGGGCGGTAGGCATAACTGGAAATGCCTACTGCAAGGTTGTCTTTTCCCAGGAACATTTTCCCAAAAAAATTATATCGAAAAGCATTGGAGGAAAGACCATGTGGACTGTCATCTCCAAATTACCCAGAAGCTTCCACCTGGACCAAAGACGACTGGAGTTTCCAGGAAGGCTGACAAGAAAGAGTTGATTGACTCTTGTGACAAGCATTTTGGTAATATCTGTCAACGTTGGATCAAGCACAAGCAAGATAAGTTGGATTTTTTTCGAGGCGAGGTATGCAATTCTTCGGTGGCAAGTTTTTTTTTTCTATTTGCATTGTTTATTTCAAATTGAATTCAAGTAGACTTCCACAAATAATTTAAGATTTATTATGTTCAGATTGCAATAACCGTATATATGTTGCACAATTGACAGTTTGAGTTGTGTGTCTAGATTATTAAGGGATATTTCGACCAAAAGATATATTTTCTAATGACGGGAGAGGATATAGGAGAATTGGAGGAACCTCCGGTGATTTTGAGGGCCATGAGACTCGTATGCAAGAATTTCCTTCCAGGTTGGAACATGTTGAGAATTCCAGAGTTTACAAATTTTGTCTTTGATCATCTTGACGAACTACTTGATCCCTGTAAGAGAAAGGCACAGTTCGTAGATTCTATTCAAGAGTGGGTGAAGAGAGAGCATGCCAAAAACAGAAAGAGCAGTCAACGGCGAGGTATGAAGAAGTCAGAGATTGACATTGACGAAGTTGAAGCCATGGAAGATCTTGTGGCGATCTTGAGTGCAGATGACAGTTGCAGCGATTTGAAAGCTGAGGCAAAAGAATGGATAGTATTCTGTGGTAAGTACAATTGGATTGAACAATCCAACTGGAATCCATCTTTGGAATGTAATGAACGAATAATCTTGAAATTTCTGGATTATCTCTATAGTCCAACGGGCAGGAAAGCCAAACTTGATCTTGGAGAAACCGTTCTGAGAGGTCGAATGAAGCGCATGGCAGACCTGGGTGTCATCGAAGATGAAGAGACAGCTCGGACAAAGGTCAGACATTCTTACTCCTGACGTAAAGATTTTCCAATTTGTAATGTTTATGTTACAATTACAGATATTGCAGTTTGGATATGATCTAAGAGTATTGTGCTTGTTATTTTTTTCAGGGTGAGATTTCAAAGTCAACTCTTGATGAATAAGAGATGTATGCTTCCGTAGAGCCCATATAGCCATTTTTTATGTCTGTACATATATCATAGGAAATTGAAAAGTGGGGAGCGAAGGTTGAAGTCAAGAGAATGGATGCAAAAAAACGAAATCTTCTCTTGGAGTGGGGAGAGAAGTATACGGCAGACGAACTTAATACGACAGACGCCTCATATAAGATCCGTGTCAGCACATGTAATAACCCACCAAAGGCTAAAACTGCAGTATGGTGGTAAAAAGATCGAACCCACAGGGACAGAGGCAACACACAGAGTAAAAGTGTCACATTTAACAGACTTTTGGTAGAGTTTGAATTCTAGGCGACTGTCACTCCCAGAAATACTGCAGTGCTCGACTCGGAGGCTCGACTCGGAGGAGGATCTCAACTCGGAGGATGCTCGGAGGATGCACGGTACAGCTTGGTCACTCAACACACACACACACACCTGAAACTGGCAAAAAGCACAACTCGGAGGTCGGTCAGGACCTCCGCTTCGGATTTCAGGAGGAAAGTGTCTCGCAAGTTCACTCAGAGGTTCTGCAGGAAGTGCCTCCCACTCCGGCTTTTACTGCCCTTCCGCCAGGAACTAGCGGGGGTACCCGGACTGGACTTCTCACTTCGGAACGAAGCCTCTACGTACGCCGTGGACGTCACCCTCGACTATCACACAAAACGCAGGGAGTGCAGACCCGACTGAGAACTTACTGAAAACACGATCCAGTAACACACACACAACCTGAATTACAAACCAAGGTTTACACGAAGTAATGAAACTTCACATTGGCATTCAGGGGAAACTTCCCGTAGGAGTACAATCAGGATATGTCACTCGAAGGAGTAAGGGGGAACTGTTCAAGTATCTAACTCGCAGCCGGCTCTGAGTATCAGAAATCACCCGCAGGTGCAGATCCGCACTACTCAAGTCTCTAACCGGGTGCGAGCTCTGAACATTCAGCCGAAGGCCTTCAACTACAACATACGGTAACTTCGCTATGCTGCAGCTTCTCTACGTGGTGCCAGGACCAAAATGCACAAACACGCCAAGAAAGTGAGTTCCTGATCTGCACTTCCGAAACTGGAAGAGTCCAAAGGCAAAACGCCTTGAACTACTTTATACCTTCTAAGGTCCTAACTAACACTACACTACCCGCTAGGGTGCGAGCCGCAACAGATCCTACACCTGAGAAGTCGGCGGCTACCTTCCCCTCTAACTTACAACCTAAATCTAACCCTAACCCTAAATCTAAATCCTAAGCCTACTGTACAGAGCCGCCAGCGTCTTTACATCCGAGATCTGAGGCTGAATATGTGCAGGCATGCGTGGCCGACCGAGATCAACGGTCCCACCAAATTTCAGATCCATCCGACCGTCCATCGCAAAGATATGGACTCCGCAAGATCTCTGAACCGCATCCGGTTTGCCGACCTTGAGTTCGCCGACTCCGAGTTTGCCGACTTGAAGTTCGCCGACCTCGAGTTCGCCGACTCCGAGTTCTCCGAAGGCGTTGACCGCCGAAGACGCACTTCCGCATCTTTGCCTATTTGTAACAGTCACTCCCGACACCCATAACTCACAGATCCTTGATCCGTTTCAAGAGTTCTTGGGCTCGTTGGAACGAGCGCGTCGAGCTCTTTCTAACGAGACCCTAATTGAGTCAAACCGTTACGAGTTGAAAGAGTTATGCCGGTTTTATCCTTGGCCGAAGGCACACTGTCAAAGGCTTGTTATCTGTTATCGCCGAAGGCGCCCGCACGATGTTTCGCCGACTCCGAGTTCTCTGACCTCAAGTTTGCCGACCTCGAGTTCGCTGACTTGAAGTTCGCCGACCTCGAGTTCGCCGACCTCAAGTTTGCCGACTCCGAGTTTGCTGACTTGAAGTTCTTTGACCTCGAGTTTGCCAACCTCAAGTTTGCCGACTCCGAGTTTGCTGACTTGAAGTTCGCCGACCTCGAGTTTTCCGACCTCGAGTTCTTCGACCTCGAGTTCGCCGACCTCAAGTTTGCCGACTCCGAGTTTGCTGACTTGAAGTTCTTTGACCTCGAGTTCGCCGACCTCAAGTTTTCCGACCTCGAGTTTTCCGACCTCGAGTTCTCCGACCTCGAGTTCGCCGACCTCAAGTTTGCCGACTCCGAGTTTGCCGACTTGAAGTTGACACGAAGACGTCCGTCGCCGAAGGCGAACATCTAGGGCCGAAGGTGGATATTCTGCTAACGACGAACTCCTTCCGCCTATCCGTAGGCGTTCTCCTTCGCATCTTCCGACAGTCACAACTCCCTGAGTCCTCATCCGTTCCAGGCGTTCTTGGTCTCGTTAGAACGAGCGCGTTGAGCTCTTTCCAACGAGACCCTAAGTAACTCAAGGCGTTAAGAATTTAGGAAGTTATGAGTGATCTACCGCCGAAGGTGCTCGAAGCGAGTCCTGCAGCGTGAACCGCCCGTTCCATTCCAAGCGTTCCACTGTGGCCTAAGCCCAAAACCCCTCGACTGTCCTCGATCCTCTTTTTACTCTGGCTTTGCGTACCGATTACTATTTACAGCTGCTACCACGGTACTTACTAATCAAAAATGTTCTAATTCCGACGAAAAACAAAAAGTGGGTTACCACAGCACACTTGAAAACAAAGGGTCGGTAAAATGGGCTGTTGCTGTCAACAAGTGGTGGAATAAAGTTGAATTGTTTGCAACAGCGATGTCTCTTGTTAAGGATCTTAGCAAAGGACCAGAACGTGATCGCGGCGGAAAACGTGCAAGTAAGATCGTTCCCAAGCATTTTCTTTGAGCTTTAATTTTAACTGAAATATGTTGTATCAAAATGATAATATCTGCGATTGGGTTGCTGTTATTACAGATAGGAGAACTCGTTCTTCAGATGGTAACATGGATGTAGGCATCAAGAGAAAGCCACCTGGTGAGAGGACACGACGTGCTAACATATGGCGATGAGTTGAAAGTCGTATGTGGACTTCGATACTGGTTAGTTTCACTTACAAAAGTCTTAAATGGCAATTTTCATACCTGTTTTTTTTCCCACTCTACCTAGATAGGCTCCAATGTGGCTCGAAAGAAGTGATATGGGGTTTTTTCTCCTCATTTCTTCCTTGTAGTTGGTGTACTTGTCCTACTTTCGAAGAGGAAGCGGATAATTATATGTATTTTGAATCGGTGTTTCAGACTGCTATGCTTTTGCTTCAATAACCATGGTAGTGTAGTTGCTTCATTCTGGAACTCGAAATCTGCTGATGTCAGTCTGAACTTGATCCTTAACATATGTTTATCCTTAACGTATTCATAAAATCACCGTTCTTGGATTCTGGGACGGTAGATCAGTATCTGATTATAATTTTGCTTTTTCTGATACAGCTTTTATGGTGCCAACGAAGGATGCAAGTGCGATGACAAGTCCTCATGCAACCCTTGCAATTGCAAATGAGATAGAACACCTTCAAATTATGCTGTTTATATTCCATGAAGTCATCCTCAGTCGACTGAGGATGATGAGCTGTAGCGAAAGTTTTGCAAATCATGTATGCAGTGGCTTTATGACGCACTCATCACTTTCTGGAAGTTTGACTGTGCTTTCAGTTGACAGTTCGCAGCTTTAGAGTTTTTGTATCGGAACAAAATTGGAATAGAGCTAAATCGTGCACTACACATTAACTTTTCTGTACACTCGGATTTCTCTACAGTCTCAGACTTATTTGAATTATGAATTTGAAGCCTTGGAGGCTAATTTTGAATCTTTTTGTATTGTGAGATGTCAGCGTGGTTTTTAGTACCAGTTCGGTTCATGGAAGCTGTAAGTTAGGAGATAGTCAATCTACATGGTGGCACACAGGTCGAAAGCAAAAATATAGGGTCACATGAAAGGGAGAGAAACATACCCAACAAATCTAGCTCAATGATAAGAGATACAAAGAAAAGGAATCGGGACTACCTTCTCCATAAAAAGTCATTTCTTGTTCAAACAATATCCCCCGCCTATTTCTGTGTGTTTATATTCCTATAGAACTCTCATGACAAAAACAGGAAGACGTATACAGTACTTTTGTCTGAATTTGAAGATTTTTTCTTGAACTCAATGTAGGATCACACTAAACCCTACATCACAGAATCCTGTGTATATCTGACGACATACATAAAGTCAGCAGAAGCATGTGCTGTAAGATTTCTGGTCATAGGTGTGTTATGTGAACTTACTGCATGCTTAAGTGAATTAAGTTGGACCTTGGACAGTAAGTATGGAGAGTAGTGAGAACTGATTCGACAGAGGTATGTAATAGCCAAAAGGGTGGCGAGTTCCAAAGACAATTCTTGTCTCATCCGACAGAAGTTGCCAGTTATTGAAGCTGTCATTGGTCTGGACCTTTAGTCACATTGATTCATAATTCATCTCACAAAATGTCATATATTTGCTTCTGTTATCTGACTTTGCTCATTGCAAAATGCTCATTTCTATGCAAGATGGACGATTATAATCAGTCAGGTCCTGAGCTATCTACATCCAGCAAAAACTCAAACTATCTCGAAACTGCAGCTGTAAATATGTTAAACGATTATATGCTCTAATATGTGACTATGTTACCAATTATGCAAGTCACACAGCCATCTGAGAGCTTATAGGTGCACTAGACGTCGGCATAGGTGACAAAGACAACATTCTGATAGTCACACAAAACTTTAAGTGAATCTACTTCGAGATTGGACGTGCCTATCAGAGGTCTCACACTGTAAGTTTCAATGCACATCGAAGACTTCCAAATCAAATTGTTCTGAACTTTTAGTGTTCAGATACAGGTATCTGACAGATACAGGTAGAAAAGGGTTCGAGATAGAACTATTTACTGTGTATTCTTCACACGACTCGCTTAGTTGCACAAACTTTTACAAACGGCCGTACTATACAATATGTTATCACAGTTTGATTACAAAAATTACAGTTTGAACACTAGGGATTCCATATGAGCTATCCCTCTTGCGATTCAGTTTTAGTTTTTAGTTCCCGCAACGTTCCAAGACACGACCGCAATCATTCTTACGGCGTAGATCATTGCAACGCAATAGATACAACGTTGCAGCCTCTACAGTGACGGCCCCTCTTCTACATGGTTGTTGGAATTTCATCCGGTTGAGTGCATCTACATGGTTGCCGGAATGTATGGTCCGCCGACCCTCCCCGCAAAGTGTTCTTATAGTCCATCGTTAGATCCGTCTGCCGGAGATCACTTTGATGCTCCACCGGAAAATTGAGTGCCAATGAAAAACCTGCCCGGTTAGCCTGCCCGCACGTTCTTCCATCTTTGGTCCAAAAGAGGAGAGTCGCAGCGAAAAGAAGAACTTCCGTCACGGGTCACTGCAGGATGACACCTGCGTGGGTCTATGAAGGCCCTATATAGGGGCTATGTATAAGTTTGTGCAGCTAAACCCGTCCGCTTCTATAGGCAGTGCTGAAGTTTTGTAGTCTTCCATTATGAACTTCTTGAGAACCTTTAGAGTATTAGACTTTTGGTGCAAAAAAAGTCCTACCTAACTTTAAACAAATTCTACTCGTAAATATCTTTTAATCTCTCCAAGATCGCTCATCTCGTAATGAGTCATAAGATCAGACTTAATCTCAAAAAATTTGGACTGATTATTACCAGTGATATACATGTCATCAACGTACAACATCAATGGAACAATGAGAGAGTACTCCTTAAGGATGTAGAGGTTTGGGTCCAAATGCTACGAGTCCATCCTGCTAGACGTAAATATTTATCATTCATATTAGGCCTATGAGTTGCCTAAGCCCGTAAAGAGCTTTATTTAGCTTACACAAAAAGTTCTCAAAGCCAATTTTTGCAAATCCAAGTGGCTGGTGTACATATACTCAGTAAAATGCCATTTAAAAAGGCAATTTCTACATCGAGATCTGTGATAGGTCATCCAGAAGAGCCAACTATGGCTGAAATGGTCCTAACTGTCGACCATTTTACTACAGGTGCAAAGATGTCAGAATAGTCCATACTTTCTTTTTGCTGAAAGCCCCTTGCCACTAGGCAGGACTTGAGTCGTGGTTCAGAATTTCCTTGTGACTCCTTCACCCAAAAAACCCATATGCAAGTGATTGCCTTGGCCCAAGGTGGTAGCGGGACTAAAGTCCAAGTGTCATTTTTGTCAATAGAATTCAACTCTTCAATCATTCACAACTTCTCGACAAATTTGTTCTAGCATTTTCCGCACCTCTTGGTCAGGTTTCATAAGTGCATTGATGCATATCATTCAGGAATATTGATTGCCCAATAAAATGTAACCTTGATGCCCAAGTAATCAATAATTTCTACATTGTAACACTCTAGTGTGTTATTAAGCACTTTGGTATAGTAATTGATATAATCCTTCCAGTAGAAGAGGGATCTCCGAGAGCTTGGAGTGATGGGCCGGTCAGATGTGAGATTTTCGTCGGTAAAATTTTGTTGAGGCAAGGGCAGTGGGGTCGGATCAGGTTTGGAGTTGGCTGAATCTGCGAATGAAGCAGACTGTGGTTCTCTGCACATCCACAGAGAACCACGGAGCCTCAACTGAGGAGGGTTCAAAAGGTGGAGGAAGTGGTTGAGCTGAGGACACAAATGGTGATGGCAACTTTGATGGAGGTTCGGTGTACCGGCATGCAGAGGTGGAAATTCTGCAGGACGTCGGACTCGAGTGATGTAGACGCAAGAATGGATCGGACAGAAGGCGTTTTGGGATGCAGCAAAATATTCCAATCAGCAACTAAATCCGGGTCATGACGAGCTGCGAGTCCAAATATGGATTCATTAAACATGATATTTTGGCTAATATGAACCTTCTCATTGATAGTATCATAGACGATAGGCTTTAGATTGAGTATTGTAGCCTATGAAGCTAACTAGGACCACTTTTGTAGAAAGCTTGTCATGGAAAGTTGTCAATAGAACCGAGTCAACACATCCGAAAACTCTCAGATGTTTGAGATTAGGAATCAGTCAAGTAGAAAAGGAGTCTTGGTTTTTTGACAGTGGAGCTTCGTCGCAATCAAACCGGGCATAGTTCTTTGCTTTCTGATATTGAGAAACAAACTGAACATCTTTCAGTTATGACCGCGGGTAACCAAGTCCTTTTTGTCGATGAAAAAAGCTATCTAATCTTAACTGATAATAAGATTTTTGATGTTTTCTATGTTGTTGGTGTTAAGCGAAATCTACTTTCCGTAGGTCGCCTCACTGATTTGAGTCATATAGCATTGTTCGACTCTAAACAATGTTATGTACTCAACAAAAGAAACACACGTAAGGTATTACTTCAAGGAGAACGAGATCCACGCAATAGTCTCTACAGGCTTTCCAAGCCAAACAGTTTGTCTATGAATCCCCTCACAACATTGTCTCCTACTCAACTAATGAGGTCTACTGATGTTTGGAATATTGAAGACCCTCAACCTGATTTGCAGATGTGTTCTGTCACACAAGCAGAGCTTTGGCATTGATGCTTGGGGCATGCAAACTATCAGAAAATTCATCTGATGGTTGCCAAAAAGTTGGATGTAGACATTCCTCAGATTCGTCATCAAGTCTCTTTGAAGCAGTTGTCTCAGGGCTAAACAAAGTAGGGACCGAGTGCCCAAGGACTCTCACACAAAGACCACGCAACCATTACAACTACTTCATTTTGATCTCTGTGGACCTCTTCCTTGTGATTCACTAACCAAGAAACGTTACATCTTGATGTTCACCGATGATTACACCAGATACACCTTAATCTAATTTTTGAGAACAAAGTCCGAGGCTCTACAGTCTTTTCAAGAATTCAAGATCTTGGTGGAGAATAATTACAATAGAACTATTGCTGCTCTACGAACAGATCGGGGAGGAGAATATCTCTCAAATGCATACCATGACTTGTGTATCCAATCAGGTATTAAACACTACCTCACCAGTGCTTATATCTCACACACCAAAATGGCATTTCTGAGCGGAAAAATAGAACTGTACTTGAAATGACTCGTAGTTTGTTATTATATACTCAGTTGCCGAAGCCTCTATGGGAAGAGGCAGCTAGAACAGCAGTATACATATTGAATCAGCTTTTTACTAAAGCCGTCTAGATGTACACTCCTTTTCAAAAATTAACTGGTTTGATTCCCAATCTCAAACATTTGAGAGTTTTCGGATGTGCTGACTCCGTCCTATTGACAACTCTCCATGACAAGCTTTTTGCAAAAGTGCTCCCGGTTACCTTCATAGGCTACGATACTCAATCTAAAGCCTATCGCGTCTATGATACTATCAATGAGAAGATTTATATAAGCCGAAATGTTAGGTTTAATGAATCCATATTTGGACTCGCGGCTTGTCAATTAGGATATTTTGCTGCATACCAAAACGCTTTCTATCCCATCCATTCTTGCGTCTACACCACATGAGTGAGTGTGACGTCCCGCAGAGGTGGATCCAGAATTATGCGTCACGTCGGACTGTGCTCTGATACCATGTTGAAAATAAATGATAATTATCAGGTTAGCTAGAATATTAGTGAAGAGAAATAATACATATAGTCCATGTAACTTGTCTTATAGTGTGCTACACATCTGATTACTTAGTTTGCTCAGTTCCTCACCTTTATAATAAGGTGACAGCTAACATAAGACCACATACTAAACTTATACTAACAGGAGACTAGCAAAAAGTATGTGAAGCTGGGAGACATTACAACGCACTTGGCAGATGTTCGAAAGAGAGAGGCTGAAATCCGAAGGTTGTTTTTTATTCGGGTTGAGAGTTAAGAAAGTTGAGAGTGTTCTCTTTTATTCCAGTTGCAGCCTTGATTGGTGAAGCGTATGGTCTCCCTATCGTGGACGTAGGCAAGTTCTTCAACCACATCAAATTTCTTAAGTTCAAAATCTGTTCACTCTATAACTCGTTGAAATTCGGAATGCGACTTACGACGGTATCGTGACGAGCGTAGGAACTGAGGAAGGAGTCACTGAGGAAGGCTAAAGTGGTCATTCGAAACATTGCACTCCCAATAATTTCGTGAAGTCACAAGGATGGACACGGAGATCGAGGTTTTACAATGGATTCAGCTTTGCCATTTACATGTTCCAGTTTTAGATGTTGGCTGAGGGATAATGATGTTTAGGGTGTGAGTGTCGAAACATGTCAGCACAATGAACGCCCATCGAAGAGGTTCTTTATGACATTACATCGCTGTCAACCGGCAGCTCAACCTCGTCATTGGCAGCTACTATTTTTCGTATCCGCATATCATAAACTAAAGTTGTTGCTTTTCGGTACCAAACTTGAGTATTTTGAATTCCTATAACAGTTCCTAAGAATCGCTCATGGTTATAAGCAGGACATCTGAACATTTATACAGAATTTTATGAGTGCTGACAGTCTTCATATGCTGTCTGTATTTTTGAAATCAGTGCAATCATCGTATCATCTGGACCTCTCATGTGGATCAAATCAAAGCCATCGTCAATTTGGGCAGTAAGGTGCTGGACAAAGGTGGCCAACAGATATCATATCACTTGTGGAAAACTCACATGTGCATGCCAGATTCAACACTGAGCACTGCGAACTGTACGAAAGTAAAGGACGAGTAGCGTATGCTGTCCATGACCCATTTCGTACCAAAGAGAAGATTGGAATTCTTCTATGATAGTAAGAGAGAGTCACGATTAAACTCATCGATCGTTCCAGCAATATTTGAAGGTAATTAGAGAGAAGTACGCGTGAGTTGGGTAATTCTTCAGGAAATGAACTTCTCTGATAGGAGATGGACTGAAGAAGAAAAGAATTCTCCCCTGGTTCCTGTTGTCACATGTCTGGAACTCATTCCTCAACGCTAACGTCATGGAACTGACTCAATCCATCTCGCTGCACACTTTGATGGGCCTGAAAAAATCACGTGCTTCACATTGTCAGAAACTGCATCGTAAAGCTGCACTCTGCTCGTTCGAATTCGAACAACTGGACGTTGATAAACGAGCAGAATTCCTCTCCTGAGGTGATACGCGTGCATTCCGAAACTCCGAACGTTGTCGCCCAGCAAACTGCATCAAGATTTCCACGAAACAGGAGGCAGTGAAAACTCTACTCATCATCTCGACGAAGTTCTGATCGGATCGAAATAATCTCAGTGCTCATCGAACTTGAACTTCCAAGCTCACAAACTGGTCATCGGTGCTCAGAGCTCGGTGATTACAGCCCAGAACAGCACGGTTTCAGTTGTTTTCAGGTATCTTTCTGGTCCAAGCTTTTGTCGATCCATTCACTTCACTGTTTTCTGAGCACGTACTGTAGGAAGGAAGCACCGAGGTTGCTCCAGTGACGCCAGCTTCTAATACACTGTCGAGTCTGTCAACCATTCGTCTGTTGATTGACCTGTCACCTACAGAGGACGTGCCAGCCACTTGCTTGGATGAAAGTGGAAAGAGGGCGGGAAGGGAAGTCTATGCGGATCTGGATGATTTGTTTACCACGATAGCAGCACTGCCTCGTTCTCTACTTTTGTGGGAAAAGTGGGCGAGCTTATTTCGGAGGAGGAAATTAACAATATGAGACATAATCTGTTGCTTCGCATTTGGCTTTTACTGTTTTATTTGGGCGGGGTACTTTTTATTGTCGTGTTTCCCGTGAATTGCGTCTGATGAAGTGGTGCTGTCATCGTTCTGCTTTTCTCCACGACAAAGTCCGTCCTTCCTCTTCATCCGAGGTCTTACGCATTCTGTGACTTGTGCCTGTTCTGTGCAATTGGCCTGGAAACCTGGCATGACCTCTGCCGAAGTATCTTCAAGCAGCATCTTCCGCATGAAGGACCGCGTGTGGGTTGCAGAGAAGTTGACAATCATCTTTCAGGACTGGATTTTCAGAAAAGCGGACAGAGATACTGATGTCTGCTCCTTTGGGAGATCCTACCATTGTCCAGGCTTCAGATCTTGAAGAACGGGGGAAGTCGAGCTTGCAAGGATATGCATAATGTGCATGTCCATTCGGAGGAATCCATCTTCGGCAGTGCGCGAGAACTGCTCAGAGTGGGCAGTTCCTGGTCGAAGTCGATGATCTCCGAGTCAAGCCAGTAGATCGATCGATCGATCGATCGATCTATCACGTGGCATCTTAAGTGAAATCAGTCGATCGATCAATCAATCAAACAAACCTGTTGGTACCGATCAACTGGCATTTCCAACTCCAGTGATTGGAAAAGGCTGAGGTGAGGCAAGGGCAGGCAGTATGAAAGTTAAAAGTGTGGACACGATGGAAGAGGCCGCTGGCCTCGGATTGACCCGGCAGCAGCTGGCGGAATTGGGTGCATTCGGAATCGTCTGGGAGTCCATCGATCTGTTTCAGCGCCCTCCCCTACCGTCGGTGCAGTTCGCCATCGTCCTGCCTTACACTGCCCTCTTTGTTATAGTTCAGTTCCTTCAAGCAGGCTGGCTACTCTCTCTGCTCCCGAATCCGGCTACTGCTCAGGCTCAGGCTCCGCCTCAACTCAATGCTCCTCCTCAGGCTCCCCCACCTGTGGCGCCACTCCCCGATCTGCCTCTGCTGCTGTGGAGCCTGATCCTTGTCCTTGTGGCAATTTTCACCTTCTGCCTGAGCTTGTTCGTCGTTGCTGCGACTTTCTACGCTGTGGGAAGCATATACTGGGGCAAGGAAGTGACCCCCCCAATTGGGTTCCGAAGCATGTGGCCGAAGTTGTTTGTCACTGCTGTGTACCCAATGGCCTTCGTATTCGCAGTGCTCCTGGGATCAATCTTCGTCTTCAGCATTCTGAAGATCACATTTTCCGGCTCTCTGATGGCAGTGTACCTGATCCTGATCGGCTTCACTTCCACCATTATGATCTTCATAGTTAAAATTCTGATCCAAGAGGCAAACGGCGTGACTTACTACGAAGAGACCTTCCGATTCCCTGCTCTCAGGCGAGCACTTTCTATCATGAATCAAAGATGGGGAACCGGGCTGCTGTTGGTCATCATCTACCTCTGCGCCGGAAGCATCTTGGGGTTTCTGAGTCCGAATCCCGCTGTCTTGAGCGAACGAGGCATCGAGAAGCCCGATCTCATTCTCGGATTGGTATACACTGTGCTTCTGTCATGGTTGACTCAGCTGTCTCTCATCTCCTGGGCCTTGTTCTACTTTTCCTGCACTGCGAGATCCGGTGAGCAGGATGTGGATGACCGTGTGGAAGGTGGCTATCAGCCAGTTCGCGCAGAACAGATCAGGGATGAGGACGACGAAAAGTGACGAGTCCTTCGAGATCAGTTCGATCCGGAGACTCCAGGTAATTTAGGATTAAGAGATCCATCTGATCGGTCGCGTGTCTGTCATCTGGGTTTTTGTAATTAATTGTGTATAGGAGGAGATAAACGTGGTCATACGGAGCAGATTCGTGAGGGCTGAGATCGAGCTGCCAAAGCGAGCATGTTATCTCCCCATCGCACGGACTGATTGCCTCGTTTCAACTGCGATCACCCTCGTAGGCTCAAAATGTTCAGCTTCTCTCGTTAGCTATCAACATTTAATATGTCCCAGGACATCATGACTCGAGCACTGTCTCCTCTCTTCTTTCGGCCTTCTCTCCTTCTCATTCGTGGTGATTCTTCGTGCTGAAGCCCTCTCTCGTATGTCAATGCTGCACATTACATTCTCACCAGACTCTACAACTGGCTGTATAATTTACCGACTGTCGAACCAGCGCATTACGAGTGGAAGAGAAGAATCCAACGCAATCGGGCTTTCGTCATCCGTCTAACACACAAAACACGTATTCCGGATTAGCGAGCAGAATAGATCGAAAAAGATTGAACAACATTTCTACTGCTTTGTTGGATAATCGATTCATCATCAAATTATAAATTCTCTAAATCGGATTATCTCATTGGTTTGAATGATGCAGCTTGAGTTTTGATCAGTTATATCTTGTTATTCTATTATGCTATAAATTTCAACGCGTCAACAACTTTCAGCATTTGGATTTTTATTCGTCATTATCGCTCTCTAGAAACATTCTAAAGTGAGTTATTGCTTTAATTTTTGGCAAAAAAAAAAATTATTCTCAAATGATGGATTTGTCAATTCTCCTTTTAATCTAGTTCGGTTTGAAATTATGATGTTTATAATCTACTATATTCAACTGTTATTGTTTATATCATAGTTAATTAATTTTTTGGCTGTATAGTAAATTCAAACTTAAGTTAAAATTATTTGGAATTCACTGGAGCCTAAAGTTGACATTTTATATTTGCAATCGTATAAAAATCTAAGATATGTTTAAAAACTTTTCAAAATTTTTGGAGAGTTTTGGAAAATTATACATTGCACATTTAAAGAAACGATAACATGGTGAAAAATATGGTGAAGTCACCTTCGCAAAAATTTTCAAACTAAGGATGTTGAAAAGCTTAATACATTTTTATAAGATATTCAAATTATAAAGTAAACCTATGTGTGTGTCTTGAAAAAGTATGTGAGTCTTGTGAAGCTTTTAGTATATCAAATTGTTATTAACAAAATTTATATATTAAGCTTGTTTTTAAATTGAAAAATAAACTTACTTGAGATAGTTTTGAATCTGTAGTAAAGTCTGATACATGATGTGCACAATCGAGATTGCAAGTGATTATCACAAGGTTAGTATAGTAGTTATAGATTTTGTTTCAGATTTCCTCTAGATTAAATTTTTTTTGAGATAAAGATTAAATGGTCTACATGTTATCATGAACCTTGATATGGGCTGAATCAAAATTAAATGTTTTTTGATAAGATAGATGCATGCTAGGATTGATTATAGTATTCTAGTAAGTTATGATAAAATTTACAAACAAGTTTCTACATATCACCATGTACTACATTGAATGATTCATAAATAATTTCAAGATATTGAAAGGTAGCGGCCCATCTACAGTATCTCTCATATATATACCTCCTCAAGAGCTCTTACTCTTGTGATTCTTGAGGAGCCAAAGTATAGTTTGGCTTGTGGCATTGAAGACCTTGATTAACTCTGACTTGCTCCTGATCACAATTAGCTATCCATCTCCTCGGTAGCGGCCGATCTACAACATCTCTCGTGTATATATCTCCTCAAGAGCTCTTATATACTTATCTTGAGGAGCCAAAATATACTTTGGCTTGTGGCATTGAAAAGCTTAATGAACTCCAACTCACAATCGGCTCCTAAACTCCTCAGTAACCTGCCTCACTTAGTGCCAAGCCACACGACCAATGAACAATGAACAATGAATGAACCCTCGCCGGTCATTTGCTGGCCAAGTACTCCTTTTACCACACGGTAGCGGTAATTTAAAAGATCGTAAGTGGCAAAGAAAATTGATTGCTGCGAACTTCCAGGCATTTCCGCTTGGAAACTCAGGTTTTTTCGGGATCGATAAACTCCACGTGTATTTTTGAGTTGAGTCTCCGCGTAAAAAGATGATGTGCTGGGAGAGTATTCTCTCTATCTCGACAAACTAGATATGTGTTTGAAGCTCTTTGCACTCCAAAGTCACTATGGCAATGTGGTAGAGGTTCCGGAGCTTTGTCCAGGTGGCCAACTTAAGCCTACAAAAACCACGCTAACCTCCGGCCATGAGCTTATTGCTGGTAATGTGGCAGCGGCCTTACTATAGTTTGAAAAAACATTAATATAATGAGCATAAAACATCTACATTCAATTAACAAAGTTTGTTTGTATTAAATGTACATGTTGAAACGGTCAAAGATGAAGAGGAAAGTAAGACAACTGAGCATAATGATATTAACTAGAATTGAATTGTCTATTGACATGCAAATAAATGGCATGATATTATCATATTCAAGTCTTTGAGAGGATTTCTAATCTAAACACCACATCTGCTTCATAAACAAATGCATTTGCTTTCTCAATTCACATAATCTGCTTTTCACGACTCCAAATGCATAGACGACGATAACTGGCTTGTGCTTGCAATAATACTACAATATCATACTCACATCAAATTTCCATGAGGATCTCAGATGTTTGGATTGAGTACTCAAATATACTCCAAAAGCCTTACAATGATTGTGCAAGTAGAAAAATGTCTGCTTATATCGATATGTGTTTGTGAGAAACACTTCATCAATGTTGTGTCAAATTTTCAATGTTAAATCCGGATGCGTTGATGCCCCAAATTGTCCTACTCTAAAACATCAAATCCAATTGATAAAATCTTTGGATATACAAATCGTTCCAGCTCACATTCTTCAACCTACAACTCAAGCCAAATATAATCAATGATTACATCATCATGCTAGGATAGTTAGAATTCACTCTCTTTTACCAACGCATGGGCATAGAGTTTTCAAATTTCATTACTTAAATCAATGAAATTTTAATAGTTAAAAATTAATTGGCTAAAATTTCCTGCCAACGAATTAAAATTTAGGTCTTCCATTGTTAGACCTTAACGACAGTTGATTGATTTTCCGCCGCAGTCCATATGGACTGCGGCGGAAAACTTTAACCGTCCATATGGACTGTTAAAGTTCTGAACGCGATGGTTGATTTTCCGCAACAAAATTTTTCACTAGCTTGTTGGAATTTTCTTCCCATTGCATAGAGTTGTCATTGCTAGCCTAAATGTGTCTAGGAATGAGTAGTGGATCAAGTGGATTGCTCTCTTGTGATACTTGATGCTTTAGCTTGTGCCAATGAAGACCTCCAGCGCGTAGCGCACCAAGTGCACTACTTTCTTGTGATACTTGAACTGCCAAAGTACAGTGCAGCTTGTGACTATGAAGACTTGAATTAGCCCAAACTTTTTTCTACCATAGTTAGTTATACATCATTGGACTGTATCTCAATACACTCCAACTTACACGACATCGCTGAAGCAAAAAATGTTATTATTCATCTCTCTAGTCTTGCAGTTGTAGATTATCCTAGTCAAGTAGATCACAACAAATTCAAACGAGAATATGAAATTGAAATGAATAATGACGACTGCGATTTTTTATAGCTGTATGTGCTTACTTTTGAACAACTACAAGAACTTTGAGTGATAGGAGAGCAAATTATGAGATTTTGGATAGAACTTCGGACTGCAGGATGCATATAGTTCATGCCAATCGTAGCCATCTCAATCAGCATGCAATGCCAGCTTTAGTTTGCATGAACATGCAAAACCTAAAACTATTTAACGCATAGTAGGTTCTAGAAATGTAAACTCCTTCATTTTCGTAGTGGTGGTCTCCATCATGATCTCTGCAATGTTTATTAAATCCTTGCACATCAATAGTGACAAATAAGAAAATAATCAAGTTTTACATACCAACATCGGCATAATATATAACTTGGTGCAAAGTAATCTTAAGAGTACTTTGCACCAAGTTCTGGAGAAACCAATTGTTGTCAAAATTAAGAGAAAATCCTCACTTGTGAACTACAGTCTTGATGGCATAAATTACACCAAGACTGCAGTTCACGTTGTGCAACGATATGAATGCAAATATGAATTCATTATAGTACTATGGATGCACTCAAATTTGCTCTCAACACATCATCAAAAAATTCTTCTTTGTTTTCAACATTTTAAAATTGCACTTGAAACTATAACTTAAACTATAAACTCTATACTCTTGACTATCTTCACTAATACTATCCATAGATGTTCTTACATACTGCATATTCTTTTATGAAGGAAAATGCTCCTCATGGTTGAAAGTGACCGAATTGGATCATTGGATCTAACATAAGTTTTTCCTTCAAGCTTTAATACTCTTACTATAACTCCACAGGTAAATATCTTTGTTAACACATTCATGCTTGAGATCGTTGAGAAGATTTGCTCTTTTGATATTGTCATTTGTATAATTTGAATCGGGTATCTGTCGTCATGTCCCTCTGATATCAATTGAAAGAACAAAAATCAAGAAAATTATGCAATCCAAAAATGTCCAGTATACAGACAGACACAAAGCTTAACCAACAATTATCTTGTTCACCATTCTATACTATTTTTACATGAAACAACAAGATTTTTATTGAAAATCTACAAAGTGTTGAATGCAAGTTGTGTCACACCGTCCTATATATTTATGTATGTATTAATTCAATACTAATCATATTTTCACTAGTTTTAAGACTAAGAAAAAATATATATATATTATAAAAAATTAAATTATTTCCCAAGTATAAACTTGATAGCTAAACTTAGTCGTTATTAGCTAAATTTAATTATGATTATGTTAAACATGGGCAATTTTCCGACTAAATCCATAACTAATCTATTCATACAATTTAAAGTATCAAAGAAGCTAAAATTCATTTCATATCTTTCAACAACATCTTTATTGGATTTGACATGTTCATGTTCACCTTTTCCATGCTTAGATAAATATCAAAGTTGCTACATACGATCAAATATATCATACTACCACTATTTTGTCATGGAGAATTGATAACCTTTTTTACCATATAAATTGAACATTAATGTATAGTAATTTTAAAATATGATGCAAACATTTATTTCGCTTTTTAGAAAATTGTCATATTAAATTTTAAAGATTTCACATTTAATATATTTGTGTAGACTTGATCATGGATTTTTTCAAATTTCTATAAATACCTATTTTCAGTATACTCTTGGATGTATCTAAATTATTCATCTTAAATGCAAACTTTAAATTCTTGCATCTATCATCGTCAAATTGAAAATTTATCAATTTGAAAATTTTATTCACGTAGATTTTAAGAATAATAAGATTAAAGATTTCATAATTTATTTATTTTCATGTAGTCATGTGAATCATTCACATTTTGTGAAATTAATTGTGATTTTTTTAACTCATCAAACTTTATATTTCATTCTTGAGAAGCTTAATTCAATCGTTATAATGATATTGATATTTTACAAATATAATTTTGTTTCTTTTTTTGTAGAAATATTTTTTTTTCCTTTTTCAACTTTTCTGATCTTTTTTATAAAACCAACTCATTTTTAATGTAAATTGTCTCATCTAAAGATTCATATATTATTGCTGTAAGTACATACATCTGATTCACAATTAGACTAAATGTTGTGATAATGCGGGTACTAATAAAATTGTAACATATGTTACAACTTTAAAAAAATGGTTCAAGTCTCTTATATGACACCTCTAAGCATCACAACTTGCTTTGAAGATTTCATTTTCTTCATTTGTTGGATTGATTCAACTGGATTGTTAAATCCTTATCTTAAACATACACTTGCTAGCAATGAAACACTGATTTCTTGGAACTTTTACTAGTTTTTTTGTTTCAATGTTAATCAACAATTTCATGTTACATTCCATAGAATAAATTTGTTCAAACTTTTTAGCAAAAACTTTAGCTTCTTTATAAAAAGAATAGATTCTCCTTCTTCTAAAATCAAAATTATTGAAATCTCATCAAAAATAACATACTACTCTAATTACTTTCTTTGAAAAAATTTTTAACTCAAGCTTCTTCTTGCGTCACATCATTAACTTTACCATCATTATAACCATATTACCGCAAATCATAATCTGTCATAAAGTTTGCACCAAAAAAGTTCAATTATTTGATATCACAAAATTTGCATAGTGAAGTTAAAATAATGTTAAATCTCAAGATAAGTAATGATAAGTATAAAAATAAATACGTACAATTCATACAAGGATTTAAAAAAAAATTTACAACAACACATACAGACTTTTACACATTCAAACAATAACTATGGAATAATTCTTTTCTTATAAAACAATTATTGAATTAATCAATCAGGTGTAGAAAAAACCAACTTGATACATCATTTTATCTGGTGAAAATTGATCATTTGATTTTTGGAAAAGCATATAAAGTAGATGTATACTATAAATAGGTTGATGGGTAGATCAAACTTAACAAGGTTTCATTTTTGTCAAAAATATTATAAATCTTGCAACTTGTATGCGTATAATGCATGATGAATCCAAAATACATCATTCACCAAACTAACTAAACAAAGATCAAATTCACAAAATTTCACTCAAAACTTGCTTAGATCAAGTTAATTTCAAAAAACTTTTTGAAATTATCTTCAACAAGTTTTAATTATGAATACGTTCTAAAGTTTCAATCCGATGATCAAATTAATTGAAATTTTATCTGATAAGTATCAAAGAATAAATTTTCTTGTAAAATAAAATTATATGAATTTTTATTCACATCTTCAACACATATTTTGAATAGAAATTTTTTTCAATGAAAAGCTTGAAAAATAAGAATACTGTTTTTTTTTTTAAAAAATATGTCAGTAAAATTTATAAACTTACATATGATAAAACTTGACATATATATTGAAAAGAAATATTTGAAATAAATCTATCCTGCAAAGAAATAAAATCAAAATTTGATATATGATGTAAAATTTCAAAATCTATAAAAATAATTCTTTTGAACAAAAAATTAATATTGATCTTTAAAACATATATTTTTATATTTTTTTGTAATGTATGAAATCTAAATAATACAAGATAGTTTATTTAGACCAAATGATAAAAAACTAAAACACATGTGTAAAATAAAACACATACAATGTAATTTCTTTGAATTATTTTTAATAAACTAATGATCTCAATAAAGTTTGTGATTGTTAAAAAAAGGAATTTGTAGTTTTAACTAATGAGTGATTTTTAAACTTTCTGTTGACACTGATCTAAACAAGATCATAAATAAATACATCTGAAATTAAAATAAAATATATCAAAACTTCATAAATATGATAAATAAATTCTTTTAAATTTTTGGTGTAAGCCATTTGAATGTAGATAAATCATCATCATTATATAAATGTGAACCATGGTAAGTTCTTATACTATGTTGTGAAAAAAAATTACTTCTTTATTGATTAATTTATTATATGCACAATAAGTAGTGATTTTCTAAATTCATTATTGTAGCGGCACTGGTCACACATTTTACAACTCATGAGGAGGAATATTTTTTCCCAAAAAAAGAAAATTAATCAATTAATTCACAAGTAAGAAAATTATCATTGTGAATATTTGGTGACCGAACTGCAAAACTATATTAATTTTTTAAAATAATATCTGGTAGAATTTTTTGAATCATATATCTTCATGTGAATTGTTTTTAATCCTACAAATGAGTGAAATTTTGGCCGATATGCCAAGTAAATTATTTTTTTAAAGCAAACTCAAGATTTTTTATGGCAATTTCACATCAAATTGGTCAAATTTCAACTCATTGATTTTTTTCATATAAAGCTTCTGTATGTAAAACTATAAATCTTTTATTTTTTTTTGCAATTTTTTCATTCAAACTATTATCGATATTTCAAAATTCTATCCAAATAATTGCTGCTTTGTTCACATTCTAATAAAAACATCATGAAAAAACTATGTATGTAAAAATTTCATAAGATTTTTTAAAATTAATCATTTAAAATTATCCTATGTATTATTATGAATTAATCTAATTTAATTTGAAATTCTGGTTATTCATCATTTATAAAATCAATTTATAACCTAATCCTATAACACCATGAAGCTAATTCAATCATACATCATCCAAATTTTACTACTTTGGAAATGGAAATTAGCGCCTAATTCATGTTCATAAAATGATATATTATTTTGATATTTCGATTGTGATACATCTTTTTTTACATTATTACAAGCATAATATAAATTTCTTTGAAAAATCTCTTAACAAAAATTTTCAAATTCATACACAAAAATTCAAAATTTGTTTTAGTTCAGACTTTTAGATGTCACAAAGTTTGCAGACATGATTATTTCTGAGTAACTCAGGATACCACAACGATCGTATGATTTTGATTGCATATTTCTTGAAATGATGAAATCTACTTATAACATATATGAATAGTCAGCAAAGTCAGTATAAATATTTTAAAGACATTATAAGCTGAAAAATTTTATTGGATTTTTTTTCAGCCCACTTCTAAAAAATAATTTAATTTGAAGCTCTTATATAGAAAAAAATATGTTTTTGTTTCATATGATAGTTTTGCATACTTCAATGACTTCGTGCAATTTTTTCAAAGCAAATATAATGTATTCTTCATTTTTCTCCTTATTTCATCTTCCAACTTCAAAGCATAATTAGTAGGAAACAGAGCTCTACTGTGAGTATAATCAACGTATTTGATACTAGTAGATCATCTCACATTCAAAGTTTGTGATTTTGTGTCAGCCAATCAAGTTCGATAAAGTAGAATCAAGATCTAACAAGAGATGAAAGACATATTTCAATTTTTTTTTGTTATCATCAGCATTCAAATTCACCACTGTGCATGACGCCTCTTAAAATGTACTTAAAAAAACATTTTTCTTTTTGAACGTAAAATTTTGACGTTTTGTGTTGGAAACTGGAAAAAGTTGTTGATCTTATACATATTTGGATTCAGACAAACAAATAGTGTTGTTCAGATATTCACACTTGCAAAACGATTAAAAAAATAATAATTTTCCATCGATTCTTCCACGCAAAAATCATTCAATAGTTTGATTCATTCATGAGTTACTCAAAGTACTTATACATGAATTTATGAAAGTGCTATGCTTTCAAATTGAAAAAACGTAGATGTTTTATACGGCAGTAATCCAAGGGCAAATATGAAATAATTTTTTTTTCGATCTACAATGATGGATTTTTTACCTTTACATTCTCCATTTTCCCAAGTCTAAAGGTACGTGTATTTATTTTTAGATTTTAATTGAAGATATAAATTTATATATTAAATATCCTTTTTTAAATCAACACATTTGTAATTATTACAAGTATATTGAAGATTGAACTTGTTTCTCTCCAAGATTTTGAAATTCAAATCGTATAACCATTATTAATATTTTTTTAGATAAATCTATTGCTTTATTAGAGCACACTGTTAAAACGATATCATTCTCTAAATAACGAAACGAAAGATGAAAACATATTGGCGGCATGGTAAACTGATATTTCCTGCAAATAGACACCTACGGATGATATGATCAACGTTACAGAGCAATGCAGAGGCTTTGTTATTCTGTGGTAACCTAATGTGATTCGTACGAGATCCTGCTCAATAAGGTGCAGAGAATTGTAAGAAGTAAATAATGTTTTCGAAAACCTATAAAAAGTGTTGAATGAAATGATAGGTGAATTTCTCGAGATCTCCCCGACGAAGGTCTCATAAACCGATACGATTTTCGCTAACTGGACTACACAAAATTAGGCATACATTAACAGTAAATGAGACTGTGATTCTAAGAGATATACTGTAATTCACATGATCGAACATTACAAACATCATCACAAAGACGAATAAGTGGAAATTACAAAGAACCACGAAGAAACTGTTTATTCGTCTCGGCATCCTGAACCCTCCGCAGTTCAGTTCACGGCTCACAATCACGGCCTTCGTACTGTGGTAGGCTGCGGGGCCCTTTCAGCTCTTTCGTTCAAAGCTGCAAATTTCGCTCACGCAGAGATACGTATTCGTGTGCCTGCGCTGCGCTGCTCTGCCCTGGTTCAGATTGTGACGGCCCTGGAAAGAGTGAAGGGCGTGATTTCGCCGACCTGTTGAGAAGTTGTCGGGAATTGGAGGAGTGCAGTGCAGGACTTGGGATTTGGAGACCAGGGTTTAGGGGTTTTGATCGAGGAAACGCAGGGCTCGTCCCGTGCTGCGCTGCGTTGCGTGGGGAGTAGATGCGATGGGACAGAAGCGAAAACCTGTCGCGGCTGAGCCTACGGTGCTGCCCGTCGAGCCTCCCCGAAAGCGGTCGCTGCTGAAGAGGATCGGAGAGCCCGTCGAGGCTGAAAATGGAACGGAGAAGAGATGGCGTAACAAGGAGAAAGTACTCATTCTCTGCTCTCGTCGCATTACTTTTAGGTATCGTCACCTTATGGTGGATATGACGGGTTTGCTTCCCCATAGCAAGCGGGATGTCAAGGTGCAGTGCAAGGATAACAAAGCAGCAACTCTCAACGAGCTGATTGATCTGAAAGGATGCACTAGCTGTTTGCTTTTCGAGTGTCGAAAGAAGAAGGATTTGTACATGTGGCTTTCGAAGTCTCCGACCGGACCATCAGCGAAGTTTTTGGTCAGTGGAGTACACACCATGGCCGAGTTGAAGCTCACCGGCAACCACCTGAAGGGCTCCCGACCTCTCCTTACGTTTTCTGCTGATTTTGACGAGTCGCCCCATCTTCAAATTCTGAAGGAGCTTCTAACACAGGTGTACACTACTCCCAAAGATCACCGAAAGGCAAAGCCCTTCTATGATCATGTTTTTGCCTTCTCTGTCGTCGACAACCACATTTGGTTCCGAAACTACCAAATATCTGCTGTCAAGTCTAGCACTGAGAAGCTGGACAAGATTGACAAGGCCCATCTGGAGAACATGACTCTTATTGAGGTTGGCCCAAGGTTTTGCCTAAACCCTATCAAGATCTTCAGTGGAAGCTTCGGCGGACAGACGCTTTATGAAAATCCCTTCTATGTGTCACCAAACATTGTGCGCTCGTTGGACAAAAAGAAGAAGACGATGAAGTACGCGAAGAAGATCAAGGCTAAGCAACGCAGAAGAACCCACATTGGAGCTAACCAAGTTGCTCCCGATGACCTTGCTCACGTCTTTGATGAAGAAGATGAGTAGTGTACGATATCAGTGCTTAAGAATTGCAAGTACAGCAGTTTTGACAGGAATTTCTCAGACTTAGAATACATTTTAACTTGGGTAGATTCAATTGCGTGTGTTATAAATTGTCGGCTTGGTGCCAATGGAATGTTGAGAACGAGATAATGCCAGATTAATGCAGATTGAACGGGTTATAATTGGAAGTGGGATTTATCTCGTTGTTGAATGTGCTGTCAACTTTTCAATTCATGTGGCTTGTGCTGCATGCGTGCATCATTCTGTGTCGTGTAGATCTTCCGGAATGTTAAACAGTGACGTTTTTTGTAGCTTCGGTGGCTGTCACCATGAAGCTATGCAGACTGAGTTCCGTTGGGAAGCTTGTTTCTCTATGGAGACGTAGCTTCTACTATACCCGAGTCTTATTTCGCAGTCTCATTGCTTTGGAATTGCTTATTTATCCATTCACTGAGCACGACGCTTGGACAAATAATCGTCGTATGATCAAGTGCATCCGTGCAATTTTAGTGAGGAAAGTTATGTTTTTTTCTACAGCGCTTACTTATTCAGACTTTCTGCCTTCTTTCTTAACCCCCGGATGTTCACCTTGTCATTTAAGTTGAACACACTGAGAAAATCTCGTTACTCACTTTTCTCGTCTTCTATACGAACACTATCTCGCTTGCTCGGCAGCTTATCACATCATGAACCCAGGCTTTTCCATCACCATCGATGTGGTGGTCAAGTATTGAATTTATGTAGTCCTCCCTGCTTCTCGGAAGAGTCCTTAGCTTGACGATGAGCGCTTTGGCTTAGGGGTTTTCAATTCCGTTTTCAACACCGACTTCCGAACCTTACAGCTCATAAAAGAGTGCTCTGTTTCTCCTGTTCTCTCTTTATATCTGGACAGGTAGTACATTCTGCTTGGCTTGTACATACCTTGTTATCGTTTGAAGAGAAAATCTCTCCAGAAAGCACTACATCTGCATACAACAACCACCAGACATGTATGTAACAATGACTGGATGGACTGATCGAACTTAGTTCGGAATCAATGTATGGTAGACACGACAGTCATCTTGTTGAACCTAGCACCGAGAGAAACTCTGGTGGCAGTCGAGTAAAACTTCATGTTCGGACTTGTCTGAATCGCATTAGAAGTTGGGAAAAAAGTACCCATCTTTTTTGGTAGAGACAGGATCGCTGACCGGATTAGGTTGATCCAAGTTGTGTACACTACCGACGAGTATGAACACCCACCTTCGTACATCACGTCCTGGATCGTCAACAGAATTATGCCAGCAGCACTTCACTTCGCGAAATCACCTTCGTTATGCACCTGGTCAGATGTGTGATTTTAGACGTTTGATGGACTATGTCGGCGTTTGTCAAAGATTGTAGTTGCTGAACTCTACACACTGATCAGTTTTCTGGCTGTCAGGATTTGTGCTTCGCATGAGTAGTTGACATCAGAGGCTCTCTGTACGTAAGTTATTTTTACAGCCCACAACCGAATGACCGGTTCCTCTGTCATAGACCATCATTTAATCAGTCCATTGCAGGGGAGAACCCTAAATTGGAGACTAGGGCCCCTCGCATTGGTTCATGACGATGAGTCCGCATGGAAAGTCGCAGCCATCTTCACCTTTTGGGGTCTTCTGGTTGAAACTACCTTCTGGAAGAGTATGGATTGTGTTGTTTAATTTTTGAGGTTCTTCAATAAATCTTTTACTTGCTGCCGCAAAGAATCGCTTGACCTAAAACCATCTTGCTCCGAATTTGAGGCTGTGCAGAATCGGATAGAATTTGTTATTTCTATATGGTTCAGTTGGAACTTCATTTTCTTTTCGTTGCATTCTCCACTATGCCTTATATACATTTGAAATCATGCTATCATATATAATGTTGATATGTAATGATATTATATTCATTATATATGATAACCTTGATTTATATTATCAACTGTTCCATTACACCTTGGCTTTCTGGGCATATGAGGAGAAAATTGTGAAGGAGGGATATATACACCAAATTAGTTCAAGGACATTTCAAGTTTAAATGGCTTGGATGAGAGCACGTATTTTCGCATCCCAAACTTGTAGCCCTCACTCTTTTCCTACATTTCGTTTTACACCATGTGTATATTTGTGCATTTCACTTGTTTATTTTACTAATCATTATATTTGAAATTATATTGATTTCATACTTATGAGCATATGATATATTTTTTTAAACCAATAATATTATAATATTTATAATATTCAAATATTATATCAAATATAATATTCTATTATATTTAATAGAATATTCATAGGCTACTCCACAAGTAAAAGTGTAAATTTTTTCCAATTATCAAAATATTATTTTATTTATTAAATTTTTTTGTGTCTTTATATAATATGACAAGATAATGCATATGTATCTTTTTATTTGACATACATGTAATCATAGTTTATTTGGTTCTATTAACACAATACTTTGTTTGAAATATATTTAGAAGTATTTCTACTTTTATGAAAGTAAATTTTGATTTTTTAAAGATTTCAATAACTATCGAAACTTATGAAATCAACTATGAAAGAACCTTGTGGGAAGTAAGATAAGGTTCAAATGAAATTCGAATATATGATGGTATTTCTTCAAACCCTCCCCGCTTACAGGAGCGTAGGGTCAGGTAGCAACACCCATGGGCGGGGATATCAATATTCCAGTTGATTTTTAAATCATGAACAAAGTTTATAATAGTTGCATCTGTCCAAGGATAGCAAAAGAGCAAGTCGCAAAATTGAACTAAAGGTTGACGTTTTCAATCGTTTGGTATGAGTTTTTTTTAGCATAATGAGGAAAAACTAAAACTTTCAGTTGTAAAATATCTATCAATTAATTCAATTTTTTTTAATAAAAATAGCATCAAATTATAACACCTCGTCTGTGACACTTAGGTACAGTAATGAGTTTCCTTTACGAGAATTGTGCTAAGACAGGTTTCTGTGTTTACAAATTACCTTGAAGAAAAATTCGTAACTAAATTTAAGATTTCAATGTCTACCTTGCAATCAATATCCATTCATATCGTAATGATCCAAAAAATGAACTTTGTTCCATGAAAATCATAGATATCAACCACATATGCTAGATACAGTTGTGTGGAAATTGTTTTTGCTCATCATAAGTAGTTATACCGGTACAAATATAAACAAGTCTGACTTTTGTATAACTAGTTGTTGCTCAAGCCAATTCTGTCTAGAGCAATGCTCTTGAAGTTATTTCTTTAAATTATTGTTAATTAAAAAAAATTTGACACGAGTGGACCTAGAATCAGAGACGAGAATCTTCTATGCGAGTGGCGACAATGCATTACTAACTTGTCTGTTGCTAAACTCCCAAATCTTCCGTTACCTATGCAGAGTGATGGCAACAACATGCTTTGCAGAATAGTTCTTGCTGACTCGTCATGGTTATGTTTGTTTGTTTCGGGCTTGTGGGTGGGGATTGGTTCCAGCATTCCTTTTGCATTCGAGAATGTCTGTTTTGTCGACTTAAGTATTCGGATGCTTTTTACCCCATCCTCGAAATTATCACCATTGCGATCATTTTGATACTGAGTTCTTTGCATGGACCAAGGTCGTAGGGATGAAAAGTGGGACCGTGGTAGGTGCTACATTATTACTACAGAAAATTTGTGAGCTTAAATGATGTCTTCATAGACAACGCTGTATCAGATATTGCTAAGTTTAAGTAACCTCTCTGCGAGCACATACTCGAACTCAAAAAACCCTTCTGCTAACTGACTATCCTCGCGTAATTCCATTCATAATAAAGATACGATCGCATCCACATACATTTGGATTTTAGTTTAATTCGTATTCAGTGTAAATTGTCGAAACTGCATATTGATTGATGATTGTTTTAGTTTTACAGTGTCTTATGGAATCATAAGTCGATTTAGACTGCATATTACTTGTATCCCACATAGATGTAAAGTGACTGTTGCGAATATAGACGGAAGCTACTTGGATATTTACAGAAGTCTTCTTCTTCATAATTCCGAGCTCATTCAATAGAAAAATGAGCTCAACACAAGAGATATCTTGGACTGACTTCAATCTCGTGAACAATCAATCTCTAGATTACTCGGTGACACTTATCCATTCTCTTGAACAGATAGCCTCAGTAGAAACTTCCCAACAAAGGTCGCAACCTTCAAAATCTGTAGATCATCTGCTTCTTCTAAATAAGTATTGCTAAGTGACGAGCTGAGAAACAGTCAGTATAACATCATTGACTATTTCGTTTGGATATAAATTAACGAAAAGGACGAAAAGACCCGAATCAAATATCACGTGGATGAAGCCAAACGGGTGAACACCACCTAATATCTCAAAGAGTTATACACATATTAGCTAATAAGACTGTAACTCCTTTCAGGACTTACGTCGACAGCGCTGCCTCAGGGTCAAACAAGATCCAATCAACTGTCCTCTAGTGACATGTTGTTGCTCGTCTCACGCAAAACAGCTACAACAGGAAAATCCACTTTTCGCAAGCAAATACTCTTAGGTTACTGAAAATTCTCCTGGGCCTCTGCTTGCTGTATTATCGGCTTAAAACCCCCTGAACTAAGGGTTTCTTATTTCAAACATTCATATCACAAAGGTCTCACCAGAAGATCCGTATTATCTAGAAAACATTATAACTGAAAAATAACCAATATCAGAATGAAGAATGTTTGATCCATCTCACAAATTTTTCATATTTGATTTTTTTGGCCACTGCTAGCTGTTTGTTCTGTTGTAAATATCTGGAACTAGATTCATAAAGAAAAAGCTCTCTACATTGCCCACGTGAAAGCTCAATTGAAGTGTAGGTTGTAGTCCAGTACCGGGGTGTAGTTTTATTCCAAAAAGTTTGTCTCCCAAAGAGGGGGAGAAGCCCACTATATGACTGAAGAATAAAATCAAGATAAATTGGATTTCGAGCCAACAATATCCAATCTATCCTTCTGCTTTTAGTAGGTTTGTCGCAAGGAGCGTGAATCTAAGTTGACAAGTCTCTTACTGACGTCCGTGTTTTAGATGTAAATCTGAGAATATAGTACATCTAGTCTCTTTAGTTAATGACAATATACGTACAACATCCACATTTCGAGTATGGAAGTCTAAGGCTTGATACTTCGAGTCTGGTCGTTTAAGGCTTATTTGGATTGATGAATTAAATAACCAAGTATTGGAAAATGATATTCTCAACATATTATCATGGAATTTTTATTGTTTGAGAAAACATGTAATATTCTTGAACAGAATTCCGATCAGCAGAGATTATCAACTGTAAAAAAGCTGGTTGAAAAGTCAAGCAAGTGTTACATTAAGGGATCTATTATCTGAAATTCAATACCTTCTGAAAGCTCAATCTCCCTCACATGTTGCTGGATTTTTAGTACTGACTTGATGAAATATACTAGGTCGAAAATACTGCAGGGAGAAATTTGAAAGCAAAATGGATGGAAAGACCCCATCAAATTATAGATGGATATAACAAAGGAGTAGAATGGGGCTGCTCCACACCAATGCTGATGTAGACCAATGTTGAATACATGTCTGAATCATGTGTCAGCATCTACCAATACTATTGTTCATCTCTGAATTATACCAAGTGGTAACTTTCCATAGTGAAATGGATATACACGAACTAAAATAGTATACATAGTTCTAAAGAACTTTTGTATATGGTGCACATGTTAGGTCTTGCATATATTTCAAATGTCTCAAAGTTAACATTCTTGCTACCGCATGAATTAAAAAAATATTGATACTAATGACAGGCCGAAGTAGCTTGAAATGACATTTATGATCTTAAATTCAAACACAAGATCTTAATTCAAACAGAAACTCAGCAAGTTACAATGTGAAAGATTAAGAACTTAGAACCATTTTCATGAGATTTGACATTCATTGTAAGTAATACTTGTGGACAACTTGTCTTACAAAATCTACTAAATAAGTCAGAAAATATATAAATAGTGATATGAATGACATGACAAAATATCTTTCTATGAACTTCATGATCTTGAATGAAAAGTTTTTTTTTTGAACCTCAGCAAGAGACAATTTGAAAGATTGAGATATAAGATCTCCTAACAAGTCACACCATTTGATTAGAATTTGTCATTTGAGAATGTGACAAGCAACACATGATCCAAAACTATAATGGTGATGAGATCCAAAAACGATTCAACATGTTTGAGTTCTGTTTTGAACAATAAAATGCAATCATGTTGAATACGTGATTATATTTATGACATCAAAATTTCACATCATTCATTTTCACTCCAAATATTTAAATCTCATAATTTAGTAAGTGGCAATGCAAATGAAAAAATATAATGTGTTCATTAATGTCATAAATTGTGTTTTCTTACTTAGAAATGGAATATCAAATCCATTTTTTGTTTCATAAATATTAAAAATCTTGCATGTCATGTATATATCAATTTAAATATAGTTGTTACTCAATGTGCATCCTTTGAAACTTCTTTCCAAAACTAGTAGTCCAAGTATAAATATCAACTTTCATAAGATAAGCATAACGACTTTTTCCACAAGTTGTTATGCTTATCAAGATTGCCAGGAATAAAGATTCGCTTGATAGATTGGTTGGTTTTGTAATTTTGGCATGAAGCAAAAGTTTTAGAATTTCTTGGAGGAAGGCAAGGTTGATTAAGCTAAACTCTTCTTTGATTTGTAGAGCATGCGTTTTCGGACCTGTGATCCCGATTATCCAATTATCCGCGTATCTAACATAATGCATTCTAGAACTTGATTGAATTCCATAAATGAACATACATAAAAAACATAGGACACAAACAAATTCATATTAACAAATCTTGAAGTTTAAAAACCATTCTTATTTTTGAAGTTATACATGTAAAAGATATATCTCATTTTTCATAAAACTTGCATACGTTTCGAGTACATTTATAGCAGCAATCATAAACCTCAATTAAAGTTTAGTACTTGATAATGTTATTGGATCTTAAACATCAAGATAGGTTGAAGGATCAAAGTACAACATCCTACCGTTTGATGATTGAGATGATTACCTGCTTTTAAAAAAGTAGGCAAAAGTCAAGTTGAGGTTTATGGATCTTGCTAATGTGCTTAGAGAGAAGCCTATGCACATTAGTGACATTGATTGGAGGAATTCACTGAGCAGGCAGTCTACATCGTGATGGAACATCTAGATCTTTTGGTGATGAAGTAAGTTTGGCAAGTATGCCGAGATCATACAGTTCTTTGGCATCCTTCAATGACGGTTGCATCAAAAGTAACTGTCATCTGTGATAAACATCTACATGAGGCTGTTAGACTTCACGATGAGGCCCAAAATGACGATCTAGTATCACATTCACGCATACCGTGATTTGCTGATAGATCTCCAATGTATGACATAAGAGCTTTCTGATATGGAAAAAAATATGCGTCTTCTCCATTCCTTGCCTTATTCTTACTAATCACTATAAAAAATTCTACTTCATCACGATGACAAGGTTGTCACTTATAATAAGGTTGTAAGTGCTCTTTTGACGGACGAGCACAAGATGTTGTCATTTTTTTGCCCATTCATTTTTGGTATTGCACTTATTGTGACCCAAGGTTAATCACATCTAAGGAATATAAAAAATTTGCGGCGTATGGGATTCAAGAGACAAAGATTTAGATCTCCTAAGCGGAAAAGAGTACAGTTTAGGGCTCAATCATCTAAGAGTAAAAACTTGATGTCTAGAATATGTGGCAAGAGTGGCCACATCAGGAAAGCCAATCAAAGTTACATGCCACACCTCCTTATGTGACAAACCTTGCGGAGATTTTTAATCTTGAGGCGAATGACATGTTTGCAAACGGCCTATGATGCCAAAAGTATGTACTCTATAGTTCATCAAAAGTTGTTGGTGACATTTGGATTGTGAATAATGCTTATTTTTATTATATTTGTTACATTAGAAAATTCTTTTGTATCTTCTCACGATCAAATGTATCAATTTTTATGGGAAATGATCAAATCTATAGATATAAGTATGTTGGATCTATAAAGATCCTCATGTTTAATGATATACATTGTATGCTTATCCAAATTAGATTATATCTAACATGCAAAAAAACTTGATTAATCTTGTAGTGTTAGATTCACACGACTTAGAGTGGAGCTTTAGGAAGTACGTGTTAGATGTTAGATTTTAAATCCTAGAATAAGAAGATTTTAATTTGGAGATACAAGCACAACAATTTGTACTTGCTAAAGTACACAACTAATTGTGGAGACATTAAATTTAGCATATCTCGCGTTGAGATGTTACATGCATGACATTCTAGATTAGGCCATATGAATGATGGATATATGTATTTTTTTGATGAAAAAAAATGTGTTACCGGGTTTGCGTAAAGTTGACTTGGTCTTTTGTGAATGTATATGAATCTTAAACATTGTAATATTGGCAAACAACATAGACAAGCTTTTGGTGTTAAAACTCATAGTTCCGCGGAGATAGTAGTACATTGTGACTTGTGAGGACCATCCCATGTTGCCGAATTCTATGGAAAGCTGTATTATATATCTTTTATAGATAATTACTCCAAGTATGTGTGAATATATTTTTTACCCACAAGTCTGAGATGTTTGGGATCTTCAAAACTAAGTGCATACAAGTTGATACTCAAACTAGACAAATGATAAGATATTTACTATCTGATAATTACAAAAGATATACTTCTGAGGAGTTTCAAAGATATTGAAAGAGTAGTTGATTACTTGCTATTTAACGACTGTTTATACTCCACAAAAAAACGCTATTTTGAGAGATTCAACTTAGTAGTGTTGGAAAAGATTTGAAGTATAATGAGCAAATTAGATTTACCTAGAGAATTTTGGGCCAAACTATCAACACCACAGTTTATTTGGTAAATTTTTCTTCTTCTAATGCAATCAGTTTTCAATATGATTTGATATGAGATTTAAAACGTATGATAATTTAGAGTCTTTTGAAATTTTTTGATTGTGTTACTTATCTTCTCACACCAAAAGAGCACGAGTACTTACCTTCTCACACCAAAGTAGCACGAGATTGAATAACGTACTCCAACCAAGAAATATTGTTTTCTTGGATATGCTAATGAAATGAAAGTTTACAAGCTATGGGATCCAATAGACCGTAAGGTGATTGTCACTTGCGATGTTGTTTCCAATGAGCATGACTTATTGAAAAAGGGGGAGAATTCTAATGCTCCTCGTATTGACAAGGAAAAAAAATTTCACTCACGGATGTTGTTCTGAGGGAGTTTGATCATTATGTCACCAATAATTTGTCACAAGAAGGAGCATTGATGCATGTGGAACATGAACTACAAGAACAAGTCATCGTTGTTGAGTTTATTGCAACAATACTAGACGATCAAATTAACTGAAAACGTCTATTAGTAGATCGCATTGTGTTAATAGGGCTAGTGAGAGGTTTGATCTATGCACTAACTTATCCATTCTTGAATATCGTTGATATAGAGGATATAGATGGTATGAAATATATCCTTGTTGGCTACGTTGATGCTCATTACAAACAAGATTTAGGTTAAAAGAGATTTACAAATGGATATATGTTTACGTTTGGCGATGAAAGCATTAGTTAGAAATCTATCTTGGAGAAATGCGTGGCTTAGTCAATCATGGAAGATGAGTATGTGGTAGCAAAAAAAGCAACAAAGGAAGCTATTTGGTTGGATTGGCTTATCATAGAGATGGAGTTGACATAAGATGTGAACAATTCTCATTGTGATAGTCAAAGTGCTTTAGAATTGGCTACAAACAAGGTCATGTCAATCACCTCATAACTTGATGTCAATGAAGCACATTGACATCATAAACCATTATATCAGACAAGCAAGGTCTAGAAAAGCAATTGAGCTAATCAAGATAGATGATAAACTTAATCTAGGTGATGCTTTGAGCAAAGTTGTTCGTTTTGAGAGTTTCAGGCGACCATGTACTACCATATAGTTTGTGCATGGGTAGCATAGGTAGAGTTTGCTAGCATAGTATCTTCAGTATACTCTTTATATATATTCTCTATCATGTGATGACTATGACTTGGTTCTAGTTAACTCTAGTGTAAAGAGTGGCATTATTTTAAATTTTTTTCTAGAATTTTCCATAGATGAATTAAATATGTTACGAGATTTTTATACCTTTATGCTAGCAGGTTTTTTAGTTGCATTTTTATGTTATTACTCTATCTTGTTATGGCTACGGTTTGATTCTAATTACTTCTTGTGTAAAGAGTGCTCTTGTGTTAGATTTCAGTCTTGAACTTTTTGAGGAGTAATAATATAGGTTACAGAATTTACAATTTTTTTTAACACTAGTTAAGAGAGAGATTGTTTAAGTTAACTTTGATTAAGGAGTAATTTTAGGTTCTAGCAATCTATAGTTAGATGGGTCGCGGGTGTTGGATATATATATACTCCAAGGCTTATGCTCTGAATTGTTGTTGCTTTCAGTTGTTAGTAAACTCTCTCGCGTGCTCCAACCATGGACGTAGTTCTCTGAAAGATAAATCACGTTATATATGTTGTGTCTCTTGTCTAATTGTGCTTGTGTCTTTCAACTTTTGGTTTACGTGCATCAATAATGAGTAGTTCAAATCTCAACTTGAAAATTTTTAAGTTTTAAAAATGATGAAAACTAGAAATGATTGCACAAATTTTTTTTTTTCATACAATTCTTACGCAAGAAATATTCAAAATTGTGCTTATTGATATTATGTATAAAAAAAATTAATATGTATCACTATCTCAAATAAAATTTTCAAGAGATTTTCAAATGCCATTAATCACATAATCAAGTAGCTGTTCAAAAATTAGCTTCTACATCAAATCCTATTGTATGTTGATTGATCAAAAATTAATGCTTTTATATTTTAAATCAATCTTATTCAATCAAGGTTCAAGTTTTTTTTGTCAAGAAAGTTCAAATACATACTCTTCATGTACTTCATACTAAAATGTCATGCAATATCAAATGAAGATCCAAAAAAATTGATTTTATCACATATGAATCAAATAAAAATGATTTTAATCAAATAAAAATTATCATAGTATATATCTTCATAGTGCTCAATCTGAAATATTTGATATTTAATTTCAAATTTTTTATTTTAACCAAGAAAGATAAGATTTTTTCAGATCAAATATAATCAAGAAGTTATGTACAGATCATATGAATATGTTATTATAGTAAATATAACTACAAGATTAAATCTACAAAAGTAATTTCATAGTTTAATTCTCAATAAAATTATAAATTTTTTTACTTTATTTTTAATTTAAAACTTATCAATCACTTAATAATATTTATCCCAGAATACATCAATTTTTTTGAAGTGTTTAACATGATTTTTAAAACTTGCATCAACTCATATAGCCTCAGAAATATATAAATAAACAGAACTATATACATGACCAGGGTGAGTCTAATAATACAATGCCATATACGTGGAGCATGATGTTACGATGCCAATATGTGAAAGCTACGTACACTTCTCTTTGTAGGGTTGTGTGTTGGTTCGCTGTACCTGCGCCTGCTCTTTTGTACGCAAATTTGATGTCAGACTGTGATACCGTCATTAAGAATTTGATAGGCTTTTTCAGATCGTCTGCCAGTCACGAGGATAAGATGAACACCAAGAAGTCATCTACTGTTGCCTCATGGCGACGTTTAATCCCAACATCAATTCCCTGGTTTCCTGATTCACCCACCTGTCTACTGATATCAATACAATTTTCAACTACGAAGTATCGGATCGACTCGGTTCCAGTTCGTAAGCACTGCAGTAACTCTCAGGTTGTTACATGTGCTCAAAACTTGTGCTCAGCATTTAGCAATACCACTTTTTGACCCAATGTTGAAAAGCATATTGTCTTCGTTAGGAGTTAAAGCGTTGACTGCGTCACTTGGCTCTTGTTGTGACAGCTTGATGGTCGGGACACAAAAGTCCATCATGGCTAGCTACTGATCAGGATCTGGGGCTCACCATCCCAACCTTAGGCTCTGAACAATCGATATGCTTGTTCAGACGTGAGAAAATTATGTCGTGGACTCCACCTCCCTTATATTATATAAAAAGAGAGAAAAATAAGGAGAGCATTCGGAGGTAACACTTATAAAGAGTGGATGTGATGTCGATAGAAACATAGACATTCTTGACAGTAGACAGCAACGTAGTAGCGCGTGGCTTGCAGCTGAATGCCCATTTGTCATAAGGGAGCTCAGTCCTGCAGCGAGGCCTTGACTGTCAGTTCCTGAGTCTGCTGCGCAAGTCCTCGTTCGGCGTCGACACGATGACGATCAAAGTTCTGGCATTTCAGAAGACAGAAATGAGTAAGGAGCTGGGATCGGTGCTAACAGAAAAGCTTCGAGACCTTCGCATCGATGGGGTTCCCGAAGACATGAAAGTACCTGAGGAGGATCGACCAGTGGAAGCCGAATTTGAGAGCATTGATCTGCCTCTGATAGATCTTTCTCTCATGAATAGCGACCGAGCAGGACTCGTGAAGAAATTCCGCGAGGCAGCAAGCACGTGGGGAATTTTCCGTGTTACCAATCATGGTGTGCCGTCCGGCCTTATGAAGGAAGTGCAAGAAGAAGGCCTGAAATTTTTTCTGCAGTCCGAGGAGGCCAAATTGAAACTACTGACCAGAGGAAAGTTAGGCGCAGGCAAGGGCAGCTACTACACTGGAAATAACATTGAGGAGAAGCGCCACAGCTTGCACTGGGCAGAAAGCTATGTGATGTGGTTCGGTCAGTGGTGCGCTCTGGATCCCACCATCATCGATCGAGTTACAAGTGAGTGGAAAACTGCTGATGATCGATTTCGGTAAGCCGAGCTTCATGAGAACCTGAACTCTGAGTCTTCTTGTGTTTCACGCCTCTATCTCTCCGTCACTTTATCTCAGAACCTCTGAGAATCACCAGAAATGAAATCTCTGTCACAAATCTACAATTCGTACCCGCAATTTTTATGAGTTGCAGAATGTGTTTTTTTCTTGCATGTCACCAATTATGTCAGTATTGGTGAATCAATAGATCGGATCAGTATCAAGTACATTTTCTGTTGTGTCAGCTCTACGTTGTTTCTTTCTTTTAGAGTATATGCCATCGGCTGTTCTATCAGCATAGCAGGAAATTACAGCCAGATGATCAACTGTGCATCTTTTATCGAAGAGTTTTGTTAATGTCAATGTTTTCTCTTCAGGACTGCAATGTCGGAGTACTTGACAGGCGTTAGAGCGGCAGCCAAGCAACTGTCGCAGCTCGCTTCTGAAAGTTTGGGACTCAAGACAGATTTCTTCTCAAGCCCAACTGTAGAGACGGGAAACATTGTCATTCGTTGGAACTACTATCCAGCATGTCCACTACCTGACGATGTTCTCGGAGCACACAGTCATACGGATCCTACTTTACTGACTGTCTTGCAACAGGACAAAGTTGGAGGACTACAGGTGGAGAGAGATGGACGCTGGTACAACGTCAAGCCAGTGGAAGATACCTTCACCGTGAACATTTCAGATCAGTTTCATGCAAGAGACAAATCCTTCAGTTTATAATCATGCGTGATTGTCGTACGTTCATGTGTGTTTATACATGATTAAATATGATTTGCTACAAGTTATACATAAATTTGTTACGAATGAAGGAACGAACGACGATCGAAGAAGATTCTGAAAGAATGTTCCTCTTGTGCAGATTTGGTCCAACGGCATCTTCAAAAGTGTTCTGCACCGAGTTTTAGTGAACAAAGAGGTTCCCCGCCTTTCGATAGCATCCATACTTTCGTTGACAGGGAGTCAATCTCTTTGTCCTCCAAGTGAGCTAATTGATGAAAATCATCCTCGTGTGTATAAAGATATGAACGCACAAGAACACTCCGAAGTGGTCATCAAGTCAAGAAGTTCAGGCAGCGACACCAAAGTTTTCAGCGGGTTCAATTATTTTGACACTTTAAAAGCCTAGTGATAGCAGACCTTTTGGAGGGTGTTCTCCGCTCGAAAAAATACACCACAAGGTTAAAGACTAGTTGACCCTGTGAAGCTTCTGTACTCAACTACGTGAACTTCGTACTGTAACAAAGAGTGAGCAGCCGTCGCTATTCCAGCAGATTAGTCTAGTAGAGACGTGAAGAAAACCTACGGGCGTTGAGCGCAACAGCTCGGTATGTAAAAATCCATGAACTGTTTGTTCACTTCTTGTGGAGTTTTCTCTCAAGGCGTGAGTTTACGTTCTCTGTATAAATTCTACCGAAGATATGAGAAATCGACATGGGCCGCAAAGAAATACTTCTCTGGATGAAACAGACAAATGTGAACGACGCTTGGCGAGTAATTACGGTTGAATCAAATTGCATATGTTTGACGACGTTTCTGCCGGAGCAGATTTGGACAGACCATTGTGAGAGGCCTAGTCGCATGAAATGAACGGTGAATTTCACGCCCTATTACAACAATTTTGGTCAGAAATCCATTTGCTACAATCAATACATGTTCTATATCAGAAAGTTCAGCATCCTTTACCTTGATGAGTAGGCGAGGAAAATTTGTCTTCGCTCGCACATACATTTGACAAAAAGAATAAAATCTGGAGCACTTGAGTTATTTACCAGTCAAGTGGGAGAAGTTTGATACATGCATGGTCTGAAAAGTCGCAATTTGTCGGAACATTAGCGGAATCGGGAGTTGAATGCATCAGGCCAAACGTTATGGAGGCATACTTCTTCTGATTTCAACTGGGAGACAGAAATGTGTAAAGTTGGCGAGCAATATGTATGTACGTTTGCACAATTTATGAGATCACCTTAGTATAGAACTGGACCCCCTACGAATAAAATAACTCAAAATGGAGGCCTCCTTATCAAGCAGAGCTGTTTTTATACTATTCTGCTTCAAAGTGAACCAAGTACATGGTATTTTTAAATAGGTAATCAATCACTCCAGTACACACGTGATACTTGTTTATGATTGTTTAGAACTTACGGCTGGTGTTCAGATAAACACAGAGATTGTTGGTTGGAAGAAGAGATCCTTGAATGCAAAAGGAGTTCGCTGGTTCAAAGAGTCCGCCAGATAGCCAATCACGATATGCTGATGCACAGCGTCCATTAGTCTGCTTACAAACAGTATCGAAAAGGACACGTCCTTTATCAAGGGGTGTGCTTTTCGTAAATCGCAGCTGTCAGTGACTGTTTGGATAGTCGGCGCTAACAGGTCAGAATCAATAATGAAAGCACGCAAACACTTTTTCCTCATTGTTCACGTCTTCAAAACTTGCACCTGAGATTCTGGACGAGCTATCTGGGAAGTTTGCACCACTGCGAAGACAGCAAACTGCTTTTGCGCTACTGTACGGCATTGCCTTCTGAAGTGGTTACAAGGTCTCAAAGTTCATGGCTGCAGTCCTTATCGTGTTGTCTATGGTCTCGGAATCTCGGCGATGAGATGCTCACGCCACATGTTGACAATTTTGGATAGGTCGTGGAACCACAGGGAAGAGGGACGATTTCCATTCTGACCTCAGAACCTGGCTGTTTGTGATTCACAGAGAAAAATAAATATAGTAGCGAAATCACTCAGACACACGGTGACACGTGTTGGTTCAGAACAGATGTTATGTAGCACACAAGGTTTGAGACCAGTCTGGGTCACAAACCTGGGTCACTGGGTCTACAGAGGACCGCAATATTTCGAAAGTACATTCGTCTAAAGCATACTGCACACACACATTAGGAAGGATCAATTCAGAGCAACCAGATTGGAGAAGAAACCTTGAACATAAGAGAAACAATTCGAATGAGAACTCTAGGTGAGAATCTTTGTGTGAGTGGATCCCAGACTTGACTCGCACCCTTGTCTAGTCCCGAAGTGACTTCAGAGTCGAGATTCTGAGATTTACGGAATCTATATCGTGATATCACAATCTTTCTAATTTCGATATGTTCTGGTGATTTGCATCATCCACAACTGATGCATAATTATCACTTTCAGCTTCCAACTGCATTCCGTGCTTGCAGCTTTTGTTGAGACCGAAGGCAGGATCTAAAGAACTGGAGATCTCCAAGATACGTGATCACAACAGTGGATACTGTGATGTGATCAGGCATTGAGTTCCAGCTGATGATCAGAATTGGTCACCCTCGCCCTATAGATACCACAAAACTGTAGTGTCTTGCACTCAGAGTTCTTTTCACTTTCAAGGGTATGAAAAAAAATTACAGCAGAAGGGACGACAGCGCATACAAGTTTGCAGTGTAAAGCATACGAGCTGCGTGTCGTTTTTATAAACCTGATACTTGTGAAAGAGTTTAATGGATCAAGCAACAGGAGACAAACAACACCATTTTCACCATCACACTGGGTAACTTAAAACAGTTGAACAGTTGGGCTATTCACATCGAAGCTTATGATCGAGGCGTTTCAGTCAGGCCGTAGGGAGAGACTAGACTAGCGTTTATGGAACTCTAGCTTACTGGACGGTTGTCTACAAATTCTTTGACGACAGAAGGGAAGTCCACGTGCTCGTCATCGAGAGGTAGCATGGAGTCATCGACGATTAGACTACAGAAGAAATGACAAAGATGTGTATCTCGGACCAACTCATACAACTGAATCTTGATAAAAGAAAGAGTGAAGACCACGGACGTCAGACCCGGAGAAGTTCATACAAGTGATGAAGTTTGGTGTCTGCTGGAAGTAGAAGGGCAGTGGAGGAGTGGCATGTTATGCACTCACGCACCACAGTTTAGCTTTTGGAATGCCATGAAAGTATCATGGAGTCAGGAAGAGCTATGGCTATAACCTGATAGCAGAACTCAGGACAAATAGGCGCTGTCAGTGCATAGTGTTCGACAACAATTCATCGATTTAAAAAAGCGTGATCAATCCTGGAAATCAGAAACAAGAACATGCGATGTTCGCGTTAGTGTGTCACGCATGGTTCATGTTCTCCATCTTCATCTGTCAACAACTTAGAAATCGAAACTTGCTACCAAGCTAGCTGGTTACTTGAAAAATCAAACATGAGAACTCTTAGAGCACAGGCAATCAATGTATCAAAATGCATCAAGCTGTCTGGGCTTGATTGAGTGTCTCGTTGCTATACATGTCCAAGCACAACCCCGAGCAATTTCTACCATATGTCGCCCGTTGTGTTTGTGGAAAGAACGGAAAGTTTATACAAGCATAATGATGCGTTGGATTGGGCAAGAAATGACTGAATTCTGAAGTTGCAGAGCCCAATGACTTTCAGTGTATTGAGGCAGGAGGTTACACGTCACGAAAAGGAGGAACGATGATTCCCGAATTCTGGATGAGGGTTTTGTACTTCTGTTTTTCTTGGACAATAGTTTTACGGATCCTTCGAGATGACGACAAAGAAAGCCAGAAGATCGACCTTCTGCTCGGCAAGGTCGAAAGCTGTACAAAGATCGTGGGATGGAGCAAATGGATACATGCATACTTGGAATCTGCAATACAGGAGGTCGATCCTAATGTCCTACCTCGAGGACGCAGGGATGATACTCAGGGCCAGAGCTAGGACAGGACGAGAAGAGTTCTGTGATCGGCCATATCGCAGTTCGTAAGAATCTTGCAGATCTGAGAATATGAGCGATAAGATGGGAAGCTCGTTCGTTAATACACGATGATCAAAGACGGAAATGTCGACAAAACCCCTCTCTGGACACTGCCATCAAGGTGGGACGGGTTTAGCTGCACAAACTTATACATAGCCATTATATAGGGCCTTCAAAGACCCAGGCATGTGTCATCCTGCCGTGAGCCGTGACGGAAGTTATTCGTTTCGCTGCGACTCTACTCTTTTGGACCAAAGATGGAAAAATGTACGGGCAGGCTAACCGGGCAGCTTCCTGATTGGCACTCAGAACGACCTCAGACTCTCAAGCGATGGACCATAAGAACATCTGGGCATCCATCCTCATTCAACTAGAAGGGAATCTATTCTCACACCCTGCTCGAAGTCATACTTACGACCATAGTTCCTCACTGCAGAATTGTTCAACCGATGCTTGAAATTGTGTCGACCACCTTGAAAATGTTTCCCCAACGGCTTAACCAAAGTATGAATTTATCCAGCATCCATGTATAACTCTTGCTCTTCGCGCAAAAGCTCAGTTTGATCCAAATTGTAATAAATGATTTATAAATATTTATTACATATTGGGACATCACTTGAGTTCATGCTAATTGTATGCTAAAGTGTATATAAGTTTTTTCTAAAAGGAAAGACAAAGTGATCCAAAATACTTGGCTCGTGTATTTATTCTTTCTACGATTCTTACTAACAGATTTCAATGTATAATATAAGAGCTTCCCTATAAAGTAAATTGATTGTAAGGTTTCACTATACTACCAGATCCTATGTTGCTTGTAAAAGGAGCTTGCAAAACTGGTATTTCTATTTCAACAAAACTAATCAATAGGACGTTACGTACTTGTGATGGTATTCAAATGATTATCTAAAACTTATCCTCAAATCCATCAATTGCCCCATTCATTTCTAACGACTGTAACATCCAGTGATAATCAATCTTACTAATTGATCTCACAAAAAGCCTTTAGACTGTCAACATACTCACCTCCTGAAATATGGAAACATGAAGAACTTCTTCACATGATTTACACAGAGATTTGCATGCTGGCCCTTTGAACAAGTAGCAGCTTTGGGGAGTCCTTGTGCCACATAGGCCAGTCCAAGATAATGCCTTCGCCGTGGCCCAATTTTATCAAAGAGGAGGCACTTTCCAGAACTACTACATGGTATTGACAAAGGCTTCGTCACTGGAATTACACACAGAATTGTGTGAAAGAGAGGACGCAGTTATTTGAAACCGAATTCTTAATCCACGGCCCTATAAATAGTAGTCTATATCATTCCAAAAATCTGCGTGGCCTTTTGAATCTTTCCCCATACATTGAAGTAGTCTTCTCCAGACTTTGATCTAGTTGAGAAGAGTACAGTCATGCCTTATCATAGTATTGACTGGAGTAAGCTTCAACGTCTCGAAACGTGCTCAAAGTAAGTTGTATATTCAGTAATATGTGTTGGAGTTCTTGTTTCCTAAGACCGCAGCTTGCTTGGCACGCTCTAGAGGGGAGATGTGACTGTTCGTTTTATTCAAGAAATTGCTTCTTTCCGCATGTGATACTATCTATGGGGATTGCAGTATATCATATAGGACATCAGGTGGTTCATTCATTACTACGAGCTATGACTATGATGCCCCCATTGACGAATATTGCAAGTACCAAAACCTGTTGCGATTTTTTACTCAAATCTCCATTATCTTTCATTGAACATGAGTTAAAATCAGAAAGATTATGTATCAAGTCGTTAAGGAATATATGCTGCATGAAGTACGGATGAAGTTGTATAAACAATGGTCAACCTTCTCACATGCAGTTCCATCAGCTCAATTTTGGAAGCCAATACTTTTGATCTTCATACCATATTTCCAGGGCTTGTCTGCGTGAATTGTGGTTCCCAACTGGAGGTGTGTTAATCAAATGGTTTGTACAATTTCATCGGGCCATGTTTACTTCTATTGAGGTTCGGATTTGATTTGGAAGGAACAACGGATGAATGTAGGCACGTCTGCCTTGAAAGAGAAAGTTATATCTAAGCGATAATGCTCGAGTACAATGTGCTTGAAATTTGCTCATGAAATGAGTAATTTTTATATTTTCCCTTCTTTTCAGTCATTGTACAGAAATTAGTATTATCATCAGAGAGTGCACTCTCCCGTCAATAATATTGACATCCAGGCATAAGTGAACTAAAATATGGAAGTTTCTAGAACCTCATCTTGTCGGCAATATCAACGTGGACAGTGTTTATATTCGACATATTTTTTGTCTTCACAAGTCGTGGTGACGTAACCCCCAAAGAATGTTTCACTTCGAAAGAAAGCATATCATTCAGCTGAGCAGTTGTAGCAAGCAAGCAGATTTCCTGGTATTATATGAGTCGCAGTTCTCTTCAACCATGTATATCTTATCCCTTTGTCGGAAGATTGTAATTATTGATCTAAAAAATTATTCGTTTCGGGTGTGTCTTGCAATCTCCGACTTTGATTTAGTAGGATTGTTTGGAACAGACAATACATCCCATCCAGATTCTCCTACTGTCGCTCTTTTTTTTTTCCCTTTTTTTTTGTTGACAGTGATGATAAATCAATCGATATCGACCTATGAAAAACCTAGTGACGGAATCTACAATCATTCTACAAGTGCAAGCCCGAACATAATACGAAGCATAGAAGGATTTTAGAGAAGGATTTCAAAACAGGGTGATTGACAACCTGGTAAGTATTAAACTATAGTTATGTTGCCCATCAATGTTTTCTGTCTCATCAACTGTTCTGTTGCCCATTAACTGTTGACAATACCTTCACTAACTCCATCACCGTAACCCGAAACCAGATGCTCATCTCTAACAGGAACGAAATAGTCCTGGCTTGATGCATGTATCAACTCCAGTATTGCTTCATTAAGAGGTGCTCGAATGAAGAACTCATCGAACAAGGTTTTATGTTCTGCTAGCGAGAAGCAATATAACCAATGTACAACGACTTCTGTAAATATATCAAATGTTAGGTTTCTACCTTGATTCTATTCATTCCACTGTTAAGGCCTTGACCTAGACATAGCTATTTTCTGCAAAAATTATGAGCTAGAATGAAAGAAGTGATTCCAAAAGCTGCGACTAATCTTTATTGATAGCAGCTAGCAGCTAAAAGTCTTTTCTACATCAATAAATATGCAGTAAAGCGCACGAGAACTGCCACACATTATTCGGTACCTACCTGAAGAAGTAACACCCTATAATCCAAATAACCACATCTAATCTTCGAAATTAGGCTTCGATGTAAAGGAGTAAAAAGTATCCAGATCAGAGGAAAAAGTTTTACCACGACTATAGAAGCTCCTCAGCGACCAGTACATCAGACATCCGATCAAGCAGGGACAGAGTTCCCCGAAGTTACTACAATTTGGCAACTGTCCATATGCTGCACATTGTCGTCAGCAGAGAGAGCAGTCGGCATTGCGTCAAACACAAACTCTTCAAAACAGTTCCTAATTCAAGAAATTATGCAACTTTGGCCTTGTAGGCGCTCGACAGGCTAATCGATATTCGATAGAACATCGATCCGAGAAATTACATGGCACCCTATAATCCAAGTAGGGTGCCGTATAAGTAACACCCTATAATCCAAACAACCACAAAGAAGATGGGGACTTGGATTTGGTCAGGTGGCATAATTACCCGTTGCCAAAAGATGATATTACGAAGGCTAAAGGTTTCATGCGAATCACAACTACTGTATCATCGTTTGATGTGTAATCTCAATCAAACATTGTCTTTGTTCGATTGCGTCGTCCACGAGCGCATCCATCCAGGGATATAATGATGGGTCATATTCTTCATTGCAGATAATAATTCCACCAGATCTTCTGTTTTTTTTCTTTCGAGGAATCCAAAAACAGAAGGATGTTCGTGTTCATATTCATCAAACATCATAAGTGTGTACAGTGGATATTGCATCGCAAAAAAGAAAATAAATGTATTAGTTTGCTGCTAGCAGTGGTCTACAAAGTACTCATCTTTATTGATAATAAGCTAAACTTGATAAAAATGAATGATCCGCTATTTTTATGTCTTGATAAGCTAGACGTGATCAAGGTATATAAAACAATATATACATCACACATTGAGAAGTTCAATTACGTACTCCTGTACTGGTTAAAGCTTCAAATTGTCATTTTTCCAAGTATCTTGCAGATATTGCAAATTGCAAGGTAGAATATATATAATCATGGAAGCGTGATGATAATAACATCAGAATAGACAAGTAGAATCTTACCTTATACTTTTGTATGCCATGCGTTCCATCTATAGCAACACAACCTCCATTTCCATGTTTTATCAACCATTCCGGTGCAAGGAATTCCGGTGCAAGAAAACACTCTCCCGAAACAAAATCGTTAAGCCTCGAGCTTTTGATCTAGGCCGTTCCATTTGACCAATTCAACATTAACGAATTGAAAGGGCCATTATAAGGTGGGTCCTGCACAATCCATCCTGCCTCCATGTTGTACTCCCACCAGCAAAAAGCACATGAAATGACAAGAAAAGTACAAGCACGAGCTCCCTGAAGCACTGACACTGGCACCCGAAAGCCACGTCGAAACTTTGACGAACTGGAGAATACCGATGTGACCCTATTTTCAAAAACCCTAAACTTTGCCGCCTAAAATTTTGTCGCCACAATATGTTATCACTGTTTGGATTACATATTACAGTTTGAATTAGGGAATTCAACTGAACTATCCTTCCTGCTGTTTAGTTTTAGTTTTAGGAACCTTTAGTTTAGATTCCACTACATTACGTTAGATGGAACTTTGCGGCCTCTAGAGTGACGGCCTCTACATGCGTCCACATGGTTGTCGGAATTTAATCCGGTTGACGCCCTCTACATGGTTGTCGAAAAATTGAGATAAAATCCGGTTGAGTCGAGGGCTTCATGCGCCCGAAGGGCGCATGAAGCAAGGAGGATAAAGAAACTAGGATCCCTGGCAGTACGGCAGTTTGTATAAGTTTGTGCAACTAAGCGAGTCGATCAAGCTGAGGGAAGATGCCAAATCTACCGGACACATCCCATTAGAAAAGGCCCATCTACTGTGTCGCCGGCGGGAAGAGTCTAGGAATCAAAAGTGGCTCGCACTTAAAGACAGCTGTAGCTGATACGGGCGAGGACTCAGGATCGAGGGATTCTCTTTGACAAAACCAGCATAAAATGCGGGATTGTGTGAGACATGGCTGATCGGCACAATCTCGGTGTGTCGAGTGTAGAGTGAGCCCAAGGCGCTCGAAATTGATTTCTTATACGAAGCTCTGCGTGGAGCACCATCGGATCCTTCATAGCATTCGACCGAATTTGCGAAGGGGCAGGCAGCCGCCGCCCCTGGCCCGTTAGTCTGAACACAATAATTATTTTGTTCAGAAGTGGATTGTAACTGCAGCCAGAAGCGCCAGCAACCTGGATATCGTCAAACAGCATGTCAAAATCATTGACCCTGGTGCGACATCCGATATATGCGTTTCTGCTACCCCGGCCGACACTCATGTCCAGACTCCCTTACAGCTACACAATGACCCACTGCGCTGAAAATTCTGTATAAAAGAAAATTTTATGAAAACGGATGATCAGACTGAATCTATCGCGGTTCATAAAACATTTTAATCCGAGTGTACTGAGGCCATGCAGTAAGCGAATTCGATATATATATTCGAATATACTTTCTATATACCTTTGCATGTCCGCAGTTAGTGAAGTTTTCTGACCTCCGATGTGCTGCAGAGAGTATTCACGATAAGAATGAATCCACCAAGGGTCATGTATTTAAATAAGATATAATATTATAAGAAAATTTTACTATTGTTGTGAGGCCGGACGGGTTATAAATTTGATATACTTTCAATTATTGAGATTGATGGCAGATTTCAGACCTCAGGAGGTCAGATGTCCTCGTTGGTACCTCTATTAAAACCAGCCGCCATTTCCATGCTACTTCTTACGTAATGAACCTTCGAGGGTTATATACCCACCAGGCCTTACTGTTACAGGTGACCTCAAGGGCTTGGAACACAAGGTCTCAGCCGTAGAACATAGAACATACAGACCAAAGCTGAGTAGGATGAGGCGAATGCTGCATACAAGGCCACAGTCTCGAAATGGCAGAAACTCAAGAGAATCATTTTGATCCAACAATGCTGATTTCTACACTATAATACATCACGCGCAGATCATGAATCAGGCTGCTATACGGCGCAGGATGTGTGATTTGCGAATAAAACGGGTCTGGCTTCATAATAAATGACAGGAACACAAATGGAAATGTGCTTTCCACATCTGCTAGGTTTTATTTTCACGTTTTACCATGTAAATTCTACAATTTTCTTCCATATACAAGATGGATGCAATTATGAACTTATGTCAATAGGGACATGATTCGTTTGATAATGCGTTTTAGCATTTCTGACTTTGTAAAATATAGCTTTGAAACAGCATCAAAATTAGATACATATGAGGTTTACAAAATACTCCAAAAAAGCTAAGCTTCCAATGAGAATGTTTCTCCGAAAAAGTTCACACAATATGCTAATCACCATGTAAAACTTGCATTATAACTCTCTAATCATCAATTAAACCAATCTCATACTTCACAAAAATATATAAAAAATTGCAATTTTTTTTAACAATTTTTTTGGTAACAAGGTTATATTCATTATAATGACTCTGTAAGAATACATTGCAATCTTGCACTCCTGAATTTCTACCAATCAGCAAACACTAGCTCCTAAAAATAATAATTTAAAAGAATGAAAATTTGAGATTAAATTAAAGTGTGTATTTATTTTAAAAAAAATCAAAATAAAGTTCTTCAAAGTCATTCAAAACATGCTTTCACTTTTAAATTTCCATTATTCAATTTTTATAATAAGTAGCAATCTGGCAACTCTTATTTTGTATCAATTTGTATTCAAAAGCGATTTAATTAAGTCTATTTATGGCTGATTTAGATAGCAAAGTTCAAAGTGAATAATTTGAGTCTTAGATATGATAATGAAGTAAATATGAAATAAAATCATAATATTTTTAAAATTCTTTCCAAGTATGCTTTAATTTTTCAATTTTACTATCCAACGCATAATTTTATCTTATTTCACAAATTTTACCCTGTTGATTAAAATCCTATTAAACAAAATTTTCATATTTTTTTTGAAATTTGACATTATATAACTTGACTCAATGATCCAAATCAATTTTTTATTTTTAAGAAAAAAATCTCTTTTAATCTTCAAAAACCGTTTTATGTATTGTTGTACTAACATATTTCACATTATCATACATTTTATTTGCTAATGAATTGTAATTGTCATCTTTTGTAAACTAATACTTCCTTTTTTGTTATAGTTATTTGTTATTGAAAACATGTCTTGATGTGTAGTTTTTGATTCATAAATCTTTTCATTTATATTAATTGTTAATTTATGTTATTTTTATTTCTGACATCTTTGCAAGATTGAAATTTTCATAGTTTTTTTCAATTGATCACTGTGATTTTTTTAACTATAAATATGGCATTGTGTAACAACACTTTGTATCAACATTTTTCTTATGCTATTCTAGAGTTTATATAATTTGTAACACAATGTTTTAGCAATGATGTATTTAAATAATTGCGCTTTCTTGTGTTGGGTTGGTGAATTTGTATCATCATTTGCTATTAACTAATATTAGCACTTTGTATCATAAGAAAACATTATTTCAAATTGTGTTATATATGTATTTAGGTCTATTGATCACATTCATATTTAGACTTGTTTGGTGTTAGAACAAAAATTACCGATTTAAAGATATAACAAAATATTTGCTCCAATGTGACAACTATCATACTACATGTTGGTAAAGTGAAGTTGAATAAGTATAGTAAATGATTATACAAGAGAACATATGATAAGATTAAATAGTATCGCGATTCTAACTTTTTATTGAAAATTGTAGACGTAAAATTTGAGAACCATCAAATGATCAAGAGAGACATATGTAACGTGGTTCACGCTTGGGGGAGAGTGCTACGTCCAGCACAAACACATATGTAACGTGGTTCACGCTCGGGGGAGAGTGCTACGTCCAGCACGAACACATATGTAATGTGGTTCACGCTCGGGGGAGAGTGCTTCGTCCACCACGAACACGAGCACCTTTACTTCAGATCTTGTCACGAAAAGACCTCCTGTACAAGGTGAGACCCGAGGTATTTATCCCCAGTCCAGACAACCATCCTAGCTATAAATAGCTAGGACCCGAGGTTACTCCTTAATTGGAGCTAATCTCAACAGAAATAGCTAGTGTATGGGTTTAATCAATGAGTAAATTGTATTTTATGTATTATCAGGTTAGATGCTATGATCATCCAAAAATGCATGCCCATCGCTAGCATAGGTTTTTATATATTACATGGTAATAGATCAAGCCCGAAGGATCCGAAGGGTCATAAGTTGAAAAACACAATATAAGAAAAAACTTACAAACAAGGAAAAAGAATCCAAAGATCAATCCCTATTTAGTGACAAGCACTAGAATGGCAACTAATGATATTTCTAATATAACAACCTAAATCAAAAGGAACTAATTGTAATAAAGAATAAAAAATTTCCACATCTATATTATGAGCATACTCAATATCTTTGTACTTGGAACAAGTAACATATATATGTTCTTCATTCTCAATATACCCATCGTCACATAATCTACAAATATGTTCATTTCTATCAATATTAAACCAACATATTTCCTCAAATTCAAGACTATGAGATTTAGCTCTATGCTTAACAATAATATGACTTAAGGAGTTAGAGATTCCTGTAAGTATATATTCTTGTTCACAATAAACTAGCATATTATTCACATGAAGTTGATAAAACTGCATCTTGATGACTAGCTTGCTTCAAAAATTTGAACAAATAATGTTCAAATATTCCCCGTGTAGACGTTCGCGAAGTGCCATAGTTGCAGTGCTCAATCGCGTTGCGCCACATTCCACCTCAAAGACCAAGTTATCACATCTGCTAACCATCACTTGCAACATGTCGCACGCAAAGCTTGAAGAGGAAGGCAAGAAGCATCAAGAGATTCCACACTCCTAATATAAGTGATGGTTAAGTATAGAGCTTCAGCCTCTAGAGGTAGACAACCTGTTTCCGCAAGAAGAATAACTTTTGGAGTTTGATTTCTAATATCCAATTCGTCTTGTGAAAAGATCTTTTGCACCATCTTCACACACTCTGAGCCTGTCTTCTTACAACCAAACCTGAGACTCGGGTTCCATATAATACTACCCGCAACACTAAGCTTCTAAATAAAAATGTTATAAGACTCCATGACACTAGATGAACTTTTCACACTGATTTTAACAACAAATATAGAGCTTTGTAACTATCTTTTACTTTCTTTAGTACGTAAAGTGCCCAACTATAATCATAAGAAAATTCAATGTCTAGATATTTATAGCTCTTCATCTCTTTTAATTGTAGATCCTTGTAATAGATGGAGAATTTGGATATACTGCTCACTATCATGACTTTAGGCTTCTTCACACATTTGCTCCATCTGATTCTGGATACAAAACCTAGCCAAAGTGTATAATTGTTTATGTAAACTAATTGTATCACATGCTAATAATATGATATCATTTGCATACAAGAGAGCTTTGTTAACTAATTTATAAGCTTGATACCTTCATTATTAGATGCTTTCAACCACTCTTTGATATCATCTATGAAAACTCCAAATAGAGTAGGAGAGAGTACAATCTTGAATCACTCACATGATACTCAAAACCTATTGAGTTTGAGAAGTGTTGATCTTGATCCAAACATAATGATATAACGTGGCCATACATGCTAGAAGATTTGATGGTACTTCAATGGCTTGCAACCTTTTCCCATAAGAACTCACGGAATACATTGTCAAAAGATTTTTTTAAATGGATGAAGGTGCAAAATAAAGCTATTCCATTGTACTTAGATTTCTTCTATAAAACACGCAAGCCCAAGATATGGTCAATGATGTTGTATGTTATGCAAAAAATTACTTGAAATAGCAATCTCTTTGAATGATATTCAATCCATGTGTTCAACTTTGACTCTACCAATTTGCCAAACAATTTAGCAAAAATACGATCCACTATCATGGTTGGTACTCTTTTTGTCACCAAGTATTTTCTTCTTGACTTGTGAAAAGGAACAATCCTTCATAGAGATCAAGTTGAAGAAATAACCTACATAGCAGCATTATCTAACACTAGTGTGAATATGGGTTCAATATCATATACTTCTCATTTGAAAGGTTCAATAGAAAGATCATTCAAATAATTTGATTTACCATTTGCTAATTTTTTGAGTTGAATCATCACCTCTCATTAAGAAAGTAAGTCAAATATTTTTTCAGATCATGACATTTGTAAGGTTAATCCGCCTCTTGTTTTCATAGTTAGTCTAATCATAGGTAGTCTAACTCTAGTTATGTTTGATCTTCAGTTAAAGTTTGGGATACTTAATCCAAGTCCAAACATGTTTGTGTTTCAATCTCACATGTATACCGCAAAGGAGAGATAATGGAGAGCTTGGTTATAGAGGCCTGATGTACATTCTCGCTTTAGTGAAGCATTTTATCTCGTGTGAATCTCGTGGAGTATTGTATGTATGAGCTTGTTTGAATAACATAGTGGAATTACAACAACATTGATGCAGCGTTGGAAAATAAATAAAGCTTTTGAGCAAAAGCAATCAAAGACTTGGGATCAATAGTAGGTTTAGAAGATCAAACTTCTAACCGATTGCATAAAGATTTGGTATACTCCATCAACTTATTTGTCAAGTACTCTTGATTTGTCCTAAAAAACTTGTTTCTTAGACTTCACCAAGTCTTTTTAAAGCCCTGCCAAATAAATAAACGTTAGAGATCCAAAGACTTCTCAACTGATCACATCCTCGTTTGTTTGCAATCAAAGTCAAATCATCCATTCCAAGGAAAATCTCTAACTCTCTGATACTTATGTCGCAAAAAGACCTTAGAATTAGTGTTTTTGAATAACTCTCTTAGTTGCAAGCTCGCCGCATGTGGATTAAGGCTACATAAAGTGTGGATCAAAAGTTCTGAAAATAACATATCAAGGTTTTTATTACTAGTATCTAAACGAAACTTGGAAGAAGTTAAAACAAAATGGCATGTAGAAAAAAGGATTGCTTTTGACAATAAAAGAGCTGCATGATGTGATTCTAGCTGATGTTCTACAATATCAAATGTGCTTGCCTTACGGTTACTAGATCATAATGGCAAAAGACCTTACAAGGCATAGTATAAATATCTACGGTGGGTGTAGAGATTAGAGAGCTATTAGTACCCCAGTATAAAAGATAACCAATAAGATATCAAATGTGCTTGCCTTACGGTTCCTAGATCATAATGGCAAAAGACCTTACAAGGCATAGTATAAATATCTACGGTGGGTGTAGAGATTAGAGAGCTATTAGTACCCCAGTATAAAAGATAACCAATAAGATAACCACTGTTAAAAGAAAAACATATATTGGAGGAGAGAGATAGCATGTGGCTCCTTAAATGAAAATGTGTTCACTAGATCAAAAGTGCGGTGTTTGTGCTGTGAAGTATAACTAGATTCTTCTTTTATTGATCTTCCTTATCGGTCTGCACCTTAGACAATAACCATTTGCTCCGTTGAGTGATCTCGCTTAGCAAACGAATCTATGAGTTGGGAGACGTCAAATGGTGGTAGTGGCAGATCATTCTTTGCAGGTGCAGCGGTAGGAACAGTGTCATCTTTTCTTCCTCCTTGAACCACCCCGCCAGCGCCATTCAGCTGCATGTAGGCCACAATAAATCACTAAGAGAGTCAGTTTTATTTTACTGATTATCACAATTGTACCAGGTAAGGGCTTATAATGGAGAATCGTATATGTGCCGGAAGACACGTTCACCTACTGTCTACTGAAAATTGGATTCAGATTCATTTCTTCACTCATTGTAATGTCACCAACAGTGGGTGCTGTACCTCACTACCCGAGACATCTGCTTGGTTTTGACCTGATCTGATGTGAAGATATACGAGAATGCTTGACATGCAGAGTATCTAGAACTCTTGCATTCAAAGCATACCTTCACGGTGCTGTCGCGTGCCGCGTTAGCGAAGATGTCAGCGCAAGACACGACTCCAGGACAAACAGCCTCCACAGCAGTTTTGGCGGCTTCAATCACGTCCAAACCCAGCAGATTCACATTAATCGCTGCATTCTTTCCGATATCCTTCCCATCAAGCAGCACCGAGCCATCACAGACCTACAGACAATTTGAAGATGAGAACTCAGCAGTCATTCACATTAACAAACCACCCAGAAAATCACAAGACACCTGTTTCAAGAGAATTGTCAAAATCTCTATTCAGCTCACAATCGAGCCTAAATTCTTACATCTTTCAGAACATTGAACTGTACCATGGATTTCACGTCTACATCGAATCCTGGTTTCGTCAGCATTGTTTTTGAGAGCAAAGCAAACTTTATACCTCCACAAAGCAGACATGAAAGGCCATGCGAATGAGACCCGCAGCATGCTTCAAGTTCTTGTCAAGCTGAGCTTTCGCTGCTTTTGCAATCACGGACTCGGCTTCTGGACACGATGTCCGGTAAAAGTCACCATATACTCTAGACGGAGGCGTCTGCGTTGCATACACTGACAGAGACAGGAACACTGTCAATGTACATCGAAGGCTCTATTCGAACGAATAGAGCCTTCGATGTTGCCATCTTGCCGACAGCTGCGGCTGTTTTGATCTCTCAAATTCCAGCTCGAGTCACGTGCATGGGCTTTTGTCTTCCTCCCACAGATGAAACCGAGTTCTGCAGCTCAATCCAATTCCTGTCCTGACGAGGTGCAAGTGACTGAAGCCACTTCACACTCCTTCCAGTGTGTTGTGTTGGGACTGTAATTCAGTCATCTATATATGTGAGAGGCTATTAGATGTAGACGTCACGAGTACATATCTATCAACCAAGTGATGGGAAAGTGTAGACTGGACCAGTTCAAGAGAGTCTTGATCTGACCACTTATCTGCTAAACGATACACCGATGATCTGGGACTGGAATGTTGGGCTCAAAAGAACATTCCTGGTTATCGTAAGATCATGATGCAACAGCGATCGTTTCGTTTAGTATGTCTGTGATGAAGGAAATAGCTCTTCGTGCTGGAATTTAGACTGCGCTCACATTATTTTCAGCTGGAGTCGAGAGAAGCAGGTGATTAAGACCTTGAGTGACAGTATAGTAAAACTCTTAAGTATACAGCAGCGAGGGATCGAGAATGAATTAAAAATATGGGTCTCCCAAGATCGGGATGTTTGGAGTATTTAAATCATCCTCGATTGATTAAGATATCAGAAGGGGCGAATTCAAACTGTTATTATCTAGATCTCACATAAAGCCAGAGGAGCTGGGCAACTATGCCTCCGGCTTCAATGATATCAACTCTCTGATCTCCTTCAAACCAGCCAAAAGGATTTTCTGGGCTGATATGGATTCCATAACTGAACCCCAGGAAATTACAATAACTTGAATGGTGACGAATTTATCGGCCGGCTCTGTATCTTCATCAATACTCACCTCACTTGAGCTTTTAATCCGAGTTCGGAGAAGCTATGCGAGCAATGGGAAGACTAGGTGTGAAAACAGAAAGTGAAGTGGGCGTGAACTATCAAACGGTCAACGAGGAGGGGCAGATGTTGCGGAGTGATTATTGCTCGATCATAACCTTTGTATATTGTCATCTGATTTTTATAGGGGGCAAAACCAGTAATATTGGATGAACTCAATTTATAATTGCAATCTTAAAATACTAAAACAATATATGTGAGATATCAGTTTCAGTTCAATCTAGTTTTTCTTTGAGTTTTTGTAATTTTTATTATTGATGAGTCAATCTACTATGGGCTGTATAGAAATTGACGTCTTTGATTCATTTTGATACTTTACCGTTATAAGTCAGGATGATGTAAAGTCAGTCAATGGATTAGGGGAAACACTAAAGGGATTTCAAGAATGATTGAAAGTGATAACATGGAGACACATTGAGAGAGAAAGAATCATCTGTGAGGAAATGTTAGTCTTGCTCGGGAAACAGTATTGATTATTTCGGTGTGTATTTCTCACCGGACAGAAATCTTGTAATAACTGTAGGAAGGTCAAGTCTGACGACTCTCTTCTTGGATATATACTCGAAATAAGTTCATTGAAGAGTTTGCGGGGACTAGGCTGTCAACCTGAACCGTGTTTGTGTGGACTGTGATTTTTCAGAAGGTTATGGGGTTTAAAATCCCTGTAGTGTTCACAGCATCGTAGCATCCATCTTGAATTCACAGCTTCGTCACATCTGTCTCCTACATTCAATTCACCCTGGCGTACTTGGAAGCATCGAGTCGCCTAACCGAGGTGACTCGATGATTGTGATGAGAGACCAAAAAACGACGACCTTACACAGCAAAGCATCAACACGGATTCGTATCAACGAAGCATATCAAATCTATGTTCTTGGTATCTTTCGACGGCAATGAGAATCTACATAGAGAAATTTGATGGCACTCGAGATTTTCGCCTCTGACGCCAAAAAATCTCAGCGCTCCTTGTCTAACAGAGATTGCTGAGGGTACTCTCCGACCCAGTGCTATTGCCTGAAGAGAATCTCCAAAATCAAAAAGAAAAAATATCTGAAACAGCTATTTTTTCACCTGTCTGATTCAATTATCCATGGTAGTGACAAAGAAGAAACACCAACGAGATGTTTCAATTTAGTTCTCTCTCCAACAAGATCTACCCGAAGGAGAGACTGTTTGGGTTCATAATGGACCAGGCAAAGCATAAATGTTCTGGGTGTTCAGCCAATAAGCCCCAAGCAATCTGACATGAACGAGTATCAACTTGCCCTCGACCCCTGAGTGGGATACAAGGGTAGGAACGTAATCAAGTGACATAAAGTCTGAGTCTACAGTTTTATCGTAATATATTTCCTTATTACAACTGGGCCTCTGAGGTCCTACATCGCAACGATTAGCGGGATATGTTTCGAAGTTCTGTCACTGCTCCAGAATTCTTAGTTCTTCAGCTACCACATGAGTTTCTTTTGGTATTGGCTGCATACTGCACAACGACATTGGACGAAACCATCAGTTGAAGAAACGAGGCCAGTTCAAAGACCTTCGCCAACGAGTTTCTTAGCTCACTATTAGTCTCTCTCTTTGTATTGAGTACTTGATTTCGATCTTGCTTAGTTAAACAACATGGCTAGAATATGACTGCAGATTCGAGATTACCGGCTAATCAAATTTAACCCTCGTAGAACTTTCAGTTGATTAGTTCCATTTCTTTTAAGTGTTAGGCTGCAGTTATTGTGTCGCACTCCAGCGTCCAGTTATTGCCTCTGTACCGTAAACTGTGAACATCAACACATTCAACCTTCTTGTAGCTTTGCAAATGTCCCAGAGATTTAGATTCATGGACGCATGTAGCTTCTGAATTAGCATTAAGTCGCAGTCACTGCACTTAGGCCAGACTAAGACAGAAAATCAGGGGGGAAAAGACAATACTTGTACAGAAGATCAGTTTCATAAGCACAATATTTTCTGTGCACCAAAACCATGGGAAATCGCACATGCGAGCGATTGAAATGAACCCATTTACTAATTATGACTTTTGGGGACTATCTGCAACAAGACCGCGCTTTCATGTGGAAAACAACAGGATGACAAAGCCATCACATCATGTTTTACATGATCATATTTGAAGACATTGACTAGAATTTGAGAACGATATGCGGCCTTAGTGACATGAACATATTCATTAATTAGGATTGTGAGGGTCTATCTGCGACCAAGCCGCACTGTCGTCCGGAATAAGAACAAGACGACAGATTCGATCACACGATGTTTTACATGATCATATTCTAAGACATTGAGAGGATTTCGAGAACGGTTGCGGCTTTCTCAACGGGAAGGATGTAGACTGTGAACATGGCGAGGATATTGTACCTCTCTCTGTAGGTAGCAATCAGCTTTGGCATTCAAATGTTTAATCCATTTACGTTGTATTTCTGATATCTTGATCAATCGAGGATGACGATATAAATACTCCAAACATCCAGATTTTGGGAGACCCACATATTTACGTCATTCTCGATACCTCGATAATAATGATAATATGTACTAGAAAGAAGGAAACACATAGTTGCAGGATTCTCAATAATATAACCAGATATAGAACTGCCTCCTTACTCTGAATCGATATTGCAGCTACAAATTGTATAAGTGTCATTCTTCAACTAGTCAAGTGGAAGATTTCAGCAGTATGTATATCCTTGACTGTACATATTGCGGTATGTTTTAAATTTTTACTATTAAACTGTCACTCAAGGTCTTCATCACCGGCGTCCCTCGACTCCAGCTGAAAATAATGTGAGCGCAGTCTAAATTCCAGCACAAAGAGTTATTTACTTCATCACTTTGAATGACATACTAAACGATAATAATGATAATATGTACTCTTTAAGAAGGATTCTCAATAGTATAACCAGATGTAGAACTGCCTCCCGTACTCTAAATCGATGTTGCAGCTACAAATTCCATGTGTCATTGTTCACCTAGTGAAATGGAAGATTTCAGCAGCATGTACATCCTTGAGATGCACATGCTGCTGTTAACTTAAAGTTTTATTATCAAACTGTCATTCAAGGTCTTGATCACCTGCGTCTCTCGACTCCAGCTAAAAGTAATGTGAGCGCAGTCTAAATTCCAGCACAAAGAGCTATTTCCTTCACCACTCTGAACAGACATACTAAACGAAGCGATCGCTGTTGCATCATGATCTTACGATAACCAGGAATGTTCTTTTGAGCCCAACATTCCAGTCCCAGATTATCGGTAAACTGTTTAGCAGAGAAGCGGTCAGATCAAGATTCTCTTGAACTGGTCCAGACTACAATTTCCCATCACTTGGTTTATAGATATGTACTCGTGACGTCTACATATAATAGCCTCTCACATATATAGATGACTTAAATACAGTCCCAACACAACACACTGGAAGGAGTGTGAAGTGGCTTCAGTCACTTGCATCTCGTCAGGACAGGAATTGGATTGAGATGCAGAACCCGGTTTCATCTGTTGGAGGAAGACAAAAGCTCATGCACGTGGCTCGAGCTGGAATTTGAGAGATCAAAACAGGTGCAGCTTTCTGCAAGATGGCCCCGTAGAAGACTCTATTCGTCTTGTGTACATTGACATTGTTTATGTCTTTGGCAGTAGATGCAACGCAGACGCATCCGTCTAGAGTATATGGTGACTTTCAGCGGACATCGTGTCCACAAGCCGAGTCCGTGATTACAAAAGCAGTGGATGCTGAGCTTACGCGGCACGCGACAGCACTGTGAAGGTATGCTTTGATGCAAGAGTTTTAGATACTCTGCATGTCAAGCATTCTCGTATATCTTCACATCAGATCAGGTCAAATCCAAGCAGCTGTCTCGGGTAGTGAGCTAGAACAACCACTTTTTATGACATTACAATGAGTAAAGAAATGAATCTGATTCCAATTATCAGTAGACAGTCGGTGAACGTGTCTTCCGGCACATATACGATTCTCAATCATAAGCTCGTACCTGGTACTATTGTGATAATCAATAGAGTAAAAATGACTCTCTTTGTGATTATTGTGGTCTGCATACAGCTGAATGGCACTGGCTGGGTGGTTGAAGGAGGAAGAAAAGATGTCATTGTTTCTAGCGCTGCAGCTGCCGAGAATGATCTGCTACTACCAACATTTGATGTCTCTGAACTCATAGATTCGTTTGCTAAGCGAGGTCTCTCCACAGAGCAAATGGTAGTTCTCTCAGGTACGGTCTGCATACTACTGAGGAAGATTAATAAGAGAAGAATCTAGTTATCCATCAGCGCACAAATACCTCCCTTGTGATCGAGTGAACTCATGTCATCTGCTGGAAACCGAGCCATGCCTGTATCTGTCAGAGAGGATTGCCCCCGGTGAAGATCCAAATGAAATGCCTGGGGTTGAGCATCAGCCTGTAGGTAGTCGACATACGTGTGTGTGAGATTTTGACTCCGATTGGTTACTGCTGAAAAAGGTCCATCGTCAAATGAAGGATCTCACACTGTTGGAGCTGGACACTGCGACAAATTCATCCACATGCTGTACATCCAGCAAAGTTCATGACACTGACCGGACATTTAACGCCACATTAGCTGAGCATTTGAAGCAGGAGTGTCCCCGCAAAACATTCAGCGACACCATCGAGATCTTCATGGACATCATCACACCAGGCCAGTTCGACGCCAAGTACTACGGCGATCTCACAAGACACAACAGCTTGTTCACATCGGATCAGAGCCTCTTCGAAGATGGTCGCACTCAGAAACTCGTGGAGGCTCTGATCAGTGATCGGCTTTTCGGTGAACGTATGCGCACTGGGGACAGTAGGAGTGAAAACAAAAGGCCAGGTCTGCAAGAACTGCCGCAAGGTGAACGAGAAATAAATCGGCTCCCTAAGGACTCATTCCTCATCCAGGTATTGTGGAATCTGAATAACGACAAACGAATCTTTCTTGCCCAATTGAAGAGCAAGAAAAAAGTGCTGTAGCAGTGTTTAGAATCCATCCATTGAAAGCATGGCAAGTAGAAAATATGGAGATAGTAGTGCGATTGTTGGTTCAGAGATAGTGCCCTTAGCACTCTAGTTGACTGTTGAAATATTCCCCACCCAAGTAAGTGAAGGGTTATCTGGAGATTTCTGAATCTATGTCGCGGATAATAGGCTTGAGTGCGAGGGAGTGGCAATCTAGTAGCAATCTAAAGTTTTAGAGTCAATAGGAAAATTGCATACTGTTGGGTATACATGTTGAAGACATCTTAATTAAAATGCTGCAACGGAAGTAAGAATAAAAAATTTCATGTGTTGATGTTCTTCTCAGTACAATTGATCACATCGAAAAGATGCACTTCTCTACGAAACAAGTAGAAGATAGACTTGACATGTGGCAATCTAGTCTTCGTTGATATGTCCGATTTTCTCCCTGTTGAGGTACTTTTAACTAGTTACTGAAGCCGTCTGAAGAACACCCGTTGTACCACACACAAAACTCGCTTCTTCCAAACTAACTGCTTGAATATATTTTTTCGTAAGTTTTTGTTGAAGAGTATGTATGTTGGGAGAGATTAGGCCTATAAGTTTAACATAGATGTCAAGTGCAAATGTTATGTGCTAAGATTAGGTTGATGTTTATTTATTCAATTGTACCTTATTATGAAAGCAGCTCTTTCAGTATCGTAATGGTTTCCCTTTAATAGAAAAGCGTATTCAGAATCTTTCAACGTTCGTTAAAGGTCCTGAATTTCGTCCAAACCGGACCATGTAGATTCCTCAATAAGGTTTTCGTGCGTTTATTTTTGCATTTCGTTCTTACTGAATTTTTGAGTTTGATGTTTGATTGGATGTGAATTGAGGAAAAAAATGACTTGACTCATCAATTAAAAAAGAAAAGATTTAAGCCTAATATAATCACTATTATGATCACAATATTGTAATTCTATAAATGAAATGATTATTGATTTAGGAAAATGAGTTGTACAATATATATTGCAGTATAGGATTATAATTAGATGACAAAATTAAATAAAAGAATATTTTTATTTTCGATCACTGATCATCATCGATCATCACTTCTAAGAAAGAAGAATTTAACACATATAAAATATTGCAAGATTCGAAAGTAAATCACTCCAGTATTGTCTAACATCGTGAATAAATTGTTCAACAAGTAATTGTAGATGCATTCAACTTGCTGAATTCTAATCACATTGCTAATCAGATCAATAAGATATTCCATACTTCTAGTTATTGATCTTAGATTGCATGTAAATTTGGCGATGCTATATATATAATAGATAATAAATTTAGAAAATGAAATATTTTTCCATGTTAAGATCATAAATTCTAGAATACCAGAGAAAATTAGACTTGCACAATTTATTACTTGATTTGATATATGGCTATAAAACTATCTTCTTCTAAAATCATATCTGAAAATATTTTGAGCAATGTCTTCTCATTATTTATTAAGCCATGATCTCACAATGCATTCTTATTCTTTAATTAAAAATAATTTTTTCTTCCATTGACACTGGTTTCTATTCATAAGCTTCATTAAATAAAGTCATATATCTGCCCAATAAATTCATTCATTACTTTTGTGCAACATCAATTTCATTATTATGGTTATATAATGAACAATATTCTTATTTCTTGAAATATAATCATCAAACACTCATATTTCCAAATAAATATCTTTTACATGACATAATGGAGAATTTTAAAATCCATACATCCAGTTAAAATTAATCAAATATATTGCAATTTCAAAACAAAAATCGTGCTTCATTTTTATTTTTTATTTTTTTATAATTTAATAATAAATTCTATGCTCATTTTATCAAAAGAGTGTCAGTGTGAGTTTTTTTTATCATGATTTGTAAATCATGATTAAAAAACACGTTTATTAAACGTTATAGAGTTTTACTGATGAAAATTTTCAAAGCATTTTTTTTCCATAATTATAATGACTAAATTTATTATAAGATATATAAATTACAAATTTTTCGTATCATCTAGAATGACACATCAAAATTTCATATTATAATATATTAAAATAATTGAATGTATTTAGTATAGTTTATTTGATCATTTTATAATACATCAAGGTCTTAAGTGTCATCTACAATTGAATCTAAATTTGAATAAAATCAGAGGTTGTCAGTTTTAATGTTTTCAAATTTCATGATTTCATGATAATTATCATTATTCATATGAAAACATAAAATCTCTGTTTTTTTTAACTCAAATTATTCTGTTTGATATAAGGTTTTAATATTATTGTAACTTATTTGAATATTTTTAAAATCTCAATTTTTTTAATAAAGTAAGGTAAAAAGTAATAAAAGAGCTAATATTCTCAGATCTAAATAATTCAATTTGACTAGTAATCTTTGTCTTCCATGTATTATGTAAATAATTAATATTTAAATTCATTATTATACTCTGAAAATGTTAAACTATTAATTCTAATATTGGATGTTTTTTATTTTTTTCTTCAGAAATTTTAATTTTTAGTTTAAAAACTAGTGCATATTTTTACATTAGCTCAGCACTTTATTATTATTTTGATAATTTCTGCCTAAATATTTGAATTAAAGAAAAAACCTTTACAAAAAATACATTTTCTCCATTCATTCTATAGTGCACTTTATATTTATATCACATTTGTTTTCTTTATGTTTTTTAGCTGATGAATTCTACTCTCTAATCGCAATCATCTATATTCAGTCTTTAAGATAATCACTTTCCTACATCATTGTTTGATCAGGATGGATATTGTGAAATAAATATTTTTTGAATTTTTTAACAAATATTTAAAATATTTTTTTTGGAAAATTTTTTATTTTTAATTATTAATTTTTGTGCATGTTTTATTATTTCAAACAGAAAAAAAAAAATTTTTCTGCCAATTTCATATTTATCAAAAGTAAGAGCTCAGTTTAATAAATTTTTCTGAATTTATTAAAACAATTTAAAGTAACTAAAATTCAAAACCATAAAAAATTGTTTAAAAAATTATGAAAAAAAATTAAAAAGTGATTTTTATTTATTTAGAAATTTTTTATTAACTTTTGTGATATTTTATGAGCAAAATTTAATTTTTAATAATTTTAATTTTATATTGAACATTAGCATGTTAATTATATGTTCATAATTCTGCTTATAATTTGACCACAATTTATTGAATAATTACCATTAAAAGATTATTTTTTTATTAATATTTATTAAGTCATTTGAACTTTTTGTTTTGTCTCATAGCTTTCAGTTCTTCTGCATATATATTTAACAAAAATATTCTTTCAGTTCTTTTAAACACATTCGTGAAGAAATAGCTTTTTACTAAATCACTTAATCTGAACTTTAGGTTTACATGAAATTTAGGATTTTTTATAACTATCTTTATTTCATAATTGATTTTTTTATTAATTTTTATTAATCATTCCCTATATTATAGTCAATTAAATTGCTAGCAACAAATTTTAATTTTTAATTTTTAACTTTAACTATCTTAGAGCTACTAACTTGCATTATAATCAATAAAAATGAATGAACATCGCAGCTTGAGATGAGGTTTGAATTTAGGGTTTTTTTCATACCAACCATTCCACCCAACTTTGGACAATAATCATCTGCCCACTACACTTGTCCGACGTGCTCCACAAACGATACTTTTGAGCAACTACACCCTAACTCGTGGCAGCACGTAGCGCCATCAGATGCTGTAATATACATGGCCCACAAATGTTTATCGCTGGAGGTGGAGTCTGACACTCCACTTTCAGTATCGATTTCAGGAATATAATACTTCTTGTAGCGGTTGTGAAAATCAATGAGAATGCGATACAACACGTGAGGATTGACACCCCGTCCTCACTCACTGTACTCGTCATTTTCCACAAGCATCAATCCAGGTGCTGCTATAACCTCCTGAGCATATTTGCTGATGCCCAGATAGTCCAATTTCTTGCAAACATCATCGACGTAAGCAAATCGCATAAAGTGATCACTGAATATGACCAATGGTACAATGAGCATAAAGAGGCATGGTGGACGACGCCGACTTTAGCCCTTTTTGATATCTTTTTGCTTTCCGCATGAATCATATCGTAACCTTCGATACGAGCATCGGCCATTGCAGCCATCACAACTTCGAACGGGTGTTCAAGGTTGTGATGTGAAATATCAGCCTCAACATTACCCCAGGAATGAAATTTTCACAAGCTATCTAGCATTTGAGTCACATGAAATAGTATACATATAAATTGTATGGATGTTGTATGGACGTGTGTGTGAGAGATTACCATAACTGGAGGCAAGTGGTCTCACTTTCTTTCCATTAATGTGTAGCCTATTTCAACTAACTAGTTTCCATTTCTATAAATTTCTCTAGAGAATCTGGGCGGAAAACGGTCACACTTTTTTTAAAAAAAAAATTCACATTTTTTGTGAGCTTTTACAATAAGGAACAATACTTTTGTCGAAAATTAGTAAAAGGATCTATGCATGCTGGCGACGTAATTTTCCATTTTAATATGGAAAATCTTTAAACTTAAAATGAATTCTCCATTTTTTAACGAATAATGGAGAAACCGACTTTGAAGAATAAGAATGTTTAAAAAAAAAAACCAACATTTCAAAATATTGTAGGAAAAAAAAAGAATCGCTAAAACAAATACTTCGTGACATAAATCTCGTTATGAAAACTAATGCCGACAGCCTGTATTTACAATCCTCATTTATCCTCGTAAAATTGGATGGGGTCTGCCCATATTTCTCAATGTTTACTTGACCCCAGTGCTGAAGTGTGTAAGCTCCAATCTGCGCGACGAGGAAGCTGCAGCAGTGTAGTGAGTGAGTGCGCTGCACTGTGTACAAACTGCAGACTCCTCCGTACGTTCTGGGGGCACTGGTACATTCAATTGCTTCGCCTTCTCTTTCGATGAGCAACATCAGAAGATTCAGAAGTGCTGAATCTGCGCAAAGTTAACACCCGGACACAGCAGCAGCGACGTGGTAGGGTCTGGATTGCTGGCTGGATCGAGGAAGCTGGCGCAGAACCCGGCGCGGTGAAGGGCCCTTCTTCTTCGAGGCTGCTGCCGTCGAACCAGTTTCGTCGTGGATCGTGTGAGTTGTCCAACAGCTTCTCTTCGTGTTGTCGATTTGCTTCGAAATTCGGTGGGATCTGGGATCTCCAAGCAGTTTAGTAGTCCGAGATGGAGTTGTAGTTTGGGTTCCTCCTCCTCCTCTTGTCGGCTGTGTTTGTCTACACACTCTGGAGCTGAAGAAAGGGCGCAATAGTCGAGGAGAAGAAGAATCTGTCGGAAATTCTGAGCAGGACGAAGAGGACATCTTCCGTACGAAAGGATCGAGTGCGAGGAGGGAGGGAGGGAGGGAGGGAATGAAGGACTGAGCGGGCGACGCGACGAGAGGAAGCTTGTTGGGGAGGGAGAATCGAGGAGAGAGGTAGGGGAGTTATAGAAGGCAGAAGCTCAATTGAAAAAAACTAATCGGCAGATAGGGGCTGGAATTGAGGCAACATGAGGGTTCCGGCGTGGTCTTACCCGATTAAAGGGTTCTATTTCTTTTTCAGACACGGGCATCGGTTGTGGCACCGCGTGGTTAGGTTTGTGATTGAAGTTATCTTAGCTATCGTGGGGATCCTGTTCTCGCTGTTCTATGTTACGTTCCCAATGCAGCACGATTTGATCGTCAGATTTCTTCCGTACTGGATGGGTGCTCCGGGTGCGATTGCAATGATTCTTCTCGAGACTGCGATCGCCATCGTTTTGTTGTTCCAGTACCGGCTCGAGAGTGCGCAGCGAAAGCTGTTCATCGATGTTTTGGCGATCCGCAAAGTTCAGGTCCAGCCCGCGTCACCGGACGAGCATGCCTGGCTGCAGGAGAGACTGATACCGCAGCTCGTCGGGGTGCCAGCTGAAGCCCCGATGAAGAAGGTTGCTCGTCAGAAAAAACCGCAGGGATACCTGAGCAAAGTTCTCACAGAAGATGAGCACCCCATCATGCATTTTCTCATCACACTTCCTCTGAATTTTGTCCCTGTGGTGGGAAATGCCATATTTTGCTGGCTGAATGCTTTTCCGACTGCCATCAGCTTACATCACTACTATTTCACCGAGATGAAGGGGTTGAGTTCCGAGGAGTTTTCAGCCGTGGTGCACGCCAAGAAACCTCAGTACCAGCACTTCGGTTTCATAGCCTCCGCGTTCAGTCTGGTGCCTGGGCTGGACGTCATTCTCGTTCTTACGAACGCAGTAGGTGCAGCATTGTGGGTTGCCGACATGGAGAAGACTCGGGGGAGCATCAAGACTAAGTACTAAACCAGCGATCCTCCTCACCCCCTCACACATCCACGCACATTTTTTTCGGTGGCACTTGTGAGTGGCTTTTGCGCATGGCAGTGTTGGATATCCGATTGCATTGAAGTGTGGATTTCTCCTGTTTTCCCACCATCTCGCACATGCAGAATTTGGTATGTATCACTACCAAAGCACTCCTTCACGCAGGAGGACTGTAACCCTTGTCGCTGAATCAGCTAGGCTGGATTCCGCAGGATGAGACATAGGCCGAATTAGTCGGGTCTTGAGCAAGCTGGGCCAAACCCCAGTGATTGGCCTTGAGTCTTGCCATGATTGTTTTAATTTTGCTCTGCTATAAAAAGTTTCCAGTAATGATGGAGAAACTCTGTTCCTGTCCATCTGCAGATGGGCTTTGGATTGGTATGACAAGGGTGGAAGATCTTACGGTACATTTGCTCCCTCGTCATCAGGAGAGTCATCCCACAGCCAAGTTTGAGGATGAGAAATGGGGAAATGGGGAATTTGGGACCTAGCTAGGTCGATTTGGAGGTGAAAGAACTCAGAAGCTGAAAAGTGGCTCCTGACAAGGGTGGGTAGCTAGTGATTTTCATTCTATCTTCTTACCTATTTCATTATTCGGATGTGCATTTGACTGAGCCTATTGAGTTCAATGTATAGTACCTCATTCGTCAGATGAGCTGCACCATCAAGCCGGGATTGTGTGCTCAAAGCTGCTGTAATCTACTGTTTTATATACTGGGGATCCCCTAAGGAAGTATTCCAAGACTTGAGCCAGTCAAGAGTTTATGAGCTTAGGTCATCGGCTCCAGAACGACACCCGGGAACTCCATCCTTCAAACTTTTCATGAGGTTTCTGTCATGCAGAAACACTAACCGTCGATGCATCGACTTGAAGATTGTATGTCATAGGAAATCGTTGTTCTTCAAGATTATTTGTGAGTCTACCGTATACCTAATGTCAAAACAAGTGTAGATAAAAGTCTACTGCGGTCCCTAGCACGTTGCCAAGGCAAATTGATGGTGGTCTCAACGTCGCGTGTTTCATATCCTTCTATGCAAATTATTCTTTAGCACCAGCTGTTCTGAATGCAAGGCCCTGTTGGCGCGATTATTGTCATGTGGGCTTTGCTCCAGTTAAAAATCAGCTCAAGTCCTTTAGATAACGTTTTCGTTACCTGAAGAGGTAGGATCCTTCAGTTGATTCAGCTGTATGTCCTTCTGTCAGGAAATCACCCGAGGCCTGTGTTGATTTCTATGTCGTACCCTAAACACTGTAAAACAGCGCCTGTAGGCGAAATCTTGTTAATATTCAAGTAGGAGTATGCCTTTCCATCCCACCGTGGGATGTCGGCTTTTTTGAGATTTGCAACTGGTATCCGCTTGAATGTGTTCATACTCGCTACACTGTCCTTACGGAAACTCTTCATTTTTCGTGGTGACAATAGAGATTTCTGTGGGTGGATTGTTTTTCTTCATGGCAGTCCATGCCTGAAGATAAAAGCGATCTACGTTGCAATGATCCGAGAACCTCTATAACTGTCGCGACCAAAAAAATTTGCAGTCCAACCTTATGTGATTATCTAATCTGTGATAGATAAGCTTCTATTGTATGTTGATAATCACAGTTTTTCCAAACTGTGTGCATAGAATCTTCTTCAAGAGTTTTCTATCATAATTTACAGTGCAGATTGTGTCCGCAAACTGATCATCATTACTCTCTTTAAAGAATCACTGTCAACCTTGTGAGAACAACCTGGATCGAAGCATGAGCATTTTTCATGAGCAACATCCTTATCTATTCCCATACTAGATACAAGCCGAAATCGGAGACTCACGAGGTTATCGACTTACAAGTCAACAATGATAACGCTCCAAAGATGTTCTCTTGGCTGCCTTTTGGAAAATCCTGCGGCTTTTGTACATTTAAAAGATGGGTAACGACCCTGCCAGATCTGAATGGGTCTGAATTTTATCGTGAATCAAAATATGAAGCTGAGAAATTTAGCTGGAGAGCTGGAAATTTTGCTGGGTGGAAGTAGGGGACAGCATGGAAGTATCAGGTACGAAAACACTTAAAGAAAATGGAATGCAAAATTTCTGCCACTTCTCGGATGGCAAATTTGCAAAGCGAAACAGAAACTTGATTGGTGACGACAATTGGCCGTTTGTATACACAAAGGGGTAAGAGAATCAAACCACCTTGTAAATAGTAATGCTAACTCGCTCTTCTTTAATGTTGACGGTGAGAGGGGTTGTTCTAACTTACTTCGCGCCATCATTGAATTGATGAAGCTCGTCAAGCTGGCTTCCATGCCGCTCATCTTGCCTTATGTGCTGACAAGACTCTATTTCGGCTCTATTTCGAAAGTCAATCATTTGTATTTAAGCAATTTACTTTGTTGGTGGTTTATGACATGAACTGACTCTCATTTTAACACCACTTTAGATAATGTGCTTTTGGTAATTCTCATGATGATTAGTCCAAATTTTTTTTGGACGATTTGGCGGATAAAGTGTAGCTTGGGCAAAGTATAGTATGGTTGTTATGTTTGTTAACTATTGATTTTGGCACGTAGTGTTTGTAGCTGGATGCTTTGCAATTTCTCGTTTTCGTTGTGGATTATCCAATGAGATCATTAGGGCTCATCAATTTGATAACCATTTAAATCACTATGCTCTTGCATAATGTGAGTTGATTGAAGGTGAGAAACATTCACATATTTGCCTACGTTGACACATTTCACCATCAATTGAATTGAGAGCTGGCAGAACATGCTTTTAGGACTCAAGGATGACAAAGAATACATTTTTGTTTTCTTGACAAGTTGCTTCACATTGTAATTTGATGTTTACATCATCAAGATCATTAAGCTTGTTGTATATGTATGTTCAAACATGAGATTTTATATGTTTTAATGTGTTAATCTTCCACAAATATGAAAAAACTCCTAAGTAGATAAGTGCAAACTACAATTTATTTTGTATATTTAATACAGTTTAATATCTTGCAATACATTACAATCATTTTCCTATGTGAAGAAGGTTTGATGATGAATCATTTGATTGGATGAAAACCAAAATTGAATAATGTTGTTTAATCAAGATAAGTACCATATGTTTTAACTTGTTCTATTGATTTACCATTTTCCATTTTATCCAAGGGAAAAAATGTAGAAAGATCTTATATTTCTTACGAAAATTTAGTGAGTGAATGAATTTTTATTTTTTTTTACCTTTCTGTTTGAACATTAGTGTAGGTTCAAATTTAATTTTAAGTTTTTCTATCTAACTTGTAATAAGTTGAAATTTTTTGAAGAGTTAGACTAACAGAGAAAAAAATTATAACCTGCGAATAGGAACTATCAGGAATTTCTACTCTCTGTTAATGTACAAATGGCACGATCAATCTATACTCATATTTTCTTGTTATCATTATGTATCTAAGATCAAGTCATAGTTTTTCTATTTGACTAAGGATGCAAGTAAAAGTTTCTCTTCTGTTATCTATATACATAGCAATGTGCAGTGATTTTACTTGTCTCAATAGTTTATATTTAAACGATTTTGTGTCCTTCCTTACAATTGTAATCCAATTTATAATTAGTTTCATACTTTTGTTGATAGTATATACGCGAATGATTGTTGATTATTTCCACGTAACATAAAGCTTGTAGTTGGAGTTAGTTTTCTCCAATTGGTCCATGAGAAGATGCATCTTGCTTCTTTCAAATGATTAAAGCGCTGCAGTAGACTTGTAGGTAAGAATCATGTCAAATAGCTTAATTCAACCAATACAATCAAGCAATATGCTACTTCATATTTTCAGAAGTATATGGTTCAAATTCGCAATTGCCAATATTACGTTTGAATCTCTGCCAATTACAGATATCCGCACTAGGAAATGGAATACATCAGGAAACGATCAATTTACAAATGATGAATCCCAAAACCTAGTCGGCTTGAAGTAAGAAGCACAAAGATGTGAGAACCGTTAGCAAAAATTACTTAGCATGGCAAAAAATGGAGATGGTGGTGGGCATATCCTGTTCTGAGAAGACTTGGCATGTTGGGAAAAATGCAAGAGCATTGAAGCCGAGGATGTACCCTTCAATACACCTGACATTCGGATCAAAATGTGAAAACATGCATTATGATCTCATTTAGAAGAACTTGATCCAAATGACAATAAGCACGTCGATGATTTGCAGCGCTTTTGAACGCCGATACGTGTAATGTTATCCAGATAGAACCTTCACCAAATAGATATCTCTTTCAAACCAAACTATGAGAACTACAAGCTGCGTTGTATGTAGCGCTTTTTAACCACAATACCCACAATCTCACACAACTAGAACTTTCAATGAAGCAATATTCCCTTCCAATCAATATATGAAAAGTGCAGCTGCAGTGAACCAGACGTATGCGGTTATCCTGAGTGAGATTTTGACACCAAATGACTTCCACTCCTCAGAAATTCACTGGAAGAGGCCATATTTATTGATTTGCTAGAATGGTTTACAAAGATTCTCTGAAGAACATGACTTCATACAGCTAAGTTTTAGTGTACATACTACAGATTTATAAGATCATTGGAGCGCAAATTTTCCCACATCCTGTCTCCAAGGTCATCACCAATGCTACAACTTAAACTCAAATTGAGCTCAAGAATAATCTATCTCTGTAAAGATTGACAAAAAAACTTCGTACCTTCTTCTCGTGTTCATACCCTTTATTACTCAATCCTTCCATCACTCTCAACGACAACAACAATTACTTCAGCTTCATTTCCCAAGACGTCATCCGGATCCTTCTCTTCTTCTCGCTTTGTTGTGCTAAATGATTCCCACTTCTAACGAAATCTTCGCCGACATTTACAATTAGAGTGCTTCAGACAGCTTCCAAGACCATAATTCCCGTATCTAGACAACTACGAGAGACTGAATATGCCTTCGGACACCTCATTGTTAAGATTATACAATTAGAGCTACTACATTATATGAGGAAAAAATTGTAGAAAACGATTATCTTCTTTCAACCTTTCTTTGCTCTTCCTGTATCTTTTTGGTCTCCTCCATCTAGATATGGTCGTGCCAACGACAGCTGGAGGTGGAGATATGTGAGATCGTTACGGCTCTGGGGTAGATGACTCTACTGTAGATGACAGTACTTGAAGTGTGAATATAGCTGTCTACAGAACGGACAATCATAAGCAGCAATGCCAAGTCATGGGAAGCATAATTCGAGAAGGAATGAGTATGTAATGGAGGATGAATATAAATCTCGAACTGCTATGAAGGTCCAAAAAACAGCCATGGACATCGATCTGAATGACGAAAGATCATGGACAAGGCACGAAATTCGCCAGAGAGATGATAGATCACAACAACGATGTGAGATTTGTCATCTAGTACAAGGCAGATGATGAATCCAAAGAAGCAGTATGAGCCCATAGTTTTTCGATCTGCAGACGTATCAAGCATAGATTCTTGTCATTTTCTACAGAAAAAGAGAAAGAAAGAATGGGAATCCACATGTAACAGATGTGATAAACTGGCTGGATTCTAGGAAGATGACAATTCGAAGGTCGAGAAACTTGGTAGGCTCGAGTTGTGCTTTTAGGGTGGGAAAAACATAGAAGAAAGCTCACTACTTGGACGAGCGAGAGCTAGCTAGAGAGAGCAGAAACCTAACAATTAGGGATGCTCAGCGAGAGCCGAATTCCGGCTGAGACAAAGGTCAAGAAAGAGCAGTTGGTTCGCAGAATGGCAGGGAAGACCAGTTGAAGTACCTGATGAGGACTTACTGACTCCATGGGGGATTGCATACATAAAAGAAAAAAAAAACCTCTTCTTTCATTATAGTCCTGCTTTCCTATCATCAAAGCAGGACTAAACCTTCCACGACAGAGCATGTCATTGATTAGTACATGCAGAATGTGTAAGAGTGAGAATAGACATTTGATAGCATGACAATCTATGTGGGAGTAAAACGGTATGGCCCTAAGAAAAGGTGCACGAACGCGCAGCCACGGTAAACAACTCTTTCCAGGGAAGAGCACAATTCTTCTCCGGAATCAGTGGGGATAATTTAACCTACACGGCGGCACGAAACCACCGGAAGCATGGAAATATGGCAAAGGGGGCCGCCTCAATCCATTCACTGATGGATCGGATAATGGAGTGCACCGGTTCTATAACCTAAAGGAGAAACGCGAGTAGCCATCATGCAAAGGATCGTTATACAAAAGACCAATTCCAACTATCTCGAAAGAAGGTAGTCGCGTTCGTCATCAGATTTACTTATAAACTTGGAACCACAGCACGGACTGAGTTCCTCTTCTAGGAGACGGGATCAGGTAGGCACATCGCCCTACCAATCCCGCATGTTATTCATCGAAGGCATGGTACAAAACAATACCAAAGCCAAAGACAAAGCTGCACATGAAACACAAAACTAGATCAGGACCAGTGCACAAAGGCCGCCGCTAATTGTTACAGCTCCGTACGAGACTCTGGCAAACAGATCATACCCACAGGTACCTCTGAATTCGACATCCTTTTACGTCGACCGCGGAAACTCGTGATCTTGCAGAAGATCACAAACACTGCGGCATTTCCCTTCCCCCGCAGGCTTTGAAAAGCCGGACCAACTCCCCGCTCACGATACATCTCTGGTGCTCGTCCGCCGAAGATTAATTACAGCGGACTGGACCCGTCCGCAGGACTGCGACCGTCATTCTCTTCTCTTCGCGTCACTTCTTCGCGGCTTTCGACGTCGAAGTGGCAGCAGCGTCGCCCCCGCCAGAAGCAGCCGCTGCTGCCTTCTTGGCCGTCTTCTCCTGCAGAGCTTTGGCGTCGCGTTCGCGACGTTGATCTGCAGTCAAGCCATCGTCCTTGCCCTTGCCTTTGGCCGGCGCCCTCGCGGCAGCCCGCTCTCGGTCTCGATCTCGCTGTCCGCCTCTCGTCATGCTCTCGATTTCCTGTCAAAGTCTCTCAGAGTCCACGACGAAATCCACAATTCGAAACTCCTGCGACGATGGAGCCCGGATCGACCACCACAGCCCCACCCTCTCGGTCCCTCTCACTCGCTCGTTCGTTGGCTTCCAAAGCGACTACGACGATATCGGACTTCGAATTCTCTCTTGTCCATTCGTTCGCATTCATCGGTGACGAGCAGATCCGCCATTCGCGATCGTCTTTTTCCGAGAATTTTTCACCATTTTCGGACCTCTTGTATTCGCCCGAAAATGTGTTCCTTTAGCGTCTTCTTCAAGTTTGATCTGAATATGGGTACCACTTTGTAGTTCCCTCTTCTTCGCATCCTTTCCTTTGTGAGATTTGGAATGAGGGCTTGAATGTGAAAAATATATCCTTCGATCATCAACTTGTAGCAGAATCTTTTCTATGTATCGATATGTAAATGCAAATATAACACTCATAGCCCTTAGTAAAGTTATTCTAGTTTGTATTAGAGTTTTTTTTGTTTTTTTTTGTGTTATTGTTGTCATTAGTGCTGACAATTTGTCGGAGGAACTAGAGCTCAAAGGATCAAATTTGAATCATATATGATTGAAGATCAATGTCAGTTGCTAACATGGCCGTTGTGGAATTGCTAGTATGAGAATCATAAGTCCTTGAACCTGAAACTGAGTTTGATTTAACTGAGGTATCTCTTTCATGTAAACATTAGAATCAAAGTGTATTTGTGGATGTTCTCAGAGTTGAAACTACTTCGAAACTCAGTTTGCACTTTGTGGTGATCACTACGGTATGTTCAAGTTGTTTCGATGACTACATGATTCATGATAGTTTTATCGTTTTGGTTTGGGTTGTGCATGGCTTCAAACAATAAGCATCAAATTAAGTTGAGGAAGATGATACTACTCAAGCAAGGAATCCTGCTTCAATAGAGTTGTTCGGATGAAAGTCACTCCCCTCACGAGGAAAATATTGTTGCTTGAAAATGAAAATTTTGAAACAAACTTTTGATATTTAATTCGTGAAGACAAGTTTCGTTTATATGAGATTATCATGCTATGTAGTCACCACGTACTATTATTGTAATGAGATGGAAATATCAATGAAAGATGTGAAGTATATCAAGAGAGATTTTTGATGTCCAAGACAACATTTGTAGTTTCGAAAATTTGCAATTGTGGTTTATATAAATGATTTTGATAAAAAAAAAAATTTTGCCAAAAAATCTATGTTATAGGCAATGCTAAAAAACAGAATAAGTAATAACAAGGTCTGGTAACATTTGATTATTGATCTTGGAGCAATGAGTTTTAAACTAATTTTATCTTTATTTTGAGTAAATATTTAACAATAAATCAAAATCTGTTAGTTTGAATTTATTCCTTGTGTGAATTTTTTTAATAGATTCAATATTATTGTAATAATTTTATTATTATTATTACATGCGTAAATGTTTCACTTGCATATTTTTTTAATTATGAATTTTCAATATTTTGAAATGTTACTGCCCTAATATTTATTTTTGTTTTGCAATAATAACGTATAGGTAAACAGAAAAAAAAATTGGAAAGAAGTTGGAGCACACACTGTTTGACAGGCTTTTCTCACCTTGAAAATAAGCCCGTGACCACCGGGTTAATGGACAACTGACCGACTTATTGCTGTGTGTACGACCTCGGCGATGTCGAGCACCGAGTATCTTTTGATATTGAAAAGTGCTTTTATAGTATATAAATAGGTATTTCATTCACTTTATCTAACTTTGTCATTGTGTGATTCATTGGAATAAATAATTCCAGTGAAATCATATTTGTGATATCTCATGTTTGATTGGAATGGAATAAGGAAAAAATGTAAGTGCATTTTATCAACAAGAAAAAGATACATGATTCATTATGTCAAACTTTGTCCAAAGAAACACACAAATTCTAATTTGTGTCATGAAGAGCTTTGATCAAATCTCTTATAAAATTATAAACATACTAGTTCAGTTAATATTGTTAGATTTAAAAAACACACATTTGCAATCCATCTGTTTGTCAATTAAGGATTGAATATGTATGTGTTAATTAATGTTTTAATTAAGAATGATATATTCAACCAAAATCTTGAAATAAGATTATGATTAATATGTATGAATTGGATAAAAGTACACAAACAGAATAATGGAATTTAAAAAATTTAAATCTTAAAAGATAATGATATGGTAACAATTAGTTATTTCTCACTTTTTGCTAATTATTATTAATAATATTAATTATTTTCTGTAAACATCTATAAATGGTCAAATGACAGGAGAGGTATATAATTTTTGCGAGGTGGGTAAGTGGTCGCTACTTCTAAAATAATGATTTATTTGTGAGTTGGTGGAGTTTTTTTTTCCCTGCCTTTCTATCGAACTACGTTCCCGTTTGTGGTGAGTTATCACATTGATGAACGATGTGTATGATCCGGGATCCATATGATCTACTGAGTGATTCCCTACAGAACGAAAAAAATGGTGGAGCATTGCAAATCTGATGATTATGATCTCCATAGACTCTACTTCCCTCGTTCATGACGCCTACATTATCCGCTCCCTCCCTCCTTGCCTTCCTTCCTCACTCCGCTGCTGCTATCATTAAAAAAGAACGAACTTTACAATTCATTGCAGCATCTGAGTAGCCACATGCACAATCTTCGATCGTTCGACACAAGCGAGACATCTGAGCGGAGGAAATCCTGAGCGTTATACGAGCATTTGAAATAACTTTCATGTGAATTATGTTTCTTTTGAAAATTTTTTTATTTTTAATAAGTTTGATAAAGTTGTAAAAAATTTTTAATTTCATGAAAACTAGATAATCTCATTTTTTTATAATATAATGCAATTAATCATAACAAGATGATAGCAATGCATTGATCTCTGGAAAATAACATAAATTTGTAAATTGAAAAATTAAAATATTTATTAATCATTTAAAATAAAATATTTCTATAAAGTGTAATATGAAATTACAAATAAATTATAAATAAATTAAAAATGATAAAATTTATAATAAATCAATAGCAAATAGATTTCTAAGTTAAAATACCATTAACAATATTTGCTATATTTTGACCATGAAATGTGCATTCTTTGTTATATTTAAAATAATTATGAATCACATGAATAATATATTAATATTTTTGTACATCTTTGTAAGAGAGGACATTCACAAAAAAATTAATTTACTTAGACCAAAAAATATTAGATTTTCATTTATTAAATTAGTGATATATTCAAATTAATTAGAAAAATTCTTAAAAAGTGAATTGTGATATTTCAAATATTTATAAAACAATGCTTTGAAATCATAAATATTTTATTACACTGTGCATAATACAAATTTATTTTCAAAGAATTTGGATAATGAGACATGTAGTATCATAATATGAATAATTTGTGTTTATTTTGATAAATTTAAAAAAAATCGTCAAGAAATACAAAGGTCAATCCAATACATAGTATGATAAATCAATCTAATTATATTCATATTAGAATGAAATTCTGCAAACCTCAATGGATATAATTAATATTTTTATCTGACATAGTTTGAAGAGATAAAGAAATATGTAGTTGACTATATTGTATTTTGTGATATTCGACATTAAAAGGTTGCATTATATTGGATGCAATATTTAACTTGTTTTTAATCTTTGGAAATTTTTTTGTGTAAATATTATATAATTTATTTCAATAAATATATTTCTTTTAATGAATTTAGATATTGTGAAAAGTTTCATTGGATGAAGAAGCTATATTAAAAATGAATTTCATTACTAATAGATTTTTTATGATATGAAATAAAAAGAAACAAGGAGGAAAAAATATAGAAATTTTTTAAGAAACAGATATTGAAATAACATATTATCTTTTACAAAATAAATGGAAATCTCAAAAAACAAAACAAATTATATGTATCAATCAGAATCATCTACTACTATTTAATCAAGGCTTGCCATTATAATTGATTATAAATAATTTGTACATTGTCGAGAGAAAGTTGATTTCGGACGTCAAGTGTATCATTAGTCGCGACATTTGTGATGTCGGCAATATTTTCTTTGTGAAAAATTAGCGGAGTTAATCTTTCAAAAAACTTACAACTTTATACACAGGCTTTCTGGCCCCAGAAGTAGATGCTTAAATTCTACAAAATCCCTGTGGCAAACTGCTTCAGTTCTGCAGACTATTCGTAAATTTTGCAGAAATCACTACAATAAAGAAAATCTACCGATCTATGTGCCGATTTCCACCAAAGAACTGTGCACTGTCAAACTCTAAGGTTTCGAAAGAGCAATGTCTGAGATATTCAAGTTCAGGTAATTTTATGGGTCTGTTGAAATACAGAGCTACATACACCTTTTCTACTGATGCGATGGAGATCAGTGTGTAATCATGGTACCTTGAAGACTACAACAGGCTCGCCTTTGTCACCAACAGACGAGGATCCATCACAGTATCTTATCCATGCGATATTCCAATTGTAGGTGTCTGCAATCGGGACGACAGGACGCGTGAGTGTGGTAATCCACTTTTTGCTTTTGTGCGGAATTTAAAACAATTTGGAAAACAGTACCGCAGCAGCCGTGTAAATGGTGATCGGTACATTTAAATAGAGTGAAGATGGATAATTGCGGATCTCGCATGATCTCGTAGAATCCAAAAGTTGGGCGCAATGTCCGGAACAGGCGCCCGACCTGAACGATCGATTCTGAAGGAGTTCTCCTTCGGCGCAAGGCGCATAATCCACCTTTGGCGGTACGCCTTTGGCGCTAAGGGGATCCTTCAGAGTTTATGCAATTCACAACGCCTCGACTTGCTCAGGGTCTTGTTGGAAAGAGCGCCAGCGCATCACGATTATGTAAGTACCTACGGGGTAGCGACTCCGTACGGTTCGCCTTCGGTTCAACGCCTACGGCGAAACGGACAGGTGCGCCCTCGGCGGGACAGAACTCCAGCGGCGAGAGCGCCTGCGGAGGGACAAGAGAGATTGACAGACGAGACAAAATCCGTTGACCACGGTCAACGCCTACGGCGATGCACCTACGCCGAAGGACAACGTGAGGGAGCTACGCCGACGAACAACTTCGGCGATGGGGGTCAACGCCTTCGGCGGAAGGAGTTCGCCTGCGGCGGAACGCCTTCGGCGGTGCGGGATGGATGCGAGTAGCGCGTCGGCAAGAAAGACGCCTTCGGCGCTACGCGACCATGGCCGCGGCGAAGTACGATGGCGGAGCTCAAATTGAAATTTTGAGCGTGTGAGCGTGCGCAACGGCGGAGCGTGAAGCCGCGTGTGCGAGAGGAGGGCCGTTACACCTCCAAGCCGGCGCAGCCATCAAGTGAGTCGACACTCACGACCAAGTGCCGACCATGACATCCTGCGAGCGGAGAATGGACACTTCATTCTTGAATTCGCGATTTCAATTTCTTGTGCGAGCTGCGCGCGTCCACCTTCTAGCCGAGAGACATTCGATACACCGACGCGCAGAGACTCACAAGGTGACAAAGAGAGAATTGAGTGCGCAACAGTCGGAATCGAAAGAGATTAGAGTTTGCAGGAGAATCGAAGTTGCGGGCAAGGAGCTTGAGTGTAGCGGAGGAAGGTTCACGAAATCAAATTTCAAGAACGCGATGTCGAAGTCCACTCAGCTGCGGATGATTCCGCTCAAGCTTCCGCAGATTGGGTTGCGCGCATTTCAGGACCGGCTGTTTGCAGTGAAGCTCGATTTCCTCATGTGGGGATGGAATTACGTGTGCCAAGACATGGTGCGCGAATGGCAAAGGGAAAGACATCAACCTACGCGCGGATTCCGACCGCACGTTGTGGTAACTCACTTTTTGCTTTTGTGCGGAATTTAAAACAATTTTGGAAAACAGTACCGCAGCAGTCGTGTAAATGAGGATAATGTAATAGAGTGAAAATGGATAATCGCGGATCTCGCACGATCTCGTAGAATCCAGAAGTTGGGCGCAATGTCCGAAACAGGCGCCTGACCTCAACGATCGATTCTAAAGGAGTTCTCCTTCGGCGCAAGGCGCATAATTCGCTTTCGGTAGTACGCCTTCGGCGCTAGGGGGATCCCTCCGAGTTTATGTAATTCACAACGCCTCGACTTGATTAGGGTCTTGTTGGAAAGAGCTTGACGCGCTCGTTCTAACGAGTCCAAGAACGCATGGAACGGATGAGGACTCAGGGAGTTGTGATTGTCGGAAGATGCGAAGACGAACGTCTACGCATAGGCGGAAGGAGTTCGTCGTCGGCGGGAAGTCCGCCGGGAATTCCGCCTACGCATAGGCGGAAGAAATTCGCCTGCGCGTAGGCACTTCGCCATCGGCGGAATATTCGCCTTCGGCCCTAGAAGTTCGCCTTCGGGGGTGAAGCTCGACCGTATCCTCTCTGCCGCCGACGTCCGCCGCCGAAGGCGATCGAGCGGAGGGTGTCTGCGCGGGGTTTGATTGCGCATCGCGCACCGAAATTTCGTCCCGCGAACAGTCAATCCGCTCCCCCGTCAGGTCCTGCTCCCTCAATCGGTCCTGCGCGAGGGCTGTGCCTGGCCTGTGCGCAGGCGCAAATGCCGGCGCCTTGTCCGCCGCAGGCGCAGCGCCGAAGGCGTCTATAGCCGAAGGCGACATAGCCGGAGGCCGCTCGCCCGATGTCCCTTGGCCCGTAGGCCTTACCGCCGAAGGCGCATCTACCGGCGGACTACCCGCCGATGGTGCTGCCTCCGCACGCTCCCTGTTCACATCTCGTTGGCCCGAGGGCCCTGGCGCCGAAGGCGCAAATCGCGGCGCGTTGGACGTCGGAGGGTCTGGCCCGAAGGCCCGTGACCCGTAGGCGGATCTTCCGCCGGCTCCTTCCCCTTCCTACGTTGGAACGGGGGTGAATCCTGCCTGTGCACAGGCGGCACGTGTGTAGGCGACCTGTGCACAGGCGAACGCCTGTGCACAGGCGGACTGCTCCTTCCTACGCGTAGGCGTAGGTCCACGTCCGCTTGTGGTCGCCTTTCCGTCGAGGCTCGCCTGTGCGCAGGCGGAACACCTGTCCGCAACGCACGTGGTAACTCCGGAGGACCTTGGCCCGTAGGCGGCCTCTCGTCCGTCGAAGGTGTAGCGTGGCCCGTCGCTCCTGCAGCCGTCCGCGCTCCCTCGTTCTTCTCCGGTGTGATAACACATTTTTTGTTTTTTTTGCAGAATTTAAACAATTTTAGAAACTAGTACCGAAGCAGTGTTTGTAGTTAGAAAAGGGTACGTTAAATAGAGTGGATTGATGAGATCGTCACGAGGTCACGAAGAATCGCGTAGTCGGATGTACCAACGCCAATGTCTTCGGCGCCTTCGGCAAAAGCTCCTTTTCTGAGGTGTCTCTACTCACGCGCTTCCAGCGTATAAGGAAGCTACGCTTCCGGCGCAGACACCTCAGGAGGAGGTTTTGCTAAAGACGTCAGGAGAAGGGCCCGGACCTCTGAAGGCGTCTGACCATGAGTGCGCCTTCGGCGATGCGCCGCTAGCGCGGAAAGGGAAAACCTTCATAACGATCGGAATACACGGTAGATCCAGTTGGTTGAAGTCGCATTAGAAAGAGCTCGGGACGCTCGTTCTAACGAGCCCAAGAGCGTCGGAGATGGATCAGGGACGGAGAAGTTATGAGCGTCGGAAAACTCGTAGCCGGACATGCGCCGTTCGCGCTAGGGTTCACAGCCGGAAAGGATTCCCGTACGCCCTCGGCGATGCACCTTCGGCGGAATCGCGCGCTCATAGGAGGAAACCAACTCAGAGTCGGAAGCGCCTTTGGCGGCTGCTCATGGAAGGAAAGCGCCGGTCGGATGTACGCCTCCGACGTGGCGCTGATGGCCGGATACGCTGGCATGATTTGCGCTGGCGGATATGCGCCGTCAGCAATGGACGAGGCATAAAGGACAAAATAAGCGGTACGAATGCGCGCCGGCGTAATTCGCTCCGACTGGATGTGCGCCTCCAGCAAGGCGCCGAGGGATAAGGAACACGCCAGCGGCGACACGCCTCCGGTGATGGACGGGTTAGGGAAAGACAACATAGCCGACGTATACCCTGCGGCGGACTCGAGTCCGGAAGGCGGCGGCGGCGGGGGAATTCAACATTCACGCATGCGAATGCGCGCAGTGCGGAGACGTGAATTAGCGCATGCAAAGGGCGAACCGTTAGGCCGTATAGCCGGCTGCGTACGTTGTAACCAGTAAGAACGTTGGAAGTTCTTGAATTCGGAGAAGAAAAGACTGCGCTCCAGTCTCATTCTCTCATTCTTGATTTTGCGAGTTCCAGCTTCCAAGATTACGCGCAAGGGCGGAGAGACCTGCAGTGAGAGGAGAGAGTGCGGAGACGAGTTGCGCAAGGATCTTGACAGACCTTGGAGAGAATTGCGAGTAGCGAACTTGAGCGTGAGCGAAGAGAGAGTGAGCAGTCAGTGCTTGAGCGGCCGACGCGCAGTGGCGATTGTGAGAGGGCGAGCGAAAGGGAGAACGTTTGTGTGTGCAGGAAACGCAATGTCGAAGGTTCCCCAGCTGCGAGTGTCTCCCCTCAGGGTGCCGCAGATCGGTCTACGCGCATTTCAAGATGTGCTGCTGGGGCTGAAGCTCGATTTTCTCCTGTGGGGGTGGAACTGGACATGTCCGGAGATGGTGCGCGAGTATCTGCAGGAGAGACACAAGCCCTCACGCGGATTCCGTCCACATCCAGAAAGATGGGACATTTGTAACTGGGCGCAGGTGTTGGGCAGGTGTGCCGGCGAGGAAGGGGATCTCCTCTTCGAGGCCGATAGCGTGAAGGTGTCCCAGGAGGAAGAAATCTCCTACAATGAGCTCTTCAAAGTTGCCAGGCACCCCAAGAACGGTTTCCGGACACGGGATTACAAAGATCGATTGCGGAGAAATGTCGCGACTGCATTGCTGAAGATATTGCAGCCGACCAAGACCGCTTACATGCATGGTTGGCAGGTAGAATTTGTGGAGCTAGTGTTGTCAGGAGCTTCAGTGCATTGGGCACGGCTCCTGTGGAAGGTGACGCGCCAACATGCGCAAGAAGAGAGAGGAGGATCCCTCAATCATCTTTCGCCTTACCTGATTGTGTTTTATCGGGCGATGGGATGTTTGACAAATTCTGAGAAAACACGGTTTCCGCTGCTGACCCGGAGCTATCCAGGTAGATACTCGCGGGAGGCCGAAGTAGACACGGATCCGGACGAGGAACCTGCCAGTCCGCCTCCGGCTCCGGCCCCAGCAAGAGCAGCAGAAGAACGTCGAAGTGAGCGCATTCCGCGAAAGCGGAAGTGGGATGAGAGACCTGAGGACAGGCAGCCGGAAGTGCCAGCTGCGCCGACTCGTGGTCGGCCCACCCACGAGCCTCACAGTCGACCAAAACAGAGGGCACGCAAAATGCCAACTAGTACTGAGGAGACCGGGCGTACTCTGGTCCGGCGGAATCTCACGCAGGAGGAGATAATCGCGCAGATTCTAGGGAAGTCGACAAATACCTCTGCGCAGAAGGCACCAATGCCTTCAGAAGGAGATGGACGGACTGACAGTCGGCCGACTACGAGTCGGGCAACTGAAGGTCGACAAGCGGAAGGAAGGCCAACTTAACGGCGCGTTAAGTTAGAGTTAGAGACTTGAACAGTTCCCCCTTACTCCTTCGAGTGACATATCCTGATTGTACTCCTACGGGAAGTTTTCCCTGAATGCCAAAGTGAAGTTTTATTACTTCGTGTAAGCCTTGGTTTGCAATTCAGGTTGTGTGTGTGTTACTGGATCGTGTCTCAGTTAAGTTCTCAGTCGGGTCTGCACTCCCTACGTTTGGTGTGAGAGTCGAGGGTGACGTCCACGGCGTATGAAGAGGCTTCGTTCCGAAGTGGGAAGTCCAGTCCGGGTACCCTACGCTAGTTCCTGGCGGAAGGGCAGTAAAAGCCGGAGTGGGAGTCACTACCTGCAGAACCTCTGAGACACTTTCCTCCTGAAATCCGAAGCGGAGGTCCTGACCGACCTCCGAGTTGTGCTTTTGCCAGTTTCAGGTGTGTGTGTGTGTGTGTGTTGAGTGACCACGCTGTACCGTGCATCCTCCGAGCATCCTCCGAGTTGAGATCCTCCTCCGAGTCGAGCCTCCGAGTCGAGCACTGCAGTATTTCTGGGAGTGACAGTCGCCTAGAATTTAAACTCTACAAAAGTCTGTTAAACGTGACACTTTTACTCTGTGTGTTGCCTCTGTCCCTGTGGGTTCGATCTTTTTACCACCATACTGCAGTTTTAGCCTTTGGTGGGTTATTACATAAGGAGCCGACAACTTCTTTTTGGCGCCGCTGCCGGGGAGAGTGCGTCAACACCAGAGTACTTGAGCAACAATGCTCGGTGAATGTCGACGAGCAATAGTGTGGGAAACCTGAGTGCGAGAGCCACACGAAAACTCTGTCGAGATTCAAAAAAAGCCGTAGAAGCAAAACGGCGAACCAAAAAGAAGACTCCCGGTGAGGACTCTGCAGAAAGATCGCCATCACCGACTGCTGGAAGACAAAGGCGTTCCAGTTCACCTACCGCAAGCATTGAGCTAACAGTTTTATTGGAAATTCCTCCGACAGAAACTCTTCCTGAGTTTGGCCAACCTAGGATCAGTCCGTTGACAAGATCACCAATGGCAGACCATCAAGCCAATCTCCGCCAGGTGTTTTCCCAACCTATCACAAAACATTCGTATCCAAGATACACGGGAACGGGCGACGACGATGATGCAGATTCATACATAAAGCTCTTCGAGTCTGTCTCCATCGCCAATCGTGAGACCAGTGATGAAGACAGACTGCGAATCTTTCCTAGCCTGCTACGCAGGCGAGCTCGTAGCTGGTACAACCATGAGAGCACCGACCCCACTGGCATCCGGACCTGGGCTCAGCTCAAGGAAAAGTTTCTGAGGCGGTTTCGCGAACTCGGATATGACAGTCGAGTACTGACCCGGCTTCGAAATCTTCGACGCGAGCGGAAGGAGAATCTTCGAGACTATACTGAGAGATTCCAAGACCTCCTAGATCGAATTCCGAAGACAGGCCCAGGAGAACCATTTTCGGTACAACAAGCAGTGGATTGGTATGTGACAGGGCTCTCAAGAGAAATGGAGACCTTCTGTAGGAGAGGCAAGACTGACACAATCCAAGATGTGATAGCTTCCGCGGAGACCTTTGAGACGTCAACCCTTGACACTCGAAGACGCGACCGACGGTCGACGAAGAAGAAATCGCAAGGCGGACGTCGGAAGAGAAGGAACTCGCCTTCCTCGACAGAAGAATCAAGCTCCTCCGAATCAAGTTCTTCCTCGGAAGAGGAAGAGGACTCGTCATCTTCAGAGGAAGAAAGACGGAAGAAGAAACGCAGTACGATCAAGAAGAAGGATCGAGGTAGGGGAATCCCAGTGAAGAGTCAAGGGGACATCGCAGCCAAGGTGGACAACCTGGTGAAGAATTTTGCAGACCTGAAAGTTCATGTAGTGGGAGGTCAAGACCGACGTAAATCACCTGCGCGACAGCGAGCGAATCTCTGGTGTACTACGTGCGGACAGGTGGGACATGCCAACACGGAGTGCATGTCCGCTCGCCCAACTTACCCAGTGAATGCGGTCGAATGGGCACCACAGTGGGAGAATCCCATGTATTATGCTGAGCCGGTTGAGGACACCGCCTACGCGGTGCAGACAGCTCCAACTACAACTCCGAACCCACCTGTGCATATACCGCGCTTTGTTCCGAGAGAAATGGCGGGTACGCTCCCACCGAGACGCATGGCACCGCCAGGCAATTACAACCGACCTCCACCACAATTCAATGGTTGCTACAACTGCGGGGACATGGGACATTACGCGCCAAGTTGTCCCCACCCGAGGAAGCAAATGGGGTATGCACCGTTGTGCAGCAATTGCAAGAAGTCTGGACATACGGCAGCCGAATGTGATCAGCCACCAGTCCCCAGGCAAGCCGTGCGTTTCGTATCGACACCTGGCAAGGAAGAGGTGCAGGTCAACCAGGTAGAACTGAGCCCAGACCCAGCTGAAGAAGACGAAGTATGGCCGGAAGAAGAAGTAATGTGCGGACGGGTAGAGACCCGAAGTTCGAAGAGGAGGGGAGAGGACCACGAGGACACTCGCCGCCTCGAGCGCAGGGAAGAGAGGAGGAAGTCTAAAGAAGTTAGAGAAGGCCGAAGGAGAAGGCCGGGTACACCTCCGGCGATGCGGAACATCCAGCTGGAGCAGAACTCAGAGAAGGCGGACAGGTCTTCAGAAGAGTTCCGGACCCGAGACTACCTTCCGGACATCAAAGATGAGGTGAGTCACCTCATCAAGGAAGCACTGGGCGCCGGAACGACATCCGACGACCGGAAGGCGGCTAGGCCCCCTACAACTTCCGACCGCGAGTACAGAGAGAGTGGCGGCTGTGACTTCCAACACTTCCTACGACATAGTGGAGGACATAGGGAGTCAGAGGGCAAATATTTCCTTCCACCAGCTGTTGGAGGACAATAAGACGTACAGAAGGATGCTGATGCTTTCGTCGCGCCGACCACGCAAACCCCGAAAAGGGAAACTTCCGGCTGTGTACAGAGTGGAAGGAGGAGACCTAGGACCTCCAGAGATCGAAGTAGAGATCGGAGGCTGCGTCATACAGAAGGTACCAGTGGACTCCGGCTCGGGCGTGAACATCATGACCGAGGAGACAGCGAACTCCTTGGGGTTCCAGACCTTCGAGCCTACATCCCGAGTGTTGCGACTGGCCGATCAAACGCGCAGAATGCCGCTAGGAATGTTGAGCAATGTGAGAACCAACATTGGAGGAGTGGACTTTCAACTGTCCTACAAAATATTGCAACCTCTAATGAAGAAAGGTTATGATGTGCTGCTTGGCAGACCGTGGCTATACGATGCCAAAGCAAGGTGTGACTGGAGGAGGAAGAGATTACAGTTCCGGAACCCTGTGGACCCTCCGACTGTCATTACCGTACCATGGACCAAGGTACCACACGAGGGCGAAACACCTTCCACCACCTCCGGTTACACGACTGGAGGGGAGACCAGCTCGTCATGCACTTCAGAGACAGAAACGTCGGATGAGTTTGTGGGTTACGTCACTTGCTGCTCCATTGAGGAGGAAGGAGACGATGTGCATCCGGATGACGAATAGCAACTAGCAGCCGGACTGGGCAGAAGCGAGATCAGTCACACAGAGGGGATTGTCGACCCAAGTGACTGCTGCGAACTGCAGCTCAGTCCAGATAAAGGCTTGAAGGTGTCAAGCCAGGTACAAGGAGAAGAGTTGAACAGGGTACAGGCGTTTCTTCGCCAGTATGAGGATGTCTTCGCATGGAAGATTGAAGACATGAAAGGCATACCTGCAAGGTATGGGGAGCACAGGATCGACTTGCGTTGGCGACTTACCCGAGTGGGGCTGCACGTCGTCTACGGGTGCTGCCTGCGAAGGCACAGCTGCAGCTTCGCTGCTCTTCGCTAAAATGTCCAAGGCGGTGGGCGAATGTGGCCTTGCTACATCCCCGTCGCCCGCTTGTCGATCTTCGACCGTATCCTCTTTGCCGCCGTCGTCCGCTTGTCGATCTTCGACCGTATCCTCTTTGCCGCCGTCGTCCGTCGCCGAAGGCGATCGAGCGGAGTGTGTCTGCGCAGGGTTTGATTGCGCATCGCGCACCGGAATTTCGTCCCGCGATCAGACAATCCGCTCCTCCGTCAGGTTCTGCTCCCTCGATCGGTCCTGCGCGAGGGCTGTGCCTGGCCTGTGCGCAGGCGCAAATGCCGGCGCCTTGTCCGCCGCAGGCGCCGCGCCGAAGGCATCTATCGCCGAAGGCGACATAGCCAGAGGCCGCTCGCCCGATGTCCCTTGGCCCGAAGGCCCTACCGCCGAAGGCGCATCTACCGGCGGATTACCTGCCGAAGGTGCGGCCTCCTCACGCTCCCTGCTCGCATCTCGTTGGCCCGAAGGCCCTGGCGCCGAAGGCGCAAATCGCGGCGCGTTGGGCGCCAGAGGGTCTGGTCCCGAAGGCCCTTGACCCGTAGGCGGATCTTCCGCCGGCTCCTTCCCCTTCCTACGTTGGAACGGGGGTGAATCTTGCCTGTGCGCAGGCGGCATGTGCACAGGCGGACTGCATCTGCCTACGCGTAGGCGTAGGTCCACGTCCGCTTGGGATCGCCTTTCCGTCGAGGCACGCCTGTGCGCAGGCGGAACACCCGTCCGCATTGCACGTGGTAACTCCGGAGGCCCTTGGCCCGTAGGCTGCCTCTCGTCCGTCGAAGGTGCAGCGTGGTCCGTTGCTCCTGCAGACGTCCGCGCTCCCTCGTTCTTCTCCGGCAACGCACTTCCTTTCTCCGTGGCGATCGTCGCCGTGTTCGCGCTGCAGGCTGGTAGCACAAGCCTGCGCGCCTTCTGCTTTGGCCGGCTGCACACTTCGTGCAACGGCCGCTGCCGAATGGGAGCAGTGGGTTCTTGATGCTGCTCCTCTTCGGACTCCTCTCTCCATCGCCGCTTCCGCGGCACTCTTGCTGCGGAAGTGTTTCTTCCTTCGTCCCTCCGCCTTGGCGGAGTAGAAGTTGGTGACTCCTCTGCGTCAGTGTCGACCTCGTTATCCCGCACATACTTCCCGGGATGGTCGACGGACAACGGCGGAAAACGAGCAAGCTCCGCCGCGGTCAAACAATTTCGCCGCCGATAAAAATTGATCAGGAAAGGAGAGAGATGATTTAGAGTTCCCCCCTTCTCCTCAAAAGCGTGTTGTCGCATCACTCTGTGCAGGATGCTCGCCTAGTGAATTGGAGCTCCCTCGATGATGCACTCCACAAAAGAGACCTGCCACAATGTGATGTAGCAGGCGCGGTGTGGCTGCAGTAATTGCAGCAGCGCCGTAGCCACAGTTCGGCGGAAGCGATCCTTGTAATCGCGGGTCTTGTACCCATTCTTGGTAGACTTCTCCCGCTTGAACAACTCCACAAATTGCGCCTCGTCCTGCTTAGACACCTTGACGCTCTCACTATCAAAGAGGAGGTGCCCTGGTATGCTGGCACACCTCCCCAATGCCTGCGCCCAATCTTGGACCGTCCACCGATCGACATGCGGACGCAATCCGGGCGAAGGTGGTCTCTGTGGCTCTAGCCACTCGCGCACCATATCCACACAAATGTAGTTCCATCCCCATAGCAAGAAATCGAGCTTTCTTGCTATCAGCCGTTCCTCGTAAGCGCGCAGCCCGTTCTGTGGAAGTCGGAGCGGCAGCATCCGCAATCGGTTCAGTCTCGACATTGCGTTCTTGGAATTCGCCTGTTCGCTAATTCTCCCTCTGCTCCGCTCGAGCTCCTTGCTTCCTCGGCAAACTCTAATCTCACTCAATTCCAAATCACGCGCACTCAATTCTCTCTCAATCACCAAGTAATCCTCTGCGCGGCGATGTCGGGAAGGCTTAGCAGCTAGTAGATGGACGCGCGCAGCTCGCACTAGAAAATGGAATCGCGAATTCAAGAATGGGACGCTCTCCGTCTCCCGGTCAAAGGTCATGGTCGGCTCTTGCCCGTGAGGGTCGACTCAATTGATGGCCGCGCCGGCTCTACGCTAAAACGGTCTCCGCTCTCACGCGCGGCTTCACGCTCCGCCGACGCCGATTTAACTCACACGCTCGAATTGGCGAATTTGAACTCCGCGAGCGTACTACGCAGCGGACATGGGTGCGCAGCGCCGAAGGCGGCTTTTCCGCCTTGCGCGGTACACTCGTTCGTACCGCTCCTCAGCCAATCCTCCTCCGCCCCGGCGCTTGTCCGCACGTCAGACAAAAGTTCAACTCCCGCCTGTGCGCATGCGCTCGCCTGCGCGTAGGCGAAGTCCGTCCGCGTCGCTGCGCTGGCGCGGAAGGCGTTGACCGCGGTCAACAGCCTCCCCCCAGACTGTCCGTTCCTTGTCTCTCCGTCGGCGCTCTCGCCGCCGCAACTCCGCCCGACCACGAGAGCATCCATCCGTCCCGTCCGTACGGTCCGTACGGATTTTACTATTCTGGCGGCTCCTTGCTTGTCCGCGCCGTTGCGCTGGCGCAGAAGGCGCCGTACAATTTCTACCTCCGAAGGCGCATTTCTAGGGCCGAAGGTGGATTTCCCGCCGACGCCGAAGCGCCTGTGCACAGGCGGACGCCTGTGCGTAGGCGAACTTCGCGCCTACATCAAAACCCTATTTCGCATGTGCGCAGGCGAACTTGCTTCGTCCGCGCATAGGACAAAACTTTCTTCGCCTATGCGAAGGCGGAAAGCTGAGTATCTTACAACCTTCATAACTCCCGGAGTCCTCATCCGTTGTTGGCGTTCTTGGGCTCGTTGGAATCAGCGCGTCGAGTTCTTTCCAACAAGACCCTAACCAGGTCGAGGCGTTTGAGGGTTGACCTAAATATGAAGGATTTCCCTACCGCCGAGGGCGCAGCGCCGAAGGCGGATTTTGCGCCTTGCGCCGAAGGGATCATACCTTCAGAGCTCGCAGGGAGGGTGATGCCCTTCCTTGACGCTGCACCCAACTCCTAGATTCTACGAGGTCCCTCGAGAATCTCTGCGATCTTCCGAATTCACTCTATTTTGATGCACCGAAGGCTATTTACACTGCTGCCGTGGTATAGTTTTCCAAAAATGTTTTAATTTCCTCCAAATTACCAAAAGTGGGGTACCACAGCAGTACCGGATCTGCAGAGTGCAGTAGTGTAGCTTGGTTCCGTGCAGGCGTTTAGAGTAGCAGGTAGTGCAGCGTAGTGTTAGTTAGGACCTTAGAGGGTATAAAGTAGTTCAAGGCGTTTTGCCTTGGGATTCTCCCAGTTTCGGAAGTGCAAATCTGGAACTCACTTTCTCGGCGTGTTTGTGCGTTTGGTCCTGGCACCACGTAGAGGAGCTACAGCTTAGTGAAGGTACCGCATTTTGTAGCTGAAGGCCTTCGGCTGAATGTTCAGAGCTAGTATACCGGTTAGAGACTTGAGTAGTGCGGATCTGCACCTGCGGGTGATTGCCGATGCTCAGAGCCGGTTGCGAGTTAGATACTTGAGCAGTTCCCCCTTACACCTTTGAGTGATTTATCCTGATTGTACTCCTACGGGACGTTTCCCCTGAATGCCAAAGTGAAGTTTTGCTACTTCGTGTAAACCTTGGTTATCAATTCAGGTTACGCTGCAGAAGGCACCCTCAGGGCACACCTCTGTAGTAATTCTGGGAATGACAAGTGACTAAGAATTCAAACTCTTCAATAGACTGTTGTGGTGTGTGTGTGTTACTGGATTGTGTCTCAGTTGAGTTTCTCAGTCGGGCCTGTACTCTCTGCGCTTGGTGTGAGTCGAGAGTGACGTCCACCGCGTATGAGTGACTTCGTTCCGAAGTGGGAAGTCCAATCCGGGTTCCCTACGCTAGCAGGAACTAGCAGAAGGGTTGTAAAAGCCGAAGTGGGAGTCTGTAGTACCCCACTTTTGGTAATTTTGAGGAAATTAAAACATTTTTGGAAAACTTTACCACGGCAGCAGTGTAAATAGCCTTCGGTGCATCAAAATAGAGTGAATTCGGAAGATCGCAGAGATTCTCGAGGGACCTCGTAGAATCTAGGAGTTGGGTGCAGCGTCGGAAGGGCACCACCCTCCCTGCGAGCTCTGAAGGTATGATCCCTACGGCGCAAGGCGCAAAATCCACCTTGGGCGCTGCGCCCTCGGCGGTAGGGAAATCCTTCATATTTAGGTCAACCCCCAAACGCGTTGACTTAGTTAGGGTCTCGTTGGAAAGAGCTGAACACGCTGATTCCAACGAGCCCAAGAACGCCACGAACGGAGGAGAGCTCCGGGAGTTATGAAGGTCGCAAGATACTCAGCTTTCCGCCTGCGCACAGGCGAAGAAGTTTTGTCCTATGCGCGGACGGAGTAGTTCGCCTGCGCACAGGCGAAATAGGGTTTTTGATGTAGGCACGAAGTTCGCCTGTGCACAGGCGCTTTGGCGTCGGCGGGAAATCCGCCTTGGGCCCTAGAAATGCGCCTTCCGAGGTAGAAATTGTACGGCGCCTTCCGCGCCAACGCAACAGCGCGGACGAGCAAGGAGCCGCCAGAACAGTAAAATCCATACGGACCGTACGGACGGGACGGATGGATGCGCTCGTGGTCGGACGGAGTTGCGGCGGCGAGAGCGCCGACGGAGAGACAAGGAACGGACAGTCTGGACGGAGTCGGTTGACCGCGGTCAACGCCTTCCGCGCCAACGCATCAACGCGGACGGACTTCGCCTGCGCACAGGCGAGCGCCTGTGCACAGGCGGGTGAAGTTCCGCGCCGGCGGAGAATCCGCCGAGGAGTGCGCCTGCGCACAGGCGGAAGTTGAATTTTTGTCCGACGTGCGGACACGCGCTGGGGCAGAGGAGGATTGGCTGAGGAGCGGTACGAACGAGTGTACCGCGCAAGGTGGAAAATCCGCCTTCGGCGCTGCGCACCCATGTCCGCGGCGTAGTACGTTCGCGGAGTTCAAATTCGCCAATTCGAGCGTGTGAGTTAAATCGGCGTCGGCGGAGCGTGAAGCCGCGCGTGAGAGCGGAGACCGTTTTAGCGTAGAGCCGGCGCGGCCATCATTTGAGTCGACCCTCACGGTCAAGAGCCGACCATGACCTTCGACTGGGAGGCGGAGAGCGTCCCATTCTTGAATTCGCGATTCCATTTTCTAGTGCGAGCTGCGTGCGTCCATCTGCTAGCTGCTAAGCATTCTCGACATCGCCGCGCAGAGGATTACTTAGTGATTGAGAGAGAATTGAGTGCGCGTGATTTGGAATTGAGTGAGATTAGAGTTTGCCGAGGAAGCAAGGAGCTCGAGCGGAGCAGAAGGAGAATTAGCGAACAGGCAAATTCCAAGAACGCAATGTCGAGACTGAGCCGATTGCGGATGCTGCCGCTCCGACTGCCACAGAACGGGCTGCGCGCCTACGAGGAACGGCTGATAGCAAGAAAGCTCGATTTCTTGCTATGGGGATGGAACTACATTTGTGCGGATATGGTGCGCGAGTGGCTAGAGCCACGGGGACCACCTTCGCGCGGATTGCGTCCGCATGTCGATCGGTGGACAGTCCAAGATTGGGCGCAAGCATTAGGGAGGTGTGCCGGCATCCCAGGGCACCTCCTCTTTGATAGTGAGAGCGTCAAGATGTCTAAGCAGGACGAGGCGCAATTTGTGGAGCTGTTCAAGCGGGAGAGGTCTACCAAGAATGGGTACAAGACCCGCGATTACAAGGATCGCTTCCGCCGAACTGTGGCTACGGCGCTGCTGCAATTATTGCAGCCACACCGCGCCTGCTACATCATATTGTGGCAGGTTTCTTTTGTGGAGTGCATCATCGAGGGAGCTTCAATTCACTGGGCGAGCATCCTGCACTGAGTGATGCGACAGCACGCTTTTGAGGAGAAGGGGGGAACTCTAAATCATCTCTCTCCTTTCCTCATCAATTTTTATCGGCAGCGAAATTGTTTGACCGCGGCGGAGCTTGCTCGTTTTCCGCCGTTGTCCGTCGACCATCCCGGGAAGTATGTGCGGGATAACGAGGTCGACACTGATGCAGAGGAGTCGCCGACTTCTACTCCGCCAAGGCGGAGGGACGAAGGAAGAAACACTCCCGCAGCAAGAGTGCCGCGGAAGCGGCGATGGAGAGAAGAGTCCGAAGAGGAGCAGCATCAAGAACCCACTGCTCCCATTCGGCAGCGGCCGTTGCACGAAGTGTGCAGCCGGCCGAAGCAGAAGGCGCGCAGGCTGGTGTTACCAGCCAGCAGCGCGGACACGGCGACGATTGCCACGGAGAAAGGAGGTGCGTCGCCGGATGTAATAACCCACCAAAGGCTAAAACTGCAGTATGGTGGTAAAAAGATCGAACCCACAGGGATAGAGGCAACACACAGAGTAAAAGTGTCACGTTTAACAGACTTTTGTAGAGTTTGAATTCTAGGCGACTGTCACTCCCTGAAATACTGCAGTGCTCGACTCGGAGGCTCGACTCGGAGGAGGATCTCGACTCGGAGGATGCTCGGAGGATGCACGGTACAGCGTGGTCACTCAACACACACACACACACACACACATGAAACTGGCAAAAGCACAACTCGGAGGTCGGTCAGGACCTCCGCTTCGGATTTCAGGAGGAAAGTGTCTCAAAAGTTCACTCAGAGGTTCTGCAGGTAGTGACTCCCACTCCGGCTTTTAGTGCCCTTCCGCCAAGAACTAGCGTAGGGTACCCGGACTGGACTTCCCACTTCGGAACGAAGCCTCTTCATACGCCGTGGACGTCACCCTCGACTCTCACACCAAACGCAGGGAGTGCAGACCCGACTGAGAACTTAACTGAGACACGATCCAGTAACACACACACAACCTGAATTGCAAACCAAGGCTTACACGAAGTAATAAAACTTCACTTTGGCATTAAGGGGAAACTTCCCGTAGGAGTACAATCAGGATATGTCACTCGAAGGAGTAAGGGGGAACTGTTCAAGTCTCTAACTCGCAGCCGGCTCTGAGCATTAGAAATCACCTGTAGGTGGAGATCCGCACTACTCAAGTCTCTAACCGGGTGCTAGCTCTGAACATTCAGCCGAAGGCCTTCAACTATAACATACGGTAACTTCGCTATGCTGCAGCTTCTCTACGTGGTGCCAGGACCAAAATGCACAAACACGCCAAGAAAGTGAGTTCCTGATCTGCACTTCCGAAACTGGAAGAGTCCCAAGGCAAAACGCCTTGATCTACTTTATACCCTCAAAGGTCCTAACTAGCACTACGCTATCCTATCTACTACTCGCAACATCTGCGCGAAACCAAACTATACTACTGCACTCGGCGGATCCGGTGCTGCGCCTCCTGCGCGCCGGACTGCTCCGCTCGCTGTCTCTACCTTGCCAGTCTTCCGACCGGCTGCGCAACCCCAGGCGTCGGAGCGCTGCAGTGACTTCCGACTCTAAGTGCGCCATAGTGTCGCGCGCACCCGACAAGAAGGTTTCTAATTTCCTCGCTACTCGCCGCCGACTCCGACTGTCACCCTCCGTCAATGCCGCCGCCCGAAGCTCGAACTCCCTGAGTGTGATCCTCTCTTGAGCTGCCACCTCCCAATGGGCGTATCCTTTTAGACAATGAGTCACCCGCGTCGTCAACTCTTCTCGCGCCCTGCAGCTGCCTTCCACCTCTGCTAGCTGCATTTTCGCTTCCGCACGCTGCGCCCTCAAATCCGAGCACTCGGATTGCAAGTTGCGCAACAACTCCTCATCCTCCTTGCGGCCTCTTTGACTTTCTTCTAAGGTGCGCGTCTGGCGCGCAAGCTCGGCTGCTAGGACGCGGTTTTGTCTCCGCTCTTCCTGCAATTCCGACTCGATCTTTGCCCGCATTAGCTCGGCCTCCGCCTGGCTTTTCGTCGCCGCATCCTCCCTCTGCTGCTGCAAGGCTTGGTATAGCTTCTGTGTGACCGCCAGGTGTTGTCGGAGGGCGGTGTTCCTCTCCTGATATACGTGGCACCTAGAGGCCCAAGTGGCCACCTTGCTCCTCGTCCTGCGCTTGACAGTCTCCACATAAGACTGCGGTTTTCCAGTACCCGAGTACTTGGATGTCTTGCGATCCAGATATCGCAGGAGTGGGACTATCTGCTCGCACAACACCCCTGTTGGCGTTTTCTGCACAGAGTCCGCTTCCTGCTCTTCCGAGCTCGTCTCATCCTTAGTCTCGAGGATTTCAGTCGCCACCGAATCCCTTGGCGACTCCCTGGAACTGTGGCGCGCAGCAGCTTCCGCTGCGACTGCTGCTCCACTGCCTGCTAAAATATCCAGGGCAGTGGGGGATCCCACTGCTTGAGCCCCTGTTCCGGCTCGATCTTCGGTCTCCGAAGGGGTCGACGCCGCAGTGACTCTTGTCACTTTTGCACCGCCCGCTTCTGCTGCCTGCCCTTCCGGCGCAATCTGCGCGGAAGGTGTCTTCGCTGAAGGTGCGTCCGCCGAAGGCGTCCGCACACTGGTCGCCGACCCTGTCCGTCCCGCAGTCGGCGAATCCGGCCGACTCTCTGTTGACCGACTCGCAGTCGGCCGACCAGCAGTTGTCCGACTGGGAGTCGGATACACCCTGCGCATCTTTACTCCACTTGGCCTGCTTGCTGGTGGCGTTTTCCCAGAAGTGCCTTCCGCCGAAGACGACCTTCTGAGGGTTGTTGGCTCGTCAGCCAAACTCTCTTCTGCTTCCGGCCTGCTGTCCGGTTCAACGCGCCGTTAAGTTGGCCTTCCTTCCGCTTGTCGACCTTCAGTCGCCCGACTCGTAGTCGGCCGACTGTCAGTCCGTCCATCTCCTTCCGAAGGCATTGGTGCCTTCTGCGCAGAGGTATTTGTCGACTTCCCTAGAATCTGCGCGATTATCTTCTCCTGCGTGGGATTCCGCCGGAGCGGAGTACGCCCGGTCTCCTCAGTACTAGTTGGCATTTTGCGTGCCCTCTGTTTTGGTCGACTGTGAGGCTCGTGGGTGGGCCGACCACAAGTCGGCGCAGTTGGCACTTCCGGCTGCCTATGCTCAAGTCTCTCATCCCACTTCCGCTTTCGCGGAATGCGCTCACTTCGACGTTCTTCTGCTGCTCTTGCTGGGGCCGGAGACGGAGGCGGACTGGCAGGTTCCTCGTCCGGATCCGTGTCTACTTCGGCCTCCCGTGAGTATCTACCTGGATAGCTCTGTGTCAGCAGCGGAAACCGTGTCCGCTCTGAATTTGTCAAACATCCCATCGCCCGATAAAACACAATCAGGTAAGGCGAAAGATGATTGAGGGTTCCTCCTCTCTCTTCTTGCGCATGTTGGCGCGTCACCTTCCACAGGAGCCGTGCCCAATGCACTGGAGCTCCTGACAACACTAGCTCCACAAATTCTACCTGCCAACCATGCATGTAAGCGGTCTTGGTCGGCTGCAATATCTGCAGCAATGCAGTCGCGACATTTCTCCGCAATCGATCTTTGTAATCCCGTGTCCGGAAACCGTTCTTGGGATGCCTGGCAACTTTGAAGAGCTCATTGTAGGAGATTTCTTCCTCCTGGGACACCTTCACGCTATCGGCCTCGAAGAGGAGATCCCCTTCCTCGCCGGCACACCTGCGCCCAGTTACAAATGTCCCATCTTTCTGGATGTGGACGGAATCCGCGTGAGGGCTTGTGTCTCTCCTGCAGATACTCGCGCACCATCTCCGGACATGTCCAGTTCCACCCCCACAGGAGGAAATCGAGCTTCAGCCCCAGCAGCACATCTTGAAATGCGCGTAGACCGATCTGCGGCACCCTGAGGGGAGACACTCGCAGCTGGGGAACCTTCGACATTGCGTTTCCTGCACACACAAACGTTCTCCCTTTCGCTCGCTCTCTCACAATCGCCACTGCGCGTCGGCCGCTCAAGCACTGACTGCTCACTCTCTCTTCGCTCACGCTCAAGTTCGCTACTCGCAATTCTCTCCAAGGTCTGTCAAGATCCTTGCGTAACTCGTCTCCGCACTCTCTCCTCTCACTGCAGGTCTCTCCGCCCTTGCGCGTAATCTTGGAAGCTGGAAATCGCAAAATCAAGAATGAGAGAATGAGACTGGAGCGCAGTCTTTTCTTCTCCGAATTCAAGAACGTCCAACGTTCTTACTGGTTACAACGTACGCAGCCGGCTATACGGCCTAACGGTTCGCCCTTTGCATGCGCGAATTCACGTCTCCGCACTGCGCGCATTCGCATGCGTGAATGTTGAATTCTCCCGTCGCCGCCGCCTTCCGGACTCGAGTCCGCCGCAGGGTATACGTCGGCTATGTTGTCTTTCCCTAACCCGTCCATCACCGGAGGCGTGTCGCCGCTGGCGTGTTCCTTATCCGTCGGCGCCTTGCTGGAGGCGCACATCCAGTCGGAGCGAATTACGCCGGCGCGTATTTGTACCGCTTATTTTGTCCTTTATGCCTCGTCCATTGCTGACGGCGCATATCCCGTCGGCGCAAATCATACCAGCGCAAATCATGCCAGCGCATCCGGCCATCAGCGCCACGTCGGAGGCGTACATCCGACCGGCGCTTTCCTTCCATGAGCAGCCGCCAAAGGCGCTTCCGACTCTGAGTTGGTTTCCTCCCATGAGCGCGCGATTCCGCCGAAGGCGCATCGCCGAGGGCGTACGGGAGTCCTTTCCGGCTGTGAACCCTAGCGCGAACGGCGCATGTCCGGCTACGAGTTTTCCGACACTCATAACTTCTCCGTCCCTGATTTATCTCCGACGCTCTTGGGCTCGTTAGAACGAGCGTCCCGAGCTCTTTCTAATTCAACTTCAACCAACTGGATCTACCGTGTATTCCGATCGTTATGAAGGTTTTCCCTTTCCGCGCTAGCGGCGCATCGCCGAAGGCGCACTCATGGTCGGACGCCTTCAGAGGTCCGGGCCCTTCTTCTGACGTCTTTAGCAAAACCTCCTCCTGAGGTGTCTGCGCCGGAAGCGTAGCTTCCTTATACGCTGGAAGCGCGTGAGTAGAGACCCTCAGAAAAGGAGCTTTTGCCGAGGGCGCCGAAGACATTGGCGTTGGTACATCCGATCACGCGATTCTTCGTGACCTCGTGACGATCTCATCAATCCACTCTATTTAACGTACCCTTTTCTAACTACAAACACTGCTTCGGTACTAGTTTTCTAAAATTGTTTAAATTCTGCAAAAAAAACAAAAAGTGTGTTACCACACGCCTTCTGCGCCAGCGCAACGCCGCGGACGAGCAAGGAGCCGCTAGAATAGTAAAATCTGTACGGACCGTGCGGACTGTACGGACGGGACGGATGGTTGCGCTCTTGGACGGACGGAGTGGCGGCGGCGGAAGCGCCGACGAAGAGACAAGGAACGGACAGTCTGGACGGAGTCGGTTGACCGCGGTCAACGCCTTCCGCGCCAGCGCATCAACGCGGACGGAGTTCGCCTGTGCACAGGCGGTTGAAGTTCCGCGCCGGCGGAAAATCCGCCGAGGACTCCGCCTGCGCGCAGGCGGGAGTTGAACTTTTGTCCGACATGCGGACACGCGCGCCGAGGCGGAAGAGGATTGGCTGAGGAGCGGTACGAACGAGTGTACCGCGCAAGGCAGAAAATCCGCCTTCGGCGTTGCGCACCCATGTCCGCGGCGTAGTACGCTCGCGGAGTTCAAATTCGCCAATTCGAGCGTGAGAGATTAATCGGCGTCGGCGGAGCGTGAAGCCGCAAGTGAGAGCGGAGACCGTTTTAGCGTAGAGCCGGCGCGGCCATCAATTGAGTCGTCCTTCACGAGCAAGAGCCGACCATGACCTTCGACCGGGAGGCGGAGAGCGTCCCATTCTTGAATTCGCGATTCCATTCTCTAGTGCGAGCTGCGCGCGTCCATCTGCTGGCTGCTAAGCATTCTCGACATCGCCGCGCACAGGATTTCTTGGTGATTGAGGGAGAAGTGAGTGCGCGTGATTTGGAATTGAGGGCAATTAGAGTTTGCCGAGGAAGAAAGGAGCTCGAGCGGAGCGGAAGTAGAATGAGCGAGCGGGCGAACTCCAAGAACGCAATGACGAGACCGGGCCGATTGCGGATGCTGCCGCTCCGTCTACCACAGAACGGGCTGCGCGCTTTCGAGGAGCGCCTAATAGCAAGAAAGCTTGATTTCTTGCTATGGGGATGGAACTACATCTGTGCGGATATGGTGCGCGAGTGGCTAGAGCCACAGGGACCACCTTCGCGCGGATTGCGTCCGCATGTTGATCGGTGGACAGTCCAAGAATGGGCGCAGGCATTGGGGAGATGTGCCGGCATGCCAGGGCACCTCCTCTTCGATAGTGAGAGCGTCAAGGTGACCAAGCAGGAAGAGGCGCAATTCGTGGAGCTGTTCAAGAAGGGGAAGTCTACCAAGAATGGGTACAAGACCCGCGATTACAAGGATCGATTCCGCCGGACTTTGTCCGCGGCGCTGCTGCAATTACTACAGCCACACCGCGCCTGCTACATCACATTGTGGCAGGTCTCTTTTGTGGAGTGCATCATCGAGGGAACTCCAATTCACTGGGCGAGCATTTTGCACAGGGTGATGCGACAGCACGCTTTTGAGGAGAAGGGGGGAACTCTAAACCATCTCTCTCCTTTCCTCATCAATTTTTATCGACAGCGGAATTGTTTGACAGCGGCGGAGCTTGCGCGTTTTCCGCCATTGTCCGTCGACCATCCCGGGAGGTATGTGCGAGAGAATGAGGTCGACACTGATGCAGAGGAGTCACCGACTTCTACTCCGTCAAGGAGGAGGGACGAAGGGAGGAATACTCCTGCAGCACGAGCGCCGCGGAAGCGGCGATGGAGAGAGGAGTCCGAAGAAGAGCAGCATTAAGAACCCTCTGCTCCCATTCGACCGCGGCCGTTGTACAAATCGTACAGCCGGCCGAAGCAGAAGGCGCGCAGGCTGGTGTTACCAGCCAACAGCGCGGACACGGCGACGATTGCGACGGAGAAAGGAAGTGCGTCGCCAGAGAGGAACGGGGGAGCGCGGACGTCCGGAGGAGCAACGGACCGCGCTGCACCCTCGACGGACGAGAGGCCGCCTACGGGCCAAGGGCCTCCGGAGTTACCACGTGCGTTGCGGACAGGTGTTCCGCATGCGCACAGGCGAGCCTCCGCGGACGGACGAGCCTCCGCGGACAGACGACCACAAGCGGACGTGGACCTACGCCTACGCGTGGGAAGAAGCAGTCCGCCTGTGCACAGGTCATCTCCACACGTGCCGCCTGTGCACAGGCAGGAATCACCCCTGTTCCAACGTAGGAAGGGGAAGGAGCCGGCGGAAGATCCGCCTACGAGACACCGGCCTTCGGGGCCAGACCCTCCGGCGCACAACGCGCCGCGATTTGCGCCTTCGGCGCCATGGCCTTCGGGCCGAGGAGATGCGAGCAGAGAGCGTGCGGAGGCCGCATCATCGGCAGGTAATCCGCCGGTAGATGCGCCTTCGGCGGTAGGGCCTAAGGGCCAAGGGACATCGGGCGAGCGGCCCAAAGCCATGTCGCCTTTGGCGATGGACGTCCGCGGCGCTGCGCCTGCGGCGGACAAGGCGCCGGCATTTGCGCCTGCGCACAGGCCAAGCACAGCCCCCGCGGACCTATCGAGGGAGAAGCAACTTATAGAGGAGCGGACTGACTGTCCGCGGGACGAGATTTCGGTGCGCGATGCGCAATCGAACCCCGCGCAGACACCCTCTGCTCGATCCTTATGCGGCGGACGTCGGCGGCAGAGAGGATACGGTTGAAGACCGAGAAGCGGGCGACGGGGATGTAGCACGGGCACATTCGCCCACCGCCTTAGACATTTTGGCAAAGAGCAGCGAGGCTGCAGCGGTGCCTTCGCAGGCAGCACACGTCGACGATGTGCAGCCCCACTCGGGTCAGTCGCCGACGCAATCAATGGCGACTGAAATTCTCCACTCGGATGATGACGACGGAGGCTCCACCGAAGAAATGTCGGGTGCGGGGGAAACCGAGGAGGAGGAGGAGGAAATTGTTGGAGCGCCGGCGGCGGCGCTCTCTGAGCAGGTGATTCCGTTGCTGAGGTACTTGGATCGCAAAATCGATAAATACGCCGATCCACTCCACCCGGGATCTTACATCGAATTAGTGCGCAGGCGGACTCGCACTAAAGTCCACACTAGCAAGCTACTAGCTAGGGTGGACCAGGAGTTGAGGGAATTGAAGGAGAGGCATGCCTGTTTATGGGGGCAGTACAACCTTGAGAGGAAAGCGCACGCCCTCGAAAGGATGCGGAAGGATAGAGTGGAAGAGCTCAGCAGGGATGTGTTGCAGACCACGCAGGATTTGATGTCTGAGAAAACTCAGAATCAGATTCTGTCAGAGGAGCTTGTGCGACAGACGCGGTTGTTGGCGGAGTGTCAGCTCGCACGGCAGGCGGATGAGGATTTAATCCGCAGGCTACAGTCAGAGTGTGGCGAATTGAGAGCGCAGCGTGCTGAGGCCGAATCGCAATTAGTGGTAATTGAAGAGGATCGCAGGCGAGAGGCAGATCGCACGAAGGAGGAGACGGCGAGGCGTGTCGCCCACTGTCTCAAGGGCTACGCCCACTGGGAAGTGGCGGCGCAGGAGAAACTCACACTACGTGAGTTTGAACTTCGCGCAGCTGGGTTGTTGACAAGCGACCGCAGGAGTCGGCGGAAGGTAGCAAAGAAGCTCGATGCTTTCCTGTCGAAGGCGCGGGATACCATGTCCACCCTCGATGTGGAGGTGTCCGCGGCGTTGCAGCGGTTGGGATTGCGCAATCGAGCGGAAGACTGGTAGGGTAGGGAGTTAGTGCGCGGCAGTCCGTCGCGCAGGAGACGTAGCACAGGTTCCGTGCAGGCGTGTAGCGTAGTGCAGTGTAGTGCTAGTTAGGATTTAGAAGGTATAAAATAGTTCAAGGCATCTTGCCTTGGGTTCTTTCCCAAACTCAGAAGTGCAGATCAGGAACCCATTTCCTCTGCGTGTTCGTGTCCTTGAGTTCTGTCACCACGCAAGAGGAGTTACAACTTAGCGTTCCGCATTTTGTAGCTGAAGGCCTTCGGCCGAATGTTCAGAGCTAGTACATTGGTTAGAGACTTGAGTAGTTCGGATCTGCACCTGCGGGTGACTGCCGATGCTTAGAGCCAGTGACTAGTTAGATACTTGAACAGTTTCGCCCCTACACCTTCGAGTGTTTCTTTCTGATTGTACTCCTTTGGGATTTTTCCCCTGAATGCCAAAGTGAAGTTTTGCTACTTCGTGTAAGCCTTGGTTGTAAATTCAGATTACGCTGCAGCAGGTGCCTTGAGGGTAACCCCTGTAGTATTTCTGGGAATGACAAGTGCCTAAGAATTCAAACTCTTCAATAGACTGTTGTTGTGTTACTGGAATGTTTCTCAGTGAGATCTTCAGTGCGGACCTGTGTTCTCTGCGTGTTTTGTGAGTTGAGAGTGTTGTTCACCGCGTATGAGTGACTTCGATCCGAAGTAGGCAGTCCAAACCGGGTTTCCTACGCTAGCAACAAGCTAGTGGAAGTGTTGTAAAAGCCGGAGTTGGAAGTCACTACCCGCAGCTCCGTTGAGTGTACTCTTGAGAGACCTTCCTCCCTGAAATCTTGAGTAGAGGTCCTAACGGATCTCTGGGTTGTGTTTCTGTAGTTTCAGGTGTGTGTGTGTGTGTGTGTTACGCTGCACTGTGCGACCTCCGAGTGCGCTCCGAGTGGACACTTGCAGTATTTCTGGGAGTGACAGTCGCCTGAGAATTCAAACTCCTCAATAGTCTGTTAAACGTGACACTTTGTACCCTGTGTGTTCCTCTGTCCCTGTGGGTTCGACCTTTCTACCACTATATTGCAGTTTTAGCCTTTAGTGGGTTATTACATAAGAAGCCGACAACTTCTTTTTGGCGCCGCTGCCGGGGACAGTTGCGTCTACACCGGGGTTTTTACGAGCAGCCATGCTCGGTGAATGTCGACTGGAGCTAGTGGGAGCAACCTAAGTGCGAGAGCTGCCCGCAAGTTCCGACGAGATTTAGAGAAGGCCGTGGAAGAGACATGGCGTCAAAACAAGAAAACACCAAAAAGAGTACCTAAGCCTAGTTCGGCCGACATCCTTGGGGAAACTAACCCCAGTGACTCGGAACCAAACCTGGTGCTTACAGTTCTACTAGATATTCCTTGCACGGACCCCCCTCGTGATTTAGAACCGACCGCCCGAGAAACATCGACAGACACACCGATGGCGGACGGACAAGCCAATGCGCGGCCACCTCAGCCGATTACTAAGCATTCCTATCCAAAGTATAGAGGGAGTGGGGATGACGACGATGCAGATTCCTACATCAAGTTGTTCAAATCAGTGTCCATCGCTAATCGCGAGATCCACGACGAGGACCGACTACGGATCTTTCCAAGTCTTCTACGGAAGAAGGCACGAAGTTGGTACAACCACGAGAGCATCGATCCGAATGGGTTGACAACATGGGCTCAGCTGAAGGAGAAGTTCCTTCGACGCTTCCGTGAGCTCGGCTACGACAGTCGGGTATTGACAAAGTTACGTAACCTGCAGCGGGAGAAGAAGGAGAGTCTGCGTGACTACACCGAGAGATTTCTGGACCTCCTTGACAGAATACCGAAAACGGGACCAGGGTCCTGTCTTCTCGGTACAGCAAGCTGTGGATTGGTATGTGACCGGCTTAACTCGGGAGATGGAGACTTTTTGCCGACGTAGTAAGTGCGATACTATCGAGGACGTGATTGCATCGGCCGGAGCCTTCGAAACTTCCACTCTCAACCGAAGAGGGAGAGAGAGACGGGAGTCGAAGGAGCGAAAACCGAAGGGGGGGCAAAGACGACGCAGAGGCGCAACTCCGTCATCGGAAGAACATTCCTCGGACGAGAACCGTTCCTCATCCGAAGAAGAGGAAACCTCCTTGTCGGAGGAAGAGAAGAAGAGAAAGAAGCATGGGGCAGCAAAGAAGAAGGGCCCCCGACGAGCGACTATGGACAGAGCACGGGGAGACATGGCATCGAAGATGGAGACCCTTGTGAAGGACTTCGCCGACCTCAAAGTTCAAGTGGTAGGCGGCCAGGATCGACGAAAATCTCCTGGGAGAGTGCGGGCGAACTTGTGATGCACTACGTGCGGAGCGGTGGGACATGCGAACACCGAGTGTCTTATCAACCGTCCGTCATATCCAGTCAACGCAGTGGAGTGGGCACAACCATACTATGGGGAAAACCCCCAGTACTATGGAGAGGCGAGCGAAGAGACAGCCTACGCCGTCCAATCGGTCCCCGCCCCTACTGCAGTTACGCAAGTGCATATCCCCCGGCATCATCCGGTAGATAGGGCCACTACGGTACCCGTGAGGCGCAGGGCACCTCCAGGGACGTTTGACCCACCGCCACCGCGAGCTTGTTTTAATTGTGGGGAAGTTGGACACTACTCCCCTCTGTGTCCCCATCCCAAAAGGCAAACCGGGTATGTCCCGACCTGTAGTAACTGCAAGAAGTCGGGGCATACGGCACCAGAGTGTGATCAGCCACTAGTTCCTCGGCCAACGGTACGATTTGTGACCACCCCTGCCAAGGAGGACGTCCAAGTTAACCAGGTCGAAGTAGGTTCGGACAGAAATGACGAAGACGAAGAATGGCCGGCGGAAGAAGTTATGTGCGCACGAGTCGAAACTCGTAGTTCCAAGAAATCGAAGGAACAAGAGCGCCACACTCGCAAGCACGAACGGAGAACCGACGACCGGACGGGAAAAGGGAAAGAGAAGCCATCCAGCAAGTCCGACTTGCGACCTGCACGAAAGCCTTCGGTTACGCGAGAAGCACCAGCAGTGCGCACCCATACATCGGTCGAAGATGAGCCAGTACGCTTGCTGAAACGGGACTATGCCCCGGATATCAGAGAGGAGGTAGCGAACTTGTTGAAGGAAGCGACCCGCAACCAAAAGGGACCACAGCGGGAAGACTTGTCACCCTCCTTTGATGTGAAGATGGCAGCAACTCTGGAACCTCGCAGGGCGTCGTCTCCAACCCGACGCGTCCACTATGACTTAGTCGAAGATCTCGGGAACCGGCAAGTGAACATCACGTTCAACCAGCTTCTTGAGGACAACAAGATGTATCGGAGGATGTTGATGCTTTCGTTACGACGCCCGCGGAAGCCGCGCACATCCAAAGCCCCTCAGGTGTACCAAGTGACCAGCGAAGATCAAGGACCCCCAGAGATCAATGTGGAAATAGAAGGATGTTGTGTACGCAAGGTACCAGTAGACTCTGGATCAGGAGTCAACATAATGACGGAGGACACTGCAAGAGCCTTGGGGTTCAGTGAATACGAACCTTCGAGGCGTGTGTTGAGGTTAGCGGATCAGACGCGGAGAATGCCTGTAGGTATGCTACGCAATGTCAAAACAATCATCGGTGGTGCAGACTTTTGATTGACTTATATCATCCTGCAACCGATGCTAAAGCAAGGCTATGACATCCTGCTCGGGCGACCGTGGGTGTATGGCGCACAAGTACGATGTGACTGGCGTAGGCATCGCCTTAAATTTCCCCATCCTACGGAGCCGACCAAGACCATCACGGTGCCCTGGAACAAGGTCTGACATGAAGGAGAGACCCCTTCGACAAGTGCGGGTTACACATCGGGGGTGGACAGTGATTCGGCCGCACGATCAGATTCCAGTGACACTGAATCCGATTATTTCGTGGGATTCGTTGCCTGCTGTTCTGTGGAAGAAGAACCGGACGCTATTCAGCCGGAGGACGAATAGCAATTAACGGTAGGACTGGGGAGGAGTGAGACGAGTCACACCGAGGGCATTGTCGACCCTAGTGACTGTCACGAAGTACAACTCAGTCCCGACAAGTGCTTGAAGGTATCAAGCACGGTGAAAGGAGACGAGCTAAGGGAGGTACAGACCTTTCTTAGCCATTATGTCGATGTCTTCGCCTAGAAGATCGAAGACATGAAGGGGATACATGCATGGTATGGAGAACACCGCATTGATCTACTGGATGAAGCAGTACCCATACGTCAGCGCCAGTATCGCCTCAACCCAAAATACTCCTTGCTAGTTAAGGAGGAGATAGATAAGTACCTGAGCGCCGGTATTATTTACCCAGTGCTCAGCTGTGAATGGGTATCGCCGATTGTTATCGTACCAAAGAAGTTGACGGGTAAGATACGAGTGTGTTAGGATTTCCGGAAGTTGAATGCAGCAACACGTAAGGATCATCACCCGCTGCCGTTCACGGATGCCATTTTAGACCATGTCGCGGGACATGAGTGCTATAGCTTCCTGGACGGGTTCTAAGGTTACAATCAGGTGTCTATCCGGGAACAGGACAAGGATAAAACGACGTTCACAACCGACTGGGGAACTTACGCATATCACAAGATGCCCTTCGGTCTGTGCAACGCACCTGCCACCTTTAAGCGGATGATGACCAATATTTTTCAGGAGCAACTGAGGAAGTTCCTGGAAATATTCATAGACGACTTCTGTGTCTTTGGGAAGCGGTCAGAACACCTAAGTCACCTAAAGCAGACCTTTGATAAATGTAGGGAGAGCAGTTTATCACTGCACCCCGAGAAGTGTTTTTTCTTTATGACTAGTGGAATCTTGTTGGGCCATCGGGTCTCGGCAGACGGCATTGCAGTGGACATCGAGAAGGTCAAGGTTATACTCGAGCTTGAGCCACCAACGAATCTGAGAGAGCTTCGAGCATTCCTGGGTCATGTGGGCTACTACCGAAGATTCATACACATGTATGCAATATTGGCGGCCGACCTGACCAAGTTGTTGAAGAAGGACGAGCCTTATGCCTGGGGTGCGAACCAGCAGTCAGCATTCGAGGCTCTTAAAGCGAAACTCACGACTGCTCCAGTGCTAAGGAGTCCAGACTGGAATCGACCATTCCATGTTTACGTCGACACATCTACATTCGCCATCGGCGTAGTACTGAGCCAAAAGGATGACAACAAAAAGGACTACCCGATCTATTTTGCGAGCCGTTAGCTGTCTCTAGAAGAGAGGAAGTACACCACAACAGAGAGAGAAGCGTTGGGGATGGTGTACTCCTGTAAAAAGTTTCGACACTACTTAATCTGCTACGAGTTTGTGTTCCATGTGGATCACTACGCATTGCAACACCTAGTCAAGAAAGCCGACCTGTCCGGTCGGATAGCCAGATGGGTGCTGTTGCTACAAGAGTTCACCTACACGGTCCAGACCAGGAAAGGGGTGCATCACGAAAATGCAGATTACTTGTCCAGATTATGGACCCAGCCTACCGAGGAGGAATTGGTGGACGACTTTCTGGATGAAGAATTGTTTCAGTTGTCTGCGGGGCACGAGTCCCGCTATGCCGATCTGTACCGATACCTGCTAACACTTCAGTGTCCCGTGGGCATGGACTTGGAACAACGGACTGTCTTTATTCATAAGGCAGGTCCGTACCAACTCCGGCAGGGTGTTTTGTTCAAGAAGATGGCAGATGAACGCTTGTGCAGGTGCCTGGAGGAATCAGAGGTCCCAAGAGTAGTAAGCGCGATGCATACCGAGGAGGCGGGTGGACACTATGCCGCCCGGAACACGGTCACAAAGATCATAAATGCGGGGTATTGGTGGCCGACCATGTTTAAGGATGTTCTCGATGACATCCGCAAATGCGATAGTTGCCAGAGGACGGGGAGACCAACGCCTACAACACGATGGCCCCTGACTCCCATCATGCCTCTAGCACCTTTTGAAAAGTGGAGCATCGACTTTGTTGGGCCGATACAACCAGTGACTAGGAACACACGAAGGCGCTACATTCTCGTAGCTACGGACTACTCCACCAAAATGGTGGAGGTTGTAATAACCCACCAAAGGCTAAAACTGCAGTATGGTGGTAAAAAGATCGAACCCATAGGGACAGAGGCAACACACAGAGTAAAAGTGTCACGTTTAACAGACTTTTGTAGAGTTTGAATTCTAGGCGACTGTGACTCCCAGAAATACTGCAGTGCTCGACTCGGAGGCTCGACTCGGAGGAGGATCTCGACTCGGAGGATGCTCGGAGGATGCACGGTACAGCGTGGTCACTCAACACACACACACACACACACACACACCTGAAACTGGCAAAAGCACAACTCGGAGGTCGGTCAGGACCTCCGTTTCGGATTTCAGGAGGAAAGTGTCTCAAAAGTTCACTCAGAGGTTCTGCAGGTAGTGACTCCCACTCCGGCTTTTACTGCCCTTCCGCCAGGAACTAGCGTAGGGTACCCGGACTGGACTTCCCACTTCGGAACGAAGCCTCTTCATACGCCGTGAACGTCACCCTCGACTCTCACACCAAACCCAGGGAGTGCAGACCCGACTGAGAACTTAACTGAGACACGATCCAGTAACACACACACAACCTGAATTGCAAACCAAGGCTTACACGAAGTAATAAAACTTCACTTTGGCATTAAGGGGAAACTTCCCGTAGGAGTACAATCAGGATATGTCACTCGAAGGAGTAAGGGGGAACTGTTCAAGTCTCTAACTCGCAGCCGGCTCTGAGCATCAGAAATCACCCGCAGGTGTAGATCCGCACTATTCAAGTCTCTAACCGGGTACTAGCTCTGAACATTCAGCCGAAGGCCTTCAACTACAACATACGGTAACTTCGCTATGCTGCAGCTTCTCTACGTGGTGGCAGGACCAAAATGCACAAACACGCCAAGAAAGTGAGTTCCTGATCTGCACTTCCGAAACTGGAAGAGTCCCAAGGCAAAACGCCTTGATCTACTTTATACCCTCAAAGGTCCTAACTAGCACTACGCTATCCTATCTACTACTCGCAACATCTGCGCGAAACCAAACTATACTACTGCACTCGGCGGATCCGGTGCTGCGCCTCCTGCGCGCCGGACTGCTCCGCTCGCTGTCTCTACCTTGCCAGTCTTCCGACCGGCTGCGCAACCCCAGGCGTCGGAGCGCTGCAGTGACTTCCGACTCTAAGTGCGCCATAGTGTCGCGCGCACCCGACAAGAAGGTTTCTAATTTCCTCGCTACTCGCCGCCGACTCCGACTGTCACCCTCCGTCAATGCCGCCGCCCGAAGCTCGAACTCCCTGAGTGTGATCCTCTCTTGAGCTGCCACCTCCCAATGGGCGTATCCTTTTAGACAATGAGTCACCCGCGTTGCCAACTCTTCTCGCGCCCTGCAGCTGCCTTCCACCTCTGCTAGCTGCATTTTCGCTTCCGCACGCTGCGCCCTCAAATCCGAGCACTCGGATTGCAAGTTGCGCAACAACTCCTCATCCTCCTTGCGGCCTCTTTGACTTTCTTCTAAGGTGCGCGTCTGGCGCGCAAGCTCGGCTGCTAGGACGCGGTTTTGTCTCCGCTCTTCCTGCAATTCCGACTCGATCTTTGCCCGCATTAGCTCGGCCTCCGCCTGGCTTTTCGTCGCCGCATCCTCCCTCTGCTGCTGCAAGGCTTGGTATAGCTTCTGTGTGACCGCCAGGTGTTGTCGGAGGGCGGTGTTCCTCTCCTGATATACGTGGCACCTAGAGGCCCAAGTGGCCACCTTGCTCCTCGTCCTGCGCTTGACAGTCTCCACATAAGACTGCGGTTTTCCAGTACCCAAGTACTTGGATGTCTTGCGATCCAGATATCGCAGGAGTGGGACTATCTGCTCGCACAACACCCCTGTTGGCGTTTTCTGCACAGAGTCCGCTTCCTGCTCTTCCGAGCTCGTCTCATCCTTAGTCTCGAGGATTTCAGTCGCCACCGAATCCCTTGGCGACTCCCTGGAACTGTGGCGCGCAGCAGCTTCCGCTGCGACTGCTGCTCCGCTGCCTGCTAAAATATCCAGGGCAGTGGGGGATCCCACTGCTTGAGCCCCTGTTCCGGCTCGATCTTCGGTCTCCGAAGGGGTCGACGCCGCAGTGACTCTTGTCACTTTTGCACCGCCCGCTTCTGCTGCCTGCCCTTCCGGCGCAATCTGCGCGGAAGGTGTCTTCGCTGAAGGTGCGTCCGCCGAATCGATCTGTCCATCTCGCAGTCGGCGAATCCGGCCGACTCTCTGTTGACCGACTCGCAGTCGGCCGACCAGCAGTTGTCCGACTGGGAGTCGGATACACCCTGCGCGTCTTGACTCCACTTGGCCTGCTTGATGGTGGCGTTTTCCCAGAAGTGCCTTCTGCCGAAGACGACCTTTTGAGGGTTGTTGGCTCGTCAGCCAAACTCTCTTCTGCTTCCGGCCTGCTGTCCGGTTCAACGCGCCGTTCAGTTGGCCTTCCTTCCGCTTGTCGACCTTCAGTCGCCGACTCGTAGTCGGCCGACTGTCAGTCCGTCCATCTCCTTCCGAAGGCATTGGTGCCTTCTGCGCAGAGGTATTTGTCGACTTCCCTAGAATCTACGCGATTATCTCCTCTTGCGTGAGATTCCGCCGGACCGGAGTACGCCCGGTCTCCTCAGTACTAGTTGGCATTTTGCGTGCCCTCTGTTTTGGTCGACTGTGAGGCTCGTGGGTGGGCCGACCACGAGTCGGCGCAGCTGGCACTTCCGGCTGCCTGTCCTCAGGTCTCTCATCCCACTTCCGCTTTCGCGGAATGCGCTCACTTCGACGTTCTTCTGCTGCTCTTGCTGGGGCCGGAGCCGGAGGCGGACTGGCAGGTTCCTCGTCCGGATCCGTGTCTACTTCGGCCTCCTGCGAGTATCTACCTGGATAGCTCCGGGTCAGCAGCGGAAACCGTGTTTTCTCAGAATTTGTCAAACATCCCATCGCCCGATAAAACACAATCAGGTAAGGCTAAAGATGATTGAGGGTTCCTCCTCTCTCTTCTTGCGCATGTTGGCGCGTCACCTTCCACAGGAGTAGTGCCCAATGCACTGGAGCTCCTGACAACACTAGCTGCACAAATTCTACCTGCCAATCTGTAATAACCCACCAAAGGCTAAAACTGCAGTATGGTGGTAAAAAGATCGAACCCAGAGGGACAGAGGCAACACACAGAGTAAAAGTGTCACGTTTAACAGACTTTTGTAGAGTTTGAATTCTAGGCGACTGTCACTCCCAGAAATACTGCAGTGCTCGACTCGGAGGCTCGACTCGGAGGAGGATCTCGACTCGGAGGATGCTCGGAGGATGCACGGTACAGCATGGTCACTCAACACACACACACACACACCTGAAACTGGCAAAAAGCACAACTCGGAGGTCGTTCAGGACCTCCGCTTCGGATTTCAGGAGGAAAGTGTCTCACAAGTTCACTCAGAGGTTCTGCAGGTAGTGCCTCCCACTCCGGCTTTTACTGCCCTTCCGCCAGCGTAGGGTACCCGGACTGGACTTCCCACTTCGGAACGAAGCCTCTACATACGCCGTGGACGTCACCCTCGACTATCACACCAAACGTAGGGAGTGCAGACCCGACTGAGAACATACTGAAACACGATCCAGTAACACACACACAACCTGAATTACAAACCAAGGTTTACACGAAGTAATGAAACTTCACATTGGCATTCAGGGGAAACTTTCCGTAGGAGTACAATCAGGATATGTCACTCGAAGGAGTAAGGGGGAACTGTTCAAGTCTCTAACTCGCAGCCGGCTCTGAGCATCAGAAATCACCCGTAGGTGCAGATCCGCACTACTCAAGTCTCTAACCGGGTGCTAGCTCTGAACATTCAGCCGAAGGCCTTCAACTACAACATACGGTAACTTCGCTATGCTGCAGCTTCTCTACGTGGTGGCAGGACCAAAATGCACAAACACGCCAAGAAAGTGAGTTCCTGATCTGCACTTCCGAAACTGGAAGAGTCCCAAGGCAAAACGCCTTGATCTACTTTATACCTTCTAAGGTCCTAACTAGCACTACGCTATCCTATCTACTACTCGCAGCATCTGCGCGAAACCAAACTATTCTACTGCACTCGGCTGATCCGGTGCTGCGCCTCCTGCGCGCCGGACTGCTCCGCTCGCTGTCTCTCCCTTGCCAGTCTTCCGACCGGCTGCGCAACCCCAGGCGTCGGAGCGCTGTGGTGACTTCCGACTGTAAGTGCGCCATAGTGTCGCGCGCACCCGACAAGAAGGTTTCTAATTTCCTCGCCACTCGCCGCCGACTCCGACTGTCACCCTCCGTCAATGCCGCCGCCCGAAGCTCGAACTCCCTGAGTGTGATCCTCTCTTGAGCTGCCAGCTCCCAATGGGCGTATCCTTTTAGACAACGAGTCACCTGTGTCGCCAACTCTCCTCGCGCCCTGCAGCTGCTCTCCACCTCTGCCAGCTGCATTTCTGCTTCCGCACGTTGTGCCCTCAAATCCGAGCACTCGGATTGCAAGTTGCGCAACAACTCCTCATCCTCCTTGCGGGCTCTTTGACTTTCTTCTAAGGCGCGCGTCTGGCGCGCAAGCTCGGCTGCTAGGACTTGGTTTTGTCTCCGCTCTTCCTGCAATTCCGACTCGATCTTTGCCCGCATTAGCTCGGCATCCGCCTGACTTTTCGTCGCCGCATCCTCCCTCTGCTGCTGCAAGGCTTGGTATAGCTTCTGTGTGACCGCCAGGTGTTGTCGGAGGTCGGTGTTCCTATCCACATATACTTGGCACCTAGAGGCCCACCTTGCCACCTTGCTCCTCGTCCTTCGCTTGATAGTCTCCACATAAGACTGCGGTTTTAAAGTACTCGCGTACTTGGATGTCTTGCGATCCAGATATCGCAGGAGTGGAACTATCTGCTCGCACAACACCTCTGTTGGCGTTTTCTGCACCGAATCCGCTTCCTGCTCTTCCGAGCTCGTCTCATCCTCAGTCTCGAGGATTTCAGTCGCCACCGAATCCCTTGGCGACTCCCTGGAACTGTGGTGCGCAGCAGCTTCCGCTGCGACTGCTGCTCCGCTGCCTGCTAAAATATCCAGGGCAGTGGGAGATCCCACTGCTTGAGCCCCTGTTCCGGCTCGATCTTCGGTCTCCGAAGGGGTCGACGCCGCAGTGACTCTTGTCACTTTTGCACCGCCCGCTTCTGCTGCCTGCCCTTCCGGCGCAATCTGCGCGGAAGGTGTCTTCGCTGAAGGTGCGCCCGCCGAAGGCGTCCGCACACTGGTCGTCGGCCCCATCCGTCTCGCAGTCGGCGAATCCGGCCGACTCTCTGTTGTCCGACTCGCAGTCGGCCGACCAGCAGTTGTCCGACTGGGAGTCGGATACACCCTGCGCGTCTTGACCCCACTTGGCCTGCTTGCTGGTGGCGTTTTCCCAGAAGTGCCTTCTGCCGAAGACGACCCTCTTAGGGTTGTTGGCTCGTGTGGTACCCCACTTTTGGCAATTTTGAGGAAATTAAAACATTTTTGGAAAACTGTACCCCGGCAGCATTGTAAATAGCCTTCGGTACATCAAAACAGAGTGAATCCGGAAGATCGCGGGGATTCTCAAGGGATCTTGTAGAATCTGGGATTTGGGGTGCAGTAGTAAGGTCAGGCACCACCCTCCCTGCGAGCTCCGCAGTTAGGATCTCTACGGCGCAAGGCGCAAAACCCGCCTTCGGAGGTTGCGTCCGCGGCTGTAGGGAAACCCTCGTAATTAGGAAACCCTCGGGCGCCTTGACCAAGTTAGGATCCCGTTGGAAAGAGCTCGACGCGCTGGTTCCAACGAGCCCAAGAACGCTTGGAACGGACGAGGACTTAGGGAGTTATCGCTACTGGAAGAAACGGAGGCGGTCGCCTGCGGCGGAAGGAGTTCGCCACCGGCGCGAATTCCGCCTGCGCGGAAGGGGGATTCAAGTTTTGTCCTAGGCGCGGACGAAGGCGTTCGCCTGTGCACAGGCGAAGTAGGGTTAGGGAAGGCGCGAAGTCCGCCTACGCACAGGCGTCCGTCTGTGCACAGGCACTTCGGCGTCGGCGGGAGATCCGCCTTGGGCCCTAGAAATGCGCCTTGTGAGGTAGAAAGTGTACGGCGCCTTCCGCGCCAGCGCAGCGCAGCGTACGTCGGAAGACCGCCAGAGTAATCCAATCGGTACGGACCATGCGGACGGCACGGGTGGATGCGCTCTTGGACGGACGGAGTTGCGGCGGCGGAAGCGCCGACGGAGAGACAAGGAACGGACAGACTGGACGGAGACGGCTGACCACGGTCAACGCCTTCCGCGCCAGCGCAGCGCCGCGGACGGAATTCGCCTGCGCACCGGCGAACGCCTGTGCACAGGAGGATGTTCAAGTTCCGCGCCGGCGGAGAATCCGCCGAGGCCCCTGCCTGCGCACAGGCAGGAGTTAAATTTTTGTCCGACATGCGGACGCACGCGTCAAGGCAGAAGGAGATTGGCCGAGGGGCGGTACGAACAAGTGTACCGCGCAAGGCGGAAAACTCGCCTTCGGCGCTACGCCCCCATGTCCGGAGGGTGACACGCTCGCGGAGTTCAAATCCGCCAATTCGAGCGTGAGAGTTTAATCGACGACGGCGGAGCGTGAAGCCGCGCGTGAGAGCGAAGACCGTTCCAGCGTACAGCCGGCGCGGCCATCAAGTGAGACGTTCTTCACGACCAAGAGACGACCATGACCTTCGACCGGGCGGCGGAGAGCGTCCCATTCTTGAATTCGCGATTCCAATCTCTTGTGCGCGCTGCGCGCATCCATCTGCTGGCTGCGGACCATTCTAGTCGTCGTCGCTCAGGAGATTTCTTGTTGATTGAGGGAGAAGTGAGTGCGCGTGATTTGGAATTGAGAGCGATTAGAGTTTGCCGAGAGAGAAAGAAACGCGGACAGTGCGGAAGTAGAATGAGCGGGCGAGCGAACCCCAGGAACGCAATGACGAGACCGAGCAGATTGCGGATGGTGCCACTTCGCCTGCCGCAGAACGGGCTGCGCGCTTTCGAAGAGCGCTTAATAGCAAGAAAGCTCGATTTCTTGCTATGGGGATGGAATTACATCTGCGCGAATATGGTGCGCGAGTGGCTAGAGCCACAGGGACCACCCTCGCGCGGATTGCGTCCGCATGTTGACCGGTGGACAGTCCAAGATTGGGCGCAGGCGTTGGGAAGATGTGCTGGCATGCCAGGGCATCTCCTTTTCGACAGCGAGAGCATCAAGGTGACCAAGCAAGAAGAAGCGCAATTTGTGGAGCTGTTCAAGACCGGGAGGTCTACCAAGAATGGGTACAGGACCCGTGATTACAAAGATCGATTTCGCCGGACTTTGTCCGCGGCGCTGATGCAATTACTGCAGCCGCACCGCGCCTGCTACATCACATTGTGGCAGGTCTCTTTTGTGGAGTGCGTCATCGAGGGAACTCCAATTCACTGGGCGAGCATCCTGCACAGAGTGATGCGACAGCACGCGTTTGAGGAGAAGGGGGGAACTCTAAACCATCTTTCTCCTTTCCTCATCAATTTTTATCGACAGCGGAATTGTTTGACAGCGGCGGAGCTTGAACATTTTCCGCCATTGTCCATCGACCATCCCGGGAAGTATGTGCGGGAGAACGAGGTCGACACTGATGCGGAGGAGTCACCGACTTCTACCCCATCAAGACGGAGGGATGAAGGGAGACACACCCCTGCAGCGCGAGTGCCGCGGAAGCGGCGATGGAGGGAAGAGGCCGAAGAGGAGCAGCATCAAGAACTCTCTGCTCCCATTCGACCGCGGCCGCTGTGCGAGCCATACAGCCGGCCGAAGCAGAAGGCACGCAGACTGGTGTTACCAGCTGACAGTGCAGACACGGCGACGATTGCGACGGAGATAGGAAGTGCGTCGCCAGAGAGGCGAGAAGAAGCGCGGACGACCGCAGGAGCGACGGGCCACGCTGCAACCTCGTCGGGAGAGAGGCCGCCTACGGGCCAAGGGCCTCCGGAGTTACCACGTGCGATGCGGACAGATGTTCCGTTTGCGCACAGGCGAACCTCCGCGGACGGACGAGCCTCCGCGGATCGGCGAACACAAGTGGACGTGGATCTACGCTTACGCGTGGGAAGGAGCAGTCCGCCTGTGCACAGGCGCTCGCCTGTGCACAGGTCACCTGTGCACAGAACACCTCCACACGTGCCGCCTGTGCACAGGCAAGAATCACCCCCGTTCCAACGTAGAAAGGGGAAGGAGCCGGCGGAAGAACCGCCTACGAGACACCGGCCCTCGGGGCCAGACCCACCGGCGCACCACGCGCCGCAATTCGCGCCTTCGGCGCCAGGGCCTTCGAGCCGAGGAGATACGAGCAGAGAGCGTGCGGAGGCCGCACCATCGGCGGGAAGTACGCCGATAGATGCGCCTTCGGCGGTAGGGCCTATAGGCCAAGGAACATCGGGCGTGCGGCCCCCGGCCATGTCGCCTTCGGCGATAGATGTCCGCGGCGCTACGCCTGCGGCGGACAAGGCGCCGGCACATGCGCCTGCGCACGGGCCGGGCACAGCCCCCACGGACCGATCGAGGGAGCAGCAGACGGAGGAGCGGAGTGACTGTCCGCGGGATGAAATCTCGATGCGCGATGCGCAATCCAACCCCGCGCAGCCACCCTCCGCTCGATCGCCTTCGGCGACGGACGACGGCGACAGAGAGAATGCGGTGGGCAATCAACCAGCGAGCGACGGGGATGCCGCTCGGATACATTCGCCCTCCGCCTTAGACATTTTGGCAACGAGCAGCGAGGCTGCAGCCGTGCCTTCGCAGGCAGCACACGTCGAGGACGTGCAGCCCCACTCGGGGCAGTCGCCGACGCAATCAATGGCGACTGAAATTCTCCACTCGGATGATGACGACGGAGGCTCCACGGAAGAAATGTCAGGAGCAGAAGACACCGAGGAGGAGGAGGAGGAAATTGTTGGAGCGCCGGCGGCGGCGCTCTCTGAGCAGGTGATTCCGTTGCTGCGGTACTTGGATCGCAAGGTCGATAAATACGCCGACCCACTCCAGCCGGGATCTTACATCGAGTTAGTGCGCAGGCGGACTCGCACTAAAGTCCACACCAGCAAGCTATTAGCTAGAGTGGACCAGGAGTTGAGGGACTTGAAGGAGAAGCATGAGTGCTTGTGGGGACAGTACAAGCTTAATCAGAAATTCTACAAGCACTCCGAGAAGATGAAGGATGAGAAACTGGGCGAGCTCACCAAGGAGCAGGTGAAGGTCAAGGAAGCACTCGATTTTGAGCAGGCCCAGAATCGGATTTTGTCAGAGGAGCTCGTGCGACAGACGCGGTTGTTGGAACAATGTCAGCTCGCACGGCAGGCGGATGAAGAATTAATCCGCAGTTTACAGTCAGAGTGTGGCGAATTGAGGGCGCAACGTGCTGAAGCCGAATCGCAATTAGTGACCATTGAAGAGGATCGCAGGAAGGAGGCGGATCGCACGAAGGTGGAGACGGCGAGGCGAGTCGCCCACTGTCTCAAGGGCTACGCCCACTGGGAAGTGAAGGCGCAGGAGAAACTCACACTGCGTGAGTTTGAATTGCGCGCAGCCGGGTTGTTGTCAGGCGACAGTAGGAGTCGGCGGAAGGTAGCGAAGAAGCTCGAGGCCTTTCTGTCGAAGGCACAGGATACCATGTCCGCCCTCGAGGGGGAGGTGACCGCGGCGTTGCAGCGGTTGGGACTGCGTAGTCGAGCGGACGAGTGGCAGGGTAGGGAGCTAGTGCGCGGCAATCGGCCGCGCAGGAGACGTAGTACAGGTTCCGCGGAGTGTAGTGTAGCGTGGTTCCGTGCAGGCGTGTAGCGTAGTGCAGTGTAGTGTTAGTTAGGACTTAGAAGGTATAAAATAGTTCCAGGCGTTTTGCCTGGGGTTCTTTCCCATCAGAAGTGCAGATCAGGAACCCATTTCCTTTGCGTGTTTGTGTCCTTGAGTTCTGTCACCACGCACGAGGAGTTACAACTTAGCGTTCCGCATTTTGTAGCTGAAGGCCTTCGGCCGAATGTTCAGAGCTAGTACATTGGTTAGAGACTTGAGTAGTTCGGATCTGCACCTGCGGGTGACTGCCGATGCTCAGAGCCAGTGACCAGTTAGATACTTGAACAGTTTCGCCCCTACACCTTCGAGTGTTTCTTTCTGATTGTACTCCTTGGGATTTTTCCCCTGAATGCCAAAGTGAAGTTTTGCTACTTCGTGTAAGCCTTGGTTGTAAATTCAGGTTACGCTGCAGCAGGTGCTTTGAGGGTAACCCCTGTAGTATTTCTGGGAATGACAAGTGCCTGAGAATTCAAACTCTTCAATAGACTGTTGTTGTGTTACTGGAATGTTTCACAGTGAGTCCTTCAGTGCGGACCTGTGTTCTCTGCGCGTTTTGTGAGTTGAGAGTGTTGTTCACCGCGTCTGAGTGACTTCGATCCGAAGTAGGTAGTCCAAACCGGGTTTCCTACACTAGCAGCAAGCTAGTGGAAGCGTTGTAAAAGCCGGAGTTGGGAGTCACTACCCGCAGCTTTGCCGAGTGTGCTCGTGAGAGACTTTCCCCCTGAAATCTTGAAGTAGAGGTCCTAACGGATCTCTGGGTTGTGTTTCTGTAGTTTCAGGTGTGTGTGTGTGTGTGTGTGTGTTACGCTGCACTGTGCGACCTCCGAGTGCGCTCCGAGTGGACACTTGCAGTATTTCTGGGAGTGACAGTCGCCTGAGAATTCAAACTCCTCAATAGTCTGTTAAAACGTGACACTTTGTACCCTGTGTGTTCCTCTGTCCCTGTGGGATCGACCTTTCTACCACTATATTGCAGTTTTAGCCTTTAGTGGGTTATTACATAAGAAGCCGACAACTTCTTTTTGGCGCCGCTGCCGGGGACAGTTGCGTCAACACCGGGGTTTTTACGAGCAGCCATGCTCGGTGAATGTCGACTGGGGCTGGCGGGAGCAACCTAAGTGCTAGAGCTGTCCGCAAGTTCCGACGAGATTCAGAGAAGGCCGTGGAAGAGACACGGCGTCAAACCAAGAAAACACCAAAAAGAGTACCTAAGCCTAGTTCGGCCGACATCCTTGGGGAACCTACCCCCGGCGACTCGGAACCAAACTTGGTGCTTACAGTTCTACTAGATATTCCTTGCACGGACCCGCCTAGTGAAGTAGAACCGACCGCCCGAGGACCGTCGACAGACACACTGATGGCGGACGGACAAGCCAATGTGCGGCTACCTCAGCCGATTACTAAACATTCCTACCCGAAGTACAAAGGGAGCGGGGATGACGACGATGCAGATTCATACATCAAGTTATTTGAGTCGGTGTCTATTGCCAATCGCGAGATCGCAGACGACGACCGACTAAGGATCTTTCCAAGCCTTCTGCGGAAGAAAGCGAGGAGTTGGTATAATCACGAGAGCATCGATCCGACTGGGTTGACAACATGGGCCCAGCTGAAGGAGAAGTTCCTTCGTCGCTTCCGCGAGCTCGGCTACGACAGCCGGGTTTTGACGAAGTTACGTAATTTGCAGCGAGAGAAGAAGGAGAGTCTGCGTGACTACACTGAGAGATTTATGGACCTCCTCGACAGAATACCGAAAACAGGACCAGGGTCCCCTTTCTCGGTACAACAAGCTGTGGATTGGTACGTGACCGGTTTAACTCGGGAGATGGAGACTTTTTGCCGACGCAGCAAGTGCGACACTATTGAGGATGTGATTGCATCGGCAGAAGCCTTCGAAACTTCCACTCTCAACCGAAGAGGGAGAGAGAGACGGGAGTCGAAGGAGCGCAAACCGAAAGGAGGGCGAAGACGGCGTAGAGGTACAACTCCGTCATCGGAGGAATCGTCCTCGGACGAGAACCGTTCTTCATCCGAAGAAGAGGAAACCTCATCGTCGGAGGAGGAGAAGAAGAGGAAGAAGCATGGGTCAGCGAAGAAAAAGGGCATCCGACGAGTGACTACGGACAGAGCGCCGGGAGATATAGCTTCGAAGATGGAGACCCTTGTGAAGGACTTCGCCGATCTCAAGGTTCAAGTGGTAGGCGGGCATGATCGCCGAAAATCACCCGGGAGAGTGCGAGCGAACTTATGGTGTACTACGTGCGGGGCGGTGGGACATGCAAACACCGAGTGCCTTACCACCCGGCCGTCATATCCAGTCAACGCAGTAGAGTGGGCGCAACCGTACTATGGAGAGCACCCTCAGTACTATGGAGAGCACCCTCAGTACTATGGAGAGGCTAGCGAAGAGACAGCCTACGCCGTCCAGTCGGTGCCTACCCCTCCTGCGGTTTCAGCAATGCAAGTTCCACGATATATTCCGGTGGATCGGGCCACTACGGTACCGGTGAGGCGGAGAGCACCTCCAGGGACGTTTGACCCACCGCCACCGCGAGCTTGTTATAATTGCGGGGAAGTTGGGCACTTCTCACCGCAGTGTCCCCATCCAAAAAGGCGAAACGATTATGCTCCGACATGTAGCAATTGCAAGAAGGTCGGGCACACTGCGCCAGAGTGTGATCAGCCACCAGTCCCTCGGCCAGTGGTACGATTTGTGAACACTCCTGCCAAGGAGGACGTGCAAGTTAACCAGGTCGAAGTAGGTTCAGACGGGGATGGCGAAGACGAAGAATGGCCGGCTGAAGAGGTTATGTGCGCACGGGTCGAAACTCGTAGTTCCAAGAAATCGAAGGAGCAAGAGCGCGACACTCGCAAGCACGAACGGAGAACCGCCGACCGGACGGGAAAAGGAAAGGAGAAGACATCCAGCAAGTCCGACTCGCGACCGGCTCGGAAGTCTTCGACTACGCGGGAGGCACCAGCAGTGCGCCCCCAGGCAGCAGTCGAGGACGAGCCAGTGCGCCTACTGAAACGGGACTATGCTCCGGATATCCGCAACGAGGTAGCCAACCTGTTGCAGGAAGCGATCCGCACTCAAAAGGACCCACCGCGGCCAGACCTGACATCCTCTCTTGGGGCGAAGTTGGCAGCCACCGTGGAACCTCGCAGAGCGTCGCCGACCCCGGCGCCCCAACGCGCCCACTATGACTTGGTTGAAGATCTCGGGAGTCGAAAAGTGAACATTACGTTCAAACAGCTCTTGGAGGATAATAAGACGTATCGGAGAATGTTGATGCTTTCGCTACGGCATCCGCGGAAGCCGCGCGCGTCCACATCCTCTCAAGTATATCAAGTGGAGAGCGAAGACCAAGGGCCACCCGAGATCGATGTGGAGATAGCAGGATGTTGTGTACGCAGAGTGCCAATCGACTCTGGATCAGGAGTCAACATAATGACGGAGGATACAGCGAGAGCCTTGGGGTTCAGTCAATACGAACCCTCGAAGCGTGTGTTGAGATTAGCGGATCAGACGCGGAGAATGCCTGCAGGTATGCTGCGCAATGTCAAGACAACCATCGGGGGTGCGGACTTTCGGTTGACGTATATCATCCTTCAACCGATGATGAAGCAGGGCTATGACGTCCTGCTCGGGCGACCATGGCTATATGGTGCACAAGTCAGATGTGACTGGCGAAGACATCGCCTTAAGTTTCCTCATCCTTCGGAACCGACCAAAACCATTACAGTGCCCTGGAATAGGGTCAGGCACGAAGGAGAGACCCCATCGACAAGTGCAGGTTACACATCGGGCGAGGGCAGTGAGTCGACCGCGCGATCGGATTCCAGTGGTACCGAATCCGATTACTTCGTGGGATTCGTTGCCTGCTGTTCGGTGGAAGAAGAAGAAGAGACGGAAGCTATTCAGCCGGAAGACGAATAGCAATTAACTGTGGGACTGGGAAGGAGTGAGACGAGTCACACCGAGGGCATTGTCGACCCTAGTGACTGTCACGAAGTACAACTCAGTCCCGGCAAGTGCTTGAAGGTATCAAGCGCAGTGAGAGGAGACGAGCTAAGGAAAGTACAGGCGTTCCTTAGCCACTATGTCGACGTCTTCGCCTGGAAGATCGAGGACATGAAGGGGATACCTGCACGGTATGGGGAGCACCGTATCGATTTACTGGACGACTCAGTACCCATACGACAGCGCCAGTATCGCCTCAACCCAAAGTACTCCTTGCTAGTGAAAGAGGAGATAGATAAGTACTTGAGCGCTGGTATTATTTACCCTGTGCTCAGCAGTGAGTGGGTGTCGCCGATTGTTATCGTACCCAAGAAGTTGACGGGTAAGATACGAGTGTGTCAGGATTTCCGGAAGTTGAATGCGGCAACACGCAAGGATCATCACCCGTTACCATTCACGGATGCCATTCTAGACCATGTCGCAGGACATGAATGTTATAGCTTCCTGGATGGGTTCTCAGGTTACAATCAGGTGTCTATCCGTGAACAGGACAAGGATAAAACTACGTTCACAACCGACTGGGGAACTTACGCATACCACAAGATGCCCTTCGGTCTGTGCAACGCGCCTGCCACCTTTCAACGGATGATGACCAATATCTTTCAGGAACAACTGAGGAAGTTCCTGGAGATATTCATAGATGACTTCTGTGTCTTTGGGAAGCGGTCTGAACACCTAAGTCACTTGAAGCAGACCTTCGATAAATGTAGAGAGAGCAGTTTATCGCTGCATCCCGAGAAGTGCTTTTTCTTCATGACTAGTGGGATCTTGTTGGGACATCGGGTCTCGGCAGAAGGCATTGCGGTGGACATCGAGAAGGTCAAGGTTATACTCGAGCTTGAGCCACCCACGAATCTAAGAGAGCTGCGAGCATTCCTGGGTCATGTGGGCTACTACCGAAGATTCATACACATGTATGCAATACTGGCGGCGGACCTGACCAAGTTGTTGAAGAAGGACGAGCCTTATGCTTGGGGTGCGAACCAGCAGACAGCATTTGAAGCTCTGAAAGCGAAACTCACGACTGCTCCCGTACTAAGGAGTCCCGACTGGAATCGACCATTCCATGTTTACGTTGACACTTCGGCATTCGCCATCGGTGTAGTACTGAGTCAAAAGGATGACAACAAAAAGGACTACCCGATCTACTTCGCGAGCCGACAGCTGTCTCTAGCAGAGCGGAAGTACACCACGACGGAGAGAGAAGCGTTGGGGATGGTGTACTCCTGTAAAAAGTTCCGTCACTACCTAATCTGTTACGAGTTTGTGTTCCATGTGGACCACTACGCATTGCAACACCTAGTTAAGAAAGCCGACCTATCCGGTCGAATCGCCAGGTGGGTGTTATTACTACAAGAGTTCACCTACACAGTCCAGACCAGGAAAGGGGTGCACCACGAAAATGCGGATTACTTGTCCCGATTATGGACACAGCCGACAGAGGAGGAATTGGTGGACGATTTTCCAGATGAAGAGTTATTTCAGTTGTCTGCAGGACATGAGTCCCGCTATGCCGACCTGTATCGATATCTGCTAACCCTCCAGTGCCCCGAGGGCATGGATTTGGAACAGCGAACTGTCTTCATTCATAAGGCAGGCCCGTATCAACTCCAGCAGGGAGTTTTGTTCAAGAAGATGGCGGATGGGCGCTTATGCAGATGCCTGGAGGAATCAGAAGTACCAAGAATAGTGAGTGCGATGCACACAGAGGAGGCGGGTGGACACTATGCCACCAGGAACACGGTCACAAAGATCCTAAATGCGGGATATTGGTGGCCGACCATGTTTAAGGATGTTCTCGATTACATCCGCAAGTGCGACAGTTGCCAGAGGACGGGGAGGCCGACGCCTACAACACGATGGCCCCTGACTCCCATCATGCCTCTAGCACCTTTCGAAAAGTGGGGTATTGACTTTGTAGGGCCGATACAACCAGTGACTAGAAGTACACGAAGGCGCTACATTCTGGTAGCAACGGACTACGCCACCAAAATGGTAGAGGCCAGAGCCACCAGAAGGGATGATGCTGCCACAGTGGCAGCATTCTTGTTCGAGTCAATCATCACACGCTATGGATGTCCCTTAGAGCTAGTGAGCGACCGGGGCACGCATTTTCTTAATCAGATCATCGAAGACCTGACACGGTATTTCCACATCAAGCACCGGAAGACTACTCCATACAATCCTAAGGCAAATGGACTGACGGAGAAGTCCAATGGTCTGCTGTGTAAAATACTACTCAAGGTCACGGTGAATCACGCTCACGACTGGGATACGAAGCTAGCAGCCGCTCTATGGGCGTACCGCACAGCTGAGAAGATCACGACCAAACAGACACCATACTTTCTGGTGTATGGGCAACACCCGATCCTTCCAATCGAATTTGAAGTACCCACCCATCGAACGATGGATTTGCAGAGGATGGGCGCAGAGGAAAGTCAGCTCTACAGGTTACAGGAGGTCATGCTGCTGGATGAGCGGAGAAGAGACGCCGAAGATCGCACCAGGAAAATCCAGCTCCGCCGAAAGGAGAGGTACGATAAAAAGATCAAACCGGTACTACTGCAGGCGGGTGATTTGGCATTGCTCTACGACAGCAGGCATGCCAGATTCCCAGGCAAACTGCACCTAAGGTGGATGGGACCTTACAGGGTTGTCGAAGTCTTCCCGAATGGGTCCATCCAACTTGCGGACCTGGCCGGCGATTTGTTAGGCACCCGAGTGAACGGGTGGCGGTTGAAGAAATACCACATGTGAGTGTTCGCGTGGGCGCTCACAATTGAGGAGGGGGGCATGTGGTACCCCACTTTTGGCAATTTTGAGGAAATTAAAACATTTTTGGAAAACTGTACCCCGGCAGCATTGTAAATAGCCTTCGGTACATCAAAACAGAGTGAATCCGGAAGATCGCGGGGATTCTCAAGGGATCTTGTAGAATCTGGGATTTGGGGTGCAGTAGTAAGGTCAGGCACCACCCTCCCTGCGAGCTCCGCAGTTAGGATCTCTACGGCGCAAGGCGCAAAACCCGCCTTCGGAGGTTGCGTCCGCGGCTGTAGGGAAACCCTCGTAATTAGGAAACCCTCGGGCGCCTTGACCAAGTTAGGATCCCGTTGGAAAGAGCTCGACGCGCTGGTTCCAACGAGCCCAAGAACGCTTGGAACGGACGAGGACTTAGGGAGTTATCGCTACTGGAAGAAACGGAGGCGGTCGCCTGCGGCGGAAGGAGTTCGCCACCGGCGCGAATTCCGCCTGCGCGGAAGGGGGATTCAAGTTTTGTCCTAGGCGCGGACGAAGGCGTTCGCCTGTGCACAGGCGAAGTAGGGTTAGGGAAGGCGCGAAGTCCGCCTACGCACAGGCGTCCGTCTGTGCACAGGCACTTCGGCGTCGGCGGGAGATCCGCCTTGGGCCCTAGAAATGCGCCTTGTGAGGTAGAAAGTGTACGGCGCCTTCCGCGCCAGCGCAGCGCAGCGTACGTCGGAAGACCGCCAGAGTAATCCAATCGGTACGGACCATGCGGACGGCACGGGTGGATGCGCTCTTGGACGGACGGAGTTGCGGCGGCGGAAGCGCCGACGGAGAGACAAGGAACGGACAGACTGGACGGAGACGGCTGACCACGGTCAACGCCTTCCGCGCCAGCGCAGCGCCGCGGACGGAATTCGCCTGCGCACCGGCGAACGCCTGTGCACAGGAGGATGTTCAAGTTCCGCGCCGGCGGAGAATCCGCCGAGGCCCCTGCCTGCGCACAGGCAGGAGTTAAATTTTTGTCCGACATGCGGACGCACGCGTCAAGGCAGAAGGAGATTGGCCGAGGGGCGGTACGAACAAGTGTACCGCGCAAGGCGGAAAACTCGCCTTCGGCGCTACGCCCCCATGTCCGGAGGGTGACACGCTCGCGGAGTTCAAATCCGCCAATTCGAGCGTGAGAGTTTAATCGACGACGGCGGAGCGTGAAGCCGCGCGTGAGAGCGAAGACCGTTCCAGCGTACAGCCGGCGCGGCCATCAAGTGAGACGTTCTTCACGACCAAGAGACGACCATGACCTTCGACCGGGCGGCGGAGAGCGTCCCATTCTTGAATTCGCGATTCCAATCTCTTGTGCGCGCTGCGCGCATCCATCTGCTGGCTGCGGACCATTCTAGTCGTCGTCGCTCAGGAGATTTCTTGTTGATTGAGGGAGAAGTGAGTGCGCGTGATTTGGAATTGAGAGCGATTAGAGTTTGCCGAGAGAGAAAGAAACGCGGACAGTGCGGAAGTAGAATGAGCGGGCGAGCGAACCCCAGGAACGCAATGACGAGACCGAGCAGATTGCGGATGGTGCCACTTCGCCTGCCGCAGAACGGGCTGCGCGCTTTCGAAGAGCGCTTAATAGCAAGAAAGCTCGATTTCTTGCTATGGGGATGGAATTACATCTGCGCGAATATGGTGCGCGAGTGGCTAGAGCCACAGGGACCACCCTCGCGCGGATTGCGTCCGCATGTTGACCGGTGGACAGTCCAAGATTGGGCGCAGGCGTTGGGAAGATGTGCTGGCATGCCAGGGCATCTCCTTTTCGACAGCGAGAGCATCAAGGTGACCAAGCAAGAAGAAGCGCAATTTGTGGAGCTGTTCAAGACCGGGAGGTCTACCAAGAATGGGTACAGGACCCGTGATTACAAAGATCGATTTCGCCGGACTTTGTCCGCGGCGCTGATGCAATTACTGCAGCCGCACCGCGCCTGCTACATCACATTGTGGCAGGTCTCTTTTGTGGAGTGCGTCATCGAGGGAACTCCAATTCACTGGGCGAGCATCCTGCACAGAGTGATGCGACAGCACGCGTTTGAGGAGAAGGGGGGAACTCTAAACCATCTTTCTCCTTTCCTCATCAATTTTTATCGACAGCGGAATTGTTTGACAGCGGCGGAGCTTGAACATTTTCCGCCATTGTCCATCGACCATCCCGGGAAGTATGTGCGGGAGAACGAGGTCGACACTGATGCGGAGGAGTCACCGACTTCTACCCCATCAAGACGGAGGGATGAAGGGAGACACACCCCTGCAGCGCGAGTGCCGCGGAAGCGGCGATGGAGGGAAGAGGCCGAAGAGGAGCAGCATCAAGAACTCTCTGCTCCCATTCGACCGCGGCCGCTGTGCGAGCCATACAGCCGGCCGAAGCAGAAGGCACGCAGACTGGTGTTACCAGCTGACAGTGCAGACACGGCGACGATTGCGACGGAGATAGGAAGTGCGTCGCCAGAGAGGCGAGAAGAAGCGCGGACGACCGCAGGAGCGACGGGCCACGCTGCAACCTCGTCGGGAGAGAGGCCGCCTACGGGCCAAGGGCCTCCGGAGTTACCACGTGCGATGCGGACAGATGTTCCGTTTGCGCACAGGCGAACCTCCGCGGACGGACGAGCCTCCGCGGATCGGCGAACACAAGTGGACGTGGATCTACGCTTACGCGTGGGAAGGAGCAGTCCGCCTGTGCACAGGCGCTCGCCTGTGCACAGGTCACCTGTGCACAGAACACCTCCACACGTGCCGCCTGTGCACAGGCAAGAATCACCCCCGTTCCAACGTAGAAAGGGGAAGGAGCCGGCGGAAGAACCGCCTACGAGACACCGGCCCTCGGGGCCAGACCCACCGGCGCACCACGCGCCGCAATTCGCGCCTTCGGCGCCAGGGCCTTCGAGCCGAGGAGATACGAGCAGAGAGCGTGCGGAGGCCGCACCATCGGCGGGAAGTACGCCGATAGATGCGCCTTCGGCGGTAGGGCCTATAGGCCAAGGAACATCGGGCGTGCGGCCCCCGGCCATGTCGCCTTCGGCGATAGATGTCCGCGGCGCTACGCCTGCGGCGGACAAGGCGCCGGCACATGCGCCTGCGCACGGGCCGGGCACAGCCCCCACGGACCGATCGAGGGAGCAGCAGACGGAGGAGCGGAGTGACTGTCCGCGGGATGAAATCTCGATGCGCGATGCGCAATCCAACCCCGCGCAGCCACCCTCCGCTCGATCGCCTTCGGCGACGGACGACGGCGACAGAGAGAATGCGGTGGGCAATCAACCAGCGAGCGACGGGGATGCCGCTCGGATACATTCGCCCTCCGCCTTAGACATTTTGGCAACGAGCAGCGAGGCTGCAGCCGTGCCTTCGCAGGCAGCACACGTCGAGGACGTGCAGCCCCACTCGGGGCAGTCGCCGACGCAATCAATGGCGACTGAAATTCTCCACTCGGATGATGACGACGGAGGCTCCACGGAAGAAATGTCAGGAGCAGAAGACACCGAGGAGGAGGAGGAGGAAATTGTTGGAGCGCCGGCGGCGGCGCTCTCTGAGCAGGTGATTCCGTTGCTGCGGTACTTGGATCGCAAGGTCGATAAATACGCCGACCCACTCCAGCCGGGATCTTACATCGAGTTAGTGCGCAGGCGGACTCGCACTAAAGTCCACACCAGCAAGCTATTAGCTAGAGTGGACCAGGAGTTGAGGGACTTGAAGGAGAAGCATGAGTGCTTGTGGGGACAGTACAAGCTTAATCAGAAATTCTACAAGCACTCCGAGAAGATGAAGGATGAGAAACTGGGCGAGCTCACCAAGGAGCAGGTGAAGGTCAAGGAAGCACTCGATTTTGAGCAGGCCCAGAATCGGATTTTGTCAGAGGAGCTCGTGCGACAGACGCGGTTGTTGGAACAATGTCAGCTCGCACGGCAGGCGGATGAAGAATTAATCCGCAGTTTACAGTCAGAGTGTGGCGAATTGAGGGCGCAACGTGCTGAAGCCGAATCGCAATTAGTGACCATTGAAGAGGATCGCAGGAAGGAGGCGGATCGCACGAAGGTGGAGACGGCGAGGCGAGTCGCCCACTGTCTCAAGGGCTACGCCCACTGGGAAGTGAAGGCGCAGGAGAAACTCACACTGCGTGAGTTTGAATTGCGCGCAGCCGGGTTGTTGTCAGGCGACAGTAGGAGTCGGCGGAAGGTAGCGAAGAAGCTCGAGGCCTTTCTGTCGAAGGCACAGGATACCATGTCCGCCCTCGAGGGGGAGGTGACCGCGGCGTTGCAGCGGTTGGGACTGCGTAGTCGAGCGGACGAGTGGCAGGGTAGGGAGCTAGTGCGCGGCAATCGGCCGCGCAGGAGACGTAGTACAGGTTCCGCGGAGTGTAGTGTAGCGTGGTTCCGTGCAGGCGTGTAGCGTAGTGCAGTGTAGTGTTAGTTAGGACTTAGAAGGTATAAAATAGTTCCAGGCGTTTTGCCTGGGGTTCTTTCCCATCAGAAGTGCAGATCAGGAACCCATTTCCTTTGCGTGTTTGTGTCCTTGAGTTCTGTCACCACGCACGAGGAGTTACAACTTAGCGTTCCGCATTTTGTAGCTGAAGGCCTTCGGCCGAATGTTCAGAGCTAGTACATTGGTTAGAGACTTGAGTAGTTCGGATCTGCACCTGCGGGTGACTGCCGATGCTCAGAGCCAGTGACCAGTTAGATACTTGAACAGTTTCGCCCCTACACCTTCGAGTGTTTCTTTCTGATTGTACTCCTTGGGATTTTTCCCCTGAATGCCAAAGTGAAGTTTTGCTACTTCGTGTAAGCCTTGGTTGTAAATTCAGGTTACGCTGCAGCAGGTGCTTTGAGGGTAACCCCTGTAGTATTTCTGGGAATGACAAGTGCCTGAGAATTCAAACTCTTCAATAGACTGTTGTTGTGTTACTGGAATGTTTCACAGTGAGTCCTTCAGTGCGGACCTGTGTTCTCTGCGCGTTTTGTGAGTTGAGAGTGTTGTTCACCGCGTCTGAGTGACTTCGATCCGAAGTAGGTAGTCCAAACCGGGTTTCCTACACTAGCAGCAAGCTAGTGGAAGCGTTGTAAAAGCCGGAGTTGGGAGTCACTACCCGCAGCTTTGCCGAGTGTGCTCGTGAGAGACTTTCCCCCTGAAATCTTGAAGTAGAGGTCCTAACGGATCTCTGGGTTGTGTTTCTGTAGTTTCAGGTGTGTGTGTGTGTGTGTGTGTGTTACGCTGCACTGTGCGACCTCCGAGTGCGCTCCGAGTGGACACTTGCAGTATTTCTGGGAGTGACAGTCGCCTGAGAATTCAAACTCCTCAATAGTCTGTTAAAACGTGACACTTTGTACCCTGTGTGTTCCTCTGTCCCTGTGGGATCGACCTTTCTACCACTATATTGCAGTTTTAGCCTTTAGTGGGTTATTACATAAGAAGCCGACAACTTCTTTTTGGCGCCGCTGCCGGGGACAGTTGCGTCAACACCGGGGTTTTTACGAGCAGCCATGCTCGGTGAATGTCGACTGGGGCTGGCGGGAGCAACCTAAGTGCTAGAGCTGTCCGCAAGTTCCGACGAGATTCAGAGAAGGCCGTGGAAGAGACACGGCGTCAAACCAAGAAAACACCAAAAAGAGTACCTAAGCCTAGTTCGGCCGACATCCTTGGGGAACCTACCCCCGGCGACTCGGAACCAAACTTGGTGCTTACAGTTCTACTAGATATTCCTTGCACGGACCCGCCTAGTGAAGTAGAACCGACCGCCCGAGGACCGTCGACAGACACACTGATGGCGGACGGACAAGCCAATGTGCGGCTACCTCAGCCGATTACTAAACATTCCTACCCGAAGTACAAAGGGAGCGGGGATGACGACGATGCAGATTCATACATCAAGTTATTTGAGTCGGTGTCTATTGCCAATCGCGAGATCGCAGACGACGACCGACTAAGGATCTTTCCAAGCCTTCTGCGGAAGAAAGCGAGGAGTTGGTATAATCACGAGAGCATCGATCCGACTGGGTTGACAACATGGGCCCAGCTGAAGGAGAAGTTCCTTCGTCGCTTCCGCGAGCTCGGCTACGACAGCCGGGTTTTGACGAAGTTACGTAATTTGCAGCGAGAGAAGAAGGAGAGTCTGCGTGACTACACTGAGAGATTTATGGACCTCCTCGACAGAATACCGAAAACAGGACCAGGGTCCCCTTTCTCGGTACAACAAGCTGTGGATTGGTACGTGACCGGTTTAACTCGGGAGATGGAGACTTTTTGCCGACGCAGCAAGTGCGACACTATTGAGGATGTGATTGCATCGGCAGAAGCCTTCGAAACTTCCACTCTCAACCGAAGAGGGAGAGAGAGACGGGAGTCGAAGGAGCGCAAACCGAAAGGAGGGCGAAGACGGCGTAGAGGTACAACTCCGTCATCGGAGGAATCGTCCTCGGACGAGAACCGTTCTTCATCCGAAGAAGAGGAAACCTCATCGTCGGAGGAGGAGAAGAAGAGGAAGAAGCATGGGTCAGCGAAGAAAAAGGGCATCCGACGAGTGACTACGGACAGAGCGCCGGGAGATATAGCTTCGAAGATGGAGACCCTTGTGAAGGACTTCGCCGATCTCAAGGTTCAAGTGGTAGGCGGGCATGATCGCCGAAAATCACCCGGGAGAGTGCGAGCGAACTTATGGTGTACTACGTGCGGGGCGGTGGGACATGCAAACACCGAGTGCCTTACCACCCGGCCGTCATATCCAGTCAACGCAGTAGAGTGGGCGCAACCGTACTATGGAGAGCACCCTCAGTACTATGGAGAGCACCCTCAGTACTATGGAGAGGCTAGCGAAGAGACAGCCTACGCCGTCCAGTCGGTGCCTACCCCTCCTGCGGTTTCAGCAATGCAAGTTCCACGATATATTCCGGTGGATCGGGCCACTACGGTACCGGTGAGGCGGAGAGCACCTCCAGGGACGTTTGACCCACCGCCACCGCGAGCTTGTTATAATTGCGGGGAAGTTGGGCACTTCTCACCGCAGTGTCCCCATCCAAAAAGGCGAAACGATTATGCTCCGACATGTAGCAATTGCAAGAAGGTCGGGCACACTGCGCCAGAGTGTGATCAGCCACCAGTCCCTCGGCCAGTGGTACGATTTGTGAACACTCCTGCCAAGGAGGACGTGCAAGTTAACCAGGTCGAAGTAGGTTCAGACGGGGATGGCGAAGACGAAGAATGGCCGGCTGAAGAGGTTATGTGCGCACGGGTCGAAACTCGTAGTTCCAAGAAATCGAAGGAGCAAGAGCGCGACACTCGCAAGCACGAACGGAGAACCGCCGACCGGACGGGAAAAGGAAAGGAGAAGACATCCAGCAAGTCCGACTCGCGACCGGCTCGGAAGTCTTCGACTACGCGGGAGGCACCAGCAGTGCGCCCCCAGGCAGCAGTCGAGGACGAGCCAGTGCGCCTACTGAAACGGGACTATGCTCCGGATATCCGCAACGAGGTAGCCAACCTGTTGCAGGAAGCGATCCGCACTCAAAAGGACCCACCGCGGCCAGACCTGACATCCTCTCTTGGGGCGAAGTTGGCAGCCACCGTGGAACCTCGCAGAGCTCGTCAGCCAAACTCTCTTCTGCTTCCGGCCTGCGGTCCGGTTCAACGCGCCGTTCAATTGGCCTTCCTTCCGCTTGTCGGCCTTCAGTCGTCCGACTCGTAGTCGGCCGACTGTCAGTCCGTCCATCTCCTCCCGAAGGCCTTGGTGCCTTCTATGCAGAGGTATTTGTCGTCTTCCCTAGAATCTGCGCGATTATCTCCTCCTGTGTGAGATTCCGCCGGGTCGGAGTTCGCCCGGTCTCCTCAGTACCAGTTGGCATTTTGCGTGCCCTCTGTTTTGGTCGACTGTGAGGCTCGGGGGTGGGCCGACCACGAGTCGGCGCAGCTGGCACTTCCGGCTGCCTGTCCTCAGGTCTCTCATCCCACTTCCGCTTTCGCGGAATGCGCTCACTTCGACGTTCTTCTGCTGCTCTTGCTGGAGCCGGAGCCGGAGGCGTACTGGCAGGTTCCTCGTCCGGATCCGTGTCTACTTCGGCCTCCCTCGAATATCTACCTGGATAGTTCCGGGTCAGCTGCGGAAACCGTGTTTTCTCAGCATTTGTCAAACATCCCATCGCCCGATAAAACACGATCAAGTAAGGCGAGAGATGATTGAGGGTTCCTCCTCTCTCTTCTTGCGCATGTTGGCGCGTCACCTTCCACAGGAGCCGTGCCCAATGCACTGGAGCTCCTGACAACACTAGCTCCACAAATTCTACCTGCCAACCATGCATGTAAGCGGTCTTGGTCGGCTGCAATATCTGCAGCAATGCAGTCGCGACATTTCTCCGCAATCGATCTTTGTAATCCCGTGTCCGGAAACCGTTCTTGGGATGCCTGGCAACTTTGAAGAGCTCATTGTAGGAGATTTCTTCCTCCTGGGACACCTTCACGCTATCGGCCTCGAAGAGGAGATCCCCTTCCTCGCCGGCACACCTGCCCAACACCTGCGCCCAGTTACAAATGTCCCATCTTTCTGGATGTGGACGGAATCCGCGTGAGGGCTTGTGTCTCTCCCGCAGATACTCGCGCACCATCTCCGGACATGTCCAGTTCCACCACCACAGGAGAAAATCGAGCTTCAGCCCCAGCAGCACATCTTGAAATGCGCGTAGACCGATTTGCGGCATCCTAAGGGGAGACACTCGCAAGTGGGGAACCTTCGACATTGCGTTTCCTGCACACACAAACGTTCTCCCTTTCGCTCGCCCTCTCACAATCGCCACTGCGAGTCGGCCGCTCAAGCACTGACTGCTCACTCTCTCTTCGCTCACGCTCAAGTTCGCTACTCGCAATTCTCTCCAAGGTCTGTCAAGATCCTTGCGCAACTCGTCTCCGCACTCTCTCCTCTCACTGCAGGTCTCTCCGCCCTTGCGCGTAATCTTGGAAGCTGGAACTCGCAAATTCAAGAATGAGAGAATGAGACTGGAGCGCAGTCTTTTCTTCTCCAAATTCAAGAACGTCCAACGTTCTTACTGGTTACAACGTAAGCAGCCGGCTATACGGCCTAACGGTTCGCCCTTTGCATGCGCGAATTCACGTCTCCGCTCTGCGCGCATTCGCATGCGTGAATGTTGAATTCTCCCGCCGCCGCCGCCTTCCGGACTCGAGTCCGCCGCAGGGTATACGTCGGCTATGTTGTCTTTCCCTAACCCGTCCATCACCGGAGGCGTGTCGCCGCTGGCGTGTTCCTTATCCATCGGCGCCTTGCTGGAGGCGCACATCTAGTCGGCGCGAATTACGCCGGCGCGCATTCGTTCCGCTTATTTTGTCCTTTATGCCTCGTCCATTGCTGACGGCGCATATCCGCCAGCGCAAATCATGCCAGCGCATCCGGCCATCAGCGCCACGTCGGAGGCGTACATCCGACCGGCGCTTTCCTTCCATGAGCAGCCGCCAAAGGCGCTTCCGACTCTGAGTTGGTTTCCTCCTATGAGCGCACGATTCCGCCGAAGGCGCATCGCCGAGGGCGTACGGGAATCCTTTCCGGCTGTGAACCCTAGCGCGAACGGCGCATGTCCGGGTACGAGTTTTCCGACGCTCATAACTTCTCCGTCCCTGATCCATCTCCGACGCTCCTGGGCTCGTTAGAACGAGCGTCCCGAGCTCTTTCTAATGCAATTTCAACCAACTGGATCTACAGTGTATTCCGATCGTTATGAAGGTTTTCCCTTTCCGCGCTAGCGGCGCATCGCCGAAGGCGCACTCATGGTCGGACGCCTTCAGAGGTCCGGGCCCTTCTCCTGACGTCTTTAGCAAAACCTCCTCCTGAGGTGTCTACGCCGGAAGCGTAGCTTCCTTATACGCTGGAAGCGCGTGAGTAGAGACATCTCAGAAAAGGAGCTTTTGCCGAAGGCGCCGAAGACATTGCCGAAGGCGCCGAAGGCGCCGAAGACTACGCGATTCTTCGTGACCTCGTGACAATCTCATCAATCCACTCTATTTAACGTACCCTTTTCTAACTACAAACACTGCTTCGGTACTAGTTTTCTAAAATTGTTTAAATTCTGCAAAAAAAAACAAAAAGTGTATTACCACAGAGGTCAAGGCCACGAGAAAAGATGATGCAGCCACAGTAGCAGCCTTCTTGTTCGAGTCGATCATCACGCGCTACGGATGTCCTCTAGAGATCGTCAGCGACCGGGGCACGCACTTTCTGAACCAGATAATCTAAGATCTGACACGGTATTTCCACATCAAGCACCGGAAGACTACCCCATACAATCCCAAGGCGAATGGATTGACGGAGAAGTCCAATGGTCTGTTGTGTAAAATACTACTCAAGGTCACGGTAAACCACGCTTACGACTGGGATACGAAGTTAGCCGCCGCTCTATGGGCGTACCGGACAGCTGAGAAAATTACGACTAAACAGACACCATACTTTCTGGTGTATGGTCAGCACCCGATCCTCCGATCGAGTTTGAAGTACCCACCCAACGAACGTTGGATTTACAGAGGGTGAGCGCAAAGGAGAGTCAGCTCTACAGATTACAGGAGGTCATGCAGCTGGAAGAGAGGAGACGAGAAGCCGAGGAGCGCACCAGGAGAATTCAGCTCCGCCGGAAGGAGAGATACGATAAGAAGATCAAACCTATACTCCTGCAGAAGGGTGATTTGGCACTGCTCTACGACAGCAGGCATGCCAGATTCCCAGGCAAACTGCACCTAAGATGGATGGGACCTTACAAGGTTGTCGAAGTCTTCTCGAATGGATCCATCCAACTTGCGGACCTAGCCGGCGATTTATTAGGCACCCGAGTGAATGGGTGGTGGTTGAAGAAATACCACATGTGAGTGTTCGCGTGGGCGCTCACAATTGAGAAGGGGAGCATGTGGTACCCCACTTTTGGTAATTTGGAGGAAATTAAAACATTTTTGGAAAACTATACCACGGTAGCAATGTAAATAGCCTTCGGTGCATCAAAATAGAGTGAATTCGGAAGATCGCAGAGATTCTCGAGGGACCTCGTAGAATCTAGGAGTTGGGTGCAGCGTCAAGGAAGGGCATCACCCTCTCTGCGAGCTCTAAAGGTATGATCCCTTCGGCGCAAGGCGCAAAATCCGCCTTCGGCGCTGCGCCCTCGGCAGTAGGGAAATCCTTCATATTTAGGTCAACCCCCAAACGCCTTGACCTGGTTAGGGTCTTGTTGAAAAGAGCTCAACGCGCTGATTCAAACGAGCCCAAGAACGCCAACAACGGATGAGGACTCCGAGAGTTATGAAGGTTGTAAGATACTCAGCTTTCCGCCTACGCACAGGCGAAGAAAGTTTTGTCCTATGCGCGGACGAAGGAAGTTCGCCTGCGCACAGGCGAAATAGGGTTTTGATGTAGGCGCGAAGTTCGCCTACGCACAGGCGTCCGCCTGTGCACAGGCGCTTCGGCGTCGGCGGGAAATCCGCCTTCGGCCCTAGAAATGCGCATTCGGAGGTAGAAATTGTACGGCGCCTTCTGCGCCAACGCAACGGCGCGGACGAGCAAGGAGCCGCCAGAATAGTAAAATCCGTACGGACCGTACGGACTGTACGGACGGGACGGATGGATGCTCTCGTGGTCGGGCGGAGTTGCGGCGGCGAGAGCGCCGAAGGAGAGACAAGGAACGGACAGTCTGGGAGGAAGCTGTTGACCGCGGTCAACGCCTTCCTCGCCAGCGCAGCGACGCGGACGGACTTCGCCTATGCGCAGGCGAGCGCCTGCGCACAGGCGGGTGAAGTTCCGCGCCGGCGGAGAATCCGCCGGGGAGTCCGCTTGCGCACAGGCGGGAGTTGAACTTTTGTCCGACGTGCGAACAAGCGCCGGGGCGGAGGAGGATTGGCTGAGGAGCGGTACGAACGAGTGTACCGCGCAAGGCGGAAAAGCCGCATTCGGCGCTGCGCACCCATGTCCGCGGCGTAGTACGCTCACGGAGTTCAAATTCGCCAATTCGAGCGTGTGAGTTAAATCGGCGTCGGCGGAGCGTGAAGCCGCGCGTGAGAGCGGAGACCGTTTTAGCGTAGAGCCGGCGCGGCCATCAATTGAGTCGACCCTCACGGGCAAGAGCCGACCATGACCTTCGACCGGGAGACGGAGAGCGTCCTATTCTTGAATTCGCAATTCCATTTTCTAGTGCGAGCTGCGCGCGTCCATCTGCTAGCTGCTAAGCCTTCCCGACATTGCCGCGCAGAGGATTACTTGGTGATTGAGAGAGAAGTGAGTGCGCGTGATTTGAAATTGAGTGAGATTAGAGTTTGCCGAGGAAGCAAAGAGCTCGAGCGGAGCAAAGGGAGAATTAGCGAACAGGCGAATTCCAAGAACGCAATGTCGAGACTGAACCGATTGTAGATGCTGCCGCTCCGACTTCCACAGAACGGGCTGCGCGCTTACGAGAAACGGCTGATAGCAAGAAAGCTCAATTTCTTGCTATGGGGATGGAACTACATTTGTGTGGATATGGTGCGCGAGTGGCTAGAGCCACAGAGGCCACCTTCGCGCGGATTGCGTCCGCATGTCGATCGGTGGACGGTCCAAGATTGGGCGCAGGCATTGGGGAGGTGTGCCGGCATCCCAGGGCACCTCCTCTTTGATAGTGAGAGCGTCAAGGTGTCTAAGTAGGACGAGGCGCAATTTGTGGAGTTGTTCAAGCGGGAGAAGTCTACCAAGAATGGGTACAAGACCCGCGATTACAAGGATCGCTTCCGCCGAATTGTGGCTACGGCGCTGCTGCAATTACTGCAGCCACACCGCGCCTGCTACATCACATTGTGGCAGGTCTCTTTTGTGGAGTGCATCATCGAGGGAGCTCCAATTCACTGGGCGAGCATCCTGCACAGAGTGATGCGACAGCATGCTTTTGAGGAGAAGGGGGGAACTCTAAATCACCTCTCTCCTTTCCTGATCAATTTTTATCGGCAGCGAAATTGTTTGACCGCGGCGGAGCTTGCTCGTTTTCCGCCGTTGTCCGTCGACCATCCCGGGAAGTATGTGCGGGATAACGAGGTCGACACTGACGCAGAGCATTCGCCAACTTCTACTCCGCCAAGGCGGAGGGACGAAGGAAGAAACACTCCTGCAGCAAGAGTGCAGCGGAAGCGGCGATGGAGAGAGGAGTCCGAAGAGGAGCGGCATCAAGAACCCATTGCTCCCATTGGGCAGCGGCCGTTGCACGAAGTGTGCAGCCGGCCGAAGCAGAAGGCGCGCAGGCTTGTGTTACCAGCCAGCAGCGCGGACACGGCGACGATCACCATGGAGAAAGGAAGTGCGTCGCCGGAGAAGAACGAGGGAGCGCGGACGTCTGCAGGAGCAACGGACCACGCTGCACCTTCGACGGACGAGAGGCAACCTACAGGCCAAGGGCCTCCGGAGTTACCACGTGCGATGCGGACGGATGTTCCGCCTGCGCACAGGCGTGCCTCGACGGAAAGGCGACCCCAAGCGGACGTGGACCTACGCCTACGCGTAGGCAGATGCAGTCCGCCTGTGCACATGCCGCCTGCGCACAGGCAGGATTCACCCCCGTTCCAACGTATGAAGGGGAAGGAGCCGGCGGAAGATCCGCCTACGGGTCAAGGGCCTTCGGGACCAGACCCTCCGGCGCCCAACGCGCCGCGATTTGCGCCTTCGGCGCCAGGGCTGTAATAACCCACCAAAGGCTAAAACTGCAGTATGGTGGTAAAAAGATCGAACCCACAGGGACAGAGGCAACACACAGAGTAAAAGTGTCACATTTAACAGACTTTTGGTAGAGTTTGAATTCTAGGCGACTGTCACTCCCAGAAATACTGTAGTGCTCGACTCGGAGGCTCGACTCGGAGGAGGAACTCAACTCGGAGGATGCTCGGAGGATGCACGGTACAGCTTGGTCACTCAACACACACACACACACACACCTGAAACTGGCAAAAAGCACAACTCGGAGGTCGGTCAGGACCTCCGCTTCGGATTTCAGGAGGAAAGTGTCTCGTAAGTTCACTCAGAGGTTCTGCAGGAAGTGCCTCCCACTCCGGCTTTTACTGCCCTTCCGCCAGGAACTAGCGGGGGTACCCGGACTGGACTTCTCACTTCGGAACGAAGCCTCTACGTACGCCGTGGACGTCACCCTCGACTATCACACAAAACGCAGGGAGTGCAGACCCGACTGAGAACTTACTGAAAACACGATCCAGTAACACACACACAACCTGAATTACAAACCAAGGTTTACACGAAGTAATGAAACTTCACATTGGCATTCAGGGGAAACTTCCCGTAGGAGTACAATCAGGATATGTCACTCGAAGGAGTAAGGGGGAACTGTTCAAGTATCTAACTCGCAGCCGGCTCTGAGTATCAGAAATCACCCGCAGGTGCAGATCCGCACTACTCAAGTCTCTAACCGGGTACTAGCTCTGAACATTCAGCCGAAGGCCTTCAACTACAACATACGGTAACTTCGCTATGCTGCAGCTTCTCTACGTGGTGCCAGGACCAAAATGCACAAACACGCCAAGAAAGTGAGTTCCTGATCTGCACTTCCGAAACTGGAAGAGTCCCAAGGCAAAACGCCTTGATCTACTTTATACTTTCAAAAGATCCTAACTAGCACTACGCTATCCTATCTACCACTCGCAGTATCTGCGCGAAACCAAACTACTCTACTGCACTCAGCAGATCCGGTGCTGCGCCTCCTGCGCGCCGGACTGCTTCGCTTACTGTCTCTACCTTGCCAGTCTTCCGACCGGCTGCGTAACCCCAGGCGTCGGAGCGCTGCAGTGACTTCCGACTGCAAGTGCGCCATAGTGTCGCGCGCACCCGACAAGAAAGTTTCTAATTTTCTCGCCACTCGCCGCCGACTCCGACTGTCACCTTCCGTCAAGGCCGCCGCCCGAAGCTCGAACTCCCGGAGTGTGACCCTCTCTTGAGCTGCCACCTCCCAATGGGTGTATCCGTTTAGACAACGAGTCACCCGTGCCGCCAACTCTCCTCGTGCCCTGCAGCTGCTCTCCTCCTCTGCCAGCTGCATTTCTAAATCCGCACGTTGAGCCCTCAAATCCGAGCACTCGGTTTGCAAGTTGCACAACAACTCCTCATCCTCCTTGCGGGCTCTTTGACTTTCCTCTAAGGCGCGCGTCTGGCGCGCAAGCTCGGCTGCTAGGACTTTGTTCTGTCTCCGCTCCTCCTGCAGTTCCGACTCGATCTTTGCCCGTATTAGTTCGGCCTCCGCCTGACTCTTCGTCGCCGCATCCTCCTTCTGCTGCTGCAAGGCTTGGTACAGCTTCTGGGTGACCGCCAGGTGTTGTCGGAGGGCGGTGTTCCTATCCACATATACTCCGCATCTAGAGGCCCACCTTGCCACCTTGCTCCTCGTCCTTCGCCTGATTGTCTCCACATAAGACTGCGGTTTTAAGGCACTTGCGTATTTGGATGTCTTGCGATCCAGATATCGCAGGAGTGGAACTATCTGTTCGCACAGCACCCCTGTTGGCGTTTTCTGCACTGAATCCTCTTCTTGCTCTTCCGAGCTCGTCTCATCCTCAGTCTCGAGGATCTCAGTCGCCACCGAATCCCTTGGCGACTCCCTGGAACTGTGGCGCGCAGCAGCTTCTTCTGCGACTGCTGCTCCACTGCCTGCTAAAATATCCAGGGCAGTGGGAGATCCCACTGCTTGAGCCCCTGTTCCGGCTCGATCTTCGGTTTGTGAAGGGGTCGACGCCGCAGTGACTTTTGTCGCTCTTGCACCGCCCGCTTCTGCTGCCTGTCCTTCCGGCGCAATCTGCGCGGAAGGTGTCCTTGCTGAAGGTGCGTCCGCCGAAGGCGTCCGCACACTGGTCGTTGGCCCCATCCGTCTCGCAGTCGGCGAATCCGGCTGACTCTCTGTTGTCCGACTCGCAGTCGGCCGACCAGCAGTTGTCCGACTGGGAGTCGGATACACCCTGCGCGTCTTGACTCCACTTGGCCTGTTTGCTGGTGGCGTTCTTTCAGAAGTGCCTTCCGCCGAAGACGACCCTCTGAGGATTGTTGGCTCGTCAGCCAAACTCTCTTCCGCTTCCGGCCTGCTGTCCGGTTCAACGCGCCGTTCAGTTGGCCTTCCTTCCGCTTGTCGACCTTCAGTCATCCGACTCGCAGTCGGCCGGTCGTCAGTCCGTCCATCTCCTCCCGAAGGCCGTGGTGCCTTCTGTGCAGAGGTTTCTGCCGTCTTCCCTAGGACCTGAGCAATTATCTCTTCTTGTGTGAGATTCCGCCGGGTCGGAGTTCGCCTGGTCTCCTCAGTAACAGTTGGCATTCGGCGTGCCCTCTGTTTTGGTCGACTATGAGGCTCGGGGGTGGGCCGACCACGAGTCGGCGCAGCTGGTACTTCCGGCTGCCTGTCCTCAGGTCTCTCATCCCACTTCCGCTTGCGCGGAATGCGCTCACTTCGACGTTCTTCTGCTGCTCTGGCTGGAGCCGGAGCCGGAGGCGTACTGGCAGGTTCCTCGTCCGGATCCGTGTCTACTTCGGCCTCCCTCGAATATCTACCTGGATAAGACCGGCTCAGCTGCGGAAACCGAGTTTTCTCAGCATTCGTCAAACATCCCATCGCCCGGTAAAACACGATTAAGTAAGGCGATAGATGATTGAGCGTTCCTCCCCTCTCTTCTTGCGCATGTTGGCGCGTTACCTTCCACAGAAGTCGTGCCCAATGCACCGGAGCTCCTGACAACACTAGCTCCACGAACTCTACCTGCCAACCATGCATGTAAGCGGTCTTGGTCGGCTGCAATATCTGCAGCAATGCTGTCGCGACATTTCTCCGCAATCGATCCTTGTAATCCCGAGTCCGGAAACCGTTCTTGGGATGTCTAGCCACCTTGAAGAGCTCATTGTAAGAGACTTCTTCCTCCTGGGACACTTTCACGCTGTCGGCCTCGAAGAGGAGATCCCCTTCCTCGCCGGCACACCTGCCCAACACCTGCGCCCAATTGCAAATTTCCCATCTCTCTGGGTGTGGGCGAAATCCGCGAGAAGGCTTGTGTCTCTCTTGCAGATACTCGCGCACCATCTCCGGACACGTCCAATTCCACCCCCATAGGAGAAAATCGAGCTTCAGCCTCGTCAGCACATCTTGAAATGCGCGTAGACCGATCTGCGGCACCCTGAGTGGAGACACTCGCAGTTGGGGAACCTTCGACATTGCGTTGCCTGCACACACAAACGTTCTCCCTTTCGCTCACTCTCTCACAATCGCCACTGCGCGTCGGCCACTCAAGTACTGACTGCTCACTCTCTCTGCGCTCGTTCAAGATCGCTACTCCCAATTCTTTCAAGGTCCGCCAAGATCCTTGTGCAACTCGTCTCCGCACTCTCTACTCTCACTGCAGGTTGCTCCGCCCTTGCGCGTAATCTTGGAACTGGAAATTGCAAAGTCAAGAATGAGAGAATGAGACTGGAGCGCAGTCTTTTCTTCTCCGATTTCAAGAACGTCCAACGTTCTTACTGGTTGCAACGTACGCAGCCGGCTATACGGCTTAACGGTTCGCCCTTTGCATGCGCGAATTCACGTCTCCGCATTGCGCGCATTCGCATGCTTAAACGTTGAATTCTCCCGCCGCCGCCACCTTCCGGACTCGAGTCCGCTGCAGGGTATACGTCGGCCCTGTTGTCTTTTCCTAACCCGCCCTTCTCCGGAGACGTGTCGCCGCTGGTGCGTTCATTATCCGTCGGCGCCTTGCTGGAGGCGCACATCCAGCCGGAGCGAATTACGCCGGCGCGCAGTCGTACCGCCTATTTTGTCCTTTATGCCTCGTCCGTTGCTGCCAGCGCATATCCGTCAGCGCAACTCATGCCAGCGCATCCGGCCGTCAGCGCCACGTCGGAGGCGTACATCCGACCGGCGCTTTCCTTCCATGAACAGCCGCCAAGGGCGCTTCCGACTCTGAGTTGGTTTCCTCCTGTGAGCGCGTGATTCCGCCGAAGGCGCATCGCCGAGGGCGTACGGGAATCCTTTCCGGCTGTGAACCCTAGCGCGAACGGCGCATGTCCGGCTACGAGTTTTCCGACGCTCATAACTTCTCCATTCCTGATCCATCTCCGGCGCTCTTGGACTCGTTAGAACGAGCGTCCCGAGCTCTGTCTAATGCAACTTCCACCAACTGGATCTACCGTGTATCCCGATTGTTATGAAGGTTTTCCCTTTCCGCGCTAGCGGCGCTTCGCCGAAGGCGCACTCATGGTCGGATGCCTTTAGAGGTCCGGGCCCTTCTCCTGACGTCTTTAGCAAAACCTCCTCCTGAGGTGTCTGCGCCGGAAGCGTAGCTTCCTTATACGCTAAAGGCGCGTGAGTAGAGACACCTCAAAAAGAAGCTTTTGCCGAAGGCGCCGAAGACGTTGGCGTTGGTACATCCGACTACGTGATTCTTTGTGCCCTCGTGACGATCTCATCAATCCACTCTATTTAGCGTACCCTTCTCTAGCTACAAACACTGCTTTGGTACTAGTTTTCTAAAATTGTTTAAATTCTACAAAAAAAACAAAAAGCGTGTTACCACAAGGGCCTTCGGGCCAACGAGATGCGAGCAGGGAGCGTGCGGAGGCCGCACCTTCGGCGGGTAATCCGCCGGTAGATGCGCCTTCGGCGGTAGGGCCTTCGGGCCAAGGAACATCGGGCGAGCGACCTCTGGCTATGTCGTCTTCGGCGATTGATGCCTTCGGCGCGGCGCCTGCGGCGGACAAGGCGCCGGCATTTGCGCCTGCGCACAGGCCAGGCACAGCCCTCGCGTAGGACCGATCGAGGGAGCAGAACCTCACGGAGGAGCGGATTGTCTGTTCGTGGGACGAAATTCCGGTGCGCGATGCGCAATCAAACCCCGCGCAGACACACTCCGCTCGATCGCCTTCGGCGGCGGACGACGGCGGTTAAAGAGGATACGGTCGAAGATCGACAAGCAGACGACGGCGGCAAAGAGGATACGGTCGAAGATCGACAAGCGGGCGACGGGGATGTAGCACGGCCACATTCGCCCACCGCCTTGGACATTTTAGCGAAGAGCAGCGAAGCTGCAGCTGTGCCTTCGCAGGCAGCACCCGTAGACGACGTGCAGCCCCACTCGGGTCAGTCGCCAACGCAATCAATGGCGACTGAAATCCTTAACTCGGATGATGACGACGGAGGCTCCACAGAAGCAATGTCGGGAGCAGAGGATACCGAGGAGGAGGAGGAGAAAATTGTTGGAGCGCCGGCGGCGGCGCTCTCTGAGCAGGTGATACCGTTGCTGAAGTACTTGGATCGCAAATTTGATAAATATGCCGATCCACTCCAGCCGGGATCCTACATCGAATTAGTGCGCAGGCGGACTCGCACTAAAGTCCACACTAGCAAGCTACTAGCTAGGACGGACCGGGAGTTGAAGGACTTGAGGGAGAAGCATGCTTGTTTGTGGGGTCAGTACAACCTTGTGAGGAAATCGCACGCCCTCGAGAGGATGAAGAAGGAGAGACTGGAAGAGCTCACCAGGGATGTGGTGAAGACCACGACAGATTTGATGTCTGAGAGAACTCAGAATCAGATTCTGTCAGAGGTGCTCGTGCGACAGACGCGTTTGTTGGCGGAGTGTCAGCTCGCACGACATGCGGATGAGGATTTAATCTGCAGGCTACAGTCGGAGTGTGGGGAATTGAGAGCGCAGCGTGCGGAGGCCGAATCGCAGTTGGTGGTAATTGAAGATGATCGCAGGCGAGAGGCAGATCACACGAAGGAGGAGATGGCGAGGCGTGTCGCCCATTGTCTCAAGGGCTACGCCCACTGGGAAGTGGCGGCGTAGGAGAAACTCAGACTGCGTGAGTTAGAGCTTCGCGCAGCAGGGTTGTTGGCAGGTGACAGTAGGAGTCGGCGGAAGGTGGCGAAGAAGTTAGACGCTTTTCTGTCGAAGGCGCGGGATACCATGTCCACGCTCGAGGTGGAGGTGTCCGCGGCGTTGCAGCGGTTAGGACTGCGCAGTCGAGCGGAAGACTGGCAGGGTAGGGAGTTAGTGCGCGGCAGTTCGTCGCGCAGGAGACGTAGCACAGGTTCCGCGGAGTGTAGTGTAGCGTGGTTCTGCGCAGGCGTGTAGCGTAGTGCAGTGTAGTGCTAGTTAGGACTTAGAAGGTATAAAATAGTTCAAGGCGTTTTGCCTTGGGTTCTTTCCCAATTTCGGAAGTGCAGATCAGGAACTCATTTTCTCTGCGTGTTTGTGTCCTTAGTTCTGTCACCACTCACGAGGAGCTACACCTTAGCGTTCCGCATTGTGTAGCTGAAGGCCTACGGCCGAATGTTCAGAGCTAGTACATTGGTTAGAGACTTGAGTAGTTCGGATCTACACCTGCGGGTGATTGCCGATGCTCAGAGCCAGTGACTAGTTAGATACTTGAATAGTTTCGCCCCTACACCTTCGAGTGTTTGTTTCTGATTGTACTCCTTCGGGATTTTTCCCCTGAATGCCAAAGTGAAGTTTTGCTACTTCGTGTAAACCTTGGTTGTAAATTCAGGTTACGCTGCAGCAGGTGCCTTCGGGGTAACCCCTGTAGTATTTCTGGGAATGACAAGTGCCTGAGAATTCAAACTCTTCAATAGACTGTTATTGTGTTACTGGAATGTTTCTCAGTGAGTACTTCTGTGCGGACCTGTGTTCTCTGCGTGTTTAGTGAGTTGAGAGTGTTGTTCACCGCGTATGAGTGACTTCGATCCGAAGTAGGTAGTTCAAACCGGGTTTCCTACGCTAGCAGCCAGCTAGTGGAAGTGTTGTAAAAGCCGGAGTTGGGAGTCACTACTCGCAGCTTCGCCGAGTGTACTCTTGAGAGACCTTCCTCATGAAATCTTGAGTAGAGGTCCTAACGGATCTCTGGGTTGTGTTTCTGTAGTTTCAGGTGTGTGTGTGTGTGTGTGTGTGTTACGCTGCACTGTGCGACCTCCGAGTGCGCTCCGAGTGGACACTTGTAGTATTTCTGGGAGTGATAGTCGCCTGAGAATTCAAACTCCTCAATAGTCTGTTAAACGTGACACTTTGTACCCTGTGTGTTCCTCTGTCCCTGTGGGTTCGACCTTTCTACCACTATATTGCAGTTTTAGCCTTTAGTGGGTTATTACAACTGCGCCTTCTGCGCGACGGACTGCCGCGCACTATCTCCCTACCCTGCCAGTCTTCCGACCGGCTGCGCAAGCCCAGCCGCCGAAGGACCCCGGTCACTTCCGACTCCAAGTGCGCCATAGTATCGCGCGCACCCGACAAGAAGGCCTCTAATTTCTTCGCCACTCGCGCCGACTCCGACTGTCACCCTCGTCAACGCCGCCGCCCGAAGCTCAAACTCCCTGAGCGTGATCTTCTCTTGTGCCGCCACTTCCCAGTGGGTGTATCCTCTGAGACAGTGGGTCACCCGTGCCACCAACTCTTCTCGCGTCCGATCCGCATCGCGCCGGCTGCTGCCTTCCATCTCCGCCTCCGCGCGCTGCGCCCTCAATTCCGCGCACTCGGATTGCAAGTTGCGCAACAACTCCTCATCCGCCTTGCGCGTAAATTTGACCTTGCTCTAGTGCGCGCGTCTGGCGCGCAAGCTCCTCTGTTAGAATGCGGTTTTGTCTCCGCTCTTCCTGCAATTCCAACTCAATTTTTGCCCGCATTAGCTCGACATCCTCCTGGGCTTTCGTCGCCGCATCCTTCCGCCGTTGTTGCAGGGTTTGTTGTAGCCTCTTCGTGATCGCCAGGTGCTGTTGGAGGGCAGTATTCCTCATCTCCAACGTTTGGCACCTAGTGGCCCAAATGGCCACCTTGTTCCTCGTCCTGTTCTTGACTAACTCCACATAAGACTGCGGTTTTCTGGAATTCGCGTATTTTGCTGCCTTGCGATCCAAATATCGCAAGAGTGCCACTATCTGCTCGCACAGTACCCCTGTTGGCGTCCCACGCACAGAGTCCGCTTCCTGTTCTTCCGAACTCGTCTCATCCTCTGTTTCAAGGATTTCAGTCGCCACAAAAGCTCTTGGCGACTCCCTGGAACTGTGGCGCGTGGCAGCTTCCGCCGCGACTGCCGCTCCACTCCCTGCTAAGACATCCAAGGTAGTGGGGGATTCCACTGCCTTAGCCTCCGCTCCGGCTTGATCTCTTGTTCCCGAAGGGGTCGGCGCCGCGGTCACTCTTGTCGCCTCTGCACCGCTTACTTCTACTGCCTACTACTCCGGCGTGATCTACGCGGAAGGTGTCTTCGCCGGAGGTGTGTCCGCCGAAGGCGCCCACACAATGGTCGCCGGGTCTGTCCGATTCGCAGTCGGCGAATCTGGCCGACTCTAAGTTGACCGAATCGCAGTCGGCCGACTAGCAGTTGTCCGACTGCCAGTCGGATCCACTCTGCATGTCTTTACTCCACTTGGTCGCTTTGCTGAAGGCGCTTCCTCAGAAGCGTCTTCTTCCGAAGACGACTCTCTAAGAGTCGTTGGCTCTGCAGCCCAAACTCTCTTTTGCTTCAGGCGTGTTGTTCGGTTCAACACGCTGTTCTAGCCGACCTGCAGTTGGCCGACCTTCAGTCGCCCGACTCGCAGTCGGCCGACTCTCAGTTCGCCTGACTTCTTCCGAAGGCATCCGCGCCTTCTGCGCAGAGGGGTTCATCGACCTCCCCAGAACTTGCGCGATTATCTCCTCCTGCGTGGGCAGGACATTCCGCCGGACCGGAGTACGCCCGGTCTCCTCAGTGCTAGTCGGCAACACCATCTTACGTGCCCTCTGCTTCGGCCGGCTGTGAAGCTCGTGGGTTGGCCGACTCCGAGTCGGCGCAACGGGAGCTTCCGGCTGCCTGTCTTCTGGTCTCTCATCCCATTTCCGCTTCCGCGGTGCGCGCTCACTTCGATGCTCTTCTTCTGCTCTCGCCGGAACCGGAGCTGGAGCTGGACTGGCAGGTGCTTCGTCCGGATCTGTGTCCACTTCAGCCTCCCGCAAGCATCTACCCGGATTACTCCGGGTCAACAGCGGAAACCGCACCCGCTCTTAAGCTGTCAAACATCCCATCGCTCGATAGAACACGATCAGGTAAGGCGAAAGATGATTGAGGGTCCCTCCTCTCTCTTCTTGCGCATGTTGGCTCGTCACCTTCCACAGGAGCCGTGCCCAATGAACCGGAGCTCCTGACAACACTAGCTCCACAAATCCCACTTGCCAACCATGCATGTAGGCGGTCTTGGTTGGATGCAATATTTGAAGCAATGCAGTCGCGACATTTCTCCGCAATCGATCTTTGTAATCCCGCGTCCGGAAACCGTTCTTGGGATGCTTGCCAACTTTGAAGAGATCATTGTAGGAGTTCTCTTCCTCCTTCGACACCTTCACGCTTTCGGCCTCGAAGAGGAGATACCCTTCCTCGCCTGCACACCTTCCTAATACCTGCGCCCAGTGACTAATGTCCCACATCTCGGGGTGGGGGCAGAATCCGCGCGAGGGCTGGTGTTTCTCCCGCAAATATTCGCGCACCATCTCCGGATACGTCCAATTCCATCCCCACAGGAGGAAATCAAGCTTCAACCTTGTCAACACATCTTGGAATGCGCGCAGACCGATCTGCGGCACTCTGAGTGGAGACACTCGCAGCTGGGGGACCTTCGACATATTTCTTGCTCTCCGTGCACACACAGACGCTCTTCCCTCCCGCTGGATCTCTCACAATCGCCGCTGCGCGTCGGCCGCTCAGACACTAACTGAAATTGCTCTCTCCTTCCTTGCGCGCTCAATTTCTCTACTCGCAAACTCTCTTCGGGGTCCGTCAAGATCCTCGTGCAACTCGCCTCCGCGCGCCTGGTTGCTACGCACTCCTTCCTGCTCACTGATTCCTGCACTCTCTCCAACTCACTGAAGGTCTCTCCGCCCGATTGAGCTGCACGTCTCAAGCTCTGAAGCTGGAAAACTCACAATCAAGAATGAGAGAATGAGACTCGAGAGCAGACTTTTCTTCTCCGAATTCAAGATCGCACAACGCTCTTCGTAGGCAGTGGGTACAATCAAACTTGATTACGCAACCGGCTATACGGCCTAACGGTTCTCCCTCGCATGCTCGAATTCATGACTCCGCACTGCGCGCATTCGCATGCGTGAACGTTGAATTCTCCCGCCGCCATCGTCCGCCGGCTCTGAGTTCGCCATCGCCGAGGGCTTCCGGACTCGAGTTCGCCGCGGTGGAGCGTACGCTCCGACTATGTTCTCTTTTCTCAACCTGCCCATTGCCGGGGGGCGTATCGCCGAAGGCGTACTCCTTCTCCGTCGGCGCCTCGCTGGAGGCGCACATCAAGTCGGTGCGAATTACGCCGACACGTACTTGTACAACTTCTTTTGTCCGTTCTACCCCGTATATCACCGACGGCGCGTATCCCGCCGGCGCGAATTATGCCAGCGCACCCGCCTGTCCGCGCCACGTCGGAGGCGTACATCAGGTCGGCGCTTCTCTTCCGCCGCACAACCGTCGAAGGCGCTTCCGCCTCCGACTTGATCTCCTCTCATGAGCGCGTGGTTCCGCCGGAGGCGCATCGCCGAAGGCATACGGGGGTCCTTCCCGAAGGTGAACCCTAGCGCGAACAGCGCATCGCCGGATGCGAGTTTACTGACGCTCACAGCTTCCTCGTCCCTGATCCATCTCAAGCGCTCTTGGGCTCGTTAGAACGAGCGTCCCGAGTTCTTTCCAATGAGACCTTAACTAAATAGAACTACCGTGAATCTTGATCGTTATGAAGGTTTCTCTCCCGCGCCAACGGCGCATCGCCGAAGGCGCACTCCTGGTTGGAAGCATTCCGAGGTCCTTGCCGGCTTCTGACGTCTTCAGCGACATCTCCTCCGGAGGTGTCTGTGCCGGAAGCGTACCTTCCCTAAGCGCCGGAGGCGCGTGGGTAAAGACACCTCAGCAAATGAGATCTTGCCGAAGGCGCCGAAGGCGTTTGGCGCCGGTACGTCCAACTCCGTGATTCTTCGTGACCCGCGATCTCCTCAATTCACTCTATTTAACGTACCATTTCCTAACTACAGACACTGCTTCGGTACTTCTTTTTCAAAATTGTTTAAATTCTGCAAGAAAACAAAAAGTGTGTTACCACAAAGTCCAAACCGGGTTCCCTACGCTAGTAGACAGCTAGTGGAAGGGTTGTAAAAGCCGGAGTTGGGAGTCACTACCCGCAGCTTTGCTGAGTGTAGTCTTGAGAGACCTTCCCCCTGAAATCTTGAGTAGAGGTCCTAACGGATCTCTGGGTTGTGTTTCTGTAGTTTCAGGTGTGTGTGTGTGTGTTACGCTGCACTGTGCGACCTCCGAGTGCGCTCCGAGTGGACACTTGCAGTATTTTTGGGAGTGACAGTCGCCTGAGAATTCAAACTCCTCAATAGTCTGTTAAACGTGACACTTTGTACCCTATGTGTTCCTCTGTGCCTGTGGGTTCGACCTTTCTACCACTATATTGCAGTTTTAGCCTTTAGTGGGTTATTACATGTCTTCTACGACAGTCAAGTACAGACCTCAGTGCTGAAAACTTCCTCAAAAAAGTAGAAGTCTTCTATACTCAACGGTTCTTGTTGTTTTTTGATTGCTCTGTATCTGGTCACAACGTCCTATGTGCATGCATTAAGCACACAGAGATATACGGTCACTAAAGTCCGTGAAACTGTATAGAGTCATGCAAACTTTGTCGTCGCTGCAATCTTGCCTTTTCAAGGTCTGAGAACCCTTTAAAAAGTATAACCGCTCCCGATTTTCCTCTTCCTACGTTAAATGATCGGGGGGAATCATGCCCCGTGTCCCACCCTAAACTCCTAAGCCTCTCTCAGAGCAGGTCACATTTGTGTTTTGCCTTTTATGCAAACTGGTTAATTCTTTTGCCCCATTGTTAGGAAGATTTCATTCTCTGAATCATGAGGACCGATTGACTTCGCCTAGCATTCGATAGATCATTCCATTCTCGAGATCTCAAGACGTTTCCGTTCCCCTGACGAAATCGATGTATCCGTTTTACCAACCGTATAAACTAGGACCCATTTCATTGATGCCATGCCTAATTTTAGGAAGCATGCTCTAGCCTTCTGAATTAAGGAATTGCATGCTCTCGCACCCAAAATGAACAATGCAATTTCCTGTAATGCATGTGGAGAATCAAGTATGCTTAGCTTATCTATCCAATTACCCCAATTACCCGGGACCTGGGGCCCAAGCGAGCCAGTTGTGTTTCAACACTGGTTTAGTGTATCATAGTTTACTTGTTTGTCTGCCAGCAATGTGCGGCTGCATCTCTTTTTTCAACTTTCTAACAAGTCCATTTGACCAAGGTTTGTCTTTTGTTGCAGTAAGGGACTTCATGTGTGCATGTATTAGACTGCAGCTGTACTCCATGGTCCGCTATTCAATGCACGTGCATGCCGACAAGCTCTTCCGTTCGACGTGCCTTTTAATTATGGCGAACATCGAGGTAACACTGCCATCAGGTCCAAACTCAAGGTCGGATAACTACAGGAGACTGTAAGTTGGCTAAAACTGCTCAGGCTCCAAAAGTTGAAGGTTTTCACTGCAGTCACGAAGGAGGTATGGGCACGCCTGAGACTGCGATTACATCCGAGAAACATAGAACATATTTGACGAGAAACCTTACTGAATCAGTCTTGCCATATGCGTACTTGCAGATGGAACAGGCCAAGGGCATATGGAATCTGCTATCTCGCGTATCCTTCAGGCGTAATCCTTCACTCATGTTGATAAGCGTCAAGGTCTCTTTGAGCCACATCGTCGGTAAGGGAACACATATCCCCAAATGTGTTACTATTGATCCAATTTTCACAGGATTGCTCCAGTAAATCCGATCGTTTATTCATTTCCGTGTTCCATCTATTCTTGATAGCATTGTCAGACCTGATAATTGTGTAAATGTAATACACTCAGAAGAATTACACGAGAAAATTGCTAATAAAAAATTGTAATAGAGCTTGGCCTCATAAAATCTAAATTTTGCAAATATACTGAAATTACCTGCGAGGAATAATCTTTGCTATCTCTGCCCATCTGTTGCCTAACCTCTGGTAAGCCATAACCAACATCATGTCCTCTTTTTCACTCCACGGCTCCTTTTTGATCTTGTGATATAGATGATTGCACATCTTTATAGCAATAAATGAGCAAGTTAAAGAGATTTCTTTTGAATATTTTAGTTGCACATTTGAATTAAAGCACACATGCATCAGTCTTTACAATTCCTACACTCACGGTTGCAGCTCAAAATTCTCATGATAGCAGCATTACCATAGTATATTTCAGGGACTATCGTATTGAGTGTAGGAACATATAAATCAGCCACATACTTCATACGCACCTCTCTCGACACTGCTTGCTATTTCTGCCAGGCATTGTCCGAGCGATGGCAGCCCATCTCTTCGTGCCGAACGTTTTGACCAATTCGAGCATCTTGTCGTCCTCCTGCGAACAAAGCTACTAAAATCAATCATCACATTTGGAGAACGTGGGATCTGGGATACCTCACTTTTGTAATTTAATATGTAGTTATATAAGAGTCACTTACATCTTTGCTCCAGTATCATGGTTAAATCCTTTAACCATATAGGATTAAGAACCTTTTGCCAGCGGTGAAGTCATTGAGCATTTGACCGATTCAGGAAATTCGCAGCTACACATGTCATCAGTCCAATATATATATTCAGATATTACAAAGAAGAGTTGTGGTCATCTTGCGTCATCTCTGTTTCAATTATCCTTGCTTGCGTCGTGGTGCTAATGCTGCGATCAATCCACTATTGCAGGCTCGAAAAAAATTAAATCTACTATTAAATCACATATTATGTGATTTAATAGCAGCATGTTTACTCAAAGGAATATTGATCTTGAGTCTGCAGTACTGGATTGATCGCAGCATTAGCACGATGGTGCAAACGAAAATAATTGAGACAGAGATGACGCAAGACGAGAACACAACTCTTCTTTGTAGTATCTAAATATATATTATATATATATCGTTACTCAAAAAAGTTGTTCAAATCATATATTCAGTTACTCCAGACAACCATTGTTATAGACGGTACCGCCTGCCAAAATTGGTACAAGGATAGATCACAATGGCACACATGCGTCTCATATCTCGCGTGTCGTTAAAAGTCAAATTTGAACTTGTTGTACGCGACCCAACGGTTTCTGATACTCACAAATTTGTACCAATATTTTCCCTTGAATTTCGCGACTGCTGCTTGTAATGTCTCGTCCTGTAACAATGAAGTAAACAGTCGCCTTGGGTTCAGATTAATTATAAACTCAGTCATTGCAGATATTCACTTCAGAATACCTGTGGATGTTAATCAGATGTTACATGGAATACCAGTGGTCAGAGAACTAGACACTACTACAGCATACTACAGATGGTGCAGGCAGGTCAAATATCGGAGCGAGAAAATATATCCTGTGACAGCCTGATAATGAATCGAAATACTTGCCTTAAGTTGTATTCGCCAAGCTAAGCATAATTTATCAACAACTTGAACCAAAATTATCACTTATACTTGGAGGAACTCGAGTGCTTCCTCTGAAGGTCATGAGCATCATGGCTTCAAAATTGTGACAGAATCCACATTGAATTTGTCGAGTCTTCAAACTTTCCTAAGACTGAATCGTCTACATAGAGGCTAAACCAGTATTAGTTATCAACCAATGGTTTACTCACCTCTTCCGCCGTCCACGAGGTGCTTGGCTTCCTTGGTTGCGGAGCGTGATAAACTCTCATCTTCTTTCTGATTCATTCAAAGAAGTTACAAGAATATTCAGCTTCAGAGACCATGCGTCGTTTGGATCTACATGGAGACAACTACAAAACGCAGTGTAATTTCGAATCTTTAAGAACTCTGAAGTTTAGTCATAAAGTTGTTGGTTTCACTAAACTGGTAACTTGGAAGCACAAAAATTAATGTAAATTACATACATGGCCAACTCCGATGGTGCGAAATATCAGAGAGAAACACATCTGGTTGTATGACCTGCACTATTGAGGAGTTTATGATTGAAATTGATTACGATTATTCAGCCAGACCCTACAACTATTAATGTATTATTCATGCTTACACTCACTTGTGCTAGGATCTGATGCAAAGACCTTACAAGATTTAAGAGATGGATGGATCTGGGAGTCAACAAATACAGGTGGTTAGATATTTCATTGTCTCGTGTCATGCTATCTAATTCAAAATAAAAGGCTTCCAGGAGACATAATTTACGCTTGTCTCATTAACTGATGAAGTATTAATATTGAAACGACATAAAGCAGTGATAGGTTACTGATTATCATGATTATTTTTTCAATATATTACTTCTGAAAAGGAGAAGATCAGAAATCATCAGAAGATCTGGCTGAATTTCATGAACTTGCCACAAAGATTAGGGAAGCTTTTGGCAATGTAATAAATCTTGTCAATCTTGTGACAGAAGTCTACCTACTAGATATTGCATCAAGCAATTCCTGTTTGTAGGTCAGACTTACCTCCTACTGGCATTGTGGCGAGAACTCTTAGATACAGTTAGAATCCAAGATATATCAAACACCCTAAGTCTAAGCTACCAAAGAAATCTTAAACCTAGGGACAACACTTATCAACTTCAGGGTCTGGTAAAAAAATTGGCCTCTCTACCCTTACTATTCCATCCGTTAGACAGAAAAAATTCCCATATGGAAAACATATCTGGTGTCTTCTGCAAAGAGATGGAGAACTGTAACAAATGTATCTTATGCTGATCCTATCGAAGTTATCAACAAGAGAATTCGGTAAAGAGGATAATTATTGAAAAGAATTGATCCAAGGAAGTGAGATGTTCAACAGCATAATATCGTTCTTCTCTCGTCTATCGGAATATTTGTCATATTAGACAACTTTGATTGCTTCAGCGATCTTGAAATAGCCAGAAATTTTCAACGGTTCTTGCGCAATACTACAATGGGCAAACCAACATATACTCTATGAATATGAATGAAACAATTGATCTCATGAAGATAAGTAACCTTTTCGATTTAGGGTCTAGGAACTAGGAGTATTCCAATGTGACGTATTATTCAACAGTAAGGTGGGAATTTCGACTAAAAGATACCATCAAGAAGTAAGGGGTATGGAAAGTTTGATTAAGTATCTAAACAAGATATGAGAGGCTTTATTCGTGTAGAGTGGTGTAACGTATAATTGAAGTAATATATGGTAAGAAGCCTACCGTCTGGAATGATGTGAGATAAGAGAAGAAAAACACCTACCAATTTAATTCAGTGGATAGAATCAGAATTCCTTTGGGTCTATTTTCAAATTAAAGAACATATATTTCTCAGTAAAAGCATTTTGTTGTTATGCAATTACTACACACAAGAAACATGGATGATCTAATTAATGAGCACCAAATGGCGTGATAGGTAAAGCTTGGTGATTTGAATCATAGCTTGGCAATCATCAACTAGAACTTATCTTGCTTGAACTTCCTCGAAAACATGGAATCCTAAAACCGCAAAAGGATATGAAAAGTCGGAAACCTCCTCACCTGCTTAACTGCACCATTATTTGAAGGTCAAGGTTTAGTATGTGTCGTTAAGTGTACAAACCTTGACCTCAACACATGTAAGTAGTGTCAAAACAGTCTGATACAGGTTTGTTAAAACAAGTTTAACTCTTATTCTCAATCTTTCCTTCAGGTGTTGAGTAGGCTGTAGAAGATTCCATAAACTTATTCAAATATGATCTCGCTAAACACCAGAAAATGGATGATAGAAGCAATAAGCAAGAATCCTTGCTTCGAATAAGAATACTTTCTCAGAAGATTCTAATTACAAGGACCCATATGATTTTACAACATATTAAATATCAAGCAGAGGAATGGATTCAAGCGATGAATTGTAAAATAAATCCAAAAAAATGGTATCTACATGATGAAATTAGTGCAATTTTTTAAGAAAAAAACTCGTTTCATTGAGGCTTCTTTTGTATAGGCTTGCCTAAGAGAAACAAGGTTCAAAATCAGGAAAGATTGACTTTAGTCTTTTCCGATGTGTATCTTTTCTAAGTTAGAATCATCTCTCTTGGCTTATTTTGAAAATAATATCCTTCAAATAGTGAGATCTGGTGACAATGGATTTTTTATCAACACTCCGTCTGTCGAAATTTCAGAATCTGACCTGCATGAAATACTAATTCACATGTAACCAGAGACGATGTGGGTTTTCTTCAACCAAGAAATTTCTGCTTTCTTAGAAAGCGAATGCTACAACACTACACAAGGTTATATGACAACATTTTGGATGTTAGTCATGAAATCGAATGATCCCTGAAAACGAGTTTAGAGTTGGATAAGTACTTTTCTTGTATGGTTATAGTGAATAGAATGGTCAAACGTACGAAGTTTCTACTGCATATAAATAGGTTTTTTTTCATCATTTTTGTGAATCAGTTGGAAAATATATTTCAGATATCTACTTTTCTTGGATGTTTGCATTCATATACTTCATATATGGAGAAGAAGAAGTTGAATAGTTTCCTATAAATTGCTATCTCAAGGTGGTAAAGTATGTAAGAAAGAATCTCAAATGAGATTCTTTTGACCCTTTAAAGTGACTTAGGAGATCCTAAGAGGTCTTCTAGCTCAATATGGCAATATGAAGCAACAAATAACTTCTATATGGTCGCATGAATCTTGCAAATTACTTGAAGTTCGTTGAAATTAGCTAGAACACGTGAATAATTGAAAACATTGCATCGTTTGTTTCCATTCAATTGAGATATTTGAACAATGTAAAAGGCAAGATGAAGATTTACAGCAATACTAAGATGTACTTTCACAGATGTGACCAGATTTTTGATAGTTTTTATCTTTCAGATGCAACCATAAAAATCCTTACAAGAACTTTTACGAATCTTATCAAATTTTTTTCTAGCTTTTAGGTTTCGAACACAACCATGGAAATACTCACAAGTACTTTCACAGATGTGAAAAGATTTTTTGTTAGTTTCTACGTGTTCGACGCAACCATAAAAATACTTACAATTACTTCTACGAGTCTTTTCAAATTGTTTTATAGCTTTGAAGTTTCAATCACAACTATGGCATCACTTACAATTACTTTCACAAATCTAATCAATCTTTTTGTTAGTTTGTAATTTTTAAACACAACCATCGCAATAATTACGTGTACTTTCAGAAATCTAATCAATCTTTGTGTTAGTTTGTTACTTTCAAACACAACGAGGGCAATACTTGCACGTACTTTCACAAATCTGATCAACATTGTTTGATAGGTTTTAAAAGTTTCAAACTCAACCGTGGCCATGCATAGGACACAAAGTACTTACATAAACCACAATATATGTGTTTGAAATTTGCAATGGTATGATCACACCATGGCAAGGCTGAGGAAACACTGTGAAATGCACCGATTGAAAAATTAGCCTTTGAAATCTTGGGATGAACCTAAACATGAAACTTTATCGTTGTAGTACATTAATCTAAAAAGGAAGCCATTCAAATTTGTCATTAGTCAAATAAGTTGACGAGAAAAGAATTATCCATCTGAACACAAACTATTGACACTCTTCACATCTTGTGTGCAAACTTTATGGGTCTATAGCGTCGAAAGGGTCATTGAGCTGAGATAAATCATGTTAGTAGTGTGTAACCACCTAACATGATTCCGATTAGTAATTGCGAGCGAAAAAAGCGAAGGATTTATTACTTTCATCCTATTATACTATTTTACTGAAATGTTGTTGACGATTGTGAAATGTCAACAAACCTGAGATTGATCACAACTCTCTGTTTCTCAGAGTGACTCGATCAGTAGCTCAGCAGCAGCAGCAGACAATGCACGGCAAGAAAGTACTATGCGAATGATCGCTATGGAATCACTTATGTCACAAGTCAAAAACTCGAGCAATCTGTCTAGACTATCGTCTCGTGAACTGAACACATTGAACTAAACGATTGGTAAGACGGAGGACTTATCTGTTCCAAGTTGAAACTGCTGAAATTCAAACAAAAATTTGAAATTTCTGACGTAACCTCCCATCCAACTGCAGGAGCCTGGCGCGGAGACGCGGAGAGAAATTCTAACGTTTGAAGAAAAGCAACGTCAAACAAACGTCGATGTCGTTGACCGTTGGTGATACGAGAGTTTCATCGCAATCTCAAACAAAGTTTCCGTTCATGTAACTCCGAATCTCTTCTTCGATAATGAGGTAAAGTTTCACTTTCAGGAGAAAACATCGTAACCTCAACGAGTGTGTGGGTCTATGGACCATCTAAGCTTTTACGCAAATGAACGTAATCTCAACGACAATATTCGTTCCATGTTCTCGTGTGTGCGACTATATACCATGTAAGCTTTTGCACAGTGTCATATTGAAACATTGCGAAATGAACACAACATTTCACATACTTCGTATCTCGTGGATATGTTTTAATTAAAGCTCAACATTATCGATAACATGTTATTGAGACGGAGAGTTCAATAAGTACTGAACTATTAGTATTGATAACATGTTATCAATTACACTCTCATGATGCTTGTCATCATGAAATTATGCGAGGAGAAATTACAGACCCAGGGAATCATCCTACTAGATTTAGCACAACCAGAAGTAAAGCATAATACGATCATAAGTTGTTTTCAACCCGATAATTACATAGTCTTCGTGAAAAAATCAAATCAATCTTCATCGTGGTTTCATATGAACACAATGATATATGTAATAAAAGATGGTAGAGATGTAGATATCGTGCGATGAAACTAAGAATTGAAATAACAAATATTGCCACACAACATATCCTACTGTTTTGCAATTCGTGATAGAAAATAAAATCCCTATGTAAAGATTCATAATAAATGTTCCTTAGATACTTAGATATTAGCATGATGTTTGAAAAATATGGCCGTTTTCTTATCCATATTAGATTACTATAATACAATTCGAATGTAGACTTTTTGATTACTATGATATTTTGTTGAAAACTGTTTACTCAACAAGGGATCGTTAATGAAATCGCGGTTTAGCCCTCAGTCATCAGATATCTTAGCATTAGATCCCCTAATGTAGTACTTTCATATTGGAAATATTTATACCAATTTTTTACTCGATGAAGTATAAATATACAGAACATCAATAATCAATGTTTATGGTTTCAGTTTATGTATATGTATTTATATTTACAGCATCTAAACTTTTAATCCATGCTCTTCTGACTTATTTCTAGATGCAAACTTAACGACCTCAGAATTCAGTGGCTAGAATATCCAATGTTGGAGTGAGCTGGTATTGAATGTACTAGTACATCTGGCTTTGTTCCTAGAAGATTATGTGAAAAATCTTTACACTAGTTCAAGAGAAATAAAGAACATCTCAGTCTTTGAGAATCAGATATTTGTATGATATCCTATCTTATGAAGTTTTTCATTTCATAATACTTGTGTTGATACTTTTAGATATGAATGTATTAGTGTGGTCCGAGAAAACCATCCTTCCTACCTCAAATCTTTCCAACCTCAAACAAAAGCTAATACAGGAGAGCTCAGGTTTACTTTTTCCATCAAACATGTCAAAAATATTTGTGTCATTGCAAGAGATACATAATCAACTTCATTTTTCTCCTGAATTAATAGATTTCTATATACCATTCAACCATTGTTGTTTCAATTGTTGACCATTTGCCTCAGAGATTGAAAAGTCAGAGGGAATTTTCGTTTGCTTTCATATGAAAAAACCACAAAACTCATGACCACACTGCTACAACAACGAATTATCGAGGCAACAAATGTAGTCTACTAATCTGAATGTATTGGGCTATAGGTAGTTACAAACTTAACTACCTTGACATTTCGTATCACTACATTCAGGGATAGACATGAAATATAAATATAATCGTTTTGTTTTTGTCATGTAAGCATCAGAGAGTTACTCTACTGGATCTTACCCACTGCATACCTGTGGCAATGGGATCGAAGATTGCTCCAACTGCTTCTCAAGGCAAGTTCATGCCGCGTATACTGAATTTCGCTTATTCTACTTCTAATGAAAGAGATGTACGGGAGTAAGTTTGTCGGCGTGAGTCAGTATATGATCTTGCCTTGTGCATCAAGTTTCCCTTCCGAATGTCGTTTAAAAGCCCTCTTGCGACCCGAAGCGAAAGCAGTCAATACCTTTTCGGGGGCAATAAGCCGAGAGAGAACACAATATCTGGGCGAGACAGATGCTTTCAATTGGAGCTTTTTTTGCGAGGGATTACTACTGGGATCACCATCCGCAATTGCGGATGGTAATCCTAGTCCTCTGCAAAAAGATGATATGAGGTTTTACCCTTGTTGATGCTGAATCTACAGAGCGTGGTTTCTCCCTGACTATGTATGAGAACCTCTTCGATGTTATTTACAGTAGAGTGGTACGTGCAGCTTCAGATCAGCCTACGTACTCGAGCCTGAGCCTGAGCTTCACATTTTGTTGTCAGCAGATATACTGTCCTTGGTATTTTCGACCTCACCCTGAGAGCTTGGTTTCACGTTTTCTCCCTGAAATGCTCATGGAGCCGGACATGGACATGGTCGGGAACAGGAAGTGTGATCCTAGCGGCAAAGCACGGATGACGAACTGGTGATAGGCGGCAGCCAAGGTAGCTCCGATGAAAGGACCGACCCAGAAGATCCACTGCGCAAATCAGATGTCCCAAATTATTATCCATGTCACTGCTTTCAGGTAGAATATTTATGCGAATGCGAGAGACTGGATCTTCGATGTCTGAGATTTCGGTCAATGGGAAGAGTTTGACGTAAGTTGAGATACTATGACTCACCTGGTCATCCCAAGCTTGCTGGTGGCTCCACAGAGCAGCCGGGCCGAAGCTTCGTGCAGGATTGATTCCACAGCCAGTGATGGAATGGTCGCCAGATGGACTGCAAGCCTGATGGGCAATGGGGCGAGCACCTGCGAGATCACAGCGCCTCCAGACATCAAGGTTCGTCTTCAATTTGGACCACTTCAACATGATTTCTGTGACTCTGATCCAGTTTCAGAAGATGCTAGTGGATTCATCTGGGAACTCACTCTTCAAGAAATCTCAGATATAATGGTTGTTGAACCTACCGGCACATGCGAGTCCCTGGCTTTACGCTTAGCATCAGTAGCAGAGTAGACCACGTAAACGAGGAAGAAAGTTCCCATGACTTCTGCTGCAAGACCAGTGCAGATGCTGAAATCTGCACTGACCGTATTCGTCGCGCCGCCCAGCACCTGGAATGGAGTTTTCTGCAATCCCTTCACGAGTCCTGCTCCACATATACCCCCGGCCATCTGGGCAATCATGTAGATGAAAGCATGAGGAACTGAAAGCTTCCTACCCAGAAGTAGTCCCAAAGTAACTGCGGGGTTAGTGTATCCTCCTGCCCACACCAACAGATCAATCGTTGAAGGGAATTGATAAAACTACTGCCATATATGACAACCATGAAGAATGGACTTCACTCTGAGAACATATTCATCGTACCACAATATTTTGACCACAACATCATCATCAAAACGCTCGTAGCTACAACCAGAAGGGAAACGATGGAGCCTCGGACGATCTGACTGCAAGTGCTTCTAGAGCCGATTGGCAATGGAAGGGCGAACCTGAAACACCAGCTGTGCAGTAGACAAGCACAAATATGGTGGCTCCGAAAGACCATGCAACACCGAGAGCTCCGACTCCATCGGGTCTGGTACGGCCATTTCCAATGGCAGCAGAAACGCCGATGTACACGAAGAGGAGAGTGGCAATAAACTCAGCGATGGCAGCTCTATAGAGCGACCAATTATAGAATTCATCGACAGTCCACAGAAGATGTGGCTCTGGCTCGATATAGTCCCTGTCCTCAGTTCGTGCTGCGCTGCCCCCTCCGATCTTAATATTGCTGGCATCTGTTTCATATGGTACTCCCATCTGCTGGACGCCTGCCATCTTAAGCCCAGGGGCTATCTATACGAAGGCTGCAACTTTCTGTCGACAGGGACCGAAGAGCTCAAGGCCTACAGTTCTGGTCCACGTCAAGCGCAACAAGTGATAAGAGCATCCGGTCAACGAGCGGAAAATTCCACTTCAGCTGAAAGGTCAAACCGATTCGAAGACTGTCATCAAACTTGGAGGTCGTTCGTATCTTGGTAGGGATGCCTGCGCACAAGTCCCTGCTACAAATGAAATGCGTCGCAAGTACGGTTTAGACCCAGGATAATATTCGATTTGATCTGAACGATGACATTCTGAGTGGAAAGTGCGCTCGGCTGGTCTGTGCAAGCCAGCAGCAGCCAGCGGTCTATACTTTTTGTGCTTCTCCAGCAATACACTCCTATGAGGGTTATAAGAGGTAGCACTAGAGAATCCAAAAGATACTGGACCACTAGTTCTGGTTTAGCACTTTGAAGGACCAAGCTTTACCTGAGCACTATAATAATAATAATAAAGTGATATATTACTACCATGTCGGTGTCATCGGGTCTAGTTCCGATCAAGTGATAGTGATTATTGTTATCACTATTATTATCACTATCACTTTAGCTCATGCTATTATAGTGTTCTGAACGAAGAACTTTCAGACATGGTTATGGTGTACAGCACCTTTTACGTCTGATGATGGTGTGGTTCTCCTCTGTTGACCTTCTTGAGATGCTTCTAGTGTGACTCTGCTGACTTAACCTTTGACTTCAAGTCCATTACCTGCTGGATTTTGATATGTTCCCTACTCAGATCATTTCATCAAAGTTTGTCGGTTTAGTGTCAACGCGATACTCGAACAACCATGATGCAAGTCATGTCTAAACGCTGTCCTGATCTATCATCAGCGTCTACTTACCTCCATACTTGACCTTAATGTGATAGCTGGTGTTAATCACATTCTGAGGCTCGTAACGAATAGAGTTTGACGCGAAGCTGATGTTGCAGCTTCCCACGACTAACCATATGCGGATGCAGATTTATTAGGCAGGTGACTAAATGTCATGCTTTAGGCCTTTGCTCAAATGCGAGAGCCTTCTATTGATAAGGTATGAAGTCTTCGGGTAGATTTTCTGCCTCTTTAATCATCAAATGACTCAAGATTTAATTGTTTCATCTTTTGTTAACCTTTTTTGTGAGTGAAAGGAAATCATTTCGTTTTAGATCCTCTTTATATTTCATGTCATCCCAGAATGTGTTGATACTAAATGTCAAGGTAGTTATATTTTCAATTGCCTATAACCCAATGCCTAAACTCGACAAATTCGCATTTGTTGCCTCGTCTTTTTGTTGTTACAGAAGTGTGGTCATTCATTCCTTCTTTCTGGTTTCATCATATGAAACCAAACGAAAATTTTATCTCTCAGGCAAATGAGCATTCAGAGGAAAATGCTGAAGTTAGATTTCTAACAAAAATTGTTCGTTATAGACTAGATGTCAAACCCGAAATTATAGACGTTGGTAGGCTTTCTGCATAGAGGGGTCACACTATTGCACGCAAGCTCTGCAAAATTACTTTAATCTACTCAATGCTAGTTTCCACGTAAAAATCTTGGATCTGAGGCAAACCCTCTCTGCCGCATTCCTCCATCTACCTTAGAAGCATCTGCTCTTCTCTCCCAATTTCCAATGCTTCTCTTGAGCTCTCCTAATAAAAGAATTTCCAACTCTGTATTCTGAACAATGCATTTCGCTCGTCATTGTTTCTCATTGTGGGCGTTGTCATCTCCTTTTTTTATGCGCGACGGCTACATTGGTTAGAATCTCGGAATAAATAATACACAGGAAAGGTGCGGTTCCCTCTGTCGCTCGATGTCCTGCACATGAGCATACCCCATAAATCTGAGCTTGAAAACATTAAACCCATACGGCTTGAAAATTATGAAGTTAACTCAGTCCCTATATACTATTTGTTCAAAACTGAAGACATATCTTTGCGCTTGGGGCAATGACGCAGTTAATGAGGTGAAACCGAGACGCGTCAATTGCTGGTTGAAAACTATTTCCAAACCCCCGCCCGTGCCTTAATCGGCGCGTGCGAATTTCTGGAAGATCCGACTTTGTCAGGATCTCACAATCTAAATAAAATTGGACCCGGCTGACGATACTCTGATAGTCTGAGTTTGTGTGAACTACTGATTGTTTCGAGAGAAAGCAACGTTTTCCCTGGGCCAGTTATACTGAGAAGAAGTAAGGTGGCGTGAGCAGATGAGAAGTCATACACCGGACCTATCGAATTGGACGAATTTGATTCTCCGACAGGAAGAAACCTGCAAACGAGTGCTCTGTTCCAATTTCTGTGCTCTTGCATGTACAGAGAGTGATTCTCAAGAGCATAGTGCAGGTGCAAATCAAGACTAAGCTTGCAATCTGTTCCTATAAAATGGAAGTGCGCGAATACTCGGTATAACTACTCAATCCGAGCTGCATAATACAAAAGGCAATCATCACTGTGGATATGCGTCACAATCTTAATAAGCTGCAAACCTCGTTAAATGAGAACGAGGTTTGCAGCTTATTCCGAGTTCTTCTTATATAGTGCGGATTGGGGAAGTGGATGTGGTTGAGTCGTATTCTCTAATGAAGATGTTGTTCTCACCGGTGATACCACGGTCATATTTCAAATTGCCGTTAACAAAATCGAAATTCGAGAAGGTGGAACAGAATCACTTTCTGAAGCAATGATCCTTCAGATGAGAATCTTTTATTAGAAGATCAATGTCTCAATGGACTACGCTCTCAACAGTGACATAATCTACAACACTGACGTCAACCAAACATGTGATCGTCACGATCTTCCTGGAAGACAGGATGCCACTCTGATGTGAAACATTCGATCGTTGTTTGAAGAAGCGCTCTTAGACAATTGCTTAAAGTTTGATGCGCGACCCAAATGTGGTATTGTCGTTCCTGCGAACATCGGCAAGTCTGGCCTAGTCCTCACAGGATATGAACCGCACTTCACTTGCTGGAGTTTGTCAAGGCCCAATCAGCTACATGTGTACACGGAACATATCTCAACACGTGAGGCATTCCATAGCACGGTGAGCTCGGCGTCGTCGGGTCTAGTTTTGATCAATCAGATCAGCCTCCGATAAGGAGTGCCGATGAAAGACCCAGAATAAGAAGCAAGAAGGAGACGGTGCAAATCAAAATGCCCGATCCTTCATTTGAGTAATGTAAACTTATACCGTCAAACCAAACCGCTACGTTTTGCAGCTACGGGTTTCCAATTTTCAAACGAGACGTGTCGTTCAAGATTATTCTTTTGAAACTCATAAATTGATATACAAAATCTCAAATCTGTAAACCAAATTTGAAATCTGAAATTTGTGACCGTGGATTCACCCGTATATACCACAGTTAGCTAACTAAACGACTCAACTACTACCATCTTTGTTTGTGTCGTAGAAGGTTGCGAAATGAATGCGAATTTGAAACGGGAGTCTTTGGCATGCCAGACATCTTCCTCTTGCATGGCGCCAGCAGGAACTCGAAGTAATCATGACGTTTTCTTTACGCAGGTCAGAATCTTCATTCTTCTGTTTTATGATTTGCGTCCGTACATTCTGACATAATCTACAACACTCACGTCTTGTAGATTATGTCCGAATCTATTGATAGAGCGTAGTCCAAAGATTTAGCAGTGCCTTTGAGCGGAAAAATGTAGTATTATGATATGAGTATACTACGGTTCTCAAAAATTAGAGAGATGTGACATTATGGAGATGATACCATCTGGTATCATCTGGTAGCAACCATCCTGTATCAGCATACTTTCTAGAAAGAGCAGAGGTGTTAGTGCTATTTTGAAACTATTGTATTTTTAATTTCATTATTTGGAACCTTGTTCCCGCTTCCAGTTCGTCCTCGCTGATGACTGTCTCAAGGCCCACGTGATTGAATTGAGATGTGCATATCGTGTAGCTCATGAGTGTCCTTGAACATTAAATATTTCAAATTCAAGCTCACATAATTCTTGACGCTTCTCGTTACATGCCTTGCTTCCTTTTCATTACCGACGTCCATGCTGCGGTGGATTGAATAGTTACTGTAAAGATTGACTCTCAAGTAAACAGCACGCTTGGAAAACTTCTATAATCATCTTTTTCTATTCTTAGAATTGAAACAGGAACGCACAGGGATTCCTCGATCATAAGTTACAACCTCTTCTGGAAAGCTGACAGAATTTCCAAGATGCTGGGACCGAATTATATCTTCTGGCCACCTTGAGTGATGTGCCACACTGCAGCAACAGTTTTGTATGGTATTCATAGTACATTGTCCAGAAGCACTCTATGTAGACCGCTCTTCGCATTTTACATGACTTGATCCTATTACGCTCAATTTGCTGCTGAGAGTGGTTCTAAGAAGTCTTCTCGGAAACTTCCGTTTAACTCCGACTGTCTAGGTTCATGGCAAGGCATGAGGTTTAGGAGGTGAGCGAGATCCTCAGGAGTTTTGAACAACCTCAATCACACCAAAGAAAAAGCATGTCACACTCGGTCTGGCCTGGCTGTGAGGTAGTCCAGAACCCTGGACACTATTAAACTTCTCCTTTAGTACACAGTTCGATAGTAAACTGGATACCCTGGATACCCTGGCTTCAAATCAAATGAGTGCATCACCATGACCTGCAAGAAGTAAAATATCTAGTGAACTTTTACTCTGTACTGAATGCCAGATGCAACGATTTGTAATGCACTGTAAACTCCTTAGAATCTGATGGTTCTTCACAAGAAAAATGTGCGTGTTAAACAATGAAAATGGAAGAAGTCAGGAGCGAATCAATCCGTGCTCCACCGTCAGATGCACAGTACTGAAGAATACTTTGGAGAAAAGGGACTCAATTCTGGAAACTGAGCAACTGTTGCTGAAGAATGTCCGAGTCATTAGATATCGTCTAAACCATTACAATCAACTATTTCTTATGATTCTTTTCCAAGTATTGGTCAGGTATTGTAAGAACCCAAGTTGATCACACTCCCGCGTTATATAGTTTGCTGCCAAAGGGAAGATCAAACGGCAATCACCGACATTTTATGCCCGCATTAGCTCGGCATCCGCCTGACTTTTCGTCGCCGCATCCTCCCTCTGCTGCTGCAAGGCTTGGTATAGCTTCTATGTGACCGCCAGGTGTTGTCGGAGGGCGGTGTTCCTATCCACATATACTTGGCACCTAGAGGCCCAAATGGCCACCTTGCTCCTCGTCCTTCGCTTGATAGTCTCCACATAAGACTGCGGTTTTCCAGTACCCGCGTACTTGGATGTCTTGCGATCCAGATATCGCAGGAGTGGGACTATCTGCTCGCACAACACCCCTGTTGGCGTTTTCTGCACAGAATCCGCTTCCTGCTCTTCCGAGCTCGTCTCATCCTCAGTCTCGAGGATTTCAGTCGCCACCGAATCCCTTGGCGACTCCCTGGAACTGTGGCGCGCAGCAGCTTCCGCTGCGACTGCTGCTCCACTGCCTGCTAAAATATCCAGGGCAGTGGGGGATCCCACTGCTTGAGCCCCTGTTCCGGCTCGATCTTCGATCTCCGAAGGGGTCGACGCCGCATTGACTCTTGTCACTTTTGCACCGCCCGCTTCTGCTGCCTGCCCTTCCGGCGCAATCTGCGCGGAAGGTGTCTTCGCTGAAGGTGCGTCCGCCGAAGGCGTCCGCACACTGGTCGCCGGCCCTGTCCGTCTCGCAGTCGGCGAATCCGGCCGTCTCTCTGTTGACCGACTCGTAGTCGGCCGACCAGCAGTTGTCCGACTGGGAGTCGGATACACCCTGCGCGTCTTGACTCCACTTGGCCTGCTTGCTGGTGGCGTTTTCCCAGAAGTGCCTTCCGCCGAAGACGACCTTCTGAGGGTTGTTGGCTCGTCAGCCAAACTCTCTTCTGCTTCCGGCTTGCTGTCCGGTTTAACGCGCCGTTCAGTTGGCCTTCCTTCCGCTTGTCGACCTTCAGTTGCCCGACTCATAGTCGGCCGACTGTCAGTCCGTCCATCTCCTTCCGAAGGCATTGGTGCCTTCTGTGCAGAGGTATTTGTCGACTTCCCTAGAATCTGCGCGATTATCTCCTCCTGCGTGAGATTCCGCCGGACCGGAGTACGCCCGGTCTCCTCAGTACTAGTTGGCATTTTGCGTGCCCTCTGTTTTGGTCGACTGTGAGGCTCGTGGGTGGGCCGACCACGAGTCGGCGCAGCTGGCACTTCCGGCTGCCTGTCCTCAGGTCTCTCATCCCACTTCCGCTTTCGCGGGATGCGCTCACTTCGACGTTCTTCTGCTGCTCTTGCTGGGGCCGGAGCCGGAGGCGGACTGGCAGGTTCCTCGTCCGGATCCGTGTCTACTTCGGCCTCCCGCGAGTATCTACCTGGATAGCTCCGGGTCAGCAGCGGAAACCGTGTTTTCTCAGAATTTGTCAAACATCCCATCGCCCGATAAAACACAATCAAGTAAGGCGAAAGATGATTGAGGGTTCCTCCTCTCTCTTCTTGCGCATGTTGGCGCGTCACCTTCCATAGGAGCCGTGCCCAATGCACTGGAGCTCCTGACAACACTAGCTCCACAAATTCTACCTGCCAACCATGCATGTAAGCGGTCTTGGTCGGCTGCAATATCTGCAGCAATGCAGTCGCGACATTTCTCGGCAATCGATCTTTGTAATCCCGTGTCCGGAAACCGTTCTTGGGATGCCTGGCAACTTTGAAGAGCTCATTGTAGGAGATTTCTTCCTCCTGGGACACCTTCACGCTATCGGCCTCGAAGAGTAGATCCCCTTTCTCGCCGGCACACCTGCCCAACACCTGCGCCTAGTTACAAATGTCCCATCTTTCTGGATGTGGACGGAATCCGCGTGAGGGCTTGTGTCTCTCCTGCAGATACTCGCGCACCATCTCCGGACATGTCCAGTTCCACCCCCAAAGGAGAAAATCGAGCTTCAGCCCCAGCAGCACATCTTGAAATGCGCGTAGACCGATCTGTGGCACCCTGAGTGGAGACACTCGCAGCTGGGGAACCTTCGACATTGTGTTTCCTGCACACACAAACGTTCTCCCTTTCGCTCGCTCTCTCACAATCGCCACTGCGCGTCGGCCGCTCAAGCACTGACTGCTCACTCTCTCTTCGCTCACGCTCAAGTTCGCTACTCGTAATTCTCTCCAAGGTCTGTCAAGATCCTTGCGCAACTCGTCTCCACACTCTCTCCTCTCACTGCAGGTCTCTCCGCCCTTGCGCGTAATCTTGGAAGCTGGAAATCGCAAAATCAAGAATGAGAGAATGAGATTGGAGCGCAGTCTTTTCTTCTCCGAATTCAAGAACGTCCAACGTTCTTACTGGTTACAACGTACGCAGCCGGCTATACGGCCTAACGGTTCGCCCTTTGCATGCGCGAATTCACGTCTCCGCACTGCGCGCATTCGCATGCGTGAATGTTGAATTCTCCCGCCGCCGCCGCCTTCCGGACTCGAGTCCGCCGCAGGGTATACGTCGGCTATGTTGTCTTTCCCTAACCCGTCCATCACCGGAGGCGTGTCGCCGCTGGCGTGTTCCTTATCCCTCGGCGCCTTGCTGGAGGCGCACATCCAGTCGGAGCGAATTACGCCGGTGCGCATTCGTACCGCTTATTTTGTCCTTTATGCCTCGTCCATTGCTGACGGCGCATATCCGCCAGCGCAAATCATGCCAGCGCATCCGGCCATCAGCGCCACGTCGGAGGCGTACATCCGACCGGCGCTTTCCTTCCATGAGCAGCCGCCAAAGGCGCTTCCGACTCTGAGTTGGTTTCCTCCTATGAGCGCGCGATTCCGCCGAAGGCGCATCGCCGAGGGCGTACGGGAATCCTTTCCGGCTGTGAACCCTAGCGCGAACGGCGCATGTCCGGCTACGAGTTTTCCGACGCTCACAACTTCTCCATCCCTGATCCATCTCCGACGCTCTTGGGCTCGTTAGAACGAGCGTCCCGAGCTCTTTCTAATGCGACTTCAACCAACTGGATCTAGCGTGTATTCCGATCGTTATGAAGGTTTTTCCTTTCCGCGCTAGCGGCGCATCGCCGAAGGCGCACTCATGGTCGGACGCCTTCAGAGGTCCGGGCCCTTCTTCTGACGTCTTTAGCAAAACCTCCTCCTGAGGTGTCTGCGCCGGAAGCGTAGCTTCCTTATATGCTGGAAGCGCGTGAGTAGGGACACCTCAGAAGAGGAGCTTTTGCCGAAGGCGCCGAAGACATTGGCGTTGGTACATCCGACTACGCGATTCTTCGTGACCTCATGACGATCTCATCAATCCACTCTATCTAACGTACCCTTTTCTAACTACAAACACTGCTTCGGTACTAGTTTTCTAAAATTGTTTAAATTCTGCAAAAAAAACAAAAAGTGTGTTACCACATGCCCCCCTCCTCAATTGTGAGCGCCCACGCAAATATTTACACGATGGCCGGATGCGCATCGTCTCCCTCCTCCTCAATGGAGCAGCAAGTGACGTAACCCACAAACTCATCCGACGTTTCTGTCTCTGAAGTGCATGACGAGCTGGTCTCCCCTCCAGTCGTGTAACCGGAGGTGGTGGAAGGTGTTTCGCCCTCGTGTGGTACCTTGGTCCATGGTACGGTAATGACAGTCGGAGGGTCCGCAGGGTTCCGGAACTGTAATCTCTTCCTCCTCCAGTCACATCTTGCTTTGGCATCGTATAGCCACGGTCTGCCAAGCAGCACATCATAACCTTTCTTCATTAGAGGTTGCAATATTATGTAGGACAGTTGAAAGTCCACTCCTCCAATGTTGGTTCTCACATTGCTCAACATTCCTAGCGGCATTCTGCGCGTTTGATCGGCCAGTCGCAACACTCGGGATGTAGGCTCGAAGGTCTGGAACCCCAAGGAGTTCGCTGTCTCCTCGGTCATGATGTTCACGCCCGAGCCGGAGTCCACTGGTACCTTCTGTATGACGCAGCCTCCGATTTCTACTTCGATCTCTGGAGGTCCTAGGTCTCCTCCTTCCACTCTGTACACAGCCGGAAGTTTCTCTTTTCGGGGTTTGCGTGGTCGGCGCAACGAAAGCATCAGCATCCTTCTGTACATCTTATTGTCCTCCAACAGCTGGTGGAAGGAAATATTTGCCCTCTGACTCCCTATGTCCTCCACTATGTCGTAGGAAGTGTTGGAAGTCACAGCCGGAAGTTTCCCTGTACTCGCGGTCGGAAGTGGTGTAGGGGGCCTAGCCGCCTTCCGATTGTCGGATGTCGTTCCGGCGCCCAGTGCTTCCTTGATGAGGTGACTCACCTCATCTTTGATGTCCGGAAGGTAGTCTCGGATCCGGAACTCTTCCGAAGACCTGTCCGCCTTCTCTGAGTTTTGCTCCGCCTGGATGTTCCGCATCGCCGGAGGTGTACCCGGCCTTCTCCTTCGGCCTTCTCTAACTTCTTTAGACATTGTGGTAACCCACTTTTTGTTTTTTGTCGGAACTAAAACATTTTTGAATAGTAAGTACCGAGGCAGCAGCTGTAAATAGTAATCGGTACGCGAAACCAGAGTAAAAAGTGGGACGCTTGGGACGGAACGGGCGGTTCATGCTGCAGGATCCGCTTCGAGCACCTTCGGCGGTAGATCACTCATAACTTTCTCAATTCGTAACGCTTTGAGTTGCTTAGGGTCTCGTTGGAAAGAGCTCGACGCGCTGGTTCTAACGAGCCCAAGAACTTGTGAAACGGATGAGACATCACTGAGTTATGAGTGTCGGAAGTTACTGATGGGGGGGCCTTCGGCGGTAGAGCGACTTTGGCGGTACGCCTTCGGCGGAAGAACCGCCGGAAGATGCGCCTTGGGCGGTAGACGCCTTCGGTCAACGCCTTCGGGTCAACGCCTTTGGCGATGCGGGAGGGTGCATTCGGCGGAAGAGTGAAACCCTCATAACTTTCTCAATTCGCAACGCCTCGACTTGGTTAGGGTCTCGTTGGAAAGAGCTCAACGCGCTGATTCTAACGAGCCCAAGAACGCCACGAACGGAGGAGAATTCCGGGAGTTATGAAGGTCGCAAGATACTCAGCTTTCCGCCTGCGCACAGGCGAAGAAAGTTTTGTCCTATACGCGGACGAAGGAAGTTCGCCTGCGCACAGGCGTTCGCCTGTGCACAGGCGCTTCGGCGTCGGCGGGAAATCCGCCTTGGGCCCTAGAAATGCGCCTTGTGAGGTAGAAATTGTACGGCGCCTGCTGCGCCAGCGCAGCGCGCGGACGGACAGCTCAGCACCGTGGACGGACAGCTCAGCGCCGCGGACGGCCAGGTCATCGCCGCGGACGGACTGTGGATAGATGAACGCCTTCGGCGGAAGAGTAAAACCAACATAACTTTCTCAATTCTTAGCGGTTTGACTTGATTCGGGTCTCGTTGGAAAGAACTCGACGAGCTGGTTCCAACGAGACCAAGATCTCTTGAAACAGATAAGGCATCAATGAGTTATGAGCGTCAAAAGCGGCTGTCATGGTTAGGCGTGAGGCCTTCGGCGTTAACAGTTAGAGGGGCCTTCGGCCCAAGGCGGCCTGCGAGTAGGCGGCTTGCGTGTAGGACGCGTGGGACCCACAGTCCTCGGATTTTGGAGAAGGAATTTTGGCCTAGGTTCCGAGATCTTGCGGGGCCCATATCTTTGCGATGGACGGTCGGATGGATCTGAAATTTTGTGGGGTCGTTGATCTCGGCCGGCCACGCCTGCCTGCAAATTTTCAGCCTCAGATCTTGGGTGGGAAGGCGCTGGCGGCTCTGTACAGTAGGCTTAGGATTCAGATTTAGGGTTAGGGTTAGATTTAGGTTGTAAGTTAGAGGGGAAGGCAGCCGCCGACTCCTCAGGTGTAGGATCTGTTGCGGCTCGCACCATGGTAGTGCAGTGTAGTGCTAGTTAGGACTTAGAAGTTATAAAATAGTTCCAGGCGTTTTGCCTGGGGTTCTTTCCCATCAGAAGTGCAGATCAGGAACCCATTTCCTTTGCGTGTTTGTGTCCTTGAGTTCTGTCACCACGCACGAGGAGTTACAACTTAGCGTTCCGCATTTTGTAGCTGAAGGCCTTCGGCCGAATGTTCAGAGCTAGTACATTGGTTAGAGACTTGAGTAGTTCGGATCTGCACCTGCGGGTGACTGCCGATGCTCAGAGCCAGTGACTAGTTAGATACTTGAACAGTTTCGCCCCTACACCTTCGAGTGTTTCTTTCTGATTGTACTCCTTTGGGATTTTTCCCCTGAATGCCAAAGTGAAGTTTTGCTACTTCGTGTAAGCCTTGGTTGTAAATTCAGGTTACGCTGCAGCAGGTGCCTTGAGGGTAACCCCTGTAGTATTTCTGGGAATGACAAGTGCCTGAGAATTCAAACTCTTCAATAGACTGTTGTTGTGTTACTGGAATGTTTCTCCGTGAGTCCTTAAGTGCGGACCTGTGTTCTCTGCGCGTTTTGTGAGTTGAGAGTGTTGTTCACCGCGTCTGAGTGACTTCGATCCGAAGTAGGCAGTCCAAACCGGGTTTCCTACGCTAGCAGCAAGCTAGCGGAAGTGTTGTAAAAGCCGGAGTTGGGAGTCACTACCCGCAGCTTCGCTGACTGTACTCTCGAGAGACTTTCCCCCCCTGAAATCTCGAGTAGAGGTCCTAACGGATCTCTGGGTTGTGTTTCTGTAGTTTCAGGTGTGTGTGTGTGTGTGTGTGTGTTACGCTGCACTGTGCGACCTCCAAGTGCGCTCCGAGTGGACACTTGCAGTATTTCTGGGAGTGACAGTTGCCTGAGAATTCAAACTCCTCAATAGTCTGTTAAAACGTGACACTTTGTACCCTGTGTGTTCCTCTGTCCCTGTGGGTTCGACCTTTCTACCACTATATTGCAGTTTTAGCCTTTAGTGGGTTATTACAGACATCCTCCTCTCTTCCCTGCGCTCGAGGCGGCGAGTTTCCTCGTGGTCTTCTCCCCTCCTCTTCGAACTTCGGGTCTCTACCCGTCCGCACATTACTTCTTCTTCCGGCCATACTTCGTCTTCTTCAACTGGGTCCGGGCTCAGTTCTACCTGGTTGACCTGCACCTCTTCCTTGCCAGGTGTCGATACGAAACGCACGGCTGGCCTAGGGACTGGTGGCTGATCACATTCGGCTGCTGTATGTCCAGACTTCTTGCAATTGCTGCACAACGGTGCATACCCCATTTGCTTCCTCGGGTGGGGACAGCTTGGCGCGTAATGTCCCATGTCCCCGCAGTTGTAGCAACCATTGAATTGTGGTGGAGGTCGGTTGTAATTGCCTGGAGGTGCCATGCGTCTCGGTGGGAGCGTACCCGCCATTTCCCTCGGAACAAAGCGCAGTATATGCACCGGTGGGTTCGGAGTTGTAGCTGGAGCTGTCTGTACCGCGTAGGCGGTGTCCTCAACCGGCTCAGCATAATACATGGGATTCTCCCACTGTGGTGCCCATTCGACCGCATTCACTGGGTAAGTTGGGCGCGCGGACATGCACTCCGTGTTGGCATGTCCCACCTGTCCGCACGTAGTACACCAGAGATTCGCTCGCTGTCTCGCAGGTGATTTACGTCGGTCTTGGCCTCCCACTACATGAACTTTCAGGTCCGCAAAATTCTTCACCAGGTTGTCTACCTTGGCTGCGATGTCCCCTTGACTCTTCACTGGGATTCCCCTACCTCGATCCTTCTTCTTGATCGTACTGCGTTTCTTCTTCCGTCTTTCTTCTTCTGAAGATGACGAGTCCTCTTCCTCTTCCGAGGAAGAACTTGATTCGGAGGAGCTTGATTCTTCTGTCGAGGAGGGCGAGTTCCTTCTCTTCCGACGTCCGCCTTGCGATTTCTTCTTCGTCGACCGTCGGTCGCGTCTTCGAGTGTCAAGGGTTGACGTCTCAAAGGTCTCCGCGGAAGCTATCACATCTTGGATTGTGTCAGTCTTGCCCCTCCTACAGAAGGTCTCCATTTCTCTTGAGAGCCCTATCACATACCAATCCACTGCTTGTTGTACCGAAAATGGTTCTCCTGGGCCTGTCTTCGGAATTCGATCTAGGAGGTCTTGGAATCTCTCAGTATAGTCTCGAAGATTCTCCTTCCGCTCGCGTCGAAGATTTTGAAGCCGGGTCAGTACTCGACTGTCATATCCGAGTTCGCGAAACCGCCTCAGAAACTTTTCCTTGAGCTGAGCCCAGGTTCGGATGCCAGTGGGGTCGGTGCTCTCATGGTTGTACCAGCTACGAGCTCGCCTGCGTAGCAGGCTAGGAAAGATTCGCAGTCTGTCTTCATCACTGGTCTCACGATTGGCGATAAAGACAGACTCGAAGAGCTTTATGTATGAATCTGCATCATCGTCGTCACCCATTCCCGTGTATCTTGGATACGAATGTTTGGTGATAGGTTGGGAAAACACCTGGCGGAGATTGGCTTGATGGTCTGCCATTGGTGATCCTGTCAACGGACTGATCCTAGGTTGGCCAAACTCAGGAAGAGTTTCTGTCGGAGGAATTTCCAATAGAACTGTTAGCTCAATGCTCGCGGTAGGTGCTTCGGTACTAGTTTTCTAAAATTGTTTAAATTCTGCAAAAAAAACAAAAAGTGTTTTACCACACTAACACCAGCTATCACATTAAGGTCAAGTAAGGAGGTAAGTAGAGGCTGAGGATAGATCAGGACAGCGTCTAGACATGACTTGCATCATGGTTGTTAGAGTATCGCGTTGACACTAAACCGACAGACTTTGATGACTACTGCTCCTGTTCGTATACAACTTTTCCTTATCCTTTGGCGAAATTTTCTTGATCCTTGTTCCGTGTGAGAATCTAGGAAGATATATAATCTAGGAAGACGCAATAATTCAGATAGAGTTTGAAACTTAGGTGTATGTATCTGGCTTCACCGTGATCCTATCCACTTTGCCAACAGCTGCTTTACTGGTGACTTCAGATACTTTACTAAAGCATGCCACCGGTTATTCAAATTGGAGATTCTCTTCACTGTGACTATCAGTTATATTCTATTACATGGCCACCTTGAGAAGAATGGTGTAGGAAAACCAAACGTTCACCGACAAAGGGAGAAACTATTGCCAACGAAAACTTACTACCTAACTTTCTGTGAGACATTAGTATCTGTACGTGATTTGCTGTTCTTATGTTATCTTCTCGAGAAGTCGATCCAGTCTTCATAAAAGCTTGTTATCTTCTCTAGATGTTGTGGACTTGACGTAACATACTGCTGAATATAACTGCTGCTGCCACGTTGAATATACTGCTCAAGGACTCGTCCGCATGGAAAGAACGCATTGACGTCTGTATACTATGCAGCACTTCCTCGCCTATGAAATATGCTTGCAGCCCGACCATACGAGCACTTCCTTGCTGGATGCCATCGTAGGTGCTACAGAACCAGCCCTGAATCACTGAAGTTTTTTGACGAAATCTAAATGTACTTCCAAAGATCAACAGGTGCCCTCCAAGCAGCCATTGTAACTCCAGTTTCAAGTGTTAGAGAACTTCGGTATGCTCAGCTGTCAACAGCCGAACGAGCAGGGACAATAGAGCATTATTTAAGTGGTTTGGGACATGAAGTATGTAGTTGTTCTTTTCTCCACATAATTTTGCAAAGTTATCAATGGCCTCGGAAGGATATTCAACTGCTTTGTTTTTTCTGCTCATTGTAAAAGCATTGGAATTTGGGTCGCCAGATCTAAAGTCCAATGTAACGGCAGACTAAGAAATTGGGGAACAGAGCTACCTCCTTTACAGGAGACATTGACATCCACGACTGTGAGTACGACTGTGTCTTTTAGTTAAACGTAAGTGAAGATTGAAGTTATCAGCAGAACATATCCCACATCTTTAGAAGAAAAATGGATTTCTTACCTGTCAGGAAGCCTCGAGACGAAGATCTCCCATGCTCGAGCTATTTGCTTCACAGTTGGTCATTCATTCCTAATGGCCCCATGAAGGGTTCATAGTCCGAGACACAAAGAACACCAGAGAATCACATACATAAAATACATTTCTTTGCTACTCGATGCGTCTTACTCCCATTTTGGATTTATTTTTCTATCGATGTCTTGATGACTTCTGCCTCTGCCGAGACGCAGCAGGCAGCTTTAGTTCTGCCGTCATAAAATATTGCAGGATGCTAGCTTCTTCAGTAATATGAATCGGTCACGTCTTGCATAGCGCGTTAAACATATGGCTCACATATCCTCCCCAGACAAAGAACAATTGCACGATACCATATTCTCAGCCACCAAATCTGGAAAGTACATGATTAAGCTCAGAATCTATGGAGTCCCGGTGGATCCCATGACAGTAGTGAGCTCTTGCATACGAGAATCAAGAGATAGAACTGAAGGCCCTGAGAAGGAATTTTTGCATATGCCAAGAGCAAAGCAATCTTCGTAGCTAGTCAGTTGAGCAAAATGGCTGATTAGGGCGAGCCAAATATAGTGCCAACACTACTTCCCACAGGACCAATCTGTAATCCTTCGAGGTGAAAAGGTATGAAGAGTTTAGGTTCAGGATGGCACGACAGGACAGTACCGGAGCAAATGATGAAACAAATAAAGAATAAGATAAGTCACCAGGTAGCACGAAGATGTGATCTGCGATTCCACTTGGTCTGATGACGATGAACAGGAGCAGTGGTCATTAGTTCCAGTCCGCAAAGATCTGACAACAATGGGCACGTCTCACTCTGTCATCCCAGTGACGTTTGATAGAGATCGGGCATCATCCGGAGAAGAAAAAACATCTCCATCAGCTGTGTGCAGATTCCTGCTTGCATATGACCAGCAACTGGATTCAATCGTGAAATATTCCTGATTGATGAACTGGCCCTCATGTACCCAAAGGTGCCGGTCCTATCCTGCAGTTGGTCTCCTATATAAGCTGTGAATCGAGCTTTATACCTCAAGTTCTGGAGCAACCGAGAGGTAAATCTTGGTCCTTCAAAGTGCTAAAGCAGTACTGGTGGTCCAGTATCTTTTGGATTCTCCAGTGCTACCTCTTATAACCTTCATAGGATTGTATTGCTGGAGAAGCACAAAAAATATAGACTGCTGGCTGCTCCTGGCTTGCACAGACCAACCGATCGCACTTTCCACTCAGACTGTCATCGTTCAGATCAAATCTAATATTATCCTCGGTCTAAACCATACTTGCGACACATTTCATTTGTAGCAGGGACTTGTGCGAAGGCATCCCTACCAAGCTACCAACGACGTGGACCAGAACTGTAGACCTTGAGCTCTTCTGTTCCGGTCGACAGAAAGTTGCAGATTTCATATAGATAGCCCCTGGGCTTAAGATGGCAGGCGTCGAGCAGCAGATGGGAGGACCGTATGAAACAGATGCCGGCAATATTAAGATCGGAGGGGGCAGCGCAGCACGAACTGAGGACAGGGACTGTATCGAACCTAAGCCACATCTTATGTGGACTGTCGATGAATTCTATAAATGGTCGCTCTAGGGCGAGGTGGATTTCCCGGTCCCAAGGCGCATTTCTAGGGCCCAAGGCGGATTTCCCGCCGACGCCGAAGCGCCTGTGCACAGGCGCACGCCTGTGCGTAGGCGAACTTTGCGCCTACATCAAAACCCTATTTCGCCTGTGCGCAGGCGAACTTCCTTCGTCCGCGCATAGGACAAAACTTCTTCGCCTGTGCACAGGCGAAAAGCTGAGTATCTTACAACCTTCATAACTCCCGGAGTCCTCATCCGTTGTTGGCGTTCTTGGGCTCGTTGGAATCAGCGCGTCGAGTTCTTTCCAACGAGACCCTAACTAAGTCAAGACGTTCGGGGTTGACCTAAATATGAAGGATTTCCCTACCGCCGCGGACGAAGCGCCGAAGGCGGATTTTGCGCCTTGCGCCGTAGGGATCCTAACTGCAGAGCTCGCAGGGAGGGTGGTGCCCTTCCTTGACGCTGCTTCAACTCCTAGATTCTACGAGGTCCCTCGAGAATCTCTGCGATCTTCCGAATTCACTCTATTTTGATGCACCGAAGGCTATTTACATTGCTGCCGTGGTAGAGTTTCCCAAAAATGTTTTAATTTCCTCAAAATTACCAAAAGTGGGGTACCACATGCTCCCCTCCTCAATTGTGAGCGCCCACGCGAACACTCACATGTGGTATTTCTTCAACCGCCACCCATTCACTCGGGTGCCTAACAAATCGCCGGCCAGGTCCGCAAGTTGGATGGATCCATTCGAGAATACTTCGACAACCTTGTAAGGTCCCATCTATCTTAGGTGCTTTTTGCCTGGGAATCTGGCATGCCTGCTGTCGTAGAGCAGTGCCAAATCACCCTTCTGCAGGAGTACGGGTTTGATCTTCTTATCGTATCTCTCCTTTCGGCGGAGCTGGATTCTCCTGGTGCGCCCCTCGGCTTCTCGTCTCCTCTCTTCCAACAGCATGACCTCCTGTAATCTGTAGAGCTGACTCTCCTCTTCGCTCACCCTCTGTAAATCCAACGTTCGTTGGGTGGGCACTTCGAACTCGATCGGGAGGATCGGGTGTTGACCATACACCAGAAAGTATGGTGTCTGTTTGGTCATAATTTTCTCAGCTCTCCGGTACGCCCATAGAGCGGCTGCTAACTTCGTATCCCAGTCGTAAGCGTGGTTTACCGTGACTTTGAGTAGTATTTTACACAACAGACCATTGGACTTCTCCGTCAATCCATTCGCCTTGGGATTGTTTGGTGTAATAACCCACTAAAGGCTAAAACTGCAATATAGTGGTAGAAAGGTCGAACCCACAGGGACAGAGCAACACACAGGGTACAAAGTGTCACGTTTAACAGACTATTGAGGAGTTTGAATTCTCAGGCGACTGTCACTCCCAGAAATACTGCAAGTGTCCACTCGGAGCGCACTCGGAGGTCGCACAGTGCAGCGTAACACACACACACACACACACACACCTGAAACTACAGAAACACAACCAAGAGATCCGTTAGGACCTCTACTCAAGATTTCAGGGGGAAAGTCTCTCGCGAGCACACTCAGCGAAGCTGCGGGCAGTGGCTTCCAACTCCGGCTTTTACAACACTTCCACTAGCTTGCTACTAGTGTAGGAAACCCGGTTTGGACTGCCTACTTCGGATCGAAGTCCCTCTTACGCGGTGAACAACACTCTCAACTCACAAAACGCGCAGAGAACACAGGTCCGCACTGAAGGAATCACTGTGAAACATTCCAGTAACACAACAACAGTCTATTGAAGAGTTTGAATTCTCAGGCACTTGTCATTCCCAGAAATACTACAGGGGTTACCCTGAAGGCACCTGCTGCAGCGTAACCTGAATTTACAACCAAGGCTTACACGAAGTAGCAAAACTTCACTTTGGCATTCAGGGGAAAAATCCCGAAGGAGTACAATCATAAAGAAACACTCGAAGGTGTAGGGGCGAAACTGTTCAAGTATCTAACTAACCACTGGCTCTGAGCATCGGCAGTCACCCGCAGGTGCAGATCCGAACTACTCAAGTCTCTAACCAATGTGCTAGCTCTGAACATTCGGCCGAAGGCCTTCAGCTACAAAATGCGGAACGCTAAGTTGTAACTCCTCGTGCGTGGTGACAGAACTCAAGGACACAAACACGCAGAGGAAATGGGTTCCTGATCTGCACTTCTGAGTTTGGGAAAGAACCCAAGGCAAAACGCCTTGAACTATTTTATACCTTCTAAATCCTAACTAGCACTACACTACACTACGCTACACGCCTGCACGGAACCACGCTACACTACACTCCGCGGAACCAGTGCTACGTCTCCTGCGCGACGGACTGCCGCGCACTAACTTCCTACCCTGCCAGTCTTCCGCTCGACTGCGCAGTCCCAACCGCTGCAACGCCGCGGACACCTCCGCCTCGAGGGTGGACATGGTATCCCGCGCCTTCGACAGAAAAGCGTCGAGCTTCTTCGCTACCTTCCGCCGACTCCTGCTGTCGCCTGTCACCAACCCGGCTGCGCGAAGTTCAAACTCACGTAGTGTGAGTTTCTCCTGCGCCGCCACTTCCCAGTGGGCGTAGCTGTGGTAACACACTTTTTGTTTTTTTGCAGAATTTAAACAATTTTAGAAAACTAGTACCAAAGCAGTGTTTGTAGCTAGAGAAGGGTACGCTAAATAGAGTGGATTGATGAGATCGTCACGAGGGCACAAAGAATCACGTAGTCGGATGTACCAACGCCAACGTCTTCGGCGCCTTCGGCAAAAGCTCCTTTTTGAGGTATCTCTACTCACGCGCCTCTAGCGTATAAGGAAGCTACGCTTCCGGCGCAGACACCTCAGGAGGAGGTTTTTGCTAAAGACGTCAGGAGAGGGGCCCGGACCTCTAAAGGCATCCGACCATGAGTGCGCCTTCGGCGAAGCGCCGCTAGCGCGGAAAGGGAAAACCTTCATAACGATCGGGATACACGGTAGATCCAGTTGGTTGAAGTTGCATTAGAAAGAGCTCGGGACGCTCGTTCTAACGAGTCCAAGAGCGCCGGAGATGGATCAGGAATGGAGAAGTTATGAGCATCGGAAAACTCGTAGCCGGACATGCGCCGTTCGCGCTAGGGTTCACAGCCGGAAAGGATTCCCGTACGCCCTCGGCGATGCGCCTTCGGCGGAATCACGCGCTCACAGGAGGAAACCAACTCAGAGTCGGAAGCGCCCTTGGCGGCTGTTCATGGAAGGAAAGCGCCGGTCGGATGTACGCCTCCGACGTGGCGCTGACGGCCGGATGCGCTGGCATGAGTTGCGCTGACGGATATGCGCTGGCAGCAACGGACGAGGCATAAAGGACAAAATAGGCGGTACGACTGCGCGCCGGCGTAATTCGCTCCGGCTGGATGTGCGCCTCCAGCAAGGCGCCGACGGATAATGAACGCGCCAGCGGCGACACGCCTCCGGAGAAGGGCGGGTTAGGAAAAGACAACAGGGCCGACGTATACCCTGCAGCGGACTCGAGTCCGGAAGGTGGCGGCGGCGGGAGAATTCAACGTTTAAGCATGCGAATACGCGCAATGCGGAGACGTGAATTCGCGCATGCAAAGGGCGAACCGTTAAGCCGTATAGCCGGCTGCGTACGTTGCAACCAGTAAGAACGTTGGACGTTCTTGAAATCGGAGAAGAAAAGACTGCGCTCCAGTCTCATTCTCTCATTCTTGACTTTGCGATTTCCAGTTCCAAGATTACGCGCAAGGGCGGAGCGACCTGCAGTGAGAGTAGAGAGTGCGGAGACGAGTTGCACAAGGATCTTGGCGGACCTTGAAAGAATTGGGAGTAGCGATCTTGAACGAGCGCAGAGAGAGTGAGCAGTCAGTGCTTGAGTGGCCGACGCGCAGTGGCGATTGTGAGAGAGTGAGCGAAAGGGAGAACGTTTGTGTGTGCAGGCAACGCAATGTCGAAGGTTCCCCAACTGCGAGTGTCTCCACTCAGGGTGCCGCAGATCGGTCTACGCGCATTTCAAGATGTGCTGACGAGGCTGAAGCTCGATTTTCTCCTCTGGGGGTGGAATTGGACGTGTCCGGAGATGGTGCGCGAGTATCTGCAAGAGAGACACAAGCCTTCTCGCGGATTTCGCCCACACCCAGAGAGATGGGAAATTTGCAATTGGGCGCAGGTGTTGGGCAGGTGTGCCGGCGAGGAAGGGGATCTCCTCTTCGAGGCCGATAGCGTGAAGGTGTCCCAGGAGGAAGAAGTCTCTTACAATGAGCTCTTCAAAGTGGCCAGACATCCCAAGAACGGTTTCCGGACACGGGATTACAAGGATCGATTGCGGAGAAATGTCGCGACAGCATTGCTGCAGATATTGCAGCCGACCAAGACCGCTTACATGCATGGTTGGCAGGTAGAGTTCGTGGAGCTAGTGTTGTCAGGAGCTCCGGTGCATTGGGCACGGCTCCTGTGGAAGGTGACGCGCCAACATGCGCAAGAAGAGAGGGGAGGAACGCTCAATCATCTATCGCCTTACTTAATCGTGTTTTACCGGGCGATGGGATGTTTGACGAATGCTGAGAAAACTCGGTTTCCGCAGCTGAGCCGGTCTTATCCAGGTAGATATTCGAGGGAGGCCGAAGTAGACACGGATCCGGACGAGGAACCTGCCAGTACGCCTCCGGCTCCGGCTCCAGCCAGAGCAGCAGAAGAACGTCGAAGTGAGCGCATTCCGCGCAAGCGGAAGTGGGATGAGAGACCTGAGGACAGGCAGCCGGAAGTACCAGCTGCGCCGACTCGTGGTCGGCCCACCCCCGAGCCTCACAGTCGACCAAAACAGAGGGCACGCAGAATGCCAACTGTTACTGAGGAGACCAGGCGAACTCCGACCCGGCGGAATCTCACACAGGAAGAGATAATTGCTCAGGTCCTAGGGAAGACGGCAGAAACCTCTGCACAGAAGGCACCACGGCCTTCGGGAGGAGATGGACGGACTGACAGCCGGCCGACTGCGAGTCGGATGACTGAAGGTCGACAAGCGGAAGGAAGGCCAACTGAACGGCGCGTTGAACCGGACAGCAGGCCGGAAGCAGAAGAGAGTTTGGCTGACGAGCCAACAATCCTCAGAGGGTCGTCTTCGGCGGAAGGCACTTCTGAAAGAACGCCACCAGCAAACAGGCCAAGTGGAGTCAAGACGCGCAGGGTGTATCCGACTCCCAGTCGGACAACTGCTGGTCGGCCGACTGCGAGTCGGACAACAGAGAGTCAGCCGGATTCGCCGACTGCGAGACGGATGGGGCCAACGACCAGTATGCGGACGCCTTCGGCGGACGCACCTTCAGCAAGGACACCTTCCGCGCAGATTGCGCCGGAAGGACAGGCAGCAGAAGCGGGCGGTGCAAGAGTGACAAAAGTCACTGCGGCGTCGACCCCTTCACAAACCGAAGATCGAGCCGGAACAGGGGCTCAAGCAGTGGGATCTCCCACTGCCCTGGATATTTTAGCAGGCAGTGGAGCAGCAGTCGCAGCAGAAGCTGCTGCGCGCCACAGTTCCAGGGAGTCGCCAAGGGATTCGGTGGCGACTGAGATCCTCGAGACTGAGGATGAGACGAGCTCGGAAGAGCAAGAAGAGGATTCGGTGCAGAAAACGCCAACAGGGGTGCTGTGCGAACAGATAGTTCCACTCCTGCGATATCTGGATCGCAAGACATCCAAATACGGAAGTGCCTTAAAACCGCAGTCTTATGTGGAGACTATCAGGCGAAGGACGAGGATCAAGGTGGCAAAGTGGGCCTCTAGTTGCCAAGTATATGTGGAAAGGAACACCGCCCTCCGACAACACCTGGCGGTCACCCAGAAGCTGTACCAAGCCTTGCAGCAGCAGAAGGAGGATGCGGCGACGAAGTGTCAGGCGGAGGCCGAACTAATACGGGCAAAGATCGAGTCGGAACTGCAGGAGGAGCGGAGACAGAACAAAGTCCTAGCAGCCGAGCTTGCGCGCCAGACGCGCGCCTTAGAGGAAAGTCAAAGAGCCCGCAAGGAGGATGAGGAGTTGTTGTGCAACTTGCAAACCGAGTGCTCGGATTTGAGGGCTCAACGTGCGGATTTAGAAATGCAGCTGGCAGAGGTGGAGAGCAGCTGCAGGGCACGAGGAGAGTTGGCGGCACGGGTGACTCGTTGTCTAAACGGATACACCCATTGGGAGGTGGCAGCTCAAGAGAGGGTTACACTCCGGGAGTTCGAGCTTCGGGCGGCGGCATTGACGGAAGGTGACAGTCGGAGTCGGCGGCGAGTGGCGAGAAAATTAGAAACCTTCTTGTCGGGTGCGCGCGACACTATGGCGCACTTGCAGTCGGAAGTCACCACAGCGCTCCGACGCCTGGGGTTACGCAGCCGGTCGGAAGACTGGCAAGGTAGAGATAGTACGCGGAGCAGTCCGGCGCGCAGGAGGCGCAGCACCGGATCTGCTGAGTGCAGTAGAGTAGTTTGGTTTCGCGCAGATACTGCGAGTGGTAGATAGGATAGCGTAGTGCTAGTTAGGATCTTTTGAGGGTATAAAGTAGATCAAGGCGTTTTGCCTTGGGACTCTTCCAGTTTCGGAAGTGCAGATCAGGAACTCACTTTCTTGGCGTGTTTGTGCATTTTGGTCCTGGCACCACGTAGAGAAGCTGCAGCATAGCGAAGTTACCGTATGTTGTAGTTGAAGGCCTTCGGCTGAATGTTCAGAGCTAGCACCCGGTTAGAGACTTGAGTAGTGCGGATCTGCACCTGCGGGTGATTTCTGATGCTCAGAGCCGGCTGCGAGTTAGATACTTGAACAGTTCCCCCTTACTCCTTCGAGTGACATATCCTGATTGTACTCCTACGGGAAGTTTCCCCTGAATGCCAATGTGAAGTTTCATTACTTCGTGTAAACCTTGGTTTGTAATTCAGGTTGTGTGTGTGTTACTGGATCGTGTTTTCAGTAAGTTCTCAGTCGGGTCTGCACTCCCTGCGTTTTGTGTGATAGTCGAGGGTGACGTCCACGGCGTACGTAGAGGCTTCGTTCCGAAGTGAGAAGTCCAGTCCGGGTACCCCCGCTAGTTCCTGGCGGAAGGGCAGTAAAAGCCGGAGTGGGAGGCACTTCCTGCAGAACCTCTGAGTGAACTTGTGAGGCACTTTCCTCCTGAAATCCAAAGCGGAGGTCCTGACCGACCTCCGAGTTGTGCTTTTTGCCAGTTTCAGGTGTGTGTGTGTGTGTGTGTGTTGAGTGACTACGCTGTACCGTGCATCCTCCGAGCATCCTCCGAGTTGAGTTCCTCCTCCGAGTCGAGCCTCCGAGTCGAGCACTGCAGTATTTCTGGGAGTGACAGTCGCCTAGAATTCAAACTCTACCAAAAGTCTGTTAAATGTGACACTTTTACTCTGTGTGTTGCCTCTGTCCCTGTGGGTTCGATCTTTTTACCACCATACTGCAGTTTTAGCCTTTGGTGGGTTATTACAGTAGCCCTTGAGATAGTGGGCGACACGCCTTGCCGTCTCCTCCTTCGTGCGATCTGCCTCTCGCCTGCGACCTCTTCAATTACCACTAATTGCGATTCGGCCTAAGCACGCTGCGCTCTCAATTCGCCACACTCTGACTGTAGTCTGCGGATTAAATCCTCATCCGCCTGCCGTGCGAGCTGACACTCCGCCAACAACCGCGTCTGTCGCACGAGCTCCTCTGACAGAATCTGATTCTGAGTTTTCTCAGACATCAAATCCTGCGTGGTCTGCAACACATCCCTGGTGAGCTCTTCCACTCTATTCTTCCGCATTCTGTCGAGGGCGTGCGATTTCCTCTCAAGGTTGTACTGCCCCCATAAACAGGCATGCCTCTCCTTCAATTCCTTCAACTCCTGGTCCACCCTAGCTAGTAGCTTGCTGGTGTGGACTTTAGTGCGAGTCCGCCTGCGCACTAATTCGATGTAAGATCCCGGGTGGAGTGAATCGGCGTATTTATTGATTTTGCGATCCAAGTACCTCAGCAACGGAATCACCAGCTGAGAGAGCGCCGCCGCCGGCGCTCCAACAATTTCCTCCACCTCCTCCTCGGTATCCCCTGCTCCCGACATTTCTTCGGTGGAGCCTCCGTCGTCATCATCCGAGTGAAGAATTTCAGTCGCCATTGATGGCGTTGGCGACTGTCCCGAGTGGGGCTGCACGTCGTCGACGTGTGCTGCCTACGAAGGCACCGCTGCAGCCTCGCTGCTTTTCGCCAAAATGTCTAAGGTGGTGGGCGAATGTGCCTGAGCTACATCCCCGTCGCCCGCTTGTCGGTCTTCAATCGCGTCCTCCCTGCCGCCGACGTCCGCCGCATAAGGCGATCGAGCGGAGGGTGTCTGCGCGGGATTCGATTGTGCATCGCGCACCGAAGTTTCGTCGCGCGGACAGTCAATCCGCTCCTCCGTCAGGTGCTGCTCTCTCGCTCGGTCCGCAGGGGCTGTGCCTGGCCTGTGCGCGGGCGCAAATGCCGGCGCCTTTGTCCGCCGCATGCGCAGCGCCGCGGACGTCCATTGCCAAAAGCGACATGGCCGGGGGCCGCTCGCCCGATGTCCCTTGGCCCTGAGGCCCTACCGCCGAAGGCGCATCTACCGGCGGATTACCCGCCGATGGTGCGGCCTCCGCACGCTCTCTGCTCGCATCTCCTCGGCCCGAAGGCCCTGGCGCCGAAGGCGCAAATCGCGGCGCGTTGTGCGCCGGAGGGTCTGGCCCCGAAGGCCGGTGTCTCGTAGGCGGATCTTCCGCCGGCTCCTTCCCCTTCCTACGTTGGAACGGGGGTGATTCCTGCCTGTGCACAGGCGGCACGTGTGGAGGTGACCTGTGCAGAGGCAGGCTTCTTCCCATGCGTAGGCGTAGGTCCACTTCCGCTTGTGGTCGTCTGTCCGTGGAGGCTCGTCCGTCCGCGGAGGCTCGCCTGTGCGTAGGCGGAACATCTGTCCGCAACGCACGTGGTAACTCCGGAGGCCCTTGGCCCGTAGGCGGCCTCCCGTGCGTCGAGGCTGCAGCGTGGTCCGTTGCTCCTACGTTCTTCTCTGGCGACGCACTTCCTTTCTCTGTGGCAATCGTCGCCGTGTCCGGCTGTTGGCTGGTAACATCAACCTGCGCGCCTTCTGCTTCGGCCGGCTGTACGATTCGTACAACGGCCGCGGTCGAATGGGAGCGGAGGGTTCTTGATGCTGCTCTTCTTCGGACTCCTCTCTCCATCGCCGCTTCCGCAGCGCTCTTGCTGCAGGAGTATTCCTCCCTTCGTCCCTCCGCCTTGACGGAGTAGAAGTCGGTGACTCCTCTCCATCAGTGTCGACCTCATTCTCCCGCACATACCTCCCGGGATGGTCGACGGACAACGGCCGAAAACGCGCAAGCTCCGCCGCTGTCAAACAATTCCGCTGTCGATAAAAATTGATGAGGAAAGGAGAGAGATGGTTTAGAGTTCCCCCCTTCTCCTCAAAAGCGTGCTGTCGCATCACCCTGTGCAAGATGCTCGCCTAGTGAATTGGAGTTCCCTCGATGATGCACTCCACAAAAGAGACCTGCCACAATGTGATGTAGCCGGCGCGGTGTGGCTGCAGTAATTGCAGCAGCGCCGCGGACAAAGTCCGGCGAAATCGATCCTTGTAATCGCGGGTCTTGTACCCATTCTTGGTAGACTTCCCCTTCTTGAACAGTTCCACAAATTGCGCCTCTTCCTGCTTGGTCACCTTGACGCTCTCACTATCGAAGAGGAGGTGCCCTGGCATGCTGGCACATCTCCCCAATGCCTGCGCCCAATCTTGGACCGTCCACCGATCAACACGCGGACGCAATCCGCGCGAAGGGGGTCCCTGTGGCTCTAGCCACTCGCGCACCATATCCCCACAGATGTAGTTCCATCCCCATAGCAAGAAATCGAGCTTTCTTGCTATCAGGCGCTCCTCGAAAGCGCGCAGCCCGTTCTGTGGTAGTCGGAGCGGCAGCATCCGCAATCGGCCCAGTCTCGTCATTGCATTCTTGGAGTTCACCCGCTCGCTCATTCTCCTTCCGCTCCGCTCGAGCTCCTTTCTTCCTCGGCAAACTCTAATCGCCCTCAATTCCAAATCACGCGCACTCACTTCTCCCTCAATCACCAAGAAATCCTCTGCGCGGCGATGTCGAGAATGCCTAGCAGCCAGCAGATGAACGCGCGCAGCTCGCACTAGAGAATGGAATCGCGAATTCAAGAATGGGACGCTCTCCGCCTCCCGGTCGAAGGTCATGGTCGGCTCTTGCTCGTGAAGGACGACTCAATTGATGGCCGCGCCGGCTCTACGCTGAAACGGTCTCCGCTCTCACGCGCGGCTTCACGCTCCGCCGTCGCCGATTAAACTCTCACGCTCGAATTGGCAAATTTGAACTCCGCGAGCGTACTACGCCGCGGACATGGGTGCGCAGCGCCGAAGGCGGATTTTCCGCCTTGCGCGGTACACTCGTTCGTACCGCTCCTCAGCCAATGCTCTTCTGCCTCGGCGCGTGTGTCCGCATGTCGGACAAAAGTTCAACTCCCGCCTGCGCGCAGGCGGACTCCTCGGCGGATTCTCCGCCGGCGCGGAACTTCACCCTCCTATGCATAGGCGCTCGCCTGTGCGCAGGCGAAGTCCGTCCACGTCGATGCGTTGGCGCGGAAGGCGTTGACCGCGGTCAACCGCCTCCGTCCCGACTGTCCGTTCCTTGCCTCTCCGTCGGCGCTCTCGTCGCCGCAACTCCGTCCGTCCAAGAGCGCCTCCATCCGTCCCGTCCGTACAGTCCGTACGGATTTTACTATTCTGGCGGCTCCTTGCTCGTCCACGGCGTTGCGCTGGCGCAGAAGGCGCCGTACAGTTTCTACCTCACAAGGCGCATTTCTAGGGCCCAAGGTGGATTTCCCGCCGACGCCAAAGCGCCTGTGCACAGGCGCTCGCCTGTGCGTAGGCGGACTTTGCGCCTACCTCAAAACCCTATTTCGCCTGTGCGCAGGCGAACTTCCTTCGTCCGCGCATAGGACAAAACTACTCCGCCTGTGCGCAGGCGAAAAGCTGAGTATCTTACAACCTTCATAACTCCCGGAGTCCTAATTCGTTGTTGGCGTTCTTGGGCTCGTTGGAATCAGCGCATCGAGCTCTTTCCAACGAGACCCTAACTAAGTCAAGACGTTTGGGGGTTGACCTAAATATGAAGGATTTTCCTACCGCCGCGGACGCAGCGCCGTAGGCGGATTATGCGCCTTGCGCCGTAGGGATCCTAACTGCAGAGCTCGCAGGGAGGGTGGTGCCCTTCCTTACTGCTGCACCCAACTCCTAGATTCTACGAGGTCTCTCGAGAATCTCTGCGATCTTCCGAATTCACTCTGTGTTCAGAGCACCATAATAGTAATGATCTCACGGGTTGACCGTGGCATGCTAAAAGAGATCACAAGACACTAGCCATAAGCCATCTGTTGTCCACTGACTCTCATGTACAGACGCTGTGAGTAGCAAATATAGCCAACTTCTTTCAGATCTATTCTCAATTGCAGTCCGATCAAAGTTTAAGGTCAAAGCTGTGCCCAAGCGAGACTTCATTGAAGTTGAGGAGCTTACACTTGCAGAGTAAAGATTGAGTTGACTTAATGCTGAATGTCTTTACTGTCTCAGCTATGTCCAAATCACTGAAGCTGCGAGAAATACATCGATCTGACCTTCTACATCAGAGCAGAAACTGCAGCTGTTTCTGTCAAGACAATACTCTTATGTGGCGATCATGAGTCAAGTTATCAAGCTCGTTACCTATCTTCGATACCAAATTGAACCACATTCAGCAGACTGAGTAATTTCGCACCTTTTTGAGTTCCGTCCTCAGATACACCTCGAGGTATACAATGCTCGGCTTCTAAGAGATTCGCAAAGAGGCCTGATGCATCGTCGTCAAGTCGTAGCAAGTGTACATGATCCTAGAAACCACCCAGTACCCTAATCTCAACCTTAGAGAAGACTCAGGAGCAGAAAAGGTACAATGTTAAATCTTCCAGAGGTCTTTATAAGCCCTCAATGTTATGACTGGTTCTTCTGTATACTACTCGAATTCAGAGAAGATGGACCCAACTTTAAAAACAGGAACAAGAACGTAAGCACCACTTTGATAAGAATTTGATGAAGGGAAAAAATTATATTATTTGCCTTCACATTTCTTCCCGCCGATTACTAAGCGGACCTTGCGAATCACAAGCTCTGGGCCATTTTCTTCTAATAATTTCCTGCTCTACGTGCTTTGTTTCGTCATTTCCTTATCCTTTATTGTGGAGTAAATTTGTTGATCCTTGTTCCGTGTGACACATGATATATAATCTAGGAAGATGCAATAATCCAGGTAGAGTATGGAGAATTAGGTGTCTCTATCTGGATTCATCGTGATCCTATCCACTTTGCCAACAGCTGTTTACTGGTGACTTGACATGCTTTACTAAATCATGCCATTGGTTTTTAAAATTAGATATTCTCTTCAGTCTCTTCGGCAATCGTTTAATTTCTATTACATGCTCACCTTGAGAAGAATGGTGGAGGCAAACCAAACTTTCCCTCAGACTACATTCACCGACAAACGAGTATGGCAAATAAAAACTCACTACTAAAATTTTTGTGAGACGTTAGGATCTGTCCGTGATTTGCTATTCTTGTGTCTTGTCGAGAAGTCGATCCAGTTTGATACAGGCTTGTTATCTTCTCTAGATGCTGTCGACTTGACGTAACGCCACGTTGATTACACTTCTCAGGAGTTCGTCCGCATGGAAAGAACGCAATGACTTCTGTGTACTATGCAGCACTTCCTCGCCTATGATATATGCCTGCAGCCCGACGATACGAGCACTTCCTTGCTGGATGCCATCGTAGGTGTTACAGAACCAGCACTGAATCACCAAAGTTTTCTGACGAAATCAAAATGTTCTTCAAAAGATCAACAGATGCGCTCCAAGCACCCATTATAACTCCAGTTCAAGTGTTTGCAACACGAATACGAACTTCCATATGCTCAGCTGTCAACAGCCCAACGAGCTGGGAGAAGAGAGGATTAATTAAGTGCTTTGGGACATGAAGTATTTCGTTGTTCTTTTTAACACATAATATTGTGGCTACTGCAAAGTTATCAATGGCCTCGGAAGGATATTTAACTGCTTTGTTTTTAATGCTCATTTTAAAAGCTTTGTAATGTAGGTCGTCAGATCTAAAGTCCAATGCAAGGGCAGACTAAGAACTTGGGGAACAGAGATACCACCTTTACAGCAGACATTGACATCGACGACGACAGTGAGTAAGATTTATGTGTCTTATATTTTTCGTGAATGAAGATTTAAAGCATCAGCAAGACATGTCCCATATCTTCGGAAAGAAAATGAAATTCTTCCCTGTCAGGAAGCCTCGAGACAAAGATCTCCTATGCTCGAGCTATGTGCTTTACAGATGGTCATTCATGCCTAATGGTCCCTTGAGGGGGTCATAGTCGGAGACAAATATTACACCAGAGAATCTCATACATAAAATATTTTTCTTTGATACTCGATGCGTCTTACTCCCATTTCGGATTCATTGATCTATCAATGTCTTGATGAGTTCTGCCTCTGCCCAGACGCAACAGGCAGCTTGCCTTCTGCCTTCATCAAAGTTTGCAGGATGCTAGCTTGTTCAGTAATGTGAATCAATCACGTCTTGCATAGCGCGTTATACAAACGGCTTATATCTCCTCCCCAGACAAAGGACAATAGCACGAGACCAAATTGTAAGCCACCAAATCTGGAAAGTATAAGATTAAGCTCAGTATCTATCGAGTCGCGGGGGACCCATGACACTAGTGAGCTCTTGCATACGAGAATCAAGAGATAGAACTGAAGGCCGTGAGAAGTATTCTTTGCATATGCCAAGAGCTAAGCATTCTTGGTGGTTAGTCAGTTGAGCAAAATGGCTGATTAGGGCGAGCCAAGAATAGTGCCAACACTGCTTCCCACTGGACCATTCTGTAACCCTTCGAGGTGACAGAGGTGTGAAGAGTTTGGGTTCAGGATGGTAGGACAGGACAGGACTGGAGCAAATGATAAAACAAATGAAGAATAGAATAAGTCGCCAGGTTAGCACGACGAGGTGGTTTGCGATTCCACTTGGTCTGATGATGAGGATCGATGAGGCCGAGTGAACAGCAGCAGTGGTCTACAGCTCCAGTCCGCAAAGATCTGAGAACAATGGGCACGTCTCACTCTGTCATCCGAGTAATGTTTGATAGAGATCGGGCATCATCCGGAGAAGAAAATACATCTCCATCAGCTGCGTGCAGATTCCTGCTTGCAAATGACCAGCAACTGGATTCGATAGTTAAATATTCCTGATTTATGATCTGGCTCTCATGTACCCAAACGTGCCGGTCCTATCCTGAAGTTGGGCTCCTATATAAGCTGCGAATTGAGCTTTATTCCTCAAGTTCTGGAGCAGCCGAGAGGTAAAGCTTGGTCCTTCAAAGTGCTAAAGCAGGACTGGTGGTCCAGTATCTTTTGGATTCGCTAGTGCTACCTCTTATAACCTTCGTAGGAGTGTATTGCTGGAGAAGCACAAAAAATATAGACCGCTGGCTGCTAGCTTGCACACACCAACCGAGCGCAATTTCCACTCAGACTGTCATCGTTCAGATCAAATCGAATATTATCTTGGGTCTAAACCGTACTTGCGACGCATTTCATTTGTAGCAGGGACTTGTGCGCATGCATCCCTACCAAGCTACCAACGACCTCGAAGTTTGATGACAGTCTTCCTATCGGATTGACCTTTCAACTAAAGTGGAATTTGCCGCTCATTGACCGGCTGCTCTTATCACTTGTTGCGCTTGACGTGGACCAGAACTGTTGGCCTTGAGCTCTTCGGTTCCCAGTCGACAGCAAGTCGCAGCTCTCGTAGAGATAGCCCCTCGGCTTAAGATGGCAGGCGTCCAGCAGCAGATGGGAGGACCATATGAAACAGATACCAGCAATATTAAGATCGGAGGGGGCAGCGCGGCACGAACTGAGGACAGGGACTATATCGAACCTGAGCCACATCTTCTGTGGACGGTCGATGAATTCTATAAATGGTCGCTCTATAGAGCTGCCATCGCTGAGTTTATTGCCACTCTCCTCTTCGTGTACATCGGCGTTTCTTCTGCCATTGGAAATGGCCGTACGAGCCCCGATGGAGTCGGAGCTCTCGGTGTTGCATGGTCTTTCGGAGCCACCATATTTGTGCTTGTCTACTGCACAGCTGGTGTTTCAGGTTCGCCCTTCGATTGCTAACGGGCTCTAGAAGCACTTGCAGTCAGATCGTCCGAGGCTCCTTCATTTCATTCTGATTGTAGCTACGAGCGTTTTGATGATGATGTTGTTGTGTTCTTAATATTGTGGGACGATGAAAATGTTCTCAGAGTGAATTCCATTCTTCATGGTTGTCATGTATGGTAGTAGTCTGATTATTCCGATGCAACGATTGATCTGTTGGTGTGGCCAGGAGGACACATTAACCCCGCAGTTACTTTAGGACTACTTCTGGGTAGGAAGCTTTCGGTTCCTCGGGCTTTCATCTACATGATTGCCCAGATGGCCGGGGGTATCTGTGGAGCAGGACTCGTGAAGGGATTGCAGAAAACTCCATTCCAGGTGTTGGGCGGCGCGACGAATACAGTCAGTGCAGATTTCAGCATCGGCACAGGTCTGGCAGCAGAAATCATTGGCACTTTCTTCCTGGTCTACGTGGTCTACTCTGCCACTGATGCTAAGCGCAAGGCCAGGGACTCGCATGTGCCGGTAGGTTCGACAACCCTTATATCTGAGGTTTCTTGAAGAATGAGTTCCCAGATGAATCCACTTGCATCTTCTGAAACTGGATCAGAGGCACAGAAATCATGTTGAACTGGTCCGAATTGAAGACGAAGCTTGATGTCCGGAGGCGCTGTGATGTCGCAGGTGCTCGCTCCATTGCCCATAGGGCTTGCAGTTTTCGTTGTCCATCTGGCGACCATTCCCATCACTGGCTGTGGAATCAACCCTGCACGAAGCTTCGGCCCCGCTGCTCTCTGGAACCACCAGCAAGCTTGGGATGACCAGGTGAGTCATAGTATCTCAACTTATCCCACTTAGATCTGTTTTGTCAAACTCTTCCAATTGACCGAAATCTCAGAAATCCAAGATCCAGTCTCTCGCACTCGCATGAACATTCTGCCGGACAACCGATGACAGGGCTTGTAATTTGGGACATCTGATTTGCGCAGTGGATTTTCTGGGTGGGACCCTTCATCGGAGCTACCTTGGCTGCCGCCTATCACCAGTTCGTCATCCGTGCTTTGCCGCTAGGATCACACTTCCTGTTCCCGACCATGTCCATGTCCGGCCCAATGAGCATTTCAGGGAAAAAACTTGAAACTAAGCTCTCAGGGTGAGGACGAAAATACCAAGGACAGTAAATTCGCTGACAACAAAATGTGAAGCTCAGGCTCAGGCTTGAGTATGTAGACTGATCTGAAGCTGCACGTACCACTCTACTGTAAATAACATCGAAGAGGTTCTCATACATAGTCGGGGAGAAACCACGCGCTGTAGATTCAGCATCAACAAGGGTAAAACCTGAAACCATCTTTTTGCAGAGGACTAGGATTACTATCCGCAATAGCGGATGGTAATCCTAGTAGTAATCCATCGCGAAAAAGGCTCCAATTGGAAGCATTTGTCTCACCCAGATATTGTGTTCTCTCTCGGCTTATTGCCCCGAAAAGGTATTGACTTTCTTTGGCTTCGGGTTGCAAGAGGGCTTCAATACGACATTCGGAAGGGAAACTTAATGCACAAGGCAAGATCGTCACCTGACTCACGCGGACAAACTTACTGCCGTACATCTCTTTCAGTAGAATAAGCGAAATTCAGAATACGCGGCATGAACTTGCCTTGAGAAGCAGTTGGAGTTATCTTAGATTCCCTTGCCACACGTTATGCAGTGGGTAAGATCCAGTAGGATAACTTTCTGATGCTTACATGGCAAAAACAAAAGGAGTTTGTTATATATCATGTCCATCCCAGAATGTAGTGATACCAAATGTCAAGGTATCTAAGTTTGTAACTGCCTATAGCCTTGTACATTTAAAACAGCATACTACATTGGTTGCACTCGACAAAATTCTCATTTTTTGCCTCGTTCATTCATTGTTATAGCAGTGTGGTCATGATTTCCTCTGACGTTTCAATCTCTAATGCCAATGGTCAACAATTGAAACAACAATGGTTGAATGGCATTTATAAACCAATTAATTCAGGAAAAAAATGAAGTTGATTATGTATCTCTTGCAATGACACAAATACCTTTTGTTTGAAGGAAAAATTAAACCTGAGCTCTCCTGTTTTAAGTTTTGTTTGAGGTAGGAAGGATGGATGTCTTTCTTGATTACACTGAAACATTCATATTTAAAAGTATCCACACAAGTATTATGAAATGAAAAATATTATAAGATAGGATATCATAAAAATATCTGATTTTTCAAAGAGTGAGATGTTCTTTATGTCTCTTAAATTAGTATATAGATTTTTCACATGATCTTCTACGAACAAAGCCAGATGTACTAGAACTTTCAATACCAGCTCACTCCAACATTGGATATTCTAGCCACTGAATTCTGAAGTCGTTTTATTTGCATCGACAAATAAGTCAGAAGAGCATGGAGTATGTAATAACCCACTAAAGGCTAAAACTGCAATATAGTGGTAGAAAGGTCGAACCCACATGGACAGAGGAACACACAGGGTACAAAGTGTCACGGTTAACAGACTATTGAGGAGTTTGAATTCTCAGGCGACTGTCACTCCCAGAAATACTGCAAGTGTCCACTCGGAGCGCACTCGGAGGTCGCACAGTGCAGCGTAACACACACACACACACACACACACCTGAAACTACAGAAACACAACCCAGAGATCCGTTAGGACCTCTACTCAAGATTTCAGGGGGAAAGTCTCTCGCGAGCACACTCAGCGAAGCTGCGGGCAGTGGCTTCCAACTCCGGCTTTTACAACACTTCCACTAGCTTGCTGCTAGTGTAGGAAACCCGGTTTGGACTGCCTACTTCGGATCGAAGTCACTCCTACGCGGTGAACAACACTCTCAACTCACAAAACGCGCGGAGAACACAGGTCCGCACTGAAGGACTCACTGTGAAACATTCCAGTAACACAACAACAGTCTATTGAAGAGTTTGAATTCTCAGGCACTTGTCATTCCCAGAAATACTACAGGGGTTACCCTGAAGGCACCTGCTGCAGCGTAACCTGAATTTACAACCAAGGCTTACACGAAGTAGCAAAACTTCACTTTGGCATTCAGGGGAAAAATCCCGAAGGAGTACAATCATAAAGAAACACTCGAAGGTGTAGGGGCGAAACTGTTCAAGTATCTAACTAACCACTGGCTCAAAGCATCGGCAGTCACCCGCAGGTGCAGATCCGAACTACTCAAGTCTCTAACCAATGTGCTAGCTCTGAACATTCGGCCGAAGGCCTTCAGCTACAAAATGCGGAACGCTAAGTTGTAACTCCTCGTGCGTGGTGACAGAACTCAAGGACACAAACACGCAGAGGAAATGGGTTCCTGATCTGCACTTCTGAGTTTGGGAAAGAACCCAAGGCAAAACGCCTTGAACTATTTTATACCTTCTAAATCCTAACTAGCACTACACTACACTACGCTACACGCCTGCACGGAACCACGCTACACTACACTCCGCGGAACCAGTGCTACGTCTCCTGCGCGACGGACTGCCGCGCACTAACTCCCTACCCTGCCAGTCTTCCGCTCGACTGCGCAGTCCCAACCGCTGCAACGCCGCGGACACCTCCGCCTCGAGGGTGGACATGGTATCCCGCGCCTTCGACAGAAAAGCGTCGAGCTTCTTCGCTACCTTCCACCGACTCCTGCTGTTGCCTGTCAACAACCCGGCTGCGCGAAGTTCAAACTCACGTAGTGTGAGTCTCTCCTGCGCCGCCACTTCCTAGTGGGCGTAGCCCTTGAGACAGTGGGCGACACCCCTCGCCGTCTCCTCCTTCGTGCGATCTGCCTCTCGCCTGCGATCCTCTTCAATTACCACTAATTGCGATTCGGCCTCAGCACGCTGCGCTCTCAATTCGCCACACTCTGATTGTAACCTGCGGATTAAATCCTCATCCGCCTGCCGTGCGAGCTGACACTCCGCCAACAACCGCGTCTGTCGCACGAGCTCCTCTGACAGAATCTGATTCTGAGTTTTCTCAGACATTAAATCCTGCGTGGTCTGCAACACATCCCTGGTGAGCTCTTCCACTCTATCCTTCCGCATCCTGCCGAGGGCGTGCGATTTCCTCTCAAGGTTGTACTGCCCCCATAAATAGGCATGCCTCTCCTTCAATTCCCTCAACTCCTGGTCCACCCTAGCTAGTAGCTTGCTGGTGTGGACTTTAGTGCGAGTCCGCCTGCGCACTAATTCGATGTAAGATCCCGGGTGGAGTGGATCGGCGTATTTATCGATTTTGCGATCCAAGTACCTCAGCAACGGAATCACCTGCTCAGAGAGCGCCGCCGCCGGCGCTCCAACAATTTCCTCCTCCTCCTCCTCGGTATCCCCCGCTCCCGACATTTCTTCGGTGGAGCCTCCGTCGTCATCATCCGAGTGGAGAATTTCAGTCGCCATTGATTGCGTCGGCGACTGACCCGAGTGGGGCTGCACGTCGTCGACGTGTGCTGCCTGCGAAGGCACCGCTGCAGCATCGCTCCTCTTTGCCAAAATGTCTAAGGCGGTGGGCGAATGTGCCCGTGCTACATCCCCGTCCTCTGCTTGTTGGTCTTCTACCGTATCCTCTCTGCCGCCGACGTCCGCCGCATAAGGCGATCGAGCGGAGGGTGTCCGCACGGGGTTCGATTGCGCATCGCGCACCAAAGTTTCGTCCCGCGGACAGTCAATCCGCTCCTCCGTCAGGTGCTGCTCCCTCGCTCGGTCCGCGGGGGCTGTGCCTGGCCTGTGCGCAGGCGCAAATGCCGGCGCCTTGTCCCCCGCATGCGCAGCGCCGCGGACGTCCATCTCCAAAGGCGACAAAGCCGGGGGCCGCTCGCCCGATGTCCCTTGGCCCTGAGGCCCTACCGCCGAAGGCGCATCTACCGGCGGATTACCTGCCGAGGGTGCGGCCTCCACACGCTCCCTGCTCGCTTCTCCTCGGCCCGAAGGCGCAAATCGCGGCGCGTTGTGCGCCGGAGGGTCTGGCCCCGAAGGCGGGTGTCTCGTAGGCGGATCTTCCGCCGGCTCCTTCCCCTTCATACGTTGCAACGGGGGTGATTCATGCCTGTGCACAGGCGGCACGTGTGGAGGTGACCTGTGCACAGGCGGACTGCTTCTTCCCACGCGTAGGCGTAGGTCCACGTCCGCTTGTGGTCGTCCGTCCGTGGAGGCTCATCCGTCCGTGGAGGCTCGCCCGTCCGTGGAGGCTCGCCTGTGCGTAGGCGGAACACCTGTCCGCAACGCACGTGGTAACTCCGGAGGCCCTTGGCCCGTAGGCGGCCTCCCGTCCGTCGAGGCTGCAGCGTGGTCCGTTGCTCCTGCGGACGTCCGCGCTCCCTCGTTCTTCTCCGGCGACGCACTTCCTTTCTCTGTGGCAATTGTCGCCGTGTCCGCGCTGTTGGCTGGTAACACCAGCCTGCGCGCCTTCTGCTTCGGCCGGCTGTATGACTCGTACAACGGCCGCGGTCGAATGGGAGCAGAGGGTTCTTGATGCTGCTCTTCTTCGGACTCCTCTCTCCATCGCCGCTTCCGTAGCGCTCTTGCTGCAGGAGTATTCCTCCCTTCGTCCCTCCGCCTTGACGGAGTAGAAGTCGGTGACTCCTCTGCATCAGTGTCGACCTCATTCTCCCGCACATACCTCCCGGGATGGTCGACGGACAACGGCGGAAAACGCGCAAGATCCGCCGCTGTCAAACAATTCCGCTGTCGATAAAAGTTGATGAGGAAAGGAGAGAGATGGTTTAGAGTTCCCCCCTTCTCCTCAAAAGCGTGCTGTCGCATCACCCTGTGCAGGATGCTCGCCCAAAGAATTGGAGTTCCCTCGATGATGCACTCCACAAAAGAGACCTGCCACAATGTGATGTAGCAGGCGCGGTGTGGCTGCAGTAATTGCAGCAGCGCCGCGTACAAAGTCCGGCGGAATCGATCCTTATAATCGCGGGTCTTGTACCCATTCTTGGTAGACTTCCCCTTCTTGAACAACTCCACAAATTGCGCCTCTTCCTGCTTGGTCACCTTGACGCTCTCACTATCGAAGAGGAAGTGCCCTTGCATGCCGGCACATCTCCCCAATGCCTGCGCCCAATCTTGGACCGTCCACCGATCAACATGCGGACGCAATCCGCGCGAAGGGGGTCCCTGTGGCTCTAGCCACTCGCGCACCATATCCCCACAGATGTAGTTCCATCCCCATAGCAAGAAATCGAGCTTTCTTGCTATCAGGCGCTCCTCGAAAGCGCGCAGCCCGTTCTGTGGTAGTCGGAGCGGCAGCATCCGCAATCGGCCCAGTCTCGTCATTGCGTTCTTGGAGTTCGCCCGCTCGCTCATTCTACTTCCGCTCCGCTCGAGCTCCTTTCTTCCTCGGCAAACTCGAATCGCCCTCAATTCCAAATCACGCGCACTCATTTCTCCCTCAATCACCAAGAAATCCTCTGCGCGGCGATGTCGAGAATGCTTAGCAGCCAGCAGATGGACGCGCGCAGCTCGCACTAGAGAATGGAATCGCGAATTCAAGAATGGGACGCTCTCCGCCTCCCGGTCGAAGGTCATGGTCGGCTCTTGCTCGTGAAGGACGACTCAATTGATGGCCGCGCCGGCTCTACGCTGAAACGGTCTCCGCTCTCACGCGCGGCTTCACGCTCCGCCGTCGCCGATTAAACTCTCACGCTCGAATTGGTGAATTTGAACTCCGCGAGCGTACTACGCCGCGGACATGGGTGCGCAGCGCCGAAGGCGGATTTTCCGCCTTGCGCGGTACACTCGTTCGTACCGCTCCTCAGCCAATCCTCCTCTGCCTCGGCGCGTGTGTCCGCATGTCGGACAAAAGTTCATATCCCGCCTGCGCGCAGGCGGACTCCTCGGCGGATTCTCCGCCGGCGCGGAACTTCACCCGCCTGTGCACAGGCGCTCGACTGTGCGCAGGCGAACTCCGTCCGCGTCGATGCGCTGGCGCGGAAGGCGTTGACCGCGGTCAACTGACTCCGTCCAGACTGTCCGTTCCTTGTCTCTCCGTCGGCGCTCTCGCCGCCGCAACTCCGTCCGTCCAAGAGCGCATCCATCCGTCCCGTCCGTACAGTCCGTACGGTCCGTACGGATTTTACTATTCTGGCGGCTCCTTGCTCGTCCGCGGCGTTGCGCTGGCGCAGAAGGCGCCGTACAATTTCTACCTCACAAGGCGCATTTCTAGGGCCCAAGGCGGATTTTCCGCCGACGCCGAAGCGCCTGTGCACAGGCGCACGCCTGTGCGTAGGCGAACTCCGCGCCTACCTCAAAACCCTATTTCGCCTATGCGCAGGCGGACTTCCTTCGTCCGCGCACAGGACAAAACTTCTCCGCCTGTGCGCAGGCGAAGAGTTGAGTATCTTACAACCTTCATAACTCCCGGAGTCCTCATTCGTTATTGGCGTTCTTGGGCTCGTTGGAATCAGCGCATCGAGCTCTTTCCAACGAGACCCTAACTAAGTCAACACGTTTGGGGGTTGACCTAAATATGAAGGATTTCCCTACCGCCGCGGACGCAACGCCGAAGGCGGGTTTTGCGCCTTGCGCCGTAGGGATCCTAACTGCAGAGCTCGCAGGGAGGGTGGTGCCCTTCCTTACCGCTGCACCCAACTCCTAGATTCTACGAGGTCCCTCGAGAATCTCTGCGATCTTCCGAATTCACTCTGGTTTGATGCACCGAAGGCTATTTACATTGCTGCCGGGGTACAGTTTTCCAAAAATGTCTTAATTTCCTCAAAATTACCAAAAGTGGGGTACCACAGAGTAAAACTTTAGATGCTGTAAATTGAAATAAATATACATGAACTGAAACCATAAACATTGATATCTGATGTTCTTTATATTTATACTTCATCGAGTAAAAAAGGTAGTATACTTTCATATTTCCAATATGAAAGTACTAGATTAGGGGATCTAATGCTTAGAATTCTGATGATTGAGGGCTAAACCGCGATGTCATTAACGATCCCTTGTTGATTAAGCAGTTTTCAACAAAATATAATGGTAAAAATATCATAGTAATCAAAAACTCTACATTGGAATTGTATTATAGTAATCTAATATGGATAAGAAAACGGCCATATTCTGCATACATCATATTCTGCAAACATCATGCTAATATCTAAGTATCTAATGAACATTCATTATGAATCTTTACATAAGGATTTAATTTTCTATCACGAAGTGCAAAACTGTAGGATATGTTGTGAGGCAATATTTGTATTCAAATTCTTAGTTTCATCGCACGATATCTACATCTCTACCATCTTTTATTACAAATATCATCGTGTTCATAAAGTTGTAATAATTACATAGTCTTCGTGTTTTTTCACGAAGACTATGTAAAATTATGGAGATAAAACAACTTATGATCGTTTTATGCTTTCCTTCTGGCTGTGCTAAATCGAGTATGATGATCCCCTGGGTCTGTAATTTCTCCTCGCACAATTTTATGATGACATGCATCATGAGAGTGTAACAGAGTTCAGTACTTATTGGAATCTCCGTCCCAATAATATGTTCTCGATAATAGTGAGCTTTAATTAAAACATATCCACGAGATATGAAGTATGCGAAATGTTGTATTCATTTCGCAATGTTTCAATATGACAGTTCGCAAAAGCTTATATGGTATATAGACGCACACACGAGAACATAGAAGGAATATTCTCGTTGAGATTACGTTCATTTGCGCAAAAGCTTAGATGGTCCATAGACCCACACACGGGAAGATGGAACGTATATTCTCGTTGAGGTTACGATGTTTTCTTCCTGAAAGTGAAACTTTACCTCATTATCGAAGAAGAGATTCGGAGTTACAAGATCGGAAACTTTGTTTGAGATTGCGATGAAACTCTCGTATCACCAACGGTCAACGACATCGACGTTTGTTTGACGTTGCTTTTCTTCAAACGTTAGAATTACTCTCCGCGTCTCCGCGCCAGGCTCCTGCAGTTGGATGGGAGGTTACTTCGGAAATTTCAAATTTTTGTTTGAATTTCATCAGTTTCAACTTGGAACAGATAAGTCCTCCGTCTTACCTATCGTTTAGTTCAATGTGTTCAGTTCAGTTCACGAGACGATGGTCTAGACAGATTGCTTGAGTTTCCAACTTGTGACATACGCGATTCCTTAGCGATCATTCGCATAGTACTTTCTTGCCGTGCATTGTCTGCTGCCGAGCTACTGATCGAGTTGCTGTGAGAGACAGAGAGTTGTGATCTAGCTCAGGTTTGTTGACATTTCAATATTATCAACAAAATCTCAGTAAAATAGTATAATAGGAGGAGAGTAATAAATCTTTCGTTTTTTTCACTCGCAATTACTAATTGGATTCATGTTATGTGGTTACACACTAATGACATGATTTATCTCAGCTCAATGACCCTTTCGACGCTATATAAACATAAAGTTTGCACAGAAGATGTGAACAGTGTAAGTAGTTTGTGTTTAGAAGGATGATTCTTTTCCTGTGAACTTATTTGCCCAATTACAAATTGAATGGCTTCATTCCTAGATTAATGTACTACTTCAACGATAAAGTTTCATATTTAGTTTGATCCAAAGATTTCAAAAGGTAATTTTTCAATCGCTGCATTTCACTGTGTTTCCTCAGTCTTGCCATGGTGACATATATTGTGGTTTATGTAAGTACTTTGCATGGCCACGGTTGAGTTTGAAACTTATAAAACCTATCAAAAAATCTTGATCAGATATGTGAAAGTACATGCAAGTATTCCTATAGTTGTGTTTGAAACTTACAAACTAACACAAAGATTAATTAGATTTGTGAAAGTACATGTAATTATTGCGATGGTTGTGTTTGAAACTTACAAACTAACAAAAAGATTGATTAGATTTGTGAAAGTAATTGTATGTGTTGCCATAGTTGTGTTTGAAAGTAAAAAGCTATAAAAAAATTTGAGAAGACTCGTAACAGTAATTCTAAGTATTGTCATGGTTGCGTCGAAAACGTAGAAACTGACAAAAAATCTTGTCACATCTCTGAAAGTACTTTTAATTATTGCCATGGTTGTGTTCGAAACCTACAAGCTATAAAACAATTTGATAAGATTTGTAAAAGTACTTGTAACTATCGTCATGGTTGTGTCTGAAAGGTTAAAACTATCAAAAATTTGGTCATCTTAGTATTGCTGTAATTCTTCATCTTGACTTTTTTACATTGTTCAAATATCTTAATTGAATCAAAACAAACGATGCGATTTGTTCAACTATTCACGTCTTCTAGCTAATTTCAACCAACTTCAAGTAATTTACAAGATTCAAGCGATCATGTAAAAGTTATTTGTTGCTTCATACTGCCATATTGAGTTAGAAGACCTCTTAGGATCTCCTTAGTCCCTTTAAAGGGTCAAAAGAATCTCTTTTGAGATTCTTTCATACATACTCTACCGCCTTGACATAGCAAATTCATAGGAAACTATTCAACTTCTTCTTCTCCATATATGAAGTATATGAATGCAAACATCCAAGAAAAGTTTATATCTTTTATTTTCTATTATAGAAATCTAATTTCCAACTGATTAACAAAGATAATGAAACAAGTCTATTTATATGCTGTAGGAACTTCGTACGTTTGACCATCCTATTCACTATACCCATACAAGAAAAGTACTTATCCAACTCAAAAATCCTTTTCAGGGATCATTCGATTTCATGACTAACATCCAAAATGTTGTCATATAACCTTCTGTAGCATTCGCTTTCTAAGAAAGCAGAAACCTCTTGGTTGAAGAAAACCCACATCGTCTCTCGTTCCATGTGAATTAGTATTTCATGCAGATAAGATTCTGAAATTTCGACAGATGGAGTGTTGATAAAAAATCCATTGTCACCAGATCTCACTATTTGAAGGATATTATTTTCAAAATAAGCCAAAAGAGATGATTCTAACTTAGAAAAGACACACATCAGAAAAGACTAAAGTCAATCTTTCCTGATTTTCAACCTTGTTTCTCTTAGGCAATCCTATACCAAAGAAGCCTCAATGAAACAAGTTTTTTTCTTATAAAAATTGTACTAATTTTATCATGTAGAAACCAGTTTTTTGGATGTATTTTACAATTTATCGCTTGAATCCATTCCTCTACTTGATGTTTGATATGTTGTAAAATTAGATGGGTCCTTGTGGTTAGAATCTTCTGAGAAATTATTTTTTATTCGAAGGAAGGATTCTTGCTTATTGCTTCTATCATCCATTTGCTGGTGTTTAGCGAGATCATATATGAATAAGTTTATGGAATCTTCTACAGCCTTCTCAACACCTGAAGGAAACATTGAAAATAAGAGTTAAACTTGTTTACAACAACCTGTATCAGACTGTTTTGACACTACTTACATGCGTTGAGGTCAAGGTTTGTACACTTGACGACAAATAATAAAACTTGACCTTCAAATATAATGGTGCAGTTAAGCAGGTGAGGAGGTTTCCGACTTTTCATATCCTTCAATATCTTTATTTTTATGTGGTTTTTGGATATCATGTTTTCGAGGAAGTTCAAGCAAGATAACTTCTAGTTGATAATTGACAAGCTATGATTCAAACTACCAAGCTTTACTTATCACGCCATTTGGTGCTCATTAATTAGATCATACATATTTCTTGTGTGTACCAACTGCATAACAAAAAAATGCTTTTACTGAGAACTATATGTTCTCAAATTTGAAAATAGACCCATAGGAATTCTGATTCTATCAACTGAATTAAATTGGTACGTGTTTTTCTTCTCTTATCTCACATCATTCCAGACGATATGCTCCTTCCCATATCTTACTCCAATTATACGTTACACCACTCTACACGAACAATGATGATCATAAAGCCTCTCAATCATAAGATACTTAATCAAACTTTCCATACCCCTTACTTCTTGATGGTATGTTTTTAGAGATTCCCACCTTACTGTTGAATAATACCTCTCATATCTTGTTTAGATACTTAATCAAACTTTTCATACCTCTTACTTCTTGATGGTATCTTTTTGTCGAGATTCCCACCTTACTGTTGAATATTACGTCACATTGGAATATTCCTAGTTCCAGACCCTAGATGAAAAAGGTTACTTATCTTCATGAGATCAATTCTTTCATTCATATTCATAGAGTATATGTTGGTTTGCCCATTGTGATATTGCGCAAGAACTGTTGAAAATTTCTGGCTATTTCAAGATCGCTGTAGCAATCAAATTTGTCTAATATGACAAAGATTCCGACTAACGCATAGACGAGAGAAGAGCGATATTATGCTGTTGAACATCTCACTTCCTTGGATCAGTTCTTTTCACATCTTGCACGCTTATCTGACAAAGAGATGCACGAGAGATCAGTATACATTATCCTCTTTACCAAATTCTCTTGTTGATCACTTCGATAGGATCAGCATAAGATACATTTGTTACAGTTATCCATCTTTTTCCAGATGACACCAGATATGTTTTCCATGTGGGATATTTTTCTGTCTAAAGGATGGAATAGTTAGGGTAGAGATGCCAATTTTTTTACCATATCCTGAAGTTGATAAATGTTGTCCATAGGTTTAAGATTTCTTTGGTAGCTTAGACTTAGGGTGTTTGATATATCTTGGATTCTAACTGTATCTAAGAGTTCTCGCCACAATGCCAGTAGGAGGTAAGTCTGACCTACCAACAGGAATTGCTTGATGCAATATCTAGTAGGAAGACTTCTGTCACAAGATTGACAAGATTTATTAGATTGCCAAAAGCTTCCCTAATATTTGTGGCAAGTTCATGAAATTCAGCCAGATCTTCTGATGATTTATGTTCTTTTCCTTTTCAGAAGTAACATATTGAAAAATGATCATGATAATCAGTAACCTATCACTGCTTTATGACGTTTCAATATTAATACTTCATCAGTTAACGAGACAAGCGTAAATTATGTCTTCGGGAAACCTTTTATTTTGAATTAGATAGCATGACAAGAGACAATGAAATATCTAACCACATGTATTTGTTGACTCCCAGATCCATCCATAAATCTTGTAAGATCTTTGCATCAGATCCGAGCACAAGTGAGTGTAAGCATGAATAATACATTTATAGTTGTAGGGTCTGGCTGAATCATCGTAATCAATTTCAATCATAAACTCCTCAATAGTGCAGGTCATACAACCAGATATGTTTCTCTCTGATATTTCGCACCCTCGGAGTTGGACATGTATGTCATCTACATTAATTTTTGTGCTTCTAAGTTTCCAGTTTAGTGAAACTAACAACTTTATGACTAAACTTCAGAGTTCTTAACGATTCGAACTTGGAGAAAATGGAGGGTTCTTCGACACTACCAAAGTTGCCTCAGAGGAGATGCCTCGAAGAGATAATCAATTCTAGCGAGGACAACCTCCCTTCTGCGGCAGTCGTGGATTTTCCCCTTGACAGAAAAGGGTAAGCGCAATTTATTTTGCTCGAAATTACACAGCGTTTTGTTGTTGTCTCCATGTAGATCCAAACGACGCATGGTCTCTGAAGCCGAATATTCTTGTAACTTCTATGAATGTAACAGGAAGAAGATGAGAGTTTATCATGCTCCGCAACCAAGGAAGCCAAGCACGTCTTGGACGGCGGAAGAGGTGAGTAAACCATTGTTTGATAACTAATACTGGTGTAGCCTCTATGTAGACAAATCAGTCTTAGGAAAGTTTGAAGACTCGACAAATTCAATGTGGATTCTGTCACGATTTTGAAGCCATGATGCTCATGACCTTCAGAAGAAGCACTCGAGTTCCTCCAAGCATGAGTGATGTTTTTGGTTCTATTTGTTGATTAATTATGCTTAGATTGGCGAATACAACTGAAGGTAAGTTTTTCAATTCATTATCAGGCTGTCACAGGATATATTTTCTCGCTCCGATATTTGACTTGCCCTGCACCATCTGTAGTATGCTTAAGTAGGGTCTGGTTCTCTGACCACTGTTATTCAATGTAACATCTGATTAACATCCACAGGTGTTCTGAAGTGGATATATGCAATGACTGAGTTTTACAACTAATCTGAATCCAAGGTGACTGTTAAATTTATTGCTACAGGACGAGACATTACGAGCAGCAGTCGAGAAATTCAAGGGCCGAAATTGGAAACAGATTGGTGAGTATCAGAAACCGTTGGGGCGTGTCCATCAAATTCAAATTTGAACTACCCGCTAGATGTGATACGCGTGTGCCCTTGTCATCGGGACTTGTACAAATTTTGGCGGGTGGTAAAGTCTGTAACAACTGCTGTCCGGAGTGACAGCGTAGTTACACAAAAGAGTTCCTCAAAGGAGTATTGATCTAGAGGCTGCAGTAGTGGATTGATCTCAGCATTAGCACGACGGCGCAGACGAAGAGAATTGAGTCCGAGATGACGAAGAGAATTGAGACAGAGATCACGCAAAAGGTGACCACACCTCTTCTTTGTAATATCTGAATTTATGTATTGGACTGATGGCATGTGCAGCTGCAAATTTACGGAATCGGTCAGATGCTCAGTGCCTTCACCGCTGGCAAAAGGTTCTTAATCCTATCCTGGTTAAAGGATATTGGAGCAAAGAGGTAAGTGACTCTTATATAAGCACATATTAAATTACGAGAGTGAGGTATCCCAGATCCCACGTTCGACAAATGTGATGATTGATTTAAGTAGCTATTTTCGCAGGAGGACGACAAGATGCTCGAATTGGTCAAAACGTTCGGCACGAAGAGATGGGCTGCCATCGCTCGGGCAATGCCTGGCAGAAATAGCAAGCAGTGTCGAGAGAGGTGGGTATGAAGTATGTGGCTGATTTATATGTTCCTAACTTAATACGATAGTCCCTGAAATATACTATTGATGGAAATGCTGCTAGCATGAGTGTTTTGAACTGCAACCGTGAGTGTATAGGAATTGTAAGGACTGAATTTGTGCTTTACTTCAAATGTGGAACTAAATTATTCACAAGAAATCTCTCCAACTTGCTCATTTATTGCTATGAAGATGGTGCAATCATCTGGATCCCAAGATAAAAAAGGAGCCTTGGAGTGAAGAAGAGGACATGATGTTGGTTATGGCTCACCAGAGGTTAGGCAACAGATGGGCAGAGATCGCCAAGATTATTCCTGGCAGGTAAGTTCAGTATATTTGGAAAATTTATATTTTATGAGGCCAAGCTCTATTACAATTTTTCATTAGCAATTTTCTCATGTAATTCTTCTGATTGTATTACATTTACACAATTATCAGGTCGGACAATGCCATCAAGAATAGGTGGAACACGGCAAAGAATAAACGGTCGGATGCACTGGAACAATCCAGTGAGAATTGGATCAACAGTAGCACATTTGGAGATATGTGTTCCTTTACTGAAGATGTGGCTCAAAGAGACCTTGACGCTAATCAACATGTTCTGGCATGGAATGGCGAGCCCAATGTTGTGACATGGAATGGCGAGTCCAATATCGACATCCAAGATTCGAATGCGGTGGAGGACCTTGCATTGAACAGCGTGTTCGGACCCGATAAGATTGAGGATGAAGATTGCTTCCCAGACTTTGATTTTTGTCTTTAATGTCAAGTTTTTTACAGCTAATCCCTACAAGGACCATGTAAATGTAATAGGCGCTCGTGGCTTGTGCCTTGTGCGGTATGTAGTTCGGGGGTGTTTGGGTTTGAAGAAGCTCTGTGAGAGAACACTAAATTCTTATTATTTTCTTCGACTTGCTGTACATCAAAATTTTATAATTGAGATTATATAATCCTGGAAGGATTGCAATTCAATCAGTACAAGTTTCCACATAAATGTTCATAGATGTAGGTACTGTTCCACTAATGTAGTCTGTCATGACAGTTTATGTTGTCCTCAATAACAACAATTCTGACTTTTGCTTTTACTCCAACGCGGAGATGCATTTTACTTTGGACTTTAATAAATTTCTTGGACCTTTACTATTTTGCTCAAGAACCGCCAGCTTTTGCTTTATCATAATGTCTGAGACTTTGAATCGCTAACTGTTTTTCTGATTCAATACTCGATGCTAGTTCTCAAGTTTGTATTGCAATTGTCATGAAGTGTAATATTATCTGTCGGCTAGCAGATTACTTCCCTTGTGAAAGCCCCGATCTGATGTAATGCAACCACTGTAGTTTTTTGGACTCCGTAAATCCTAGTGTATAATAATGACGTAAGGGGAAAGAGAAATGTCAACATTTTAAATTCCTGAGGTCAGGAAAATTTGCAATTGCCAGTCTAGACAGAACTTTGTCTTCACAAACGATTTTTTCCTCTTATTGTACAAAAGTTGGGGTACGGTAGTGACAGTTGACTAGGTGAAGTTAGGAGCTTTTTAATGGAGGTGTGTTAACTTGTGCCAGTACTCTATATCTTTTATCTATATGTATAATTTCAAGCACATCCGATTGCATTTACTGAAGTTTATCATCTCACCAATGATAAAAATTGAGTATTAGTGTTGGATGACAAGATTTCCATTGTAAGAAAATCAAATCAAATTCCTTTAATTAAGAAAATTCACGATTTTGCTAAGTCTATTGGATTTTTGGTTACTACCAAGTTGAAACAAACGTCCCATGAGTCACCTTAAGTCCAATTACAAAGACTAATAAGAGCTAAACATTAGCATGCAAACATAAAAAGCACAATAAGTACTGTTTGGAAAAATATGGTTCAAATTTATAAACTTCGCTTGGCTTTTTCAATCGTCTTCTGATCGCTTGGCTTTTTCAATCATCTTCTGACCACTGGACGGTATCCGATCTCTCGACCACGAGTTATAGCTCTGTGACCTGCTTCTATTTGTTGAGATGTTATCCAAGAGGGCTCTAGTGCTTGAGGGACTTGGAAAAAATAGTAGAAAAAATCATATATATAGCAGTACTCTTATTCTTCGTCCTCGTAAAAATAGCTAAGCTAAAAAAAGAAAGAAAAATTAAGGATATTTGGCAATGACACGTTCAATAAAAATAGGTAACTTTGTACCTGATTAATTGTGTTTATATACAGGAAAGGTGCGGTTCCCTCTGTGGCTCGATGTACTGCACATGAGTATAGCCCAAAAATCTGAGCGTGAAAACATTAAACCCATACGGCTTGGATTTTATGAACTTCACTCAGGCCGTATATACAATTCATTGAACACTGAAGGCGTATCTTTGCGCTTGGGGCAATGACGCAGTTAGTGAGGTGAAACCGAGACGCGTCAATTGCTGGTTGAAAACTATTTCCAAACCCCCGCCCGTGCCTTAACAGGCGCGTGTGAATTTCTGGAAGATCCGACTTTGTCTGGATCTCACAATGTGAATTAAACTGGACCCAGCCGACGATACTCTAATAGTCCGAGTTTGTGTGAACTACTTACTGTTCCGAGAGAAAGCAATGTTCTCCCTGGGCCAGTTATACAGAGAAAAGTAAGGTGGCGTGAGCAAATGAGAAGTCATACACCGGACCTATTGAATTGGACGAATTTGATTCTCCGACAGGAAGAAACCTGCAAACGAGTGCTATGTTCCAATTTCTGTGCTCTTGCATGTACAGAGAGTGATTCTGAAGAGCATAGTGCAGATGCAAATCAAGACTAAGCTTGCAATCTGTTCCTATGAAATGGAAGTGCGCGAATACTCGGTATAACTATTCAATTCGAGCTGCATAATACAAGTGGCAATCATCACTGTGGATATGCGTCACAATCTTAATAAGCTGCAGACCATGTTCTCATTTAATGAGGTTTGCAGCTAATTCCGAGTTCTTCTTATAAAGTGCGGATTGGGGAAGTGGATGTGGTTGAGTCGTATTATTTAATCAAGATGTTGTTCTCACCGGTGATACCACGGTCACATTTCTTATTGCCGTTAACAAAATCGAAATTCGAGAAGGTGGAGCAGAAGCAGTTTCTGAAGCAATGATCCTTCAGATGAGAATCTTTTATTAGAGGATCAATGTCTCAATGGACTACCCTCTCAACAGTGACATAATCTACAACACTGACGTCAACCAAACATGTGATCGTCACGATCTTCCTGGAATACATGATGCCACTTTGATGTGAAACATTCGATCGTGGTTTGAAGAAGCGCTCTTAGACAATTGCTTACAGTTGGATGCGTGTCCCAAATGTGGTATTGTCGTTCCTGCGACATCGGCAAGTCTGGCCTAGTCCTCACAGGTTATGAACCGCACTTCACTTGCTGGAGTGGGTCAAGCCCCGATCAGCTACATGTGTACATGGAACATATCTCAACACGTGAGGCATTTCAAAGCACGGTGAGGGCGCCGTCATCGGGTCATCATACATCATCGGGTCGCATCAATCCGTGCTCCACCATCAGATGCACGGTACTGAATAATACTTAGGAGAAAACGGACTCAATTCTGGAAACAGAGCAACTGTTGCTGAAGAATGTCCGAGTCATTAGATATCGTCTAAACCATTACAATCAACTGTTTCTTATGATTCTCTTCCAAGTTTTGGACAGGTATTGTAAGAACCCAAGTTGATCACACGCCCACGTAATATAGTTTGCTGCCAAAGGGAAGATCAAACGGCAATCACCGACATTTTTTTTATTCACAACTAGATTTAAAACCGAACGATTTCCTTTCACCCACAAGGAAGGAAAAGATAACAAAAAAGAATAAATTCATGAGTCACTTGATGATTAGCGAAGGATAAATATCTACCTGAAGACTTACTGTTACTTTTCAATAGAAGGTTCTCGCCTTTGAGAAAAGGACCAGGGTTAAGATAACCGTAAACCCATTTAGAGATTTAGATGACTGTCATCTGCCTAATAAATCTGCATCTTGTTAGTCGTGGGAAGCTGCAATATCAGCTTCGAGTCAAACTCTATTCGTTACGAGCCTCAGATTGTTACTAACACCAGCTATCACATTAAGGTCAAGTATGGAGGTAAGTGGAGGCTGATGATAGATCAGGACAGCATCTAGACATGACTTGCATCATGGTTGTTCGAGTATCGCGTTGACTCTAAACCGACAAACTTTGATGAAATGATCTGAGTAGGGTAGATATCGAAATTCTCTCCACATGAACTGTCCACGTAACGAGCTGGTAATGGATTTGAAGACAAAGGTTACGTCAGCAAAGTCACACTAGAAGTATTTCAAGAAGGTCAACTGAAGAGAACTACACCGTCATCAGACGTAATAGGTGCTGGACACCATAACCATGTCTGAAAGTTCTTCGTTCAGAACACCATAATAGTAGTGACCTCAAGGGGTCAGCAAAGTCACACTAGAAGTATCTCAAGAAGGTCAACAGAAGAGAACTACACCGTCGTCAGACGTAATAGGTGCTGGACACCATAACCATGTCTGAAAGTTCTTCGTTCAGAACACCATAATAGTAGTGACCTCAAGGGGTGACTGTGTCATGGGAAAAGAGAGCACAAGACACTAGCCATAAGCCATCTACTGTCCACTGACTCTCATGTACAGACGCTGTGAGTAGTAGATTTAGCCAACTTGTTTCTCAGATCTATTCTCACTTGCAGTTCAATCAAAGTTTAAAGGTCAAAGCTGTGCCCAAGCGAGACCCCATTGAAGTTGAGGAGCTTACACTTGCAGAGTAAAGATTGAGTTGACTTTATGCTGAATGTCTTTATTGCCTCAGCTCTAGCCAAATCGCTACAGCTGCGAGAAATTCATCGATCTAACCTTCTATATCAGAGGGAAACTGCAGCTGTTGCTGTGAAGACAATACTCTCATAGGGCGATCATCAGTCAAGTAATCAAGCTCGTCACTTGCCTCCGATACCAAATTGAACCGCATTCAGCATACTCAGTACGGTAGCTTCGATCGATTTCCAGTTTCGTCCTCAGAAGCACTGTGATACACTTCGAGGAATAAAATCCTCGGCCTCTCAGAGACTCGCAAAGTGGCCTCATGCACCGATGACAAGTCGTAGCAAGTGTACAAGATTCTAGAAATCACCCAGTGCCCTAACCTCAACCTTAGAGAAGGAAAATTAAAATGGATAACCTTCCAGGGGTCTTTATAAGCCTCAATCTTATGACTTATTCTTCTGTTCACTTCTAGAATTAAGAGAAAGTGGATCCAGCTTTCACAACAGGAACAAGAACGTAGAGCACCACAGTGAAAAAAATTTGATGAAGGGAAATAAAATATTCATTTCCTTTCTTCCCGCCAATTACTATGCTCTGGGCCCTTTTTCTTCTAATACTTTCCTGCTGTACGTGCATTGTTTCGTCATTTCCTTATCCTTTGGCGTAATTGTCTTGATCCTTGTTCCGTGTGAGAATCTAGGAAGATATATAATCTAGGAAGAAGCAATAATTCAGATAGAGTATGGAAAATTAGGTGTATTTATCTGGCTTTGCCGTGATTCTATATACTTTGCCAACAGCTGCTTTACTGGTGACTTCACATGCTTTACTAAAGCATGCCACCGGTTGTTGAAATTGGAGATTCTCTTCACTTCGACAATCGGTTATATTCTATAACATGGCCACCTTGAGAAGAATGGTGTAGCAAAACCAAACGTTGTAATAACCCACTAAAGGCTAAAACTGCAATATAGTGGTAGAAAGGTCGAACCCACAGGGACAGAGGAACACACAGGGTACAAAGTGTCACGTTTTAACAGACTATTGAGGAGTTTGAATTCTCAGGCGACTGTCACTCCCAGAAATACTGCAAGTGTCCACTCGGAGCGCACTCGGAGGTCGCACAGTGCAGCGTAACACACACACACACACACCTGAAACTACAGAAACACAACCCAGAGATCCGTTAGGGCCTCTACTTCAAGATTTCAGGGGGAAAGTCTCTCAAGAGTATACTCGGCAAAAGCTGCGGGCAGTGACTTCCAACTCCGGCTTTTACAACACTTCCACTAGCTTGCTGCTAGTGTAGGAAACCCGGTTTGGACTGCCTACTTCGGATCGAAGTCACTCCTACGCGGTGAACAACACTCTCAACTCACAAAACGCGCAGAGAACACAGGTCCGCACTGAAGGACTCACTGTGAAACATTCCAGTAACACAACAACAGTCTATTGAAGAGTTTGAATTCTCAGGCACTTGTCATTCCCAGAAATACTACAGGGGTTACCCTCAAGGCACCTGCTGCAGCGTAACCTGAATTTACAACCAAGGCTTACACGAAGTAGCAAAACTTCACTTTGGCATTCAGGGGAAAAATCCCAAGGAGTACAATCAGAAAGAAACACTCGAGGGTGTAGGGGCGAAACTGTTCAAGTATCTAACTAGTCACTGGCTCTGAGCATCGGCAGTCACCCGCAGGTGCAGATCCGAACTACTCAAGTCTCTAACCAATGTACTAGCTCTGAACATTCGGCCGAAGGCCTTCAGCTACAAAATGCGGAACGCTAAGTTGTAACTCCTCGTGCGTGGTGACAGAACTCAAGGACACAAACACGCAAAGGAAATGGGTTCCTGATCTGCACTTCTGATGGGAAAGAACCCCAGGCAAAACGCCTGGAACTATTTTATACCTTCTAAGTCCTAACTAGCACTACACTGTACTACGCTACACGCCTGCACGGAACCACGCTACACTACACTCCGCGGAACCTGTACTACGTCTCCTGCGCGGTCGACTGCCGCGCACTAACTCCCTACCCTGCCAATCTTCCGCTCGACTGCGTAGTCCCAAACGCTGTAACGCCGCGGACACTTCCACTTCGAGGGCGGACATGGTATCCTGTGCCTTCGACAGAAAGGCATCGAGCTTCTTTGCTACCTTCCGCCGACTCCTACTGTCGCCTGACAACAACCCGGCTGCGCGCAATTCAAACTCACGCAGTGTGAGTTTCTCCTGCGCCTTCACTTCCCAGTGGGCGTAGCCCTTGAGACAGTGGGCGACACGCCTCGCCGTCTCCACCTTCGTGCGATCCGCCTCCTTCCTGCGATCCTCTTCAATTATCACTAATTGCGATTCGGCTTCAGCACGTTGCGCTCTCAATTCGCCACACTCTGACTGTAACCTGCGGATTAACTCTTCATCCGCCTGCCGTGCGAGCTGACATTGTTCCAACAACCGCGTCTGTCGCACGAGCTCCTCTGACAAAATCCGATTCTGGGCCTGCTTAGAAATGAGTGCTTCCTTGACCTTCACCTGCTCCTTGGTGAGCTCGCCCAGTTTCTCATCCTTCATCTTCTCGGAGTGCTTGTAGAATTTCTGATTAAGCTTATACTGACCCCACAAGCATGCATGCTTCTCCTTCAATTCCCTCAACTCCTGGTCCACTCTAGCTAACAGCTTGCTGGTGTGGACTTTAGTGCGAGTCCGCTTGCGCACTAACTTGATGTAAGATCCCGGCTGGAGTGGGTCGGCGTATTTATCGACCTTGCGATCCAAGTACCTCAGCAACGGAATCACCTGCTCAGAGAAAGCCGCCGCCGGCGCTCCAACAATTTCCTCCTCCTCCTCCTCGGTGTCTTCTGCTCCTGACATTTCTTCCGTGGAGCCTCCGTCGTCATCATCCGAGTGGAGAATTTCAGTCGCCATTGATTGCGTCGGCGACTGCCCCGAGTGGGGCTGCACGTCATCGACGTGTGCTGCCTGCGAAGGCACGGCTGCAGCCTCGCTGCTCGTCGCCAAAATGTCTAAGGCGGAAGGCGAATGTACCCGTGCGGCATCCCCGTCGCTCGCTTGTTGGTTGTCTACCGCGTCCTCTCTGCCGCCGTCGCCCGCCGCCGAAGGCGATCGAGCGGAGGGTGGCTGCGCGGGGTTTGATTGCGCATCGCGCATCGAAATTTCATCCCGCGGACTGTCACTGTAATAACCCACTAAAGGCTAAAACTGCAATATAGTGGTAGAAAGGTCGAACCCACAGGGACAGAGGAACACACAGGGTACAAAGTGTCACGTTTAACAGACTATTGATGAGTTTGAATTCTCAGGCGACTGTCACTCCCAGAAATACTGCAAGTGTCCACTCGGAGCGCACTCGGAGGTCGCACAGTGCAGCGTAACACACACACACACACACCTGAAACTACAGAAACACAACCCAGAGATCCGTTAGGACCTCTACTTCAAGATTTCAGGGGGAAAGTCCCTCACGAGCACACTCGGCAAAGCTGCGGGCAGTGACTTCCAACTCCGGCTTTTACAACACTTCCACTAGCTTGCTGCTAGTGTAGGAAACCCGGTTTGGACTACCTACTTCGGATCGAAGTCACTCAGACGCGGTGAACAACACTCTCCACTCACAAAACGCGCAGAGAACACAGGTCCACACTGAAGGACTCACTGTGAAACATTCCAGTAACACAACAACAGTCTATTGAAGAGTTTGAATTCTCAGGCACTTGTCATTCCCAGAAATACTACAGGGGTTACCCTCAAGGCACCTGCTGCAGCGTAACCTGAATTTACAACCAAGGCTTACACGAAGTAGCAAAACTTCACCTTGGCATTCAGGGGAAAAATCCCAAGGAGTACAATCAGAAAGAAACACTCGAAGGTGTAGGGGCGAAACTGTTCAAGTATCTAACTAGTCACTGGCTCTGAGCATCGGCAGTCACCCGCAGGCGCAGATCCGAACTACTCAAGTCTCTAACCAATGTACTAGCTCTGAACATTCGGCCGAAGGCCTTCAGCTACAAAATGCGGAACGCTAAGTTGTAACTCCTCGTGCGTGGTGACAGAACTCAAGGACACAAACACGCAAAGGAAATGGGTTCCTGATCTGCACTTCTGATGGGAAAGAACCCCAGGCAAAACGCCTGGAACTATTTTATACCTTCTAAGTCCTACCTAACACTACACTGCACTACGCTACACGCCTGCACGGAACCACGCTACACTACACTCCGCGGATCCTGTACTACGTCTCCTGCGCGGCCGACTGCCGCGCACTAACTCCCTACCCTGCCACTCTTCCGCTCGACTACGCAGTCCCAACCGCTGCAACGCCGCGGACACCTCCCCCTCGAGGGCGGACATGGTATCCTGTGCCTTCGACAGAAAGACCTCGAGCTTCTTCGCTACCTTCCGCCGACTCCTACTGTCGCCTGACAACAACCCGGCTGCGCGCAATTCAAACTCACGCAGTGTGAGTTTCTCCTGCGCCTTCACTTCCCAGTGGGCGTAGCCCTTGAGACAGTGGGCGACTCGCCTCGCCGTCTCCACCTTCGTGCGATCCGCCTCCTTCCTGCGATCCTCTTCAATGGTCACTAATTGCGATTCGGCTTCAGCACGTTGCGCCCTCAATTCGCCACACTCTGACTGCAGACTGCGGATTAATTCTTCATCCGCCTGCCGTGCGAGCTGACATTGTTCCAACAACCGCGTCTGTCGCACGAGCTCCTCTGACAAAATCCGATTCTCGGCCTGCTCAGAGTTGAGTGCTTCCTTGACCTTCACCTGCTCCTTGGTGAGCTCGCCCAGTTTCTCATCCTTCATCTTCTCGGAGTGCTTGTAGAATTTCTGATTAAGCTTGTACTGTCCCCACAAGCACTCATGCTTCTCCTTCAAGTCCCTCAACTCCTGGTCCACTCTAGCTAATAGCTTGCTGGTGTGGACTTTAGTGCGAGTCCTCCTGCGCACTAACTCGATGTAAGATCCCGGCTGGAGTGGGTCGGCGTATTTATCGACCTTGCGATCCAAGTACCGCAGCAACGGAATCACCTGCTCAGAGAGCGCCGCCGCCGGCGCTCCAACAATTTCCTCCTCCTCCTCCTCGGTGTCTTCTGCTCCTGACATTTCTTCCGTGGAGCCTCCGTCGTCATCATCCGAGTGGAGAATTTCAGTCGCCATTGATTGCGTCGGCGACTGCCCCGAGTGGGGCTGCACGTCCTCGACGTGTGCTGCCTGCGAAGGCACGGCTACAGCCTCGCTGCTCGTCGCCAAAATGTCTAAGGCGGAAGGCGAATGTATCCGAGCGGCATCCCCGTCGCTCGCTGGTTGATTGCCCACCGCATTCTCTCTGTCGCCGTCGTCCGTCGCCGAAGGCGATCGAGCGGAGGGTGGCTGCGCGGGGTTGGATTGCGCATCGCGCATCGAGATGTCGTCCCGCGGACAGTCACTCCGCTCCTCCGTCTGCTGCTCCCTCGATCGGTCCGTGGGGGCTGTGCCCGGCCCGTGCGCAGGCGCATGTGTCGGCGCCTTGTCCGCCGCAGGCGTAGCGCCGCGGACATCTATCGCCGAAGGCGACATGGCCGGGGGCCGCACGCCCGATGCTCCTTGGCCTATAGGCCCTACCGCCGAAGGCGCATCTATCGGCGGACTTCCCGCCGATGGTGCGGCCTCCGCACGCTCTCTGCTCGTATCTCCTCGGCTCGAAGGCCCTGGCGCCGAAGGCGCGAATTGCGGCGCGTGGTGCGCCGGTGGGTCTGGCCCCGAGGGCCGGTGTCTCGTAGGCGGTTCTTCCGCCGGCTCCTTCCCCTTCCTACGTTGGAACGGGGGTGATTCTTGCCTGTGCACAGGCGGCACGTGCGGAGGTGTTCTGTGCACAGGTGACCTGTGCACAGGCGACCTGTGCACAGGCGAGCGCCTGTGCACAGGCGGACTGCTCCTTCCCACGCGTAAGCGTAGATCCACGTCCACTTGTGTTCGCCGGTCCGCGGAGGCTCGTCCGTCCGCGGAGGTTCGCCTGTGCGCAAACGGAACATCTGTCCGCATCGCACGTGGTAACTCCGGAGGCCCTTGGCCCGTAGGCGGCCTCTCTCCCGACGAGGTTGCAGCGTGGCCCGCTGCTCCTGCGGTCGTCCGCGCTTCCTCTCGTCTCTCTGGCGACGCACTTCCTATCTCCGTCGCAATCGTCGCCGTGTCTGCACTGTCAGCTGGCAACACCAGTCTGCGTGCCTTCTGCTTCGGCCGGCTGTATGGCTCGCACAGCGGCCGCGGTCGAATGGGAGCAGAGAGTTCTTGATGCTGCTCCTCTTCGGCCTCTTCCCTCCATCGCCGCTTCCGCGGCACTCGCGCCGCAGGGGTGTGTCTCCCTTCATCCCTCCGTCTTGATGGGGTAGAAGTCGGTGACTCCTCCGCATCAGTGTCGACCTCGTTCTCCCGCACATACTTCCCGGGATGGTCGATGGACAATGGCGGAAAATGTTCAAGCTCCGCCGCTGTCAAACAATTCCGCTGTCGATAAAAATTGATGAGGAAAGGAGAAAGATGGTTTAGCGTTCCCCCCTTCTCCTCAAACGCGTGCTGTCGCATCACTCTGTGCAGGATGCTCGCCCAGTGAATTGGAGTTCCCTCGATGACGCACTCCACAAAAGAGACCTGCCACAATGTGATGTAGCAGGCGCGGTGCGGCTGCAGTAATTGCATCAGCGCCGCGGACAAAGTCCGGCGAAATCGATCTTTGTAATCACGGGTCCTGTACCCATTCTTGGTAGACCTCCCGGTCTTGAACAGCTCCACAAATTGCGCCTCTTCTTGCTTGGTCACCTTGATGCTCTCGCTGTCGAAAAGGAGATGCCCTGGCATGCCAGCACATCTTCCCAACGCCTGCACCCAATCTTGGACTGTCCACCGATCAACATGCGGACGCAATCCGCGCGAGGGTGGTCCCTGTGGCTCTAGCCACTCGCGCACCATATTCGCGCAGATGTAATTCCATCCCCATAGCAAGAAATCGAGCTTTCTTGCTATTAAGCGCTCCTCGAAAGCGCGCAGCCCGTTCTGCGGCAGGCGAAGTGGCACCATCCGCAATCTGCTCGGTCTCGTCATTGCGTTCCTGGGGTTCGCTCGCCCGCTCATTCTACTTCCACACTGTCCGCGTTTCTTTCTCTCTCGGCAAACTCTAATCGCTCTCAATTCCAAATCACGCACACTCACTTCTCCCTCAATCAACAAGAAATCTCCTGTGTGGCGACGACGAGAATGGTCCGCAGCCAGCAGATGGATGCGCGCGGCGCGCACAAGAGATTGGAATCGCGAATTCAAGAATGGGACGCTCTCCGCCGCCCGGTCGAAGGTCATGGTCGTCTCTTGGTCGTGAAGAACGTCTCACTTGATGGCCGCGCCGGCTGTACGCTGGAACGGTCTTCGCTCTCACGCGCGGCTTCACGCTCCGCCGTCGTCGATTAAACTCTCACGCTCGAATTGGCGGATTTGAACTCCGCGAGCGTGTCACCCTCTGGACATGGGGGCGTAGCGCCGAAGGCGAGTTTTCCGCCTTGCGCGGTACACTTGTTCGTACCGCCCCTCGGCCAATCTCCTTCTGCCTTGACGCGTGTGTCCGCATGTCGGACAAAAATTCAACTCCTGCCTGTGCGCAGGCAGGGGCCTCGGCGGATTCTTCGCCGGTGCGGAACTTGAACATTCTCCTGTGCACAGGCGTTCGCCTGTGCGCAGGCGAATTCCGTCCGCGGCGCTGCGCTGGCGCGGAAGGCGTTGACCGTGGTCAGCCGTCTCCGTCCAGTCTGTCCGTTCCTTGTCTCTCCGTCGGCGCTTCCGCCGCCGCAACTCCGTCCGTCCAAGAGCGCATCCACCCGTGCCGTCCGCACGGTCCGTACCTATTGGATTACTCTGGCGGCTCTTCCTACGTACGCTGCGCTGCGCTGGCGCGGAAGGCGTCGTACACTTTCTACCTCACAAGGCGCATTTCTAGGGCCCAAGGCGGATTTCCCGCCGACGCCGAAGGGCCTGTGCACAGGCGAACGCCTGTGCGTAGGCGGACTTCGCGCCTTCCCTAACCCTACTTCGTCTGTGCACAGGCGAACGCCTTCGTCCGCGCATAGGACAAAACTTGAATCCCCCTTCCGCGTAGGCGGAATTCGCGCCGGTGGCGAAATCCTTCCGCCGGGGGCGACCGCCTCCGTTTCTTCCAGTAGCGATAACTCCCTAAGTCCTCGTCCGTTCCAAGCGTTCTTGGGCTCGTTAGAATCAGCGCGTCGAGCTCTTTCCAACGGGACCCTAACTTGGTCAAGGCGCCCGAGGGTTTACCTAATTACGGGGGTTTCCCTACAGCTGCGGACGCAACCTCCGAAGGCGGATTTTGCGCCTTGCGCTGTAGAGATCCTAACTGCGGAGCTCGCAGGGAGGGTAGTGCCTGTGCGTGCTGCGGCACCCCAAATCCCAGATTCTACAAGATCCCTCGAGAATTCCCGCGATCTTCCGGATTCACTCTGTTTTGATGTACCGAAGGCTATTTACAATGCTGCCAGGGTACAGTTTTCCAAAAATGTTTTAATTTCCTCAAAATTGCCAAAAGTGGGGTACCACATGCCCCCCTCCTCAATTGTGAGCGCCCACGCGAACACTCACATGTGGTATTTCTTCAACCGCCACCCGTTCACTCGGGTGCCTAACAAATCGCCGGCCAGGTCCGCAAGTTGGATGGATCCATTCGGGAAGACTTCGACAACCCTGTAAGGTCCCATCCACCTTAGGTGCAGTTTGCCTGGGAACCTGGCATGTCTGCTGTCGTAGAGCAATGCCAAATCACCCGCCTGCAGGAGTACCGGTTTGATCTTTTTATCGTATCTCTCCTTTCGGCGGAGCTGGATTTTCCTGGTGCGATCTTCGGCGTCTCTTCTCCTCTCATCCAGCAGCGTGACTTCCTGTAACCTGTAGAGCTGACTCTCCTCTGCGCCCATCCTCTGCAAATCCATCGTTCGATGGGTGGGTACTTCAAATTCGATCGGGAGGATCGGGTGTTGCCCATACACCAGAAAGTATGGTGTCTGTTTGGTCGTGATCTTCTCAGCTGTGCGGTACGCCCATAGAGCGGCTGCTAGCTTCGTATCCCAGTCGTGAGCGTGATTCACCGTGACCTTGAGTAGTATTTTACACAGCAGACCATTGGACTTCTCCGTCAGTCCATTTGCCTTGGGATTGTATGGAGTAGTCTTCCGGTGCTTGATGTGGAAATACCGTGTCAGATCTTCGATGATCTGATTCAGAAAATGCGTGCCCCGGTCGCTGACTAGTTCTAAGGGACACCCGTAGCGTGTGATGATTGACTCAAACAAGAATGCTGCCACTGTGGCAGCATCATCCCTTCTGGTGGCTCTGGCCTCTACCATTTTGGTGGCGTAGTCCGTTGCTACCAGAATGTAGCGCCTTCGTGTACTTCTAGTCACTGGTTGTATCGGCCCTACAAAGTCAATACCCCACTTTTCGAAAGGTGCTAGAGGCATGATGGGAGTCAGAGGCCAGCGTGTTGTAGGCGTCGGTCTCCCCGTCCTCTGGCAACTGTCGCACTTGCGGATGTAATCGAGAACATCCTTAAACATGGTCGGCCACCAATATCCCGCATTTAGGATCTTTGTGACCGTGTTCCTGGTGGCATAGTGTCCACCCGCCTCCTCTGTGTGCATCGCACTCACTATTCTTGGTACTTCTGATTCCTCCAGGCATCTGCATAAGCGCTCATCCGCCATCTTCTTGAACAAAACCCCCTGCTGGAGTTGATACGGGCCTGCCTTATGAATGAAGACAGTTCGCTGCTCCAAATCCATGCCCTCGGGGCACTGGAGGGTTAACAGATATCGATACAGGTCGGCATAGCGGGACTCATGTCCTGCAGACAACTGAAATAACTCTTCATCTGGGAAATCGTCCACCAATTCCTCCTCTGTCGGCTGTGTCCATAATCGGGACAAGTAATCCGCATTTTTGTGGTGCACCCCTTTCCTGGTCTGGACTGTGTAGGTGAACTCTTGTAGTAATAACACCCACCTGGCGATTCGACCGGATAGGTCGGCTTTCTTGACTAGGTGTTGCAATGCGTAGTGGTCCACATGGAACACAAACTCGTAGCAGATTAGGTAGTGACGGAACTTTTTACAGGAGTACACCATCCCCAGCGCTTCTCTCTCCGTCGTGGTGTACTTCCGCTCCGCTAGAGACAGCTGTCGGCTCGCGAAGTAGATCGGGTAGTCCTTTTTGTTGTCATCCTTTTGACTCAGTACTACACCGATGGCGAATGCCGAAGTGTCAACGTAAACATGGAATGGTCGATTCCAGTCTGGACTCCTTAGTACGGGAGCAGTCGTGAGTTTCGCTTTCAGAGCTTCAAATGCTGTCTGCTGGTTCGCACCCCAAGCATAAGGCTCGTCCTTCTTCAACAACTTGGTCAGGTCCGCCGCCAGTATTGCATACATGTGTATGAATCTTCGGTAGTAGCCCACATGACCCAGGAATGCTCGCAGCTCTCTTAGATTCGTGGGTGGCTCAAGCTCGAGTATAACCTTGACCTTCTCGATGTCCACCGCAATGCCTTCTGCCGAGACCCGATGACCCAACAAGATTCCACTAGTCATGAAGAAAAAGCACTTCTCGGGATGCAGTGATAAACTGCTCTCTCTACATTTATCGAAGGTCTGCTTCAAGTGACTTAGGTGTTCAGACCGCTTCCCAAAGACACAGAAGTCATCTATGAATATCTCCAGGAACTTCCTCAGTTGTTCCTGAAAGATATTGGTCATCATCCGTTGAAAGGTGGCAGGCGCGTTGCACAGACCGAAGGGCATCTTGTGGTATGCGTAAGTTCCCCAGTCGGTTGTGAACGTAGTTTTATCCTTGTCCTGTTCACGGATAGACACCTGATTGTAACCTGAGAACCCATCCAGGAAGCTATAACATTCATGTCCTGCGACATGGTCTAGAATGGCATCCGTGAATGGTAACGGGTGATGATCCTTGCGTGTTGCTGCATTCAACTTCCGGAAATCCTGACACACTCGTATCTTACCCGTCAACTTCTTGGGTACGATAACAATCGGCGACACCCACTCGCTGCTGAGCACAGGGTAAATAATACCAGCGCTCAAGTATTTATCTATCTCCTCTTTCACTAGCAAGGAGTACTTTGGGTTGAGGCGATACTGGCGCTGTCGTATGGGTACTGAGTCGTCCAGTAAATCGATACGGTGCTCCCCATACCGTGCAGGTATCCCCTTCATGTCCTCGATCTTCCAGGCGAAGACGTCGACATAGTGGCTAAGGAACGCCTGTACTTTCCTTAGCTCGTCTCCTCTCACTGCGCTTGATACCTTCAAGCACTTGCCGGGACTGAGTTGTACTTCATGACAGTCACTAGGGTCGACAATGCCCTCAGTGTGACTCGTCTCACTCCTTCCCAGTCCCACAGTTAATTGCTATTCGTCTTCCGGCTGAATAGCTTCCGTCTCTTCTTCTTCTTCCACCGAACAGCAGGCAACGAATCCCACGAAGTAATCGGATTCGGTGCCACTGGAATCCGATCGCGCGGTCGACTCACTGTCCTCGCCCGATGTATAACCTGCACTTGTCGATGGGGTCTCTCCTTCGTGCCTGACCCTATTCCAGGGCACCGTAATGGTTTTGGTCGGTTCCGAAGGGTGAGGAAACTTAAGGCGATGTCTTCGCCAATCACATCTGACTTGTGCACCATATAGCCATGGTCGCCCGAGCAGAACGTCATAGCCCTGCTTCATCATCGGCTGAAGGATGATATACGTCAACCGAAAGTCCGCACCCCCGATGGTTGTCTTGACATTGCGCAGCATACCTGCAGGCATTCTCCGCGTCTGATCCGCTAATCTCAACACACGCTTCGAGGGTTCGTATTGACTGAACCCCAAGGCTCTCGCTGTATCCTCCGTCATTATGTTGACTCCTGATCCAGAGTTGATTGGCACTCTGCGTACACAACATCCGGCTATCTCCACATCGATCTCGGGTGGCCCTTGGTCTTCGCTCTCCACTTGATATACTTGAGAGGATGTGGATGCGCGCGGCTTCCGCGGATGCCGTAGCGAAAGCATCAACATTCTCCGATACGTCTTATTGTCCTCCAAGAGCTGCTTGAACGTAATGTTCACTTTTCGACTCCCGAGATCTTCAACCAAGTCATAGTGGGCGCGTTGGGGCGCCGGGGTCGGCGACGCTCTGCGAGGTTCCACGGTGGCTGCCAACTTCGCCCCAAGGGAGGATGTCAGGTCTGGCCGCGGTGGGTCCTTTTGAGTGCGGATCGCTTCCTGCAACAGGTTGGCTACCTCGTTGCGGATATCCGGAGCATAGTCCCGTTTCAGTAGGCGCACTGGCTCGTCCTCGACTGCTGCCTGGGGGCGCACTGCTGGTGCCTCCCGCGTAGTCGAAGACTTCCGAGCAGGTCGCGAGTCGGACTTGCTGAATGTCTTCTCCTTTCCTTTTTCCGTCCGGTCGGCGGTTCTCCGTTCGTGCTTGCGAGTGTCACGCTCTTGCTCCTTGGATTTCTTGGAGCTACGAGTTTCGACCCGTGCGCACATAACCTCTTCAGCCGGCCATTCTTCGTCTTCGCCATCCCCGTCTGAACCTACTTCGACCTGGTTAACTTGCACGTCCTCCTTGGCAGGAGTGTTCACAAATCGTACCACTGGCCGAGGGACTGGTGGCTGATCACACTCTGGCGCAGTGTGCCCGACCTTCTTGCAATTACTACATGTCGGAGCATAATCGTTTCGCCTTTTTGGATGGGGACACTGCGGTGAGAAGTGCCCAACTTCCCCGCAATTATAACAAGCTCGCGGTGGCGGTGGGTCAAACGTCCCTGGAGGTGCTCTCCGCCTCACAGGTACCGTAGTGGCCCGATCCACCGGAATATATCGTGGGACTTGCATTGCTGAAACTGCAGGAGGGGTAGGCACTGACTGGACGGCGTAGGCTGTCTCTTCGCTAGCCTCTCCATAGTACTGAGGGTGCTCTCCATAGTACGGTTGCGCCCACTCTACTGCGTTGACTGGATATGACGGCCGGGTGGTAAGGCACTCGGTGTTTGCATGTCCCACCGCCCCGCACGTAGTACACCATAAGTTCGCTCGCACTCTCCCGGGTGATTTTCTGCGATCATGCCCGCCTACCACTTGAACCTTGAGATCGGCGAAGTCCTTCACCAGGGTCTCCATCTTCGAAGCTATATCTCCCGGCGCTCTGTCCGTAGTCACTCGTCGGATGCCCTTTTTCTTTGCTGACCCATGCTTCTTCCTCTTCTTCTCCTCCTCCGACGACGAGGTTTCCTCTTCTTCGGATGAAGAACGGTTCTCGTCCGAAGACGATTCCTCCGATGACGGAGTTGTACCTCTACGCCGTCTTCGCCCTCCTTTCGGTTTGCGCTCCTTCGACTCCCGTCTCTCTCTCCCTCTTCGGTTGAGAGTGGAAGTTTCGAAGGCTTCTGCCGATGCAATCACGTCCTCAATAGTGTCGCACTTGCTGCGTCGGCAAAAAGTCTCCATCTCCCGAGTTAAACCGGTCACGTACCAATCCACAGCTTGTTGTACCGAGAAAGGGGACCCTGGTCCTGTTTTCGGTATTCTGTCGAGGAGGTCCAGAAATCTCTCAGTGTAGTCACGCAGACTCTCCTTCTTCTCTCGCTGCAGATTACGTAACTTCGTCAAAACCCGGCTGTCGTAGCCGAGCTCGCGAAAGCGACGAAGGAACTTCTCCTTCAGCTGGGCCCATGTTGTCAACCCAGTCGGATCGATGCTCTCGTGATTATACCAACTCCTCGCTTTCTTCCGCAGAAGGCTTGGAAAGATCCTTAGTCGGTCGTCGTCTGCGATCTCGCGATTGGCAATAGACACCGACTCGAATAACTTGATGTATGAATCTGCATCGTCGTCATCCCCACTCCCTTTGTACTTCGGGTAGGAATGTTTAGTAATCGGCTGAGGTAGCCGCACATTGGCTTGTCCGTCCGCCATCGATGTGTCTGTCGACGGTCCTCGGGCGGTCGGTTCTACTTCACTAGGCGGGTCCGTGCAAGGAATATCTAGTAGAACTGTAAGCACCAAGTTTGGTTCCGAGTCGCCGGGGGTAGGTTCCCCAAGGATGTCGGCCGAACTAGGCTTAGGTACTCTTCTTGGTGTTTTCTTGTTTTGACGCCGTGTCTCTTCCACGGCCTTCTCTGAATCTCGTCGGAACTTGCGGACAGCTCTAGCACTTAGGTTGCTCCCGCCAGCCCCAGTCGACATTCACCGAGCATGGCTGCTCGTAAAAACCCCGGTGTTGACGCAACTGTCCCCGGCAGCGGCGCCAAAAAGAAGTTGTCGGCTTCTTATGTAATAACCCACTAAAGGCTAAAACTGCAATATAGTGGTAGAAAGGTCGAACCCACAGGGACAGAGGAACACACAGGGTACAAAGTGTCACGTTTAACAGACTATTGATGAGTTTGAATTCTCAGGCGACTGTCACTCCCAGAAATACTGCAAGTGTCCACTCGGAGCGCACTCGGAGGTCGCACAGTGCAGCGTAACACACACACACACACACCTGAAACTACAGAAACACAACCCAGAGATCCGTTAGGACCTCTACTTCAAGATTTCAGGGGGAAAGTCCCTCACGAGCACACTCGGCAAAGCTGCGGGCAGTGACTTCCAACTCCGGCTTTTACAACACTTCCACTAGCTTGCTGCTAGTGTAGGAAACCCGGTTTGGACTACCTACTTCGGATCGAAGTCACTCAGACGCGGTGAACAACACTCTCCACTCACAAAACGCGCAGAGAACACAGGTCCACACTGAAGGACTCACTGTGAAACATTCCAGTAACACAACAACAGTCTATTGTGGTACCCCACTTTTGGCAATTTTGAGGAAATTAAAACATTTTTGGAAAACTGTACCCTGGCAACATTGTAAATAGCCTTCGGTACATCAAAACAGAGTGAATCCGGAAGATCGCGGGGATTCTCGAGGGATCTTATAGAATCTGGGATTTGGGGTGCCGCAGCAAGCACAGGCACCACCCTCCCTGCGAGTTCCGCAGTTAGGATCTCTACGGCGCAAGGCGCAAAATCCGCCTTCGGAGGTTGCGTCCGCGGCTGTAGGGAAACCCCCCGTAATTAGGTAAACCCTCGGGCGCCTTGACCAAGTTAGGGTCTCGTTGGAAAGAGCTCGACGCGCTGATTCTAACGAGCCCAAGAACGCTTGGAACGGACGAGGACTTAGGGAGTTATCGCTACTGGAAGAAACGGAGGCGGTCGCCTTCGGCGGAAGGATTTCGCCACCGGCGCGAATTCCGCCTACGCGGAAGGGGGAATCAAATTTTGTCCTATGCGCGGACGAAGGCGTTCGCCTGAGCACAGGCAAAGTAGGGTTAGGGAAGGCGCGAAGTCCGCCTACGCACAGGCGAACGCCTGTGCACAGGCGCTTCGGCGTCGGCGGGAAATCCGCCTTGGGCCCTAGAAATGCGCCTTGTGAGGTAGAAAGTGTACGGCGCCTTCCGCGCCAGCGCGGCGCCACGTACGGCCGCCAGAGTAATCCCATCGGTACGGACCGTGCGGACGGCACGGGTGGATGCGCTCGTGGACGGACGGAGTTGCGGCGGCGGAAGCGCCGACGGAGAGACAAGGAACGGACAGACTGGACGGAGACGGCTGACCACGGTCAACGCCTTCCGCGCCAGCACAGCGCCGCGGACGGAATTCGCCTGTGCACAGGAGGATGTTCAAGTTCCGCACCGGCGGAGGATCCGCCGAGGCTCCTGCCTGCGCACAGGCAGGAGTTGAATTTTTGTCCGATATGCGGACACACGCGTCAAGGCAGAAGGGGATTGGCCGAGGGGCGGTACGAACAAGTGTACCGCGCAAGGCGGAAAACTCGCCTTCGGCGCTACGCCCCCATGTCCGCAGGGCGACACGCTCGCGGAGTTCAAATACGCCAATTCGAGCGTGAGAGTTTAATCGACGACGGCGGAGCGTGAAGCCGCGCGTGAGAGCGAAGACCGTTCCAGCGTACAGCCGGCGCGGCCATCAAGTGAGACGTTCTTCACGACCAAGAGCCGACCATGACCTTCGACCGGGCGGCTGAGAGCGTCCCATTCTTGAATTCGCGATTCCAATCTCTTGTGCGCGCTGCGCGCATCCATCTGCTGGCTGCGGACCATTCTCGACGTCGTCACACAGGAGATTTCTTGCTGATTGAGGGAGAAGTGAGTACGCGTGATTTGGAATTGAGAGCGATTAGAGTTTGCCGAGAGAGAAAGAAACGCGGACAGTGCGGAAGTAGAATGAGCGGGCGAGCGAACCCCAGGAACGCAATGGCGAGACCGAGCAGATTGCGGATGGTGCCACTTCGCCTGCCGCAGAACGGGCTGCGCGCTTTCGAAGAGCGCTTGATAGCAAGAAAGCTCGATTTCTTGCTATGGGGATGGAATTACATCTGCGCGAATATGGTGCGCGAGTGGCTAGAGCCACAGGGACCACCCTCGCGCGGACTGCGTCCGCATGTTGACCGGTGGACAGTCCAAGATTGGGCGCAGGCGTTGGGAAGATGTGCTGGCATGCCAGGGCATCTCCTTTTCGACAGTGAGAGCATCAAGGTGACCAAGCAAGAAGAGGCGCAATTTGTGGAGCTGTTCAAGACCGGGAGGTCTACCAAGAATGGGTACAGGACCCGTGATTACAAGGATCGATTTCGCCGGACTTTGTCCGCGGCGCTGATGCAATTACTGCAGCCGCACCGCGCCTGCTACATCACATTGTGGCAGGTCTCTTTTGTGGAGTGCGTCATCGAGGGAACTCCAATTCACTGGGCGAGCATCCTGCACAGGGTGATGCGACAGCACGCGTTTGAGGAGAAGGGGGGAACTCTAAACCATCTTTCTCCTTTCCTCATCAATTTTTATCGACAGCGAAATTGTTTGACAGCGGCGGAGCTTGAACATTTTCCGCCATTGTCCATCGACCATCCCGGGAAGTATGTGCGGGAGAACGAGGTCGACACTGACGCAGAGGAGTCCCCGACTTCTACCCCATCAAGACGGAGAGACGAAGGGAGACACACCCCTGCAGCGCGAGTGCCGCGGAAGCGGCGATGGAGGGAAGAGTCCGAAGAGGAGCAGCATCAAGAACTCTCTGCTCCCATTCGACCGCGGCCGCTGTGCGAGCCATACAGCCGGCCGAAGCAGAAGGCACGCAGACTGGTGTTGCCAGCTGACAGTGCAGACACGGCGACGATTGCGACGGAGATAGGAAGTGCGTCGCCGGAGAGGCGAGAGGAAGCGCGGACGACCGCAGGAGCGACGGGCCACGCTGCAACCTCGTCGGGAGAGAGGCCGCCTACGGGCCAAGGGCCTCCGGAGTTACCACGTGCGATGCGGACAGAGGTTCCGTTTGCGCACAGGCGAACCTCCGCGGACGGACGAGCCTCCGCGGACCGGCGAACACAAGTGGACGTGGATCTACGCTTACGCGTGGGAAGGAGCAGTCCGCCTGTGCACAGGCGCTCGCCTGTGCACAGGTCGCCTGTGCACAGGTCACCTGTGCACAGAACACCTCCGCACGTGCCGCCTGTGCACAGGCAAGAATCACCCCCGTTCCAACGTAGGAAGGGGAAGGAGCCGGCGGAAGAACCGCCTACGAGACACCGGCCCTCGGGGCCAGACCCTCCGGCGCACCACGCGCCGCAATTCGCGCCTTCGGCGCCAGGGCCTTCGAGCCGAGGGTATACGAGCAGAGAGCGTGCGGAGGCCGCACCATCGGCGGGAAGTCCGCCGATAGATGCGCCTTCGGCGGTAGGGCCTATAGGCCGAGGAACATCGGGCGTGCGGCCCCCGGCCATGTCGCCTTCGGCGATAGATGTCCGCGGCGCTACGCCTGCGGCGGACAAGGCGCCGGCAAATGCGCCTGCGCACGGGCCGGGCACAGCCCCCACGGACCGATCGAGGGAGCAGCAGACGGAAGAGCGGAGTGACTGTCCGCGGGACGACATCTCGATGCGCGATGCGCAATCCAACCCCGCGCAGCCACCCTCCGCTCGATCGCCTTCGGCGACAGACGACGGCGACAGAGAGAATGCGGGAGGCAATCAACAAGTAAGCGACGGGGATGCCGCGCGGGTACATTCGCCTTCCGCCTTAGACATTTTGGCGACGAGCAGCGAGGCCGCAGCCGTGCCTTCGCAGGCAGCACACGTCGAGGACGTGCAGCCCCACTCGGGGCAGTCGCCGACGCATTCAATGGCGACTGAAAATTCTCCACTCAGATGATGACGACGGAGGCTCCACGGAAGAAATGTCAGGAGCAGGAGACACCGAGGAGGAGGAGGAGGAAATTGTTGGAGCGCCGGCGGCGGCGCTCTCTGAGCAGGTGATTCCGTTGCTGCGGTACTTGGATCGCAAGGTCGATAAATACGCCGACCCACTCCAGCCGGGATCTTACATCGAGTTAGTGCGCAGGAGGACTCGCACTAAAGTCCACACCAGCAAGCTATTAGCTAGAGTGGACCAGGAGTTGAGAGACTTGAAGGAGAAGCATGAGTGCTTGTGGGGTCAGTACAAGCTTAATCAGAAATTCTACAAGCACTCCGAGAAGATGAAGGATGAGAAACTGGGCGAGCTCACCAAGGAGCAGGTGAAGGTCAAGGAAGCACTCGATTCTGAGCAGGCCCAGAATCGGATTTTGTCAGAGGAGCTCGTGCGACAGACGCGGTTGTTGGAACAATGTCAGCTCGCACGGCAGGCGGATGAAGAGTTAATCCGCAGGTTACAGTCAGAGTGTGGCGAATTGAGGGCGCAACGTGCTGAAGCCGAATCGCAATTAGTGACGATTGAAGAGGATCGCAGGAAGGAGGCGGATCGCACGAAGGTGGAGACGGCGAGGCGAGTCGCCCACTGTCTCAAGGGCTATGCCCACTGGGAAGTGAAGGCGCAGGAGAAACTCACACTGCGTGAGTTTGAATTGCGCGCAGCCGGGTTGTTGTCAGGCGACAGTAGGAGTCGGCGGAAGGTAGCGAAGAAGCTCGAGGCCTTTCTGTCGAAGGCACAGGATACCATGTCCGCCCTCGAGGGGGAGGTGTCCGCGGCGTTGCAGCGGTTGGGACTGCGCAGTCGAGCGGAAGAGTGGCAGGGTAGAGAGTTAGTGCGCGGCAGTCGGCCGCGTAGGAGACGTAGTACAGGTTCCGCGGAGTGTAGTGTAGCGTGGTTCCGTGCAGGCGTGTAGCGTAGTGCAGTGCAGTGTTAGTTAGGATTTAGAGGTATAAAATAGTTCCAGGCGTTTTGCCTGGGGTTCTTTCCCATCAGAAGTGCAGATCAGGAACCCATTTCCTTTGCGTGTTTGTGTCCTTGAGTTCTGTCACCACGCAGGAGGAGTTACAACTTAGCGTTCCGCATTTTGTAGCTGAAGGCCTTCGGCCGAATGTTCAGAGCTAGTACCTTGGTTAGAGACTTGAGTAGTTCGGATCTGCACCTGCGGGTGACTGCCGATGCTCAGAGCCAGTGACTAGTTAGATACTTGAACAGTTTCGCCCCTACACCTTCGAGTGTCTCTTTCTGATTGTACTCCCTTGGGATTTTGCCCCTGAATGCCAAAGTGAAGTTTTGCTACTTCGTGTAAGCCTTGGTTGTAAATTCAGGTTACGCTGCAGCAGGTGCCTTGAGGGTAACCCCTGTAGTAGTTCTGGGAATGACAAGTGCCTGAGAATTCAAACTCTTCAATAGACTGTTGTTGTGTCACTGGAATGTTTCTCAGTGAGTCCTTCAGTGCGGACCTGTGTTCTCTGCGCGTTTTGTGAGTTGAGAGTGTTGTTCACCGCGTCTGAGTGACTTCGATCCGAAGTAGGTAGTCCAAACCGGGTTTCCTACACTAGCAGCAAGCTAGTGGAAGCGTTGTAAAAGCCGGAGTTGGAAGTCACTGCCCGCAGCTTTGCCGAGGGTGCTCGTGAGAGACTTTCCCCCTGAAATCTTGAAGTAGAGGTCCTAACGGATCTCTGGGTTGTGTTTCTGTAGTTTCAGGTGTGTGTGTGTGTGTGTGTGTGTGTGTTACGCTGCACTGTGCGACCTCCGAGTGCGCTCCGAGTGGACACTTGCAGTATTTCTGGGAGTGACAGTTGCCTGAGAATTCAAACTCCTCAATAGTCTGTTAAAACGTGACACTTTGTACCCTGTGTGTTCCTCTGTCCCTGTGGGTTCGACCTTTCTACCACTATATTGCAGTTTTAGCCTTTAGTGGGTTATTACATAAGAAGCCGACAACTTCTTTTTGGCGCCGCTGCCGGGGACAGTTGCGTCAACACCGGGGTTTTTACGAGCAGTCATGCTCGGTGAATGTCGACTGGGGCTGGCGGGAGCAACCTAAGTGCTAGAGCTGTCCGCAAGTTCCGACGAGATTCAGAGAAGGCCGTGGAAGAGACACGGCGTCAAAACAAGAAAACACCAAAAAGAGTACCTAAGCCTAGTTCGGCCGACGCCCTTGGGGAACCTACCCCCGACGACTCGGAACCAAACTTGGTGCTTACAGTTCTACTAGATATTCCTTGCACGGACCCGCCTAGTGAAGTAGAACCGACCGCCCGAAGACCGTCGACAGACACACCGATGGCGGACGGACAAGCCAATGTGCGGCTACCTCAGCCGATTACTAAACATTCCTACCCGAAGTACAAAGGGAGTGGGGATGACGACGATGCAGATTCATACATCAAGTTGTTCGAGTCGGTGTCTATTGCCAATCGCGAGATCGCAGACGACGACCGACTAAGGATCTTTCCAAGCCTTCTGCGGAAGAAAGCGAGGAGTTGGTATAATCACGAGAGCATCGATCCGACTGGGTTGACAACATGGGCCCAGCTGAAGGAGAAGTTCCTTCGCCGCTTTCGCGAGCTCGGCTACGACAGCCGGGTTTTGACGAAGTTACGTAATTTGCAGCGAGAGAAGAAGGAGAGTCTGCGTGACTACACTGAGAGATTTCTGGACCTCCTCGACAGAATACCGAAAACAGGACCAGGGTCCCCTTTCTCGGTACAACAAGCTGTGGATTGGTACGTGACCGGTTTAACTCGGGAGATGGAGACTTTTTGCCGACGCAGCAAGTGCGACACTATTGAGGACGTGATTGCATCGGCAGAAGCCTTCGAAACTTCCACTCTCAACCGAAGAGGGAGAGAGAGACGGGAGTCGAAGGAACGAAAACCGAAGGGGGGGCGAAGACGACGTAGAGGTACAACTCCGTCATCGGAGGAATCGTCTTCGGACGAGAACCGTTCTTCATCCGAAGAAGAGGAAACCTCATCGTCGGAGGAGGAGAAGAAGAGGAAGAAGCATGGGTCAGCGAAGAAAAAGGGCATCCGACGAGTGACTACGGACAGAGCGCCGGGAGATATAGCTTCGAAGATGGAGACCCTTGTGAAGGACTTCGCCGATCTCAAGGTTCAAGTGGTAGGCGGGCATGATCGCAGAAAATCACCCGGGAGAGTGCGAGCGAACTTATGGTGTACTACGTGCGGGGCGGTGGGACATGCAAACACCGAGTGCCTTACCACCCGGCCGTCATATCCAGTCAACGCAGTAGAGTGGGCGCAACCGTACTATGGAGAGCACCCTCAGTACTATGGAGAGGCTAGCGAAGAGACAGCCTACGCCGTCCAGTCGGTTCCTACCCCTCCTGCAGTTTCAGCAATGCAAGTCCCACGATATATTCCGGTGGATCGGGCCACTACGGTACCTGTGAGGCGGAGAGCACCTCCAGGGACGTTTGACCCACCGCCACCTCGAGCTTGTTATAATTGCGGGGAAGTTGGGCACTTCTCACCGCAGTGTCCCCATCCAAAAAGGCGAAACGATTATGCTCCGACATGTAGTAATTGCAAGAAGGTCGGGCACACTGCGCCAGAGTGTGATCAGCCACCAGTCCCTCGGCCAGTGGTACGATTTGTGAACACTCCTGCCAAGGAGGACGTGCAAGTTAACCAGGTCGAAGTAGGTTCAGACGGGGATGGCGAAGACGAAGAATGGCCGGCTGAAGAGGTTATGTGCGCACGGGTCGAAACTCGTAGCTCCAAGAAATCCAAGGAGCAAGAGCGTGACACTCGCAAGCACGAACGGAGAACCGCCGACCGGACGGGAAAAGGAAAGGAGAAGACATCCAGCAAGTCCGACTCGCGACCTGCTCGGAAGACTTCGGCTACGCGGGAGGCACCAGCAGTGCGCCCCCAGACAGCAGTCGAGGACGAGCCAGTGCGCCTACTGAAACGTGACTATGCTCCGGATATCCGCAACGAGGTAGCCAACCTGTTGCAGGAAGCGATCCGCACGCAAAAGGACCCACCGCGGCCAGACTTGACATCCTCCCTTGGGGCGAAGTTGGCAGCCACCATGGAACCTCGCAGAGCGTCGCCGACCCCGGCGACCCAACGCGCCCACTATGACTTGGTTGAAGATCTCGGGAGTCGAAAAGTGAACATCACGTTCAAGCAGCTCTTGGAGGACAATAAGACGTATCGGAGAATGTTGATGCTTTCGCTACGGCATCCGCGGAAGCCGCGCGCATCCACATCCTCTCAAGTATATCAAGTGGAGAGCGAAGACCAAGGGCCACCCGAGATCGATGTAGAGATCGCAGGGTGTTGTGTACGCAGAGTGCCAATCGACTCTGGATCAGGAGTCAACATAATGACGGAGGATACAGCGAGGGCCTTGGGGTACAGTCAATACGAACCTTCCTACGTTGGAACGGGGGTGATTCTTGCCTGTGCACAGGCGGCACGTGTGGAGGTGTCCTGTGCACAGGCGACCTGTGCACAGGTGAGCGCCTGTGCACAGGCGGACTGCTCCTTCCCACGCGTAAGCGTAGATCCACGTCCACTTGTGATCGCCTGTCCGCGGAGGCTCGTCCGTCCGCGGAGGCTCGTCTGTGCGCAAACGGAACATCTGTCCGCATCGCACGTGGTAACTCCGGAGGCCCTTGGCCCGTAGGCGGCCTCTCTCCCGTCGAGGTTGCAGCGTGGCCCGTTGCTCCTGCGGTCGTCCGCGCTTCCTCATGCTTCTCTGGCGACGCACTTCCTTTCTCCGTCGCAATCGTCGCCGTGTCCGCACTGTCGGCTGGTAACACCAGTCTGCGTGCTTTCTGCTTCGGCCGGCTGTATGACTCGCACAGCGGCCGCGGTCGAATGGGAGCAGAGGGTTCTTGATGCTGCTCCTCTTCAGACTCTTCCCTCCATCGCCGCTTCCGCGGCACTCGTGCTGCAGGAGTGTGTCTCCCTTCGTCCCTCCGCCTTGATGGGGTAGAAGTCGGTGACTCCTCTGCATCAGTGTCGACCTCATTCTCCCGCACATACTTCCCGGGATGGTCAATGGACAATGGCGGAAAATGTTCAAGCTCCGCCGCTGTCAAACAATTCCGCTGTCGATAAAAATTGATGAGGAAAGGAGAAAGATGGTTTAGCGTTCCCCCCTTCTCCTCAAACGCGTGCTGTCGCATCACCCTGTGCAGGATGCTCGCCCAGTGAATTGGAGTTCCCTCGATGACGCACTCCACAAAAGAGACCTGCCACAATGTGATGTAGCAGGCGCGGTGCGGCTGCAGTAATTGCATCAGCGCCGCGGACAAAGTCCGGCGAAATCGATCCTTGTAATCACGGGTCCTGTACCCATTCTTAGTAGACCTCCCGGTCTTGAACAGCTCCACAAATTGCGCCTCTTCCTGCTTGGTCACCTTGATGCTCTCACTGTCGAAAAGGAGATGCCCTGGCATGCCAGCACATCTTCCCAACGCCTGCGCCCAATCTTGGACTGTCCACCGATCAACATGCGGACGCAATCCGCGCGAGGGTGGTCCCTGTGGCTCTAGCCACTCGCGCACCATATTCGCACAGATGTAGTTCCATCCCCATAGCAAGAAATCGAGCTTTCTTGCTATTAAGCGCTCCTCGAAAGCGCGCAGCCCGTTCTGTGGTAGGCGAAGTGGCACCATCCGCAATCTGCTCGGTCTCGTCATTGCGTTCCTGGGGTTCGCTCGCCCGCTCATTCTACTTCCGCACCGCCCGCGCTTCTTTCTCTCTCGGCAAACTCTAATCGCCCTCAATTCCAAATCGCGCGCATTCACTTCTCCCTCAATCAACAAGAAATCTCCTGTGCGACGACGTCGAGAATGTTTAGCAGCCAGCAGATGGATGCGCGCTGCGCGCACAAGAGATTGGAATCGCGAATTCAAGAATGGGACGTTCTCCGCCGCCCGGTCGAAGGTCATGGTCGGCTCTTGCTCGTGAAGAACGTCTCACTTGATGGCCGCGCCGGCTGTACGCTGGAACGGTCTTCGCTCTCACGCGCGGCTTCACGCTCCGCCGTCGTCGATTAAACTCTCACGCTCGAATTGGCGGATTTGAACTCCGCGAGCGTATTACCCCGCGTACATGGGGGCGTAGCGCCGAAGGCGAGTTTTCCGCCTTGCGCGGTACACTTGTTCGTACCGCCCCTCGGCCAATCCCCCTCTGCCTTGACGCGTGTGTCCGCAGGTCGGACAAAAGTTCAACTCCTGCCTGTGCGCAGGCAGGAGCCTCGGCGGATGCTCCGCCGGCACGGAACTTCATCCTCCTGTGCACAGGCGGTCGCCTGTGCGCAAGCGAATTCCGTGCGCGGCGTCGCGCTGGCGCGGAAGGCGTTGACCGTGGTCAGCCGTCTCCGTCCAGTCTGTCCGTACCGATTTGATGACTCTGGCGGCTCTTTCGCCGTACGCGGCGCTGCGCTGGCGCGGAAGGCGCCGTACACTTTCTACCTCACAAGGCGCATTTCTAGGGCCCAAGGCGGATTTTCCGCCGACGCCGAAGCGCCTGTGCACAGGCGACCGCCTGTGCGTAGGCGGACTTCGCGCCTCCCCTAACCCTACTTCGCCTGTGCACAGGCGAACGCCTTCGTCCGCGCATAGGACAAAACTTGATTCCCCCTTCCGCGTAGGCGGAATTCACGCCGGTGGCGAACTCTTTCCACCGTAGGCGACCGCCTCCGTTTCTTCCAATAGTGATAACTCCCTAAGTCCTCATCCGTTCCAAGCGTTCTTGGACTCGTTGGAATCAGTGCGTCGAGCTCTTTCCAACGGGACCCTAACTTGGTCAAGGCGCCCGAGGGTCGGCCTAATTATGGAGGGTTTCCCTACAGCCGCGGACGCAACCTCCGAAGGCGGGTTTTGCGCCTTGCGTCGTAGGGGTACTAACTGCAGAGTTCGCAGGGAGGGTGGTGCCTGTCCTTACTGCTGCACCCCAAATCCCAGATTCTACAAGATCCCTCGAGAATCCCCGCGATCTTCCGGATTCACTCTGTTTTGATGTACCGAAGGCTATTTACAATGCTGCCAGGGTACAGTTTTCAAAAAATGTTTTAATTTCCTCAAAATTGCCAAAAGTGGGGTACCACAAACGTTCACCGACAAAGGGAGAAACTATTGCAAACGGAAACTTACTACTAAACTTTCTGTGAGACATTAGTATCTGTACGTGATTTGCTGTTCTTACGTTCTCTTCTCGAGAGGTCGATCCAGTCTTGATAAAGGCTTGTTATCTTCTGTAGATGTTGTGGACTTGACGTAACCTCACGATGAATATACTGCTCAGGGATTCGTCTGCATGGAAAGAACGCATTGACGTCTGTGTACTATGCAGAACTTCCTCGCCAATGAAATATGCTTGCAGCCCGACCATACGAGCACTTCCTTGCTGGATGCCATCGTAGGTGCTACAGAACCAGCCCTGAATAACTGAAGTTTTCTGACAAAATCTAAATGTACTTCAAAAGATCAAGAGGTGCCCTCCAAGAGCCATTATAAATCTAGTTTTAACTGCTAGCGATCTTCGGTATGCTCAGCTGTCAATTGCCGAACGAGCAGGGACAATAGAGCACTATTTAAGTGGTTTGGGACATGAAGTATATCGTTGTTCTTTTCTACGCATAATATTGCAACATTATCAATGGCCTCGGAAGGATACGCAACTGCTTTGTGTTTTGTGCTCATTTTAAAAGCATTGGAATTTGGGTAGCCAGATCTAAAGTCCAATGTAAAGGCAGACTAAGAAATTGGGGAACAGAGCTACCTGCTTTACAGCAGACATTGACATCCACGACTGTGAGTATGACTGTGTCTTTTATTTTACATAAATGAAGAATGAAGGCATCAGCTAAGAAAAAACTCACCGCCAACTACCTCAAATGCACATCAAATAATACTGATAACGCTTCTCATACGTTCTTCCTAAATGTAAACATCAGGTTATAGTTACTGCACCTAACTTGAGATCATACTGGACTTCATCTGATTAAGTTAGCATTCTTGTGGTACCCCACTTTTGGTAATTTTGAAGAAATTAAAACATTTTTGGAAAATTGTACCCCGGCAGTAATGTAAATAGCCTTCGGTGCATCAAAACAGAGTGAATTCGGAAGATCGCAGAGATTCTCGAAGAATCTCGTAGAATCTAGGAGTTGGGTGCAGCAGTAAGGAAGGGCACCACCCTCCCTACGAGCTCTGCAGTGAGGATCCCTACGGCGCAAAGCGCAAAATCCGCCTTCGGCGCTGCGTCCGCGGCGGTAGGGAAATCCTTCATATTTAGGTCAACCCCCGGACACTTTGACTTAGTTAGGGTCTCGTTGGAAAGAGCTAAACGCGCTGATTCCAACGAGCCCAAGAACGCCAACAGCGGATAAGGACTCCGGGAGTTATGAAGGTTGGAAGATACTCAGCTCTTCGCCTACGCAAAGGCAAAGAAGTTTTGTCCTATGCGCGGACGAAGGAAGTTCGCCTGCGCACAGGCGAAATAGGGTTTTGAGGAAGGCGCGAAGTTGGTCTACGCACAGGCGTGCGCCTGTGCACAGGCGCTTCGGCGTCGGCGGGAAATCCGCCTTGGGCCTTAGAAATGCGCCTTGTGAGGTAGAAATTGTACGGCGCCTTCTGCGCCAGCGCAACGCCGCGGACGAGCAAGGAGCCGCCAGAATAGTAAAAATCCGTACGGACCGTACGGACCGTACGGACGGGACGGATGGATGCGCTCTTGGACGGACGGAGTTGCGGCGGCGAGAGCGCCGACGGAGAGACAAGGAACGGATAGTCTGGACGGGGTCCGTTGACCGCGGTCAACGCCTTCCACGGCAGCGCATCGATGCGGACGGACTTCGCCTGCGCACAAGCGAGCGCTTGTGCACAGGAGGGTGAAGTTCCGCGCCGGCGGAGAATCCGCCTGCACGCAGGCGGGAGTTGAACTTTTGTCCGACATACGGACACACGCGCCGAGGCAGAGGAGGATTGGCTGAGGAGCGGTACGAACGAGTGTACCGCGCAAGGCAGAAAATCCGCCTTCGGCGCTGCGCACCCATGTCCGCGGCGTAGTACGCTCGCGGAGTTCAAATTCGCCAATTCAAGCGTGAGAGTTAAATCGGCGACGGCAGAGCGTGAAGCCGCGCGTGAGAGCGGAGACCGTTTCAGCGTAGAGCCGGCGCGGCCATCAATTGAGTCGTCCTTCACGAGCAAGAGCCGACCATGACATTCGACCGGGAGGCGGAGAGCGTTCCATTCTTAAATTCGCGATTCCATTCTCTAGTGCGAGCTGCGCGCGTCCATCTGCTGGCTGCTAAGCATTCTCGACATCGCCGCGCAGAGGATTTCTTGGTGATTGAGGGAGAAGTGAGTGCGCGTGATTTGGAATTGAGGGAGATTAGAGTTTGCCGAGGAAGAAAAGATCTCGAGCGGAGCGGAAGGAGAATGAGCGAGCGGGCGAACTCCAAGAACGCAATGACGAGACTGGGCCGATTGCGGATGCTGCCGCTCCGACTACCACAGAACGGGCTGCGCGCTTTCGACGAGCGCCTGATAGCAAGAAAGCTCGATTTCTTGCTATGGGGATGGAACTACATCTGTGTGGATGTGGTAACCCACTTTTTGTTTTTTATCGGAACTAAAACATTTTTGAATAGTAAGTACCGCGGCAGTAGCTGGAAATAGTAATCGGTACGCGAAACCAGAGGATCGAGGACAGTCAAGGGGTTTTGGGCTTAGGCCACAGTGGGACGCTTGGGACGGAACGGGCGGTTCATGCTGCAGGATCCGCTTCGAGCACCTTCGGCGGTTGATCACTCATAACTTTCTCAATTCGTAACGCCTTGAGATGCTTCGGGTCTTGTTGGAAAGAGCTCGCGACGCTTGTTCTAACGAGCCCAAGAACTTGTGAAACGGATGAGAGGTCACTGAGTTATGAGTGTCGGAAGTTACTGATGGGGGGCCTTCGGCGGTAGAGCGACTTTGGCGGTACGCCTTCGGCGGAAGAACCGCCGGAAGATGCGCCTTCGGCGGTAGACGCCTTCGGGTCAACGCCTTCGGCGATGCGGGAGAGTGCATTCGGCGGAAGAGTGAATCCCTCATAACTTTCTCAATTCGCAACGCCTCGACTTGGTTAGGGTCTCGTTGGAAAGAACTCGACGCGCTGATTCTAACGAGCCCAAGAACGCAACGAACGGAGGAGAATTCCGGGAGTTATGAAGGTCACAAGATACTCAGCTTTCCGCCTGTGCACAGGCGAAGAAAGTTTTGTCCTATGCGCGGACGAAGCAAGTTCGCCTGCGCACAGGCGTTCGCCTGTGCACAGGCGCTTCGGCGTCGGCGGGAAATCCGCCTTGGGCCCTAGAAATGCGCCTTGTGAGGTAGAAAGTGTACGGCGCCTTCTGCGCCAGCTCAGCGCCCCGGACGGACAGGTCAGCGCAGCGGACGGACAGCTCAGCGCCGCGGACAGCCAGGTCATCGCCGCGGACGGACTGTGGATAGGCGAACGCCTTCGGCGGAAGAGTAAAACCGACATTACTTTCTCAATTCTCAGCGGTTTGACTTGATTCGGGTCTCGTTGGAAAGAACTCGACGAGCTGGTTCCAACGAGACCAAGATCTCTTGAAACGGATAAGGCGTCAATGAGTTATGAGCGTCGAAAGCGGCTGGCATGGTTAGGCGTGAGGCCTTCGGCGTTAACAGTTAGAGGGGCCTTCGGCCCAAGGCGGCCTGCGAGTAGGCGGCTTGCGTGTAGGACGCGTGAGACCCACAGTCCTCGGATTTTGGAGAAGGAATTTTGGCCTAGGTTCAGAGATCTTGCGGGGCCGATATCTTTGCGATGGACGGTCGGATGGATCTGAAATTTTGTGGGGCCGTTGATCTCGGCCGGCCACGCATGCCTGCAAATTTTCAGCCTCAGATCTTGGATGGTAAGGCGCTGGCGGCTCTGTACAGTAGGCTTAGGATTAAGATTTAGGGTTAGGGTTAGATTTAGGTTGTAAGTTAGAGGGGAAGGCAGCCGCCGACTCCTCAGGTGTAGGATCTGTTGCGGCTCGCACCATGGCAGTGAAGTGTAGTGTTAGTTAGGATTTAGAAGGTATAAAATAGTTCCAGGCGTTTTGCCTGGGGTTCTTTCCCATCAGAAGTGCAGATCAGGAACCCATTTCCTTTGCGTGTTTGTGTCCTTGAGTTCTGTCACCACGCACGAGGAGTTACAACTTAGCGTTCCGCATTTTGTAGCTGAAGGCCTTCGGCCGAATGTTCAGAGCTAGTACATTGGTTAGAGACTTGAGTAGTTCGGATCTGCACCTGCGGGTGACTGCCGATGCTCAGAGCCAGTGACTAGTTAGATACTTGAACAGTTTCGCCCCTACACCTTCGAGTGTTTCTTTCTGATTGTACTCCTTGGGATTTTTCCCCTGAATGCCAAAGTGAAGTTTTGCTACTTCGTGTAAGCCTTGGTTGTAAATTCAGGTTACGCTGTAGCAGGTGCCTTGAGGGTAACCCCTGTAGTATTTCTGGGAATGACAAGTGCCTGAGAATTCAAACTCTTCAATAGACTGTTGTTGTGTTACTGGAATGTTTCACAGTGAGTCCTTCAGTGTGGACCTGTGTTCTCTGCGCGTTTTGTGAGTTGAGAGTGTTGTTCACCGCGTCTGAGTGACTTCGATCCGAAGTAGGTAGTCCAAACCGGGTTTCCTACACTAGCAGCAAGCTAGTGGAAGTGTTGTAAAAGCCGGAGTTGGAAGTCACTGCCCGCAGCTTTGCCGAGTGTGCTCGTGAGAGACTTTCCCCCTGAAATCTTGAAGTAGAGGTCCTAACGGATCTCTGGGTTGTGTTTCTGTAGTTTCAGGTGTGTGTGTGTGTGTGTGTGTTACGCTGCACTGTGCGACCTCCGAGTGCGCTCCGAGTGGACACTTGCAGTATTTCTGGGAGTGACAGTAGCCTGAGAATTCAAACTCCTCAATAGTCTGTTAAAACGTGACACTTTGTACCCTGTGTGTTCCTCTGTCCCTGTGGGTTCGACCTTTCTACCACTATATTGCAGTTTTAGCCTTTAGTGGGTTATTACAGTGGATATGGTGCGCGAGTGGCTAGAGCCACAGGGACCACCTTCGCGCGGATTGCGTCCGCATGTTGATCGGTGGACGGTCCAAGATTGGGCGCAGGCATTGGGGAGATGTGCCGGCATGCCAGGGCACCTCCTCTTCGATAGTGAGAGCGTCAAGGTGACCAAGCAGGAAGAGGCGCAATTTGTGGAGCTGTTCAAGAAGGGGAAGTCTACCAAGAATGGGTACAAGACCCGCGATTACAAGGATCGATTCCGCCGGACTTTGTCTACGGCGCTGCTGCAATTACTGCAGCCACACCGCGCCTGCTACATCACATTGTGGCAGGTCTCTTTTGTGGAGTGCATCATCGAGGGAACTCCAATTCACTGGGCGAGCATCCTGCACAGGGTGATGCGACAACACGCTTTTGAGGAGAAGGGGGGAACTCTAAACCATCTCTCTCCTTTCCTCATCAATTTTTATCGACAGCGAAATTGTTTGACCGCGGCGGAGCTTGCGCGTTTTCCGCCGTTGTCCGTCGACCATCCCGGAAGCTATGTGCGGGAGAATGAGGTCGACACTAATGCAGAGGAGTCACCGACTTCTACTCCGTCAAGGCGGAGGGACGAAGGGAGGAATACTCCTGCAGCACGAGCGCCGCGGAAGCGGCGATGGAGAGAGAAGTCCGAAGAAGAGCAGCATCAAGAACTGTAATAACCCACTAAAGGCTAAAACTGCAATATAGTGGTAGAAAGGTCGAACCCACAGGGACAGAGGAACACACAGGGTACAAAGTGTCACGTTTTAACAGACTATTGAGGAGTTTGAATTCTCAGGCAACTGTCACTCCCAGAAATACTGCAAGTGTCCACTCGGAGCGCACTCGGAGGTCGCACAGTGCAGCGTAACACACACACACACACACACCTGAAACTACAGAAACACAACCCAGAGATCCGTTAGGACCTCTACTTCAGGATTTCAGGGGGAAAGTCTCTCGCGAGCACACTCGGCGGAGCTGCGGGTAGTGACTTCCAACTCCGGCTTTTACAACACTTCCACTAGCTTGCTGCTAGTGTAGGAAACCCGGTTTGGACTGCCTACTTCGGATCGAAGTCACTCATACGCGGTGAACAACACTCTCAACTCACAAAACGCGCAGAGAACACAGGTCCGCACTGAAGGACTCACTGAGAAACATTCCAGTAACACAACAACAGTCTATTGAAGAGTTTGAATTCTCAGGCACTTGTCATTCCCAGAAATACTACAGGGGTTACTTTGAAGGCACCTGCTGCAGCGTAACCTGAATTTACAACCAAGGCTTACACGAAGTAGCAAAACTTCACTTTGGCATTCAGGGGAAAAATCCCAAAGGAGTACAATCAGAAAGAAACACTCGAAGGTGTAGGGGCGAAACTGTTCAAGTATCTAACTAGTCACTGGCTCTAAGCATCGGCAGTCACCCGCAGGTGCAGATCCGAACTACTCAAGTCTCTAACCAATGTACTAGCTCTGAACATTTGGCCGAAGGCCTTCAGCTACAAAATGCGGAACGCTAAGTTGTAACTCCTCATGCGTGGTGACAGAACTCAAGGACACAAACACGCAAAGGAAATGGGTTCCTGATCTATACTTCTGAGTTTGGGAAAGAACCCCAGGCAAAACGCCTGGAACTATTTTATACCTTCTAAGTCCTAACTAGCACTACACTGCACTACCATGGTGCGAGCCGCAACAGATCCTACACCTGAGGAGTCGGCGGCTGCCTTCCCCTCTAACTTACAACCTAAATCTAACCCTAACCCTAAATCTGAATCCTAAGCCTACTGTACAGAGCCGCCAGCGCCTTCCCACCCAAGATCTGAGGCTGAAAATTTGCAGGCATGCGTGGCCGGCCGAGATCAACGGCCCCACAAAATTTCAGATCCATCCGACCGTCCATCGCAAAGATATGGGCCCCGCAAGATCTCGGAACCTAGGTCAAAATTCCTTCTCCAAAATCAGAGGACTGTGGGTCCCACGCGTCCTACACGCAAGCCGCCTACTCGCAGGCCGCCTTGGGCCGAAGGCCCCTCTAACTGTTAACGCCGAAGGCCTCACGCCTAACCATGACAGCCGCTTTCGACGCTCATAATTCATTGATGACTGATCCGTTTCAAGAGATCTTGGTCTCGTTGGAACCAGCTTGTCGAGTTCTTTCTAACGAGACCCGAATCAAGTCAAACCGCTAAGAATTGAGAAAGTTATGTTGGTTTTACTCTTCCGCCGAAGGCGTTCGCCTATCCACAGTCCGTCCGCGGCGATGACCTGGCTGTCCGCGGCGCTGAGCTTTCCGTCCGCGGCGATGACCTGGCCGTCCGCGGCGATGACCTGGCCGTCCGCGGCGTTGTCATGGCCGTCCGCGGCGCTGCGCTGGCGCAGAAGGCGCCGTACACTTTCTACCTCACAAGGCGCATTTCTAGGGCCCAAGGCGGATTTCCTGCCGACGCCGAAGCGCCTGTGCACAGGCGAACTTCCTTCGTCCGCGCATAGGACAAAACTTTCTTCGCCTGTGCATAGGCGGAAAGCTGAGTATCTTGGAACCTTCATCACTCCCGGAATTCTCCTCCGTTCGTGGCGTTCTTGGGCTCGTTAGAATCAGCGCGTCGAGCTCTTTCCAACGAGACCCTAATCAAGTAGAGGCGTTGCGAATTGAGAAAGTTATGAGGGATTCACTCTTCCGCCGAATGCACTCTCCCTCATTGCCAAAGGCGTTGACCCGAAGGCGTCTACCGCCCAAGGCGCATCTTCCGGCGGTTCTTCCGCCGAAGGAGTACCGCCAAAGTCGCTCTACCGCCAAAGGCCCCCCATCAGTAACTTCCGACACTCATAACTCAGTGATCTCTCATCCGTTTTACAAGTTCTTGGGCTCGTTAGAACTAGCGCGTCGAGTTCTTTCCAACAAGACCCGAAGCAACTCAAAGCGTTACGAATTGAGAAAGTTATGAGTGATCTACCGCCGAAGGTGCTCGAAGCGGATCCTGCAGCATGAACCGCCCGTTCCGTCCCAAGCGTCCCACTGTGGCCTAAGCCCAAAACCCCTTGACTGTCCTCGATCCTCTTTTTACTCTGGTTTCGCGTACCGATTACTATTTACAGCTGCTGCCGCGGTACTTACTATTCAAAAATGTTTTAGTTCCGACAAAAAACAAAAAGTGGGTTACCACAAGAACCCTCTGCTCCCATTCGACCGCGGCCGTTGTACGAATCGTACAGCCGGCCGAAGCAGAAGGCGCGCAGGCTGGTGTTACCAGTCAGCAGCGCGGACACGGCGACGATTGCCATAGAGAAAAGAAGTGCGTCGCCGGAGAAGAACGAGGGAGCGCGGACGTCCGCAGGAGCAACGGACCGCGCTGCACCCTCAACGGACGAGAGGCCGCCTACGGACCAAGGGCCTCCGGAGTTACCACGTGCGTTGCGGACAGGTGTTCCGCCTGCGCACAGGCGAGCCTCGACGGACAGACGACCACAAGCGGACGTGGACCTACGCCTGCGCGTGGGAAGAAGCAGTCCGCCTGTGCACAGGCACTCGCCTGTGCACAGGTCACCTCCACACGTGCCGCCTGTGCACAGGCAGGAATCACCCCCGTTCCAACGTAGGAAGGGGAAGGAGCCGGCGGAAGATCCGCCTACGAGACACCGGCCTTCGGGGCCAGACCCTCCGGCGCACAACGCGCCGCGATTTGCGCGTTCGGAGCCAGGGCCTTCGGGCCGAGGAGATGCGAGCAGGGAGCGTGCGGAGGCCGCACCATCGGCGGGTAACCCGCCGGTAGATGCGCCTTCGGCGGTAGAGCCTCAGGGCCAAGGGACGTTGGGCGAGTGGCCCCCGGCTATGTCGCCTTTGGCGATAGACGTCCGCGGCGCTGCGCCTGCGGCGGACAAGGCGCCGGCATTTGCGCCTGTGCACAGGCCGGACACAGCCCCCGCGCAGGACCGATCGAAGGAGCAGCAACTGACGGAGGAGCGGATTGACTGTCCGCGTGACGAAGTTTCGGTGCGCGATGCGCAATCGAACCCCGCGCAGACACCCTCCGCTCGATCGCCTTCGGCGGCGGACGTCGGCGGCAGAGAGGATACGGTAGAAGACCAACAAGCGGGCGACGGGGATGTAGCACGGGCACATTCACCCACCGCCTTAGACATTTTGGCGAAGAGCAGCGAGGCTGTAGCGGTGCCTTCGCAGGCAGCACACGTCGACGACGTGCAACCCCACTCGGGACAGTCGCCAACGCCATCAATGGCGATTGAAATTCTCCACTCGGATGATGACGACGGAGGCTCCACCGAAGAAATGTCGGGAGCAGGGGATACCGAGGAGGAGGAGGAGGAAATCGTTGGAGCGCCGGCGGCGGCGCTCTCTGAGCAGGTGATTTCGTTGCTGAGGTACTTGGATCGCAAAATCGATAAATACGCCGATCCACTTCACCCGGGATCTTACATCGAATTAGTGCGCAGGCGGACTCGCACTAAAGTCCACACTAGCAAGCTACTAGCTAGGGTGGACCAGGAGTTGAAGGAATTGAAGGAGAGGCATGCTTGTTTATGGGGGCAGTACAACCTTGAGAGGAAATTGCACGCCCTCGACAGGATGCGGAAGGATAGAGTGGAAGAGCTCACCAGGGATGTGTTGCAGACCACGCAGGATTTGATGTTTGAGAAAACTCAGAATCAGATTCTGTCAGAGGAGCTCGTGCGACAGACGCGTTTGTTGGCGGAGTGTCAGCTCGCACGGCAGGCGGATGAGGATTTAATCCGCAGGCTACAGTCAGAGTGTGGCGAATTGAGAGCGCAGCGTGCTGAGGCCGAATCGCAATTAGTGGTAATTGAAGAGGATCGCAGGCGAGAGGCAAATCGCACGAAGAAGGAGACGGCGAGGCGTGTCGCCCACTGTCTCAAGGGCTACGCCCACTGGGAAGTGGCGGCGCAGGAGAAACTCACACTACGTGAGTTTGAACTTCGCGCAGCCGGGTTGTTGACAGGCGACAGCAGGAGTCGGCGGAAGGTAGAGAAGAAGCTCGACGCTTTTCTGTCGAAGGCGCGGGATACCATGTCCACCTTGGAGGTGGAGGTGTCCGCGGCGTTGCAGCGATTGGGATTGCGCAGTCGAGCGGAAGACTGGCAGGGTAGGGAGTTAGTGCGCGGCAATCCGTCGCGCAGGAGACGTAGCACAGGTTCCGCGGAGTGTAGTGTAGCGTGGTTCCGTGCCGGCGTGTAGCGTAGTGCAGTGTAGTGCTAGTTAGGATGTTGAAGGTATAAAATAGTTCAAGGCGTTTTGCCTTGGGTTCTTTCCCAATTTCGGAAGTGCAGATCAGGAACTCATTTTCTCTGCGTGTTTGTGTCCTTAGTTCTGTCACCACGCAAGAGGAGCTACCACTTGGCGTTCCGCATTTTGTAGCTGAAGGCCTGCGGCCGAATGTTCAGAGCTAGTACATTGGTTAGAGACTTGAGTAGTTCGGATCTACACCTGCGGGTGATTGCCGATGCTCAGAGCCAGTGACTAGTTAGATACTTGAATAGTTTCGCCCCTACACCTTAGAGTGTTTATTCCTGATTGTACTCCTTCGGGATTTTTCCCCTGAATGCCAAAGTGAAGTTTTGCTACTTCGTGTAAGCCTTGGTTGTAAATTCAGGTTACGCTGCAGCAGGTGCCTTCAAAGTAACCCCTGTAGTATTTCTGGGAATGACAAGTGCCTGAGAATTCAAACTCTTCAATAGACTGTTGTTGTGTTACTGGAATGTCTCGCAGTGAGTCCTTCAGTGCGGACCTATGTTCTCTGCGCCGTTTTGTGAGTTGAGAGTGTTGTTCACCGCGTATGAGTGACTTCGATCCGAAGTAGGCAGTCCAAACCGGGTTTCCTACACTAGCAGCAAGCTAGTGGAAGTGTTGTAAAAGCCGGAGTTGGAAGTCACTACCCGCAGCTTCGCTGAGTGTACTCTTGAGAGACCTTCCCCCTGAAATCTTGAGTAGAGGTCCTAACGGATCTCTGGGTTGTGTTTCTGTAGTTTCAGGTGTGTGTGTGTGTGTGTGTGTGTGTGTGTGTTACGCTGCACTGTGCGACCTTCGAGTGCGCTCCGAGTGGACACTTGCAGTATTTCTGGGAGTGACAGTCGCCTGAGAATTCAAACTCCTCAATAGTCTGTTAAACGTGACACTTTGTACCCTGTGTGTTCCTCTGTCCCTATGGGTTCGACCTTTCTACCACTATATTGCAGTTTTAGCCTTTAGTGGGTTATTACAATTCTGGCACCTCTTACTTCTATATATAATCCACGGACCAGCTTTATTACAGTTGAGAAGTCATATTCTGGTCTGCTATTAAATTGTCCACAGCTGTGAGACACATTGTTGTCCCGCAGTTGTGGACAACTTCGGTATGCTCAGCTGTCAACAGCCAGTTGTGGACAGTTTTTTAGTACAGTTTTACTGGTTTCCTGTCCGATTGGTTGAAATAAATTTTATTCTATTCAGCCGGTTTCACCCACCATTATCTGAAAGTAGAAAAGTTCTGTTTGCACGTTTGAGCCTGTGAATTACAAATCTGCAAATGAAATCTGTCTTGTAAAGTCGGTATCCAAGTCCTCTCGATGAAAACTTATTGATAATGTTTTCACCAAATCAAATCAAAACCAAAACCAAATCCACGAGTTGAAAGACATAATTTTCTACTCCACTACTTGATACTCATTCTGAGCTTCCAATCAGAATCTAGACCGCACCTAATCACCTGCTTCGCAAACGAGCTATTCCGTGCCCTCCCACAAAGATCTTTAAATCTCGGAGTCCACATGACAAGAGAACCAAGCCGCCTAGTGGCTACCCCACTTGCTTCACCTCCAGCATCAAGTTCTCCCATGTCCTGGCTCCACTTGTTCTGTTGAAAAATATGACTTCCTGGGCTGACATGTCGTAGCTTCGTGCGAAAGTTTGCTGACTCTGATTTTCTCTCCAAATCCCTCTATAAGTGTAGGTTGGCAAATCTGGGCTCAGCCTACATTACACTTTCAACTGCTTTTAGGTTCTCCGCCAGTGGAGAAAGCTTCATGTCTTGTGTTAAAGACTTAAGATCCTGGTTACTTGGCTGCCTGAGTACACCTCTATCAAGGGTGGGAGGACTTTCTTAACGCACCACAGTTCATATGAACAGTTCCATTCTGGACATATCTGGAGAGATTTTAGATTCCTTGCTCTAGCTGTTGTAAAATGCGTCCTCTGCATGTCACATGGACTCTCTGACCTACAAGTGCGGAAACTCGCAATCTTAACCTATCTTTTAACATTTTTCATTGATCCCCTTATTTTTCACGGGTTTATTTGCTCTGAATATCATGAATATTCGATCTACTTCTGAGAGCAATCTTGTCCTTGTTGGCAATCAATATCTAGCATTCAGAGTTAAGTTGATAACTAATTTATCAGTCTAAGTTTATACGCAGTTGGAGTGGATTGTTTGATACTTAATACATGTGGACTGGTAAGCTCAAAGTTGCTCGTCCCAAAACGTGCGTTTAATTTTTTTTTATCTCTAAAGAGAAAGTCAATATCTTCAGATGAGTTGTCATCCAAAGTGCGCATGATTGCCATAAGTTAACAGGGATCGATGTATTGGCCATAAGTATTTTTTCCTTGTGTTTCTAGGAAGCGCGAAAGTCAATCCATCATGAGTGCAGACCTCTACTTCCGAAGATTCACTTTGTTATATTTGTCATTAAAAAACAGAAACAAAACTTAGGGATAGAGATGAGATGAGGGAAAAAACCAGGTCATAAACATAAACAAATCTCAAAAATTTTCTAAAAGAACTTCAGGGTAGACACAAAATTAAAAGAGATAACACGGCAATTATACGTTTCAGAGAGAAGATTAAGCTTTTTGTTTGTTTTGGTTGATGGTGAGCTTGTCCTGGATAGAAAACTCTCAATCCAATTCGTTTTCTGCATGAAAAGTATAGATTTTCACATAACGTTTAGTAGGGTGAATGATCATGATTTAGCTTTGTCTAGAACTTTTATCAAGTATCTAGGGCATGAATTTATTATTCTTAAATGAACTAAAAATAAGGATGAACATCTTAACGTACAAACATGTGCGTCATCCGATGTAGATGTGTTACCCTAATCTTCTCTAGCGCAAATCCAATGACTGGTGGATATTGCAGTAACCTTGAATCCTGTTCTTTTTACCAATTGGCATTTCTCTAGTGCAAATCCAATGGCTAGTGGATATTGCAGGATCCTTGGATCCTGTTCTTTTACCACCTGGCATTTCTCTTGTGCAAATCCAATGACTGGTGGATATCGGAGGAACCTTGAATTCTGTTCTTTTACCACCTCGCAGTATGGATTGGACAAGCTGGCCTGTTTTTGCACATGTATCAAATGGTTGGATGGAAAGGAGGTTTCATCTAATATTGTGGTAAATGCACATGTATCAAATGGCTGCCCGGAAAGTAGTTTCCATCTAATATTGCGGTTAAAGTGGATACGGACTGTGCGCATATTTCCATTGAAATAACACATCTTTTGAACTCATGTTTTCGATGAAGAAGACAAGGATATTTTGCAACCCAATTTGATTATTGCTGGACTATGGACCTACTGATGAGTAGCGTCATTCCCCTTCGTAGTACCACTGCTGGACGGTATCACCGCATGGACGTTTCAGAATTTAGAGCACAATGTATGGTAGACTGGGTCAGCCGTGAGCATCTGGCTCACCTCCCAAGTCTTCGAACACAACAAGGAGTTTGTCTTCTGGCAGAAGCCCATCTCGCGGAATGTGGTTTCTGCCCAAATTTCATTTTCGTAATGTCATGGAACTGGCTCAGCTTGAAAGGCTCCCAGTCAGTCTGATCACCATACTCCGCACTAGAATTATCACGTAGCTGTATGAGTTGGCCCTGTAAGTCAAGTATGAGGCCACTGCTATACCGTTCAACTAACTGCTATACCGTTCAACTAACCTTCTGTGAAGGTTTTGAACTTACCCGAAATTCCAGTCAGCCGAAATCTAAGGTCCCATACTCAACCTCGCCAAAAGACCCGCACGTTTGACGATCTTAAAAAGCCAACGAGATCGAATCCATCATCGAATTTTCACCAACACTCACAAACCCAGCCGTCAGAAAATATCGAGACGCGTCTTACAAGAACCCTCCATATCCAAGGAAGATTCTGCTAATTGCCTGGGGGCGGATACCTTATTCGGCGCAAGCTTTTCTTGAAAGCAGATCAAACATGGCCCAGTAGCCTTCCATGAGCATTAGAGTTCAGTACACCGAGTAGCTCACCACGCTCTTTTAAGGCTCATGGCAATTCCAGAAGACGTAAGTATCTATAATATCCACTTCACGTTCCTCAGCAAGCTTGACTGGTTTTGGCCACAGTTGTTGCACAGCGGAAATCACAGACAAATAGGATATTAACGACTAGTGACTTCTGCGCAAAGAGGATGCTGCATAAACTTAGACTCTATCGTTCCCTCGGACTAAATGTTCCCAGTTTAAGAGTAGTGTCAAGATGGTTGAGATACTAGTTCGAACGGCGGGAGTGCTGCGATAGTAGTGAATGGATCCTCGAGCGAGACCCCGACGAGTTCCATCAATCAGAAATGCACGATGATAGGAAGACACTTCCAGCAGTTAAATTGCAGCAGCTCTAAATTCAGAGCGAAAAGGGTTTCTCGAGCACGGGTTTTCACTAAATAAATACTTTACAATAATAAGAATACTATTCTGGAGGAAGACAACTTGTTCAATGAACCATGAAGTATAAGGATAGAGTACCTACTAGGATGTTTTTAAACGGATGGTTAAGCTCAACACCACCAAAAGCGTGTATCTAAGCGGATGCATGCTTCCTGCCTCCCTCGATGGGAATTTCTCCACCATCATGTATACAATTTTTATCACAAGCAGTCCTATGGGATAGAATCTACAGGTACAAAAGGCAGTATTGCACCTTTTCTGACAGCATCTTGACTCAATCAATAGTTCAGGTTCCGGACTATCTGGATAAATAAGAAAGATGAACATGAAAAAGGGCCAGAGGTAAGCCCTCAAACTTCGTCACGATCTTTACTTCTTAGAATCTTGGCACTTTTCATTCCAACCATGTAACCTTCGTAATCACGTTAGCCTAATACTAATTGGCTCAAAAGGGACTTGGTATACCGAAGTCATCACGCATGGCAGGTCAGGTAGTACTCCGCTGATTCACGCAAAGTTAAGCCAAATGGATACAACAATCGTCTGGAATGTTCTTGTCTACAGTATTAACTCTGATATCATTCTTGCTCAAATGTGTTGGCAGATATTACCTTCCTGTGATATGTCCCGACAACAATCCATCTCACGAGGGAATAGAAGAAGTGAGAGCTCTAGTGCGTAACACATGTTTCACGAGACACTTCCCACTTGTTGGTCTCCGGCATTTCCCTCACTTGGCAAAGAGTTCATTTACTGTGTCTCTGAAATTAAATATAAGGGGCCTAGAAATAGATGCAAATATGATCTATGTTGTCTAAAACTACGGGAAAGGTTATACTCTTGGCAACGATGCTAAGACTACAGAAGCAAAGAGTTTCTTTGGATGGAACTCCTCTTCTGTTAGAACGGGCATCTTCAATCAATAGCTTGAGGAAGATGATGAAAATGAGTTAATCGGGTGATTCAGTTGAAAATTTTCCTTCTGAGGGTTGATGTTTTCACTATCAAAAATAAGATGATCAGAAAACTTCCTCCAACGATATACATGCCTTTGGATGTAGGAGAATAGCTCTACCCTACATAGTAGTACTCGTGTTGTTTAGCTTTCCCGAGCGAAATATATAGAAATGATGATATGTGTTTGGTCGCTCCTATCACAGACATAGAGATTAGAGCCGTAGTGAAAAGTTTCTCCCCGCAGTGAAGCTAGAGAAAGCGAAGGAATTTTCTCGCTATGTCCTCTTACCTTGATTTGGTCAAGGTTCAGATGGTCCTGCAACTGCTCGATTAAGGATGTTCCAACCTCGTATGTCCCAGTGCCCACTGTCAGCTGTCTTCCGGGAGGTCGGGAAGAACGTCTCCATAAACTGCAGCAAGTGGGATCTCAGCACAGGCTCGAGTACCAGCAACAGACTAGGAGAGTCTACCTTCTTTTTAGTCATACACTTGTATGAGACGCTCTGGGGAGGTCTGTCCACGGAGAGGTTGGTTCACCGACATGCCCGAATCGGTGAATACAATCCACGCTTTAGATCATGAGGACTTGACAACCTTATACATTTCCGTTCTATCGAGATTTATGCTGCCGTATGGAAGACATTTATTTTATCGATGCAAACTGCATTCGAATAAAAATCTGTCCAGAGGCTTGCTGAGCCTCTTGATTTGGAGGTCGATAGCGAAACAATTTGACACTATCGACTCACAGAGATCTGTCTATCATTATTGGACTAGAAGATCAGCTCTGAATTCGACGTGGATCAGGCGATGATAGTTGCCAATGGTTACAACAGCAGCGGAGACTTTTACAAGGCAATTCAGCAAGATTTTCTGATCCTCGGAATATACAAACTTGTTGCAACATATATTTGCCGCGTAGAGAATTTATCTCAGAGCTTGTTGTTCTCAGATCACGTTATCCTGTTGTCAAGAAGTTCCAATTTAGAATTTAATATCAGAGCTCGTGCCGCAAGTTCTCGCGATTTGCTTCAGTCTCATTAATTTACTTGTAAGTGATGGAGTAACCGATAAAAATAGCAGAGGTCTGGCAGATGCTTAGAGAAGTCCGCGTTGCTTTGTGGTGGCCCAGCGCTTATGTCATAAGAGGCACGGTGTGTGGAGCACCATCGTATCTCTCCTGCCATTAGGATCTCTTCTGCCATTTTAAAGGGGCAGCAGTTCACATGACGCTTATTGCGCTTAGAGGTGGATTTGAAACGGTGACACAAGGATCAGTCTTTTGCTCTAATCAACTGAGATATCTAATCTTGGCTATCGGATTCCAAGTTCTGATTTTGACGTCAATGTCCTAATGCAGAACCTTCCTTCCGGCATCTGGACCGGTTGTAAAGTCGACTACTCGAGTTCAGGCGCCATGCAAGAGGAAGATGTCTGGCATGCCAAAGACTCCCGTTGCAAATCGCAACCTTCTACGCCACAAAGATGATAATAGGTGAGTCGTTTAGTTAGCTAACTGTGGTATGTACGAGAGAATCCACGGTCACCAAATTTCAGATTTCAAATTTGAATTACAGATTTCAGATTTTGTATATCAATTTATGAGTTTCAAAAGAATAATCTTCAACGACACGTCTCGTTTGAAAATTGGAAACCCGTAGCTGCAAAACGAAGCGGATTGGTTTGAAGGTATACGTTTACATTACTCAAACGAAGGATCGGGCATTTTGATTCGCACCGTCTCCTTCTTGCTTCTTATTTGAGACCTTTCATCGGCACTCCTTATCGGAGGCTGATCTGATTGATCGGAATTAGACCCGATGACGGCGCCCTCACCGTGCTTTGAAATGCCTCACGTGTTGAGATGTGTTGAGATATGTTCCATGTACACATGTAGCTGATCGGGCTTTGACCCACTCCAGCAAGTGAAGTGCGGTTCATAACCTGTGAGGACTAGGCCAGACTAGCCGATGTTCGCAGGAACGACAATACCACATTTGGGTCACGCATCCAACTGTAAGCAATTGTCTGAGAGCGCTTCTTCAAACAACGATCGAATGTTTCACATCAGAGTGGCATCATGTCTTCCAGGAAGATCTTGACGATCACATGTTTGGTTGACGTCAGTGTTGTAGATTATGTCACTGTTGAGATCGTAGTCCATTGAGACATTGATCCTCTATTAAAAGATTCTCATCTGAAGGATCATTGCTTCAGAAAGTGCTCATGTTCCACCTTCTCGAATTTCGATTTTGTTAACGGCAGTATGAAATGTGACAGTGATATCACCCGTGAGAACAACATCTTCATTAGAAAATACGACTCAACCACATCCACTTGCCCAATCCGCACTATATAAGAAGAACTCGGAATCAGCTGCAAACCTCGTTCTCATTTAACGAGGTTTGCAGCTTATTAAGATTGTGACGCATATCACAGTGATGATTGCCTCTTGTATTATGCAGCTCGCATTGAGTAGTTATACCGAGACTTCGCGCACTTCCATTTCATAGGAACAGATTGCAAGCTAAGTCTTGATTTGCATCTGCACTATGCTCTTCAAAATCACTCTCTGTACATGCAAGAGCACAGAAATTGGAACAGAGCACTCGTTTGCAGGTTTCCTCCTGTCGAAGAATCAAATTCGTCCAATTCAATAGGTCCGGTGTATGACTTCTCATTTCCTCACGCCACCTTACTTTTCTCAGTATGATTGGCCCAGGGAAAACATTGCTTTCTCTCTTTTCTCAGTATGACTGGCCCAGGGTAAACATTGCTTTCTCTCGGAACGGTAAGTAGTTCACACAAAGTCGGAAGTATCGTCGCTGGGTCCAGTTTAATTCACATTGTGAGATCCAGACAAAGTCGGATCTTCCAGAAATTCGCACGCCCCTGTTAAGGCACGGGCGGGGGTTTGGAAATAGTTTTCAACCAGCAATTGACGCGTCTCGATTTCATCTCACTAACTGCGTCATTGCCCCAAGCGCAAAGATACGTCTTCAGTGTTCAATGAATTCTATATACGGCCTGAGTGAAGTTCATAAAATCCAAGCCGTATGGGTTTAATGTTTTCACGCTCATATTTTTGGGCTATAGTCATGTGCAGTACATCGAGCCACAGAGGGAACCGCACCTTTCCTGTATATAAACACAATTAATCAGGTACAAAGGTACCTATTTTTATTGAACGTGTCATTGCCAAATATACTTAATTTTTCTTTCTTTTTTTAGCTTAGCTATTTTTACGAGGACAAAGAATAAGAGTATTGCTACATATATATATAAATGATTCTTTCTATTTCTTTTTCCAAGTCCGTCAAGCACTCAAGCCCTCTTGGATAACATCTCAACAAATAGAAGCAGGTCACAGAGCTATATCTCGTGGTCGAGAGATCGGATACCATCCAGTGGTCAGAAGACGATTGAAAAAGCCAAGCGAAGTTAATAAATTCGAACCAAATTTTTCCAAACAGTAGGTGTTGTGCTTTGTTATGTTTGTTTAGCTAATGTTTTAGCTCTTATTAGTCTTTGTAATTCGACTTAAGGTGACTCATGGGACGTTTGTTTCAACTTGGTAGTAACCAAAACTCCAATCGACTTGGCAAAATCGTGAATTTTTTAAATTGAAGGGATTTGATTTGATTATCTTACAATGGAAATCTTATCATCCAACACTAAAACTCAATTTTTATCATTGGTGAGATGATAAACTTCAGTAAATGCAAACGGATGTGCTTGAAATTGTATATATGGATAAAAGATATAGAGTACTGGCACAAGTTAACACACCTCCATTAAATATCTCCTAACTTCATCTAGTCAACTGTTACTACCGTACAGCAACTTTTGTACAATAAGGGGAAAAAATTGTTTGTGAAGACAAAGTTCTGTCTAGACTGGCAATTGCAAATTTTCCTGACATCAGGAATTTAAAATATGGACATTTCTCTTTCCCCTTACGTCATTATTATACTCTAGGATTTACGGAGTCCAACACGCTACAGTGGTTGGATTACATCAGATCGGGGCTTTCACAAGGGAAGTAATCTGCTAGCCGACAGATAATATTACACTTCATGACAATTGCAATACAAACTTGAGAACTAGGAGCAATCCAAGCGATTTATTAAATTCAAAAGTAAAATGCATCTCCCCTTGTTGTCAGTTGTCAGAATTGTTGTTATTGAGGACAGAATAAACTGTCATGACAGTCTACATTATTGGAACAGTACGTACATCTATGGAACAATACGTACATCTATGAACATTTATGAGGAAACTTGTAATATTTTAATTGCAATCCTTATATAAAATCTCAATTATAATATTGTGATGTACAGCAAGTCTCACAGAAAATAATAAGAACTAAGTGGTCTCTCACCGAGCTTCTTCAAACCTAAACACCCGCGTAAAGCCAAAGAAGTCTCCTTCGGACCCAAAAGCTTAGCTTCGCTGAGCTGTTTCAACTTGTAAAGAACTAGTTTGGCCGCACATCTGCCACGGCCAAAAAAAGGATACGCCGTGACTTTGTGGGGACCGTCTGGTTCATATAAGGTGAAACCTCGCAATACTTCAATAAAATAGATAAGCAAGTGCTTATAGGCCTCATGCGGCGAAGAATTCGAGACAACAGATTCTTGAACCTAGTTCAAAAAGAGATAAAAACGAGCCTAAGGGCCGGAGCCGAGGGCACAGGGGTTGGCCCCCTTTTATGCAACATAGTGCTTTCTGGTCTAATTTATTGGATACCCAAGAAACATAATCATCCAAGGAAACAGCCTCTACAACCATAGGCATAAAGGCATGATTAGTTCCACAAAGTATTACATTTACATGGTCCTTGTAGGGATTAGCTGTAAAAAACTTGACATTAAAGACAAAAATCAAAGTCCGGGAACCAATCTTCATCCTCAATCTTATCCGGTCCGAACACGCTGTTCAATGCAAGGTCCTCCGCCGCATTCGAATCTTGAATGTCGATATTGGACTCGCCATTCCATGTCATAACATTGGGCTCGCCATTCCATGCCAGAACATGTTGATTAGCGTCAAGGTCTCTTTGAGCCACATCTTCGGTAAAGGAAGACATATCTCCAAATGTGCTACTGTTGATCCAATTCTCACTGGATTGTTCCAGTGCATCCGACCGTTTATTCTTTGCCGTGTTCCACCTATTCTTTATGGCATTGTCCGACCTGATAATTGTGTAAATGTAATACAATCAGAAGAATTACATGAGAAAATTGCTAATGAAAAATTATAATAGAGCTTGGCCTCATAAAATCTAAATTTTGCAAATATACTGAAATTACCTGCCAGGAATGATCTTTGCGATCTCTGCCCATCTGTTGCCTAACCTCTGGTGAGCCATAACCAACATCATGTCCTCTTCTTCACTCCACGGCTCCTTTTTTATCTTGGGATCCAGATGATTGCACCATCTTTGTAGCAATAAATGAGCAAGTTAGAGAGATTTCTTGTGAATAATTTAGTTCCACATTTGAAGTAAAGCACACATTCAGTCCTCACGTTTCCTATACACTCACGGTTGCAGCTCAAAATTCTCATGCTAGCAGCATTACCATCAATAGTATATTTCAGGGACTATCGTATTAGGTTAGGAACATATAAATCAGCCACATACTTCATACGCACCTCTCTCGACACTGCTTGCTATTTCTGCCAGGCATTGCCCGAGCGATGGCAGCCCATCTCTTCGTGCCGAACGTTTTGACCAATTCGAGCATCTTGTCGTCCTCCTGCGAATATAGCTACTTAAATCAATCATCACATTTGTCGAACGTGGTATCTGGGATACCTCACTCTCGTAATTTAATATGTGCTTATATAAGAGTCACTTACCTCTTTGCTCCAGTATCCTTTAACCAGGATAGGATTAAGAACCTTTTGCCAGCGGTGAAGGCACTGAGCATCTGACCGATTCGGTAAACTCGCAGCTGCACATGCCATCAGTCCAATACATAAATTCAGATATTACAAAGAAGAGTTGTGGTCACCTTTTGCGTCATCTCTGTCTCAATTCTCTTCGTCATCTTTGTCTCAATTCTCTTCGTCTGCGCCGTCGTGCAAATGCTGAGATCAATCCACTATTGCAGCCTCGAGATCAATACTCCTTTGAGCAACTCCTTTGAGGAACTACGCCCGCCAAAATATGTACAAGTCCCGATGACAAGGGCACACGCGTATCACATCTAGCGGGTAGTTCAAATTCAAATTTGAATTTGATGGACGCGCCCCCAACGGTTTCTGATACTCACCAATCTGTTTCCAATTTCGGCCCTTGAATTTCTCGACTGCTGCTCGTAATGTTTCGTCCTGTAGCAATGAAGTAAACAGTCTCCTTGGGTTCAGATTAGTTGTAAAACTCAGTCATTGCAGATATTCACTTCAGAACACCTGTGGATGTTAATCAGATGTTACATTGAATAACAGTGGTCAGAGAACCAGACCCTACTTAAGCATACTACAGATGGTGCAGGGCAAGTCAAATATCGGAGCGAGAAAATATATCCTGTGACAGCCTGATAATGAATCGAAAAACTTACCTTCAGTTGTATTCGCCAATCTAAGCATAATTTATCAACAAATTGAACCTAAAACATCATTCATACTTGGAGGAACTCGAGTGCTTCTTCTGAAGGTCATGAGCATCATGGCTTCAAAATCGTGACAGAATCCACATTGAATTTGTCGAGTCTTCAAACTTTCCTAAGACTGATTTGTCTACATAGATTCTACACCAGTATTAGTTATCAAACAATGGTTTACTCACCTCTTCCGCCGTCCAAGACGTGCTTGGCTTCCTTGGTTGCGGAGCATGATAAACTCTCATCTTCTTCCTGTTACATCCATAGAAGTTACAAGAATATTCGGCTTCAGAGACCATGCGTCGTTCGGATCTACATGAAGACAACTACAAAACGCTGTGTAATTTCGAGGAAAATAAATTGTGCTTACCCTTTTCTGTCAAGGGGAAAATCCACGACTGCCGCAGAAGGGAGGTTGTCCTCGCTAGAATTGATTATCTCTTCGAGGCATCTCCTCTGAGAAAACTTTGGTAGTGTCGAAGAACCCTCCATTTTCTCCAACTTCGAATCCTTGAGAACTCTGAAGTTTAGTCATAAAGTTGTTAGTTTCACGAAACTGGTAACTTAGAAGCACACAAATTAATGTAGATGACACACATGGCCAACTCCGAGGGTGCGAATTATCAGAGAGAAACATATCTGATTATATGACCTGCATTATTGAGGAGTTTATGATTGAAATTGATTACGATGACTCAGCCAGACCCTACAACTATTAATGTATTATTCATGCTTACACTCACTTGTGCTCGGATCTGATGCAAAGATCTTACAAGATTTATGGATGGATCTGGGAGTCAACAAATACATGTGGTTAGTTATTTCATTGTCTCTTGTCATGCTATCTAATTCAAAATAAAAAATTTCCAGGAGACATAATTTACGCTTGTCTCATTAACTGATGAAGTATTTTTATTGAAACGACATAAAGCAGTGATAGGTTACTGATAATCATGATCATTTTTCAATATATTACTTCTGAAAAGGAACTGAACATAAATCATCAGAAGATCTGGCTGATTTCATGAACTTGCCACAAAGATTAGGGAAGCTTTTGGCAATCTAATAAATCTTGTCAATCTTGTGACAGATGTCTACCTTCTAGATATTGCATCAAGGAATTCCTGTTGGTAGGTCAGACTTACCTCCTACTGGCATTGTGGCGAGAACTCTTAGATACAGTTAGAATCCAAGATATATCAAACACCCTAAGTCTAAGCTACCAAAGAAATCTTAAACCTAGGGACAATTCCCTAGGTTTAGGATTAACATTTATGAACTTCAGGATCTGGTAAAAAAACTGGCATCTCTACCCTTATTATTCCATCCTTTAGACAGAAAAATTTCCCATATGGAAAACATATCTGGTGTCATCTGGAAAGAGATGAATAACTGTAACAAATGTATCTTAGTCTGATCCTATCGAAGTGATCAACAAGAGAATTCAGTAAAGAGGATAATTCATATTGATCTCTCGTGCATCCCTTTGTCAGATAAGCGTGCAAGATGTGAAAAGAACTGATCCAAGGAAGTGAGATGTTCAACAACATAATATCGCTCTTCTCTCGTCTATGCGTTAGTCGGAATATTTGTCATATTAGACAAATTTGATTGCTTCAGCGATCTTGAAATAGCCAGAAATATTCAATTGCAATATCACAATGGGCAAACCAACATATATTCTATGAATATGAATTAAAGAATTGATCTCATGAAGACAAGTGACCTTTTTGATCTAGGGTCTAGGAACTAGGCAGATTCCAATGTGACGTAATATTCAACAGTAATGTGGGAATCTCGACAAAAACACACCATCAAGAAGTAAGGGGTATGAAAAGTTTGATTAAGTATCTAAACAAGATATGAGAGGTATTATTCAACAGTAAGGTGGGAATCTCTACAAAAAGATACTATCAAGAAGTAAGGGGTATGGAAAGTTTGATTAAGTATCTAAACAAGATATGAGAGGCTTTGTGATCGTCATTGTTCGTGTAGACTGGTGTAACGTATAATTGGAGTAAGATTTGGGAAGGAGCCTATCGTCTGGAATGATGTGAGATAAGAGAAGAAAAACACTTACCAATTTCATTTAGTTGATAGAATCAGAATTCCTATGGGTCTAATTTCAAATTTGAGAACATATAGTTCTCAGTAAAACCATTTTTTTGTTATGCAATTACTACACACAAGAAACATGGATGATCTAATTAATGAGCACCAAAAATGGCGTGATAAGTAAAGCTTGGTCGTTTGAATCATAGCTTGTCAATCATCAACTAGAAGTTATCTTGCTTGAACTTCCTAGAAAACATGAAATCCTAAAACCACATAAAAATAAAGATATTGAAGGATATAAAAAGTCGGAAACCTCCTCACCTGCTGAACTGCACCATTATATTTGAAAGTCAAGTTTAAATATGTGTCGTCAAATGTAAAAACCTTGACCTCAACACATGTAGTGTCTTAACAGTAGTGTCTAAACAGTCTGATACAGGTTATTTTAAACAAGTTTAACTCTTATTTTCAATGTTTCCTTCAGGTGTTGAGGAGGCTGTAGAAGATTCCATAAACTTATTCATATATGATCTCGCTAAACACCAGCAAATGGATGATAGAAGCAATAAGCAAGAATCCTTCCTTCACAAAAAAAACACTTTCTCAGAAGATTCTAATTACAAGGACCCATATAATTTTACAACATATCAAATATCAAGCAGAGGAATGGATTCAAGCGATGAATTGTAAAATAAATCCAAAAAACTGGTATCTACATGATAAAATCAGTACAAATTTTATAAGAAAAAAACTCGTTTCATTGAGGCTTCTTTGGTATAGGCTTTCCTAAGAGAAAAAAGGTTGAAAATCAGGAAAAAATGACTTTAGTCTTTCTGATGTGTATCTTTTCTAAGTTAGAATCATCTCTCTTGGCTTATTTTGAAAATAATATCCTTCAAATAGTGAGATCTGGTGACAATGGATTGTTTATCAACACTCCATCTGTCGAAATTTCACAATCTTATCTGCATGAAATACTAATTCACATGGAACGAGAGACGATGTGGGTTTTCTTCAACCAAGAGGTTTCTGTTTTCTTAGAAAGCGAATGCTACAACACTACACAAGGTTATATGACAACATTTTGGATGTTAGTCATGAAATCGAATGATACCTGACAACTATTTCTGAGTTGGATAAGTACTTTTCTTGTATGGGTATAGTGAATAGTATGGTCAAACGTACGAAGTTTCTACAGCATATAAACAGATTTGTTTCATCATCTTTATGAATCAGTCGGAAAATAGATTCCAGATATCTACTTTTCTTGGATGTTTGCATTCATATTCTTCATATATGGAGAAGAAGAAGTTGAATAGTTTCCTATGAATTTGCTATGTCAAGGCGGTAGAGTATGTAAGAAAGAATCTCAAAAGAGATTCTTTCGACCCTTGAAAGGGACTAAGGAGATCCTAAGAGGTCTTCTAACTCAATATGGCATTATGAAGCAACAAATAACTTTTATATGGTCGAATGAATCTTGTAAATTACTTGAAGTTGGTTGAAATTAGCAAGAAGACGTGAATAATTGAACAAATCGCATCGTTTGTTTTCATTCAATTAAGATAATTGAACAATGTAAAAGGCAAGATAAAGATTTACAGCAATACTAAGATGACCAGATTTTTGATAGTTTTAACCTTTCAGACACAACCATAACGATACTTACAAGTACTTTTACGAATCTTATCAAATTGTTTATAGCTTGTAGGTTTCGAACCAACCATGGCAATAAACAAAAGTACTTTCCCAGATGTGACAAGATATTTTGTTAGTTTCTACGTTTTCGACGCAACCATGACAATACTTACAATTACTGTTACAAGTCTTATCAGATTATTTTATAGCTTTTAAGTTTCAGACACAACTATGGCAACACTTACAATTACTTTCAAAAATCTAATCAAGCTTTTTGTTAGTTTGTAAGTTTCAAACACAACCATCGCAGTAATTACATGTACTTTCACAAATCTAATCAATCTTTGTGTTAATTTGTAAGTTTCAAACACAATTATGGCAACACTTACAATTACTTTCAAAAATCTAATCAATCTTTTTGTTAGTTTGTAAGTTTCAAACACAACCATCGCAATAATTACATGTACTTTAACAAATCTAATCAATCTTTGTGTTAATTTGTAAGTTTCAAACACAATTATGGCAACACTTACAATTACTTTCAAAAATCTAATCAATCTTTTTGTTAGTTTGTAAGTTTCAAACACAACCATCGAAATAATTACATGTACTTTCACAAATCTAATCAATCTTTGTGTTAGTTTGTAAGTTTCAAACACAACTATGGGAATACCTGCATGTACTTTCACAAATCTGATCAAGATTTTTTGATAGGTTTTATAAGTTTAAAACTCAACCGTGGCCATGCAAAGTACTTACATAAACCACAATATATGTCACCATGGCAGACTGAGGAAACGCAGTGAAATGCACCGATTGAAAAATTACCTTTTGACATCTTTGGATCAACCTTTATTGTTGAAGTAGTAGATTAATCTAGGAATGAAGCCATTAAAATTTGTAATTGGGCAAATAAGTTCGCGAGAAAAGAATAATCCTTCTAAACACATTCTATTTACACTGTTCACATCTTCTGTGCAAACTTTATGATTATATAGCGTCGAAAGGGTCATTGAGCTGAGATAAACCATGTCAGTAGAGTAACCACATAACATTAATCAGATTAGTAATTGCCAAAAAACGAAAGGTTTATTACTCTCCTACTATTATACTATTTTACTGAAATTTTGTTGATGATTTTGAAATGTCAACAAACCTGAGCTAGATCACAACTCTGTGTCTCTCAGAGCAACTCGATCAGTAGCTCAGCAGCAAGAAAGTAGTATGCGAATGATCGCTAAGGAATCGCGTATGTCACAAGTTGGAAAGTCAAGCAATCTGTCTAGACGATCGTCTCGTGAACTGAATTGAACACATTGAACTAAACGATAGGTAAGACAGAGGACTTATCTGTTCCAAGTTGAAAGTGCTGAAATTCAAACAAAAATTTGAAATTTCCGAAGTAACCTCCCATCCAACTGCAGGAGCCTGGCGCGGAGACGCGGAGAGTAATTCTAACGTTTGAAGAAAAGCAACGTCAAGCAAACGTTGATGTCGTTGACCGTTGGTGATACGAGAGTTTCATCGCAATCTCAAACAAAGTTTCCTATCATGTAACTCCGAATCTCTCCTTCGATAATGAGGTAAAGTTTCGCTTTCAGGAGAAAACATCGTAACCTCAACGAGAATATACGTTCCATCTTATCGTGTGTGGGTCTATGTACCAACTAAGCTTTTGCGCAAATGAACGTAATCTCAACGAGAAGGTTCATTCCATTTTCTCGTGTGTGCGTCTATATACCATATAAGCTTTTGCGAAGTGTCATATTGAAACATTACGAAATAAGTACAACATTTCACATACTTCGTATCTAGTGGATATGTTTTAATTAAAGCTCATTATTATCGAGAACATATTATTGTGACGGAGATTCCAATAAGTACTGAACTCTGTTACACTCTTATGATGCATGTCATCATAAAATTGTGCGAGGAGAAATTTCAGACCCAGGGAATCATCATACTCGATTTAGCACAACCAGAAGGAAAGCAGAATACGATTAAAAGTTGTTTTTATCCCCATAATTACATAGTCTTCGTGAAAAAACACGAAAATTATGTAATTATTACACGTTTATGAACACGATGATATATGTAATAAAAGATGGTAGAGATGTAGATATCCTGCGATGAAACTAAGAATTTGAATACAAATATTGCCACACAACATATCCCACTGTTTTGCACTTCGTGATAGAAAATTAAATCCCTATGTAAAGATTCATAATGAATGTTCCTTAGATACTTAGATATTAGCATAATGTTGGGAGAATATGATGTTTGCAGAATATGGCCATTTTCTTATCCAGATTACTATAATACAATTCCAATGTAGACTTTTTGATTACTATGATCTTTTTACGATTATATTTTGTTGAAAACTGCTTATTCAACAAGGGATCGTTAATGACATCGCGGTTTAGCCCTCAATCATCAGAATTCTAAGCATTAGATCCCCTAATCTAGTACTTTCATATTGGAAATATTTATATCATTTTTTTACTCGATGAAGTATAAATGTAAAGAACATCAGATATCAATGTCTATGGTTTCAGTTCATGTATATTTATTTAAATTTACAGCATCTAAACTCTTACTCCATGCTCTTCTGACTTATTTCTCGATGCAAATAAAACGACTTCAGAGTTCAGTGGCTAGAATATCCAATGTTGGAGTGAGCTGGTATTGAGAAAGTACTAGTACATCTGGCTTTGTTCGTAGAAGATCATGTGAAAAATCTATACACTAATTCAAGAGACATAAAGAACATCTCACTCTTTGAAAAATTAGATATTTTTATGATATCCTATCTTATGAAGTTTTTCATTTCATAATACTTGTGTGGATACTTTTAAATATGAATGTCTCAGTGTAATCCGAGAAAGCCATCCATCCTTCCTACTCAAACAAATGTTATAACAGGAGAGCTCAGGTTTAATTTTTCCATCAAACAAAAGGTATTTGTGTCATTGCAAGAGATACATAATCAACTTCATTTTTAATAGGTTTATAAATGCCATTCAACCATTTTTGTTTCAATTGTTGACCATTGGCCTCAGAGATTGAAACGTCAGAGGAAATCACGACCACACTGCTATAACAATGAATAAACGAGGCAACAAATGAGAATTTTGTCGAGTGTAACCAAGAAATTTGAGAAAGAATTGAGACAAAAGAATTGCGAATTTGTTCTCCACAAAAGAACATTCGAGACATTCTCATTCTCTCAATTCTTTATGGAAAGTGCGCACGGTTGGTCTGTGCAAGCCAGGAGCAGCCAGTGGTCTATATTTTTTGTGCTTCTCCAGCAGTACACTCCTATGAAGTTTATAAGATGTAGCACTAGAGAATCCAAAAGAGACTGGACCACCAGTACTGCTTTAGCACTTCGAGGGACCAAGCTTTACCTCTCGGCTGCTCCAGAACTTGAGGAATAAAGCTCGAGTCACAGCTTATATAGGAGACCAACTTCAGGATAGGACCAGCACCTTTGGGTACATGAGAGCCCGATAATCAAGCAGGAATATTTCACCATTGAATCCAGTTGCTGGTCATTTGCAAGCAGGAATCTGCACGCAGCTGATGGAGATGTATTTTCTTCTCCGGATGATGCCCGATCTCTATCAACCGTCACTGGGATGACAGTGTGAGACGTGCCCATTGTTGTCAGATCTTTGCAGACTGGAACTGTTGACCACTGCTGCTGTTCACTCGGCGTCATCGATTTTCATCATCAGACCAAATGGAATCGCAGATCAGATTGTCGTGCTTATCCTATTCTTCAATTGTTTTATCATATGCTCCGGTCCTGTCCTGTCATGCTGAACCCAAACTCTTCACACCACTGTCAACTCCAAGGGTCACAGATTGGTCCAGTGGGAAGCAGTGTTTGAACTATTTTTGGCTCGCCCTAATCAGCCTTTTTTCTGAACTGACTAACCACGAAGATTGCTTTGCTCTTGGAATATGCAAAGAATCCTTCTCACTGCCTTCAGTTCTATCTCTTGATTCTCGTATGCTCTTGCATACGATAATCACTAGTGTCATGGGATCCCCTTGGACTCTATAGATACTTAACTTAATCATATACTTTCCAGATTTGGTGGCTCAGAATTCGGTCTTGTGCAATTGTCCTTTGTCTGGGGAGGAGATGTAAGCCTTATGTATAAGGCGCTATACAAGACGTGACTGACTCAAATTACTAAAAAAGCTAGCATCCTGCAATCTTTTATGACGGCAGAGGCAGAAGTCATCAAGACATTGATAGATCCAAGAATCCTAAACGAAAGGAATCGAGTATGAAAGATATCTATTTTATGCATGAGACTCTCTGATATATCTGTCTCCGACTATGACCCCCTCATGGGGCCGTTAGGCATGAAAACCAACTGTAAAGCCATTCATAACTTTGCAGTAGGCATAATATTATGTGTAGAAAAGAACAAAGAAATACTTCATGTCCCAAAGCATTATTTCAGTGCTTTCGGATATGCTTGAACTTGAATAACTTATATAACTTGAAACTGGAGTTATATTGGCTGCTTGGAGGGCATCTGTTGATCTTTTGAATTACATCTAGATTTCGTCAGAAAACTTCAGTGATTCAGTGCTGGTTGTGTAGCACCTACGATGGCATCCAGCATGGAAGTGCTCGTATGGTCCGGCTGCAGGCATATTTCATAGGCGAGGAAGTGCTGCATAGTACACAGACGTCATTGCGTTCTTTCCATGCGGACGAATCCCTGAGCAGTATATTCATCGTGGCGTTACGTCAAGTCGACAAGATCTAGAGAAGATAACAAGCCTTCATCAAGACTGGATCGACTTGTCGACAGGATAGCACAAGAACAACAAATCACTTACAGATCCTAATGTCTCACAGAAAGTTTAGTGGGAAGTTTCCGTTTGCAATACTCGTTTATCGGCGAATATAGTCTGGGGAACGTTTGGTTTACCCACACCATTGTTCTCAAGGTCGCCATGAAATAAAAAATAAACGATTGTCGAAGCGACAATGAAGAGAATCTCTAATTTTAACAACCGGTGGCATACTGCACTAAAGCATGTGAAGTCACCAGTAAAGCAGCTGTTGGAAAAGTGGATAGGATCAAGTTGAAGCCAGATAAATACACCTAACTCTCCATACTCTACCTGAATTATTGCATCTTCCTAGATTATATGTCTTCCTAGATTCTCACACGGAACAAGGATCAAGAAAATGACGCCGGGAATTACGCCTGCGCATAGGCCGGACGCATCCCTTGCGCAGGACCGATCGGCGGAGCAGGACCTAACGGAGGAGTGGGTTGACTGTCCGCAGGGTGAAATTAGTGCGCGCGAGGCACAATTACACTCCGCGCAGGTACATTCCGCACGATCGCCTTCGGCGGTAGACGCCGGCGGCGAGGAGGTAACAGTCGCGGCGGGACAAGGACAGGCGGACGATGCGAATTTGGCACGGCCGCATTCACCCACCGCCTTGGACATTTTAGCAGGGAGCAGCGAGGCTGCAGGAGCGCCAGCGGTGGCAGAGCACGCAGACATTTTGCAGCCCCGCACAGGCCAGTCGCCGACGAATTCAATGGCGACCGAAATCCTCAATTCGGAGGATGACGAAGAAGGAGGATCCACAGAATCCGTGTCGGGATCGGGATCCACCGAGGAGGAGGAAGAGGAAATGGTAGGCGCGCCGACGGCGGCGCTCTGTGAGCAGGTAGTACCTCTACTGAGGTACCTGGATCGCAAGATGGAGAAGTACGCGGACCCTCGCCAGCCTAGGTCCTACGTCGAGTTAGTGCGTAGGCGAACTTGCACTAAAGTCCACACCAGCAAGTTCCTGGCCCTGTTGGACCAGGAACTTAAGGATCTGCGGGAGAAGCATGAGTGCTTGTGGGGTCAGTACAACCTCAATAGGAAGTTGTACAAACACTTCGACAAGACAAAGAACGAGAAGCTGGAAGAGTTCGCCAAGGAGAAGGCGAAGCTCACAGAGGCGCTGGATTCTAAGTAGGCTTCGAATCGAATTTTGTCAGAGGAGCTCGTGAGACAGACACTGTTGTTAGAGCAGTGTCAGCTCGCACGACAGGCGGATGAGGAATTAATCCGCAGACTGCAGTCCGAGTGCGGGGAATTGAGAGCACAGCGTGCGGAGGCCGAATTGCAGTTGGTTGTAGTTGAAGATGATCGCCGGCGGGCGGCAGATCGCACGAAGGAAGAGATGGCGAGGCGAGTCACCCACTGTCTCAAGGGCTACGCCCACTAGGAAGTGGCGGCGCAAGAGAAACTCACACTGCGCGAGTTAGAGCTTCGTGCAGACGGGTTGTTGACAGGTGACAGTCGGAGTCGGCGGCGGCGAGTGGCGAAGAAGCTAGACTCTTTTCTATCGAGATCACGGGACACCATGGCCACTATTGAGACGGAGGTTTCCGCGGTGTTGCGACGGTTGGGACTGCGCAGTCGAGCTGAGAACTGGCAGGGTAGCGAGTTAGTGCGCGGCAGTCCGTCGCACAGGAGGCGAAGCACAGGTTATGCGGAGTGTAGTGTAGCGTGGTTCCGTGCAGGCGTGTAGCATAGTGCAGTGTAGTGCTAGTTAGGACTTGGAATGTATAAGGTAGTTCAAGGCGTCTTGCCTTGGGATTTTTCCCAGTTTCGGAAGTGCAGCTCAGGAACTCAATTCCTCTACATGTTTGTGTCCTTAGTTCTGTCACCACGCAAGAGGAGCTACACCTTGGCGATCCGCATTGTGTAGTTGAAGGCCTTCGGCCGAATGTTCAGAGCTAGTACATTGGTTAGAGACTTGAGTAGTTTGGATCTACACCTGCGGGTGATTGCTGATGCTCAGAGCCAGTGCCTAGTTAGATACTTGAACAGCTTCGCCCCTACACCTTCGAGTGTCTGTTCCTGATTGTACTCCTTCGGGATTTTTCCCCTAAATGCCAAAGTGAAGTTTTGCTACTTCGTGTAAGCCTTGGTTGTAAATTTAGGTTACGCTGCAACAGGTGCCTTTAGGGTAACCCCTGTAGTATTTCTGGGAATGACAAGTGCCTAAGAATTCAAACTCTTCAATAGACTGTTATGGTGTGTTATTGGAACGTTTCTCAGTGAGTCCTTCCGTGCGGACCTGTGTTCTCTGCGCGTTTTGTGAGTTGAGAGTGTTGTTCACCGCGTATGAGTGACTTCGATCCGAAGTAGGAAGTCCAACCCGGGCTCCCTACGCTAGCAGAAAGCTAGAGGAAGGGTTGTAAAAGCCGCAGTTGGGAGTCACTACCCGCAGCTTCGCTGAGTGCTCACGAGAGACTTTCCCCCTGAAATCTTGAGTAGAGGCCCTAACCGACCTCTAGGTTGTGTTTCTGTAGTTTCAAGTGTGTGTGTGTGTGTGTGTGTGTGTTGTATGCTGCACTGTGCGACCTCCGAGTGAGCTTCGAGTGAACACTTGCAGTATTCCTAGGAGTGACAGTCGCCTGAGAATTCAAACTTCTCAATAGTCTGTTAAATGTGACACTTTGTACCCTGTGTGTTCCTCTGTCTCTGTGGATTCGACCTTTCTACCACTATATTGCAATTTTAGCCTTTAATGGGTTATTACATAAGAAGCCGACAACTTCTTTTTGACGCCGCTGCCGGGGACAGTGCGTCAACGTCGGGGTACAAGAGCAGCAATGCTCTGTGAATGTCGACAGGAGCAAGTGGGAGCAAACTAATTGCGAGATCTGCCCGCAAGCTCCGTCGAGATTCAGAAAAAGCCGTGGAAGAGACACGGCGTTAGAATAAGAAAACATGTAATAACCCACTAAAGGCTAAAACTGCAATATAGTGGTAGAAAGGTCGAACCCACAGGGACAGAGGAACACACAGGGTACAAAGCGTCACGTTTAACAGACTATTGATGAGTTTGAATTCTCAGGCGACTGTCACTCCCAGAAATACTGCAAGTGTCCACTCGGAGCGCACTCGGAGGTCGCACAGTGCAGCGTAACACACACACACACGCACCTGAAACTACAGAAACACAACCCAGAGATCCGTTAGGACCTCTACTTCAAGATTTCAGGGGGAAAGTCTCTCAAGGGTACACTCAGCGAAGCTGCGGGTAGTGACTTCCAACTCCGGCTTTTACAACGCTTCCACTAGCTTGCTGCTAGCGTAGGAAACCTGGTTTGGACTGCCTACTTCGGATCGAAGTCACTCATACGCGGTGAACAACACTCTCAACTCACAAAACGCGCAGAGAACACAGGTCCGCACTGAAGGACTCACTGTGAAACATTCCAGTAACACAACAACAGTCTATTGAAGAGTTTGAATTCTCAGGCACTTGTCATTCCCAGAAATACTACAGGGGTTACCCTCAAGGCACCTGCTGCAGCGTAGCCTGAATTTACAACCAAGGCTTACACGAAGTAACAAAACTTCACTTTGGCATTCAGGGGAAAAATCCCAAGGGAGTACAATCAGAAAGAAACACTCGAAGGTGTAGGGGCGAAACTGTTCAAGTATCTAACTAGTCACTGGCTCTGAGCATCGGCAGTCACCCGCAGGTGCAGTTCCGAACTACTCAAGTCTCTAACCAATGGACTAGCTCTGAACATTCGGCCGAAGGCCTTCAATTACAAAATGCGGAACGCTAAGTTGTAACTCCTCGTGCGTGGTGACAGAACTCAAGGACACAAACACGCAAAGGAAATGGGTTCCTGATCTGCACTTCTGATGGGAAAGAACCCCAGGCAAAACGCCTGGAACTATTTTATACCTTCTAAGTCCTAACTAGCACTACACTGCACTACGCTACACGCCTGCGCGGAACCACGCTACACTACACTCCGCGGAACCTGTGCTACGTCTCCTGCGCGGCGGACTGCCGCGCACTAACTTCCTACCCTGCCAATCTTCCGCTCGACTGCGCAGTCCCAATCGCTGCAACGCCGCGGACACCTCCACTTCGAGGGCGGACATGGTATCCTGCGCCTTCGACAGAAAAGCATCGAGCTTCTTTGCTACCTTCCGCCGACTCCTACTGTCGCCTGACAACAACCCGGCTGCGCGAAGTTCAAACTCACGCAGTGTGAGTTTCTCCTGCGCCTTCACTTCCCAGTGGGCGTAGCCCTTGAGACAGTGGGCGACACGCCTCGCCGTCTCCACCTTCGTGCGATCTGCCTCCTTCCTGCGATCCTCTTCAACTATCACTAATTGCGATTCGGCCTCAGCATGTTGCGCTCTCAATTCGCCACACTCTGAGTGTAGCCTGCGGATTACCTCCTCATCCGCCTGCCGTGCGAGCTGACATTGTTCCAACAACCGCGTCTGTCGCACGAGCTCCTCTGACAAAATCCGATTCTAGGCCTGCTCAGAAATTAGTGCTTCTGTGACCTTCACCTGCTCCTTGGTGAGCTCTTCCAGTTTCTCATCCCTCACCTTCTCGGAGTACTTGTAGAATTTCTGATTAAGTTTATACTGACCCCACAAGCATTCATGCTTCTCCTTCAATTCCCTCAACTCCTGGTCCACTCTAGCTAATAGCTTGCTGGTGTGGACTTTAGTGCGAGTCCGCCTGCGCACTAACTCGATGTAAGATCCCGGCTGAAGTGGGTCGGCGTATTTATCGACTTTGCGATCCAAGTACCTCAGCAACGGAATCACCTGCTCAGAGAGCGCCGCCGCCGGCGCTCCAACAATTTCCTCCTCCTCCTCCTCGGTGTCCTCTGCTCCTGACATTTCTTCGGTGGAGCCTCCGTCGTCATCATCCGAGTGGAGAATTTCAGTCGCCATTGATTGCGTCGGCGACTGACCCGAGTGGGGCTGCACGTCGTCGACGTGTGCTGCCTGCGAAGGCACGGCTGCAGCCGCGCTGCTCTTCGCCAAAATGTCTAAGGCGGTAGGCGAATGTGCCCGTGCGGCATTCCCGCCGCTCGCTTGTTGGTCGTCTACCGTGTCCTCTCTGCCGCCGACGCCCGCCGCCGAAGGCGATCGAGCGGAGGGTGGCTGCGCGGGGTTTGATTGCGCATCGCGCATCGAAATTTCATCCCGCGGACAGTCACTCCGCTCCTCCGTCTGTTGCTGCTCCCTTGATCGGTCCGCGGGGGCTGTGCTTGGCCTGTGCGCAGGCGCAAATGCCGGCGCCTTGTCCGCCGCAGGCGTAGCGCCGCGGACGTCCATCGCCAAAGGCGACATGGCCGGGGGCCGCTCGCCCGATGTCCCTTGGCCCTGAGGCCCTACCGCCGAAGGCGCATCTACCGGCGGATTACCCGCCGATAGTGTGGCCTCCGCACACTCCCTGCTCGTATCTCCTCGGCTCGAAGGCCCTGGCGCCGAAGGCGCAAATTGCGGCGCGTGGTGCGCCGGAGGGTCTGGCCCCGAGGGCCGGTGTCTCGTAGGCGGCTCTTCCGCCGGCTCCTTCCCCTTCCTACGTTGGAACGGGGGTGATTCCTGCCTGTGCACAGGCGGCACGTGTGGAGGTGACCTGTGCAGAGGCGGACTGCTCCTTCCCACGCGTAAGCGTAGATCTACGTCCACTTGTGATCGTCTGTCCGCGGAGGCTCGTCCGTCCGCGGAGTCTCGTCTGTGCGCAAACGGAACACCTGTCCGCAACGCACGTGGTAACTCCGGAGGCCCTTGGCCCGTAGGCGGTGTAATAACCCACTAAAGGCTAAAACTGCAATATAGTGGTAGAAAGGTCGAACCCACAGGGACAGAGGAACACACAGGGTACAAAGTGTCACGTTTTAACAGACTATTGAGGAGTTTGAATTCTCAGGCTACTGTCACTCCCAGAAATACTGCAAGTGTCCACTCGGAGCGCACTCGGAGGTCGCACAGTGCAGCGTAACACACACACACCTGAAACTACAGAAACACAACCCAGAGATCCGTTAGGACCTCTACTTCAAGATTTCAGGGGGAAAGTCTCTCAAGAGCACACTCGGCAAAGCTGCGGGCAGTGACTTCCAACTCCGGCTTTTACAACACTTCCACTAGCTTGCTGCTAGTGTAGGAAACCCGGTTTGGACTGCTTACTTCGGATCGAAGTCACTCATACGCGGTGAACAACACTCTCAACTCACAAAACGCGCAGAGAACACAGGTTCGCACTGAAGGACTCACTGTGAAACATTCCAGTAACACAACAACAGTCTATTGAAGAGTTTGAATTCTCAGGCACTTGTCATTCCCAGAAATACTACAGGGGTTACCCTCAAGGCACCTGCTGCAGCGTAACCTGAATTTACAACCAAGGCTTACACGAAGTAGCAAAACTTCACTTTGGCATTCAGGGGAAAAATCCCAAGGAGTACAATCAGAAAGAAACAGTCGAAGGTGTAGGGGCGAAACTGTTCAAGTATCTAACTAGTCACTGGCTCTGAGCATCGGCAGTCACCCGCAGGTGCAGATCCGAACTACTCAAGTCTCTAACCAATGGACTAGCTCTGAACATTCGGCCGAAGGCCTTTAGCTACAAAATGCGGAACGCTAAGTTGTAACTCCTCGTGCGTGGTGACAGAACTCAAGGACACAAACACGCAAAGGAAATGCTTTCCTGATCTGCACTTCTGATGGGAAAGAACCCCAGGCAAAACGCCTGGAACTATTTTATACCTTCTAAGTCCTACCTAACACTACACTGCATTACGCTACACGCCTGCACGGAACCACGCTACACTACACTCCGCGGAACCTGTACTACGTCTCCTGCGCGGCCGACTGCCGCGCACTAACTCCCTACCCTGCCAATCTTCCGCTCGACTGCGCAGTCCCAACCTCTGCAACGCCGCGGACACCTCCCCTTCGAGGGCGGACATGGTATCCTGTGCCTTCGACAGAAAGGCATCGAGCTTCTTCGCTACCTTCCGCCGACTCCTACTGTCGCCTGACAACAACCCGGCTGCGCGCAATTCAAACTCACGCAGTGTGAGTTTCTCCTGCGCCTTCACTTCCCAGTGGGCGTAGCCCTTGAGACAGTGGGCGACTCGCCTCGCCGTCTCCACCTTCGTGCGATCCGCCTCCTTCCTGCGATCCTCTTCAATTATCACTAATTGCGATTCGGCTTCAGCACGTTGCGATCTCAATTCGCCACACTCTGACTGTAACCTGCGGATTAACTCTTCATCCGCCTGCCGTGCGAGCTGACATTGTTCCAACAACCGCGTCTGTCGCACGAGCTCCTCTGACAAAATCCGATTCTGGGCCTGCTCAGAAATTAGTGCTTCCTTGACCTTCACCTGCTCCTTGGTGAGCTCGCCCAGTTTCTCATCCTTCATCTTCTCGGAGTGCTTGTAGAATTTCTGATTAAGCTTGTACTGACCCCACAAGCACGCATGCTTCTCCTTCAATTCCTTCAACTCCTGGTCCACTCTAGCTAATAGCTTGCTGGTGTGGACTTTAGTGCGAGTCCGCCTGCGCACTAACTCGATGTAAGATCCTGGCTGGAGTGGGTCGGCGTATTTATCGACCTTGCGATCCAAGTACCGCAGCAACGGAATCACCTGCTCAGAGAGCGCCGCCGCCGGCGCTCCAACAATTTCCTCCTCCTCCTCCTCGGTGTCTTCTGCTCCTGACATTTCTTCCGTGGAGCCTCCGTCGTCATCATCCGAGTGGAGAATTTCAGTCGCCATTGATTGCGTCGGCGACTGCCCCGAGTGGGGCTGCACGTCGTCGACGTGTGCTGCGTGCGAAGGCACGGCTGCAGCCTCGCTGCTCGTCGCCAAAATGTCTAAGGCGGAAGGCGAATGTACCCGTGCGGCATCCCCGTCTCTCGCTTGTTGATTGTCTACCGCATCCTCTCTGCCGCCGTCGTCCGCCGCCGAAGGCGATCGAGCGGAAGGTGGCTGCGCGGGTTTTGATTGCGCATCGCGCATCGAGATTTCATCCCGCGGACAGTCACTCCGCTCCTCCGTCTGCTGCTCCCTTGATCGGTCCGTGGGGGCTGTGCCCGGCCCGTGCGCAGGCGCATTTGCCGGCGCCTTGTCCGCCGCAGGCGTAGCGCCGCGGACATCTATCGCCGAAGGCGACATGGCCGGGGGCCGCACGCTCGATGTTCCTTGGCCTATAGGCCCTACCGCCGAAGGCGCATCTATCGGCGGACTTCCCGCCGATGGTGCGGCCTCCGCACGCTCTCTGCTCGTATCTCCTCGGCTCGAAGGCCCTGGCGCCGAAGGCGCAAATTGCGGCGCGTGGTGCGCCGGAGGGTCTGGCCCCGAGGGCCGGTGTCTCGTAGGCGGTTCTTCCGCCGGCTCCTTCCCCTTCCTACGTTGGAACGGGGGTGATTCTTGCCTGTGCACAGGCGGCACGTGTGGAGGTGTCCTGTGCACAGGCGGACTGCTCCTTCCCACGCGTAAGCGTAGATCCACGTCCACTTGTGTTCGCCGGTCCGCGGAGGCTCGTATGTGCGCAAACGGAACATCTGTCCGCATCGCACGTGGTAACTCCGGAGGCTCTTGGCCCGTAGGCGGCCTTTCTCCCGTCGAGGTTGCAGCGTGGCCCGTCGCTCCTGCGGTCGTCCGCGCTTCCTCATGCCTCTCTGGCGACGCACTTCCTATCTCCGTCGCAATTGTCGCCGTGTCCGCACTGTCAGCTGGTAACACCAGTCTGCGTGCCTTCTGCTTCGGCCGGCTGTATGGCTCGCACAGCGGCCGCGGTCGAATGGGAGCAGAGGGTTCTTGATGCTGCTCCTCTTCAGACTCTTCCCTCCATCGCCGCTTCCGCGGCATTCGTGCTGCAGGAGTGTGTCTCCCTTCGTCCCTCCGTCTTGATGGGGTAGAAGTTGGTGACTCCTCTGCATCAGTGTCGACCTCGTTCTCCCGCACATACTTCCCGGGATGGTCGATGGACAATGGCGGAAAATGTTCAAGCTCCGCCGCTGTCAAACAATTCCGCTGTCGATAAAAATTGATGAGGAAAGGAGAAAGATGGTTTAGAGTTCCCCCCTTCTCCTCAAACGCGTGCTGTCGCATCACCCTGTGCAGGATGCTCGCCCAGTGAATTGGAGTTCCCTCGATGACGCACTCCACAAAAGAGACCTGCCACAATGTGATGTAGCAGGCGCGGTGCGGCTGCAGTAATTGCATCAGCGCCGCGGACAAAGTCCGGCGAAATCGATCCTTGTAATCACGGGTCCTGTACCCATTCTTGGTAGACCTCCCGGTCTTGAACAGCTCCACAAATTGCGCCTCTTCTTGCTTGGTCACCTTGATGCTCTCACTGTCGAAAAGGAGATGCCCTGGCATGCCAGCACATCTTCCCAACGCCTGTGCCCAATCTTGGACTGTCCACCGGTCAACATGCGGACGCAATCCGCGCGAGGGTGGTCCCTGTGGCTCTAGCCACTCGCGCACCATATTCGCACAGATGTAATTCCATCCCCATAGCAAGAAATCGAGCTTTCTTGCTATTAAGCGCTCCTCAAAAGCGCGCAGCCCGTTCTGCGGTAGGCGAAGTGGCACCATCCGCAATCTGCTCGGTCTCGTCATTGCGTTCCTGGGGTTCGCTCGCCCGCTCATTCTACTTCCGCACTGCCCGCGCTTCTTTCTATCTCGGCAAACTCTAATCGCCCTCAATTCCAAATCACGCGCACTCACTTCCCCCTCAATCAACAAGAAATCTCCTGTGCGACGACGTCGAGAATGTTCCGCAGCCAGCAGATGGATGCGCGCAGCGCGCACAAGAGATTGGAATCGCGAATTCAAGAATGGGACGTTCTCCGCCGCCCGGTCGAAGGTCATGGTCGGCTCTTGGTCGTGAAGAACGTCTCACTTGATGGCCGCGCCGGCTGTACGCTGGAACGGTCTTCGCTCTCACGCGCGGCTTCACGCTCCGCCGTCGTCGATTAAACTCTCACGCTCGAATTGGCGGATTTGAACTCCGCGAGCGTGTCACCCTGCGGACATGGGGGCGTAACGCCGAAGGCGAGTTTTCCGCCTTGCGCGGTACACTTGTTCGTACCGCCCCTCGGCCAATCCCCCTCTGCCTTGACGCGTGTGTCCGCATGTCGGACAAAAGTTCAACTCCCGCCTGTGCGCAGGCAGGAGCCTCGGCGGATTCTCCGCCGGCACGGAACTTTATCCTCCTGTGCGCAGGCGAATTCCGTGCGCTACGTCGCGCTGGCGCGGAAGGCGTTGACCGTGGTCAGCCGTCTCCGTCAAGTCTGTCCGTTCCTTGTCTCTTCGTCGGCGCTTCCGCCGCCGCAACTCCGTCCGTCCAAGAGCGCATCCACCCTTCCCGTCCGCATGGTCCGTACCGATTTGATTACTCTGGCGGCTCTTCCGACGTACGCGGCGCCGCGCTGGCGCGGAAGGCGCCGTACACTTCTACCTCACAAGGCGCATTTCTAGGGCCCAAGGCGGATTTTCCGCCGACGCCGAAGCGCCTGTGCACAGGCGAGCGCCTATGCGTAGGCGGACTTCGCGCCTCCCCTAACCCTACTTCGCCTGTGCACAGGCGAACGCTTTCGTCCGCGCATAGGACAAAACTTGATTCCCCCTTCCGCGTAGGCGGAATTCGCGCCGGTGGCGAACTCTTTCCGCCGTAGGCGACCGCCTCCGTTTCTTCCAATAGCGATAACTCCCTAAGTCCTCATCCGTTCCAAGCGTTCTTGGGCTCGTTGGAATCAGTGCGTCGAGCTCTTTCCAACGGGACCCTAACTTGGTCAAGGAGCCCGAGGGTTGACCTAATTACGGGGGGTTTCCCTACAGCCGCGGACGCAACCTCCGAAGGCGGGTTCTGCGCCTTGCGCCGTAGAGATCCTAACTGCAGAGCTCGCAGGGAGGGTGGTGCCTGTCCTTACTGCTGCACCCCAAATCCCAGATTCTATAAGATCTCTCGAGAATCCCCGCGATCTTCCGGATTCACTCTGTTTTGATGTACCGAAGGCTATTTACAATGCTGCCAGGGTACAGTTTTCCAAAAATGTTTTAATTTCCTCAAAATTGCCAAAAGTGGGGTACCACAGGCGGCCTCTCGCCCGTCGAGGCTGCAGCGTGGTCCGCTGCTCCTGCGGTCGTCCGCGCTTCCTCATGCTTCTCTGGCGACGCACTTCCTTTCTCTGTCGCAATCGTCGCCGTGTCCGCACTGTTGGCTGGTAACACCAGTCTGCGTGCCTTCTGCTTCGGCCGGCTGTATGACTCGTACAACGGCCGCGGTCGAATGGGAGCGAAGGGTTCTTGATGCTGCTCCTCTTCGGACTCTTCTCTCCATCGCCGCTTCCGCGGCACTCGCACTGCAGGAGTGTTTCTCCCTTCGTCCCTCCGCCTTGATGGGGTAGAAGTTGGTGACTCCTCTGCATCAGTGTCGACCTCATTCTCCCGCACATACTTCCCGGGATGGTCGACGGACAACGGCGGAAAATGCTCAAGCTCCGCCGCTGTCAAACAATTCTGCTGTCGATAAAAATTGATGAGGAAAGGAGAGAGATGGTTTAGAGTTCCCCCCTTCTCCTCAAAAGCGTGCTGTCGCATCACCCTGTGCAGGATGTGTAATAACCCACTAAAGGCTAAAACTGCAATATAGTGGTAGAAAGGTCGAACCCACAGGGACAGAGGAACACACAGGGTACAAAGTGTCACGTTTTAACAGACTATTGAGGAGTTTGAATTCTCAGGCGACTGTCACTCCCAGAAATACTGCAAGTGTCCACTCGGAGCGCACTCGGAGGTCGCACAGTGCAGCGTAACACACACACACACACACCTGAAACTACAGAAACACAACCCAGAGATCCGTTAGGACCTCTACTTCAAGATTTCAGGGGGAAAGTCTCTCAAGAGTACACTCGGCAACGCTGCGGGCAGTGACTTCCAACTCCGGCTTTTACAACACTTCCACTAGCTTGCTTGTAATAACCCACCAAAGGCTAAAACTGCAGTATGGTGGTAAAAAGATCGAACCCACAGGGACAGAGGCAACACACAGAGTAAAAGTGTCACGTTTAACAGACTTTTGGTAGAGTTTGAATTCTAGGCGACTGTCACTCCCAGAAATACTGTAGTGCTCGACTCGGAGGCTCGACTCGGAGGAGGAACTCAACTCGGAGGATGCTCGGAGGATGCACGGTACAGCTTGGTCACTCAACACACACACACACACACCTGAAACTGGCAAAAAGCACAACTCGGAGGTCGGTCAGGACCTCCGCTTCGGATTTCAGGAGGAAAGTGTCTCGTAAGTTCACTCAGAGGTTCTGCAGGAAGTGCCTCCCACTCCGGCTTTTACTGCCCTTCCGCCAGGAACTAGCGGGGGTACCCGGACTGGACTTCTCACTTCGGAACGAAGCCTCTACGTACGCCGTGGACGTCACCCTCGACTATCACACAAAACGCAGGGAGTGCAGACCCGACTGAGAACTTACTGAAAACACGATCCAGTAACACACACACAACCTGAATTACAAACCAAGGTTTACACGAAGTAATGAAACTTCACATTGGCATTCAGGGGAAACTTCCCGTAGGAGTACAATCAGGATATGTCACTCGAAGGAGTAAGGGGGAACTGTTCAAGTATCTAACTCGCAGCCGGCTCTGAGTATCGGAAATCACCCGCAGGTGCAGATCCGCACTACTCAAGTCTCTAACCGGGTGCGAGCTCTGAACATTCAGCCGAAGGCCTTCAACTACAACATACGGTAACTTCGCTATGCTGCAGCTTCTCTACGTGGTGCCAGGACCAAAATGCACAAACACGCCAAGAAAGTGAGTTCCTGATCTGCACTTCCGAAACTGGAAGAGTCCCAAGGCAAAACGCCTTGATCTACTTTATACTCTCAAAAGATCCTAACTAGTACTACGCTATCCTATCTACCACTCGCAGCATCTGCGCGAAACCAAACTACTCTACTGCACTCAGCAGATCCGGTGCTGCGCCTCCTGCGCGCCGGACTGCTCCGCTTACTGTCTCTACCTTGCCAGTCTTCCGACCGGCTGCGTAACCCCAGGCGTCGGAGCGCTGCAGTGACTTCCGACTGCAAGTGCGCCATAGTGTCGCGCGCACCCGACAAGAAAGTTTCTAATTTTCTCGCCACTCGCCGCCGACTCCGACTGTCACCTTCCGTCAATGCCGCCGCCCGAAGCTCGAACTCCCGGAGTGTAACCCTCTCTTGAGCTGCCACCTCCCAATGGGTGTATCCGTTTAGACAACGAGTCACCCGTGCCGCCAACTCTCCTCGTGGCCTGCAGCTGCTCTCCACCTCTGCCAGCTGCATTTCTAAATCCGCGCGTTGTGCCCTCAAATCCGAGCACTCGGTTTGCAAGTTGCACAACAACTCCTCATCCTCCTTGCGGGCTCGTTGACTTTCCTCTAAGGCGCGCGTCTGGCGCGCAAGCTCGGCTGCTAGGACTTTGTTCTGTCTCCGCTCCTCCTGCAGTTCCGACTCGATCTTTGCCCGTATTAGTTCGGCCTCCGCCTGACTCTTCGTCGCCGCATCCTCCTTCTGCTGCTGCAAGGCTTGGTACAGCTTCTGGGTGACCGCCAGGTGTTGTCGGAGGGCGGTGTTCCTATCCACATATACTCCGCATCTAGAGGCCCACCTTGCCACCTTGCTCCTCGTCCTTCGCCTGATTGTCTCCACATAAGACTGCGGTTTTAAGGCACTTGCGTATTTGGATGTCTTGCGATCCAGATATCGCAGGAGTGGAACTATCTGTTCGCACAGCACCCCTGTTGGCGTTTTCTGCACCGAATCCTCTTCTTGCTCTTCCGAGCTCGTCTCATCCTCAGTTTCGAGGATTTCAGTCGCCACCGAATCCCTTGGCGACTCCCTGGAACTGTGGCGCGCAGCAGCTTCTGCTGCGACTGCTGCTCCACTGCCTGCTAAAATATCCAGGGCAGTGGGAGATCCCACTGCTTGAGCCCCTGTTTCGGCTCGATCTTCGGTTGGTGAAGGGGTCGACGCCGCAGTGACTTTTGTCACTCTTGCACTGCCCGCTTCTGCTGCCTGTCCTTCCGGCGCAATCTGCGCGGAAGGTGTCCTTGCTGAAGGTGCGTCCGCCGAAGGCGTCCGCACACTGGTCGTTGGCCCCATCCGTCTCGCAGTCGGCGAATCCGGCTGACTCTCTGTTGTCCGACTCGCAGTCGGCCGACCAGCAGTTGTCCGACTGGGAGTCGGATACACCCTGCGCGTCTTGACTCCACTTGGCCTGCTTGTTGGTGGCGTTCTTCCAGAAGTGCCTTCCGCCGAAGACGACCCTCTAAGGATTGTTGGCTCGTCAGCCAAACTCTCTTCCGCTTCCGGCCTGCTGTCCGGTTCAACGCGCCGTTCAGTTGGCCTTCCTTCCGCTTGTCGACCTTCAGTCATCCGACTCGCAGTCGGCCGGTCGTCAGTCCGTCCATCTCCTCCCGAAGGCCGTGGTGCCTTCTGTGCAGAGGTTTCTGCCGTCTTCCCTAGGACCTGAGCAATTATCTCTTCCTGTGTGAGATTCCGCCGGGTCGGAGTTCGCCTGGTCTCCTCAGTAACAGTTGGCATTCTGCGTGCCCTCTGTTTTGGTCGACTGTGAGGCTCGGGGGTGGGCCGACCACGAGTCGGCGCAGCTGGTACTTCCGGCTGCCTGTCCTCAGGTCTCTCATCCCACTTCCGCTTGCGCGGAATACGCTCACTTCGACGTTCTTCTGCTGCTCTGGCTGGAGCCGGAGCCGGAGGCGTACTGGCAGGTTCCTCGTCCGGATCCGTGTCTACTTCGGCCTCCCTCGAATATCTACCTGGATAAGACCGGCTCAGCTGCGGAAACCGAGTTTTCTCAGCATTCGTCAAACATCCCATCGCCCGGTAAAACACGATTAAGTAAGGCGATAGATGGTTGAGCGTTCCTCCCCTCTCTTCTTGCGCATGTTGGCGCGTCACCTTCCACAGGAGCCGTGCCCAATGCACCGGAGCTCCTGACAACACTAGCTCCACGAACTCTACCTGCCAACCATGCATGTAAGCGGTCTTGGTCGGCTGCAATATCTGCAGCAATGCTGTCGCGACATTTCTCCGCAATCGATCCTTGTAATCCCGAGTCCGGAAACCGTTCTTGGGATGTCTAGCCACCTTGAAGAGCTCATTGTAAGAGACTTCTTCCTCCTGGGACACTTTCACGCTGTCGGCCTCGAAGAGGAGATCCCCTTCCTCGCCGGCACACCTGCCCAACACCTGCGCCCAATTGCAAATTTCCCATCTCTCTGGGTGTGGGCGAAATCCGCGAGAAGGCTTGTGTCTCTCTTGCAGATACTCGCGCACCATCTCCGGACACGTCCAATTCCACCCCCAGAGGAGAAAATCGAGCTTCAGCCTCGTCAGCACATCTTGAAATGCGCGTAGACCGATCTGCGGCACCCTGAGTGGAGACACTCGCAGTTGGGGAACCTTCGACATTGCGTTGCCTGCACACACAAACGTTCTCCCTGTCGCTCACTCTCTCACAATCGCCACTGCGCGTCGGCCACTCAAGCACTGACTGCTCACTCTCTCTGCGCTCGTTCAAGATCGCTACTCCCAATTCTTTTCAAGGTCCGCCAAGATCCTTGTGCAACTCGTCTCCGCACTCTCTACTCTCACTGCAGGTCGCTCCGCCCTTGCGCGTAATCTTGGAACTGGAAATTGCAAAGTCAAGAATGAGAGAATGAGACTGGAGCGCCGTCTTTTCTTCTCCGATTTCAAGAACGTCCAACGTTCTTACTGGTTGCAACGTACGCAGCCGGCTATACGGCTTAACGGTTCGCCCTTTGCATGCGCGAATTCACGTCTCCGCATTGCGCGCATTCGCATGCTTAAACGTTGAATTCTCCCGCCGCCGCCACCTTCCGGACTCGAGTCCGCTGCAGGGTATACGTCGGCCCTGTTGTCTTTTCCTAACCCGCCCTTCTCCGGAGGCGTGTCGCCGCTGGTGCGTTCATTATCCGTCGGCGCCTTGCTGGAGGCGCACATCCAGCCGGAGCGAATTACGCCGGCGCGCAGTCGTACCGCCTATTTTGTCCTTTATGCCTCGTCCGTTGCTGCCAGCGCATATCCGTCAGCGCAACTCATGCCAGCGCATCCGGCCGTCAGCGCCACGTCGGAGGCGTACATCCGACCGGCGCTTTCCTTCCATGAACAGCCGCCAAGGGCGCTTCCGACTCTGAGTTGGTTTCCTCCTGTGAGCGCGTGATTCCGCCGAAGGCGCATCGCCGAGGGCGTACGGGAATCCTTTCCGGCTGTGAACCCTAGCGCGAACGGCGCATGTCCGGCTACGAGTTTTCCGACGCTCATAACTTCTCCATTCCTGATCCATCTTCGGCGCTCTTGGACTCGTTAGAACGAGCGTCCCGAGCTCTTTCTAATGCAACTTCAACCAACTGGATCTACCGTGTATCCCGATTGTTATGAAGGTTTTCCCTTTCCGCGCTAGCGGCGCTTCGCCGAAGGCGCACTCATGGTCGGATGCCTTTAGAGGTCCGGGCCCTTCTCCTGACGTCTTTAGCAAAACCTCCTCCTGAGGTGTCTGCGCCGGAAGCGTAGCTTCCTTATACGCTAGAGGCGCGTGAGTAGAGATACCTCAAAAAGGAGCTTTTGCCGAAGGCGCCGAAGACGTTGGCGTTGGTGTATCCGACTACGTGATTCTTTGTGCCCTCGTGACGATCTCATCAATCCACTCTATTTAGCGTACCCTTCTCTAGCTACAAACACTGCTTTGGTACTAGTTTTCAAAAATTGTTTAAATTCTGCAAAAAAACAAAAAGTGGGTTACCACATGCCCCCCTCCTCAATTGTGAGCGCCCACGCGAACATTTACACGTGGTATTTCTTCAGACGCCATCCGTTCACGCGGGTGCCTAACCATTCTCCCGTCAGTTCTGCGAGTTGGATGGATCCATTTGGGAAAACTTCTATCACCTTGTAAGGTCCCATCCACCTCAAGTGGAGCTTTCCTGGAAATCTAGCATGTCTGCTATCGTATAGCAGAGCCAAATCGCCCTTCTCCAGCAGTACTGGTTTGAGCCTTCGATCGTACTTCTCCTTCCGCCTGAGTTGTAATTGCTTTGTCCTATCTTCGGCCTCTTGACGTCTTTCCTCCAGTGCCATTACCTCTTGCAGTCGATATGCCTGACTTTCTTCCGCGTCCATCCTTCTCTGATCTAAGGTCCTCTTGGTAGGTATCTCGAATTCGATGGGTAAGATCGGATGCTGCCCATAAACTAGGAAGTAAGGTGTTTGCCTGGTGGTGACTTTTTCTGCCGTTCTATATGCCCATAAGGCGGCCGGTAGCTTGGTGTCCCAGTCATGAGCATGGTTTACAGTTACCTTGAGGAGTATCTTACAGAGTAATCCATTGGACTTCTCTGTCAGACCATTTGCCTTGGGGTTGTAAGGAGTAGTCTTTCGATGCTTAATCTGGAAGTGCCGCGTCAAACTCTCTATCACCTGATTCAGAAAGTGCGTCCCTCTGTCACTGACTATTTCTAGGGGGCACCCGTAGCGTGTGATGATGGATTCGAATAGGAACCGTGCTACTGCGGCTGCGTCGTCGTGCCTTGTGGCTTCTGCCTCCACCATTTTGGTCGCATAGTCTGTTGCTACCAATATGTAGCGCCTGCGCGTGCCTTTAGTGACAGGTTGTATTGGTCCCACGAAGTCGATCCCCCATTTTTCAAACGGTGCCAATGGCATGATTGGTGTAAGAGGCCATCTCGTGGTCGGAGTCGGCCTTCCCGTTCTCTGGCAGCTGTCGCATTTGCGAACGTAGTCGTGTACATCTTTGAACATCGTCGGCCACCAGTATCCTGCATTCACAATTTTGGTCACTGTGTTTCTGGTGGCGTAGTGACCACCAGCGTCTTCTGTGTGCATGGCTTTGACAACTCGCGGTACTTCAGACTCCTCTAGACATCTGCACAACCTCTCGTCTGCCATTTTCTTGAACAAGACCCCCTGTTGAAGCTGGTAAGGTCCCGCTTTATGAACGAAGACTGTGCGCTGCTCCGCATCCAATCCTTCCGGACATTGGAGTGTGAGCAGAAACCTGTATAAGTCCGCGTACCTGGACTCATGGCTGGCGGACAACTGAAAAAGTTGTTCGTCGGGAAAATCATCCACTACTTCCTCCTCTATGGGTTCGGTCCATAGTCGGGAGAGGTAGTCCGCGTTCTCATGGTGAACGCCTTTCCGTGTCTGTACAGTATAGGTGAATTCCTGTAGCAGTAGCACCCACCTGGCAATTCGTCCGGACAGATCCGCCTTCTTCACCAGGTGCTGTAAGGCGTAATGATCTACATGAAACACGAACTCATAGCAGATCAAATAATGTCGGAACTTCTTACAGGAGTACACCATTCCCAACGCCTCCCTCTCAGTTGTCGTGTACTTCTTCTCTGCTGCTGACAACTGACGACTCGCGAAGTAAATCGGGTAGTCTTTCTTGTTGTCGTCCTTCTGACTGAGAACCACCCCGATTGCAAACGCCGACGTGTCTACATAGACATGGAAAGGTCTGTTCCAATCCGGACTTCTCAGAACCGGAGCAGTCGTCAGTTTGGCTTTGAGCGTTTCAAAGGCCAGCTGTTGCTCCTTGCCCCACACATAGGGTTCATCCTTCTTAAGCAGCTTCGTCAGGTTGGCTGCCAAGATGGCGTACATATTTATGAACCTTCTGTAATAACCTACATGGCCAAGGAAGGCCCTCAACTCACGCAGATTCGTTGGCGGCTGCAGTTCGAGAATAATCTTCACCTTCTCTACATCCACTGCAATGCCATCGGACGAAACTCGGTGCCCCAGCAGGATTCCGCTGGTCATGAAGAAAAAACATTTCTCAGGGTGTAAGGACAAGCTGCTTTCCCTACACCTGTCGAACGTTTGCCGAAGATGGTTAAGGTGCTCCGACCTCTTACCGAAGACACAAAAGTCGTCGATGAAAATTTCTAGGAACTTCCTCAGGTGCTCTTGGAAGATGTTTGTCATCATCCGCTGGAACGTCGCTGGCGCGTTGCACAGACCGAACGGCATTTTGTGATAAGCATAGGTTCCCCAGTCGGTTGTGAAGGTTGTTTTGTCCTTGTCCTGTTCCCTGATGGACACCTGGTTGTAGCCGGAAAATCCGTCTAGGAAACTGTAGCATTCATGCCCTGCTACATGGTCCAGAATAGAGTCCGTGAAAGGAAGAGGGTGATGGTCCTTCCTCGTTGCTGCGTTCAGCTTCCTGAAGTCCTGACACACCCGGATCTTACCCGTCAGTTTCTTGGGCACGATCACGATAGGCGACACCCACTCGCTACTAAGTACCGGGTAGATGATTCCTGCGCTCAGGTACTTATCGATTTCGTCCTTCACCAATAATGAATATTTTGGGTTGAGCCTGTATTGGCGTTGGCGAACCGGAACTGCCTCGTCCAACAAGTCGATCCTGTGCTCTCCATACCTTGCAGGTATGCCTTTCATGTCTTCAATCTTCCATGCGAAGACATCCTCATATTGGCGAAGAAACGCCTGTACCCTGTTCAACTCTTCGCCTTGTACCTGGCTTGACACCTTCAAGCCTTTACCTGGACTGAGCTGCAGTTCGCAGCAATCACTCGGGTCAACAATCCCCTCTGTGTGACTGATCTCGCTTCTGCCCAGTCCGGCTGCTAGTTGCTATTCCTCATCCGGACACACCTCGTCTCCTTCCTCCTGAATGGAGCAGCAAGTGACGTAGCCCACAAAGTCTTCCGACGTTTCGGTCTCTGAAGTGCATGATGAGCTGGTCTCCCCTCCGGTTGTGTAACCGGAGGTGGTGGAAGGTGTTTCGCCCTCATGGGGTACCTTGGTCCACGGTACGGTAATGACAGTCGGAGGGTCCGCAGGGCTACGGAACTGTAATCTCTTCCTACTCCAGTCACACCTTGCTTTGGCATCGTATAGCCAAGGTCTGCCAAGCAGCACATCATAACCTTTCTTCATCAGAGGTTGCAGTATTATGTAGGACAGTTGAAAGTCCACTCCTCCAATGTTGGTTCTCACATTGCTCAACATTCCTAGTGGCATTCTGCGTGTTTGATCGGCCAGTCGCAATACTCGGGATGTAGGCTCGAAGGTCTGGAACCCCAAGGAGTTCGCTGTCTCCTCGGTCATGATATTCACGCCCGAGCCGGAGTCCACTGGTACCTTCTGAATGACGCAGCCTCCGATCTCTACTTCGATCTCTGGAGGTCCCAGGTCTCCTCCTTCCACTCTGTACACAGCCGGAAGTTTCTCTTTTCGGGGTTTGCGTGGTCGGCGCAACGAAAGCATCAGCATCCTCCTGTACGTCTTATTGTCTTCCAACAACTGGTGGAAGGAAATATTTGCCCTCTGGCTCCCCATGTCTTCCACTATGTCGTAGGGAGTGCTGGAAGTCACGGCCGGAAGTTTCCCTGTACTCGCGGTCGGAAGGGGTGTAGGGGGCCTAACTGCCTTCCGGTCGTTGGATGTCATTCCGGCGCCCAGTGCTTCCTTGATGAGGTGACTCACCTCATCTTTGATGTCCGGAAGGTAATCTCGAGTCCGGAACTCTTCTGAATACCTGTCCGCTTTTTCTGAGTTCTGCTCCGGATGGGTGTTTCTCATAGCCGGAGGTGTACCCGGCCTTCTCCTCGGGCCTTCTCTAACTTCTTTAGACTTCCTCCTCTCTTCCCTACGCTCGAAGCGGCGAGTGTCCTCATGGCCTTCTCCTCTCCTCTTCGAACTTCGGGTTTCTACCCGACCGCACATTACTTCTTCCTCTGGCCATACTTCGTCTCCTTCAGCTGGGTCCAGACTCAGTTCTACCTGGTTGACTTGCACTTCTTCCTTGCCAGGTGTTGATACGAAACGCACGGCTGGCCTAGGGATTTGGGGCTGGTCACATTCAGCTGCTGTATGTCCGGACTTCTTGCAATTGCTGCACAATGGTGCATACCCCATTGGCTTCCTCGGGTGGGGACAACTTGGCGCGTAATGCCCCATGTCTCCGCAGTTGTAGCAACCATCGAATTGTGGTCGAGGTCGGTTGTGATTGCCTGGAGGTGCCATGCGTCTTGGTGGGAGTGTACCCGCCATTTCCCTCGGAACAAAGCGCGGTATATGCACCGGTGGGTTCGGAGTTGTAGCTGGAGCTGTCTGTACTGAGTAGGCGGTGTCCTCAACCTGCTCAGCATAATACATAGGCGGCTCAGCATAATACATGGGGTTCTCCCACTGTGGTGCCCATTCGACCGCATTCACTGGGTAAGATGGCCTCGCGGACATGCACTCCGTGTTGGCATGTCCCACCTGTCCGCACGTAGTACACCAGAGATTCGCTCGTTGTCTCGCAGGTGATTTACGTCGGTCTTGGCCTCCCACTACATGAACTTTCAGGTCCGCAAAATTCTTCACCAGGTTGTCTACCTTGGCTGCGATGTCCCCTTGAGTCTTCACTGGGATTCCCTTACCTCGATCCTTCTTCTTGATCGCACTGCGTTTCTTCTTCCGTCTTTCTTCTTCTGAAGATGACGAGTCCTCTTCCTCTTCCGAGGAAGAACTTGATTCGGAGGAGCTTGATTCTTCTGTCGAGGAAGGCGAGTTCCTTCTCTTCCGACGTCCGCCTTGCGACTTCTTCTTCGTCGACCGTCGGTCGCGTCTTCGAGTGTCAAGGGTTGACGTCTCAAAGGTCTCCGCGGAAGCTATCACATCTTGGATTGTGTCAGTCTTGCCTCTCCTACAGAAGGTCTCCATTTCCCTTGAGAGCCCTGTCACATACCAATCCACTGCCTGTTGTACCGAATACGGTTCTCCCGGGCCTGTCTTCGGAATTCGATCTAGGAGGTCTTGGAATCTCTCCGTGTAGTCTCGAAGATTCTCCTTCCGCTCGCGTCGAAGATTTCGAAGCCGGGTCAGAACTCGACTGTCGTATCCGAGTTCGCGGAACCGCTTCAGAAACTTTTCCTTGAGCTGAGCCCAGGTCCGGATGCCAGTGGGGTCGGTGCTCTCATGGTTGTACCAGCTACGCGCTCGTCTGCGTAGCAGGCTAGGAAAGATTCGTAATCTGTCTTCATCACTGGTCTCACGATTGGCGATGGAGACAGACTCGAAGAGCTTTATGTATGAATCTGCATCATCGTCGTCGCCCGTTCCCGTGTATCTTGGATACGAATGTTTGGTGGTAGGTTGGGAAAACACCTGGCGGAGATTGGCTTGATGTTCTGCCATCGGTGATCCTGTCGACGGACTGATCCTAGGTTGGCCAAACTCAGGAAGAGTTCCCGTCGGCGGGATGTCCAATAGAACTGTTAGCTCAATGCTCTCGGTAGGTGAACTGGAACACCTTTGTCTTCCAGTAGTCGGTGATGGCGATCTTTCTGCAGAGTCCTCACCGGGAGTCTTCTTTTTAGTTCGCCGTTTTGTTTCCACGGCTTTTTCTGAATCTCGACGGAGTTTCCGTGTGGCTCTCGCACTCAGGTTTCCCACACTATCGCTCGTCGACATTCACCGAGCATTGCTGCTCAAGGGTTCTGGTGTTGACGCACTGTCCCCGGCAGCGGCGCCAAAAAGAAGTTGTCGGCTCCTTATGTAATAACCCACCAAAGGCTAAAACTGCAGTATGGTGGTAAAAAGATCGAACCCACAGGGACAGAGGCAACACACAGAGTAAAAGTGTCACGTTTAACAGACTTTTGGTAGAGTTTGAATTCTAGGCGACTGTCACTCCCAGAAATACTGTAGTGCTCGACTCGGAGGCTCGACTCGGAGGAGGAACTCAACTCGGAGGATGCTCGGAGGATGCACGGTACAGCTTGGTCACTCAACACACACACACACACACCTGAAACTGGCAAAAAGCACAACTCGGAGGTCGGTCAGGACCTCCGCTTCGGATTTCAGGAGGAAAGTGTCTCGTAAGTTCACTCAGAGGTTCTGCAGGAAGTGCCTCCCACTCCGGCTTTTACTGCCCTTCCGCCAGGAACTAGCGGGGGTACCCGGACTGGACTTCTCACTTCGGAACGAAGCCTCTACGTACGCCGTGGACGTCACCCTCGACTATCACACAAAACGCAGGGAGTGCAGACCCGACTGAGAACTTACTGAAAACACGATCCAGTAACACACACACAACCTGAATTACAAACCAAGGTTTACACGAAGTAATGAAACTTCACATTGGCATTCAGGGGAAACTTCCCGTAGGAGTACAATCAGGATATGTCACTCGAAGGAGTAAGGGGGAACTGTTCAAGTATCTAACTCGCAGCCGGCTCTGAGTATCGGAAATCACCCGCAGGTGCAGATCCGCACTACTCAAGTCTCTAACCGGGTGCGAGCTCTGAACATTCAGCCGAAGGCCTTCAACTACAACATACGGTAACTTCGCTATGCTGCAGCTTCTCTACGTGGTGCCAGGACCAAAATGCACAAACACGCCAAGAAAGTGAGTTCCTGATCTGCACTTCCGAAACTGGAAGAGTCCCAAGGCAAAACGCCTTGATCTACTTTATACTCTCAAAAGATCCTAACTAGTACTACGCTATCCTATCTACCACTCGCAGCATCTGCGCGAAACCAAACTACTCTACTGCACTCAGCAGATCCGGTGCTGCGCCTCCTGCGCGCCGGACTGCTCCGCTTACTGTCTCTACCTTGCCAGTCTTCCGACCGGCTGCGTAACCCCAGGCGTCGGAGCGCTGCAGTGACTTCCGACTGCAAGTGCGCCATAGTGTCGCGCGCACCCGACAAGAAAGTTTCTAATTTTCTCGCCACTCGCCGCCGACTCCGACTGTCACCTTCCGTCAATGCCGCCGCCCGAAGCTCGAACTCCCGGAGTGTAACCCTCTCTTGAGCTGCCACCTCCCAATGGGTGTATCCGTTTAGACAACGAGTCACCCGTGCCGCCAACTCTCCTCGTGGCCTGCAGCTGCTCTCCACCTCTGCCAGCTGCATTTCTAAATCCGCGCGTTGTGCCCTCAAATCCGAGCACTCGGTTTGCAAGTTGCACAACAACTCCTCATCCTCCTTGCGGGCTCGTTGACTTTCCTCTAAGGCGCGCGTCTGGCGCGCAAGCTCGGCTGCTAGGACTTTGTTCTGTCTCCGCTCCTCCTGCAGTTCCGACTCGATCTTTGCCCGTATTAGTTCGGCCTCCGCCTGACTCTTCGTCGCCGCATCCTCCTTCTGCTGCTGCAAGGCTTGGTACAGCTTCTGGGTGACCGCCAGGTGTTGTCGGAGGGCGGTGTTCCTATCCACATATACTCCGCATCTAGAGGCCCACCTTGCCACCTTGCTCCTCGTCCTTCGCCTGATTGTCTCCACATAAGACTGCGGTTTTAAGGCACTTGCGTATTTGGATGTCTTGCGATCCAGATATCGCAGGAGTGGAACTATCTGTTCGCACAGCACCCCTGTTGGCGTTTTCTGCACCGAATCCTCTTCTTGCTCTTCCGAGCTCGTCTCATCCTCAGTTTCGAGGATTTCAGTCGCCACCGAATCCCTTGGCGACTCCCTGGAACTGTGGCGCGCAGCAGCTTCTGCTGCGACTGCTGCTCCACTGCCTGCTAAAATATCCAGGGCAGTGGGAGATCCCACTGCTTGAGCCCCTGTTTCGGCTCGATCTTCGGTTGGTGAAGGGGTCGACGCCGCAGTGACTTTTGTCACTCTTGCACTGCCCGCTTCTGCTGCCTGTCCTTCCGGCGCAATCTGCGCGGAAGGTGTCCTTGCTGAAGGTGCGTCCGCCGAAGGCGTCCGCACACTGGTCGTTGGCCCCATCCGTCTCGCAGTCGGCGAATCCGGCTGACTCTCTGTTGTCCGACTCGCAGTCGGCCGACCAGCAGTTGTCCGACTGGGAGTCGGATACACCCTGCGCGTCTTGACTCCACTTGGCCTGCTTGTTGGTGGCGTTCTTCCAGAAGTGCCTTCCGCCGAAGACGACCCTCTAAGGATTGTTGGCTCGTCAGCCAAACTCTCTTCCGCTTCCGGCCTGCTGTCCGGTTCAACGCGCCGTTCAGTTGGCCTTCCTTCCGCTTGTCGACCTTCAGTCATCCGACTCGCAGTCGGCCGGTCGTCAGTCCGTCCATCTCCTCCCGAAGGCCGTGGTGCCTTCTGTGCAGAGGTTTCTGCCGTCTTCCCTAGGACCTGAGCAATTATCTCTTCCTGTGTGAGATTCCGCCGGGTCGGAGTTCGCCTGGTCTCCTCAGTAACAGTTGGCATTCTGCGTGCCCTCTGTTTTGGTCGACTGTGAGGCTCGGGGGTGGGCCGACCACGAGTCGGCGCAGCTGGTACTTCCGGCTGCCTGTCCTCAGGTCTCTCATCCCACTTCCGCTTGCGCGGAATACGCTCACTTCGACGTTCTTCTGCTGCTCTGGCTGGAGCCGGAGCCGGAGGCGTACTGGCAGGTTCCTCGTCCGGATCCGTGTCTACTTCGGCCTCCCTCGAATATCTACCTGGATAAGACCGGCTCAGCTGCGGAAACCGAGTTTTCTCAGCATTCGTCAAACATCCCATCGCCCGGTAAAACACGATTAAGTAAGGCGATAGATGGTTGAGCGTTCCTCCCCTCTCTTCTTGCGCATGTTGGCGCGTCACCTTCCACAGGAGCCGTGCCCAATGCACCGGAGCTCCTGACAACACTAGCTCCACGAACTCTACCTGCCAACCATGCATGTAAGCGGTCTTGGTCGGCTGCAATATCTGCAGCAATGCTGTCGCGACATTTCTCCGCAATCGATCCTTGTAATCCCGAGTCCGGAAACCGTTCTTGGGATGTCTAGCCACCTTGAAGAGCTCATTGTAAGAGACTTCTTCCTCCTGGGACACTTTCACGCTGTCGGCCTCGAAGAGGAGATCCCCTTCCTCGCCGGCACACCTGCCCAACACCTGCGCCCAATTGCAAATTTCCCATCTCTCTGGGTGTGGGCGAAATCCGCGAGAAGGCTTGTGTCTCTCTTGCAGATACTCGCGCACCATCTCCGGACACGTCCAATTCCACCCCCAGAGGAGAAAATCGAGCTTCAGCCTCGTCAGCACATCTTGAAATGCGCGTAGACCGATCTGCGGCACCCTGAGTGGAGACACTCGCAGTTGGGGAACCTTCGACATTGCGTTGCCTGCACACACAAACGTTCTCCCTGTCGCTCACTCTCTCACAATCGCCACTGCGCGTCGGCCACTCAAGCACTGACTGCTCACTCTCTCTGCGCTCGTTCAAGATCGCTACTCCCAATTCTTTTCAAGGTCCGCCAAGATCCTTGTGCAACTCGTCTCCGCACTCTCTACTCTCACTGCAGGTCGCTCCGCCCTTGCGCGTAATCTTGGGACTGGAAATTGCAAAGTCAAGAATGAGAGAATGAGACTGGAGCGCCGTCTTTTCTTCTCCGATTTCAAGAACGTCCAACGTTCTTACTGGTTGCAACGTACGCAGCCGGCTATACGGCTTAACGGTTCGCCCTTTGCATGCGCGAATTCACGTCTCCGCATTGCGCGCATTCGCATGCTTAAACGTTGAATTCTCCCGCCGCCGCCACCTTCCGGACTCGAGTCCGCTGCAGGGTATACGTCGGCCCTGTTGTCTTTTCCTAACCCGCCCTTCTCCGGAGGCGTGTCGCCGCTGGTGCGTTCATTATCCGTCGGCGCCTTGCTGGAGGCGCACATCCAGCCGGAGCGAATTACGCCGGCGCGCAGTCGTACCGCCTATTTTGTCCTTTATGCCTCGTCCGTTGCTGCCAGCGCATATCCGTCAGCGCAACTCATGCCAGCGCATCCGGCCGTCAGCGCCACGTCGGAGGCGTACATCCGACCGGCGCTTTCCTTCCATGAACAGCCGCCAAGGGCGCTTCCGACTCTGAGTTGGTTTCCTCCTGTGAGCGCGTGATTCCGCCGAAGGCGCATCGCCGAGGGCGTACGGGAATCCTTTCCGGCTGTGAACCCTAGCGCGAACGGCGCATGTCCGGCTACGAGTTTTCCGACGCTCATAACTTCTCCATTCCTGATCCATCTTCGGCGCTCTTGGACTCGTTAGAACGAGCGTCCCGAGCTCTTTCTAATGCAACTTCAACCAACTGGATCTACCGTGTATCCCGATTGTTATGAAGGTTTTCCCTTTCCGCGCTAGCGGCGCTTCGCCGAAGGCGCACTCATGGTCGGATGCCTTTAGAGGTCCGGGCCCTTCTCCTGACGTCTTTAGCAAAACCTCCTCCTGAGGTGTCTGCGCCGGAAGCGTAGCTTCCTTATACGCTAGAGGCGCGTGAGTAGAGATACCTCAAAAAGGAGCTTTTGCCGAAGGCGCCGAAGACGTTGGCGTTGGTGTATCCGACTACGTGATTCTTTGTGCCCTCGTGACGATCTCATCAATCCACTCTATTTAGCGTACCCTTCTCTAGCTACAAACACTGCTTTGGTACTAGTTTTCAAAAATTGTTTAAATTCTGCAAAAAAACAAAAAGTGGGTTACCACATTGCTGCTAGTGTAGGAAACCCGGTTTGGACTGCCTACTTCGGATCGAAGTCACTCCTACGCGGTGAACAACACTCTCAACTCACAAAACGCGCAGAGAACACAGGTCCGCACTGAAGGACTCACTGTGAAACATTCCAGTAACACAACAACAGTCTATTGAAGAGTTTGAATTCTCAGGCACTTGTCATTCCCAGAAATACTACAGGGGTTACCCTCAAGGCACCTGCTGCAGCGTAACCTGAATTTACAACCAAGGCTTACACGAAGTAGCAAAACTTCACTTTGGCATTCAGGGGAAAAATCCCAAGGAGTACAATCAGAAAGGAACACTCGAAGGTGTAGGGGCGAAACTGTTCAAGTATCTAACTAGTCACTGGCTCTGAGCATCGGCAGTCACCCGCAGGCGCAGATCCGAACTACTCAAGTCTCTAACCAATGTACTAGCTCTGAACATTCGGCCGAAGGCCTTCAGCTACAAAATGCGGAACGCTAAGTTGTAACTCCTCGTGCGTGGTGACAGAACTCAAGGACACAAACACGCAAAGGAAATGGGTTCCTGATCTGCACTTCTGATGGGAAAGAACCCCAGGCAAAACGCCTGGAACTATTTTATACCTTCTAAGTCCTAACTAGCACTACACTGCACTACGCTACACGCCTGCACGGAACCACGCTACACTACACTCCGCGGAACCTGTACTACGTCTCCTGCGCGGCCGACTGCCGCGCACTAACTCCCTACCCTGCCACTCTTCCGCTCGACTACGCAGTCCCAACCGCTGCAACGCCGCGGACACCTCCCCCTCGAGGGCAGACATGGTATCCTGTGCCTTCGACAGAAAGGCCTCGAGCTTCTTCGCTACCTTCCGCCGATTCCTACTGTCGCCTGACAACAACCCGGCTGCGCGCAATTCAAACTCACGCAGTGTGAGTTTCTCCTGCGCCTTCACTTCCCAGTGGGCGTAGCCCTTGAGACAGTGGGCGACTCGCCTCGCCGTCTCCACCTTCGTGCGATCCGCCTCCTTCCTGCGATCCTCTTCAATGGTCACTAATTGCGATTCGGCTTCAGCACGTTGCGCCCTCAATTCGCCACACTCTGACTGTAAACTGCGGATTAATTCTTCATCCGCCTGCCGTGCGAGCTGACATTGTTCCAACAACCGCGTCTGTCGCACGAGCTCCTCTGACAAAATCCGATTCTGGGCCTGCTCAGAGTTGAGTGCCTCCTTGACCTTCACCTGCTCCTTGGTGAGCTCGCCCAGTTTCTCATCCTTCATCTTCTCGGAGTGCTTGTAGAATTTCTGATTAAGCTTGTACTGTCCCCACAAGCACTCATGCTTCTCCTTCAAGTCCCTCAACTCCTGGTCCACTCTAGCTAATAGCTTGCTGGTGTGGACTTTAGTGCGAGTCCGCCTGCGCACTAACTCGATGTAAGATCCCGGCTGGAGTGGGTCGGCGTATTTATCGACCTTGCGATCCAAGTACCGCAGCAACGGAATCACCTGCTCAGAGAGCGCTGCCGCCGGCGCTCCAACAATTTCCTCCTCCTCCTCCTCGGTGTCTTCTGCTCCTGACATTTCTTCCGTGGAGCCTCCGTCGTCATCATCCGAGTGGAGAATTTCAGTCGCCATTGATTGCGTCGGCGACTGCCCCGAGTGGGGCTGCACGTCCTCGACGTGTGCTGCCTGCGAAGGCACGGCTGCAGCCTCGCTGCTCGTCGCCAAAATGTCTAAGGCGGAAGGCGAATGTATCCGAGCGGCATCCCCGTCGCTCGCTGGTTGATTGCCTACCGCATTCTCTCTGTCTCTGTCGTCCGTCGCCGAAGGTGATTGAGGGGAGGGTGGCTGCGCGGGGTTGGATTGCGCATCGCGCATCGAGATTTCATCCCGCTGACAGTCACTCCGCTCCTCCGTCTGCTGCTCCCTTGATCGGTCCGTGGGGGCTGTGCCCGGCCCGTGCGCAGGCGCATGTGCCGGCGCCTTGTCCGCCGCAGGCGTAGCGCCGCGGACATCTATCGCCGAAGGCGACATGACCGGGGGCCGCACGCCCGATGTTCCTTGGCCTATAGGCCCTACCGCCGAAGGCGCATCTATCGGCGGACTTCCTGCCGATGGTGCGGCCTCCGCACGCTCTCTGCTCGTATCTCCTCGGCTCGAAGGCCCTGGCGCCGAAGGCGCGAATTGCGGCGCGTGGTGCGCCGGAGGGTCTGGCCCCGAGGGCCGGTGTCTCGTAGGCGGTTCTTCCGCCGGCTCCTTCCCCTTCCTACGTTGGAACGGGGGTGATTCTTGCCTGTGCACAGGCGGCACGTGTGGAGGTGTTCTGTTCAGAGGCGACCTGTGCACAGGCGAGCGCCTGTGCACAGGCGGACTGCTCCTTCCCACGCGTAAGCGTAGATCCACGTCCACTTGTGTTCGCCGGTCCGCGGAGGCTCGTCCGTCCGCGGAGGTTCGCCTGTGCGCAAACGGAACATCTGTCCTCATCGCACGTGGTAACTCCGGAGGCCCTTGGCCCGTAGGCGGCCTCTCTCCCGACGAGGTTGCAGCGTGGCCCGCTGCTCCTGCGGTCGTCCGCGCTTCCTCTCGCCTCTCTGGCGACGCACTTCCTATCTCCGTCGCAATCGTCGCCGTGTCTGCACTGTCAGCTGGCAACACCAATCTGCGTGCCTTCTGCTTCGGCCGGCTGTATGGCTCGCACAGCGGCCGCGGTCGAATGGGAGCAGAGGGTTCTTGATGCTGCTCCTCTTCGGACTCTTCCCTCCATCGCCGCTTCCGCGGCACTCGCGCTGCAGGAGTGTGTCTCCCTTCGTCCCTCCGTCTTGATGGGGTAGAAGTTGGTGACTCCTCTGCATCAGTGTCGACCTCGTTCTCCCGCACATACTTCCCGGGATGGTCGATGGACAATGGCGGAAAATGTTCAAGCTCCGCCGCTGTCAAACAATTCCGCTGTCGATAAAAATTGATGAGGAAAGGAGAAAGATGGTTTAGCGTTCCCCCCTTCTCCTCAAACGCGTGCTGTCGCATCACCCTGTGCAGGATGCTCGCCCAGTGAATTGGAGTTCCCTCGATGACGCACTTCACAAAAGAGACCTGCCACAATGTGATGTAGCAGGCACGGTGCGGCTGCAGTAATTGCATCAGCGCTGCGGACAAAGTCCGGCGAAATCGATCTTTGTAATCACGGGTCCTGTACCCATTCTTGGTAGACCTCCCGGTCTTGAACAGCTCCACAAATTGCGCCTCTTCTTGCTTGGTCACCTTGATGCTCTCGCTGTCGAAAAGGAGATGCCCTGGCATGCCAGCACATCTTCCCAACGCCTGCGCCCAATCTTGGACTGTCCACCGGTCAACATGCGGACGCAATCCGCGCGAGGGTGGTCCCTGTGGCTCTAGCCACTCGCGCACCATATTCGAGCAGATGTAATTCCATCCCCATAGCAAGAAATCGAGCTTTCTTGCTATTAAGCGCTCCTCGAAAGCGCGCAGCCCGTTCTGCGGCAGGCGAAGTGGCACCATCCGCAATCTGCTCGGTCTCGTCATTGCGTTCCTGGGGTTCGCTCGCCCGCTCATTCTACTTCCGCACTGTCCGCGTTTCTTTCTCTCTCGGCAAACTCTAATCGCTCTCAATTCCAAATCACGCGCACTCACTTCTCCCTCAATCAACAAGAAATCTCCTGTGCGACGACGACGAGAATGGTCCGCAGCCAGCAGATGGATGCGCGCAGCGCGCACAAGAGATTGGAATCGCGAATTCAAGAATGGGACGCTCTCCGCCGCCCGGTCGAAGGTCATGGTCGTCTCTTGGTCGTGAAGAACGTCTCACTTGATGGCCGCGCCGGCTGTACGCTGGAACGGTCTTCGCTCTCACGCGCGGCTTCACGCTCCGCCGTCGTCGATTAAACTCTCACGCTCGAATTGGCGGATTTGAACTCCGCGAGCGTGTCACCCTGCGGACATGGGGGCGTAGCGCCGAAGGCGAGTTTTCCGCCTTGCGCGGTACACTTGTTCGTACCGCCCTTCGGCCAATCTCCTTCTGCCTTGACGCGTGCGTCCGCATGTCGGACAAAAATTCAACTCCTGCCTGTGCGCAGGCAGGGACCTCGGCGGATTCTTCGCCGGTGCGGAACTTGAACATTCTCCTGTGCACAGGCGTTCTCCTGTGCACAGGCGAACTCCGTCCGCGGCGCTGCCCTGGCGCGGAAGGCGTTGACCGTGGTCAGCCGTCTCCGTCCAGTCTGTCCGTTCCTTGTCTCTCCGTCGGCGGAGTTGCGGCGGCGGAAGCGCCGACGGAGAGACAAGGAACGGACAGACTGGACGGAGACGGCTGACCACGGTCAACGCCTTCCGCGCCAGGGCAGCGCCAGGGCAGCGCCGCGGACGGAGTTCGCCTGCGCACAGGCGAACGCCTGTGCACAGGAGAATGTTCAAGTTCCGCATCGGCGAAGAATCCGCCGAGGTCCCTGCCTGCGCACAGGCAGGAGTTGAATTTTTGTCCGACATGCGGACGCACGCGTCAAGGCAGAAGGAGATTGGCCGAAGGGCGGTACGAACAAGTGTACCGCGCAAGGCGGAAGACTCGCCTTCGGCGCTACGCCCCCATGTCCGCAGGGTGACACGCTCGCGGAGTTCAAATCCGCCAATTCGAGCGTGAGAGTTTAATCGACGACGGCGGAGCGTGAAGCCGCGCGTGAGAGCGAAGACCGTTCCAGCGTACAGCCGGCGCGGCCATCAAGTGAGACGTTCTTCACGACCAAGAGACGACCATGACCTTCGACCGGGCGGCGGAGAGCGTCCCATTCTTGAATTCGCGATTCCAATCTCTTGTGCGCGCTGCGCGCATCCATCTGCTGGCTGCGGACCATTCTCGTCGTCGTCGCACAGGAGATTTCTTGTTGATTGAGGGAGAAGTGAGTGCGCGTGATTTGGAATTGAGAGCGATTAGAGTTTGCCGAGAGAGAAAGAAACGCGGACAGTGCGGAAGTAGAATGAGCGGGCGAGCGAACCCCAGGAACGCAATGACGAGACCGAGCAGATTGCGGATGGTGCCACTTCGCCTGCCGCAGAACGGGCTGCGCGCTTTCGAGGAGCGCTTAATAGCAAGAAAGCTCGATTTCTTGCTATGGGGATGGAATTACATCTGCGCGAATATGGTGCGCGAGTGGCTAGAGCCACAGGGACCACCCTCGCGCGGATTGCGTCCGCATGTTGACCGGTGGACAGTCCAAGATTGGGCGCAGGCGTTGGGAAGATGTGCTGGCATGCCAGGGCATCTCCTTTTCGACAGCGAGAGCATCAAGGTGACCAAGCAAGAAGAGGCGCAATTTGTGGAGCTGTTCAAGACCGGGAGGTCTACCAAGAATGGGTACAGGACCCGTGATTACAAAGATCGATTTCGCCGGACTTTGTCCGCAGCGCTGATGCAATTACTGCAGCCGCACCGTGCCTGCTACATCACATTGTGGCAGGTCTCTTTTGTGGAGTGCGTCATCGAGGGAACTCCAATTCACTGGGCGAGCATCCTGCACAGGGTGATGCGACAGCACGCGTTTGAGGAGAAGGGGGGAACGCTAAACCATCTTTCTCCTTTCCTCATCAATTTTTATCGACAGCGGAATTGTTTGACAGCGGCAGAGCTTGAACATTTTCCGCCATTGTCCATCGACCATCCCGGGAAGTATGTGCGGGAGAACGAGGTCGACACTGACGCAGAGGAGTCACCGACTTCTACCCCATCAAGACGGAGGGACGAAGGACGACACACTCCTGCAGCGCGAGTGCCGCGGAAGCGGCGATGGAGGGAAGAGTCCGAAGAGGAGCAGCATCAAGAACCCTCTGCTCCCATTCGACCGCGGCCGCTGTGCGAGCCATACAGCCGGCCGAAGCAGAAGGCACGCAGACTGGTGTTGCCAGCTGACAGTGCAGACACGGCGACGATTGCGACGGAGATAGGAAGTGCGTCGCCAGAGAGGCGAGAGGAAGCGCGGACGACCGCAGGAGCGACGGGCCACGCTGCAACCTCGTCGGGAGAGAGGCCGCCTACGGGCCAAGGGCCTCCGGAGTTACCACGTGCGATGCGGACAGATGTTCCGTTTGCGCACAGGCGAACCTCCGCGGACGGACGAGCCTCCGCGGACCGGCGAACACAAGTGGACGTGGATCTACGCTTACGCGTGGGAAGGAGCAGTCCGCCTGTGCACAGGCGCTCACCTGTGCACAGGTCGCCTGTGAACAGGACACCTCCACACGTGCCGCCTGTGCACAGGCAAGAATCACCCCCGTTCCAACGTAGGAAGGGAAAGGAGCCGGCGGAAGAACCGCCTACGAGACACCGGCCCTCAGGGCCAGACCCTCCGGCGCACCACGCGCCGCAATTCGCGCCTTCGGCGCCAGGGCCTTCGAGCCGAGGAGATACGAGCAGAGAGCGTGCGGAGGCCGCACCATCGGCGGGAAGTCCGCCGATAGATGCGCCTTCGGCGGTAGGGCCTATAGGCCAAGGAACATCGGGCGTGCGGCCCCCGGCCATGTCGCCTTCGGCGATAGATGTCCGCGGCGCTACGCCTGCGGCGGACAAGGCGCCGGCACATGCGCCTGCGCACGGGCCGGGCACAGCCCCCACGGACCGATCAAGGGAGCAGCAGACGGAGGAGCGGAGTGACTGTCAGCGGGATGAAATCTCGATGCGCGATGCGCAATCCAACCCCGCGCAGCCACCCTCCGCTCAATCACCTCCGGCGACGGACGACAGAGGCAGAGAGGATGCGGTAGACCATCAACAAGCGAGAGACGGGGATGCCGCACGGATACATTCGCCTTCCGCCTTAGACATTTTGGCGACAAGCAGCGAGGCTGCAGCCGTGCCTTCGCAGGCAGCACACGTCGAGGACGTGCAGCCCCACTCGGGGCAGTCGCCGACGCAATCAATGGCGACTGAAATTCTCCACTCGGATGATGACGACGGAGGCTCCACGGAAGAAATGTCAGGAGCAGAAGACACCGAGGAGGAGGAGGAGGAAATTGTTGGAGCGCCGGCGGCGGCGCTCTCTGAGCAGGTGATTCCGTTGCTGCGGTACTTGGATCGCAAGGTCGATAAATACGCCGACCCACTCCAGCCGGGATCTTACATCGAGTTAGTGCGCAGGCGGACTCGCACTAAAGTCCACACCAGCAAGCTATTAGCTAGAGTGGACCAGGAGTTGAGGGACTTGAAGGAGAAGCATGAGTGCTTGTGGGGACAGTACAAGCTTAATCAGAAATTCTACAAGCACTCCGAGAAGATGAAGGATGAGAAACTGGGCGAGCTCACCAAGGAGCAGGTGAAGGTCAAGGAGGCACTCAACTCTGAGCAGGCCCAGAATCGGATTTTGTCAGAGGAGCTCGTGCGACAGACGCGGTTGTTGGAACAATGTCAGCTCGCACGGCAGGCGGATGAAGAATTAATCCGCAGTTTACAGTCAGAGTGTGGCGAATTGAGAGCGCAACGTGCCGAAGCCGAATCGCAATTAGTGACGATTGAAGAGGATCGCAGGAAGGAGGCGGATCGCACGAAGGTGGAGACGGCGAGGCGAGTCGCCCACTGTCTCAAGGGCTACGCCCACTGGGAAGTAAAGGCGCAGGAGAAACTCACACTGCGTGAGTTTGAATTGCGCGCAGCCGGGTTGTTGTCAGGCGACAGTAGGAGTCGGCGGAAGGTAGCGAAGAAGCTCGAGGCCTTTCTGTCGAAGGCACAGGATACCATGTCCGCCCTCGAGGGGGAGGTGTCCGCGGCGTTGCAGCGGTTGGGACTGCGCAGTCGAGCGGAAGAGTGGCAGGGTAGGGAGTTAGTGCGCGGCAGTCGGCCGCGCAGGAGACGTAGTACAGGTTCCGCGGAGTGTAGTGTAGCGTGGTTCCGTGCAGGCGTGTAGCGTAGTGCAGTGTAGTGTTAAGTAGGACTTAGAAGGTATAAAATAGTTCCAGGCGTTTTGCCTGGGGTTCTTTCCCATCAGAAGTGCAGATCAGGAACCCATTTCCTTTGCGTGTTTGTGTCCTTGAGTTCTGTCACCACGCACGAGGAGTTACAACTTAGCGTTCCGCATTTTGTAGCTGAAGGCCTTCGGCCGAATGTTCAGAGCTAGTCCATTGGTTAGAGACTTGAGTAGTTCGGAACTGCACCTGCGGGTGACTGCCGATGCTAAGAGCCAGTGACTAGTTAGATACTTGAACAGTTTCGCCCCTACACCTTCGAGTGTTCCTTTCTGATTGTACTCCCTTGGGATTTTTCCCCTGAATGCCAAAGTGAAGTTTTGCTACTTCGTGTAAGCCTTGGTTGTAAATTCAGGTTACGCTGCAGCAGGTGCTTTGAGGGTAACCCCTGTAGTATTTCTGGGAGTGACAGTTGCCTGAGAATTCAAACTCCTCAATAGTCTGTTAAAACGTGACACTTTGTACCCTGTGTGTTCCTCTGTCCCTATGGGTTCGACCTTTCTACCACTATATTGCAGTTTTAGCCTTTAGTGGGTTATTACATAAGAAGCCGACAACTTCTTTTTGGCGCCGCTGCCGGGGACAGTTGCGTCAACACCGGGGTTTTTACGAGCAGCCATGCTCGGTGAATGTCGACTGGGGCTGGCGGGAGCAACCTAAGTGCTAGAGCTGTCCGCAAGTTCCGACGAGATTCAGAGAAGGCCGTGGAAGAGACACGGCGTCAAAACAAGAAAACACCAAGAAGAGTACCTAAGCCTAGTTCGGCCGACATCCTTGGGGAACCTACCCCCGGCGACTCGGAACCAAACTTGGTGCTTACAGTTCTACTAGATATTCCTTGCACGGACCCGCCTAGTGAAGTAGAACCGACCGCCCGAGGACCGTCGACAGACACATCGATGGCGGACGGACAAGCCAATGTGCGGCTACCTCAGCCGATTACTAAACATTCCTACCCGAAGTACAAAGGGAGTGGGGATGACGACGATGCAGATTCATACATCAAGTTATTCGAGTCGGTGTCTATTGCCAATCGCGAGATCGCAGACGACGACCGACTAAGGATCTTTCCAAGCCTTCTGCGGAAGAAAGCGAGGAGTTGGTATAATCACGAGAGCATCGATCCGACTGGGTTGACAACATGGGCCCAGCTGAAGGAGAAGTTCCTTCGTCGCTTTCGCGAGCTCGGCTACGACAGCCGGGTTTTGACGAAGTTACGTAATTTGCAGCGAGAGAAGAAGGAGAGTCTGCGTGACTACACTGAGAGATTTCTGGACCTCCTCGACAGAATACCGAAAACAGGACCAGGGTCCCCTTTTTCGGTACAACAAGCTGTGGATTGGTACGTGACCGGTTTAACTCGGGAGATGGAGACTTTTTGCCGACGCAGCAAGTGCGACACTATCGAGGATGTGATTGCATCGGCAGAAGCCTTCGAAACTTCCACTCTTAACCGAAGAGGGAGAGAGAGACGGGAGTCGAAGGAGCGCAAACCGAAGGGAGGGCGAAGACGGCGTAGAGGTACAACTCCGTCATCGGAGGAATCGTCTTCGGACGAGAACCGTTCTTCATCCGAGGAAGAGGAAACCTCATCGTCGGAGGAGGAGAAGAAGAGGAAGAAGCATGGGTCAGCGAAGAAAAAGGGCACCCGACGAGTGACTACGGACAGAGCGCCGGGAGATATCGCTTCGAAGATGGAGACCCTTGTGAAGGACTTCGCCGATCTCAAGGTTCAAGTGGTAGGCGGGCATGATCGCAGAAAATCACCCGGGAGAGTGCGAGCGAACTTATGGTGTACTACGTGCGGGGCGGTGGGACATGCAAACACCGAGTGCCTTACCACCCGGCCGTCATATCCAGTCAACGCAGTAGAGTGGGCGCAACCGTACTATGGAGAGCACCCTCAGTACTATGGAGAGGCTAGCGAAGAGACAGCCTACGCCGTCCAGTCGGTGCCTACCCCTCGTGCAGTTTCAGCAATGCAAGTCCCACGATATATTCCGGTGGATCGGGCCACTACGGTACCTGTGAGGCGGAGAGCCCCTCCAGGGACGTTTGACCCACCGCCACCGGGAGCTTGTTATAATTGCGGGGAAGTTGGGCACTTCTCACCGCAGTGTCCCCATCCAAAAAGGCGAAACGATTATGCTCCGACATGTAGTAATTGCAAGAAGGTCGGGCACACTGCGCCAGAGTGTGATCAGCCACCAGTCCCTCGGCCAGTGGTACGATTTGTGAACACTCCTGCCAAGGAGGACGTGCAAGTTAACCAGGTCGAAGTAGGTTCAGACGGGGATGGCGAAGACGAAGAATGGCCGGCTGAAGAGGTTATGTGCGCACGGGTCGAAACTCGTAGCTCCAAGAAATCCAAGGAGCAAGAGCGTGACACTCGCAAGCACGAACGGAGAACCGCCGACCGGACGGGAAAAGGAAAGGAGAAGACATCCAGCAAGTCCGACTCGCGACCTGCTCGGAAGTCTTCGGCTACGCGGGAGGCACCAGCAGTGCGCCCCCAGACAGCAGTCGAGGACGAGCCAGTGCGCCTACTGAAACGGGACTATGCTCCGGATATCCGCAACGAGGTAACCAACCTGTTGAAGGAAGCGATCCGCACGCAAAAGGACCCACCGCGGCCAGACTTGACATCCTCCCTTGGGGCGAAGTTGGCAGCCACCGTGGAACCTCGCAGAGCGTCGCCGACCCCGGCGACCCAACGCGCCCACTATGACTTGGTTGAAGATCTCGGGAGTCGAAAAGTGAACATCACGTTCAAGCAGCTCTTGGAAGACAATAAGACGTATCGGAGAATGTTGATGCTTTCGCTACGGCATCCGCGGAAGCCGCGCGCGTCCACATCCTCTCAAGTATATCAAGTGGAGAGCGAAGACCAAGGGCCACCCGAGATCGATGTGGAGATAGCAGGATGTTGTGTACGCAGAGTGCCAATCGACTCTGGATCAGGAGTCAACATAATGACGGAGGACACAGCGAGAGCCTTGGGGTTCAGTCAATACGAACCCTCGAAGCGTGTGTTGAGATTAGCGGATCAGACGCGGAGAATGCCTGCAGGTATGCTGCGCAATGTCAAGACAACCATCGGGGGTGCGGACTTTCGGTTGACGTATATCATCCTTCAGCCGATGATGAAGCAGGGCTATGACGTTCTGCTCGGGCGACCATGGCTATATGGTGCACAAGTCAGATGTGATTGGCGAAGACATCGCCTTAAGTTTCCTCACCCTTCGGAACCGACCAAAACCATTACGGTGCCCTGGAATAGGGTCAGGCACGAAGGAGAGACCCCATCGACAAGTGCAGGTTATACATCGGGCGAGGACAGTGAGTCGACCGCGCGATCGGATTCCAGTGGCACCGAATCCGATTACTTCGTGGGATTCGTTGCCTGCTGTTCGGTGGAAGAAGAAGAAGAGACGGAAGCTATTCAGCCGGAAGACGAATAGCAATTAACTGTGGGACTGGGAAGGAGTGAGACGAGTCACACTGAGGGCATTGTCGACCCTAGTGACTGTCATGAAGTACAACTCAGTCCCGGCAAGTGCTTGAAGGTATCAAGCGCAGTGAGAGGAGACGAGCTAAGGAAAGTACAGGCGTTCCTTAGCCACTATGTCGACGTCTTCGCCTGGAAGATCGAGGACATGAAGGGGATACCCGCACGATATGGGGAACACCGTATCGATTTACTGGACGACTCAGTACCCATACGACAGCGCCAGTATCGCCTCAACCCAAAGTACTCCTTGCTAGTGAAAGAGGAGATAGATAAGTACTTGAGCGCTGGTATTATTTATCCTGTGCTCAGCAGCGAGTGGGTGTCGCCGATTGTTATCGTACCCAAGAAGTTGACGGGTAAGATACGAGTGTGTCAGGATTTCCGGAAGTTGAATGCAGCAACACGCAAGGATCATCACCCGTTACCATTCACGGATGCCATTCTAGACCATGTCGCAGGACATGAATGTTATAGCTTCCTGGATGGGTTCTCAGGTTACAATCAGGTCTCTATCCGTGAACAGGACAAGGATAAAACTACGTTCACAACCGACTGGGGAACTTACGCATACCACAAGATGCCCTTCGGTCTGTGCAACGCGCCTGCCACCTTTCAACGGATGATGACCAATATCTTTCAGGAACAACTGAGGAAGTTCCTGGAGATATTCATAGATGACTTCTGTGTCTTTGGGAAGCGGTCTGAACACCTAAGTCACTTGAAGCAGACCTTCGATAAATGTAGAGAGAGCAGTTTATCACTGCATCCCGAGAAGTGCTTTTTCTTCATGACTAGTGGAATCTTGTTGGGTCATCGGGTCTCGGCAGAAGGCATTGCGGTGGACATCGAGAAGGTCAAGGTTATACTCGAGCTTGAGCCACCCACGAATCTAAGAGAGCTGCGAGCATTCCTGGGTCATGTGGGCTACTACCGAAGATTCATACACATGTATGCAATACTGGCGGCGGACCTGACCAAGTTGTTGAAGAAGGACGAGCCTTATGCTTGGGGTGCGAACCAGCAGACAGCATTTGAAGCTCTGAAAGCGAAACTCACGACTGCTCCCGTACTAAGGAGTCCAGACTGGAATCGACCATTCCATGTTTACGTTGACACTTCGGCATTCGCCATCGGTGTAGTACTGAGTCAAAAGGATGACAACAAAAAGGACTACCCGATCTACTTTGCGAGCCGACAGCTGTCCCTAGCAGAGCGGAAGTACACCACGACGGAGAGAGAAGCGTTGGGGATGGTGTACTCCTGTAAAAAGTTCCGTCACTACCTAATCTGTTACGAGTTTGTGTTCCATGTGGACCACTACGCATTGCAACACCTAGTCAAGAAAGCCGACCTATCCGGTCGAATCGCCAGGTGGGTGTTGTTACTACAAGAGTTCACCTACACAGTCCAGACCAGGAAAGGGGTGCACCACGAAAATGCGGATTACTTGTCCCGATTATGGACCCAGCCGACAGAGGAGGAATTGGTGGACGATTTTCCAGATGAAGAGTTATTTCAGTTGTCTGCAGGACATGAGTCCCGCTATGCCGACCTGTATCGATATCTGTTAACCCTCCAGTGCCCCGAGGGCATGGATTTGGAACAGCGAACTGTCTTTATTCATAAGGCAGGCCCGTACCAACTCCAGCAGGGGGTTTTGTTCAAGAAGATGGCGGATGAGCGCTTATGCAGATGCCTGGAGGAATCAGAAGTACCAAGAATAGTGAGTGCGATGCATACAGAGGAGGCGGGTGGACACTATGCCACCAGGAACACGGTCACAAAGATCCTAAATGCGGGGTATTGGTGGCCGACCATGTTTAAGGATGTTCTCGATTACATCCGCAAGTGCGATAGTTGCCAGAGGACGGGGAGACCGACGCCTACAACACGCTGGCCTCTGACTCCCATCATGCCTCTAGCACCTTTCGAAAAGTGGGGTATTGACTTTGTAGGGCCGATACAACCAGTGACTAGAAGTACACGAAGGCGCTACATTCTGGTAGCAACGGACTACGCCACCAAAATGGTAGAGGCCAGAGCCACCAGAAGGGATGATGCTGCCACAGTGGCAGCATTCTTGTTTGAGTCCATCATCACACGCTACGGGTGTCCCTTAGAACTAGTCAGCGACCGGGGCACGCATTTTCTGAATCAGATCATCGAAGATCTGACACGGTATTTCCACATCAAGCACCGGAAGACTACTCCATACAATCCCAAGGCAAATGGACTGACGGAGAAGTCCAATGGTCTGCTGTGTAAAATACTACTCAAGGTCACGGTGAATCACGCTCACGACTGGGATACGAAGCTAGCGGCCGCTCTATGGGCGTACCGCACAGCTGAGAAGATCACGACCAAACAGACACCATACTTTCTGGTGTATGGGCAACACCCGATCCTCCCGATCGAATTTGAAGTACCCACCCATCGAACGATGGATTTGCAGAGGATGGGCGCAGAGGAGAGTCAGCTCTACAGGTTACAGGAGGTCATGCTGCTGGATGAGCGGAGAAGAGACGCCGAAGATCGCACCAGGAAAATCCAGCTCCGCCGAAAGGAGAGATACGATAAAAAGATCAAACCGGTACTCCTGCAGGCGGGTGATTTGGCATTGCTCTACGACAGCAGGCATGCCAGATTCCCAGGCAAACTGCACCTAAGGTGGATGGGACCTTACAGGGTTGTCGAAGTCTTCCCGAATGGATCCATCCAACTTGCGGACCTGGCCGGCGATTTGTTAGGCACCCGAGTGAACGGGTGGCGGTTGAAGAAATACCACATGTGAGTGTTCGCGTGGGCGCTCACAATTGAGGAGGGGGGCATGTGGTACCCCACTTTTGGCAATTTTGAGGAAATTAAAACATTTTTGGAAAACTGTACCCTGGCAGCATTGTAAATAGCTTTCGGTACATCAAAACAGAGTGAATCCGGAAGATCGCGGGAATTCTCGAGGGATCTTGTAGAATCTGGGATTTGGGGTGCCGCAGCACGCACAGGCACCACCCTCCCTGCGAGCTCCGCAGTTAGGATCTCTACAGCGCAAGGCGCAAAATCCGCCTTCGGAGGTTGCGTCCGCGGCTGTAGGGAAACCCCCGTAATTAGGTAAACCCTCGGGCGCCTTGACCAAGTTAGGGTCCCGTTGGAAAGAGCTCGACGCGCTGATTCTAACGAGCCCAAGAACGCTTGGAACGGACGAGGACTTAGGGAGTTATCGCTACTGGAAGAAACGGAGGCGGTCGCCTACGGCGGAAGGAGTTCGCCACCGGCGCGAATTCCGCCTACGCGGAAGGGGGATTCAAGTTTTGTCCTATGCGCGGACGAAGGCGTTCGCCTGTGCACAGGCGAAGTAGGGTTAGGAAAGGCGCGGAGTCCGCCTACGCACAGGCGTTCGCCTGTGCACAGGCACTCCGGCGTCGGCGGGAAATCCGCCTTGGGCCCTAGAAATGCGCCTTGTGAGGTAGAAAGTGTACGGCGCCTTCCGCGCCAGCGCAGCGCAGCGTACGTCGGAAGAGCCGCCAGAGTAATCCAATAGGTACGGACCGTGCGGACGGCACGGGTGGATGCGCTCTTGGACGGACGGAGTTGCGGCGGCGGAAGCGCCGACGGAGAGACAAGGAACGGACAGACTGGACGGAGACGGCTGACCACGGTCAACGCCTTCCGCGCCAGGGCAGCGCCGCGGACGGAGTTCGCCTGCGCACAGGCGAACGCCTGTGCACAGGAGAATGTTCAAGTTCCGCACCGGCGAAGAATCCGCCGAGGTCCCTGCCTGCGCACAGGCAGGAGTTGAATTTTTGTCCGACATGCGGACGCACGCGTCAAGGCAGAAGGAGATTGGCCGAAGGGCGGTACGAACAAGTGTACCGCGCAAGGCGGAAGACTCGCCTTCGGCGCTACGCCCCCATGTCCGCAGGGTGACACGCTCGCGGAGTTCAAATCCGCCAATTCGAGCGTGAGAGTTTAATCGACGACGGCGGAGCGTGAAGCCGCGCGTGAGAGCGAAGACCGTTCCAGCGTACAGCCGGCGCGGCCATCAAGTGAGACGTTCTTCACGACCAAGAGACGACCATGACCTTCGACCGGGCGGCGGAGAGCGTCCCATTCTTGAATTCGCGATTCCAATCTCTTGTGCGCGCTGCGCGCATCCATCTGCTGGCTGCGGACCATTCTCGTCGTCGTCGCACAGGAGATTTCTTGTTGATTGAGGGAGAAGTGAGTGCGCGTGATTTGGAATTGAGAGCGATTAGAGTTTGCCGAGAGAGAAAGAAACGCGGACAGTGCGGAAGTAGAATGAGCGGGCGAGCGAACCCCAGGAACGCAATGACGAGACCGAGCAGATTGCGGATGGTGCCACTTCGCCTGCCGCAGAACGGGCTGCGCGCTTTCGAGGAGCGCTTAATAGCAAGAAAGCTCGATTTCTTGCTATGGGGATGGAATTACATCTGCGCGAATATGGTGCGCGAGTGGCTAGAGCCACAGGGACCACCCTCGCGCGGATTGCGTCCGCATGTTGACCGGTGGACAGTCCAAGATTGGGCGCAGGCGTTGGGAAGATGTGCTGGCATGCCAGGGCATCTCCTTTTCGACAGCGAGAGCATCAAGGTGACCAAGCAAGAAGAGGCGCAATTTGTGGAGCTGTTCAAGACCGGGAGGTCTACCAAGAATGGGTACAGGACCCGTGATTACAAAGATCGATTTCGCCGGACTTTGTCCGCAGCGCTGATGCAATTACTGCAGCCGCACCGTGCCTGCTACATCACATTGTGGCAGGTCTCTTTTGTGGAGTGCGTCATCGAGGGAACTCCCATTCACTGGGCGAGCATCCTGCACAGGGTGATGCGACAGCACGCGTTTGAGGAGAAGGGGGGAACGCTAAACCATCTTTCTCCTTTCCTCATCAATTTTTATCGACAGCGGAATTGTTTGACAGCGGCGGAGCTTGAACATTTTCCGCCATTGTCCATCGACCATCCCGGGAAGTATGTGCGGGAGAACGAGGTCGACACTGATGCGGAGGAGTCACCGACTTCTACCCCATCAAGACGGAGGGACGAAGGGAGACACACCCCTGCGGCGCGAGTGCCGCGGAAGCGGCGATGGAGGGAAGAGGCCGAAGAGGAGCAGCATCAAGAACCCTCTGCTCCCATTCGACCGCGGCCGCTGTGCGAGCCATACAGCCGGCCGAAGCAGAAGGCACGCAGACTGGTGTTGCCAGCTGACAGTGCAGACACGGCGACGATTGCGACGGAGATAGGAAGTGCGTCGCCAGAGAGGCGAGAGGAAGCGCGGACGACCGCAGGAGCAGCGGGCCACGCTGCAACCTCGTCGGGAGAGAGGCCGCCTACGGGCCAAGGGCCTCCGGAGTTACCACGTGCGATGCGGACAGATGTTCCGTTTGCGCACAGGCGAACCTCCGCGGACGGACGAGCCTCCGCGGACCGGCGAACACAAGTGGACGTGGATCTACGCTTACGCGTGGGAAGGAGCAGTCCGCCTGTGCACAGGCGCTCGCCTGTGCACAGGTCGCCTGTGCACAGGTCACCTGTGCACAGGTCACCTCCACACGTGCCGCCTGTGCACAGGCAAGAATCACCCCCGTTCCAACGTAGGAAGGGGAAGGAGCCGGCGGAAGAACCGCCTACGAGACACCGGCCCTCGGGGCCAGACCCTCCGGCGCACCACGCGCCGCAATTCGCGCCTTCGGCGCCAGGGCCTTCGAGCCGAGGAGATACGAGCAGAGAGCGTGCGGAGGCCGCACCATCGGCGGGAAGTCCGCCGATAGATGCGCCTTCGGCGGTAGGGCCTATAGGCCAAGGAGGATCGGGCGTGCGGCCCCCGGTCATGTCGCCTTCGGCGATAGATGTCCGCGGCGCTACGCCTGCGGCGGACAAGGCGCCGGCACATGCGCCTGCGCACGGGCCGGGCACAGCCCCCACGGACCGATCAAGGGAGCAGCAGACGGAGGAGCGGAGTGACTGTCAGCGGGATGAAATCTCGATGCGCGATGCGCAATCCAACCCCGCGCAGCCACCCTCCGCTCAATCACCTCCGGCGACGGACGACAGAGGCAGAGAGGATGCGGTAGACCATCAACAAGCGAGAGACGGGGATGCCGCACGGATACATTCGCCTTCCGCCTTAGACATTTTGGCGACGAGCAGCGAGGCTGCAGCCGTGCCTTCGCAGGCAGCACACGTCGAGGACGTGCAGCCCCACTCGGGGCAGTCGCCGACGCAATCAATGGCGACTGAAATTCTCCACTCGGATGATGACGACGGAGGCTCCACGGAAGAAATGTCAGGAGCAGAAGACACCGAGGAGGAGGAGGAGGAAATTGTTGGAGCGCCGGCGGCGGCGCTCTCTGAGCAGGTGATTCCGTTGCTGCGGTACTTGGATCGCAAGGTCGATAAATACGCCGACCCACTCCAGCCGGGATCTTACATCGAGTTAGTGCGCAGGCGGACTCGCACTAAAGTCCACACCAGCAAGCTATTAGCTAGAGTGGACCAGGAGTTGAGGGACTTGAAGGAGAAGCATGAGTGCTTGTGGGGACAGTACAAGCTTAATCAGAAATTCTACAAGCACTCCGAGAAGATGAAGGATGAGAAACTAGGCGAGCTCACCAAGGAGCAGGTGAAGGTCAAGGAGGCACTCAACTCTGAGCAGGCCCAGAATCGGATTTTGTCAGAGGAGCTCGTGCGACAGACGCGGTTGTTGGAACAATGTCAGCTCGCACGGCAGGCGGATGAAGAATTAATCCGCAGTTTACAGTCAGAGTGTGGCGAATTGAGAGCGCAACGTGCTGAAGCCGAATCGCAATTAGTGACCATTGAAGAGGATCGCAGGAAGGAGGCGGATCGCACGAAGGTGGAGACGGCGAGGCGAGTCGCCCACTGTCTCAAGGGCTACGCCCACTGGGAAGTGAAGGCGCAGGAGAAACTCACACTGCGTGAGTTTGAATTGCGCGCAGCCGGGTTGTTGTCAGGCGACAGTAGGAGTCGGCGGAAGGTAGCGAAGAAGCTCGAGGCCTTTCTGTCGAAGGCACAGGATACCATGTCCGCCCTCGAGGGGAAGGTGTCCGCGGCGTTGCAGCGGTTGGGACTGCGTAGTCGAGCGGAAGAGTGGCAGGGTAGGGAGTTAGTGCGCGGCAGTCGGCCGCGCAGGAGACGTAGTACAGGTTCCGCGGAGTGTAGTGTAGCGTGGTTCCGTGCAGGCGTGTAGCGTAGTGCAGTGTAGTGCTAGGTAGGGCTTAGAAGGTATAAAATAGTTCCAGGCGTTTTGCCAGGGGTTCTTTCCCATCAGAAGTGCAGATCAGGAACCCATTTCCTTTGCGTGTTTGTGTCCTTGAGTTCTGTCACCACGCACGAGGAGTTACAACTTAGCGTTCCGCATTTTGTAGCTGAAGGCCTTCGGCCGAATGTTCAGAGCTAGTCCATTGGTTAGAGACTTGAGTAGTTCGGATCTGCACCTGTGGGTGACTGCCGATGCTCAGAGCCAGTGACTAGTTAGATACTTGAACAGTTTCGCCCCTACACCTTCGAGTGTTCCTTTCTGATTGTACTCCCTTGGGATTTTTCCCCTGAATGCCAAAGTGAAGTTTTGCTACTTCGTGTAAGCCTTGGTTGTAAATTCAGGTTACGCTGCAGCAGGTGCTTTGAGGGTAACCCCTGTAGTATTTCTGGGAATGACAAGTGCCTGAGAATTCAAACTCTTCAATAGACTGTTGTTGTGTTACTGGAATGTTTCACAGTGAGTCTTTCAGTGCGGACCTGTGTTCTCTGCGCGTTTTGTGAGTTGAGAGTGTTGTTCACCGCGTATGAGTGACTTCGATCCGAAGTAGGCAGTCCAAACCGGGTTTCCTACACTAGCAGCAAGCTAGTGGAAGTGTTGTAAAAGCCGGAGTTGGAAGTCACTGCCCGCAGCTTTGCCGAGTGTGCTCTTGAGAGACTTTCCCCCTGAAATCTTGAAGTAGAGGCCCTAACGGATCTCTGGGTTGTGTTTCTGTAGTTTCAGGTGTGTGCGTGTGTGTGTTACGCTGCACTGTGCGACCTCCGAGTGCGCTCCGAGTGGACACTTGCAGTATTTCTGGGAGTGACAGTTGCCTGAGAATTCAAACTCCTCAATAGTCTGTTAAAACGTGACACTTTGTACCCTGTGTGTTCCTCTGTCCCTGTGGGTTCGACCTTTCTACCACTATATTGTAGTTTTAGCCTTTAGTGGGTTATTACACGGCCCTACAAAGTCAATACCCCACTTTTCGAAAGGTGCTAGAGGCATGATGGGAGTCAGGGGCCAGCGTGTTGTAGGCGTCGGTCTTCCCGTCCTCTGGCAACTATCGCACTTGCGGATGTAATCGAGAACATCCTTAAACATGGTCGGCCACCAATATCCCGCGTTTAGGATCTTTGTGACCGTGTTCCTGGTGGCATAGTGTCCACCCGCCTCCTCTGTATGCATCGCACTCACTATTCTTGGTACCTCTGATTCCTCCAAGCATCTGCATAAGCGCTCATCCGCCATCTTCTTGAACAAAACTCCCTGCTGGAGTTGATACGGGCCTGCCTTATGAATGAAGACAGTTCGCTGTTCCAAATCCATGCCCTCGGGGCACTGGAGGGTTAGCAGATATCGATACAGGTCGGCATAGCGGGACTCATGTCCTGCAGACAACTGAAATAACTCTTCATCTGGGAAATCGTCCACCAATTCCTCCTCTGTCGGCTGTGTCCATAATCGGGACAAGTAATCCGCATTTTCGTGGTGCACCCCTTTCCTGGTCTGGACTGTGTAGGTGAACTCTTGTAGTAACAACACCCACCTGGCGATTCGACCGGATAGGTCGGCTTTCTTGACTAGGTGTTGCAATGCGTAGTGGTCCACATGGAACACAAACTCGTAGCAGATTAGGTAGTGACGAAACTTTTTACAGGAGTACACCATCCCCAGCGCTTCTCTCTCCGTCGTGGTGTACTTCCGCTCCGCTAGAGACAGCTGTCGGCTCGCGAAGTAGATCGGGTAGTCCTTTTTGTTGTCATCCTTTTGACTCAGTACTACACCGATGGCGAATGCCGAAGTGTCAACGTAAACATGGAATGGTCGATTCCAGTCTGGACTCCTTAGTACGGGAGCAGTCGTGAGTTTCGCTTTCAGAGCTTCAAATGCTGTCTGCTGGTTCGCACCCCAAGCATAAGGCTCGTCCTTCTTCAACAACTTGGTCAGGTCCGCCGCCAGTATTGCATACATGTGTATGAATCTTCGGTAGTAGCCCACATGACCCAGGAATGCTCGCAGCTCTCTTAGATTCGTGGGTGGCTCAAGCTCGAGTATAACCTTGACCTTCTCGATGTCCACCGCAATGCCTTCTGCCGAGAACCGATGACCCAACAAGATCCCACTAGTCATAAAGAAAAAGCACTTCTCGGGATGCAGTGATAAACTGCTCTCTCTACATTTATCGAAGGTCTGCTTCAAGTGACTTAAGTGTTCAGACCGTTTCCCAAAGACACAGAAGTCATCTATGAATATCTCCAGGAACTTCCTCAGTTGTTCCTGAAAGATATTGGTCATCATCCGTTGAAAGGTGGCAGGCGCGTTGCACAGACCGAAGGGCATCTTGTGGTATGCGTAAGTTCCCCAGTCGGTTGTGAACGTAGTTTTATCCTTGTCCTGTTCACGGATAGACACCTGATTGTAACCTGAGAACCCATCCAGGAAGCTATAACATTCATGTCCTGCGACATGGTCTAGAATGGCATCCGTGAATGGTAACGGGTGATGATCCTTGCGTGTTGCTGCATTCAACTTCCGGAAATCCTGACACACTCGTATCTTACCCGTCAACTTCTTGGGTACGATAACAATCGGCGACACCCACTCGCTGCTGAGCACAGGATAAATAATACCAGCGCTCAAGTACTTATCTATCTCCTCTTTCACTAGCAAGGAGTATTTTGGGTTGAGGCGATACTGGCGCTGTCGTATGGGTACTGAGTCGTCCAGTAAATCGATACGGTGTTCCCCATACCGTGCAGGTATCCCCTTCATGTCCTCGATCTTCCAGGCAAAGACGTCGACATAGTGGCTAAGGAACGCCTGTACTTTCCTTAGCTCGTCTCCTCTCACTGCGCTTGATACCTTCAAGCACTTGCCGGGACTGAGTTGTACTTCATGACAGTCACTAGGGTCGACAATGCCCTCAGTGTGACTCGTCTCACTCCTTCCCAGTCCCACAGTTAATTGCTATTCGTCTTCCGGCTGAATAGCTTCCGTCTCTTCTTCTTCTTCCACCGAGCAGCAGGCGACGAATCCCACGAAGTAATCGGATTCGGTGCCACTGGAATCCGATCGCGCGGTCGACTCACTGTCCTCGCCCGATGTATAACCTGCACTTGTCGATGGGGTCTCTCCTTCGTGCCTGACCCTATTCCAGGGCACCGTAATGGTTTTGGTCGGTTCCGAAGGGTGAGGAAACTTAAGGCGATGTCTTCGCCAATCACATCTGACTTGTGCACCATATAGCCATGGTCGCCCGAGCAGAACGTCATAGCCCTGCTTCATCATCGGCTGAAGGATGATATACGTCAACCGAAAGTCCGCACCCCCGATGGTTGTCTTGACATTGCGCAGCATACCTGCAGGCATTCTCCGCGTCTGATCCGCTAATCTCAACACACGCTTCGAGGGTTCGTATTGACTGAACCCCAAGGCTCTCGCTGTGTCCTCCGTCATTATGTTGACTCCTGATCCAGAGTCGATTGGCACTCTGCGTACACAACATCCTGCTATCTCCACATCGATCTCGGGTGGCCCTTGGTCTTCGCTCTCCACTTGATATACTTGAGAGGATGTGGACGCGCGCGGCTTCCGCGGATGCCGTAGCGAAAGCATCAACATTCTCCGATACGTCTTATTGTCTTCCAAGAGCTGCTTGAACGTGATGTTCACTTTTCGACTCCCGAGATCTTCAACCAAGTCATAGTGGGCGCGTTGGGTCGCCGGGGTCGGCGACGCTCTGCGAGGTTCCACGGTGGCTGCCAACTTCGCCCCAAGGGAGGATGTCAAGTCTGGCCGCGGTGGGTCCTTTTGAGTGCGGATCGCTTCCTTCAACAGGTTGGTTACCTCGTTGCGGATATCCGGAGCATAGTCCCGTTTCAGTAGGCGCACTGGCTCGTCCTCGACTGCTGTCTGGGGGCGCACTGCTGGTGCCTCCCGCGTAGTCGAAGACTTCCGAGCAGGTCGCGAGTCGGACTTGCTGGATGTCTTCTCCTTTCCTTTTCCCGTCCGGTCGGCGGTTCTCCGTTCGTGCTTGCGAGTGTCGCGCTCTTGCTCCTTCGATTTCTTGGAACTACGAGTTTCGACCCGTGCGCACATAACCTCTTCCGCCGGCCATTCTTCGTCTTCGCCATCCCCGTCTGAACCTACTTCGACCTGGTTAACTTGCACGTCCTCCTTGGCAGGAGTGTTCACAAATCGTACCACTGGCCGAGGGACTGGTGGCTGATCACACTCTGGCGCAGTGTGCCCGACCTTCTTGCAATTACTACATGTCGGAGCATAATCGTTTCGCCTTTTTGGATGGGGACACTGCGGTGAGAAGTGCCCAACTTCCCCGCAATTATAACAAGCTCGCGGTGGCGGTGGGTCAAACGTCCCTGGAGGGGCTCTCCGCCTCACAGGTACCGTAGTGGCCCGATCCACCGGAATATATCGTGGGACTTGCATTGCTGAAACTGCAGGAGGGGTAGGCACCGACTGGACGGCGTAGGCTGTCTCTTCGCTAGCCTCTCCATAGTACTGAGGGTGCTCTCCATAGTACGGTTGCGCCCACTCTACTGCGTTGACTGGATATGACGGCCGGGTGGTAAGGCACTCGGTGTTTGCATGTCCCACCGCCCCGCACGTAGTACACCATAAGTTCGCTCGCACTCTCCCGGGTGATTTTCTGCGATCATGCCCGCCTACCACTTGAGCTTTGAGATCGGCGAAGTCCTTCACAAGGGTCTCCATCTTCGAAGCTATATCTCCCGGCGCTCTGTCCGTAGTCACTCGTCGGATGCCCTTTTTCTTCGCTGACCCATGCTTCTTCCTCTTCTTCTCCTCCTCCGACGATGAGGTTTCCTCTTCTTCGGATGAAGAACGGTTCTCGTCCGAAGACGATTCCTCCGATGACGGAGTTGTACCTCTACGCCGTCTTCGCCCTCCCTTCGGTTTGCGCTCCTTCGACTCCCGTCTCTCTCTCCCTCTTCGGTTGAGAGTGGAAGTTTCGAAGGCTTCTGCCGATGCAATCACATCCTCAATAGTGTCGCACTTGCTGCGTCGGCAAAAAGTCTCCATCTCCCGAGTTAAACCGGTCACGTACCAATCCACAGCTTGTTGTACCGAGAAAGGGGACCCTGGTCCTGTTTTCGGTATTCTGTCGAGGAGGTCCAGAAATCTCTCCGTGTAGTCACGCAGACTCTCCTTCTTCTCTCGCTGCAAATTACGTAACTTCGTCAAAACCCGGCTGTCGTAGCCGAGCTCGCGAAAGCGACGAAGGAACTTCTCCTTCAGCTGGGCCCATGTTGTCAACCCAGTCGGATCGATGCTCTCGTGATTATACCAACTCCTCGCTTTCTTCCGCAGAAGGCTTGGAAAGATCCTTAGTCGGTCGTCGTCTGCGATCTCGCGATTGGCAATAGACACCGACTCGAATAACTTGATGTATGAATCTGCATCGTCGTCATCCCCACTCCCTTTGTACTTCGGGTAGGAATGTTTAGTAATCGGCTGAGGTAGCCGCACATTGGCTTGTCCGTCCGCCATCAGTGTGTCTGTCGACGGTCCTCGGGCGGTCGGTTCTACTTCACTAGGCGGGTCCGTGCAAGGAATATCTAGTAGAACTGTAAGCACCAAGTTTGGTTCCGAGTCGCCGGGGGTAGGTTCCCCAAGGATGTCGGCCGAACTAGGCTTAGGTACTCTTCTTGGTGTTTTCTTGTTTTGACGCCGTGTCTCTTCCACGGCCTTCTCTGAATCTCGTCGGAACTTGCGGACAGCTCTAGCACTTAGGTTGCTCCCGCCAGCCCCAGTCGACATTCACCGAGCATGGCTGCTCGTAAACACCCCGGTGTTGACGCAACTGTCCCCGGCAGCGGCGCCAAAAAGAAGTTGTCGGCTTCTTATGTAATAACCCACTAAAGGCTAAAACTGCAATATAGTGGTAGAAAGGTCGAACCCACAGGGACAGAGGAACACACAGGGTACAAAGTGTCACGTTTTAACAGACTATTGAGGAGTTTGAATTCTCAGGCGACTGTCACTCCCAGAAATACTGCAAGTGTCCACTCGGAGCGCACTCGGAGGTCGCACAGTGCAGCGTAACACACACACACACACACCTGAAACTACAGAAACACAACCCAGAGATCCGTTAGGACCTCTACTTCAAGATTTCAGGGGGAAAGTCTCTCAAGAGTACACTCGGCAACGCTGCGGGCAGTGACTTCCAACTCCGGCTTTTACAACACTTCCACTAGCTTGCTGCTAGTGTAGGAAACCCGGTTTGGACTGCCTACTTCGGATCGAAGTCACTCCTACGCGGTGAACAACACTCTCAACTCACAAAACGCGCAGAGAACACAGGTCCGCACTGAAGGACTCACTGTGAAACATTCCAGTAACACAACAACAGTCTATTGAAGAGTTTGAATTCTCAGGCACTTGTCATTCCCAGAAATACTACAGGGGTTACCCTCAAGGCACCTGCTGCAGCGTAACCTGAATTTACAACCAAGGCTTACACGAAGTAGCAAAACTTCACTTTGGCATTCAGGGGAAAAATCCCAAGGAGTACAATCAGAAAGGAACACTCGAAGGTGTAGGGGCGAAACTGTTCAAGTATCTAACTAGTCACTGGCTCTGAGCATCGGCAGTCACCCGCAGGCGCAGATCCGAACTACTCAAGTCTCTAACCAATGTACTAGCTCTGAACATTCGGCCGAAGGCCTTCAGCTACAAAATGCGGAACGCTAAGTTGTAACTCCTCGTGCGTGGTGACAGAACTCAAGGACACAAACACGCAAAGGAAATGGGTTCCTGATCTGCACTTCTGATGGGAAAGAACCCCAGGCAAAACGCCTGGAACTATTTTATACCTTCTAAGTCCTAACTAGCACTACACTGCACTACGCTACACGCCTGCACAGAACCACGCTACACTACACTCCGCGGAACCTGTACTACGTCTCCTGCGCGGCCGACTGCCGCGCACTAACTCCCTACCCTGCCACTCTTCCGCTCGACTACGCAGTCCCAACCGCTGCAACGCCGCGGACACCTCCCCCTCGAGGGCAGACATGGTATCCTGTGCCTTCGACAGAAAGGCCTCGAGCTTCTTCGCTACCTTCCGCCGACTCCTACTGTCGCCTGACAACAACCCGGCTGCGCGCAATTCAAACTCACGCAGTGTGAGTTTCTCCTGCGCCTTCACTTCCCAGTGGGCGTAGCCCTTGAGACAGTGGGCGACTCGCCTCGCCGTCTCCACCTTCGTGCGATCCGCCTCCTTCCTGCGATCCTCTTCAATGGTCACTAATTGCGATTCGGCTTCAGCACGTTGCGCCCTCAATTCGCCACACTCTGACTGTAAACTGCGGATTAATTCTTCATCCGCCTGCCGTGCGAGCTGACATTGTTCCAACAACCGCGTCTGTCGCACGAGCTCCTCTGACAAAATCCGATTCTGGGCCTGCTCAGAGTTGAGTGCCTCCTTGACCTTCACCTGCTCCTTGGTGAGCTCGCCCAGTTTCTCATCCTTCATCTTCTCGGAGTGCTTGTAGAATTTCTGATTAAGCTTGTACTGTCCCCACAAGCACTCATGCTTCTCCTTCAAGTCCCTCAACTCCTGGTCCACTCTAGCTAATAGCTTGCTGGTGTGGACTTTAGTGCGAGTCCGCCTGCGCACTAACTCGATGTAAGATCCCGGCTGGAGTGGGTCGGCGTATTTATCGACCTTGCGATCCAAGTACCGCAGCAACGGAATCACCTGCTCAGAGAGCGCCGCCGCCGGCGCTCCAACAATTTCCTCCTCCTCCTCCTCGGTGTCTTCTGCTCCTGACATTTCTTCCGTGGAGCCTCCGTCGTCATCATCCGAGTGGAGAATTTCAGTCGCCATTGATTGCGTCGGCGACTGCCCCGAGTGGGGCTGCACGTCCTCGACGTGTGCTGCCTGCGAAGGCACGGCTGCAGCCTCGCTGCTCGTCGCCAAAATGTCTAAGGCGGAAGGCGAATGTATCCGAGCGGCATCCCCGTCGCTCGCTGGTTGATTGCCTACCGCATTCTCTCTGTCTCTGTCGTCCGTCGCCGAAGGTGATTGAGCGGAGGGTGGCTGCGCGGGGTTGGATTGCGCATCGCGCATCGAGATTTCATCCCGCTGACAGTCACTCCGCTCCTCCGTCTGCTGCTCTCTTGATCGGTCCGTGGGGGCTGTGCCCGGCCCGTGCGCAGGCGCATGTGCCGGCGCCTTGTCCGCCGCAGGCGTAGCGCCGCGGACATCTATCGCCGAAGGCGACATGACCGGGGGCCGCACGCCCGATGTTCCTTGGCCTATAGGCCCTACCGCCGAAGGCGCATCTATCGGCGGACTTCCTGCCGATGGTGCGGCCTCCGCACGCTCTCTGCTCGTATCTCCTCGGCTCGAAGGCCCTGGCGCCGAAGGCGCGAATTGCGGCGCGTGGTGCGCCGGAGGGTCTGGCCCCGAGGGCCGGTGTCTCGTAGGCGGTTCTTCCGCCGGTTCCTTCCCCTTCCTACGTTGGAACGGGGGTGATTCTTGCCTGTGCACAGGCGGCACGTGTGGAGGTGTTCTGTTCATAGGCGACCTGTGCACAGGCGAGCGCCTGTGCACAGGCGGACTGCTCCTTCCCACGCGTAAGCGTAGATCCACGTCCACTTGTGTTCGCCGGTCCGCGGAGGCTCGTCCGTCCGCGGAGGTTCGCCTGTGCGCAAACGGAACATCTGTCCGCATCGCACGTGGTAACTCCGGAGGCCCTTGGCCCGTAGGCGGCCTCTCTCCCGACGAGGTTGCAGCGTGGCCCGCTGCTCCTGCGGTCGTCCGCGCTTCCTCTCGCCTCTCTGGCGACGCACTTCCTATCTCCGTCGCAATCGTCGCCGTGTCTGCACTGTCAGCTGGCAACACCAGTCTGCGTGCCTTCTGCTTCGGCCGGCTGTATGGCTCGCACAGCGGCCGCGGTCGAATGGGAGCAGAGGGTTCTTGATGCTGCTCCTCTTCGGACTCTTCCCTCCATCGCCGCTTCCGCGGCACTCGCGCTGCAGGAGTGTGTCGTCCTTCGTCCCTCCGTCTTGATGGGGTAGAAGTCGGTGACTCCTCTGCGTCACTATCGACCTCGTTCTCCCGCACATACTTCCCGGGATGGTCGATGGACAATGGCGGAAAATGTTCAAGCTCTGCCGCTGTCAAACAATTCCGCTGTCGATAAAAATTGATGAGGAAAGGAGAAAGATGGTTTAGCGTTCCCCCCTTCTCCTCAAACGCGTGCTGTCGCATCACCCTGTGCAGGATGCTCGCCCAGTGAATTGGAGTTCCCTCGATGACGCACTCCACAAAAGAGACCTGCCACAATGTGATGTAGCAGGCACGGTGCGGCTGCAGTAATTGCATCAGCGCTGCGGACAAAGTCCGGCGAAATCGATCTTTGTAATCACGGGTCCTGTACCCATTCTTGGTAGACCTCCCGGTCTTGAACAGCTCCACAAATTGCGCCTCTTCTTGCTTGGTCACCTTGATGCTCTCGCTGTCGAAAAGGAGATGCCCTGGCATGCCAGCACATCTTCCCAACGCCTGCGCCCAATCTTGGACTGTCCACCGGTCAACATGCGGACGCAATCCGCGCGAGGGTGGTCCCTGTGGCTCTAGCCACTCGCGCACCATATTCGCGCAGATGTAATTCCATCCCCATAGCAAGAAATCGAGCTTTCTTGCTATTAAGCGCTCCTCGAAAGCGCGCAGCCCGTTCTGCGGCAGGCGAAGTGGCACCATCCGCAATCTGCTCGGTCTCGTCATTGCGTTCCTGGGGTTCGCTCGCCCGCTCATTCTACTTCCGCACTGTCCGCGTTTCTTTCTCTCTCGGCAAACTCTAATCGCTCTCAATTCCAAATCACGCGCACTCACTTCTCCCTCAATCAACAAGAAATCTCCTGTGCGACGACGACGAGAATGGTCCGCAGCCAGCAGATGGATGCGCGCAGCGCGCACAAGAGATTGGAATCGCGAATTCAAGAATGGGACGCTCTCCGCCGCCCGGTCGAAGGTCATGGTCGTCTCTTGGTCGTGAAGAACGTCTCACTTGATGGCCGCGCCGGCTGTACGCTGGAACGGTCTTCGCTCTCACGCGCGGCTTCACGCTCCGCCGTCGTCGATTAAACTCTCACGCTCGAATTGGCGGATTTGAACTCCGCGAGCGTGTCACCCTGCGGACATGGGGGCGTAGCGCCGAAGGCGAGTTTTCCGCCTTGCGCGGTACACTTGTTCGTACCGCCCTTCGGCCAATCTCCTTCTGCCTTGACGCGTGCGTCCGCATGTCGGACAAAAATTCAACTCCTGCCTGTGCGCAGGCAGGGACCTCGGCGGATTCTTCGCCGGTGCGGAACTTGAACATTCTCCTGTGCACAGGCGTTCTCCTGTGCACAGGCGAACTCCGTCCGCGGCGCTGCCCTGGCGCGGAAGGCGTTGACCGTGGTCAGCCGTCTCCGTCCAGTCTGTCCGTTCCTTGTCTCTCCGTCGGCGCTTCCGCCGCCGCAACTCCGTCCGTCCAAGAGCGCATCCACCCGTGCCGTCCGCACGGTCCGTACCTATTGGATTACTCTGGCGGCTCTTCCGACGTACGCTGCGCTGCGCTGGCGCGGAAGGCGCCGTACACTTTCTACCTCACAAGGCGCATTTCTAGGGCCCAAGGCGGATTTCCCGCCGACGCCGAAGTGCCTGTGCACAGGCGAACGCCTGTGCGTAGGCGGACTCCGCGCCTTTCCTAACCCTACTTCGCCTGTGCACAGGCGAACGCCTTCGTCCGCGCATAGGACAAAACTTGAATCCCCCTTCCGCGTAGGCGGAATTCGCGCCGGTGGCGAACTCCTTCCGCCGTAGGCGACCGCCTCCGTTTCTTCCAGTAGCGATAACTCCCTAAGTCCTCGTCCGTTCCAAGCGTTCTTGGGCTCGTTAGAATCAGCGCGTCGAGCTCTTTCCAACGGGACCCTAACTTGGTCAAGGCGCCCGAGGGTTTACCTAATTACGGGGGTTTCCCTACAGCCGCGGACGCAACCTCCGAAGGCGGATTTTGCGCCTTGCGCTGTAGAGATCCTAACTGCGGAGCTCGCAGGGAGGGTGGTGCCTGTGCGTGCTGCGGCACCCCAAATCCCAGATTCTACAAGATCCCTCGAGAATTCCCGCGATCTTCCGGATTCACTCTGTTTTGATGTACCGAAGGCTATTTACAATGCTGCCAGGGTACAGTTTTCCAAAAATGTTTTAATTTCCTCAAAATTGCCAAAAGTGGGGTACCACAGGATGCTCGCCCAGTGAATTGGAGTTCCCTCGATGACGCACTCCACAAAAGAGACCTGCCACAATGTGATGTAGCAGGCGCGGTGTGGCTGCAGTAATTGCATCAGCGCCGCGGACAAAGTCCGGCGAAATCGATCCTTGTAATCACGGGTCCTGTACCCATTCTTGGTAGACCTCCCGGTCTTGAACAGCTCCACAAATTGCGCCTCTTCCTGCTTGGTCACCTTGATGCTCTCACTGTCGAAATGGAGATGCCCTGGCATGCCGGCACATCTTCCCAATGCCTGCGCCCAATCTTGGACTATCCACCGATCAACATGCGGACGCAATCCGCGCGAGGGTGGTCCCTGTGGCTCTAGCCACTCGCGCACCATATTCGCACAAATGTAGTTCCATCCCCATAGCAAGAAATCGAGCTTTCTTGCTATTAAGCGCTCCTCGAAAGCGCGCAGCCCGTTCTTTGGTAGGCGAAGTGGCACCATCCGCAATCTGCCCGGTCTCGTCATTGCGTTCCTGGAGTTTGCTCGCCCGCTCATTCTATTTCCGCACCGCCCGAGCTCCTTTCTCTCTCGGCAAACTCTAATCGCCCTCAATTCCAAATCCCGCGCACTCACTTCTCCCTCAATCACCAAGAAATCCCCTGTGCGGCGACGTCGAGAATGTTTAGCAGCCAGCAGATGGACGCGCGCAGCGCGCACAAGAGATTGGAATCGCGAATTCAAGAATGGGACGCTCTCCGCCGCCCGGTCGAAGGTCATGGTCGGCTCTTGCTCGTGGAGGACGTCTCACTTGATGGCCGCGCCGGCTCTACGCTGGAACGGTCTCCGCTCTCACGCGCGGCTTCACGCTCCGCCGTCGCCGATTAAACTCTCACGCTCGAATTGGCGGATTTGAACTCCGCGAGCGTATTACCCCGCGGACATGGGAGCGCAGCGCCGAAGGCGAGTTTTCCGCCTTGCGCGGTACACTTGTTCGTACCGCCCCTCGGCCAATCCCCTTCTGCCTCGACGCGTGTGTCCGCATGTCGGACAAAAGTTCAACTCCTGCCTGTGCGCAGGCAGACTCCTCGGCGGATTCTCCGCCGGCGCGGAACTTCATCCTCCTGTGCACAGGCGCTCGCCTGTGCGCAGGCGAATTCCGTCCGCGGCGTCGCGCTGGCGCGGAAGGCGTTGACCGTGGTCAGCCGTCTCCGTCCAGACTGTCCGTTCCTTGTCTCTTCGTCGGCGCTTCCGCCGCCGCACTCCGTCCGTCCAAGAGCGCATCCACCCGTCCCGTCCGCATGGTCCGTACGGATTTGGTTACTCTGGCGGCTCCTTGCTCGTCCGCGGCGCCGCGCTGGCGCAGAAGGCGCCGTACACTTTCTACCTCACAAGGCGCATTTCTAGGGCCCAAGGCGGATTTTCCGCCGACGCCGAAGCGCCTGTGCACAGGCGAACGCCTGTGCGTAGGCGGACTTCGCGCCTCCCCAAACCCTACTTCGCCTGTGCACAGGCGAACTTCCGTCGTCCGCGCATAGGACAAAACTTGATTCCCCCTTCCGCGTAGGCGGAATTCCCGCCGGTGGCGAACTCCTTCCGCCGAAGGCGAACGTCTACGTATCTTCCAATAGTGATAACTCCCTAAGTCCTCATCCGTTCCAAGCGTTCTTGGACTCGTTGAAATCAGTGCGTCGAGCTCTTTCCAACGAGACCCTAACTCGGTCAAGGCGCCCGAGGGTTGACCTAATTATGAAGGATTTCCCTACCGCCGCGGACGCAACCTCCGAAGGCGGGTTTTGCGCCTTGCGTCGCAGGGATCCTAACTGCAGAGCTCGCAGGGAGGGTGGTGCCCATCCTTACTGCTGCACCCCAAATCCTAGATTCTACAAGATCCCTCGAGAATCCCCGCGATCTTCCGGATTCACTCTGTTTTGATGTACCGAAGGCTATTTACAATGCTGCCAGGGTATAGTTTTTTCCAAAAATGTTTTAATTTCCTCAAAATTACCAAAAGTGGGGTACCACAAAACACCAAAAATATTATCTAAGCCTAGTTCGGCCGGCACCATTGGCGGAGATAACCCCATTGACTTGGAACCGAACTTTGTGCTTACAGTTCTATTAGATATACCTTCCGCAGATTCCCTCCGTAACTTAGAACAGACCGCCCGACAATCGTCGGCAGACGCATCTATGGCGGACGGACAAGCCAATGCGCGAATGACGTTCTCCAGCCCTTTACCAAACATTCCTATCCGAAGTATAAAGGGAGCGGGGATGACGATGATGCTGATTTCTACATCAAGCTGTTCGAATCAGCGTCTATCACTAACCGCGAGATCAGCGATGATGACAGACTACGGATTTTTCCTAGTCTGCTGCGGAAGAAGGCGCGCAGTTGGTATAATCACGAGAGCACCGACCCAACTGGTTTGCTAACGTGGGCTTGTAATAACCCACCAAAGGCTAAAACTGCAGTATGGTGGTAAAAAGATCGAACCCACAGGGACAAAGGCAACACACAGAGTAAAAAGTGTCACGTTTAACAGACTTTTGTAGAGTTTGAATTCTCAGGCGACTGTCACTCCCAGAAATACTGCACTGCTCGACTCGGAGGCTCGACTCGGAGGATGCTCGGAGGATGCACAGTACAGCGTAGTCACTCAACACACACACACACACACACACACACACCTGAAACTGGCAAAAGCACAACTCGGAGGTCGGTCAGGACCTCCGCTTCGGATTTCAGGGGGGAAAGTGTCTCAAAAGTTCACTCAGAGGTTCTGCAGGTAGTGACTCCCACTTCGGCTTTTACTGCCCTTCCGCCAGGAACTAGCGTAGGGAACCCGGACTGGACTTCCCACTTCGAAACGAAGCCCCTTCATACGCCGTGGACGTCACCCTTGACTCACACCCAACGCAGGGGGTACAGGCCCGACTGAGAACTTAACTGAGACACAATCCAGTAACACACACACACAACCTGAATTGCAAACCAAGGCTTACACGAAGTAATAAAACTTCACTTTGGCATTCAGGGGGAACTTCCCGTAGGAGTACAATCAGGATATGTCACTCGAAGGAGTAAGGGGGAACTGTTCAAGTCTCTAACTCGCAGCCGGCTCTGAGCATCAGAAATCACCCGCAGGTGCAGATCCGCACTACTCAAGTCTCTAACCGGGTGCTAGCTCTGAACATTCAGCCGAAGGCCTTCAACTACAACATACGGTAACTTCGCTATGCTGCAGCTTCTCTACGTGGTGCCAAGACCAAAATGCACAAACACGCCAAGAAAGTGAGTTCCTGATCTACACTTCCGAAACTGGAAGAGTCCCAGGGCAAAACGCCTTGAACTACTTTATACTCTCTAAGGTCCTAACTAACACTACGCTACCCGCTAGGGTGCGAGCCGCAACAGATCCTACACCTGAGGAGTCGGCGGCTACCTTCCCCTCTAACTTACAACCTAAATCTAACCCTAACCCTAAATCTGAATCCTAAGCCTATTGTACAGAGCCGCCAGCGTCTTTACATCCGAGATCTGAGGCTGAATATTTGCAGGCATGCGTGGCCGACTGAGATCAACGGCTCCACCAAATTTCAGATCCATCCGACCGTCCATCGCAGAGATATGGACTCCGCAAGATCTCTGAACCGCATCCGGTTTGCCGACCTCGAGTTCGCCGACTCCGAGTTTGCCGACTTGAAGTTCGCCGATCTCGAGTTCGCCGACCTCAAGTTCGCCGACTCCGAGTTCTCCGAAGGCGTTGACCGCCGAAGACGCACTTCCGCACCTTTGCCTATTTGTAACAGTCACTCCCGACACCCATAACTCACAGATCCTTGATCTGTTTCAAGAGTTCTTGGGCTCGTTGGAACGAGCGCGTCGAGCTCTTTCTAACAAGACCCTAACGGAGTCAAACCATTACGAGTTGAAAGAGTTATGCCGGTTTTATCCTTCGCCGAAGGCACACTGTCGAAGGCTTGTTATCTGTTATCGCCGAAGGCGCCCGCACGATGTTTCGCCGACTCCGAGTTCTCTGACCTCAAGTTTGCCGACTCCAAGTTTGCTGACTTGAAGTTCTTTGACCTCGAGTTCGCCGACCTCAAGTTTGCCGACTCCGAGTTTGCCGACTTGAAGTTCTTTGACCTCGAGTTCGCCGACCTCAAGTTTGCCAACTCCGAGTTCTCCGACCTCGAGTTCGCCGACCCCGAGTTCTCCGACTTGAAGTTGACCCGAAGACGTCCGTCGCGGAAGGCGAACATCCAGGGCGGAAGGTGGATATTCTGCCGACGACGAACTCCTTCCGCCTATCCGTAGGCGTTCTCCTTCGCATCTTCCGACAATCACAACTCCCTGAGTCCTCATCCGTTCCAGGCGTTCTTGGGCTCGTTAGAACGAGCGCGTCGAGCTCTTTTTAACGAGACCCTAAGTATTTCAAGACGTTAAGAATTGAGGAAGTTATGAGTGATCTACCCGCCGAAGGTGCTCGAAGCGAGTCCTGCAGCGTGAACCGCCCGTTCCATTCCAAGCGTTCCACTGTGGCCTAAGCCCAAAACCCCTTGACTGTCCTCGATCCTCTTTTTACTCTGGCTTTGCGTACCGATTACTATTTACAGCTGCTACCACAGTACTTACTAATCAAAAATGTTTTAGTTCCGGCGAAAAACAAAAAGTGGGTTACCACAGGGCTCAACTGAAGGAAAAGTTCCTTCAGCGCTTCCGTGAGCTTAGCTACGACAGTCGGGTGCTGACAAAGCTGCGTAACCTCCAGCAGGAAAAGAAGGAGAGCCTTCGTGACTACACGGAGAGGTTCCTAGACCTTCTCGACAAAATACCGAAAACGGGACTAGGGTCCTCCTTCTCAGTCCAGCAGGCAATGGATTGGTACGTAACCGGTTTAACCAGGGAGATGGAGACTTTCTGCAGACGCGGAAAGTGCGACACCATCGAGGATGTGATTGCATCGGCGGAAGCTTTCGAGACTTCCACTCTCAACCGAAGAGGGAGAGAGCGACGGGACTCGAAGGAACGAAAGCCGAAGGGAGGACGGAGAAAGCGCAGAGGGGCTACACCATCGTCGGAAGAACAGTCCTCGGACGAGGGCTGTACCTCATCCGAAGAAGAGGAGACCTCCTCGTCGGAGGAAGAGAAGAAGAGGAAGAAGCGCAGGGCAGCAAAGAAGAAAGGCCCAAGACGAGCAAATATGGACAGAGCTTCGGGAGACATTGCATCTAAGGTGGAGACCCTGGTAAAGGACTTCGCCGACTTGAAAGTCCACGTGATGGGCGGTCAAGACCGACGGAAGTCTCCAGGGAGAGTGCGAGCGAATTTGTGGTGTACTACGTGCGGAGCAGTGGGACATGCTAACACTGAGTGTCTCATCCCCCGTTCGTCGTACCCTGTCAACGCAGTAGAGTGGGCACCACCGTATTATGGGAAAAACCCCCAGTACTATAGCGAGGCGAGCGAAGAGGCAGCCTACGCCATCCAGTCGGCCCCAACTACTACCCCGATCCAGCTAGTGCATATATGTAATAACCCACTAAAGGCTAAAACTGCAATATAGTGGTAGAAAGGTCGAACCCACAGGGACAGAGGAACACACAGGGTACAAAGTGTCACATTTAACAGACTATTGAGGAGTTTGAATTCTCAGCCGACTATCACTCCCAGAAATACTGCAAGCGTTCACTCGGAGCTCACTCGGAGCTCGCACAGTGCAGCGTACAACACACACACACATACACACCTGAAACTACAGAAACACAACCCAGAGATAGGTTAGGACCTCTACTCAAGATTTGAGGGGGAAAGTCTCTCGCGAGTACACTCAGCGAAGCTGCGGGTAGTGACTCCCAACTCCGGCTTTTACAACCCTTCCACTAGCTTTCTGCTAGCGTAGGGAACCCGGTTTGGACTTCCTACTTCGGATCGAAGTCACTCACACGCGGTGAACAACACTCTCAACTCCCAAAACGCGCAGAGAACACAGGTCCGCACGGAAGGACTCACTGAGAAATGTAATAACCCACTAAAGGCTAAAACTGCAATATAGTGGTAGAAAGGTCGAACCCACAGGGACAGAGGAACACACAGGGTACAAAGTGTCACGTTTAACAAACTATTGAGGAGTTTGAATTCTCAGGCGACTGTCACTCCCAGAAATACTGCAAGTGTCCACTCGGAGCGCACTCGGAGGTCGCACAGTGCAGCGTACAACACACACACACATACACACCTGAAACTACAGAAACACAACCCAGAGATAGGTTAGGATCTCTACTCAAGATTTGAGGGGGAAAGTCTCTCGCGAGTACACTCAGCGAAGCTGCGGGTAGTGACTCCCAACTCCGGCTTTTACAACCCTTCCACTAGCTTTCTGCTAGCGTAGGAAACCTGGTTTGGACTGCCTACTTCGGATTGAAGTCACTCATACGCGGTGAACAACACTCTCAACTCACAAAACGCGCAGAGAACACAGGTCCGCACGGAAGGACTCACTGAGAAACATTCCAGTAACACATCATAACAGTCTTTTGAAGACTTTGGATTCTTAGGCACTTGTCATTCCCAGAAATACTACAGGGGTTACCCAGAAGGCACCTGCTGCAGCGTAACCTGAATTTACAACCAAGGCTTACACGAAGTAGCAAAACTTCACTTTGGCATTCAGGGGAAAAATCCCGAAGGAGTACAATCAGGAACAATCACTCGAAAGTGTAGGGGCGAAACTATTCAAGTATCTAACTCGTCACTGGCTCTGAGCATCGGCAATCACCCGCGGATGTAGATCTGAACTACTCAAGTCTCTAACCAATGTACTAGCTCTGAACATTCGGCCGAAGGCTTTCAGCTACATGTAGCTCCTCTTGCGTGGTGACAGAACTAAGGACACAAACACGCAGAGAAAATGAGTTCCTGATCTGCACTTCCGAAATTGGGAAAGATCCCAAGGTAAGACGCCTTGAACTACTTTATACCTTCTAAGTCCTAACTAACACTACATTGCACTACGCTACACGCCGGCACGGAACCACGCTACACTACACTCCGCGGAACCTGTGCTTCGCCTCCTGCGCGACGGACTGCCGCGCTCTAACTCCATACCCTGCCAGTCCTCAGCTCGACTGCGCAGTCCCAACCGCCGTAACACCGCGGAAACCTCCGTCTCAAGGGTGGACATGGTGTCCCGCGCCTTCGATAGAAAAGAGTCAAGCTTCTTCGCTACCCGCCGCCGACTCCGACTGTCACCTGACAACAACCCGGCTGCACGAAGCTCTAACTCACATAGTGTGAGTCTTCCTGCGCCGCCACTTCCCAGTGGCCGTAGCCCTTGAGACAGTGGGCGACTCGCCTCGCCATCTCTTCCTTCATGCGATCTGCCTCTCGCCGGCGATCGTCTTCAATTACTACCAACTGCGATTCGGCCTCCGCACGCTGTGCTCTCAATTCTCCACACTCCGACTGCAGCCTACGGATTAATTCCTCATCCGCCTGTCGTGCGAGCTGACACTGCTCCAACAACCGTGTCTGTCGCACTAGCTCCTCTGACAAAACCTGATTCTGAGTCTTCTCAGAAATCAGTGCTTCCGTGGCCTTCACCAGATCCTTGGTGAGTTCTTCCAGTCTCCCATTCTTCACCTTGTCGTAGTGGGTGTACATTTTCCGAATGAGATTGTACTGACCCCACAAGCATTCATGCTTCTCCTGCAGTTCCTTAAGTTCCCGGTCCACCCGAGCTAGCAGCTTGCTGGTGTGGACTTTAGTGCGAGTTCGCCTACGCACTAATTCGACGTAGGACCCAGGCTGGCGAGGATCCGCGTACTTATCTATCTTGCGATCCAAGTACCTCAGCAGAGGTACTACCTGCTCACAAAGCGCCGCCGCCGGCGCACCAACGATTTCTTCCTCCTCTTCCTCGGTGTCTCCCGATCCCGACACTGATTCTGTGGATCCTCCTTCGTCATCATCCGAAGGGAGGATTTCGGTCGCCATTGATTGCGTTGGCGACTGGCCTGAGTGGGGCTGTGAGTGGTCTGCGTGTTCTGCCGCCGATGGCGCTCCTGCAGCCTCGCTGCTCCCTGCTAAAATGTCCAAGGCGGTGGGTGAATGCAGCCGTGCCACATCCCCATCGCCCGCCTGTCGTGCGTCGATCGTAACTCCCTCGCCGTCGGCGTCCACCGCCGAAGGTGATCGAGCGGAATGTGTCTGCGCGGGGTGCAATTGTGCATCGCGCACGCGAATTTCATCCTGCGGACAGACAATCCGCTCCTCCGTTAGGTCCTGCTCTCTTGATCGGTCCGACTTTCTTGATCGGTCCTGCTCGAGGGATGCGTCTGGCCTACGCGTAGGCGCAATCCGGGCGCGTTATCCGCCGAAGGCGTCTACCGCCGAAGGCGATAGGGCCGAAGGCCGCCCGCCCGATGTCCCTTGGCCCGAAGGCCCTTCCGCCGAAGGCGCAACTTCCGGCGGATTCCCCGCCGAAGGTGCGGCTTCCGCACGCTGCCTGTTTAAAACTCGTTGGCCTGAAGGCCCTGGCGCCGAAGGCGCAAATCCCGGCGCTCTGTCCGTCGGAGGGCCTTGCCCCGAAGGCCCTTGAGCCGAAGGCGGATCTTCCGCCGTCTCCTTTCCCTTCCTACGTTGTACCGGGGGTGAGTCCTGCCTACGCGTAGGCGGCCGCCTATGCGTAGGCGAACTTTCTCTGCCTACGCGTAGGCAGAAGTCCACGCCTGCAAGGGGTCGCCTATCCACAGGGAGTTGCCTGTGCGTAGGCGGCACACTCGTCCGCATCGCACGTGGTAACTCCTGACCCGAAGGCCGTCTCTCGTCCGTGTGAGCCTAAACTCCCCACCCTTCAGCGTTTGTAGTCAAGGTGGGGGTTCGAGCTCCCATAATCTAACTTCTCTCATCTCAACCATGTGGTCAAAGTGTATTCAAGACAATGAGATCATAAACACTTGCTCTTTCACAGACAAATTATCCACAACTGAAAATAATAACTTGCTGTCTGCTATCTCCACAAGAGCAGCAGACAAGCTCTTTGTTACATAAAGATCTAACCCAACTCTGGGTGACTTTCTCAATACCACAGCCGCTGTGGTCTATCCTAGCTCCGAGTTCCACTCCCAATTCCTACTCAGATTTCAGTGTCAATTTTTCAGCTTCCACCTTTAGACCCCACCAGACCCGCACTGTCCCCGGCAGCGGCGCCAAAAAGAAGTTGTCAGCTCCTTATGTAATAACCCACCAAAGGCTAAAACTGCAGTATGGTGGTAAAAAGATCGAACCCTGTGGTACCCCACTTTTGGTAATTTTGAGGAAATTAAAACATTTTTTGGAAAACTGTACCCCGGCAGCAATGTAAATAGCCTTCGGTGCATCAAAACAAAGTGAATTCGGAAGATCGCAGAGATTCTCGAGGAACCTCGTAAAATCTAGGAGTTGGGTGCAGCAGTAAGGAAGGGCACCACCCTCCCTGCGAGCTCTGCAGTAAGGATCCCTACAGCGCAAGGCGCAAAATCCGCCTTCGGCGTTGCGTCCGCGGCGGTAGGGAAATCCTTCATATTTAGGTCAACCCCCAAACACCTTGACTTAGTTAGGGTTTCGTTGGAAAGAGCTAAACGCGCTGATTCCAACGAGCCCAAGAACGCCAACAGCGGATAAGGACTCCGGGAGTTATGAAGGTTGGAAGTGTAATAACCCACTAAAGGTTAAAACTGCAATAAAGTGGTAGAAAGGTCGAACCCACAGGGACAGAGGAACACACAGGGTACAAAGTGTCACGTTTAACAGACTATTGAGGAGTTTGAATTCTCAGGCGACTGTCACTCCCAGAAATACTGCAAGTGTCCACTCGGAGCGCACTTGGAGGTCGCACAGTGCAGCGTAACACACACACACACACACACACACCTGAAACTACAGAAACACAACCCAGGGATCCGTTAGGACTTCTACTCAAGATTTGAGGGGGAAAGTCTCTCAAGAGTACACTCAGCGAAGCTGCGGGCAGTGGCTTCCAGCTCCGGCTTTTACAACGCTTCCACTAGCTTGCTGCTAGTGTAGGAAACCCGGTTTGGACTACCTACTTCGGATCGAAGTCACTCATACGCGGTGAACAACACTCTTAACTCACAAAACGCGCAGAGAACACAGGTCCGCACTGAAGGACTCACTGTGAAACATTCCAGTAACACAACAACAGTCTATTGAAGAGTTTGAATTCTCAGGCACTTGTCATTCCCAGAAATACTACAGGGGTTACCCTGAAGGCACCTGCTGCAGCGTAACCTGAATTCACAACCAAGGCTTACACGAAGTAGCAAAACTTCACTTTGGCATTCAGGGGAAAAATCCCGAAGGAGTACAATCAGAAAGAAACACTCGAAGGTGTAGGGGCGAAACTGTTCAAGTATCTAACTAGTCACTGGCTCTAAGCATCGGCAGTCACCCGCAGGTGCAGTTCCGAACTACTCAAGTCTCTAACCAATGTACTAGCTCTGAACATTCGGCCGAAGGCCTTCAGCTACAAAATGCGGAACGCTAAGTTGTAACTCCTCATGCGTGGTGACAGAACTCAAGGACACAAACACGCAAAGGAAATGGGTTCCTGATCTATACTTCTGAGTTTGGGAAAGAACCCCAGGCAAAACGCCTACTACTATTTTATACCTTCTAAGTCCTACCTAACACTACACTGCAATGCCATGGTGCGAGCCGCAACAGATCCTACACCTAAGGAGTCGGCGGCTGCCTTCCCCTCTAACTTACAACCTAAATCTAACCCTAACCCTAAATCTGAATCCTAAGCCTACTGTACAGAGCCGCCAGCGCCTTACCATCCAAGATCTGAGGCTGAAAATTTGCAGGCATGCGTGGCCGGCCGAGATCAACGGCCCCACAAAATTTCAGATCCATCCGACCGTCCATCGCAAAGATATGAGCCCCGCAAGATCTCTGAACCTAGGCCAAAATTCCTTCTCCAAAATCCGAGGACTGTGGGTTCCACGCGTCCTACACGCAAGCCGCCTACTCGCAGGCCGCCTTGGGCCGAAGGCCCCTCTAACTGTTAACGCCGAAGGCCTCACGCCTAACCATGACAGCCGCTTTCGACGCTCATAACTCATTGATGACTGATCCGTTTCAATAGATCTTGGTCTCGTTGGAACCACCTCGTCGAGTTCTTTCCAACGAGACCCGAATCAAGTCAAACCGCTAAGAATTGAGAAAGTAATGTCGGTTTTACTCTTCCGCCGAAGGCGTTCATCTATCCACAGTCCGTCCGCGGCGCTGAGCTGTCCGTCCGCGGCGCTGAGCTGGCGCAGAAGGCGCCGTACAATTTCTACCTCACAAGGCGCATTTCTAGGGCCCAAGGCGGATTTCCCGCTGACGCCGAAGCGCCTGTGCACAGGCGAACGTCATTCGTCCGCGCATAGGACAAAACTTTCTTCGCCTGTGCATAGGCGGAAAGCTGAGTATCTTGCGACCTTCATAACTCCCGGAGTTCTCCTCCGTTCGTGGCGTTTTTGGGCTTGTTAGAATCAGCGCGTCGAGCTCTTTCCAACGAAACCCTAACCAAGTCGAGGCGTTGCGAATTGAGAAAGTTATGAGCGATTCACTCTTCCGCCGAATGCACTCTCCCGCATCGCCAAAGGCGTTGACCGAAGGCGTCTACCGCCCAAGGCGCATCTTCCGGCGGTTCTTCCGCCGAAGGAGTACCGCCAAAGTCGCTCTACCGCCGAAGGCCCCCCATAAGTAACTTCCGACACTCATAACTCAGTGATATCAAAAACCCCTTGACTGTCCTCGATCCTCTTTTTACTCTGGTTTCGCGTACCGATTACTATTTACAGCTGCTGCCGCGGTACTTACTATTCAAAAATGTTTTAGTTCCGACAAAAAACAAAAAGTGGGTTACCACAAGAAGATACTCAACTCTTCGCCTGCGCACAGGCGGAGAAGTTTTGTCCTATGCGCGGACGAAGGAAGTTCGCCTGCGCACAGGCGAAATAGGGTTTTGAGGTAGGCGCGAAGTTCGCCTACGCACAGGCGTGCGCCTGTGCACAAGCGCTTCGGCGTCGGCGGGAAATCCGCCTTGGGCCCTAGAAATGCGCCTTGTGAGGTAGAAATTGTATGGCGCCTTCTGCGCCAGCGCAACGCCGCGGACGAGCAAGGAGCCGCCAGAATAGTAAAAGTCCGTACGGACCGTACGGACAGTACGGACGGGACGGATGGATGCGCTCTTGGACAGACGGAGTTGCGGCGGCGAGAGCGCCGACGGAGAGACAAGGAACGGACAGTCTGGACGGGGTCGGTTGACCGCGGTCAACGCCTTCCGCGCCAGCGCATCGACGCGGACGGACTTCGCCTGCGCACAGGCGAGCGCCTGTGCACAGGAGGGTGAAGTTCCGCGCCGGCGGAGAATCCGCCGAGGAGTCCGCCTGCGCGCAGGCGGGATACGAACTTCTGTCCGACATGCGGACACACGCGCCGAGGCAGAGGAGGATTGGCTAAGGAGCGGTACGAACGAGTGTACCGCGCAAGGCGGAAAATCCGCCTTCGGCGCTGCACACCCATGTCCGCGGCGTAGTACGCTCGCGGAGTTCAAATTCGCCAATTCGAGCGTGAGAGTTAAATCGGCGACGGCGGAGCGTGAAGCCGCGCGTGAGAGCGGAGACCGTTTCAGCCTAGAGCCGGCGCGGCCATCAATTGAGTCGTCCTTCACGAGCAAGAGCCGACCATGACCTTCGACCGGGAGGCGGAGAGCGTTCCATTCTTGAATTCGCGATTCCATTCTCTACTGCGAGCTGCGCGCGTCCATCTGCTGGCTGCTAAGCATTCTCGACATCGCCGCGGAGAGGATTTCTTGGTGATTGAGGGAGAAGTGAGTGCGCGTGACTTGGAATTGAGGGAGATTAGAGTTTGCCGAGGAAGAAAGGAGCTCGAGCGGAGCGGAAGGAGAATGAGCGAGCGGGCGAACTCCAAGAACGCAATGACGGGACTGGGCCGATTGCGGATGCTGCTGCTCCGACTACCACAGAACGGGCTGCGCGCTTTCGAGGAGCGCCTGATAGCAAGAAAGCTCGATTTCTTGCTATGGGGATGGAACTACATCTGTGTGGTAGATACTTGAACAGTTCCCCCTTACACTTTCGAGTGATTGTTCCTGATTGTACTCCTTCGGGATTTTTCCCCTGAATGCCAAAGTGAAGTTTTGTTACTTCGAGTAAGCCTTGGTTGTAATTCAGTTACGCTGCAGCAGGTGACTTCAGGGCAACCCCTGTAATATTTTTGGGAATGACAAGTGCGTAAGAATTCAAACTCTTCAATAGACTGTTATGGTGTGCTACTGGATCGTTTCTCAGTTGAAGCTCTCAGTCAGACCTGTGTTCTCTGCGCGTTTTGTGAGTTGAGTGTGTTGTTCACCGTGTGTGATTGACTTCGATCCGAAGTAGGAAGTCCAATCCGGGTTCCCTACGCTAGCATAAACTAGTGGAAGGGTTGTAAAAGCCGGAGTTGGGAGTCACTACCCGCAGATTTGCTGAGTGTATTCGCAAAAGACTTTCCCCCCTGAAATTTTAAGTAGAGGTCCTAACCGATCTCTGAGTTGTGTTTCTATAGTTTCAGGTGTGTGTGTATGTTGAGTGAACTACGTTGCACTGTGCGTGCAATACTTGACAAAAAATGCGTGCAATAGCCTCCACCTTCGCTTGCTGCACTCCCTGTAATAACCCACCAAAGGCTAAAACTGCAGTATGGTGGTAAAAAGATCGAACCCACAGGGACAGAGGCAACACACAGAGTAAAAATGTCACGTTTTAACAGACTTTTGTAGAGTTTGAATTCTAGGCGACTGTCACTCCCAGAAAGACTGCAGTGCTCGACTCGGAGGCTCGACTCGGAGGAGGATCTTGACTCGGAGGATGCTCGGAGGATGCACGGTACAGCGTGGTCACTCAACACACACACACACACACACCTGAAACTGGCAAAAGCACAACTCGGAGGTCGGTCAGGACCTCCGCTTCGGATTTCAGGAGGAAAGTGTCTCAAAAGTTCACTCAGAGGTTCTGCAGGTAGTGCCTCCCACTCCGGCTTTTACTGCCCTTCCGCCAGGAACTAGCGTAGGGTACCCGGACTGGACTTCCCACTTTGGAACGAAGCCTCTTCATACGCCGTGGACGTCACCCTCGACTCTCACACCAAACGCAGGGAGGGCAGACCCGACTGAGAACTTAACTGAGACACGATCCAGTAACACACACACAACCTGAATTGCAAACCAAGGCTTACACGAAGTAATAAAACTTCACTTTGGCATTCAGGGGAAACTTCCCGTAGGAGTACAATCAGGATATGTCACTCGAAGGAGTAAGGGGGAACTGTTCAAGTATCTAACTCGCAGCCGGCTCTGAGCATCAGAAATCACCAGCAGGTGCAGATCCGCACTACTCAAGTCTCTAACCGGGTACTAGCTCTGAACATTCAGCCGAAGGCCTTCAACTACAACATACGGTAACTTCGCTATGCTGCAGCTTCTCTACGTGGTGCCAGGACCAAAATGCACAAACACGCCAAGAAAGTGAGTTCCTGATTTGCACTTCCGAAACTGGAAGAGTCCCCAGGCAAAACGCCTTTGACTACTTTATACTGTCTAAGGTCCTAACTAACACTACGCTACCCGCTAGGGTGCGAGCCGCAACAGATCCTACACCTGAGGAGTCGGCGGCTACCTTCCCCTCTAACTTACAACCTAAATCTAACCCTAACCCTAAATCTGAATCCTAAGCCTACTGTACAGAGCCGCCTGCGTCTTTACATCCGAGATCTGAGGCTGAATATTTGCAGGCATGCGTGGCCGACTGAGATCAACGGCCCCACCAAATTTCAGATCCATCCGACCGTCCATCGCAAAGATATGGACTCCGCAAGATCTCTGAACCGCATCGGGTTTGCCGACTCCGAGTTTGCCGACTTGAAGTTCGCCGACCTCGAGTTCGCCGACCTCAAGTTCGCCGACTCCGAGTTCTCCGAAGGCGTTGACCGCCGAAGACGCACTTCCGCACCTTTGCCTATTTGTAATAGTCACTTCCGACACCCATAACTCACAGATCCTTGATTCGCTTCATGAGTTCTTGGGCTCGTTGGAACGAGCGCGTCGAGCTCTTTCTAACGAGACCCTAACTGAGTCAAACCGTTACGAGTTGAAAGAGTTATACCGGTTTTATCCTTCGCCAAAGGCACACTGTCAAAGGCTTGTTATCTGTTATCGCCGAAGGCGCCCGCACGATGTTTCGCCGACTCTAAGTTTTCCGACCTCGAGTTCTCCGACTTGAAGTTTGCCGACCTCAAGTTTTCTGACTTGGAGTTCGCCGACCTCAAGTTCTCCGACCTCGAGTTCGCCGTTTTGCCGACTCCGAGTTTGCTGACTTGAAGTTCTTTGACCTCGAGTTCGCCGACCTCAAGTTTGCCGACTCCGAGTTTGCCGACTTGAAGTTCTTTGACCTCGAGTTCGCCGACCTCAAGTTTGCCAACTCCGAGTTCTCCGACCTTGAGTTTGCCGACTTGAAGTTGATCCGAGACGTCGTCGCGGAAGGCAAACATCCAGGGCCGAAGGTGGATATTCTGCCGACGACGAACTCCTTCCGCCTATCCGTAAGCGTTCTCCTTCGCATCTTCCAACAGTCACAACTCCCTGAGTGCTCATCCGTTCCAGGCTTTCTTGGGCTCGTTAGAACGAGCGCGTTGAGCTCTTTCCAACGAGACCCTAAGTAACTCAAGGCGTTAAGAATTGAGGAAGTTATGAGTGATCTACCGCCGAAGGTGCTCAAAGCGAGTCCTGCAGCGTGAACCGCCAGTTCCATTCCAAGCGTTCCACTGTGGCCTAAGCCCAAAACCCCTTGACTGTCCTCGATCCTCTTTTTACTCTAGCTTTGCGTACCAATTACTATTTACAGCTGCTACCACGGTACTTACTAATCAAAAATGTTTTAGTTCCGACAAAAAACAAAAAGTGGGTTACCACACTCCCAAACCACATAGATAGATCACATGACCCAAGTACACAACGATCTCCTGAAATAACTTACACTTTTAAGGATGTAATCGTAGACCATGAGCCTTCAATTGCTCAAACACCATATGCAAATGTATTTGGTGTTGCTCCACCGTTTGGCTAAACACCAAGATATCATCAATGTAACATCTGACAAAGCTCCGTTAGCATCTTGTTCATAACTCTCTGAAACTCGGCAGGGGCATTCTTCAACCCAAAGCGCCTCAAAACGCTGTCTTGGCCTAACTGTTCGAATCCGTATGATAGTTTGAATGATATCCTGCCCAAAAATCCAAAGTACTGAAAATTCTCGCATGTCTTACCACATCAAAAATCTACTCAGGTGTAGGCACGAAATACTTATTAAATTTCGTCTATCGATCGATAGGACGGTAGTCTCCACACATTTGCCTATCAGTGTAGTTGTCATGTACATACTTCTTCAATGACATGATAGTGGCTGACGCATACTCACCATGTGACAACTCTACTAACCAAGACTCCAATAGGTCCAACGTTCTACTTCAAATCAAATCCCTCTCCATATCACTATACCAATAGGCACGACGAAAGATTGGCGTATCACTAGCCAACTCTATCGGTATGCCCAGTCTAATCAAAGAACCTAACTTCTTCATGTCGAAGTCAAAATAATTCCTATATGCACGTAGGAATTGTATCAACCGTCGTCTTTTTCCTCCTGTGATCTGGGGAACCATCAATGGCTCCTAATACTTCTCTATATGCACATTAGAGGGAGACGACTCTCACACTGGTTGCTATGCAACCTCCTCCAAAGAATCGCTACGGCTCTCCGTTGCCTTCTTTGGACCAACCTCCACTTGAAAAACTCCTTCAACTGCCTGGGCTACAACTCTCGTCGCGTCTCAAGAACTCCAAGGATGATGAATATGTCACCTCTTGTCCCAAGCCACTAAGTCTACCGTCCCGATAGAGCATGAGCTAACCAGTGGTGTAGAAACCACCAAATTTGAGCTCAAAAATCATTGTTTCGCCAAACCCATGGATGTATGCAATGACATTTTTTGTAAGTTAAGATTTTCTCCTTGGCTCAAGCGATTAATAAAATTTTCAAAATTGGCAATAAATGTATTCAAAGGTGTCAGAGGACTTCTCTTTCCTACTATGTAAACTCCATACTTATGCTGCCAGCTGAAAGGATACTTCACCTGAAGAGCCTTCATGCTTCTGTTAGAATAGATCATGCTGCTATAATCCTCGACCAAGCTGTACCAAATGCGGAGACACCGATTGCGTGTCAGCTCTTCTGATTCCTAATTTCATAATGTCGTACACTGAGCATCAATGTACTTGCTTAATTCCAGTATATGTCTTCACTACCACAAGTGACACATGTGAGGAAATGCTTTTTAAATCTAGCCACCAAAAGTGCCGTGATCGCTTATATCGAAGTCGCCAATACATATGTCAAATATCATAAATTAAAAAAATTACCTACTGCATGAAGTTTTGACTCCCTTTCTATATGATCTCAATATTTTGAAATGTAGGTGTCCAGATGACGAGTGAATGTGACGAAGAACTGAAGATCCGGGGAGCTGTATCATCTGCCTCGGGCATGATGCAAGCTATAGAGCCGCAGTATGACATAGCATGCATAAAGAAATCTGAATAATAGCTTGAGGATATACGGTCCTAGAACATGGAATGCGGTTACTCGACTCATATACATACACGCACAACGATATGAATAAATGTATGAACTTTTAGGTTTCTCAAAAAAATGAATTAATCATTTCTTTGTGATGTTAGATCTTCTTAGAGCTACATGGTGGACCCCCTAAACTATTCCTTAATTTACTAACTGAAACCTCATTGGTAGGATTGAAGTAATTTATATCACCTGATATTGCACTTGAAATGAGAAAGATGTAGTTTGAAGATATTTAATTCTAAATTGCAGTTTCATATAAAGGCATGACATATGTTGAAATTTCGTTGAACACACTGTCAGAAAGTTTTAGAATGTCCATGTTTGAGATTGGCCGTCAGGGAAGTAAGTCTGGAGAAGTAATAAATCAGAAATAACTCATCGCACAAGGGAATCATTCCTTTAAACTGCAACTGTAATTCTAATCTGCATGAAGTAAATTCGACCATCAAGCATCTCATCAGCATTCATGATGAATGTTGTGGAGATGGGTAAAAAATTGAAGAAGAAGATACGGACATGAAAATTGAATAGTAACTAATGACTAATACCAGTCTAGCTCCATCATGGGGAAATTGTAGACTGACTCTTCTTCATATATTCAAGCCTGGATCCCAGTATATGAGCTAAAACTCGTATGTCATAACAATCTCTGGTGACTATAGTTCTCAGAAAGAAAGAGAGTGTAGCAACTGCAGTATTAAGCAATTAAAAAACCACCATGCCTTACATAAGGGAACAACCTACAAACATTCTTCTACACGTTTCACATGGCGCTCACGTATCTATGATGTGTGACGCACGTAAAGATGTAGTGTAGATTACACTCGTGAGAGTAGAATTACATACCTACATGTCTACCATCTCTGAGTTACTCATGTCCATATCTACCGTACTGGAGCGACTGTTCACACTTCCTGATTTAGTGTTTATTTCTGGGTTCCTTCTATCTCATCTAAAACAAGGGATTCGTGGGTTGATGAAATCTTGGGTTGCAACAAAGAACATCTATCTCCCATTCCTACGGACGGACGGACTGTGTCTTCTTCTATAGATCCAAGGTTGTGAACAATGCCTAGCCTCTAGGCTAGATCTTGAAGACTCTCGTCCATCTGCATAAACTTTCTACAGTTTTGGAATGAAAGCTCAATCTATTGCACCAAAATTCTTTCATCATCGAACTATATTCTACTAACCTTGAAGGCGAGTCAACGAGTAGTGCAGATTTCAACATAAAGACGAGTCAACGAATAGTACAGATTTCAATCTAGATTCTCCCTTAGTGGATAATACTCTCTGGGCTTGCAAAGCTTGAGACACCCTTACACGGGAGCTTGACTAGCGGGCAGTATGCTTCACATTCAGAACGTTTCAGGATTTTAGGACTTCATGTACATTTTAACGAATCCTAGCTGCAACGGTAAATGTAAGATAGTTCTCGGAAGGTCTCCGATTTACCCTATGCTTGACAGATTGCATGACTCCGAGGCTGTAAACTGACATTGCTCTTGCCGTTACTCGGCTTACTCGGCTTACTTCTGTACACAGGAGACTTTGCATTCAATTTCCTGGAAGTATCACCTTTTTCTTGAGTAATGAACAGTAAATCTTACCTGAAATTCAGCGCTGAAGGTCCAGAAGTCTATCTCAACGCGCAGGGCCACAAGTATATAAGCAAGCTTTTCAGAATACTAAGATCACAGTACATCTCTTCTCCATAGATCTGATTTCCTATACTCAGACTGGTCTTCTTAGTGCCTCCAGACTCATTCTAGTTTCATGTTCTAAGTTTCATTCAAAAACCTGAACTGCTATTTCTAGTGATTTCATCGTTTGCCGCTTCAAACAAAGCTGCTCGCCTCCGAATTCTTTTATTGAATATCTTTTTCCAGTCCTGAATCTAAACGTACAGAATGGCCTGCGAAAGTTCTCCACCTAGATGCACAATATGCAATGACACAGACTGTGTGTAAGCCTCTCGATTCTCTGCTCATCAAGCGATTGAAATTTTTCTAAGAGTTTACGTTAACGTTTCAGAACAGAGTCAGAAGACATTCGTTCCTAATATGTGTACTTCTTTATATTTCTGTCAGCTGAAAGTATTGTGCATCTGATGACCCCTCACGCTTCTTTGATAACAGTTGTCCGCAACCCGAAACATGCCGCGAAGATCCTCGACCAAGATGCCCCAAGTGTGGCGACACAGATTGCGTGTAAGCTCCTCTAATCGGTTCGGGGGAGATGTCTCTTTTATCTATCTACCAGATGTGAAATGATCGAAGTGTCGTGAAGTGTCGTGAACCCATGCATATATCCAAGTGGTCAATACTTATGTATGACAAATGCGTACGGCGACAATTTCTCACTGCTGTTCTGTTATGATCTGGCTACGTGAACATGTAGGTGTCATGTCGACGAGAGATCTTGATGGTAAAGTGAAGTTCCGGGGGAGCTGTTCCAGAATGATCCGAGCTAGAGAGCCGCAGTATGAAATAGCATGCAAAACAAAACCTTGATTTTAATTGAAGGATATGCCGCACTGGAGCATGGAAAGCCGTTACTTGACTGATGAACATACGTTCACTCATCTCAATAAATCTCAATGCTTTTGAGCTTTTTCATGTTATTGAATCATTCATCATGCGACGGTCATCGCTTGTTCTTAATCTTTGATTGATTTGAACCCGTGTTTACCTCAGTTTGCAGTTGGAAATTTGCGCTGCATGTAGCAGGAAAGTTGGCAGACATCAACAATGTGAATTTTTATCATTTAGGAGTCATTGTAACCGCAGGGTGCACAACGCATGTTTCGAATTAGCCTATGGTCAAACAGAATGAAGTGCAAACACTCCATGCACAAGACATTAAAATCAACAGATTGTACTATCATCCACTCGGAACTAAGGTAAGCTGTTCATAAAGTGGATTCTCCGTGAAAACCATGAAACTTCTTATCTATACAAAATAGATTCCTTCAAAATGTATTGTCCGCTAAGCCTGGAAACGTCAAAGCGTTTTTCAGGGCTAAATTTGTAAACCTATGGGTTTATCCTCACTGCATAATGTTGATACGAATTGAGAACGCAATATTACTTGACGTTTTGTAAACAGAATTTGGTCTACTGAAAATGACAGATTGCTGGAGGTAATTTGGAGGGGCTCTTAGATATCTCCATCCATTACAGAATTCCGAAGGAGACATGGTTTAAGGAATCTAATACAATGCACAGACTCGGGACTAGCATCTCGGGAAATAAAATAAAAGTAATACAGTTAATCTTCTTATCTCTATTAAATTCATATTATCTTGTCTGCTAGGCCTGAATGACAGTTCCATGCCTATACCAATAATAAGAATGTTAAAGAGAATATGGACTAAAAGGTTTAACACCAGATAGAATCAGAAATTCCAATAAGAAAAACTTTTTTCTTTAAGTCTCCAGTCTCAAAATTTTGTGTACCTTTCTTACATCGAGTTTCTAACACTCAATTTATATGTCTATTATATATGAGTGTTCGAGAAATATGTCTTAAAGGATCTCAACAGTTAAAGATGTCCGATGGATAAATTCCGCTCCACGTTCTGCGAAGAGAATGTATTCAGTCTGTAGGTTTTCAAGGCGGTAAATGTACACACGCTTAGCGGAGCAAATTCAATCTTCGTCTACGTTCTAGCTGTTTGAACTACTACAGCTTTGCGTCAACATAGTAAGTTACTGTACACCGCTTGAGCTGTCCGGACGCTGGGGGAGAAAAACACATGTTTACCGTATCCTTATACACCACTCCATTTTCTTCACCTAACGTCAGGACTGCTACATAATCACATTCAGGCCATAGTTATAGTTTCTCTCGAAACTTCTTTCAGTAGCTACTTTTCGAGCATGTGTAATGAAGATGTAAGAGCACTTGGAAATGGGTTGATTCTGAAAAGTGGAACTAGAACGTTCAGATTACAAGTTCGATCCTTGGAAATCGCAATATTTTTGTGGGAACTTCCCTAACGATAGAATATAGTTCCTGCTGGAACTAGTTGATTTGTGTCGGTAGATCTGTGTCTACGGACATGGCATAGCTGGTCCGGGGACTCTCGCAGAGCGATTCGTTTCAGGGGCATCTTAAATCACCCATCCACGTTTGTAAGCCCCCATGTTTCTAAGCTGGGAAGAAATGAACTGGCTCATGAATTTTCTAGTCACCCTCACAAGAAAACATCGTCTGACATTTTCCATACTATTCTCATTGTTATTCCATTTCCTGTTTGAGAGAATCTCTGAAACAACAGAAGAGGGCTGATACACTGTTCGCATCATTCCCCATGCATGGAGGAATCTAGTCGTAGCATTATGGGAACGTATTGTGACTCGGCTAGGGTATCCTGGAAGTGAAATCCTGTGAAACAAGCCTAGAAGGATGTAGAAACTATTTAAGTTGTATTTGTTAGCCTTGAATCTAAGCTAGAAATTTAATTTAAGCGTTTAAAAGTCCACCCTGATAATATGCTCTCGTATTGATCGAGAGAGAATTCCTCAGATGTTACCTCCTGGCTTATATACACGAAGTCCAGCGTGCTATGACAGAACTTTGGGCTTTCGAACCGTGAAGCGCAGTAAGCATGGACTCCACGCAAATCAACCATTGGAACGAGACTGCCTGGAAATTAGATGTCCTGAATATCTTCTAGGGTTGTGAAATAAGTTCACAAACGATAAACGCAGCATTAGCACGCTGACTTAAAATCGCGTGTGAGGACAATCGCAAGTCGTGCTCTGACTTTCGTTTGAGTGCAGAAAATACCGTCAGTAAAATCCTTTACTTATATCTACATTAAAAATTAAATACCTACATATCACTGCATCTGAGTTACTGATGTCCATATCTATTGGACCGGAACGACTAGTTTAAACTTCCCGGTACAGTAATTATTTATTTTGGGCTCTTGATGTACTGTACCCGCTAGAACACGTGATGATCATGCAAATCGGAAACCACAGTTTCAGAGGAGCTTCGGTAATAACAAAGAATTTGTGATCTATCCCTACGTTCTGTGCCTTCTTCTATAGCTCCAAGATTATGCCAATCCATGTTCAGATCTTCATGCCTTTAGTCCATCTTGCCAAAACTCTCCAGTAATTTGACAAAAGAACCTCAATGCCTCGCACCTACCTTCATTCGAAACAGAGAGTGTTCGTTACTCTACAAGCGGGGAAGTCGACACAATCACAAGTCAACGAGTAGGACAGATTCCAATCCAGATCCTTCCTCAGTCGATAATACACTCTGGGCATGCAAAGCTTGAGACACGCTTTCGCGGGAGCTCCAGGAGCAGGTAGTAGACTTAAGGGTCGAAATATATCAAGATTTCAGGCCATCGTTCACATTTTCACGAATCTTAGATTCAAAGGTAAATGTATAAAAGTTCTGCGTAACTCTGAGGATGTGATTTAACACCATTCCTGTCGTTCCTCTCATAACTTCTGACTACAGGAAATGAAAACCTATAATTTCCTGGAAGTCTCATCTTTTGATTTATCCACAAACAGGTACATGTCACCTGACGTTGAAGTCCGAAAGTCCAGCTTAACGCGCATGAACAAAAGTATTTCATCAAGCTATTCAGGGACTATGATCACAGCACATCTCTTCTCATATATCTTATCTACTATTCTCAGACTGGTCGTCCTATCGCCTCCATATTCATTCTAGTCTCACGTTCCAAGTTTAACCAAGAAACGTGGACGACTATTATCTCAACCGGTTAATCATACCACATCAAAGAAAGCCGATTGCCTTCGAATTCATCATATTTGACTCTTTCTCCAGTACAGTACTAGATAACGACATAGAGAATGTCATGCGAATCTTCTCCAACGAGATGCACTATATGCAATGATACTGACTGTGTTTAAGACTCGCGTCTCTCTGAGCATGAAGCGTAGATAGAATTTGCAATATCTGTTCTTCAGAACGTGTTTGAAGATATTATTTCCAAACATGCTAACTTGGATATTATGCTGCCAACTGAAAGAATAGTGCACCTGACAAACCTTCATGCTTATATGATAACAGATGCCCGCAAAGCGAGTCATTCTGCGATAATCCTCGGCCAAGCTGCCCCAAATGCGGTGACACGGATTTTGTGTAAGCTTCTTTGATTGGGTCGGGGAGGAATTACATTTCGAACTGTCTTTAACTGAAGAATAATGTACTCGCTCATTCCGCTGGATGTGTTTAAGATCTCACGACCAGATGCTCCATGATCGCAGTTTCCAAACCCATGCATAAATTAGAATGGTCAATAAATACCTACTGCAAGAAATTCTGATTGATTTTCTGTTACGATCGGAATAGGTGAATATATAGGTGTCTAGATGAAGAGTGGGCGTGACGGAAAATTAGAGTTCTGGAGGAGCTGTATCTAGGTCGCATATTCCAGCAGGATGCGACCTAGAGAGCAGCAATATGGCATGGCATGCAGATCGAAACATGTGTAATAGTTAGAGTATATAACTTAATGGAATATGGAATGCTGTAACTTGACTGATGCACTTACTTACAACAGCGATATGAATACAAGTCAAAACTTCAAGGATTTTTTTAAAAAATTGTAGAATTTATTCTACGATGAAAAATCACTTCCTTTCGATCACCCGGTGGATTGTAAATTTAGTGAGCAACATGCGATGCATGGTGCGAGGATCAATTGCAGACGTACGTACAACTGTACTGTTTCTAACATTCTGGAGTAATTGCAGCCACTGGTTGCACAGGCTCATGTATGGTATTAGCCAATGCTCATAGATATGGAAATGTTTTAAAGTCCATGAAGAGTATATATCACAAATCAACGAGTTGTACCGATATTCGCCTATAGGTGACAGTAATGACGTAACTAATTCGAATCCGTTGACTAGTTGGAGATGTAGAATTTCCTTTTAATAACACATATTTTCTTTTGGAAAATGTGGTAATCTTCATAACTCTAAACGACTCGCGTAGTTCACACCCTAAACATTGTTATTGTGAATCTGTATATTTTGTATCTCCAAGTTATAGAGATATACCTTGGAGATAAATAAGAAAATTTCAAATCCATTGTAAATCATAATATAGATCCATTTAATGTAATATTATATAAAGAAATAAAATCCCATAATGATATCTAGTATGAGTGATATGGAATTCGAGAAGCATTACTTTCTAATAAGTCTGGCAAATAATAATATTACGTAGTCATTAGGTTGGGATTAGCTCATAACATTTTATGGAAAAAAATAATACATATATTTTGATACCCACAAATATAGGTGGTGATAAGGATGGATCCTAGATTTTGGTGCCAAGGTGTTCGAGTTGGGACTTTGGGTGGAGCACATGGATACTTAGATATTGGTGTCACAAACATGAAATGAAAAATTGTCTTGAAGTATATAAAAAATGAATTTGAGATTCTTAGCAATTATGCTTTACTTGTGCAGCGCGCATATAAAATACAATGGTTAAGATGGTTCCAAACATTTTGGTGATGTTCAAAATTTTATTCAAAGAAAGTGGACAAGCACTCTTTGCTATAACATGTATTGTAGATTTTTCATATGAAATTTAATTTCGAGTATCATTACGACTCGTTATTTGTTTCAAATGACACCAAAACCATCCAAATAGACTGTGCAATATGATTCTAATTATACTATGTGATGTTATAAAGTCTTCTTATAAATGTTGATAATGCATACCAATGTTGCATGTATTAGTGTTTTGCAATATTCATGCAACGTTTTTGCATTGGCGCCAAATTGAATCTACTATGTTCTTTGCATTTTTTTTCCTTGGATGTTGAGAAGCGCTTCAAATATTTATATATCCTTCCATTCGATGCAACAAATGTCTAAATTTATGTTGCATTATATCTATGTGCTACAGAATAGAATTATGTCTATGTCTAAAGAGAACTATATTTGATATTTTAAACATTTTGCAAAGTGATTCAATATTTTGTCTCAAAGAAATAGGGCGTTGATCTTGAGCAGCTTGCCAGTCATGTTAACCATGGGCTCATTGACCTCAATGTGTAGATGCCATGGATGCACAATGTTGGTAAGAAATTGCACTCGAGTTGATATGGAATCCTTTTTAATATCATCTCAATTTCATTTCAATGCCATCTGCTTGCTAAATTTTATCTCATTCCATACTTTTTAAACATTTGGATCTACAACCAAATATTCCGATGCTGCTTACCCATAGATGGGCTCGTTTTGATTGAAAAAATTGAAAATCACCAAGTTTTTCTTGAAGTACACGTGCTCACACTTCTTTACATTGACACACATGTGTGCAATTATGTGTATTTTAACCCATTCATAGCACCAACGTTTATCGCTGTGAATAATATACAATAGCAAATGAAGTCTATCTTGCAAAAGTGTGCAACCTTGTCAGAGAGCAAACTTTTGTCTTGTTAATGACACCTCCCAATAGTGACTTCCAAACCTAATACCAATTCCTATCACTATTGGTAGGTTATTCTCTGTATCACAATATTGTCTAGCATTCAAATCAAGCCTAATTTATATTATACATTCATACATAACTGGTATGGAAATTTACAAGCTCAGCATTATTACTCTTTTTCATCACAATTTTTTCTTCAAAATATCAAAGTTCAAGGATGATAATGCAATGCAAGAACGGTGCATATGATAGTGGAGACTTCAATGTCTCCTCTCCTAAACTTTTTTAGTTCTGAGTTGAGACACCAAAGTTGAATTTTAATTGTATCTATATTTAATTGGAAAAATGATGACGGTCAACAACATCCAAAGCAGGGAAGTTCCTGTTTGATCACACTTAATGCCCCAAGCAAACTCTACTAGACTTATGTGTATGCTCTTGATGAATCATTCAGAAACAGTAGCATAAACTACATCTCATATCCCAAAACGTTAGCGAATGTCCTATAATGTATCATCAAAGTGGTGATTTACAACAAAATCTGCTACAGTCTGAGTACAGAGAGAAACAAATTGCAGTATTAACCAATTCAACACTAACAACCAAGATAATTACATTTGAATATTCCTCCACATGTTTCTGTCTGCACTGACGTGTCCATGATGGGTGAGGCATATAAACTTGTAGATAATAGTACAGCTTAAAATTGTGGTATTAGAGCTAGATACCTCCATCTCAAGCACGTCTAACTTACTCGAGTTCACATCTACTGGACCGGAGCGACTGTTTCAAACTCCCAGATAAAGTAAATATACTTTTTTGTTATTTTATGTACACTCCACGAAACGGGTTGATCATTGAGATCAGAAATCAATTTTCAAAAAGGAGCTCAGGTCGTGAAAAGAAACTTTGTGTCCCACCCCTATCTGCTGTGTCTTCTTCTATAGCTCCTACAACGTGAATAATGCCAAAGCCAAATCTAGAAGACTTTCGTCCATCTGCTAAAATTACCTACTAACTATGAAATCAAACCTCAAAGTCTTGCACCTCCCTTCATGCATGATCAGGCACTGTTTTACATTCTATAGACGGTGAAGACGACACAACCACAAGTCAACGAGGAGTACAGACTCCAATCCAGATCCTTCCTCAGTTCATAATACTTCTGGGCATGCAAAGCTATAGACACTCTTCCACGTCAGCTTCAGGTCCAGAACGCTACAAGATTTCAGGCTTTCAGGAGCATTTCTTTAAAGAAACTCAGTTGCAAAGGGAAATCGTAAGTACTATTCGAAAGGTCTCCGACTTACATTCTGCTTGACAAATTGCATGAATCTGAGGCTGTAAACTAACACTTCGGCTGACGTTCCTCGGTTTACTTCTGTATACGTGAGACTTTCCAAGAACAATTCCTGGAAGTTTCACCTTTTACTTCATAAACGAGCAGTACAATTTTCTCAACATTCAGCGCTCAAGGTCGAAAAGTCTACCTCAACGCGCAAGACCACGAGTATATAATCACGCTGTTGAGAGAACTAAAATCACAGCACATCTCTTCTGCATAGATCTGTTGCGATATTCGTAAACTTGTTTTCCTTATCGCCCGCAGACTCAATATAGTATCAGGGTCCAATTGTCCTTCAGAAGCCTGATCTTGGTAGCCGTTTCATCATTTTACACACCAAACACAGTGGATCGCCTCGGAATTCTTTCTTTGAAATCAATTATTCTAGTACTTAATCTCAGCTTACAGGATGGCCTGCGAAACTTCTCCAACGAGATGCTCTATATGCAATGACACAGACTGTGTGTAAGTCGCAATTCTTTGTTTCTCGGGCGATTGAAAATATTTTCAGAATTTGCAATAATGATTCAGAAAGTGTCAGAAGAACTTTCTTTCCTATTACGCAAAGTGCGTTGTGTTGCTGTCAGGTGAAAGAATAGCGCATCTGACAAGGTTTCACACTTCTATGATAACAGATGCCCGCAGATCGAAACATGCTGCGAAAATCCTCGACCAAGCTGCCCCATATGCGGAGATACTGATTGCATGTAAGCTTCTCTGATTGGTTCGGGTGAAAAGTGCATTTCAAGGTGTCTTATATTGAACATCAATGTACCCTTTAATTCCGCTGGATGTAAATCAGATCGTACTTCCAGAGAATTCATAAAGGGCAGTGCTGATAACCCCTGCATATATTAGAGTGGTCTATAGGTATGTACGCCAAATACATACTGCGTGAAGACCTGACTGCTGTTCTGTTATGTTCGGAACTTGTGAACATGTAGCTGTACAGTTGACGAGTGAATTTGACCCGGGAGCATTATCATCTGCCTCCACTTTGAAGCTAGCTAGAGCGCCGCAATATGAAAGAGGATGCAGAGAGAAACCTGGATAATAGTTAGAGGACTTGTCGCCCTGGAACTGGAACATGGAACGCCGTAACTCAACTGATGTTTATTCGTGCAGCAATATCAATAAATCACAAAGCTTTTAGGATCTTCATAATATTGAATCATGCATCATGTGATGAGTTATGCTTCCTTTGTGATGCTTTACGATTTGTAGTCCCGTTGATTTCCATTTCCGATTCGGAATATGAGATGCATATGAATGGAGAACTTGCAGACATTCTATTTGAATAATGAATTTTACAGATACAATACGGCGTAGGCTGAAGTTGATACTGTACTAGATTGCAGTTTTGAACCATTTCATAGTATCTTACTGTTTCATCAATTAAGAACTCAAAGTGCATGCTTTAATTGTTCAATTCCACATATTCAACTTATTCGGTTGAATTTTGTGATGCTCTCAAATATGTCTATATGAAAATTCAAGCCGAAAATTACATAGGCCCGCATTCCATCTCGTGATTGGTCTTGAGCTTTGTTGGCGAACTCCAGCAATAACTTGCATTCAACTGTTTGCTTGGAGTAGGGTAATTTCCATGAGAACTTTTGTTGCTCGCTATTGTATGATTCTAAGTTAAGACTAACTTTGAAACATGAATACTTTTCCATGAGTTTTTTCGTTGCAAGTTGTTTTCTATTTGAGTGGAGATTTTTATTTCTTTTAATTTTACGAGAAACAACGTTCTCATGGTAAGAAGTTTCTTGTCTGATGTTAATAACTAGTTGAACTCAGATACATGTCTTGTTGCTTGAGAGGGATTTACTTTCATGAGATTCCAGTTCCGCGCTGTATCTGATTGGTCTGAGATTTTCTGAATAATTGTCTGGACTGGAGTAGCTTTCACTAGATGTTTTGTTACTGGACATGGTTGATTAAGTGCAGTTTTATGTTTAAAAAATTTGGATTGGTCAAAGCAGTACTCTATGTTTACCTACGAATCACTTGTACTGAGAGCCACAACTCATAAGAAGTCTTCCAAGTAAGATTCACTACCACTCGGTTTTGATATTCTTTATTTCCTATATTTCTTTATATGCCATCAACATATCATTATGATTCATGCCCCGAGATAAAATTTTATCATTCTCGTCAATATCATCTTTGTGCACAGAGATCACGAAGCTAACCGCTTTGGAAGCAAAATATTCACCAAAGATCACGACGCTAACCAAGATGGAAGCAAACTCTTCACCAATCATTGCTGGGCTTCATCAAACATCTGATTTTCTTTGGATACTATATCTAGTGACTTGCAACTTTTTCCAACTAGAAATTGATGAATGATATGTGGTTCTTAACTAAAAAATATTCTAGCTCCATAATCTGGAAAATTTAATTCCAACTCTTTAGTAAAAAATATTTTCCAACCTAAGACGACTTCAGAAACACAATATACTCGTATAACTTCTAGCAGTAACAATTTTTCGAGCATGTGAAAACACTGAATCCACCACAATGTTCAAATTTCAACTTTCCGAAATGATATAATGCACTTACTACTGTATCGGAAGCAGTTGAACTATCATCAAATGCAATCTGTGTCTCCACATATGGCACACCTCGTCGAAAAAATTGTGCAAAAAGATTTGTTCTCGGGGCGTCTTTCATCTGCCATCCACGTTTGTTAGCCCCAATCTTTCTAACCTGATAAAAAAAGAATAAGTTCAAAATTAGCCCGTCATCTTGTGAAGAAAATATCATATATCATTGTTAATCTAACTCCTCTTGTAGACTTCATGGATCACGGGAAGTACAGAAAAAAGTTTGATATATTTTTGAAGGTATACTTGGTAGTCTTGAAAAAATGCAGCAGTATGATGGAAGCATTAGACAGTCCAGAATTTTAAGTACTATCGTATTTATCCAGATTGGAGGTCCTTGAATACAACTTCCCTTGACTACTTGCTCATACACAGTAAGTCCTACATGCCATGAGAACGCTTCAGCAACATCAACTCTAGTTTATATTCAGCCTTGCTTAACGATTGCAGGCAAACTTAATACCAAGTATATTCGTGCCCACTTTCACCCAAGCCTGAACACTTGTAACTGACACTTGTAATTGAGAATCTGATGCTGTGTTCTACCTTTTCAGATTTCTTCTATCTCAGATAGAGAATTGGAATTCTTGTACCGCTCGGAAGTCATGTGGAACTCGTGAGTTCCAGCAATCCAATCTCTACACGTTTTCATGTACCGGTCGATTGCGGGGTGAGACTCAGGCGAGGCCTCAGATTTTAGGTTTTCGTACGCAAGCTCCATCTCAGCAATTCTGTCATGCAGTAATTCGATTACAAGTTCTCCTGCTTGTGTGTGCGAATGACAGTTGTAATGTCGGGACACGATTTCCACTAAATTGTGCAAATCGCCATCGCGGTATATTTCCTGTAAATCAAGTGACAATTAGAGACTAGTAAGCCCGAAGTAAAGAGACCATCACGTAAGATTATCAAGCCATGGGTCACGTCGAATATATTACTTAGAAGAATCCCCGGTCCGGAGGTGTGAGTTTGATAGACAGAAATGATACGAAGTGTCCTGCACTGGGCCTACCTTCTCGAAGCTGAAGGCGTCATTATGCCACGCAAGGCAGTCAGCAGAGGCGGCGAGTAGATTCTGCATATTATTTCCATAGAAAATGCTATTGGGAAGATGAGACATTGCATAGTTCTGTCTTTTATGCTCAATTATGAGATCGGTACATACCTGTTCACATGCATAAGACGAAAACAAATCAGCAAATCTGTAATGGTGTTTTTCATCCTACCGAAGGAGGAATAAGAGAAAAGGATCGTGATACTGGTTGAAACTCACAACTAACGGCAACGCACACACAGCAGATCGTCGAAGGGTAATGAAATCGGGAATAGTGATTTCTTCTCTTGTCTTTCGATTCTTTTGTTCCCAGAGGCACGCGGACAAGATGTCTAGAAAAAGCTCAGCCTCCCTAGATGCAAACTCAGCAGGCACAGCTTCTATATATTCCAACCACAGATCTCGCAATGCCGACGCCAAAGGTCCCATCTTAACGTCGAGAACTGCGAGAGTAAAACAATAGCTAGTCAGATTCAGAATCCAGTCAATAAATGAAGGTGGATTGAAATATACAACGACCTGCGGCGCAGCGTGGATATATGAATCCTGATTCTGAGTTGGCCTATCTCCAAACTCAGTCTCCCATGGCTAGTTTGCCACTGTAACATGCTTACAACGCATTGCCCGTGGCTATAAGTGCCAGCATAGCAGCTTAAACTCAGCGGACAATTCCAAGGGTGACGTGAACAAAAGACAGGTGAAAATTCGTCGAGATTTTGCGTCCAAAGATTAACTTACGTGATTTGGATTCGTTCCTGGCATGCACCAAATCTGCATGAAATGTGCGATTCTGTAGGCGTTCTCTGGAAGCCTCGGTGGCCATCAACCGATCCAAAATGGAGTTCAAGCGTTCCAGTAATCTCTTGTTCTCAGGGTCATTCCACAATAACGGCAAACTCATCTCTAAAATCATATCACAGGATAATTCTACAGCGTCTGCCCAATCACTCTCATCCATCTTCGTATCGAAAGCAAAAATGAATGCAACGAATTTGCAGAGCCAGAGGAAATCTCTTGGCTCTACATCGTTGTAGAACACATAGCCTATAAGCTCAGGAGATTTGGCCGCCACAAACGATGTCCATAAACTTGGACCCAGCTCCTTATCTACGCCAAAAGAAACCAACCAGTCATTAGCAATGTCTGTGTACTCGGGAGTCAAGGGGTTTAGTTGGGCCTTGGGGTAACTGTGCTGGAAATGTGGAATTCTGTAAACGTTCTGAAAACTGTTGCAGCTGCCGTTTCTGTCCAGTTCGCTCTTCAGCTGCCCACGAAACTGTCCTTCTCGAAAATCAGATCTGATGCTCAAGACGGTAGATGCCGAGTGTTGTGGAGCCATCGCACTAGAATTCCTCCGTGTGAAACTTTCCCGACAAGAAGATGGTTGGAAGTAAAGACTGGGAAAGCTCAATGATCCAAGAGAGGATTATAACAGCTACCTTACATACGTGACTCTTGCACCTCAGATTATTTCAGTTCATCTCAACTTATCATCAATACAAAGTCACCTTTGTCCAGGGTCCACAAATCTGATGAGCACGAGTCATAAAGACGTTACGACTTTAGTCTGATGATTCCCTCTATAAACAGAAACTGAACACCGACACTCAAATGCTCGTTCACGTTGAAAAATCTTTGAACACCACTTATGCTCAAGACTTCAATTTTCTCCAAACTAATTTGACTTGACATTTGCATATTGAGATTTACATTCCTTCTTTAGTCGTCCCTACGCAGCTTAAAGGCCCGGGAAGGCGATCAAGTTAATCTTGTGAATATTTTCATGATCGTGGATACTCTATATTTGCTAAGACTTGTAGTCTTTGGGAATTTGAGTTTTTAATTGTTTTGGTCTTTGAGCTAATAGTGACTCACTTCGTTAAATATATGTAATAACATCGTCTTCAGATTGTTTCGAAGAAAGAAAAAGCAAAACCCCTGCCCCAATAATATAGGTTACTTTCACTAGACATTGACACCAAGATTCAACGTTCTCCTCTTATCTCATATGTTCTTTTGAATAGCAAGTCAATTGGAATTGACTTTCCAATAATGATGAAAATTTGATGTGATTGGTCATACTTGTTGATTTTTTAATTAAATTTCAAATATAATTGTATTATGACATTTGATTTGACATTCAAATGATTATCAAATTTCATTTTATCTCTTGATGTAAACAATATACTTTTATATTCAAAATATTACTTTTAAATTCAATAATTATTTATTATTATTTTTACAAAAAGATATAAATATTAAAATTTTCTTAATTATCCAGATTAAATATCATTGGTGATAAATTTTTTTCCCTGATAAATTAAGTTAATTAAAAATTTTAGACTGGAATTTTTCAAAATAAACAACAGCATTGTTGAATCAAAAATTATTGAAAATAGTTATTATCATGATAATTTTCAAGATGAATCATAATATGACGCAACAATTAGAGAATCTTTCATGAAATACAACAGTGCAGAAAAAAATTCATTCAATATTTTTATATAGATATTGAGAATTAATAATTAAAAAAAATTTCACAATTTATGAGGTGAAAAATAAATAGATACACGACAAAAACCTCTACAACATATTTTTCATGCGAATATCTATTGTTATACATAGTTGACATGCCATACTCACACATACATATATAGTTAACAAGAACTTATATATACACACATGTTAAAAAATTTAAGATTCTTTAAGTCTTTAAGAGACTTTACTCTCCAATAAGAGTGGGCATTAACCTAAGGTTAATTTAACTAGAATTAATCCTAACCCGACACAAACCATTCACAATATATATGGATATGACACAGCAAATTTTACAAAGATCTTCTCTCGAAGAAACAAACCCACGACAGATTGTGACGAAATTTGTCCAACTTTGTGTTGCGATTAATTCCGAGAAGATTGGAAATGCATGTTTGCAGAGTCTGCTTCTTCTTCTTTTACGACTGTTCGTTCCGAAAATTTGCGCTTTCTCTCCATCGGCATCAAGTTTGTTCATAAAATACTAGTACCTGTTTCCTCTAGCACTGCAGTCTGTAATATCTGAGAACTTCAACAGCCTCAAAATTACTCGCTTCTTGCTTTTGGTAAAAAATTCACGAATTTCTCATAAGGTTCTCCGAAAACAACCCGCCACAAAACAAACTCCTCGTATCGTTGAGACATCATAATTCACTACGTGACGTTGTAAAGCCCTAATCTACTTTCAACTTTTGATCATCAGAATGTCACTGCCAATTGGTACATCCAAACCATATCTGATTAGAATCGTGCTAGAAAGTCTCGTCCAAGCAAAGAGACACTCACGCCCAAACATACAAACAAAGACATAAGCACAAAAGAGACGGAATAGAACACAACATAATTGATTAACACACTGCCGTGCGATCCCGTACTACGCAATCACCACTTTCAGTTCTTTGAGTTAAATATTTGTACCAATGCCACAAGTATAAAACGTGAAACCTCACATAAAAGTCTAATCAAGTCCACTCCACAATTCAAAGAATTCAGCCAAAGCTAACCTAACTCCATAGCTGACATACTGAAAGCTATTCCCCATGCAAAAGTCTCACGCGTAGAGACTCGAAGAACTGAAGATTCTTCGAGTCTCTACGCGACTATACTCTCTAACAATAGTGCAGACTGACCTAGGTTAACTCAACTAAATTTAATCCTTTTTCGATACTAACAATTCACAACACATATAGACAATAAAGATGAAATACAAAAGATCTATTTGTTGAATTGATAATTAAGTCACAAGATTGAGTTGTGTTTTATATAATCATGAAGCAAACTATGTTATTTAAATATATACACACACAATCTTCATTCTATCTAATAGAAGTTGCAATTTTTTTTAAATTAAAATTTGCAAGAAAAAATTTCATGAGTTATAAATTTATCTTCAAATTTAAAATCTCCTGTATAAATTGGAATAAAATATTTTAGGTAGTATGATAAGTACTTTGATAATTTGATGAAATCAATAAAATCTCAACTTGATGTTAAATACCTTTGTAAATCTAAGATTTAGTATTAGTTATCTAGTTATTCATTATTTAATTTATAATATAAATGGCCACAGGTAGAGACTAACACAACAGTGATAGGTTTATATTTTTTCTAACAAATTCAGTTAAAATGAAATTAAATATAAAAGAATATCCTTTAAATTAAAAACATGTCAAAAGCAATTATATTGTACTAATTGTGATCTTTGCAAGATCTAAGATGATAAAATACAAGGATGTGAGAATCTAAATCTACCTATTTATAACTTTTGATCAGCTCAATTTTCAACAGATGACATGGATAATAAATTAATATCAAAGATATAAAAACAGGATAAAAATATATGTTTGAGATTAGAATACATGAAAAAATTGTTATGTAAGTAAAGAAACATAAAATTTCATGCATTACAAAGTGAAATATTGTATTTAGTCTAGTGAAATTTACTTGATTTTATATGCTCTTGCCGTAAAAAATTTTAGTGATGGAGTTTTATGCTGTAATAACCCACCAAAGGCTAAAACTGCAGTATGGTGGTAAAAAGATCGAACCCACAGGGACAGAGGCAACACACAGAGTAAAAGTGTCACGTTTAACAGACTTTTGGTAGAGTTTGAATTCTAGGCGACTGTCACTCCCAGAAATACTGCAGTGCTCGACTCGGAGGCTCGACTCGGAGGAGGATCTCAACTCGGAGGATGCTCGGAGGATGCACGGTGCAGCTTGGTCACTCAACACACACACACACACACCTGAAACTGGCAAAAAGCACAACTCGGAGGTCGGTCAGGACCTCCGCTCCGGATTTCAGGAGGAAAGTGTCTCGTAAGTTCACTCAGAGGTTCTGCAGGAAGTGCCTCCCACTCCGGCTTTTACTGCCCTTCCGCCAGGAACTAGCGGGGGTACCCGGACTGGACTTCTCACTTCGGAACGAAGCCTCTACGTACGCCGTGGACGTCACCCTCGACTATCACACAAAACGCAGGGAGTGCAGACCCGACTGAGAACTTACTGAAAACACGATCCAGTAACACACACACAACCTGAATTACAAACCAAGGTTTACACGAAGTAATGAAACTTCACATTGGCATTCAGGGGAAACTTCCCGTAGGAGTACAATCAGGATATGTCACTCGAAGGAGTAAGGGGGAACTGTTCAAGTCTCTAACTCGCAGCCGGCTCTGAGCATCAGAAATCACCCGCAGGTGCAGATCCGCACTACTCAAGTCTCTAACCGGGTGCTAGCTCTGAACATTCAGCCGAAGGCCTTCAACTACAACATACGGTAACTTCGCTATGCTGCAGCTTCTCTACGTGGTGCCAGGACCAAAATGCACAAACACGCTAAGAAAGTGAGTTCCTGATCTGCACTTCCGAAACTGGAAGAGTCCCAAGGCAAAACGCCTTGATCTACTTTATACTCTCAAAAGATCCTAACTAGCACTACGCTATCCTATCTACCACTCGCAGCATCTGCGCGAAACCAAACTACTCTACTGCACTCAGCAGATCCGGTGCTGCGCCTCCTGCGCGCCGGACTGCTCCGCTTACTGTCTCTACCTTGCCAGTCTTCCGACCGGCTGCGTAACCCCAGGCGTCGGAGCGCTGCAGTGACTTCCGACTGCAAGTGCGCCATAGTGTCGCGCGCACCCGACAAGAAAGTTTCTAATTTTCTCGCCACTCGCCGCCGACTCCGACTGTCACCTTCCGTCAAGGCCGCCGCCCGAAGCTCGAACTCCCGGAGTGTAACCCTCTCTTGAGCTGCCACCTCCCAATGGGTGTATCCGTTTAGACAACGAGTCACCCGTGCCGCCAACTCTCCTCGTGCCCTGCAGCTGCTCTCCACCTCTGCCAGCTGCATTTCTAATTCCGCACGTTGTGCCCTCAAATCCGAGCACTCGGTTTGCAAGTTGCACAACAACTCCTCATCCTCCTTGCGGGCTCTTTGACTTTCCTCTAAGGCGCGCGTCTGGCGCGCAAGCTCGGCTGCTAGGACTTTGTTCTGTCTCCGCTCCTCCTGCAGTTCCGACTCGATCTTTGCCCGTATTAGTTCGGCCTCCGCCTGACTCTTCGTCGCCGCATCCTCCTTCTGCTGCTGCAAGGCTTGGTACAGCTTCTGGGTGACCGCCAGGTGTTGTCGGAGGGCGGTGTTCCTATCCACATATACTCCGCACCTAGAGGCCCACCTTGCCACCTTGCTCCTCGTCCTTCGCCTGATTGTCTCCACATAAGACTGCGGTTTTAAGGCACTTGCGTATTTGGATGTCTTGCGATCCAGATATCGCAGGAGTGGAACTATCTGTTCGCACAGCACCCCTGTTGGCGTTTTCTGCACCGAATCCTCTTCTTGCTCTTCTGAGCTAGTCTCATCCTCAGTCTCGAGGATCTCAGTCGCCACCGAATCCCTTGGCGACTCCCTGGAACTGTGGCGCGCAGCAGCTTCCGCTGCGACTGCTGCTCCACTGCCTGCTAAAATATCCAGGGCAGTGGGAGATCCCACTGCTTGAGCCCCTGTTCCGGCTTGATCTTCGGTTTGTGAAGGGGTCGACGCCGCAGTGACTTTTGTCACTCTTGATCCGCCCGCTTCTGCTGCCTGTCCTTCCGGCGCAATCTGCGCGGAAGGTGTCCTTGCTGAAGGTGCGTCCGCCGAAGGCGTCCGCACACTCGTCGTTGGCCCCATCCGTCTCGCAGTCGGCGAATCCGGCTGACTCTCTGTTGTCCGACTCGCAGTCGGCCGACCAGCAGTTGTCCGACTGGGAGTCGGATACACCCTGCGCGTCTTGACTCCACTTGGCCTGTTTGCTGGTGGCGTTCTTCCAGAAGTGCCTTCCGCCGAAGACGACCCTCTGAGGATTGTTGGCTCGTCAGCCAAACTCTCTTCTGCTTCCGGCCTGCTGTCCGGTTCAACGCGCCGTTCAGTTGGCCTTCCTTCCGCTTGTCGACCTTCAGTCATCCGACTCGCAGTCGGCCGGTCGTCAGTCCGTCCATCTCCTCCCGAAGGCCGTGGTGCCTTCTGTGCAGAGGTTTCTGCCGTCTTCCCTAGGACCTGAGCAATTATCTCTTCCTGTGTGAGATTCCGCCGGGTCGGAGTTCGCCTGGTCTCCTCAGTAACAGTTGGCATTCTGCGTGCCCTCTGTTTTGGTCGACTGTGAGGCTCGGGGGTGGGCCGACCACGAGTCGGCGCAGCTGGTACTTCCGGCTGCCTGTCCTCAGGTCTCTCATCCCACTTCCGCTTGCGCGGAATGCGCTCACTTCGACGTTCTTCTGCTGCTCTGGCTGGAGCCGGAGCCGGAGGCGTACTGGCAGGTTCCTCGTCCGGATCCGTGTCTACTTCGGCCTCCCTCGAATATCTACCTGGATAAGTCCGGCTCAGCTGCGGAAACCGAGTTTTCTCAGCATTCGTCAAACATCCCATCGCCCGGTAAAACACGATTAAGTAAGGCGATAGATGATTGAGCGTTCCTCCCCTCTCTTCTTGCGCATGTTGGCGCGTCACCTTCCACAGGAGCCGTGCCCAATGCACCGGAGCTCCTGACAACACTAGCTCCACGAACTCTACCTGCCAACCATGCATGTAAGCGGTCTTGGTCGGCTGCAATATCTGCAGCAATGCCGTCGCGACATTTCTCCGCAATCGATCCTTGTAATCCCGTGTCCGGAAACCTTTCTTGGGATGTCTAGCCACCTTGAAGAGCTCATTGTAAGAGACTTCTTCCTCCTGGGACACTTTCACGCTGTCGGCCTCGAAGAGGAGATCCCCTTCCTCGCCGGCACACCTGCCCAACACCTGCGCCCAATTGCAAATTTCCCATCTCTCTGGGTGTGGGCGAAATCCGCGAGAAGGCTTGTGTCTCTCTTGCAGATACTCGCGCACCATCTCCGGACATGTCCAATTCCACCCCGAGAGGAGAAAATCGAGCTTCAGCCTCGTCAGCACATCTTGAAATGCGCGTAGACCGATCTGCGGCACCCTGAGTGGAGACACTCGCAGCTGGGGAACCTTCGACATTGCGTTGCCTGCACACACAAACGTTCTCCCTTTCGCTCGCTCTCTCACAATCGCCACTGCGCGTCGGCCACTCAAGCACTGACTGCTCACTCTCTCTACGCTCGTTCAAGATCGCTACTCCCAATTCTTTCAAGGTCCGCCAAGATCCTTGTGCAACTCGTCTCCGCACTCTCTACTCTCACTGCAGGTCGCTCCGCCCTTGCGCGTAATCTTGGAACTGGAAATTGCAAAGTCAAGAATGAGAGAATGAGACTGGAGCGCAGTCTTTTCTTCTCCGATTTCAAGAACGTCCAACGTTCTTACTGGTTGCAACGTACGCAGCCGGCTATACGGCTTAACGGTTCGCCCTTTGCATGCGCGAATTCACGTCTCCGCATTGCGCGCATTCGCATGCTTAAACGTTGAATTCTCCCGCCGCCGCCACCTTCCGGACTCGAGTCCGCTGCAGGGTATACGTCGACCCTGTTGTCTTTTCTTAACCCGCCCTTCTCCGGAGGCGTGTCGCCGCTGGTGCGTTCATTATCCGTCGGCGCCTTGCTGGAGGCGCACATCCAGTCGGATCGAATTATGCCGGCGCGCAGTCGTACCGCCTATTTTGTCCTTTATGCCTCGTCCGTTGCTGCCGGCGCATATCCGCCAGCACAACTCATGTCAGCGCATCCGGCCGTCAGCGCCACGTCGGAGGCGTACATCCGACCGGCGCTTTCCTTCCATGAACAGCCGCCAAAGGCGCTTCCGACTCTGAGTGGGTTTCCTCCTATGAGCGCGTGATTCCACCGAAGGCGCATCGCCGAGGGCGTACGGGAATCCTTTCCGGCTGTGAACCCTAGCGCGAACGGCGCATGTCCGGCTACGAGTTTTCCGACTCTCATAACTTCTCCATTCCTGATCCATCTCCGACGCTCTCGGACTCGTTAGAACGAGCATCCCGAGCTCTTTCTAATGCAACTTCAACCAACTGGATCTACCGAGCATCCCGATTGTTATGAAGGTTTTCCCTTTTCGCGCTAGCGGCGCTTCGCCGAAGGCGCACTCATGGTCGGATGCCTTTAGAGGTCCGGGCCCTTCTCCTGACGTCTTTAGCAAAACCTCCTCCTGAGGTGTCTGCGCCGGAAGCGTAGCTTCCTTATACGCTAGAGGCGCGTGAATAGAGACACCTCAAAAAGGAGCTTTTGCCGAAGGCGCCGAAGACGTTGGCGTTGGTACATCCGACTACGTGATTCTTTGTGCCCTCGTGACGATCTCATCAATCCACTCTATTTAGCGTACCCTTCTCTAGCTACAAACACTGCTTTGGTACTAGTTTTCTAAAATTGTTTAAATTCTGCAAAAAAAACAAAAAGTGTGTTACCACATATGCGATGCCCAATACTCTTCATATGATTAGATTTGTCTCTGTTTCTTACAAGAAACTATCTATAACGGATTTCTCTCTAACGTTGAACAGGAAGCAATGGTGGACAGAACGAAGTCAATTAAGCTACTTGTTGAAAATATCTATCTATCTATTGTTGAGTAAAATGGACTTAGCTTACTCAACAACATCCAAAATTGATTTCATGTACAGATTATGATCTTAAATCAGAGGTGAAAAGTTAAATTATTCAAATAGAGTTGAATCATTTTGATAAATTTGAGTGTTATATGTGTGATAAAAATAACATTAACATATAGAAAATATTGAGATAATTTATGTCTAGATAGTATTATGTCTTATTCATGCTGATATCACTGCAAAAACAACATTAATTTTTTCTCATAACAAATAACATTTCTGTGATTCTGATGAGAAAACGTGGGCTTTTTTTCAGAACAAAAGTTCACACAAAAGTCTATATGATGAACCCGAGGAACTTATCGTGTGCATGATTTAAACATCTAAGTAAACGGTGATGCTTCTCATGGAGAGAACAATATTTATTAATCTAAGATAGAAGAATAAGCTTAAGGTTAACGTCACATAGTAAGGAATCGTTTTCAAAATCTTGCCTTTAATTTTTTCCTCGTGTAATTGTAATAACCCACCAAAGGCTAAAACTGCAGTATGGTGGTAAAAAGATCGAACCCACAGGGACAGAGGCAACACACAGAGTAAAAAGTGTCACGTTTAACAGACTTTTGTAGAGTTTGAATTCTAGGCGACTGTCACTCCCAGAAATACTGCAGTGCTCGACTCGGAGGCTCGACTCGGAGGAGGATCTCGACTCGGAGGATGCTCGGAGGATGCACGGTACAGCGTGGTCACTCAACACACACACACACACACACCTGAAACTGGCAAAAGCACAACTCAGAGGTCGGTCAGGACCTCCGCTTCGGATTTCAGGAGGAAAGTGTCTCAAAAGTTCACTAAGAGGTTCTGCAGGTAGTGACTCCCACTCAGGCTTTTACTGCCCTTCCGCCAGGAACTAACGTAGGGTACCCGGACTGGACTTCCCACTTCGGAACGAAGCCTCTTCATACGCCGTGGACGTCACCCTCGACTCTCACACCAAATGCAGGGAGTGCAGACCCGACTGAGAACTTAACTGAGACACGATCCAGTAACACACACACAACCTGAATTGCAAACCAAGGTTTACACGAAGTAATAAAACTTCACATTGGCATTCAGGGGAAACTTCCCGTAGGAGTACAATCAGGATATGTCACTCGAAGGAGTAAGCGGGAACTGTTCAAGTATCTAACTCGCAGCCGGCTCTGAGCATCAGAAATCACCCGCAGGTGCAGATCCGCACTACTCAAGTCTCTAACCGGGTACTAGCTCTGAACATTCAGCCGAAGGCCTTCAACTACAACATACGGTAACTTCGCTATGCTGCAGCTTCTCTACGTGGTGCCAGGACCAAAATGCACAAACACGCCAAGAAAGTGAGTTCCTGATCTGCACTTCCGAAACTGGAAGAGTCCCAGGGCAAAACGCCTTGAACTACTTTATACATTCTAAGGTCCTAACTAACACTACGCTACCCGCTAGGATGCGAGCCGCAATAGATCCTACACCTGAGGAGTCGGCGGCTACCTTCCCCTCTAACTTACAACCTAAATCTAACCCTAACCCTAAATCTGAATCCTAAGCCTACTGTACAGAGCCGCCAGCGTCTTTACATCCGAGATCTGAGGCTGAATATTTGCAGGCATGCGTGGCCGACTGAGATCAACGGCCCCACCAAATTTCAGATCCATCCGACCGTCCATCGCAGAGATATGGACTCCGCAAGATCTCTGAACCGCATCCGGTTTCCGACCTCGAGTTCGCCGACTCCGAGTTTGCCGACTTGAAGTTCGCCAACCTCGAGTTCGCCGACCTCAAGTTCGCCGACTCCGAGTTCTCCGAAGGCGTTGACCGCCGAAGACGCACTTCCGCACCTTTGCCTATTTGTAACAGTCATTTCCGACACCCATAACTCACAGATCCTTGATCCGTTTCAAGAGTTCTTGGGCTTGTTGGAACGAGCGCGTCGAGCTCTTTCTAACGAGACCCTAACTGAGTCAAACCGTTACGAGTTGAAAGAGTTATGCCGGTTTTATCCTTCGCCGAAGGCACACTGTCGAAGGCTTGTTATCTGTTATCGCCGAAGGCGCACGCACGATGTTTCGCCGACTCCAAGTTCTCTGACCTCAAGTTTGCCGACTCCGAGTTTGCTGACTTGAAGTTCGCCGACCTCGAGTTCGCCGACCTCAAGTTTGCCGACTCCGAGTTTGCTGACTTGAAGTTCTTTGACCTCGAGTTCGCCGACCTCAAGTTTGCCGACTCCGAGTTTGCCGACTTGAAGTTCTTTGACCTCGAGTTCGCCGACCTCAAGTTTGCCAACTCCGAGTTCTCCGACCTCGAGTTCGCCGACTCCGAGTTCGCCGACCTCAAGTTTTCCGACCTGAAGTTCTCCGACCTCGAGTTTGCCGACTCCGAGTTTGCCGACTTGAAGTTGACCCGAAGACGTCCGTCGCCGAAGGCGAACATCTAGGGCCGAAGGCGGATATTCTGCCGACGACGAACTCCTTCCGCCTATTCGTAGGCGTTCTCCTTCGCATCTTCCGACAGTCACAACTCCCTGAGTCCTCATCCGTTCCAGGCGTTCTTGGGCTCGTTAGAACCAGAGCTTCAAGTTCTTTCCAACAAGAACCTAAGTAACTCAAGGCGTTAAGAATTGAGGAAGTTATGAGTGATCTACCGCCGAAGGTGCTCGAAGCGAGTCCTGGAGCGTGAACCGCCCGTTCCATTCCAAGCGTTCCACTGTGGCCTGAGCCCAAAACCCCTTGACTGTCCTCGATCCTCTTTTTTACTCTGGCTTTGCGTACCGATTACTATTTACTACCACTCCAAGCGTTCCACTGTGGCCTGAGCCCAAAACCCCTTGACTGTCCTCGATCCTCTTTTTTACTCTGGCTTTGCGTACCGATTACTATTTACTACCACGGTACTTACTAATCAAAAATGTTCTAATTCCGACGAAAAACAAAAAGTGGGTTACCACAGTAATTCCGTAGGTCTTCAATATACATGTTATTCTAGAAAATCTTCCAACGCTTTAACATCTCCTTGGTACTAAATCTTGGTCTCAGCTGCTACCAGATACCAAGCCTTTTGGTCTTTCAAGTTCTATACATTACTTTATAAAGTAATGTTTAGAACTTTTTGGGGTTGTATTTTTAATAACAACATCTTTGCAATAACCTAATTACCTGCATAAGCTTACTAAGCAAAGCGAGACAACCACTTCTGGCTGACACAAAACATTTACAGCCTGCAGTTACATATGAATACTTGTAGAGAAAAATTTGGACTCATTGCAAAATTGCATTCCTGAAAAGTTGCTCAAAAGTTACACAGCGACTATAGCACACACTCTAGACTCACGAGCCAAATTCAAAACCCTCAAAGTTTGCTTTCAGAAAACCACTATCACACATGCTCTTTAAGTTCAGAACTATCTCTCTTGTCTCCGCTTCAGGCACTTTTTTTTAACAAAATCGTATTTGCAAAATTTTTTTATTTCTCTATTTCGCAAATTCTGTTGAGTAGTATTTGATAATATTGACTAATTTTTATATGAAAAAATAATAAAAAATAAAAACAATCTTCCTCTCATCATGTCGTTCACATAGGATAATGAAAAAGTCGATGGTCCTGCCATATATGATAAAAACTGAAAATTGAAAAATAAATTTTTTTCCTCTCACGATGTCATACAGATGGGATAGGATAAATCAAATTCGGAAACTAGGGGATGGATATCAGTGGTAGCCACACTTTTAATGCCTTATGATAGCACTAGGGTAGTTGTTTTTACAAGTGCATAACTCAACATTTTTCAATGCGTGCATTATTCTCGTAATGATTCAGTGCAAATTGGTAAGAGGATGCATGATACAAATAATATATATTGTATGCTTACATGTATATTCATTGCATGCTTCCAGAACTAATGAAACAGTCTTTAACCAAATCTCCATCTTTCAAAGCGCCATTATACGGCAAACGTGCTCGTTATCTTCTTTCGGTCACTCAGTCTACTTCTATAGGGAGCAATTCTGTTTGAGTTATTTAAATCTGCGTGTCGTTTAGTGTTGCCTCACTTTGTATCACGTGTGCATGGTCTCGTTCCTAGACCTTGTACATATTATGCATAGTCTATCATACTTCCAAGATACAAGACTTTGTTATGGTTCAAATATTTATTTCCCTGAATTCGCACAAATGGATTTGGATAAATGCAAGCAGTTGTCCTTTCAAATACATCTTCATTTTATCGTCAGAATTAGTACAGAAGATCTAAATGTATAATATCTCATTGTCGTTGCTCAGATTTCCATTGTCCTAAGTAGCCGGCGTAGGTTGGATATTACAAAAACTATGTAACGATACATACATATCCAACCAATGCTAACTACTATATAATGTACAAACTATTATTTTATTTATCTAACAATGTTTTATTCGCATATTAACTATATTCTAAGAAAAACGGTTGAAATAGGAAATTATGAACATAATTGAAAGAAGCCAGACCGCACGGGAGGAGATACTGGTAGGCTAGAAAATTGTGCTGCCAAGTTTAAAATAAAATGGTTGACTTCTAGAAACAGCCAGTTCTATCCATGTAAAGTCGAGCTCGTGCGATTCAGATAAATATGATCCCATTGGCGGGTCCTTGAGGTGTATAAAAGCTGTTAGACTGATGCTAGCAGGAGAGAAGGAGGTGGCGAATGAAGACTTGAGAGATTGGTATTCGCAAGAAGTTAGAATGGAATATACATGAACTAGTTAGCCGCATTTAATGGATATTCGAGATAGGAATTGTAAATTGGGCCGGTAAGTAATCATTGCCACAGATGTAGTGTGTGATAGATAGAAAGTCATGTGGCCAACGTTGTAACATTAAATAGGTCAAATAACACGTGTCAAATCGATCACAACTATAAACTTTGATATAAGCCAATATTGCGGCTGCTTTAGAGTGGATAAAAAAGATCATCATCATGTCAACATGCAAGAATTTTTGTGACAAAAAAGAGTTGCAAGTTTTTTCAGTATAAGGATCGTGAAGAAGATGTGCCATCTTTTGCAGATTGATTCCATTGTGCCATCAAAATGACTCCCATTGGGTCAGTCTAATATTATAAGCAGTAAGTTTCTGTGTATTGATTGCTACAATAGAACCTGTCTTAACTAATACTGCTGGGACCGGAAGGTCAGTATAAGATTAGGGAGGTTATTAGTTAATGGACATTGGATATAAGTATTAGATTAGGGAGGTTATTAGTTAATGGACATTGGATATAACCGGCTCCTTCTACGTTGGGACCGGACGTTTGTATTAGATTACAGAGGTTATTGGTTTAGACAAAAAAGTCAAATTTTCATTGTGTCAAAATTGCCGAAGATAAAATGCAATAATTGGAAAAATATAAATATTCCTCAAAGAATAAAAAGATAATTTAAAAATGAAAGAAGAAATTTCTTGAAATTATATATTTTAATTCAAAAAAAATGATCAAGATAAATTGACAAAAACTGAATATTCCTAATGCAAAAGTTGAAGAGCGAAAGTCAAAATGCTTGATTTCAAAATTTAATAACAGCTAGAGCGCCTAATAAATCAGACTGAAGAAATTTTTTTTGTTTAATAACGCAGTGAAGGTAGAAAATATGCATATAAAAATTGTGATATGAATAATTAAATAATTTTGGTCCGAATTAGGATAAAAATAATCATTGTGAAGTTTAAAAAACTAAAAAAAAAGTTCAAAATTCAGAAATAATCTTCATCTTAATTGTAGTATTGATTCAAATGAAAGTAAATTTTGATAAATTTGAAACATATCAAAAAAATAAGTGTTCAAATGTATGTATATACACATACATATATTTAAGTTTAAAAAATATATAAATATGCGTCATTCTTTGTGACACTTGATGATTAAAAATCAAAAGAAGTTATAAAATATAGTTCAAGTTATTTGAACTGTGGTTAATTTTTTAAGATTAAATTTGATCTTCATAATGTTTACAATTTATTCTTATTATTGATTTTAAATACAACATGATAGCTAAAAATTGATGTACTGCAAAAACCATGATGGTTTAAATATGAGCATCACAACGGTAATATTTGCTACAAATTTAATTTCAATAAAAATTTTGCAAATAAAATTTCAATTTTTTTCCATAAATACCAAAGTTATTTTAAAATAATTTCATGGATGTAAATGATAATTTAGATATCATTTTGCAAATAAATAAATAATTTAGAAATTCTTGCAAGCTTTGAAAATTTTGAAAGTTCATTTTGAGATTACTGAGCAAAAAAATGCAAAATTTCAAGTTTAAATAAGAAGAAATAATTCGCTTTTCATCACGTAGTTTTAAAGAAGAAAAAAAATATAACACAAGTATGATAAATACAAAATTTAATTTTACAAATTTCATGAGAAAATCCAAAAAATATTTTAGAGACACATGATAAAACTTTTTTTAATTCAAATAAATAATTGTGCAACAATATGTGTTTGGTTTTCATTTTAAACTTCACATGAATAAAATCAAATTTGAAGATTAAAAAAAAAAGAAAAAGTAAAAAGCTTCTACTATTTTTAGATGATAATGAGATTACATGTGTTCAAAGCTTTATGAGTAAGTTTGAAAGAGCTTTGTTTTCTTTTGAAATTTAAAATATATACATGTCTGAAGATACTATGTGATATATTGCAATTGCCATACTTAAATTGAAGAGTATGAAGGCAAAGATTTTTTATATTAATATTTTTCTTATTTGAATTTGATGTTTTGGAGCCCTATGTCTTCATATATGGACTTTTTTTTGGATTCAACACTATCAGTAAGTCTGACACAATAACTCTCGAGACACCTATACATGATTGACACGTGGTACACATTGTAGGCGTGGCAGAATTGCACGTGCAAGACAATTATGTATTCACGGGTAGCACGTTTAGACATATCACACATCAAGTTGTATCATCGATATCAATTTGCCTGACTTTCTGTTGGAAAGCCTATGCTACATAGATTTGTATATCGATAATTTGGTTGAATCTTGAATTTACATGTGGCAGAATTGCATGTGCCAGACATCACGTTGTTGTGGATAGCATGTTCCGGCAATCCACGTATTCAGTTATATCATAAAGTCAACGTCCAAAAGTCTATCTCAAAACGCAGGACCAAAAGTTTATAAGCAAGTTGTTCAGAGTGCTAAGATCACAACACATTTCTTCTTCTTAGATCGGATCTACTGTTCTCAGACTGGTGATCCTATCGCCTCCACACACAGTCCAGTTTCACGTCCCATCTTTCGCTACGAAACCTGAAGTGCTATACTTCTCAGCCGTTTCATCATGTCCACTTCTTTTCATTTTAATATCATTGTCGAGTTAGTATTCGAATTATCAGCTTACAGAATGGCCTGCGAATTTTCTCAAACGGGATTCTTAGTATGCAATGACATTTTGTGTAAGTTCCGAGTTTCTCCTTGGCTCAAGCGATTGATAAAAAATTTCAGCATTGGCAATAAATGTTTTTCAAGGTGTCAGAAGACTTCTCTTTCGTACTATGTAAACTCCATACTTATGCTGCCAGCTGAAAGGATACTTCACCTGCCGAGCCTTCATGCTTCTGTTAGAATAGATCATGCTGCGATAATCCTCGACCAAGCTGCCCCAAATGCGGAGACACCGATTGCGTGTGAGCTCTTCTGATTCCTGATTTCATAATGTCGTACACTGAGCATCAACGTACTCGCTTAATTCCAGTAGATGTCTTCACTACCAGAAGTGACACACGTTAGGAAATGCTTTTTAAATCTAGCCACCAGAAGTGCCGTGATCGCTTATATCGAAGTGGCCAATACGTACGTTAAATTTCATAAATATAAAAAATACCTACTGCATGAAGTTTTGACTCCCTTTCTATATGATCTCAATATTTTGAAATGTAGGTGTCCAGATGACGAGTGAATGTGAGGAAGAGCTGAAGAACCGGGGAGCTGCCTCGGACATGATGCAAGCTATAGAGCCGCAATGTGACATAGCATGCATAAAGAAATCTGAATAATAGTTTGAGGATATACCGTCCTAGAACATGGAATGCCGTAACTCGACTCATGTACATACACGCACAACGATATGAATAAATGTATGAACTTTTAGGTTTCTCAAAAAAATGAATTAATCATTTCTTTGTGATGTTAGATCTTCTTAGAGTTACATGCTGGAACCACTAAACTATTCTTTAATTTACTAACTGAAACCTCATTGATAGGATTGAAGGATTGATGTAATTTATATCACCTGATATTGCACTTGAAATGAGAAAGATGTAGTTTGAAGATATTTAGTTGTAAATTGCAGTTTCATATAAAGGCATGACACATGTTGAAATTTCGTTGATCACTCAGTCAGAAAGTTTTAGAATGTCCATGTTTGAGATTGGCCGTCAGGGAAGAAAGTCTGGAGAAGTGATAAATAAGAAATAACTCATCGCACAAGGAAATCATTCCTTCAAACTGCAACTGTAATATTCATCTGCATGAAGTAGATTCGACCATCAAGCATCTCATCAGCATTCATGATGAATGTTGTGGAGATGGGTACAAAATTGAAGAAGATACGGACATGAAAATTAAATAGAAACTAATGACTGAAACCAGTCTGACTCCATCATGGGTAAATTGTAGATTGACTCTTCTTCATATATTCAAGCCTGGATCCCAGTATATGAGCCAAAACTCGTATGTGATAACAATCTCTGGTGACTATAGTTCTCAGAAAGATGAGAGTGTACCAACTGCAGTATTAACCAATTAACGACCACCATGCTCTAGATAAGGGAAATACCTACAAACATTCTTCTACGTGTGAAACATGTAGAAGAATGGCGCTCATGTATCTATGATGTGTGACGCACGTAAAGATGTAGGGTAGATTACACTCGTGAGAGTAGAATTACATACCTACATGTCAACCATCTCTGAGTTACTCATGTCCATATCTACCGTACTGGAACGACTGTTCACACTTCCAGATTAAGTGTTTATTTCTGAGTTCCTTATATCTCAACTAAAACACGGGATTCGTGGGTTGATGAAATCCTGGGTTGCAACAAAGAACATCTGTCTCCCATCCCTACGGACGAACTGACTGTGTCTTCTTCTATAGATCCAAGGTTGTGAACAATGCCTAGCCTCTAGGCTAGATCTTGAAGACTCTCGTCCATCTGCATAAAATTTCTACAGTTTTGGAATGAAAGCTCAATCTATTGCACCAAACTTCATTCATCATCGAACTATATTCTACTAACGTTGAAGGCGAGTCAACGAGTAGTGCAGATTTCAACATAAAGACGAGTCAACGAATAGTACAGATTTCAATCCAGATTCTCCCTTAGTGGATAATACTCTCTAGGCTTGCAAAGCTTGAGACACCCTTACACGGGAGCTTGACTAGCGGGCAGTATGCTTCACATTCAGAACGTTTCAGGATTTTAGGACTTCATGTACATTTTAACGAATCCTAGCTGCAACGGTAAATGTAAGATAGTTCTCGGAAGGTCTCCGATTTACCCTATGCTTGACAGATTGCATGACTCCGAGGCTGTAAACTGACATTGCTCTTGCCCTTACTCGGGTTACTCGGCTTACTTCTGTACACAGGAGACTTTGCATTCAATTTCCTGGAAGTATCACCTTTTTCTTGAGTAATGAACAGTAAATCTTACCTGAAAATCAGCGCTGAAGGTCCAGAAGTCTATCTCAACGCGCAGGGCCACAAGTATATAAGCAAGCTTTTCAGAATACTAAGATCACAGGACATCTCTTCTCCACAGATCTGATTTCCTATACTCAGACTGGTCTTCTTATTGCCTCCAGACTCATTCTAGTTTCATGTTCTAAGTTGCATTCAGAAACCTGAACTGCTATCTCTTCTAGTGCTTTCATCATTTGCCGCATCAAACAAAGCTGATCGCCTCCGAATTCTTTTATTGAATATCTCTTTCCAGTGCTATATCTAAACGTACAGAATGGCCTGCGAAAGTTTTCCACCTAGATGCACAATATGCAATGACACAGACTGTGTGTAAGCCTCGCGATTCTCTGCTCATCAATCGATTGAAATTTTTCTCAGAGTTTACGTTATCGTTTCATAACAGAGTCAGAAGACATTCATTCCTAATATGTGTACTTCTTTATATTTCTGTCAGCTGAAAGTATTGTGCATCTGATGACCCCTCACGCTTCTTTGATAACAGTTGTCCGCAACCCGAAACATGCCGCGAAGATCCTCGACCAAGATGCCCCAAGTGTGGCGACACAGATTGCGTGTTAGCTCCTCTAATCGGTTCGGGGGAGATGTCTTTTTTATCTAACTACCAGATGTGAAATGATCGAAGTGTCGTGAACCCATGCATATATCCGAGTGGTCAATCCTTATGAATTACAAATTCGTACGGCGAGAATTTCTCACTGCTGTTCTGTTATGATCTGGTTAAGTGAACATGTAGGTGTCATAACGACGAGAGATCTTGATGGTAAACTGAAGTTCCGGGGGAGCTTTTCCAGAATGATCCGAGCTAGGGAGCCGCAGTGTGAAATAGCATGCAAAACAAAACCTGGATTTTAATTAAAGGATATGCCTCACTGGAGCATGGAAAGCCGTTACTTGACTGATGTACATACGTTCACTCATCTCAATAAATCTCAATGCTTTTGAGCTTTTTCATGTTATTGAATCATTCATCATGCGACGGTCATCGCTTGATTGTGATCTTTGATTGATTTGAACCCGTGTTTACCTCAGTTTGCAGTTGGAAATTTGCGCTGCATGTAGCAGGAAAGTTGGCAGACATCAACAATGTGAATTTTTATCATACAGGAGTCATTGTAACCGCAGGGTCCACAACGCATATTTCGAATTAGCCTATGGTCAAACAGAATGAAGTGCAAACACTCCATGCACAAGACACAAAATTCAACAGATTGTACTATCATCCACTCGGAACTAATGTAAGCTGTTCATAAAGTGGATTCTCCGTGAAAACCATGAATTTTCTTATCTATACAAACCTTCAAAATGTATTGTCCGCTAAGCCTGGAAACGTCAAAGCGTTTTTCAGGGTTAAGTTTGTAACCTATGGGTTTATCCTCACTGCATAATGTTGATACGAATTGAGAACGCAATATTAATTGACGTTTTGTAAACAGAATATGGTCTACTGAAAATGACAGATTGTTGGAGGAAATTTGGAGGGGCTCTTAGATATCTCCATCCATTACGGAAGGAGACATGGTTTAAGGAATCTAATACAATGCACAGACTCGGGACTAGCATCTCGGGAAATAAAATAAAAGTGATACAGTTAATCTTCTTATCTCTATTTAATTAATATCGTCTTGTCTGCTAGGCCTGAATGACAGTTCCATGCCTATACCTATAATTAGAATGTTAAAAGAGAATATGGACTAAATATTTTAACACCAGATAGAATAAAAAAATCCAATAAGAACAACTTTTTTCATAAATTCTCCAGACTCAAAATTTTGTGTACCTTTCTTACATCAAGTTTCTAACACTCAATTTATATGTCTATTATATATGAGTGTTCGAGAAATATCTCTTAAAGGATCTCAACAGTTAAAGATGTCCGATGGGTAAATTCCGTTCCACGTTATGCGAAGAGTATGTACTCAGTCTGTAGGTTTTCAAGGCGGTAAATATACACACGCTTAGCGGAGCAGATTCCATCTTCGTCTACGTTCTAGGTGTTTGAACTACTACAGCTTTGCGTCAACATAGTAAGTATTTTTACACCGCTTGAGCTGTCCGGACGCTGGGGGAGAAAACCACATGTTTACCGTATCCTTATACACCACTCCATTTTCTTCACCTAACGTCAGGACTGCTACATAATCACATTCAGGCCATAGTTATAGTTTCTCTCGGAAATTCTTTCAGTAGCTACTGTTCGAGCATGTGTAATGAAGATGTATAAGCACTTGGAAATGAGATGATTCTGAAAAGTGGAACTAGAACGTTCACATTACAAGTTGGATCCTTGGAAATAGCAATATTTTTGTGGGAACTTCTCTAACGATAGAATATAGTTCCTGCTGGAACTAGTTGATTTGTGTTGGTTGATCTGTGTCTACGGACATGACATAGCTGGTCCGGGGACTCTCGCAGAGCGATTCGCTTTAGGGGCATCTTAAATCACCCATCCACGTTTGTAAGCCCCCATGTTTCTAAGCTGGGAAGAATTGAACTAGCTCATGAATTTTCTAGTCACCCTCACAAGAAAAGATCGTCTGACATTTTCCCCACTATTCTCGTTGTTATTCCATTTCCTGTTTGAGAGAATCTCTGAAACGACAGAAAAGGGCTGATACACTGTTCGCATCACTCCCCATGCATGGAGCAATCTAGTCGTAGCATTACGGGAAAGTATTGTGACTCGGCTAGGGATGCTGGAAGTGAAATGCTGTGAAACAAGCCTAGAAGGATGTAGAAACTATTTAAGTTGTATTTTTTAGCCTTGAATGTAAGCTAGAAATTTAATGTAAGCGTTAAAAAGTCCACCCTGTTCATATGCTCTCGTATTGATGGAGAGAGAATCCCTTAGATGTTAACTGCTGGCTTATATACACGAAGTCCAGCCTGCTATGACAGAACTTTGGGCTTTCGAACCGTGAAGCGCAGTAAGCATGGACTCCACGCAAATCAACCAATTGGACCAGACTTCCAGGAAATTGAATGTCCTAAATATCTTCTAGGGTTGTGAAATAAGTTCACAAACGATAAACGCAGCATTAGCACGCTGACTCAAAATCGCGTGTGAAGACAATCACAAGTCGTGCTCTGACTTTCGTCTGAGTACAGAAATACCGTCAGTAAAATCCTATACTTATATCTACGTTCTAAATTAAAAACCTACATATCACTGCATCTGAGTTACTGATGTCCATATCTATTGGACCGGAACGACTAGTTTAAACTTCCCGGTACAGTAATTATTTATTTTGGGCTCTTGATGTACTGTACCCGTTAGAACACGTCTGTAATAACCCACCAAAGGCTAAAACTGCAGTATGGTGGTAAAAAGATCGAACCCACAGGGACAGAGGCAACACACAGAGTAAAAGTGTCACGTTTAACAGACTTTTGGTAGAGTTTGAATTCTAGGCGACTGTCACTCCCAGAAATACTGTAGTGCTCGACTCGGAGGCTCGACTCGGAGGAGGAACTCAACTCGGAGGATGCTCGGAGGATGCACGGTACAGCTTGGTCACTCAACACACACACACACACACACCTGAAACTGGCAAAAAGCACAACTCGGAGGTCGGTCAGGACCTCCGCTTCGGATTTCAGGAGGAAAGTGTCTCGCAAGTTCACTCAGAGGTTCTGCAGGAAGTGCCTCCCACTCCGGCTTTTACTGCCCTTCCGCCAGGAACTAGCGGGGGTACCCGGACTGGACTTCTCACTTCGGAACGAAGCCTCTACGTACGCCGTGGACGTCACCCTCGACTATCACACAAAACGCAGGGAGTGCAGACCCGACTGAGAACTTACTGAAAACACGATCCAGTAACACACACACAACCTGAATTACAAACCAAGGTTTACACGAAGTAATGAAACTTCACATTGGCATTCAGGGGAAACTTCCCGTAGGAGTACAATCAGGATATGTCACTCGAAGGAGTAAGGGGGAACTGTTCAAGTATCTAACTCGCAGCCGGCTCTGAGTATCAGAAATCACCCGCAGGTGCAGATCCGCACTACTCAAGTCTCTAACCGGGTGCGAGCTCTGAACATTCAGCCGAAGGCCTTCAACTACAACATACGGTAACTTCGCTATGCTGCAGCTTCTCTACGTGGTGCCAGGACCAAAATGCACAAACACGCCAAGAAAGTGAGTTCCTGATCTGCACTTCCGAAACTGGAAGAGTCCCAAGGCAAAACGCCTTGATCTACTTTATACTCTCAAAAGATCCTAACTAGCACTACGCTATCCTATCTACCACTCGCAGCATCTGCGCGAAACCAAACTACTCTACTGCACTCAGCAGATCCGGTGCTGCGCCTCCTGCGCGCCGGACTGCTCCGCTTACTGTCTCTACCTTGCCAGTCTTCCGACCGGCTGCGTAACCCCAGGCGTCGGAGCGCTGCAGTGACTTCCGACTGCAAGTGCGCCATAGTGTCGCGCGCACCCGACAAGAAAGTTTCTAATTTTCTCGCCACTCGCCGCCGACTCCGACTATCACCCTCCGTCAATGCCGCCGCCCGAAGCTCGAACTCCCGGAGTGTGACCCTCTCTTGAGCTGCCACCTCCCAATGGGTGTATCCGTTTAGACAACGAGTCACCCGTGCCGCCAACTCTCCTCGTACCCGGCAGCTGCTCTCCACCTCTGCCAGCTGCATTTCTAAATCCGCACGTTGTGCCCTCAAATCAGAGCACTCGGTTTGCAAGTTGCACAACAACTCCTCATCCTCCTTGCGGGCTCGTTGACTTTCCTCTAAGGCGCGCGTCTGGCGCGCAAGCTCGGCTGCTAGGACTTTGTTCTGTCTCCGCTCCTCCTGCAGTTCCGACTCGATCTTTGCCCGTATTAGTTCGGCCTCCGCCTGACTCTTCGTCGCCGCATCCTCCTTCTGCTGCTGCAAGGCTTGGTACAGCTTCTGGGTGACCGCCAGGTGTTGTCGGAGGGCGGTGTTCCTATCCACATATACTCCGCATCTAGAGGCCCACCTTGCCACCTTGCTCCTCGTCCTTCGCCTGATTGTCTCCACATAAGACTGCGGTTTTAAGGCACTTGCGTATTTGGATGTCTTGCGATCCAGATATCGCAGGAGTGGAACTATCTGTTCGCACAGCACCCCTGTTGGCGTTTTCTGCACCGAATCCTCTTCTTGCTCTTCCGAGCTCGTCTCATCCTCAGTCTCGAGGATTTCAGTCGCCACCGAATCCCTTGGCGACTCCCTGGAACTGTGGCGCGCAGCAGCTTCTGCTGCGACTGCTGCTCCACTGCCTGCTAAAATATCCAGGGCAGTGGGAGATCCCACTGCTTGAGCCCCTGTTCCGGCTCGATCTTCGGTTTGTGAAGGGGTCGACGCCGTAGTGACTTTTGTCACTCTTGCACCGCCCGCTTCTGCTGCCTGTCCTTCCGGCGCAATCTGCGCGGAAGGTGTTCTTGCTGAAGGTGCGTCCGCCGAAGGCGTCCGCACACTGGTCGTTGGCTCCATCCGTCTCGCAGTCGGCGAATCCGGCTGACTCTCTGTTGTCCGACTCGCAGTCGGCCGACCAGCAGTTGTCCGACTGGGAGTCGGATACACCCTGCGCGTCTTGACTCCACTTGGCCTGCTTGTTGGGGGCGTTCTTCCAGAAGTGCCTTCCGCCGAAGACGACCCTCTAAGGATTGTTGGCTCGTCAGCCAAACTCTCTTCCGCTTCCGGCCTGCTGTCCGGTTCAACGCGCCGTTCAGTTGGCCTTCCTTCCGCTTGTCGACCTTCAGTCATCCGACTCGCAGTCGGCCGGTCGTCAGTCCGTCCATCTCCTCCCGAAGGCCGTGGTGCCTTCTGTGCAGAGGTTTCTGCCGTCTTCCCTAGGACCTGAGCAATTATCTCTTCCTGTGTGAGATTCCGCCGGGGCGGAGTTCGCCTGGTCCCCTCAGTAACAGTTGGCATTCTGCGTGCCCTCTGTTTTGGTCGACTGTGAGGCTCGGGGGTGGGCCGACCACGAGTCGGCGCAGCTGGTACTTCCGGCTGCTTGTCCTCAGGTCTCTCATCCCACTTCCGCTTGCGCGGAATGCGCTCACTTCGCCGTTCTTCTGCTGCTCTGGCTGGAGCCGGAGCCGGAGGCGTACTGGCAGGTTCCTCGTCCGGATCCGTGTCTACTTCGGCCTCCCTCGAATATCTACCTGGATAAGACCGGCTCAGCTGCGGAAACCGAGTTTTCTCAGCATTCGTCAAACATCCCATCGCCCGGTAAAACACGATTAAGTAAGGCGATAGATGATTGAGCGTTCCTCCCCTCTCTTCTTGCGCATGTTGGCGCGTCACCTTCCACAGGAGTCGTGCCCAATGCACCGGAGCTCCTGACAACACTAGCTCCACGAACTCTACCTGCCAACCATGCATGTAAGCGGTCTTGGTCGGCTGCAATATCTGCAGCAATGCTGTCGCGACATTTCTCCGCAATCGATCCTTGTAATCCCGAGTCCGGAAACCGTTCTTGGGATGTCTAGCCACCTTGAAGAGCTCATTGTAAGAGACTTCTTCCTCCTGGGACACTTTCACGCTGTCGGCCTCGAAGAGGAGATCCCCTTCCTCGCCGGCACACCTGCCCAACACCTGCGCCCAATTGCAAATTTCCCATCTCTCTGGGTGTGGGCGAAATCCGCGAGAAGGCTTGTGTCTCTCTTGCAGATACTCGCGCACCATCTCCGGACACGTCCAATTCCACCCCCAGAGGAGAAAATCGAGCTTCAGCCTCGTCAGCACATCTTGAAATGCGCGTAGACCGATCTGCGGCACCCTGAGTGGAGACACTCGCAGTTGGGGAACCTTCGACATTGCGTTGCCTGCACACACAAACGTTCTCCCTTTCGCTCACTCTCTCACAATCGCCACTGCGCGTCGGCCACTCAAGCACTGACTGCTCACTCTCTCTGCGCTCGTTCAAGATCGCTACTCCCAATTCTTTCAAGGTCCGCCAAGATCCTTGTGCAACTCGCCTCCGCACTCTCTACTCTCACTGCAGGTCGCTCCGCCCTCGCGCGTAATCTTGGAACTGGAAATTGCAAAGTCAAGAATGAGAGAATGAGACTGGAGCGCAGTCTTTTCTTCTCCGATTTCAAGAACGTCCAACGTTCTTACTGGTTGCAACGTACGCAGCCGGCTATACGGCTTAACGGTTCGCCCTTTGCATGCGCGAATTCACGTCCCCGCATTGCGCGCATTCGCATGCTTAAACGTTGAATTCTCCCGCCGCCGCCACCTTCCGGACTCGAGTCCGCTGCAGGGTATACGTCGGCCCTGTTGTCTTTTCCTAACCCGGCCCTTCTCCGGAGGCGTGTCGCCGCTGGTGCGTTCATTATCCGTCGGCGCCTTTGCTGGAGGCGCACATCCAGCCGGAGCGAATTACGCCGGCGCGCAGTCGTACCGCCTATTTTGTCCTTTATGCCTCGTTCGTTGCTGCCAGCGCATCCGGCCGTCAGCGCCACGTCGGAGGCGTACATCCGACCGGCGCTTTCCTTCCATGAACAGCCGCCAAGGGCGCTTCCGACTCTGAGTTGGTTTCCTCCTGTGAGCGCGTGATTCCGCCGAAGGCGCATCGCCGAGGGCGTACGGGAATCCTTTCCGGCTGTGAACCCTAGCGCGAACGGCGCATGTCCGGCTACGAGTTTTCCGACGCTCATAACTTCTCCATTCCTGATCCATCTCCGGCGCTCTTGGACTCGTTAGAACGAGCGTCCCGAGCTCTTTCTAATGCAACTTCAACCAACTGGATCTACCGTGTATCCCGATTGTTATGAAGGTTTTCCCTTTCCGCGCTAGCGGCGCTTCGCCGAAGGCGCACTCATGGTCGGATGCCTTTAGAGGTCCGGGCCCTTCTCCTGACGTCTTTAGCAAAACCTCCTCCTGGGGTGTCTGCGCCGGAAGCGTAGCTTCCTTATACGCTAAAGGCGCGTGAGTAGAGACACCTCAAAAAGAAGCTTTTGCCGAAGGCGCCGAAGACGTTGGCGTTGGTACATCCGACTACGTGATTCTTTGTGCCCTCGTGACAATCTCATCAATCCACTCTATTTAGCGTACCCTTCTCTAGCTACAAACACTGCTTTGGTACTAGTTTTCTAAAATTGTTTAAATTCTGCAAAAAAAACAAAAAGCGTGTTACCACATGCCCCCCTCCTCAATTGTGAGCGCCCACGCGAACATTTATACGTGGTATTTCTTCAGACGCCATCCGTTCACGCGGGTGCCTAACCATTCTCCCGTCAGTTCTGCGAGTTGGATGGATCCATTTGGAAAAACTTCTATCACCTTGTAAGGTCCCATCCACCGCAAGTGGAGCTTGCCTGGAAATCTAGCATGTCTGCTATCGTATAGCAGAGCCAAGTCGCCCTTCTCCAGCAGTACTGGTTTGAGCCTTCGATCGTACTTCTCCTTGCGCCTGAGTTGTAATTGCTTTGTCCGATCTTCGGCCTCTTGACGTCTTTCCTCCAGTGCCATTACCTCTTGCAGTCGATATGCCTGACTTTCTTCCGCGTCCAGCCTTCTCTGATCTAAGGTCCTCTTGGTAGGTATCTCGAATTCGATGGGTAAGATCGGATGCTGCCCATAAACTAGGAAGTAAGGTGTTTGCCTGGTGGTGACTTTTTCTGCCGTTCTATATGCCCATAAGGCGGCCGGTAGCTTGGTGTCCCAGTCATGAGCATGGTTTACAGTCACCTTGAGGAGTATCTTACAGAGTAATCCATTGGACTTCTCTGTCAGACCATTTGCCTTTGGGTTGTATGGAGTAGTCTTCCGATGCTTAATCTGGAAGTGCCGCGTCAAACTCTCTATCACCTGATTCAGAAAGTGCGTCCCTCTGTCACTGACTATTTCTAGGGGGCACCCGTAGCGGGTGATGATTGATTCGAATAGGAACCGTGCTACTGCGGCTGCGTCATCGTGCCTTGTGGCTTCTGCCTCCACCATCTTGGTCGCATAGTCTGTTGCTACCAATATGTAGCGCCTGCGCGTGCCTTTAGTGACAGGTTGTATTGGTCCCACGAAGTCGATCCCCCATTTTTCAAACGGTGCCAATGGCATGATTGGTGTAAGAGGCCATCTCGTGGTCGGAGTCGGCCTTCCCGTTCTCTGGCAGCTGTCGCATTTGCGAACGTAGTCGTGTACATCTTTGAACATCGTCGGCCACCAGTATCCTGCATTCACAATTTTGGTCACTGTGTTTCTGGTGGCGTAGTGACCACCAGCGTCTTCTGTGTGCATGGCTTTGACAACTCGCGGTACTTCAGACTCCTCTAGACATCTGCACAACCTCTCGTCTGCCATTTTCTTGAACAAGACCCCCTGTTGAAGCTGGTAAGGTCCCGCTTTATGAACGAAGACTGTGCGCTGCTCCGCATCCAATCCTTCCGGACATTGGAGTGTGAGCAGAAACCTGTATAAGTCCGCGTACCTGGACTCATGGCTGGCGGACAACTGAAAAAGTTGTTCGTCGGGAAAATCATCCACTACTTCCTCCTCTATGGGTTCGGTCCATAGTCGGGAGAGGTAGTCTGCGTTCTCATGGTGAACGCCTTTCCGTGTCTGTACAGTGTAGGTGAATTCCTGCAGCAGTAGTACCCACCTGGCAATTCGTCCGGACAGATCCGCCTTCTTCACCAGGTGCTGTAAGGCGTAATGATCTACATGAAACACGAACTCATAGCAGATCAAATAATGTCGGAACTTCTTGCAGGAGTACACCATTCCCAACGCCTCCCTCTCAGTTGTCGTGTACTTCTTCTCTGCTGCTGACAACTGACGACTTGCGAAGTAAATCGGGTAGTCTTTCTTGTTGTCGTCCTTCTGACTGAGAACCACTCCGATTGCAAACGCCGACGTGTCTACATAGACATGGAAAGGTCTGTTCCAATCCGGACTTCTCAGAACCGGAGCAGTCGTCAGTTTGGCTTTGAGCGTGTCAAAGGCCAGCTGTTGCTCCTTGCCCCACACATAGGGTTCATCCTTTTTAAGCAGCTTCGTCAGATCGGCTGCCAAGATGGCATACATATTTATGAACCTTCTGTAATAACCTACATGGCCAAGGAAGGCCCTCAACTCACGCAGATTCGTTGGCGGCTGCAGTTCAAGAATAATCTTCACCTTCTCTACATCCACTGCAATGCCATCGGACGAAACTCGGTGCCCCAGCAGGATTCCGCTGGTCATGAAGAAAAAACATTTCTCAGGGTGTAAGGACAAGCTGCTTTCCCTACACCTGTCGAACGTTTGCCGAAGATGGTTAAGGTGCTCCGACCTCTTACCGAAGACACAAAAGTCGTCGATGAAAATTTCTAGGAACTTCCTCAGGTGCTCTTGGAAAATGTTTGTCATCATCCGCTGGAACGTCGCTGGCGCGTTGCACAGACCGAACGGCATCTTGTGATAAGCATAGGTTCCCCAGTCGGTCGTGAAGGTTGTTTTGTCCTTGTCCTGTTCCCTGATGGACACTTGGTTGTAGCCGGAGAATCCGTCTAGGAAACTGTAGCATTCATGCCCTGCTACATGGTCCAGAATAGAGTCCGTGAAAGGAAGAGGGTGATGGTCCTTTCGCGTTGCTGCGTTCAGCTTCCTGAAGTCCTGACACACCCGGATCTTACCCGTCAGTTTCTTGGGCACGATCACGATAGGCGACACCCACTCGCTACTAAGTACCGGGTAGATGATTCCTGCGCTCAGGTACTTATCGATTTCGTCCTTCACCAATAATGAATATTTTGGGTTGAGCCTGTATTGGCGTTGGCGAACCGGAACTGCCTCGTCCAACAAGTCGATCCTGTGCTCTCCATACCTTGCAGGTATGCCTTTCATGTCTTCAATCTTCCATGCGAAGACATCCTCATACTGGCGAAGAAACGCCTGTACCCTGTTCAACTCTTCTCCTTTTACCTGGCTTGACACCTTCAAGCCTTTACCTGGACTGAGCTGCAGTTCGCAGCAATCACTCGGGTCAACAATCCCCTCTGTGTGACTGATCTCGCTTCTGCCCAGTCCGGCTGCTAGTTGCTATTCCTCATCCGGATACACCTCGTCTCCTTCCTCCTCAATGGAGCAGCAAGTGACGTAGCCCACAAAGTCTTCCGACGTTTCGGTCTCTGAAGTGCATGATGAGCTGGTCTCCCCTCCGGTTGTGTAACCGGAGGTGGTGGAAGGTGTTTCGCCCTCATGGGGTACCTTGGTCCACGGTACGGTAATGACAGTCGGAGGGTCCGCAGGGCTACGGAACTGTAATCTCTTCCTACTCCAGTCACACCTTGCTTTGGCATCGTATAGCCAAGGTCTGCCAAGCAGCACATCATAACCTTTCTTCATCAGAGGTTGCAGTATTATGTAGGACAGTTGAAAGTCCACTCCTCCAATGTTGGTTCTCACATTGCTCAACATTCCTAGTGGCATTCTGCGTGTTTGATCGGCCAGTCGCAATACTCGGGATGTAGGCTCGAAGGTCTGGAATCCCAAGGAGTTCGCTGTCTCCTCGGTCATGATATTCACGCCCGAGCCGGAGTCCACTGGTACCTTCTGAATGACACAGCCTCCGATCTCTACTTCGATCTCTGGTGGTCCAAGGTCTCCTCCTTCCACTCTGTACACAGCCGGAAGTTTCTCTTTTCGGGGTTTGCGTGGTCGGCGCAACGAAAGCATCAGCATCCTCCTGTACGTCTTATTGTCTTCCAACAACTGGTGGAAGGAAATATTTGCCCTCTGGCTCCCCATGTCTTTCACTATGTCGTAGGGAGTACTGGAAGTCACGGCCGGAAGCTTTCCTGTACTCGCGGTCGGAAGGGGTGTAGGTGGCCTAACCGCCTTCCGGTCGTCGGATGTCATTCCGGCGCCCAGTGCTTCCTTGATGAGGTGACTCACCTCATCTTTGATGTCCGGAAGGTAATCTCGAGTCCGGAACTCGTCTGAATACCTGTCCGCTTTTTCTGAGTTCTGCTCCGGCTGGGTGTTTCTCATAGCCGGAGGTGTACCCGGCCTTCTCCTCGGGCCTTCTCTAACTTCTTTAGACTTTCTCCTCTCTTCCCTACGCTCGAGGCGGCGAGTGTCCTCATGGCCTTCGCCTCTCCTCTTCGAACTTCGGGTTTCTACCCGACCGCACATTACTTCTTCCTCTGGCCATACTTCGTTTTCTTCAGCTGGGTCCAGACTCAGTTCTACCTGGTTGACCTGCACCTCTTCCTTGCCAGGTGTTGATACGAAACGCACGGCTGGCCTAGGTATTTGGGGCTGGTCACATTCAGCTGCTGTATGTCCGGACTTCTTGCAATTGCTGCACAATGGTGCATACCCCATTGGCCTCCTCGGGTGGGGACAACTTGGCGCGTAATGCCCCATGTCTCCGCAGTTGTAGCAACCATCGAATTGTGGTCGAGGTCGGTTGGGATTGCCTGGAGGTGCCATGCGTCTTGGTGGGAGTGTACCCGCCATTTCCCTCGGAACAAAGCGCGGTATATGCACCGGTGGGTTCGGAGTTGTAGCTGGAGCTGTCTGTACCGAGTAGGCGGTGTCCTCCACCTGCTCAGCATAATACATAGGCGGCTCAGCATAATACATGGGGTTCTCCCACTGTGGTGCCCATTCGACCGCATTCACTGGGTAAGATGGCCTCGCGGACATGCACTCCGTGTTGGCATGTCCCACCTGTCCGCACGTAGTACACCAGAGATTCGCTCGTTGTCTCGCAGGTGATTTACGTCGGTCTTGGCCTCCCACTACATGAACTTTCAGGTCCGCAAAATTCTTCACCAGGTTGTCTACCTTGGCTGCGATGTCCCCTTGAGTCTTCACTGGGATTCCCTTACCTCGATCCTTCTTCTTGATCGCACTGCGTTTCTTCTTCCGTCTTTCTTCTTCTGAAGATGACGAGTCCTCTTCCTCTTCCGAGGAAGAACTTGATTCGGAGGAGCTTGATTCTTCTGTCGAGGAAGGCGAGTTCCTTCTCTTCCGACGTCCGCCTTGCGACTTCTTCTTCGTCGACCGTCGGTCGCGTCTTCGAGTGTCAAGGGTTGACGTCTCAAAGGTCTCCGCGGAAGCTATCACATCTTGGATTGTGTCAGTCTTGCCTCTCCTACAGAAGGTCTCCATTTCTCTTGAGAGCCCTGTCACATACCAATCCACTGCCTGTTGTACCGAATACGGTTCTCCCGGGCCTGTCTTCGGAATTCGATCTAGGAGGTCTTGGAATCTCTCAGTGTAGTCTCGAAGATTCTCCTTCCGCTCGCGTCGAAGATTTCGAAGCCGGGTCAGAACTCGACTGTCATATCCGAGTTCGCGGAACCGCTTCAGAAACTTTTCCTTGAGCTGAGCCCAGGTCCGGATGCCAGTGGGGTCGGTGCTCTCATGGTTGTACCAGCTACGCGCTCGTCTGCGTAGCAGGCTAGGAAAGATTCGTAATCTGTCTTCATCACTGGTCTCACGATTGGCGATGGAGACAGACTCGAAGAGCTTTATGTATGAATCTGCATCATCGTCGTCGCCCGTTCCCGTGTATCTTGGATACGAATGTTTGGTGGTAGGTTGGGAAAACACCTGGCGGAGATTGGCTTGATGTTCTGCCATCGGTGATCCTGTCGACGGACTGATCCTTAGTTGGCCAAACTCAGGAAGAGTTCCTGTCGGAGGGATGTCCAATAGAACTGTTAGCTCAATGCTCTCGGTAGGTGAACTGGAACGCCTTTGTCTTCCAGTAGTCGGTGATGGCGATCTTTCTGCAGAGTCCTCACCGGGAGTCTTCTTTTTAGTTCGCCGTTTTGTTTCCACGGCTTTTTCTGAATCTCGACGGAGTTTCCGTGTGGCTCTCGCACTCAGGTTTCCCACACTATCGCTCGTCGACATTCACCGAGCATTGCTGCTCAAGGGTTCTGGTGTTGACGCACTGTCCCCGGCAGCGGCGCCAAAAAGAAGTTGTCGGCTCCTTATGTAATAACCCACCAAAGGCTAAAACTGCAGTATGGTGGTAAAAAGATCGAACCCACAGGGACAGAGGCAACACACAGAGTAAAAGTGTCACGTTTAACAGACTTTTGGTAGAGTTTGAATTCTAGGCGACTGTCACTCCCAGAAATACTGTAGTGCTCGACTCGGAGGCTCGACTCGGAGGAGGAACTCAACTCGGAGGATGCTCGGAGGATGCACGGTACAGCTTGGTCACTCAACACACACACACACACACACCTGAAACTGGCAAAAAGCACAACTCGGAGGTCGGTCAGGACCTCCGCTTCGGATTTCAGGAGGAAAGTGTCTCGCAAGTTCACTCAGAGGTTCTGCAGGAAGTGCCTCCCACTCCGGCTTTTACTGCCCTTCCGCCAGGAACTAGCGGGGGTACCCGGACTGGACTTCTCACTTCGGAACGAAGCCTCTACGTACGCCGTGGACGTCACCCTCGACTATCACACAAAACGCAGGGAGTGCAGACCCGACTGAGAACTTACTGAAAACACGATCCAGTAACACACACACAACCTGAATTACAAACCAAGGTTTACACGAAGTAATGAAACTTCACATTGGCATTCAGGGGAAACTTCCCGTAGGAGTACAATCAGGATATGTCACTCGAAGGAGTAAGGGGGAACTGTTCAAGTATCTAACTCGCAGCCGGCTCTGAGTATCAGAAATCACCCGCAGGTGCAGATCCGCACTACTCAAGTCTCTAACCGGGTGCGAGCTCTGAACATTCAGCCGAAGGCCTTCAACTACAACATACGGTAACTTCGCTATGCTGCAGCTTCTCTACGTGGTGCCAGGACCAAAATGCACAAACACGCCAAGAAAGTGAGTTCCTGATCTGCACTTCCGAAACTGGAAGAGTCCCAAGGCAAAACGCCTTGATCTACTTTATACTCTCAAAAGATCCTAACTAGCACTACGCTATCCTATCTACCACTCGCAGCATCTGCGCGAAACCAAACTACTCTACTGCACTCAGCAGATCCGGTGCTGCGCCTCCTGCGCGCCGGACTGCTCCGCTTACTGTCTCTACCTTGCCAGTCTTCCGACCGGCTGCGTAACCCCAGGCGTCGGAGCGCTGCAGTGACTTCCGACTGCAAGTGCGCCATAGTGTCGCGCGCACCCGACAAGAAAGTTTCTAATTTTCTCGCCACTCGCCGCCGACTCCGACTATCACCCTCCGTCAATGCCGCCGCCCGAAGCTCGAACTCCCGGAGTGTGACCCTCTCTTGAGCTGCCACCTCCCAATGGGTGTATCCGTTTAGACAACGAGTCACCCGTGCCGCCAACTCTCCTCGTACCCGGCAGCTGCTCTCCACCTCTGCCAGCTGCATTTCTAAATCCGCACGTTGTGCCCTCAAATCAGAGCACTCGGTTTGCAAGTTGCACAACAACTCCTCATCCTCCTTGCGGGCTCGTTGACTTTCCTCTAAGGCGCGCGTCTGGCGCGCAAGCTCGGCTGCTAGGACTTTGTTCTGTCTCCGCTCCTCCTGCAGTTCCGACTCGATCTTTGCCCGTATTAGTTCGGCCTCCGCCTGACTCTTCGTCGCCGCATCCTCCTTCTGCTGCTGCAAGGCTTGGTACAGCTTCTGGGTGACCGCCAGGTGTTGTCGGAGGGCGGTGTTCCTATCCACATATACTCCGCATCTAGAGGCCCACCTTGCCACCTTGCTCCTCGTCCTTCGCCTGATTGTCTCCACATAAGACTGCGGTTTTAAGGCACTTGCGTATTTGGATGTCTTGCGATCCAGATATCGCAGGAGTGGAACTATCTGTTCGCACAGCACCCCTGTTGGCGTTTTCTGCACCGAATCCTCTTCTTGCTCTTCCGAGCTCGTCTCATCCTCAGTCTCGAGGATTTCAGTCGCCACCGAATCCCTTGGCGACTCCCTGGAACTGTGGCGCGCAGCAGCTTCTGCTGCGACTGCTGCTCCACTGCCTGCTAAAATATCCAGGGCAGTGGGAGATCCCACTGCTTGAGCCCCTGTTCCGGCTCGATCTTCGGTTTGTGAAGGGGTCGACGCCGTAGTGACTTTTGTCACTCTTGCACCGCCCGCTTCTGCTGCCTGTCCTTCCGGCGCAATCTGCGCGGAAGGTGTTCTTGCTGAAGGTGCGTCCGCCGAAGGCGTCCGCACACTGGTCGTTGGCTCCATCCGTCTCGCAGTCGGCGAATCCGGCTGACTCTCTGTTGTCCGACTCGCAGTCGGCCGACCAGCAGTTGTCCGACTGGGAGTCGGATACACCCTGCGCGTCTTGACTCCACTTGGCCTGCTTGTTGGGGGCGTTCTTCCAGAAGTGCCTTCCGCCGAAGACGACCCTCTAAGGATTGTTGGCTCGTCAGCCAAACTCTCTTCCGCTTCCGGCCTGCTGTCCGGTTCAACGCGCCGTTCAGTTGGCCTTCCTTCCGCTTGTCGACCTTCAGTCATCCGACTCGCAGTCGGCCGGTCGTCAGTCCGTCCATCTCCTCCCGAAGGCCGTGGTGCCTTCTGTGCAGAGGTTTCTGCCGTCTTCCCTAGGACCTGAGCAATTATCTCTTCCTGTGTGAGATTCCGCCGGGGCGGAGTTCGCCTGGTCCCCTCAGTAACAGTTGGCATTCTGCGTGCCCTCTGTTTTGGTCGACTGTGAGGCTCGGGGGTGGGCCGACCACGAGTCGGCGCAGCTGGTACTTCCGGCTGCTTGTCCTCAGGTCTCTCATCCCACTTCCGCTTGCGCGGAATGCGCTCACTTCGCCGTTCTTCTGCTGCTCTGGCTGGAGCCGGAGCCGGAGGCGTACTGGCAGGTTCCTCGTCCGGATCCGTGTCTACTTCGGCCTCCCTCGAATATCTACCTGGATAAGACCGGCTCAGCTGCGGAAACCGAGTTTTCTCAGCATTCGTCAAACATCCCATCGCCCGGTAAAACACGATTAAGTAAGGCGATAGATGATTGAGCGTTCCTCCCCTCTCTTCTTGCGCATGTTGGCGCGTCACCTTCCACAGGAGTCGTGCCCAATGCACCGGAGCTCCTGACAACACTAGCTCCACGAACTCTACCTGCCAACCATGCATGTAAGCGGTCTTGGTCGGCTGCAATATCTGCAGCAATGCTGTCGCGACATTTCTCCGCAATCGATCCTTGTAATCCCGAGTCCGGAAACCGTTCTTGGGATGTCTAGCCACCTTGAAGAGCTCATTGTAAGAGACTTCTTCCTCCTGGGACACTTTCACGCTGTCGGCCTCGAAGAGGAGATCCCCTTCCTCGCCGGCACACCTGCCCAACACCTGCGCCCAATTGCAAATTTCCCATCTCTCTGGGTGTGGGCGAAATCCGCGAGAAGGCTTGTGTCTCTCTTGCAGATACTCGCGCACCATCTCCGGACACGTCCAATTCCACCCCCAGAGGAGAAAATCGAGCTTCAGCCTCGTCAGCACATCTTGAAATGCGCGTAGACCGATCTGCGGCACCCTGAGTGGAGACACTCGCAGTTGGGGAACCTTCGACATTGCGTTGCCTGCACACACAAACGTTCTCCCTTTCGCTCACTCTCTCACAATCGCCACTGCGCGTCGGCCACTCAAGCACTGACTGCTCACTCTCTCTGCGCTCGTTCAAGATCGCTACTCCCAATTCTTTCAAGGTCCGCCAAGATCCTTGTGCAACTCGCCTCCGCACTCTCTACTCTCACTGCAGGTCGCTCCGCCCTCGCGCGTAATCTTGGAACTGGAAATTGCAAAGTCAAGAATGAGAGAATGAGACTGGAGCGCAGTCTTTTCTTCTCCGATTTCAAGAACGTCCAACGTTCTTACTGGTTGCAACGTACGCAGCCGGCTATACGGCTTAACGGTTCGCCCTTTGCATGCGCGAATTCACGTCCCCGCATTGCGCGCATTCGCATGCTTAAACGTTGAATTCTCCCGCCGCCGCCACCTTCCGGACTCGAGTCCGCTGCAGGGTATACGTCGGCCCTGTTGTCTTTTCCTAACCCGGCCCTTCTCCGGATGCGTGTCGCCGCTGGTGCGTTCATTATCCGTCGGCGCCTTTGCTGGAGGCGCACATCCAGCCGGAGCGAATTACGCCGGCGCGCAGTCGTACCGCCTATTTTGTCCTTTATGCCTCGTTCGTTGCTGCCAGCGCATCCGGCCGTCAGCGCCACGTCGGAGGCGTACATCCGACCGGCGCTTTCCTTCCATGAACAGCCGCCAAGGGCGCTTCCGACTCTGAGTTGGTTTCCTCCTGTGAGCGCGTGATTCCGCCGAAGGCGCATCGCCGAGGGCGTACGGGAATCCTTTCCGGCTGTGAACCCTAGCGCGAACGGCGCATGTCCGGCTACGAGTTTTCCGACGCTCATAACTTCTCCATTCCTGATCCATCTCCGGCGCTCTTGGACTCGTTAGAACGAGCGTCCCGAGCTCTTTCTAATGCAACTTCAACCAACTGGATCTACCGTGTATCCCGATTGTTATGAAGGTTTTCCCTTTCCGCGCTAGCGGCGCTTCGCCGAAGGCGCACTCATGGTCGGATGCCTTTAGAGGTCCGGGCCCTTCTCCTGACGTCTTTAGCAAAACCTCCTCCTGGGGTGTCTGCGCCGGAAGCGTAGCTTCCTTATACGCTAAAGGCGCGTGAGTAGAGACACCTCAAAAAGAAGCTTTTGCCGAAGGCGCCGAAGACGTTGGCGTTGGTACATCCGACTACGTGATTCTTTGTGCCCTCGTGACAATCTCATCAATCCACTCTATTTAGCGTACCCTTCTCTAGCTACAAACACTGCTTTGGTACTAGTTTTCTAAAATTGTTTAAATTCTGCAAAAAAAACAAAAAGCGTGTTACCACAACGTCATGATCATGCAAATCGGAAACCACAGTTTCAGAGGAGCTTCGGTAATAACAAAGAATTTGTGATCTATCCCTACGTTCTGTGCCTTCATCTATAGCTCCAAGATTATGCCAATCCATGTTCAGATCTTCAAGCCTTTACTCCATCTTGCCAAAACTTTCCACTAGTTTGACCATAGAACCTCAATGCCTCGCACCTACCTTCATTCGAAAACAGAGAGTGTTCGTTACTCTACAAGCGGGGAAGTCGACACAATCACAAGTCAACGAGTAGGACAGATTCCAATCCAGATCCTTCCTCAGTCGATAATACACTCTGGGCATGCAAAGCTTGAGACACGCTTTCGCGGGAGCTCCAGGAGCAGGTAGTAGACTTCAGGGTCGAAATATATCAAGATTTTAGGCCATCGTTCACATTTTCACGAATCTTAGATTCAAAGGTAAATGTATAAAAGTTCTGCGTAACTCTGAGGATGTGATTTAACACCACCCCTGTCGTTCCTCTCATAACTTCTGACTACAGGAAATGAAAACCTATAATTTCCTGGAAGTCTCATCTTTTGATTTATCAACAAACACGTACATGTCACCTGACGTTGAAGTCCTGAATGTCCAGCTTAACGCGCATGAACAAAACTATTTTATCAAGCTATTCAGGGACTAAGATCACAGCACATCTCTTCTCATATATCTGATGTACTATTCTCAGACTGGTCGTCCTATCGCCTCCAAATTCATTCTAGTCGCACGTTCCAAGTTTAACTAAGAAACCTGGACGACTATATTATCTCAACCGGTTAATCATACCACATCAAAGAAAGCCGATTGCCTTCGAATTCATCATACTTGACTCTTTCTCCAGTACAATACTAGATAACGACATATAGAATGTCATGCGAATCTTCTCCAACGAGATGCACTATATGCAATGATATTGACTGTGTGTAAGACTCGCGTCTCTCTGAGCATGAAGCGTAGATACAATTTGCAATATTTGTTCTTCAGAACGTGTTTGAAGATATTTTTCCAAACATGCTAACTTGTATATTATGCTGCCAACTGAAACAATATTGCACCTGACAAACCTTCATGATTATATGACAACAGATGCCCGCAAAGCGAATCATTCTGAGATAATCCTCCGCCAAGCTGCCCCAAATGCGGTGACACGGATTGTGTGTAAGTTTCTTTGATAGGGTCGGGGAGGAATTACATTTCAAATTGTCTTTAACTGAAGAATAATGTACTCGCTCATTCCGCTGGATGTGTTTAAGATCTCACGACCAGATGCTCCATGATCGCAGTTTCTAAACCCATGCATAAATTCGAATGGTCAATGAATACCTACTGCAAGAAATTCTGATTGATTTTCTGTTAGGATCGGAATAGGTGAATATATAGGTGTCTAGATGAAGAATGGGCGTGACGGAAAATTAGAGTTCTGGAGGAGCTGTCTATAGCTCGCATCTCCCAGCAGGATGCGAGCTAGAGAGCAGCAATATGGCATGGCATGCAGATCGAAACATGTATAATAGTTAGAGCATACAACTTAATGGAATATGGAATGCTGTAAATTGACTGATGCACATACTTACAACAGCGATATGACTACAATTCAAAACTTCAAGAATTTTTTTAGAATTGTAGAATTTATTCCACGATGAAAAATCACCTCCTTTCGATCACCCGGTGGATTTTAAATTTAGTGAGCAACATGCGATGCATGGTGCGAGGATCAATTGCAGACGTACGTACACCTGTACTATTTCTAACATTCTGGAGTAATTGCAGCCACTGGTTGCACAGGCTCATGTATGGTATTAGCCAATGCTCATAGATATGGAAATGTTTTAAAGTCCATGAAGAGTATATATCACAAATCAACGAGTTGTACCAATATTCGCCTGTAGGTAACAGTAATGAAGTAACTAATTCGAATCCGTTGACTAATTGGAGATGTAGAATTTCCTTTTAATAATATACATTTTCTTTTGGAAAATGTGGTAATCCTCATAACTCTAAACGACTCGCGATTTAACTTTAGGGTGTAGTTCACACCCTAAACATTGTTATTGTAAATCTCTATAATTTGTGTAAGTTTTAAACTCCCCACCTTTTTGCATTTAAGTCCGGACGGGGTCTAAGCGAGCCAAGATAAAACACTAACACTCATGAAACTACACTTAGACAAAAGTCACTCGTGCTACCTCTACTATTGCCAATAAACTCTAGCTATCATATTCTAACTCTTCTCTCTCCTCCCTCCACGAGAGAAATCAACACATACAAAAAAAACCCCGCACACCACCGACGCACTCCACTAAAATCCACTAGCACCTGTAGCCACCAGCCTGCTGAGCCAACCCTAACTTTAATTCGAAACCCAATCCTAAATCTAAGTCTAACCCTAGAGCTACTGCACTGAGCCGCCGGCTTCTTTAAGAGCTTTAGATCCAAGCTCTGAGGCTGAAAATTCGCAGGCATGCGCGGCCGGCTTACACCAAAAGCCCCACCAAATTTCAGCTCCATCCAACCCTCGAGCACAAAGTAATGGCCCCCGCAAGATCTGAGCTCCAAGGCCAAAATTCCTGGATGATTCCCTCGCGCTCGGCCTCGCAGCCTCCTCTGCCACGACCTTCCCTCCATGTCCTGCTAGCATCTCCAGCGGAGTTAGAGAACCTATCCCAGTTGGCCATGCTAAGTCTTCCCACTCTGGTTCCGCCGAACACAGCTCATTCACTCCTTCCGCACAAGGCACACGTGTCCCCGCATTCCTGTCTTCGTTCTCCCTGCCCTCAGGGTCTCTCAGGATCAATAGGAAGCAAAATCTCTGTGGGTCTTTGCACTGAAGGCGACTCCTCCAAAGTCACTTCCTCCGAAGGTGCTTGCTCCGAAGGCAGAGCCGGACTACCTCTGAAGGTGGCCTACGGTCGAAGGCGGGCTATCTCCGAAGGTGTCCTATGGCCCAAGGCACTTCCGCGCCTTCGTCTATCCATATCAGTCACTTTCGACACTCATAACTCAGTGATACCTTTTCCGTTACAAGAGTTCTTGAGCTCGTTAAAACGAACGTGTTGAGCTCTATCTATCAAGACCCTAACTAAGTCAAGACGATACTAATTGAAAATTTTATGAGGTATTTATTCCATCAGATCTCTGAAACTTCTTATTTCGAGAAAAAAGAAAAACTAAGTTACCACAAGAGTACAACACTTCTGACCTTGACACACTCTCTCCTCTACTGCACTTTTCTCCGGGAGAACGCTTCTTCTGATAAATTGTGAAGCTCTGGTCACAATATTTTGAAACAGACCTTGCTACTTGCGGCTTTACTTTTCATAATTCCTCCTCAAATACTCCACCTCATAATTCAATTTCACTCCTAGAACAAGCAGTGCTAATGAATCTCGCAGTTACTCTTGTTGTTCTACCACTAAGTGGCACTCCGTCAAGATGATACTCCTCGTTGTGGGTTCTTGAATTTGCCACTAACTTAAGAATGGTTCTTGCACATAATTGTTTTCCTTAAGTAGTTGTTTTAATTTATAATGTTACTAACTACTGACTAACACTGTCTAATTATTTTTTTATTTTTTTTCTTTGATTGTTTTAAGATCTTCTACTTTTCTATTCTAATTCTAAGTCAAAAGGTGAGCAGATAATTGAACTCACAATTATATCTCTAAGTTATAGAGATATAACTTGGAGATAAATAAGAAAAATTCAAATCCATTGTAAATCATAATATAGATCCAATTAAATGTAATACTATATACAAAAAGTTAAATCCCATAATGTTATCTAGTATGAGTGATATGGAATTTGAGAAGCATTGGTTTCTAACAAGTCCGACAAATAATAATATTAGGTAATTACATGAACATAGTAATGCCAATGGTGATATATACTATCCAATTGTAAACTTTTCAAGTGTAATTTTGAAGCTAAAATTTCTATCATGATCACAGTAAAGAGATGTGAGAAAGATATATGTGATTAACATTTATTGAAACATATAACTCAACAGTTAGGTTGAAACAACAAACATTGTTTCAGCGATACAAAGTTAGGATAAGGAAATAAGATATCTTAAGATATTGAAAGGCAAATTCTTTTGAAGTTCTATGAAATCAATGAATTTCTAATTCACTTGTTCGAATATCACTAGAGGTTGAATACCAACAACATCATCTTCATCTGAATTGATAGAACTCGACAGAAGGTTGTGCTGTTCCAATATAAACTTAACTCAACAATGCTAAAATCATCAAGATTCTAATTTCCACTAGCATTGCTATTATACATTTCGATTAGATTCTCTACAACTTGTTTAATTTTTGTATACCAATAACCATAAATATTGCGAAAAAATCATTGAATTCAATTTCTCGCAAAATTTCCATTAATTGAACAACTTGATTTCACCTAGAAGCATATTGATAGGTATACATTTCTTGGGTGGAAATGATGTTGGAAACAACAGGGAGACACTATCAAAAAGAATACTCTTCAATGTCATTTGATGCTGACTTTATGCAACCAAGCACATTGTACAAATGTGTATGATTATTAATTAAAAACCAAGAATAGATTACACGTTTATTTGTTTGTTGGATTTCATACTCAAACATTAAATTGTTCAGTTGAGCACGGAGAAATCACGTTTTGATACAGTGAATGATTTTCTGATCAAAAGGTTGACATTAGTTCATAATATTTTGTGGATAAAAAATTTAAAAATATAGATTTTGATACCCAAAAATATATCTGGTGATAAAGATGGATCGTAGATAATGTTCGCGCATACATGAAGTGAAAAATTGTCTTGAAGTATATAAAAGATGGTTCCAAACATTTTAGTGATGTTCTAAATTTTATTCAAAGCAAGTGCATGAGTATTGCAATAACTTGTATTATAAATTTTTCAAATAAAATTTAATTTTGAAGTTCATTATTATTCGTTATTTGTTTCAAATGACACAAAAACCATCCAAATTGAATGTGCAATATGATCTTAATTATACTATGTGATGTTATAAAGTCTTCTTATAAACGTTGATAGTGCATACCAATGTTACATGTATTAGTGTTTTGCAATATTCATGCAACGTTTCTGCACTTGCGCAAAATTGAAACAGGTCTATGCCACCCTTGGCAAAAACTTTTCTGTATGTGTATATTCTATTTGAAGTTATATATATATATATATATATACACACACACACGAAACTTTAGTTCCTATTATATTACCTACAATTTTTTCCCTTTCTACTAGACTGATGTGTATGCTCTTGATGAATCATTTAGAAACAGTAGCATAAACTACATCTCATATCCCAAAACGTTAGCGAATGTCGTATCATGTATCATCAAAGTGGTGATTTACAACAAAATCTGCTACAGTCTGAGTACAGAGAGAAACAAATTGCAGTATTAACCAATTCAACACAAACAACCAAGATAATTACCTTTGAATAGTCCTCCACATGTTTCTGTCTGCACTGACGTGTCCATGATGGGTGACGCATATAAACTTGTAGATAAAAGTACAGCTTAAAATTGTAGTATTAGAGCTAGATACCTCCATCTCAAGCACGTCTAACTTACTCGAGTTCACATCTACTGGATCGGAACGACTGTTTCAAACTCCCAGAGAAAGTAAATATATTTTTTTGTTATTTTATGTACACTCCACGAAACGGGTTGATCATGCAGATCAGAAATCAAATTTCAAAAGGAGCTAAAAGAAAGGTCGTGAAAAGAAAATTGTGTCCCACCCCTATCTGCTGCGTCTTCTTCTATAGCTCCTACAACATGAATAATGCCAAAGCCAAATCTAGAAGACTTTCGTCCATCTGCTAAAATTACCTACTAACTATGAAATCAAACCTCAAAGTCTTGCACCTCCCTTCATGCATGATCAGAAACTGTTTTACATTCTATAGACGGTGAAGACGACACAACCACAAGTCAACGAGGAGTACAGACTCCAATCCAGATCCTTCCTCAGTTCATAATACTTCTGGGCATGCAAAGCTATAGACACTCTTCCACGTCAGCTTCAGGTCCAGAACGCTACAAGATTTCAGACTTTCATGAGCATTTCATTTACGAAACTCAGTTGCAGAGGCAAATCGTAAGTACTATTCGAAAGGTCTCCGACTTACATTCTCCTTGACAAATAGCATGAATCTGAGGCTGTAAACTAACACTTCGGATGCCGTTCCTCGGTTTACTTCTGTATACGTGAGACTTTCCAAAAACAATTCTTGGAAGTTTCACCTTACTTCATAACCGAGCAGTACAATTTTCTCAACATTCAGCGCTCAAGGTCGAAAAGTCTACCTCAACGCGCAAGAACACGAGTATATAAGCACGCTGTTGAGAGAACTAAAATCACAGCACATCTTTTCTGCATAGATCTGATGCGATATTCGTAAACTTGTTCTCCTATCGCCTGCAAACTCAATCTAGTTTCAGGTTCCAATTGTCCTTCAGAAGCCACGATCAGGCTTCTGAAGGACATCCTCCGTTTCATCATTTTACACACCAAACACAGTGGATCGCCTCGGAATTCTTTCCTTGAAATCAATTATTCTAGTACTTAGTCTCAGGTTACAGGATGGCCTGCGAAACTTCAGTTTCGCAGTTTCGTTGGAGAAGTTTCAACTTCTCCAACGAGATGCTCTATATGCAATGACACAGACTGTGTGTAAGTCGCAATTCTTTGTTTCTCGGGCGATTGAAAATATTTTCAGAATTTGCAATAATGATTCAGAACGTGTCAGAAGACCTTTCTTTCCTATTACCCAAAGTGCGTTGTGTTGCTGTCAGCTGAAAGAATAGCGCATCTGACGAGGTTTCACTCTTCTATGATAATAGATGCCCGCAGAGCGAAACATGCTGCGAAAATCCTCGACCAACCTGCCCCATATGCGGAGATACTGATTGCATGTAAGCTTCTCTGATTGGTTCGGGTGAAAAGTGCATTTCATGGTGTCTTATATTGAACATCAATGTACCCTTTAATTCCGCTGGATGTAAATCAGATCGTACTTCCAGAGAATTGATGATGGCAGTGCTGATAACCCCTGCATATATTAGAGTGGTCTATAGGTATGTACGCCAAATACATACTGCGTGAAGATCTGACTGTGGTTCTGTTATGTTCGGAATTTGTGAACATGTAGCTGTACAGTTGACGAGTGAATTTGACCCGGGAGCATTATCATCTGTCTCCAGTATGAAGCTAGCTAGAGCGCCGCAATATGAAAGAGGATGCAGAGAGAAACCTGGATAATAGTTAGAGGACTTGTTGCCCTGGAACATGGAACGCCGTAACTCAACTGATGTATATACCTGCAGCAATATCAATAAATCACAAAGCTTTCAGGATCTTCATAATATTGAATCATGCATCATGTGATGAGTTATGCTTCCTTTGTGATGCTTTATTCTAGTCCAGTTGATTTCCATTTCCGATTAGGAATATGAGTTGCATATGAATGGAGAACTTGCAGACATTCTATTTGAATAATGAATTTTACAGATACAATACCGCGTAGGTTGAAGTTGATACTGTACTAGATTGCAGTATTGAACCATTTCATAGTATCTTACTGTTTCATCAATTAAAAACTCTAAGTGCATGCTTTAATTGTTCAATCCACATATTCAACTTATTCGGTTGAATTTTGTGATGCTCTCAAATATGACTATATGAAAATTCAAACCGAAAATTACATAGGCCCGCATTCCATCTCGTGATTTGTCTTGAGCTTCGTTGGCGAATTCCAGCAATAACTTGCAATTTGTTGTTTTCTTGGAGTAGGGTAATTTCCATGAGAACTTTTATGTCACGTACGGTTCTGAGTTGGCGGCCAGGTGGGAGACCCCTGGTCGACCATAACATGCTAGCAGATGTTGTCACCATCATAGGTACTCAAGATATTGTGTTTGGAGAGGTAGATAGATAGGACTACTAATTGCACAGGTAGGACAAAAAAATCTGCTCTTTATTGTATGATTCTAAGTTAAGACTAACTTTGAAACATGAATACTTTTCCATGAGTTTTTTGGTTACAAGTTATTTTCTATTTGAGTGGAGAATCTTTTAATTTTACGAGAAACAACGTTCTCATGGTAAGAAGTTTCTTGTTTGATGATAATAACTTGTTGAATTCAGATACATGTCTTGTTGCTTGAGATGGATTTACTTTCATGAGAAATTCAGATCCGCGCTGTATCTGATTGGCCTGAGACTTTCTGAATAATTGTCTGGAGTGGAGTAGCTTTCACTAGATGTTTTGTTGCTGGACATGGTTGATTAAGTGCAGTTTTATGTTTAAAAAATTTGGATTGGTCAAAGCAGTACTCTATGTTTACCTACGAATAACTTGTACTGGGAGCCACAACTCATAAGAAGTCTTCGGTTTTGATATTCTTTATTTCCTATATTTCTTTATATGCCATCAACATGTCATTATGATTCATTCCCTGAGAAAAAATTTTATCATTCTCATCAATATCATCTTTTTGCACAGAGATCACGAAGCTAACCGCTTTGGAAGCAAAATATTCACCAAAGATCACGACGCTAACCAAGATGGAAGCAAACTCTTCACCAATCATTGCTGGGCTTGATCAAACATCTGATTTTCTTTGGATACTGTATTTAGTGACTTGCAACTTTTTCCGACTAGAAAATGATGAATAATATGTGGTTCTTAACTAAAAAATAGTCTAGCTCCATAATCTGGAAAATTTGATTCCAACTATTTAGTCAAAAATATTTTCCAACCTAAGACGACTTCAGAAACACAATATACTCGTACAACTTCTAGCAGTAACAATTTCTCGAGCATGTGAAAACACTGAATCCACCACAATGTTCAAATTTCAACTTTCCGAAATGATATAATGCACTTACTACTGTACCGGAAGCAGTTGAACTATCATCAAATGCAATCTGTGTCTCCACATATGGCACACCTGGTCGAAAAAATTGTGCAGAAATATTCGTTCTCGGGGCGTCTTTAATCTGCCATCCACGTTTGTTAGCCCCAATCTTTCTAACCTGATAATAAATGAATAAGTTCAAAATTAGCCCGTCATCTTGTAAAGAAAATATCATATATCATTGTTAATCTACTCCCTCTTGTAGACTTCATGGATCACGGGAAGTACAGAAAAGGGTTTGATATATTTTTGAAGGTATACTTGGTAGTCTTGAAAAAAATGCAGCAGTATGATGGAAGCATTAGACAGTCCAGAAATTTAAGTACTATCGTATTTATTCAGATTGGAGGTCCTTTAATATTATGTCCCTTAACTGCTTGCTCATACACAGTAAGTCCTACAAGCCATGAGAACGCTTCAGCAACATCAACTCTATTTATATTCAGCCTTGCTTCACAATTGCAGGCAAACTTAAGACCAAGTATATTCGTGCCCACTTTCACCCAAGCCTGAACACTTGTAACTGACACTTGTAATTGAGAATCTGATGCTGTGTTCTACCTTTTCAGATTTCTTTTATCTCAGCTCAGATAGAGAATTGGAATTCTTGTACCGCACGGAAGTCAAGTGGAACTCGTGAGTTCCAGCAATCCAATCTCTACACGATTTCATGTACCGGTCAATTGCGGGGTGAAACTCAGGCGAGGCCTCAGACTTTAGGTTTTCGTACACAAGCTCCATCTCAGCAATTCTGTCATGCAGTAATTCGATGACAAGTTCTCCTGCTTGTGTGTGCGAATGACAGTTGTAATGTCGGGACACGATTTCCACTAAATTGTGCAAATCGCCATCGCGGTATATTTCCTGTAAATCAAGTGACAATCAGAGATAGTAAGCCCGAAGCCAAGAGACCATCACGTCGAATGTAGAACTTAAAAGAATCCCCGGTCCGGAGGTGTGAGTTTGATAAACAGAAATGATACGAAGTGTCGAGATGATACGAAGTGTCCTGCACTGGGCCTACCTTCTCGAAGCTGAAGGTGTCATTATGCCACGCAACGCAGTCAGCAGAGGCGGCGAGTAGATTCTGCATATTATTTCCATAGAAAATGCTATTGGGAAGATGAGAAATTGCATATTTCTGTCTTTTATGCTCAATGATGAGATCGGTGCATACCTGTTCACATGCATAAGACGAAAACAAATCAGCAAATCTGTAATGATGTTTTTCATCCTACCGAAGGAGGAATAAGAGAAAAAGATCGTGATACTGGTTGAAACTCACAACGAACGGCATCAAACCTCCAGCAGATCGTCGAAGGATAATGAAATCGGGAATAGTGATTTCTTCTCTTGTCTTTCGATTCTTTTGTTCCCAGAGACACGCCGACAAGTAGTCTAGATGAATCTCAGCCTCCCTAGATACAAACTCAGCAGGCACAGCTTCTATATATTCCAGCCACAGATCTCGCAATGCCGACGCGAAAGCTCCCATCTTGACGTCGAGAACTGCGAGAGTAAAACAATAGCTAGTCCGATTCAGAATCCAGTCAATAAATAAAGGTGGATTGAAATATACAAAGACCTGCGGCGCAGTGTGGATATATGATTCCTGATTCTGAGTTGGCCTATCTCCAAGCTCAGTCTCGCATGGCTAGTTTGCCACTGTAACATGCTTACAACGCATTGCCCGTGGCTATAAGTGCCAGCATACCAGCTTAACTTCAGCGGACAATTCCAAGGGTGACGTAAACAAAAGACAGGTGAAAATTCGTCGAGATTTTGCGTCCAAAGATTAGCTTACGTGATTTGGATTTGTTCCTGGCATGCACCAAATCTGCATGAAATGTGTGATCCTGTAGGCGTTCTCTGGAAGCCTCGGTGGCCATCAACCGATCCAAAATGGAGTTCAAGCGTTCCAGTAATCTCTCGTTCTCAGGGTCATTCCACAATAACAGCAAACTCATCTCTAAAATCATATCACAGGATAATTCTACAGCGTCTGTCCAATCACTCTCATCCATCTTCGTATCGAAAGCAAAAATGAATGCAACGAATTTGCAGAGCCAGAGGAAATCTCTTGGCTCTACATCGTTGTAGAACACATAGCCTATAAGCTCAGGAGATTTGGCAGCCACAAACGATGTCCACAAACTTGGACCCAGCTCCTTGTCTACGCCAAAAGAAACCAACCAGTCGTTAGCAATGTCTGTGTACTCGGGAGTCAAGGGGTTTAGTTGGGCCTTGGGGTAACGGTTCTGGAAATGAGGAATTCTGTAAACGTTCTCATAACTGTTGCGGCTGCCGTTTCTGTACAGTTCGCTCTTCAGCTGCCCACGAAACTGTCCTTGTCGAAAATCAGATCTGATGCTCAAGACGGTAGATGCCGAGTGTAGTGGAGCCATCGCACTAGAATTCCTGAGTGCGAAACTTGCTCGACAAGCAGATGGCTGGAGGTAAGGACTGGGAAAGCTCAATGATCCAAGAGAGGATTCAAGCAGCTACCTTAAATACATGACTCTTGTACGTCAGATTATCTCAGTTCATCTCAACTTATCATCTATAGAACCTCTCCGGATAATTAAAAAAATGAATTCCGGGGATAATCGTACCAGTAACTGGATTATGGATGAGTGCTATTGGGGTTGTAGGTTTAGCTTTAAATTTAAGTGCCTACGATTTTGTTTCCCAAGAATTTGAAACTTTTCATACAAAAAAATATTTTATTAAATGAAGGTAGAGCCTAGATGGTGAAATGGTAGACACGCGAGATTCAAAATTTCGTGCTTAAAGCATGGAGGTTCGAGTCCTCTTCAAGGCAAGTCACCTTTGTGCAGGGTCCACAAATCTAATGAGCAAGAGTCTTTAAACACCACTCAATTCTTCTCACGACTTCAATTCTCTCCAAACTAACTTCACTTGACATTCGCATATTAAGATTTACATTCCTTCTTCAGTCGTCCCTATGCAGCTCAAAAGGCCCGGGAAGGCGATCAAGACAGTCGTGTGAAAATTTTCATGGTCATGGATACTGTATATTTGTGTAGACTTGTAGTCTTTGATAAAAAGAAGAAGAAGGAAAAAGCAAAACCCCTGCCCCAATCATATATGGGCAGGGGTTTCATTGCATTTCATTTCATTGTAGAGATTATGATCTTTAATACATTATGAAAATTTTAGAAAAAACTTGAAATAGGGTTTAATCATTTTGATAAATTTGAGTATTATATGTGTTATAAAAAAAGCATTTAAACGTAAAGTAAATTGAGATAACTTGTGTGTAAATAATGTCATGTCTTATTCTTGCTGATATCACTGCAAAAACATCCTTTATTTCTTCTTAACAAAATTCTGACAACATTTCATCTTGTGATTATTTCTTAATATACTAAGATTTCAAAGAAAATTATGAGTTTAAGGTCTAAGTTGTAGTACCAACGATACAAATAATACTCTTGGTTTTGCAATAGTATGAGATGCATCTTGGTTTCAGATTTTGTCAATCTGAAAGCAGTTTGATTTTTTATACTGATATGAATTCATGGTGGAAGAACTATATAAAAAAGTCATAAATGCACAATATGTTTTTTGATTCTAATAATTTTTCAATTTTACATACAGTTGACCTCAAATTATGCTCATATTGAAATCATTGCATTGTATGATGATGAAATAATCACAAAATAATTTGTACATCTATCAAAATCTTTTCACACCTTCAAATCGATAAAAAAACAAATCGTTTTTATCTTAGAAGTTGTTGTCAGTTGGCTTTAAAAGAGTTGAAATTCAGTCGTAATATACTTCAGAAAAACATGAAGACATGCAAATCTAAATACAAATAATTTTACACTTGAGATATGAAAACTTATTATAGAACTTAAAAAATAAAACAAGCTCAAAGAATTATTGGAAATAAAAATTAATCGAAAAAAATTAGAATTTTTTTTAAATAATTTCTCTCACATAAAAATATTGACAGACTTGATGATGTTGTAGAATATTTACTGAAATAAACATTGACATTATTTTTTAAGAAAAAGAGAAGTATTTGCACTTCATAACTCTACTACGTAAGGTTTTGTTTATCAATGATCATTTTTCAATCCTGATGCTGTAAAAAAATACACATAATCCTACTTTGTTGTTCTGTATCCTAATTATGTATAATTTGAATATTGGTAAATGAACTACAAAAGTAAAAAGGTATAAAATGATGAAAAGGAGTTGATGAGGATCAAACACTTACTAGACTAGGATAGATTGCTCATATCTAAAATGTAGAACATACATGATTTTCACCAGTTTAGCTAAGTGATGGTAATTGTTATAATACAAAATTAATGATTTTATAAAATGATTCAATAAAAGAGAGCTTATTTTTCTCATTCAACAAGAGATTTGACAGTAATCTGCTGATTTGTGATATTTTTTTCTCTTTGAAGGGAGCAACATTTGCAAATTTTTTTATTTTCAAATCCTTATAAAATATATCAACAAAAAATATCAAGTACAAAATAAAGAATTTCAAAATTCAAATTCTTTCTAGTCAGTTTTATCAAAGTGTACGAAAGTGTAAAAACTACTAGAAACACGTATCTACTAATAACATTTATTGATGGTGTCTACAAGAAAGAGAAGAATAGGGTGATAATGAGGAATATGAATTATGATTGGATAAGTCAATATTTTTATAAGCCATGCATTCACTTGAAAAATTGCATTGTGAAGAAATGTGAACATTATGCATTCATTGAAAATATTCAAGTTAAATTATGGGCTTAGAATGTAGAACTTAGGGTTGAAGAAAAAATTATTGAGCTCATTAAGTAGTTTCTAAAAAAAATTTAGTAATAAAAGAACCTGGGCCGCAGGGTAGCGGATCGGTCTCACATTACCAATTAAATATCACTTAACAATTCTGTGATTCTGATGAAAAAACATGGATTGTTTTTTCACAACAAAAGTGCACACAAAATTGTACATGATGAACTTATTGTGTGCGCGATGTAAACATCTGAGCAAACGGTGGTGCTTCTCATGGAGAGAAAAACGATAAATAATCCAAGAGAGAAGAATAAGCTTAAGGTTAAAGTCACATAAATAAGGAATAGTTTTCAACATCTTACTTTTCATGTTTTCCTCGTGTAATTCCATAGGTCTTCACTATATATAAATTATTCCAGAAAATCTTCCAACGCTTTGACGCTTCAAAGCAAGGAGATTTCCTTGCTTTAGTTGGCCTCATCTGCTACCAGATACCTAGCCTATCGTCTTTCAAATTCTATACATTACTTTAGAATTGCAACCGTCAAAAGTTGCTTAAAAAGTTACAGAACGACTTTCGCACACACTCTAGACTAACGAGCCAAAATCGAAACCCTCAAAGTTTGCTTTCAGAAAACCACTATCACACATGCTCATCTGTCTTGTCTCCGCTTCGGGCTCTTTTTTTATTTCTTATTCGCAGACTTTTTTTTTATTCTCTATTTCGCAACCTCTTCTTAGTAGCATTTGATGGGATTGAATATTTTTTTTATGTATAGCTCATAAAAATAGCTATTTATATAAAAAAGATGATTACCTATACTATAGCTATTCAAATTTTTTATATTCTTATATCCACGCAATTTTCTCGTATGTAGGTCAGATAGGATAATGAAGAAGTCGATGATGTTGCTATATACAATAAAAACTGAAAATGAAAAAATAAATTAAATTAAATTTTTTCCCCTCACGATGTCATACGAATAGAATAGATCCAAGTCGGCAGCTAGGGAATCGATATCAATGGTAGCCACACTCCTATTACCTTGGGATAGTAGTAGGACGGCCGCTTGTAGAAGTGCGAACAACAATTTTCAATGCGTGCATCGTTGAAAACTTTTAAAAAAAAGTTACAAATCACTAGGGGATCAGATCAAAGGGGATCGATATCAATGATGGCCACACTCTTATTGCCTTCTCATAGTACTGGGACAGCTTTTAGAAGTAAGAACAAAATTTTTCAATAAATGCATCACTCTCGTAATGATTCAGTGCAAATTGATAAGGGGATGCATGTGTAATATGTATATAGATATTATATGTACACAATACCACTCCATACAATATATATTATATTTGTATGCTTACATGTATACATAATACATATATATTCAGTGCATGCATCCAGAACTGATGAAACTAAGGGGGGCAATTCTATTTGTGTTATTCAAATCTGCATGTCGGTTAGTGTTGCCTCACTTTTTATCAAGTGTGCATACTCTATCATACTTCCATGATATACGACTTTGTTATGATTCAGAAATTGATTTCCCTCAATTCGTACAAATGGACTTGGATGAATGCAAGCAGTTGGTGGTCCATTCAACTCCATCTTCATTTTGTCGTCAGAATTGGCGCAGAAAATCTAAATGTAGACTATCTGATTTCCAAGCAATTGTTGTTGCTCAGATTTCCAGTTTTCCGAAGTAGTCAGCATGTCGGCGTTGGTTGGATATTTACAAAAACTAAAATTAGTCATGTCACAATGTTTCATTCGCATTTGAGCTGTATTTCAAGAAAAACGGTTGAATAGTAAAACTATGAACATAATTGAAAGAAGTCAGACCGCACGGGAGGAGATGTTGGTCGGCTAGAAGACTGTGCTGCCAAGTTTCAAGTAAAATGGTTGATTTGTCGAAACACACAGTTCTATCAATGTGAAGTCGATCTCTTGCGATCGAGATAAAGATGACCCTGATATGGGGTTAAGAGGTCTATAAAAGCTGTTACACTGATGCTAGGAGGAGAGAAGGAGGTGGTGAATGAAGGCATGAGAGATTGGTACTCCCAAGAAGTTAGGATGGAAGATACGAGAATTAATAAGACACAGTTAATGGACATTCGAGATAGGAATTGTAAATTGGGCAAGTAAGTAGTCATTGCCACAGATGTAGTGTGTGATGGACAGAAGTCATGTGGCCAGCCTTATAATCTTACAGCATTTGGATGATCAGAAATCCAAAATTAGATTCAAAGACTTCCAAAAAAAAAATTCCTACATAAAAATCATGTGGTGTCCATTTGACTTGGAACTTCTCTAGAATAGAGCTAGGAAAGCAATTTCTTGCATCTTTCTGAAACCTCAAAGTTTAAAACTACGAGGATGGAGAAGATAACCAAGGAGGTCTGGATTGGACGGAGGATAGTTTGCACAGCCAAAGGACCACACAAACCTGCATACTCGAGATTAAGCTACGCTTGATGCAATGAATGCCTTAATGTTAACGTCTTATATATCTAAAGGACGAAAAAGATCAGCTTTTAGCATTAGTAGATATCGAGTCTTAATGAAGTACAAGGAGAGGGTTTAAAGTCTTTTTGATTGTTATATATTAAGTTATATTTGTCACAATGATCTACCTCTTGAATCTCTCTACATTTTAGGAGATTGATGTCATTAAGGAGAGTTCAAATGGCAAACCATCATTACATATCGTTGTGAGAGCAGAGGAAGTATATAGAATAATTTTCTTTTTTTCTCTTTAGAAAATGATTGCAATCTTATTTGAAAGTAGTCAACAAATGAATCCAAAGTCATTCCTAGGTTAAAATACTCGCGTCCGAGAGATCACAACTAAGAACTTTCACATATGCCAATATTACGGTTGCTTTAGTGTAAGATAAAAAAAGATCCACATAATGTCAGCATGCAAGAATTTAGAGACAGAAAAAAGTTGCAAATTTTGTCAATTTCATGATAGTGAAAAAGAAAAATTTTTTGCAGATTGATTAGATTGTGCATCAAGCAATACGTTATTGAAAAAACACTTCCTTCCATCGTTTCACTTACTTCGATGCTTTCTTGTAGTTCTCCCATTCTAGGCTATGTTGGGTAGAATTGTGCTTCTAGTAGTTCTCTTTTCAAAAAGTAACGCTATAGTACTTGGTGTTATCTGTGCGCTGGCACTTCAAGCATTCCTTTTTCGTTCGTTTAAGACCGGCACAAAAACGGCACATCACCGACACCACATGAGATTTAGCGTCCCGTCCACTAATTTGCAATCAAAACTCGAAGGCATGTTGATGTTGAAATGGCTTTTTTTGAGAGTTTCATTGCGAGACATTGTTATCTGTCACGGAAAAAGGAAAGGTAAGAACAAACATATGCAAATTGAACCTATATCTGTCATTGCAAAATACTCGGAAGAAGCAAAAATGCAAAGTTATACCTCTAATCTGTCACAGCAAAATCCACATAAGGAAAAAAAATGCAAAGCGATTCCTCTGATCTGTCACGACAAAGTCGACCTAAGAACAAACTATGCAGAACGAGAACTTGTGCTCTGTCACGACAGAATAAAGTAAGAACCAAACGTGCATAACAAAAACTGGTGTGGCTAGTTTTATTCGAACGCGTGGCCCTTTTTATTTTCGGTGTAGTTAAAACTTGAATAGAATATGTAAATGTGGCGTCTAAAAATAGACTTCCACATCTTAGGAGGCCTGATCTAGATCCAATAGGTTTTAGAAGACTAGCTTTCTATGAAAGTTTACTCGCTGCATATGTTCCCGATATATACATTAGGTTTTGAGACCTGGCGACAGAAATAACATAAATATGTTCCATATAGATTATCCAAAATGTGTCTACACAATGAATGTACTTTTACTTTACCACATTTGCATTGGTGACTACTAAATGGTTTATATTCTACTCCACTTTCAACCTTTGAAACTAGTTTGTGATACAAAGTTTTGACCTCAGACGACGAGGTTTTGGGACTTCACTGGAGTTGCCCATAGCGATTGTAGACCAAGGCAGCAGCCATTCTCCAGCCCGGAAACTATCTGCGGATTTCACGACCAAAAATAACATAAGGGAGAATTCCTCGTCAAGATCTAACATTCGGACTCAATTGGGTGTCCGGACTAGGAAGATATGGCCATCTTAGTGCACTTGCTCGAAACAGACTTTCATCGTAAGAGAGGCTGAATTTCGCAAACAGCTCATGTTTAAAGATGTGAGGAAACTCTATGGTGCTGCAATCTTTTGTGTTTGAGTTTGAAACTCTTCGCTAAGATGCAGATAATTTGGAAGATGATACTTATCGTGGGACTTTCACAAAGGTTAAATTAAAAATTTTAATTTTAATTTTAATTTTAATTTAAAATCATTTAGATGTTCCTGTGACAGTGGACAATCTCTCTGGTTACAATCTAATGTATGTCATGCAAGGACAGCCAGTATCTCTGACAATACACGAAGCCTACCAAACTACGTACAGTTTTTACTTTGATTACAAGACTGCGGTTAACATATGGGATGCTGACCGCCCACCACATTCTCAGCATTATAAATGAAGGAACTATAGATTGTCCCGCTTCGTCTCTATGTGATGGACTGTTATGCTCTGTGCTCTTAAGGCTTTCCCTGAGGCCATCTTTTCGTAGCAGCAGCAGGAAGATACACCAAGAAAGAAGAGCTTTAGTAATTCTTCAATTTGGTAGGAAGGGTTAATCACATTGAGGGAGCAGGAACCTTGTTTGAATAGAAATATTTTAAATATGCTCTGCAGTTGAGCATATTAACTCCTCTCTTATTCGAAGCCAATGCCATCATAACAGTACTGAACTATGCACTATCATAGCCAGGAAGGTGACCTATCAGCCCACTACAAATAACTTATTTAGATCCGATTCTGTATCAATCTATAGCCTTTTATTGCATGATATTCAAAATCCAGGAAATTCTTCAGACTAAGTGCGAACCTAGTAGTGTAGACCTTTCGCATGCAAGCTCATTTAGTGCATGTAAACCTCTAAACCCCGAAACAAAGGCGCTGGCGTTGTCGAGCAGTCCCGATCAGAATATAGTGAGAGGTAGATAGCCCCACGAGTGCCTACTGATGTTCAGAACTTGTGGGACTGTCTAACCCTCACTATATACTCTGAGCCTTCCTTGACAGCGCCCTGCGTTAGTTCGGGCTTGGCGATTCGCTAGAAGAGGATCTCGTCGTCTGTCGCATCAGCCCAAGAGTGTCAGGGTTTGATAAAATCCAGAGTTTGCGATACATCAAGCAAATTCGACGACACTTTCTGTGCTTCTAGTTTTTTGAACAAGAAAGGTAAGGTTTGTGAGAAATGCCTCGATAATGGCTGGAGGATTGCATGAGGAGAGTGTATAGAACGAACATGAATTGCAGCTTCTTTTTCCTTTAACAGCATTGAATTCTCAGAGATACGGTCAATGACGTAATGCTCCAGTATGAATTCAGCAAACACGATGGTATCCGCGTAAAAAGAGACATGCAAAATTCCTAGCTCTGACAGAAAAATGCCGGGACAGATTATTCTACCGCGACAATCCTCCAGGCACAAGAAACAGAAGTTTTAACCTTCTATGAATTGCGTAGGCTTTCCGAACAATTGATAGGGACTATGAAGAGGTTTCAGTGGCAAAGTTTGACACACATCACATTTAAGCACGTTCATCAATGTAGAGACAGCTGCAGTCTAGTGTCAGTATAACGACGAGACGTCCGTATACAGATTTAAAATCTACGTGGTAAGAGTTGATAATCGAAACACTATGTATATCAGTATTTTCTTATATCAGTATCAAGTATGCAAACGTTCTTTGTTGATGACAAGGACAGTGCTCTCACGAAGTACTCACTATCCCATAGCCCGTCAAACTAATACGTACCTTCACCTTTGGCGTCTTCCTGTAACAAAAGGTTGTCTTTCTCAAATATGAAACTCTCGATAATTGTCCGTGTGAGTTATAGGTGGAATGAACACAGGAAGTTAAATATCAATAGCTCATACAATGCATAGCGTTTTCGCCCTTGGGCAGTCAGCAAGTTTGCTCAATCAGGCAGTCCGAACCTAAGTGCCACAAATCCTGTACATGTCCACAAAACAACGGGCCTTTCAAGTTACGCTGACGAAAGTTAGAGTAGATGTTCAACAGGGTGTAAAGAACGGAAGGAGATTCTAGAAAGAAAAACGCGATTAGGAGAAACCTTGAACAAGAAGGATTCAGCAGGTGTGCACACAATGAAAGAATCTGCGCCTGTTCTCTTCCAAACTGCCGGGTTCTTGAATCGCCCATTCGATATCTGCAGTCTGATCTTGTTTTCCACTCACTGCTGTCGAACTTCTTGTGAGTGGAGTAATTCAGGAGAAACCAGCAGCAGGGGCAATGGGCCAGGAGCCAAAAAGAGAGGACGGGGAACAAATGCGGAACTACTCTTGCAACCAGGAAATCTTTGAGCTCATTGACATGTACTGCTTGTGACATTGAGCGTTCTCCACAAGGCACTGAAGACGTAGGCCAACCCAAGGTAGGAATGAAGAGTCGATCAATTCACCTGACAGGTATGAGGTCATTGAATTGCAGTTCTAGCGCTCTGCTCCCTCCTTCGCTATTGCTCTGTCTCGCACACTGATGGACGTCGATCTTCCTCAGCCGACCAGTGCCCACAGTGTCACCATTGCCTCCTCCCTTTCCGTCGTCTTCCGCATTCCGCCAGCTGATCACATAACGTGGGTAAGTCTGACTGAGCTTTCAAGAGACTGGAAAATGTCGACTGCCTGTACCATGGCCAAAAATCAAGCGATCGGCTGTCGGGGAACACGAAGACATCGTCTACGCTCTACGGATTCTTCGTCTCATCCTTCGGTCCGCATGCACATCGAAGCTGCACGGCTCTGCACGGGTCCATGGAGGACACTCGGACTAGACGGTCCACGTCCCGCTCCTGGAGTTCTCCCTAGCGATAATCAGCGCAGGGTGGATGTCGACACTACCCGAAGAGTCGGCACTTTCACTCTTCCGATGTCGGCACTGGGTCCTTTTAAGGCTCCATTATGTCGTCACTGTGTGCGTTGAGCATTCATCCAGTCATTATCGTTCGATCGTCCGCAGAAAGTGTCGTGACCTGTACCGCGAACGAGCACGTACGTATAAATAGTACACCAGACCAGTACAACCAAAGCTCTCAAGGCTCCCATTCAATGTAGCTGTGGTAGGGAACCGCTTACTCTGGCGCGGTGATTAGATTGGAAACTGAATAGCTGTGGTTACGTTCGATGCATAGTTTTCTACACGAGGTTCCGTAGAAGAGGCTGATTCTGTCGTTGTAGTTGTCAAGTGTAAGTGCAGTACATTCCACGGATGCCGCTTAGTGGATTGGAAATCCTTGTGATTTGTCGCAATTGACTCCGGGATCATTTTTCTAGCCACTTCTGGTCCGCGCGTGCCGGGGAAAGTTACGGCCGTGTGGAATGGCAGTGGCGAGAACATTGAGCTCCAGGGGTCTTGACTGTTGACTTTGATAGGCGGGCAAATACAGAATTGAGTTGTTTGTCACAGTGAGGACGTCATGGACGCAATTTTTCTCCCGGAAGTCTCCTTCTCGGTTTTCTTCCTTAAACCTGTGGATCTGATACGGCAACAGCTTTAAGGAGAAAACCGAACGGGAAACTTCTTAAGAATACTTGTGCACAAGAGCCTGTGAAAATTTGGCACTTGATTCTCGACGAGATCAGCTGAATTAGTCCTCATGCTAATTTCTGTCGCTCTTTTGGTTGACATCTTCAATTTCATGGAAGAGGACTTCAGCTCAATTCGATTGATTCTAATCTCACAAAGCTAAACAGGGATCATGCACTTCAGATAGTGTCACTTCCATATTGCTTGCTGGAGCTGTTACATATTTTAACGCAGTTGTAATTTTTCTATTTTATGATCGGTGTCATATCTCAATTGAATTGTGTCCACTTGCGCTGCAGATGGGCCATGTGAGGAGTTCCTGACGACGGTCCGGTTGTGTGTTGTAGTTTTGGAGGTGGATCTGCTTTTCTCATAACTTTCTTGCGTCAGCAGGCTGCATTACATCTCTGTTTCTTGACAACAGACAGAACGTTGCAGAATTTATAGCTGACATGTGAAGAGTAGACTCCGATTAGTACAGAGGTTTCGATGATGTGTGTAGCGGGAGGAGTTGAGGTTGTCTATTATTCCATATAGAAGTGAACGTAAGAAATTTACTTATCGAAGGTGGCCTACCCATCTCAAAAGAGTAGTGGGTGTACGTGACATGTTACAAATATTGCAGTACGTCCGTATATTAGGACTGCAGAGGTCTTCCTTGACGGGTTTTGAACACGCGAAGGACACACAGAGCTCGTAAGAATCCTGGGAATCTCGAAGTGCTAGAGTATCAAGGCTCTGATTTCTTGAGATCACGATCTTGGAACTAGAGTAACTGATTAGAGGCTGAAGAAAGAAGAAATAAGTTGTCACCTTTGACTTCAACGTGGCAGCTCAATATGGAGATAAAGCCCAATCTGCCGCAATTTCCTCCTCACAGAACGCATTCGAAGCTGCGGGCGTGTGCTGACTTACTTCAGGAAGAAGATCCCACAACTTCAGTACGAAGAAGAACCAGCCGAAACACCGTTATTTATCATTAAATCCAATTCTGCACTTGGGATTTATCTCCAGATTGAGCTGCAACTGTTCGCAAAATACCTGACCAGTAGTCTTCCTAAATATCATTTGAAAGTCAAGCATAATTCCATTGTGTGCGTGGAAGTATAACATTATCTATGAATGGTATATGAGAAAGTTAATCAGAGTTCTTATATACGAAGTATGAATGTAAATGGCTACTCCACATTTCCACGCGCAGTTGCCAATGGAGCTTTGTGAACATAAGGTATTGCTAATTGTCTTTTAAAAATCAAGAAATGAGGAGCGAAGTATATGTAAAATTTATGGGGTAAACTCTATCTCCTCATAGAAGTGCGAGACCAAATAGGTAACGAGAGGCTAGTTCCAGTTAAATAGAAGTCTTAATCTACTTGAAAATTGACGTACATGTCAAGTCATTTCAATTGAAATGAATGTCATCTGCTTTGATCAAAAGAGATGTGACATACAACTAAAAAAAATTGGAGAAGGTGCAATGAACTCTGCTATTACGTTCTGTTTGAATGAAAATTTTCGTATATCTAGGTTAAGCGGATCTGTGCCTTAGTTGAAAAGTATAGGGTCTAATAATGATTTAAAAAAACTTTGTTGTAAGCTACCCAAATTGACACTGATTGTGAACTGCAGATACCATATCAATGAGAGCACATAGACGGAACTATTTTGCATATATCATATCAATGGGAGCACTTAAACGGAACTATTTTGTTGAGAATGACTTCGACCAACTAGTTCAACTACTATATGTTTACAATTTGTTGGTAATCAAATCAAATGAAGAATTGCATTGGCTAGATCGATAACTGTCGGCAAAAAAAAATTGGCAAACATTGCCAATTTTTTGCTGATTAAAAAAATTTTTATATCAGTTTTGCACTCCGATAAGCCCATTGCAATCAATATTTCTCGCATCGTTACTCTGCGATCTCTTCAAATTGCCACCATTGTAAAGTGTGGCTGTTTTTATATGTTTATAAGTTTTAAAGTTTTCCATAATTTAATGGAATGATCACAAATTGTCTATTTTTTTTTATCGATGAAAATTCCAACCTTGATGAAACTTTAATTGTAAATCTCAAAAGAGATTTAATATTTGGCATACAAAATTAATCCTTAAATATTTATTATTTCGAATTACTCCAGAGGAAATAAAAACATCAGTTATGCCAATCAAAATTCATTTTATTTCAAGAGTATGACTATTAATGAATTGATTGTATCAGTTTTTTATCAAGATTTTATGCAAATATTTGAACCCTTAATAAAACACTTTGCAAATGTACTATCTTTGAATAAACAATTGCATTGGGAAAAAAATATTATAGATTGTGCAAATTTTTAAAAAACCTCAATGAAATTGAATTTATTTTCATATTATCATCATTAATTGGTCGAAATTCAAAAAATTTCATTTTATTGAAACTAAAATAGTCAAAAGTTTCAAAAGTAGTTTCCAAAGTATTTGTGTATCAAAACAAGATTTTGAAAGGAAAAAGGTGAGTTATAAAATGCAATCATATTTATAAAATTTATAATTCATGTGCAAAATATAAAAATTAATAATTCCATCATTCGAAATTTTTTTTAAAAGTTTTTTTTTTTTACTAATAATTTTAACTAAAAATACGAATTTTTTAAAAAAAATTCATTAGAAAAAGTTCAAATATAAATCTTCAAATAGATTTACCATTATTAGAATTTTTTATTTTTTTTTCTAAATCTTAAATCCTAAATCTCTTTGAACACATGAAAATATGCATAGTTAGCAGATGTTAGTAATTATGAATTAATCAAATATGTTAAACAAAATTTTAAAAGATAAAAGCTAACATAAAAGATATTAGCCACATTAAGCTAGTATTCCAGAGAATTTTACCTAATAGATTAGATTTTTAAAATATTTGTAAAGATTTCCAAATGCTAAGTCACCAACATGGTTGAATATAAATTCTAAAATAAAATATTAATAACTATGCTTGTTTGAATCTTGTTGTTAATTTCAGTCAACCCATTAGCAAATTAATCTAATATTTTTTTTCTAATACTCTACGATCTGTTTGTGAATCGACAATCATTACTCGCATATTGACAAGTTTTATGTACAGTCTAGATATAAAATGAATAGATTTTTTTTCCATTTTAAAACTAAAAATGATAATTATAAAAAAATTTCATTTTTATTATTATGTATGTGCATGAATACTAAAAATATTATTATTGAAAAATGTATGAATATTTTTTAATGAATGAAATTTAATTAATTTTGGAAAAATTTCTAATATTTAGAAAAAATATTGTTTAATATTTCATTTTTGTACATAGATTTGAAAGTTTTCATTTTTCGTTAATTTAAATTTTTCATTTTCTATCCATGAAAATTGCAAGTTTTCATTAATTGATCTTAAATATGACACTTTAACTTAAAACTAGAATATTCAATGTTAGCAAAATATATTTTATACGATTATTTATCTTTTTTAATTATATATTTTTTTGGAATCTTATGAATTTGATGTAGAAAAATACTACGTTTGTAAGTATTTTTTAAACATTTTATCAAAATATCATTAGCCAAATTAATTTCCTTAATTTTTTTGACTCATATTGATTAAAGTAAAATAAAATATACTATTAACACAATATATGTAAAAAGTTATATAATTATTATAATTTCTTTCATTTAAATCTGACTCTATGCTTATATTTATGTCCCAATGAATCTTCACATTTGATGACATCTCAACTAGAAAAATTCATGAAAATACAATCATTGTCACTAAAATTTATCATTCTATCATAAATGATTGTTCATCTCTCACAATGAATTGAATATTCTTAAAATAACATATAGACTACAAACATTTATTTTATACAAGCATGAACATTTGCTTGAATTTGTAACAATCAAAAGTTGCAGGAGGCAAGATATTCTAAGTACACATAATCAACATATATGTGAATGCTTCAACCCGTCTGGGACACCTAGTGGAAGAGAAGGCAACCTTCTTAGGGATGAGGCTCTTACTTTACGAGCAGCAGAATTCTTGATAATGATATAATTGTCTTTAATCTAACAGCAGCAAACTTCTTGTTACTATGCCACACATGTGAAAACTAATAATTTTTAAGCAAAAAATTATCATCAACAGCAGTTTTCTTAACTTTCAACTATTTTCTCAAAAAATGTCCGATGATAAATATTAAAACATTCTAAAAAAATTTAGATTATATACATGATAGATGCAGCAACGCACTTCTGTATTATTGTTGAAAAGAATCATTATGCTTTGGTGTGGGATCATCACAAGCTATCATATGTCTATGATATCTAAAATTTTTATACAATAATAGAAATAACAGCATGTAATAAAATACAAAATGATATGGTTCATTTTTTAACTATCTTAATGCACCAAACATATGAAATTCTTCACTGGATAATTTGGTTATAATTCAAAATATACATCTTAAAATATCTGTAGGTTCCACTACATTATATTAATAAATCATATATAATTTACTAGATTTACCCAAGAAAATGCAGTTATCACTAACAAAAATTTACCAACTTAATTATCACATAAGTCAATTCTTAAGACACTTTTTACATTTGCAGCTTCAAGTTGTTTTGATGATACTAGAGATCACAGAAGTAAGTTTTAAATGCACATTTCACACTTGCAATAATTTTGTTATATTTTGATTTATTTCCTATTATTCCGCCATAATTATAATTATAATTATATATATATAGCATTTTCACATATGAAATTATACATGAAGGAGATGAAAACATATAAAACGTGGTCTATCACACATTTTTTTAGTAAATCGTCATAAAATGAAGTGAAGTCTACCGCTAATAGATAAAAAATGATGAATGCACGAGACACTCCATACTGTCGGTCTTGGAAAACGTTGACTCATAACCCCACAAGGCTAGAAACTAACTATCGAAACTCTCGAAATTCAAATTCATTCGCAGTTATATATTTTAACCGCCATGATATTTCTGATCACTTTTCAACGGAAACACGAGATTGGAGAAACAAACCATATTTTTTGGTCAGTTCTAAAATAGCATCAAAACAATGTCATAAATGATTACCAAATTTGATTTTTAACCTTCCCATTGGGCATGTGTATTTTAGCTTTCAATCCGCAAGCAATGAGATATTTTTTGGTAATTTATTATATGTTAGATTTAGATACGAGTGGAATTGAAAACATATATATATTATTTTTGATGTCCTGACTTTCAACAATTTTTTTTTTCATTCAGAGATCTAGTGAGCAGAGGAAATCGTTACTAAGTTGGAACATATCTGAAGGCAAACCCTCGGTCAACCACGAGTGACCAAGGCTGGGCAACTTCATTCCTGGACCGATCTGAAAGACACAGAGGGACACTTCGAGCGGTTCCTGCATGTCTGACCGTCTATCGTTGGAACTATCTCTTCATATATACATATACACACACAGAGGTCCGCCATGGAAATGCCTGATGTCATTCCACACAATATCGCCACTGCTGCCCATCTCTAATAGATGCTGATGAAGGATGGGTGACAGATTTTATTTTCTTCTCTTCCTTGCAAGAAGAAAGCATCTTGCAGTTGACAAATTGTCCTTCGACAGCCATTTACTCGGACTGGTCCAATTGAACGAATTACCATTACCTTGCAGTACTTTTTCTCCCTGGCTCCACCAAAAATGGTGGTCACAAAGTGTTCGGCGGCCACACACATCTGTGGTGGTGTGGTTCCGAGATCCTTAGACTGTCAGTGGAAGCTTCCACTTCTAGCTCTTTGCTCAGGCAGAATTAGGGCTTTTACACCGACTCTTCTTTGTCTAATCGTTAGCGTTTGTTTCCACTCTTTTCTGCGTGGAATGCGCCCTGATCATTGTTCTGTCGTTCACGTTCGAGCTTGTATGGTGGTCTTGAACAGCGTTTCGTTGTCTTGGGTGGTGCTCAATGTGACGCACTTTGTTTAAAATTCTCTTTACAATGCCGACACCCACCTGAGTAAGGGACGCGTGGACTTTATTTTACGCGGCAGACTTGTTTGGCTAATTTCAGCGAGCAGTGGCGGTGAGTAAGCTGTTTGTCTTGCTGTTCCATTCTAGTATAGATTATGAATAGTGCGCTCGGGAGTAAGGAAGCTGAAAGGCACTTGGAGTTTCTATACTCGAAGCGATTGCTAATTATTCGTGCTGTAACTCATGCAGCTCATGAAGAGTGTCAAGGAAAGTCACGAGAGCGCTGACATTTTTGTGCTTGGTTTTGTTGCTTGATAACCGATATCGTGACTAGACTGTCAGTTTAGCGATTACACAATATCTGAGCATAGATATTCCAGGTTGTGTGGTGACACAGCTCTCGTTGTGAACGAAAATCGTGCAATTGAGACACTTCTCTCTGGTTATATGTTCTTCTTGCTCACCTAATGATTCAGAGTTGGTCTTGCGTACAAATGTCTATAGCACTGCTTATGCTTAGTCTGTACAAGGTATTTTCTATCAACTCGCCCCATCTGCAATATGTTTTTGCTGAAAATTCATCTTCCTTAATTGAAATTTGTTCTCGTGCTACGCATCTGCACGCTGCCAGCCTCGTACGATTCTTTAGAGTCGACGTGAACATAATATTTGAGATTGAAATGTCTAAATATAATGATTATTCGCTAATTTCCGACCGGGCATTTGGTCTAGTGGTATGATTCTTGCTTTGGGTGCAAGAGGCCGCGAGTTCGATTCTCGCAATGCCCCCTCTGAGACTCCTTTTACACATAGTAAAAAATATCTTACACGAAAGAGATGAGTGTACGGATTTGCGTTTGCGTTCGGTGGACTATCATTCTATTCAAGCCGCAGCGAGTCACAGGTGTTCTTTTGCTGTTTCTCCAATCTTCCAACGAAAGCCACTGCTGCTGTGCTTCTTCTAGACGATGTTGACTACTTTTAGATGCGCTCTGTTCTTCCAAAACGTATTTAAAAATTTCTTCTGCATGTCAACTTCAATACTTTTACTGAATAGCCGATTTCGTGTATACGGTCGCATGCCTCAGCCTCTAGGATGGTGATCATGAGGTAAGAATCGAAACTCAACACAAGCATGTCGTCGTTTCTCATACTTTAGAATGTTTGCTAAGAGAGTGTGATCGTAAGAGTCTTGGTGCACTTGAACCTTTTTAGGATGGTTATCATATAAGCTTTGCGTCTATCATTCAGGAAATCTAACAAACTTATCTCGGAATTTGAAGTTTATACCTGGGATGTGGTAAAGTTACATTCCTATGAAGAAAACTAGGGGATCTGGTCTGATGTTTTGATTCTTCCTTTGGGTGCAAGAGGCCTGCAATTCGACCTTCTATGCCTATATGCAACCGTGGTTACAGGATTATTTAGAATTTACTTGAAATGGTTGTGAATATTGTAATAAAGTCGATATTTTCGTTCGGAAATGGTTGTAACCTTTGTGTTTTGAGGTTTTATGAGATCCTCGGCATTTTACCCGACTCCAAAACTCATTCTATAACATGTTCGGCCTTGATTTTAGACCCAACTCAAAAATGATTAATGTGGATTGGAAGCAGTAAGAAGATTGTTCTAGTCATGGTGCGGAACTACCATTTTACTCAATTTCGTGCGGATATTCAAAACGAGCTAAACTATTCAACTCGTCGTTTTCATCATCACCATGCATGAGATTTGAATAAATGGGATGAAGCGATGGTGGTTTGAGACCACAAGGTTGAGAGAGATGAGATTGGATGAGATGTGATATTATCCCATATGTAGTTGCGTGGATAATTTACGATATCATTCAAGATCACTTCTAAAGGTTTTTTTTTTTATCATTGGTCATGAGTAGAAAAGAAGCTATGATAAGTCTAGATTGAAATAAAATAATTCACAAAATCAACTTGCTCATCATATCATGTCCAAGTTAATAAATATCTTAATATAGTCAACGGCTTTCTCTATTTTTAATATCACTGGCATAAGTGTGTACCTTTTAATTGAAATAAATTAATAATAAACCATTGAGAGAATGAATTTTTTGAAAAATTAACAAGATGATTTTAACAAATAAATTCTTACAGTTTACAAACTTAGATATATTACAAATAAATGTAAGTATAGAAAAAATATCCAGCATTTAGCAAAAAAGATACTCGAACTATAATTTTATGTTTAGGTCATAACAATGTGAATTATTTTGATTGTCATGTTTATCATGAATATTTGCAATGAGATATGATGAACTAATCGATAGCATCATCATAATCTGAAAAAAAAACACATAAATAAACAGAATGATGGATAAACATAAAAATATAAAGCATTGTTGATACATATTGATCAAGTAATAAATTCATAATGAATTTGATCAAAATTTAATTGCATGGAATGTATATGTCATTGTTTAATATCTGTTCCATCACATCTATTAAGTAGTTTTCCAAAAATTCATAAAATCTTGGTGTTGGATAAAATATTATTTTTTCAACAAAAATTCAATTTTTTCATCCAAGCCTTAAACTCAATGACTCTCAAAATTAATCAAACAAGTCAAATGTGCATTTTTATTAGAAAAAAATGAATTTTAAAACTCTTTGATTTTTGCGTTGCAAAATGTTGATTCAGCCTTCAAAATTTATTTTTTTTGAAATTTTTTGCTTTTTGAAATTTTTGGCTTGATTATTATTACAAAATTTTAAAGTCAAAGAATATCATTCATGTTAAATCTAAAATATTATATATTTAATTTAAATATTAAATAGAATAAGCGTAAAATATTTAATAAGTATGTAACTTTATAAATATTTAATATCATATATATATATATATATATATATATATTGAAAATTTTATGCCTGCAAATATTTTGTGCACAACTTTTATACTCACGTGAAGATGAAATTTGATGTTACTTTGATCTTTTGAGATCATTGAATATATTAAAAAATGATATTGAATATAATTATCATCGCCTTTATCTTAAGAAGACTTTTAAGTCTGCTTTGAACAAGATTAGCTTGTTTTATTTTTTACGAACAGTTTTGAATTATATTTTTAGATCCTTTTATATATTATTGATTTAGGGTATGAAAGCTTTTTGAGTTTTGATCTTGGTTAATTTTAAACTATTCATTAGCTTTTTATTGACTCATAAATAGTTATTTGTTTTTTGCTTTGGAGTTAATATTTTTAAATTTTTTTTAACAATATTTTTAAAATTTAAGTCATCATTTCCGCAACAAAAGCAAAAACGATTGTCGCACTTGAGTAATTAAATTCTAGTGAAAGCAAAATTCTAAAGACCAGCTGGGCGGCAAGGAACTTGTGCGCACATATATATATTAACCAAAAAATTAAAGAATATAATTTTATTGTTTTTGTTATATGATGTTATGTTGAAAATCTGCACATCAGACTCTAAAATCATCGAGTCATCTCATCATAGTTAACTTTAAGGAATTCATATCCAAAATGTTGCATCTATCAGATATTAGTATATTTTTCATATTCCTATCTTTTTAAAAATATAGATGATTCAATATGACCATCACATCAGTGCAATACTTGTGTTTAATTAGCTTGACCTTGATGTAGGAATCTTGTAGCTCTTATCATGACAATGTTATACCAAGTTATGTTAAACGTGCAACAAAGTAGTTGCATCATCCGCTAGTTCTATATATATATATACGTGCATTAAAGTCTCCAACAAGAAAAACTTCACATTTGTCTTGATATTTGAAAACATATCCTATGAGCCGATAGAATAGTTGACTTCGATTGCAAGTGCTTGTGGAGTAGATCTTGAATTCTTGACGATTATAATATAGTTACGACAATTTCGGCTGAAAACACTTTGACATCAAAGGTGAGTATGAAAATGATATCGATTAATTAACAATACATATTATATTTGAAGTAAACAAATATCTTTGATTTAAATTGTTAAAAAAATAAAACAAAATCAATTTGATGTAAAATTTTATCTAGAAATTGGTGTCCTTTTCATTGATCATTTCCACATCAAAATATGTACACTAGCCTCATATATTGCAATTTGTAAATGGTATTGTGATAGGATCTGTTATATTCCATTGAAAATAATTATTATTACATTGTATTCATTTTATCTCATGAAAATTTGAGCTCATTTTTACTTATTTCAATTGTCAATCTAATGAATTTATATTCTGATATCTGTTCCATTAATAAAACGTGCGAAAAATTTTAAATATCAATATTTGGCTCACACTTATCTATATTGAATTAAAAACATTTTAAATTTACATATATATCCAAAAGTTGGATACAATTAACCCTCTATCTTAAAAAAAGCTAATTTTTTTTACATTTGATCAAAAACTGATATGTGAAAAGTTGGATACCAAAATCAAAAAATGTCAGTCCATGCAAAATTGTAACAATGTAGTTACAGTAATGTGCTACTTGAATCAACAGCCGATATTTTTTTTTCAAATCTTAAAACCAAATCACAATTGTAACATATTGCTTATAAGCTTGCAATTTAGATATTCAACACGATTACCACTTTATATAATAGCTGGTAGGTTGTATATATAGCATGTATCTGAATTGGCATAAGCTCAAAGAGAGGTAAAACATAATCGACTCGTGTGCATGCATTTTATGGGTATTCTTCATTTCAGACGTTCAGTATTGAACGGTATAATTCAGTCAAGACAATATGCTATTTTAAGGAATATGGTTTTATTTCTGTATATACTGTAGTAGCTATTGTCAGACTTAAGAGAGCAATCACATAAAGTTTTGTAATGTCTAATGCTCGTATATTTTCTTAACCATTTGTCGATGATATTTCGGATATTTTAAGCGTATGAGACACTATGTCATATTGATGTTCTTGAAATCTCCAGTAAATCGTTTTGCTTCTTTCCTGTGTTTCTTGATGATTGATAATTATATTTTTCCATTTACTTGGCAATGTTTTGTAAGTATAATGTACATGAACAGAGTAGTTGGATAGGCTTAAGTTGCTTATATTGAAATAAAAAGGAAAAAAACCCCGATCAATGATTTGTCTGGGAAGAAATAGTCCTCACAGACTTTGTCAACCCTCGAAACTAATTTAAAAAAAGAATTCGAATCGCAGTGGTGTCGAACTTAATAAGAAATATTCTTCAAACACTGATGAGCATATGTCGTCGTATAAAGGATAGTGGTTACACTGACATCTGTTCTAGAAAAACTTGGTCTGATCATAACTTTAGTTATTTCAAATTATCTGAAAACATCATTGAAGGCAATATTTTTTTGAGTAAATGCAAGCACAAGTTATTTTATATTTTTACGTCACATGCATTCATTTGTCTAATGATTCCGGAAAGTTGACTGAAGAAGTCATTTGCATTCTCAGATTAGTGTGAATAGACGTTACCAACCCATCCAAGAAAGATATGAACCTGTATGAGCTTCAAATTTGAAGGAATCGGGATTGAGCTCCCATCCCAGGCAGGCTTCACACGGAGACACATGGTGTTTTCCAAGTTTATAATACAGATAGTAGTGAAGAGATCTGCCTTGAAAGAGAGGAATGATCCTACAGATTGAAACATTTTGAGTCCTAAATCAAATCACTAGCAATTTTTACAATACTAATCTAAAATACTTCTCATCGATAGTCAACTTTCCTGTCAATGACTGGATTGAGGTGGGAACTATTTATTCATTTTTGTTTCTGTTATAACTACAAGTACCTCGTATATTGACATCTCGTAAAGTAAAGGCGAAAGCAAAATATATAGATCCAAGTGATTAGATTGTACAAAGCAGTGAGGGGCATTTATACATATATCACATACAGTTGTTGAAACCAGCTTTTAAGAAACCAGTCACGGGTGATCTAACTTTCTCTTAGTTCCCAGTTAATCAATACGATCGGTATCGTGCCATGGAAATTGCTAAGTGTTAATCTTCTGACCATTGCCATATTTTCAATCTGTATATACCTTTTGAAGATTCAGTCAATCACAGCTATGTACCTTGCATCATTAGTTCACAAAGTAGGTAGCTGCTATCCGAGTACCGGGCAGGGACCATTACGATCAGGAGCTCAAGTCTGGTCAATGTCGTCGTCTCCAAGGAATTATCAACCACGGCCATCATCACCAAAGCCAACACTCCTACGTCCAATACTTTCGACACCTCCGTGTTGACTACCGTGTTGACTACCTGGTCCACATGCAGAACCACTCACCACTCCACACGTATTTCCACCGCAAGTAGTACCCGAACAGCTCGCAGCTGAACACAGAGTGCCAGCCATATCATGTCCGGTATTGGTGTGCCACCTTTCGTATAAAAGTTTTGGCCGCTCTTCTCTGGGGTAGATCATATTCCAGCGACTAGAAAGCCCAATGTTGTGCAGAACAACAGCTCCTGCAATTATCAGGTATGGAGACTATCAGCTGACTATTTCGTATTTCTTTGAAGATTGAATAAGTCTGAAATAAAAACATTTAGAAAACAACTAGTTTGAAGGTTACAGGTTTGCCTGAAAAGAAATAATTTTATCGACTGTGAAGGAATTGCTTAGACTGTCCTAAGCATAACATGAATGTTCTTTGACGTTTCCTGCGCACATCTAATAAAAGCAGGAAATAAATCTTACCCATGTTGCCTCCATTCGTTGTACCGAGTTTTGGCAAAGTAGTGTTTTGGACTCGCCAATTTATGGTCGGGTCAATGGCGTGCTTAGAGTCGAAATCGTAAAGTGACCGATATGTGGCAGCACTGATCAAAAGCGCCAGCACCACACTCTCGCCCGGCATGACCTGAAGAACAATTTCAGAAATGATGCTCAGGCTCAACATTGAAGATGAACTATAATATAATATTACTTTGCATGCCGCATGATGCCTGTGAGTGTTAGGAACTGTAACCGCATACCGCGATTGAGCCTGCCTTCAAATTGATTAGAGCAGTCGCCAGACCCAATGGAGAGTCTGGGGTGTACCGGACCAAAGTCAGGGTGGATGTCATCTGCATATCATTGGTTTCCTCGAATTGCAACCTTGCACCTGGTATTAACCTCATCTGCGAAGGGAAATTAAAAATTTCAGTGGTACGTATATATCATACAGATTCCTTTGACGCTATCAGATGGACCAAAATCGGAAATTGACTGCAAGTAGTATGTTATTCACAACGAATATTGTCATGGCATGGCATGGCATATATTTATTGGGCTAGTCGCATCCTGGCTATACGCGAATGGAGTGTTAATATCACTAGCTCTGTGTAGTTTTAATCCTGATTTATGAAGAAATCGTCTGCAGTGATGGATGTTTCGAGCTAAAAGTTGCAAAATCATACCCGATATGGTCCACACTCGCCATATATTTTTACTTTTAGCGCCCTGTTTAACATTGGTCTATGAACAGCAAGAATTGCTGCGTCTTCGAACAATGACCATTGTTGGATGTCCTGGTTATCTGACTTCTTGAGCTGCAGAGCAGAGCCCAGTATCTTTCCTGTCGATTTGAATGCAATAAACTTCAGCAGACCGAATACAACCAAGTGACGCACAAGTTCCACAACAAGGAACTCTATAGAAGAGCTTTCGCGTCTCATCATATTGACTTTGGACCCGGACTCAGCATGCAACGTTGCAAACTCATTCACAGACTCATAATGGGCTCCTCTGAATAATTCCTTACAGCTCTTACCTTGTTTGAAGTCTTTGTAAGCTCCGTTATGAACATTGATCACCGCGGGCTCTGGATCTTTCTCCATATCTTCTGTTCTTATCATTGGGCTTGGTCCCGAACTTTGAAGAGTCTCCTCGCTTCTGTCAAAGTTTAGACGTAATGTCGATTTAGTACAGAGTTGCTGAATTGCTCTGATCTTGTGGCGACTGAAGGGGACGACTCTCAGAAAGAAAGACTTTTGAGTGTCGTATAATGCACAAAAATAATTTCCTTTGGAAACCACAAACTGAAACACTTACTTCGTTCTAAGAACGAACATCTCTTGGCCAAGATGGTTCACAACAATCTTAGTGATCCATCTACCGACTTGAGGTGTGTTTGTCTTCTTATTTCCAGGAGCTTCTCTGAGTCGCAGGGCAACTATCTGGCAATTGTCGTCAGTCACAGGAGATTGCACGAATCGAAAGAGCTTTGGGGCAGAGATGGGAGGTGTCAAGGACACGCTGTAGTGAAGGTGGGGAACAGGGCCAGAAGATTGAGCACCAGATGAAGTTCTGGCATAGAAAACCGGGCACCATTTGGTGTCAGAGAGCCCAGTTCTTGCCCTCAAAAGCTCGGGCCACGTAAGGTCCAGCTGGCCGAGTATCTCGTCAGTTCCAAAAGGATCTAAGATTGTTTCTTCATGATTATCTGACTCATGGTCCACTTTCTTTTCCTTGGCATGTCCCCAGCTAATGCAGCGAATTTGTCCATGAGGCTTTTTCTCAGTGCATCGACGACGAAACTTCGAGCGCATGAGCTGCAGCCGTAGTCCGTGTGTACTCGATTCAGCTTCCAAGCTTAAGCCCTCGTTCCATTCCACCTCATCGTAAACTCTTTGGAACTCCTTCATGCTCGTTCTGACATCCAGAATTGGGCACTTTGCAAGGGCTGTCACACGGACGTAGCATTGGTTTACGGTCGTCAGATCCGATGATCTTGGAATGTTTTTCGCTCCAAGCAGCACCAAGTTAACCTGGAAGATGTCCACTCTATCTCTCAGAATATAGAAACTTAATCCACCATCATCGCATGGTGCATAACAAAACCCACATCTCGAATGTCGATGACATGAAGCTCTGAATTCATGCCCCTTGTTTACTAACCCGGAATGGAATTTGAGTGTAAGATGGAGTAATGCTAAGTGAGCTTACCTGCATAACTGATCTGCTATCCACGTCGTCGAGTTTCAGTGAGCTGCGCTCGATGTTCAAGGTGGCGGTGAAGGAGTCCGTGTTCCATCGGCCTTTTTTTGTCAAAGACAGCAGCTTGCTCTCTTCATCTTCCATGAGAAGAGGTATGGGAGGAGCTGGAATAGGAGCTGGACCTCTGTACATGCCTCCGGCCTGCTCATAGACTCTGCCAAAGGTCCGGAACCAGGTCTCACATGTGTCAGCGAAGCCGTTACTGAGCTTCTGCCCTGGGGTCCGGTCGTTGACGGTATCGTCATGTTCCAGCAATCTGCCAAGGAAGAGTTTCATGTCGCTGGCGTAGGAAGATGGTGAAAGCTGATGAGTATGCCAGAGAAGATCGATGTCGTAGGTTGGGACGAAGAAGGGTCTCTGCCCATTTTCTGCTGGTTTTTCTTGGCTTTTCTTGATGAGGTACAGGAAGCCCTTGTACCTCTGGAGAGCTGTTCCCAAAAATCTCCTGTCCCAAAACCATTTTGCGCTGACCTGGTGTGAGTTCAAAATTCAGTTATGAGGAATCAGTGCACAATTGTAGACATCTTCAAAAACTGGACGCTACGCAACTCACTTAACACAGAAAGAAATGGGGAAGTTCATTCAAATCAAGACTCACTTTCAGTCGCGTATCTATTTTAATTTTATAGAGGGAGAGATAGCAGACTACGATGTATATCACGCGAAAACTGATGTACGCATTTGCTCTAGCTGTGAGCTTCTGAAATCTATGTGGTATAATTTCAAGCTATCATCGGTCTCACTGGTTTTTACCAGTGAGACCGATGTGAGACCCTCTGCTTACTTATTACAAAATCGGAAATTTCAGGCAGCAGTAAGCATCTTATAACAAGCAAAAGTGTTGAATCAGTCTTTATGACTAACGCTGACCTGATAGTAGAATGGAAATTGTCTTTGGGCTGCAGCTATCAAGTCGTAACGTAAGCGTCCTGGATTTATTCGATTCGAGCGTTTATTGTTTAACAGCTCCTGAAATTCAGGACTGTTTCCATCTTCGAAGGGTTGGACGAAGTGGTATGGCTCATCGGGATAAGCAGTCTCCCACCTCTTGATTGATTGTCTATCTGCGTACTTTCGAAGCTCAGAATCAGATGGCTCCTTACCGGGCAAGGCTTTCACATCTAGCAGTTTGCCGAAAATGTGCTGACAGTCATTGACGTACTGCACCTGTGTAGCAAAACTACAATTATCAGCATGGAGACAATCAATATACCGCAGGGGCAATCTTAATCAAGCTCGTGTTTGCCATCTATTAAATTCGTCGCTAAGATTAGACAATGTTTGGCATGCGCTTGGAAGTAATCACTTAATTATCATTTTGACATCCAAAAAGAGAATCCTTACAGGATTAAGCTTGTGGCAGTGCCAAATGCACGCACAATCTAGTGGTGGTAACAAGTAGCAGTTGAGCGAATGTGCACTATCAGGGCTGTCGATGAACTCATTGACCAAAGGCAACCACTGTTCGAAATATCTGCACCACATGAAAAACCCCTTCAGATACTGAGATGGCCCCTGAACATTAGCCACTGAATGGCTCTTGATTATGTAAGCTTGCAAAGCGGGACATCATAAAAGTTTCTCAAATTCAGATTAGTAATCACATGGGCTCGACTCACTATTAAACTTGTCGAATCAAAGTTCAAGTTAGCTTGGAGCTCCGAATCAAATAAATCAAACTGGCTCTGAACTGAGGGACCAAGGTGGCAATTCATCAAAGTCCGAATCCTGCTTTCGGGTCCGCAGAGCCAAAACTCTTCTCAACAATTCTGCGTTCTTGATAATCGTTTCAGAAGAGTACGCTATAATTCCAGTCGACAGGATTGTAAAGTTCTTGGTAAGTTCTAGCTTGGAAAAGGTTGGACATTGTAAAAGTGTGTGAAGGAACACGAAAAATTTAAAATTTAAGTTGTTTTGCAGGTGGGACACATTCCTGAGGGTCTTCAGTTATAATTGCGCTCACCAAACATTTCATTAACTCCAATCAGTCACTCATCTCTATAGAGAACATTCACTATAGATGCTGGGATTTGCTACCGACGATCGATATTATATTATTACAGACCAGAAACATCAACCTCCAACAACACCTTCTGTGGCTTCTTTAAGATAGAAAACTCCTCACGTTCTTAAGCATCAGGAAACAGGAACTTGACGGAGCACAATATGCTACCACAGCTAAATTCACAATCAGCAATTTTTTACTCGTTCCAAGTACGTGTGTATACACGTACTTGGAACAGGTTTACATGCATTGCGAGGCTCGTGAGTACGCATAGTTCCGTCATTACTGTAAAGTTTACTGTGCCGAAGAATGCGGGACTAGCTACATCAAATGCGTGCGTGGTGATCGTCTAAACTGCTTGATACCCTCGATTCACGGGAATCCCATAGCTTCAGACCCAGTCAAGGTATTGATGCTCATGACAGTCATACTGTGGAGGCAACACTGATAACACCAGGCCACTACGTAAAAACAGCACGAAATGTTCACGAACACGGAAAACGACACACGTGAATCGCATAGCTTCCGACCCAATCAAGGTATTGATGGTCATGATGGTCATCCTGTGGAGGCAACACCGATAACACTAAGCCACTACGTAAAAACAGCACGAAATGTGTTTTGGCTGTTCATGAACACGAAAAACGACACTGATATGTCGTGGCATGCATGTGACGCTGCGCACCTGTCAACTGCTCGTTCGAGGACTTCCGAATCCTGCAATGCTGGGGTACAATCTACCAGCTTTAGAAAGCGCAGCTCTGCTCTTGCCGAGTCAATGATGTCGAAGTCTCCGTTTATAGATTCGGCCCGCTGAGCATTTCGCCATTCAATCTCGGGCGTAACTTCCACAACCTTTTCGAAGAGCTCCTCACTAGTCATCATTATCGAAGCAGGCATGCTTCTGCAAAATCAATGAAATTATTAATTACCGGCAGCATGGTTGTTAAAGGAACACGAAATCCAGCACCAGGTCCCTTGTTCAGACCAAACGAACATACACATCACTCTATCAGCCTTTCATTAGCGCATAGATCAGCTGTCGCATCTACAGACGAGATATCAAAATCAAGCTGCGAGAAGGTTCACCAACTGTAAAAGATGAAATTAAAAGACGGAGGTACACAATTTGCTCTCAAACACATCCTCGCTGGGCAGACATCACAATGAACCCGAACTAAGGCAGCAAATATAGCTTCACCTGAGAAGAAAAACTCATTAGAAGTGGACGCTGGTTCACAGAATGTCCCCCACGAGACCTGTCAAACGAGGACCAGATGTTCGAAACACCACCGTTCTGTACTGATACGTGCACGGTGCTGCATCTCTTGGCCCGCATCAAAATGCCGTCACCATCTACAAAAGGCGGAGATTAAGAGTAATCTTCAATCCGTGTTGAGAGAAACCAAATCCTCTGGATGCCTTTCTCCTTTCCCAAATATCATGCACATCTATCTATCCATTCACACTTGGCTTGTCCTCAAGGTCGGTGTGCATGTAAACATTCGCCAGTCAACTCCTATCCATAATTCTTCGATCCACGCCGATGGACAACCCCGAGTCCACTACACTCCCCATGGTTCATGAATATATATATTCAGAACGAAGTGGAATAAACAGATGGACACACCATGCTTGAAATTCACCAAAGGCCGCTAGCTAGCTCGAGGACAAATCGATCGTAAGGCATAAAGCTAGAGAGTAGGAATCTTGCAAGGACGACTCACAATGATCGCGTCGTGGATGAGAAATCAAGAAGGGCGCCTCCTGACACCTCCTCTCGACTCGACATACACCCTTTTGAGCTGACTATACAAAATTTCTTGAGGATGACCTTCAGTTCCTGAAAAAGCTCTTCACCCTGCTGGTTTTCTACCAGCCAGGAACTTAAATCATGGATGAGCATGGGCTATCTCTGTTCACAGTTATTCGAACGGTTTTCCGGATGGCATTCACTCTTCCCATAGCCAGAGTCCTCTCGTGTTCCGAGAAGCTCCGTCTCGAGGTGGAAATCATGTCAAAAAGTCTTCCTCATGTTCATATGTACCGAGAGATTTATGCCCGGAATGTTATAAAGCCCGAGATTCACTCCAGCCAGCTTACTTGCTGGATCTAGATCCACTTGACTTTACCGCACACATGTAACTACACTCGGGTGAAATTACGTGATCCCATGACGTAGTACGTAAGCCTAGCGAGCCATAGGGCGAACTCCATCCACTGAGCTCAGCCTAAGAGTTTAGGAACCGCAAACCCTCGGTAATGTTGGGACCATCGCAAATCTGTTCCCATTGTGCTTGATACTAAGGATGAATCTAAGTAACGTGTCAACTGCCTGTCTCCCCCGTCACTCACTGCAAGTGGCTGTCTCCATTCTTCGGAAAGAGAACAGTTAGGAGCCAACGCGTTAGTAATTGAGGTTGACTCGGTGTGCTAGATCCATAGAGTGATGCGTCAGCCTCTTTCTTAAGTATCCATCTTCTGGTCGTCTCAAAGTCTAAGCTCAGCTTCATCTCAGCTGCTTGCCATACTCGCATTCATCCGAGCACTGATTTTATTACGGTAACACTGCAATCTTAGGAAGTCGAACCTACTGAAAGCTCAGTCAGACCCATGTAGACCTGGCTTCTCTCACAGTGACGACAGGATGCATAGTTGACCCAGTTCAACCTACGATTTCGGGACTCACGCGTCATCATCTTCAGATCATGGTCGATTGTTTCCTCCTACACTTTCAGCTTACTTGGTTGAGGTGTATGGGCCGCGAGGAGGTTTACACTGCCCATCCACTGGAAAGATACGAGACGATGGGAGTCCACGAGGTATAGATGTAAGTACGTACTATTCCTTCCACTTACAGGTCCTTTACAGAAGTCAGCTCCATGGAGCCTTGACGGAAGTCTTTTGTCCGTAGTACCTGCTCAACCTTCAAATCGGAAAGCTATTACTCCACGTACCAGAATTTGACTAAGTCCAACTTTCTTTATGGAGCTAGATTCTGTCGCTGTCCTCGGTGCTTGTAGTTGGACTCATAGTCCTGCAAATCTGCCTCGGACGAAGAGAATGTCAATGCAACGCGTGATGAGATAACATAACAGCGACGTATATTTGCCAGCTCACATCTGTCCAAGAAAGCCTAGAGTGATGAGAACTCCTGCTTACTACTACCGAAAGGCTCCACAATCACGTTCATACCGCGATCTCCTTGGCGAATGGGTTCATGCAACGAGACGATTGGATGATAAGTTTTATGCGCAGTTCAAAGGTCGGCCTACCGGCGAGAAATAATTGGATGGTTTCAACCATAAACAAAGAAAACTATTTGTGCCTCAGTCATAGTCCTTCAGTTCACTTTTAATCTGCTCCCTTGAGGATAACTCAGGTAATTTCTTATCCAGCGTTCCTTCTCGTTGGCCTTCGGGTTGACGTAGAGTTTGTGAAGTAAACTCATGTTCATTCAGAAAGGTACCGGTAGTTAACTACTGACCTGTGGGGCAAGTCAGATGTCAACGATTAACTGTAGTGGTCTTCGGATTGAACGATCCAGCAGCACTGTAACTGCATGCGTGGACGAAGCTTTGGTAGCTTTTTCTGCATCTTTTTTGTGAGCGATAGGGGAGATACCGTGTGGAACGATCACGACAATCTATTTACCTACGAGAGTGGAATAGCTGGAGGTACAATGATGTGACACTGGACCGAAAGTTTCAACTGATTTCATCATCTTAAAGAACAGTTGACTGCACTTCAAATAATTTTCCTGACAGTCATCCGTTGTCTCGGTCGTAGTACCAATACATCGAATTGGAATGGGCCTTTTCAAGCTTACACTGCTTCCAGACTCCAAACAGCTCAAAGCTGAGACGAGACTGCATCCAACAAACGCCCGGTGAAATACCCGGACGCTTAAGTTTGTAAACTTCACCACTAACTCAGAGCAGCATCTGCACATCAGTTGGCCTTAAAAGAACCTTAGAATCACAGTCGTGTATGCCTTCAGCGTTTGCCCAAGTTGCCCACTAAAACACAACTCTAAAGAGTATCATTTGTCCATGGCAGATATGCAGGTAAGCTGGTTTCCGATGCACGTTGCCAGGTGGAGAGCTGTTTGTAGATTCCCCTCTTGGTATCAAATGGATCCAAGTTTTTTAATTTTCGAAAACAGCTTGCTCTCTTTATTCTATTGCATTTGTGTAGATTTTTATCTTATTCTACTGGATTATAAAATTGTTTAGAGTAAAGTTCATCGGTCGATGGTTTAAGCATAATGCAAGCATTTGCTCTTACATCCATACCATCCCCTCCATCCAGGGTTTAAGCACAATTCAAATATTGACTCTAACAGTCTATTTATTCCATGTATAGATGGTTTGAACTTATTTCATACATTGGCTCTCAGATTTATTCTACCCCTTGCATTCATTGGAATCAGCTTGGTCGTCTAATGCTTTATGGACATAGAAACTTATAATTAGATTAGAATAATGCATAATTAAGGCTCCGTCTATCCTTGTTACCAAGTTTTGTAACAATCGATAGGTGTCTCTCTGAATTCTGCCAACGTTTTTTATTGCATAAACTTGTTGTCTACATCGATATGTCTAACTCTGACTTAATTTAGAACTATGTCCACTAGCCTACGTTGTTCTTTATGAAGTCAGCAGACCATGTGATATCTGTGTGTATTTGTCACAAATATTCGTTTTTCGATAATATTGTTCTACGGCTATCTACAGATAGGGCCCATTAGTCATTATCGAACTTTACTTATATCGTTTCGCATTAGTGATCAATATCAAAGTAGTAATTGTAGAAACTTGTGGATCACCAGTCAAACAAAACAGAATCCAATAGTAGCTCCTAAAAGTCCTAAAAGGACTTTTGGGGCACATCATTCATAATAAAACCTTACTTATAATGTACGCGAAGGTATATAAGTATATACTACTTATATACTTACATACCTTCGCGTTACTAATCAATATCAACGTAGTCAATGTAGAATTGTGTGGATCATCCGCTTAAAACAAAGACTTCCATTACATTATCCCATCAAGTCGTATACCGGTTCTGATGTAGCTAGGCCCCGATACTACAGTTCAAATTACAGGTATGTTTTATGCAATTAATATATGTTGAATATCCAAGTAAAACCTTCTACATAATATAATACACACGAGTATAAAAAAAAATGGTTACTTAACACAAATGCTCTCATATGGACTGTAGCACCTTGTAGTACACATACAAAAATGGATTCAAGTTTTCTTGAACTAACTATGAAAAATGCAAAGAAAATATACTTGTGAAATGTCTGGTTCGATTAAATTATCACAATCAAACTGTACAGAAAATAGCATAATAATATTTCCATATTCTGTATAACCCTACCTGATGCTATACAACATATGCAATGCTTTATGGTATACAAAATAAATAAAAGAAATCGACAACAAGAAGGTAGTGGAGTAGGCTTCATGGTTAACCGATGCATTCAAATCTCTAGGCCTTTCATAGAACCTTGACCTCTTCAGGAACCCTTAAGGGCTTGTCGAGTAGAGTGCCGGGAAATATCTCGTATTTGAGGCCAACGTGTTCTCCAATTGGTGGAGGCGCAGTAGATTGATCAAGGATTTTCTGCAGAAGCCTGACGACGCACAGATTTCAGGTCTGCGCGGACTCTCCTCCCTCAATTGTTGACAAGGAAGGCATGGAGGGCACAGTATGTCGATGGAATCATATGGAACTTCTGCAAGACGCAAAATGAGTGGTCGTGTGTTAGACAAGACGGAATCATGATCTATCTGTTCACAAGCAAAGTGTATGAGTATTCTGTAACTTCAGGCGCAGAACTAGCACACAATCGCGTGAAAGATGACTCATGAGCTCATCATCTGCACATGCAAATCGTTCCACTTGTATTAAGCTCAATCCAACCTCATGGACGTCATCATTATCATGTTCGTACCGTACGGGTCTTCCGGATCTACTAGTTGTCCCTGCACAGATGTGAGCAACTCCAGGTATCGGACATATATACTTCTATTAGAAGATTCTGTGTCCCAATATTGAAGACAGTAATATCAGGGCACAAGAGCAAAAGTCTAGAGCCAATATTTAAGCAGGAGGAATTTCAGCTGAAAGTTTTAGCTATCTAATTAATCTCTTTTCCAATTTTAAACATTTCCTGATAACTTGCAGCACATAGTACTCTGAGTATCTGCACATTGCGTTTCGAATTCGAAGGCTGTCTTTTCTTTCACGATAAAAGTCTGACCGAGAGCTAAATTTGCGATACAACTGAAAAGGCGAGCATCGTACTGAATTCCTCGACTTCTTGACCATATTAGATAATCATCTTGGGGCGAATCATTCGATGCATGCGATGATATTATAATTTCACTCATTTACTTGTCACAAGAACAAGTTTGTTAACAACAATAATCCGCGCATTGCAGAGAGCAAATGGATCTCATCAGCCAGCAGGCATTCTTAGACGGTATGATGGTCAGATAGTACCAAATATGCAAGTTAAATGCTTTACAAATACTTCTGAAACGAGTGGCTGGAAGCATCGAACCGAACTCAAAGAAAACAAATATAATTGGAGGTATTTGTCAACCAGTATCTCGAATCGTATCAGGTTTTTAATTTCGTTGTATCCCAAATTTGTTCTGTAATGAAAGAGGAAAACAAGTACCCATGCACGTTGCTAATTATGTATATGCTAAACGTATACCTTGAGACCAGGAATTGTTAATATACACGAACAACTTGTGAACGCTAACAGCATGCGCACGGTCACAACGACCAGAGATCGGAAAGAAGACGCTACTGTTATAAAAATTTTGCATGCAAGAAGCGACGAACCTACCCCTACACTCCCTGCACTGATCAAGACCTACAGGAGGAGGCTAAACACACTGTAAAATTCTGGTGTGGACCTACATTTGCAATATTATCGCACTCAGACTGAGTGTGTTATTAAAATATGAGGTGATTCCTGCTCACGTTTTGCATGAAGGTGCCATTGCAGAATCTGCTTGCATTTATCACATTCCCTTGGCTTGAAATTGTGCGTCTTAGCACAAAGCTGTTTCCAACAGGATTGTATGAACTTACAACTGAAAATCGGTTTGTTCGACCGGAATGACAAGTGAATTATCTGCGCATTTGCCTTGAATTTTTGGATCAATGAGCTGTCGTCATCTGATCTTATGATTATCGATATTACATTTAAAGTATTCCTGGACGTGATACAAATTCCACGCTTAATAAATCAGTCTTGGAAAGTCTTTCCAGATAGATCTTACTTCACTATACGGCCTGCCTACCCCGCGCGCGTTGTTACCCACCACATGAAGATTTGTTGGTGACTTCTTCGTGTTTCTAGAGCCAATAGTTCAGCTTCGGATTGTAGCGTGGATGTGTCATCGTTTTAGCGCACTTGAGAACTCCTCCTGTTGGCTAAACTTTCGCAAGCGAAGGTATGCATTATATTCATAGCTAGCCAATGAAATAATATGCACTCATTTTCAAACAGAGCAGGAGAAGCAGGTTGTCTTTGCTATTAGCTATAATTTCAAAAACCATTACTGGATGCGTCTGTCAGTGATTCAAATCAGGAGGTGACGCAGATAGAGTAGCACTCAATTTCCGAATATTCTGACGTTCTTATTCCAATGCTTTGAAATTATGCAATTTCAACGTAGTCTGCATTCCTCGCCGACTAATGTTGAGTCAAACTGATTGTCTCACAACTGATCAGGTGCATGCTTCCGACATTGTTACGTACATGAAAAATTTTGTCCATAACATTGTGGGCTGCGGAAACACAGCTAGCAGTTGGATGCTCAAAGACGACGCTTCTAGTCAATATGGCTAGCTAGCAGTCATAAAAGCTGAACTAGTTCGTCTCGTCTACTTTTATAGACTAGTAGATAGCGTTACGAATGTAAAGTGAGACGTTGTACCAAGGAAGCATATATCGCACGCATCGACAAATTACAGATCTATCAGCAAACACTCTGAATTATCTGATGATTTGTCCATTAATCAGATAGTATACCGTAAGACGCAGCATTCCCATGGCGTGAGAAGCAGCGGATCACTGGTTAAGAGTTCATCACAGGTTACTGAGAGTTGTTCCTAGCGTGTGTGGTCTCCCGATTGGAGACCGCACACGCTGTGAGAGATGTTATGATCAACAACAACCTATGACATAATAATGAGTTCCAGAATCCAGGAAAGTCATCGAGTGCCATTTGGATGGGTGCCTGGGCTCGCCCAGCGTAAGCGTCATGATTGCCAGCTCACGCAGTAAGTAAGGCTCATAACATCTACGTACCTCTTCTAGGATTTCCAACAATAGATGCAGGGATTTGTCTTCACTTTCTTCATCACCGAGACTCAGTCTCTCAATAGTTGTCATAGAGTTGACTTTCGGTTTTTTCAGCCTGGTGTCATATTGGTATAGGCCGCTATCCTCGATCTCCAAGCATTCACCGCAGCTACAGAATTTCAATTAAACATCTCTAATTTCAGCAGGTTTATTAACATTGTGGTTGTGATAGCCGTATCCAACAATGTGCTAATCCATGTTTCGTAATTGTACATGATTTCATACGACATTCTGGTTTCACTTTATGGATACGGCTAGCGTATTATTTTGAAAGTCTCTTGTAGTGATTATTAATCATGCATTGGAGCAATGTAATTCCTTGTTCCATGGAACAAGGAATTACAACAGAGTTTTAGCTTTTGCAGTGGCCTTGGTAACAGACGTTCGTCGAAAGAAGAGGTCTCTGTGGTGATTTTGGAGTCGCTTCTGCTCCACGGTTTCTGCACTAGACAGTATCCTCTGTGTCACAAAAGCTAGAAATTTCTCTTTAACCTTTATGCTTTTAATCTTTAACTTTTTTAAAGACTGGTCAGTTAGAACATATGTCCTTGTTACTGATTCACTATAAGGTGCAGTGCAGGTCATTTTAATTAATTGCCTTCCACAGCTCCATAGGTTTTTCTTCCTGCAACACCATAATGAATCATATAAACCTCAAATCCTCGTTTTCTCATTTAAAATTTCTGAGTTTTAAATTATTGTATCTATCACCCATCACTCTTCCCTTTGAGGTACTTCAGTAGTTCAGTAATGTGAAATCAGACATTTAGATATTTGAGAGTCAGTCTTGTGATGAGTTCTGCTCAGCCATGAGAATGATTGTGATCGAACGTCCACAACACCATCCATAACAACTACGTGTCGTCGTATTGTATTGCTTTGTTTTCTGACCTACGCAGAATCTATAGCCATGCTCACGTCTCGTTTACGTGGACCAAGGAAGAAATTGATTTAGTCAGGTGATCTCCAGAGATCTTATGTTGATCTTATGGTTCTTTAGGCAACGAGACTACTCCACTTACAAAATCAGGCTTAGCAGCGAGATCGGCTCTTACTGAAGCTCAGAAACCAACACAGTACGCGTCTGTCAGTAAATGTCTGAGAAAAGCGAGTATAGGTAGAGATACATTCGTCTTAACTTTATCATTGTGCTCACTTTTCTCCGCCAAGAGGAAAATTCCACTTAAAAACACCACGAGGACAACTTAAATTCTGGTTCTAACACCAGAAATTCTGAGTCTAGATTGACCATTTCTAAATCAAAACAGGCCACTCAATTTCCCACCATTCTTACAGGAGGAGTTTGGACTGACATGAGAAAGGTAGCTGTGGGTGTTTTCGAGGTGCAAAATTGACGGGGAAAACGTCGTGGACTACTGACCTCCTGTTTTTGCAGGTCAAGAGATACACAGAGGTTCACTTTCCCAAAGCGTTGAGAGCTAGGTTGATGATGTTCAACGATAGATGCAAACTGGAGTCAACGGCTCACGTCAGCGAAAGCCCAAATTCGATTCTGTGTGTAAATTCAGCTATGTAAGTATATTAATCGGGATTCCTAGGTCGAAGTACTACGACGGATGAGCTGATTCCCGAAAACATAATTATGAGTTTGCATGGTGATAGTCAAATATGAAAATCTTCAACCCGTTACGGGTTCTCTTGCTCTTCTTGGTTCTTCAATCTTTACAGGAGAGCACCCAGAAGACAAATTTCAACCACTTGTGGCAGCATCTCCATGTCGACCAAGAGTACAGCAGTACAATATGATCACAATTATATCTATCCAATATGAAATAAACCTTGGGTACTAGTATCTGTATAAATTCAGCTATTTACGTACCTTGATCGGGACTGCGGATGACCTCGTTCTGGAAAATTCAATGATGAATAAAATTGGAGATAGTTGAGTATGAAAATCTTCTAACCACAATAGGTGAGGTTGCTCTTCTTGGTTCTTGATATGTTAAAGAAAACCACCCAGAAGACACAATTTGTATTACCTTGCGGAGGCATCACCATGTCGACCAACGTACAGCAATACGATCTGATCACATTCATACCTATTCCACATGAACAAACGTTGGATACTGAAATCTGTATACATTCAGCCTTCGGACTAGATGATCAGTCATTCTCATCTAGTCAGTCGAAGGATGAAATTGCAATTTTCCATTCGTGCATCGAGTAGCCAGAGACCAGAGAAGAATGTATATTCCAAAGCATCCTTCTTAAACTTGAAACTAGTGAGTGCTGGAGGAGTCATTTCTGTCAGTATGTTTCAAGAAATGCATCACATATTTGTTGAAAATGATAGAATTTGATGTTGATTGTGACTTGATGTTCAATAATTATCAAGACCATTATTCGATCTAATTGAGCGAAGAGGCTCGGAGAACCGTCAATGTTTTGGGCTCAAGAGGCCACTGAAGGAGTTATGCCTCACTTCTATGAATCAGAACACAAATGATCAGTCATCTTCAGACGTTTACGGGTGAAGAACATGAACAAGAAATCTTTTAAGCGTACAGCCGATTAACTTCGAACGTGAATAATCTCATTTGAAAATTACCTCCCCGGATTCAATTGAACATGGCAAGGAGACTATCTGGAGATTGGATTAAGAATGGGCTATTATTAGCAGAGGTAGAACCAAGTATCATACGACTGGTGGAGGATCTCATTGAGTTCTGGATTCATTTCATGAAAGAACACGGTTGTGACAACTAAAGTGTATGATCGGTTCGGGGTCAAAAAATTGCGGAATCCGGAATATACTAGCACAACACTATATATATATGACTCCGTGTCTCCAATCCAAACAATATGATCAATGGAATAAAAAAACAAGACAACGAGATTTACCCAGGTTCGGAACAAAATGTACTATTTACAACGTGGAGAGTGGTTTCACTAATGAGTAATAATCCGAGATTACAAGCCCCCACAACTTTCTCTTTCTTCTCAAGGATTTTTCTCTTGGCATACTAAACAACAACAACACTTTTGCTTTATATACACAATACAAAAGAAATAAAATAATAAAGAAGTGAGAACCACAAACTTAAAGCCACGTTCACAAATTTTCACCTTGGCTTTAAGGAGAACTTGGAACGAACAACAACCCACACCACCAAAAACTACTGTAGAACCACTCTCCACATCCTCCTCTAGTTGCTGAACTTCTCAACATTGATCAAGTCGCAACAATGCCGAAACTTGATCCCCGTCACCGCCTTTGTAGCCATATCCGCTGGATTCTATTCCTTGTGCACTTTCTCAACAACCACGGACCCCTCGGCGATCACATCTCGAATGAAGTGTAGCTTTACATCAATGTGTTTGGTACTCTCATGGAACATTTGATTCTTGATCAAGTGTATCGCGCTTTGATTATCACAAAAGAACTTCACCTCATTTTGCACGATCCCGAGCTCACCGATCAACCCTTTCAACCAAAGAGATTCCTTCACGCCTTTCCTGGTGGCAATGAACTCGGCCTTTGTCGTATAAAGTGCAACTACCGGTTGTAATTGTGCTTCCAACTTATCGCACAACCAAACAAGGTGAACACATATCCGGTCAAAGATCGACTCTTGTCCAAATCATCTGCAAAGTCCACATCAATATATCCTCTCAACTTTGCCACACCTTCATTTGCCCGTCGATAGAGTAAACCAACATCCGAAGTTCCTTTAACTAACCGAAGGACCCACTTTGTTGTACTCCCAATGTTCTCTACCTAGGTTGATCATAAATTGGCTCACAAGACTAGCCGCGTTCGCTAAATCCAATCGTGTGCACACCATGGCATACATGAGACTCCCAACGGCAATGGCATAAGGAATCAGCTCCTTGCTCGCTCAAGCATACTCGCGAAAAGTTTGAAATGAACCGCCAAAGGTGTTTGAACCGCCTTTGACTCCGACATCCCGAACTTGGCCACCACCTTCCGAAGATAACCACCTTGAGACACAAATATTTCAACCCGTCTCCTATCTCGTGTGATTTCCATCCCCAAAATTTTCTTGGCCGGTCCCATCTCTTTCATCGCAAACTCGCTTCCCAAAAGCCGTTTCACGTTGTGCATTTGTTCTTGTTCTTCAACGCTATCAACATGTCATCAACATATAGCAACAAGAATATTCCACTACCATCAACTCACTTGACATACACGCAACTATCAAAATTGCTCCGCGAGAATCTATTTCGTATCATGAACTTGTCAAACCTCAAGTACCATTGTCTCGAAGATTCTTAGAGCGTAGATAGATTTCCTAAGAAGACACCTTTTATCTTCATCTCCAACCTTGACAAAACCTTTGGTTGAGCCATTAGAATTCTTTCCTCAAGATTCCCATGAAGAAACGCGGTCTTTACATACATTTGCTCAATCTCTAAATCATATTGATTTGCCAAAGCGAGCATCACCCCAATGGATGTGTGCTTCACTACGTGGGAGTAGATCTCGTTGAAGTCGACCCCTTCTCTTTGTGTGAAGCCCTTAGCCATCAATCTCGCCTTGCACCACGGCTTTTCAAACCTGACAATGCCTTCCTTTTGTTTGAACACCCACTTGCAACCAACTACACGTTGATCTTTAGGCTTGTTCACATGTACTCATGTCTAGTTCTTGTCAAGTGATGTCATTTCCTCTTTCATCTCACACTTCCATAACTCTTTGTCTTTGCTCATCACCGCTTCTCGATACGATCTCGGTTCCAAATCTTCCAACTCCTCCGCGGCAACCAACGCAAATGCAACCAAATTGGAGTTACCATACCTCTTCGGAGCTCGGGTTTCTCTTCTATGTCGGTTTCTGGCCAATTGGTACGAGTTTAGACACTTGTCCTGACTTTCATCGCTTAACTCTTCAATTTCTTCCAAGTGATTCTCATCAACCTCGTCTTTATGCTCCCGCTCATCGCTACATCTCCCCAATAGCTCCACCTCAATTTTGAATCTTTCCTTAGCGACCTCCGCCCTATCCTTCGCATCTTGAGTAGTCACGGCCATGTAGTACTCTGATTCTCTAAAGAAAAAATCTCGCCTAATGACATATTTCAAAGCTTCATCTTCTTTGTACCAAAGCTTCCAACCTTTCACGCCCGTGGGATAACCAACAAACATGCACTTCTTTGCTCTCGGATCTAGCTTGTCCTCTCTTTGGTGCATGTACGCCACACAACCAAATACCATTAAGTTGTTGAACTTCGTTGGAGAATCATTCCACACTTCTTCCAGTGTCTTGCAATTCAACGCCACCGATGGACATCGATTTATCAAGTAAGTCGCCGTGTTAATGGCTTCTCTCCAATACCGTTTCGGCAAACCGGCCTCGAATAACATGCATCTCATCCTCTCAGGTAGTGTTTGATTCATCCGCTCCGCAAGTCTATTTTGTTGCGGGGTTCCCCGGACAATCTTGTGCCTAACCATCCCTTCTTTCTTGATGAACCGGTTGAACTCATCACTCAAATACTCCAAATCATTGTCCGTTCGAAGCTTCTTGATGTTTCTCACGGTTTGTACTTCTACCATCTTCTTCCATTCTTTGAACTTTCCAAAAGCTTCATCTTTATGCTTCAAGATGTAGATCAAAACCTTTTGAGAACAATCATTGATGAACGCGATGAAATACCGGCCTCCACCTAGAGTCGACGTCCTCGAATCACCTCCCGCAAGACCTTATCACCGAGACTAAGAATCAAGATATTGAAAGCCCTCTCCAACACCTCCTCCTTCTTTGTCACGTCCCACGTCACTAGAAGCTTATCAGATCCGTCAAGAGCCTTCCTGAGACCCATGTTCCCTAGATGAGCCAACATCTTCACTTTCCATAACTCAAAGTCATTTGAGCCATCAAACTTCTCAATATCCACTTTTGAGGTCGATGTCATCACAAATCAAGCCCAAGCCTCGAGGAAGCAATTTATCAAACACTTGGTGTGCACACAAAACCACAACACAAAACCCAACCTAACCTTGCTCTGATAACAATTTGTATGATCGGTTCGGGGCCGCATACCTGCGGAATCCGGAATATACTAGCACCAACACTATATATATATATGCCTCTGTGTCTCCAATCCAAACAATATGATCGATGGAAAAATAAAAGAACAAGACAACAAGATTTACCCAAGTTCGGACCAAAATGTACTACTTACTACTTGGAGAGTGGTTCCACTAACAAGTAATAATCTGAGATTATAAAGATTACAAGCCCCCACAACTTTCTCTTTTCTCTCAAGGATTTTTCTCTCGGCATACTAAACAACAACACTTTTGCTTTATATACACGATACAAAAGAAATAAAACAAATAGAAGTCGGATCCACAAACTTAAAGCCACGTTCACATAAAGGATGAATGAGGATGTCTTACACTTGAAGAAGAATAGAATGTCATATTCTCAATTTAAGGATAGATCTTCTTTGCATGGAACTTACTAGAACACAAATACTAAATGATCTGATGAAAGAGTTAGATAATATGGATTAGAATTAACGTATAATTTAGTAGATTATGCCATTGGTTTGATAAATCCAATGAGAGATTATTCTTGTATGCTCCATTTAAAAACACTAGTTACATATGATAATGTTTCCAGGAAGAGAGTCGTTGCTTCAAAAGTGAGAGAAAATCTTTGTTTTACATGTTTCTAGGGTTCGATATGTTGTATGTTGAATGTTGTTTAGTTCTGAAAAAATACAACATTATTTCAAGAAAACTCGTTAGAAATGATATTGGCCCCTTTAGAGAAAAAACCTAAGATGGCAGAGTATGAAGATGTGTTTTGTGTCATTAATATCACTTTCAAGACAATGAATTCCTTGGACAATCGCCAGACATTTCATGTTTCAAGTGAGCAAATTCAAATCATCTACAATCATGTGACATGAGTGTAAATGAATTCCCTCTTTTGAGAAAAGCATTGCATTGCTCTAGAAGTTTTTTCAAGAGAACTGAGGAAGAAAGTTCAAACAAAGCATATAAAATAATAGACAAATAAGTCTACAATTATTACATCTAAAACAATAGATGTACAATTATAAAATAATTGCTTAGTGTGATTTTTTTGCCTTGAAAATCAGTGAATCATAATTCATATGTCATTTTTTCTCCACAGCTTAGTCAAAATCAGACTTCCAAACAAAATCATACAATGTGGGAGTGATACTCTCTTCTGACCTTATCACCCTCTTTCTAGACTCAGACACACACATATTCAAGTTTAGAACATCATGATAGACAGATTAGCAAGCCTCAAAAACATAAGGGGAGACATTCCTTCACAATTAGGTAAATATCAATACTGATTGTCGCATAAAATTCTATCTTCAAGAGAAAGTTCTGGACATTATACTTGCAAATTTTCTTGATCTCCAATCTTATTTCACCTCATATTTTAGTTCAACTATGGCAGTGATGAGTACTAACCAACTCAACTTACATTGTATAATGCTTCTTTCTTGCATGCTTCATCCTGAACATGCAGCATTGTGAATAATTCTTCTACCACAAACTTACCTCTCTTACTTTAAAACCTCAATAATCCAACTATTGATGATTTCACAAAAATACCTCACCATCCTTTCTCTCCACATTGCCGTCTAGTAAAAAAAAAGGCTTTTGTAGGATTTTGATTTTTTAAATACCTTCTTTTTCTCTTGATGAGACCCAATAGTCATTCTTCTTTGTGCAGTTGCCATCATTCCTGTGGTAGATCTCACTATTGTTTCAACAATCTAGCTGTGATTCTCACAATTATTCCAATTTGGTTTCAGCCTTTTAAATGTTTCTAGGTTTAACTGATTTATTGTTGTGCAAAAAAAATTATTTTCTAAATCCGTTAAACTACATCTAGCTTCTCTACTTTGGTCTGCAACCTCCGGGCTCACTCTCACTCAGGTTTTCCTCTGATGGCTTTGCGGTAGCGCATCATGGTTCTAGAAGACTAGGATTCATCCTCACACTCATGTCCCAAACAACTTCTTTCACAAACTCTCCATGTATCACTGCAATTCACACACAACTCTCCTCACATCACTCTCGTCACATAAACGCAAACACACGTCGATACTCCAAGATACTCAATAACTTCACTCTTTCATTCCTGAAACAAGTCGTTACACATGACTCTTCAAACTTGCTTGAGAGGTGCTACTCTACCTCTCTATTTATACTACATGAGAAGTTACCATAGTAACATGTGGTAATTTCTCCTAACTTACTTTTACCTAGGTAAGTTTGACTAACACTCTCTATGTGACAACATGCTATTGGCCTAGCTAAACCTTTTAGAAGTTTCCGGAATCCAAGATTGAGGTGGCGACATGCCATTGGAAGCTTTTAAACTTCTACAAGCTTCTTAGCCACTAAGTCAACACTAGACTTAGTCTAGCCAATCATCTTTCGTACATTTTAGTCTAACCAATCAAATCCAAACTTTAAGTCAAATATCTAATCCCTTGGAATCTAGAACTTTTGTATAAGACAAAATAGAAGTGCTCACTCCATTCTTCTAGAACTCCGCTAATCATTCCGCCAACTAAAGACATTGTAGCTAAACTTAGTTATGACTAGATAAATTTAGTTATAACTAATTAGTTTATCATAACTAGCTAGATTTAGCTATGCCTTGGCTAATCGTACTTAATCACTTGATCACTTCTAGGACTTAATACATATGTGCAACACCCGGTATTACAGGTCAAAAAAAATCCAACCTTATTTAGTTTCAGTTTAATTTTTTAATCAAATTTATACTACTTTAGATATTCCAACATGCATTAAAATGATACAAATGATCACAAGTAGCTATGAATGATACTCTGTACTTGTATATTTGTAATTTTGTTTCATTTATTTCAAATCATATATATTTTCTTGCGTTGATTTTTATGGAACTATAATAATAATATATATGAGAAAAAATATGAGTTTTTGAAAATAATATAAAAAATATAGAAGTTTTAAAATTCTAAAATTCTAAAATACAATTCTGGATTAAAAAAAACTTTAAAAAATTAAACAACCAATTTGATCATTTTATGAGATACTAATGGCAATAAAATGTATAGAAAGTAATTAGTTAAATTTTTGGCTTTATGATATCAATATTATATATATAACACATGTATTGCAGCTAGTAATACATATAATATTTCTATAATAAATTAAAAATTCTTTTGAATAATGAGTTTAAACAAAAAAGTTTGATGGAGCCAGGATTAATTTTAAGCAAAAAAAAAATTAACAATAAAATAAATATTTTACATTATTATGAGTACATTTTGTACTCATTTGAACCTTCTATAGCATTTTTGTCAGATTGATGACGAGATTTGCAATATGACTAATCTTGCTCTTGTCATAAATAAAACCAGCAAATAAAAAAAAATTAATATTTTATAATGAATCATCATATAGATGTTTTATTTTGATCATGTCTTTGGTGCAAAATTATAAAATGTCAAATTACTGTTTACTTACTTAAGTGCTGATTAGTTTTTACATGTTGAAAAAATTATATTTACAACTATGTTTCTAATTTTAATTAGCAATAATCACATAAATTTCATATTCACATTTGCAGAAGATCATAAGTTAATCAATAATAAAGGCTGAAAGTGTAACAATAACAAAAGCAACATAGAAATCAATTAGATTAGACAACAACTTGATAAAAATAAAATAAAGCATGGCATATAGATTATTAGAATGTTTTACATCTGGCTATAAATTATATGACAGATAGTAGATTGAAAACTATTGACATCATATATCTACACAAATTGTTTTTCATAAAATGCTTCAACTAGTAATGATTAATGATTATTTTATTCTATTGATGTCTAAATAAAGTAATTATCTTACAAAAAAATTAGAATATTCTGTCAAATTGAAAGTTTTGCAAATATGTTGGATTAATCATTTTTTATGAATTGATTTTATATTTTCATTTTTGAATAAAATTATTTTTCATTATATTTTAGTTTTTTAAAAATAATATTTTAGTCAAATTTGATTCAATTGAAACCATCTAAATTATATTTTTTTTATTTTTTTGAAATATAGTTATGTAATCAATAGAAATATCAAATTTTGAAACATAAATCAAATGGAAGTTAGTAGACTAGAGGTATGTGCATCCAACATCGGTCGTCTCAGTGAGATCATTTTTCTTCCTTCTTGTAGAAGACGACGTAGAAAACTACGAACTGACACCACCATTATTACTGACGTCGTAAAGACTCTGGTTGGTAAAGGTGATGAAGTGCTTGATCGGTGACCTAACCAGATCAACCCACTGTTGCACCACAAAAGGCACCAATATGCCGCACCCAATGCCCATACTTCGTGTCTTGTACCGCATGTGTATGTTTTCCTTCACTTGTCCTGTGCGCCGGTGTGAAGGAAATCCTAATCCGAATATTGTAAGAAGTTGATTCAGATTTTGATTAATTAAAATTGATTTAACAATGATTGAGTGAAATAATCAACCATTTTAACAATAAATTAGCTGAAATAACATTTTTTATAGGATAAAAATTTATAATAAATGATTTTATGTTTGAATGCTAAATTTTTTTAAATGAATTAGACACTTACAGGGCAAATCAAGATTACATTTTAATCAACTTCTTGACCTTTTCAAGAGGTTGCAAATCCTTGAATGCAATATTTTGTTCAAGATGCTTGCACTCATAAATTTTTTCATGTGCATATTTCCGGACATCTTGTCGACACCACAACACTAAAAGACCACGACAATATACGATCTTCCAATTCTAGATGCTTTCACCATTGTCCACTTTTCTGATGCTTTCATTTCTACCCTATTGTGCCTCATTTTTTCTCCTTGACAGCATCACACTAATATTAGATACCTTCCGCTCCTTGTTTCTGCAACAAAAATGCCATACACAACACTTTCTACTTTCCTCATTAGAATATCAGACTTCTTGCAGGATCTCCTTGTCAAATTTCTACATTTCCTTGTTGTAGCAGGGCAAAACAGACGTTCACGTCACTTTCATGAAGAACAGGCGCCAAAACATCTTATGTACTCCACATCTTTTTGAGACATTACACGCAGTAAAGTTTTTTCAAAATTTCACTTCTACACCACACAATCCGTTCTCTCTTAGTTCATATTAGTGTTTTTTTTATCAACACTTTCTTCAATAGTCTTCATTTTGTGATTAGGATCTGCAGTTGCAATAGCTTCTCTTCATGTATTCACAGTAATGGCTTTGGTAGCGTCCACAACGATTGCGGTTGCAACCTTTACATCTTTTTCAATGATAGTCTCATCCTTAGGTGGAGTTGCAAGTGACAATGTTAGCATTAGCTAGACAAGTTCAGTTGTTATGTCTCTAGCAACTTTGATCGCTTTTATTGGCACAAATGATTGCTTTTGTCTTCATTGCCCTTGGAGCTATGCTTATTATCCTTTCCACATTCATCTTGCCGATCATGACAAATTGTGGTGGCTCATTATACTCATTGACTTCTTGTGATGGCGCAACCTTCTTTGAACCTCCTTCTTTATACTTTTTGGCTCCTATCTAGGCTCCAAAGTACTTTCAAGATTATTGTTATCTCTATCCACCAAAAACCTTCAACAGAGGAGTTCTTCATCTCAAACACCACCTATCGGAGATGTTTCAACACCTTTATCATCATTCTTTCCTCTCCTTCTAACATCTCCTCGATCACAAATGTCACTCCTGTGTTCTAAATGTTATGCCTTATCATTTTCCTTTCAATCTTTTTTTCTCGATGTATGAGTATGTCCAAACCACTCCTCTAATTAATACTTTTTGCTTTAAATTTCTTTTGTCTTTGCATCATTTTTTATCTTCACCTAACTCTACATACTCATCAATGTCATAAGTATGTTTAGTTTGATCAAAAGCTTCAACAATAGTACTATAATCTTTCTCCTTGTGATAGGTCAGTTTTTTTGTTTTTTCAAAAATAGAATAGTAGGTTGGGAAATTGAGGTTGGTTTTAACCTTTTAGAGTAGAAGTAATTACATTAGAACGGAATAGTTGTGTTACGGCGGAGAGGAGGTAGTAGTAGCAATCCGGAGGGACCCTCAGACGCTGCAATGGCCTTCAGGAGGGCAATGAGGTCCGAACTTGGAGGGACAGATCGGAAAGAAGAAAGACTTACCTTCCCTCAGTACCTAGACAGGTATTCAGGAGAGGGTACTCATCAGGCATACATGAGGACTTCGGACCTTCACGGCTACAGGAACGGTGAAGGGCACCCGAGGATGTAAAAGATAGTGCCGCACGGGAAACAATTTGAATGGCAGCACCTTCAATTCACACGCATGGGAAACCGTTGAGACGACGGGGTGTACCCAAGGAGCCGAGTGCTCGGCGCTCGCATTTCACGAACACATTGAGAAATCAACGCGGGATAGAGGCGCGGAGACGAGAAGAACAAGAACCAGCGATGGCGCGACCTATCAAATTGCATGCTCTACAAGTGCCCGAGAAAGGACTACGAGCTTATCGCCGCGATTTGATCATCGTGAAGATGGATTTCTTGTTGTGGAGTTGGAATTGGACGAGCGACGCGATCATTCAAGAGTGGGACAACAATGGATTGCCAAAGCCACCGGGCTATCGAGGCCATCCCGATACTTGGCAAATCTGGGCTTGGAAGAAGGTCTTGGGTCGGTGCGCGGGTGACGATGACAATCTTACATTTGATAGTGAGAGTGTGCAAGTAACGAAAGACGAGGAACGAGCTTATGTCGACCTATTCAAGCCAGAGATTGGAAATAATATATTTATCAAACAATATATTATATTGTATTCAATATATTGTATTGGTCATGACTCCAATAACAATATATTGTATTGTTGCTCAATACAATATCAATACTATTGTTTGATTGGAGATTTGCCTGATTTGACCGTTCATTCAAAGGAAAAATTTGTTTGATTGGACCGTTGCTTGGTGGAAGAAAGGTGAGGTGGCTTTTGCTTGGGGAGCGCTCACTTGTTCTGAGATTAACCAGGAGTAGGCGAACACGTTTTGCTGGAGAGGTTTGCGAGGGGATATGAACGAACTTTGGTTCTTCTACTTCTTCATCTTTTTCTTCTTCTTTGACGATCTTGGGAATGCGAAGCTTACTACGTGCGGGGGCAAACAGGCTTCCTCACCGAACGCTGATTTTGCACTTCTAGCGTTCTCATCCGGATGTTTTGGTTGGTCATAGGTTCGATGGGTTCTTCTTGTCAATGCTGGCAACCAGCGTGTATCCTTCTACCAGTTGCTTGGTACATTGGGTAGTTTTTGATAGCGGTCGATCACGCAATTGTCCAATCCTTGAAGCTTTTAGATCTTATCAAAGAGGCTCCTGTAGTTTTAGAAATAGAAGAGGCCAAACGTTGACACGTCGAACTCGTCGGGGCATTGTGCTATGTAACATTGCGGTGCTGTAGCTCATCACAATTGAACTGCACGAATGGCGTCTTCTTATGACCTCTTTGCTACAAGTCTTGTAGACTGGCAGTTTGTTTCTGGAGTTGAATGTCGAAATATTGGTCCGGTAGAAATTGTAGGAAATAATAGTCTGGGAGTTTGCCTTTTGTAAGTTCGTGTTGTGAAATCAGCGTGAACCTTAACCAAGTTTCATGCAGTATTGTGGTATTAGTGAATTGGCAGCGATATAATAAGTGTACATATCCACTCCACATATGGATTGTGGTACGTGTGTTTTCCCTCTTCAGTTCGATTATTCCTTTGCTCTGCAATGTATGTCAAGAATTTCTCCGTTTATTCTAACATAAAAAAAATCCTCGGGGCCAAAAATTTTGCCGTGGCAGAGACATACTGCTTCACAGTTCTTCTCTCTTTTGCTTTCTACTCATAAGAGAGACGCTCTGAACAACTAAAACACTTACTGCAATCTACTGTCAACAAGTAGATTATGCAACCATTTTCCTTTTTTGTGTATTTATGTTCATCTACAATAAAGAGTTCATGGACAATGGACGTTGATATAAGCAGTCTTTTCATGCTTTTACGTACAAGACGAATAGACTTAAGTTCCTTTCATGAGTACTGAGAAGTCTGTTTTGCCCCACCTAAAGCCTTAATTTGGGTTTTTTGGAATTAGATTAAATGAAGCAAAGGGGATCTCACGCAACTTCCATGCCTTTTTGGTATCATATATTACGGAAGTCACTCCTTTCTAAACTTTGTCTTATTATATCGTATTGACAGGGACGCTAGTAGGGAAGAGAGGGATTCACGTTCTAAAGGGCGAGTAGCAGTCATCTCATTCCTATGGGCTTGGACGGTGATTGGAAGCCTCTGGTTTACAGACGCCAAAACTTGCGTTAGAAATCACAAATCATACTTGTACTGTGTAGTTTGATTTTAGCTACAGGGAATAATACTGGATGGTGGTACATGCGGTGAGGTTTCATGCTGTTGCATATATCTTCAGATCTTTTTTGTGTTGCATTTATCCAGAGCCATCTTGTCGATCTCATGATAGAAGATATATGCTCTGTTTATGCGAACTTCAGCCGTTTGTGGTTTATTTTCCGGTTTGCAAAGAAGAAGGTGATGGTGCAAGTACTTACTCTGCTGAATCTTGTGATTCCGAACATGCGTCTGCAGTTGCCAGAAGAAGGTCAAAAGTGGGAATTTTTGATATGGCTGGTCTTCAGTTACTATGGATTGATTTGCGTGGCCTGCATCTCCGTTGGCAAGGTATGTGTACATGCGTTCTTCCCCTTCTCATAAACTGGGGACGCTGTGTGCACTTTGACATTTTTTTTTCCTGTTGTGTTTATTGTTCTTTCCGGTTATAACACATGGATGAGCGTTCACCTTGTTTGAGCTGGCAGTGGCTATTGAGGCGGCAAGCACATTTGCAATTAGTTTCACATGGTTCTGCTCTAGTTTCTGAATTTCATGTGATTGCTTGTGTGAAATTTAACACGCTCATAGCCACCATCTGCGTATTACGTCAATGTATGGTTGCCATGTGCCCTTTACAGCACCTATGTTGTATAATATCTCCCAAGCTTGTACTGCTGCAAGTATCAAACTTGAGCCGATGAAGGCCTGAATCTTTGTAAGCGGAAGTGTACAAACCAATATTTTTCACATATCTTGTCTTAGGATGTATGTCTTCAACTGTTTCGTTTCTGGTAGCTATTGAGAACCAATACTAGATCAAAGAGTCGGGAGCTGTAAGAGTTGGGGATGTTTTTGCTGAGTGAAGAAGCACTTAGTGTTGATAGGGCATGTCGGAACAAATGGAACGTCAAAGGTGCTCTGTATTTCAGAGGTTTTTTTGTTTACAGTCCCAGGTCCGTTCCAAATAATTCACTTTTCGTAAGATACAAAACCAGGAGTTTTACATCAACTTACTACACGAGATCATACATTCAAGAAAATTGTCTCGGGCAATGTAAACTTACATCTCGTCGTTGTGCAGGTCTTGTTTGAGCTAATTAGGGTACCTAATTGGGCTTTTCTCTAGATGGCCTCTGGTCAAGAGAACAATATTGGCCAAGGAGGACAGTATATACAACAAGGAGCTATAGGGGTTGCTGCCGGAGAAGTGGTGAGGAGATTCTGAGAATAAGACGCATACCAATCATGAGCAGCAAGATCAGTCGACCCACCGTTCCCCCGTCGTCCAAAGCAATATGTCGACTCTTCTACGGCAAGGTTACTTCTTCTGAGAACATCTGGAAGTGAAAATGTGGAGTAGAACGGAAATGTGATGTGATTAAAATGGGTATAATAATCTTATGACCCATGTAAAGAACAAGCATCCAGATTATCTCGAGATCTACGCGGCGCATTCTCTGGAATCATCCTCAAGCAGATCACATTTTTCCAACGATGGAGTTGAGCAGACCACGCTCGAATATATGATTGATTCGAAGTCGCGCGATATATATAAATGACTGGATTGAATAGTCATGGATGAGCACGAGCTAAGTTTCTGCAAAAAAGATCGTACTAGAGAGAACACTGACCTGCCGAAGATCGACTCCTGAAATCTCAAGAAGTATATGTTTATGCTGGTGGATGCTGTTGAAAAAAAGATCACAACATTAGCTTTAGCAGCGTCACGCTATGCCTTGATCTTTGATGGCTGGACGGAAGATTCCACTCATTGTGTTAGTTTATTCATCACTCTTCCTACTCAAGGCACGGCATCATCCTCTTTTGACATCCATCTGTTGCCATTTGCGCCATTGCTGGACGAAACTACATTCACTGCAGCCAATCATCGGGATTTTATTCAAGCAACACTAGATTGGTATCAACTGCCTGTTTGTAATCTCATTTGTTTGATTGGTGACAACTGCAATACGAATTGTGCAACCTACTCGGATTTCCACTGTTGGGCTGTCGCAGCCATCGTCTTAACTTGGCAGTTGAAGCTTACATTGATCGATATCTAGAAAGCGAGGTTGATTTGATGAGCAATCTGATGTCCAAGCTTTCAACGTTGAAAGAGGTGGGTAGATTGCGCATGATTAGCTCATTGCGTCCAGTTAAATGCAATAAGACTCGTTGCCTCACAGTGATCAAAATGCTTAATTGCTACGGAAGGCTGCGACCTCACATTGACGACACCAATCCCGATGTAGCGGAACTCCTTTCAACTGCTAGCCAACAAAACGTCATTCGCCACCATACTGGTGCATAATCTGATTTCAAATCAGTGACCGAATCGTTGCAAAGAGAGAATGTCACTATTTGGGAATCTCAAACTTTATTCCAATCTCTCATTCATAGTTTTCCAAATTTTCATTTCGATTCATATCTTTCCACTGATGCGTCCATCGTTCACAATTCCACATTTGAAGATGTCATCATAAAGATTCAATAGGCAAGGGAGTGCGAAATGCTAGATAAAGAAAAGGAGGTTGTTCTATGCCTGAAGATGCCAAATACCGATGCGCTGGAAGAATATGATGATACTAGACTTTCTTTTGCAGAACGCGCACTCAAGCGACAGCGTATGAAGCAATCCAACTGATCTGCCTACATTGATACCAGATTTCTACTGCCTACATCAAACCATGTCGAACGGCTTTTCTCTATGAGCAAGCGAATCTTTTCGGACAAACGCCGATGACTGCTAGGCCGTACTCTAGATGCGTTACTGTTCCTCAAACAGAACCGCAACCTTTGAAACATGGCCTTGGTCTCAATAGTGATTAATATCGATTGTGAAGAAGATGACCCGAGCCACGCAGAAAGCAAAGCAGATGAGATGATCTCAATATGTCTAATTTTTTATATTAGATTTTGCTATATATTGTATTGTGTGATTGACAATACCAATATATTGTATTGTGTTGAAACGCAATACAAATATATTTTATTGTACTTTTGGAAAAGCCAATATAATATCAGATAATATTATGCAAAACTCTGGTTCAAGCATCCCCGCACCGGGAAGAATGATTATCGCATAGTGTGATATCGTGATCAAATGAGGCGGAACATCGTGATGGCTTTGATGTAGATTCTTTGCCCGTCTCGACCAACCTATATGATGACTTGGCAGATGGGGTTCATTGAGAGAGCCTTGCAAGGAGATCGTATTCATCGGGCACGTATCTTTTGGACAGCCACCCGGCAACACATCGGGCTGATTCAGAAAGAGTCCGCCTGTTATTTGTCTCCGTTCTTGATTAACTTCTACAAGGGTATGGGATTATTGATCCTCGCAGAGATTCAAGCCTTTCCAACACAAGAAGTACCGCGGGAAGGAGAAGAAGTGATGCTGGCTAACGAGGTCAACTCGGACCTTGAAGTCAAACCGCGGAACTCACCCAGCAAAGGAATATGCGGTCTCGAGGCCGGCAAGACTCACAGCCGAGGAAGAGATGAAGAATCGATGAGGCTGCCGTAGTAGAGGACCGGTTACAACGCACGGCTCTCATTGAGATGCAATCACCAGACTTTCGTGCCCGGTCGAAGATGAAGGCCTGGAGGTTGATACTGGAAGAGGATAGTAGCACAGAGAGTAGGAGGGCTGCGTTGAGAGAACGTCATGTGCAGGAAGTAGGGCCAACGAAGAGGGCAGCCAAAGAGAAGGAGAAATCGGTGGGAAAGAAGCCCCGCGTTATAGAAGAACGGTTGACGCCTGTTGAACCACCACGGGCTTCAAAGAAAGACAAGGGGAAGGCAATCCTCTTTGAGGAAGATCCCTTGAGGTGGAATGAGGTCCCTGTGGAGAGTATCCAGATGAAGGTTCCTCGGGAACAGGTCGCTGAGGTATTGACGATGTCCTCAGATACTGAGGAGGATCCTGTGGCATTAGAGGAAGTTGCGGCGAAGGCCGTAGAAGACGTAGCAGTAGCCGAGAGTGGTCCGCAGAAGGTGATATCACCTTGGACCTCCACAGACACAATCATACTGGAGACGGGTGAGGAACCCTCAGCGGAAGAGACACAGTCGCCAATCATGGGTGCCGCCAACTTGTTGAGTGCAGATACTTCCGTTGTTCCAGTACCTCGACCGGAAGCGGGAGAAGTATGCAGAAGGCTGCACCAATGACACCTATGTGGAGATAGTGCGTAACCGGACACGGATCAAGGTGGCGGTGGCGGATGACCTCAGGCTGAGGTCATCGCAAAGGAACGTAGGAGTCAGCCGACAAAAGCAAAGTACCAAGCACTTCAGAAGAGGCTGACTGAGGAAGTTGGGAAGCAAAGAAAGGTGGAGCAAGTCGGTGAGGGTCTTCACGAGGATGTGAAAAGAGCCAAGTGCGTAAATGTGGACCTCTTGAGCAGACTGGAGGCCTGTAAAACCGCGTACGACGCCGAGTCATTGAAGGTGGATGAGTTGTCGGCTGCCGCAAAGGAGAAAGAGCAAGAGTACCAAATCGAGTTGGCGGTGAGGGCGAAGAAGCTGATCGAGTATGAAGCTGCGCGGATTTTTGACTTAGAGCTGATCGAGAAGTTAGAAGCGCAGTGTGGTGAACTGAGGACGCAAAGGCCGCAAGCTGAGAAGCAGTTATGCGAGGTGGAAGCAAAATTGACGGAGGCCAAGGGGAAGAATCGGCAGTTATCAGAGGAGACGCGTGATGCCTTAACTGCGAGAGTGGAGCGGTGTTTGCGCGGGTATGTGTTGTGGCAGATCAAATTCCACAACGGACTTCGGTTACGCGAGATTGAGCATCGTGTAGCCGAATTGATAGCGCGAAGCGGACGGAGTCATCGCCGGTTATCCAAGAAGCTCGAGTCGTATCTTACAAGATCGCGTGATGCGGTAGCAAATTTGGAGGTAGAATTAGCAAGCGTTTTGAGAAGATTAGGTTTAGAGCGGAGGTTAGAGGGAGCGGCAATTGCCGACTCCACAGGCGTAAGAACTATTCGCTGCTCGCATCAGAGCAGGTGACAGTTTTTGGTAGTTAGGAATAAAGAAGTTTAAGGCATTGGACTTGAAGGTCTTTTCTCAATTTAGTTTTCAGTTTGAACTTCTGTATTCTTTGCACGTTAGTGAGTTGAGTGTGTTGGTCACCGCGTGAGAGGTACTTCGGTTTGACGAAGATACTGCATCCCAAGTAGGAGCTCCAATTTGAATGTTCTGAAATAGTGATTGGCTAGTGACAAGATTTGAGCAAATTTGTGATTGGCAGCTGCCTAGAGATCTTCTTAGTGTACTACTTGGGAATTTTCCCCCCTGAATCTTAAGTTGAGGTCCTGATCGACCTCTTGAGTGCAATTACTTGCTTCAAGTGTGTGTGTGTGTGTCCTACGCTGCATTGTGTATCCTCGGAAAGACCTCCAAGTTGAGCATCTGAGGTATTTCTGGGAGTGACAATAGCCTGAGAATTCAAATTCCTCAATAGACTGTTAAGAACGTGACAATTAGTATTCATTGTGTTGTTTCTGTCCTCGTGGGATCGAATCTTTACCATTATGCTCCATTTTGGTATTTATTTGTTATTACACCCCTCTAAAACTCCTTCTTCATCTTTTCGTTTGTCTTTAACTTAAACTCCACACTCACTACTTCTAACAATTGCAGAGTATTATGTACCAACCTTCTCAATTTCAACTCTCTCAAAGCTATTTTTTTTTCCATACGTGATGAATTCTTATGCATTTTTGCTCTGCCACATACTGCTTTCCTTGATATATCCCTTGTCAGAGATATGTTTTCTATAGCTGGCTCGGTTCCACATTCATTTCACGAAGAGTGCGGATTTTGAATTAGTGCATAAGCTTGGTCAGAAAACTAGTTGTTATTACATCTTCAATGATGTCACACACTTGTGACGCAACTGTCATAAGAACTGTCACATAAGTTCTCAATACTCACAATTCTGAAGCTTTTTTGCTTGAGGTTGCCAAACTCTTTCCTATGGTAATTCCATTCCGTCCATTACTAGTCTTAGGCACGTACTCTATGATCCACTACTTGATACTAACAAAAACTTGGTACTCAAAAACGTGAGGGTAATGCACATGCATATACATCCAGCAACAGTGCGAACATGAATTGAATGCCAACTATCAACAAGAAATTTTAAGTATACTAGTTCATCAAAGTTTGTCATCTTCCCTATTATATTTACAAGGTGGCCAATTGCATGAGGGTAACGGGAGTTGTTTGTGAATGGAGGTGCCATTCGAAATTGGCACCAAGTATTGAAACATACCAGGTTCGAGAGCATGGTGATTACTCTCTATTCGCTTCATCAAATTTTGCACCTTGTGCACTATACCACTACCGATAGCTCCAACGACTCCATTATCATCCTTGCTCAGTGATACATCAAACTCGTCAAATACAATTCAAAAATCTCCAAATCACATACGGCAAACTCCTTGTAACAATCCTAAATTATTGTGGAAATGTATTTTTCAAACAATCGGAAATACATTTTCACTCCAAGATCGCTGTTAGTTTCAAAAACTATCCTTATCTTGACTCTTTCCGCAGGAGAGATGACATTAAATCAAAAAATCAACTTTTTGCTAGACTAAAAATACTTGAATTTATTTCATCTAAACGTTTGATCTTTTAGTCATTTTTTGTTCTTTTAACAACTTAATCATCAGTTTATTCAAATTTTTTTATCAATCTAAAGATAAATTTCAAACGTGGCTACATAATTGAACTCACATCATTTAGATACTATACATCTCTTGTATGTTCATCAAAACTTTAGTTTATGAGATTTTTCTGTATGTTTTTATTTCAATTATTGAATTTTAATTATTAATAAAATCCATCAATATTTTTTTGATGTAAAAAAATTTTCACCATTAAAATTTGTCATTAATAACTTTTCTAATCTAACTGTAAAAATAAAAATTCAAAAGATCTTTGAATCAATTTGTAATATTGATTATCATTACTTAAATATCAAAGGATATGTATAATGATGAAAAAGTTGTTTGGATTGATTTTAGATCAAATAAAAAATACATGGCAGTCGCAAGGATTAGAAGATATCATTTTAATTTATTTTTTCTTTTGAAATTTGTTCCGATGAGATTCTTTAAATTTTTTTAAAATTTTAAAAGTTTTCTTCAAAAAATAATAATTACAAATGTTAAGTAAAAAAATTGATAGCATAAGTTTGATGATAGTTTCAATTTTTTTTAAGTGAATAAAAACACATTGCATTATATAATTTAGAATAGTACATATATTAAAACTTTAAGATAGATACTAGATGTTATTATAAATTATGATCTTTTTGATAGGTTATATTTAATAGATTTGATTCAAATTTTAGACTCAAAATAAATGTTTTAAAAACTTTCATGCATGGTGATATTTGTTTGATGTTATTCTTGTTTTGGATATGGCACATTGATCACCATTTTATATTTTCATATAAAATTTAAAATCTGATAATTTTTGAAGACTTAATGTAAAAAAATTGCTTTGAAAGTACGATAGATATATTAAAAATAAATAAATAAAATTTTGGAATGAAATTATTATTGGCTAAATTTTTTCAAAGGCCAAGTAAAAAGTTAACCACCAGATCATGATCACTGTTGAATTAAGTTTGAACTACAATCGGTAGATTCAAAAGAATAATAAATAACATTTCATACTAAAATACTCTATTACAACTAGAAGATTAGTTATATTTAGGAAGGGCTAGTTATATTTAATTTTGAGCAAATTATCCTTCATCCTATTGTACTATACACAACACAGGTCTATGATTGATCATAGTTATACCTATGTTTACTAGAGCTGTGTGATATTGTCTTCGCAGCATAGGAAAAGGAGAGAAGTAGTTCACATTAGCCCAGGATGAGGGATAATTAACCCAAACTAAGGTATAACTAGCAACCCCCTATATTCATTACTAACATACATGTGAGAATTCACACTATACAATGTGATAATGGCATGTCTAATTAAATTTTTTCTACGAAGCGGCTAGTTATCCCTCACTTTGGGCTAATCATCCCTCACCCTACTTTACGGTCTGCTGGGATTGGTCAAAGTTTATAGGTGCCAATGGAATAGATTTATAATTCTTCTGGTTGTTCTTCGTGTTAATCTCTCTGCGTCAAACTTGGTAGGCGTGAATCACATCAAAGTCACTTTGTAATTACTACTTTGAATGTCATACTCTTTTTTGCAAATGCATTTGTCCCGTCTTTGCGAGCCTATCACCTACGAGTGTGTTTTGAGGTCTTGACATCGAGTCGAATTTGAAGATGAATGCTTGTTTGTGAAATTCGTGGAGGCAGCGTGTTCCTCACGAGCGCTTTCGTTCCACAATTTGCATTGGCGAGCTCCGTGCTGTGCTTGCTCACAAAAGAAGGATTATGTCAAATGCGTCACATCTCGAGCCTCAGATGCCAATGAGCTCGTAGTTGAACTCTGTCCAACCTTGAGTTTCACGAAAAGAGCATGCGCTGGAAAAATGCATCACTCCCTCCTCTGTTGGGCAAACAAAGGGCAATTCGTCTCGTTAAAGTTAAAGGCCGGAGCAAAAGCCCGAGCAGCCAAAACTTTTTCTCCTCGGATTGTCGGGTCAAAGGATGCGCTATTGCATTGTTGTCTTCTTCAAAAAACGGGAGAGCTCAGAATGTCGCACCGTTATACTTCCTTTCACCTATCATCTACTCGCGACTCATCGGAAATTGTTGAATCCAACGTCCTCTCTCACAAGTAGACACCGCGATGATGTTCTCCGCACGCGAGAAATCAGGTGATCGGCGGTGCAACAGGGAGATCATGGTGCAAATGATGAGCCAGCGCGGTGCAAAATGGAGGACTCGTCACAGGCGTGACTTTGACGTGGCTCACGCCTGCCACGTTTGACGCAGAGTGTAACACAAAAAACAACTAGAAGAACCATCAATCCACTCCATTGGCAGTTATAACCTTTGACCAATCATTGCAGGCCTTATAGTAGGATGATGATCGATTAGCCTAAAAAGAGAATAACTAGCCGCTCCCTTTTATTAGAAGGAGAGGCTAGTTATCACTCAATTTGGGCTAAATATCCCTCATCTTATGCTAATGTGCACTACTTCTCCCCTTTACTATGACCGTGAAGATTATATAACACAGCTCTAGTAAACATAGGTATAGCTTTGATCAATCACAAAGTTCTGTTCTCTAGGGTGAGTGATAGTTAACCAAACTGAGTGATAACTAGCCCTTCTTCTTTTTTAATTATCTTAAAAATAAAGCATGTTGTAGTTTGAACACTTCTATTTTAAATATTTTTTTTATCAGTGTTGAAAATTTATCCAAGATAATCATGAGAATTAGATCACATTATCAAATTTTTAAAAAAATATTTTGATTAAAATATTTCATTAGTAACACAACAATAAAAACCGATCAAATGAAACTTCCAATTATTTCACTTGAACATCATAGTCATCATCTCCGATTCTTTAAAACCCTAGATTTTATTCAATCAAGAGATCAAAGTCAATAACGATAGAAACTTGTGAAGACACTTGAGACGCTTCTCGGAACCTTCAGAAAAGTTTGAATGTTCATGACATAATTCAAAAATAGCTTTCTATCTCAACTTACTTAATGATTTAAAAAACAGTAAGGTCTTCTACTAATTCCATTTTCTCACGTACACGTTTTGAAAGTCACAACAATAAATTGTACTCCAAATCTAAATCTGTACTTTACCTTGTAGCCTATGAGTGCTCCAAACCTTTAAGCCAGTTGTATGTAACCTGAACTATATGTGCGATTAATTTTAACTACAGTACTCTTGCATATACACATATTTAACGAGGTTATATATCTCGGGAAAGAGACTTACTGTATCTTTCCCGAGAGTTGTTGGATACTCAAATTCACATGATTCAATTTTTTCCTGGCCTGCACATTACTAACCCCTATACAATTAATCTACTTTACATGATAGTTCAGTTGCTAATTAGAGTAACTCATTTGAAGGTTTGCCTCCAAATTTAAATTGAGGGTGCTGTTTTATGACATTGATGCGCTTTTTTACCACCGTCATCAGATTATTCGATTCTATCTATACCTTTCTCTCCTTACCACTCACATTGTTGTTTTGTATTTATGTACCACTTCTTTGGAATGTATATCCCTAACGAAATTCACTTAATGCAAAATTTAGAGTCTCTAACATCTGTATTGAAAATCATTACAAAACCTTCCGTTCACCTTTATTCTTTGATTTTATTTTCTTGAGATGATTAGAAGATATAGAATACTTACCCATCCCCATTTATATCAAAGAAACTCTTTATTCTATGAAGGAAACGCTTTAAATGCTGCAGCCATATACCAATGAAGCCAATTTTGGTCAACTTGGCATCTCTATAGTACTCGGCCGACTCCTAAAAGTGAAGGTTTTGTTCAGTGGGCCTCTTCAAGCTTTTGCGTGGCCAAGACGCACTCTTCAGGTCGTGACGCTGCCTCATTACGTGGGACGTCATTTCTTCCCTTGGTGCTATTTGTCGCCCCGATTTTTATTCCGTTCGTCTCATTTCACGCGCTTTGTTACAATACGACGGGAAGGCATTTTTTTAAAAATATCAGTCCAGTCTCGAGTCCTATGTGGTGCCCTCCTGGCTACAACAACGCAGAACAAATCGTGCTATACACTGTTTGCTCCGCTTGAGTTTGACACATGTTCGTCCGGCCGGCAGGTTGTGCTAGGTTGTCGTGGGTAGCATCAAAAGCTGATGACAAAAGTCCTCGATTCGAAAGGCGCATTTTCGTAAGCTTCGAAGTTGTCCACAAGTTTGCAGGTTATTTAAAATCCCGTAGTATGGGGCTTGTTTCTTAGAGTATTCGTGTCCATTGGTTCAGATTCGCCTCGAAAAACTTATGCAATATTTAGGTGATTATCTCGACAAAAACGAAGTGCGCAGGAAGAAGCTCTGGTCGCGATATCCAAGCCCGTAATTCTTGAAGATTCGGTAGCTCGCAAGATCGCTTGCAATTGACGGCTCCGTAGTCGGGCCGCTCGCTCATTCCCTTGTTTCAGATCTTTCCGGAACCTTCCGAGGAGCACTGAGGATCGCCGGGACCTTGTGAATTAAGCGAGAAGCTTTTTGTCGGGGCACTGACAGGCGGCAAGGTTTGGTGTGCATGTGAGTGCGGTGACGCCTCTGTCAGACCGTACCCGGAGGTACGTACGTTCCTCCTCGCGGCCTTCACAAGGTGGAACATGGGTCGAAATAACTTCACGCGTAATCAATTTTAGTCAGACACTCTGCAACCGGACCGAATGAAAGCTCCGGTCAGTCAGCACGTGTAGAGGAGACACGTGCAATTCCATGACGGATCTCTCTATTCACGTCAGGTGTGGGAGATGGATGGCAACTTTGTTCGTGATCAAGAACCAGCCGCACTGCTCTATAAGAACCTGCGTGAAGTTCCCTCTGCCATACGGTGCCTGGATGTTCTCGTAACAAGTGGACTGGTTTCGGCCGGCTGGCAGGGTTAGGGCCCCACCGGTCATTGAACGGCGATGGGCGGGGAGGAGTGCACATTCAAATGAAGCGATTTTCAGCTGCAAATCAATGTCCGACTTTCTTCGTCTTCTTCCTCTCCTCATCGCCGCAAGCGACGAAAGAGAAGGAGGTGGAGAGAAATTGTTGATGAGTTGGCAGAAGAGGCGAACGATCTGTGACGAGTGCCAGATAGTTGACGACTTTAATCCTGATTTACGACGTGCTCTGGACAGATTTATGAATGCGAATTTCTCGCGTTGAGATCGGGAGTGGGGACGATGCTTTCCAAATTTTTTGCGGTGGATTGACCTCTGCCTCGTGTGGCTTTCGTGCTTCTTGACCGTGAAGTGAGTCGGGCTCCTCCCTAACTTCTCGTTGATGCAATCTCGCATCTGTTCGTTCTTGTTGGACGTATCCAGCCTCTCTTCGAATAGTGTACCTTCTGCAACTTTCCTGGGATTGCTTGTCATCCCTTTTTCTTCTCAGCGTTCTGAGAAAGCTCAACATAGATTCTCTGGCATCTGGTTCAGTCCGTGAATGTGAAACAGTAGATGTTCTTCCCAAGATTTGTTGGAAATTACGGGACCCCATTCCGTTTGTGCCTCTCGTGGCGTCAAATGTAGAAGAGATAAACTATTTTGTACTTTCCCTTGCGTCAACTAGTGGCGTTAAGGCTTGCACTCTGGGAATTCCACTCTTCTGTCAAATCGATCGGCTTGTGCTGAGCCTCATGGGATTGTCACATATGTTTTCATAGAGCCGAGGTACAGTCGATCGTTGACTCAAATTGAGCCGCTTCTGATTTTTTTCCCCCGATCTCTTGTAGCTTGAAGAAATGAGCAATAAAACCAGGGCGTTTTACCTCCAAGCTCTTTATCCATCATGCTCTGAAATTTTTTCCTCCCCCTTTCGAGTGTAGTCGGATGCTAATGGTTGAAATTTTAGTTTGCTGTCAACATCTGTTGGTTTCCCTACACTCAGTAGTATTTTCGTATCGGAGTTCATCATGGCTACTAGAAGTAGCAACTTTATATTATCTGCGTCCGCGCTTGTAGCTCAGAGCCCGCCGTCCCTGTCAAATTCCCAGACAATAGATTGCAAATTCCACTATCCACAATCTTCTCCAACGAAGGACAAGAAAGACCTGCCTCTTCTACAAGTTCCCGGCCAATCTGGTCGATTCTGCAGCCTTGGACAGCCCAGGAGGAGGGATGTTTGTGCTGGAGCGATGCTGTACAATTCTAATGTCGAAGCGGGAAGTGATGGAGCGGAGGATGATGGAGATCAGACATGTCATCCCTTGGACCGTGGCCTTCTAAACCAGCAACAAGTTAGTCACGACGGGAAACTGCCTTGGCAGCAGAACACTGAACAGTGCGTTGCAGGAAGCATAGATCAAATCAACTCCAGTCATGCCGCAGGTCCTGCAGGTGTTTTCGAAGGGAGCCGACTGAATGGTAACGGCTGGATACCACTCCGTGATCATTATCTCAAGGGGAATAAGCAGTACTATCCACATGCAGGCGTATCTTCAGCGTCAGTAAGGGTCAGAGATGGCAACCAAGAATCATGCAATGCTCACAGCTCGGAGGGAACATTGCAGAATCATCATCCCACACTAACGAAATTTGAACCGGAAGATCGTAACCCTCACGAGGTTCTTCAAGAGGCAAAAGGGAAAGAAATTGCTGGCTGTATACTGGCCATCAAGCGGCTAAGACTCGCATGTAATAGGACTATTTCTAAGACACTGAGGTCTTTCAAGGGTACCATTATAGGTAACAGGAAGGCCGCTGACGGCATTCTCACATCTGACGAAACTGACTCTGAGCCAAGAATTGCTGAAGGAAGTGACGAAGCCACTGAAAGTGACAAGCCTTCCGGCAGTTCTCGTGACGAGGAGCTTGATGAGATCCCGTGGGACGTGCTGAAGCGACTATGGGAGAATCCTGCTTTCGTAAAATTTCGAGTTTCAATTTCGATGGCCAATCTTACGATGGCGTTGCCTACTTTTTTGTCTCGGGCTCTGCCTCTTCTCTCAAGTGTGAGTAGTTGCTCCTCGATTGCCTTTTTCCTGAGTCGAAATTACTGGTGTTTAGATGATCCGCGCAGCACAAGCTTTGTGATTCAGTGGGTATCATTTATGGTGTCTTTTGTAACGTAAGCTGTAGATATTTTCATGTCTAAAAGGCTGTATCCTGGTGCAGAGGAGAATGCTTATTATCTTCATGGGCTCTTTCACTTGATATTATCCAGTTTTCTGGGATTCCCTTAATAGGATTGATCCTCTTCCTGTAAAAATCCCGCTTAATATGGTTGTGTATTGTAACTTTATGCTTAATTCTGCTTCTGCAGAATTAAGTCTAAATTTAATTTTGCAGAAGCAGACATTTTGGAATAGCCACTGCATGAAGTTTATGCTCTTATTTTTACCTTAACTGGCTTCGGTGTTGGTTTGGCAGTCTCCGCTGAAGGGGTTCTCCTTTCCAGTTCTGGCTCCATTGCTCTTTGGTGGAGGAATTGTTTTTAAAAGTGCAGTTTCTAATCTTGGATTCGTGCTACCTCGTATGTTGTATGTACCGAAGCCCCTCCTCCGCCTGCCGACAATCTCTTTTCAATGAATCTTTTATGTACATGATTCACTCTATGACCTTTGATTATCTGACCCAGTGCGATACAGTGTATACAGTATGACTTTATTGCTTTCTTTTATCTACAGTAATGAGAAACAATTCACCGTCGTGGTACTTGATGTGCAGGATGTCGATGGCAATTATGTGGGTTTTATGGGCTTTAAATCACGTCATTCAGGAGGCGATTCAACACCTCAGAGACAATGGTACTTTCGATCGAAGGGTAGCTAGTGTGCTTGTATTGTTCTTTGAGTAAGTCAGACTTCATTTTCCTTACCTTTCTTATGCCACGCTTGGTAGCAGTGCTTCATCCTGCTTTGTTTTTTCTGTGATTGGGTTTTAGGATATGTGAAGTATTCATTGGAGACTAGTAATATCCTCCCCTTTTTTGGGTAGTTCAGAAGGAAGAAATCCCTAGTTTATCAAGTTCGGATCAGAACTTACTATGTACACATCTATTGACCATTGTGAGCTTTTGTGAGAAAGTTTGGAGTGCATTGTCTATTGATCTTGTGAGAAAGATTGTAGTGATGAGTAAGTTCAAAATTATAGATTCTTATATTTTGAATCTACGTTGTGTTCAGGTTGACCTTCAGTGCAATTGCAGTTGTGACAGTCTTATCGAGGTATCAGCAGAATGGAGCTCACTATTTCTTTTTTTAATGCAAATGAGATTTCCAATGTGATGAGATTTTGAATGCTGATATTCACTCTTAATCTCACACCTGGTTTTGCTCTTCTTTCGCAGCATCGGCTTAAATGTCAATTCTTTGCTTCTGCCGTCTTTTCTGGCTCTCGCGTTAGCTGGAAAGGTATAACTTCGGAGTTCCTCTCATCAACACTAAATACTCGTCCTATATCAGCTATTCCTCACACCAGCAACATCATATACCACGTCGAAAGAGACTTCAAACTCCCCGTTTTTATCGTTCCTTGTTTAAGTGCTGTGATAGGATACTTTGCGACTTCAGTGAGAACTTGTCGATAGATAGGCTTCTCCATCATCGATTTATTCGCACTTCGTCCCTGACTAGTAGGAAATGGGGAGGGAGAATCTTACTGAAATTGAAGTTGCCATTATAGCAGCCTAAGCGGAGTACATTTTCTGAATCGAGTGTATGTGCTGTGTCGTGCAGGATGTTTGGCAAAATTACTTTGCAGGGTTTTTCCTGTTTGCCGCTCAGCCCTTCAGACCAGGACATACTGTGGCCCTTATGTGCGGACAAGAAACGACCGGAGCGTCACCGACAACCAACCCCGGAGTGATGAAGTCAGGTTGGTTCGAAGGGGTCTGTGAAGCTGTTGACCTGCGCTACACAGTTTTGCGCAACGGTCGACACCGCTTGATGGTGCCTAATGCCATCTTCGTCAAGAGGAGTTTTCTTATCATTGACCCTGAGCCACAACCACTACCTTCCGAATCTTCAAAGAAGCAGCACAGTCCACGAGCAAAGCCAAAGCATCGTTCAAACAAGGTAGATAGTGCAATAAAAGTTTGCAGTCCACCGACATCATCATCAGCTCCAAGCTTGTCAGCAATTGCTCCGGAACCACTCGTTGGAGCTGATGTGGGAAACGGATCTATGAGCAAAAGACCAAGCGCCGACATGAATGGTTCTGCACTGCTGCATGGTTAAGCCAGACTTCAGTTAGGATCCGAGGATGTTTAAGAGTTATGATTCATCTATACACAATGTTCAGTAACATGTCATCCACGCGAGAGAATTTTGGAAGTCGAATGGTTCTCACCAGGTTAACCTGCATGGCTGGGTGTGCGGTTGCCGGGCCATTCTAATTTTTCCACAACTAATTGAAGAATATATTTAAATATAAATGTTAGACAAAAAGCCAAATCATTTCAATTTCATATTCCAGTTCCTCAAGCCAGGAGTGTCACAAGCATCCATAGCTATTACAGGCACAGAGCCACCTTCACTACTTGATCGCCCAGAACGGATGACTTTAAATATATCTGGCTTGTTTGGCCTACGCATAGCAAAATGCGACTGTTCTCTTCTTTCTCGTCATCCAGAGAGCACTTCAGGAGAGTCTGATAGTCATGAGGAAACAGAGGAAGGCTGGATATCAAGGTAGATGAAGGGAGACGGAGGCTCGTGCGGGCTGAGCCCACATAGTTGTTGAATTTTCAGCAGAGGATGAATTGTCAAGAAGCTTGTCCCACTTAAGAAGACAGCACAAGTAAAGCATGAGAACGTAATTCTCACAAGTTAGACATGAATCATCTGATCATGTTTGAATGACATGGTTACGCGCTTTCAGCCATAGTGCTAACCTCTGTTGTTCCCACACAGCAGAAGTGTAGAACACGAGCAGCTACGCAAGCGCATTACCGTAGTAGTTCCCATGGACCTCCCCATGACTACATATTCCTATTGCTAGTTTCCTGCCACTTAAGGCAGTAGAGGCAACTTATGAGCGCAGGTGGACATGCGGGGTCGTGACCCAAGCATCCATTAGAGTAATTACCTTCCACTGCGACGAAAACAAATGTAGTAAACAAATTCCGCTCGTAATTAATGAAGCTCAGAGTTACAGATATTTTAGAGTAATCTCGAACGAGTTGAAGCCATGAGAGTGTTTCATGATCCATAGTGTCTGGTCAATCAAGTGGTTCATAAACACCATGAGCACCGTACGTTCATGAGCTTCGCCGTTTGCAGAGCTCAGATGCCAAGGGAAGGTTGCTGGTTGACCAGGACCGACAAACCACGTTTATCGTATAATCGGAAGGACCTTGGACTTGGTTCACCTGTTACCTTGAAACAAACGACGTGTCTTTTATAGAATACCATGTAAGAACTGTCCAACAGAATCTACCAATACTAGTGGTCACTATTACGAAGGCCATGGGTAGATATTGGAGTCTTTGGTCAAGTGTCAGACATCTCGGAGCAGCCCTGGTGTGTAATGGTGTTGTAGACCTTATAATTTAAAGCAAGGCAATGAAGAGGGATAAAATACAGGTAAAATAACTCAGATTTTTCCCGTTATGTGCATGTTTTAAAGCTTGAAAAAGAGCCCAGTACAGGGACAACGCAACTCTAGAGAGTTTCTTTGCTGGTGTCCGCGACCGTGGTCAGCTCATGGGTTCGGATCTCCAGCTGCACATGTATGATCCGTCATCTCTGATTCAGCGCAAGGCTACTGAATGCCTGTAAGCGCTGGAATCTCTCCGGCATGATAAGAGATGCTCGATAAACGATGTGTGAAGAAAACCACTAGTGGATGAAATGACTTGAAGATCTTCTGTCTTCATCCTGAAATTTGCTCTAAAGCCTAGAAAGATGGTTACTATGATAACTGTGTAAACTAAATACTATCCTGAACTTCTGACCTCAATAAGGTTGAGAGCAAGTTACCAGCTTCAATTTGTGAGGCCAACAAGCTTAATGCACTAGAGCCTGTTATTATTGGAGAACTCTCGAAGTTAATGTGGAAGGTTGCTACATGACGTGAGAGCCATTGTTGTTTAACTTAAAAATTTCTCCATAGATCCCGTCGTTGATGAGATAGAGGTGCGACAAAAAAACAAACGATTCCAATTTAGATAGTGACGCGATATAAGCTGATTCAACTAAGAGAACGACTGTCCAAAAGGCAGCATTCTCTTCTATATTCTGGAAATCTGGTATAATGAACTTGCTCATGATTCGACCGCAGTAAATGCGTATTTGTAACGATTGACACAAACTGTCGTGATATAACAGGGACACCACTGAGGTCTCGTGAATCGTGCATCCTCAATTTACTCGCCAGCACTTGGAATTGTCAAAGCATCTGGTACTCATGAGCTGAACCAGTGTCGCTTACTTATATTAGAAGCATCACCGAAGACTATAGAGGAATAAACTGACAGCGACGAAAATTGATCGAGGTATGTTCAGACTCTCATCTACGCTTGATTCGTGTGGACTGTCTACGTGTTCGTTTCCAGAAAGAACACCGGAACAAGTAGTCAGATCCTGGAAAAGAATCTTCGCAAAATTCGATCATATCGTGTTCACATATTGCTGCACGTATTTGGCCAGTAAGGTTACAAACATTCGAACCATCTAGTTACTCGCGTGACTGGCATAACACTATCGATTAATCTTGCAACAGAAACTCGAACTGAGTTAAACACAAACAAGTTCGGTGACATTAAAACAGTCGGCGAAAATAGATCAATAGCGTGCCATGTGAAGAGACTCCTCAATTCTATTATTCTGCAGACAATTTTCGCAACGCATAATTGAGGGTGTATATTCTTCGTGTACGAATTTCTTCAGATGTATTGATTATATATGTTTCCCAATCTGAGCGTTTCCCCGTTACTCTTGTGTACGTAGTCTTCGTTTCCTCGTTCGTGCTCTCCCTGAATGGATTCGCGGTCCTTCCTACCCTTAATACCAAGTCTCCGATTTCCTCATCCAATTCTTGGTGGAACTAAGAAGCAGTGCACAACAATTCAAACAATATACATTTGGTGATTGAATAACAGGCGTTGCATGACCAGAATTTCAAACAAAACCATGCCATGAAATGGACCCGTGACCTTTGACCGATAGCTTGAAACCAAATTCATGACTGAAGAAACTGACGACATGCTCAAAATGCTTCCGCGTGGCTGTGAAAGACGACACCTGCACTAATTTTCAAGCCATTTTTATCAAAGACGTGATGGACCCGGAGCTTTGCTCCTGCAGAGTCAGTTACAATTCCACCTTGTCACGGGAAAACGATTTAGCTGAATATTTACAGTACAAACCATGTGCACACCATATACGTCTCTGTCGGTATTATGCACACGAGCTTGAAGTCAAGGAGCTTGAATTCGCTCAGTCCACGATAGACAGCAGATCTTGCCAGAGGGTCACATGCGGAACCTTCCAGTTGTAATGTCGAAGCTCCAGTATCATATGATGGTGCCACTCAGATGAATCCTTGATTAACATAAGCTCGTAGCCTACTATGGACGACACGCCTTCCAAAGCCCACGGATGCTGAATAATAGGAGCAGCAAGCGTTCCATCGCTATAATGCAGGTTAAAGTCACCGTCGTCTGCCAGCCACGCATAGCAATTGATCGCTGAATCATTCGTCAATCCTGGCCCGTGAATCCATACTGTTTTCTTATATGATTCTTCCTTCTTCTGGCCCAAGCGGATTGTACAGTCTGTGGAAAGATACACTCCCCAACCATCCCAGCCTCGGAGATACTGTCCAGGCAGCAGCACATTATTTAGCGCAAAGGATCCATTCTGTTCCGGGTTGTATCCATATGCCAGCGACAACACTTTAGACTTCTTTGTCAGAAATTCCCTTCCGACGGCTTTCACAGAGCATAAATCCACAATCAACAGAACCACAATAATAATACACGTGACGCTGCGAATGCGACTTCGTCCCTCCACTAGCCCCATCGTGCTTGAGCTAGCTACTCTCCACCAACACAAACGCTTATTGTCAGAGTATCTGCCTCTCCCTCCCACGGACTCGGGCTTCAATTCGTCCTCTGCAACTGTCTCCCGGGACAATTTAATGAGCTGCTGTGACACCCTCTGCGACAAGAAACTGATCAGAGAGCTCAGAGTGCTGTACCTGTCGATCAGTCCACGGAAGAGCTATTAGCTACCCTGCTCTTGTTTGAGACTCTTCCTTTCCTGCTGCCCCTGCCCAAATTTCAATACAGAGTCTAGCGAATTCCTCTCCTTCCGAAGAAAATTCTGCAGACGTTTTCCTCGTCCCTTGACCTCGTATTCAAAACCCTGTCGGGCTCAAGGAAGTCCAAAGTGCTGAACCTGAACAAAAGGCTTTAGAAGTTGACAAATTCTTCCTTGTGAATTGCAGAAAGTGAGTAGCTCCTAGTCCACGATAGCTGCAATGAGTCTGTTCACACTGCATCTCCGACAGTGCTTGCCGAGTGCTCCCCTCGCCGTTCTACCGTGAGCACAAAAGCTCTGAAGTCGTCGTCGACAACAACAGCTCCGACCAACTCTGCCTATACCGACCAGGATTCCCAATCTGCTTCGAGTCGCTGCGAGAGCGAGAGCAGTAGACATCGATCCTCCCGTGCATGAGAATGCTTATTTCAGAGAGGGACGAGAGGCTGCTGGGGCTTGAGAACTGGCTGCTGCTGATTTGTAAAGCTCCTGGCGCCGCTCATGGGCGAAAGCGGAAGGTGGTGCACTCTCCATTCACTTCGGAATTATAATTAGGACATCCCAAAGAGGCATAAACTTCGCCAGTGCCGCCCTACCACGTCCTCTCATTACCGCCCCCATAAGGCGACAGGGGGCGGTGGCCCTACCCGGCACATTCCTCTTTTGGTGAAGATGGCCAGTGAAGGGAAAGATGGACAGAGCTCATACTTTTTTGGATTTACGACGCTGCTTTTTGGGCAGTACTGCCACATATAGTCCTATATTATAGTGATGCCCTGCACTCTTTACCGTCTACCGCCTTCATTTATCGTCGATGATTTCTGATATTGACTCCCTATCTACTTTGTCTTCTGGTCGGCCACTTCTTCTCGTCTGCTCAGTTCGGATAGCGTAGGAGTTCTGCACATTTAGTTCCGCGGGCACTGTACTGCTACTCTGGATGTTGCTACCTCGCTCGCTGTCTCCTCGGCTGCTATATATTATTCACGCCTTTTGTTGTATTCCATATCGTTTGTGCCACACCTATACTCGAAGGACGTGCGTGCATGAATGGATGGACGGATAGAAAGGTGAAGGGCGAGATGGAAAACCACCACGATCCTGGAGTTTGAATCGCGAGTCGCGAAACCGGACAAGGAGAAATCTGTGGACCAGGACAAAGAGGTGTCGAAAACCTCCCATTATGGAGATCCCTTCTCAGTTACTTCTGGTGAAACGATGAGCAAAACTAGCCGAACGGTGAGAGACCTGGCGGTGAACCCCCGCAAAGGGGAAAAAGCCATCTAGGTTTGGCTCTAACATTAATAATAGATCTGCGCTTTGATGCAAATAAATTTAGCAGCAGGCAATTCATAGTCATAGATTGTCAGCCTCTTTGGCTTCTTTCGCATCACTTTGCTATCCATCTTTCTCCCTCAATGAACTAATGTGTACAAAATCACTCTTCGCTAACTATTACCCTTTGCTTTAGATTCTTTATGTCTTTACGCCATCTCTTATTTTCATCTACCTTTACGTCCTAGTCAGAAGATTAAACAATAGTCATACCATCTTTCTTCTCTACAACTCCTTTCCGATTGTCTTGTATTCAACTTTACGCTCTCTAATCCTATCAATTGCAAATCGTTCTGTACCAGCCTTCTTGATTCTAACTCTCTTGTAATTCGGAGACGTATGTCTAGATCTTTGTAATAGACAAAATAGAAGTGTTTACTCCATTCTCCTAAAATTCCGCTAATTATTTTGCCAACTATAGACATTATAACTACATTTAGTCATGATTAGATAAATTTAATTATAGCTAACTAGTTTAGTCATAACTAGCTAGACTTAGCTATGTCTTGGCTAATCATCATTAATCACTTGGCTAGTTCTACAACTTAGTACACATATGTAACACCCGATCTCACAATACTTCTTCCCTTGTTCTATCACTTGTCAAATATTTATTTTCTATAATTGGTCCGGTTTCCACATTAATTTCACCAAGAATGCAAAATCTCAAATAGTGTTAAGCTTGGCCATCATATTAATTTTCATGACATCTTCAACCACGTCATTCACTTGTAACAGGACTTTTAAAAGACTTGTTGCATAAGTTCTTAACATCTCACGTTCCATCAGTTCTGAAGGTTTATTGCCAATTATTGTGAAACTTCTTCTTATGGAAATTACATTCTATCTATCAAAGGTCTTAGGCACGACTTTGATGATTCATTCAATAATGAGTACTTCATCCTAAAAAATGTTAGGTATTACACATGCATATAAATCTAGCAAGATAAACAACAATAAATAACAAGAAATTTTGAGTATATTAGCTCAAACAAGTAGTCATCTTGTGAATCATACTCACAAGTCTGTCTTTTGTATGAGAAAAACAAGAATTGCTCATGAATGGATGTCCAATTGTCTGCTTGTACCTCGATTCATCCTAATTCAAAATTGCCGCCAACAAGTTAACTAGACAAAACTCAAAGCATGGCCATTTTTTCCGATCTTGTCTCATCAAACTTTTTGTCTTCTGCACTACATCCTTGCTTCCACTACCGCAAGTTTTCACAACACTTCTTCCTACTCCAGCATTCCCACTTAGTGTTTGTACTAGATTCGTCCAATAACCTTTGAAAAATTTTGACGACACACGTGAAACTTCTTATAACAATTCTAAATTATTGTTGAATTGATTTTCTCTCACAGTGACGGACATAAAATATCTTTTTACTTTGCAAGTGTTGCTATATTAAAATTTATCCACACTTCTTTCGCACAAAAGATTCTTCTAAATCAAACAATTAATTTGTAATTAGACTTAAAAAAACTTAATGTTATTCCATCTAAAGTATAGATCTTTGAATACTTTTTTCTCCTCATAATCACTCAACAGCTAATTGAAAGTTTTTTCTATCACTAAGGTTAATTTCAAATTTAAAATAATTTGATTAATAAGAAAAAAAAAGCAAGTAAAAATCATTATGAGATTTCTGAACAATCTCATTCTAATCAATGAAAAATTTACAACTTTAACTTTATTTAAGACTAAAAATTGCACTTATTTAGATTGAGTTTAGTTCAAAATATTATCAAAAAATTGATACATGATCAAAATTGCAATTAACAGTTTAACGTGTAGTAAATAATCATCTTTCATAGGTTAGAAGGTTCGTTTTTAACAAAAAATTTCAAAGTGAAATTTAATACTTTTTTATGAAAAGTGAAATTTGCTTGAAAAAATGATTTCATATGTATAAAAAAATTCAGGCTTAAATTTTCGGATATTATTTTCATACAATAAATTATTTCAAAATTTTCATTCATGTTTTTACTTACATATAAATATATTCAAAAAGAAAAAATCAATTAAATACAAGTCCAACGCAAATAATACATGAATTTTTTAAAATTTTGCAAAAGATGCATATTTAAATTATAAATTGACATAAGATTTGAGGGGGAGTAATTTCGCTACTTCAAAACAACAAAAATTAATGTAAAGAAATTAAATGTTAAAAAAATAATTCATAAAGATTCCAATATCTACTTCACATAAAAATGTTTGAATTTTATTGATGTGGAATTATTGTTAAAATTAACTCACTTCATTTTTGTAACCCAGATGCTCAAGTTTTTTTGGATTTTTTTATTTCGCACTACAAAGGAGAGCTAATCTTACATCCTAACTCTTAGTTTTAACATTAAACTATTATGTTCCTGTAGACGTAACTAGAGACAAATTATTTATCTTTAAAGATGAGTCTAGGTGCAATTTGTATTTTTGATGTTTGCATGAATTTTCTTGCATCAAATATTATCAGAGCTTGTTTTCATATGTGATTTGACGAAGTGTTGAGTTTATCACGGAGATCTCTTGTGTTGTTGGTGTCTATGCGCATCAAATACATTGTTTTTGTTAGTATGTAGCTTTGTGTTGTGCTAAGTACCTTTTTGCAAAATTTTGTGACTTTACAATTCTTCACTTCTCAATTTAATTACAAGGATGGTCATCAAATTGACCATTGATTACGTTATTGTTCACATTGACATTTCTATGGCTAAAAAATTGCTCTTTTGAGAACTAAGTGTTTGAAAAAATTGGTGTAATTCTTTCTTCTGCGTATGATGTAAGGCACTGAAAATTAAAAACTTTGTAACGGAGAATTCAATTTGTAGCTTTAGCTTCATGTTTGTAATATTGAAAGCATGACTGAAGTACTAAGTGATTCATGAGTGTTAAAAAACATATTACAATATCACGTTTCTCATTTGCAAACTTCAAAAGCCGATGTGCTCTATGACCTAAAACTTCCTAATACAAGTACGTGTTTCTTTCTACAATTACGTGTTTGCTCTGATGGTACGGAGTTGTAACACTAGGGTTTAGAGAGAAGTTCATTCGAAGATAGAAATGTAAACTTTGAAGATGAAAGATAACAACAATGGTTCTCCTCTCCCTTATATAGCTCTCACCAACAAGTACAATGAGATAAGATGTTATCTCCACCATCCATCCCACTCCTAGTGGATGGATGACGTGGCGGATAACTCTAACAAGCACATGGATCGCTAACGTGACGCTCCCAATTAAAACACTAACTAGCACACTCAATCCTTACCTAACAAGCACACAGATTGCTGTCAACTAGCACACCTACTCTCAACCTACCAAGCGCGCGGATCGCTGACGTGGCAGCTACGACTAGTGTACTCTAAAGTATCTATATCAACATTTAGAGTAACCTCTACTTTAATTCTTACTAACTAAAGATGGTTACAAACCTCCCTCTTTTTAAGATTCAACGTCCTCATTGCACATACGTTCAAACTCCTAAACTATCAAAGGTGCATTTGCTAAATTTTTAGCTTGTTTCCAAGTTGATTCACATGATGTATAACCTTTCCATTGAATCAAATACTCTACTTTGGGATCCTTATGACCTCAAATACGTTTCTTGAGTATCTTTTCTACCTCAAACTCCTCATGATCTGCTATCAAAGTTGGAAGAGTAAGTGGTGCTGGTTGATTGGTAAAGTGTTTGGGTCGTGGTACATGTTTTCGCAATCGTGACACATGAAATATTGGATGTATTTTCATATGTGATGTAAGTTCCAACTTGTATGACACTTCATCAACACGCTTCAAAATAAAAAATGGACCAATGAACCTAGGATTCAACTTTGGTGTTCTTACAAGAGGCAAATTCGTTGTAGATAACCAAACATGATCTCCGACCTCATAAACCACTTCTCTACGATGAGCATCGGCATGCTGTTTTTGCCAATTTTGAGCTATCATCAACTTCTCCTTGGCCTGATGTAGTACTCGGTGAATATGCTCCACAAATTCGTTGATTGTTGCAACTTTGGGTAAAAACTCCTCTCCTTTCGGAAGTCTCATCAAACTTGAAGGAGTTATATGATGAGCTTCATACATAAGAAAAAAAGTAGACACTTTTGTGGATGCATTAACAGAATTGTTATCTGCAAATTCCACGAATGGCAAAAGGTTGTCACATTCTTCTTGCTCTTCAAGTGTGAATGCTCGTAACATATACTCTATGGTTCTATTTGCCCTCTCCGTTTGTCCATCAGTTTGAGGGTGATAGACCGTTGAAATTGCTAGTTTTGTTTTGAAAAAACTAAACAAAGTTTTCCAAAATAAACTAGTGAAGTGAGTAACTCTATCTGTGGTTAACACTTTGCTTAAGCCATGATTCACAAAAACTGCATCTAGATACAATTGAGCTAGTTGTGAAGCTGTTACTATTTTTGTGGTTGGTCTGATGTGAATCATCTTGCTCAATTTGTCCACAAAAACCATCACTGAATCATGTCATAACAAAGTCCTTGGTAACTCACATACAAAATCCATGGTGACATGTTCCCACCGCTGTTCGAGAATAAGAAGAGGTTGTAATAAACCCGCTGGTTTTTTATTACTTGCCTTGTTTTGTTGACAAGCAACACAACTTCGAACATAAGACTCCACATCCTCACGTATTTTGGGCCAATAGTATACTCGTTCTATACTCTTCACTGTTATCTCTACTCCCACATGACTTGCAATGGCTGTGTCATGACTTTTTGCCAAAATCATTGTGCGCAAATCGTGATTTTGTGGAATCCATATACACTAATTGTAAAACGCCAAACCTCGAGATTTCTCTGCCTTTCCAGTTTGTAGTGCCCGAGTGATCTCTTCATCCTCCTTTGTGGCTTGTGTCATCTTGCTTCATGAATCAGCCTAAATTTTCACTTCTGCAACATGATTCAAACAAGTCATGCGTGTGAGAGCATCTGCAAGTTGCTTCTTTCCCTCCACGTACACAATTTTCATGTTGAAGAGTTGACGCCACTCTGCCCATCGAATTTGTCGTTTGAACAGATCCTTCTGAGTTTCCAAATAAACCAAGGATTTATGACCGGTCTCCACCACAAACTCCTTATCACCCAAGTAATGCTTCCAATGTTTGGTTACCAACACAATGGCTAACTCCTTCCGTTCTGTCATGTGATAATTTTGTTCCGCCGCTATCAACTTTTGAGAATAGAAAGCAATTGGTTGTCATCTATACTCCCATTCTTGTTGAAGTATGCCACCTACTTTTGTACTTGATGCGTCAATAGCCAACTTGATAGAACGGTTGGGATCATACCACTTGAGAATAGGTGCGTGTAACAAATCATTTTTCAGTGCTTGAAAAGCTAACTCTTGAGCTGTTCCCCATCTTTATTTTTGACCTTTCCCTAACATTGAAGTCAAGGCCTGAGCTAGGCGAGCAAAACCTTTCACAAATCTACGATAGAATCCATTGAGTCAACACTTCAATTGAGTTTGATCCTCATGTGCTATCCATTTCTAAATGGCATCTATCTTCTCGCTCATCACTTGGATTCCTGTAGCTGTAACTCTATGACCCAAGTAATCTATTTCTGACTTGCCAAATTCACATTTTGAAGCTTTGGCATATAATTCATTGTCTCTTAAAACTTGAAGTATCTCTTGTAAATGACTTCTATGATCACTCAAAGTTTTGCTATACACCAATATATCATCTAAAAAAATAATGACAGATTTATCTAGATAAGGGCGAAAGATATCGTTCATCAATCCCATGAATGTAGCTGGTGCATTAGTGAGACCAAAAGGCATCACTAGATACTCAAAGTGTCCATACCTAGTACGAAAAGTTGTCTTGTGGACATCTTCACCTGCAATTCAAATTTGATCTAGCTTGGTGAAGTACTTCGCTCCTTGAAGTTGATCAAACAAATCATCCATACGAGGTAATGGATATTTGTTTTTCACCGTTTGTTGAATCAACACGCGATAATCGATGCATAGTCTCATGGATCCATCTTCTTCTTCACAAAGAGCACTAGAGCTCTATAAGGTGAAACACTTGGTTGAATGAATCCCTTGCTCAACATCTCCTCCACTTAAGCTTTGCATTCTTCCAATTCGTTTGGAGTCAAACGATATGGAGCTTTGCAAGTTGGTGTACTTCCAGGTATCACCTCAATCTTGTGAACTACTCCCCTCTTTGGTGGTAATCCTGCAGGTAGATCATTTGAAAAAACATCTTTATACTCCATAAAAATGTCGTTCAAGGACTCCGGCATGTAAGGTTTGTCCGTGGACCCAATATCTCTTGTAAGTCTAAAAAAACATATATCATCTCTACCACTGATGTTGTATCCATCACAAAGAGGGGTAAGTTTCTATTCTAAGATCTAATTCTATCTCCATAGATCTTTCATCCACTACTTGTTGTGGTACCCCACTTTTGGCAATTTTGAGGAAATTAAAACATTTTTGGAAAACTGTACCCTGGCAGCATTGTAAATAGCCTTCGGTACATCAAAACAGAGTGAATCCGGAAGATCGCGGGGATTCTCGAGAGATCTTGTAGAATCTGGGATTTGGGGTGCAGCAGTAAGGACAGGCACCCCCCTCCCTGCGAGCTCTGCAGTTAGGATCTCTACGGCGCAAGGCGCAGAACCCGCCTTCGGAGGTTGCGTCCGCGGCTGTAGGGAAACCCCCCGTAATTAGGTCAACCCTCGGGCGCCTTGACCAAGTTAGGGTCCCGTTGGAAAGAGCTCGACGCACTGATTCCAACGAGCCCAAGAACGCTTGGAACGGATGAGGACTTAGGGAGTTATCGCTATTGGAAGAAACGGAGGCGGTCGCCTACGGCGGAAAGAGTTCGCCACCGGCGCGAATTCCGCCTACGCGGAAGGGGGAATCAAGTTTTGTCCTATGCGCGGACGAAGGCGTTCGCCTGTGCACAGGCGAAGTAGGGTTAGGGGAGGCGCGAAGTCCGCCTACGCACAGGCTCCTGCCTGTGCACAGGCGCTTCGGCGTCGGCGGAAAATCCGCCTTGGGCCCTAGAAATGCGCCTTGTGAGGTAGAAGTGTACGGCGCCTTCCGCGCCAGCGCGGCGCCGCGTACGTCGGAAGAGCCGCCAGAGTAATCAAATCGGTACGGACCATGCGGACGGGAAGGGTGGATGCGCTTTTGGACGGACGGAGTTGCGGCGGCGGAAGCGCCGACGAAGAGACAAGGAACGGACAGACTGGACGGAGACGGCTGACCACGGTCAACGCCTTCCGCGCCAGCGCGACGTAGCGCACGGAATTCGCCTGCGCACAGGCGAACGCCTGTGCACAGGAGGATGAAGTTCCGTGCCGGCGGAGAATCCGCCGAGGCTCCTGCCTGCGCACAGGCGGGAGTTGAACTTTTGTCCGACATGCGGACACACGCGTCAAGGCAGAGGGGGATTGGCCGAGGGGCGGTACGAACAAGTGTACCGCGCAAGGCGGAAAACTCGCCTTCGGCGTTACGCCCCCATGTCCGCAGGGTGACACGCTCGCGGAGTTCAAATCCGCCAATTCGAGCGTGAGAGTTTAATCGACGACGGCGGAGCGTGAAGCCGCGCGTGAGAGCGAAGACCGTTCCAGCGTACAGCCGGCGCGGCCATCAAGTGAGACGTTCTTCACGAGCAGGAGCCGACCATGACCTTCGACCGGGCGGCGGAGAACGTCCCATTCTTGAATTCGCGATTCCAATCTCTTGTGCGCGCTGCGCGCATCCAGCTGCTGGCTGCGGAACATTCTCGACGTCGTCGCACAGGAGATTTCTTGTTGATTGAGGGAGAAGTGAGTGCGCGTGATTTGGAATTGAGGGCGATTAGAGTTTGCCGAGAGAGAAAGAAGCGCGGGCAGTGCGGAAGTAGAATGAGCGGGCGAGCGAACCCCAGGAACGCAATGACGAGACCGAGCAGATTGCGGATGGTGCCACTTCGCCTACCGCAGAACGGGCTGCGCGCTTTTGAGGAGCGCTTAATAGCAAGAAAGCTCAATTTCTTGCTATGGGGATGGAATTACATTTGCGCGAATATGGTGCGCGAGTGGCTAGAGCCACAGGGACCACCCTCGCGCGGATTGCGTCCGCATGTTGACCGGTGGACAGTCCAAGATTGGGCGCAGGCGTTGGGAAGATGTGCTGGCATGCCAGGGCATCTCCTTTTCGACAGTGAGAGCATCAAGGTGACCAAGCAAGAAGAGGCGCAATTTGTGGAGCTGTTCAAGACCGGGAGGTCTACCAAGAATGGGTACAGGACCCGTGATTACAAGGATCGATTTCGCCGGACTTTGTCCGCGGCGCTGATGCAATTACTGCAGCCGCACCGCGCCTGCTACATCACATTGTGGCAGGTCTCTTTTGTGGAGTGCGTCATCGAGGGAACTCCAATTCACTGGGCGAGCATCCTGCACAGGGTGATGCGACAGCACGCGTTTGAGGAGAAGGGGGGAACTCTAAACCATCTTTCTCCTTTCCTCATCAATTTTTATCGACAGCGGAATTGTTTGACAGCGGCGGAGCTTGAACATTTTCCGCCATTGTCCATCGACCATCCCGGGAAGTATGTGCGGGAGAACGAGGTCGACATTGATGCAGAGGAGTCACCGACTTCTACCCCATCAAGACGGAGGGACGAAGGGAGGCACACTTCTGCAGCACGAGTGCCGCGGAAGCGGCGATGGAGGGAAGAGTCTGAAGAGGAGCAGCATCAAGAACCCTCTGCTCCCATTCGACCGCGGCCGCTGTGCGAGCCATACAGCCGGCCGAAGCAGAAGGCACGCAGACTGGTGTTACCAGCCGACAGTGCGGACACGGCGACAATTGCGACGGAGATAGGAAGTGCGTCGCCAGAGAGGCATGAGGAAGCGCGGACGACCGCAGGAGCGACGGGCCACGCTGCAACCTCGACGGGAGAGAGGCCGCCTACGGGCCAAGGGCCTCTGGAGTTACCACGTGCGATGCGGACAGATGTTCCGTTTGCGCACAGACGAGCCTCCGCGGACGGACGAGCCTCCGCGGACCGGCGAACACAAGTGGACGTGGATCTACGCTTACGCGTGGGAAGGAGCAGTCCGCCTGTGCACAGGTCGCCTGTGCACAGGACACCTCCACACGTGCCGCCTGTGCACAGGCAAGAATCACCCCCGTTCCAACGTAGGAAGGGGAAGGAGCCGGCGGAAGAACCGCCTACGAGACACCGGCCCTCGGGGCCAGACCCTCCGGCGCACCACGCGCCGCAATTTGCGCCTTCGGCGCCAGGGCCTTCGAGCCGAGGAGATACGAGCAGGGAGCGTGCGGAGGCCGCACCATCGGCGGGAAGTCCGCCGATAGATGCGCCTTCGGCGGTAGGGCCTATAGGCCAAGGAACATCGGGCGTGCGGCCCCCGGCCATGTCGCCTTCGGCGATGGATGTCCGCGGCACTACGCCTGCGGCGGACAAGGCGCCGGCAATTGCGCCTGCGCACGGGCCGGGCACAGCCCCCACGGACCGATCAAGGTAGCAGCAGACGGAGGAGCGGAGTGGCAGTCCGCGGGATGAAATTTCGATGCGCGATGCGCAATCAAACCCCGCGCAGCCACCCTCCGCTCGATCGCCTTCGGCGGCGGGCGACGGCGACAGATAGCACGCGGTAGACAACCAACAAGCGAGCGACGGGGATGCCGCACGGGTACATCCACCTTCCGCCTTAGACATTTTGGCGACGAGCAGCGAGGCTGCAGCCGTGCCTTCGCAGGCAGCACACGTCGACGACGTGCAGCCCCACTCGGGGCAGTCGCCGACGCAATCAATGGCGACTGAAATTCTCCACTCGGATGATGACGACGGAGGCTCCACGGAAGAAATGTCAGGAGCAGAAGACACCGAGGAGGAGGAGGAGGAAATTGTTGGAGCGCCGGCGGCGGCGCTCTCTGAGCAGGTGATTCCGTTGCTGCGGTACTTGGATCGCAAGGTCGATAAATACGCCGACCCACTCCAGCCGGGATCTTACATCGAGTTAGTGCGCAGGCGGACTCGCACTAAAGTCCACACCAGCAAGGTATTAGCTAGAGTGGACCAGGAGTTGAAGGAATTGAAGGAGAAGCATGCGTGCTTGTGGGGTCAGTACAAGCTTAATCAGAAATTCTACAAGCACTCCGAGAAGATGAAGGATGAGAAACTGGGCGAGCTCACCAAGGAGCAGGTGAAGGTCAAGGAAGCACTCATTTCTGAGCAGGCCCAGAATCGGATTTTGTCAGAGGAGCTCGTGCGACAGACGCGGTTGTTGGAACAATGTCAGCTCGCACGGCAGGCGGATGAAGAGTTAATCCGCAGGTTACAGTCAGAGTGTGGCGACTTGAGAGCGCAACGTGCTGAAGCCGAATCGCAATTAGTGATAATTGAAGAGGATCGCAGGAAGGAGGCGGATCGCACGAAGGTGGAGACGGCGAGGCGAGTCGCCCACTGTCTCAAGGGCTACGCTCACTGGGAAGTGAAGGCGCAGGAGAAACTCACACTGCGTGAGTTTGAATTGCGCGCAGCCGGGTTGTTGTCAGGCGACAGTAGGAGTCGGCGGAAGGTAGCGAAGAAGCTCGATGCCTTTCTGTCGAAGGCACAGGATACCATGTCCGCCCTCGAAGGGGAGGTGTCCGCGGCGTTGCAGAGGTTGGGACTGCGCAGTCGAGCGGAAGATTGGCAGGGTAGGGAGTTAGTGCGCGGCAGTCGGCCGCGCAGGAGACGTAGTACAGGTTCCGCGGAGTGTAGTGTAGCGTGGTTCCGTGCAGGCGTGTAGCGTAGTGCAGTGTAGTGTTAGGTAGGACTTAGAAGGTATAAAATAGTTCCAGGCGTTTTGCCTGGGGTTCTTTCCCATCAGAAGTGCAGATCAGGAACCCATTTCCTTTGCGTGTTTGTGTCCTTGAGTTCTGTCACCACGCACGAGGAGTTACAACTTAGCGTTCCGCATTTTGTAGCTGAAGGCCTTCGGCCGAATGTTCAGAGCTAGTACATTGGTTAGAGACTTGAGTAGTTCGGATCTGCACCTGCGGGTGACTGCCGATGCTCAGAGCCAGTGACTAGTTAGATACTTGAACAGTTTCGCCCCTACACCTTCGAGTGTTTCTTTCTGATTGTACTCCTTTGGGATTTTTCCCCTGAATGCCAAAGTGAAGTTTTGCTACTTCGTGTAAGCCTTGGTTGTAAATTCAGGTTACGCTGCAGCAGGTGCCTTGAGGGTAACCCCTGTAGTATTTCTGGGAATGACAAGTGCCTGAGAATTCAAACTCTTCAATAGACTGTTGTTGTGTTACTGGAATGTTTCACAGTGAGTCCTTCAGTGCGGACCTGTGTTCTCTGCGCGTTTTGTGAGTTGAGAGTGTTGTTCACCGCGTATGAGTGACTTCGATCCGAAGTAGGTAGTCCAAACCGGGTTTCCTACACTAGCAGCAAGCTAGTGGAAGTGTTGTAAAAGCCGGAGTTGGAAGTCACTGCCCGCAGCTTTGCCGAGTGTGCTCTTGAGAGACTTTCCCCCTGAAATCTTGAAGTAGAGGTCCTAACGGATCTCTAGGTTGTGTTTCTGTAGTTTCAGGTGTGTGTGTGTGTGTGTGTGTTACGCTGCACTGTGCGACCTCCGAGTGCGCTCCGAGTGGACACTTGCAGTATTTCTGGGAGTGACAGTCGCCTGAGAATTCAAACTCATCAATAGTCTGTTAAACGTGACACTTTGTACCCTGTGTGTTCCTCTGTCCCTGTGGGTTCGACCTTTCTACCACTATATTGCAGTTTTAGCCTTTAGTGGGTTATTACACTTGTAATCACTTTTCTTCTCCAATCTACCTTCGGATTATATTGCTCCATCCATGGCATTCCAAGGATGACATCATATTGAGCTAAACAAATTACTTTCCATTCAATGCTCTCCTTGTATCTACCTATGGATAATTTTACACTTTGTGGTAGTGTTTCTATCACTTCAGTTTGCTCGTTTGGCAATTCAACTTCTTCACTCATGTCGTTCATCAACATCAAACTTAACTTCATAGCAACACTACTTGATAGAAAATTCTCAATTGCTCTAGGATCAATTAAAACTCTCATCTTGTGTACTTTTATGAAATTATCAGTGACAATGAGTTGAGCTTGCTTCTTACTCCTTCCATGAGCTCCCAACCATTGCGCTCTTCCAACCTCGCCTTTTTTTTGCTTTGTAGAACCAGTAAGGCCGCGAGGCAAGTTTACTGGTGAAATTCGTTTCTTGAAACTTCTTACTCCACCTCTTCATACTCTATCCCCTCCATGTTATTGAACGGTCGTCGCTGCATGAGCCGTCCTCCTTGTGGTGTCGGCCGAATTCAACAAAACTTGGCAATGTGACCCATTCGTCCACATGCATAGCATTGACGATTGTCACAAACTCCAACTCCTACTCTAATCATTCCGTTATTTGCATAACCTTCTTGCAAATTTGGAACTCCTGGTCGTTGAATCTCACCTTCAAATCTTGATGATGGTACTCTTGTTGGTGCAAAACTTTCTCTACGTCAAAGATTTCCCAACTCCATCGATGTTGGACCAGATGGATTTCAAAAATTGCTTACTGGTTCACCTTGTGTGACATCAAAAGCACCCAAAATTCGTTGAACAATTGTGATTGCTTCATTCATAGTAGATGGATTGCTTACCATCACAACCTTTCGAATTTGATCCTTCAACCCTCGTTTGAACACGTCCAAGGCTTCTGCTCCACTCATATTTATGATAGATACTTGAAGATCACAAAATTCTTCAATGTACTTATGAATACCTCCTTTCAATACTTCAGATCCCACAACTTTATTCTTGCAGTTTGAAGAGAATCCACCTCTTGAAAATTTTGCACAAGTCCTTCCTGCATTCCACTCCACGAAATGGTAGCACCTCTTTCTGCAACCTCCGGGCTGACTCTCACTCAGGTTTACCTCTGATGGCTTTGTGGTAGCCCATCATGGTTCTAGAAGACTAGGATTCATTCTCTCACTCATGTCTCAAACACTTTCTCTCGCAAACTCTCCATGTATCACTCCAACTCACACACAAACTCTCCTCACATCACTCTCTTCACATAAACGCAAACACACGTCGATACTCCAAGATACTCAAATACTTCACTCCTTCATTATTGAAACAAGTCCTCACACATGACTCTCCAAACTTGCTTGAGAGGTGCTACTCTAACTCTCTATTTATACTACTTGAGAAGTTACCATAGTAACATGTGGTAATTTCTCCTAACTTACTTTTACCTAGGTAAGTTTGACTAACCCTCTCTATGTGGCAACATGCCATTGGAAACTTTTAAACTTCTACAAGCTTCTTAGCCACTAAGTAAACACTAGAGTTAGTCTAGCCAATCATCTTTCATACATTTTAGTCTAACCAATCAAATTCAAACTTTAAGTCAAATATCTAATCCCTTGGAACTAGAACTTTTGTATAAGACAAAATAGAAGTGCTCACTCTTTGTAAAAGACAAAATAGAAGTGCTCACTTCACTCTTCTAGAACTCCGCTACTTAATCCGCCAACTATAGACATTGTAGCCAAACTTAGTCATGACTAGATAATTTTAGTTATAACTAACTAGTTTAGTCATAACTTGCTAGACTTAGCTATGCCTTGGCTAATCGTACTTAATCACTTGATCACTTCTAGTACTTAGTACATATGTGGAACACCCGGTCTTACATTTACCCCCGGATCAAGATTTCACTACGCCCTCGGAGTGAAAGAATCTGATCTTCGATGGAATAACTTCAACTTGTCGTGGTTGACTCGATCGAAGTGACGTCCTCCTAACTCCTTGATGTCATAAGTGAAATTTCCCCACACCTTCTCAACTACGAAAGGACCAAAGTACTTGGGAAGAAACTTTTTCATTGCTCTCTTGTATCTAATTGCGTCAAAGAGCATCACCCAATCACCTTTCTTGAACGGCTTCAAGTTGTGATTTCCACTTCGTTTGTCGTGATACTTCTTTTGCAACTGTTGAGCACGCTTCACTCGTACCATGGCCAAAGCTCGAGCTTCCTCCAACTCCATCAGCTGTTGCTGGCGAGACTTGACAGCTTCCACTCCATTCGCTTTCTTCATTTTCTGCTGAATCGTTGTGAATGTTGTCAAGTCAAACTGTATGAAAAGTTTTGACTCAACTCCATACACCATCCGAAAAGGTGAGTATCCGGTAGATGTCTTCCATGTTGTGCGATACTCCCATAAGATAGCATGAAGACTCTTGTCCCAATTGTGTTGACTCCCGTCCATGTCTGCATCCTTGGCCAACATCATACACAAAGTGTAGTTGGTCCGCTCCGCCAACCCGTTAGCATTAGGTTTGTAGGAAGTGGTCACTCGAGCCTTGATGGAAAAGTTTCCAACATGGCTTGAACTATACTTCCCACAAATTCTCCTCCTCTATCTGATACTAATTCCAATGGACAACCAAATCGAGTAATGATTCTCTCATACAAAAATCTACCAACCTCCTTCTCATTGGTAGATTTAAGTAATCTTGCCTCTACCCACTTTGTAAGATAATCTGTAGCTATCACAATGAACTTATTCCCTCGAGGAGTAAGATTCAAAGGACCTACAAAATCTATTCCCCACTTTTCAAAAGGACCTAACACTGGTACAGAAATCATAGGATGGGTTTTCATGGACTTTTTAGCAAAAGCTTGACACACATCACAACTTTTGCAATATTCCACACAATCCTTAAAAATACCCTTCCAATGATAACCAGCATCAAGAATTTTGAAGGCAGTTACCTTCTCCGCAAAATGTCCTCCACATATTGCACCATCATGAAACTCCTTCATGAGTTGTAGTGCCTCTCCTCTCCCAACCGCCCTTCGTAAAAGTCTGTCAGCTCCTTGATGAAAAAGTACTTTTTCCATGATCATGTAAGGTTGACATCTCTTCACCAATGCATTTTCTCCCTTTGATGCATTCCTTGAGGAAACTCTCCTCTAAAGATGAAATCCCAAATTTCCTTGTACTCCTCCGGTACTGTTGTCACCGTGTCCATGACCAGCAAGTACTCATCCGGAAAGGTGTCATCTACTTACTGATCTCCTCCATCATCATATGCTCTCGACATCAAATCCGCATTAGGATGCTTCTTTCCAGGTCTATCCTCAATGGTATAATCAAACTCTGCTAGTAGTAGCTTCCATCTAGCTATCCTCCCTTCAGCATTAGGCTTGTTGAAAATGTATTTCAAAGCCTTATGATCAGTCACTATAGTGAATCTTCCACCCAACAAATAATGTCAAAACTTCTTAAGTGAGAAGATTACAGCTAAGGCCTCTCTCTCTATCACTAAGTAGTTCTTCTCCGCTTGAACCATCTGTCTACTAGCATAGGCAATTGGATGATCATGCTTTTCATCATCTAATTGACTCAAGGTGCATACTACAGCAATATTTGATGCATCTGTGTAGAGAATGAAAGGTATACCCCAATCCGGTTTTGCCAAAATTGGAGCCGTCACCAACGCCTTCTTGAGAACTTCGAACTCCGTCTTTGCAGCTTCATCCTTGAAAATGAGTTCGTACTCCACTCACTTCTTCATGTAATTCGTCAAGGCATGAGCTTTGTTGGAGAAGGACAAGATGAACCGTCGATAGTACCCCACCATACCGAGGAATTGCATCAACTTGGTTAAAGTCGCCGGAAAAGGTAACTCCATGATCCGTGTCACCTTCTCTAGATCCACCGCTTTACCATCCTTGGAGATGATATGCCCCAACAATAGGCCTTCCTCACATCCAAAAATGCATTTTTTTGGATTGAGTGAAGCCTTAGCTTCCTCCAGCCGTTTAAGTATTTTGATCAAATGATCAAAATGATCCGCTTTCCTCCCGTAAACACAAAAATCATCTATGAAATCCTTTTAATGAAAGGTTCCAACACTCTATTCATGAACCTTTGAAAAGTGGCAGGAGCATTACATAGACCAAACGGCATCACTCTAAAAGCGAAGGTTCCCCATGGAGAAGTAAAAGTGGTTTTGAGTTGGTCTTCTAAGGCAATTTGGATTTGATTATAGCCACTATAACCATCTCCAAAACTATACCACTCATGGCTAGCAACCTCTTCTAGAATCTCATCTATGAAAGTCAAGGGATAGTAGTCTTTCTTTGTGACAGCATTCAACTTTTTGTAATCTACGCACACTCGTAGCTTACCATTCTTTTTCTTCACTATCACAATTGGAGACACCCATTCAGAATTTTCTACCTCGTAGATGAAGCCAACCTCCTTGAGCTTGTCGATCTCCTCCTTCACCACAAGAGCCGTAGGTGGATTTTTTTGGCGTTGCTTTTGCCGAATACGACGAGCTTTCTTCTCCAACTCGATGCGATGAGTCTCCAACGTCACATGCTTAAGATCTTTGTAACTAAAGGCAAAAACATGAATATATTTGCGAAATATATCCAGAAACCTTGCCTTTTCCTCCTTGGTAACCTTGGAACCAAACCTGAGAGTGGACTGTCGTCGACACACCTCCTCTTCGTTCATCTCCACTTTGTCAGGATCTTTCTTCACTCCAGGCCTAGGCAACAATTCCATGGCAGCAATGACTTGTACTTGAACATTATCATCAGAAGAGTACTCCGATGATGTTTCTTGATCAAAAGTTGAGATGTCTGTGTCAACTTCTGAAAAGCTACCACTCTCTTCACTCTCAGATTACCAATACTCGTCAGTTGGTCTATCTGAGTCAGTGGTGGATTCCACTCCTCTCGTCAAAAGAACCTTAACTCGATGGTTCTTTGGGCCTATCCTCAAATAGCCCTTGTGCCATCGGTCCGTAGTCCTTACCGCCCTCAACCAAGGACGTCCCAACAGCAAGTCGTAGCTAGCTTCCTTGAAAATTTGGAAGGAAAGCAAAGTTTGCACTCCTCTCACACTAACCACAACTTTGTCTACCACCCCTAGTGGTCTTACCTTCTGTTTGTTGGCCATACCAACAATTATGCTAGAAGGTCTAGAAGGTTGCATACCCAACTTCTGCATCAACCTCTCAGACATGGCATTCACAACCGATCCACCATCAACCAACACATCTGATACATCATGTCCATTGATCCTCACTTTGATCTTTGAAGCATGTGTACATACCTCCGAAGCAGCCGCATCCATCACACCAACTCCCACATTGGTCATATGAGCCTTCCCCTTGGATTTTCGCTTCTTGGTCCTTGTGGAGCTAAGACCTCCTCTTAACTCCTTCCGAATGGCTGGATTCAAGGCAATCAGTTGACCAAGTGTTATATTGGCCTTCTGATTTCCTACATCCTCCACCATGTCATACTTAGCTTGAGAAGATGAAATGGAAAAGTCATCCATGCCCAACTTCTTCCTTGGTACTCTTGGTTGACTCACTCCACTTGACCGTGTACTTCGACTTGGCGTGTCCTCCATGAAAATCGACTCGTCCGCAAATCGGGCACGCTTCTTCTCATGAGCAAGGATATCCACTTTCGATTTTGAGCTCTCCCCTTTCTCAAAAGTGCATTGATGAGGGAATACATCAATGGATGCTACTCCCTTATCGTTGGCTTGTTGCGTGGCCGGTGCATTGTTGTTGTGCCGAACTCCATCATGTTGTCGAGGGTTAGGACAATTCCTCTAAAAATGAGGACCTCCGCAAGAAAAGCAAGAAACCGCAAAGTTTCCTGAAGGTGGATTTCCTCTTGGAGGATAATTTCCATACCCCCTAGAGCCTCGTACTACGTTCTGATTCTTCTTCTCTCACAACTGTACTACATTGATCTTGAGGTCTGCTAGAGTCTCCGTGATAGATTTCAACTCATTTTGAAAATCCACACTAGGATTCGCTATCGTGGATGAAGTAGAAGGGTTTGAAACAATAGACCTTCCTACAACCGGTGGAGCTACTTCTCTAGCCACCAAGCTAGAATCATCATCTTCTAAGCTCTCCTCCATTCTAATAGCAATTCGAATGGCTTCAGCCTTAGAAGAGGGCTTCTCGTATCTCACCTTACTTCGAATCTCAGGTCTCAAACCTCCAACAAAGTTCTTCATGAGCATCGCCCTTATCCTCACCATTGTAGCATCCACTTCGTCTTCGCCCTTCCTCAACACCACGTGGAATCTAGATTCCAACTTCTCGGTTCTCTCCACAAAGGTCTTCACCTTCTCGTTCTCTCCTTGTTTCAAGAAGGTGACCTCACACATCAACTTTTCATAACTTTCACTGGGAAGAAAGTTTTCGATCAGGGTCTCCGTTAATGTCTCCCACGTGTCGTCCTCCGAATGCTCCCTCTTGTACTTCTTGTACCACTTGAGAGCAGAATCCTCCAAGAAATCCGGCAAAAGCATAGCCCACTCGTCCTTCTTCCTCTCATTGTTTCCTATGCAAGCCCTTTTGAAGTCCCTAACAAAAGCTTCTACATCCTCATTCTCCTTCCCCATTTCCAACTTATTTTTTTTTATTTTTTTTTCTATTCTATTGGAAATTTATATGGGGCTTCTTAATACAATATAAACAACACTAACTCCATCCTTGGGTAATTCATCAAAGGAAACACAAAAGGAATTGGTTGTTCCAAGATAGCCAAAGCTCTCTCCTAACTAACATAGGTCACCTTCTCGCTTTGACTGTCGTAAGTGTAATCGCCTTTCTCACCTGCACACGGCTCCAAGACTTGAGCCCAATGCACAATCTATCAATTCTCAAGGTTGCCGCAAATTTCATCGCCTTCCGGCGAGCGTCCCTCATGCCACTCCTTCACAATCGCCGCGGAAATCCAGTTCCAAGCCCACAGCAAGAAATTGAGCTTAGCCGCTATGAGTTTTTTGCGATATGCTCTCAATCCGAACTCTAGTACTTTCAATGCCGACAATCAAAGTTCCGAAGCTCATTTCATTGCTGCGATTTCAATTTCCCACTCCAAATCCTCACTGGACTTCCAATTTGAAAATGCACTTTCACAAAATGTCGACGCGGAACTCCCGTTTTTGCTAATGTCCTTCGACGCCCTAACGCATCGTAGACAAGTGCAAATGGGTGATACAAGTGCTGAAGTTTTCCTTTCATTACGCCGAAGGCCCTTCTGTTGTAACGTTGAAGGTGTTTTCGTCAAATCCTTAAGGCCAAAGGCCCTTCTTCGCCTTCGCCTTACCATGTCATCCTTACCTACACTCGTAACTTGCCTCATCCGTTTCCAACGTTCTTGGTCTCGTTAGAACGAGCACACCAAGATCTATCTATTAAAATCCTGCCTAAGTCAAGTTACCACTCATTGACAAAGTTATGAATCATCTACTCTAGTGGATCATAACTCATCTTATTCAACTCTATTGCCTACAAATAAAAACATTAACTTCACCAGAGAGGTATTTAATATGTTTTCCACTATTACTAACTTGGCATCTACCACGGAATCCACTATTTAATCTACTTTGAAGTATTTTTATCCTAAAAGTTAGATTTTCTATGCATCTACTACTCAAACTTCATCTTTATTTATAAAGATGAAGTTTGAGTAGTAGATGCATAGAAAATCTAACTATTTGTGTTTAATAATATGTAAAATCTTGTGTTTCTGAAACATTCTTCAAAAGTATGAAAGATTATCAGAGGGAAAAAATATATTTATTAAATCAAATCTCTATTTATGTATTCAAATCATTGAAGTCGTAATTTTCTATTTAATGTTTTGACTATAGATATTACAAAATAAAATTTATTTAATTCATGCTTCATCAAAAGAAATTACACCGTCAAACAATTTCATCCAATGATTGTTTCAATCTTATAAAAAAAAATCATCTTTTTATTCTAAAATAGATATAATTTCTTGCAATGCTTCAAAAACATTTTCAAATTGTAAACTTAATCAACTTAACTTTCACTTAAAAAAAATGGTCATTTAGGAGTTTTACTCATATTTGGAAATGATTTTATTTTTTAAACATTTTATAATCATTTTTATTATAAATATTAGTGGAACTTTATGTCCATGGAATTGTAGAAATTATTGAATTTTCTAGATTTGAAAATTTTACATTTCAAAATACACAAACTATCCGAGACAAGATCATTCAGCAAGCTTTCTTAGAAGTAAATTTTACATTATGCACAATATGTACATGATGCAACTATTTTGATTTACGCACAAAAGCATAAATTAATTGACATAAATGTCATGTATTGTCATACTCTTCTTAGTTATGTCATAGCCATTTGTACTATATATTTTTGATAGTATTGATTCACAATTAAACATTAAAAGACAAAAAATTTCAATTGTTGTTTATTCAATACAACAATTAATTTTTTAATAGTTCAAACTTCAAATGTATCATGTTATTAATAGTATTTAAAGAATTATAAAATATAAATCTATAAAATAATAATGAATGATAAATAATTTAACCATGAATATAAAAAATATCTTTATATTTTAAATTTATATCTATATTTATTTATTTTTCTCCTAACCTACAAAATAATAATACATCATCATCACTAACTATGAAACTCTATATAAATTTATAATTTGAATAATAAGATTATGAAAACATTGATGAATAGTCTGATGTTTCAAACTAATATATTTGAATCATCAACCAACAAACTGAAATTATTTTCATTTCACAAAAGTCAATTTTTCATCTTGTTTATTTATCTTGGATAATTTTCATACATTTTTAAAATAAATACATAATATTTTTGAATGAAATTTTTTAAATTTTTTTTTTACAAACTTTTATTATGTTATAACATGAATTGTTATTAGATTCTACTTTTGCTTATTTTCTAAAACTCATTAAAAAATAAATTTGATCAACAGATCTGCTGAATTGAATATATCATCAATCTTGACATGTTCATCAATTTATCAAAAACTATAGTTTAATCAAGTGATAACTTATATTTATTTGTTTCACTCTACTATCCATCATTTGATTTGTAGCTAGATGCAATGCATTTGAACTATTATAATGAAGATCTACATGCTCATGTTTCAATCTCATATGTGTGATAAGTCTATTCAAATAAACAATCTTGTAAAATAGATTTTCTAACGAGAAATGTTAAATCGACCCATCTCTTTACTAAATTGATACATCACGTGATTTTTAAATTTTTTTTACGGGTCGCCGGTCGATTTAACCATAACATAACAAACTAACTGTTAAATTTAATTGTTATCTACTCATCAAGAAGGCACCCTTTGAACGTGTGGTATGTGAAACCACTTTCAACGTCATGGGGCGTGTAGGTTTCCGTTTTCAAGCTTTTGCCATACAAGCTCTTCAAGAAGCTGTTGAGGTGTACATGGTACATTTGTTTGAAGACACAAACTTGGCAGCTATGCACGGAAATCGGGTTACTATTCAACCAAAGAATATGCATTTAGTTCGTAAGATTAGGAAAGAAAATGATAACTCAGTAATGTAGAAAATGCAACTACAATACTATCCTATTGTTGAGATGAGAATACATGATGTTGAGTACATGTACGCACATTGTGTCATATCTGTCTACAGATTCTACATTGTCTTGTGAGCTCATGAGACAATTCTAGCAATTCAAACTGAGACGGATCTCGTTGTGTCAAAGAATCGTTATTGCCGAAGCTGCTATGAGTTGCAGTTTCATTCTGAGTTCCACTTCCACTTGTGGAACCCAAAGGACATCCGTGAGTTTGTTGTACCGATGGATTCTCGAGCGCCAATCTTTCTGAAGCTAAGTTCAATAGCTGGGTGCGCACTTGGCTTTGTTAATGGGGTGCCAACAAACGATAAGATGCTTGTACACCATCCAAAACCGACCGCAACGGTTCAGAAGAATACGTGCCACCTTGAATTGCCGTCGTCAACTGTCCAATGTTAACCAAGTGCCAGAGAGGATGAAATTCGTCCATGGAAAGTACCTTATGGATAGCATGCATGTCTCTAATCTGATGCAAGCATGGTATATCCAGTGTTTATAAAAAAAGTTATGTTGTGTTGAAAATAAATCCATATCCTTTCAGAGCTGGTCTGCGCTTCTATCTCTCTTATCTAATTTTGAAAGCGTGTGATAATCAAATTTGAACATCGGATAATTCTTTTGTTAACGCTCTTACATAGAATTTGACAAATGCATGATGTCCTTCTACTCGTGAAGTGACGACGTTTCCAAAGTGCGTATATCGGTTGGTTCACGCAGATACAAATCACTCCTTGTAAGGTATCCAAGTTCGTCGTAAGTACTTCAACAGTTCAGGTAAGTACTCGTAAGAAGACTAAAGCTGATCTCAGTGCGTCGTAAGTCTTCCACCAAAGAGGAATTGATTACATTGTTCCAGTGTTGGAAGAATGCAATCCAATCTTCATTAGGTCCAAAGTATTTCATGTAGTTGGCAACAACATTCTTTTGAATGTTCCAGACGCAAAGTAAATGTGCCGATGTTGGAAACGTATGCGGTAGTGCATTCAGCAATGCCTGCTCACGATCGATGATGATCGTCATCGGTCTCGATTGTTGATTGAGAGTTGCCAGTCGTTGCAAGACCCATTGATACGCTGGCTCCGTCTCTTTCTTGAGAAATTTGACCGCAATCGTAAACGATGTGTTGAAACTGGTAATGTTTAATTGCATGAAACATTGGCATTTTAAAGCGGTTCGTCTTATAATTGTAGTCCAATTGTGTATGGATACTTGCGTAGAAGTTGAATGCATTCATGATGAGCAAAAAACAGATGTGTGAAACGATACTCAACATCAGTACGATATTCAAACTGATAATCGGCTTCTCGAAGGGCGTCTATGAGAGCAACAATAGGTGGACGATCTTGTAGATCAGCTTGACGAATGCGAACTTGTTCGTTATAGATTGTGCACGCCGTCGCAATCGTGCCAGTGTCCGCCTGACGTAGAGCTTTCAGAATGTTTTTTGATGCAATGCCAGCAGCTATCATCTGTCCTGCCATTGCTCGTTCTCTAGGTTGAATGCGGCGAGCGGTAGGATGACCAATGATGTCAATTGAATACTCGTGGTTGTGCTTGGCATTCCGTACCAAAAGATGTCAGCGTCCGTCAGCTTGTAGTAGTCGTCCATATAGTAGAAAGAGACATCCAACCAATTGAGAAGCAATATTGCGACGTTGCTGTGATTCAACTTCTTCAGCAGTATGTTGTGTGGGTGTAGTATCACCACGATCGCACTTGAGAATCACTCTGTTATTATCAGACTGACGTTTGACAACAACGTAACCTTGGTTGTGTGCAAAGGTTTGCACACTTCTCATCATCTCTTCCAAAGAGCTGTAGGATGCTTCAGGTGGCGGTAGCATTATGCAAGTATCGTCTTCCACACCAAAAGTTGACTTGTTTGGCAGCAGAGCAACTAAAAACGTGCTTGTAAATGATACCCAATTGTTTTTTGAAGAGAGTAACTAAGTGATTGACTGACTGTTGAAAGTGATTTCACGTACCACATGCTCAAAGGGAGCCTTCTTGATGAGAAGATAACAGTTAAATTTAACAGTAAGTTTGTTATGTTAAATTTAACATTAAGTTTGTCATGTTACTGTTAAATCGACCGGCGTCCAACAAAAAATAATCACATGATGGGTCAATTTAGTACGGAGATGGGTTGATTTAACATTTCCCTTTTCTAACTAATGTGTCCACCTCTAAGTGTAAATACATAACTAGTTGTAGATTTTTGCTTTATCTTGTCCATAGTTAGCATAAACATAGCATAATGAGAACTTGGCATTATTTTATAAATCATCAAAAAATAAATTGTAATACTTACTTTTCTTCACAAAATTGAAAATTCATTTCATTGCTCTTTGATACACATTATCTAAATTTGACATGTATTTATTCATTTTGCCAATAGCTAGAGCAACTTTATGCCTTGTGCTCAACTTCAGATATTCACAACTTTGTCTTTGTCATAGTAAATTGATGACATTTTTACTTTGTCAATGACATCGGTTGCACATTGATCTATGACAATGTTGAAGTTCATTTCCAAAAAAATCCTTAGTCTTTTATAATCTGTCATGTTAAATCTGTCAACCACACATTGTACATACTTGCTTTGACTTGACAATAATCATTTTTTCTCTATGAATATATTCTTAATATTATTCAAATCCTTTGTCTTAAATGTAAACTTAAGCTTGTTGTTGCATCTTATGATATCTTTGCTTGATTCTTTGCCTAAATGAGCATGTTAACTACATATAGTACTTGAATAATGAGATTGAAAATCTCATTATTCAACTTCTTCATGTATATACATGAATCATATACACCCCATGAAAAGTTTTGTGCTTTCATGATCTTATCAAATCTTCCATTACACTATTAAAAAGCTTGTTTTAATCCATAAAATGATTTCAACACTTTGCAAAGCAACTTATCTTGAACTTTTTCCTCCATATCTTCTAGTAGTTTTATGCAAATTTTCTCCTCTAGAGATCCATAGAAAATTGCAATAATTACAGTAATCTAATACATAATTAGCCTAAATATTACAAATGCATATACCAATCAAATTGTAGCATACTTTGCTACAGTTGATAATATTTCGTGATAATCAACACCTTTATCCTATGTAAAATTTCTAACCATCAAACTTTATTTTTTTAAAAAAATTGTTTTATGTTGGATCATCTTTTAACTTGTAAATACATTTGCAATTAATCAAAACTTGATTACTTCAAAGTTCCACTAACTCTCAAATCTTGTTATTCATTAGCAATTGCATTTCATGTTTCATATTAGGATTTCATTCAAGCTTATTGACAAAACCTTGTACTTCTTTATACAAAATATGTTCTTCGTCTTTCAAGATCCTAACCTCGGAACTTACTCTCACTCAAGTTTACCTCATATGGCTTTGTGGAATCTCATCATGGTTCTAGAAAGCAAAAACTTATTTTCAACTTATTTGTGTTTGAAACACCATACAAATTTTTCATCCATCTCTCAATTACAAACATTTATCCATATTTCAAAAAAACTAGTGTAACTTGAACTTATATTGATGAAACAAATATTCACACAATGAACTTTCAAAACTTGCATTAGAGATTTTTTACCACTCTATATATATAATTGTAGAAAATATTGTAGTATTACATGATAATTATCATCTAATTTACGTTTACTATGATAAATCATGGTAGATTTGATTAGTTTTCAATACGTGACAACATGTCATTGGCTTACCAAAACTTTATAAAATGAAATTTGTCCCTAGATTGAGGTGAAAATATGTCATTTGAAACCTTCAAAATTCTACAATCTCCACTTTCCACTAAGTCAATTTTAGATTTAGTGAAACTAGTGAAATTTTTTTACTTAGTCATACCAATCAAAACTAGCACGTAATCAAATTCTTCTCTCCTTGAAATCTTGATCCAAAAGAAAAAATGGTAATGTTCATTCAAATCTTCTATAAATTTTCTAATTATTTTATCAAGAATAGAGATCAAGACATAATTAGCTAGATTTACTCATAATTAATCTAATAATAGTCAATTCTTTGGCTACTTCAACTATTATTTCACACATAAAACAAAAGATCTTACAAATCAATGCAATGTCATCATTTTAGTTAATTTTAATATCATGATCTTCAAGAATGGATGAATTGATTCATAAACCATACCTTAGAATAGCTCTACTAATTTTATTTGATGATATAGTAGGTTAATAATTTTGGTTGGTCCACATCATCTGATGCAAGTACTTGACCCTAACCAACGATAATTTTCTACTTTAATTCATGCGCTAATTTGTTGATAAGATTTATATAAGAGTGCAAAAAATCATCCTAGATATCTCATCTTTATAGTTGTGTTGCATCTTGGAATGAAACACTTCCTTTCTGTCTAGTGTTACAATGATATAATAATTATCTTTACTTGAGTACAAGTCAATCGTCATAGAATAGCAAAAATGTGATGATAGCATTCACTTTTTGAGAGTGTATTGGAACTAATTGAAATAATTGATCTATATGTAGACAAAATAGCAAAAAAAAACTTGCAATTTTGCATATATGAAGGTGATTAGAAGAATTTCAATATTGCAATGATCCATCTACAATCTTTTTTATATTCATCTTTATTTTATGGAAAAATTAAATCATTTTTGGATAAAAATTGTGGTACTTTTAAAATGAAAGTGATGGAATATATAATTTTATTGATAATTTCAAAAGTTCGTTACAAAAATCTTGAGATTGTAACATCTGCGTTTTATATTGAATGTTTGATAGATAAATATATCATAGCTAATTTGTTCTGGTATGATTTGACGTGTACGGAAAGATTAAAATGATATATTAAAAAGATAGCGTGTGAAGAGATTTTCATGTGAATAATTATGACAAAAAATATTAAAGAGTTGTTATAAATTACCTTTACTTTTTATGGATCTTGAGTTAAAAAAGTATATAGACATCATACTTATCTTGTATCAAAATGAATGATAGAAAGCATGAAGACATCACTTAACATGGATGAGATATTGAATTCTATCATGGATGAGATGAAGAAGTTGATAAAAGCAATTATAGAGGAACATACTAAGGAAGAAAAAAAATTGCATCTAGAAAGTGACAAAGTAGAGAAAAAATGAGCTGTAAAAATAGAGATTGAAATTTCAATATCATATGATCATGTTTCATAAAAAGTAAATCTTATTGAACATGCAGCATCAAACAGGATACAACTTCAAAATATTAAAAAATAAATCAAACTTTTGCTTTAAATGAAAAAATTATGTTAGGTAAAAACATACAAGAAAGTAAATCAATGTGAGTTTAGAGAGTTGAATCATGAGGAAAAATATATATTTGTTTCATTTCCATGTTTTTGAATATAATGCTAAAATATTTAAACTTTTAAATATGGACACTCACATGGTACACTACATGAAATCAAATGTTGTCAAAATGAGATGTTTTAACTGTGTGAAGTGGAATGCAAAAGACAAATTTGCAAAATTTTCAAGCTTTTGGTTAAGCTTAAGTACCAAGAACAAGATTGTGGAACTTGAAGAAAAAAATATCCACAAATTTATTAAAGATGGTTGTGATCTTGAAATATCCATCATGAATATTAATTAAACAAAAACATTGGATGTGTTCAAACAAAACTTTAAAGATTGAATACGCAAAAAGATTATTGTAAGCAATTCATTCATATTGAATGAAACAATCCAATTGTTTAACAAATTTTAGATGCTTATGAAATCACACAATGTGAATCATCAAGCAATGTTCTAGATTCATTTATTCCTACATCAATAAAGTTAGAAACACTTTGTCGTAGAAAATTATCTGCATCATCAAGAGATCAAGCACCAAGATTTGGAAGTGAGATTTGACGACCATTGATTACAAATTTGCAAAAAAGTCATGCAAATAATGGAATGACTTGAAGAGAAGCTAGAGTTCATGAATTTGTGATAATTGTCAATGTTATGTTTGCTAAGGTATGAGTCATCTTGTCAAATTTTGTCATATTCAATCAAATCCGCTAGTAAAACGGCCAATGTAGCGACAACCTTTCAATATCACGGAGGAAACAAAGTACAAAGAATTTGATAAAGTAGGTTCAAGAAACAAGGAGTACTTGGTAAACTTGTTTTGCGGCTTTACTGGTTCAACAAAATCCAAAAAAAGACGAGGTTGGAAGCTCATGGAATGAGTAAAAACAATTTCAACTCATTGTCCCTGATGATATGATAAAATCACATAAAATGATTGTTTTAATTGATCTGAGAGCAAGAGAAAAATTTTGTCACAAAATATTAGAATGAAATTACAATAGATGTTGATGAACAATGTGAGTGAGAAAATGAAATTGTCAAACAAGCAAATGAAACATTAGAGTACTACCACGATGTGTAGATTTATCTATAGATAGGTACAAATAAGATATTGAATGAAGAATAATTTTTTTAACTTGATATGTTATCTTACTAGGAAATTTAGAGATGAAATAGTATAATCTGGAGGTAGATTGTAAAAAAAGTGAAAAAAAATAATAGTGAAAACCTTATGTTTATAGATTTAGATCTAAAAATACAAATTTATTAACGATTGATAAAGCATAGAGTTGATGTATGTTTCTTAGAACTTATAAGATATTTTGTTGTATCCAAGTACAAACGTTATATTTTGAATTTCTTAAATAACATTTTTTGGAATATAAAGATATCTTATTATATGATTCACTTGCAAGATTATCACCAAATAGACGTGTAAATCATAAGATTAACGTAATACTTGGAAGCACGACAACTTGCAAAGGTCCATGTTGTTTAGTTTTAAACAAATTGTAAAAATGCAGAGTTTAGGTAGAGGTTGAATAAATAATGAATTCAACCAAATTTTTCATCTTACAAAACTTTAGTGCTATTTATTAAGAAAAAAATGAAAATTTGCAATTATGCATTGATTATCTTGGATTGAATTAGCAAACAATGAAAAACAAATATCAAGTAACTTGTACGATTGATTTGTTTGATCAATTTTAAGGAGCCAAAAATTTCATCAAATTATATATAAGGAGCAACTACAATCAAATCCAAATTGTAAATAAAGATATTCACAATATTTTTTTTATACTATGTATGGTCATTTTGTGCATCTAATGATGACTTTTGGGTTCATTATTACAATTGCTACATTCATGAATGATGAATCAATAAAATGCATTATAGTTTTTCAAAATGATATTTTGCTATATAGCAAAACCTTGAATAATCATAAATTTTATTTACTACATTCATGAATTAATGAACAATATTTTTTGCCCCATCTACAAAAATTCATTATTGAGTTTTTAGATGATATTTTGATATATAGTAAAATTTTGAGTGATCATAGTCATGAAGTGTTTTGAAGTGTTTATTGAAACAAAAGATTTGATGAGTAGAGTGAAATCCGAATTTCAACACGAAGCTTATATATGTGGAGGTTAAGAAATAACTTGTGGATGCTCTCTCACACATGATGTATCTTAATCATGTTGCAAAATTGAAGATTGATGAAGCTAGATGTCACATATTACAAAGAAATATGAGAAGATCGTGAGAGCACTACAAGTTGAAAATATAGAAAAAAATTTGAAGTTTGGCGTCTCATAAGCAATGCACATGGATTTTAGAATTACCAAGACCAAGAATTACGCACAATAATTTTATTAAAAAGTTATGATACAACTATATCAAGTCATGTGAAAGTGATAAACATCTTGTATAACATACAAAGAGTGTATTATTAACCTAAAATATGAGGGTATGTGATGCTTTATGTTTGAAATTGTGTAATTATCAACAAAAGAAGACAAACAATCAAAAGCTAGTCGATTTATTGCAACTTCTTTCCATTCTAAATCAACAATGAAAACAATTTTTGTTAGAGTATGATAGAAGTATAATTTTGATGGATATATTTATCAAAAAAATTCACATAAGATTAACCACAATAATAGTAATCCTATATTCTACTCAATTGTATCTTGATGCAATTATTGATTTTAGTGTACTCATTTCATTAGTTTGTTTTAAAAACTTTGTTTAATATGTTCAATAGCAATATCAACGATTATCAACTCAATCTCACAGTGAAATAGAGAGATCTAATATTCACGTAGAAAATATGCTAAGAGCATTTATATTAAAATAGCAACAAAAGTGAAATATGTTTTTTCCTCTTGTGAAATTTGCAAGTAATAATCCTATCAATTGATCGACAAAGATAATTTCAATCTATTTCATATAAGGTGTTCATTCCATAACTCTGTCAAGTTTTATGAAGCTTTCAAAAGAAGAAAAGGTTTTTGTCAAAGTCATTGCGGTCAACAATTTTGTGAAGCATATTCATAGAGTATTACACCAAATCAAGTAGAAGTTGATTATTGCTAAAAATTGACAAAAATAGCATGCAGATGCTTATCGTAAAGTTGATTTTCAAGTAGAGGATCCGAATTGATTCTCTACAATAACTTTTCTCTTGTATTTATATTTATTTTATATATCTTTTCATCAAATTTTAATACTAAATTCATTGATATTTTTGTGATATGAATATGTGTTGATGAAATGTCATATAAGTTAAAATTTGTGCGACATAAGAAATTACATCTTGTATTTTCTGTGAAAACATGTATCACGTTCAAGATAATTTACCAATCAATCAACATCAACTTTTATTCTAACCTTGATAGTTGATCATGAGAAATTTGAGGTAAAAAAGACACTCAAAATATGGATTTGAGATCATATGATCTCAAATCCATATGTGATTCAATAAATAAAATATTTGATTCAATGGAAAGGATTTTTATCATGTAATTTTTTTCAATAACCCACTAGATATTAGTTAATGCACCTTTATCAGTTCAAAAAATTTGAGCATATGTGCAACAAAACCGTTGCATATTACAAGAGTAAAGATTTGTGATTATCTTTAGTTAGTTAAAACTAAAGTAGAAATTAATCAAGATTTAGATATGGCTACATGTGTGATTGATAGCTACAGCAGGAATGTCTTGATTGAAAATAATACGTCAGCAATCCGAGTATTGTTAGGTAAAAATTGATTTTGTTAGTTATAAGTGATGAGTCAACAATCCGTGTGAATGTAGATGTTATTCATCATGTCATCAATACTCTTAGAGTAAAATGAATGATGTAAGTAAGATTTTGTCTTCTTGGTCAAATTTATATAAGGAATTGGAATCATTTTAGATATATATCAGCTTTATAGTTGTGTTTCATCTTTGAGTGAGCTATTATCTTAACTTCTAATGTTACACATATCAAGATATCTGTTGAATTAGGCTTTATTTGACTATTAGTTACAGGGTGCACATTGAAATTTAATTCCTACAATGTGTTGTTACTAATATAAAACTCATATTGTAACATGAATGACAATTATACAAATTGTTAAGTGATTTGTCTTGGTAAAATATTTTATGATGGGTATCATCTCAAAACATATCTTTTATGATCATCATGTAAGTTTTTTGATTGATCTTTGAATGAAAATGTTTTTTAGGTAATAAATCATGATATTATGACAAGTAATATCTTACTTTTTATGTTATTTCTAAATTATTCATGTAATATAAATATTTTAAATAATTTAATATTTTAAAATCAAATTGATAATTTATTAAAAATTTTCTTATTCAAAGGAGTAAACTCATATATATGATTATTAAAAAACTTATACTTGAAGAGATTACGTATTGTTTAAATCCTATGATAAGAGATTTTAACTCTTAAGATTTTTATACATCTATTAAGTTTATTTTTGCAAAATTGATCATAGCTTATAAAAAATGAATTGTTTAATATTTGGAAAAAATTTAACAACTTTTTCCATATAATTATAGCAAAAATTATCCAAAATCCAACATACAATCTATACATTGAACCAAAATCCAACACACATACAATCCAACATTACCCAAAATCAAACTTTGATGAATAACGTATGATATATAACTGGTTTCATGATTCATTATGTACCAAATCAAACTCATGTATTTGAACATCAAATTGTTGGATACATTAGTTTCAATAGGATTATTGATTTTAATAATCACATGGTAGTTAAACTTGAAATATTGATTTTTATCACATAAATTATTATTTGTGTAATAAAAATTACATGAGCGTACTTGGATCAAAATCTATATTCAAAAATTGTAATATATAAATTACATGAATGTGATCATGCTTGAATCTCATTCAACGTGGTATTGGGTAAAAAGCATGAAGATGATGACATCATTATTATTTATTATAAGTTATAAGTTAATAAAACACTTACAATTCTTTGTAAAAGTTTGTTTTATCTATCACAATGAAACAATATACGTCATAATGATTGAAATATGTTGAGGTTAATTCCAATGAAGGAGTAACCTCAAATTTTGGCTATTTATAGCTAGGACGATCGTCCCGACTAGGATTAAATACCTTAGGGTTCACCATGTACAACACGTATTTCTAAACATGACCTAGAAGTAAAGGTGCTCGAGTTCTGGGTGGACATAGCCCTCTTCCCGATGGTGAACCATGTTATTTTTGTGCTGTTGTGTCTTCTCTTGTGTTTTAGCGTTAAGAAATTGGTATCATAGCCGATTTGGTTCGGATCCGATGTTAGAGCGTTCTAAATGATAGGTTTGGTCGCTTTGGAATTTCTAAACAATGACGGTTTTCTGACAAAAGCCACAGTTTATTCAGTGACAGGTTCTATTGACATTTTTTGTCTATCACAATGAAATCGTTTGCTCAAAACTGATGTGAAATTGTTTGGTCAAAACTGATGATAAAATTTGACACGGAAGTTCTTTTGATTTTGGACAACTGACCGTTTATTTCTAATGTGAACGTTTTCTACAACCTGTAGAAAACATCAAGAGGTGTCATTCATTTTTTTGGGAGGATCTTGGAAGGTGTTGCATTCTTCCGACTCTTGCGCGTAATGACAGTTGACTGGACGGCTCGTCTTTCACAATGTGTTGTCGAATCATGTAACCGCGGTCCTCAATTGCGACGGCTTTCCGTCTTGGAGAGCTTCACAAGCAGCACCTTGAACTGTAGGATTTCTGACCAAAGATCAGATCAGTCTTGCCAGCACTAATGATGCTTCTTGTGCTCCTAGAATTCTCTTGGTGATTCTGCAGTCGCGGAAGAATGGGAAGTGGCCAAGATATTGGAGTATGAGCTTCTTAGTTCTGGCGGGTCAAGAATATTAACATTTGATTCAAAAATCCGTATTACATTTAATGGGGTCAAAATCTTCTGATATTTGGCTCCGACGCTTTGTTAGGGAGCTGGACTGTCGCACAGGGACAGTGGATGATTCCTCGCCACGAAGGAAAATGCGACATGAAACTGGAGACTCCGCGTTGCGTTCCTACAGTAGTACAAGCGCTTGAACTCGCATGTGGACACGTACATAGAGTTGCGGTGCTTGAAGGTCATCGTGGTGTTCTGCACAAATGCCTTCAGCCAGATCAAGTACCTTGGCCAGCTCGGTGGCCATGAACGCGATCTGGCAGAGCTCGCCGTCGCAAGCGTTGAAGGAGATCATCGTCCGCATGGTGTCGCAACTAGACTACTACGTCAAAGAGATGATGGACTCGCTGATTGAGATGTAGATCTAGGAATTAATAGCATCGTGAGTGAAAATTGACTCTACCAACAATCCTAATATACACACAAGTAATTTCTTTAAAATTTATGAGTGAAGGGTGCATATGCGTTTGTATCTCTTGGAGTCTTAGACTAACATCCTCTGAACGGTAGGGCCCAAGTGCGTGCAGAGAGGCGATCTACGGCGGCCCCCACTCTCGCATGGCAAGCGGCTAGTCGCGTGTCACGTGGAGGGTCCTGAGCGACAGGGTGCCATTTCTTGAACGGAGCGCGGGCAAGAGTCGCGTGATGGCAATGAAGGGAGGTGATGGATCTCCCAACCATGGTAGTCCGAGCGGAACGTGGTGTTCGAAGTTGACGATCTGTGATTGCCGTTAGAGTAGAGCAAAGCGCCGTTTGCAACGCAGTTAGCCAGTATTTCTGCCAGGATTTGGGCACATTGCGTTTTGTAGCGTAGTTTTTGCGATTTCTGCGCGGTTTGGAGCACGGTTTAAGCCGGGTGTGGTTGGGGTTGTACGTGATCAGGATGTATCACAGTTTCAGAGTACGTGGTTGCAGTTGATGTGGTATTGTTCATGGCGAACATGGTTAGATGCATGTGGTTGTGGTTGCAGTCGCGGTCACAATCATGGTCGGAGCTCAACGTGATTGCAGTCGTGATCATGGATTTAACATAGTCGGAGGGCCAATCATGGTCGATAGGGCAATGCATGCAACTGGAGATTGACGGTGACGGCCGGGATCAACGGTGATTGTTGGCGACGACGGTGACAAAATATTTTGTTCGTAAATATTCCGTCTGCAAGAATTTTTGTCAAAATATAGACAAATTGGGTATTGTTGGAAAGCTTTTGACGAAACTAAAGCATATGGACCATTTTGAGGGGCTGAAAGATGACCAAGACTGAGAAAATTGCATCGAAAGTTAATTTCCTATCTAAATTCTTGACGGGCTAACATGATAACGCGACAATTCGAGAATCTAGGTTAAAAGTGGACATCGGTCGCAAGCAACGTTTTTTGCGGGCGACATAGATTGTCGCGAGGATCAGTTGTGGTCGCAATATGTCGCGGACAACGGTGAGTGATAGTCACTAGCAATAGTTAGTCGTGAGCATCGTAGATTGTAAGGTTCTTATTACTATGTGTGTGTCTTTTAATGAACCCAGTTCATTGAAAGAGGGGGAGAATTCTCAAGATCTCTGTACTCACAATTAAAATTTTTTGGTCACGAATAAAAATGTGGGGAAGTTTTGATCATTATGTGATTAATGATAGAGATGAGCACTTGTATGTAATTGTGGAGGAGTTTGATCATTATGTGATTAATGATCAAGATGTGCAAAGCATAGATTATTTATATTATTGTAAAACACAACGATATCAGGTATTTCATCAGACAAGAGTGTTTGATAAAATGATTGAGTTAGTCAAGATGGATTGTAGACTCTGGTGATTGAGCTAGTCAATCTTCACGGTAACTTTGATGATTGAGTTAGTTAAGATTGACGATAGAATGTGCTAATTGAGCTAATCTATCTTGAAGTTAAACTTTGATGATTGAGCAAGTCAATCTTGACGGTAAACTCTGGTGATTGAGCTAGTTAAGATAGACGGTAAATCAAACTGATGTGTTAATCAGAGTTATTTCTTTAGAGAGTTTTAGGCGACATTGTACTATCATGCAGGTTGTGCATGAGGAGTAGAGTTAGAGTTTGCTAACATAGTATCTTAAGTTATCTCTTTATATATTTACTCTATACTTTGATGGCTACGATTTAGTTCTAATTAACTCTCATGTAAAAAAAAGCATTGTATTAGGTTTCATTGTAGAACTTCCCGCTGAGTAATTATATAGTTTACGAGATTTTTGTTCTCTCTATGCTAGCTAGTTTTTAAGTTAACTCTTTATGTTAGTACTCTATCTTGTTATTGCTACGGCTTAGTTCTAGTTAACTCTTGAGTTTAGAGGGGGACTTATGTTAGGTTTCAATCTAGAACTTCCCGCGGAGTAATAATGTATGTTATAGAGGTTACTGTTCTTTAACGTGAGTTGAAGGGAGATTGTTGAGGTTAACCTTGGGTTTTAACTATTTATAGCTAAGGCGGTCGTCTGGATTGAAGATAAATATCTCAAGGTTCACCGTGTACAGTACGTCTTTCTTGACATGACCTAGAAGTAAAGGTGCTCAACATTTGGGTGCACGTGGCCCTCTTCCCCGAGAAAGAACCACATTATTTCTTTGACACTGTGTATTCTCTTGTGTTTTACCGTAAACAAAATAAAGAAACAATGAGTTAAAAAAATGACCATATTTACTTTCATCACTTGTATATTTTCACAATTTTAAACAATTTATCAGAAGATTATCAAATGCATTAAAATTATATTGAAATTTTTTATTGTAAAATATTAATGTAAAATTGATAATTATTATATTATCATTTTGAAAATATGATCAATTTTGAATATAATTTAATCAAAAAGATAAACATATCATTAAATTTATTGTGTATAATCAATCAATACAATTTATAATTTTAAAATAATTAATTTTTTATTTATCATATTAAAACAACATACATAACAAATTAATACAAAGCATATAATAAATATTAAAAATAGGAAGTATTATTCTTATTCCTTTTTTTAAGATTTTAAATAATATTCATCAGATAATTAAAATCAATAAAATATTTGTATGATAGTATTTTATCTTTGAAGCTTGAATGTTTCAAATATTTGTGTAACTTGTTTGACAATTCTTTGTTATAGAATCATTGTTCAAGAAATTCAAATAACAAAGTTTACTTTTTATAGTTATCTAATTGGTTAAATACTAAAGATTATAAGTATTGCATGAGATTATTAAAAATAAATGAAAAATATCATAGAAAATGAAATATTTAAAATTAACCATATTTTTTATAACTATAATAGATTCAATACCTTTATCATGTTACACTTTTGTGTTTTGAATTAAAATCTCAAGGTTTAAAAAATGAAAATGCTTTAAAAAGAGGACGTGAACAAATCTCTTGATCAAACTAATGTTTTTGTTGATGTTATGTGATGATTGTTAATGACTTTGTTTTAGCGAGTGATGAGGTGAAGTTTTACGACATGAATGTTTAGCTAATAAGTGTAAAATTTAACATCTTTATATCAAATTGAACATTTTAACTCAAAAATGTTGAAGTGAAAATTTTCATCCTTAAACTATTAATCAGTTCATTGAAAACTAAATTTATTGTTGTTATATTTTTAATTGACAAATAAATGAAATTTTAGACTTCAAAACTCAACATGCCTATAAGCAAATCATCTTTTTTTTTTTCCTTTTTCAAAAGTGCTTGACTCTTGTTGTCATTTGTACTATTAGGTGGTAGGAAGAATTATCTGTCAATGTAAACATCACTCTTAGTAGAGGCCGCAAATTGCTAGGACCATCTTTGTTTTGTTTGGAATGTAAAAGTTTTTTTTTGTTTTAAATTTTTAAACAAAATCATCTAAGGTTTGAATAAAAATTGTGGTAATATTTTCTGTCCAAGCTCTTGATTTGCACTATTGTGCTCATCTTTTCTCCTCTCTTATGAAGTTAATCAGAAAAATAACAAACCTGGCACAAAAACCGGCTTTAATCACAATGCATTATTGCCAACTAACGTTATATTTGAAGCATCAGGGAGATTGCCAATTTCAAAAGTCAGTTAGTTTAGACTGCAAACTTATCATTTATAATAATTGTTTTATTGACATATCAGATCAGGCAATGGGTGTTAACATTGATTAATTTAACATATATGTTAACAAAGTCAAGAACGGTTTTTGAGTAAAACCATAATCACATAGTCACCGTCTGCCTTATGGAACTAGTGACGAGAGTCACTAGTTTGGTGCACTAGTGTTTTGCCACTACTGCTCGATGTTATCTAAATATGTATCTTCATATAACTCTCGCAACTCCTTCAAGAAAGTCGAGAGATTTATTACTCCTTCGCGAGCTTGTTACAACTACCGTGCCACAATCGCTCTGTGTTTTCATCTTTACTTGCCGCTACAATCCTCATTTCCTATCTGCCTGCGACATGCTTGTCGTCTCTACTTGCCGCTGTTGCTTTCACCTCATAGTTCTATGATTTGCTTGTTGTTCAGTTTTTACATTCATAAAAAATTCATATCAATTGTAGACTGTTGGATACATAGTGATGTGACAGTGCTGTGACTAGTACTGATAGATGCACGCACATCAACAGTTGACACACAACAAGTACGTGGTTCATACCTGCAGAGGTTAGGTACAAGGAAAAAAAAACACTTTGTTCGTAATCCATAATTGATGTCACAGAAAGCTACGAAAAACTATGATATGTGGTAACAGAGTATCCTAGTCTAACAAACTAAAGTTACACACAACTTGAGTTAAGTTACACCGACTCATATCATAAATACAACATATGTCTTCTTGTTTTATCATAGATTTTTTCCCTTACGTAGATCTCTTGCATGAAAGCATCATATCTATTATTTTCTCAATGTATGTATAGAGATATAAATTCACGTTTTGCATTACGTCTATTGTGTAGTTTAATAATTTTGAGAGACAAAATTTTGCAGCTAAGTCATTTACTTGAGAATATAAGTATGTTCGAATTTTCTTAACCTATGAACTATTCTCAGCTTTGATACATATATATGGAATTCAAAAATCTAATAAACTTTTGTTCACATTAATGTCTAAAAAATATTTAAATGTATACTCACATACTTTCTCATTAATGAAGCACTAATTTTTCTAAGATTTTTATGTTGCATCAGGATTTCATTATATTAGGTAAAATTAATTAAATATCATATAAATAATATAATATAATGATAATTTTTTTCTGAAATTTAATAATAAACTCAATTCTCTACATCTTAAGAAACTTAAATTGAATTTATATTCTTCTTCCATATCGGTTATAAATAATTACTCAATCATCTATAAACAATTTTTAAGCAAGTGATATAAAGTTTCGGTCATTGAATATATTAAATCAAAAATTCTTTAATGAAAATATATGGCAGACAATGAAATAAGTCACTTGTATCTTGATTTTTTATTTTTCTTGTTTCAATTATAATCGTTTCAGATTTTTGAACATGTTTTGCATGTACATGCAAAATAACCATAGTTAGGTACTTGACAACGTAACTCACGATCATAAACTTTCAGCAAATACAGAAATTTTAGCCTTTTATACACAATATGCTTTAACGACTGTATTTGTTCTGCAAGGATAGTTAACGACGCTTGCATTGGTGTGTTATAATGTGATTCTTGCAATATTTACATGTCTTAAAAATCAGGATGACTTATTTTGGAAACCTAGGGTCATGGGGAGAGTTTGCATCATGAGATGATGCGTTAGCTTTGATACATAGCAAATAATCATTAAATTATCTAAACGATATTATTATTGGCTTTGGTTGAACATTGAAATCTTATAAATTCTGACCAAAAGCAAATATATCAGAATTTTACTTTTTGCAAAATCATATTCAGAGTACATGCTTTGTCAGTGTCTACATGCTAAATTGACGTGGTAATACAAAAACGATAGCAAGAATGCTAGGTTTCGTGTAGTATCCCGTGAATAAACGAATAAATTTAGTATCTGTTTCAGTTAATATACATAAAGGATAAAATGTATACCTAGTGTTTGATTAAAGAAAAACAAAACCTAATAATTACTGGTTGATTCAGTAAATGCTCCATTAAATTATAACTAGTTAGTTCAAAACTCATTGATTTCTGAGGGTAGAAAATAATGAGGAGAAAAGAAGTGCAGTTCCCGAAAAGCGAAAAAAATGAAAAGAGGTTTTGTGGAGAAAGAAAAGGAAAAGAAAAGCGATATACCGTAACGACCGAAGGAAGATATGTACTCACTGTTCTAGTGCTTTGCCTCGAGGGGTAGGACCTCGAGTATCCTGGAGTATTGGGAAAATGTGTCAACAGTAGATAGCCAAAAGGGTTTCACCCTCCGTCGAAGGGCCTCGGATGCGGAGGATGAAAGACAGGCAGAAATTGTAGATCAGAAACGGTCAAACCCAGGCCTCGGGTTAATGACACCGGTGTTCTGGAAGAAAAGGTAGGACCACGGGAGACGGAAGCCCGCAGGGGCGTTAGACCGTACATCTTCCGATCAGCAGGCGACAGAGGAACGAAGGCTAGGACCGTATATTACGGGAAAGCTTGTGGCACAAAAAAGGAAGGATGGATAATACGGAAAGGTCCCCCGGCGTGGGACCCCACCACCGCTTTCTTACCCTCTGAGGATGTGCCCTGCCTGTCAGTCACAGTTTCTCCCCTTGCTTTTCTTTTGCTTACTGGGGCTTCCTTCTTTTGCCTTCCTTCCTTCCTTCATTGCCTCCGGAGCTCGACAGCTCCGCAATTGCGTTCTTCTGCCTCCCCCCGTCTCCTCTCTTCTTCTTCTTCTCCTCCTCCTCCTCCTCCTTCTCATCCTCCTCGTCCTCTTCCTCCTCCGTCTTCACCGCTCGCCCGCTGGCTTCCTTCCTTCCTTCCTCCCTTCTGCTTCTGCTGCTCCTGCTGCCTTCGGTGTCTGCTTCCCATTTCATTCCGCCCGTCCTCTCGTCCTCTCGAGATCGTCACGGAAGGCGTCCCGCAGTCCGGCCCTCGTCGTCTGTTGTCGAATCGCACGACAGCGCAGAAGGGCTGGGGTGTGCGAAAGAGCGAGCTCTGGCGCGGAAAGGTTGCGGTTCGCGTGGGCAGGAGGAGAGCGTAGGGCGAGGGGCGCAGCGACAGAGGGAGAGAGCTCGAGGGAGGAAGAAAGAGACGAGAGAGACAGACGTGTGTGGGTGTGTTTGTGGGTCTGTTGTGCTTGGCGACGAGAAAGATGAGGGTTTTCGCGGCGAACGAGGAAAGTAGAAGCCGGAGAAGATGTTGCTTGTTGGATGGCAGACGAGAATGATTGCCGGAAGAAAGAGGTCTTGTGTTCTCCAGTTTGTGGCCGGAGTGGCAGAGTAGGGCAGGCAGGGGACGGGGATGCTAGAGCTGTCGTAGGCTACGGAAGCAGCGGCGCAGGTGGACGAGGACCGAGTCGAGGAGACCGGGGTAGCTGGTGTAGGCGGAAAAGGTTGTGGATGGTTTTCAAGCCGCGAAGGGCCAGGGTAGCGCCACGGTTAGAGGAGGTTGCGCGTGGAGCAATTTGACGACGATGGGATAGGTGGCAGGGGTTTTCCATTAGTTTCGAGGAAATGAAGGAAAGATTGCTTGACGCCTGCCGTGGAGGACGATTGTGCCGGTAGCTCTTCAGTGTTTCAGTATGGAACTCTTTGTGCCACTTGAGCTCAGGAGGGGAATGAATAATTGGTGCCGAGAGATTGCGGAAGGAAGGTTTCCGGCCTTCGTCCTCGGGAAGCCACGGTGGAGGCGGGGGGAGTCGTGGATTGCGAAGGCAATCTTCGGACTCAGACCCTGTCGCTTGTAAAGCTATCAAAATTGCCAATGAATTGTACTGACTTCCAAACATGTGGTCATTGGTACTGCAGAATTTCGAGTTTATGGCAAGTTCTCAGAGTATGTAGTCGAGGTGATTAGCTTTGTGCAGCCCATGAGAGGAGTGTAGCAGGGTTATGAGGGCGAAGGCCCGGGATTTAGATACAATGATTCGGAGGGTGCGTCGCAAGACGGTTCAAGCTAGGGACAAGCCAAATGTAGTGGGTGTTGATCTTAAGGATAACGCGAAGGAAGGACTCGAACCTACAGTGATTGATGATATAAACCTCTTGGATGAAGAACAGGGTGCGGATTGGATCTCCATTCCAGACGATACGCTGGTAGGGTTGTTCGGTCTTTTGAACTACCGAGATAGGGCGAGTTTAGCGTCTGTTTGCAAGACATGGCGTCGACTCGCTGCTTCGTCTTGTTTGTGGACTTCATTGGATCTTCGAGCCCATACTCTCGATGCAGTTATGGCATCATCGCTTGCCGGCAGATGCAAGAACTTAAAGCGGCTAAGGTTCCGAGGAGCAGGTCCAGCGAGCGCAATTGTCGGTCTAAAGGCCAGAGGTCTCCGAGATCTGAGCGGAGATGTTTGTCGGGATCTATCAGATGCAACTTTATCCATGATTGCTGCACGCCATGAATCGTTGGAGAGTTTACAGTTGGGCCCTGATTGTGAAAGACTTACAAGTGATGCCATTCGTGTGGTGGCAGTTTGTTGTCCAAAATTGAAGCGGTTGCGTCTTTCAGGACTTAGGGATGTGGATGGCGATGCCATTGGATCCCTGGTGAAAATGTGCCCCAACCTTATCGAGTTAGGATTTCTTGATTGTTTAGCAGTTAATGAAGGAGCTCTGGGCGCGGCCACTAGTCTAAGGTTCCTGTCTCTCGCGGGCAGTAGGAATCTCTCTTGGAATGTTGCAGCGCATGTATTGAGTAAGCTTCCAAACCTGTACGCGATTGACCTGTCTCGCACTGAAGTCACTGCTGGAGCCGTCACGCGTTTGCTTGGAGCCCCTCAGCTGAAAGTGCTGTGTGCGCTCAGTTGCCCTACACTGGAGGATAACAGTGACGCTGTGTCCAAATTGAAGACGAAAATTTTACTGGCCCGCTTTACAGATTTTGTGAAGGATCTCGATTCTTTGTTCCCAAGAGCTTTTAGGTCTGATACCCGAAGCTCAGTACGTGAAAATGGATGGAGCAGTTCTCCTTCTGCTTGGAGGCAAGGATGGGCCGGGAGAGAGGAGGATAGAAGCGGGGAAGTTATGGAGTGGGTGGAATGGGTTCTTTCCCATGCTTTGCTCAAAATTGCGGAAAGTAACGTACCTGGTTTAGATAATTTTTGGTTGAAGCAAGGAACGGAAGTAATGCTCCGCCTCTTGAAAAGCAAACAAGAAGATGTTCAAGAAAAAGGTGCCACAGCTTTAGCCACTTTCGTTGTTATCGATGACGAGAACGCCACAGTAGATAAAGCAAGGGCGGAAGCCGTAATGAAAGGAGGTGGCATCGCATCCTTGCTGGATTTGGCTAAGTCTTGCCGTGAAGGAGTACAGGCAGAAGCCGCAAAGGTACATTCCACAAGTGTGTTACTACAGTCAGCGAGGCGTTATGAGGCGTTGAATTGTTGTGTTTGGGAGTCAAAGGACTTTTTTTCTTTAGGGATGATTCTGTGGGTCTCCTCCGGACCTTAGTTGATATCTCCTCCTCCTCTTGTGGTCATCATTGTATCTCTTGTAATATACTGTGGTATCTTAATTCCAGTATACTTTAACTTCTTGACTCACTCTTAATTGCTGTTTCTGATATGACCTCTAGGCCATCGCCAATCTTTCTGTCAATACCGAAGTTGCAAAGACAGTAGCTACAGAGGGTGGGATCAGAATTTTGGCTGCCCTTGCAAAATCTCCCAATCGCTGGGTCGCCGAGGAAGCCGCCGGAGGTCTGTGGAACTTGTCTGTTGGTGAAGATCATAAGGTAATGATGTACCACAAGTTCATGAGATCAATACACCCACACAGTCTCGCTGGGCTATATTGTTTGGAAATTAGGAAATGAAAAGTTCGAACTTCGGATGCACCAATTAACCTTGAATGCCATGCTTTTCAGGGTGCCATAGCTGAGGCTGGGGCGATTGAGGCCTTGGTCGAACTAGCCTTCAAATGGCCCTCTGGTGGCGAAGGAGTCCTGGTGAGCCTTGTGCGTTAATCCGTGCAATTATCTGAACCAGACTAACGCTTTGATTTATTGGCTTATTTTACATGATCAGTAGCTTCACTGGATGGTGCTTGAAAATGTGTTAAAGTATCATTTCAATTATTCATGGAAATGTATTGTTTCGTACTTAGGTCGCGATATCTTATGTCTTGTCCGTGTCACATAATGCTTGTTTTGTTCTTTTCATCCAGGAGAGGGCAGCAGGTGCACTCGCAAACTTGGCAGCAGATGACAAGTGCAGTACGGAAGTTGCAGGGGCCGGTGGTGTACACGCACTGGTTATGCTAGCACGTTTCTGCAAGCACGAGGGTGTACAAGAGCAGGTTGCTTTCTGACACAGTCAATTTTCTAGGCAGATCTAATTTATGCCGTCCGTGCCACTGTTACTTTCGCGACAACTATCTCGGTTTTCTCTCAATTGATAAAATTAGTAATTATTTTCGCTTTTCAACTGGATGTGGAAATGTGCATTGTGGTTTGGAGTGTCGAGATTCTGATTCGTTGTCCAAAGACCGAACTTTTAGCTTATAATAGCTCTCCATCTTGGTGAGCTACAATAGAGAATTTAATCTGTACAAGTGAGTGGTCACCACTGCGGGAGGTGTTTGAAAATGTTTCCGTGGTCGTGTTGCTCGAATCAGTAAACCACGAGATCCAAATTCTAAATGACAACCTTCTGTGTAACGCTAAAATTCCGTTCTTAATTTTTGTTTTATCCTGTCTCTTTTCTTAAATTTATGAGGCCCAAGTCCTCAAGTTAGCCCGGACTGTTTGTCGCAGTCTTAACTCGTTGCTCGTTGTGTCATGGATGTAGTTTTTTGGTGCTTATATCTGAGCTGTTGAATATGCTAGGCGGCACGGGCATTGGCCAACTTGGCTGCTCATGGTGATAGCAATGGTAACAATGCTGCTGTTGGGAAGGAAATCGGCTCTCTAGAAGCATTGGTGCAACTTACATGTTCCAGTCACGAAGGAGTTAGGTATGTAGAAGTTTCAGTTTCTCATGTATACAAAGCTTCTTCGTGTTGTTTGTTTTTCCTAAGTTTTCAATGTTGTATCCTAGGCGGGTTTGTTTACTCCTGTAGTAGGTTTTCATTGTCTTGATCCTTCATCCTATCATCGTATCTTCTATCACTCACTCTCTTCGTGAGTTGACTTTATTCGTTTGTCTTCCCTTCGAAAGAGTTGTTGTGACCTCCTTTTTTTCCATTAAGCACTGAAAATAAGTCGTGAGAAAGTTCCGTTCCAGTTTTCGTTACTCTATGTAATGGAAGAAACGTCTCTTACAGATCCCTTGTGTTGTCAGGGACGATTTATGTGAACTTCAAGTAACAATAAGATGTTTTTTTTTCTAGTTTTAGCAGATGGAATAGCTCTCCAAACCACATCTAAAGAGGGCGGACTTCACGTTTAACTTATCACAGAGGACTGAAAGTCATAGGTCGTACCAGACATCCAGATTGATGTAGTGCTAATCAGAAATGCATGTATAGGATTCTGTCAGAAATTTCTTTTGAACATCGTGTCATGCTCGCTAGGCAAGAGGCTGCGGGAGCGTTGTGGAATTTGTCTTTTGATGACCGAAATCGAGAGGCAATTGCCGCTGCTGGTGGTGTCGAGGCTTTGGTGAGTAGTCGCAGTACCGTGATGGAAGGCTGAAGGTGTAAATGTCCTGTTTGCGTATCATTAAGTCTTAGCTGTTCATTGTATAGTGAATCAGATCACGTGCGCATGTTCGACTTAATGTCTCCAGGCGTTTATTTTGCTTGCCTTACCTTCAGACAGTGGACCTTTGTGTACTCCAATCTGCTCCCGGAGTTCCGTCTATTTTATGGCTTATCTGATATCTCCTTCTGTATTACTGCTTTCCCTTACAGGTGGCTCTGGCCCAGAGCTGCAGTAGCGGATCTCAAGGGTTACAAGAGAGGGCTGCAGGCGCCCTCTGGGGACTCTCTGTCTCAGAAGCTAACAGGTATTCAAACGAATCATCTACTTTACCTTATTCTCTGGTCTTGCTTTTGACTTGGCCGCATCGTGTGCGACTTCTTTCTTTCGAATCATCTATGTTTTGATCCATCTGCTTTTACATTCTGCTAGTTTGAGTATGCTGAATGTCCACTTTACTAACAAGTTTATCGTCCTTTCTTCGATCCTTCAGCATTGCTATTGGTCGTGAGGGTGGGGTAGCCCCATTGATTGCTTTGGCTCGATCTGATTCTGAGGTACGAGTGATCCCTCACCCTGAAATCTTGCCATGATAGTTCAAACATTCAACTGCATCATCAGATAGGGAAAAGCCTTGTGAGAACAGATTTCAAACTGAGAGCAAGGGCATCATTTTGATTATTATCGTACTCGTATGCATATAACTTTAGGTGACGCAGGTTTACAGATTGTCGTTGTATCAAAGGGTCTGTCAGATTCTTGCTTTCTAGTTCATTTTTCTTTGACTGAGTTCTCTCTTCCGATGTTGGCATATCTCATCGAAACAGGAACAAGGTTTTGGGATCCAGTGACATCCATTGTATCTCGTAGGGCGTAGTTTTAGAATGTGTATGGTTATTGTTCTGTAGCATCAAAATCCCAGCTGTGGGGAAAATATGAATCGCCGTCACTTACTCGTTCAAGTTTCCACCTTTTTGATGTTGGTGTCTAGCTTTTTGATACTAAATATTGACTATTAGCCAAGAAGCAATAAATCTGTTACAAGTAACTGATTTGTTGCAAGTAGCCTCTTGTTTAAGTGAGGTTTGTAATTTTCTTGTTGGTGCAGGATGTTCATGAGACAGCAGCAGGGGCTCTTTGGAATCTGGCCTTCAATCCAGGGAACGCTTTGAAGATTGTCGAAGAGGAGGGAGTGCCTGCTTTAGTCCACTTATGTTCTTCTTCACAGTCGAAGATGGCTCGATTCATGGCTGCACTTGCCCTCGCCTACATGTTTGATGGCAGGTAAATTTTTCGGTTACCTTTTCTCAGGCATCATTAGAAGCAGTTGCACATTACTACTCATTACCTACTAGGATGTACTATAGCAGTGCATGAAGTTCATAGGTTCCATGAAGACAGTGAAACTAATTTTGTCAAATGTATACTGTTTCAACCCTTTTCAGAATGGATGAGGTTGCGGCTGGGGTCGTGCTTTGCGAGAACAACGCCAGAGGTGGAGGTCTAGATGGCGCGAGAAAGCTTGCCATGCGGAACATAGACACCTTCGTTCAAGCTTTTTCGGATCAACCTACCCTTCAAGCAGCTACTGTATCCTGGGCTCCTAGTTTCCTGGCAGCAGTCGCAGAAAGTGCCCGAATCCAAGAAGCCGGACATCTTCGATGCAGGTATATATTGCAAAATTGTGAAGTGAAAGATTTTAGGATTTCAAAAAATTTATCTGTCAAATAATTTTTCAAATTTTTAGCATGTAAGACCCTGAGACTGATTACGTCTTTGATCTTCCCACATCCCGTGAATATCACAGTGGAGCTGAAGTGGGGAGATTCGTGGCGATGTTGAAAAATGGGTCGGCGGTCTTACGTGGCTGTGCCGCATTTGCACTTCTACAGGTATGATACGTTCGTAGCTAAACATGTATACGTTACTTATTTCCCGGCTAAATTTTGTATCATTTATGTTGATTGCGGTTATGTATAATAGCTGTATGGTCGTGTTGGCCTGCCTTTCTTCTTGGAAGAACCTTGTTATTCCTTTGCTCCTCCCCTACGCGCCTTTGTCACAATATTATCCCAGTCATTGACCCCAGGAGGCTGTCTCTCATGGTCATGTACGTGTGCCTTTTTTTGTGTGGACGAACCTTGTTAGTTTTCTGGTCCTATCCTTGGCTCTTTTGAGGCCTCTGCCACAACGTACAATACCCATCATTGAGCTAAGAAGGCGGTGTGTTAACGAAGATGTACAAAAGGATAAGCAGATGTGAAATACCACAAGCGATAGCTCGTGGTTTATAATATTGTTTGGATGCCCCGAGCCTTGTTATGATCGACGATTACTTATATTTTGTCTTCAATGTGCAGTTTACGATGCCTGGAGGTAGGCATGCTATGCATCACGCAGGTCTTCTACAAAAGGCTGGTGCTGGGCGAGTCCTTCGAGCAGTTGCTGCCGCAGCGACAGCTCCTCTACAAGCGAAAGTTTTCTCACGGATTGTCATGCGAAATCTGGAACTGTGTCCCTCGGATACGCCACAGGCTTTCCCTTAGATCTCACAGTTCTATTGCAGTGGTTCAAGTTCCATCGTGTCGTTCATCCAGTAGGGGTGCACGTCCTCGCAACAGGATACCATTCCTCGGGGATTCAACTAAGTAAACTTCCTCATAGTAACTTATGTCTTCTTGGAATGTACAGTCAAATGGGAAGTCGAGCCATTATTAGTTGATGAACGAGAATGGCATATCTTATCACAGAGGACGGCTCAAGCTTATCCCAAAGGAGTGGAGCTGTAATTGTTAAAATGATTGTGTGTTTGGGGCAGCTTGCAAATGGAGCAGCTGTAAGTGGTGCTGTAGATTGTAGTAGGTAGGTAGTCGAGTCTTCAGACTTGCTATGAGGTCGTAGCGGTCTATAGCATTCTTCACGCCAAGCCGGAGCTTCTCATGCTTGACAGCTACAACATAATATCGGCGGCCAAGTGTCAAATTTATGCTATGCGCAAGTTGTCAATATTTTTTGGGCAATCTTACTTTCTCTCTACCTAATTAAGATGGGTAAGGTTTGGTAAGCTTAGTGAGCTGTCTAAGGCTGCACGGTTTCATACAACTTAGATTCTAGAAAAGGCTAGATTAGTCGGAAGTCCATTTCTTAGAGAGAGACAGGATATAGTGCAATCCGAAAGATGTGAGCTGCAATACAAATTGCCGATGCACATTCATAGTGGATCAGGGTTACTAGATACGTAGCATTGATGTCACATTCTTGCAAATTTGAGTCTCAAGATCACGTGTCTATCAGCGAGAGATTTTCCATTCCACGGAGTTTTCCTTGCATTGAGAATGAATCGCTACTGGACTTGTATCTGTTTCTCGTCAAAGTTATGATTGTTATAAAATATATGGCCCTTATTTTGTTGAAGGAATTACGCATGAAGTGTTGAGACGAATGGGGGAATCACCATGTGTGCAAAAGTATATCACTGCAGACTGCTTTTGTTGTAGGCTATGTTGTTCAGCTTCGGATTGTGGCGTGCACGTGTCGTCTTTTTAGCGCTCTTGAGAAGTCCTCCTGTTGGTCAACCATTCACAAGCGAAGCTATGCATTACATTCATAGCTAGTCAATGAAGCAATATGCAATCATTGTAGAATAGAGCAGGGGAAGCAGGTTCGTGTCACTTATAATTCAAAAAACCCCTGCTGGACGCCTGTGTCAGATATTCAAAACAGAACTTGACGCGGATAAAGTAGCAGTTAACGTCCGAATTAATTGATGTTCTTACTGCACTGAATTGAAATTATCCGATCTTAACGAAGACTGCATTCCTCGCCGGCTAATATTGGATCATACTGTTTAGGTTCATGCGAGAGATTGGGACTCCTTGGATCATACTGTTTAGGTTCATGCGAGAGATTGGGACCCCTCCGGAAAGTAATTTGCTTGATGGGACCATTCAGGTTTCATTTTACCCGATGGGACCCCATGAACTATGCACTGTTACCCATGTTCTTATAACAACTAGAGAGAGTGCAATGAGTCAATCGCACCCGAGGACAGAGTGGACTTCGCGTTCCATCACACTCACTTGTTTTTATGTTGTCATTCTGTATCCGACCATTCCCCCGGGAGACGAGCAAAATGTTCATCCGGAGTTTATTTGTTCGCCAGATTTGGGTGATCGCGAGACTTGAACTCGAACCATTTTCCGGTACGAGCTTCTCGTCGCATACGCAGGGTTACGGAAGGAGAGTGCAGGTGGGAGGCAACAGAGAAATCCGCGAAGAATTGAAGCACAACAAATTGCACTTGGAGCAAAATTGATCTTTGTCTCCATGATAATCCACCAGAAATTATAATCAGGGATTGATCTCTGATTATAATCCCCGCTCGTTGCATACCCAGGGTTACGGAAGGAAAGTGCAGGTGAGAGTCAACAGAGAAATCCGCGAAGAATTGAAGCACAACAAATTGCACTTGGAGTAAAATTGATTTTTGTCTCCGTGATAATACACCAGAAATTATAGTGAGGATTGATCTCTGATTATAATCCCTGCATTGTAGCTAGTAGTAATCATAGTTACAAGAACTATGTCCGACGGGCCACACTGTCGTTAGGGTCCCATCAAGTAAATTACTTTACGCAGGGGTCCCATCAAGCAAATCTCTCAGGTTCATGCTTCCGTGCCTGAAAAAGTATGTCCATAACATTGTGGGTTGCGGAAACACAGTTGGGTGTTCAAAGGCGACACATTCTTGTCAATATAGCTAGCTTGCAGTCATAAAAGCTGAACGCTATTTCGTCTCGTCTACTCTTGTAGGCTAGTAGATAGCGTCACGAATGTAAAGTGGAACGTTGTACCAAGGAAGTTGGCAGTAGAAACACGGATAAGTCCCCAATAACTCCGCTTCATATGGCGGGTAACAACGTGCGCGGGTCTGGAGCGCTGATCGCATCTTACCCTTCCAGAATATAGTGTGTGGTATGATCTTTACAAGCATCTGGTTACTCAACTGGGCCGCAGTTCACCCCGCTTTATTTGTAATATCAGAGCTGTCACAGCTCTGATATTAATCAAATATTGATCAAGTAAGACAGCTCAGCTGTCTTACTTGAATGAAGATTTACGCATTTGTTTCACCTATTCGCTGCGGTTTTGTTAAGTATAGCGTTGAAGCTCATCAAATTTGCATGAAGACGGAGTATAAGATTTCCGACGGTGATTATCCTGGAGCATTTCTGTGAAGAAGAAGAATGCTTCGCTTCTAACCTGCGTGTATTATCGTGGATTGAATAAAATCACAACAAAAAATGGAGATCTATGGCATTTGATCTCTGGACTTCTCCGATCAATTGGATCAAGCAAAGGTATATGCATCAAATGTGCATAAAAGAAGATGAAAATTGGAAGATCATATTTCAAAAATGGTATGAATAATTTTGAATACAACGTCATGCCGTTTTGTCTTAAAAATGTACCTGCCATATTTTAGCATATGATGAACGATATCTCGAGAACCTTTTTCTGACTTTGTAATATGTTATTTGGATGATATTTTTGAATAGAATTTTGATGATATATTGATCTATTCAGAGAATTTAAAAAAAATCACAGGACACAAGTACAATTGATATTGGAGAAGTTAGAATGCTAGGCTTTATGCTAAGCTAAAAAAATGCGCGTTTTACCAACATCAAGTTGAATTTTTTTGGTTACATCATCACTGAAGAGGGTATGAACATAGATTCAAAAAAGATTTAGAAATCTTTTAAATAAAAGAAACCAACGATAGTTCAAGATGTTCAATATTTTTTTGACTTTGCAGATTTCTTTTGAATCTTCATAAAAAAATATTCAAAGATTGCTTCTTCTTTAACTCAACTCACTTCAAAAACAAGATTGAATGGAGTAGGGTAGCAGAACAAGCATTTGCAAACCAAAAGGCGGTTTTTTTCACTAGGCATATCATGATACATGTTGACTTTCAGAAACCGTTTTTTTTCCAATAGCTAGGGTTTTGAATTTGTCTTCAGAGCGATTTTCTCACAATGTGGTGATGACAAACATCTTCATACTGTTGCGTTCCATTTGCAAAAATTCATGGCTATAAAGATCAACCACAAGATTCACAATAAGGAGTTTTTAGCGATCGTTAATTTGTTTGAAGAATTGCTTTTGACATATACACTCTGTTCACAACAAGTTTGCATCTAACTAATTATCAAGGCGAGAGTATCTTGTGTCAAAAAAGTTGATGCAACATTCAATCAACAACATCAAATTCTATTCAAGCCTAAACAACTTCCGTTCTAAACCACGCGCAATACAATTTTGATAGATGTAGTATTTTTCTAAATTATCAGTCTAAGTCTACGCAATAATCCTATGGCCTTGAAATTCAAATATCATTCTTAAATTTTTTTCTTTGAAAGATTTCCACACCATGAATTTTCAAATTTATGATTTTGAGATTATAGATTTAAAAATCTCCTATTTAATCTACTCTGTGTTAATGAATCCATAAACCACATGATGGTAAAATGTTCCAAGATGATATCAATCTAAGATTCTAGTTCAAAAATAGATTGCTCTAATTCAAGATACTACTATATGTCCTTGAGCATTCATGCCAATTTTGCTTAATTCATGCTTAATTTCAACACAAATTTTTGTTAGCAAAACATTTTGGCTTTAAAAAGCCTTGTTCTACTATACAAAAAGTGCCAAACGCATAACACACAGAATTTAGCTACCCCCGCTTGTACATTACAACACTTCAGATGCTAACTCATCCGGCTCCCATAGGAGAACTAGAGGAATGATCAAAGTCATCTAGATACACCAGTGGCGGTTTGATCATGGAGCTAATTTCAAGAGATTTTTGTTGTTCACAAATGTGAAATTATATTTAAGAATACGTCACAAGATGTGAAATCTATTCAAAATTCAAGATTTCTTGTCGTTATTTGTATGGATTATTACATCAATACCCAATTCTGGAATATCATGATCTTGTATGTCCATGTACTTTATTGTGAAATTTGAAATTTCACAAATTTTGATTTATTTTTTGTTGTAGTGGATCGCTTAACAAAGATGGTACATTTTGTGCCTTGCAACAAGATTATCAAAAGTAAAAAACATCATAATCTTTCTTGGGAATCTTGTACATATATCATGAACTTTACTACTACATCATGTTTATTATGGATTGCAATTCATATTCAAGTTATGATCATTGTTCAAAATCTTACAAATGAAGATCAATCTATCGAGGGCATATCATACTTAGACGGATAGACAAATTGAACAAATGAATCAGGTATTTGAGCAATATTTAAGATATTCCATCAACTATCATCAAGACAATTGGATGAATATACTCCAAGCTGTAGATTTTGATTACAAAAATACATTTCAAGAGTCCATCTAGCAAACTCCATTCTTTGCATATTATGAATATTACCATGAGTTGACTCATGGTAAACCCTAAACCCCTAAACTCTAAACCCTAAACTTTAATTTGGCAAAACATCTAAATGAGCAAGATTTTGTTGCCTCAAGGCAAGGTTTGTAGATATTCAAAAGTGATAGTAGAAAAATGTAGGAGAATTTTAAAAGTAAACTTTGAACATCTTTGTTGATGATAAAGTTTGGCTTCTACGTCGCAATTTGTACACTTGCCGATCTAGCAACAGTTTTCACTGTTGTTGTATTGGATTTTTTCTTGTTAGTAAAAAAGTAAACAAACTAGCATACAAATTAGATCTGTCATTATCCATAAAAATTTATCTAGTGTTTCATGTTTTATTGCCTAAGAATTATGAAGAATCAACTATTCCAGGTAAGCTACCAACATCTCCACAAGCAATCAAAATTAACAGAAAGAATAATTTGAAGTGTTTGATATCCTCAATTTTCCGCATCAATTGAATAAGATTAGAATATCTTGTACATTGGCAACGCTATGAAACATGACTTCAAACTTGGGAGACTTGCTGCTAATTTTGATAACGTTACTAAAATGATCAGAATATTTATTGTTTCTATCTAATGATATCAAATTCAAAAATATAGTTGAATCCAACATATCTGATCAACATCATTTCTCAATATGCAACAAATCCAAGTGCAAAAGATGTTTGAATCCAACACATCCATATTAACATCAAATTAGTCTTCAGCCATGTGACTATCACATGGACTTATTGTAACAGTTTTAGTTTTATTCTTGATAAGTTAAGTATAACAATTCTGTAACTCGTTGGAGGGGGTGATGTCACAAACATGACATAGAAACAATTTAGGGAGCGTGATCACGATCAAGCCATCTCTTTTAGACAACTTGATTCTTTGTGGGTTATGTGGTGAATATATATAGAGAGGCTTGGAACGAATCATATTTTATTGATTTATGATTGTACTTCAATTTTGTTCTAGTTGTGGTTTGAAGTATACCCTCAATTCTAATATCTATTCTCTTGTAGAGTAGGTGAGAATATCTATTCCGGAATCAAAATTGAAGGATACTACCAGATATCAGATTCTTTTCACCCTCACATATGTATATTAAGTCACCTAAAGCGCAAATTAAATTGATTATAAATTCTCCCATTTTGTGTGCTTAGAATTTGGACTCCAAAACAATGATTTGCTGTAGATTTCTTGCCTTCCAAGTCAACGGTTGGCTTCCGCTTCTGCTGAGAATTTACTATAAATCGTACAGCGGCGGGGTGAGATTTCCAGAGGTAGACAAATTTCGTTTGGAATATATGGTACGTGTGAGCATATCCCGAGCAAGTTTGAATCAAATTAATCACTGATCGAATACTGAAAGAGATGTATATTTCAATTCCATATGATTGAGGATTTTTCCAATAATAGTTCGTTCATATAATTATAAACTATTGAAACTCCAATCATCTTCGCCACTCTCATACAACTGTGTGCCACCTAGAACAAAATCAGTCGTGAGAAAGAGGTAGTGAGACAAGCTTACCTTAATGAAAATACCAATCGTATCTGCTTCATTAGCTTTCTAAGCGCATGGATTAATGAAGGTCATGAGTAGCAGGAAAAAATCCAAGTATTCTGGAGTACGGGCTTTATCAGTTTTTCTGTAAAATCACAACATAAAAACATGCCGAAGGTTTCAGCAGTACCTGCACTTGATGTACTACAATTGGTTCGATAAATCAAACTTTTGTTTAAGTATATAGCAGTGAAGAGTAGTGATTTTCCAGTACCTTCGAAGCGATACGAGACCTACAGATACATTACGTCATGTCGAAAACGCTACAGTGACTTTAAAACTGAATTTTGAATTTAGTTTCAGTGTACGCAGCGGACAATCTAACTCTAGTTCTATAAGTGCTTCAGAAGTCAAAACTTACTGTCCAGAAGTACGGGAGTATAGCACTCATCTATTGCCCAAGAGATGTGAATCTCCTAATCTACACGTCAGCATATTCGCATATCATCATGATAGAGGACAATTCTCATGATTTGGTTGACAGTATAGCGGATTTTTTACTTACGGGCAAGAGAGCCATGATGAAGAAATTTTGAATATATGCTCCTGACACTGAGAGTATTTGGACTTCGATTTGAGAACAGTATGATTGTTCACTAAGAAAGGCCTAGTGAACAATCACAACTGAAATCATCCAATCATGTACGTGAAGCGAACAAGGATATTCCCTGGAAGTCATTATTATGTGCAAATTATTGACATGATGATATCCTTATGGAGTTGGTGATGTGTATTTTCGTCTTAGATAGTGGATCAGGGAGCACAATTAGAGGGTATCTGTCTATCTCTTGCATCTCAAAACTGCCAGAAGGGTCACCGCAATCAAGACTCTTAAAGCGGCGAAGAACTGCCAACAAAGGGACTACAACGTTACTCTGATACACGAAAGCAGATTCCCGAGGAGTCTTTGAACACTGCAACAGATGTCACTGTCCAAGAATATGGAAATCCTGCAAATTTGGCATAAGCTGGAAAGCTATTACATTTTCTACCTGGAAAGCATGGTTGGTTAAGAGTTTCTTGTCTTCTGCCAAATTTCTCTTCTCTTAGAGAGATATAGCTGACTATACGCTCTATTTTGCTATTGAATATATCACAATAACGTCATATCCTGCCTTTTTGGATAAATTTCAGATGATAATGTGAATACAAGCTCACTACCCTTTCCTTCCACCTAGAAAAGATTGCAGCTAGGAGGGAAAAAGTCATTTGCAAACCAGGTCCTGCTCCATTTATGTTAACAAGTAGCACACCCTTGGATGACCGATTTCAGACCATTGAATATCCATGCAGAACTACTGAAGAAAAATCAACCGACATGTGGAAGAGTCGAGAAAGCTTCCACTTTCCTCCTCGTGGTTCTCCAGAATGCCAAACTGTTGACATGAGGCTTCATTTGTCTCTCAGAGCCCACGTTACTTTGCTCGTAGAACACAGGAATTCAATCGAGTCAAAGTCGTATGAAAGTCAATAATAAGACAAAATCCAGGCTAATATACGATAAAATGCATACATTTTTCTTGCGCAGTCGACTGTTTTTGTGGCGGTCTTCATTGGACTTGCAATTGGGGCCCAATCAAGCAATTTCTACTCCGGGAGAGATGTGCAGACAAGCTCGTTTGCATGCTTACAATGATAAAGGAAGAAGACGCTCCCAACTTATTTCTTGAGCAGAGAGCTGAAACGAGTGAACGACCAGAGCAGACTAATTTCTTAAGCTCCAGACACCACCCTACCACCATCAACTTCCAATGGCACACTTCTGATTAGAACATATTTAGGCAACTGCAAAATATCTGAGAGCAGAAATATATTGACCATTCTGTTACACCGGTGTCCCTCCACCTGAGCGTCCACACAAAACAATTAGACTACCTTCGGTGCCTTTGATGTAGTATTTACATCAGTCAAAAAACTATTTGAAAGGAAAAAAAAGTACTATAACTTATTTGTCCTCTTTTCATATTCGACCCATTTAACTGGTTTTCCCGTTTATCTGTTTATTAAAGATTCTTATCAAGCTTGGAAGCCCATGATCCGTTATTAATGTCGACCTACGTGTGTAATTACCATCATTGGAGAGAGAGATCATGTTTGAGAGGAGATCTGACTCTAAGTATATACATCTTTGTCTTTTTAAGAGTAGTAATAGGTTTGATCTGGTAGACTCCATCTAATACATATTTGGCCAGCTAGTCAATCTTGACATCCTAAATATACACCCATACTTCGGTATAATTTTTCTTTAAATGAGGTTTATCGTCAGAAATTGACAGCCGAGTTAAACTACAATTGTCAGAGTATATAAGTATACATCAATTCTATAGTATCAAATTTTGGAATTATTTGCTATGGACATTAATTTTGAAATGTTTTTTATTGAATGTAAAAGACTTTGTCATATAAGAAAACAGAGATATCAACTTCTTTACTATATTATGTGACATATTTAGGTGTGTCCACTGTTTAATTGAAAACGTTAACTAGCAATATACATAGGTTGTTAATCAGCTAAATTGATGCAATACAATACAGTATAGACGTTACTTTTGTTCATGAACCACTTGAACATGATAATTTGGAAAATCTTAGTTGACGTATTTCTTCCTTTCATTAAGAAAGTATTCGATATATAATACTTCACTTTTTTTCCTTTCCTTGTAGGGCTTGATGAGTTACTTCCATAATTCATGGATATTTACTTTGAATCGAGAATATTAAAGATTAATTATTTTTTTTCAAAGTCAGATAGTGTAATTTAAGTCAGTTCAATTCAATTGATGCATTTAAGAGGCATTATGAGTGAGTTGCATACTTTTTTAACCCTATAACCTGAATATACTTAATTCTAAAATATAGTTCATAGCTGTAAACGGATGAAGGAAAAAAATAGTACATATTTATTTTCAGTGGTAACTTGACGCAATGCTTATTTATTATTCCTAATTTCATAACAATTTTTGTAAGAATTATGTTGATTGTACCTTGCATTGTCTTCTTTAGAAAGAAAAATGCCCAATCTTTCCAAAAGAAATATAGATGTTCATAGCTCAATCAAGAAAGATTCAATCATAATATGAAGGAAAATATAAAACTTGGTTAAAAAAAGCAAAAAAAGAAAAAAATTCTAAGCTTTTACCCTATCTATATACAGAATGTTTACTCTGGTTCGAAGTTTTAGGTGATTGCCAGAAGGATACTGTGGTACTTATGCACAACTTGTTGAAGTATAAGAATATATCGTGAGTTATCATTATCGATGTAGATACGACTGTTCAAAAATAATTCATAAACACAATCAGCACTAATTCTCACCTAAAATGCCTGATACTAGTTGAACTAGCTCTTGGTATTGAGGAACGGCTAGGCTGCAACGTGCTAAGTTAGATGTCCGTAGTCCATGCCTGGACCTGTCTGAGTTAGAATTCTTAGAAGAAATGGTGGACGTTGATATCGTTAGACCGACGAGTTCAATAGGAGCATGACCTGGTGCATTTGCTCAATATTTTTCTCCCAGCGATCAAAAGTTATAGACAGAAGGAGCTTTTTCTAACATTATTATACAATTTGATTTTTGCCTTTTCTACGAAGTGAATTTTTTTTTCACAAGATAATCTAAAATCGGTGGCCTCCTATCAGATGAGATGATGTGGGCTGCAAGGAAGAAAGCTAGAATTGGTCACGACACTCAACCTCGATCAGTAGGTCGTCAAAGGTAGAACTGATGAAAAACAGATTGCAGTTTACAGTAACGCTGAATTTCTCTCTCTGCATGCTCCTACTTATGAGTCAGCACGTCAGTACTAACGTCGTGCTTCGTCCTTCAATTTAATAAGCTGAATTGAACAAGATGCTAAAAGTGCAGGGTGCATGCTAGGCATTTGTCTTACCTTGTGGGCAGCTACCTTTCTCCTGCTTATTGCATCCTTCCTCAGTTTGGGAAGCTAGGAAATGAGTGTTGGATATCAGGAGGGGAAAAGAAGATATTACGGTGGAAAAAGACTCGAAACCAAAGGCCAGAAGACAAGGAAAGCTGGAGAGGGCTAATCCCCCTGGCAATAAAATGGTATTCGTAGTCTGTTATCCCCTTAAGGAAATTTTATATGCACAGTATGATCCTTAGCTCGTTCGCAACCCGTTCTCGATCAGCAGTAGAGCCACCTCTGCAGGACAATCGGCATGTGTCTTCTATTCTAAGCAAGCAGAAGCATGACAGAACAAGCATGAAGGCAATGGCAGAAGAGGCAAAACGTGGAGACCAATTGGGTGAAGCATCAGATATGTTCAGATGCAGCATGCAAGTACTTGACGTGGCTACACAAGCAAGTCACAGATCCTGCTCGTGAGTTCAAGCCTGAAGCATCTTGACAGATGGTCGGTGTTGGAATTGTCGATCTGTATTACGGATCAACAACTAAATACAGGTTCCGCTCTTGCTATACAGCCATGGCAAGCTTTTGGCTCCACTATTTCTGTCTGTAATAACGCTTCCACTTGCATGCCATCCGATCATCCGTATTCCCCTCCGCTACGTCTCTACAGCAAGTGGCTATTAGATGAACTATTTCCAATTTAAAATATAGGAATACTGTTTTTTGCTTACTGTACTGTTCTAAAGTTTGTGTATGGAGGACCCGTCGCACCATAACAAGTTTTAGCCAGAAGTTCCGGCCATCTCATCCGATTTGTTCTACTACTGTGTCAATAGGGGCTGTTCAACAACAATTGACTACATCAGACAGATCTTCTTCCTAGCCATTTGCAATCCACTTTCACATTTAACTGAGGGCCGATACCTCACGAAGAGTGTGAATGCAAGTCAGCACAACGTAGACAGGAGTTAGGAAGTAATTTTCTTGGGGTAGAGTTCGAGAGGTTTCGTGCCAAGGAATTAAAAATATTCCTAAGCTTTTGCAGGTGCACAGAGAAACTATCCCTGCTTCTAAGGGGAGTTTTGACGACCGAGCACAAGCACGTGAATTTGGAGCACATGAAGACGGAGCCAGGAGGGCTTATTGTGAATGGATACCTCCCCTGGTCATACAGATTGTAGCCTCCTCTGGGCAAAACAAAACTTAATCCTGCCCGATAAATATCATGAAATATTACGGATCTCGAATGCAACTTGATTTCTTTATTACAATCCGGACTGTAAAAATTTCTAACAGATCATGTAGCAATCGTGTAATGGATCGATAAGAGTACTCTATTTGTTTTGGCCAAGTTCAGGTAGAGGGAGATGTGGGGACTAGCCCCTGACAATCCAATCTTAAATTTACTTCTTCACTCTCAGAAGTACCGGCCGAGACGATGATGGTGGATGCAAATTGAAAAATAATTGAAGATGATGCGGAGGCCAGAACCAAGCCAGAATCAGACATAGATAGTAGATCTTAAACTCGGTTCCAGTAGAGCGATGGCGTTGGCGTTCAATCGAAGAGCCTTCATGATTTGTTAGTCAATACTGAGGATTCCCGAATGCCGAACTGGACCGTGACCTCTCCACCGGTCGAGAATAAGCTTAGGGAGGTGCACATTTATTTGAGTAAATTGAGATGGATCCGGAACCTGGGGAGTTTCAAAATACAAAATTACACCTTCATGGTATGCGCTAAGATTCCGTAAGATTACCGTAAGATTCCAGTCTTTCAATGCCATCACCGTGAAACAAATTATAGTTCTGTTTATAATATATACATTCAAATCTTGAAACCTCATGTTTGTCTTGAAAGAATCTCAAATCTTACATGAGGTTGATCTTACAGTTTGGATGAATTTGCTACAACCCTTCGACTTATAAGTATCTCAAGCATACTATAGCATATCCATGAATAGACATTCATAAGACTTAAAATAGAGGCAACAGTATATGAATCAAGATTTTAAGTTTGATATTGGAGCAAAAATCTATGTTTAGCTTTGTTCATGTTGTGAGGAGTAATCGATAATTTATCTGAATTTCAAAGCTGAAAGTGATTAACAATAAATTAATGTATAGTGATGCTTAGACATGTGAAAAATTGTGCAATTTCTTTTTCAATCAATGATCCTCAAGCTTACAATATGTATAACAATTTGCTGCTACATTTGCTTCATACTTTGGAACAAGTTTTTTTAAACAGTCAATAACCTATACAGCAGTATTTTTTTAGCAGTGTAAAAAATCCTTAATTTTTTTCTATTTGTATCATTTTTCATTATGTAGAAAAATAATCGTATATAGCTATTTTAATATGTACTAAAAAAATTGAAATACATATTCTTTTTCATCATTTGCTGCTTGAACATATAACAATCTCTTGACATTTGCACATATATATAGTTGTGTGTGTGTACAAATTATGTCTAAATCACGTAGAACATAAACTCAACTGAATACAAACTGAAATGCTTTTAGTTTTCAATTTGATTCTAAAATTCTTCAAAAGTCAATGATTGAATATTTAGATAACATAAATTAGGTGAGAATATGTTTAATGATTCATTTGAAATGATTAAATTAGAAGTACGACAGAATATTCCAAGTCGTATACTTAACAAAATTTTTAGACTTTTATAAATGACTTTTTTAAACGCTTGTTACCATGGAAATTTTCATTTTTTATTATAAAAACTTTATAGCTGAAAAAGTATATAAGATAATTTCTGAAAATTGAATAATTGCAAACATAATATAAAAAAATTATCTAGAAATGAAACTCATTTTATAGGGATATTTTTTCAGAAGATGTTCATGGGTTTTTGTAAGAAAAAAATGAAATCACATCATTTTGACAACACTTTTAATCCAAATTAGCCTTATTGTGAAATTTTTATGCATAAAATTTCAGATATGAGTTTATTATTGCAAAATTTTATTTTTTTAAAAAATCAAATATATCAAATAGTAAATCTGTTTTGTTTAATTGTTGATTAATCCAAAAGTCAAAGCAACTGATTTGAATTAAGTAGTTGTGATTCTTCCTTTGGTTTTTTACTAAATTTTGAAAGATATCAATATGAATTGAGCAAAAAAAAAGCATTATTGAAAGTTTTTGAGATGTCAATTTTTTTATTTAAATTAAATGAAAATTACATCAATTTAGAATAAAATTATAAATTTTGATTAGATTCATATATGTTATAATAATATTTATCGATTTTGGAAATTTTAGAGTTTAAAATTTCAAAATAAAATATAATTATCTTTTAATACTTATTTAAATGAAGAATCTACATAATTTTCAATGGTTAAAGATTCTATCATGCAGTGAGATTTATGAGATTGATTTTGGTAATTAATGTAAACATCAAATTAAATTAAGAATAAATTTTATTTTTTTATGACCAATTTTATATAATGAGTTTTATCAATTATTTTTCTTGCAAATTATGAAATAATAATTAGACTTCATTGGACTAAAAAAAACTTATAGATGTGCCTATGATAGTAATTATGTATTTGAATTGGTATTTGTAAGAATCTTCAACTTATCATGAGCCAAAAACTTACATTGTACATTATCGTGTATAATTTTTGCGATATAAAGTAATCCAATTATTGCATTTAGATATATTGAACTTTAACGTTGTAACAGTATTTTATCCCATAGTGCTACTTTAAGTTTTGTCTAAATCTTCTGTAGCTAACAATGAATAAATGGATAACAACCAAGTATGAATCTTAAATGGTTATAGTAATAGACCAAGCCTTGGGTATTCAAAGGGTAAAAAGGTTGAAAAACACAATATAAGTGAAAATCACAAACAAGGAATAAGATCCCAAAGATCAATCTCTAGCTAGTGTCAAAAGCATTAGAACGGTAATCAATAATATCCCTAATATAACAATCTAAATCAAAAGGAACTAATTGTATTAAAGAATATAAACTCTTCACATCTATATTATGAGCAAGTCTAAAGTCTTCGTATCAAGAACGAGTAATAAATACATGCTCTTTATACTCAGTGTATCCATCGTCATATAATTTACAAATACGTTCACTTCTATCAATATTAAACCAATGTACTTCCTCAATTATAAGCCTGAGATCCAATTCTATGCTTATCAATGATATGACGTAGAGATTCTTGCTAGTATGTGATACTATTCACAATAAACAAGCATAGTATTCTGTAACGGTAGGGTTTGATAGAAGTTCACTGGAAGATGGAAACATAAACTTTGAAGATGAGACATATTAACAATGATTCAACTCTTCTTTATATAGATTTCAAAAACAAGTACAAGGAGATAAGTTAGGATTATTTCCATCATCCATCGCACTCCTAGTGGATGGATGATGTGGCGAATAACCCTAACAAGCACACAGATTGTTCACATGGCGCTCCCAACTAACATACTCAATCCTTACCTAACAAGTTCACAGATCGCTGACATGGCGCTGTTAATTAACACACCTACTCTCTACCTACCAAGCGCGCGGATCGCTGATGTGGCAACTATGACTACTGCACGCTAAAATATATATATCAACATTTAGAGTAACCTCTACTTTAGTTCTAACTAACTAAAGATGGTTAAAGTGTCACATGAAGTTGATAAAGTTGCATCTTGGTGCCGCGCTTGCTCCAAATAATGTTCAAAAACTCCTACTTTAGAAGTTCGCGTAGTGCTATAGGTTGCAGGTCCCAATCGCGTTTCACCACATTCATCTTAAAAACCAAGATATCACATTCGCTAACCATCCTTTGGCACGTGTGTCACGCAAAGCTTGAACAGGAAGGCAAGAAGCATCAAGAAATTTCAACCTTTTGATATAAGTGATGATCAAGTATAAAGCCTCAGCCTCTAGAGGTAAACAACCTATTTCACCAAGAAGAATAACATATTGAGTTTGGTTTCTCACATCCAATTCTTCTTGTAGAGATATCTTCTACACCCTCTCCACACGCTCCCAACCTATCTTCTTACAACCAGAGTTCCACACTTGGATTCCATATAATATTACTGGCAATACTAAGCTTCTGAATAAAAAAAATTCTAAGACATTAAGACACTAGATGAACGCTTCTACATCAATTTAACAACTAATAGAGCTTTGTAAACACCTTCTACTCTCTTTTGCACATAAAGTGCCCAACTATAATCATTAGAAAAATCAATGCCTAGATATATATAACTCCAACTCTTCAGAATGTAGATCTTTGTAATATGAGAACTTGGATCTAGTACACATTATCATGACTTTAAAGTTATCCATATTTACCTCCATATGATTCAGGATACAAAATTTATAAAAAAATTTAGCCAAAGTTTATAGGTGTTTATGTAAACTAATTGCATCGCGTGTTAGTAATATGATATCATCTACATACAAAGAGAGCTTTGATAACAAAGTTTCCAAGCTTGACACCTTCACTATTACATGATTTTAATCACTCTTTGATATTATATATAAAAATTCCAAATAGAATACAAAAGAGAGTACAATCTTGAATCACTTCAATGGTAATTGAAACCTCTTTATTTTGAAACGAGTTGATATTGATCCGAATCAAATGGTATAACGTGGCCACAGCTGTTAAAAGATTTGATAGTACTTCAATGGCTTGCAACCTTTCCCATAAGAGTTCACGAGGTACAATGTCAAAAGCTTTCTTAAAATCGATGAAGTCGCAAAACAAAGCTTTTTCATTGCCCTTAGACTTCTACCATAAAATATGCAAGGCCAAGATATGGTCAATGGTGTTGTATGTTGGGTAAAAAACTACTTGGAACTGTGCTCTCTTTTGATGTGATTCAGTCCATGTGCTCAACTTTGACTCCATCAATTTGCCAAACAACTTGGCAAAAACACTACCCATCGTGCGACGGTTTGTCACCAAGTACTTCCTGACTTATGAATGGAAAAAATCTTTCGTAAAGATCAAGTTGAAGGAAAACCATACATAATAGCATTCTCTAACGTTTTAGTGAGTATTGGTACAATAACATCTACTCCTCACTTCAAAAGTTCAAAAGAAAGAACATCCAAATTTTCTAATTTACCATATGCTTATTTTCTGACTTTAGTCATCACCTCTGATTCAAAAAATACGCTAGGTATCACTTCACAACAAGATGTTGATGCATCGTAGAGAAAAAAATAAAGCTTTTCAACGAAGATAATCAAACTCTTGAAATCAAGAGTAGGTTTAGAAGACTCTACTGCTAATCGTTTCCAAAAGATCTGGAACTTTTCATCAACTTCTTTGTCAAGGATTCTTTCTTTCTTATAAAAAAAGCTCGTTTCTTAGACTTTATCAAGTCTTTGTAAAGCCTTGTCAAGATAAGTCGGCTTTGGAAATCCAAAGACTTGTCAACCGATGTCATCCTCGCTTGCTTGCAATCAAAGTCAAAACATCCATTGCAAGGAAAATCCCTAGTTCTTTGATCCTTGTGTAGCAAAAAGAACTTAAAAGTAGTGTTTTTGAGCAACTCTCTTAGTTATTACTCGCTGTATGTGGATCAAGGCTCCATGAAGTGTGCATCAAAAGGTTTTGAATATGTAGCATGTATAGATCTTTCTTACTAGGATTTAAACAAAACTTGGGGAAAGTTATAACAGAATGGTCTGAAGAGAGAAGAATTGTTTTTTACAAGAGAGTAATTAAGAGATGTGCATGATCTGATTCTAGCTGAGTATCTAGAATATCAAATTTTGAAATAAAAGAGTTAGTAGTGACCGAGGTTAGAAGAAAATCAATATTGTCAACGGCTATAGAAGAAAAGCACATATTGGAAGGTGAGTTGGGAAAAAAAGAGATTACGTTAAGAACTTTCAAATTACTTGTGGCTCCAAAAGTTAAAAATTATTATGTCAAAGAATTTGTAAAAGTATCAGAAGAAATTTTAGACCACATACTATCTTCAAGTTCTTCAAGGGAGGTAGAAGTCAAGATATCATCAACTTGGGTAATATTGTGCATAAAGTATTTGAACATTAAAATCTTCATTGAAAAACTTCATCTTTGCTCTAATAATTGAGATCATCTACTATAAATCAATGGAATGATTGACTCCAATTGTAATTGCGTGTACATAGACATGAACAATGGTGCAAAGTAACAAACAGCCAAATAATTATAAAATCATCTAGTACATCCAAGATGAAGCCAATGATATTGAACTCCAATATCCTGAACTTTGAGATGTATTAGAGGTAGAAATTGAGACTTGATGAAAGTAGCAATACCAGCATAGACTTTTACTGCTTGTTGACTTCTATGATTCCAAGTGGATCCCACCAAAGTAAACTCAAGTATCTCTCCAAAATTTTTGCTCTCATGATCCCACTTCTCCAAAACGTTGAAGATGTTTGACATCTTTCAAATTGGATTAGCACTCACATACTTTGTTGTAAAAAGATTTTTTATATTCCACATTAACATCCTCAAGCTCTTGGATTGCAAGATTGATGATTGTCTTTTTTGTTGAGTATAATTGCTTATCCATCACAAAGATAAGCAAAAAAAAATTACATTTGAGCTTCTTTGACTTTTGAAAGCTACTTTTTCCTTGATTCTACTTGTAGAGTTGTAAGATCAATATCAAACCAAATTCTACGTCCTTTGAGAACGACTTTGTTGACTAAAGGCAAATCACGTTGAGTTTGATCATCAAACTTAACTATAATGGCACGAGGTTGGGTTCTTATGTTTCCAATGCAAAAAGCTTGAGCTAACACGGCTTAAGCTAAATTCGGATTATGAACATCAAGTGTTTCAGCCAAAATTTTGATGACAACATTCTTCAACTCTTTCTTCTTAGATTCAAGTATACTAGAAATTCTCATATTCTTTCTACAAGCAAATTGATTTAACTTTTCAATCTCTTGCTCTTGACAGAAAGAGATATGAGCAGAATTGATAGCTTCAGCATAAGATTTCATTTTCACCACTAGACTTTCAACCACTTCATGCGATCCAGGAGTAGCAACAGTTGAAGCTTGAAAACTAACCTTATCTTGAATGTACTTAACATGTTCAAAAATATCAAGCATGATATTCTCAAAACTTTTATGAGATAGCTTCAACTCACAATTTCATATTAAGCAGCATTCAAAGTAGCATTTTATAACTTGATTTCTTAAGTATTCACTTTCAATTCTTCCAAAACCGTTTGCAGAAGATTGAATATCATATTGTCTTGAGAAGTAATCATGTAAATGCTTCTTAACAACTTGAGATTGAAAGATGTTTCAACTTCGTCCTTGGAATTGCGTTTGCTCTAAAATTTTGTAGGCTTATGCGCCGTGTTCAAGTCTAAGCTCCCACAAAGTTTCAAGTCCACTGCCCATCTGAGCTCAAAAAAAACAATTTCCGTAAGAATCAACTCTACTTCCGTCAAATCTTGAAACTCAAAAATCAATGCACTCTATTTTTGAAACTCCGTTGAACCTGCAAATTTGCATTGGATAAGTTCATTAAGGAGTAGTTTTTGAGCATCTCTACAATTTCCAAGGATTGAACATCACCGATCCGTCCATGGACCATGAGCTCGCTGCAATGCTCAAGGTCCAGTGCCCTCCAACCAAGCCCATCAGATTCATGGCTTTGGATGACACCAATGGCACCTTCTACTCCGCGTACTTCTTGGATCTGTTGACAAACAAAGGCTTGTTGGAGTCAGACGTGGCGCTCTTGAGCTACCCTTTGGGCGTGATTTTTGCCTAAAAATTTGCACCTCAAAGCGCACTGCCGAATCTCACGCTGTCATGAAATTTTGAACCCTGTTCACACTCCTGTCCGAAGATTTGGCCTCGGCAAGATTTGATCTCCACTCTCAAAAACCCAAACCTCAAAGATTTCTCAACTTTGTACTCGGTATTGCATTTGCTCTGAAATTTTCCAGGCTTGTGTGCCCTGTCCAAGTCCAAGCTCTCACAAAATTTCAGGTCCATTGGACACCCGAGCTCAAAGGAACAGCTTCCGGAAGAATCAACTCTACTCTCCTCAAATTTTGAAACTCAAAATTCAAAAAACCTATGTATACATTAAGTCGCAATAGAATATTGAATATACAGCAATAATATCGCAAATTATCATGCACATTTCAAGATCTGAAATACCATGACCAACTATTTCAAACTATCTATAAGTAGCAAAATTATTCTATGTGTAACAATACTTATTGCTATTTTTGTAAAATAATTCAACTTGTAGTCTGAAAAGTGTGAGTGAAATGATAATATGTCGTGGTAGTCTATTGAGCTCTCTCATATAATTTACTTAAGAGATAATATATCTGAACTAGATAAAAGGCCTTATATGGAATAGGCGCTCTACCACCAATATTGTCTTGAATTCACAAATTTCTATGAAGCCCGACATATAGACTTAAAAATGGGAGTATACTATAAAAGTGTAGAAGGAAGAAACCAATTTCACCAAGGTGTTTTCATATTCTGGAAATAAGATAGTTGACAGGTAAGTGGTTGAAGGGCAGGTATTGACATCGTGCTTTACGAAATAGATACACCCTCCATGTCGAACTTTCCCATTCTTTGACGACGGGAAGAAGCCAAATGTGCTGATATCATGCGGACACCAGAACATTTCGAAATACATATGCTATTTGTCATCCACTCGTTGCTGACTAGCTCACGTGACTCAACCAATTCGTAGTCACGAGTCACTGTATGAATGTTCCTTCAAGCGATTTATTGAAGAGGAAAGTAGCAGACCAAGCCTCTACAACTAAGTTTTGACTTGACGTACATTGCCATTCAGACGAGGAAAGGTCGTTGCTGTACGTTCCGGTCTATCTACTTCCCGTATGTATGTTCTAGTATATGTCTCATTGCAACCGCGATGATGTCAGAATTCGCCCCAAGAAGAACATTTCTGTACGTCATTGGGCTTGTTGGCTGGTGAGAAGGTCGAGTCCCAGCAGCTGCGCCGTCTTATAAATACTACAGCCAAGGGCTTGGAATAGCACGCTTGAGCTCCAGAACATGTAACTGAGCTGAGCTGACCTGAGACAGATCAGTTCGATGCTATCACTGCAAGGTTGCCACCGTGAGCAAGCGACAGTGAGGTCATGGCAACATAGCTTGCACGTGCACTGGTGACATCTCCTGTGCGACGCTCACAACATGATAAAGGTGTACATGTACGCCAACGTAGAACAAGATGTAGGTTTTGTTACTCTCAGAATATGTCAACGCCACGGAAGTGCCCATAACTTACTGTGCTGGACTCTCTGGTTACCAATATTTGGTGAAGATTCTTGAGCTGTTACGTAGTGGGGGGAAGGAAGGGCTCCACTAATGTCCATCTGGAAAGATTTCCCAGCCTGGAGACTACATCGACGGAAGACTGACAGAAAGTCAATACTACCGATGATATATACGTACTCCTGGACTTTGGTGAGGCTCGTGACTCATATGATTTGCGAATCTAGAAAGTTGCCCTTGCCTTTAACAACATTGGTACCATCTTTTACAGCTGTGAATGTTTCAGCTTACGGTAAGGCCTCCGGATATCATAATCCGAGGACAAAGACTGTAGCTTAGCTTGTGACTTAAAGCAAAATACTAGTCAACTGCATCGACGTCGGGCTATGGGAAATGCTTGTTTGGAGGATGAGAGACATCTGAGGTACGTACAATCGTCAGTCCTAGCAGCTAAAAGTGCTGAATACCCATCATCGAGCGGTCTCGCTCTATACAGAGCGTACCCAGTAAATCGCAATTTGACCTCACATGCCCGAAAAGTTTTGTCGGGTACGTTGGCTTAATATCTGTTGCTGGACTGAAGAATCTGCTTGGCATTCCATGCAGAATTCAGTGGACACAAGCTGCTGCTGTCTTGAAGAGTGGCTGATTATGTATGGGATGGCTGCTTGCAGCCGTCCCATACACATTCATGCATGTCCGCGATCTTGCAATCGCTTGTACTAACACTATCACGGATGTTGTGGTCTTAGTATCAACTCTCTGCAAGGAGCATTGCATGTGGACCTGAGCTGGGTTCTCGAACTCACTGTCTCAGTATAAAGAAGCTCAGTTTCACCAGATGAACATAAGTACGTAGATCGTACCTGCACCTCCATGCATAGACTCAGGTTTTCACGTCCTCATTCACGTTGCCAGTTCCTGGACTGAACGCAGCCCAGAATGTACACTTCGTTACTATGAATGCAACGGAAGATCTAGAGGGGACTTCGTTATTCCTTTAGATAGATCCTTGCTGTCTGAAGGCTTGTTAACTAAATTGGTCAGTATTTTGCATGCGCACGTTTATATTTGAAAGTGCAACGCAACATTGAGGGCCTGTCAGGCGGCAACCGGGTCTGGCAACACACAATCATGTCAGTTTTTAAACGGCGGATTTCGCTGCCGTAAGGGCCTGACAGTTCTGGCGAGCTCCTCGTGTCCGCGGAGCCTGGTAGACAGATAGTTCTTGACTGCCAAAATCTCGCCCTCCATGGACCTTCTCGGAACGCCCAGGAAATGACCAACTATTTTTAACAAGATTCATTTGTTCAAGAATTTATCAGTAAAACCAGCTAGTTCCCTTTGACCCAGCGTCGTCGTATGATATATGGTTCCTCTTAGGTCAGGAACGATCATTGTGGACTATTTGACCTCAGAAGTTTTATTGAGAAAAGCGTTCTTCTCTGGACGAGGAGCTGTATACAAAGGACAGGCTTCAGACAGCTAATTCAGGTCCTTGCACCAGAACAGTTCCTCCGAACCAAAATATATTGCCATGGCGGTCTCTCAGATCGTACTAGGCATTTTGGGTAAGTACGTCAAGTAATGCTGACGCTTATGACTGGATTTCTGCTTTCGGGTCTAATTGACCATTGTAGTTTAGTCTCCTTGAATTGGAAACAGAGATTAAATACACAAATGACTTCACATTACTTTCGGCTCAAATTTTGTAGCTGGAGCGAAGGTTATTCTTTCCACGCTATGCCGACGTTGATGTAGTGTGGTAGCGAGTTGACTCTTGTAAGTGACAAGCATGGAATTGTATGGAAAATAATTGCCCAAAGATCCATGCTTCCCGATATCTCGCAGTGGCCTCAGAACATTCAACCTGGGAGTTGATGGCTGGTACATGATCAGACTTTGTTTGATACTCTAACTATATAAATGCTTCCGCTTCTTCTCAGGGAATATTATTGCGAGCGTCTTCTTCGTATCTCCAGTGTAAGCATGCCAAAATACCTTTCTCTACATTTCTCTCATTTGATTAACTCCTTGAATGCCCATGTCTGAGTGAAGACGGCCAATAAACTGCCTTTTGCGTGAAATAGGTACTAGCAGATCTAATTGGTCATGGAGTTTTACAATATGCTCAATTGAAACTTCACAAGTCGTTTGAATTCCTGTCCTATATGATTAACGTGACGTAAGATTTGACTGAGAGCTGAAGCGTACATGTCGACAGTTTAACATTCTGGAGAATTTGGAGGAAGAAGACAGTGGAAGATTTCTCTGGCCTTCCATACCTCGGTTGTTTCTTCAATTGTGCTGCATGGACATTCTACGGTCTGCCTTTGGTCATCGAAGGGGGAACACTGGTTGTCACCATCAATGGTGCAGGAGCAGCTTTATTCTTTACGTTTGTGCTCATATTCCTCATCTTTTCTAGAGGCAAGGAAAGGGTATGTATGCCTCTGTTTCTGAATTTTATTGTTAATACCAGTACTTGCAGGATACGGTGTGCTATGAACATTGACATATGCCGCAGTTTTTCAAGAGTGCTCACTGAGCATAGATCTGCGTCCTTGAATCAGTTGAAGGTTGGGACGCTTTTCGTGGCAGTTATCGCTTTCCTGGTAGTCTTGATTGTCGTAACGCTAACGACAGTTCGACAAAACCAGCGAAAGACGGTGGTCGGGTCAACAGCCCTGGCGATCAACATTATCATGTACTCTGCTCCACTATCCAACACGGTAATACACATCCTCAACTTCATAATTTGTCAATGAGTTTGTACTGGATAAGGATTTTCAGAGCATATATATGGAATCATCAACTACTGAGCATATCCATGTAATTAAATCAGAGCTGGTCGTTCACTAAGCCTACGGTGATGAGCGATCGAAGTTCTCTTCAAAGGTGTCAGGCAACTCTGCCTCATATTAGCTTGTAGTCAAGGGATTACATGTCTACCATCATGACTCCCTAGGGGGGCATCAAGAAGATCCGGTCATGTTTTTAAGCACAGCATGAGAATGTCCCTTTGTTTTAATTCTGTCCTGCGACATACGGAGTAAGAGCTTCCCAGTTCTTGATGACGAGACGTATCTTGTGCCTCGATATTAAACGTCGACATGAGTATTTACTTCTGCAGCTCATAGACTGCTAGAACCTTCACGTTAATTTTCCCTCAGGCTCACTCTAATTACCGTCCAAGTGCAAGAATACAGTCATTGTGGAGTTTCTGACATGACACAATTGATTCGTATGTGGGTCTCGATTCAATGCAGATCGCAATGAGGATTTGAATTCTGAATAGGCATTAAATTTGACATAGACGTGTTTTTCTTAGACTACTATACAGAATACAGAAACTACCGAGAGCAGGCCTTTTGATGAGATCTTGGATAAATGATGTTGCAGAAACTGGTGATTAAAACCCGTAGTGTGGAGTTCTTGCCCTTTTTTTTCACACTAATGTCATTCATCAATCCAGTCGTTTGGACAGCTTATGCAGCAGTTACAAGTGATTTATTCATCATGGTAAGCTCCCGTCACACCTCTCCAATATACCCTATTGTGTCTGGTGAACTTGGCAACTACTCTGAAGCATGTGAAACGAGATGATTGAGTACGGGTTTCATAGTTTATACTTTTATGGAAGTAAGGCTCTTCTAACAAGATTTTCCAACATAAAATTGGAATTCGTATCATTCTGAGTTGTTCGGGAAGTGAAGATTTAATCTGATTGGCTCCTGGTATGCTCATACTTGCCGCAGATTCCAAATGCAATTGGAATAGCTCTTGGTAGTTTCAACCTGCTGTTGTACGGGATCTTTCACAAATCCAAGCCAAAACAAAAGCCAAAAGTTGAAGACAAGCAAGTTGAGAACATCAACTTGAAAGAGCAGCTGAAGCATTCCGCTGACTCGGATGGAACCACTGCTCCAGCTACAGAAACCGATGCAAAAAAGCAAATCGTTGACTCATCTGCGTGACAAAGTTGCATGCAGGGTGGGGAGATTTTTTCTAATGAAGACCTTCCATCTGATGGCTTGAAGAGATGAGCAAAGAGCTAAGAGCTCTAGTATATCTCTGCAGCTTTCTGTAACAATGTACATAGATTTGAAGGGTGAGAGACTGGTCGAAGACTGATCATGAATTATGGAGTGGACGTCCGTCCCTCTCTTTCTTCTCCTCATCAATCCATTAGACAGATGAGCTCAGAGCTTCATAATACTCTTGCAACGGTGTGCCGGATTACCAGAATCCCACTGAGCTCAAGTTCCTTGAGATGGTAGAAGTGTGATTTGGACGGAGACCGAGTTCACACTGATACTGCCTGTCACGTTTTATTAGTGTCTCAACCCCAATTCCGGCTACGGTGAATTTTGCGAACAACGAGCACAATAATCAAGAATCATGCTTTTGCAAATCTCAAGCGGAACCGGATTTTGTGTTTCATTTTCGTTCTCCTAATTCTCAACCCCGATTAGGAGTTTTTTCCATTTTCAAACTTTATGAAACTCATATACGGTTGCTTTCTGTTTTAATTAGTTGCTAAGAATAAGATTAGCGTCAATATGGTCATATTGATACTGAATACTGTGAATTATGTTTGAGATAATTTTGAGAGCTAAGCCCACAAGTGACTTTGTGTTAAATACACAATAGATTTCTCATGAATATTATAAACAGCTTGTGCACACTTGATTAAATTTTTCATGAATGGAATTAACATAACATTATAAACTGAAATATATTCAAATTGACATGAATCATTTAGCATTGACTAGACTTTAATTCAAAATTACGCAACGGCTCCATATGTTCTAATTATCGAGTTTGTCAATATGTTTGCTATGTTAACATTTTATTCAAGAACTCTCATATTTATTTGCAAATCCGTAGGCAAATAGCATTTTAAACGTTGATAAGTGGCACAATACTTTGGAACTGAAACATTGTATTTGAAAAAATATAGACTTGAAGCTGGAATTAATCTAGATTCAAAAGATAAGGGCTAGAATTCTGAGAGTATAATACACGATGGTAACAGAAATTTATTGATATTGAATAATAAATGTTTTTGAAACTGTTGAATACATGTGGATTGGAAGAAACAATAGGTACTATTAAATATTTTAGGCCTATATCTTTTGAGGGAAGATCTTTACAAAGTTGTAAGATATAAATTCTGCGTAAACATTGATCATCAAATATATATATATATATATATATATATTTCAGGAGCTGATAGATTTCTCAAAAATAAATAATTTTTTTTGTTTTTTTGAACTGGATTCCAATAATTCTCGCAACTATTCGCAAAGAGAATAAACGGCAGTCGCTGTTAAATTTGGGACCATATTTTCTTGAAATATTAAAAACGACGGTTTTCAGCTTTCTCCATATTAAAATTTTGATGGTTTTAAGATTAAATGTTTTCATTGTACATTATCTTGCTGAAGATAATTTACAACACTTCCAAATCCTAGAAGTTCTTCTAGCTTCATTAACCTCATGTTAGATTCATAATTCATTATTCTTTGCAAATCAAGGTAGGGAACGAAGGAGTTGGATATTTGTACAAGGCAGATAATCCATGAAATCTTTGCACTGCAAAAGCATGAAAGGTCCTTTCCAAGTCTCGGCCGCAAGTTGGGGTCGGTCTTTGACCCCAACTTGTGAATGTTGTGGAGAAGTTCGCCTTTTTTCGGGATAAACGACTTCGCAGTATGGTCACTCGCTTCGATACTTTCTCTCAAGTGCTTTTCATGGGCTAACAAGGTCCAAAGAGCAAGAATTTGGCAGACAAGAATAATAGGGACATTCACATGATTGTGTGGGCCTATGTTCATTCTTTGCTCAAAAGATTTCTAAGCCAGCATGCTTCCTCATTTGACCTGGCGTTGCCATATAACAAATGGCTGCGTCATGGTGGATGATATTCACATGAGTGACCTTGGCAATTCAGAGTGTACAGTGAGACGAGACAACTGACAAACTGTCGTTACGTATATGATATGATACCGCCCGAAGTGTCCTGAGCTTAACGCTAATGTTCAAAAGGTTTGTCAGGACAGGAGCATGAGATCTTTCTGTAGCTGATAAAGCAACGCCGGTGAAGAACAACAAAGGACAAAGTCGAGAAGTCAGTGAGTAATCTCCTAGTGAAGTAAACGAAAACGTCTCGACTGATCTGATACTCCGTATTCTGAGATGAAGGTGGACTCAAGACGAGATCCATGTGCCTTAGAGGCCGTAAGCCAATTGTAGCTTGTAACCTATCCAACAGGTGGTGATTCGAGACGTGTAGGCTCAGCAACATGGGTTGTCCTCCACACAAGACTTTTACTTCCGAAAAGCAGATGTCAGCTGAATGTGAATGTGAATTCCGATAGACAGGGGACAATAATACACCCCTAAACAAGGCTGACAATCAATATACACTCAATATGCCCAGCTTCATCAAGTTTCAGATTTCATATCAATCTCATATCCCGCTTCCCGGGTATCTAAAATCAGTGTACAAACCCAGGTGCTGGTGCTGACTAAATCACTTCAAAAGAAAGTATTGATCTTTCGTCAGGCTGCTTACGAACCACGCAACGTAGACGTCAAGTCACTATCAAGCCATCACAGATATAGAATTAGCCGTTAAAATGTCAAGGAGCTATGTGAGGCCACCGTTTGACGCGAGCAGTTTTTAATATATTGTTGGAGTAGCACATCCAATTGACAGAAACCCAACGACAAAACTGGATAAATTTCCCAAGACGGTAACTCCAAAGAACTCAACAGCCTTATTCTTATTGCATTCATAACTCATGAGAAGTTTGTTAAATGCAAAGAAACAGCATTAAGTACCATCGTTTGCATGACATGTGGGGAAGTACACAGTGTACTCTTACTGTATCCAGGATAAGTACTAGGATCAAAATTTCAAATTTTACTCAGTCCTTCGAGGAAGTTTATTTCCTTACTATACTATTATCGTTTATATCTGGTTCCATGAGTTAGGATACCTATTAGAGCCTACTTCTACAAATTATAAGGAGCCCATAATCCGTAATCAACTGAAGGCTCTCGTCTTTCTACTGTGCCTTCAAGGATACATGGACAAAAGAATGGTCGGAGCCTTTATCCATCATATCACTTCACATGATTTGGAGATACTGATAAGGTGAAGGAGAATGGCATGCACATGAAGGCTTCGGGTCCGACAAAGAACATCCAAGACTAGACTAACTCTACACTGACAAGACTTCCCTTGGCATCACTTGACCTGAGAAATGCCTCCACAACGGCCACGTCGAACACTGCTTCTGAAACTGAGCTTCGAGGATCGGCTTCACTTGCAGTCTTCACCTACAAGTGCACATTTACAAGCCACATACAAGACTTACTTTGGGATTTCAATGACATTTCAATGACAGATAACTGTGATAAATTCGTCAACATCAGTATGCTATTTTGTAAATCTAAAGCTGGCTGAAACTTCGAGTCTTAGTGACGGATTACTACCCCAGAGACCACTTTCGAAACATCCAATGCAAACGCTTTGATCTCATCTTGCACTCCTGAAAAGGCAGCGAAGAACTTCTTGGCCTTTCCTTCCTGAGGGAAGTACTGAACCTGCGTCACCATCCGCAACTCCATATCACTTTAATGCTTTCAAGGATACTGATAAATATGTTGATACCCACAGCGTTTTGAGAAATAAGAAGTTTTAGACATCAATATCCCGAGAATGAGTCGGTAATTATGTATATCCAGGAATTTTGCTGGTACTAATGTTTAAGCCCTTACCAGATAACCATGTTTACCATCTTGTACACTGCGCTCAACATCTACGGTACCCTTCGAGCAAAGTACTCGCCAATTAATCTGTTCACATTAAACCATTAACAGTTAAAACCTCCACCACGCTCTGAGAACCCTTCGGAAAATATGTTACAAATGTCGACTCGTAACGTGTCAACATTGGAAAAGTAAGAATATCGCATTTGGAGGCAGTATGAAGAAAGCATTACTGATGTATTACTATCAAAAGCGACGAGATCGAAGTTAGAGAACCTTTTTGGTAACAGCAGAAAAAGACATCACTAGTGTTCCGGTGCATCCATTATCCATTTGGCTGCACAGATCCATTCGAAACGTCAGAACTTCTACACTGAGGTGTTTCAGTACATAGATCCAATTCGAAATAACAGAGACGGTCGCCTACAAGATCGTGTTGATCTTGATCAATATACCATGTTGATCGTCACCGTCTGTCGCAGTTCACAATCATGACAGATCAAAGCACAAGTGATGCAAGTTGATTGTCGAGATTGCCTTTATTTCGAAACTTGCAACATGTGTCTTACTTTTAAAAAAAATGGCATTTTGCATGCCGATTAAAGCAATCGAAACCCAAGAAGCCCAAGAAAAATTGAAGCAGTTTTCATTTTGACTCTTTGATCACGTAAAAGGAAGTCATCTGAAAAAGGATGGCCAGGACTTACAACAGCGCCGACACATTGTCGGGAGGAGGCAGATTCGGTTCAAGATGTTGCGCAATAGCTGATGTTGATGTGACTTCGGCTCCACATATCTAGTCACACTCATGTTGTGCAGAGGAACATCAGATGTGCAGCTTGACTAGTTACTCAAAAGTATGTAATTACAGCTTTCCAAGTGGCTTTCACAACCGAAAATGAGTATTCCTATTTACTTGAGTGTGAAGAACTACAAAAAGGACGCATCAACTTTTCTCTCTGCATTACAAAAGTTACCAGAAGTGGCAAGAATTGGATGTGTCACGGAAGGGATGATAAAGTTAAATACCAGCCGCAGACCTGCAACAAAATGCACTCCTCCGTCTAGCACAAATGCTCCCTGTATATTTGAACAGAAGAGTAAGTGAAGAGAGCATGATTGATTGTCATTATAGGAAAGAAGTCAACATGGTTCAAATGATACCTCAGAACGTTGAACATTTGAGCCTATTGTGAGAGTTACATCACCTGAAGAGTGTTCACAAGCTACTTTAATGATAACTTTACTAAGTAAAGTCAGGATAAAAGTCAAAATTTCAAATGAGCAGCCTAAGAGCTATTTTCAAGAGTTTGATGAATCCTAAGCTTTACCTTCAATCCCGGGTCCCGACGCCAGGCGCTTGAAAAGTATGGATTCGTACTGTTCATAGCAGCCTCGGCAGTGACTTGAACAGAGTAAACAGATCCAGCCTCCTTCACCCACTTTGCAGCCTGCCGCAGATTTCAAAATATGTTGCTTATGTCAAAAGTTGTGCAGGCTTTCCCACAAATGCAGCTTCAAAACGTTCGAAAAAGAGCAGGCAGTCTAAACTGCTGCTCAGAGAATTCTTAAATTCGCCACGAGTGGAGTGCAAGCTTTAATTCGTAGTAGATGTCCAACAATGAAGATGAAAGACACCTTACCTCCATAAGTGAAGGCTCAAATCGGTAGTTCTCAGCCACGGCCCAGATAGGTGGTTGCACTCCACTCGTGGCGATTTCATAATACTGCTGAAGGGCACCTCGAAGTTCAGCCACACCTGTACATGACATTCATAGTTAGAAGAGGCACTAATGATCTTGAATATGAATTTTCCACTTCTCAAAAAACAGGACTAAATCGGTAAGTATGGAAGTGTTGAGTAAGGAATAAGAAAATAAAAGGATAAAGGACAAAGAGACGCGTTCACGAAGATCCAAAATATAACTTGACAAACGAGCGGGGTTAAAGCAAAAACGGAGCAGATGTTTCTAGTTGGAGGTCTCAGGTTTACATATAATTAGATGGTTCACAATGTGTGATACGTCCAGCTGAAAACTTTACAAACTTCTATATTTTGTGCCCACAGGCCCATGGAGCAATTTGTCTCAAGGAGAGGCAGATAAGTCTCAGGAAACTTACTTGTACCAACAGGCTTTTCTTCAACATCCACCCCAAATATTGAAGTTATTTCAGAAGCACAAAGATAGAAAAAAAGTAATTAGTGCGGTGCAGAAAATGAATGCAGCAACTCAGAGATAAGCAATTTCACCTACTGCCCGTCCATTCCACTGCAGTTAATATCCGAAACCTCGAAGATTACAACACGTTTAATGAATGCATATATTACAAAATCGAACAATTCAAAAAGCTGTTTTATATCCAATATCAAGAGCGGAATTGATAAGAGCACTAGATCCACGCATATGCATGCCAACGCGTGTTACCTTGAAGCACGTGTTTCCCTGCTTTGAGAGATCTAATCACGATCCCCAACTGCATAAATGAGAGGATCCTGACGTCAATCAACAAGCATGGCTTGACTTGTAAATCATTGCTAGAGTCAAATAGCGATTTACAGCACAAGCGCGTGCTGATCCTCTAAGATCTGCTGCACGGGCTGAACTCCTTAAAAGCTGCAGAAGTAACGCCTTGATACTAGATAGAATCTGAAGAAGTTGCAGGCGAAGTTTTCTCGAACCAAAGAGTATTAACATCATTTGTCTAGTATAAGTAGTTCGACATGAGCTGAATGGATCAAGACGACCGCACCTGAACTTGAGCAGGAAGAACTACAGTCACACCGTGAATGCTCTGATCTGCAAAAATCTCCTCCAAACCTTCCTCTCCCCACTTGGCCTGCACATCTGGTGAGAAGTCCTTGCATAATAGTGCTCCTTCCATCGCCACTTCCTGAGATCCCGGGCAATTTTAGGCCATGTGTCGGAAAGAAGTCGACTAACCAGAACTGAATTTTCTATCAAACTCTTGGCTTTCAATGATCACAAAAAGATTACTGCCAGGGCTTGTTAACAGTAAATGTGGAAATGTTGCATCAAATGATCTCTGACTAGATTCGAAGCGACATTGATAAGAGAAGGTAAACCTGAGATCGACTCCAAACAACTCGTAGCGTGGCAACATCAGTTATAGCTCTGAATGTGGGCACATATTGCGAACATGCGAAGATTCCTGCTCCAAGCAGAGCGAGCCCAGGTTTCTGCTCAGCCATTGCACCTGCCTGTCAATCACAAACATTACAGTAAAAGCATCAGTAAACCATCGATGAATTTTTATCATGATCATCTCATCACCATACAGAACACCTGAACAACGCTGACTTGGCAGAGCCACGTTCAACCAAGAGCTACATCCTTTCGTATGATCGACATTCTCGAGAATTATTCTGAAGAATATACCTTTAGAGCACTAGATTCATACACATTCCTTTGGAAACAGGAATTTGATCTCTTTGACACAAAGAAGTTTTAACAATTCGGATCACATGCACGCACGCCCACATATCCCACTCTCAAAATTCCTTAGAAAGTGCGGCATTTCTGCTACACATCAACGATTCGATGGTGATCGAAATGCAGCGCGGAGGTAAGTCAAGTTGTCTAACAAGCACAAAGAAGCAATGCCCTGCCAAATATTTCATGCCCTCAAACAATCACGATTAAACCCATCATTGGCTCACTGACTGAAATCTCGAACATTCCCCGACCAAAAGCGCAAGAAAAGTCAGGTTCCGAACGACCAAAAAATTGCGCACCTTGACAAGATTCAAACAACCACGCTGTTCACGATGCTCAGCCGCTTGGTCACACAAGATGGCAGAGGAATCAGCTTCCGCAGCTGTGACGCTTCCTTCCTTCGTTGCTGCTGGCCTTTGTGAAGCGAGCGCAGAGCGGAACGGAGGAGGCACGAGATTCGTCACGCCCTTCGCTGCATCACCTGGTTTGCAGCGCGGTTCCGTATTCCTTCTCGTCGTTTCTGCAGCTTCGCGTGGTTGGTTCTCCGTGCGTGGTACGGTAGCATCAACGAATGATGCCGAATGGCACGATTTCTGCCAGCGCAGTTCGGACAGTGCGCCACGCCCTCCACGGCAGGGCTCCTGGTTTGTAAAAGCGTGAGACGTTTGACGCGACCAAATGCTCTGTGCGGAAATTTTCGCTATATTTTCGCTATTCCTCACTCTGTATCTGTCGTATCTTTCTCGCAATTCTTGAACCATCTCCAGCAGTCGCGAGAAACCGCGCCATTGTCATGGAATGACATAAACAACCATCCTCCGCGTTACTTGAACTACTTCCCACCTCTCTCGCTAGATTGGTGGATGGAGTTCATTTGAGTCCGAAATGCACGACGCTCCCATCGTTAAGCTGTCACAAATCCAAGGGTCTAGAACACTTGAGTTCACACATGATCTGCAGTTTCCAATTCGTCTCAAATCAGACGTTGTGGTGTTTATATTTTTATTCAAGCTATAAGGAGATTTTATAATTGCTGCTCATTTCGCAAAGAAATTTTCCATGCAGCTCGGAATTTCATAAGTGTTTCTCTACTTAAATTCAATCCAGTTTGATATCGTAAAAATCTATAACCTAAAAAAAATTAAAAAAATTTTGGAGCCTTCGAGTGTTCATAAGTGAGCTTAATTATAGGATATTTTAAAATAACGTTAGACTAAGAAACCGATGGAATTTATTTCGTGTTTTCAGATCTATGAATTGACTTCGTTTATTTTCGAAATAATTATTTTTTATAGATTACCAATTTTTATTATTTATCTGTGTGATTTTTTTTGGGAAGGGGGTATTAAACTTATTGATGTTTCTATTAAATTACCACATTTGGTAATAATAACTTGTATTTTATTTTCTCACTAATTAATTTTTTAATCATGGGTACAATGCCATCCTTCCTTTTGTTAATGAAGGAAGAAACATAGGTTCAAGATTCCCTGAAAAAATTCCTTCATATTCATTACATCACTTGGGTAATCTCAGAGAAACTTAAAGATTAAACGTGTGTGTGTATATATATGTCCTGAATTTCGTATCTACATTGAGTACACAAAGAGAACGTCAAGAATACTTATCAGCATCCCGGTCTGTCGCTGGTCCATTACTGATCAGCAAGAATTTTAGATATTGCTCTCTTTTCTCTTATGCTGAACCCAAATGGCCAATATATGCCAGTTTTCAACCTCTTAAAGTGTCATGCATGTTGATAGAAGTGAACAACAGGTCTCCCAGTGGAAAATTCTCATCTTAGTGCAGCAGTAGACAGAGAATGGGGACCCAGCACCCTCCATTAAAGCACATGAACTCTTAGTTTTGTCGAGCTTTACTCTATTTTGGTAGGGTAAGGTATTCAAGCTAATCTATCCTTGCATTGGGTAGATGAATCTTGTCAACATGCAAAAAGCGATGACAATACCGACCAGTGTCACGGACATTATTGGAGAGACGGCCAAAAGGGGACAACTAGATCTATTTATGTTGGCCTCTTTGTTCCAGTTGTGCTGATGTGTCGCCATTCTGAGAGCATATGTAAGAGCACACAGTGCCACTCACTCCTTGTAGTGACACGAAGAATGAAGAGATCTGATGCTGCTTAGGCCGTACTTCGGAGCCATGGCAAATCGAAGCTTTCTGTGGCTGTCGACAGGACACCCTAATGTGGTTTCCAAGGGCGCCATATATACTATCAAGTGACAAACGGAGAGCTAGAGCAAGCAAAATACGCGAGTCCACCTAGCATTGCACGGATGAAACAATGGAAAAATAAATACGATATCCAATGACATCACAAGCAGAAATATCCAAACTTTCGAGTTGAAAACATCCCAAGAATCATGATCTAAAGTCATTGTTTTTCATGTATTGTGATAGTTATTTCTCTTAGTATAGCAATACAAACACAATATTAACATAGATTATTCAGTAGGTTATAGAGAATGATATCTCATTTAGTCTAGTACGGTCAGATATTGTGGAGGCTCTTATGAACATGCTAAACGTGTGCATCAAGTTCGTCGTTCCATATTACTTCAAGTCTAATTTATAATAGAGGTATATTCGAAAGTCATATATTTAGAATTTCAGTTTTTTTTCTCTGCTCATCGCCATCCTGGAGTATGGATAATCATCTGATCTGAAAGACTGTTCTTTAGGATTGGTAACCATCATGTCTAGAACACTAACTTAGTCCCTCCAAAAGAAAGAATTGTTCTGCCATAATCCCAAGTCTAGTAGAAGGTATACCAACATTTTTTTTTTCAAGCAATGTATATATCCACTCAAGCGTTTCAACAAACATCATATCCTTAATATATAATGAAGTTCATTTTGATTGCACAAAGTCAATATGCACAACATTCTAAATAAGAATATCAATATGGAAAGCAGATTTGATTGTCTTCATCACTACTTCTTGAGGTAGCATCATATGCAACCAAATCTTATCTTTAAAATCTCATACAGCACCAAAAGAACAAAACGAACATTCAGTCAGTTTAGATGCCAAATTTTATCTTATGGAATCAATAACAAACGTCGTGGTCTAAAGGGCATAAAGCAATAGGGAACAGCTGAAAACCTCACAGATGTTTGCAAGAAGTTGAAACACAGAAGTTTTTAAGAGATAAGGTAGTAATTTTCAATTGCTGTAATAGTTCAATCTAAATGCTTTTTCGAAATATTAGTGTTAGCATTTACAGATCGGCAAGTAGGGTGATGAAATGCGTCCATTTATATGTTAACAAGTAATCGTCTTTTCAAACTTTTGGATTGATTCGGGTTGTGTCGTCAACATAACACAAAACACTTTGTATTATTTATCTTTGCATTTTTCTCTAAAAGTCAAGACGTGAGACTGCAATGCTTATATATATATATATATATATGAGTAAGTTAGGCATGTAGATAAATGTAAAAAAAGAAAGATTATTTAATGCATTCACGTCATGTGCAAAGACAGTGAATTACTAGGTCACCTAGCAAAAGACCGAATGCAAATGGTGGAGGGTTGAAACGAAAGTGTGGGATGGGCTAGGTCCCAACATCATCACAACGGATGGATCATCATTTAAGATTAATTTAACCCAAACCCGTACCTCATTCTCACAAGTAACGAGGATGTGGATTCAACATAAAACGGTGAGTCAAAAGTCGCTTATGCAGGCTGGAGCCAACAACCACATCCCACGTAGGATATAGCACATGAAGGGTCATCATTTTTTTCGACTAGATTGCATATACACCAGCAGATGCTATGAAAATATGGTGTGCAAGTCAGACGGTTTCCTTGATCATGAAGGCACCTCCAACGTCAGAAAAGTCTATTAGGAATCATAATTGTGTGTCAAAGTTTCTCTTTCACTGATCCTCTCTAAAATCAGAAACTGCCGAGCCACTCGCACATTTTTTCATCAAATCAGGGCGATGATGTGTGACCTTGGAGTCAAACATCGCATGCTCTCGGTCATGTGATCAAACATCGGGCAAAATCTGGCCACCATGGTCGCCAGCCTGATGCAGTTGTCTGAAAAGTTTTGTCAATCGTCATAATCCAAAAGTGGACCCCCGGGTCAACATTGATCTGCAGTGACCTCGAGCCATTGCAATCGGTTTCGGCTGTTTCACACCTTCCTCAGTTATCCCTGCCTGTAAGTCCCATCATTCTCAAGATTCTTCAGATGATAGTGAGGATCAGAGATTTGAGGGATTTGTGTGCTGTCCCTTTGGCGGGTCTTCAAAATCGTAAGTACACGGAACCTGGACGTCTGCACTGATTCTTCGGCCTAACGGCAGATAGACACAAAAGAAAGCGTGTTCCATGGCAGTCTAGAGTCCCAACTGGCTGACACACCGATCCGAAGTATTGTTACATGTCTTTGATCAACACGGTCCGAGAGCACTCTCACCTTTTACAAGCTTATGGTAATGACACAGAAGAAACCAAGGTGCAGAAACAAAAATCTGACTTGCGATTAACGTTTGTTTCACGCATCGCAGACAACGTGGATGAGAAAATATCAGTTGAGGTGCCTTCCATACAGAAAGCAGCGAGGACATGTGGAGCATGGAAAGCAGATGCCCATCTGTTCAAATTCGGATTAATCACAAGCGCCGTGCATACTTACGAAGTCCTATACTGTACTGCGAATGAATGCCGTCCATTCAAGATAACTTTCACCGTGGTGGCTTGACTCGCAATTATTCGATAAGGCTCCTTGCAGCAGAGGTCGATAACTGAACTGTAGACCTTAGGTATGGTACAAGGAGAAAAGCTCGAGACCAAGGGCCTCCCCATGCAGACGTGAGTACGCCATAGCCTGTACGGTAGCCTGGACGTGGGGCAGGCTTATTTGCTCAAAGTGGAAGCGGATCATCACCACCGGTGTTCAATCGGGTAAAGCCCGCGGCATCAAACTGAATGGAATAAAGAGGATCACTACAAAGCATGATGATTTTTAAAGCCTCTTTTGCTCGAACTAAACATACTTCTTATGCTCGTTCTTTGGTTAGATTATCGACATCATATCTATTTTCATAAAGATGTGGAAGTGTAGTGTCATTATAGGGCACGATGATGTCTAAAGCTTCTTTTGCACAACATAGCTAACTCCGTGCAAGATCTGGTAGATAGTTGAAGTGGCTCTCACGAACTTCGACCTGCTTTGCTTCCATTTGAATTCAGAAGCACATAAAGTACCAGGGCAAATGACTTTACAAGAATGTGATATACATGCTCAGTACAACCTCTGCTGCTCATTACTCTCACATCAAGATGAGAAGACCACCCACTCAGCAGGCCGTTCAAACCGTCCCATGGTTATCGAGAGAACACCTCATCTTGGTTTTGGTCATGATACGAAGTATGCTCGGGCACGTAATTGGTGACAATTTTTCATCAAGTTTCGAAGGGTTTTGCTTTCCTTTACTTAGCCAAGAACGTGATCGATAGGAATTCTCCAACGTGCAGGATTTAGCTCTTGAGGCAAATGTATCAATGCAACCAGCTCGTGGATCCTGGTACGTGGCAGGCACAGAAGAAGCATGTCGGTATTTGGTTCCAAATCCGATAGAGAAAGGGTCTGACTTCTGGTTGTGAACTCGTAGTCCTGTAGGAAGAATCTCCGCTACTTCGCATCGTTGCACTTTTTGCTCGGAAAGTTTTTGCATGCTAGCCCACAAGTGCCCACTGCCCTCTGCTATTGTCAAACCTTCTGACATGCATGACATTGCAAAGTTTTTACTCTAGGTGATGCTACAGTGGGCAAATACCAACAAGCCGGCATTGTCATCATAGGGCACGATGATGTCTAAAGCTTCTTTTGCACAACATAGCTAACTCCGTGCAAGATCTGGTAGATAGTTGAAGTGGCTCTCACGAACTTCGACCTGCTTTGCTTCCATTTGAATTCAGAAGCACATAAAGTACCAGGGCAAATGACTTTACAAGAATGTGATATACATGCTCAGTACAACCTCTGCTGCTCATTACTCTCACATCAAGATGAGAAGACCACCCACTCAGCAGGCCGTTCAAACCGTCCCATGGTTATCGAGAGAACACCTCATCTTGGTTTTGGTCATGATACGAAGTATGCTCGGGCACGTAATTGGTGACAATTTTTCATCAAGTTTCGAAGGGTTTTGCTTTCCTTTACTTAGCCAAGAACGTGATCGATAGGAATTCTCCAACGTGCAGGATTTAGCTCTTGAGGCAAATGTATCAATGCAACCAGCTCGTGGATCCTGGTACGTGGCAGGCACAGAAGAAGCATGTCGGTATTTGGTTCCAAATCCGATAGAGAAAGGGTCTGACTTCTGGTTGTGAACTCGTAGTCCTGTAGGAAGAATCTCCGCTACTTCGCATCGTTGCACTTTTTGCTCGGAAAGTTTTTGCATGCTAGCCCACAAGTGCCCACTGCCCTCTGCTATTGTCAAACCTTCTGACATGCATGACATTGCAAAGTTTTTACTCTAGGTGATGCTACAGTGGGCAAATACCAACAAGCCGGCATTGTCATCAAATTTACACAGCTCTTCCAGAAGCATCGCAGTGTCACGTGTGTACCTCGAGATTCGACGGTAAGACCAGATTTCGTGAGGTCTCGGATTCTCAGTAAGCACGAGCCAAGGTTCCATCTGCTGTATGAGTTTTCTTGGTGCTCAGGTAAGTTCCAACACCGTGATCAGTGGGTTCTCTACTGTTAAAACGATTTGAAGTCCTCTTCCAAGAGCGAAGCAGATTCTCTTGCATTGAACTTGTTTCGCAGGTACATTGAAAAACGTCAATCTTTCGACCTGAGTTGAACAAAGTCCGTTTATCTTCCGAGGACATGCTTAACCTACATGGACTCAGAAAATCACGTTTTTACTTTGCCTTGGTGGAAAATACTACTACCACTTTAGATCTGGTTTCGCATGCAAAGGTGTAATTTTTCCCATCTTTCCTCTTATTGTGCATAACATTAAATCCACAGTTACGAATACAGTTAATGAGTATGCATAACAAGATGGAAGAGAGGGAAAAATTCCACTACGCGAAACAGGTTGAACGATACTCAAGTGACTTGTAAACAAGCCTACAAGGTGAGTCATGTCGAGTGAAAGTTAGGCACAAACCGCTGGTGATTTGTAAGTAGTCAAGTTGGAAGTTGAAATAAATTTCCCTTATCTAGATATTTTGTCGCGTATAGCGGATTCAATATCGCTACTTTACTACTTTGCGAAAAGGACAAACGTTTATTTATATATATATGCTAAGTATACGTCCTATCTTTATTGGATGCGGCAGAAAGATATTCTTTTGTTCTAGTACTTACTTTTATAATGTATAGGGGGAATGGAGATACTGCTTGTTGTCTCTTTAGACAAGGAGGCACGAAGGTTTTTTATGCAAAAGTATGAGAATGCTATCTGTTTACTGACAAAGGTCCAGATAAAGATATATATATATATATATATATATATATAAAAGAAGGCCTCCATTCTTTCAAAGTTATTGATTCATTGTTTTCAACATTTATATTCATTCATTTATTATGTTCTATCATCTCCTTTCAACATAGTAATGTAATTAGCAAAGTGATTGTTATTGCAGCAGACCGGACTATGGTACCTCCAACATGCCAACGGGCGAAGTCAACAGGTCCTCTGTGGACCCATCACTAGATTCAAAGGATTTTTATTTCCTTACATACAACCAGTTTTGCCTATACTATAGTGTATTCAAAGAGAAAGACCTAGCAGGACTTTCTACCAAAGAAGATTAATTTGCTGCTTAGAGGATGCAAGATGCTGCTGTCTTCTCAGTGGACCTGCCCGAGACTGCCCCTGTCAAAACATGTGAACTCTCCATAGCCTCCGAAGCATCGCAGTCTAATATGCTCAACTCAGTTCACCACATTGTTTACGCGAGAGTCTCGAATGTCAGAAACCCATAATCTTCTAGAGTCTTGACTATCGCTGCGACTTCTGCGGTCTGCATACTCAGTTATAACCTTTTAAAGTCAATTGTGCAGTGTTCGTACTCCCTGTGATCTACAGTTGTGAATGCACCCCGTCTCTATGCCAGAAACGATTGCCCATTCTCAAGCCTTGTGTGATGGAGTGAATGTGTGCTTCATGCACATATGGTGGGATTGCATTTATAAATATAGCATCTTTGGAGCTTATTGTTGGAAAGGAGATTTGTCATCCACGCACATACGACAATAAAAATACTGTGCCAAATTGTTGTAAGAACTATTAAAGGCACTTAGCTCTTCAGTAAGCAAAGTGCATTTGCCCTCCCTTTAAGCATCAGATAGATTCTTTTCCATTGATGTTTGGAGGCATGACAATTTCGACTAAGACTGTCGAGAGTGCCAGGTTCGTCTGAGAATTTCCCTTCCCCTATCAGATCCTACATGGCAATGAAGCTGATGATGTAATGTTTGAGCAATGCCAGATGCAATGACTCAAATTTAGAATGATATAGGGAGTAAATGACAACGACCAAAATATACAGTTCTTTCACTTCCAAATATAAAAGTGGCATATACAGTCTATAGATTAGGTCGGGTACCTGTCAGCTTGAGTTTTAGCATGAAGAATGTGCCAAAAGAGAAAAGAAGAAAATATGCCATCTCAATAATATGCAGTGGGCCTAAGATCACACTCTCATCATCATTTCAAAAGGATTATAAATGATTTTTTTTTAAGCAGACATCTCAATCCGACAAAACATCTAGTGATTTCAACTTTTTTTTCCTCTTATCCCACTATCCAACTGTATAGATCACAGCTGAAGTCACTGAATATGTTTTTTTGTTATTCATTGTACCTAGTGATGACTATGGATGTCAATACAAATCTTCTATAAAATTACATACCTGAAGATTTCACGAAGATGGGATTGACAATCACAAGGTTTTGAGTTTCTTGATAGGATGAGAAGATCAACTGCAACACAGCCACAGCTAAAACTTCTGTGAGGGCGACCACAGTATGAAGCAGGTGTAATTAGGTTCAGATATATCGAGAGGACGGGGTCACAGTAAAAGAATGAAAAGATTACAGTATACATCACACATGTAGAATGCTTCCGAGCGCTGAATTGCTCTGATTCAAAAATCCTGCACACCAGCTCTGATCGAGGAGATGGTGACGATTGTCGTTTAAGCTCCTTGAAATGACATAAGATGACCTTTTACAGTTTTCCACTACTTGACTCGTGCCCATTTGTCGCTGGCTAACGATGTAGACCGACCTAGTTTTACCTCTGACAAGCACTTTTGCAGCACGTGGAAATATGGGACTGGTCCTCAAGCCAATGACCATACGAACATGTCTTCATGCAAAACATGGTTGTCAGGTAAAACAACGAGAAATTCTGATTGAAGCTGCAAGTCTAACCCATGCTCCGATCGAAAGACTTGAACCTGGACAGAAAAGGTATCTGCCATGATGATCAATATTGCCGCCCTTTGCCTTATCTTTTTGTTCTTACCCATAGTGCTGAGTGCACCGCCAAGTACTTTATAACCCAAGATCATTTGGTGGAAGGAATCTGGAATCGTGGAGGAATCATCACGTTACCATCACATCACACCACCACTAGTGAATTTGCTGGATTTTACCATTGTGCCAAATCAGGCCACCTCTCTTCTTCCCGTGACCTTGCATATTATAAATCCAAAAACGAACCGATGTTGAGAGTTGAGGTAGTAATGCATGGCTCAACAATTGCGGTATACTGTTTGCCTAATTTACTCTTTTGGAAGATATGACGTTCCTGAAAATATAGACAGCGACAAAGGTTGGTACCTGGATTCTAAATTTATCTCAAAGAGGAATGGGATATACTATATATGGGATATTGTGGAATGGGAACATATATATATATTTTTCAAGAAATTAGTTTAATCACTGAAATACTAAATATATTGAAATTATAATCTGTTTTCAATAACATGGAATTGACTAGACTGCTAGATACCACTGATTTCTTTACTATCACAACCCATGTTGTAGCCACTTAGTAGATAAATACTAATGTGAAGATGAGACACATTAGTAGAGCCAAGCAGTTAGCGCTGAGCGCATTCAACTTCTCCATATGTCCCTTAGCTATTTTGATACGTAAATCCAAAGGGTAGATTTTCAATCAGTACGATTTCCAATCAGTACCCTTTGGATTATGATATGGAGTTTTCCTCACTTGTTACACTCTATTATTGCCGCTTTAGAGAATGAGGCTATGATAGAGAGTAGCTAAAGCATGATGAAAATGGAGAATTTGAGTAAAAAAAATTGGCTTAAATGTAATATTATATTTTATGCCATAGTGATTTTTTACATGTGTTATGGACATTTTGAAGGTCATATTACAATGTTTTATATGATAGTAATCAATTTCCAATGAGCTGGATATCATCTGTTGCAAACTCAAGATGAATATAAGGCCAGAGCAGAGTTGTGGAAAACTGATTTGCATGGAGAAAATGTGTTATAAGATTAAAGGTTCTTAAGCTTTTGAGTTAAACAATGCAACTTATGAATTCACGAGAATGACGGAAAAGATGTTGACAAAAATGAATTGCTTCTGAGCCTACGTTCAATTCAAACTTATGCATAATTTTACAAAATTAAAAAATTAAAATTATTTGGGGGTTTAATCTGAATAGTTAATCGTTTATTGGATCAAAGCAAATTTTGTAAAGTTTAAATTTCTCAAGTAGCATGTGGATTATCTTCTTAAGCCATAAACATAAGAGGATTGAGGGTTGATAACCTTTCAAAAGATAGGTTATACTACGCATTTTACAACCAATAATTTTGAGCATTCCTTGGACTTGCAAACTTTCAACATCGATATGTGCGACTGTTTAGCACTTTTGCTAGAGCTTTGACAAAATCGACAAAGCTAAATCAAGAGTGACATGAAAATAAAGAGTAAGAAAGGAATCTTTTTGTTGATTTTATGGCATAATTGACATCTATCACTAATTTGAAGAGATTCGAGAAAGGTAATATTTTCAAATACCTAATGTTTGAAGTATGTTGGGTTGAAAATCAATGCTTCTCCAACACTATGATGAGTAAAAAACAATATGTAGTGATTTATGCAATCCGATTCAAGAAATTAAAGATATTTGAAATATAATTATTATGACGCTTAGCGTTTGGAAATTTTTTTAAGAGCCTCACATTTCAAATTTTATATATTTTAACAAAATTTCATGTTCATAGTTGATCATCAATCATTAATATGATGAATGCAATTATAGAAGCTTACATGAAAGCTTTCACAATAATCTTTGATTTTAACAATATATGTTTTCAATTTGATTTATAGACATAGGATGAGAATCTTTTGACTCATACATTGATGTTAGGTCAACATTTTTGTAATCGTCAAGTTGACAAAATTGAAGCTCAATGACATGATAATACAAATTAAAATATGGGGATGGGTTGGATAATACATATGATCTTTTCAGTATATTGATGTTTTTTTATTTACATTATTTCTCTTTCAAGTAAAAAAGTGAATAGATTATAATTAAAAACTGAAAATGAGATCAAGTTTATAGAAAATTGAGAATTTCATGATGATAGATGATGTAAAATTGCATTCATATAGTTGTTATGATATTTATTTTGAGTATCAAGAAACGAGAAGAAATTGTACAATTAGTTCAACAGTTTGTATGATAAGCTTGACATCTTGTGTAAGTGTGTAGGACTGATGTTTGTCTAGTATGACTATTATTTCAGAGCGCATATATCGTGAAATGTGACTAGGAGAAGTTAAATCATTAAAAGTGAAGCTAAAGTTTGCTTTCATGATTATTATAGATTTAGAGACACGTAAACAAAGTTGTGATAGTTTGTGAATAGGCAAAATTATGACTAGATGTCCGTTATGTGATCGTGATTGAGTAGTATTTAATGTTTTTACATCACAATTATATTTTATATATAAGACTCTTGCTTTATTAAAGTTTAGATCCATATGATGAACATTACCACATAAACAATATGTGTTGTTTTTAATGGAGCATTTACACATATGAATCAGATTGATAGCATTGTTTGAAAAATCAAAAGAAGTCACATTGTGCATATTTGACATAAATACCTAGCAAATTTGATGCATTTGTAGATTTCTCCAAGATCTCACATGTCTCATCACATAAATTTTATTACCTTCCTGAAGTGATAATTTTTCTTTAAGATTATTACAAATAACACTAATGATAAATATAGCATGAACTTATTTACAATTGAGCTAAACCTAATTTGACCTTTAGAGACTTTAGGTTTAAATGTTAGCTATCAGCTATTAGAGCCAAGGTCTCAAGGGTTTTACGAAAAACTACACTCCACTGAGGTATTTTAAAATCTTGATACCCGGAGAATCTAAGAGTTGTGCACGATTTATATGATCATGTGATAACATTTCATATATAAGACCAAGAAATCCATCCAGCTAACTTTAACATGCCAATTGTTATCTAAAGACGTTAATCTTATGTCATAACACGTCAATGCTTTGTACTTAAGAAAACGTGAGTCACTGCGTTTCACAGAGAAAAAATATTCAGAAGACACCATCAAGCCATGTAGGGAGGAAACCGATAGAATATGATAGAGCTAGGCTCCAATATCTTTAGAATGAGAAAATACTAGATTGTATCTAAGATATCCATATAAACTCTAATGATGAATATTTTACATACTGAAATCGTCATAGCTCTTTGTCAAGCAGGGCAAACATCACATAACTAAAATCACTAAACAGTTAAACTCTAATCTAAAGGCCGCAACTCTATCTATATAAATGCTATGCGCTTGTGATAACACCGATACTTCATGATTCGGCCAATTTACACTGTACATTCGAGATACTGTTGTTATCCATAATCAAACCACCAGAAACCACCACCAACTGTATAGTGTACTGCTGTAGACGGTCATCCCACTTCCAGTCCATTACTGTCCCAGCTCCTGACTCAAATGAATATCTAAAAGCCGAATAGTTGGCTCCAGTAGATTGGGAATGCTTTGGGGGCGAGTAGGGTCTGTAACCCAAGTCCGTAGAGGTTGAAGTTTATCCTTCGCCGAATATGAAATATCATTGTTGTCTGTATCGGTGATTTATCAGGCCCAAGGTATGAATCGCTTGGGGTTATTGATGTACACATTAATTTGTTACGGACCAAGTGAGGCGTGGCGCCCTCTGCAAGAGTTGGCTGGCTTTTGAAATAACCTTTCGCAATCAGCCTTCTAAAGAGGTAAGATTTTGCATTTTGGCCTCTTGCAGAAGCTGCTGACTAAAACAACCTTTGGAATCAAATAGAGCAGATCTGATGGAAACTAGTGCTATAAGCCTTTTTTGCCTACGACAGAAAGAGAGAGGGGAGTAGAGGCTGGCCCCCTGCCGAGGACACGGCCCTGACTTAATGTGACTCAAGTCTTCCGCCACGTCAATTTTCACCTGACTCGTGCCTTCATTCGTTCTTTGTAGGAATCAAAGAGAATGTTCTTGGACGATACTGCATGAAAAAGTGTAAGGCTCGGCATATTAAAAATGGAAAGAAATAAAGTCGAGAGAAATATGGATACATAAAAGTACAAGAGTTCATTATAGGATGGAGGGAGTACAATTAACGGCCGACATAATGTAAAGGGATGGAGAAAAGGAGATGCTACGCTGCGACTGAGCAAAAGCAAAGCTTATGCTTTGCCTCATCAGCAACAACTTTGCGCGTACTTCAAGGAAAGAGTGATGGCAGGGAGAAATCACGGCACCTCCTGGTTAACCTCTAACCAAAGTTAACCAGGGGCACCTGATGAACCTGTCAACGCCGAAGAAGGACAGCGCCAGATCCAACCAAACCGCCGGAAGTGGCAGTCCAGTCGCTTTTGAGAAACTCGGCCATCTCCCAAAGACAGATATCACCTGCAGTACAGTACATACACAATTCCAGATCTCAAATTAGGACTGGTAACGGGGATTTTCTCCGATGGTAATTAAGCCCGCCCCCGAGCGCGTCGGACCCACCGCAGGAATGGGTATCTCACCCAGCGTCGGTACAGTTTTCGCGCGGTGCTGCAATCTGCTCTCCAAGGGATGCATGGATAACTTCAAAGACCGAGATAATTGTTGGTCATTCTGGCCACTGGGGATTGGTGTCTCGGTCTTGGAAGTTATCCATGCATCGGGAGGCCGGACTGAATAACAAACAATTCAAAGCTTCTATGGATATTAGACTCACCGGTGTACTGTAATAACCCTCACGTACGGCAAAATTTTGCAGTGGCCTACCAAAGAGCTCGGTGCTCGGGAGTCAGTCAGAGGTGACTAGCGAACAGAAGTGTAAAAATGTAGGAGCCAGCGGAGTAAGAAAGTGATTCGCAGCGGAATGACTCAGCTCATGACAGGCGTGCCAACCCTCGGCGAGCACAGGAAGTCAAAGACACCCGAGAGCCAGGCGACCGAACGAAGCGCCTCGCGGAGACGACAGAAATGAGCCCGGCATTGGACCGAGAAACTTTCGGAGCGGCGGGTGCCAAGTAAGCACAGGAGAAGGCAGAAGGGGACGACGAAGGAAGGAAGCAGCCGGGCAAGGAAGAGGGCGAACGAGCGAGAGAAAGAGCAGCAGCAGCAGCTACAGAAGCGCCAGCGGGCACGGAGAGGAAGAAGCGCGCGGGTGAAGCTTTTTGGGAGGGTCAAGGAAGATTTGAGGGCCTGTGCGAGCGAGGGAGAGGCAGAGAGTGGGGAGAGAGAGAGGAGACAAGTCGAAGGCGGAGGTGAAAGGAGGAATTCCGATGCAAGTCCATGTCCATGGATGACGAAGAGCTGTAGCGGTGGTGGTGGTGGTGTGAGGAGTGGTAGGAGCGGAAGGCGGATGAGTTGCAGGAGTGGAGACGAATCCTGAAAAGGAGCGAGCAGGAAGGGAGGGGAGGAGGATGAGGAGGAGCTAAGGTGGAGGCGGAGGGGGAGGGAGGCAGGGCTCGGAGGAGGTGGAGGAGGAAAAAGACGGGGAGGGGAGAAGGTCAAGGGCAGCAGCAGCAGTATCAGCGGCGCGTACCCGTGGGCGAGGCCAGGGCCATCGTTTGAAAGAATTGCGTGTGGGAACGACGATTGAGATTGAGTTCGTCCGGCCGGTGTTGGTATTTCTATATCTCTTCGTTCGAGACATCGTTGGCGGCTCCGAGGAGATCTAGCAGTGTCTCGTATCAGTCCGGTGCTCGTAACGGAGAGGATTGTACCCAAGACAAACCCTAAACAATTCTCTTTGCTGCGTGCCAATTGGTTCGGTTTTTCATATCTACATCCATCGACCTACCTTACCCGACCTTTCCTCTCCTTTTGATCTTCTCCACCTCGGTGACTCCTTCGTTTCGACCTCAGGACGACCTTCGTGGTCTCATCTCGGTCGTGTCTGGTTTCGGAAGGAAAGTCGGAGTTTATACCTCATAAGCGGCGTCAGGGGTTTTTCTTTGTTCCTGATCTTGGTTTGGCTTGGACTCGCCGCGTGGATTGGAGATTCGTCAATTGATAACTGAGACTGCCCCCCTCAGTCTGTAGGCAATGTTTGCTGTGCTACAACGATCATACCTGCGCTGCTTTGGAGCTTTATTGCCTGATTATTTCCTGCGCTTTGCTGGTCAGGCTGAGTGAGAAGTTCTTAATATTAGTCTCTGACCGACTCATATGCCTAACCTCCTTTTACACATACCTTACTAGTCGGCAACACCGTGCGTTGGACCGGACGCATCCTACGAGAGGCCGTTTTGGCCAGATTTGCAAATCTCACTGTCTTGACTTCGAGAACTCATTTTTGCCGCGAACTTTTGCTACAACACTGGCCTGGAGGTGGGAAGAAGATCTGACTACTTCATGCCGGCAGCGATTCTTGGGATCGGTGCAGATTATGTTTCGGTGCAATCCGCCGGAACGTGCCGAAAATGGAGTTGTTGAAACAAGGTGTTTGAGGATATTTGATCATTTCGTGACGGATTTGTTAGAGAGTCAAAAGAACAAAGGACAGGAAGTTAGTGAGACTATTGTTGCTTGAGCATGCCTCCTCTGGCAGCGGAGGCAGGATTGGCCAGCAGGATTGTGAGCCACAAAGAAATCATGCTGTCGCTAGCGGGACTCTCCCTTCTTCTTCTCACTCTTCTTCTTGGAAGGGTGAGCGCCACCGTGGTCTTGATGACGTCAACGAACGAGACTCTTCAATTTTCGGATATGGAATCTAGCTTCGGTGAGCTTTCTGCCCAGGTTGACCGTCTCAGCGATGCCTATTTGGATTGTTTCTTGTCAGCGCCCGTACCATGCGATGATTTAAAGCCTTTTGCACTGGCTGGCGGTGACCCTTAGTTGTGTTCGTTCTTTGTTTCTATCCTCGATTTGTGCTTTGTAGGCTCCTTTGTTTTGGGTTTTGGAGGTCAGGTTTGAGTTTGTCTCTTATTCAACATGGGCATGAGTGTAGGGGATTTGCAGTATCCTTTAGATCCATCCACATGTATGGGCTCTTGATTGTGGGTTTCTCGCTGGGGTGTCCAACCGTACACATTCGAGTCAGTTGTGTGGGACTTCTCTTCTCTTCGACAGTATCTTTGTATCCTAGTGTTGTACTGAAGCCTTCCACCAGTGTCGAATGGAAGATTGGTTTCTTCTCTGATAGCTGATAGTGTTGAACAAACATTCTGTCGTTTTAGATGCTCATTGCTTTCCCTACCACCATTGGGTTGTACTGATTTTTGTTCAACCCTCACGGAAGGAGTCTTCACATCTACTTTGCGGCATAGTTTCAGATCATGGATCATAAATCTGAACTGGCAACATTCAATGCCTCCTGTGCAGTTTTTCACTCCTACGCTGAGATTCAGCATAGGAGTAAGAAATTAGAAGCGGATTTGGAATCCTGATGACGCTCGATTGACCCATTTATCTACAAGTCAGAAGTGCAGTCGCAGGAGAATCATCGCTTACGTGTTTGCCGTGAGCTCATCTGATCTGGATATGGAGCTTTGACTAATATTGTTCTGGATGTGGGCAGCATAAAGCTAACAAACCGGATTCTTGTCAAACTGCAGCTGCGAGAATACCTGCAGCGGGAATTCTTGGAGTAATCTATGCCGCTGAACCCGCCAACGCTTGTACAACACTTACAAATGCCCCCATTCCAGAGAGGGGTTTATTCTCATCGTTCGTCGTTGTAAGTCGGGGTGATTGTACTTTCGAGAAGAAAGTACGAGTTGCACAGGCTGCAGGTTTTCACGCGGTCATTGTGTACAACAACGAAGACAACCATGATTTGGTCACAAGTGAGTAATATTTATGGGCCTCTATGTAGAACCGTCATTACGATGCTAAAGGCGAAAACAATATATCTAACCTGTTAAAGATCTGATCCTGGCGCAGCTGTTATGCTCATTTCTGAAATTACACTACACCATCCAGTGTGCTGATTGTAAATTACCGTCTGGCTCTTGGATCAGTGTCTGGGAATGGTGCGGGGATACGAATTCATGCTGTGTTCGTTTCGAAATCTTCTGGTGAAGCTATCTTGAGCTTTGCCGATGACGTCGGCACCAGTTGCTACATTCGGCCAGCTTTCGAGAACACAGCGTGGTCAGTCATGGCTGTGTCATTCATATCACTTCTTGCGGTGGCGGCCGTTTTGGCGACATTCTTTTTTGTTCGACGTCATCGACTGCGCCATCTGGGCAATAGATTACTTCAAAATCGAGAGTCCCAAGGAATGAGCTCTACGGAGGTGAAGGCCTTGCCAATCATTATTTTCAAATGTATTGGAGATGGCAATGGTACGGCGGAAACTTGCGCGATATGTCTCGAAGATTATGAACCTGGAGATAAGCTGAGAATGTTGCCTTGTCATCATGGTTCGTATTCCTACGCCCGTTATTTTCGTGATAGTTAGCCTTTGTGTACCGAGTTCGTGCTTCAAAACACTCATGCACTCACAGTTAGCTGTTCTATATCGATATCCGTGTCTCAGAAAATTCCTGCATTGTACACGAATCCTTGCATCTCACGTACAAGGAGAAGATTGCTATTCTTACTACTGTTTTGCATCACATGAGAGGTGGCACCTGAGTGCCAGGAAACATGATTTGTTTTGGTTTTTTCTTTCTTGCTAGGGTTTATTGGCCCAGAGTTTGAATTTAGCTCTTTTGTATCGTTTTTGTGGTTTTGGTAGATGTCAGTTACTAGTATCTGGATGACGCCAAAGATATAACCCACTGAAGGAAACAGTTATAGTTCTTTTTGGTGTTCGTAGTGCTCGTTCATAGAGCTTTTTCTTGTCATTTTCATGTTACTTATATGGTAATGGCGTCTCACCAATGGCTTTCTTGTGATGCAGAATTTCATACCGCATGCATTGATCAATGGCTGATGACAAGAAGACCATTTTGTCCTATATGTAAGAGAGATGCTCACACGAAAACTACTGAACCTCCAGCTTCAGAGAACACACCATTACTGGGTGCATCTATGCACCTACCTGTACCAACAGTTACATCCATTGCCGCCACTCAAACCTCCCCTAGTGGATCTCCTGTGCAATCAGGATCACGGTCCTTGGGGTTACAAACTTCACATTCATATCCAGGTCACGGAGGAGATTTGTGTTGAGTCTGATTTGTTCTCTAAAGAGCCATCTGTGTGTGACTCACGGTGCAAAACACCTTTCCTAGTGATAGCCGTGGAGTGGGACTCGTTATGTGCTGTGAGAACTATTTCTATCTCAAATGCCCTCCAATGGCTGCCAAGTCTTCTTAGACGTAATCTGTCCAGATTAGGATGAGTGAGGATTGGGGAGTGTGCATGTGAAGGAGGAACACATTCTCTGTTGTACATTTGTATTACTTACTTGAGCATCTGTAGAAAACCAAAAAAATCCACAAGGCTCTTCATGGTTTTCGGTCAAGAGAGGAAGAGCATCATATGGTAAAAATAACTGAACACACAGGTTAGGTGGCCTAATGAAGGCAATTTTAGGTGCTGAAGTCAAACCCATGTTATGTAACAGGTGTATCACCCCTTCCAGTTACCCGTCTTTCCTGCTCTTTATCCTATAAATTGCTTCTAGTTGATCAGTGGTCCCAGTCTGGGCTATTGATGGTTGTGGAAGCCGCAGCTTCTGTTTGGGGCAAGTTTGCACAACGTTTCAGTTTGGTTAAAATGTGGATAGGAGATCGATCGCCTGCTGTTGGTTGTGACCTTATCTTGCTACCTGACATTTGAAGATTCTGTCCTGAGTGGAGACTAGAACTTTGTGGTCTTGTATATAGAAGAATTATGCCTCATACTTTTGAGACATAGATTCAGAATTACCGAGGTGTGTTTTGCTTTTTGCGGAAGAATGTAGATTACCGTACTGTAAAACCTGGGTGTAGGTTTTACAAGTTGGAAAAAAGAGAGACTGGATTTTTCCTTTTATGGATTTATCTCGGAAGGTTTTAGGCCTTGGACTTTAGTGCCATAGTAAGTTCTGCTCAACATCTGTTGACCTATCAGGTCTCTTTCCAGGATGGAATCTTCGGTTCGGCTTCCAATATTCCACCACGTATCTTGAGCACTTCTTTGAATTGATTTGATAATTTGGTTCATGTGATATAGCTACTCCAGCTGATTGAATGGATTGCATATGAAGAGCTATTGTTGTGCTTCTTTTCTACATTGCCATTTATTGCCCAAGTTCGATGTGTTGTAGTCTTCTGTTCCTTATGGGTTGGGTTGTTATGATTTAACGCCTGTAGCATTGTCCATGTTTTTTAAGGGATCCTTCATTTTGGAAGACCTCTGATTGGACTTCTTTTGTGCTGAAGAAATTATAGAGCTTAGAGTTTTGGCAACAATGTGGTAAAACCTTGAAGAAGCTGTCAACGCCTCGATCAGCTTCCAGCTTGATGCGCTGGAAGTCTTTCACCGTAAAGGTGGGCAGCTACATGCATGACCTTGGCTCTTCTCGAACATAGAGTAATCTTAATATTAAAGTATTGGGTCCTACGTCTGGTTTAGTCTGTTTGAGGCATGACACGTGGTTCATCAGCGGCTGGGCTGATAGTATACAGTACTCTGGAGAGACATCGATTCGGTGATTTGATACTTGTGAGTGCTTGACAAACATGCAGTAGGGATAGATTTATTGGTCACATGCTGATCTGAGAAGAATGTTAATGCGCTGAAGTCTAGTCGGTTTTAAGGTTGTATTCCTCTGTAACAGCTGCAAGTTGTTCGACTAGGAGTTGTGGTTTTCTCCTGCATGTTACCCAGAATGCAAAGTGCAGAGGAAAGTAGGAGTATGTTGGCGAGAAGATAGAGAAACTTTCTCCCTTGATAAGTAATGTCCTTTCGCAAAGTTTTTGTATCTGAGGTGGATTTTTTCTGTGAAGTTGAATATATTAGTGAATTACGAGGGCTGTGCACTTTGAAGTGTTCAATTCTAGAGTAAAATTCATGTCTGAAGATCCTCAATCACCACACACAAACGGAAGCTAATATTGGAGTGTAAGCTGTTTTGCAACACAACGATAATATCTTGCAGTTCGTTTTTATGTGAGGATAGGTCAGAATCTGCCTCCGAGCGCTGAAAGTTTGTCTTAAACGAATTTCTAGCAAAAAATTCTGACTTCTTGAAACCACATTTGTGTAATATACCCAAAGATAGTGCAAACTCTTACGCTTCACCGCTGAAAATTATTTGTAAAATTTTTTCCCGTAAACCATGACCGGTATATATTCAATAATACTGGAGGGCTTTTTAAAGTGTCATACTGTCATGACTAGCTCACCAAACAGGAAAATGAATGACTCTGCGGCTTCAGCAGGTGATATCAAGGACTGAGATAATGAGGTTGCCAATTAATTGGGACGAAACTTGACCAAAACCGCAACCCTCGTGCAGGGAGTCCTGTGAAAGTGACGATAGAACATTGGCTCTCGTACATGGCACGTCAGCGCCTATTCACCCCACATACACTTTAGAGTTCAATACACATTGCAAACCTTAAAATTAATGAGAATATGGATCTAGACAATTGGAAAAAACGCGGATATGAACTTAGTCTGTGGTAAAGTATATTCTATCCGTATTATAGTAGTTTCAAAGATGTCTTTCCCAACTCATACAACGAAGAAAAGATATAAATCTGAATGTCAGGAATTGCAATTTTCAGCATCCTAATTGAATTTTGACCCAAGAAGGTTGAATATAACCTAGAAACTCAAGGGTTTGAACAGTTTCTAACTGAAGCTACAAACTCGAAGTGGTATCGAGACAAACTATAATATATCTGGACTCGTATTAGAGATAATGCGAATCAAATTAAAATGAGGAAATTTTGGACTGGAGTCTTCATCTGATTAATAACAATATATATTGTATTAGAATAATGCACTGAGAATTCTAGCGATCCCTAATTAGATTGTAAATCTATACTGGAACACACTATCCTGACGATTGGTAAGAAACATTCAAACATTCCAAATGCTACAATCCTCGCTCCAACTGTGATTTCAACGTAACCTAAAAATAAAAATGAACAAATTTAAGGAAGTCAATCAAGAGAAACAAGGGTAATCAATTAAGACAGAAAATTTACCTAGAATCATATTAAGTTGTATATTGATATAATCGAAGAAATAAGGTGGATTAGGACCCGACACCATCACAAATTACACGTATGAAACCAAACTACTAGGATGGAGCTAAATTCCGAAACCATTACAATTTACACTTATGTCTAAATGCTATGTAATAATGATTGTTGCATTGTCATTTTTGGCATATGAAGAAGGATCAAAATTGACGAAGAATGCTAGAAAACAAACATCATATAAACAATGTCTAAACAGAGGAAGATGACATGCAATTTAATCACAACACTCACGTTGATTGTGCATATATCAAGTGAAAAAGTCTTTATACTTTGAGAATAAATAAGTTATTTGTGAATGTGAAGTTGGAGAAGGAGGATGAACAAAGGAGAAAAGAAACTCATTATTTTTGAACATAACATTTACAAAATATAATACAAGGAATCATGAGCGAACTTTTTACGGTATATATGATTCATAATGTGAGTATTATACACTAATGAGGTAATCACATAGTCTAACAGCTATGGAAACATAAACAGAATACTCTTAAGTCAGCAATGACAAACAAAATGAATGCTTAATGATAATTTTACCTTTTGGATACTTATGTTAAGAAATGGTATATAAAATAAAGTCAAAAGACTTAAAAAAGGATTGACAATCAAAATATATTCATCGATCTTACTAGAATCAGTCTGAGATATTATCGAATATATTTTTAGCATAAGTTTATATGAAAATCACATCATGATAGACGTTACAAGGTTTTTTATGTTCAACTATTGATTCATAACTTCACATATCCAGATTGGTGTAAAAAATTGCGTGTTATTACAATTTCTATTGTAATAATCTAACTCAGAAGCAGAAATATACATTAAAATTCACTAACTAGATATAATTTTTTAAACTATCAAAGTTTCATATGTGGAGTGTAGTAATGTTTTATGAACCACTTAAATTGGAATAAAATGGAGCTAAAACATGTAACATATACGTCCACTTTTTTTCCTATATATATATATATATATATATACACACACACACACATGATCATCATTAAATCATGATTCTCTGCTAAACTCTTCAGCTTGTTGAAAAATCCAACGCATTCAATTGAATCAAATAAATCCATGATTGAACATAGAATTTAACATGTGAGACGATAGATTGCAATGCATTTTTGTACAAATTTATGAATCTTCGTATTCTAATCGTCAAACTTCCAGCACCAAGATTCAAAAGAGATTTGAATCTATTAACATTTATGCAATAAACATGTCATGCATATAAAATATTAAAATAATAAAGTGAAAAATTTGTAATTATTTTCTAATTATGGACAAAGTGATAAGTTACATGTCAAATTTAGGATTGGACACTGTGAAGTGGATCTTCAAAAATTTAAGAATACTAAACGTCATAATTTTTGTTGGATACCTTATTAAAAAATGCAAATTTTTTGCTAGATTACAAAGATGTTGATTATGTACAAGACAAGAGTCAGTTTACAATTTCATATGTGTTTATACTTGGAAATAGATATGTCGATTGGACATTTACTTTGCATAAAAATATAACTGGAGTGAAGAACATTATCTAGTTGGATAGATTGAAGCATGATGTTATTGATAGTTAAAATGTTTTAAATCTTGCAACAATTTAAATGATGATAGCAAGAGGAAACACCTGGACATCAGATTTCATTTTATGAGAGATGTACATCATATGAAAATATTCATTAAATTTAGAGATATTACATGAAAATAATAATAATTGCTCTTTACTTTTCTTAACATAAAATATATTTGTAGTAATTTAAAAAGTAGAAAGTGATTAAATCATATTTTTTTTGGAATAATGATAAGGCAAAAGAATGGGATGAAGAATTCTGTAAAAATTTGGTAAAACCTAGCAAGCTTGAGGAAGATAGAAATCCATCCAAAAAATACGTTTAGCCTTGCAGCTCCTTTCAAATCCAGTATTAATTGAACCCATGATATCAAAAGTATCGAATTAACTTGAAGACATGTTGATTCAAACATTATCACTCAGAAATTCTCTTGTTGTTTGTTTTGGCTAAATTGGCTAGCTCTTCCTAAAGTTGATGAAGTGCTTGCCTCTCCGGCAATGCACAATAACCAAGCCATAAAAACATGTCTAGACGAAAGAATAACTCGCCACGTTCAAGCTCAAGCAAAATGGAGGGCAGAGGGAGAAATCGACAATTTGAAGTATTTTTTTGACGTTGTGATGGTCAAAAGATTTGCCTGAAGCTGAAATCTCAGTTCGTATGCTTTCCTTCCGCCGTCTTCGAACTAAGGGTCAGAGGGCCTTCCCATCTCGTGCATCACTCCACTAACGGACAAGATTTCATGTATGGAACATCTCAAACGCCGGAGAGTATATTGTATTTCCCATCCACATCTCTTTCACCCGCTCTCATATGTTATATTATCTTTCCTCGCTACTTGGCAACAGAAGTAGCCCACAAGGTCCCATCGCCTGAGGACTCGCCAGCAACTAACCTTATGTGCATGATGTGTAAGCTGTGTATGCCATAAGCTTCATCTCAAATAATCTTTATCCAGCATTCCACGAGATTTCAGTTCTCACTGATTTATTTATCGAGTGTCTTTACATCAATTGTCTTGGTCACTTTCGAAGCAAACTGCTCACCATCCTCGCACGGAAATCTCAGTTTGAATTGATAACTCACACGAACTTCGTACAAATATAAGGTTTCCCAAAGTTTCCGGTTTCCCAAAGTATATCTTGTTGAAACAATTGAACCAAAATGCAAACCTCCCATGTCCGAACAAAAACCTCCATCAAAAGTTTGTATACTTTTGATATGGCAGGAGAATAAATAGTCTGGAGACATATGAACCGAAACGCACACCACAACACCGAACAAAGATAGCCAAATTATTTAACTTAAACCTAGACCGACAGAAATAATATTAGTGAAAACAATTTCACTGAACAACTCATTGGCCAGTGAACAAAGTGTTCAGTAGGCGTTGCAGTGGGTTAGTTAGAAGTTCAGAGATCTGCAGCAAACATGGAAAAACCTGATAAGGGATTAAGGGCCGCGACGGATGGCGACGATCGATAACAAACTCACCGAATAGGAGGTGATTGTTGTCGTAACTCAGTGAGTGTGCAGCAAAGCACACAATGCAGTCCAGATGAGCGAATGAGTTCTGGGCACATGGGTCTGTAGGCTCCAAATTTCATATACTTTCCGCCTTAAGTTTGAAAGCATAAGTTTTAGGAAAAGCCATGGATCAGGGAGCACGAGGCGGTTGTCGAATGTGCATGAGGAGTCATCGTCGTCGGAGTGTAAGAGGAACCGCCAACCCTCGCTGTTCACACTAGTCTTCAACTTAGCTCGCCTTGAGGAATCAAGCAGTCTGGCCATGAGCCCAAATTGTCGTAGACAAGAATCTGGGCTCATCGGCTCCGCGCACATTCGTGCATGAGCAGCACAACATACTCTACTCGTTCTCACTGTTGCAGTCGAGTGGATGGATCAATCCACAGAGGCTCGGACCCAGGGTCCTCCTCTGTCGGAGGACCTCCTGAAGTCCTGTCTTTGGCCGGCCATGAATGTATGAAAGAGATGAGATGTCTAGACTCTGCGAAAGATTTGGACGTAATCATCATCCTCATAGCAATGTAATGCATTGCATGGTTCAATCATCTTTTTCAGAACTACAAAATTAACACTCCGCTACCAACACTTGCTCTCGGCGCTCTCACCCTAAACCCTTCATTTCATGAAACGTAGTTATAAGTTTATTATGCATATATACACGCTTGCAACAAGTTGCAGATCTCAATGCAAGGAATCTCCAATCGCTTTTAGCGGCAAGTACAACAATATAGCATTATTTGTTGTGCGAAACTTGCAGATACGCCATCGAGCGAGGAGGAAAACAAGGCCCGGACGAATCTTGCATGTTAGAAACTTGCGAGCAAAGTTGAAACTTGTCAAGATGAAAATCATTTATTAAATCGGACATATCCACAAGGAGATATGCGCATGAAGATGCTAATAGCGTGTGCATTGAGAGCGGCAGCATTAGAAAAATGGGTGCAGATCCAGTCCGGACCAGTCCACTGCAAGTGTCATGGAGTATTCCGATGTCCCCACGCAAGTGGCGAGGCTTTTCTCAGCGATTGAGAAACGCAAAATGAATGTTTGGGACGCGTAGTTGAAGTTGCTCGGGAGGCGAATTTTTTCAGAACATAAGGCTCATTGGAATGAGTTTCAATAAAAAAGAACCCCACTATTTCAAAAGTCAATGCCAGCTCAATCATGAGGAAGCTCACTATCATGCAGAGCAACATTTTATGCTCGTTGCTTGGGCAACCCATGTGCACATCCCCATGTCTCATATTTGTTTGCCGATCTTTGTTTGCGGAGAATGGATGGATCGTAGCGGAAAATGGTGACTGACTAACCGATCTAGCACATGGAAACTTGAAATAACTAAATCTGGAAGTGCGCGTGTTGTCACTTGCATGATGGATGATCCGAGATCATACCCTTTTCAATAGAGTACAAAGACAGATTTCAGTCAGTCAAACCGAACTGCAGACGTTAAAAATCAGAAGAATGTTCCGCTCGCCAACTTGTCGAGCATGGCCAGGCCAGGCACGCTCAAGGAGGGCGACTTCATGGTGGAGCTCACTCCTCTCAGAATCTATACGTGATAAATGATGACAGTCCTGGCGTCCCAAATCTACATTTGTGTCACTTTGTCAACAGTTGGCCCTCGCTCGGTCACTCCTCTGGACCTGCTCTCCACTGTTCGGCACTATCCACTCTCCTCCTCCTCCTCCTCCTCATTGAATCATTTAGTGATTTCAACTCTAAGTCATCTCATTAAGGGAGTAATTTAATCTGGTCTCCCACCGTGACTGGCAACGAACAATGATGAAAACGTTGGAGTCCAGACTTTTCAGGTTTTCTAGAGCATCTGGCGTCGTATCTTGGAACGATGTCTCACATCTCTTCTGATCAGCTACAGTTTGAAAGATGCACCAGCAAAGACTAATGTTGCTTAGCATCTTATCATTGAATTTCAGTTAGTGGAAGTACTGTACTGGCTGTACAGTGACGTACAGGATTCACTCCATTCACTTTCTTTCTTTCCCTCTCTCTCTGTCTCTCTCTATCTCCGCTTCTCACATTGTTCGGTGAGCTTCATCCTGGACCAGAATCCAGTCCATGGGATGGTACATTTGTGCCTCCAGGCCATGCATGAACTCAATCTAAAGCCGGAACTTCTAAACTTGTTTTGGAACACTTGCGAAGCATCTATTGACTGTCGTAAGCTCAAGTCCTGTTGCTCGTTCAAAATGAGGTGCCGTACTCATCGTTCACTCACTTGCATTGATCCATGAGCTGCAGTCTACGGAATGTACGTCTGTGCATCTGGTCCAGTAACTCCAAAGCTTTTCTATTGTTTCCATCAGCTGAGTCTATTAAGCTCGAAACTTGAGAACTGATTCTCAACACTAGACAGACACTGTTACGGTACTAGACTTAGGAGTACCTCGGTAGTCTTCCCATCGGAGCCGCCGTACTCATCTCTCGCTAACTTTCAGAGCTGAGCTAGGATGAGGTGACGGGATGGTACGATTCTGCATTTGCTTCAGTCTGTATCCTTGAATTCTCGGTTAGTCCCCATGACTGAATCTAGTTTAGCTTTGACAAGCTCGGGGAAGTTTTTTAAGCCCTCTGAATCTGTCTCATAGATCCGTCTTTTATCTGTTGTAGGGTCGGCTCCTGGAGGTCTCCCCTCAGCACACCATACTCATCTCCCGTACTCATCTCTCACACACTTGGCAATGCTTTGGTAGGTGAGCTAAGATGAGGATCAGGAATGGTGCAGCTCTACGATCGACTGATTGTTCGAAGTTCGGTCGTAGAAGTATTCAAGACTTGGATTCGAGGGACACGAGACATTCTGGTCTAAGGAATCTTGACTTGTACTTGAACCCGTCTTGAGGTTTAGAAGAACTAGAGTCAAGCACCATGGGATTTCCTTTCCTGGGTGGAAGGAATCTTGACTTCTAATGTGGACGGTCTTGAACCTCCTCACTGTTGCTTTAAACAGGTTTAACTTCATCAAATTCGATAAGAAGACCTTGGGCTAGGCGAGAATTTGTGTGGAGTGAATTCACGTTGTGATGACGCTTTGCGGTTGGTTCCAAAATGGTGGGTTGAATGGGTCCAAGGCTGGATCCTCTTATGTAACTCCTATACTTGACTTTAGTGTGGACTATTATCGGATTATGCTAAGAGTTTAGGTCCCCTTTTTGTGCAATCATAGACCCATGCACAGCATCTGACGACCATGGTTGTCAGTTACTTGACATGGCTGCAATGCAAAGGAGTGACGGATTACACGATGACCATGAGACCATGAAACTGGAGGTCGCTGCATCAGGAGGAATATTCTCATACATTTTCATGCAATGGGGTTTAATTTGTTTTGAATATCTGATTCTTCTCTTCTTTTTTCGCAAATTCTAATATTGTAGAGTAAACACCTACATATAGCTATGAGGTTTCTCTTAATTACTAGAAAAGTTGAGCAATAATGATTGAGGAGGATACAGGTTGACATAAATATGGTGGATGTCAAATCAATTGAAACCTTTTACAAGACAAATGTGGAAAGATCATTTTGTGATACTGTACATGTACCACCTTTCTAAATGAACCTTTATCAAAACACAGCCAATTTTAAAGAGAAATTGGTACGTATATCTGTGTCCAACGTCGACATTACGTTGGGCAAGTGTTCAGAAAAACAAACTATGGTTAGAAAAGTCCACTGTCTCGATCTGGTAACCAAAGAATGTTGAATGTGACCAACGTGAGGAAATCTGAACAAACTTCATTCATGTTAGTAAATTTGGTTTACAAGAATATCATTTGTAAGGATGAACAAAACGTGTACAGTAGTCCTATTTGTCACTCACAAATGATTTAAGAATGATGAATATTGACCATCTCCCTGAAGGCCAAAATCTAACTGAACCTTACATACAACATAGTGATACAGGTATCGTTATTGTTGCATAACAGCTAATGATTCCCAGAAATTCAAAATCGCAGTTGAAAGAGAAGGGTATAACATTGTTCTATGTTATGCAACCCTAAATGGCGAGAGAAGCACCGAGATAACTCATACGGTCAGTTGACACAGCTTTTAGAAACCTGTCTGAGCTTAAGTAGAATCTAGATGAGAAGTATGTCAAGATTTTAGAAATCTTTAGCACAAGATATATTGCAACACCTCATAGATATCATACAATGATGACTTTGTGCTTTGTATCTGAATTTTTATTGAGCTGTCCACATAACGTGCAAGGGTAGTGGAAAATCCCCACTAAGGACCGCTGAAGATTTCTGCAAATTCTCGATGCATTTTTCATATTTTGTATTCAAGCCATTTAAGCAAAGAAGTTGATATTTCACTAAGTTAAATTTTGTTAAGGAGTTAAATATTGACTAATTGAGGTTAGCGAATATGTTCCTAGCATTTATGCTTAGGCCATGATGGAGTTGATTGATCATATTATTGAACTTTGATGGATTTCATACTGGTTTGTATGAAGCACCAACAAAAATGTTCAATGATTATACAAATGATGTCAAACGATCAATGTACTAAGTTACTATATGGGTTTTAAGCTGTACCATTGAAGATTGATTAATTATTATACTATTTGTCGAGATGATTTAAAAGATCATCTCGACAAGAATGTATGAATAATTAGTCCAGAAATTTTGGATTTGAATATTGCCATATATGAAATACATTCGTTGAAATGATATAAAGATACAAAGAGAATAGTGTGGAATATTAACCATGTGATTTAATGACAAAATAAACATGCACGTTATAAAATTCATAATAAGTGATAAAAACAAAGACCTGATTATGAAGAGTTTTGATAAGGAAGAGAATGAAACAAGATAGATATTACTTTATCAATATTAAAATAAAATCTATAATGAACAGTAATGATTAAAGAGTAGAATACACTTAAAATTTTTTGAAAGAGCAAAACAATAATATGAACACAACGAATATTATATGTTTAAATTAGAAAATCATGGAATCTTGTCTGAAATGTATGCAACGTAGATTAGTCAGTCAATAAACATAATCTCAATTTTTATTGAGATTGTGATATTTCATATTTAACAGTTTTTTTTGTAATCATTGTCATTTTATTTACAATAGAAAAAATAAATTAGCAAGTGCAGTCATTGATATACATTTATAACGAATCAAGGTTGAAACATTCAGAAATATTAAGTCGCACAAAAATCTTCATGATAAATAACACAAGTTTCTTTACGATATAAAAATTGTCCCAAAATTAAAAAAATTCACATAAATATGTTGATGTTTTATTTTTTAAATATGGTATTTATCTTCAAAATTATTTGAATAAAAAGCATAGAATATATGTCTTGACATTTGATTGCTTTTGTATATCAAGATTGTTATTATTTTTCTAAGAACATTCAACTTATCTTCAAACATGTAGCATTCTTGTTATTGGATAAAACTTACTCATTCTCCTATATTGAAAAACTTCACCTATAATTGAAGTTAGACATGAAGGAATAGAGAAGAATTTCTTTAATTAATCATTTATCAAAAAGTGAATTTTGTTTCAAATTTAGATATAAATGTAAATATTTTTAAAAATAAACTTATGTACATAGCTATCATCAAGATTCAAAGTTTTTGAATTTATTGCAAATTAATCCAGTGTGAATGTGTGTATATATAACACATCAAAATATTCATAAATCAATATAGATATAATTTTAAAATTTGTTGCATTAGAAATGATATGATGAAGATAAAATATTTGATATAATGAATAAAACTACCGAGCAAAAAATTATTAAAACTAACAAACCTTACTATTTTAATTGAAAAAATAAATCATTTTTTAGAAATTATAAGATTTTACACACAATTAGTATGTTGATTGATTCTTATCACTGTAGATCTATATCATACTCAAAAGAATTGATGTAAAAGATGTGTGGTTTGTCTTAGCAAAACTTCGTTCATCAAACACACTTACTCATCTAGAAAAACCTTAAATTACGTTACCAAGAACTTAAGCTAACACTCTTATATGTTGCAAAATAACTAGTTGAATTTATCACGGTTCATCTAATATATAATATCAGATTTTGAGTTAGCTTTTTAGAAAAGATTTAATATTTTATTTAAAAGGGTTTATGGTTTAGGGTACTAGTTAATATATAAATCTATCTCACAAAAATTTAATTAATTTTTTGTGAGCTAATTTTTTTGTCTAATTTATTTTTATAGATGAAAACTTGAGACAGGTGCGATTTCACATGAGATATTCATTTTCAATCATGCATTGATTTTATTGTTGTACATTAAATGATAAGATTTATATAATATATAATTTGATAAAAAATCATGTTTATTTGAAACATTGTATTAGTAATTTTGAACAATATTATGAAATATGATGTAATGCACATACAACTTATTATTTTTGATGGTTTATGTATGCAAGGTTCTTCATGTGATCATGTGATTTTAGCAATCTTTGCATTCGATATAGTTCAATGGAATAATTTTCAACGCTGAAAAGTGGGAAAAAATACTTGATGGAACCACTCTAAAACACACATAGGTTATGGGGACCCATCAAGTATCATCTAACCTGATGGGATCCCATCGATTGTGTGCCATCAATCATGTTCTGATATTGACTGGAGACTCATTGATCTTGTGATGGGAGCACCAATCTGGTGGATCGCAGTTCTTTTGATTCTTGGTTTGTCTGTGACGGTAAGTGTAACATATTTCCATGGACAGAAACTCAGCCTGTGCTCTATGAAGTCTAAGGATGATGACTGTCCCTACAACAAAGATGCGGGCCTTGTTACTCATAAGCTCAATGTGCACTTAGTTTCCAACACACACGATGGCTGAATACGGTTAATCAGCATTCCATTATCACTATCCAGGTCATTTGTGCAGCAATTGACCTGGATTGATCTTTGCAGATTGCATGTCGTACTCAGACAATAACGCACATAAGCATGACTTTTTTGTCCATATCGGATCTCGCTTTGTAAATGGAAATTATACTTTTATTACTTCAAACTTTTAGAATGAAATATGAGATTTGATTAAAAAGCTTCTAATCGTATTTTTCTCAATTTATATTGATGGTTGTGTAATGCAGAGAATCAATTGAAACAAAATGATATAGTTTTATAATATTTTTTATCTTTATATTTTCTTGAATCATATGTCATGTGAAATTTTTTTATTATGAAATTCCATCATCATACATGATAGATCATATATTTTTAAATAATAATAAAATTTATATAAAAATTTATTTAATATTTCAATCCTGTTTTCAATAAAATTTTTAATAATTAACCTTTTTTTTTTTACTTTTCATTTCAGTTATAATCATTTAAAGGTCAAATTTACTTCTTGACATTCCAAATAACATGTCTGAATGTACTTATAAATATCAACATGTGTATAGAAAATAGTCTTGTAATAACAAAACTTTGAAAACTTAGAATTTGATTATTTTACTTTGGTTTAATGACTTGCAAACTAACTAGGCTACTTTGAATTTCAAATAGGATTATCTATTATTGTCACCTTTGATAACATTCAAGTTAAACAAATTTTAAAGTAATAACTTTTAACTTATGTTTTTAAATGGACTTATATAGAATTGTATCTTTTTAACCCAATCTTTACTTTTCATCTTCTTTACAAATATTTTGAGATTCTGAAATTTTTGGCTAAAGCTTTGAATTGTTATTACGTGATCATAATATGCAACCATAAAGTATGTCTTTGAACACAAACATCATCAAATATACAAGACTGTCTTTAATTAAATTTACATTATTATTAATGAAACATAAAAAAAATTTATTACAATTTTTTTAAATTCATCTTATATATCTATAAATTTAATGAAAATCATAGTAAGATTTGACTTATTATGAATTAATTCAAAAATTAGAAAACTACTCTATGTGTTATCTGTCAAAATAATATTTTATTGAATTTTTCTACAGTATGTATTCATTTATAAATCATTATTATACAATTTTAATTTTTTGGAATTATTTTTTGATGAAATAGATGATTAATTTTAATTCTAGCTAGATATTGAGTGTAGTGTATTGAAAATTATTATGTAAATTATTTTCGGAATCTGTTATTGGATAATAATATATTTTCAAGATATATCACTTATATTAACATGAATCATTCTTCAATTTCAATATTTTAATTATAAAATCATGATAAGAAATATTTTTATTCATTTAACCAATTCAAACATATATTTCAATTAATTAAACTTATATTTTGATAAAAAATGTATGGTAGTTTATTTAAAGTATTCAATATATTCAATATATTGAAGCTTCAATTGCAAAAAAAATTTGTCCATATGTATGTATAAATTGTGAAGAGATCAATGAAATTTCAAAAAATTTATATTGATAACCATCTTATATGAATAACTTCACATTATTATCATGTTTAAAATTTTTGCTTGATGTAATCATATTAAGATAATAATATTCATAATTATACTTATTGAGAATTTATTGAGAAAGAACCTATTTTGATATCATGCTATCTTTGATTGCATCAACATCTTCTATATATATATATATATATTAATTTTAAGCATTTTCATTTATTTTTTGAAATCCAGTATAATATTAATATGAATGTAAATCAATGACTTTGATTGTACATAAATACATTCAACAATAAACAATTTTTTTCCATGTATAAATTTTGTTCAAATTTCATGAAATTTTAAAGTTAAATATTTGTGAAGATTAAATATTAAAAATAACACATTGGTCATATAATTGTAATGTGTTTGATATATCACATGTTTGATGGTATTTACTAGGTTTGATGCTGCTACAACTGTGGGCAAAAATGAACAAGTTCACGTCAAATCCAAGATAGATGCATTAGATGGATGCAATGCAAAGTTTTGGATTACTGAAGATTATAATTTTTTGTGTGAATATATTACTAGACAAAGTCAAATCTTTGTTAGGCTATGTTAATATTAATGACTATGGACAAGCTTTACACAAAAATTAATCCACAAATGAATATGTGTTTTCACTTGATAGTACATACATAAATTAAAAATCTACTTTGCAAAAATGTATTATTGAATCAACTATGTTTTTGAATTTGTAACCTCTGCAGGAGTAGCAAACGAGACTATATAATTATATAGATTTATTCCTAAAATATGATGTTATCAACCTTATTAATAGATTGCATTATGTAGTTTCTCAAATGATGAGTAGTAGGATAAAGCACATTGATATATGATATCATACATATCAAAACGTGAATCAAGTAGAAGATTATAAATAAATGATTCATGTTACTTTTTCATTAGCTGGTATGACTTCAGTTAATATGTTATTGTTTATCAAAGCTTATTGTAATTTTCAATTACAAAAATAGAAAATGTTCAAATAAAGCATTCATACATCATGAATATCATAATGTTGAACCACTATTTTTTTTTGTTCACACTTTTGGTGTGTATCAACTTTGAAATTTTATGTCAAATATATGCATTTGTAATTATTTTTTTGTTCTTTTGTATTAATTTTTATTGGTAAAAAATGAACAAATTAGATTAAATTAGCTTCATATTAAATGATAAAATCAGCTTTCTATAATTTTGGATTGAAATATAGAATATTTTATTTCAAATATCATAATATCGCAATAAATCTATCGTAATATGTTATTGTTTATTAAAGCTTATTGTAATTTTCAATTACAAAAATAGAAAATGTTCAAATAAAGCATTCATACATCATGAATATCATAATGTTGAACCACTATTTTTTTTTGTTCACACTTTTGGTGTGTATCAACTTTGAAATTTTATGTCAAATATATGCATTTGTAATTATTTTTTTGTTCTTTTGTATTAATTTTTATTGGTAAAAAATGAACAAATTAGATTAAATTAGCTTCATATTAAATGATAAAATCAGCTTTCTATAATTTTGGATTGAAATATAGAATATTTTATTTCAAATATCATAATATCGCAATAAATCTATCGTAATATGTTATTGTTTATTAAAGCTTATTGTAATTTTCAATTACAAAAATAGAAAATGTTCAAATAAAGCATTCATACATCATGAATATCATAATGTTGAACCACTATTTTTTTTTGTTCACACTTTTGGTGTGTATCAACTTTGAAATTTTATGTCAAATATATGCATTTGTAATTATTTTTTTGTTCTTTTGTATTAATTTTTATTGGTAAAAAATGAACAAATTAGATTAAATTAGCTTCATATTAAATGATAAAATCAGCTTTCTATAATTTTGGATTGAAATATAGAATATTTTATTTCAAATATCATAATATCGCAATAAATCTATCGTAATATGTTATTGTTTATTAAAGCTTATTGTAATTTTCAATTACAAAAATAGAAAATGTTCAAATAAAGCATTCATACATCATGAATATCATAATGTTGAACCACTATTTTTTTTTGTTCACACTTTTGGTGTGTATCAACTTTGAAATTTTATGTCAAATATATGCATTTGTAATTATTTTTTTGTTCTTTTGTATTAATTTTTATTGGTAAAAAATGAACAAATTAGATTAAATTAGCTTCATATTAAATGATAAAATCAGCTTTCTATAATTTTGGATTGAAATATAGAATATTTTATTTCAAATATCATAATATCGCAATAAATCTATCATTCATAAAAAATTTCAAACAACATCGCAAAATTTATTGGTAATATAATTGACATTATTTTGAACTTTCAACTTATAGACATGAATTTATCAGAATTATCAAAATTTATTCATCATTTAATTTAATTTTGATCATAATAATTAAATAATATTTTTTTTTGAAAACATCTCAAAACTTATTGATAATCTAATTGCCATTATTTTGAACTTTCAATTTATAGACATGAATTTTATCTAAATCATCTAAATTTAATCAACACTTAAATTAATTGAAATATAGAATATTTTAATTTAAATATCATATTATCTCAATAAATCTATCACTCAAACCACATTGCAAAATTTATTGGTTATCTAATTGACATTATATTAAACTTTCAATTTCTCGACATAAATTTTTATCAAAATTATCAACATTTAATCAAAATTTAATTTAATTTAGATCATAATAATTAAATATTATATATATTATATTATATTATATGGGTTTTTAAAATTATTAACTGTCCAAAAATGTTATTGATATATTTTAAAAAAATATATCAATAACATGTGATTTCATCTTAAAAATTACTAAACTGATGTTCAAAAAAATCAAATTAGTTTCGATTTGAAAATCCATTAGTATGTCAAAAAATTTCATTTAGTTTGAACATTTGAATGATATAATTTTATAATAAAATTTTTGTGAACCTTTGAGAACATCAAAATCATCTTTGATATTTGTTTGTAGACAAAGAAATACGTATTTGAATATATCATTTCATTATAAATATTTTAAAATGTTACATTTTACGTAAAAATGCATATTATAGACATCAAAATAAATTTCAAATATGCATAAAAAAATGCATATTTGAAATTTTTAAAATGGTTTAAAAAATTCTGAAATTAAAAAATTTTCATCACTTAAATTGAAATCAAATAATTTTTTTTTCATTCTTACTTCATTCTTCATCTTCTTGAATGAAAGTACTTTTAAAAATAAATTTTAAATACAATTTTGTAGCCTACATATATCTAAAGTGTACAAGTTTTCTAGATTAAGAGATTGATGTATTACCATCACAAAATAAGTAATTAAATTTCTAGAATTCATAGATGGTAAAGTTTTGCAATATTGACTAAATCTTGAAACTAAATTTATGTCCACAGTTTCCATGAATGTTCAATTTGATGATGAATATATCAATACATTTAAAGTTTTTTGAACATTTTTTCCTGCATATCTTAATCTACAAAAAGCCGAGGTGATGCTCCGAAGTACACGAGAAAAATTAATGTAGTGTGAAAATTATCCATCTTCAAAACCTAAACAAATGCTGGCAATGTACGACAGTGTTGGATTCATTGCACACCGTTAGAATGATCATCCAAGCAAGCAGGTAGATGTTCTTGTATGCGAAAATGGGAAGAGGGAGAGGAGGAGTAGGAGCCGGACAGAAGAGACAAACCAATGCAACCAACCGGCGAAGCCGGTGGCGGGTGCAAGGGATGCGGCAACCTGTAAGAGAGGGCGGCGGAGGGCTATTGTAAAAGGAGTGAGCGATGGCTACGTACAAACGGCTGATGCACAAACAACGACCTGAAGAGAATCCACAAAGCCCGCTCGCTGGCTCTCCCGCCCTCCCGCTCCCTCCCGCTCCCTCCCGCCCTCACGACGTCGGTCGCAGCGACGTCGCAACAACCAGAAATGCCCAGCCCGGCGGGCCCCGCGCCTCCTGCTGGATCCGATGGCATCCATCAATCACTACACCGAGTCGCAACTCCCGCAGCCCGACCGTCGCGACCGCAATGTCAAGACGACTACCGAACATATCCAGATCGGCAGGGGGCCAGGCCAGACATGGATTCTCGTCAGCGTAGAGAGAAAACTCGCTGGCTCGGGCCTGGGGCCCCACGAGGACGAGGTCGAGGACGAAGACCAAAGGCCTGGCCCTCCATACAATCCTTGCGCCGAAACGGGGTCGTGGTCGATGGATGGAAGATGGATGGATTGCTAGGGGGGGCACACAGAAAAAGCAGCACAGCAGATGATGGAGTCCGGAGATGATGATGATGTTCGACACTCGGGCTGGGGTGTTTGTCGTTCGGGGTCGTAGAGAGAGACAGAACCAGCGACTGTATCAATCAATTGTGAGGTGAAGGCGCCGGAGTGGGAGAGCAAATGACACACTGGCTCTGGGGATTGGAGCTCGAATTTCAGCACATGGTGGACACTGTACTGCAGGAGGCGAAGCATGTTTACAACGAGCGCCCGTCGACTGTGGTTGGTTCCTGTGTGGATGGAGCGAGGTTAAATTTAGCCGGATGCACACGGTGAACTAGTAACAGAGCAGCTGGAAAACGCTTTCCACTGTTGTCGCATAAATCATAAATTCATTCAGCTGTACATGTTTCGTTCGGTCCATCGGCCGCTTGTGAGCCGAGTCGGGAGGGGAAGCTCATGAGTCTTCCCCTTCGGAGGCGACATGACGAACAGAAGAATGAAATTGGCGATGCTCGCATATCACTGTATTTCCCTCGGCTCCAATTGGTGGATTTCGCGATTCGGCTCCCTGTGATCACTGCTTGCCATTGGTGTTTGGTTTTGAGACATTGTAGAGATGGAGGAGGAGACGTAAGGGGCCGGTAGATCCAGAGTGAGGTGAACAGAATCTAACGACAGACTCGGGTAAGCTTAACGTACCGACCATAAATTTCGCAGCCCAATGAGTTTTAAAATGGGGTTTTCGAGAACGGAAAACTTTTTCCCTGCCTTCGCGCGAAAGGCGAAATATGAGTGGATGGCAACTGACTTTCGTTGCCACGACATTGACTGGACAACATCATAAATTGGGGTCTGCATGTGGAACCTAGAACATCATCGACGTATATCAGACTCAACAATTTGACCTAGTAAGCTTTATATCGACCATGAAACCCGAGGATCATGATGAAAGTCAGCACTAGAGAAACTATATACTTGGGCTGTAAAGATTAGTCATTTGGGTTGCAAAAGTTTTCAGCAACACAGTTGTGGCAACTGTTGTCTAAGTTTCGGGGTCCACTTCCAGTTTTAAATGTGAATCTTGTTGGGGATTTGAGTGAATCAGCAGCATTGAAGCAACAATTCCATCGCCGTAGCATTCCAATTTGCCGTCATTAAATTGGAAGGTGCTTATATCCTACAGGTCTATGCTGATGTAAGTTGATCTGACGACGAGTAGGTATAGCGCTAGGACTTTGTTCCCCATACAATTATTTGTCACTTACGTAGAAGTGTGTTTCGGTCACCTTTTTCCGGGAGGCGGTAATCCAACAATTTAAGAGTGAATATAACTGAACTGGTCAAATATGCTTCTGATACGGAAGGTGAATCTTTGCTGAGCCCGCTCGAGCAAATTTTGTAATGTCGCCGTTGGCCTGCAAGAGTATTAGTTATAACGAGTACGGTATCGGGTTGCCGGTAGAGTATAGTAGAGAGCTGATAAAGAAGGCTTTGTCGAAGATCTCGACCATTAAGACAAAATGTAAAGAGTCCGTTCGAGACTTAAAAGTGAGAATTGGCTAATGTTTATGCATCCGACGACCCAGTTGGAAAAGAATATCAATTGACTGAGGTACAGAAGGATGGTCCCCTTCGCAGTGAAGGCGCAGGAAATCAAGCGGAATGTAATAAACAACCGGTTGGTGGGTCGATAAGCGCTTGAATACTTCCGGATGCATAGTATAGTCCCTCACTATTAAGAGGAAAGAAGAATGAGGCGAAGTTTCGGAGAAATGGATTCAACTGAACAACCAACCGGTCGAGGACGGGAGCCGGCAATTCCAAATGAGGATAGACAAGGAGGGGACGACTCAAAACTCTCCAAGAAGGTGAGGTGAGGTGAGGGGACGGGAGTGTGCGATGAGATGAGATGGGATGAGATTTCGCGAGAAGGGAAGGGAAGGGAAGGGAAGGGAAGAGAAGAGAAGAGAAGATTATGGACGGAAGCGAGGAAGGGAATGATGGAGAAGAAACGAAAAGGGTTGGTGTGCTGAGGTGCTGGAGGGAGGGGGTGACGGAGAGGGAGGGGGTTGGCGAGCAGACACATCTAGGTCCGTTATGAGTCGTTCCTTCCTTTTGAGGGAGGGGGAGTGAGTGCAAAGGACAGCGAGGCCTGCAGAGATGGGGGGAATCGTAACAACCAGGAGAGAGGGTACAGAATAGAATAGAATACATGTACACCTAAGAGAATGAATACAAACAGGCAGGCGCCAGCGGCAGCTGGTCGAGGACAGCGCGAGCCTCTCGCGCACTCTCGCTCGCTTTCTCTCTCACTCACTCTGCCTTCGCCATACTTACTCGTAACACTAACAGTAGTACACACTGTTGGCCTCACTACCGAAACATACATGGAGGTTTCGTCCTCTCAGGTCGCTCTCATCAGCCCCCGATGAGGTGAGGTGCCTGTGCTCTTGTGTCGCCACCTGAGGAAGGGAGCAAGAGCTTCCTCCCTCCCTCCCTACCTCCCCCTCGCCCCCTTCCATGCTGCCCGTTCCCATACATCACCGCAAAAGCGCTAAAGTGCGCGATCATAGCAGCCCTCTGCTCTGCTCCTCTATTAAAGTTCAACCCAGGCGAGAAGATGACCAGAGCAAAGAAAAAGCAGCAGTGACCGGGTTGGGAATCAGCTCCGAGGCCAGCTAGATACCCCGAATTGTAGCATCTGGCCTGATACGATGATGCGCTTTTCCTCCTCCACCAACAACACCCCGGTCTTGACTTCATCCGACTTGTGATACGATCTCCCTCTTGGCACCGATATCCCCCCAGCCCAACAGAAGCATCACCCGCAGCGGCAATAGTAGTAGTAGTAGTAGAAGCAGCAGCAGCAGCAGCACAAGGCAGGCAGGCAGCAAGCGAGCGTCCCATCCCTTTGCTCTTCCTGGGACTCCCTCCCTATCCCTTTCCTACACCTTCTCCTCGTCATCAACCATCCATCTCTCGGCATCGACTCCGACATTTCGCTGGAGGGGTTTTGGAGCGACTCTCCAATTTGGCCGATTCATGAGTGTGCAAAGGGTGGATGCTCGGAATACATCTGGAAAGGGAACAGGTCACAAGGAAGGACGGGAAGAGAGGGAGGAAGTTAGAAAGGAAGGAAGAAGCGGGACGGACTCTCGATGCCCAGACTGTCGTCTGCTCCTCGTCTGACGGCGTGGGTTGGTTTCGGTGATCGGATTGGAGATTGATCCGGGACGCGGAGGAGGAGACAGCACCATGACGAACCTGGGATTTTCCAGCTTTCAGGAGCAAGTCAACATGTGGAAACCCAAGCAGCAATCGTCCAACACTTCGTTCCAGCTTTCGCTGCGAGGTGGAAGCATGTGGATCTAGCAACCATGTCGGCGTACAACAGCAGCAAGAGCAGCAGCGGCAGCGGCAGCATCTTCTTCGACATCTTCTTCTTCTTCCTGGACCATTCCTGATTCTGTCCCCGAGTCGACCACAATGATGACTTCTACAACCAGACCGGCTCCTGGCGGAGTGTGGATGGCTGGCAACTCTCCTGATTTGAGGTTCGTCTGCAGATAGATTCTAATTCCTGTGCGCCTCCATTTGGTTCCGTGTGATGATGACCCGCTCATGTTGAAAAAGAACGGCCCCGACCCTCGCCTCCCCTCGCCTCCCCTCCCCTTGCCAATGATGGAAAGCTCGTCGTTCCATCCGTCCGAGAGGGCGAGGGCCATAAAACCTAGTCAAAAGTGTGACACCCCTCCAAGATTCTGATTGATGAACTTTTCTGGATCTACAGCTGGACTCCTGCAGCGTCCAAAAGTGTCCAAAAATAACAGCCCTCTCTCAACTTGAACTCGTCTTCTTGCTGTCCTGATCATGATTCCGGCCCGCAGACTCGCATCCTGTATTCCGGGCATCGAGAACGATCTGAGATGGAGGCCCACAAACTGCCAGAGCCCGAGCTCGAACGATCCGACCGCCATGAAGGTACGGACTTTCTCACCTCGTCCGAATGCGGATAGGTCCAAAAAGATTCCAGCCCGTGTCGGAAGATTTGCATTTTGTCTCACATGGCGGCTTCTGGGTTGCGTTGCAGGACGATCTTCCTTCAAGCTCGGGCTTTTCGGCCAAGGGAATGCTGGACGATGAATCGTGGTACATGGGGCCCGAGAGCACGCTCTTGGATGAGATGAAGGAGCTCGTCGGCTCTCAACAGCAGCAGCAGCAGCAGCAGCATCAACATCAACACCAACACCATCACCAGCACCAGCATCAGCAGCAGGATAATATGTCGTCGGCGCATTTCAACACCTTGGACGCGCCGCATTTGCACGGCCTCTTCAACCGCAGCAATGTCAACAGATCTTTCGGCGGATTATCGTCGTTCCTGGACACCGGGATGCAATACGATGGAGGGATGAGCAGCATCCACTGCCAGGGAGGAGGAGGACCAGCAGGAGCAGCGGGAATGGGTGGGAATTTCCTGCAGCATCAACATCAACCCCAGGCCGATGGTCAAAGCGCCGTCGGCGGCAGCAGCAGCTCGGGGGGCATTGCGATGCCGAGTCTGGGGCCGAATGTGCACAGCGGGAATGTGCGCGGTGCGCTGCTGAGCAATTTGAGTCCGCGAGGTGGGCTGCAGGTGGAGGGCGGCGGCGGCGGTGGTGCTGCGTTCGGGCACCAAGGCGCAAACTTGAATAAATTGCTCAGCACCTGCAGTTTCACGAACGCCGTGGGAGGGTTCAACAATCATCATGCTCATGCGCATCACAGCGCCCATCATGGACTTGGCGCCGCCGGCATGGGCAGCGGTGGATTCGGCGACACCTATAACAACTCTTTGAGCAGAAATCTCATGGCCAAGGACAATCATTCCTTGCAGATGCTGAACGTCGAGCGCCCTCCGTACCTGTCCAAGCACCTGCTTTGCTCGAGCTCCAGCGCGCAGAAAGTCGCTCCTTGCAGCACCACCAGCACCAGCTCGCAGCAGCACAAGAGGGGAGGAACATTGCGGCACGCGGTGTCCGGGGGCCCAATTTCGCCCGCCCCCGTCGACAAGGCGTCGCTGCGAGTGATCACCTCGGCCTCCAATGACTCGTCCGTCAACATGCCCGGCGACGATCGCTCGAACGCGGGGGGCAAGCCGGACAAGGCTATGGTGGTCAACATGTGCGGCCCGGCCCCGGCCCCAGCCCCAGCCCCGTCGTCGGCAGGCGCCAAGGACGATGGCAAGGCCAAGCTCGGCTCGGATGACGGAGGGGCGACCGCAGGCGACACCGATATGGCGGATACGGAGCCTCGATTGGATCAAGACGAGGCGAAGGATGATGACGATATAGAGGAAAGCGGCGATGGCTCGGGGCTATACGAGGCCGACGACATGAATGGCATGGACGGTCAAGGCCCAGGCACGGCTCTGAGCTTGCATGGGGAGAAGGGCAAGGGCAAAAAGGGCCTGCCAGCTAAAAATCTCATGGCCGAGCGCAGGCGTCGCAAGAAACTCAACGATCGTCTCTACATGCTGCGCTCCGTGGTACCGAAGATCACCAAGGTGCGAGCACGGACGTCAATCCGCACCCACACCGCAACGCAGCCCAGCGCGCATGCCATGTCCGGGCCGGATTGGATTGGATTGGGTCAATGGGGTGGAACGGACATGGCATGGCGGTGCGCGAGGAGTTCAGTTGTGTAGTGAGTCAGTCAGTCATTCATTCATTCGTGTACTTTTTCTGAAGAGCGAGCTACGTTCCCGAGCTCGCTACATGTACATGTAGCTAGATCGATCGTCGAGCCGCAATCTGCCACTAGATTGCAGGCTGCGTCAGCGGCTGCTCAAGGCCTACGACTGACTAGAGGCTTTTGTTGGAACCTGTGCAGATGGACAGAGCTTCAATACTCGGAGATGCGATCGAGTACTTGAAGGAGCTTCTAGACCGCATCAATGATCTGCACAATGAGCTAGGCTCGACCACTCCCCTGGACCGACCACCTATCCAGCAGCAGCAGCAAAATAACCACAACAATAACAACAGCAGCAACAACAACAACAACGTCGTTAACAGCGCTGCCCTGCAAGCCGCCATGCCGCAACCGAGCTCGTCTACGTTGACAACATGCCGAGTGAAAGAGGAGCTGCCATCGTCAATTCCGAGTCCTGATTCGCAGCAGCAACCGCAAACGCTAAGGGTGAGTCCCCTTCAGTCGCAGTGTAGGGCCACAGCGCGCGGTTTCATTTAAATAGTTGGACCGCATCTCGTCGTGAACGCTGAATTATAAGATCAAGCAGACCAAAAAGCGCAGCATTCTATCCAGAAAATATGGAGGCATACTGAATGGCAAAAGTGTCCTTCCTTTTGCAGGTGGACGTGAACATGGGCGAGAGGAGAGGCCTCAACATTCACATGTTCTGTTCGAGAAGACCGGGGCTCTTGCTGTCCACCATGCGTGCTCTGGACGGGCTGGGGCTGGAAGTGCAGCAGGCTGTCGTTTCATGCTTCAACGGCTTTGCTCTCGATGTGTTCCGTGCTGAGGTAATACAGTTTTCAGGTCTTAGACCTCATGCTGTGTAGGGTAGCACAATACTTCGTGGGCAACGAGAACAGCTTTGAGCATTCAGTCCGGCATTTGAAAAGATATGTTCTGATACTGAACTGCTGCCGATCAGTGAGAGTGTTGCAATTAGTAGTGTAGAGTCTGACCCATTTTGTTCGTTGATATGTCGTGGTTATATATCGAGTCGGCCCGGGGAGCTTACAGTGCATGGGTTTGTTTGTTGGCAGCAATTGCAAGACAATGAAATCGGCTCGGAGGAAGTACGATCGGTGCTGCTCCATGTGGCAGGGGCTAACGTCAGTGCCCTTCAGTGATCCGAAGATGAGGCCGAAAAAGAGAACGCATAATCCTTGGATACTGGGACTAGTGTAAATAGAATGGAGTTTTTCTGTACTCTATTGATTTTAGTCCGGGGTGAGTGGAAGAAGAGGTCGTAGCTGAGCAATCCACCCGGCCAGCCAGCTAGCCAGATCTGTGACCGGGCAATGTCTACCTAAATTTCTAATCTCGGGAGCTAGATCAGATCGCTTACTCAGTGTTAGTCTGACAGCCTGCCCCACGGTCATTCGAATTGAACGCGAGGAAGGAACAGGCCCTTCGATGATTATTTCTTGTTGCCCGATCAGTCAGTGTAATGGACCCTCATTCCATCCCTGAGCTTTTCTATCCGAATTCCCCATGGTACTCATTTGTGTATACTATTAAATAACCGAGACTCGTGGAATGCAGTCTCCCAACTTTTAAGGCCTTATCTTCTCGTGTTCGGTCGCTTGTTCAGCTCGACTCTTTTCAATGCAATGTCTGTCGGTCGTCTTCGGTGAACCGCATCTCGACAACTCCAACTTCGGCCAATATGAAAGATTGATTGGTTCCCTTCCGACAACCTACTGAGAAAAATGAAAAGGATTCACTCGCCTGCTTTAGATCTATGCAGCACCAAACCTGATGTGGGGGTCCATGCCTTTACGTCAACTCTCGAGCAAAAGACATGCAACTGGACCGGTTCAAACATGCGTTCGTCGGCAAAAGACCTGCGAGATAGCAAATTCCGCGGGAATGCCACCCGCTTGCAGCGTCATTACCATAAACTCGTGCCTACGATGGCAAATGATCTCGGAGCACACTCGAATGGCGGATGATGTCGGGGCCTGTCGACGTGGGTCTTAAAAAGAGCTCAATTGCCCCGGGAAAACACCGAACACGAAAATCGAGCCGTCACGAATCAGATGCGAGTTGAAAGTGCACAGGAAAAGGAAAAGGTGAGCTGAGCAATGCAAAGAAACACCGCAGAGACAATCCAGGTGCGATTGGATTTGAGACGCAGACGAGTTCACGTCAGTCTGAATGTCATGGACAGGCGAGCGTGTTCCATTTGGCGACGCAGGAGTGGACTGCTGACTTGAAAACAGCCTAGTATAAATGTGGGTATGATATTTGCTTTTCTATACAGTATCTGCAGGCAAGCATGGCGGAGGGGTGTGAAGGTGACAAAGCCGTTCGTGCAAATGCCTCTAATCAACCATCAACATGAAGCTTCGTGGTAACGTTTTCACCCCGTCACCCACTCGGTAGTCAGTGTCACTGAGAGACTAAGACAGGGTTATCTACTTGCCCTTGTTCAGACAGAGGTGCAAAAGCAAGGTCTGGCTTGCCTGCCAGACAGACAGGGAGCCAGACAGACTTAGATGACCGTGCGCAGCTGGCGCAGGTGTTGCCTATGCAATGATGAAGACCGAGATGCAACTTCGTGGAAGTCTGAGCTCGCTCGCTCTCGGGCCAATAGTCCCTCCCCGTCAGAAAAGAAAGTGCACGAGTGGATGCTCTTCGTTCGAGCATGGCATCAGAACCACGTAAGCTTCGTCCGTCTGTTGTGGTCGTGTACACATACATTGCAACTTTGTCCAGACCCGAGACAGTGTCTTTCGTAGTCAGCAGAATCCTTTATATAAGTATCGACATATTAATGGTCCTAAATTTCACTGCCTTTTTCTGAAGCTCATGGCCGTGGACGTAAGCTTCATTCGTCTGTTACTGGTCGTGTACTCTTTGACTAAGCATTTCCTTTTTCTAAGCCCCTTCCAAACTTAAGAAGCTATGGCCAGTTCAAGGGGAACAAAATTATGAGTCCAGCAAAGCGGCTGCCCTTCATGGATTGAATGGACGTGGGCTTTGTTCCTCTTGCCCGGGTTGTTCGTTTTAACATACATGCCTTCTCTCCTCTCCTTACTCCTTACTCCATTCTCCACCCGACACTTTTAGTCTGTTCGCCATACCCTCAAATTAAACATTCTACGCACTCCTCGACCTCACATGGACGAAATATTCTGCTCACACACTGATTACCCGACTGTTCATGTAAGCTGTGTGCTTTTCTGGTTTTGTGTCCAATTAAACCACGGCCTCTGTCCACTATCTGCAGCCCTTACATCTCCGTATCGTTCTCGGTCCAAGCTCAACGGGAGTATATTGGGAGTATAATGAGAATCGCGCGGAGCTGGATGGATTAGCGAGCACTTATTGTTCATGAACAAGTCCTCTTAGTATGTGGGTTGTGATCATGTTAGTACACATGGGCTCCGGACAGAATAATCAATGGCGGAACCAGTAGCTCTCGGAGAGGTGTATTTTACTGATAGAAGCATGAATGTATATTGTAGAGCCAGATATTTTACAAGCAACACATATGTGACATCTCAAATGGGAAGGTTCCCCGTCTGTTTTCTTCGTGGAGTCAACAGATGTAAGCTGAGATCAACGTTTTGGATAGCGCCATCCGTGGACCAAAACTCATCTGGAACGTCCTGCAATTTCACGTCAATATTGGTCCGAGATTAAGAGTTGAGTATTTTATGTGTCAAAGGGCAGGTGGACCGTGTCCCCTCAATCCAAACACTAGGAAGAAAGGAAGGAAAAGAATATTGAAGCCAGTCGGGTCGGTGACCAGTCAAACTTCATGACAGGATAAAAAAATTATATTTCCTCTTAAAGTGGGCATCGATTTTGTACGTGATAAAGAATGAGCTCTCGTGTTTTTTTAACTCTTGTGATTATGTCGACTCACAGTTCGCTTTTTAGTGATCGGTGGCCAACAACGAGATAAATCTCTGGTATGAGCAATTCATAATCTTTCCATGACAGTCGTGTCTACTCATCAGTGGCTCCCTCATACCGTGTAGTAATGTTGAATCAGCGGGCTCATGTCCATGCCATAGCAGTTTGGAAATGGCATTAAAACGCTCTTGACCAAAACATTCTTCTAGACTACGTTTGGGTGTGTGGAGAAAGAAAGCTGAATCTGGATACTAACCCATCATGAAGACCCTCGACGTAAGCAGTGATTGCTTTTTCGGGTCATGTACAATAACAGTACATGTCTCCAGTATCTAAGCCCTTTTCTAATTCCCAGACCCAATCTGGATACAAGGCGAGAGACATTATCAAATGAGCCCACTGTAGTCGATTACGGTACGATCATTGCGAAGTTTGATACGAAGGGAGCTTTGTAGGCTTTTTTGATCATGATGGAATACATGTCTCCTTGGTCTCCAACAAGAATAGTTTGTACTGTAGGCTGCACTATTAGCCAATTGAGAATTGCAACTTTAAGCTTTCACATATTCAAGTCGATAGAACCACGTAAGCTCGGGGCAAAACCTCGAAGGATTCACTTGTCGTTGTGGACACCGATACCAGCGCATGTCCACTAGAAAGAAGATGGCTCTAGATCTGTATGTGTTACTGGAGTAAATTACAACTTTAGAGTAAGAGTTTAATATGCAGCAGGACCTAGAGGAGCAGTACTGTTGGGTAGATCTAGAATCTGTCAAGCCTGTGTGTGCCTCGAGCACCCAAAGGAACGCTCAGAGGAAAGGAGGAAGGAAAGATCAAAGGAAAAAAAAAATTGCGCGATGTGGAATGGAACCTCTGGGGCCATTGCCTCGAGCCTCGAGCCTCGAGCAGCCCAGCCGGAGAAAGCGAGGCAGTGCAGGCGAAAGACGTAAGGATTGTTCTTTGTGGTCATGTACATACATGTTTGATTTGATGGAACCGAGAAAAAATCGGTCTATTATTTTCCCTCGCTTTATTCCATATTGTATTGTGGGCATGGAATTCTTTACTTTTCTTCTTTACGATGCGCTCACTATTGGCATTTGAATTCCCAGGCCCCTACCGAACCTTCAATTGGAGAAGGTTGAGCTCATCTCTCGCCACGATCGATCGACCAAAGGTGTGTGTACACTTTTTCACTGATGAACTTTTTCATCATCATAGGTATGAATGAGAGGCCGAAAGAATGAGATTCATTCTTCAGGCCCATGCCAGCAAGTCTTCGGCTTAATGAGCTGTTCATATCTGATCTAGGTTATTGGGCTGGGGGTCCAGTTCCAACAAACTAATGCGTTCATATGTGGGAACAAACGCGGGCACTACCTACAAACCAAATTTTCTCTTCGTGATGAGTGGGGGAAATGATTAATATATTGCTCAGTCCCTCTCCAGCACCAGATGTAGACTAGCTAGCTCGTTGCTAGCATGTGTAAGACGGATGATCGAATAGATGTCTGAATCCAACTTTTTGCAATACCAAATGTCATATTACGACTTCATGGAATTTCATTGCAGTACAGTAGGCTAAGCTAGTGGATCAAGTGAGCTGCAAATAACTCAGAAAATCGACTTGGGAGTTCCTGGCATATCAGTAGTAAATTTTGTATGCCCTGTAGAGCAATTGAATATGGTTCTACACACAATTGTAGAGTAGGTTCACCTGTAGACCAGAATAACATAGCTCAATTGCTCCGCAGTGGTTAAAATGCAACTTTTGATTTTATATAAAGCTCATTGGGAAATACACCACCTTAGATTTGTACATCGATTTGCAGACAGCAGGTCCATCGTTCTGTACCAAATGTTTGAAATTGCTGTCGAACTATAAAGTTGGAACCGCGGCCTGGTTTGTCGCCCACTCCAAGAGATTATTCAAAACAATACAACTATTTTGTATACATTCACATCTCAGTTTTTCTAGCACTAGCTAAGACGCTATGGTCCCGAAGACGGTTCATAACTTTGTTATGTTTCTACTTCTAGCTAGTCTTAGAGATAGTCAGGCCAAGATACAGACATTTCACAAGATTTGAGAGACGACTTACCAAACTTCCTCGAGTTTAGCTCACTAATGGGTTTGACACCTCTTTGCATTCATATTCACATCTGCTCCACCAAGTCAGAGAAAAAATTTGGAACGAGAACATGAGCTAAATTTGACGCTTGAGCCCAGCAGACAGAAACTACATAGATGGAACAATTAAATTGTGAGAGGAATTCATCAACAGAACCAGGTAGTAACTGATGAAGTTGTCTGACTATGTCTAAGTTCGCTTGACACAGTTATCCATGCTAAGTCCTTTAATATGTAAGGCGAAAGCGTGAAATTGTATTGGCAACTTTTGTGAGAAGAAAATCCTCAGAAGTGTACAACTATTCTTTAGCTTTAGCATTGGCCATCCAGCCAGTACTCTAGTTATGGACTATACATTATGTTGCGTCTATTGGGTTAAAGGAAATGGAGCACAACGGAGAAACCTTTTGGAAACTTCAACGTCAAGTCAAACTCATGAGAAAAAGTACCAAGTATACAGGAAAAATAGTGGACGAACATAAAGTGTAAAACTGTATCTGGAAAGAGAACCAAGAAAAATGCAACCCAAGGGGCAAAAAACGGGTCCAAAAACAACAAAGCTCGAAAATCAACTGATGCGTACACGATATATCAGAATGATTCAACAGTGATGATTTATGAATCGAGATAGATCTCGTGAAAGACAACAAAATCTTGCATTTTTAACAATATAAGAGGAGAGAATATTTTTGTAAGCACACGCAGTTTCGTAATAAAAGAAGCTACCGTTACATCTTGTCACCCTATATTCTTGCCCGTCCTATTCCTCAGTGAGGTTAAAAACTTTAAAAGCCCATGTCACTGTGAAGTCTACATGACATGTCTGCTACACTTGCTGATTGGGCTCTCTCAATCTTGGCACCATCTCACCAGATCACGCAGCCTACCGATAAACCGAGTGCAATAGCATCTGACACGATAAGAGTTCAGAATTACGTGCAGCATTCGGGTTAGCCATCGTGTAGTCGGTCCTAGAAATTTGGTGTTAAAAATTTGCTGGCTTGTTGATCGAGCTCAATCATCCAAATTGCATATTTCGTTTCGTGTGAAACTCGAGTTCTCCTTCTCCATATCCAAAAGTTTTTTTAAGACCTTATAAGGGAGCCAACTGTAAATACTATAGAAGCCCAGTCATGAAGACAAAATTCGAATCTCATTTTGTTCTCGTAGATGAGATATTCCCCACTTGTATCGAGTGTCACTGAGTGGTTGCAGTGAGGAGAGAGATAAGAGGGTGTGTGTGAGAGAAAGGGAGAATGGAGCTCATGATGGTCAAATGCGCATTTGACTAATGTATTATAGAAACATTCCGTAAATTCCTTAAAATATATACCCTCACACGAGATCAGATGACGAGGATGTTTTCCTTCCATTATTTGTCATGTGTTAAAAATCATTAGATCATCTCTGTGTTATGACACCGAAGAGTAGTTAGACTGAAGATGTGAGGCTTACTTAAGGCGAATCGATTGTCGAAACTAATGATATCACTGGAGCCATCGTCGCATCGAAACCATTGTTCATATGTGATGGAGGTGGTGGTCCTTGCAGAATCATGTAGAAAGTTGACTTTCGACAAGAAATTAAACTTGAACTGATTAAGTCTTTTCGCACGTCAGGAGTGGCCTATCCAAGAATTTGCGAATTTTTCAGATAGTCTTGACTTCGGGACTCAAATTTTACTTTTCCTCACTTTTCTTGAGGAGTTGCATGCGCACGTCCATGTCCAAAACAGAACAGAAAAAAGCAAAAGCAGTGAATATAATAGAATCTAGAATACCGTTATTTCGATCAACAAAACTATCACCTTTTTCTCGTAATTTCGCGCATGTCCTTTCACTATTTCGCCGCGAGGCATTCTGATGTCCAAGTTAATTTATGTTTTCATATTTGTCTTCTTTACCTTTTCACGAGATGTGAAATTTCTGCCCCTCTTTCCTCTGCGAATTAATAAAAGCTTGTGCATTATAACAGGCCTATACCATTGGTCCACGTTTGGACCTAAAAACCTCAGATCTTTGTTGAGCTATGAATACAGATCTGTTGTCTCTATTTCCTGACCTTTCTCTTCTTTTTAGACATTTATGCGGACATTGTTCTGAAGAGTAATATATACAATTCTATTCGCGTTCAGAGACATGAAGTAGCATGTATATTTTCGTTTTAAATTACTGACAGGAGTGAAAGGGATTATAGGGTAATTCGTGCGTTTGGAAAATGATTACTGCTCGATGGTTTGAGATCTTCTGACAAGATACAAACGTGTCATGAGGAAGACCGAATTAGTAAACCAGATTAGGGATAAATATTTTAATGAAGCTTACTTCTCTAGAGTTATAATTCAGAACTCTTCGTACTAAGTACGACGTAATCATGAGTAATCAAGTTTGATTAATGAGAGCCTAATGTAATTATCTGAAGGATGTGTCTAATATCCAGTTCGAGCTTTATGCACATTTCTAGAATGTCACACCTTGTGGTACACAAACATCATCTTCACGCATTATTTGATTTGGCTTCCGCTGATGATTATTTGTTGTACAAGACACTACACCTCGAGGTTGCAAATATGAAATCGGCACGAGGTCGATAACTGTGACGATTTATGACCCCATTGACAAGTTTTGGCAACATGTAGCCATAGTTTGGATGGATTCCCATCGCCAGCGCTACAGCGAGCTCCGCACTAGTCTGTCGCTGTACGGTGCCAATCGAGGCGTTTGCTTCAAGATCCGACGGTTCGATCGCCGATCAATCAGTGCTTCGATGTAAAGACGATCTTGTTAATACGATTTAAGGGAAGGGCCGGGCGAGGGCCCAGTAGAAGACGCACCGTCGATGGAGTGGAATGGACGGATCTGCGGTGTCTGTGGGGAGCGTGAGTTCGCGAGAAACGTCGGTAATAATGGACGGGGCAATGATAGGCCGGCACGTGGCTGCAATATATCGATAAATGGGTAAATGGGTAGATGGGAAGCTCCGAGCAATGAGAGCGGGGCACGTGGCCGGAGGGTAACGAGCGGAGGACTTCTTACAAGGAACAAGGTAATATCGTTATACGGACGGGCAGAAAACAGGGACTTTCCCTGTTCGAGAGCGACGAGGGCTCCCGGGGACCAGGAGCTACCGACCGGCGTTCGAGGAGGCGACGCCTGTGGGACAGAAAGAAGGACCGGAAGAGCAGAAGAGCGTCGGGAGAAATCTGTCGGGTCCCTCCCTCCCTCCCTACGGATCTCCTGTCTTTCGCGACGACGCGGCCGGCCGGCGTGAGCCCCTGACCTCGGAGGAGAGGCCGTCCCTAATTGCTGATCGAAGCGGGTACACGTGTTCTGAAAGAGCGTCTTATGATTGGGCACGCCCGGAACGAGCTCCTCAATCGTCGCGAGGTAAACTCCGCGACAAGGATCGGGCGTCGCCGCCGAAAGAGACGAAGGCCTCGTCCTGTGGTTCGTTAATGTTCGCTTGGCCCGCTGGCTCGCCCGCTGGATGGATGGATGGTCCAGTGACCGACCGGCTGGCTGGCTGGCCCTACCGGATACGGGGTAGGGAGGGAGGGAGGGAGGGAGGGAGGGGTGCGGGGCGGCGATATTTGTTTGAGATTGGGGGCGGGGGTTCGAAAGGAGGGTGAGTGCGGTGACAGTGCCGCGTCGAAGATGGAAATGGTGACTGTCCTACAGGAGGAGGCCCCAGAAGACTGTGCTCGATGGGTTGGCAAAGCGAAGCGAGGCGGCTGCGAGAAGGAAAATGATCACGGTTTCATTCACGCCCAGAGAACATTATCCAGGGCGAGCTTGACGCTGCGCGAGGAGGGGACGGGACGAGCGAGGGAGGGGGATCAGAGCAGTCCAGAGCGAGGGAGGGCGAGGGGAGGGAAGGAGGGAGAGATGTGATGGGGTGGGGTCTGGGGCTGTGACAGGGCAGGCATTTCGGATACTGTACAGGAGTAATCTAAGCTGTACGTAGTCGTACCATTGGGGACTGATTTTCGTGCAATTTGGACCGGAGTCGACGTGGACTGCTGAGAACTTTTTCACGGACTCAGTCCCGAGGGGAGCAGGGGCAGGAAGGACCAGGGCGGAGTCAAGTCACGGGGAGGGAAAATACGAGGAGGAGAACTCGTCCGGGAAGCTCTGGGTGTGAATCACGGAGGATCCGTTCAATTGGCCTGAACGCTTGTGAATCAGCACCAGGGAAGATCTGTTAGGAAGTGTATCTCGTAGCTAGTGTAGCGAGGAGCTGGAGGGAGACAGGGACGAGGGAGCTAGCGAGGGGTTTAGATGAATCGAAACTATGAGAGGGAGGTAGACTCGTAGAGTCTGTGCAGCTTGCCTGCATCTCTGAGAAATCCTAGTGGTCAGTCATGGCTACAATAAGTGTTGCACCAATATCGATGTCCATCTATTTTACGTGTGTAGTACCTGAAACCTTTGTTGTCCGGAGTAGAATCTTCGAGCACCCAGCTTTTTACTGGACCTTTTGGTCTTTTGACTGGAAAGCGTAAGATTGTGATATGACATGGATGTGCACTCCACCTCGGCGTCAACAACATCGGTCCAGCTGGCCTTGCCAGTTGGAACGAGCTCTCAAATAGTTGCCTTTCCATTTCCTCCTATCTCATGCATTTTCGTGATGGTGATTGTGTGGTCGAATATCCTCCGGGACCAAATCCGGTAATTTCTTGCACCTCTTCTCCTCCTCCTGGTGGTTCTTCCGCATCTGTATCGACCTTCAAGCCACCGGCACAATAGCCGCATGAGTTCGAGCTGGGCCGAGCTTCAATTAATTACTCCAGACGCTCCCGGATAGAGCCTGGTTCGGTGCTCGCGCATCGTGTAGTAAAGGCCAAGGCGAAATTCAGTAAAGGAAAAGCGTTACGACGGTGCAATGAAGATTTTCTCTTTGTTATCATGCACAGCGTCAGTTCTCATCATGATCGGGAGTCGCAAACAGCGACAGGCGAGATGTGGATATTTCGGCAACGTTGCCCGTGTAAGAGCTCTTACACGGGCAAGGATGAATTCCGATAGCGTCATCGCTCTGTAAACAAGATCCCGGAGCTTGCTGTGAGGGAAGGAGGACCATACAGTGGCAGCTCGACTGTCGCATTGCCATGTGCTAATCCTTGCGCTGAGGAGCAGGAGAGGAGACGAGAGAGCCTTGCCATTGCTCCGCAGCTACAGGGCTAAGTAGTACACGAGGAGTGGCGCACTGATTGTGCTCACAGACCCGAAGGAAATAGACGGCAGGCCATCCGGCTCCGCTGCCAGGTCTCGCTGGGGAAATCTTTTCTTTTATTCGTGCCTGTGCCTGGCCCTCACCTCAAGCTTCTCATATCCTCTAAGGGCCATACATACGACACATATATCATGGTAGACATGCGCATGAACGTGATACAGATCTGTACTATACAGTATACGTGGTCTCGTGTGGGCGTGAATACATTTCAGGGTCAATTCGGTAGCAGATATGGTTATTTAAGAAAAAGATCTGAAATGATTTATTGAAATGAAAGATGCCGGGGGAGATTTATGGTGCAGATTTGCGTTGTACCCGCTGGTCCTCCAAAAAGCCAGGAAGGCCGAGCGAGCTCCACCTCGAAGCCATGCCGCAGGAGTGCTGCAAGTGACGAAGCAGAATGTTGGTAGTCGAGTAGAGCTCAGTGAAGTGAGGAGAGGCGAGGCGAAGAGCAGGAGGGGCAGCAGGACAAGGTCTGTCTCCCGCTACCTCCAGAGAGTTCCTGTGGGCCTGGGCCGAGTCCAGCTCCAGAAACGACGAGCTGTTATACAGAATTGCCGTACTGTCGACGGTATGAAACATACAGGACTTTAGGAGACCCAAGGACGGAGTCCGACTTTGCGAGGAATACCGGACTCCTGAGGCCTGAATCCCAAATCCTGAATCTTGATGCCGCGAATGGAAGTACGGGCTAGCGCTGCTCACAGTAGTACCTCGTCGAGCGCTGACCCTGACCGTAGCCCAGACGACTACGCTACATTCCTACTTGCAGCACTGACTCGACGGGACGCTTCGCACGATGCTCTGGAGCAAAGCCTGGCTCAGTCCAGACTCCAGAGAACATACGATCTACGATCATGATGATGAACGACATTGGAAAAAGTTATGTTGAAGTTTCCAGGAAATGGACAATACAACTGTACTGTCCGAAGCCCTGAGTCACTCCCGCCTGACTGGGGCTACGCTCTATGGGTCGCTTGCCCGTTCATCAGTTATATCGACTAGCCATGAGACAGGCCAAGTCCTAGGAACGGATTACAGGTAGGACTCGTAGGATCGCATCCACGGCTAGGAGATAATTCAGGGAAGGAGCTCGAATGTTGGAAAGGATATGACAGTTGTGTGTGTTGTTTGAAGGAAGTTGAGGGAAGCAATGTCCCCAAGGCCTGGACAAGGTACTAACAATGAGGAACGAGATGAACTATAGCGGGATTGTAGAGGACATTTTAAATGATGGATTGTCCCCAACTGCAGGAACATGGGGAAATCTAGGCATATTAGGCCTAATATATCTCGATTATTACTCTAGCTTAAAAAAATGATGCGCGTGCTGCTTCCGCATCAGATCAGTCTTGGCAACAGTGTCCATAGCAGCAGCGTCATGTACCGAAACTGCCTGACCGCCTCTCGCATCTCACCGCACCTTCTCCTCCTATCCTCCTCTCGTCCTCTCATCCCTATATTTTGGCTTTGTAGACGTTCTAGCCTGCTTCCACCACCGAGGTTCGCAGGTACCACCGGGTCACAGTGATGCGACGCACAACAACAATTCCCCCCGCCATCCCGGACTCTGTAGCGATTATAGGAGGTGGTGGACTCGACCTGGACTTCCCTCTTTCCCTCCCTCCCTCCCTCCCTCCAGAAAACAGTTGTGAACAATTTCCTGGAATGTATATTTGTACACTCGGTCCGGGATCTATGAGAGAGAGAGAGAGAGAGAGAGGGGGAGAGAGGAATGATTAGACAAAGTTCATCGAAGGAATCTGGTGCGATTAGTAAATTATGACCTGAATGGCAGTTCAGTTCCGTGGGTTCTGCCCCTACCGAGTCCACCCCGAACGCTGCTGCTGCTGGCTTTTCCGAGCAGAGAGTCCTAGCACTCGGACGAAGGAGCTAAAAACGGTTGTTCCTCCAAGTTGTATCAAGGAAAAAGGGAGCAGGACTCACCGCCTGAAGGGCCCCCGCCCGGCCCGGCCCGCCGTGCCGTGCCTGACTGACGGCCATCGCCTGACGGACCAACAGAGGCGACTGCGAGTGTGGGAAGGGGAGAGAGAGAGAGGGAGAGAGAGAAGGGAGAGACATAAGGACAAGATTTGAATCTGCACGGAAAGGAGGCATGAGAGAAATGATATCCCCAGGCTTTGCAAGGATAGGACTGCCTTAGACACAAGGAATCGTAACAACCAGCGCTCGACGCGTACCGGTAGTAGATGCAGTATTATACACAGTAAAACAGTGGTTACTAGTGGGTAGTGGGGTCCGTTGGGCGAGGGGCCGGGCCAAGGGGCTGCCGTGGGCTGCCCTGCGAGCCCAGCCCCGGACGTACGGTACTTACACTTTGGTAGTTCAGCTCGGGAGATCCGTATTTATGTACCTTGACGAGAAGTGGGCTTCCCGTACGTGGAGGAGAGAGATAGAGATAGAGAGCGCGCGAGGCAGGCCTAGACTCTAGAGAGATCCTACATCGGCCAACATCACAAGGAAGCAGCAGAGGCATTGTGCAAGCAAGGGACGGATAGTCGCAGTCAGGAGTCAGAGCAAGCTCAGGAGGAGAGCTGTTCCAGTGCAGAGGAGGTCCTGTCCGCACCGGTAGAGAGAGGGAGAAGGAAGAGAGAGGGAGAGACGCGGTCAGACGGACAGACAGAGCCAGAGAGAGAGAGCAGCAGCAGCTGCTGCTGCTACCGTCGTAGCTGCCTATGCCTATGCCCGCCCTGCACTCACTCACTCTGATGACTGACGGGATCATTACTTGCTTACTTACTTGTCGACTGGCGGCCCCTCCCCTCGCAAGTGCATGACGAGGTGAAACTAGACAGACCACGCCAGCGGTAAAATAGAACAAGATTTGGAATCCGTTTCCAATGCTCAATGCTGCTGCTGGCATTGAACCTGGAGAGTGACAAGCCAGAGCCAAATATCTGAGCATAGTGAGAGAGATAGATAGATAGAGAGATAGAGAGATAGAGAGAGAGAGAGGGAGAGATAGATAGACGGGGGACGAGAAGATGCAAAAATTAGTTGCAGCGGCAGCCACGTATGTCCGAGGCCATTCGAAGATTCCACTGAATGTCCACACTGAATGCCCGTCGACTCCAGCTTCGGCGTAACATGGCGCAGGGATCCGGTGGCTTTTCCTTGCGGGTAGTCGCTCATCGTCAAGCTCGACGACAGGAATGTAACGGGAAGGCTGAGGCGGAAGCGGGGAAGGCAGTGGCCGCGCTGGTCTGAGAGAGAGACGCAGTGAGGGGGTGGAGGGGAGGGGAGGGGAGCGAGGGCCGGGGAGGGGGGAAGCGAGAGTACAATCTCGCGAGCTCGACAGTTAGCAAACAGTGCGACGGGAATAAGAGCACAGCTTCATTTATTGAGCACGGTGACCGTACGCAACAAGGTATTACCTACTCAAATGCGTGTCAGAAGGAGGGAACCTGAAAGCTCCTCGCAAATTGCTCAAGGCAGCAGTTCAGATAGAGACTTGATTCATCACGGAGGACCAGGCAATTGCAGCCCATCTCGATCAGTTCGTTCGGTTCGGAAGCGGCACAAGCTGTTGCCGAGAGTACTTCAACCCCTCGCCGTCTGGCTGCTGTTGCTGCTGCTGCCGCCGCTGCTTGGCTTGGCTTTCTCAGACAAGTACTCCTCTGATGACGAACGTCTCGGCCCCGCAACGCTGTTGGTGTGAGACGAAATCGTCGCAACAGAACCCACCTCGCTCGAAGCAACTTGCGCCCAGAGGCGGAGGCGGCAGTTGAGAGAGCGCCGTGGGCCAATGACAATGTGGACGCTGTGAGCATCCCTCGTCGACCGAAGGCGCTCACTCTCTCGGTGCTCGACCGCAATGGCTTCGACCAGAGTCAGCGGGGCCTCGGCCTGGATGGCTGGTAGCTCCTCGAATTTGAGGTACTCTATCTGCGCAGCTCCACGAGACCAAGAAACCGAGTCCGTCTCTAGGAATGCAACGCATGAATGAATGGATTACCGTCCGATGGTGATTGCTCGACTTCTGAATGCACCGTGCCTTCTGTTGGAATGCAACGCATGAATGAATGAATGGAGGAACTTCCGATGGTCATTGATTGATTGATTGACTTCTGAATGTGCTGTGCGTTCTCGTCCTTTCCATTGCATTCGACTCAGCTGAGCGCCAGCCTTCTATCTATCCTACGTATAATTTCGCCGTTTGACCCGAGCTAGAATCTGTCGTTAAATTCGCTGATAGATGTGCACATGTTTTATCTGTCCGAGTATATGAGATGATGAAGATCGGTCCCACCAGCAAATACATTAGTAGCTTTCCTAAGTCAACCACCCTCGCTCCAAGTTAGTGTCGATAAAGTACTCCCGAGTCCCGAAAGATACAGCAACTCTTACATCGTCCCCGTCGCTTCCTCTCCTTCTCCCCGTTTCGCTGCACCTCGTCGGACAGTCTGATGTATGGCAGACACTGTAGGTAGTAGCGGTGGATCTAGAGCAGAATTCGCATTCCGAGTTTACAGCTGGTAATAAAATATTGCGTTTTGTGCTGAGCAGGCTGCCATCATCTATACCTTTCCTCGAAGACGACCCCAACCCAAGGTGGAGGCATACACCGGCACCGTGCCAGCAGAACCAAATGACCCAAGAACATTCTCTGGTTAAGGTGAGTGCGGATCTCTTTAATTTTGCGATCTGCCCAGTCGGCGACTGATCTCCGCGAAGAGTATTGCAGAGTCGGGCGGTCGGGACATCGCGCCTTGCCCCTGTCAGAGCGTCGTCGTGTAGCTTTGGTAGAAGATCCTAGAGTTGCCAGGAGATTGTATATTGTTGTGAGGCATAGGAAAAGGAGTCGCGCTTGAACCAGTCTTCCGACAGGTCGTCCTTCAGCTTGACCGTCGTTCGAATGACGCAGACCCTCTTTATTTCGAACGAATTTCAGATGCGTTCCGCCCCCGGGTTGCTGATTTTGGCCTGTGGATTGGATTGCAGGACGACCTGCCATCGAGCATCGGTTTCTCCCAGGGGCTGTCGGATATACCGAGCTCGACCTACTCCAAGGGGATCTTGGAGGAAGACTGGTACATGACCACTGAGAACTCGCTGATGGATGAAATGAAGGAGCTTTCTTATGCTGCGTCGTCTCTGGCGACGCAATCCGAGCCCATGACTTCGTCCCATTACAGCTTAGACTCAACTCATCTCAATTTTCTCTCGCGCAATGCGAGCAAGAATTTCAACTCTGCAGACAATAGATCGTACTTATCCAATTTCATGGAGGGAGGAGGACTCCCTTTCGACACTTCAGGCACTGGTCCGCTCAACAGCTTCGGTCACACAGGGCCCCATGGAGGAGGAGCAGGAGTAGTAGGAGGCCACAACGGGAACGCCATCCTTCACAATCACGGTCAAATTGGCCTCAGCACCAGCAGTCCCCTCGCGGGCAACAATCAATTTTCAGGAAGCAACATGAGCATCCTTCCAAACTCAGGCCTGGTCGCCGGAAATTCTGGATTTTCAAACTTGCACTCGAACTCGAACAGCCTTAACGAGAGCATGCTCTTGAGCAACATCAGTTCCAGACCCACACTGGGCGGCAGCAGCTTCGGCCAGAATCTCAGCGGTTTTCTCAATGGTGGAATAAGCAACGCCTTCAGCTGCGGTTCGGGACCTCCCATCGACGCGAATTTCGCTCAGAGCCTCAGCTCGAGCATGGCCAGGGGCGCTGCTTCCGTTGACATGTTCAACAGCAACAACCACAACTCGCTGGGCAGGACCATTGCAGGCAACACGATCAAGAGCACTTCTCCTCTCTTGAATGTGGACAAACCTCCTTTCCGGTCCAAGGCTGGAGTTCTGAGCCCCGATGCCGTGACAGCCACGGTTGCAGGCTCTCAGCAGACAATTTTCCAAAAGCGAGCAGCATTACGGCGGACTGTCTCGTCCTCTGGCGGATCGATATCCCCCAAGCTGAAGACGCACCCTCAGCTCGTCACTTCAGTTTCCAATGACTCCTCCGTAGATATGCCCGACGAAGAGAGCCCAAACATAAAAAATCCGAGCAAGGGGAAGAAGGCCGTGTCCCCGGCGTCCAGGGTCGACAAGCGGCCCCCAGCACTGCCCTCTGGCTCGGACGAAATGGCCGATGGAGACCAGGATGACGGCAAAGATGACGACGATATGGACGAAAGCGGAGATGTGTCTGGGATGCTCTACGAGGACGATGCAGCTGGCATGGACGGTGCTGCCGCTGGTCAAGGTATGCTACAAAGTGGTGGTCACTCTGGGGAGAAGGGCAAGGGCAAAAAAGGCTTGCCTGCGAAGAATCTCATGGCAGAAAGGAGGCGACGGAAGAAATTGAATGATCGACTGTACATGCTTCGATCTGTGGTACCCAAAATTACAAAGGTGAGCAGTTCTTCACCTCTCTTTTCAACTTTTTCCAATTTCTTCCTGACTTCAATATTTCTGACTGGTTTGTTGATTGATTGAATAGACGAAATGAGATGAAAGAATGCAGATTAAAAATTATGACTCGAGGATTTGTTCTCATTCTCGGATGTTTTGAGTCACCTCATGCAAACTTCTTGAAACTTCTTGAGGTTTCCAGTTTGCATCTCTGGCTTTAAATGATTCTTCAGAGTCTCATGAAACGGGGAAGGATTTGAATTGAAAGGAGATGTGAGAGATGAAAAAAATCTGCTTGTATCGACATTGCGTTAATGTTGTACCTGTAAAGTGATTGCAGCCCATCTGGGCCCGACTTCCCAATGATAGATTTCTCAAACTCTTGCACTGTGCAAAACTATAGATGGACAGAGCATCAATCCTTGGGGACGCAATCGACTACTTGCGGGATCTTGTTGCAAAGATTCATGAGCTGCATGCGGAGCTGGACGGGGACACAGCTGCTGACAAACCTCCGCCTTTGAGTCCTTCAGCCCCTCTACCTATGCAGATTACATCCGCTCTTGCATATCGTGTTAAGGAGGAGCCTCCATCAACCTTCCCCGATCTAACACCCACTACGGTAAGCTCAAATTTCACAAATTTGCAACTCCTCCTGCTTACATTGCACATAACATGAAATAGTTTCATGCTAATCTAGCCATGGAGAGCTAAAGTTCTACACTCTGGATGTTCAGATTGAGGTCTCAGCGAAGGAGGAAGGCAAGGCACTTAACATTCACATGCTGTGTGCACGGAAACCGGGACTCTTACTTTCGATCATGCGTGCGCTGGATGGACTCGGGCTTGAAGTCGAACAAGGAGTTGTTAGCTGCTTCAACGGTTTCGCTCTAGATATCTTCCGGGCAGAGGTATTGTATTTTCCATCGATGAACTTGTGATTTCCAAACACTAAATGATCAAGTTCTGCCTGAAACAGAGGAACAAATAGTTCTGAAAACTGCAACGAATCATCTCTGGCATGCAACATTTATCTGACCTTCTGCTACACTTTTTGACTGGCAGCAACTTAGTGGCTTGGATGTCGGCCCGGAAGAGATCAGACAAGCCCTACTTCTCACAACAGGAGCGAGCCCTGTAGAGCAAAATGTGATTCTTCAGTAAAGTATATACCTTCTCACCAGAGATTTAGAAAATCACCAGACAATTCAGCTCTGTCTCAGGGTAGTGTATATTATATTTCATCGTTTGTAAGTCCTGTATCCGTCATTTCACACAAAGGTGGAGAAATCTCACGTCCTCCCGGGCCATGCTGGAGGGGCGGTGAAGACAAACAGGATTAGGCATACGAGATTATTAGTAGCCTTGATTCTAGACCGTGCTTAGTTTTAATAGTAAACATGCAACCTCCATCATAGATATAGAGTCAGGCCAAAAGATGGCCTCCAATTTTTGACTCGACGAAGGCTAGGAGTTGGTTTCTCACTCACTACGAGCTTCGCTTCATGTGGCATGTGTAAATGGAGTTTTGGGTTATATATGTTCCCGTGAGTCGGTCCGAGCAGCTGTGATCACAATATGAAAAAGTTACAAAGAGATTCATCTCCTGATGCACTTCGAGAATAGGTTTATTGATTTTGAGCATCTGATAATGGTGATGGAAGAAAGCATCGTGAATGAGATGTTCCGGCGAGGTCAGAATGTGTTCAGCGGAAGGTGCTCCTCACATGCAGAAGCTCACGTCTGATCCTGCGCTTTATTTTTTATCGAGGTCATAATTCTGACTGGATCATCAATGCCTGAGAACCATCAATGCCAGTATTCTCACCTCTACATCATGTGTCAATGGCCCTTTTTATGGCATAATATCCCATGGATACGCACACAGGGTCACGAATCATAGCTCAGAAACGACCGCGGGTGAACATACACTGGAGACGCATGACTCATTTCCAGTAAAATACCCGCAGTGCTTCCAACTTCCTTACGTGCTTCACTGCACAAGGCTCGAAGAACATGGATGAGTCATTTATTTTGCACACATCGATCGTTTCAAACAGTAAGCACACTGGGAAGTGGCACTATGGCTCGATGAAACATGGAGCTTCTAGCCACCGAAGGCACCAACATGGTCACGATCGAGGTCAAAAATAAGCTTATTTCCGGCTCTTGGAGTAAAGATCCTGCACAGCTTATTGGCCTGGCTCTCGTATACTGTAGTGAGAACGATCATTCCAATTCCTCATATCCAGCTTACGTACAGGATGAGATGGGAAGTCAGAGTACGACTCTGGTCATTACTGAATGGGCGTTGGCAGTGGACTCCCATTTGTGTAGACCTTATGCTTGCCTAGTAGAAAAATGTATGTACGACAGGTTCTAAATCCCAAGTACTATGCTCATCAAAGAGGCCTGGACATGGACTGTAACTATCAACGACAATGTGGCAGAAACAGTATCTCCAAGAACAAAGGAGTCAGAAGAAAGGAAAAGATAAGAGATGCATGTCTCGCATACATTTACGTTCGCTGACAGGAATGAGAGATAATCTGATCCTTAGACAGGGCTCTGTCAGAGCTATAGCATTTTCTGACAAAGGAATTGAAGAGCGCGTGACAGATTCCCGGTCCTGTATTTTAGTAGCCTAGAATTCCCCACGGTGTCTGAGCAAAACCTGTTCTTCTCCCATTCTTCATTTTTTTTAAAGCCCGAAGAGAACTCTCCCCGAATCGCAGCCCTCCCTCTCAACCAGCAGCAGAAAGTATGAGCATTGAAGACGAGACAGTCCGGCTTCCGGTACAGAGCAGAGAATAATTAGTCCCCCGCCCCTACAGCTGGTGATCTACATTCCGCACACACTGGGATTATAATGTCAACCCATTAGATACATATACTCCTGGTACAACATTTCTCCTGCCAACATCTTCAGAAATAACCCTAAACTGCTGCTATAAATCAGATCCTTCCTACACATGGCGGGCTGTCGCAGGGCCATGGATGCGTCTGACCGTCGAGCCCCCAGCCCGCCTCAACCCTTGCTTGGACACGGGCAATTCTGTCTGTCGAGTCAGAAGTCCATCAAAGTTCCTTGAAATTCCAACCCCTGGCCAAATTCACTCAGGCAAAACCCTGCAGGTTCGTTGAACATCTTCAAGGAAAATGGTTCATACCTTGGTCCACATGAATCTTTTCAAGGGCCACTCAATCTCGAACCATGATGACAATGCTTATGACAGCGATTCGGTCCCAAAGGCTGCATCGTGACGAAACAGACACACACTCAGACACAGCAGAGCATAGCATAGAGCGCCCCAATGAAGAAGATTTAAGTAACACTCACATCGAGAAAACAGCTGAGTCTGGGAAAGGCTCTTGAGGTGGATAGGATAGGCTACTGGACTTGCATATTTGGCAGCGGAGAGAAACCTGCGGAAGCTGTGACGTTTACTCAAACGGATGCAACCCGTGGCGGAAAATGTGTCTTTCTGAACAGCAATCCAGTCTATCTATGTCCCATGTTGACAACATCGATGAGTCAGAAGATGGTGTCTGGGGTCCACGCTTTGCAAGTTTGAGAAAACTACCGCCAGATGAACAGGGCAGCGACTCATTCATTCATACAAACAAATCCCCACGATCTTGATTCCATTCAACTGTGATTCGTACGAGGGGCGCCGTGGGATTGATTAAACTCCATGTTTCCCACCGGCCTACAAGAAGTGTCTGAAACACTGTCTGGCATCATCGTGAAAGAATTAGTGTTCATCAGCAGCCGCAGCAGCGGCAGAAGCAAGCGTTTTCCAGCACTATTGCGGTCGTGATACTCTGAGCAGCCTACGCGGGAAGTATCTGAACCCTCGCCAACGGCAACATCGACAGCGGCCATCGTAAAGGCAACGCAGAGCAGTGCAATTTGTGTCAACAGTCAGTCAAAGAACGAACAGCTACAGCGCTATCTGCAATCGGTAACAGTCAGGCAGGCAGGGCAGGGCAGGCAGTGAATGGCAGTCTCATAGGCGCTTGCAGATGCTTGCAGCTATCTCCCATCTAATGGAGGCTCTAAAGGCGGTCTCTGTTCTCAAAGCACTGCCGCCTGTAGCTACGCTGACCGATCATGGGCTTGCACGGAAGCTCGAGCACTGTCCTCCACCTTCATCTGATTCTTTTCAAGTCGCGGTATCACTGTTGTTGTAGATGTGGCTTTCGTTTGGCTTGTCGGCCACAAAATTTCGCTTCGGATCCTTCGACATTCGGGTCCAGACTCCAGCGCTGCCAAATTCGCAAGAGCCCCGATTGATGCAATTCAATGCGCACACATGGCCTGCCTGCCTTGTTCATGGCAGAGACGAAGATGGCATTTACTTGAGTTTTGGCTTCTGACTCCTCCCAAGAGACGAGCTTTCCACTCCAGTATTCCTGACATGGCCCTCCCTTTCCGGGCCAATCGGCCAATCCGAATTTTATTTCGGCAGTCTTGCGCCTGTATGAATTTCGGCACTGAGTTGCTGAACGGTGTTATCTCTATCCATGGACCTTCTTACATCAGACGCTCTCAGCCGTCCCTAATCTGCTACACCGTCCGACAGCACAATCTCCTTGCATGATGTCACTCACTCCCCTTCATGCTTTCAAGTGGATAGTCCCTTTCTCTCGGGAGAATGAGTGAAGAAACGAGAAAGGTTTAAAGCCAGCGTAGCTCAAGTTGCATCGAGAATACACTCATTTCATTGCTACTGTTGCAACATGTGTTATCGAGTCAACAACTCTCTCAACTGGAGATCAATGAATTCACTTTAATATTGGTATTGAGAATATTTCAATTTGAGAACATAAAGCTTCATATATAAGGCTTTCATTGAATGCGCTAATTCGACAAATACTTCTACTCCCAGATTTGGGTGTTATATATATACACTCTCATTCTATGAGTTCTATCATCTCTGAAGCACATGTCACCTCGACTTTGACTTCAGATGATGAACGCTACGTGATATTTCACATGAAATATAGATGGAGATGCAATCACTCTTCCATACGTCACATAGCACTCATCATCCTCACCTAGTAACGCCGCTATGCATTTGTATGTTCACTGTCTTCTGACTATAGCATTGACATACTTGATTGCATAACTATTTGAGTAAGTGAATGTGATCTTATGCATGATAGACTCCCTCATTCAATACCATTTGTGTTAAGCTCTAATTATTTTAGAACTAATATTGCCATGTTGAGAAAGTTAAAAGTGGAAGAACCTAGATGTATCTTTGAGATATACAAGTATGTTCTAGATTTGGTAAGATACACAAATCTATCCCATATACAAGACTTATGTGGAGTGCCATAGGAAAATAAAGCGATCAACCAACTGATGATATTCCAGACCTCTTTTATTTCAAGATAATTCAATACAGTAAAAAATATGAAGAAAATAAATTTATAAATTTTTTTTTGATATGAAGCATTAATCTATAATGTTCTGATAACTGTAAAATTTTCATCCTACATGTAAACAACTTTTAAAATACTAAATTAAAACATGTATCAATGTACTTACAATTTAAAAATTCAATAATAGATGTATTGTCATTTCAAGATATTGTAACTTGACTAGTTTGTATTATGATTTAATGTGTCACAAGAAATGTTTTATATTCACATTCTTTGAAGTAATTTATTGTTTTGAATATTCATGAGTAGAAAAGTGTTGAAGGAAATTTTATTGTTTATTTTCTGTCAATTGTTCAAACTCACAAATGGAAATAAATTTTATTTAAATATGAGTTTTGTGCATTGTGATATGGCTGCAAAATTACTCAATCTAATTGTATATACATTTCTAACCATTGTTATGCAAAATAATAAAGTAAAGCTACTTGAAAAAAATATTCACTTATCTAACAGATTTATCACCTGTTTTGAATTGATAGCAAAAATCCATGTATTGATTTTTAGTTTTGAAAATACCAAATTTTTTTTTGCTTCAAAAACACGAGAATTCACACATTCACGAAGATTTACACGTGACATGTAACATGGTTCATTTTTGGCTACTTCACAAGAATATATCAAGTAATGAACTGAGACTCATACAATCTTTAGGGAAGTGAGAAGGAGCTAGATCTCGTTGTTGTAAGTAATTAGTGCAAACCCTAAAACAAGTTTCTCAAGACGTAGTCTACAACCAAAAGGAGTTTATCCTAACAATCTCCACGTTAATACATGTTGAGTGAACAATGACATCCATAATCTATATATATACTATGTGAAGTAGTAGAAGAAAATCTAATGTCTTAATTAGAGCTGACTATAACTGAACCGTAGCCAAAACATGAGCGAATAAAAAATATATAGAGAGTTTGCTCAGATTGCTAGTAAAGTGTACTTGTGATTCTCATGCAAAACTTGCAAAGCAGCATAATGTCTCTAAAATTCTTCAAAGAAATAACTTTGATAAACGCATCCGTAAGATTGAATATACTGTCAATCTTGACTAACTCAATCATAGTTTCAAAAATTACATGTTTAGAAATTGATAACTCATATCAATGTGTTTCACTCTGCTTTCATCATTTGATTTGCAACAAGATGTAATGCAGTTTGATTATCTTAGTGAAGATTAAAAATATCTTTTTTCATTCTCATCTCAATAATAAACCTATTCAACTTAATAGTTTTTAGTTATTTTCATTTTGACTCTAACTCCATTTTGTATGATGATGATGAATTATTATTTGATGATTTATTGGATTATGCCAAGTACTTGTTAGGTTACGTTAATGCTAACGGTGCTTCTAAACCAATGTATGTGTTTACACTTGGAAGTGGATGCATTAGTTGAAGTTCTATCTGGCAAAAGTGTGTAGCTTAGTTTATTAAGAAAGCTGATTATGTAACGGTAGCAAAATCAGCAAATGAATCGACAATAAAACCTCCGCTACCGAATACTCAAAAAACCTCCAGTACCGAATGAAAATCTTTCAGTCCCGACCTCGTGTATATGCAACTTAGGAATAAACTCCACACTTTAATGGTGAAATAAATCGGGACAGTCTCGACAATTTTCTTAGTAAAAATGAAAGCAAACATCTATCAACTGTGGCCTATTTCTTGGCAAAAACACCTATCTAACGTGATTTGTTTCAACATCTCAATTCAAATCCTGCGAGCAACGTCCATCATGCTTCTTACTAACAAAAGAATTTCCGTATGGACTCACTTCTGCTAAAGCCAAAAGTGTTGAAGCTTTTCGAGCATGAAAATGACATTGTCAAGGTGAATTTTTGAAAGCTGTTCAATGTCGTACTCTTCCTCATGACCAAGAATCTTGACAACCGGCTCCTTCAGGTTTGCGAATATCTACTACTCGGTCGGCGTGTACATCACAATTTCTTCATCAAGGTAGTTCAGTAGGTTTCGAATGTTCATAGGATTCTCACCGTGAAACCGACGAATCTGGTTCTCTAATTCACTTATGACTTCAGCTACTGGCTCTAACATGTCTTTCAATACGAAGGCAGCCCAGTGTCCTCCGAATGGATTTGACAATGGTGAAAGCAGTTGGAAATGTTTCCGGCTTGACATCCAAAGTCCATGCTGCAACGACCATTTGGATGTCTTCAAGAATGTCAATTTTTTTTGGATTCGGAATGTTTGAATCCAGATGCAAAAAGGATTTTCTTGTTGAACCGACGGCGATAATAAGCATTTAAGTTCCAAATTATACCTACATTGCAAGGTTGGAATTTTGACGTTGTGTTTGACAAAAGGTACATGACGGTTGTGTTACGCAGCTTAGGAACATTGTCGACATGAATGTGAGCACTACAGTTGTCAAGTATGAGCAAGACTTTCCTCTCCTTCATCCGGAGGTCAAACCGTTTGATCCACTAGAGGAAATGAATTGTATCATCCATGCCTTCAAGTTCCAACGGTACGTGCAACCGAGGTTCTCCTTGTTCAAGTTCTTGAAGCACCGCGGAAACTGAAATCTTCTGATGATCCAGAGTGGCAACTTGTCACTGCCGTCACCGTTGCAACAGACTGCAAGTGTTATTCGCTCTTTTTGTGCCTTACGACCCTCTGATTGCTTCATTGTCAATGATTTGTTCGCATGCAGAAGCGAGGACAAATGTCAGCCTGTTCTGAAGTGGAATGCAAATGATAAGTCTCGTTTTTCAATTGGACTTACAAGCATGCGGAAGAAAAGTATGATTGCATCCATGTTGTAGATGTCTGCCCATGGAAGTGGATCAAGTAGTTCACGAAGTTGAGGAAGAGCTTGATCGACAACACTCATGTCAAGAGAGCCATTGTCTCCGAAGCGGCGAAAGGATTTGATTCTGTAGCGAGCCTTGAACTTCTCGAGCTATCCGTTAGAAGATTTGAATTTTTCCGCTTCTGGATAAAGTTCATTCAGAAATTAGACTCCTTGAGCTTTCAGCAGCTCACCGCTCATGTTCACTTGAGCTTGATAAGTAATGAACCACTCGTAAAGTGCATATTTATCAGCAAATACTTTACAACATTCTATCGCTTCACATCCATAGGATTGTTTCCCTTGGCAAGCAATTCTGCCGACCTTGCCAGTGTTTTTGAGATGGTCAACTAGCTGACTTTCATGTCAAGGTGCTTCTCTGCCCAAGAACTGAAGTCTTCGTGAGTCATACAGGATTCATTCTATTTCTGTTTCACAAGAGTCATCCTCTGCTTGTCCGTCATCATAGTGTAGGTAAACTTCTTCGGAGACATGATGCTCATAGAACTTTGTGAAGCAGGAGCGGCGGAGAAGATGACTCAGTGGAGGTGCCCGACCAAGCAGATGCTACAGCAGAGTAAATGTTCCGACGTGGAAGATAGTGGCGAAGATGTGGTTGAGTCTACGAGTGAGTCCGCGCACTACCAAGTAGACGTCCTAGCATCGCAAATTTTGAGGCCCATTTGACTCTCAAAGCGTTATCATGGCCGCGAACAGCTTCCCAAGCATTAGCTCTACTAGGTAATAACCTTTGATACTGAATACCTGCTATGCGGTCCCAAAGGTATTCGCTATTGGAGGTTCCACTATATTTGGTTGGATAATCTTATTATTGAGATGGATTGAAACATGAGGTTGTCAATCTTCACTTTGATAGCCAGAGTATATTTCATCTTACTCCAAGTCAAGTGATGGATAGCACAATGAAGCACATCAACATCAAATATCACTCTATCAAACATATATTTTTTGATAAAAGATTGAAGTTTTCAAAATTAACAATAATTTCAATTGAATTGATGCATGAATCAAATTTATGTTTTTACATAGTTTTAGAATACATTGTAGTTCAATGAGGAGCATAAATAGAGTTTACTAGCATTTTAGTTACCCCTATGTATTTTTTACTCTATTATTTTTTTACAACAGTTTTTTCCTAATTAACTCTAGTTTAAAGAGTTGTCTTTTGTTAGGTTTCCTTCTAGTACTTTCCTCAAAGTAATTATATAAGTAAAGTAGGTTGATGTACTAGAGTTCATGTGTTAAAGTAGAGATTATTAGTGTGAATCCATGTCTGAGATTCGAATTTGAGCTCATAATATTAGAGTATTCAACATTGTCCATATTATCTGAGAGTCAAGAGACTATCTAATGTGAGATGGAGACTCGTTGCGTTAAATAGTCAATTTTTCAATATATATCCATGATAATTTTTTCTCTGTGTTTATGTACTGTGAAATTCCTAATTACATATTAAAATAGTAGTAGAAAATCATCTATTGTACACTTAAATTTGCTTAAATTTAAAAACCACATCCAAAGATTATTAGAATGTTAGTTTGAGTATTTATCTATATTCAAAAAAAACTTACTCAATCAAATATTGATGCATGATATCTTAAAGTTTCAAAATATATCATTTTGGTTTTTGGCTTTTTGAATACTCATTGATTGCTTCTTGTTTTATCATGCACATTTATGACAACAATATCATTACATTTTAATTTCATCCAAGTTTTTCATCCTTGAAATGTTGTCTCAATGCTTAAGCTTAAAACAACACATTTTTGAAAAAATAAACAAAATTTTTTATTCCAATTTCATGTGATTTACACAATTCTAATAACAATCTAGATTGTATGTAGGTAGTCAGATAATTTATTGAGCACAAAAGTAGTATCACTACTTGAATACATCATTTTTTATTTTTTATTTCTATTAAAATTAAAATTTTATCACAAGTAATAATAATATTGACATGTAAATAATAAATTATTTATCTCTTAAAATTTAGATTTAATTTCATTTTTTAAAAAAATTATTAATACAATGTTTTGATTTTACGTACTTCAAACTATAATATATCATATGATTCAAGTAAAAAATTTGTTTCCAAATGTTAATTTATGATATCTCAAGCAACAAATATATTTTTTGTTGTATTCAAAGTCATCATATCAAGAGTTTTACATTTAAAAATAAAATTTCAAATAAAAACTTGTGTTTTGACTTGAATTTTCTTTTTAATCACTGTGCATATGTTTTTTTTTTATTCATTAAGCCAACTAATATCATAGTCCAACATTTACTTTGATTGTGATATCATAGTTAGATAGACATAGCGTCAAATTTATCTTTTTTATCAACAAAATTCTTTGTCACGGATTGTTTGCACTGGCTAATTTCTATTTTTCTATTCTATAAAAAAATTGTTTTGAAATTTTCAACAAATCATCCTTGCATGTATATAGTATTAAGATTTTCAAAACAACAACAATGAATTTAGTTGATTTAAGCAATTATGTATATGATGAATGAATGATAATATGATACATTACAATCGAGTTAATCTTAAGGATTAGATCATATATCGTAAAATATACACATTATTATCGATGAAGCTGGAGAAACTATGCAATTCTAATACTTCATTCGGTTTTTTAAATAGGTAAGTTTGAAAATCAAAAAACTAGGAGCTGACCACTAATAATTACGAAATTATACCTTTACAACAAAAACAAGCATGCATGAGTGTACTTGCATTATTATCAAGATACTTGACAATACTTATTATATATGCATATGCAACACATTACTTTACTATGAGTATCTATCTCAATCATTTGTGCTGAAGGTATGTGTTTAAGAACTTCCAATTTAATATAAGTATTTGATTTAGGTTTTGTATAATACAACAAAGTCAAAATAGGAGATCATAAATCTTATAGTTTAAGTCTAATCAATAGAGAGTATGTCATGATCTCAACTTGAGGAAGGTTTTTTATATATTACGAATTTTCTAGCTATTAACTCCGCCACATCCATAAATATGTAAACACAAGGTAATGAGTGTTGTAACTAAGATCTCCTTAGCTTTGAAGAACTGCATTACTTCTTCGAGGACGAAAGATCTCTTCTTTCTTCATTTGTATCATACCTCTTTATGATTCAATCCGTGTTCTATGAGTAGTTTGTATGTGATCTGTCTAGACTGTATTTGTCCTATTGGTCATTTCAAGAATTTGGCTGCGCTGGACTCATTCCATATTTTTATTCTACTTTTTTGGGTGTAAAGTTTTAACTTTTTTTTATTTTAATTGTTTGACACGTTAGGTTCTCTATGTTGTTTCTGCCCAGAAATGTTGCATTGGTACGAAACTTGATAACGCTTCTTTGCTGGGAGGACGGTGCTAGTGTTACTCTACACTAGCTAGTGTGGAGTAACACTGCGATGGATAGTAACTTATGACTTCATCAAGTATCATATCTTCATCATCAAAGGACTGTAATTTACGTGGAGACAACTTCATATACATGTGGCCCTATAATGATCATAAACATCTACTCTCACTTCTGTGCTAGTATATACAGTAGACCTGGAGTTGTGATAATCAGGAAATTTACGTGATCCTACTGTGCAAAGGCCTCGAGAGATTCATGATTTACAAGTCACTACTCGTCCAGAATAAGACAGGCACAAAGAATTATTTAGGAAGATATCTGATATTAAGTGGTTGAATATCTCATTATTTTAGACGGACACCGTATCTTTTGAACTTTGTGATCAATGATGATAATACAAAATACATCGTTTCCTTCGACAAAAATTTTTCAAAACAGAGGCGATAAAACTTACAGGGCTTGGGACGCAACTCCAATCACACAAAAGCTTGGGTGTGTCCCAGACCATATAACTCTTGTACGAAATAGTTGCCTTAACAACACTGAATATGACAGTAAAATCATCCAGTTTTATATCATTGTCTTCCAACCTCCTACTAAGATTCTGATTTGTGTGAGCGAGTCATATTTCTCATTTATCTACTTACATTCTCTTCTCGACGTTATCAAACTAGTTTACCTTGCGCTATTACAGATAACAGGAAAGTTACGTGGAGCATTCTTATGGTAATACCTATACTACTTGTGACCTCAGGGCAGACCAGCAAGCTGCCAAGTTTTGCTTTCACTACCCGCAATTGTTGGCGTCATATACTACTAAAACTATTAGGTGTTAATTGGAATAAATCACTGAGCAAGAGCATGAGCATGTTTCGTTCAGTTTCAGATATCAAATATTCGAACACTATTCCGATAAGTCGATACAAATTATCGGAGGATCAGCCGTTACCATCTTGAGGAGATCGAATTGAAGTTCACTTTTTTCACCCAAGAATTCAGACTGATCTGTCTTTATGGGTTATCAGAGGAGGTTTTCATGTTCTCACACAGTGATTCAAGGAATTTTCAGTGGATTCATGGATATTTTCAGTCAAACACCACTAATGTCCTAATTCTCTGGCACGGTAGGAAGTGAATTAAGTCAGGTTAGACGCAGAATAGTCGAGAATCCATCCTACACAAAAGAGCAGATGCAAGCAGTCAATAACAAGCACCTTAGTTAACACAACATTCAAGCCATAATTGTGCCACTCATATGGCTAACTTCATAACCTCTTCACTGCAAAGAGGTACCGGCTTGGAAGAACTACAGTCATTCAGTTAGAGGTTACTAATTGTCACTTAAGAGCAGGCGCTGCTCCAGTAACACGAACTCTACACACACACCAAACAAAAAGTGGAGAAATTTCTTCCCTCCTTTTCCTCTTTGTAACTCACCAGTATCATCCTCCAGGACGCTGTCTGGTACTCAGACTGACGAGTCCCATCCAAATACAGCTAATACCAAGTAACAGCTACTTTACGTTAGTCAGCGATCCGTGCACGGTAGTTCCAACCCTGTGCATACAAGGTCGAAGTGGTAAAGTGAGCAAGATAATTCTGCACAGAATCTGGCCGAGAAATCTGTTGATCTTGCTACTACTAGAACCTCATCTTTCTTGTCTACGTAATATCAACTGAACGTAATGCTACACATTTGGACTTCAACGTCGACAAAAGGATGGATACTGCTGCCATAAGAACACCCAACAAGAAAGAAATACACTATGAACCTTACTTTCATTCAACTAATGCCCTAGAGATGATGAAATGACATCTCAGCAGCTACGCTTCCATATGTCCAGACTGACAGTAAATAATGAACTGAAGATGTCACCAGTGCTATTGGTACATGTACATCGTCAGGATCCACAGTAAATTACCCTTGTGAAGTCCTGGAATTATCAGTATCAGTAAGCACAGCCCAGAAACTCACGACGTAAATGATTCTGACTGACTCGACTAAGCCCTTCCTCACATTCTACTCAAGGAGAAAATTTGGTAGGTTCCCATGACAAGTTGCACGAAAAGTAGAATACACGACTGAGCCCACAATTGAGCCATGACAAAAGATACATGCAACCAATCTGAAGGCCACCGAGTCTCCGAGGCAAAGCTCGAACCGAGAAACAAATTTACACGTTTGCCATGGTAGACAGATACAAAATACAGATGAAGGAGCTTGGATGTAAACTAAGGGTAGCTGTTCGGATCACTTACATACGATATTAAATCAGCTGCCTCCGAATCAATCCTTCACACATGGACTGAACATAGTTGTGTGATAAATCTTCTGGAAAGTTCTCATTCACATCTTCTGTGATGTAAGCTTTTCATGAATTGTAATGACAGGATGAATGATGCAGCTGCTGGCCACGAAGAGAATCAAAAAACTACGAGCAAAGAAAAAGCGATATAAATCAATCCACAGGGATATGCTACCAAAGACCGATGCTCATCTGCTGTAGGAAAAAGTACCACCAACAAACTCGTGCAAGCTCGTGTACTCCAAACAACTGCTAAAGAGGACATGATGAAGGTAATTATGCGCCTGCAGATAGGCACAAATGTGACAGGGAGTTAGACGAAGCATTGGCAAACCAGATCTGCCAAGAAATGGACCAGCGAGTTTAAGTTTAGCTCACTGGTAGCTTGCAGTGAAGAAGGGTGGAGGGATGGAAAATATTACCCGTGGGGAACGAACAGGAACAAGGCAGAGAAGATGACCATCGGAAGTAAACAATATCCCACCAAACTAAACGCTCGATAAAGTTCAAGGCTGCCGTTCCTGCCCGCCAAAAGATTGAAGACCACATACAAGAACAACGACGCCAATGACGTCCACCCTAATATGATACCAAAGTGAAACTTTCCAGCAAGTAGCTGACATAGTCCAAATAACATGCAGAACATGAAGGGTCCTGATAGATCGGCATCCTCGTGAAGGTCGGGATTTATTCGGAGGGGATTCAAGACAGTGAGGGTCTTGCGTATAATTTGAGGAACATTGATACCGAGTTCTGAGATTGCCACGAACAAGAAGTTAAAAATCCGATCACAGACGCCCCTGATGGGAAAATTAAAGGGCGATCCCGTACAATTTTAAGCCTATCAAACTGTGAATATCGCGAAGTTCCGAAGTCAAATTGCACAGATTTCAGTTCCCACCTTCAAGCAAAGGAGGCTCATCTTCGAATGCACCGAATCCACCTGCTCCACCACCACCGTATGAAACTCTTGGAGGAGGAACCGAATTCGAAGTTGAACCTAGATCGAAATTCATAAATTGCAAATTGTTGCTCCCCCCGGGGCCCCCCATCATCGATCTTTGAGGAATTCCAGCAGTCCGACTACTCCGGTAATGTGGAGCACCAGCTTCGGTTTCAAAGGACAGAGCAACATCATCCTTCTGATACTTTTGATTACCCCTCATTGCGGGCAAATTGACGATCGCTTGTTCAGAAGTTTGAAATCGAATCTGTGGATCAACACTGACTTCTTCCTCTGTCCTTCAAATTCTCACTCTCCCTCCCCACGAAGAAATCTGAACAGAGCTCGTGACTCAATACGGAGCGAACCTCCACAGAATTGGGAAACTCTAACCCTAAGCAAACCCCTGGCACGTATAATAACATTCTGTAGCTTAAGGGACAATATTTCTTCCAGACTTCTACCATAAGCTAGAGGACATTTTCGCCCTGTTGTCACTACTTTAGAATGTCCTCCTCTTCTGTATTTCGCAGTATATTGTTTAACATGGTTAGGGCGCCAGATGCCAGAGATGATAATATTAATGAAACCAAATTCTGTGGGGAAAGTGTGCACTTCATACAAGAAATCTAGGATCTTGATGTAGAATGTATACTTCATCATAATTCTTCGAAATAAATCACACGTGATAAAAATACGAGCATGCAGTCGACGAAATGTGAAGTATGACACATTCGAAGATCTAAAGCTCATTTCTGTTTGCAGAGACAAAGTATTGGAAGCCTATAGCTTTGAAACTTTGTTAACAACGACATAAAACTTGTATGGTTGTTTTGAATCGTATGTGATGTCATTTAAATCAACTCATCTAACTGATGATACAAATGACTAACGAACTTAAGGTTCAAAGATTGAGTTCATCAAGAAGAAATCAACGATTTTCATCCTTCTCTCATGTATTGAAAACAAAGTGATTGACAAAAGAAGAGCTTCTCACATAGTGTTCTACACCGTTTACTGATGGTGGTGTTTTAGTAGAGAGATAATGAGTAAAGTGATGTTATGTATTTGATGTTGTTGAAGCATACCATTGACAAGTACTTGGAAGGTTAGAAAAATATTCTGTATGAACCCTGAAATATTCTGTATGTTTCTATTAATCATTCAATATAAATAATTCTAATATGACTAACAATATGCCATTTGTGAAGTTAAACATTGGAGTCAAAATGCAATTGTGAAACAAAATGAAAAATTGCATATGAAGGAATATGCATAGAGGTAGAATTTCTACAATGCAGCAAGATCAAATCTGTCTAGAAAAATTATTATTTTGAAAAAATAATAAAAATTTATCATGTAAAGAAATGAAAATTTCTTATTTTGATTTGATATCAAAATATATCTGTTGGAGGTTTATGTAAATATTTTTTATCTTAAATCTTATCTTAAATATGTATGTTCATCATCCATGTTAACATGCTTAAAACTTGGAAATTAAAAGAATCTTGTTTCAATTTTTCTCAAGAATAGAGTCAATTTTTGCTTTCAATGTGCATCTTCGTTGTCAAATATAGAGTTTTGCCAAGCGTTTTTACAAGAAACTTCACAAAAGTACGTGTTTTAATCCTTTTGATCAAAAATTCATAAAAAAATAATCTACTAAATGCTTAAAAAAACTTTTTTGTAGTACTCTTATCTAGCCGTAATCATAATCATTACTACTTAATATTACTATAATTAATTTTTATAAATAAGATTACATTATGACATGTCATTGATCAATTTAGATCTTTCCAAAAAAAAATTCACTAAGTTGAGATGACAACATGATACTGGAGTCATTGAAATTTTTAGATTCTCAACTTGTCACTAATTCAAATTTAGACTTACTCTAAATAATAATCTTTTTTCTTGATTAAATAACTTAAAAAAAATATATAGTCAAAGTGTTCCTTAATTTGATCTCTAAACTTTGATACACTTCGACAATATAATATTACTCAATCACAATTTCTACAAGATTTTTTGTTATTTCAAAAATATAAACTTGATAGTTAAAATTGATTAATTTTTTGATAGGTTTACTTTTTATAACTGATATAACTATGGTTTGTCTTAAACTCAAACCTTGTTTAAAAGTAATTCCAATAAAATTTCGCCAAATATAAATATATAAATATATATATATAATCATTATTTTAGCTAGTATTAAACACAAACAAACTTCAACAAATTTTTTAAAAGCCTAAAAAATCTCTTGAATTTAAATATTTAAACTTTAATATGATATATTAATTTTTTTGTCAAACTGAGTAGTAAACTCAAAAAAATTATTTTTATTTTGTTTTGAACAATATATCGTAAATTTTCATTTAATAGTAATTTTTAAACAATCTTTCGTCACACAAAAAAATCATATGCAAATTTTTATTCACAAATTTTGTCATAAATTTCATATTATTTTGTTAACAATTTTAAATTTTACAAAAATATGTTTAAAAATTCAAATTTTGATTATAAAATATTGATTGTCAAATCTTCATGTAAATATAATCATTTTAAATTCTAAAAATTTATTGCAATTTTTTAGATTTGTTAGTATTTAATTTATGTATATTTAACCTAGATTAGTTCAATGTTTATTAATGTTTAGTATACATGGTCATTATAATAAAAAGCTCCAAAAAGTTATTGATAATACTTTTAGGTTTTCATGGGTTTAGAGTTTTTTTGTATAATCATTTTTAATTAGTTGAAAGTAAAATAGAGGTAATTGAAAATGATGATTTAGTTGCATTATAGTAAATTATCTACAGTTGTCATGTAAGCAATACATGTTATTAATAGGTCTAGAATAAATGTGTTAGTTGACGACGACACATTAACGATTCATGTGCTTGTTAGCTAAAGATTGAATGTGTTAATTAATGTATTAGTTAAGAACAACACATCAACAATCCATATATTTGTTAGATATGTCTAATATATGGTGAATTGAAATGCCAATATATCAATTCACAATAGGTATGCTTGTTGATTAAAGATTGAATGTAGTAATTTCTGTGTTAGTTGAGAGTAACATATCAATAATCTGTATGATTTTTAGATATATGTGTCATTTTCATATTACTAATTCACAAAGGATGTTGATTATATGATCTTCTTAACTTTTTATATTTATTGAAAAAAATCTATGAATGAAAGACTATCATTTATGTTGAGGTTAACTCTGATTAAGGAGTTAATCTCAGTTAAAAGTTAACTGAGGTTAGTTAACCAAGTTTACCGCACATGTAGCTATTTATAGCTTAGAGTGGTTGACTATCTTGGATATATATACCCTGAGAATGATACGAGGACTTCACTTGAAGCAGTAAACTTTCTCGAGCGTATTCCTCTGTGGACGTAGCCCCTGAGGATGAACCACGTTGTACTTGTGTCTCTGTGTTCATTGTGTTGTTGGTTTGCTAGTCTGAGCGATTTAGCGTAACAATTGGTATCATAGCCGGTTCCGGTTCGGACTGTATGTCATAAGGTTTTTTCATTTTGAGGCTGTAGTCAAAAAATTGATTTAGTTTGTGTCAACTTCCGGTTTTATCAAAGACAGTTTCCCCTGAAGGTGATTACAGAAGTTTTATGAGACCAAATGTAGTGACAGTTTTTCCAGCGGTTCAATGTCTTTGGAGTTGTGAGTTTTTTTTCTTTCTGTTTTTCCAGTTTTTTGGTGTTTGGCACTTACAGAGTTCTCTCAAAAGCTGACAGGTATTTTCAGTGACAGTATTTTCTGTCAAAATCTGACGTATATTTTCAGTGACAGTTTTTACAGTCAAAATCTGATGGGCTTTTCCAGTGCCAGGGTTTTTTTTTTAAAAAATATTAATTTAATTTAATTTAACCTTTTGTGGAAGTTTATGATAGATTCAGAGTCGAACAATTCAGAGATTTTACTCCAAGAGAACTGACAGTTCTTTTTCTCAACTTGGTTCATCTCAAGTTCAAGAGCAGTTCGACTATTGAAGTTTTTGACAAAAAACTATTAGTGCACTTGTTTTGTTGTTTTTCTTTTCTCTTTTCCTTTCAAAAACTATCAACAAAGTTTTCATTAGAACTTTGAGTTTATATCTTGAAGTTTAATAGAAACTGTCAGAAAATTTCTCAGTAGAAGTTCGAGAGCAGGTTTCAGTGAAATCGTTTGAGAGTGTTTTGAAACTTACAATGGTTTGGAGTTTCAACTTCAACTTCGAGCTGACTCGAAGATCTTGTGCAGATTTTGTTGATTTCCAGCTCGTCTTGTTGGATATTATCTCTATAATCTCCGAAAGTGAAAGTTGACAAAGAAGGAATAGCGTCGGGAGAAAGGTAGTGGCGAAGTCCTCCCCAACACGGCCGCCCGCCGTGTGGCAGCCCCGAGCAGCGGCGTGGATGGTGGCTGGAGTGTCCGAGCGGCGAGGCCCTCCAAACGGAAGATAGGGGGCTGAGCAGGCAGCCATCCCTCTCTCTCTTTAGTTCCCCGTGGCGCGTGGCGGAACCGCGTCCCTCCGAGCCGAGTGGCAGGACGGAACGGCAACGCTGCGGTCCAAGCCCCGATCGACAGGGCTCGAGCGAGGGCTGAGAGCCAAGTGGCTAGGGCAGGGAGGGAGCGCACGGAGGAGCGATCCCGCTGGCCGCACCGGAGGGTAGGAGCGAAGGCAATAAGGCCGCGAAGGCGGAGCGCGCGTTAGGAGAAAGGAGGAGGTGCGGAGCGATCCACCAGCGGCCTGCAACCTTTGGGCTGACTCTCAATCAGGTTTACCTCTGATGGCTTTGCGGTAGCGCATCATGGTTCTAGAAGACTAGGATTCATCCTCACACTAATGTCCCAAACATCTTCTCTCAAAAACTCTCCATGTATCACTCCAACTCACACACAAACTCTCCTCACATCACTCTCTTCACATAAACGCAAACACACGTCGATACTCCAAGATACTCAAAAAATTCACTCTTTCATTCCTGAAACAAGTCCTCACACATGACTCTTCAAACTTTCTGGAGAGTTGATACTCTACCTCTCTATTTATACTCCTTGAGAAGTTACCATAGTAACATGTGGTAATTTCTCCTAACTTACTTTTACCTAGGTAAGTTTGACTAACACTCTCTATGTGGCAACATGCCATGGGTCTAGCTAAACATTCTAGAAGTTTCCGGAATCCAAGGTTGAGGTGGCGATATGCCATTGGAAACTTTTAAACTTCTACAAGCTTCTTAGCCACTAAGTCATCACTAGACTTAGTCTAGCCAGTCATCTTTCATACATTTTAGTTTAACCAATCAAATCCAAGCTTTAAGTCAAATATCTAATCCCTTGGAATCTAGAACTTTTGTATAAGACAAAATAGAAGTGCTCACTCCACTCTTCTAGAACTCCGCTACTTAATCCGCCAACTATAGACATTGTAGCCAACTTAGTCATGACTAGATAAATTTAGTTATAACTAACTAGATTAGTCATAACTAGCTAGACTTAGCTATGCCTTGGCTAATCGTACTTAATCACTTGACCACTTCTAGGACTTAGTACATATGTGCAACACCCGGTCTTACATTTACCCCCGGACCAAGATTTCACTACGCTCTCGGAGTGAAAGAATCTGATCTTGGATGGAATAACTTCAACTTGTTGTGGTTGACTCGATCGAAGTGACGTCCTCCTAACTCCTTGATGTCATAAGTGAAATTTCCCCACACATTCTCAATTATGAAAGTACCAAAGTACTTAGGAAGAAACTTTTTCCTTGCTCTCTTGTATCTAATTGCGTCAAAGAGCATCACCCAATCACCTTCCTTGAACGTCTTTAAGTTGTGATTTCCACTTCGTTTGTCGTGATATTTATTTTGCAACCGTTGAGCACGCTCCACTCGTACCATGGCCAAAGCTTGAGCTTCCTCCAACTCCATCAGCTGTTGCTGTCGAGACTTGACAGCTTCCACTGCATTCGCTTTCTTCATCTTCTGCTAAATCGTTGTGAATGTTGTCAAGTCAAACTGTATGGGAAATCTTGACTCAACTCCATACACCATCCGAAAATGTGAGTATCCGGTAGATGTCTTCCATGTTGTGCGATACTTCCATAAGTTAGCATGGAGCCTCTTGTCCCAATTGTGTTCACTCCCGTCCATGTTTGCATCCTTGGCCAACATCATACACAAAGTGTAGTTGGTCCGCTCCGCCAACCCGTTAGCGTTAGGTATGTAGGAAGTGGTCACTCGAGCCTTGATGGAAAAGTGCTCCAACATGGCTTGAATTATACTTCCCACAAATTCTCCTCCTCTATCTGATACTAACTCCAATGGAAAACCAAATCGAGTAATGATACTCTCATACAAAAATCTACCTACCTCCTTCTCATTAGTAAACTTAAGTGGTCTTGCCTCTACCCACTTCGTAAGATAATCTGTAGCTATCACAATGAACTAATTCCTCGAGGAGTAAGATTTAAAGGACATACAAAATCTATTTTCCACTTTTCAAAAGAACCTAACACTGGTACAGAAATCATAGGAGGGGTTTTCATGGACTTTTTAGCAAAAGCTTGACACACATTACAACTTTTGCAATATTCCACACAATCCTTAAAAATACCCTTCCAGTGATAACCAGCATCAAGAATTTTGAAGTCAGTTACCTTTCCCGCAAAATGTCCTCCACATACTGCACCATCATGAAACTCTTTCATGAGTTGTAGTGCCTCTCCTCTCCCAACCGCCCTTCGTAGAAGTCCGTCAGCTCCTTGATGAAAAAGTACCTTCTCCATGATCATGTAAGGTTGACATCTCTTCACTAATGCATTTTTCTCCCTTTGATGCATTCCTTGAGGAAACTCTCCTCTAAAGATGAAATCTCAAATTTCCTTGTACTCCTCCGGTACTTTCATCACCGTGTCCATGACCAGCAAGTCCTCATCCGGAAAGGTGTCATCTACTGACTGATCTCCTCCATCATCATATGCTCTCGACATCAAATCCGCATTAGCATGCTTCTTTCCAGGTCTATCCTCAATGGTATAATCAAACTCTGCTAGTAATAGCTTTCATCTAGCTTTACTTCCTTCATCATTAGGCTTGTTGAAAATGTATTTCAAAGCCTTATGATCAGTCACTATAGTGAATCTCCCACCCAACAAATAATGTCGAAACTTCTTAAGTGAGAAGATTACATGTAAGGCCTCTCTCTCTATCACTAAGTAGTTCTTCTCCGCTTGAACCATCTGTCTACTAGCATAGGCAATTGGATGATCATGCTTTTCATCATCTAATTGACTCAAGGTGCATCCTACAGCAATATTTGATGCATCTGTGTAGAGAATGAAAGGTTTACCCCAATCCGGTTTTGCCAAAATTGGAGCCGTCATCAACGCCTTCTTGAGAACTTTGAACGCCATCTTTGCAGCTTCATCCTTGAAAATGAGTTCGTACTCCACTCCCTTCTTCATATAATTCGTCAGGGCATGAGCTTTGTTGGAGAAGGACAAGATGAACCGTCGATAGTACCCCACCATACCAAGGAATTGCATCAACTTGTTTAAAGTAGTCGGAAAAGGTAACTCCATGATCCTTGTCACCTTCTCTGCATCCACCGCTATACCATCCTTGGAGATGATATGCTCCAATGTAACACTAGGGTTTAGAGAGAAGCTCACTCAAAGATAGAAACGTAAACTCTGAACATGAGAGATACCAACAATGGTTCTCCTCTTCCTTATATAGCTCTCACCAACAAGTACAAGGTGATAAGATCTAATCCCCACCATACATCCCACTCCTAGTGGATGGATGACGTGGCGGATTACCCTAACAAGCACACGGATCGCTGACGTGGCGCACCCAACTAACACACTCAATCCTTACCTACAAGCACACAGATTGCTGACGTGGCACTGTCAACTAACACATCCACTGTGTACCTACCAAGTGCGCGGATTGCTGACGTGGCAGCTATGACTAGTGCACACTAAAGTATCTACATCAATATTTAGAGTAACCTCTACTTTAGTTCTAACTAACTAAAGATGATTACAAACCTCCCTCCTTTTAAGATGCAACGTCCTCGTTGCACATACGTTCAAACTCCTGAACTATCAAAGATGCATTTGCTAAATTTTTAGCTGGTTCCCAAGTTGATTCATACGATGGATAGCCTTTCCATTGAATCAAATACTCTACTTTGGGATATTTATGACCTCGAATACGTTTCTTGAGTATCTTTTCTACCTCAAACTCCTCATGATCTGCTATCAAGGTTGGAAGAGGAGGTGGTGCTGGTTGGTTGGTGAATTGTTTTGGTCGTGGTACATGTTTTCGCAATCGTGACACATGAAATACTGGATGTATTTTCATATGTGACGGAAGTTCCAACTTGTATGACACTTCACCAACACGCTTCTAAACCAAAAATGGACCAATGAACCTAGGGTTCAACTTTGGTGTTCCTACAAGAGACAAATTCGTTGTAGATAACCAAACATGATCTTCAACCTCAAAAAACCACTTCTCTACGATGAGCATCGGCATGCTGCTTTTGCCGATTTTGAGCTATCACCAACTTTTCCTTGGCCTAATGTAATCCTCGGTGAATATGCTCCACGAATTCGTTGACTGCTGCAAATTTGGTTGAAAACTCCTTTCCTTTGGGAAGTCTCATCAAACTTGAAGGAGTTATAGGATGAGCTCCATACATAAGAAAAAATAGAGACACTTTTGTGGATGCATTAACAAAATTGTTATATGCAAATTCCACAAGTGGCAAAAGGTTGTACCACTCTTCTTGCTCTTCTAATGTGAATGCTCGTAACATATTCTCTATGGTTCTATTTGCCCTCTCATTTTGTCCATCAGTTTGAGGGTGATATGCCGTTGACATTGCTAGTTTTGTTTTGAAAAAACTAAACAAAGTTTTCCAAAATAAACTAGTGAAATGAATACCTCTATCCGTGATCAACACTTTGCTTAAGCCATGATTCACAAAAACTGCATCTAGATACAATTGAGCTAGTTGTGGAGCTGTTACTGTTTTTGTGGTTGGCCTGATGTGAATCATCTTGCTCAATTTGTCCACAAAAACCATCACTGAATCATGTCCTAACGAAGTCCTTGGTAACTCACATACAAGATCCATGGTGACATGTTCCCACCGCTGTTCGGGAATAGGAAGAGGCTGTAATAAACCCGCTGGTTTTTGATTACTTGCCTTGTTTTGTTGACAAGCAACACAACTTCAAACATAAGACTCCACATCCTCACGTATTTTGGGCCAATAGTACACTCGTTGCATACTCTCCACGGTTTTTCTCCACTCCCACATGACCTGCAATGGCTGTATCATGACTTTTTGCCAAAATCATTGTGCGCAAATCGTGATCTTGTGGAATCCATATACGCTGATTGTAAAACGTCAAACCTCGAGATTTCTCTGCCTTTCCAGTTTGTAGTGCCCGAGTGATCTCTTCATCCTCCTTTGTGGCTTGTGACATCTTGCTCCACCAATCCGCCTGAATTTTCACTTCTGCAACATGATTCAAACAAGGCATGCGTGTGAGAGCATCTGCAAGTTGCTTCTTTCCCTCCACGTACACAATCTTCATGTTGAAGCTTTGACGCCACTCTGCCCATCGAATTTGTCGTTTGGACAGATCCTTCTGAGTTTCCAAATAAACCAAGGATTTATGATCAGTCTCCACCACAAACTCCTTATCACCCAAGTAATGCTTCCAATGTTTGGTTGCCAACACGATGGCTAACTCCTCCCTATCTGTCGTGTGATAATTTTGTTCCGCCGCCATCCACTTTTGAGAATAGAAAGCAACTGGATGCCATCCATCCTCCCATTCTTGTTGAAGTATGACACCTACTGTTGTACCTGATGCGTAAGTGGCTAACTTGATAGAACGGTTAGGATCATACCACTTGATAATATGTGCGTGTAACAAAGCATCTTTCAATGCTTGAAAAGCTAACTCTTGAGCTGTTCTTTATCTCCATTTTTGACCTTTCTCTAACATGGAAGTAAAGTCCTGAGCTAGTCGAGCAAAACCTTTCACAAATCTACGATAGAATCCAGTGAGCCCTAGAAAACTCTTCAATTGAGTTTGATCCTCAGGTGCTATCCATTTCTGAATGGCATCTATCTTCTCACTCATCACTTGGATTCATGTAGCTATAACTCTATGACCCCCAAGTAATGTACTTCTGACTTGCCAAATTCACATTTTGAAGCTTTGGCATACAATTGATTGTCTCTTAAAACTTGAAGTACCTCTCGTAAATGACTTCTATGATCACTCAAAGTTTTGCCATACACCAAGATATCATCTAGAAAAACAATGACAGATTTATCTAGATAAGGGCAAAAGATATTGTTCATCAATCCCATGAATGTAGCTGGTGCATTAGTGAGACCAAAAGGCATCACCAGATACTCAAAGTGTCCATATCTAGTACGAAAAGCTGTCTTGTGAACATCTTCATCTGCAATTCGAATTTGATTGTAGCCGCTTCTCAAATCTAGCTTGGTGAAGTACTTCGCTCCTTGAAGTTGATCAAACAAATCATCCATAAAAGGTAATGGATATTTGTTTTGTTCACCGTTTGCTGATTCAACCCGCGATAATCGATACATAGTCTCATGGATCCATCCTTCTTCTTCACAAAGAGTACTGGAGCTCCATAAGGTGAAACACTTGGTTGAATGAATCCCTTGCTCAACATCTCCTCCACTTGAGCTTTGCATTCTTCCAATTCGTTTGGAGCTAAACGATATGGAGCTTTGCAAGTTGGTGTACTTCCAGGTATCACCTCAATCTTGTGATCTACTCGCCTCTTTGGTGGTAATCGTGCAGGTAGATCATCTGGAAAAACATCTTTATACTCCATAAAAATGTCGTTCAAGGACTCGGGGATGTAAGGTTTGTTCGTGAACCCAATATCTCTTATAAGTCCAAGGAAACATACATCATCTCTAGAAATGGATGCTGTACCCATCACAATGAGGAGTAAATTCCTATTCTGAGATCTAATTCTATCTCCATAGATCTTCCATCCACTACATGTAATCACTTTTTGTCTCCAATATACCTTCGGATTATATTGTTCCATCCATGGCATTCCAAGGATGACATCATATCGAGCTAAACGAATTACTCTCCATTCAATGCTCTCCTTGTATCTACCTATGGATAATTCTACACTCCGTGGTAGTGTTTCTATCACTTCAGTTTGCCCGTTTGGCAATTCAACTTCTTCACTCACGTCCTTCATCAACATCAAACCTAACTTCATAGCAACACTGCTTGATAGAAAATTCTCAATTACTCCAGGATCAATTAAAACTCTCACCTTGTGTCCTTCCATAAAACCATCAGTGACAATAAGTTTAGCTTGCTTCTTACCCCTTCCATGAGCTCCCAACCATTGACTTCTTCCAACCTCGCCTTTTCTTCGCTTTGTAGAACCAGTAAGGCCGCGAGGCAAGATTACTAGTGATCTTCGTTTCCCGAAACTGCTTCCTCCACCTCTTCATACTCTATCCCCTCCATATTGTTGAACGGTCGTCGCTGCATAGGCCGTCCTCCTTGTTGTGTCGGCCGAACTTGACAAAACTTGGCTATGTGATCCATTCGTCCACATGCATAGCATTGGCGATTGTCACGAACTCCAGCTCCTCCTCGAACCATTCCGTTATTTGCATAACCTTCTTGCAAATTTGGAACTCCTGGTCGCCTAATCTCACCTTCAAATCTTGGTGGTGGTCCTCTTGTTGGTGCAAAACCTTCTCTACGTCGAAGGTTTCCCAACTCCATCGGTGTTGGACTAGATGGATCTCGAAAATTGCTCATTGGTTCACCGTGTGTGACACCAAAAGCACCCAAAATTCGTTGAGCAATTGCGATTGCTTCATTCACAGTAGATGGATTGCTTACCATCACCTCCTTTCGAATTCGATCCTTCAAGCCTCAGGTTGAACACGTCCAAGGCTTCAGCTCCACTAATATCCATGATAGACACTTGAAGATCACAAAATTCTTCAATGTAGTCATGAATACCTCCTTTCTGCTTCAGATCCCACAACTTCACTCTTGCAGTTTGAAGAGAATCCACCGCTTGAAAATTTTGCAGAAGTACTTCCTGCATTCCACTCCACGAAATGGTAGCACCTCGTTCTGAAAGCATTCTCTCCCATGTTGTGTACCATGTGAGAGCCTTATCCGTAAGATAAGATCTCATGAACATTCCTGCAATATAATCAGAAACATGAAAATGGGATAAATGAATATTCATCCTCATAATCCATCCCTCTAACACTCCCATTGCTCTACTCCCTTTGTAAGCTTCCACCTTACAGGATTTTCCCATTCGAAGCAAAAGATTTGCTTGATCTTCAATCTCTTGAAGACGTCTCCTATTTGCCTCTGCTCCATCAATAGGACTTGGTTCTGGCTGAACTTGGGAAGCTAGAACTTGAGGTTCAACTTCCATCTCTCCAACTCTCTCAAGAAACGTATTCGAGGTCATAAATATCCCAAAGTAGAGTATTTGATTCAATGGAAAGGCTATTCATCGTATGAATCAACTTGGGAACCAGCTAAAAATTTAGCAAATGCATCTTTGATAGTTCAGGAGTTTGAACGTATGTGCAACGAGGACGTTGCATCTTAAAAGGAGGGAGGTTTGTAACCATCTTTAGTTAGTTAGATTTAAAGTAGAGGTTACTCTAAATATTGATGTAGATACTTTAGTGTGCACTAGTCATAGCTGCCACGTCAGCGATCCGCGCACTTGGTAGGTACACAGTGGATGTGTTAGTTGACAGTGCCACGTCAGCAATCCGTGTGCTTGTAGGTAAGGATTGAGTGTGTTAGTTGGGTGCGCCACGTCAGCGATCCGTGTGCTTGTTAGGGTTATCCGCCACGTCATCCATCCACTAGGAGTGGGATGGATGGTGGGGATTAGATCTTATCACCTTGTACTTGTTGGTGAGAGCTATAGAAGGGAGAGGAGAACCATTGTTGGGATCTCTCATCTTCAGAGTTTACGTTTCTATCTTCGAGTGAGCCTCTCTCTAAACCCTAGTGTTACATACAATCCCAAGTGTCTCCATAAGTAACTATTGGAAGAATCAGTGGCACTCTTGACTCCATCACTCTAGTCATAAAATCTGCACCCCAACAAGCCACAAGGTACATTCGAAAATGATGTTTCTCCATGCAACGAAGGTGAATATCGAATAGGTTAGGAATTGGCCAGTGCGGTACTGGATTCTTGTCAATCCCGTCCAAATCTACAAAACCACAATTTCCCCTCTCTCTACATGCAGATGAATGACCTCTGCCAGCCTCTATACACTCTCAAGACTACACTTCATCATCACTCACTTGCTATTCCATGAGGGGTAATCCACACTCAAGGAAAGAGCAAAGTCGCTCTAATACCATTGTAACACTAGGCTTTAGAGAGAAGCTCACTCGAAGATAGAAACGTAAACTCTGAAGATGAGAGATATCAACAATGGTTCTCCTCTCCCTTATATAGCTCTCACCAACAAGTACAAGGTGAAAAGATCTAATCCCCACCATCCATCCCACTCCTAGTGGATGGATGACGTGGCGGATAACCCTAACAAGCACACGGATCGCTGACGTGGCACTGTCAACTAACACATCCACTCTGTACCTACCAAGTGCGTCGATTGCTGACGTGGCAGCTATGACTAGTGCACACTAAAGTATCTACATCAATATTTAGAGTAAGCTCTACTTTAGTTCTAACTAACTTAAGATGGTTACACCCAACAATAGGTCATCCTCACATCCAAAAATGCATTTTTCTGGATTGAGTGAAGCCTTAGCTTGCGCTAGCCGTTGAAGTATTTTGATCAAATGATCAAAATGATCCGCTTTTCTCCCGTAAACACAAAAATCATCTATGAAATCCCTTACAAACTTTCCAATGAAAGGTTCAAACACTATTCATGAACCTTTGAAAAGTGGCAGGAGCATTACATAGACCAAACGACATCACTCTAAAAGCGAAGGTTCCCCATGGAGTGGTAAAAGTTGTTTTGAGTTGGTGTTCTAAGGCAATTTGGATTTGGTTATAGCCACTATAACCATCTCCAAAACTATAGCACTCATGGCCAGCAACCTATTCTAGAATCTCATCTATGAAAGGCAATGGATAGTAATCTTTCTTTGTGACAGCATTCAACTTTTTGTAATCTACGCACACTCGTAGCTTACCATTCTTTTTCTTCACTATCACAATTGGAGACACTCTTTCAGAATTTTCTACCTCGTAGATGAAGCCAGCCTCCTTGAGCTTGTTGATATACTCCTTCATCACAAGAGCCGTAGGTGGATTTATTCGGCGTTGCTTTTGCCGAATAGGACGAGCTTTCTCCTCCAACTTGATGCGGTGAATCTCCAGCGTCACATGCTTAAGATCTTTGTAATTAAAGGCAAAAACATGATTATATTTGCAAAATATATCCAGAAACCTTGCCTTTTCCTCCTTGGTAACCTTAGAACCAAACCTGAGAGTGGACAGTCGTCGACACACCTCCTCTTTGCTCATCTCCACTTTGTCAGGATCTTTCTTCACTCGAGGCCTAGGCGACAACTCCATGGCAGCAATGACTTGTACTTGAACATTATCATCTGAAGAGTACTCCAATGATGTTTCTTGATCAGAAGTTGAGATGTTTGTGTCAACTTCTGAAAAGCTACCACTCTCTTCACTCTCAGATTCCCAATACGCGTCAGTTAGTGTATCTGAGTCAGTGGTAAATTCCCCTCCTCTCGTCAAAGGAACCTTAACTCGATGGTTCTTTGGGTCTATCCTCAAATAGCCCTTGTGCCATCGGTCCGTAGTCCTTACCGCCCTCAACCAAGGACGTCCCAACAGCAAGTCGTAGCTAGCTTCCTTGAGAATTTGGAAAGAAAGCAAAGTTTGCACTCCCCTCACACTAACCACAACTTTGTCTACCACCCCCAGTGGTCTTACCTTCTGTTTGTTGGCCATACCAACAATTATACTAGAAGATCTAGAAGGTTGCATACCCAACTTCTGCATCAAACTCTCAGACATGGCATTCACAGCCGATCCACCATCAACCAACACATCTGATACATCATGTCCATTGATCCTCACTTCGATCTTTGAAGCATGTGTACATACCTCCGAAGCAGCCGCATCCACCACACCAACTCCCACATTGGTCATGTGAGACTTCCCCTTGGATTTCCGCTTCTTGGTCCTTGTGGAGCTAAGACCTTCTCTTAACTCCTTCTGAATGACTGGATTCAAGGCAATCAGCTGACCAACTGTTATATTGGCCTTCTGATTTCCTACATCCTCCACCACGTCATACTTAGCTTGAGAAGATGAAATGGAAAAGTCATCCATGCCCAACTTCTTCCTTGGTACTCTTGGTTGACTCACTCCACTTGACCGTGTACTTCGGCTTGGCGTGTCCTCCATGAAAATCGACTCGTCCGCAAATCGGGCACGTTTCTTCTCATGAGCAAGGATATCCACCTTCGACTTTGAGCTCTCCCCTTTCTCAAAAGTGCATTAATGAGGGAATACATCAATGGATGCTACTCCCTTATCCTTGGCTTGTTGCGTGGCCGGTGCATTGTTGTTGTGCCGAACTTCATCATGTTGTCAAGGGTTAGAACAATTCCTCTGAAAATGAGGACCTCCACAAGAAAAGCAAGAAACCGCAAAGCTTCCTGAAGGTGGATTTCCTCTTGGAGGACAATTTCCAAACCCCCTAGAGCCTCCTCCTACATTTTGATTCCTCTTCTCCCACAACTGTACTACATTGATCTTGAGGTCTGCTAGAGTCTCCGTGATAGATTTCAACTCATTTTGAAAATCCACACTAGGCTTCGTTATCGTGGATGAAGTAGTAGGGTTTGAAACAATGGACCTTCCTACAACCGGTGGAGCTACTTCTCTAGCCACCAAGCTAGAATCATCATCTTCTAAGCTCTACTCCATTCTAATAGCAATTCGAATGGCTTCAGCCTTAGAAGAGGGCTTCTCGTATCTCACCTTTCTTTGAATCTCAGGCCTCAAACCTCCAACGAAGTTCTTCATGAGCATCGCCCTTATCCCCACCATTGTAGCGTCCACTTTGTCTCCGCCCTTCCTCAACACCACGTGAAATCTAGATTCCAACTTCTCAGTTCTCTCCACATAGGTTCTCACCTTCTCGTTCTCTCCTTGTTTCAAGAAGGTGACCTCACACATCAACTTTTCATAACTTTCACTGGGAAGAAAGTTTTTGATCAAGTTCTCCGTTAATGTCTACCAAGTGTCGTCCTCCGAATGCTCCCTCTTGTACTCCTTGTACCACTTGAGAGCAGAATCCTCCAAGAAATCCGGCAGAAGCATAGCCCACTCGTCCTTCTTCCTCTTATTGTTTCCTATGCAAGCCCTCTTGAAGTCCCTAACAAAAGCTTCTACATCCTCATTCTCCCTCCCATAAAATACCGGAAGCTTTCCCATTTCCAACTGTTTTTTTATTTTATTTAATTTCTATTAGAAATTTATATGGGGCTTCCTAATACAATATAAACAACACTAACTCCATCCTTGAGTAATTCATCAAAGGAAACACAAAAGAAATTGGTTGTTCCAAGATAGCCAAAGCTCTCTCCTCTCCTAGGCATACGATGAGTCTTACCCTCATCATCATCTTCTCCATCATTTGAATGATGATCTCCATATTTAGTTGGAGCTTGAACCGCTGAGGTCACTTTCTCTGTCTCAACACTTAGCTTGCCGTCAAACCCTTCCACAAGTGATTCCAGAAGTGCCTTCACTCCGCTGCATTCGTGTCCCGCTGGTAGCCCAATCACTCCGCGATTGTCACAGAAGGTCGCGCTTTGGGATTCATGTGGCGATGATGGTCCCAAGTGAAGTTTCAAATCTCCCAAGTTCCTCTTGCTCCTCAATCTTCTATCTTTGTTTGGCAGGGAACAATTGACAACCTTATGGCCCTCCTCTCCACAATAAAAACAAGTTACACGTTTGACTCTTGGAGATTGACTCACTACTCTTTCTTCAAACTTCACCTTGAATTCTCTTGTATTGGAGTCTAAAGACACTATAACATCCAAGCCTTGAGGTACTTTGGATAACCTAACCTTCCAACCTCTTTGTTCACTCATTTTCCCATAAGGTAGAATCCACTCAAAAGACCTCTCCCAGAAACGCTATCTACTTGACGAAAACGGTGAATAAAGAAACCCAAAAACTTTTGCTCTCTAATCTTGCTTTTGTACCCCTTGAACTTCAAAATATCATAACTTCGTCTCTAGATGTGATCTCTCGATGAAATTTTGACTCAAACGTAGCTTATCTTTCAATAGACACTCATATAAAGTTTCAAAACCTAAATTGAAATAAAGAAAAAGTAGTTTACTATGTACAAACTTTCCAGAGAGCAAACTTTTGGTACCCGTGAAAACCCCCTCAACTTCTAACTCTCATATCTTTCTCTTAATACATGATCTAGACCTGAAACAAAAACGTAAACTTTCTCTATCTTTCTCTCTACAATCAATAAAAACTTTGAAAAATACCTTCAAAAATACTTTTTCGGTATCTAAGATCACTTTTCTACCAAAAAGACATGTTTACGTGAATAAAACATACAAAATCACTTCTAGGCTATCATATGAGACTATTGGATAAATAAAGGGAATTTTGCTCTCAAGCACACTCTCCACTCTTTCATTCCCCAATGTTAACAACAAGTGATCCCTTATGGATACTTTCTCTCGAGCTAGAAATCGAATCCTAAACATTTCGCCTTCTAGATTGAGGTCTCGGCAACGGAACCAAAAATGCAACCTCCGGGTTGACTCTCACTAAGGTTTACCTCTGATGGCTTTGCGGTAGTGCATTATGGTTCTAGAAGACTAGGATTCATCCTCACACTAATGTTCCAAACACCTTCTCTCACAAACTCTCCATGTATCACTCCAACTCACACACAAACTCTCCTCACATCACTCTCTTCACATAAACGCAAACACACGTCGATACTCCAAGATACTCAAAAACTTCACTCCATTCCTGAAACAAGTCCTCACACATGATTCTCTAAACTTTCTGGAGAGTTGATACTCTACCTCTCTATTTATACTACTTGAGAAGTTACCATAGTAACATGTGGTAATTTCTCCTAACTTACTTTTACCTAGGTAAGTTTGACTAACCCTCTCTATGTGGCAACATGCCATTGGTCTAGCTAAACATTCTAGAAGTTTCCGGAATCCAAAGTTGAGGTGGCGACATGCCATTGGAAACTTTTAAACTTCTACAAGCTTCTTAGCCACTAAGTCATCACTAGACTTAGTCTAGCCAGTCATCTTTCATACATTTTAGTTTAACCAATCAAATCCAAGCTTTAAGTCAAATATCTAATCCCTTGGAATCTAGAAATTTTGTATAAGACAAAATAGAAGTGCTCATTCCTTGTAAAAAATAAAATAGAAGTGCTCACTTAATCTGCCAACTATAGATATTGTAGCCAAACTTAGTCATGACTAGATAAATTTAGTTATAACTAACTAGTTTAGTCATAACTAGCTAGACTTAGCTATGCCTTGGCTAATCGTACTTAATCACTTGACCACTTCTAGGACTTAGTACATATGTGCAACACCCGGTCTTACAGGCCGTAGTTGGTAGGAGGGAGTATTTAGCCACAACCATCCTCCTCTTCCACACGAAGGTAAGGTAGTTTGCAACGTAGTCGTCAACGTGGTTAGTTTTGAATGTGGTCAGTCACAGTTTCAGTTGTGGTTGGACCAACCGTGGTTATAGTCAACGTGGTCGGATTGAACGTGGTGGAAATGAGGAAAATAAGGTCTATCATTTTTGACGTGCAGAGTCAGTAGGCCGACAGGTCGGTGGCAATTTTGGATATAACATCATACATTTCGATGGCCACGGTGATTATTTGCTTTGGGAAAAGCAAGTAAAAGTCAAATTACGATCCATGGGTCTCACTATATGTCTGGGAGAAAAACCTTCTAGCATAAATAACATTGAATGGGCTGCTGCTCAGGACCAGACAGTTTGCACAGTGCTGGCATATCTAGACCCTACTATACTCAAGCAGGTTGAGGAGTACTCTGAGATTTCCAAGTTGCTTGATACGCTTCAGCAACGATTTCATCAGAAGAATCCAACGATTGTGATGAACATTTACATGCGATTGTTACGGTTTACTATGAAGCCAGGCACGCGCATACAAGACCACATTCACGCTTATGGAAATTTATTGGTGGATCTTCGGAATATGGGGGAGGAGCTTACTGACACAAAGAAGGAAATGCATCTTCTTCACTCATTGTCGTCTACCTATCATACACTATCGAAGATTCTTCTTCATCGTCAGAACACAGCATTCACTTACAACGAGGTTGTAAGTGCCCTTCTGACCGATGCAGTTGAGCAGGATTTGCTATCCCCTTTTGTCTCATCCACTTCTGGAACAGCACTTATTATGGCAAGAGATCAGTCACAACCGAGAGACATCCATGATTCATGACGTCCAGGCTTGAAGAGGCAGAGATCAAAATCCCCTGACCGAAGGAAAGTACAGTTTATGGCTCAATCATTTGACAAGAAGAATGTTGTTTGTTGGAGTTGTGGTAAGAAAGGCCACATCATGAAGTTTTGCCGAATGACAAGTACAACCTCCCCTTCAGTGGCGAACGTTGCTGAACATCTTGATACTGAGGCGAACAATTTGTACACGGATGCCCTATGATGCCAGAGATCTGCCCTCTGGAATTCACCGCAAGTTGTTGGTGATGTATGGGTTCTGGACAGTGCTTGTTCTTATGACATTTATTACATTAGAGAGTTCTTTTGTACTTTCTCCGTATCAAATGGTTCAGTTCTTATGGAAAACGACCAACCCTGTAGACTTGAGGGTGTTGGATCTGTAAAGATCCGCATATTTGATGGTGTCAACCGTACGTTGAACCATGTTAGGTTTATACCTAACATGAGAAAGAACTTCATCTCTCTTGGAGTGTTGGACTCACACGGCTTAGAATGGAGTTCTAGGCAGGGCGTGTTAGATGTCACATCATGTGATAAAAAGGTTATTCTTCGGCGATACAAGCATAATAATCTGTACTTGTTAGAGGGCATCACTATTTGTGGCGAAGTTCACTTTACCAGATCTCGTGTTGAGATGTCTCATGTATGGCATTCCAGATTAGGCCATATGAGTGATCGATACATGTCTCTTCTTGATGAAAAAAAGGTATTACCCGGTTTGGGTAAAGTTGACGTGTCATTTTGCGAACATTGCATCATGGGAAAACAACATAGGAAAACTTTTGGCGTTGGAACTCATAGTTCCAAGGAGATACTGGAGTATGTACATAGTGACGTATGGGGACCCTCTCCTGTTGCCTCACGGTCTGGAAAGTGGTGCTATGTCTCCTTTATAGATGATTACTCCAGGTATGTGTGGGTATATTTTCTCATCCACAAGTCGGAGGTGTTTTCAACCTTCAAAAGTTGGCGCATACAAGTTGAGACTCAGACTGGACACAAAGTGAAATACTTAAGGTCAGATAATGGTGGCGAGTATACTAGTGAAGAATTTCAGAGGTATTGTACAGAGGAGGGGATTACTCGCCATTTCATGACGGTTTATACTCCACAACAAAATGTTGTTTCTGAACGATTCAATCGAACAATGTTGGAGAAGGTGCGGATTATGCTAAGCGAATCTAGTTTACCAGGGGAATTTTGGGCCGAAGTTGTCAACACCGCAATTTATTTGGTAAACCTTTCTCCTTCTAGTGCAATCAATTTCTCAACATTGTTTGAACTGAGACATAAACGGATGGCAGATTATAGTCGCTTGAAATTTTTTGGTTGTACCACTTATCCTCTTATACTTAAGGAGCAGAGGACAAAATTAGATCCTACATCCAAGAAATGTCGTTTTCTTGGATATGCTAGCGGCGTGAAAGGTTACAGGCTATGGGATCCAGTTGCGAGGAAGGTGGTTGTTAGTAGAGATGTTTCTTTCAATGAGCATGGCTTACTAAAAGAGGGGGAGAATGTGGAGGCTAACAAGGGAAAATCTTTACTCACGGATATTGTTGTGGGGGAGTTTGATCATTCTATCACTAATGATCAAACACATGAAGAAGCACCGATACATGTGGAGCAAGTTCTTGACAAACAAGAACTACAAGAGCAGGCTACTGTTGGTGAGCCTATTGCAACAATACCATACGAGAGAGATCAAACATAAACGTCTACTAGGAGATCACAACGATCTAGTAAAGCGCCTGAGAGATTTGGTGTATGGACCAACTCATCCATTTTCAAAGATCGTGACCTTGATTTTGAAGATGAGGATGGTATGGCGTTGATCTTGGAAGAAGAAGAACCCTCTTCATACAGAGAAGCTCAAGCTTCGGTCAACAAGCTTGAATGGAATGCTGCCATGGATCAGGAGATGCAGTCACTGATTGACAACAAGAATTCTGAGTTGGTTGAGCTTCCTAAAAATCAGACAGTGATTGACTCCAAGTGGGTGTACAAGCTGAAAGACAATCCAGCATGAGATGAGGCAAGAATCTTCAAAGCTAGATTGGTGGCTAGAGGTTTCACACAGGAAAAGGGTGTGGATTATAACGAAGTTTTTTTGCCTGTAGCAAAATACGCTGCAATTTGTCTGGTATGTGCACTGACCGCAACATTCAATCTTGTTATGGATCAGATGGATGTGGTAACAGCTTTTCTTTATGGATATTTGGAAGAGGAGATCTACATGAGACAACCAATTGGCTTTGAGGTCAAAGGCCAAGAGAGGTGGGTCTGTAGATTACTGAAATCATTGTATGGACTGAAGCAAGCTCCTAGGCAATGGAATACACGTTTTGATGAGTTTATGAAGGCACAAGATTTTCTACGAAGCGTGTATGATCCTTGTGTCTATATGAAGAAGGTGGATGATGAGACTTTCAATCTCATCATTTTAGTACTCTACGTTGACGACATGCTTATCTTGGCAAAAAACCAATCTGATGTCGATGAATGCAAGAGCCAGCTGAAGTCTGCATTTAAGATGAAGGATATTGGGGAGTCAAGAAGGATACTAGGCATGGATATTTATAGAGAGTTTGAACAGAAGAAGCTATGGCTGAGTTAGGGCAAGTATGTTCGCCGTATACTTGACAGGTTCAACATGGCCAATTTGAAAGAAGTATGGACTCCTCTTCCGACACATTTTAAACTCTCAGCAGCTCAATGTCCTACAAATGCTGTGGAAAAGGGAAGAATGTCATGTGTTCCCTATAAACAAGCTGTAGGCAGCCTCATGTATTTAATGGTGTGCACTAGGCCTGATATTGCTCTAGCAATGGGGAAGGTGAGCAGGTACATGTCGAATCCAGGAAACTTTCACTAGGAAGCAGTGAAATGGATTCTGAGATATCTGAAGAATACTATGGATTATTGCTTATTGTTTGATGGCTTATTAGACAATGCCAAGTCCTTGTTTGTCTACGTTGATGTTGACTACGGACAAGATTTAGACAAGAGGAGATCTACAACTGGATATGTGTTTACACTTGGCGGCGGAAGCATTAGTTGGAGATCTACCTTGCAGAATGTGTAGCTCAGTCAACAACAGAAGCTGAGTACGTGGCAGTAGCAAAAGCGGCAAAGGAAGCTATTTGGTTGGATAAGCTTATCATGGAGATGGGATTAACACAAGGAGTGGTCAATCTTCATTGTGATAGCCAGAGTGCTTTACATTTGGCTGCGAACCAAGTCATGGATAGTAGAGTAAAGCACATCGACATCCGATATCACTTTATTATACAAGCAGTGTCTGATAAAACAATTGAGCTAGTCAAGATTGATGATAAACTCAATCGAGCTAATGCGTTGATCAACGTTATTCCTTTGGAGAGTTTCAAGCGACACTATGCTACTATGCAAGTTGTGCATAGGGAGCACGAGGGATATGGTTCTTAGTTAACTCTGTATATTGTTAATCTATCCTCTTATGGCTACGGCTTAGTTTTAGTTAACTCTAGTTTAAAGAGGGACCTTGTGATAAGCATCCGTCTAGAACTTTTCGCGGAGTAATAATATAGGTTAGAGAGTTGACTATAATTCCTTAACATGAGTTAAGGTGAGATTGTTGAGTTACCTCTTTATATTATTACTCTATCTTGGTATGAGAGTAATAATATAGGTTAGAGAGGTGACTGAAATTCCTTGACATGAGTTAAGGTGAGATTGTGGAGTTATCTTTGTATATTATTACTCTATCTTGGTATGAGAGTAATAATATAGGTTAGAGAGGTGACTGAAATTCCTTGACATGAGTTAAGGTGAGATTGTGGAGTTATCTTTGTATATTATTACTCTATCTTGGTATGAGAGTAATAATATAGGTTAGAGAGGTGACTGAAATTCCTTAACATGAGTTAAGGTGAGATTGTTGAGATTACCTCTGTATATTGTCACTCTATACTCTTATGGCTACAGCTTAGTTTTAGTTAACTCTTGTTTAAAGAGTAACCTTGTGATAGGTTTCCGTCTAGAACTTTCTGCTGAGTAATAATATAGGTTAGAGAGGTTACTGAGACTCCTTAACGCGAGTTAAGGGGGAGATTGTTGAGGTTAACTCTGGTTAAGGAGTTAATCTCAGTTAAAAGTTAACTGAGGTTAGTTAACCAAGGTTAACCGCACATGTAGCTATTTATAGCTTAACATGGTTGACTATCTTGGGTATATATACCCTGAGAGTGATACGAGGACTTCACTTGAAGCAGTAAACTTTCTCGAGCGTATTCCTCTGTGGACGTAGCCCCTGAGGGTGAACCACGTTATACTTGTGTCTCTGTGTTCATTGTGTTGTTGGTTTGCTAGTTTGAGAGATTTAGCGTTACAATTTAACGCTATTATCATTTTTGGGTTCTTGTTTCATCTTCGAACGACATCATTTTTTAATCTCTAGATTTACATTGTTATTGTTGATGTTAACTTCATTTAAGTAATAACCTCATGTCCTAGTTATTTATAGCTAGAAGGATTGTAAGTATTGGGGTATTTATACCTTAGGATATGTGTATTACAATTGAGTATACTCTCAATTGTAGATTGAACGACTGTAGTCAGACGATTTGTATTCAAGATCCGTACTCTTTCAAAAATAATCTCTACTAACACTAGAAATCAAAGTGAAGCTTCCAAATTTGTACGTGCTTGCTCTGGTTGCTGCAAGCGTTCTAGACAATGGTGGTGATCTGAGAGTCAAAAGTGTTTTTAGCACCGTCGTTAGTCAGCACATGCTTGTGATGAATGGTTCTAAGTCCTGCAATTGCATCCACAACTTTGTGAACAATGTCACTTTTTGTTCCAAAGGTCATATCTTGGACAATGGTATTCGCAAAACCTCACAACATTGAGTTCTCTCCGTTAGACTGCTGCACGTTGAAAGGAGGAGTCGGCTGCATGGAAGTAGAAGATCAACATGCCATAATTTGAGTAGCGGGATGAACAGCAGATCGACCGAGGTTTCAATTTTGAGCCATAATTATGATCAGATCACAAGCTCTAGAATGCCTATGATCTCTACAATCCGCCGATTAAGCTCTAACCTTCACCGCAATTTTAGAATTCAAATTTGTTTGGGAGAGTGAAAGCATTGGAATCGAGACTTATTGCCATAACGAAGCTCGCGAGAACAATTTCAACCACAGTGAAAAAAGCTCATTAGCGTCATTAAAACCGGTCAAAATGACACGACTCTGCCATTTCAAAATTCATAAAAAAAATGTCACCCTAGTCAAATTTCTATCATCGTCAAAAATTTAGGTCACAACTTAAGAAGTTTAGTTATATCTTAAACGGAAAAAACCAGTATCACAAATCACAGCTTTGAAACCGATTTGACAGTCCATAATATGCAAGACAATGATAACCAAACAGTTAGATAGACAAACGCAAGTTCACGTAGTCCTAATGTGGTTCATACTTCAGAGGTCTACGTCTGCCGAAAAAAAACGTGAGAGATTTTACTACTATGATGAAAATCAACCATGGTACAATGCAAAAGCCTTGAGATATATATACCCAACACTGATGATCAATCGAGCTATAAATAGCTAAAACATGAGATTAACCTTAAACCAAAGTTAACCTTAACCTTAAATGCTATCATAGTTGACATGAAAAAACAAAAATAAAACTTTAGTAAACAATTATAAAAAATATCAAGCCATTGAAAACAAGATACTTGTATTAAAAAATGAGAATTTAGAGATCAAACAACATGGATTAATGAAGGTTGAAAATTCAAAATCTAAGATTGAATTTTACTTGAATCAATTTGTATCCGCCATTCAAGTCAAATTTCAAGAACTTTTAAGAAATTTCATGTTTTTGATTTCATCTCATGATTGTTCATAAAGTTTGATCTCATGAATAAAAACTTTACATGATACATTACATGGAAACAAATGCTACAAAAAACAATGTTGATCTCATGAGGTGAAATACAAGAATGATTTTTGCAAAATTTATAATCTGTTGATTTCTTCAAACCGTACGAAGAAAATTGAGGTATTTAGAACCCAACGAAGCTATTCACACATACACTGAAATATCTTGTAATTTTAAAATATTTTTCATGCAAAATAGAAGCTTTGTATGTGTATGTGTGAGACTTGGAAAAATACGTAAGCACAAGATAGATATGATAAACAATAATTCATATTGAATGCAACAATTGCAATTTTTCAATGTAGTATTGTTCAATGAATCATATAATGATTCATTGAACAATATTTGGGATTCATGTTGCCTTACGTCAATGAAATAAAAAATCCTTTGATATAAAAAAAGTTATACATCACTGCAAGTATCAGCACTAAAATTTGGAGTTGAGATTTAACAACAATTGAATATAAATATAAATATAAATTTTAAGAAGCATATGAAAATAATAAAATGATTTAAGTAAGAACAAAATTTTGTAATAATCGTTAATGTTATGCATGCAAAAGGATGGATCATATTGTCAAATTGTGATATATGCACCAGTAATTTTTCAACAATATGGATGACACATATTAGAAAAAAAAATTATGAAGTAGTTTCAAAAAACAAAGATCATCTGTAAATTTTTCTTGAAACTTTACTTGTTCTACAAAAGAAATAAAAGCCAAGAATAAAAGCATACAATAATTTGAAGCTTGTGAAAGGAGAAAAAATAAGCCTTAGTAATTGTTACTAATGATTTGATGGAAGTACATAAGGTCAAAAATTTTGATTGATCATAAAGCAACAAAAATTATCAATATATATTGCCACAAAATAAGGATTGATGTTGATAAATGACATAAGTGAAAAAAATGAAATTATCAAACGGTCAAATGTAAACATCTATTAGCTACTTAAAACTAAAGTAGACGTTACTCAAAAAGGAAATTTTTTTATAATAAAATGAATAATATATAGCAAATGACATGTGTGTTTGGGAGATAGAAGGTAAATTTGTTAGTTGACAGCAAAAAAATTAGTCAAATGTGTGCTATTTAAATAAAATTTAGTGGGTTATTTAGTTTGTAAGTGGAGTGCAACACGTCAACAATACATACTTCAAAAAAAATGAGAGTATGTATGGCATTTAGTTATTCTTGAAAGTTGATTGCAACAAAAAAAATTATCACATATTAGAATAAAAATGAGTTGTCATTGTGCTGGCAACAAATAGTAAAATCATTACTTGAATGATAAAAAATTTGTAATAAAGATCAATTATATTTTATCTTAAAATTTTTTGTTTTTTATCTATATGACAAATTTGATGTGCAGATCAACCGTAAACGCTTCAATTTGTAGATTGTGTATGTGAAGTACAGAAAATCATTTGCGGATGCTCTCACACGCATGCCAAATCTTACTTAAGTTGCAAAAATAAAAATCCAAGCTGAATAATTTAACAAGATAAAACATGACACAAAATATTGTGAAAAAATCTAGAAAAAATTACAAGCAAAAATTACAAAAAAGTTGAGAAGATATGAGGTTTTACGTTTAAATTTTAAGATAAATATATTCCACAAGATCATGAATTATGCACAATTATTTTATGAAAAAATCATGACACTGTTATTTTTTGAAAAGTATACAATAAATACACTATTGGTCTAAAATACATGATGATGTGAAAAATTATGTTTAATGTTGTGTAGCTTGTCAACAAAACAAGTAAAGTACCAAAAACCAATTGGATTATTATTTGCTACTCCCGAACAATCATGAAATAAAATTATGATAGATTTTGTATGTGAGTTACCAAATAACTTGTTAAAAAATAATTTAGTTGTACTTCACATGAACTCATTGAACAAGATTATTTATATTAAACAAACCAAACAAAAATTATTAACTTCACAACTTGTCAATTGTATCTAGATGCAATTTGAATGAATCATGAATTGAATTAATCTAGATAAAATTATTCATTTTATTAATTTGTTTTGAAAGTTTTTGTTTTGTTTTTTCTATGAATCAATATTTTCAATGACATATTAATTTCAAATTGATGATCAAACAGACAGAGCCGATAGAAGTGTAGAAAAAATGCTATAAACATTTACATTATAATCAAAAATCAACAAAAACAGCATGTGAAATATACATCTGCAATAAAATATAAATTTTATATTTTCAAAATTATTGAATAAATTATTTATTTTATTTTATATGTTACATCTTCTTCTACATTGTAGCATTCTATTTAATATTGTATAAAGTGGCTTAGGTTCAATTGTACAAAAAATAATTCACTTCTTCCAAAATCAAAATATATGATTATCATCAAAAAAATAATATACTACTGACGTTACACAACCTAGGTTAGAATAAGGGTTCAAAAGTATACATGTATAATCCATTTCATTATACATGTATAGTATACGTATATTATACACTGTCCAAAAAAACTTTATTCCTGTTCATTTTCTTCTTCATTTTCCTGTGTCGATGTCTTTTATGTCCATTCTATTTGTTCCTTTGAAAAAACTGGTGTTTCTGCACGGAACTTACACTTACGATTTTTACAACTTGTAAAACACGACAATGAACTGCTTCTATGTATGGTTCCTTATGATTTAGGCATTTAATCTTTCTGGATCTTCCTGCTGCCTACATAATTCTCCTCTTTCCGTTCTTGAGAGTCATGCAGATGCAGTCAGTGAGTCAGATGCAGCTGCTTCTGTAGCCTGCGTGACTGGCTGACTGCATGATGTGTAAACGTTAAAACTCAGAACCGTCACACCGACACCAGAGTCACACCAACACAAGAGTATAACGTGGTTCACCCTCAAAGGCTACGTCCACGGGGAGAAGAGCACTAGAGAGTTTACTGCTTGAATGCTTGAAGTGATACTCTTCCTATCACCCTCAGGGTATATATACCCAAGGTAGTCAACCACCTAAGCTATAAATAGCTACATATGCGGTTAACCAAGGTTAACTAACCTCAGTTAACTCCTTAACCAGAGTTAATATCAACAATCTCCCCCTTAACTCGTGTTAAGGAGTCTCAGTAACCTCTCTAACCTATATTATTACTCAGCGGAAAGTTCTAGACAGAATGCTGACTGAAGTTCCCTCTTTAAACGAGAGTTAACTGGAACTAAGCCGTAGCCATGACAGGATAGAGTAATAATATACAGAGGTAACTCAACAACCACACCTTAACTCATGTCAAGGAATTTTTTAGTCACCTCTCTAACCTATATTGTTACTCTCATACCAAGATAGAGTAATAATATACAGAGATAACTCAACAATATCTCACCTTAACTCATGTCAAGGAATTTTTAGTCGCCTCTCTAACCTATATTATTACTCTCATACCAAGATAGAGTAATAATATACAGAGGTAACTCAACAATATCTCACCTTAACTCATGTCAAGGAATTTTTAGTCGCCTCTCTAACCTATATTATTACTCTGCGGAAAGTTCTAGACAGAAACCTATCACAAGGTACCTCTTTAAACGAGAGTTAACTAAAACTAAACCGTAGCCATAAGAGGATAGAGTAACAATATACAGAGGTAACTAAGAACAATATCTCTCGTGCTCCCTATGCACAACTTGCATAGTAGCACAATGTCGCCTGAAACTCTCCAAAGGAATAACTTTGGTCAACGCATCAGCTGGATTGAGTTTACCGTCAATCTTGACTAGCTCAATTGTTTTATCAAACACCGCTTGTCTAATAAAGTGATACCTGATGTCGATGTGCTTCACTCGGCTATCCATGACTTGATTCGCAGCCAAATGTAAAGCACTCTGGCTATCACAATGAAGATGGACCACGCCCTCTGTTAGTCCCATCTCCATGATAAGCTTATCTAACCAAATAGCTTCCTTTGCTGCTTCTGCTGCTGCCACGTACTCAGCTTCTGTTGTTGACTGAGCTACGCATTTCTGCAAGGTAGATCTCCAACTAATGCTTCCGCCGCCAAGTGTAAACACATATCCGGTTGTAGATCTCCTCTTGTCTAAATCTTGTCCATAGTCAGCATCAACGTAGCCTAACAGGGACTTGGCATTGTCTAATAAGCCATCAAACAATAAGCCATAATCCACAGTACTCTTCAGATATCTCAGAATCCATTTCACTGCTTCCCAGTGAACTTTTCCAGGATTTGACATGTACCTGCTCACCTTTCCCATTGCTAGAGCAATATCAGGCCTAGTGCACACCATTAAATACATGAGACTGCCTACTGCTTGTTCATAGGGAACACATGACATTTTTCCCTTTTCCACAGCATCTGTAGGACATTGGGCTGCGGAAAGTTTAAAATGTGCCGGCAGAGGAGTCCATACTCCTTTCGAATCGGCCATGTTGAACCTGTCAAGTATACGGCGAACATACTTGTCCTGACTCAGCCATAGCTTCTTCTGTTCAAAATCTCTATGAATATCCATGCCTAGTATCCTTCTTGACTCCCCCATATCCTTCATCTTAAATGCAGACTTCAGCTGGCTTTTGCATTCATCGACATCGGATTGGTTCTTTGCCAAGATAAGCATGTCGTCAACGTAGAGTACTAAAATGATGAGATTGAAAGTCTCATCATTCACCTTCTTCATATAGACACAAGGATCATACACGCTTCGTAGAAAACCTTGTGCCTTCATAAACTCATCAAAACGTGTATTCCACTGCCTAGGAGCTTGCTTCAGTCCATACAATGATTTCAGTAATCTACAGACCCATCTTTCTTGGCCTTTGACCTCAAAGCCAATTGGTTGTCTCATATAGATCTCTTCCTCTAAATATCCATAAAGAAAAGCTGTAACCACATCCATCTGATCCATAACAAGACTGAATGTTGCGGCCAGTGCACATACCAGACGAATTGTAGCGTATTTTGCTACAGGCGAAAAAACTTCGTTATAATCCACACCCTTTTCCTGTGTGAAACCTCTAGCCACCAGTCTGGCTTTGAAGATTCTTGCATCATCTCCTGCTGGATTGTCTTTCAGCTTGTACACCCACTTGGAGTCAATCACTGTCTGATTTTTAGGAAGCTCAACCAACTCCCAAGTCTTGTTGTCAATCAGTGACTGCATCTCTCGCTCCATAGCAGCATTCCATTCAAGCTTGTTGACCGAAGCTTGAGCTTCTCTGTATGAAGAGGGTTCACCTTCTTCCAGGATCAACGCCATACCATCCTCCTCTTCAGAATCAAGATCACGATCCTTGAGAATAGATGAATTTGCCCATACACCAAATCTCTCAGGCGCTCTACTAGATCGTTGTGAATTCCTAGTAGACGTTTCCATTTGATCTCTGTTGTCTGGTATTGTTGCAATAGACTCACCAATAATAGCCTGCTCCTGTGGTTCTTGTTCCTCAAGAACTTGCTCCACATGTATCGGTGCTTCTTCATGTGACATATCATTAGTGATAGAATGATCATACTCCCCCACAACAATATCAGTGAGTAAAGATTTCCCCTTGTTAGCCTCCACATGCTCCCCCTCTTTCAATAAGCGAGGCTCATTGAAAGAAACATCTCTACTAACAATCACCTTGCAGGCAACAGGATCCCATAGCATGTAACCTTTCACGCCACTAGCATATCCAAGAAAACGACATTTCTTGGATGTAGGTTCTAATTTGTTCCTGTGCTCCTTAGGTATAAGAGGATAAGCAGTACACCCAAAAATCCTCAAACGACTATAATCTGCCATCCGTTTATGTCTCAATTCAAACGGTGTGGAGAAATTGATTGCACTAGAAGGAGAAAGGTTTACCAAATAAGTTGCGGTGTTGACAGCTTCGGCCCAAAATTCCCCTGGTAAACCGGATTCGCTTAGCATACTCCGCACTTTCTCCAACACTGTTCGATTGAGTCGCTCAGAAACAGCATTTTGTTGTGGAGTATAAACCGTCGTGAAATGGCGAGTAATCCCCTCCTCTATACAATACCTCTGAAATTCCTCACTAGTATACTCGCCACCATTATCTGATCGTAAATATTTCACCTTGTGTCCAGTCTGAGTCTCAACTTGTATGCGCCAACTTTTGAAGGTTGAGAACACTTCAGACTTGTGGGTAAGAAAATATACCCACACATACCTAGAGTAATCATCTATAAAGGAGACATAGTACAACTTTCCAGATAGTGAGGCAACAGGAGATGGTCCCCACACATCACTATGTACATACTCCAGTATGTCCTTGGAATTATGAGTTCCAACGCCAAAAGTTTTCCTATGTTGCTTTCCCATGATGCAATGTTCACAAAATGACAGATCAACTTTACCCAAACCGGGTAATACATTTTTCTCATCAAGAAGAGACATGTATCGATCACTCATATGGCCTAATCTGGAATGCCATACATGAGACATCTCAACGCGAGATTTGGTAAAGTGAACTTCGCCACAAACAGTGATGCCCTCTAACAAGTACAGATTATTATGCTTGTATCCCCGAAGAATAATTTTCTTATCACATGATCTGACATCTAACACGCCATGCCGAGAACTCCATTCTAAGCCGTGTGAGTCCAACACTCCAAGAGAGATCAAGTTCTTTCTCATGTTAGGTATAAACCTAACCTGGTTCAACGTACGGTTGACACCATCAAACATGCGGATCTTTACAGATCCAACACCCTCAATTCTACAGGGTTGGTCGTTCCCCATAAGAACTGAACCGTTTGATACGGAGAAAGTACAAAAGAACTCTCTAATGTAACAAATGTGATAAGAACAAGCACTGTCCAGAATCCATACATCACCAACAACTTGCGGTGAGTTACAGAGGGCATACCTCTGGCATCATAGGCCATCCGTGTACAAATCGTTCGCCTCAGTATCAAGATGTTCAGCAACGTTTGCCACTGAAGGGGAGGTTGTACTGGTCATCCTGCAAAACTTCCTGATGTGGCCTTTCTTACCACAGCTCCAACAAACAACATTCTTCTTGTCAAATGGTTGAGCCAGAAATTGTACTTTCCTTCGGTCAGGAGATTTTGATCTCTGTCGCTTCAAGCCTGGACGTCGTGAATCGTGGATGTCTGTCGGTTGTGATTGACCTCTTGCCATAAAAAGTGCTGTCCCAGAAGTGGATGGAACGGAAGGAGATAACAAATCCTGCTCAACTGCATCAGTCAGAAGTGCACTTACAACCTCGTTGTAAGTGACTGCTGTGTTCTGACGATGAAGAAGAATCTTCGATAGTGTCTGATAGGTAGATGGTAATGAGTGAAGAAGATGCATTGCCTTCTTTGTGTCAGTAAGCTCCTCCCCCATATTCCGAAGATCCACCAATAGATTTCCATAGGCGTGAATGTGGTCTTGTATGTGCGTGCCAGGCTTCATAGTGAACCGTAACAATCGCATGTAAGTGTTCATCACAATCGTTGGATTCTTTTGATGGAACCGTTGTTGAAGCGCATCGAGCAACTTGGAAACTTCAGAGTACTCCTCAACCTGCTTGAGTATAGTAGGGTCTAGATATGCCAACACAGTGCAAACTGCCTGGTCCTGAGCGGTAGCCCATTCAATATCATTTATGCTAGAAGGTTTTTCTCCCAAGCAGATAGTGAGATCCATGGATCGTAGTTTCACTTTTACTTGCTTTTCCCAAAGCAAATAATCACCGTGGCCATTAAAAGGTATGATGTTATATCCAAAATTGCCACCAATTTGTCGACCTATAGACTCTGCACGTCGAAAATGAGAGACAATAGCAGCTTCCGAGGCAATTTCCTCCTTTTGATTCATCGTTCAGGTCCTGAAAAGTGCCCAGATGCTCTAGTTGTGTCGAGAGCTTTCCAACGATACCCAATTTGACTAGATTCTGATGAAAAATATTTTTGACAAATATTTATGACGGAATATTCCTGCACCGTAGGTCCGACCGTCACCGTTGATATCACCGTCACCGTTACCGTCGTTCGACCGTTGCCTCTCCGACCGCGACTGTAACCACGTTCAGATGAACTACATCAACTGTAACCACGGTTGGTCTAACCACGTCAGAACTCGACCAAGTTCACTTCCAACCACGTTGCAGTGCCCTAAACCACACGGCTAACTACCCTAAATATTTCGTAGTCGGCGAAATGGGGGGGGTGCCACCTTGCGGTCGAACTGTGGCCTAACTTGCGCGGGGGATGGCCCTCCGTGGCCTCCCTCCTTAACCTCCTGCCCTAACCGCGCGGGGGGAGCTCCTTCCTCCCTCCCTAACCGCGCGCGGGAGTGTGGCCCTCCGTGGCTCTTCCTCCCTCCCTAACCGCGCGCGGGAGGTGGCGTGGCTCCTTCCTCCCTCCCTATCCGCGCGCGGGAGGTGGCCCTTCGTGGCTCCTTAACCCTCCCTAACCGCGCGCGGGAGTGTGGCCCTCCGTGGCTCTTCCTCCCTGCCTGCCCTAAGGGGGGGGGGGGTTCTGCCCTCCGCTCTCTAACCTAACCGCGTGGGAGGTCCTGCCCTCTCCTAACAGGAAGCGGGCCACCTGCCTGCACAACCCCTGCCCTACCGCACGGGCAAAGAAGAGAAGCGGGGGCCACCTGCCTGCACACGGACGAGGAAGAGGAAGAGAAGCGGGGAAGCCGTTCCCTGCCCTACCGCTCGCCTGCACAAACCCTAATGTCCGAACTCCTCTGCCTGAAAAAGCATCGAGATCGCCAGCGAGCGAGCCAGTCAGTCAGCCCGCCAGCCAGGCCCTTTCCCGGCTCTAGGATGGCCACTTTTTTAGAGTCTAAGCTAGCTCTTGATTGGATTTTCGATAGTACTTGCAGGCCCACCAATCTGGCTCTGCACGCGATGTCACAGACACTGTCTTCTTTGTTTTTAAGCTCCGGGAAACTGCTCTCGGACTCTCGGTCGGGGAGACGCGGGTAACTGTCACCTCCTTTCAAGTTCTTGCGAAACCCGGAAGGCCGAAAGACCGATGTGCGAATCTCGCAGATCGACGATCGTGACGAGGCTCGAGACGCTGCTTTCCGTTCGCCTTTACCTCGGCGGAATCAGCAGCCGGCGACTGATTTGCTTGCCATTGTTTCTGCTCGATTTGTGGATGTCAAGCCGCGAGCCGGAGTCGATTTCTTTTGGAGATACGTGGTAATGAGACTGGCACTCCAGAGGGCGGCAGAACACGGGACAAGATAGGAAACCTCGTTGGGGCTGACGTCGCGTCAGGTCACAGTGCTATGAACGAAGATGCCGTTTATGATTGAGAACGACACCGCATCCTCATCTTTGGACAGCACTAAAAAGCTCTCATCGACCTTTAGGTGAAAGCCACTCCCTTGTGTCCGCCCTACTCTCGATTAAATCTCAAATGAGGAACACCAGCTCGGCCGAGCGTTCTCATGTAAGAGACATCGAGACGAAAGCGAGCACTAAGTGTCAAGATGCCGATTTCGCTTGACAGAAGAAGCTATCCTTCTGGGCTTCAACGAAAAAGGTTCGAGCAAACCTGGTGAGGTGCAGGCCGGAGTAATGGCTTGTCTTCCAATTCAATCCGGGTTAAATTCCCCACCCCTGGTGATAGTTAAAAAGAAAAGAGAGTAGAAACAGAAAACTATGAGACAATTTTCAGCTTAATAAACTGCTCAGCTCTTTTCAAACTTGTCACAGTCAAATATCTGTCAAAATAACGCAAAGTGAAAAAAAAAGAAAAGAAACTACAAAAACAGAGCGTACAAAAACTTGTCACTATCAAAAACTGTCATTTATAACTCAAAATGAAGATCACTACAGAATCCGAACCGAAAACCGAGCTCTGATACCAATTGTAAACGTTAAAACTCAGAACCGTCACACTGACACCAGAGTCACACCAACACAAGAGTATAACGTGGTTCACCCTCAAAGGCTACGTCCACACTGACACCAGAGTCACACCAACACAAGAGTATAACGTGGTTCACCCTCAAAGGCTACGTCCACGGGGAGAAGAGCACTAGAGAGTTTACTGCTTGAATGCTTGAAGTGATACTCTTCCTATCACCCTCAGGGTATATATACCCAAGGTAGTCAACCACCTAAGCTATAAATAGCTACATATGCGGTTAACCAAGGTTAACTAACCTCAGTTAACTCCTTAACCAGAGTTAATATCAACATGATGCAGTCAGTCAGCCCGATGCCTAGAGCATGACTCATGCTCTAGGCATCTGGCTAGTAAAACCAACCTTCCATGTTTGGAAGTATATATGTATAATGCATTTCATCATACAAATTATACATATATAAAATGTATAATTTATTATACATGTATAGGTATAGGGCAAACCCTAGTTAGAATGTTCAAATCTTTCTTTTATGATTCTATTTATCTTACAATTGTTGAACTTGAATTTTGTTTTATTTGTTTGTTGATTGAGTTCAGATTCTTTTTGTTATGAAGATTTTTGATTGGTTATTTTTAGTTTTTGAACAAACTTAACATCAATGAGTTTTTTGAATTAAAAAAAAAATTTGAAATACATCAATATTTCAAATAATCATTGAAGGCAATATGTTAAGAGGGAAAAAAAACCCTCTTAATTAAAAAAATATTGCTGAATATAAGAAATTTGAGCAGATCAAAAATTTTATTTAAAATTTATTACAAATCAAAGCCAATATTTAAATTTAGATAGTATTCTTATTTTACAAAAACATTATCACGGATATCATTGTATTTATTCTTAAAATTGAATAAAAAATATGCATGATACAATATTATTTAAGAATTATTTTAAATCAAATCATGAAATTCAGACAAGATGAAATTAAATTCAAAATGTGACACAATATGAATTATTTTAAAAAATATTCCAATTCTTTTCCAATATTTTAAATGTGGATTTTATTTTGATTTTCAAAATCATATGAAATTTTCTTTTTGTTTGATGATTTCAACCATCGTTGTAAAAATAAAAAATCTTTCAATTTGTAATTTTTTACATAATTTAATTTAAAAATTTTTTTAGGAATATTTGAAAATTTGATTCAAAAATTTTATACATATTTTGAATATTTTTGTAAATTGATAACAATTAATTAATTTTCTAAAAATTGTACCTCATTTGAAATGACATGTTGTAATTAAACATATCTCTTTTATTAATTGCATTGGAATAAAAAAAATTATTAAAGAAACTCTAGTCAATTGTTGTTGTTATCAACTTAATCCAGATTGCATGTGCTAGCTGAACCTCTGCAATGATTCCAATTAATAGAATCATATCATGAAAAATAATCTTGTGCATAGTTATGTTTTAAATGAAGTCATGACCTTAATTACATTATGAATTGATTTTCTTTAATCATCATACGCACCTAACATATCAAAAGATATAAAAAAAATTGTGTAAAGATTTAATTTATTTACTTTCAATATTTACACATGATAATCAAAACTTTTAAACTTGAGACTATCATAATATTTGATTTACAATACTAATTATTTTCAGCTAAAACCATATATATAATATGAAATAATTATTTTAGATTTATTCATCAAGTTTATATTGAAATGGAATACAAAGATATTTTTTGACACCATCGAGCATAATTTTTATCAAATATTTACAACTCATCTAAATTTTTGTTTTTTTGGTTACATTGTATGATAAAACATGTGGTCTAATTATTGGTCATTCTTGTTGAGGTTCACTTCGGTTAAGTAGTAACCTCATGTTATAGCTATTTATAGCTAGATAGGTACATATACCCATAATCTGTGTATTCCCGGACAGAATGTTCATTAAAATATCACAATGCTTTTCCCACCGTGTACGTAGCCCTTGAGGGTGAAAAACATTATATGCAGTGTCTCTAGGGCTTTTGCGTTTACAATTCATTCCAATAAAAATTTTAATTTTTTGCCATGACAAATCTTGTTGAGCTGAAACACCTTACCACATTTAAACAAAGCTTTGTATTTACGTTTTGAATTGATATATTTTGTTCTTGATCTGCTTGTGATTTTTTCAGTGTTAATGTTTAATTTCTATGCATAAAAAATATTCCTGAAAATATTTTTTAATCACTATGAGGAATGTTTTAATCTATCACATAGAAGTAACTCTACTGATAAAGTGAACCCTAAGCGCAAGTTTTGTGAGATTGACAGGATTTTAACGTATTAAATTTTACCTTTATAAAGAAATATGACTTGAATCTATATTTAGATTGATTAATTAATATACTCAATTAATAGAATATTTTTTAATCAAGTCTTTAATTATTTTTAAATAAAAATAATGAATAATATTATATGTACATAATCTTGATCAGACTTAATGGAGTAGATTTATTTTTTGCTTTACATTTTTTTCCCAAATAATTTTCTGTAAATTGAAAGCCGAATTATAAAACATGAAAATATAATAATTGATGTTTTTTGACAATTTCGATTATAGAAAAATTTGAATTTCATATTATGCAAATTTTACTTTATATATATAATAAGATATTCCAAATTTTTTTGAAACTTGAATGATAATTTATGTTTCAAATATTATAAGTTGCAAACATATCATAAAGAAAGTTTTAGAAATTTGAGTTTAAAAATTCACACATGAGATATTGATAGCATTTTACATGTACATGTTTGATAATTCTAAGTATAAAGCAATGTTGATGTATCATTTTATTTTATTTTGCTAGTTGTTTGTACTCTTACATGCAAACAACAACTAAAGAAATTCACGTTGCTTGAAACAATCACTATTATTCTCCAATCCAATATCAATTATATTGTGTTATATTTTGAATCCAAATACAGAAGTAAAAACATGTAAAAAAAATTGTGTTCGTCTCAACGAGGTTATGTCCAAAAAATCCATAAAGTCTTTAAGGCTTAACCCTTATTATATGAAAAGGTTTAAATTTTTTGAAAAAGTATGAATAATATTTGTATTAAAACTGGTCATATATGAACTGAAGTGATTTAATCAATACTTACTTTTACCTCCGACATACATCGATTAAACACTTGAATTAAAAAAAAAACTATAATTTCAAACCACACTTTTATACAAGTATTCGTTTTTATTTCAACAAAATTTTATAAATTTTGTTGAAAATTTGAATTTATTGAATTAATTTCAATAAATTTTTATCATTTAAATTAGGCATAATAAATAATCAATTTTATTTAACAAGGGTTTTTTCCCAAAAAATAGACAAATTTGAAAATCATAGGATCAACGCCAGTCGAAAATGCAGCTTTAGGAGCAAAAAGCGATGAGATGTAAAAAGATTCACAACGGATTGAGTCCCTGCCTTAGGTTACGTAATGGTTACATGTTGTGATTGATTTTTCATCAACGGGGGGTTACAAAGTACTAATTGCCATCAAACGGCTAAGTGTGGAACTATTCTAAGACTTGCTCTACACTGGCCGAGATTCGCCGAGCTCCGGCATCTCTCCGGGATATTTATTTTTGACGTTACACCCCAGAAATCTACTTTCGGTGGGTTTAAGGTACTGTAGTTCCATCTCGATTCCGACCTGGATCACAACAGGATATGAGGCATGCTTTTCTAGCCTGCTTTGGCTTTTAGTAGAGTCCATGACTATTTTTGTTATTCTTGCTCTTTGTTCCAGCAGTTCTGATATTCCTTTTGAGCATCGATTGCTATTCATCGTGGACTGGTGTGCAAGGTCAGATACTGATACAAATCCAAGGCATATAATTCGTTGCTGCTACTTACATTGTTGCTATTTCTCCAGGTTTTCTTCTTTGTCGGTAGCCGATCTGCAAAAACCTGTTGGAAATGTCTTTTCCTATGTCCTATAGTTCTGAGATTGCACTGGTACGCACAGATTTCTGAGCTGCTCTCTAGACAGTTGAAGCATAGTTGGCAAACACATGAAAGTTGAGAATGACAGAGGCAACTGTCAGTCTATTGAATAAATGAAATAAAGAATGAAGAATGAAGGTTCAATGGCAGCTTCATAAAATAGTAACTCTCGTAAAAACAAGAATTCCATATGAACCTTCCTGCAAAACCAGGAAAAGTAAGGCGAAGACCTTCAACGGTAGCGTTTATCTTAAGAAAGGTCGAGTTCGATTAGACCCAAGATGGATGAAGGGAATCGAGAGCGCTGTCCATGTACTATTGATTACTACATTGAAGAGTGGAAGAGGGACCAAGTAATAAGCAGAAACTATCTTGAAGATGCTGATGAACATCTGAAAATCTTGGTCAGGAATGGGCCACCACGCGAGGTGTGGATGAAACCATATGAAACCATGTGGCGACAAACACGATCATAAGTGCTGTAAAGTGGATGCGAGTCGACTTTTTATCACCGGCCTTGAGGAAAAGGTAGGAGATCAGGCTCCTCGGAAGCAAATATTCCTCCACTGACCTTGATTTGTGAAGGATGCATGTCTACCTCCATTCTGCACTTGGCTGCAGTGCTGTCTTCAGTCCAGTCATGATGCTCTAGCTGCATGTTGAACAATATCGATTCAAACAACGTGTAAGACTTCATGTTCATAGTATTTCATGACAAAAGTAGTGAGACTTCGAAGAGGAGGAGAAGACAGATATTTTTTACGTTTTGAACATTGGTCAGTGAGTCTTTACATCGTGTATAACATTTGGGGTACAGGGTCCAACCTTTACGCAGTTCTTAAAAAGGTATGCTACAAGATTTCAATCTCACATAAATGCAAAAAGCCATAAAGGTAATGAGAGAAAATATAACCCTAATATATTCTGATTTAGAATTTTAATGATCTTTGATATATATATTCACAGTATGCCCATGAATTTAGAAATTCAGATAAAATGGTTTATTTGATATTCTAATCTATTTCATCATTGTTCAAAACACTTTATATGCAATTTAAGTATAAGACTGTTATTTCATAAAATTTATAGATAGATTTAAATGTTTCAAATGATCTGATCTTAAGTTGTATGCAACTCGTGATCAAAACTTGATTATGTATTTTCGATTTACACTAATTTTTTTTTCGAAATCTTCAAAAAGATATAACTGTACAAAATCTAATTCAGATATGATATATTAATTTCATAGTTAATCATGGAGATTTTATTTACGTTATAACTGTTCATTTATCATATAAACAAATCAATAAATAAAATTATGCCAACTGTGATAACCATTGTCATTGAAATAAAATCATAGTTCATATTTCACTAGGAAGTTAATTTATTTTGTATCATAAAACACTATATATATTAAACTATATGTAAATTCAAATCAATAAAAATTAATAATTATATATATATATATATATATATATATATATATTTATGTGATCACTTTAATTATTACATATCAATACAATATTAATATATGTATACAAAATAATATACTATATTTCACATAGTGTTTTATGTGAAATAATAATACAAGATAGTTCACAGAACTTTAAATGTAAATGGTATATGAAATTGATTCATTGTATTTTTTTATAAAGTAAAAAAAAAATGTATTCAATTCAGGCTTCAAAGAATGTATTTACAAAATCTATGTTTTTCATTTTGTATACAAATCAAATTTTTTGAAGAATAATTGGGTATAGAGATAAAATAAAAACAATGTTTATAAATATTTGCATTTTAAAAATATGTTGCGTATTGCATCTAATATATGAAATTTTTTCCATAATTCATGATTTTTTCTAATCAAATATGTTTGTGAAAAGTGTTATAGATATATAGAGAGAATAAAATGATATTTACATTCAAAGTATGAAGAAGGAAAGATTTTTTTGTAGCATGTATGTATTCTTTTGTAAGTAATGAATGCAAAATCATATTTTTAAAGAATAAAATACTTGAACCATGTTCGATTCAAAAAAAGTAGATACTTTATATGATGATGCAAACTTTTTACAAACGTCATAATGATCGATCTTTAAATGATGATGCAATTTTTTTACAAACGTCATAATGATCCATCATAATCAGAAGATTGCTATTCAAGATTGAATAATCTTACTTTTTTGAACTTTGTAAATTTCAGCACTCATTTTGTAGGATATATATTCATCTTTTGCACTAACTTTCAATCATAAAATTAAAGATGAAATGATGTTTTTCTAAAGATAATCACAATAAATTGCAGTATACAAAAATATATCATGAAAAAAACTGATGTTTATGAATTGAATCAAACAACATGTCTTTACAACATTTTAATCTTGGTTTAATCCTAAATTTGTTATTGATCATATATTTTAATTATGTAATGATTTTAATAATTTTTTTAGAGAACGAGTTTTTTGACAGAAAAAATTGTTGAAAAGAATTTAGCTGAAAAAAAATCTTAGATGAAAAATGGATAAAATGTTAAATTTGAAATTTAAAATGACATGGTTAAATTGTTAAATTTAACATATATGACATGGATAAAATGTTAAATTTTTTAAAAATATTTATAAATGCTATGAAAAATATCTAGTGTTTGAAATTAAAATAATATTATGATTTGTATTATAATTTTTTCCATATAATGTAATTTACTTTTTTAATTAATTAGGAGGTTACTAACATTTCAAAAGGCAACTACTATGAAACATGAAAAAATTTTGTTATATGCTCTCAAGCTTATGAAAATTCAATCAGAATTATATGTAATGTGGTTCAACTAATATAAGGATCAAAATGATGTATGTTATGTCGTTTTTTTGACTTATATCATCTCTTAAAAAAATTACATATCATATTGATAGCTAATATAAGCTATATATTAGATAATTTAATAATTTGAAATTTATTCAAATTTTAATATTTCATATTATTAATTATTTATATTTATTAACATTTTTATGAAATAATAAAGGTATAATTGCTACATATAACGTTTAGAGTTGGATATAAAAAATTGCAAAGGATAATTTTTTTTTAAAATTCATATAATTACGTAATATTAATAAAATATGTTATTAAAATAGAAGATAAGAAAACATGCATTTAACATAATCGAATCATATTAATATATGTGAAGTATGTACAATTGATGAGTTTGAAATGTAAGTCATTTATTATCTTTGATGCGCCACATTTTAGTGTTTATTTGACAATGTGGTATGACAAAACTAGTATGATAAGAAAAATTCGACAAAAAAAAATTACTTTATAAAAGGTAATTATCTACGATTGGATAAAATTTATTGTCATGAACTTGACCATATATAATAAATGATTATAATACGTAAAAATTAATTTTATTTTATAAATATTGTACCTCATCAAGATAGAAATGATATTGGACATGGAAACAAGAAGCTATTTTTATCTGTTAATGTTCACTTTATCTGTGATCAAGATTTTATGAGTTTATTGTGATCATTTGTGAAAGTAAGATGTATATCATCTTAACACATACGTAAGCAAAAAATGATAAAGTTTTTAGATTCCATCACTTTAGAGGTATTGACAACTACTTAAAGTTACATTACAATGTATATATTTCAAAATTATTTGATAGCTATGGATCTAAAAATGTTAGATTTTAATATTTTGGAACACGTAATTATAATTCATCAATTTTAAATGATTCTAGAAATCTAGAATTTCTATTTATATATAAAATAATCTAAATATAATTTTAAAACTATTTAAATTGAAAATTTTCATATACTTATAGTGATTTTAGATTAGATCAGATAGTAAGAAAGCTTGACTTTTGACATGAAGCTAATTTGACTAACAATGAGGATTTTAGAAATAATCACATGCTAGTTATTTTTAATCTTATACTTGACGAATTTTTTTGCATTTTTCTTTAATAATTTGGTTTTAAAATTTATTTTTAGAAAAATGAAAGAGAAGTCTATAAAGTTTGTAAAATAAAAATGCAATTGGTTTGATTAACATTCACATTTTTTGTTAAAATTTCAAAAAAAAAATTCTAAAAATTAAATAACCTTATAAAAATTTAAATTTTATTTCACTGAATATAAAATATTCCATTTTTAAATTTTTTTTGATAGATATTTTTATTCAAATAAACGGGTTTGTGATATTATTGATAATTAGCTTAAAGTTTGTCCACATGATTAAAACTGCAAGGTTGGAATGATATCTACAAGAATGCAATAGTGATGCTTAGTAAGTTTGTATTTGTTGGCCTATTTTGGCCCCTGTATATTTCTACATAGAGCACAACTCTCTCCAAAGAGAGTTGATGCAACCAATAAGATTCCATCACGTATATGTGTCTTCGTATGCTCATGTACTGCAGTATGTAAATTATTCAATCCAAATAGTTTGGTATCTTAGTCGCAGTAAGAAATATTTCATCTTGTGAAGCTATTGGTACCCATCTCATCCTACCCGTTTGATTTATTCCAAATAAAGTGATGGTGTGTTTCCAATCATTTTCTCTGTGGCTTGGTAATTGTTCAGCATGCTTTACATTAGCATGAATGATCAAAATTATTTCATGCTTAATTCATCACGTGAGATTTTATGTTTCAGAGCAAAATGGGAGGAGAAGGATACCATCGAGAGCTATACAAGAGCACGTGAAGACGTCACAAAACATGTGGAAGATGTACGCTACGGTCCTAATGATCTGATGTGAAGACATTCGATAATGAGCTTGAATATTGAATTTTAATACCGTGATAAATTTACCTCTAATACTGAAACATTGGGTACACTGTGAAGTAATATAATGGAAAATTTCCAACTGAACAAAGGAAATCAATTTTCCACGTATCTTTGGTTATAGAGTTCCTATTCACATAGTTCTAGAAGCTCAAATTTGATTCCGTGTACACCTTACTTTAGTTTTTGTTTCCGATACATGTTTCTTCATCCGCCCTGGTTCCACTTGGTAAAGTTATTCCAATCAAGCTTTACTGACAGATATTAAATTTAATTTCTGTCAGTAAAGCGTGTATATAAGTATATTGTGAATAGATTAGTAAATAAATATAACTCAATGAAATATTTGTTCAAGTAGGATAAGAGGAAGGTGGCCGCTTTAGACTGCGGTTTCCAACAGAATCGCTCAGTGAACATCGAAAGCACCAAGATAAATTCTTGGAAGAATTGAAAAAAATTTAAAGTGAAAACAAAGATTCATTTGCCTACCCCACCACGGACCAGTAAAAGTCTCGTCAACAAGTATCAGGAAGTTGAATCCACAAGAAAACTATTTTAGCATCCACGTATAGCAAAGTCATAATATAAGGGCACGTCTATGGGTCAAACCTTCGAACTGAAGTGAGTAGCTTATCAAAAGACGACTGACATGTACATACCTATTCTACACTGCTAATAGTATATGTATTTTATCCAAACTCCATATTCAGTATAAAATGAACCGAATAGTACTTCGAGTTAGCTGTAGGCCATAAACCAAAACTGGCTTGTCCACTATCAAAATATTTGACGTTAGAACTGGGTTTTACGGTTGGATGTAAGAAGTTTTTCGTGACTAGTTGTTAAAATACGCACTATTCAGTCACCGTCATGACCATTACCCTAGACAGAACATAATTTGCTTGACTGCTTGGTTCTTGGTATGTTCTGTTCGTGGAAACATGCGTATTGGGTCCTCTATCCGGTACTGTACGGTGAATACAATATCTCGGAAAATTATTCTTCACAATTATCACCCTGGTAATCAGGACCCTGGTAATTGCGCCTACATTGGTGTACCACCGGCTTACGTTACAGTCAAAAACATGGGACAGAGCGAAAGGAGAGCTATCCTTAGAAAAACCAAGCGAGAAAAGTCGAAAGTAATAATGAGATTCCGTGAAGACTAAATTTGTCAAAGGGGATCAGACATGTCCCAGTGTGAGGAAAAAAGAAAAAGTGTAATGCAAACGTAGGTTGTAAAGCAAAACTGGAATTGCAATCTTCGTAGCGATTGCTTCTCAAGTACACGAAATAAAAAAGTACGAAAACACCTTAAAAAATCCCAATACTCGAGCAATGTATTGAACTTTTGATGCTACAGTCACGCTATCATACAGACAATAGGACATGTTATGAATTGTGATGTTATCCATTATAATATAATGGATAACATCACAATTCAGACCATATATTGATTATATGGTCTGAACGGATGCATACCGTCCGTTCCTCGATTGGGGTCTTCCATCCTCTTACAGGCTTTCTTACAAGTGGACAGTGTGAAATATAATCCCATCAAACGGTGCAAGAATCAAACCTGTAACATGGGCTACGAGCCAATACCTTTCTAGCATGGCTAACTACGAGTGGAAAATATCAGCGAGGCAACGAACAAAATGAGCGGCGCATCAAAGCCTTTACTACATCGAGTTCTATCAATTTTTTACAAAAGTGAGGGGCTTTCGTGAATCCGAGAAATGTTTTCCCGGCCCTGCCCTGCCCCTCAGAATTTCGGGAACATTGCCCGGATGGCGTCAGCACGCCACGTTACAGGAGCCGGGTAACAGTTAGCAGGATTAGCATGGGGACGTGCTCATGAACGAGTAGACTTCGGTATCATGCACTGCGGAAAAATACGGTGCACAGGAGTATCAAACCAGATTATCGTCATCCAACTCTCTCCGCCCCCAGGTTTATCCCGGCCCCCATTATCAAAATCCTCTAAATTGTCGTCAAACCCGGTTCTCCAGATTCTCGGTCGATGACGAGAGCGATTCGCCGGTACCCATCACACTTGGACCCGTAGATGGTATGGAGGCCAACACGTGCGGTTAAGTCTGTGGATCCGCCATGCATGCCTGCATGGTGAATCTCCAAGCCTGTCGTGATGGAGCGCTAGGTGCTTCGAGCTGCGAAGTGGGGCTGAGGAACATTGCGTGAAGAAGGTGAAGGTGGAGACTTTGGCGGTGGTCTTGGGGGACAGACTGGGAGTTAGGTGGACATGTCGGAACGCGCCTCGTGGCTCGAATGTAGAGAAGGGGCCGCATTCTCTGGAAGCCGAACCTTTGTTCTGGGGTCGACGTTTCTCTTGACCTTCCCTTCTTCGTCTGCTCTCCCATGGTCACCCTCGTTGACGATGATCGACTTGATCAATGTGAAAGTGAAGCCGTATCGGTACTGCTATAATGAGTCACTGTACGTGTGATAACAGGGCGGTCGTCGTGTTTCGAATTTTTTCGTAGGAGATTGCGGATCGGAGTAGCACGAACATGCGCATGTAGCGATCGTAGATGTTGAGAGATCCTTGGAGGACGTGTACGTGTTGAGACAGAGACAGCTGCAAGCTAGAAGAGGGAATGGGACGGGGGGGTCACTCCTCTGGAGCTTAAGGCGAATCGTAGAGCGGGCTAGCAGAGGATGATCAGTAGCACCGGCAGCTGGAGCAGATGTCGTATGGACTTGACTTCGGCCCCGCCTGTGGGACCCGAGGAGCCTGGAGCTCATGATCTGCTACGGCTTTAAGTATTACGCCGACATGAAGTCAATTCGCATAACCTGAACGGTGGAGAGGCTGAGAGGCTGTTGTTGGTGCTGCATGGAGTGGGGCTTCGGTTGCGGGAAGGTGGGCAGGCATGAGGCCAGAGCATGATGAGCTTAACGGGCACCTACTGCGGCCGATCCTGAAATTTTTAAGCCCTCACCGAAGACAAAAAGTAAGTTGTTCAGATGCTGGTGCAGCAAGTTCTCTTAGTGTCTAACCGTCTGTCAAGTACGAAGAACTTGAGACGATCTCTAGAGCCGTCACAGAAAGTGGCACGATCGCTGGCCTGTTAGATTGTCACCCATTTCCCCAGAAACACTCCTCTGCTCAAACTTAGACCCGAAGATGTGACCCCGCAGGAGACAGGAGCTTGCGTGGTGCACACTTGTAGATGAAATTGTTTCTTTCCCCGGTGCGGGATTCTTCGGTTGGAACCCGCATTTGTCTTCAATTTGCAACTGTTACTTTAACAGTACTAGTCTGGACGTGCAGTGAGGACTAGAGAAGCGAGGATTTTACGTGGAGTATAGAAAATCCAAAGTGCCGTCAGCATGTGCTAAACTTGTCGAGTTAAATTGTTTATTCCAGAATCCAATTGCAAACTGTTTGTGATAAAAGCGCTCCGAGACTCACTTCTCTTTACCAACAACGAAGCACGTGATTGCATGGTCGTGCAGCCAGTTGTCAGCGACGCACAGTCAGTGGGTTCGGACGAGTGAACTGTCGCAGTCGTTGAACACAATGGCTTACGCTGCCAGAGGAAGCGTTGCATCAGAGAGATTGAAGGCGGTGTGGCCTCTCGCGCCCTTGTTATTCTCTTTGTTCTTGCATGTGGCAGCCTATTCCTCGGCACTTCCTTCAGTCATCGACGTCCTTGTCGGAGCTTTTTGCAACGGGCAAAATGAGTGCAGTGAGGTTATTTTCTTGGCTGGGCTGCAGACCGTGGTAAGTTTCAGTAACTTCCCTCATTTTGATAAGTGTATGCTCTGGTAATTTCCATCGTGAACACACAAGTTTATGATTTGTGTCAGCAATCGTGTCTGCAATGGTTACGAACCCTTCTTGACGGCGCCTATCATGAATTTATGTGGATTGTGCTCATGCAGTTCACTGGGATCGGGGCAATTTTTGTGGCACCTCTCCTTGGGAGTTTATCAGACGATTATGGACGCAAACCTGTGATTCTATTGGTTATGTCCGGGAGCATTGTGCCAGCAAGTAAGTAGTGAACATTCTGTGTATTCTAGATTACAGTGAACAGAGCTTCATGACTTAAAAATTCGAAGTGTAGCGAGTGCATAGTCTGGTCTCTGGAACCCAGGGCCGACGTTAATTTGATCGTGCAGACCGATTGTGAGGGCTGAAAGCGACTTGCCTATAAGGTAGGCACCTTGCAGGATTGCGACATTTCATGCTCGTTTTGTGTACAAGCTCAGTTGGTGTAAATTGGTCACTAATTACAGGGGCATATTGATTGCGTTGATCAGTTATACTTGCCTACAGCAGAGAATCAACATACGTTTACATATGGTGGGGGCTGAACTGTATTAGTGGCATGCTACGAGAAGCCGGTTTGCTGTCGATTACTTTCGCCTTTGTGGTGAGTGTGTTCATATATCCCGTTCACCCGAAGTTTGAACACAACTTTGCAATTCGCCTCGCATGAAAGTCTACTCCTATAGAGGTCATCTAGAATGGATATTTAATACATGATCAGACTTTCGCTCACTCTTTGATATCTTTCTCTCATATTGTATAGCGCTCTTAAAGCTCTAACTGTTTCGACCAAGTCATCATTGTTTCCATTCTCGACATAGGTAGTTTATGGCTTACATAGGCACATGAACGTAGACTTTTGCTCAGACTGCATTCTCGTTCGAAATTAATACTCTTAGAGAGGCGAAAAGAATAAATTGGCATTTTGACTGTCAACTGAACTTTTCACTTTTCACTCGATCACATCGACCGATTCGTTCGTCTTGGTCGTTTCGAAGACAATCTCTCTCATCAATAAACTTCAAGAGAATTTTACAATGCGATTCGATATTGACTTCTTTGAGTTGTCTTTACACATGACAAACAGGCGGACGTAGTTCCCGAGGCCAGACAACGAGCACCTGCCATTGGCATCGCAATGTCATCGATCTCAATCGGATTACTCGTGGGGACTTTACTCGCACGAGTTATAAGCACCCTCCAGGTTTTCAAAGTACGTAATACAAGCTGGAAGTGACGACATCAACATATATGTTTCTCTTTCACTGATTGCTATCCTCGGAACTGAAGCCCAATTTTGACCTTAATCTTGTGAACTACCTTGTCAGCTCTCTGCAGTCCTCCACATTGTAACGGTTGTCATCCTCAAGCTTTTCGTGGTCGAGTCCCACCCCAGGCACACTACTCAGCCAACATCAGATGTGGACAGCGAGAAGCTCGTTTCGTTAATGCCCAAAACAAATACGACGAGCATGTTGAGAGAAACAATCCTTGCTGTTCGTAGCAGGTACGTAACTAAGCAGTTAACTGTCGATGTGAAGTATCGGATGCTCACGTCTCATCTCGAGTCAGTTGAATCGTACTGATACTCGAGTGGGATGATCTCTTCGTTGTTTGCGTTGCAGTAAACTGCTGAGAACTGTGGCGGCGGTAGCTTTCATGGTCCACGTCGCCGAAGCAATTTTTTCATCTACTCTTCTTGTAAGACAAATTGTGATTCAGACGTAGTCTGTTCCCAGCGCAGCAGCTCAGGACTGCGTAGAAGTAGTTCGAGTACGCGTGGTTTCTTTTGGCAAGGACATTTTTTTTTCTAGCCAAGAGTCGCTCTCAATTCGCTAGTGTAGTAGGATACAAATCTGGTTCGTGTGGATCCTTGCAACACTAAATTGCCGTCGAACATTGATTCCCTTTCACTCAAGCTTTGATGGACTATTGAGTCGGTCATTCGCATCGAGAATGATTGCCGTCACATTATCATCTAAGGAATCTTCGTTGTGACTTGCCCAATGCACGCAGTACTATTTGAAAGCTGAGTTCGGGTTCGGCAAAGATGAATTTGCCCAGTTCATGGTTCTCATGGGGATAGCTTCCATCATTTCTCAGGTAACGTTATTAAGCAGATGTTATTGCAAGTGAAATTTCAAATGATTGTAACTAATTCCGAATTACAGATCCAGAGAAGCCTAGTCGAGCTAGAGCTACGGAATGGCGAGTAGATTGGATCCGGTGGTCAAAGTGAGACCTATATTTAGAGCTTTATTCCTTAAATTTATCGTCGTGAGTCGTGACACAGATTTTGCATCGTATTGAATACGACGTATTCCCCGATCGCGATATTTGTGATTTACTCTGTCGACCTGAGTGACGTTCCGAGTCATCATCGTGTGTTAGAGAGAATATTGCCGGTCATGAAGAGGACAGTGTACTCACATCATCCCACGATTGCTGTTTAAGAACCATCCGCTTTTCCTGGTCCACCCCGTAGAAGAAGATAAAAAAGCCTGTAGTTTCCAACGCGACTTTTTCCTCCCCCCGCGATGCTCGAAGCTTGCTGCATGTACTTGTGCTAGCTAGCAATAATATCCGTGGACACCTGTCGAAAGTGAATTAATGCAATGGTGCTGTGTCAAAGGCCTGCGCTCCTCTTTGGGCGAATCCTCATGAGAGGTTGACTGATTCTGGCTCTTTCAGATGCTTGTGTATCCTGTCCTGGCACATTTCATCGGAGAGCGTGGAGTTTTGTGGGTCGGTCTACTTGGAAGTGCTGTGAATGTAAGCTGCACACTATCACGTCCCCTTCGATTGATAACTTTTCGTTTCACTGCTGTCTATATCACCACTTTTCAGATAGCTTGTTAATCTAATCAGTTCAAAGGAAGTAAAAGTTGGTGCACAAATTATTCGATAATATCAGGATTGTAAAAGTTCATGATGGCCAGACGTTTCAAAGCTGGATACTCTCAAGCTGATGACTCTCTTGAATCGTGAATTTCTGCAGTGCTACTTGTACGCGTTCGCGTGGGCAGAATGGGTGAGTTTTTCTTTGAGTTATGTCCACTGCACTGAACTACGTTTGGAAATGGTGTTCCTTTTACTCGCCTCACGAAATTTACTGAAAAATGTGGTTTGCTTTGTGCAGGTTCTCTACTTTTCCTGTTCGCTAGGAATAATTTTTGCACTAGTCCCCGCAGCTGTAAGTAATTCGTTGCTTGAATTCGCGAACGAAGAAGAACGAATCGATTGTTGTTATTTCAATATGTAGATAGTATGGACAAATTTTTGATATTTCTCATGCTAGTTGATTATCAAGTCTGCGGAATCTAATGCGCGATGTAACACGTACATCAAAGTATCGATTTGTCTGAATCTCACCCAATCGAAAGTGTCTCTCACTACCCTCATGTGTGCTGATATGCCTCGTCTTTTTCCTCTGGCAGATTGGTACTATTGTGTCGAGAGGAGCAGATCCAGAACAACAGGTACGATTGCTTTCTTAGACATACCAGATAGATTTGTAAACTTGTAATTTACAAATCTTGGTGTGGTTTCTACAATTTGTACTAATTTGTAACACGTTGTCATGACTTTCACGGATGACAGGAATGTAGAATTTACGTCCCTTGGTTGTCTATCTTTTGCGTTCCTATCTGTAATTACTACAAGTTTACACCTATACGAAGAACCTCAATCCTGCTGGGATATGAGGTCTTTGGTATATTCTAACTAACCTTCTAAAAATGTCTCGGGGTCCGTCATCGAACAGAGAATAAGCAATACAGTAAACGTCGTTGTCCTTTTAGATGGTAGTCGACATTATTTCTCATTTCACTATCTAATGAATATGATCTCAACCGTGCCCATTTTCTGAATGTTTTTATAGCCTTCCATTCTTCTTGTTTGTGGATTACTAATTTTAATTGGTTGCTGGAATTAATTTGCAGGGTAAAGTGCAAGGATTAGTTGTTTCTGTTAAAACCGTGGCCAGTGTTATTGGCCCGATAGCCGTGACACCATTGACAGGTACATTCAGAGTTGCTCTTGCCCCAAAATCTCTTGCATCTTTGCTGCAACACCTAACGGACAGAACAAGAGGAAAAACGAAACTAGCTCTCTGGATGTTGAAAACAGAATTTGCGCAAGAAAACCAGATATATCGTTAACTGTCGTACAAGAAAATAAGAACGCCACCGTCATGCCATAGAATTCCTTCTGAACGTCTAGTTCTAATGATAGTTAGTGTTTCCAGTAGTGACGGATTTTATAGTTGTATATGTCACGATGTGCTGAATTGAGAGTCTTGCTCAAGGTATTTGAAGCCTTATCTTGCTGTTTCTGATGGATGGCAGCTGCATTTCTGTCCGACAACCCACCATTCAATTGTCCCGGCTTCACGCTCATAATCGGTGGAACTGCCGTGGTAAGTTCTTTTCACACCGCATTCCGTTAAGTTCATAGCTATGAGCAGGAAGTGGGGATTGATAGATTTATTGGCACGGATGGATGAATGGGCTCACATGGAATTTCAAAAATCAGGTCAGCTTGAGGTGTAAGGCCATGTCTTCTGAGAAATATGTCGTTGACCTTCCTTTACATAATTAGAGTCGAGAAGTGCTCTAAGCTGGTTGCGCTTGAGTGTGGTTTGTTAAATTTGACTGAAAAACACGGAGTTGTATCCTTGACTTGTTGTCAGGTCGTGGCATTGCTCATATCTCTAACCCTACCACGGCTCCCTATGCCGGACACCTGCTTCCATACAACAAACCCAACACCAACAAGCGATTACGTGACTGTCACAACGTCGGATGATGGGGAGGCCGAAAACGAGAAAGAGAGACAAGTTTTGGTAGAGCCTTAGGAACGCAGCTCAACATTGTAACATAAGGCCTTTCGAAAGGTCCATTCGAGCGTCCTGTATGGACAATGTCAGCAGTAAGTAATGTCTGGTAAGTAAGAGAGGCAGGAGAGAATTTTCCCCACGCCCGCCTCTTGGTGCATTGTGTACAGATTGAAATCAACCTCCCACCTGATCAACCTACTAGGAAGCTATCTGTGCATGAAAACTTTAAATGTTTCTATTGTATCATAACAACGGACGGATATTCAAGGGCTATCTTACCAAGTGAGTCCCTTTCCGGTCTAGGGGCTTTGCTTTGTAGTCCGCCATGGGTTTCATCCCAACACTCTAGGCCAATGTAATTGTACCTTTATGAAAAAATGGCATACTGATGAAGCGTGAGACGCGCTTATATTTAAACTATCTTCTCTGCGTCCTCTGCAAGTATCATGGTCTTGGCCTCATTTTGTCCGAACTCATCCTCGTTACTTTGTGACTGTTACAATATTTCACACCGAATATGCTTAAGAGAGCAGCGAAAATGAACATCGTAAACCTTTATATATGCCGTTTGATCTTTAGTGGCAAAACTTTTCTCTTTGAGCTTTGCTTTAATATCTACTCAAATCGGTTTTAAACCAATCAGACTCACAATTTTCGTTTGTCTGTAATTATCAAACTCTGCACTATTCTTGTAACAAAACGTCACATTCAAATGCAACGCAAACAACAAAGATAGGTTTCATAAAAAGTATATAAATGATCACAATCACCTCACCATGTACACTTAATAAAGATGAAAAAAGATGAATGAAAATTGGTGTAATTAGATAACAGCGCAAATTGAATTATAATTGAAAAACTTAACATTAGAAAAATTTCATTTTACTCTCACCATGATATTGTAAAATCTATATAAAGCAAAATTATAAATGAACTATAATTAATTGAAAATTTCCTATTGCAAAAATGTGTAGTGCAATCTACTACTTAAGTTTAGTTTGTAAGAACAATCAAATAAATACATTAATAATGTATTTAGACAAGTTATATTTGTCACAAATTTGTGAACTAGTAATTTTTGAATTTCATTGTGATAGTTAGAGTGTTTTGTATCTAAACATAAATCTGATGGTGTACAATAGATTAAAAATATTGAAATCATGTGCTATTTTCACAATCAAAATGTATTTAATAAAAAAAAATTAATTAAAAAAAATTGTTGATATTTAACTCTTGTTGATATTTCATCCATATAATTTTTTTCAAAGCAATATCATATTGCAGATTTATATATTAAAGTAGGATGAACTCATATGCATTTTTATTCTTACTTTATCATAGTTTGGCTATGATTCAATGATATAAAGAAAATAAAATAATAATAAAGTGATGTATGTTCAGTCCATATTTAAAATTTTATGGAAAAATCATTAAGTCAATACAGTTTATATATTTCATGACATGAATCAATGAGTAAAGTTTTCAATCAATTTAGATTTTAGTGAACACTAGGTATGCGACTATGATTGTTAGCTTAGCTACCATTATATAAAAGATCCAGAAAAACATTTTGTGACACAATTAGTATTTTGAATGAAGCAATCTTGTGTTTTTTGCATGTAACTTCACTAATCAGAGGCTAATCAAAATTTTTTGTGTCAATTTTGATGGATAGCTATGCCCAAGTAAAAATTTGCATAAAATTTGCAAGAAAATTTGAAAGTTCACATAATCAAATTTTTTTTGGAATTTTTGATCAGATTTTTGATTTTAATTTATTTAGAAAAGGATTGAAATACAACATATTTAAAATAAATTGATAGAAGAATAAATTTATCAAGCTTATAAAATTAAAAATTATTATTTTTAATTAAAAATTTTAATCATAAAAATCTAAACTACGTATTTTAAATATTGATATAATATGATTGAGATGTGTAGTATAAGATATTTATTTCATTTGAAAACATTGTTTTATAATTATATAAGTAAATGAATAATTAGTATTATTTATTTTCTTCAATAAAAAACCCTCATTTCAATATACAATCAAACCGTCAAATTTTAATTTTTATTGGTGATATAAAAACCTGAAAAATAATTCTACATCAAATGAAAAATTGTCAATCCGAGAACTTATTATCATTTTGAGATCAACTATTAGATAAGAGCATGATTCTAGGAGATTAAATCTGGTCTTGTTAATTTTATGTAGTGTAACTCTGATTTGCTAGGAGAATTTCCTGATGATATTTTATAGATTTGTTCTAAAATTCAATGATACTATTTAAGGTTTTCAATATAACATTTTTGTGTTTTTGTGAGCATAGACCGAGTGAGGTGAAGCTTTGTGCATAATTTTTTGCATGAAATAAATTATTTTCTCATTGTCTTTGTACAATAATCTTTACTTGATTAAGTTTTATATCTTCATTTAAAATTGTCATCATCAAAACTCATCAAAGCAATCCGTGGAAGAAAATCGTCATGATGATGACTTACTTGTCACATTCATTTTACTAGCCCATGATACTAGTAAAAATGTGAACATGACATCTTTATCATACATATTGGAGTGAAAGACTTCAATATCAAATATTTCATTATGAAGCAAGAGCATTTATTTAATATGATTGTTAAACTATTGTTTTCAGCAAGACAAATATGTTATATTATTATAATATATTATAATATTATATTTGTTTAGACTAGTAATGCATCATATAAAATTAAGCCTAGAAGAGCATCAAGGAAAGTCGGACGTATAGCTATCCTTATCTTCCCTTTCGTATTACTATATAAATTTACCCCTTTTTGACCCAACAGACTGTTTTCTTTGCTTAGTGAGTTTTACTTGATTAAAATCAGATTAGAATTCGCTCAAGCTGTGACTGCAGAACGTCTTGAAAATATTATCTAATGGGAACCTGAAAAGTATGTCACCAATACAGTATGAGCTAGAGAGCAATGTTAACAGAGAGGCTTACGTGTTGGAATACTTAGCTATTTATCGGTTTTAATGGTCAGAGAGGACCAAGAGCTTTTAAACTGGGAATCTTGACCACCGGATAGTATGCTTCCTGGTTGTAAATAGAAGTAAGATTTATGATGATACTCTATCTTCTTCATATCAAGTACCAATTTCTCCTATGAAGTACCACAGTTTGTACCTTCGATCCATCGAGCCTGCAGTGCAGACACCATGTTCTCGCAATGTGAATCAGTGAAGCTCTTGTGATAGAGCGGTACCGCTGATTGCTGACGTTGAATGTATTGACTTGTTCCCGAAATTCAGCCAAGTTTGACATAAATTAAACCAAGCAGACTGAAGTTTCGCATGCTGACTTGCAGATGTTGAATGCATGGAAAAGAGAAGGCTATATGATGCTACAAAGTCCACCGTGTACGAGAAGACTACAGTTTTGCGGCCATACATGAGGCTGGACTTTGAGCAGAGGGCTTGACTGGGTCGGTCGTGCAGCAACCACGACAACTACAATTTCGCCTGTAAGCCCGGCTCAAATCGCAGGAACTGGGTGGGTGCGGTAGTCAACGTGGATCGGGCCTACCTATGGTCATTAAAACTCTTCTGGCTGCAGAGCGCGTTAGCGGGTTAGCGGGTTAGCGGGTTCACCGTGTACTCATGTGGACTTTGAGTACACTCTGGCAGAGGGCTTGACTGGGTCGGTCGTGCAGCAACCACGACAACTACAATTTCGCCTGTAAGCCCGGCTCAAATCGCAGGAACTGGGTGGGTGCGGTAGTCAACGTGGATCGGGCCTACCTATGGTCATTAAAACTCTTCTGGCTGCAGAGCGCGTTAGCGGGTTAGCGGGTTAGCGGGTTCACCGTGTACTCATGTGGACTTTGAGTACACTCTGAGGTTTAATTTGGGCTTAAGTCAGGGCAATTGCTAGTGGAAGAGGTCACCGTTCAAACTCTTAAGCCATTGACGAAGGATGAGTTTCTAAGTTCATTCAATCTCCCGTGATTCCCCTCGACATCGGCCGATTGTCAGTTCCATTCTTCCCAGAGAGCTCGTCGATAGACCGGCTGAATTTCCATTTCCATTGCCGCATTCCGGTTCGGTTGAAACTCTCAGCTAGTTAGTTGATCGAGAGTCCCACGCCGGGGAGATGGAAGATCGAGGCTCGATGCCTCGAATTTGGGCGATCATCTTCGCGATTCAGCTGCTGTCGAGTTTTGCCTCGGCCCAGGGACCAGCCTCTGCTCCGGCGCCTGCTGCACCCATCGTTCCACCTGTGGCACCTGCAACGAGCCCTCCTGCCCCACCGACCGTAGCACCGGCTCCAGTGGGCAATGCTCCCGCTCTACCGCTCAAGTTCGTGCCGAATGCGACGATCCTCTCCGTCGGGAACACGTCGTACACAGGCCGCACTTCATTGACGGCCTTGGCATCACCCAGTGGCGATTACGCTCTGGTTCTGATCTTAGACGGATTTGGGACCGAGAAGACTTACCAGTACTGCTGGACCGAGGTTCACAATATTCTCGGGAATTTGACCTTCAGGGAGAATTGCAGGCCCCTCAAGGTGGAGACGTGCTCTCTGACTCTCACGTCCAGCGGAGATCTGCGCCTGACTCTGGAATCCAGAGGCGCCAAGCTGATTTCATGGCGGACCGAGACAGAGAACAAAGGAGTCGTGGACGTGAAGCTCTCGGACGCGGGCGTTCTCACTCTGGTGGACGCCTCGGACGCCGTGGTATGGTCATCTACTGATGACAAGGACAGGTGCCTCGAGCCCTATGACCCCAACAACTCTTCGAAGGCCGTAGGGTTCAGCAAGTTCGTAGTCATTGGTACTACTCTTCTAGGCCTCATACTCTCAATTTCTCTTTGTTAGATCCGTATGTGTATAGATTTCGACCCTTTTCGAGCCTACATTTTCGCCGGTCCCATTTGCGCATAAGATCTGATGAATCTGTCGAGGCCGACAGATGAATGGTATGAATTTGGAGGGACTGGCGTCGACGATGATTGAACATTCTCTTTCTAGAAACTGATGATTACTTTGAGACCTTCGCTGGAAGCCATGAGAGCCTTCCCGCCAATTGCTGTCAGATTCTATCGAATCCATCAGTCAGTGTAGTAACAACGGCCGCTCGTCTTGCTACTCGGCTCCATTCCCGAGTAGGAGATTTGGATCGGTTTACCGTCTGGTTTCGAAACTGCATTATGCAGTTTGCAAGCTCTGATTCTTTGGAAAAGGAAATACTGGGTCAACAGGTGGGCAGAATCCAACAACGCAGATGTTCTGGATTGTCTGCTTTCGAGCATTGCCCGAGAAACTGGACTTTTGTGGAACTCATCCCTGGAAGTTAAGGGAGGTGATGCAGCTTCGGGTCAGGGAGTACGGTCGAATTCGAGGGTATTTCCAGTGGGAGCTTGAAACCAACGATGGAGATCGAATACTTCAGATTTAGAGCACGATTACCGGATCCTTTAGGGGAGCATTGAGACCACGATTCTATTGACGGTACATTAAATTTCATGATCAACATGGGTGCTACAACTTACCCCTTGTAAGAGTCACCATAGCGTGAAAAATGCGTTGAATTTGTATTCCCCATTTGGAGCACAATACTAATTTATACTTCTCCTTACATTTTCCGTCATTTTACTTCTCTGGATCTTTTTTGTTGATATAAACTAATAATATGTCTAAAACTTTCCAGAACCGCCTAGCTATGAAGCTTTCTCTCCCTTTTAAAGTGCTGATATCCTTCTCACCACCTTTTTTCGTCGCATGAAACTGAAAAGTGAAACATGTCACTGACGGCATCAGTCATGTGCAGTTTGTGGATCTTCACATGCCTTCACATGCCGGTGGCAACTCTGAGAGTAGCACGAAATTGCACATCAAGTTGAAACTATTAGAAGCTTCAAATCAAATCCAAGTATGCTATCGATTGCATTTTGCATCAAGAGATTGCACAGCCGAATGGATACTTATGCACTTGTAGAAGCCTAGTCTCCAGAAATCACATGTTTTATATTTGGATTAGATGCATTCCTAGACGTGGATTTTGAAACCAAGTCGGTCGAGTTTGCTTCCTCGGGATTTATGCAATATAAAACGTTTCTGCAATGTAAATCGGTGGCTGAAATTTGTAGTCCGTAGCCTCTTCAAATTCTTCTACTTCGATCATTCAAGCTTTCTCCATGAGAACCTTTTGCGATGGTTTAGTGTCTTGCTTAGGTCCATATCTGCAGCCGATGGAGTGTCAAGTGTTTCTTTATCTTTGGTGGAAACCAGAGCTGAAGGCTGAAGGAACTACAGACGCAAGTGTGGATGCACATACTACATTCTGATGATTCTTTTCTCAGAAGCTCTGCTCGCCCACAGTTGAACTGCGGCAGGACCAAGAAAGTGGGCGCAGAAGATTTAGCGCTGATATTCCAAGAGTGTTCTAAGACATTCTCCTCCAGACAGAGGCATTTCCACTTTCGTCCCATACACGAGAACATATTTTTGTAACTCTACTTAAATACATGTAAACACTGACTTTTTAGTTGATTGTTGTTTCCCCCCCCCCCCCCCCCCCCAATACGTAAGCTCAGATGTATCATGGCGTATTTTGTTTTCTCCCATTGCAGAAGGTGCAAAAGTTTGGGCTGCAATGACAAATAATTTAGAATCTCGATGCTTTTTTTTTAAGGTCAAGCATCGTATTGCTGCCTCGTACAAGAACTAATTCAATGAGATCAGGATGAACGGATTCCATCGATTGAGAAAAAAAGCCAACCCAGAATTAATATTGTGATATATACATATATACTGTACATGTATATATGAATGATTTGGTCATCCCTCTTAGAATTTGTAATTTGCCATCTCACTATGAAGTGAATATGACCGGCTTGTAACCTTGATTTCTCACAGTGAGACTGAAGACTTCTGGCCTTGAGTAGTGCCCTACAACGTCAAAGTCGAACTTCGCTTTGACGGTTTCACTCAAATCTAAATCTGCAGCAAGAACCGTTTCCCCTTCATAATGCGGACCAGCAAGCACCCTGCCCAAGGGGGACATTATAACACTGCCACCAGGACAGACAATCGTTTTGGGTGAGGGCTCCTCTTCAGCAGAAAATCCGAAGGTGTACTCAGGTGCAGGAGGATAGTCTTTCCGTCGACAGAACTGATTGGCGGACAACACAAAACAAGCACCTTCCATGGCAATGTGCAACATTGACGCCTGCCAGTTCTCCCTGGAATCAGCTGTCGGGAATGCAGTAAACCCCTAAACCTTGCGCATACAACGCAGTTCTGGCCAGGGGCATCCTGTTCTCCCAGCAGATCAATCCACCGATCCGACCTACAGGCGTGTCATAAACTTTCAGATCAGATCCATCACCGCATCCCCAGATGAGTCTCTCAGAACAAGTAGGCGTGAGTTTTCGGTGTTTGCCCATATAAGCTCCTCGTGAATCAAAACATAGCGTCGAGCAATACAGAGTACCACCCTCTCGCTCTATAGCGCCCATGATCAAGACTAATTTGAATTTTCCTGCCATCGCTGCTAGCCTGTCCACCTCGGGACCTGGAACTTCAACAGCCGAGGCATGATACTTGCGGAATTCCTCACGCCCCTTGGAAGAGCGACTGCCGATAACGGCACCAAATGCAGCAACACGAGGATACCCACCGATAAAAGCCTCTGGAAACAAAACCAGTTGTGCACCGAGCGCAGCAGCTTCGGCTATGTATTTTTCCGCTTTGTCCAGGGTAGCAGGAGTGTCGTAAAAGATGGTGGACGCTTGCACCACGCTCACGCGCGTTGAGCCCGGAAGAGCAGGACTCATCTCCACTTCGATAACCTGCGCCTTGTGGTGCTCCACTCCTGCCTCCAGCTGATCCATTCGCGACTCAACCGAGTCAGTAACGGCGTGCTCGATGAAATATCTCTTGAGGCAAGCACATTGCATCTGTTCTATACTCCCTAGTGAAAATATCTGCTCTCATGTCCCACAATCTATATACACAAAAGCACGAGATCTCATGATGACTCCTTAGGCGCAAGATTTATATACGGATTGAAGACAACTTCAAATCCGGAAAGTAGTTTGTCGCTCTTAGATGGGAATCAGACTCGGAAGGTGTTCACACTCACACTCGTGACCAAGTGCATCCTCAGACTGCTGCCAGTAAGTAGACGACGGACTGAAATCTGTGGTTCCTCCAGGCATTTGTGGGATCGAACTGCTTCCTGTCTTTTTCCCAATAAGTAGTGGATATCCATTCGTGCAATATGGTCAACTGGTTAGCAATGGAGATATGATCATGTTGGCCACATCTGAATGATGCTCCACCTTCAAGATATGCTGCTTCTATTCCTCGGTCTTTAGATTCTGATTCTTCGTGTGAGTTTCGTGTGAGTTTGCTGAACTCCCCTTCCTTCTTTTTTTTTTGGTTGGGTTTTTTGGTTAGTGGTCTTCTTAACATCTCTCGTGACTTAAAAGAAGAGTGTTTGCAGACGATCAACTTCGCGACTGATGCGAGATACTTTATTTTGTACATGGTCACATGTACACAGAGACTCTTACTTATCTTGGGGAAGTCAAAATTACATCTTGTTGTGTTGAAATTCTTTCTAGCGACGGGTAAACCATTGTGATTCCTTCAGCGAGAAACTTTGGTAGAACATATCTCTTGAACAGGTAATATAAACATTAAAAAATTGATTGTACCATGATTAGATAAGTCTTTCCGTGCATACTTCAACTATTCAACTAGAAACTTTCCCTAATATTTTTGAACGCTAGCATTTGTTAATAGCAGACCCACAATCAAGGTTTTATCTGAAGCCATTAAGATAATGTAGAGAAATTTGACTTCCATATTTTTATTGATTTCTGTATAAAAAAAGAGATATATGCATTTGAATAAACGTCATCCTGAATAGAAGATATTGATCAAACATTAACAAAACCATCTACTTAAATTGTTTGAATTCTATAATGTAAAAATAACAATGTTTAAGCATATCGTAATAAGTAAATTCAAAATTGATAATTTAACTATATACAGTAGAACCTGTCTAAATTAATACTGCCGGTACCGGCTGTTTTGTATTAATTTAGACATTTTATTAATAAAGAGAGGTTCTCTCTTCGCGTCATTTGTGGTGGGACAGTTATTTGCACATTAACTAGAGTCATTGGTTCTGTATAAAAAGCTAAAGCCTAGAAGCGCATGCAGCGAATCGGCCCGGACATTGTCTCACAGGGCCTGTCTTGAAAACTGATTTCAATGGAAGGGTATCGGTCTCGATGTAACAATGAGACATGTTTTGAGATTGAATTCTATTGAGCTCAGTAGCTTTATAGCGCTGTCGTCAAAACCTGCAAGCTGCACTCTAGAGGGAAAAAAATCAAGACGGCCGTCACTTCTACTTGAGTTGCTTCATTTGTAACAGTTGCGTTCACCCTGCATAGCAGACACAATCAGATGCAGAACCCAATGGCTTCAAAAAGGTCCATCAAGACGAACATGACCAATAAAGTTTGGATAGCTCTTTGTGAGCACAAGCAAAAGCATCCATCACTAAGTCAATCAGACTTGATCAAATGGCTTCAAGAAACGCATAAAGTTTCTGTCAGTCAGGGAACAATTTCTCTGACTCTCAAACGTTCAGTTGAAATCCTTTCCAAGAAGGAGGAGGTGAATCGAGCGGCAAAGCGACAGCGAACTAGTGAAATATCCACTGACGGAGACAGATCTGTACAGGTGGTTACTCGCATATCAGGACCAAGTCAATATGTCAGGTGATCTCATCAAAGAGAAGGCTACGTATTTTCTTACCAAACTCTATCCTGGATACGTAGCCTTTGAGTTCTCAAATGGGTGGCTAGAGGCATTCAAGAATCGCCACACCATCAAGTCTTACTGTCGATTTGGAGAGTCTGGATCCGTCAGCATGACTCTGATCGAAGAGAGCTTGCCACATATTCGTTTAACTCTGGATCAGTATGAGCAACGTGACATCTACAACATGTATGATTCTGGATTATTTTACAGAATGCAGGTAAAAGCATCATGTATAGTACTGTATGCTCACTGCCAAATCATTGATTTACTTTCACTAACATATGACATCTCAAGAGGCAGACAATTTCTTGGCCACAAAGCAGCTTGAAGGACGCAAACAAAACAAGGAGCGTCTCACGCTGGCTGTGTGTTGCAATGCTGACGGATTCGACAAGCTTCCACTTCTTGTCATTGGCAAATACAAAAATCCTCGCTGTTTCAAAAATATCAACAGAGACAACTTTGGATGCAAGTACCGAAGCAACTCAAAGGCATGGATGACACAAGTCATCTTTCTTGAGTGGTTGAAAGAGTTTGATGCGCGAATGACAGGACATAATGTTCTTTTGATTATGGACAACTGCAGCTCACATATCTAGTTAATGCAACTTCCATCTGTTGTTACACTCCACAACTCAACCGTATTCTATTTGCCACAAAACATGACCTCGAAGATTCAACTTTGCGACGCAGGAATTATCTGAAACCTGAAGGCTTACAATCGGCGCCGTTTCAATCGTCTTCTCATTCAACGCCTTCAAGACAAGGTAGCCGATCCCAAGAAGATCGACGTCCTCGAAGCTATGCGCATTGCTATTGCCGTTTGGAGCATGGATGTGAAACTAGAAACAATCCGCAACTGCTTTCGTCATTGCCAAATTTGCACCATTGATGCTGACGTGACATCGGTCTTGGAACAATCGCTTATTGATCTTGATGTGATCAAGGAACTCGAAGAGCAGGTTCAAGAGCTTCAGTACCGGAACCCAATGGATATTTGCAATCTCATCGACTATCCTGCTAAACGCGAAGTTGCTTATGTTCCGACTGAGGAAGAAATTGTGCAAGACCTCTCCATCGATCCTGTGCCAGAAGATGAAGTGGAGGCAGACGATATTCAAGAATATATTCTTGTGAAGACATCTGAAGCACTGCAATGTGCAAGTTTGTTGCAGCACATCTCGATGCAGCAAGACATTGTCGACCATGAGATGATTGCTGCCATTCAGACAGTCAAGGATAAGATAGCACTATGAGATCTAGCAAGCTCATTCAGAAGCCTATCTTGGGATATTTTTCCAAGGTTTAGATGCCCCAAGTGTCAAAAGATTTCTGCCAAATCTATAACCAACCTTTGAAAGACGAATTGCTCATAATGTTTACATTTTTTTTATTTGACGTAAGAAAAATTACTTCTGTAAGTATCATAGGTTGTACATTTTCTAAAGAATCCATTGTTCATCAAATACTGTACAATTTGACGATTAGTTTGTATTCTCATCTCGTTGTGCTAGTTGTCTCTGTCTGTTTTCTATAAGCCTCATGTCATGCTAAACTAAGCAACTTCTCCAGGAATAACTTGTAGCTTATGTTCATGTTCCTGTTTGTGAGAGATAACATGACTGCAGTATCGATGCACATGCCAAGCGTGGCTCCTCCAGGCCCTCCTCCTTTGCAAGCTCTAAGATTTGCGAGTCCAGGGAATGCGTTATGAATGCCAAACCCAAAACGTGAACGCACAACACCAGATCAAGATCTAGCAGCAATGTTAGTTCATGCACTCCAGTTGCAACCTCGACAATGGTGTCAAGTGTCATTCTTTAAAAAAGATCCTACACATGAACAGTGGCAAAAACTGGACCAGTTAGTCTTTGCAAAAAAAATTTTCAACCAAAGCCTGTTAGATCTAGAGACGTGAAGTCGCTCAGGAACGAAAATGCAAACGCACAACACCAGATCAAGAACTGACATTGCTGTCAGATTTGCCCTTGTACTTCATAGAACGAAATTGAGACGAGCTAGAAGATGTGAACAGAAACACAAGGGATGAAAAACAGCAAGCTATAAATTACAAAATAGACCACACCTCGGGCTCCCGCAAGAGTCTGAAACAGCTGCCATATTTTTTCCGTCACAAATAATCAAGACCTTCACGAGGAGAAGAAAGAGAAGAGAGGAGGAGGTGAAGTGCTTTGTCAGATTCGAATGCGTGTCGAGAACACAAAGCATTCTTGAAGTTCTTGTTTCTTGAAGGGGAGAGAGGGAAGACGAGAGAGACAGCTCGTACGTGAACAAATGAAGGTTTCCTATGACAGAAGTTCAGTCACAGTTCACGAAAGAACATAGCATCTCACCCGCTACAGTATTATCATCATGTCTTCTGAAGTGTGCCTGTGGAGTTCTTCAACAAAGGTCTTTCTAGGTTCTGCTTCTCCATGCGAGTCGAGCTTGTGATGCGATGAGCTTGTGAACAAATGCGGTTCGATGTTATCTCATTCTTGGCAAGGCTGCCGTGCCGAATCAGGACAGTCAGGTTAGAATTTAGGTGACACATGGCTGCCACGAGAAAGAATGTGAGTCGGGACATGTGTCAGGTCAGTTACGTGACACATGTCATTCGTATCCATCCACCTCAACTGCGGTTTCCGTCTGTCGCCATCCACGCAGTGATTATTAATGTAAAACAGTTTTAATACTGTCTGTGGAATATTAATTATTAACTTCCGGAGGTTTATTAATAAGTACATGGGCCCGACTTGGGACTGGACTGCATATATTAGTTATCACAGGTTATTAAGTTAGACAGTATTAATATAAATAGGTTCTACTGTATTGAAATGCATTTTTGATAAATTAAGTAAAACATGAAAGAAATTTGTATGTTAAATATAAAGAAAAGGTCAAAAAATACAACAAGTAATTTGATTTTCATGAGAATGATATAGATCCAAACATATATCGCATATGTATCTAATTTTCACAAGATATTTAACTATCGAAAATCTCACAAAATTTTAAGTCGATTAAAAAAGTAGACGGTTCAAGTATTCTATTGTACATAGATAGGATACAAATATATGATAAATAAGTCTTGATTTTATTTTTAGTGACAAGCATTATTCAAAGAATCAGCATAAGTATAATTTGTTAAAGGTAATTGATATTCAAAATAATGAATATTTTGAGGTAAACATGAGCAATTTCATCCACGTAAAATTTGCTATATCCACAAAGTTTTCACAATGAAAATCCTACTTTATGGCAAACAACTTTGCCAACTTTGCAATACGGTGTTGGCAATGTAAACCAAGTAATTGTAATCAAACTAATTAAATGTCACCAAGGTGTCAAATTTTAACAATCTTACTAATATAGTGTTGGAAACGTAAACTAAGAAATCAAAATCAAACTAATCAAAGTTCACCAAGATGTCAATTTTGAACAATCTTACTAATCATTCATGTACTATTATCTATAATGTCTAATTTCTATTAAGTTAATGTATGCAAGTTTTATAAGCAATTTCATTATTACTTACTTTCATACTATGATTTATAACATTTAAATTTTAATAATAAAACATAGAATGTAATCATATGTTTATGCTACATCAAATTTGATACATTATTCTTGTAACAATAAGAAAAAACTACAATATGACAAAATGCATTGAGAAATCCAATTTTGTTAATCTAATAAAGTCAACAACAAGATGTATTTTATCTTTAATATTGAAAAATTCAATCAAAAATTCATACAAGATGTATTTGAAAACATCATATCAAATGTTGATGTGTTCTATTCAATTTTTGCTCACCTAATTCTCAATTAGATGTAAAGCAAATATGTTATCATTATTATCATTTTTTGGAGTTATACTCAATTCTTTGACAAGCTTGTCAAACCAATTTGTATTTTTTTTCTTTTGCATCCATTTCATACTCAACTTTTATAGTGATATGAATTACTTGCTTTTGCAATATAAATATGTAACTTATGCATTCAATTACAAATGTTAAAAAAATAATCTAGTTATTTGCTTGCATTAAATTATCATATATAATTAACATATACATAAATAAATCAAAAAAATCAATATACTACAATTTTGCATGAAAAAAAAAATAATAATTAATCATATTTTAGAAATTTTTGTAAAAAATCACTTCATACTATAATGATACATCTTTTATATATCTATATGATCATTCATATCAATCCATGTTTTCATTTTTTCTCATACTCATTCTACTACAAATTAAATATAATAATTATATGATCTCTCAACAAAGAAGTCACAAAAGTTATAAGTGATTCTATCACGATTTTATACTATTTTTTCCTTATAAGTTTTCACAAGAAAATATCTCCACAATATCTTCTGTCAATATAATGATCCAATTCCTAAATAAAAGTTAAACCAAACAAGGACGGATGGTTTGTGATTCAATGTAGAATGTACATGATACAATACTAAATCTTTTCATAACTAACCATTCAAAAATTCAGTGGCACTTTTGACTCTATCACTCTAGTTATAAAATCTGCAATCTAACAAGTCACATGGTACATTCAAAAATGATGTTTCTTCATGCAAGGAAGATGAATATTGAATAGATTAAGAATTGACTAGTGTGGTGTTGCATTTATGTCAAGTCCATCCATATTTACAAAATCACAATTCTTACTTATCCCATTTCTCTACATGTAGATTAATGACCTCTGGTAAACTCTAAACCTTCTGAAAATTACACTTTATCATTACTCATTTGCTATCCATGAGGTTAATCTACATTCAAAGAAAAAAAAAGGTCTCTCTTATACCATTGTTACATCCAGGGTATAGAGAAAAACTCACTCCAAGATGAAAACATAAACTCTTAAGATGAAAGACTTCAACAATGATCTTTTCTTACTCATATAACTCTTACCAACAAGTACAAGGAGATAAAATATTATTTTCACCATCCACTAAGAGTGGATGGATAACATAACGGATAACTCTAACAAACACACATATTGTTTAGGTGACGCTGTCAACTAACACATTTAACACATTTACTATTTACCTACCTTTAGTTCTAACCAACTAAAGACGATTACAATTGTTCACAATTTAAATTAAATAAAAATTCAATGTATAATGTAAATGATATATTCTTCTATTTCTCTAAAACTAACAATTAAAAATATCAATATTTTCTTTCATTATATTACTAAAATCATCAAATTTGCATCCCAATATGTCACAATATCAATCCAAAAACGATATTTTGCTGTAAAAAAATTATAAAATAAAATCATTCAGCGTAGTATTATATTTCTATTATATTTGAAAAGTCAAAAGTTTTTCTTTCTTTCATTCTCTACACGAATGTCAATTATATACTCACAAGAATTAGACTTTATTGTCACATTCTTATTACTCCATGCAGTATAATACATATTCAAAGGAAGAAAATATTAATTCTATTGTAATAATGATTATTAAGAAATGATTTCATTGAAAGATAAAACATAACTCTGAAGTTGAAAAGTTTCTAGAATGTTATTTGAATAGTCTCCTCTATAAAGATCTTACCAACAAATATAAGAAGATAAGATCTTATCTTTATCATCTATTTTATTTTTGGTAAATATATGGCATGACAGATAATCTTTACAAGCACACAAATTAATGACGTGTTGTTTTTGACTTACACACTTTGTGTCTATCTATTAAATTTACAAATAGATAACATTAATAAGATTGCAAATTGTTGATATGTTAGTATCAACTAACACAATCAATATTAATCTAGCAAGCACACAAAGTGTTGACATGTCAATTTCAACTAACACATCTACTTTCTATCAAGTACATGACTTGCTAACATGAGAATTAAATATTATTAATTATAATGCAAGTATATTTCTATATTTAAATTTTATTTCATTTTTGTAACCAATTGAACATGGAATAAATATATACCTAAAAATTATCATTTTACAACAAAATTTCTTGAATTTTAAACTGAGGAGCTAAACAAACTCAATATATTGTAATTTTTTATATTGGATTTTGAAAATACTTCATTTGAATTTGTTATGATTTTTTAAACTTTGAATTTTTTTCATATCAATCTGTTCTTATGAAGCAAACTTTTATTGCTTCACAAAGATTTTTCATGCTAAATTCAATATTTTAAATAACTTTTATCTTATTAATAATATATATTTTTTAGCTATAATAAGTATGCTATTCACATAAATATTAAAATAATAGAGTTAAAAGTTTTGATACTCATTTTCTTAATATATACATCAAGATTAAACATATTTTTATTGAATATGTATAATTTTATAAAATCATTAAATCTTTTCACTCATTGTATACGTTGTTTGTTCTAATACATAAAAATAATTTAGCAAGCTACAAATCATTTTTTTTTGTTTTGATTATTCTTCATAAAATTTATAGATTATTTCGCAAAGATTATTTGACTTTAAGTCTAATGAAAAAATAATAATAAGATTTTACCCTATAAAGAAAATTTCAATCATTCAAAATATACACAACAAATAAATTATATCTTATCAAAGAATTGAAATACTACATACTTACCATCAGCATCAATAATCTAAATGAATTTCACAATTATCAATATGATAGTTAAATTTTTTTAGCGTGCTAATTTTCAGTTTATAAACTAGAGTGGCTAATTATCTCTTACCCTAGTCTAATGTGCATTACGTCTCCACTATTCCATGTGCCTGCGTAGCTCTAGTACACATAGGGATAGTTTTGACCAAATACAGAGCTAATATGAGGGATAATTAACCCAAACTTATATGTAACTAGCCACTCCCTTATAAATTTATACATTGTTTTAAATTACTGATGTTTTTAACATAGTTAAAAAATTATTAAAATTTATTATCAATCAATGATTTCATTATTATAATACTAGGTATGAAAGGTAGGTTTATTGAATAAAAAATGAAACATAAATCTGAAGATGAAATATATAAATAATGGTTTTTTTTTCCGTTATATAAAATTTATCAAGAAAGAAAAAAGAAAAATATCTCATATCTAGCATTCATTCCACTTTTAGTGGATGTATAACATGAAATATAATGTTAAAAAATATATCAACACATTCAATCTTTTTTTAGCAAGTACAATCATCATTAGTGAGTTGATTAGAATTTCATATTGAATAATTTTTATTTTAACAAACTAAAGATAATTATATTTATATCTTAGTACATTACATTCAATAGTATCTATTGATTAAAATAATAATAAAATTTTTTCAATATAAAAATTGTATATCTGTTTCACTGAATTAAAATGAATAAATCAATATTTCATGATTACATACAAAATCAATTAAAATACAAATAGTTATATGAATATATATATATATATATATGGAAAATAATTATGATTTAGAAAACATAATTTTAACTAATTTAAATGTATATGATTTAAATTTAGGTGTTCCATTTATAATAGAGGAAATTATTTCCAAAAAATTGCGAATGAATATTACCTAATATATTTTTTATCTAATATTAAATTGTAATATTTTTTAATTTCATATTACCTTTTTTGGTTTGACGAAATAAACTAATGTGATTTATTAAACTTATGCAAAGTAAATCTAAATGATATGTGGATAATGAAGGGCCCAAACATCCAGATTGATCAACACGGACGAGAGTGACAACACCGAGATAACGTGGTTAATCTTTCACATATTATGTTCACTGACAAGAGCATAACTCCACTAAAGCACGGATAATTATACGGTCTCCATAGCCAAACGTTACTCTACCTGTTCACTCTCTCGATGCTATACTGAACTATATACAGAGAGAGAATCACTTTTTCTCTTTTATACGAGAAGAGATAAGGTGCACATAATACCTAATTTAACCACAATTTATTTATTAACCATGATTACCACTAAATGATATTAATCAAAGATAGAGTTAAACTAACAGATAAAATAAAAGTTTCAAATATTTTAATTGCATATCAACATTTAAATATAAAAAAAAAAATCTACAAAACCTAAATAAACCAATAACATATTATTATGTGATTTTTTCATAATATTTTAAACTAATTAAAATGAATAGAAAATAATCTTATAGTAATTGGTGATAATATAGTTAAATTAAATTAATATAAATAGAAAAATGAAATATTTATTTTTTAAAAAAAATTTAAGAATTTTTTTGAATGATATTTAAATTTATTAATGATTAATTTAATCTTAGAAAAATAATATTAAAGGATTCAAATATTTTTCACATAAGATAACTCATCAATGATGGGTAATGGTATTGTGTAAATATATATTTAATCATCAAAATATAAATTAATTCTTTTGATAATCAAATGAGTATCCAGGGCAAAATCCCAAGAAATATAATGAGAACATGGTAGTAGAGGATACATGGTTCATACTTCCGGCTACATCCATGGGATACATAATAAAATTTGGCGTGACGAGTAGACTCGCCACGGTAAGTATTTAAAGAGACGCATATACAAATCGGCTGAAACCCTAATAAGACTAACCGCCTACATCGAAGCACCATCACAAACGGTGCGTCAATAACTCACCTTTAGTGACGCTAACAACTCGACTTGGAATATGCTGCGTCCTAGTCTTTGTCACCTTCGTAGTCCTTTACAATCAATCAGCTCTACCATGAACCTCAGCGTTGCCATGTGTGCTATTTATGGGGTTTTGATTCTACGATCAGTCTTATAACAATGATAGTTCAGCTCAGAATTGACATTTACTGCAATCCCCGGGGTTTATTATTTTACGAGTGGTCTTACAAGAAATAAACTGTACATTCAGTGTCGGTGTACCAGCGAGTGGTGTGCGAACAGATTTCAAAGTGAACGTGTATTTGCGTATCCGTTTGAGCGTATGGTCCGCAGAGTCCTCAGAAGAATTTACTAAAAGAAACTAGATGCTTGACCAGAACCTCAATTTTGTTGGGATGATAAACTGGGTGAACTGAGCCTTCAAATTTATGTATCCAAGGAAGCTGTCGGATTTCGTACGTAGATCACTGACGTTTTCGACTGATTTTCTTACTTCGATACAGCTTGTAGTCAGAATAGCTTCACTCAGGAACACGTCTGCGATGGCCCCAAGTTTAGACTCGGATTCTACCGTCTTGAGCATCAGATCTGATTTCAGAGAAGGACGATTTCTAAGGCAGTCGAAGAGTGACCTGTACGCAAATGACATCCGCAGAAGTTCTGAGAACGACTAAAGAGTGCCAAAATTCTAGCACCGTTACCCAAAGGCCCGACTCAACCCCTTGGCTGCGCAGTGCCATGACATTTCCAATGACTGGATTGTTTCTTTGGGCATAGATAAGGAGCTGGGTCCAAGTATGTGGCAATCGTGTATGGCGGCCAATTTCTCTGAGCTTGTGGGCTATGTCTACGACAATATAGAGCCCCAAGATTTCCTTTGGCTCTGCAAACTCAATACATTCCTATTTGCTTTCGATAGCAAGCTGGATGACGGTGAATACGCAGAAGAGATAGACTGGTCGTGTGATGTAATTTTAGATATGAATCTGGTTCTCTTGCGGAATGAACCTGACAACGAGCGATTACTGGAAGGCTTGAAATTCATTCTAGATACGTTGATGGCATTTGAGGCTTCCGGAGAACGCGCGCAGCTCCGCACAATTCATGCAGATCTGGTGCATGCCAGGAACGCACGAGTTTCACATTACTTCCTCGCGATACGTTCTGTCCAATTCCTCTATTTCAGATACAGGAAAATCTAAAAAGGTAGAAAACATCATCAAGCGTCAGTAAATATATGTAGAGCCTCGGGTGACAGTGGAGACCTATGCTTTGTCTACAATCGCCCGTACTTTTGAAGCAACGCTAAATAAGAACTATGGTTGTCGTTGCTGGAGCCGTGGATGAGATATTTGTCTTACAGCCAGTTTAAGGAGGAAGAGTATTGCTGCAAACTTCCAGATGAGTGCATCGACAGAACCTTGCGTTGCCTTCAAACACAACAGGAATCAACGTGATTTAAAATCACATCCTATGCCTAGTCTGTTGAACGGCTTTTTAACAATACAAAGACTGTACGCATTAACGTGAAAAATGATGTATGCAAGGTGAACAAACAACTAGTTTCCAATTCTAGATTATTCGTAGAATTTATTTGAAGTGAAATTTTCTAAAACTGAATTCTTTCACCAATATTCCACTCTATGAATGCGTAACATCACCTCGTGTGCGTTCGAGTACAGCTCGTTAATCTGTGATTCTTTTTTCTTCATGGAATGTTAAACAGTTTGACGTATGTGCGCATTAGCTTAACAAAAGTATATGTTCCCGCGTTACATTTGATATATTCTTGAATCTATTTTAATTTATTACTTGAAATAACAACACAAGTATAAATATGCAATAACTAGATTCGAACATTAAACGTCTCATAAGCATTCAGTTAAATGCTATTTACTTGCAGGTTTTAATTGAAGAACATACGGATTTGACTAAGAATCAGTCACGATTCATAATGTGGTAACTTTCGTTCCAAATCTTCAATAAAAATGAATTCAAGATATTCTCAGTTCAACAACAAAAACTTCAAATAATCTTCCATTTCCTATTTCTTGAGCATGTGTATTGGAAATGTTCTGATTTTGGACTCACTGAATGGACCTAAACACTGGAAATTCAGAGTCAAACGACGGCAGTCAAGACATTTTAATTTGAGTAGTCACAGAAGAAAGTTGCAGCATTAACCGATTTAATCACAACCATGCGTTGGATAGGGGAACTACGTACAAGCATTCCTCTCCATGTAACAGCCTTCACTCTTGTGTGTATGACGTGTGAAGCTTGTAAATGTGTAGAGAACCGTGCAGGTAAGACTTATGAGATTAATGATAGAGATTAAGGCGAGATTAATGATAGAAATCCACATCTCGCCATTTCTGAGTTACTCCCGTCCCGTCCAATATCTACTGGTTCAAAATTCCACACAAAGTCCTCTCTCCTTTGTTCTCCTCTGTAGCCACTAGAAGACGGCATGATCATGCGTATCAAAATCCATCCTTTCAAAGGAGCTGAATTTGTGACGAGGAAGATCTGTGTCCAAACCCTATGTACTGAGTTTTAATCTATAACTCTAAAATTATATGTTTTCTAGATAGCTCCAAGATTATGAACAATGCCAAGCCTTGTCCTCATCTGGAAGCCTCTCATCTATCTGCCTGTACTTTCTACTTCCACAAAGCTTGATTCATGATCAGAGAGGGTTTTTCGTTCTTTGAACGGGGAAGACGACACAATAAGAAGTCAACGAGTAATCCAGTTCTTTGAATAATCATAAAACTTTCTGAATATACAAAGCTTGAGACTCCCTTTCATGGGAGTTTGAGTAGCATCGAGTGTCCTTCAGCTTCAGAACATTTCAAGATGTTATGCTTTAATGTACATTTTTATGAATGTGAACTTCAAGGGTAAAAGTATAACAATACTCGAAAGGTCTCGGTTAGATTATGCTCGACAGATTGCATTACTCTGAGTACGTTAATTTAAATTGCGGCTGTTGTTCGTGGGCTTACTTATTGAGTATTCAGCAAAATAAACCTTAGATTTCCTGGATGCTGACCCAAAATCAAGCGTGAGGACAATCACTTATTTGCATTACTGAAAACAACCATATGCAGGGTGAGGGAAGGTCATACAGAATTTCCTTCAATATCCTTTACGTCTCATTTTTGCTATATCAACGAACAGTACATCTTACCTAAAGTTCAACACTCAAGGTTCAAGAGTTCATCTCTATATGAGCTTGACACTGATTGGTGTGATTGATGCCAATGCATGAGGAGATGAAATAACCCCAATAGAAAAGAACCTAATGCACTATCATCCAATTCAAGCCATAGAGAATCTGATGAATTGGATTGTAATTTGCTGGAAGTCGGAAAGTGAATCAAAATAATACATCAAATCATAATACTCATTTACACAAATCGACTGTTATGAATTTATCCAAGTCCGCAATACCAATTTCACACAGAAGATTGTTAGCTATACTTCAAATTATCAGCAATGTAAGTAAATTTCAGAACTTTCAGGGTCTTTATAGGATTGAATCTTATAATTTGTGATGGAACCTACGTTGATTTGAAGGCTTCAGTTTTTGAGTTGAAACTGCATCTCACACTGACTGGACCTAAAGGGTTGGTTATTGAAGCCAACTCAAGCGACGACAGTCAAGCAATTTTTATGGGAACTTCACGCAACGAAAAGTTGACTTTACATGGAATCCGTGTACTCATGTGGGACAGCTGGTGGAAAGACTCCGCGTAGAACTACCCATGTACAAGACTTCCTGGAAATTGATTTTTCAACAAAATTCTTCTTAATACATGAATAGTCTCACGAACAACACCCTTTAAATCACCAGTCTTATTCCAAGTCGTGCGTCAGAACAATTGCTCTGATTTCAGTCTGAGTACAGAAAGAAACGAGATGCAGCAATTGCAAAACGGCCTGCGCAACTACCATATATTGGACATAAGGGAACTAGCGACCAAAATATCCTCCAACTACCTCGAAGTCTCGCCATGTGCTTTATCAATGACGATACATCTTACCTGACATTTAGCGCCTAAGTTCCAAAAGTCTATGTCAACGCGCAGGACCACAAGTATATAAGCAAGCTGTTTCAGAGGACGAAGATCAGAACATATCTCTTCCAGATTTATCTGATGTCCTTTTGTCATACTGGTCTCCCTCTGGCACCCGGATTCATCACATTCACAAGTTCTTAGTTTCATTAAGAAACCTCAACTGTTATCTCTTATTAGCCGCTTCGTTTTTTGCAAATCCAAATCAATATTAAATCTCTTTCTCCAGGAATAGTCCTGAGAGTACAAAACTCTCCCGCGAGGTGGAGAATATGCAATCACCCGTATCTTGTGCGTCCAGCATGATGTGAGCTGGAGAGCTCGCATCATGCTGGAGGCAGAAGGCACGATGTTAATATGATAGCACGCAAAGGGAATACCGGAAAATAGTTAGAGGACGCAACGTACTGGAACCTGGAATGCCGTCACTCGACTGATAAACCTACGTACAATGATATCATCAAGATTCAAATTTATTTTTTCATCGCAAATAATTCGTTTCTTTGTGATGTTTCACTAGTATGTGCAATCATAAAAATTGGATGATACAGTTCATTGTAATCCACAATTTTTTCATATCGACTCAATTTTCACCAACTTGGAATTGTAAAAAGTTCAGATTCGGTCAGTGAGATTGTACTTCAATGTGTATACACATTTAGTGGAAACTGTTTATTGACACTTCTAACATTGTCCTCTCCAATCGATACTATCGAAATATGAAAAAGTCATTTTAAGAAAGATATAGTTTCTGTTTTCTTCGTACATTTGCCCAAAAGGACATGCTGCGTGGGCGGCAAGTCTTTGCAATCAGCTTGACCGTGAACCTCAGCGTTGCCACTCTGTGCGATTCCTGTGGTTTGATTCCACGACCGCTCTGATAACAATGATAATGGAGCTCAGCGTTGGCGCTTAATGCAATTCCCGGAATTTTGATTGTACGAGTGGTCTTACGAGCGTTACAATTAGTGTCGGTGTCCGTTTATTGGTGTGCAAACACATTTCAACGTGAACGTGTATTTGCGTGTCGGTATGAGCGTCTGGTCGGCAGAGTCCTCAGAAGAATGTCGTAAAAAAGAATCTACTCAAAGAAACCAGATTCTGTACCAGAACCTGAATTCTGTTGGGATGATGAACTGGGGGAACTGAGCCGAAAGGTTTATGTATTTAAGGAAGCTGTCGGAGTTCGTCCTTAAATCACTGACGTTTTAGACTGATTTTCTTACTTCGGTACAGCTTGTAATCAGAGTAGCTTCACACTTAGGAACACGTCTGCGATGGCCCCAAGTTTAGACTCGGATTCTACTGTCTTGAGCATCAGATCTGATTTCAGAGAAGGACGATTTCTAAGGCAGTCGAAGAGCGACCTGTACGCAAATGATATCCGCAGAAGTTTTGAGAACGATTTCAGAGTCCCAGATTTCCAGCACCGTTACCCGAAGGCCCGACTCAACCCCTTGGCTGCGCAGTGCCATGACATTTCCAATGACTGGATCGTTTCTTTGGGCATAGATAAGGAGCTGGGTCCAAGTATGTGGCAATCGTGTATGGCGGCCAAATTCTCTGAGTATATCGGCTTTGTCTATGACGATATAGAGCCCAAAGATTTCCTTTGGCTCTGCAAATGGGTTCAATGCTTCTTTGCTTTCGATAGCAAGCTGGATGACGGTGAATGGGCAGACCGGATAGATTGGTCGAGTGATGTAATTTTAGATATGAATTTGGTTCTCTTGTGGAATGACCCTGACAACGAGCGCTTACTGGAAGGCTTGAAATCTATTCTGGATACGTTGATGGAGACTGAGGCTTCCAGAAAACGCGCGCAGCTCCACACAATTCATGCAGATCTGGTGCATGCCAGGAACAAAGCGAAATCACGTAATGTTTGGACGAAAAATCTCTCCCGATTATGACCTGTCTTCTGTTAACGTCAACTACTGATTTGTCCAATGAATTGTATTGTCATGCTGGAACTGATGGCCACGGTCAATGGGATATAAGCCCTGCGGAGAGTAAGTTGCATGTTAGAAGGAAGCATACCGTCAGACAGCCATGAGGGCCTGAGCTTCGAAATAATCCACCTCAGAATTAGGATTCATAAATAAGCTGCGAGTCAGGTTGAATTAAATTTGAGATGAAGCTGTGTGATGAAGCTGACTAACTATTGCTCCAAATCTCGCAGTTCTCGATGTCAATTTGGGAGCTTTCATGTCGGGATTTCGAGAGCTGTGGCTGGAATATATCGAAGATCTGCCTGTTGAGTGTATGTCGAGAGAGGCTGAGGCATTTCAACAGTACATCACGGGCTGTCTCTCAGAACAAATAGGTCGAATGAAAGGAACAAAGCTCAGTGTGTCTGATTACATCAGCCTTCGACGACAAGCCGGAGGAGTGTGGGCGTTAATTGTGAGTTACAGATAACATCACGGACCTTTTCTCTTCTTTCCTTCTTTTGTTCGGATAAAAGGTATAATTGCAGAAGTGTTGAGGGCTTTCGTCTACTGCAGGTTTTCTCAGATCGGATGATTGAGCATAAAAGAAGGAAATCTCCGATTTGCCATCTTCCCGACAGCTTGTTCTACGGAAAAGATATGCAGAATATGCTGGCCGCTATTACTGACATCGTATGTTGGCATAATGACATTTTCGGTTTCCAGAAGGTACGTTCAGTGCAGCACACTCCGCATCATATGTGTCTCTCAGATTCACTCGGCCAGACGGGTGACTTTACACTACTTCACTCCTTGACGTAAGCAGTCCCTGATAATTATACGAAATAGTGTCTCGACTTCGAGCTTACTTATCTCCGATGGTCGTTTCTTATACAGGAACTATTGAACAATGACCATAAGAACACTTTGGTGTTTGTCATATTTCATGAATACAACTGCCAATCTTACACACAAGCAGGAGAGCTTGTAGTCGAACTACTGCACGACAGAATTGCTGAAATGGAACTTGCATATGAACGGCTGAGATCTGCGGCCGCTCCTGAGTTTCATCCCGCAATTGACCTGTACATGAAAATTTGTCGAGGTTGGATTCCTGGAACGCACCAGTATCACATGATTTCCTCGCGATACAATGTGTCCAATTCCTCTATTTCAGATACAGGAAATTCTAAAAAGGTAGAACACATCACCAAGCGTTAGTAAATGTATGTAGAGGCTCGGGTGACAGTGGACACGTATGCTTTGTCTACAATCTGCCCGTACTTTTGAAGCAACGCTGAATAAGTTCTTTGGTTGACGTTGCTGGAGCCGTGGATGAGATATTTGTCTTACAGCCAGTTTAAGGAGGAAGAGTATTACTGCAAACTTCCAGATGAGAGCATCGACAGAACCTTGAGTTGCGTTTGAACACAACAGGAATCAACGTGATTTAAAATCACATCCTATGCCAAGTATGTTCAACGGCTTTTTAACAATACAAAGACTACGCATGAACATGATAATGATTTATGCAAAGTGAAGAGACAACAGTCCTTCAATGCTAGATTATTCGCAAAATTAATATGAAGTGGAAGATTTTAAAACTAAATTCTTTTACCAATATTCCACAGTATGAATGCGTTACATCACCTCGTCTTCGTTCGACTATAACTCGTTGATTTGTGATTCTCTCCTCTTAATGTAATGTTAAACACTTCGATGTGTGTGCGCGTTAGCTTATCCCAAACATGCGTTTTGCATCACGTAGTTGTAATGACGCCAACTGAGAATCCGTACAAATCACGATCAAAAGATGATGTTTGCAAGTTTTTCGTGTCTCATGCAACTCATGTTGTTTGATTTACCCGAAATTGAAGGCAACGGGGCCGCAAGCAGTCGAAAATCACAAAGAAACGATGACCCATGAAATAATGTAAGATTCAATGTTATGAAGGCCCTGAAAGTTTTGAATAATGCTTATCTTTTTGCACATATATACATCAGTATGAGTGACGGGACTTTACGTTCCAGTCCGGCATTTACCCTAACTGTTAGCGAGTATTCTTCTGCATGCTATGTCATATTGCGGGTCTCTAGCTCGAAGCAGGCTGGGGCCAGATGATACAGCTCCCCCGCTGCTTCAGTTCTCCGAACAAACTGACTAGTCATCTGGACACCTATGAGACTTCCAGGATATTGAAGGAAATACTTGTCAAGTACCACTGCGGCAGCTTGTTACCCTTCCGTATGGATAGTGTCTTCAGAATGATCCAAAGTTGTATCACATGTAAATCACAAAACGACACATACATGCCTGAACTTTCTCCTAGTTTCAAATGAAACCTCAGTGTCTTGCACGTAGCTTGATTTATGATCAGAGGGGTTTTGTACTCTATGAACGGGGAAGACGACACAATAACAAGTCAACGAGTAATCCAGATCTTTGAATAGAGATAAAACTTGCTGGGTATGCAAAGCTTCAGACTACCATTCATGGGAGTTTCAGCAGCTGCGAGTTTGCTTAAAATTTAGAACATTTCAAGCTGATATGCCTTCATGTATATTTTTACGAATCTGAGCTTCAAAGATAAATGTAAAACAGTATTCGAATGGTCTCTGAGTTAGATTATGGTTGACAGATTGCATTACTCTGAGTGCGCTGATTAACATTTTGGCTGTAGTTTGGGGGCTGACTTAAGAGTCCAGGAAAATAAACCTTAGATTTCCTGGATGCTGATTCAAAATCAAGCGTTCGCTGATTAATATTGTGGCTGTCGTGTCGTTAGTGGGCTGCCTTAACTGTTAAGGAAAATAAACCTTAGATTTCTTGGATGCTTACTCAAAATCAAGCGTACGCTGATTGATATTTTTGCTGTCGTTCGTGGGCTGACTCAAGTGTTCAGAAAAATAAACCTTAGATTTCATGGATGGTGACTCAAAATCAAGCGTACGCTGATTAATATTGTGATTGTTCGTGCGGTGACTCAAGTGTTCAGGAAAATAAACCTTAGATTTCATGGATGGTGACTCAAAATGAAGCTTACGCTGATTAATATTGTGGCTGTCTCTCGTGGGCTGACTTAAGTGTTCAAGAAAATAAACCTTAGATTTATTGGATGTTGACTCAAAATCAAAAGTGATTATAATTAATTATTTGTCTATTTTTCATTATATATCTCTTATCAACAAATACCAGTAGATAAATAAATTCTCAGTGGGTAGATAACGCAACAGATAATTGTAACAAACGCATAGATAATTGACGCTGGCAACTAACAATTACTCTTTACCTGTCTTTAATTTTAGGTAACTTAAAATAGTTACAATTGTTCACAATTTAAATTCTTCAAACATTCCATGTAAAATGTAAATGATACATTCTATTTTTATAATACTAACAATTGAAAATATCAATATTGCTTTTGACTTTATCACTCAAATCATCAAATTTGCATCCCCGTATGTCAATATATTTATCCAAAATGATATTTTTCTGTAAAAAATCATAAAATTAAATAATTTTTTTCTATTGTAGTAATGAATTTTTATTATATCTTTTAAAATTTGAAAAATCAAAATTTTTCTTTCTTTCATTTTCTACACAAAGAGCAATTATTTTCTCACAAGAACTAAACTTTATCGTCACATTCTTGTTACTCAATGTAGTATAATCCATAGTGCCACACTAGGTCCACCCGTTTTTGCTACGGCCACACCCGCTACATACAAACAACTGATTGCGCGTCAAAACACGCGTCCCCTCAAACCCAGCTACTAAGCCGAGCTCGTCCGCGAGGCAGAGGAGAGCGTAGTCGAGAGGCTTCAAGGGGCGCGGGCCCGCGGCGGCCGTCGCTGTCTCCCGCATTGCTGCCGCTTGTACCGCTGCCGCCGGTGCTGCTGTTCTATTGATCTATTTCAGCTGCCATGCCGCTTCAACCCCCTTCGGCGGCTTTGATCGAGGCAACTTACACGGGTGGGTGTGGCCCTAGCAAAAACAAGTGTGGACCTAGTCTGCACCTAATTCATATTCAAAGAAAGAGCAAGTTAATTTTATCACAATAGTGATTATTAAGAAATGATTTCATTGAAAGATAAAACATAACTCAAAAAATGAATAGTTTATTTTATAAAGATCTTACTAACGAATATAAGAAGATAAAATCTTATCTTTATTATCTATTTATTTTTACTAAATATATGACATGATAGATAATCCTTACAAACACATTGAAATTTAATACATAGAGACAAAACGTGTCAATCAACGCGTTGTTGTTAATTGACACGCTTTGTGTAATGACAGATTAATACTAAAATAGAGCATAATGGTAAAGATCCGATCCCACGATGACAGAAAAAACACGATGAGTACCAATTGTCACGTTATTAATAGTCTATTGAGGAGTTTGAATTCTTAGGCTACAGTCACTCCCTGAAGTACTGCAGGTGTTTGACTTAGAGGTCACTCTGAGGACACACAATGCAACGGAAAGCACACACACATACCTGAAACAAGTAATTGCAAAACTCTGAGGTCGATTGGGACCTCAACTTAAGATTAGGGGGGGGGGGGGGGATTTCCAAGTAGTACACTAAGAGGAACTGCAGGTAACTACCCATTATGAATTTGCTTGAATCCTGTCACTAGCCAATCGCTATTTCAGAACATTCAAATTGGGGCTCCTACTTTGGATGCGGTATCTTTGTCAAACCAAAGTACCTCTCACGCGGTGACCAACACACTCAACTAACAAACATGCAGAGAATACAGAGTTCCGAAACTAAGAAACTAAATTGAGAAAAGACCCTCAAGTCCAATGCCTTGGACTACTTTATTCTTAACTACCAAAACTGTCAACTGCTCTGATGCGAGCAGCGAACAGGTCCTACGCCTGCGGAGTCGGCAGTTGCCGCTCCCTCTAACTTCCGCTCTGAACCTAATCTTCTCAAAACGATTGCTAAGTCTACCTCTAGATTCGCTACCGCGTCCCGCGATCTCGTAAGATACGACTCGAGCTTCTTGGATAACCGATGATGCCTCCGTCCACTTCGTGCTATCAATTTGGTTGTACGATGCTCAATCTCGCGTAACCGAAGTCCGTTGTGGGATTCTATCTACCACAACACATACCCGCGCAAACACCGCTCCACTCTTGCAGTTAAAGCATCACGCGTCTTCTCTGATAACTGCCGATTCTTCCCCTCGGCCTCCGTCAATTTTGCTTCCACCTCGCATAACTACTTTTCAACTTGCGACCGTTGCGTCCTCAATTCACCGTACTGCGCTTCTAACTTCTCAATCAGCTCTAAGTCCGAGATCCGCGCAGCTTCATACTTAGTCAGCTTCTTCGCGCTCACCGCCAACTCGATTTGGTACTCTTGCTTCTTCATCTTTGCGCTAGCCGATAACTCATTCATCTTCAATGACTCGGCGTCGTACGCGATACTACATGCATCCATCCTGTTCAAGAGGTCCACATTTGCGCACTTGGCTATCTCCACATCCTTGCGAAGACCCTCGCTGACTTGCTCCGATCGTCTTCGCTTCTCAACTTCCTCACCTAGCCTCTTCTGAAGTGCTTGGTACTTTGATCTGTCGGCTGACTCTTACGTTTCTTCGCGGCGACCTTAGCCGCCATCGCTACCTTGGTCCGTGTCTGGTTATGCACTATCTCCACATAGGTCTCATTGGTGCGGCCTTCTGCATACTTCTCCCGCTTCCGGTCGAGGTACTGGAGCAACGGAAGTACCTGCACACACAACAAGTTGGCGGCACCTAGGACTGACAACTGTGACTCTTCCGCTGAGGGTTCCTCACCCGTCTCTAGTATGAATGTGTCTGTGGAGGTCCGGGGTGAGGCTACCTTTGGCGGTTCACTCTCGGCTGCTGCTACGTCTTCTACGGCCTTCGCCGCAACTTCCTCCAATGCCATAGGGTCCTCCTCAGTATCTGATGACATCTTCAGTACCTCAGCGGCCCATTCCTGAGGAATCTTCATCCGGATGCTCTACAAAGGAACCTCATTCTGCCTCAAGGAAACTTCCTCAATTAGGACCGCCTTACCCTTGTCTTTCTTTGAAGCTCGTGGTGGTTCAACAGGCGTCGACCGTTGTTCTAAAATGCGGGGCTTCTTCCCAACCGATTTCTCCTTCTCTTTGGCTGCCCTCTTCGGTGGCCCTGCTTCCTGCACAAGACGACCTCTCAACGCAGCCCTCCTACTCTCTATGCTACTATCCTCTTTTGGAATCAACCTCCTGGCCTTCATCTTTGACCTAGCCCAAAAGTCTGATGATCGCATCTCAATGAGAGCCGTACATCGTAACCGGTCCTCTGCTACGGCGGTGTCATCGATTCTTTGTCTCTTCCTCGGCTTTGAGTCTGGCCGGCCTCGAGACCGCTTCTTCCTTTGCTAGGATGAGTTTTGCGGTTCGCCCTCAAGGTCCGAGTTGACCGTGTTAGCCAGCACCACTTCTTCTCCTTGCCGTGGTACTGCTCATGATGGAAATCTTCAATCTCTGCGGGGGTCAATAGTCCCATAACCCTGTAGAAATTAATCAAGAACAGAAACAAATAACATGCAGATCCTCCTTGAATCAGCCCGATGTGTTGCCGGGTGGCTGTCCAGAAGATACACGCCCAATGAATACTATCTCCTCGCAAGACTCTCTCGATGAACCCCACCTGCCAAGTCATCATATAGGTTGGTCGAGACGGGCGAAGAATCTGCATCAAAGCCATCGCGATGTTCCGCCTCATTCGATCACAATACCACACTGTGCGATAACTATTCTTCCTAGTGAGGGGATGTTTGAAAAGGTCGACATAAGTTCGTTCCTCTTCTTTCGTCACTCGCACACTCTCACTATCGAATGTTAGATCACTGTTGTCACCTGCGTACCGACCAAGGATCTTCTTCCAGTCCCAGATTTGCCAGGTATCGGAATTGCCTCGATAGCCCGGTGGCTTCGGCAACCCATTGTTGTCCCACTCCTGAATGATTGCGTCGCTCGTACAATTCCAACCCCACAACAGGAAATCCATCTTCGTGAGGATCAAATCGCGGCAATAAGCTCGTAGTCCGACTTCGGGCACTCGTAGAGCATGCAATTTGATCGATCGCGCCATCGCTCGTTCCCATTCTTCTCGTCTCCGCACCTATATACCGCGTCAATTTCACAATGTGTTCGTGGAATGCGAGCGTCGAGCACTATGCTCCTTAGGTACACCCCGCCGTCGCAACGGTTTTCCATGCGTGTGAATTGAAGGTGCCGCCATTCAAATTCTTTCCAGTGCGGCACTATCTTTTACGTTCATGGATCTCCTTCACCGTTCCTGGGACCATGAAGCTCCGAAGTACTCATTTGTGCATCCTAAGTACCATCTCTTGAGTACCTGTCTATGTACTTAGAGAAGGTAAGTCTTCTTTCTTTCCAATTTGTCTCTCTGGGTTCGGACCTCAGTGCCCTCCTGAAGGCCATTGCTATGCTTGAGGGTCCCTCAGGATTACTACTACTACCTCCTCTCCACCATAACAAAGATATTCTATTCTAATCTAATAACTTCTATCTTAAAAGGTTAAAAACAACCTCAATTTTCCAACCTACTATTTCATGAAGACGATTCTGGAAAATTTGGACGATGGTTATGATGATGAAATGTTTTTCTCTCAAAAGTTGAGACTAAAACACCAAGAAATTTAAAGTATCAATTCATCTTATAACAAGCTGTTGATATAGAGCATTAGTTGCTCTGCTGCTAAGTTCGAAAAGAGTCTTATATCTTAGAAAGCTGTTTGAATATTTTCAACCACAAGGATTTTATCTTTAAAACTTAAGCCGCATGAGAATCCATGACATTTTGAACTAAATAGATGTTATCGCTAATTTTTTGTAAAATAATGCTTATGTAAACGGGTGCGTACTTAAAGTGAGGATACTGTAATTCAGGTGCAACAAGTGCTAACCCAACCTATATTTCCTCTCAAAAGTTCAAAATATGGATTTGTGACACGAGTGTATCAACTACGTGATCTTATAACAACAATTCTTCTATTGAAACTGTAATTCCCACCAAAATAAACAAAAGTCAACACAAGGTTCCAACACTTGATACATTATTTTACAAACCACAAGTTGTGTTGTCACATGCATTCCACGATTTACAGTTCTTTAAATTTAATTTCAATGTAAAAAGAATATAGATAGTTTTATTGTTCCGCAAATCCAATGTCGCAATTATCGTACCAATATAATTAGCATAGAACTAACATAAAATTGTGTGGTGCATGGATGAAGAAGAATTAATTAAAATTCATAATTGTAAATGAAAAACCTCAAAAAATGATCTTCGACTCAATATATTTCTCGAGAGCGTCAAACCAACCTAATTTCTATAAAATATTCTTCACAATGACAATCAAATGAAAATCTAATGCTTTAATGCTTAAATACTTAAATCAAATGCTCTTGGCTATTAATCAATAGTTATATGAAAGTAATATGAATGGATGAAATCTTATCTTATAATGAGATTTTTATTTCCAAATCATTTTCATATTTTGAAAAATAATATCAAGTCAAATTTCAAAGAAAAAATTCCTATATATTGAGTTGAAACAATAAGTAAAAAAAGCAAGACGATATTAGTTTGACATTAAGTGGTGTGATTGATGCGAATGCATGAGAAGATGAAATACCCCCAATAGAAAATAATTGAATGCACTATAAACCAACTCAAACCCAACCATGCACTGACTAAAAGAACTACGTTCAAACATTCCTGTGCATGTCTCACCTGGCACTCACGTGTATACGATGCGTGAAGCATGTCAACATGTACACAACAGTGTAGGTTTAGACTGGATAAGTCCAGAGTGTGACTTACTTATCTCCATATCTACGGGATGGATCGGAGGACTGGTTCAAACTTCAAGATACAGTGTTGATGTTTTCGTTGTTTCAGGAACCCTCGAGACACGGGATGCTGATGCCAATCAAGATTTGTGTTTTCCTTAGCTTACGTTGCAACAGAGGAAATCTGTGTCTCATCTCTATGCACTCTATTTTAGCAATAGCTCTAGGATTGAGAATAAAGCCAAGACCTTGTCCATATCTTGAGGACTCAAATGACACCTGAATGTCATAACAGATTCCAATTCAAGTCTACCAACAGTAGTTACTACGTTCTGGACATGCAAAGCTTGAGACACCCTTCCACGGGAGATTGACTATCCGGCAGCAGGCGTCAGGTTCAGAACGTTCGAAGGTTTCAGACCTTCATATAAATTTGATGGGCCTCAGCTGACAAGGAAAATGCAAATACTACTCGAAGGTCTCCGAAGAAGATTCTGCTCGCCAGATTGCATTCTCAGATTGTCAATTATCACTGCGGCTGTCCGTTCCTCCCTTTAAATCCATCTAAAGGAGATTTCCTGGAAGTCTCACCATTTGTTTATTCAACGATCAGGACATCTTACCTCACATTCAGCTCTGAAGGTCCAAAAGTCTATCTGAACGCGCAGGCTCACCAGCATATAAGCAAGGTGTTATGATGATTAAGATCACATTACATCTCTTCTCGATAGATCTGATTCACTATTCTCGGACTGCTCCTCCTATCACCTCCAGACTCTGAATTTCATCAAACATCCTGAACGACGATCCCTTCGTATCCGTTTCATCATTTATACCCAACGCATTGCCTCCGAACTCCTCATAAGAATCTCTCATTTCCTAGTTTTAGTTCTAGTTCTCAGCTCACAGAATGGCCTGCGAAGGTTCTCCAAGGAGATGCAAAATATGCAATGATACAGACTGTGTGTAAGATTCGAAGACTTATGTGCTTCCAGAGATAGAAAACATGTTGAGAATTTGCAATATTTTTCTCTAAAACGTTAACATGCAGCCAGCTGAAAGAATATTGCATCTGACGAGCCTTTATGCTTCCATCATACAGATGCCCGGAAAACGAAACATGCTGCGATGATCCTCGGCCAAGCTGCCCCAAATGCGGAGACACGGATTGCGTGTAAGCTCCCCTGTTTGGCTCGTTGAAGAAATGCATTTCCGTTGTGTACTAAACAACAGAAGATCCATGATCGCGTTGTTGAAAACCATCTCATATGTCTGAGTTGTCATTCTGTATTTGTGACAAGTACCAACTACAGGAAGTTCTGACGGCTGTTGTGATGTGGTGTGGATTCGTGAACATTTAGGTGTCCAGATGACGAGTGAATGTGACGGGGAGCTGTTTCATCTGCGTCCAGCACGATGCCAGCTAGAGAGCCGCAATATGAGATAGCACGCAGAAAGAAACCTGGATAGTATTTGGAAGATATACCGTCCTGGAATATGGACTCGACTGATGTACATACGTGCTACAACATCCGTAAATGTCAATCTTTCCACAATGTTCATAACATTGAATCATGTTTTCCATGATGAGTCATCGATCGTTTGTGATGTTTTCCTCTTTCAAGCCCCGATGACTTATTACAGTACTTCCAGTTCAAACACATGAGATGCATGGAAATGAAAACTTGCAGAAGTCTTACGGGCTCTACGCTGCCATCGGTTCAACCACAAGGTTTCACAAACGCATTTTTGGGATTGGCTACTACTCACACATATCGAGATAAAATCACAAATCACCGATCTGGATTAGGTTCCACTTGAGTAGAGGGACATAGTGGAAATGTGTAATTTTGTTTCCCTTCATTCATAGTAGTTTGCTTTGAATTATTTGAAAAGTGCATGCTTATTTCAATGATGAAAAAGTAGTTATGAAACATTTATGAAAATAAAACTTCATAGTTTGGTTTATTCACTCATTTTTTAGTGAAATCGTCGATTAGAAGATATCAATTTCAAGCCATACAAAGTTTGATTAATTGGATTGAAATTTGTTGGAAGTCGTAAATTGAATCAAAATGATATATCAAGTTATAATACTCAATAGCACAAATGGATTCTTATGAATATATCCAACTCCGCAAAACCAATTTCACAAAGAAGATTGTAAACTATCCTTCAAATTATCATAAATATCATCTATGTCACAACAGAGAGTGTCGGAGATTCCAACTTATTGCCAACCTCAATTTTATCCCGATTTCAGTGCCTAAAAACCTTATATGTACATGTGAATCGCAAAGTCTACGCTTATATAACATTTTTCTAGTGAAAATAGGTGATTTTGAGATCAAAATCTGAAAGTATGAAATTTATAACAACAGGAGTTAAATAGCAACTATAGTTTCTTGCAATCTCAACATGATGAGAATCACAACATCCTAAAGATCATTATCATCACATTCACTATGAAGATCACTCAGAAAAATATTCATTAGCACAACCAAATGAGTAAAAAGAGAAAATATAAAGTTATATCCGTCTTAAGCATGAAGAAGAGAAAATTAATAAAATTTGAACTGAAATAAAAATCATAAGATGAGCTCAAATCTGCAATATCAAATCTTAAACAGTCAAACAAGAAAAAACTTGAAAATTAACTTCTATTAATATTGTTCCGGAATTCAAGTAACAAATCCTCGTGATCCAGACCAAAGATAAATTGTAATCAATTTTAATCCACATTTAAGATTATTATAAACAACAAGGACTATCTGAAACATTTTCAAGACTTTGAAAGTATTTTGGTTATAACTATATTTGAGTGAATCTTTTGAAAAGCATTTGGCTAGTTGAAACTGAATTGAGCAATCATGTCTAAAAATAATATATATATATATATATATATATATATATATTTAATCGATCCAAAAATAATTTAAATAATGATTTTTCGCATTAATTTTTTTATGATCAAATTGAATATTTTATGAAATTCAAAGTTTGATCCACACAATTTGAATCAAAATAGTAGACCTCCAAGAAGTTAAATCTTTTTAAGTCCCATATTGCAAGTTGAAACTGCATCTCAAAAATGGAAATATGCCATCACTATATTCGAACACAAAACATCTCATTAAAGTCAAGAAAAAACTTCAATGAATTAAAGGTTTAAAAATCATGAGGAAGATTTGTAATTTTAAAAGGAAAACGAGTCTCCATCATCATATGGTTATAATCGACACGACGACAAAATCTCAACTTTATGCGATAACTTCACGAAAATATAAAATGCAGTTCCTACCGGAACCAGTCAAGCTAACATGCAACCTGTGTCTCCGCATGTGGTACTGCTGGTAAGAGAATGTTCGCAGAGCGAGTCGTGGTCGCGGTTTCTTATTTCAAGCATCCACGTTTGTTAGCCCTTTATATATAGGCTGGAAATAAAATACTAAGTTCAAATTTTCTCGTCATCTCCTAGAAAAGTATGTATATCCTTGGTATTCAACTTCTGTAGTCATTATTACACTACTCTCGGCTGTGGACGTCATGTATCTCTGAAACTACAGCTGAAGGGCTACGGAGCTGAGGGTCCTACACACATTTTGAACCATTCAAAATTGCAGGTTAGTATGTAAGCCTTAGAAAGTCGAGGATCATACAATGCTCTCATATCTCTCATATCGATCGACATCGTCCTTTGAAATTCTTTTCCTTGACTGCTTTGTCATATACACGAACTCCTGGATTCTATGCCAGAACTTTGGGCTTCCCAACCGTGAAACTCTGCGTAGATCAACCAATTTACGAAGACTTCCTGGAAATTCAATGTCCACAAATTTCTTCTAGAGACGGGCAATAAGTCCACGAAGCCTTAAAAGTTGCAAGCTCATTCAAAGTCGTGCCCGTACCACCACTGCTCGTACTACAGTCTGAGTGCAGAATGAAAATATATGTAGCAATCAGAGTATCCCGTGGAAAACTACCAGACCTCTGATACAAAGGAACTACCGACAACAATTACCTCCAGCTTCCGGGAGTCTCACCATTCCGGGAGTCTCATGGTACTCGCTTATTCCGCGAGATATCTGTTAGATCTTACTACCTGAACTTGGATGATCGCAGTTCCATCTATCCATGCATATGTCCGAGTGATCATCACGTATATGTGACAAATATCTCAGACAAGAAGTTCTGACCATTGACTGCTGTGTTCTGGTGTAATCTGACTATGTGAACATGAAGGTGTCCAGATGACGAGTGAGTGCGACGGACAACTGAAGCAGCGGGGGAGATGTATCATCTGGCCCCAGCCTGATGCGAGCTAGAGAGCCGCAATATGACATAGCATTCAGAAGAATACTCCGTAACAGTTAGAGCAAATAGGACTGGGACTGCAACTGGAACGTGCACTCCCGTAACTAAGACTGATGTACATATGTGCAAAAACATTAGTAAATTTCCGAACTTTCAGGGTCTTCATAGGGTGAATATTGCATTTTTTCATGGGTCATCGTTTCTTTTTGATGTTCGACTGTTTGCAGCCCTGTTGCCTTCAATTTCGGTTAAATTTGAAAACATGAGTTACATGGGACAGGGAAAACTTGCAAACATCATCTTTTGATTCGTACGGATTCTCAGTTGGCGTCATTACAACCACGCGTTGCACAAACGCAGGTTTGGGTTAAGCGAATGCGGACACACATCGAAGGGTTTAACGCTGTTTAACATCGAAGTGATTAACATAGGGGAATTACTGACAAATATTACCTCCAGCTTCCTCGATGTCTCACCATTTGCTTTGTCAATGACGATACATCTTAGCTGACATTTAGCGCTTAAGATCCAAAAGTCTATGTCAAAGCGCAGGATCACAAGGACGAGGACGAAGATCACAATACATATCTTCCTCATATATCTGATTTCCTATTGTCATACTGGTCTCGCTGTCGCATCCGGATTCATCCCATTCTCACATTCTTAGTTTCACTAAGAATCCTGAAGTGCTATCTCTTATTAGCCACTTCGTCAATTTCCTCATCCAACTCAAGAACAAAGCCCTTTCTTTTAAATCTTTTTCTCCGGCAGTAGTTCTCAGCTAACAAAATCGCTCGCGAAGCTTCTCCAAAGAGGTGCAGAATATACAATGACACGTATCTTCAGCCTCCAGCATGATGCGAGGTAGAGAGACGCAATATGATAGAACACAGAGAGAATCCTGGATAGTAGTTAGAAGATGTAACGTACTGGTTCCTTCACTCGACCGATGTACATACCTACAACAATATCAATTAAATTCAGATCTAAGATTTCAACGCAAGTAATACGTTTCTTTGTGATGTTTCACTGTTTGGAGTCCCGTTGAGTTCAAATAACAGTCAGAAACACGCGTTGCAACCGGGCAGGGGAATGTTGCAGCCATCAAAATATGAAATGTATGGTAATGATCCTTTTGGCGTCATCGGAACTACACGTTGCACAAACAGTCAATTCGGGAGCAGCACTATGAGACTACTGCATTGTTGATTTGCAAGTCCTGCTGCAACCTGATCACACAGAACATAGACAAACTGCAGTGCTGTAACATGTACAACAAGAGAGAACAAAACACAAGAGCCACAAAGCTCACGCTAGAACTCACTCAGAACTGAGCAAAATGATCGTGGTGGAAAACTGACTTGCATCCTTTTCGTATTAAGAGGGGTTTATATACTACTAACACTAACGTGCGAGCTTGACACTTACATACCAGCCATAATAAACACTTAGTAACCATGGCCTAATTTTCGGATTTACTATCACAGCATGAACTCCACGCAGGAGTTAATCCACCTGACTAGAAAAACCACCCTCACCACTAAGCTAAGCGTGTATAGCAACTGTTATTAGCATAACAGTTGCTACCTGCAACTACAGACAGGTTTTACTAAAACTAGAAGATAACAAAGATTGTACTAAAACCAGAAGACAACAAAGATTATCTAACATGCATCAGATCTATTCGAACAATCATTTGTGAATTAGTTTTCAATATTGCTCATACGTGAGAATAGATTTTCATGGCTGATAAATTACAATGAAAAGTATTCAATCTAATCACCTAATCAATCAATATCAAAGTGCGGAAAAAGTGAGATTATAACGTTCCAGATTCGAGACAAGAACATTACGCAATGCTCAGTTGAATGACACTTTTCCGAAGGATTTATGAAAAACGTCCCGATCTCACGATCTCTCGATCTAGATCGTTGTCCCTTTTTTTTCAACGATATCAACGCTAAGGATACCAACGTCATTCATATGAAATCACTTCTTCAATTGTGATACTTTATTTAGTAAAGTATATGTCTAATCACTCATAAAAATGTCAACACCTGGTTTTACAAGCATTTTAGCATTGGACTACTGTTGTTTGCTCACTGTTGTTGCTTGCATACATCGTTTTTCACGTTCGTGCATGTAGTCTTTGTATTGTTAAAGAGTCCTTATTCATACGGGGCATAATGGAAGGACTAGGATATGATTTCCATTCCCATGGATTCCTGTAGTGTTGAAGGCGACACAAGGTTCTGTCCATGCACTCATCTGGAAGTTTGCATTAATCCTCTTCCTCTCTAAACTGGCCATAAGACAAATATCTCATCCACGGCTCCAGCAACTTCAACTATAGTCTTTCTTCAGCGTTGCTTCACAAGTACAGACAGAGTGTAGACAAAGCATACGTCTCAACTGTCACCCGAGCCTCTACATATATTTATTGACGCTTGATGATGTGTTCTAGCTTTTTAGATTTTCCTGTGTCTGAAAAAGAGGAATTAGACACAACGTATCGCGAGGAAGTAATGTGATAGTCGTGCGTTCCAGGAATCCAATCTCGACAAGTTTTTATGAACAGGTCAATTGCGGGATGAAACTCAGGAGTGGCCGCAGATCTCAGCCGTTCATACGCAAGTTCCATTTCAACGATTCTGTCTTGCAGTAGTTCGAGTACAAGCTCTCCTGCTTGTGTGTAAGATTGGCAATCGTATTCATGAAATACGATGTATACCGATGTATACCAAAGTGTTCTTATGGTAATTGTTCAATAGTTCCTGTAGAAGAAATGACCATCGGGTATAAGGAAGCTCGAAGTCCAGACACTATTTCGTATAACTATCAGGCACTGCTTACGTCAAAGAGTGAGTAGTGTAAAGTCAGTCGTCTGGCCGAGTGAATCTGAGAGACACATATGATGCGGAGTGCGCTGCACTGAACGGACCTTCTGGAAACCGGAAATGTCATTATGCCACGTTGCGATGTCAATACAAGCGGCCAGCATATTCTACATATCTTCTCCGTAGAACTCCATGACCTGTCGGGAAGATGGCGAATCGGAGAAATCCTTCTTTTATGCTCAATTATCCGATCTGAGAAAACCTGCAGTAGACGAAACCACTCAACACTTCTGCAATGATAACTTTTATTCGAACAAAAGGAGGAAAGAAGAGAAAGAGTCCGTGATGTTATCTGTAACTCACAACTAACGGCATCACACCTCCAGCAAGTCGTCGAAGGCTGATGTAATCAGACACACTGGTCTTCGTTCCTTTGATTCGACCTACTTGTTCCGAGAGACAGCCCGTAATGTACTGTTGATATGCCTCAGCCTGTCTAGATATACACTCAGCAGGCAGATCTTCGATATATTCCAGCCACAGCTCTCGAAATCCCGACATGAACGCTCCCAACTTGACATCGAGAACTGCGAGAGTTGGAGCAAAAGTTAGTCAGCTTCATCATACAGTCCATAAATGAAGGTCTATTAAAATTTACTTCAACCTGCCGCGCAGCCTGGATTTATGAATCCTATTTCTGAGTTGGATTATCTCGAAGCTCAGGCCCTCATGGCTAGTCTGACGGTATGCTTCCCTCTAACATGCAACTAACTCTCCGCCGGGCTTATATCACATGGACCGTGGCCATCAGTTCCAGCATGACAATAGAATTCAGCGGACAAATCAGTAGTTGAAATTAACAGAAGACAGGTCATATTTGGGAGAGAATTTTCGTCCAAACATTACGTGATTTCGATTTGTTCCTCGCATGCACCATATCCGCATGAATTATACGGAGCTGTGCGCGTTCTCTGGAAGCCTCAAATGCCATCAACGTATCCAGAATGTATTTCAAGCCTTCCAGTAATCGCTCGTTGTCAGGGTCATTCCACAAGAGAACCAAATTCATATCTAAAATTACATCACACGACCAGTCTATCTCTTCTGCGTATTCACTGTCATCCAGCTTGCTATCCAGAGAAAAGAAGCATGTTCTGTATTTGCAGAGCCAAAGGAAATCATTGGGCTCTATATCGTCGTAGGCATAGCCCATAAGCTCAGAGAATTTGGCCGCCATACACGATTGCCACATACTTGGATCCAGCTCCTTATCTATGCCCAAAAAAACGATCCAGTCATTGGAAATGTCATGGCACTGCGCAGTCAAGGGGTTGAGTCGCGCCTTTGGGTAACGGTGCTGGAAATCTGAGACTGTGTAATCGTTCTCAGAACTGCTGCGGATGTCATTTCTGTACAGGTCGCTCTTCGACTGCCTTAGTAATCGTCCTTCTCTGAAATCAGATCTGATGCTCAAGACGGTAGAATCCGAGTCTAAACTCGGGCCCATCTCAGACGTGTTCCGAAGTGCAGTGGCGAAGCTACAGGGGGGAGGGGGGTGGGGATGCATGCCCCCCCCCCCGCACAAGCCCAGGAAGTGTCTACACAGATTGTGAGTTACAGAATGTGAAAACAAGGTCGAGAAAAAAATTTTCCTTGGAAATTGGCGGGGAGCGCCCCCCCCCCTGGCCTGCCAAAATGATCTCAAACAAGGACGTTCCGCCCAGTGAAAGGCAAGTCTTTGGTTAAGATCATTTATATTTATTTAATATCATCGTGGGCGGCGCAAAACGACTGACGCGCACGCAGCAAGTACTTTGGGGCACATGTAAGAAAAAAGTAGAAACTATTTGACGTTATTAGAACTTTTTTCTAACATTTCGATTGGAGAGGGCAATGTCAGGAGTAACAAGAACGAGTGTACACTAAATGTGTTATACACATTGAATTACAATCTCACTGACAGAATTTGAAACTTATACAATTCCAATTTGGTGAAACCACTGAGTGAGAATGAAAAAAATTTGGATTACAATTTTACTGAATAATGCTAGTTACGTCATGATGGTTTGTAATGGCTGATTATCCTTATTAAGTTGGGCCATTTCTCAAGTGTCTTGGGCTTGCTGGGGTTGTCCCTGTGTTGCCAACCCCTGGGTACCTAATATGAGAACAAGAGCAGTCCCTGCGAAACCCAGCAGTATTCTTTACCTAATTCAAACCCATTAAGAAAGAATCCCGAGAATTCCTTTATATGGGTTCTACATGATCGTAATAACAAGAAAAGACAAAACCAACTGAGGCTATTTGTCCAATAAGAACGTCACGAAGTCTTGGTCTACTGCTATCACACTCTTTTGGGCTCACTTAATGCTTAGATTACTGCAAAGGTAGTGTGATTCCAAAAATTCCAAAAATCGTGAGAAATATGTGATGATCAGGGGCTGAGCTAAGGCGTTAAACCTTCCGCCTAGGGAGTACAGTCGCAAGGCTGAAACTCTGCGCCATTTCACGAGATATTAGGCCAGCACCCCCAGATCAAAATGATCAGGCAACAGGCGCCGTGCCAGTTACAAATCACACACGTAATGTTAGCAGCTCATCCGACGCTAAAACCAAAAGCCATCCGGTGAAAGCCTAGGGGAGTATATCATGCTGATTAACAAAAGCACGTGTAATAAATAAGAAAAAAGTAATGGAATTCTGCGCTAGAATTAGACTTCGAACCCATGCGGTCCTAACTAGCCCCTGCTTTTTTTTAATGCTATTCGTACCAGTAATTGAATAATGGATGAGTTGTTTATTCAAGAAAACAGGGAAGTCCACCAGTGAAGCACCTTCGGAAATCGAATGGCCCCACAAAATATTCGATCTCAACTGGAAACAATTCTGACATTATCATACGACACACATGTAATCTAGAATATCTAAAAGTGTTTGATGTGGTTTAATAAAAACAAGCACGAGCTAATATTTTTATAGTAAAGAAATAAAATTGAGTGTGTTCAGTGTTACTATTTTAATAATAACGCTGGACACACTCAATTTTATTTTAAGTTGAATCATTGTCGCATCACCATAGTACTATCGCTTCTTCTGTAAGCTCCTTTCTCCCAACAATATAAGATATTCGACTGAGAACAGCACTCGTAAACCCTAGGCAGAAAGCCCCCCTACGCTCTACAGAAACGGATATTTTATAACACGGCCGGACTATATCTTCGCCCCAATTGCATAAAGGCACCACGTGGAGTCTATGAGAATCCTACACGTAAGCGTTGAGCTTCAACTTAAAAAATTTGTATTTCCAATTTTTATGATTACATATTTATGATTGTTATTTCATAAGGTATTATTTTAGATCAAATGTGTCTTGATGTTACATCTTACTAAGCAAATATATGTGAGATGATTATCATAGATGTTGTACATACATTAAGGAAGTATCTTTGACCAAAGCTTTTCGCTTAAGGAATCACAATGGTTTTCTTACTTCGATACAAATTGTAGTCAGAATAGCTTCACTAAGGAACACTTCTGCGATGGCCCCAAGTTTAGACTCGGATTCTACCGTCTTGAGCATCAGATCTGATTTCAGAGAAGGACGATTTCTAAGGCAGTCGAAGAGCGACCCGAACAGAGATGATATCCGCAGCAGTTCTATGAACGATTACACAGTCTCAGATTTCCAGCACCGGTACCCAAAGGCCCGACTCAACCCCTTGGCTGCGCAGTGCCATGACATTTCCAATGGCTGGATCGTTTCTTTTGGCATAGATAAGGAGCTGGATCCAAGTGTGTGGCAATCGTGTATGGCAGCCAAATTCTGTGAGCTTATGGGCTATATCTACGACGATATAGAGCCCAAAGATTTCCTTTGGCTCTGCAAATTCACTACATGCCTCTTTGCTTTCGATAGCAAGCTGGATGACGGTGAATGGGCAGACCGGATAGATTGGTCGAGTGATGTAATTTTAGATATGAATTTGGTTCTCTTGTGGAATGACCCTGACAACGAGCGATTACTGAAAGGCTTGAAATTCATTCTGGATACGTTGATGGAGATTGAGGCTTCCAGAAAACGCGCGCAGCTCCACACAATTCATGCAGATCTGGTGCACGCCAGGAACAAATTCAAATCACGTAATGTTTGGACGAAAGTTCTCTCCCAATTATGACCTTTCTTCTGTTCACGTCAACTATGTTAGAGGGAAGCATACCGTCATACTAGCCATGAGGGCCTGAGCTTTGAGATAATCCACCTCAGAATTAGGATTCATAAATCCAAGCTGCGCGGCAGGTTGAAGTAGATTTGGGCAGACATTCATTTATGGACTGTGTGATGAAGCTGACTAACCATTGCTCCGTCTCTCGCAGTTCTCGATGTCAATTTGGGAGCGTTCATGTCGGGATTTCGAGAGCTGTGGCTGGAATATATCGAAGATCTGCCTGCTGAGTGTATTACTAGACAGGCTGAGGCATATCAACAGTACATTACGGGCTGTCTCTCGGAACAAGTAGGTCGAATCAAAGGAACGAAGACCAGTGTAGCTGATTTCATCAGCCTTCGAAGACTAAACGGAGGTTTGGTGCCGTATCTTGTGAGTTACAGATAACATCACGGACCTTTTCTCATCTTTTCTTATTTTGCTAGGATAAAAGCCATCATTGCAGAAGTGTTGAGTGGTTTCGTCTACTGCAGGTTTTCTCAGATCGGATAATTGAGCATAAAAGAAGGAAATCTCCGATTTCTCATCTTCCCGACAGCTTGTTCTACGGAGAAGATATGCAGAATATGCTGGCCGCTTGTACTGACATCATAGGTTGGCATAATGACATTTTCGGTTTCCAGAAGGTACGTTCAGTGCAGCGCACTCCGCATCATATGTCTCTCTCAGATTCACAAGGCCAGACGGGTGACTTTACACTACTTCACTCCTTGACGTAAGCAGTGCCTGATAGTTATACGAAATAGTGTCTGGACTTGGAGCTTACTTTTCTCCGATGGTCGTTTCTTATACAGGAACGACTGAACAATGACCATAAGAACACTTTGGTATATCTCGTATTTCATGAATACGACTGCCAATCTTACACACAAGCAGGAGAGCTTGTACTCGAACTACTGCACGACAGAATTGCTGAAATGGAACTTGCGTATGAACGGCTGAGATCTGCGGCCGCTCCTGAGTTTTATCCCGCAATTGACCTGTACATGAAAATTTGTCGAGGTTGGATTCCTGGAACGCACCAGTATCACATGATTTCCTCGCGATACAATGTGTCCAATTCCTCTATTTCAGATACAGGAAATTCTAAAAAGGTAGAACACATCACCAAGCGTCAGTAAATGTATGTAGAGGCTCGGGTGACAGTGGACACGTATGCTTTGTCTACAATCTGCCCCTACTTTTGAAGCAACGCTGAATAAGTACTTTAGTTGACGTTGCTGGAGCCGTGGATTTGATATTTGTCTTACTGCCAGTTTAAGGAGGAAGAGTATTACTGCAAACTTCCAGATGAGTGCATCGACAGAACCTTGTGTAGCGTTTGAACACAACAGGAATCAACGTGATTTAAAATCACATCCTATGCCCATCACGGCTTTTTAGCAATACAAAGACTACGCATTAACATGAAAAATCATTTATGCAAAGTGAACAGACAACAGTCCTTCAATGCTAGATTATTCGCATAATTAATATGAAGATTTTAAAACTAAATCATCAACCAATATTCCACAGTATGAATGCGTTACATCACCTCGTCTTCGTTCGAAAATAACTCGTTGATTTGTGATTCTCTCCTCTTCATGGAATGTTAAACACTTCGATGTGTGTGCGCATTAGCTTATCCCAAACATGCGTTTTGCAACACGTAGTTGTAATGACGCCAACTGAGAATCCGTACAAATCACGATCGAAAGATGATGTTTGCAAGTTTTTCGTGTCCCATGCAACTCATGTTGTTTGATTTACCCGAAATTGAAGGCAACGGGGCCGCAAGCAGTCGAAAATCACAAAGAAACGATGACCCATGAAATAATGTAAGATTCCATGTTATGAAGGCCCTGAAAGTTTTGAATAATGCTTATCTTTTTGCACATATATACATCAGTATGAGTGACGGGACTTTACGTTCCAGTCCGGCATTTACCCTGACTGTTAGCGAGTATTCTTCTGCATGCTATGTCATATTGCGGGTCTCTAGCTCGAAGCAGGCTGGGGCCAGATGATACAGCTCCCCCGCTGCTTCAGTTCTCCGAACAAACTGACTAGTCATCTGGACACCTATGAGACTTCCAGGATATTGAAGGAAATACTTGTCAAGTACCACTGCGGCAGCTTGTTACCCTTCCGTATGGATAGTGTCTTCAGAATGATCCAAAGTTGTATCACATGTAAATCACAAAACGACACATACATGCCTGAACTTTCTCCTAGTTTCAAATGAAACCTCAGTGTATTGCACGTAGCTTGATTTATGATCAGAGGGGTTTTGTACTCTATGAACGGGGAAGACGACACAATAACAAGTCAACGAGTAATCCAGATCTTTGAATAGAGATAAAACTTGCTGGGTATGCAAAGCTTCAGACTACCATTGATGGGAGTTTCAGCAGCTGCGAGTTTGCTTAAAATTTAGAATATTTCAAGCTGATATGCCTTCATGTATATTTTTACGAATCTGAGCTTCAAAGATAAATGTAAAACAGTATTCGAATGGTCTCTATGTAAATGTAAATGTAAATGATACATTCTATTTTTATAATACTAACAATTGAAAATATCAATATTGCTTTTGACTTTATCACTCAAATCATCAAATTTGGATCCCCATATGTCAATATATTTATCCAAAATGATATTTTTCTGTAAAAAATCATAAAATTAAATAATTTTTTTCTATTGTAGTAATGAATTTTTATTATATCTTTTAAAATTTGAAAAATCAAAATTTTTCTTTCTTTCATTTTCTACACAAAGAGCAATTATTTTCTCACAAGAACTAAACTTTATCGTCACATTCTTGTTACTCAATGTAGTATAATCCATAGTGCCACACTAGGTCCACCCGTTTTTGCTACGGCCACACCCGCTACATACAAACAACTGATTGCGCGTCAAAACACGCGTCCCCTCAAACCCAGCTACTAAGCCGAGCTCGTCCGCGAGGCAGAGGAGAGCGTAGTCGAGAGGCTTCAAGGGGCGCGGGCCCGCTGCGGCCGTCGCTGTCTCCCGCATTGCTGCCGCTTGTACCGCTGCCGCCGGTGCTGCTGTTCTATTGATCTATTTCAGCTGCCATGCCGCTTCAACCCCCTTCGGCGGCTTTGATCGAGGCAACTTACACGGGTGGGTGTGGCCCTAGCAAAAACAAGTGTGGCCCTAGTCTGCACCTAATTCATATTCAAAGAAAGAGCAAGTTAATTTTATCACAATAGTGATTATTAAGAAATGATTTCATTGAAAGATAAAACATAACTCGAAAAATGAATAGTTTATTTTATAAAGATCTTACTAACGAATATAAGAAGATAAAATCTTATCTTTATTATCTATTTATTTTTACTAAATATATGACATGATAGATAATCCTTACAAACACATTGAAATTTAATACATAGAGACAAAACGTGTCAATCAACGCGTTGTTGTTAATTGACACGCTTTGTGTAATGACAGATTAATACTAAAATAGAGCATAATGGTAAAGATCCGATCCCACGATGACAGAAAAAACACGATGAGTACCAATTGTCACGTTATTAATAGTCTATTGAGGAGTTTGAATTCTTAGGCTACAGTCACTCCCTGAAGTACTGCAGGTGTTTGACTTAGAGGTCACTCTGAGGACACACAATGCAACGGAAAGCACACACACATACCTGAAACAAGTAATTGCAAAACTCTGAGGTCGATTGGGACCTCAACTTAAGATTAGGGGGGGGGGGGGGATTTCCAAGTAGTACACTAAGAGGAACTGCAGGTAACTACCCATTATGAATTTGCTTGAATCCTGTCACTAGCCAATCGCTATTTCAGAACATTCAAATTGGGGCTCCTACTTTGGATGCGGTATCTTTGTCAAACCAAAGTACCTCTCACGCGGTGACCAACACACTCAACTAACAAACATGCAGAGAATACAGAGTTCCGAAACTAAGAAACTAAATTGAGAAAAGACCCTCAAGTCCAATGCCTTGGACTACTTTATTCTTAACTACCAAAACTGTCAACTGCTCTGATGCGAGCAGCGAACAGGTCCTACGCCTGCGGAGTCGGCAGTTGCCGCTCCCTCTAACTTCCGCTCTGAACCTAATCTTCTCAAAACGATTGCTAAGTCTACCTCTAGATTCGCTACCGCGTCCCGCGATCTCGTAAGATACGACTCGAGCTTCTTGGATAACCGGCGATGCCTCCGTCCACTTCGTGCTATCAATTTGGTTGTACGATGCTCAATCTTGCGTAACCGAAGTCCGTTGTGGGATTCTATCTACCACAACACATACTCGCGCAAACACCGCTCCACTCTTGCAGTTAAAGCATCACGTGTCTTCTCTGATAATTGCCTATTCTTCCCCTCGGCCTCCGTCAATTTTGCTTCCACCTCGCATAACTACTTTTCAACTTGCGACCGTTGCGTCCTCAGTTCACTGCACTGCGCTTCTAACTTCTCAATCAGCTCTAAGTCCGAGATCCGCGCAGCTTCATACTCGGTCAGCTTCTTCGCCCTCACCGCCAACTCGATTTGGTACTCTTGCTTCTTCTCCTTTGCGCTAGCCCATAACTCATTCACCTTCAATGACTCGGCGTCGTACGCGATACTACATGCCTCCATCCTGCTCAAGAGGTCCACACTTGGCTATCTCCACATCCTTGCGAAGACCCTCGCTGACTTACTCCGACTGTCTTCGCTTCTCAACTTCCTCACCTAGCCTCTTCTGAAGTGCTTGGTACTTTGATCTGTCGGCTGACTCTTACGTTCCTTCGCGACGACCTTAGCCGCCATCACTACCTTGGTCCGTGTCTGGTTATGCACTATCTCCACATATGTCTCATTGGTGCGGCCTTCTGCATACTTCTCCCGCTTCCGGTCGAAGTACTAGAGCAACGGAAGTACCTGCACACACAACAAGTTGGCGGCACCCAGGATTGACGACTGTGACTCTTCCGCTGAGGGTTCCTCACCCGTCTCTAGTATGAATGTGTCTATGGAGGTCCGGGATGAGGCTACCTTTGGCGGTTCACTCTCGGCTGCTGCTACGTCTTCTACGGCCTTCGCCGCAACTTCCTCCAATGCCATAGGGTCCTCCTCAGTATCTGATGACATCGTCAGTACCTCAGCGGCCCATTCCTGAGGAACCTTCATCCGGATGCTCTACAAAGGAACCTCATTCTGCCTCAAGGAAACTTCCTCAATTAGGACCGCCTTACCCTTGTCTTTCTTTGAAGCTCGTGGTGGTTCAACAGGCATCGACCGTTCTTCTAAAATGCGGGGCTTCTTCCCAACCGATTTCTCCTTCTCTTTGGCTGCCCTCTTCGGTGGCCCTGCTTCCTGCACAAGACGACCTCTCAACGCAGCCCTCCTACTCTCTATGCTACTATTCTCTTTTGAAATCAACCTCCTGGCCTTCATCTTTGACGTAGCCCAAAAGTCTGATGATCGCATCTCAATGAGAGCCGTACATCGTAACCGGTTGTGGTAACACAATTTTTGTTTTTTTTGCAGAACTTAAACAAATTTGAAAAAGAAGTACCGAAGCAGTGTCTGTAGTTAGGAAATGGTACGTTAAATAGAGTGAATTGAGGAGATCGCGGGTCACAAAGAATCGCGGAGTTGGGCGTAGCGGCGCCAAACGCCTTCGGCAAGATCTCCTTTGCTGAGGTGTCTTTACCCACGCGCCTCCGGCGCTTAGGGAAGGTACGCTTCCGGCACAGACATCTCCGGAGGAGATGTCGCTGAAGACGTCAGAAGCCGGCAAGGGCCTCTGAATGCTTTCGACCAGGAGTGCGCCTTTGGCGATGCGCCGTTGGCGCGGGAGAGAAACCTTTATAACGACCAGGATTCACGGTAGTTCTAGTTGGTTGAGGTTTCATTGGAAAGAGCTCGGGACGCTCGTTCTAAAAAGCCCAAGAGCGCCGGAGATGGATCAGGGACGAAGAAGTTATGAGCGTCGGAAAACTCGCATCCGGAGATGCGCTGTTCGCGCTAGGGTTCACCTTCGGGAAGGACCCCCGTACGCCTTCGGCGATGCGCCTTCGGCGGAACCACGCGCTCATGAGAGGAGATCAAGTCGGAGGCGGAAGCGCCTTCGGCGGCTGCGCAGCGGAAGAGAAGTGCTTGCCTGATGTACGCCTCCGACGTGGCGCGGACAGGCGGGTGCGCTTGCATAATTCGCGCCGGCGGGATATGCGCCGTCGGCGATATGCGGGGCAGAACGGACAAAAGGAGTTGTACAAATACGTGTCGGCGTAATTCGCGCCGACTTGATGTGCGCCTCCAGCGAGGCACCGACGGAGAAGGAGTACGCCTTCGGCGATACGCCTCCGGCGATGGGCAGGTTGGGAAAAGACAACGTAGTCGGAGCGTACGCTCCACCGCGGCGAACTCGAGTCCGGAAGCCCTCGGCGATGGCGAACTCAGAGCCGGCGGACGATGGCGGCGGGAGAATTCAACGTTCACGCATGCGAATGCGCGCAGTGCGGAGTCGCGAATTCGAGCATGCGAGGGAGAACCGTTAGGCCGTATAGCCGGCTGCGTAATCAAGTTTGATTGTACCTGTAATAACCCACCAAAGGCTAAAACTGCAGTATGGTGGTAAAAAGATCGAACCCACAGGGACAAAGGCAACACACAGAGTAAAAAGTGTCACGTTTAACAGACTTTTGTAGAGTTTGAATTCTCAGGCGACTGTCACTCCCAGAAATACTGCAGTGCTCGACTCGGAGGCCACTCGGAGGATGCTCGACTCGGAGGTCACTCGGAGGATGCTCGACTCGGAGGATGCTCGGAGGATGCACAGTGCAGCGTAAGTCACTCAACACACACACACCTGAAACTGGCAAAAGCACAACTCGGAGGTCGGTCAGGACCTCCGCTTCGGATTTCAGGGGGAAAGTGTCTCAAAAGTTCACTCAGAGGCTCTGCATGTAGTGACTCCCACTCCGGCTTTTACAGCCCTTCCGCCAGGAACTAGCGTAGGGAACCCGGACTGGACTTCCCACTTCGGAACGAAGTCCCTCATACGCCGTGGACGTCGCCCTCGACTCACACCAAACGCAGAGAGTACAGGCCCGACTGAGAACTTAACTAAGACACAATCCAGTAACACACACACACAACCTGAATTGCAAACCAAGGCTTACACGAAGTAATAAACCTTCACTTTGGCATTCAGGGGAAACTTCCCGTAGGAGTACAATCAGGATATGTCACTCGAAGGAGTAAGGGGGAACTCTTTGTGGTAACCCACTTTTTGTTTTTTGTCGGAACTAAAACATTTTGGAATAGTAAGTACCGCGGCAGCAGCTGTAAATAGTAATCGGTACGCGAAACCAGAGTAAAAAGAGGATCGAGGACAGTCAAGGGGTTTTGGGCTTAGGCCACAGTGAGACGCTTGGGACGGAACGGGCGGTTCATGCTGGAGGATCCGCTTCGAGCACCTTCGGCGGTAGATCACTCATAACTTTCTCAATTCGTAACGCTTTGAGTTGCTTCGGGTCTTGTTGGAAAGACCTCAACGCGCTGGTTCTAACGAGCCCAAGAACTTGTGAAACAGATGAGAGATCACTGAGTTATGAGTGTCGGAAGTTACTGATGGGGGGCCTTCGGCGGTAGAGCAACTTTGGCGGTACGCCTTCGGCGGAAGAACCGCCGGAAGATGCGCCTTGGCCGGTAGACGCTTTCGGTCAACGCCTTCGGGTCAACGCCTTCGGCGATGTGGGAGAGTGCATTCGGCGGAAGAGTGAATCCCTCATAACTTTCTCAATTCGCAACGCCTTGACTTGGTTAGGGTCTCGTTGGAAAGAGCTCGACGCGCTGATTCCAACGAGCCCAAGAACGCCAACAACGGATGAGGACTCCGGGAGTTATGAAGGTTGTAGGATACTCAGCTTCCCGCCTACGCACAGGCGAAGAAAGTTTTGTCCTATGCGCGGACGAAGGAAGTTCGCCTGCGCACAGGCGAAATAGGGTTTTGACGTAGGCGCGAAGTTCGCCTACGCACAGGCGTTCACTTCTGCACAAGCGCTTCGGCGTCGGCGGGAAATCCGCCTTCGGCCTTAGAAATGTGCCTTCGGGGTTGGAACTTGTACGGACGCGGACGCCTGCGAGTAGGCGGCTTGCGACGCGGACGCGGATGCTGGCTTGTGCACAGGCGGACGGCCTGTGGTTAGGCGGCCTGCGGGTAGGACGCGGACGCCTGCGAGTGCATAGGCAAACGCCTTCGGCGGAAGAGTAAAACCGTCATAACTTTCTCAATTCTTAACGGTTTGACTTAGTTAGGGTCTTGTTGGAAAGAACTCGCGACGCTCGTTCTAACGAGACCAAGAACTCTTGGAACGGATAAGGCGTCACTGAGTTATGAGCGTCGAAAGCGGCTGTCATGGTTAGGAGAGAGGCCTTCGGCGTTAACATATAGAGTAGCCTTCGGCGTTAACAGTTAGAGGGGCCTTCGGCCCAAGGCGGCCTTCGAGTAGGCGGCTTGCGTGTAGGACGCGTGGGACCCACAGTCCTCGGATTTTGGAGAAGGAATTTTGGCCTAGGTTAAGAGATCTTGCGGGGCCCATATCTTTGCGATGGAGGGTGGGATGGATCTGAAATTTTGTGGGGCCGTTGATCTCGGCCGGCCACGCATGCCTGCAAATTTTCAGCCTCAGATCTTGGGTGGGAAGGCACTGGCGGCTCTGTACAATAGGCTTAGGATTCAGATTTAGGGTTAGGGTTAGATTTAGGTTGTAAGTTAGAGGGGAAGGCAGCCGCCGACTCCTCAGGTGTAGGATCTGTTGCAGCTCGCACCATGGTAGTGCTGTGTAGTGTTAGTTAGGACTTAGAAGGTATAAAATAGTTCCAGGCGTTTTGCCTTGGGTTCTTTCCCAATTTCGGAAGTGCAGATCAGGAACTCATTTTCCCTGCGTGTTTGTGTCCTTAGTTCTGTCACCACGCAAGAGGAGCTACCACTTGGCGTTCCGCATTTTGTAGCTGAAGGCCTTCGGCCGAATGTTCAGAGCTGGTACATTGGTTAGAGACTTGAGTAGTTCGGATCTACACCTGCGGGTAATTGCCGATGCTCAGAGCCAGTGACTAGTTAGATACTTGAATAGTTTCGCCCTTACACCTTCGAATGTCTGTTCCTGATTGTACTCCTTTGGGATTTTTCCCCTGAATGCCAAAGTGAAGTTTTGTTACTTCGTGTAAGCCTTGGTTGTAAATTCAGGTTACGCTGCAGCAGGTGCCTTCGGGGTAACCCCTGTAGTATTTCTGGGAATGACAAGTGCCTGAGAATTCAAACTCTTTGTGGCAACCCACTTTTTGTTTTTCGCCGGAACTAAAACATTTTTGATTAGTAAGTACCGTGGTAGCAGCTGTAAATAGTAATTGGTACGCAAAGCCAGAGTAAAAAGAGGATCGAGGACAGTCAAGGGGTTTTGGGCTTAGGCCACAGTGGAACGCTTGGAATGGAACAGGCGGTTCACGTTGCAGGACTCGCTTCGAGCACCTTCGGCGGTAGATCACTCATAACTTCCTCGTCTTAACGTTAAGTTATCACGCCTTGGGTTACTTAGGGTCTCGTTGGAAAGAACTTGACGCTCTGGTTCTAACGAGCCCAAGAACGCCTGGAACGGATGAGCACTCAGGGAGTTGTGACTGTCGGAAGATGCGAAGGAGAACGCCTACGGATAGGCGGAAGGAGTTCGTCGGCGGCAGAATATCCACCTTCGGCCCTAGATGTTCGCGTTCGGCGACGTACTTCTTCGGGTCAACTTCAAGTCGGCGAACTCGAAGTCGGCGAAACATCAAACTCGGGGTCGGCGAACTCGAGGTCGGCGAACTTCAAGTCGGAGAACTCGAGGTCGGAGAACTTGGAGTCGGCGAAACATCGTGCGGGCGCCTTCGGCGATAACAGATAACAAGCCTTCGACAGTGTGCCTTTGGCGAAGGATAAAACCGGCATAACTCTTTCAACTCGTAACGGTTTGACTCAGTTAGGGTCTCGTTAGAAAGAACTCGACGCGCTCGTTCCAACGAGACCAAGAACTCTTGAAACGGATCAAGGATATGTGAGTTATAGGTGTCGGAAGTGACTGTTACAAATAGGCAAAGGTGCGGAAGTGCGTCTTCGGCGGTCAACGCCTTCGGCGAACTCGAGGTCGGAGAACTCGGAGTCGGCGAACTTGAGGTCGGCGAACTTCAAGTCGGCAAACTCGGAGTCGCGAACTCGAGGTCCGCAAACCGGATGCGGTTCAGAGATATTGCGGAGTCCATATCTTTGCGATGGACGGTCGGATGGATCTGAAATTTGGTGGGGCCGTTGATCTCAGTCGGCCACGCATGCCTGCAAATATTCAGCCTCAGATCTCGGATGTAAAGACGCTGGCGGCTCTGTACAGTAGGCTTAGGATTTAGATTTAGGGTTAGGGTTAGAATTAGGTTGTAAGTTAGAGGGGAAGGTAGCCGCCGACTCCTCAGGTGTAGGATCTGTTGCAGCTCGCACCCTAGCGGGAAGCGTAGTGTTAGTTAGGACCTTAGAGAGTATAAAGTAGTTCAAGGCGTTTTGCCCTAGGACTCTTCCAGTTTCGGAAGTGCAGATCAGGAACTCACTTTCTTGGCGTGTTTGTGCATTTTGGTCCTAGCACCACGTAGAGAAGCTGCAGCAAAGCGAAGTTACTGTATGTTGTAGTTGAAGGCCTTCGGCTGAATGTTCAGAGCTAGCACCCGGTTAGAGACTTGAGTAGTGCGGATCTGCACCTGCGGGTGATTTCTGATGCTCAGAGCCGGCTGCGAGTTAGAGACTTGAACAGTTCCCCCTTACTCCTTCGAGTGACATATCCTGATTGTACTCCTACGGGAAGTTTCCCCTGAATGCCAAAGTGAAGTTTTATTACTTCGTGTAAGCCTTGGTTTGCAATTCAGGTTGTGTGTGTGTGTTACTGGATTGTGTCTCAGTTAAGTTCTCAGTCGGGCCTGTACCCCCTGCGTTTGGTGTGAGTCGAGGGTGACGTCCACGGCGTATGAAGGGGCTTCGTTCCGAAGTGGGAAGTCCAGTCCGGGTTCCCTACGCTAGTTCCTGGCGGAAGGGCAGTAAAAGCTGGAGTGGGAGTCACTACCTGCAGAACCTCTGAGTGAACTTTTGAGACACTTTCCCCCTGAAATCCGAAGCGGAGGTCCTGACCGACCTCCGAATTGTGCTTTTGCCAGTTTCAAGTGTGTGTGTGTGTGTGTGTGTTGAGTGACTACGCTGTACTGTGCATCCTCCGAGCATCCTCCGAGTCGAGCATCCTCCTCCGAGTCGACCCTCCGAGTCGAGCACTGCAGTATTTCTGGGAGTGACAGTCGCCTGAGAATTCAAACTCTACAAAAGTCTGTTAAACGTGACACTTTTACTCTGTGTGTTGCCTCTGTCCCTGTGGGTTCGATCTTTTTACCACCATACTGCAGTTTTAGCCTTTGGTGGGTTATTACACTCTTCAATAGACTGTTGTTGTGTTACTGGAATGTTTCACAGTGAGTACTTCAGTGCGGACCTGTGTTCTCTGCGCGTTTTGTGAGTTGAGAGTGTTGTTCACTGCGTATGAGTGACTTCGATCCGAAGTAGGCAGTCCAACCCGGGTTTCCTACGCTAGCAGCAAGCTAGTGGAAGTGTTGTAAAAGCCGGAGTTGGAAGTCACTACCCGCAGCTTCGCTGAGTGTACTCTTGAGAGACTTCCCCCCTGAAATCTTGAGTAGAGGTCCTAACGGATCTCTGGGTTGTGTTTCTATAGTTTCAGGTGTGTGTGTGTGTGTGTGTGTGTGTGTTACGCTGCACTGTGCGACCTCCGAGTGCGCTCCGAGTGGACACTTGCAGTATTTCTGGAAGTGACAGTCGCCTGAGAATTCAAACTCCTCAATAGTCTGTTAAACGTGACACTTTGTACCCTGTGTTCCTCTGTCCCTGTGGGTTCGACCTTTCTACCACTATATTGCAGTTTTAGCCTTTAGTGGGTTATTACACTGTTCAAGTCTCTAACTCGCAGCCGGCTCTAAGCATCAGAAATCACCCGCAGGTGCAGATCCGCACTACTCAAGTCTCTAACCGGGTACTAGCTCTGAACATTCAGCCGAAGGCCTTCAACTACAACATACGGTAACTTCGCTATGCTGCAGCTTCTCTACGTGGTGCCTGTGGTAACACACTTTTTGTTTTTTTTGCAGAATTTAAACAATTTTAGAAAACTAGTACCAAAGCAGTGTTTGTAGCTAGAGAAGGGTACGCTAAATAGAGTGGATTGATGAGATCGTCACGAGGGCACAAAGAATCACGTAGTCGGATGTACCAACGCCAACGTCTTCGGCGCCTTCGGCAAAAGCTCCTTTTTGAGGTATCTCTACTCACGCGCCTCTAGCGTATAAGGAAGCTACGCTTCCGGCGCAGACACCTCAGGAGGAGGTTTTGCTAAAGACGTCAGGAGAAGGGCCCGGACCTCTAAAGGCATCCGACCATGAGTGCGCCTTCGGCGAAGCGCCGCTAGCGCGGAAAGGGAAAACCTTCATAACAATCGGGATACACGGTAGATCCAGTTGGTTGAAGTTGCATTAGAAAGAGCTCGGGACGCTCGTTCTAACGAGTCCAAGAGCGCCGGAGATGGATCAGGAATGGAGAAGTTATGAGCGTCGGAAAACTCGTAGCCGGACATGCGCCGTTCGCGCTAGGGTTCACAGCCGGAAAGGATTCCCGTACGCCCTCGGCGATGCGCCTTCGGCGGAATCACGCGCTCACAGGAGGAAACCAACTCAGAGTCGGAAGCGCCCTTGGCGGCTGTTCATGGAAGGAAAGCGCCGGTCAGATGTACGCCTCCGACGTGGCGCTGACGGCCGGATGCGCTGGCATGAGTTGCGCTGACGGATATGCGCTGGCAGCAACGGACAAGGCATAAAGGACAAAATAGGCGGTACGACTGCGCGCCGGCGTAATTCGCTCCGGCTGGATGTGCGCCTCCAGCAAGGCGCCGACGGATAATGAACGCACCAGCGGCGACACGCCTCCGGAGAAGGGCGGGTTAGGAAAAGACAACAGGGCCGACGTATACCCTGCAGCGGCCTCGAGTCCGGAAGGTGGCGGCGGCGGGAGGATTCAACGTTTAAGCATGCGAATGCGCGCAATGCGGAGACGTGAATTCGCGCATGCAAAGGGCGAACCGTTAAGCCGTATAGCCGGCTGCGTACGTTGCAACCAGTAAGAACGTTGGACGTTCTTGAAATCGGAGAAGAAAAGACTGCGCTCCAGTCTCATTCTCTCATTCTTGACTTTGCGATTTCCAGTTCCAAGATTACGCGCAAGGGCGGAGCGACCTGCAGTGAGAGTAGAGAGTGCGGAGACGAGTTGCGCAAGGATCTTGGCGGACCTTGAAAGAATTGTGAGTAGCGATCTTGAACGAGCGCAGAGAGAGTGAGCAGTCAGTGCTTGAGTGGCCGACGCACAGTGGCGATTGTGAGAGAGCGAGCGAAAGGGAGAACGTTTGTGTGTGTGCAGGCAACGCAATGTCGAAGGTTCCCCAACTGCGAGTGTCTCCACTCAGGGTGCCGCAGATCGGTCTACGCGCATTTCAAGATGTGCTGACGAGGCTGAAGCTCGATTTTCTCCTCTGGGGGTGGAATTGGACGTGTCCGGAGATGGTGCGCGAGTATCTGCAAGAGAGACACAAGCCTTCTCGCGGATTTCGCCCACACCCAGAGAGATGGGAAATTTGCAATTGGGCGCAGGTGTTGGGCAGGTGTGCCGGCGAGGAAGGGGATCTCCTCTTCGAGGCCGACAGCGTGAAAGTGTCCCAGGAGGAAGAAGTCTCTTACAATGAGCTCTTCAAGGTGGCTAGACATCCCAAGAACGGTTTCCGGACTCGGGATTACAAGGATCGATTGCGGAGAAATGTCGCGACAGCATTGCTGCAGATATTGCAGCCGACCAAGACCGCTTACATGCATGGTTGGCAGGTAGAGTTCGTGGAGCTAGTGTTGTCAGGAGCTCCGGTGCATTGGGCACGGCTCCTGTGGAAGGTGACGCGCCAACATGCGCAAGAAGAGAGGGGAGGAACGCTCAATCATCTATCGCCTTACTTAATCGTGTTTTACCGGGCGATGGGATGTTTGACGAATGCTGAGAAAACTCGGTTTCCGCAGCTGAGCCGGTCTTATCCAGGTAGATATTCGAGGGAGGCCGAAGTAGACACGGATCCGGACGAGGAACCTGCCAGTACGCCTCCGGCTCCGGCTCCAGCCAGAGCAGCAGAAGAACGTCGAAGTGAGCGCATTCCGCGCAAGCGGAAGTGGGATGAGAGACCTGAGGACAGGCAGCCGGAAGTACCAGCTGCGCCGACTCGTGGTCGGCCCACCCCCGAGCCTCATAGTCGACCAAAACAGAGGGCACGCAGAATGCCAACTGTTACTGAGGAGACCAGGCGAACTCCGACCCGGCGGAATCTCACACAGGAAGAGATAATTGCTCAGGTCCTAGGGAAGACGGCAGAAACCTCTGCACAGAAGGCACCACGGCCTTCGGGAGGAGATGGACGGACTGACGACCGGCCGACTGCGAGTCGGATGACTGAAGGTCGACAAGCGGAAGGAAGGCCAACTGAACGGCGCGTTGAACCGGACAGCAGGCCGGAAGCGGAAGAGAGTTTGGCTGACGAGCCAACAATCCTCAGAGGGTCGTCTTCGGCGGAAGGCACTTCTGAAAGAACGCCACCAGCAAACAGGCCAAGTGGAGTCAAGACGCGCAGGGTGTATCCGACTCCCAGTCGGACAACTGCTGGTCGGCCGACTGCGAGTCGGACAACAGAGAGTCAGCCGGATTCGCCGACTGCGAGACGGATGGGGCCAACGACCAGTATGCGGACGCCTTCGGCGGACGCACCTTCAGCAAGGACACCTTCCGCGCAGATTGCGCCGGAAGGACAGGCAGCAGAAGCGGGCGGTGCAAGAGTGACAAAAGTCACTGCGGCGTCGACCCCTTCACAAACCGAAGATCGAGCCGGAACAGGGGCTCAAGCAGTGGGATCTCCCACTGCCCTGGATATTTTAGCAGGCAGTGGAGCAGCAGTCGCAGCAGAAGCTGCTGCGCGCCACAGTTCCAGGGAGTCGCCAAGGGATTCGGTGGCGACTGAAATCCTCGAGACTGAGGATGAGACGAGCTCGGAAGAGCAAGAAGAGGATTCGGTGCAGAAAACGCCAACAGGGGTGCTGTGCGAACAGATAGTTCCACTCCTGCGATATCTGGATCGCAAGACATCCAAATACGGAAGTGCCTTAAAACCGCAGTCTTATGTGGAGACTATCAGGCGAAGGACGAGGATCAAGATGGCAAAGTGGGCCTCTAGTTGCCAAGTATATGTGGAAAGAAACACCGCCCTCCGACAACACCTGGCGGTCACCCAGAAGCTATACCAAGCCTTGCAGCAGCAGAAGGAGGATGCGGCGACGAAGAGTCAGGCGGAGGCCGAACTAATACGGGCAAAGATCGAGTCGGAACTGCAGGAGGAGCGGAGACAGAACAACGTCCTAGCAGCCGAGCTTGCGCGCCAGACGCGCGCCTTAGAGGAAAGTCAAAGAGCCCGCAAGGAGGATGAGGAGTTGTTGTGCAACTTGCAAACCGAGTGCTCGGATTTGAGGGCACAACGTGCGGATTTAGAAATGCAGCTGGCAGAGGTGGAGAGCAGCTGCAGGGCACGAGGAGAGTTGGCGGCACGGGTGACTCGTTGTCTAAAAGGATACACCCATTGGGAGGTGGCAGCCCAAGAGAGGATCACACTCAGGGAGTTCGAGCTTCGGGCGGCGGCATTGACGGAAGGTGACAGTCGGAGTCGGCGGCGAGTGGCGAGAAAATTAGAAACCTTCTTGTCGGGTGCGCGCGACACTATGGCGCACTTGCAGTCGGAAGTCACCACAGCGCTCCGACGCCTGGGGTTACGCAGCCGGTCGGAAGACTGGCAAGGTAGAGATAGTACGCGGAGCAGTCCGGCGCGCAGGAGGCGCAGCACCGGATCTGCCGAGTGCAGTAGAGTAGTTTGGTTTCGCGCAGATGCTGTGTAATAACCCACCAAAGGCTAAAACTGCAGTATGGTGGTAAAAAGATCGAACCCACAGGGACAGAGGCAACACACAGAGTAAAAGTGTCACGTTTAACAGACTTTTGGTAGAGTTTGAATTCTAGGCGACTGTCACTCCCAGAAATACTGTAGTGCTCGACTCGGAGGCTCGACTCGGAGGAGGAACTCAACTCGGAGGATGCTCGGAGGATGCACGGTACAGCTTGGTCACTCAACACACACACACACACCTGAAACTGGCAAAAAGCACAACTCGGAGGTCGGTCAGGACCTCCGCTTCGGATTTCAGGAGGAAAGTGTCTCGCAAGTTCACTCAGAGGTTCTGCAGGAAGTGCCTCCCACTCCGGCTTTTACTGCCCTTCCGCCAGGAACTAGCGGGGGTACCCGGACTGGACTTCTCACTTCGGAACGAAGCCTCTACGTACGCCGTGGACGTCACCCTCGACTATCACACAAAACGCAGGGAGTGCAGACCCGACTGAGAACTTACTGAAAACACGATCCAGTAACACACACACAACCTGAATTACAAACCAAGGTTTACACGAAGTAATGAAACTTCACATTGGCATTCAGGGGAAACTTCCCGTAGGAGTACAATCAGGATATGTCACTCGAAGGAGTAAGGGGGAACTGTTCAAGTATCTAACTCGCAGCCGGCTCTGAGTATCAGAAATCACCCGCAGGTGCAGATCCGCACTACTCAAGTCTCTAACCGGGTACTAGCTCTGAACATTCAGCCGAAGGCCTTCAACTACAACATACGGTAACTTCGCTATGCTGCAGCTTCTCTACGTGGTGCCAGGACCAAAACGCACAAACACGCCAAGAAAGTGAGTTCCTGATCTGCACTTCCGAAACTGGAAGAGTCCCAAGGCAAAACGCCTTGATCTACTTTATACTCTCAAAAGATCCTAACTAGCACTACGCTATCCTATCTACCACTCGCAGCATCTGCGCGAAACCAAACTACTCTACTGCACTCAGCAGATCCGGTGCTGCGCCTCCTGCGCGCCGGACTGCTCCGCTTACTATCTCTACCTTGCCAGTCTTCCGACCGGCTGCGTAACCCCAGGCGTCGGAGCGCTGTGGTGACTTCCGACTGCAAGTGCGCCATAGTGTCGCACGCACCCGACAAGAAAGTTTCTAATTTTCTTGCCACTCGCCGCCGACTCCGACTGTCACCTTCCGTCAAGGCCGCCGCCCGAAGCTCGAACTCCCGGAGTGTAACCCTCTCTTGAGCTGCCACCTCCCAATGGGTGTATCCGTTTAGACAACGAGTCACCCGTGCCGCCAACTCTCCTCGTGCCCTGCAGCTGCTCTCCACCTCTGCCAGCTGCATTTCTAAATCCGCACGTTGAGCCCTCAAATCCGAGCACTCGGTTTGCAAGTTGCACAACAACTCCTCATCCTCCTTGCGGGCTCTTTGACTTTCCTCTAAGGCGCGTGTCTGGCGCGCAAGCTCGGCTGCTAGGACTTTGTTCTGTCTCCGCTCCTCCTGCAGTTACGACTCGATCTTTGCCCGTATTAGTTCGGCCTCCGCCTGACTCTTCGTCGCCGCATCCTCCTTCTGCTGCTGCAAGGCTTGGTACAGCTTCTGGGTGACCGCCAGGTGTTGTCGGAGGGCGGTGTTCCTTTCCACATATACTTGGCAACTAGAGGCCCACTTTGCCACCTTGATCCTCGTCCTTCGCCTGATAGTCTCCACATAAGACTGCGGTTTTAAGGCACTTCCGTATTTGGATGTCTTGCGATCCAGATATCGCAGGAGTGGAACTATCTGTTCGCACAGCACCCCTGTTGGCGTTTTCTGCACCGAATCCTCTTCTTGCTCTTTCGAGCTCGTCTCATCCTCAGTCTCGAGGATTTCAGTCGCCACCGAATCCCTTGGCGACTCCCTGGAACTGTGGCGCGCAGCAGCTTCTGCTGCGACTGCTGCTCCACTGCCTGCTAAAATATCCAGGGCAGTGGGAGATCCCACTGCTTGAGCCCCTGTTCCGGCTCGATCTTCGGTTTGTGAAGGGGTCGACGCCGCAGTGACTTTTGTCACTCTTGCACCGCCCGCTTCCGCTGCCTGTCCTTCCGGCGCAATCTGCGCGGAAGGTGTCCTTGCTGAAGGTGCGTCCGCCGAAGGCGTCCGCATACTGGTCGTTGGCCCCATCCGTCTCGCAGTCGGCGAATCCGGCTGACTCTCTGTTGTCCGACTCGCAGTCGGCCGACCAGCAGTTGTCCGACTGGGAGTCGGATACACCCTGCGCGTCTTGACTCCACTTGGCCTGTTTGCTGGTGGCGTTCTTTCAGAAGTGCCTTCCGCCGAAGACGACCCTCTGAGGATTGTTGGCTCGTCAGCCAAACTCTCTTCCGCTTCCGGCCTGCTGTCCGGTTCAACGCGCCGTTCAGTTGGCCTTCCTTCCGCTTGTCGACCTTCAGTCATCCGACTCGCAGTCGGCCGGTCGTCAGTCCGTCCATCTCCTCCCGAAGGCCGTGGTGCCTTCTGTGCAGAGGTTTCTGCCGTCTTCCCTAGGACCTGAGCAATTATCTCTTCCTGTGTGAGATTCCGCCGGGTCGGAGTTCGCCTGGTCTCCTCAGTAACAGTTGGCATTCTGCGTGCCCTCTGTTTTGGTCGACTATGAGGCTCGGGGGTGGGCCGACCACGAGTCGGCGCAGCTGGTACTTCCGGCTGCCTGTCCTCAGGTCTCTCATCCCACTTCCGCTTGCGCGGAATGCGCTCACTTCGACGTTCTTCTGCTGCTCTGGCTGGAGCCGGAGCCGGAGGCGTACTGGCAGGTTCCTCGTCCGGATCCGTGTCTACTTCGGCCTCCCTCGAATATCTACCTGGATAAGACCGGCTCAGCTGCGGAAACCGAGTTTTCTCAGCATTCGTCAAACATCCCATCGCCCGGTAAAACACGATTAAGTAAGGCGATAGATGATTGAGCGTTCCTCCCCTCTCTTCTTGCGCATGTTGGCGCGTCACCTTCCACAGGAGCCGTGCCCAATGCACCGGAGCTCCTGACAACACTAGCTCCACGAACTCTACCTGCCAACCATGCATGTAAGCGGTCTTGGTCGGCTGCAATATCTGCAGCAATGCTGTCGCGACATTTCTCCGCAATCGATCCTTGTAATCCCGAGTCCGGAAACCGTTCTTGGGATGTCTAGCCACCTTGAAGAGCTCATTGTAAGAGACTTCTTCCTCCTGGGACACTTTCACGCTGTCGGCCTCGAAGAGGAGATCCCCTTCCTCGCCGGCACACCTGCCCAACACCTGCGCCCAATTGCAAATTTCCCATCTCTCTGGGTGTGGGCGAAATCCGCGAGAAGGCTTGTGTCTCTCTTGCAGATACTCGCGCACCATCTCCGGACACGTCCAATTCCACCCCCAGAGGAGAAAATCGAGCTTCAGCCTCGTCAGCACATCTTGAAATGCGCGTAGACCGATCTGCGGCACCCTGAGTGGAGACACTCGCAGTTGGGGAACCTTCGACATTGCGTTGCCTGCACACACACAAACGTTCTCCCTTTCGCTCGCTCTCTCACAATCGCCACTGTGCGTCGGCCACTCAAGCACTGACTGCTCACTCTCTCTGCGCTCGTTCAAGATCGCTACTCACAATTCTTTCAAGGTCCGCCAAGATCCTTGCGCAACTCGTCTCCGCACTCTCTACTCTCACTGCAGGTCGCTCCGCCCTTGCGCGTAATCTTGGAACTGGAAATCGCAAAGTCAAGAATGAGAGAATGAGACTGGAGCGCAGTCTTTTCTTCTCCGATTTCAAGAACGTCCAACGTTCTTACTGGTTGCAACGTACGCAGCCGGCTATACGGCTTAACGGTTCGCCCTTTGCATGCGCGAATTCACGTCTCCGCATTGCGCGCATTCGCATGCTTAAACGTTGAATCCTCCCGCCGCCGCCACCTTCCGGACTCGAGGCCGCTGCAGGGTATACGTCGGCCCTGTTGTCTTTTCCTAACCCGCCCTTCTCCGGAGGCGTGTCGCCGCTGGTGCGTTCATTATCCGTCGGCGCCTTGCTGGAGGCGCACATCCAGCCGGAGCGAATTACGCCGGCGCGCAGTCGTACCGCCTATTTTGTCCTTTATGCCTTGTCCGTTGCTGCCAGCGCATATCCGTCAGCGCAACTCATGCCAGCGCATCCGGCCGTCAGCGCCACGTCGGAGGCGTACATCCGACCGGCGCTTTCCTTCCATGAACAGCCGCCAAGGGCGCTTCCGACTCTGAGTTGGTTTCCTCCTGTGAGCGCGTGATTCCGCCGAAGGCGCATCGCCGAGGGCGTACGGGAATCCTTTCCGGCTGTGAACCCTAGCGCGAACGGCGCATGTCCGGCTACGAGTTTTCCGACGCTCATAACTTCTCCATTCCTGATCCATCTCCGGCGCTCTTGGACTCGTTAGAACGAGCGTCCCGAGCTCTTTCTAATGCAACTTCAACCAACTGGATCTACCGTGTATCCCGATTGTTATGAAGGTTTTCCCTTTCCGCGCTAGCGGCGCTTCGCCGAAGGCGCACTCATGGTCGGATGCCTTTAGAGGTCCGGGCCCTTCTCCTGACGTCTTTAGCAAAACCTCCTCCTGAGGTGTCTGCGCCGGAAGCGTAGCTTCTTTATACGCTAGAGGCGCGTGAGTAGAGACACCTCAAAAAGGAGCTTTTGCCGAAGGCGCCGAAGACGTTGACGTTGGTACATCCGACTACGTGATTCTTTGTGCCCTCGTGACGATCTCATCAATCCACTCTATTTAGCGTACCCTTCTCTAGCTACAAACACTGCTTTGGTACTAGTTTTCTAAAATTGTTTAAATTCTGCAAAAAAACAAAAAGTGTGTTACCACATGCCCCCCTCCTCAATTGTGAGCGCCCACGCGAACATTTACACGTGGTATTTCTTCAGACGCCATCCGTTCACGCGGGTGCCTAACCATTCTCCCGTCAGTTCTGCGAGTTGGATGGATCCATTTGGGAAAACTTCTATCACCTTGTAAGGTCCCATCCACCTCAAGTGTAGCTTGCCTGGAAATCTAGCATGTCTGCTATCGTATAGCAGAGCCAAGTCGCCCTTCTCCAGCAGTACTGGTTTGAGCCTTCGATCGTACTTCTCCTTCCGCCTGAGTTGTAATTGCTTTGTTCGATCTTCGGCCTCTTGACGTCTTTCCTCCAGTGCCATTACCTCTTGCAGTCGATATGCCTGACTTTCTTCCGCGTCCAGCCTTCTCTGATCTAAGGTCCTCTTGGTAGGTATCTCGAATTCGATGGGTAAGATCGGATGCTGCCCATAAACTAGGAAGTAAGGTGTTTGCCTGGTGGTGACTTTTTCTGCCGTTCTATATGCCCATAAGGCGGCCGGTAGCTTGGTGTCCCAGTCATGAGCATGGTTTACAGTCACTTTGAGGAGTATCTTACAGAGTAATCCATTGGACTTCTCTGTCAGACCATTTGCCTTGGGGTTGTATGGAGTAGTCTTCCGATGCTTAATCTGGAAGTGCCGCGTCAAACTTTCTATCACCTGATTCAGAAAGTGCGTTCCTCTGTCACTGACTATTTCTAGGGGGCACCCGTAGCGGGTGATGATTGATTCGAATAGGAACCGTGCTACTGCGGCTGCGTCGTCGTGCCTTGTGGCTTCTGCCTCCACCATCTTGGTCGCATAGTCTGTTGCTACCAATATGTAGCGCCTGCGCGTGCCTTTAGTGACAGGTTGTATTGGTCCCACGAAGTCGATCCCCCATTTTTCAAATGGTGCCAATGGCATGATTGGTGTAAGAGGCCATCTCGTGGTCGGAGTCGGCCTTCCCGTCCTCTGGCAGCTGTCGCATTTGCGAACGTAGTCGTGTACATCTTTGAACATCGTCGGCCACCAGTATCCTGCATTCACAATTTTGGTCACTGTGTTTCTGGTGGCGTAGTGACCACCAGCGTCTTCTGTGTGCATGGCTTTGACAACTCGCGGTACTTCAGACTCCTCTAGACATCTGCACAACCTCTCGTCTGCCATTTTCTTGAACAAGACCCCCTGTTGAAGCTGGTAAGGTCCCGCTTTATGAACGAAGACTGTGCGCTGCTCCGCATCCAATCCTTCCGGACATTGGAGTGTGAGCAGAAACCTGTATAAGTCCGCGTACCTGGACTCATGGCTGGCGGACAACTGAAAAAGTTGTTCGTCGGGAAAATCATCCACTACTTCCTCCTCTATGGGTTCGGTCCATAGTCGGGAGAGGTAGTCCGCGTTCTCATGGTGAACGCCTTTCCGTGTCTGTACAGTGTAGGTGAATTCCTGCAGCAGTAGTACCCACCGGGCAATTCGTCCGGACAGATCCGCCTTCTTCACCAGGTGCTGTAAGGCGTAATGATCTACATGAAACACGAACTCATAGCAGATCAAATAATGTCGGAACTTCTTGCAGGAGTACACCATTCCCAACGCCTCCCTCTCAGTTGTCGTGTACTTCTTCTCTGCTGCTGACAACTGACGACTCGCGAAGTAAATCGGGTAGTCTTTCTTGTTGTCGTCCTTCTGACTGAGAACCACCCCGATTGCAAACGCCGACGTGTCTACATAGACATGGAAAGGTCTGTTCCAATCCGGACTTCTCAGAACCGGAGCAGTCGTCAGTTTGGCTTTGAGCGTTTCAAAGGCCAGCTGTTGCTCCTTGCCCCACACATAGGGTTCATCCTTCTTAAGCAGCTTCGTCAGATCGGCTGCCAAGATGGCATACATATTTATGAACCTTCTGTAATAACCTACATGGCCAAGGAAGGCCCTCAACTCACGCAGATTCGTTGGCGGCTGCAGTTCAAGAATAATCTTCACCTTCTCTACATCCACTGCAATGCCATCGGACGAAACTCGGTGCCCCAGCAGGATTCCGCTGGTCATGAAGAAAAAACATTTCTCAGGGTGTAAGGACAAGCTGCTTTCCCTACACCTGTCGAACGTTTGCCGAAGATGGTTAAGGTGCTCCGACCTCTTACCGAAGACACAAAAGTCGTCGATGAAAATTTCTAGGAACTTCCTCAGGTGCTCTTGGAAGATGTTTGTCATCATCCGCTGGAACGTCGCTGGCGCGTTGCACAGACCGAACGGCATCTTGTGATAAGCATAGGTTCCCCAGTCGGTCGTGAAGGTTGTTTTGTCCTTGTCCTGTTCCCTGATGGACACCTGGTTGTAGCCGGAGAATCCGTCTAGGAAACTGTAGCATTCATGCCCTGCTACATGGTCTAAAATAGAGTCCGTGAAAGGAAGAGGGTGATGGTCCTTCCTCGTTGCTGCGTTCAGCTTTCGGAAGTCCTGGCACACCCGGATCTTACCCGTCAGTTTCTTGGGCACGATCACGATAGGCGACACCCACTCGCTACTGAGTACCGGGTAGATGATTCCTGCGCTCAGGTACTTGTCGATTTCGTCCTTCACCAATAATGAATATTTTGGGTTGAGCCTGTATTGGCGTTGGCGAACCGGAACTGCCTCGTCCAACAAGTCGATCCTGTGCTCTCCATACCTTGCAGGTATGCCTTTCATGTCTTCAATCTTCCATGCGAAGACATCCTCATACTGGCGAAGAAACGCCTGTACCCTGTTCAACTCTTCTCCTTGTACCTGGCTTGACACCTTCAAGCCTTTACCTGGACTGAGCTGCAGTTCGCAGCAATCACTCGGGTCAACAATCCCCTCTGTGTGACTGATCTCGCTTCTGCCCAGTCCGGCTGCTAGTTGCTATTCCTCATCCGGATACACCTCGTCTCCTTCCTCCTCAATAGAGCAGCAAGTGACGTAGCCCACAAATTCTTCCGACGTTTCGGTCTCTGAAGTGCATGATGAGCTGGTCTCCCCTCCGGTTGTGTAACCGGAGGTGGTGGAAGGTGTTTCGCCCTCATGGGGTACCTTGGTCCACGGTACGGTAATGACAGTCGGGGGGTCCGCAGGGCTACGGAACTGTAATCTCTTCCTACTCCAGTCACACCTTGCTTTGGCGTCGTATAGCCACGGTCTGCCAAGCAGCACATCATAACCTTTCTTCATCAGAGGTTGCAGTATTATGTAAGACAGTTGAAAGTCCACTCCTCCAATGTTGGTTCTCACATTGCTCAACATTCCTAGTGGCATTCTGCGTGTTTGATCGGCCAGTCGCAATACTCGGGATGTAGGCTCGAAGGTCTGGAACCCCAAGGAGTTCGCTGTCTCCTCGGTCATGATATTCACGCCCGAGCCGGAGTCCACTGGTACCTTCTGTATGACGCAGCCTCCGATCTCTACTTCGATCTCTGGAGGTCCCAGGTCTCCTCCTTCCACTCTGTACACAGCCGGAAGTTTCTCTTTTCGGGGTTTGCGTGGTCGGCGCAACGAAAGCATCAGCATCCTTCTGTACGTCTTATTGTCTTCCAACAACTGGTGGAAGGAAATATTTGCCCTCTGGCTCCCTATGTCTTCCACTATGTCGTAGGAAGTGTTGGAAGTCACGGCCGGAAGTTTCCCTGTACTCGCGGTCGGAAGGGGTGTAGGGGGCCTAACTGCCTTCCGGTCGTCGGATGTCATTCCGGCGCCCAGTGCTTCCTTGATGAGGTGACTCACCTCATCTTTGATGTCCGGAAGGTAATCTCGAGTCCGGAACTCTTCTGAATACCTGTCCGCTTTTTCTGAGTTCTGCTCCGGCTGGGTGTTTCTCATAGCCGGAGGTGTACCCGGCCTTCTCCTCGGGCCTTCTCTAACTTCTTTAGACTTCCTCCTCTCTTCCCTACGCTCGAGGCGGCGAGTGTCCTCGTGGCCTTCTCCTCTCCTCTTCGAACTTCGGGTTTCTACCCGGCCGCACATTACTTCTTCCTCCGGCCATACTTCGTTTTCTTCAGCTGGGTCCAGACTCAGTTCTACCTGGTTGACCTGCACCTCTTCCTTGCCAGGTGTCGATACGAAACGCACGGCTGGCCTAGGGAGTTGTGGCTGGTCACATTCGGCTGCTGTATGTCCAGACTTTTTGCAATTGCTGCACAAGGGTGCATACCCCATTGGCTTCCTCGGGTGGGGACAACTTGGCGCGTAATGCCCCATGTCTCCGCAGTTGTAGCAACCATCGAATTGTGGTCGAGGTCGGTTGTGATTGCCTGGAGGTGCCATGCGTCTTGGTGGGAGTGTACCCGCCATTTCCCTCGGAACAAAGCGCGGTATATGCACCGGTGGGTTCGGAGTTGTAGCTGGAGCTGTCTGTACCGAGTAGGCGGTGTCCTCAATCTGCTCAGCATAATACATAGGCGGCTCAGCATAATACATGGGGTTCTCCCACTGTGGTGCCCATTCGACCGCATTCACTGGGTAAGATGGCCTCGCGGACATGCACTCCGTGTTGGCATGTCCCACCTGTCCGCACGTAGTACACCAGAGATTCGCTCGTTGTCTCGCAGGTGATTTACGTCGGTCTTGGCCTCCCACTACATGAACTTTCAGGTCCGCAAAATTCTTCACCAGGTTGTCTACCTTGGCTGCGATGTCCCCTTGAGTCTTCACTGGGATTCCCTTACCTCGATCCTTCTTCTTGATCGCACTGCGTTTCTTCTTCCGTCTTTCTTCTTCTGAAGATGACGAGTCCTCTTCCTCTTCCGAGGAAGAACTTGATTCGGAGGAGCTTGATTCTTCTGTCGAGGAAGGAGAGTTCCTTCTCTTCCGACGTCCGCCCTGCGACTTCTTCTTCGTCGACCGTCGGTCGCGTCTTCGAGTGTCAAGGGTTGACGTCTCAAAGGTCTCCGCGGAAGCTATCACATCTTGGATTGTGTCAGTCTTGCCTCTCCTACAGAAGGTCTCCATTTCTCTTGAGAGCCCTGTCACATACCAATCCACTGCCTGTTGTACCGAATACGGTTCTCCCGGGCCTGTCTTCGGAATTCGATCTAGGAGGTCTTGGAATCTCTCAGTGTAGTCTCGAAGATTCTCCTTCCGCTCGCGTCGAAGATTTCGAAGCCGGGTCAGAACTCGACTGTCATATCCGAGTTCGCGGAACCGCCTCAGAAACTTTTCCTTGAGCTGAGCCCAGGTCCGGATGCCAGTGGGGTCGGTGCTCTCATGGTTGTACCAGCTACGCGCTCGTCTGCGTAGCAGGCTAGGGAAGATTCGTAGTCTGTCTTCATCACTGGTCTCACGATTGGCGATGGAGACAGACTCGAAGAGCTTTATGTATGAATCTGCATCATCGTCGTCGCCCGTTCCCGTGTATCTTGGATACGAATGTTTGGTGGTAGGTTGGGAAAACACCTGGCGGAGATTGGCTTGATGTTCTGCCATCGGTGATCCTGTCGACGGACTGATCCTAGGTTGGCCAAACTCAGGAAGAGTTCCTGTCGGAGGGATGTCCAATAGAACTGTTAGCTCAATGCTCTCGGTAGGTGAACTGGAACGCCTTTGTCTTCCAGTAGTCGGTGATGGCGATCTTTCTGCAGAGTCCTCACCGGGAGTCTTCTTTTTAGTTCGCCGTTTTGTTTCCACGGCTTTTTCTGAATCTCGACGGAGTTTCCGTGTGGCTCTCGCACTCAGGTTTCCCACACTATCGCTCGTCGACATTCACCGAGCATTGCTGCTCAAGATTTCTGGTGTTGACGCACTGTCCCCGGCAGCGGCGCCAAAAAGAAGTTGTCGGCTCCTTATGTAATAACCCACCAAAGGCTAAAACTGCAGTATGGTGGTAAAAAGATCGAACCCACAGGGACAGAGGCAACACACAGAGTAAAAGTGTCACGTTTAACAGACTTTTGGTAGAGTTTGAATTCTAGGCGACTGTCACTCCCAGAAATACTGTAGTGCTCGACTCGGAGGCTCGACTCGGAGGAGGAACTCAACTCGGAGGATGCTCGGAGGATGCACGGTACAGCTTGGTCACTCAACACACACACACACACCTGAAACTGGCAAAAAGCACAACTCGGAGGTCGGTCAGGACCTCCGCTTCGGATTTCAGGAGGAAAGTGTCTCGCAAGTTCACTCAGAGGTTCTGCAGGAAGTGCCTCCCACTCCGGCTTTTACTGCCCTTCCGCCAGGAACTAGCGGGGGTACCCGGACTGGACTTCTCACTTCGGAACGAAGCCTCTACGTACGCCGTGGACGTCACCCTCGACTATCACACAAAACGCAGGGAGTGCAGACCCGACTGAGAACTTACTGAAAACACGATCCAGTAACACACACACAACCTGAATTACAAACCAAGGTTTACACGAAGTAATGAAACTTCACATTGGCATTCAGGGGAAACTTCCCGTAGGAGTACAATCAGGATATGTCACTCGAAGGAGTAAGGGGGAACTGTTCAAGTATCTAACTCGCAGCCGGCTCTGAGTATCAGAAATCACCCGCAGGTGCAGATCCGCACTACTCAAGTCTCTAACCGGGTACTAGCTCTGAACATTCAGCCGAAGGCCTTCAACTACAACATACGGTAACTTCGCTATGCTGCAGCTTCTCTACGTGGTGCCAGGACCAAAACGCACAAACACGCCAAGAAAGTGAGTTCCTGATCTGCACTTCCGAAACTGGAAGAGTCCCAAGGCAAAACGCCTTGATCTACTTTATACTCTCAAAAGATCCTAACTAGCACTACGCTATCCTATCTACCACTCGCAGCATCTGCGCGAAACCAAACTACTCTACTGCACTCAGCAGATCCGGTGCTGCGCCTCCTGCGCGCCGGACTGCTCCGCTTACTATCTCTACCTTGCCAGTCTTCCGACCGGCTGCGTAACCCCAGGCGTCGGAGCGCTGTGGTGACTTCCGACTGCAAGTGCGCCATAGTGTCGCACGCACCCGACAAGAAAGTTTCTAATTTTCTTGCCACTCGCCGCCGACTCCGACTGTCACCTTCCGTCAAGGCCGCCGCCCGAAGCTCGAACTCCCGGAGTGTAACCCTCTCTTGAGCTGCCACCTCCCAATGGGTGTATCCGTTTAGACAACGAGTCACCCGTGCCGCCAACTCTCCTCGTGCCCTGCAGCTGCTCTCCACCTCTGCCAGCTGCATTTCTAAATCCGCACGTTGAGCCCTCAAATCCGAGCACTCGGTTTGCAAGTTGCACAACAACTCCTCATCCTCCTTGCGGGCTCTTTGACTTTCCTCTAAGGCGCGTGTCTGGCGCGCAAGCTCGGCTGCTAGGACTTTGTTCTGTCTCCGCTCCTCCTGCAGTTCCGACTCGATCTTTGCCCGTATTAGTTCGGCCTCCGCCTGACTCTTCGTCGCCGCATCCTCCTTCTGCTGCTGCAAGGCTTGGTACAGCTTCTGGGTGACCGCCAGGTGTTGTCGGAGGGCGGTGTTCCTTTCCACATATACTTGGCAACTAGAGGCCCACTTTGCCACCTTGATCCTCGTCCTTCGCCTGATAGTCTCCACATAAGACTGCGGTTTTAAGGCACTTCCGTATTTGGATGTCTTGCGATCCAGATATCGCAGGAGTGGAACTATCTGTTCGCACAGCACCCCTGTTGGCGTTTTCTGCACCGAATCCTCTTCTTGCTCTTCCGAGCTCGTCTCATCCTCAGTCTCGAGGATTTCAGTCGCCACCGAATCCCTTGGCGACTCCCTGGAACTGTGGCGCGCAGCAGCTTCTGCTGCGACTGCTGCTCCACTGCCTGCTAAAATATCCAGGGCAGTGGGAGATCCCACTGCTTGAGCCCCTGTTCCGGCTCGATCTTCGGTTTGTGAAGGGGTCGACGCCGCAGTGACTTTTGTCACTCTTGCACCGCCCGCTTCCGCTGCCTGTCCTTCCGGCGCAATCTGCGCGGAAGGTGTCCTTGCTGAAGGTGCGTCCGCCGAAGGCGTCCGCATACTGGTCGTTGGCCCCATCCGTCTCGCAGTCGGCGAATCCGGCTGACTCTCTGTTGTCCGACTCGCAGTCGGCCGACCAGCAGTTGTCCGACTAGGAGTCGGATACACCCTGCGCGTCTTGACTCCACTTGGCCTGTTTGCTGGTGGCGTTCTTTCAGAAGTGCCTTCCGCCGAAGACGACCCTCTGAGGATTGTTGGCTCGTCAGCCAAACTCTCTTCCGCTTCCGGCCTGCTGTCCGGTTCAACGCGCCGTTCAGTTGGCCTTCCTTCCGCTTGTCGACCTTCAGTCATCCGACTCGCAGTCGGCCGGTCGTCAGTCCGTCCATCTCCTCCCGAAGGCCGTGGTGCCTTCTGTGCAGAGGTTTCTGCCGTCTTCCCTAGGACCTGAGCAATTATCTCTTCCTGTGTGAGATTCCGCCGGGTCGGAGTTCGCCTGGTCTCCTCAGTAACAGTTGGCATTCTGCGTGCCCTCTGTTTTGGTCGACTATGAGGCTCGGGGGTGGGCCGACCACGAGTCGGCGCAGCTGGTACTTCCGGCTGCCTGTCCTCAGGTCTCTCATCCCACTTCCGCTTGCGCGGAATGCGCTCACTTCGACGTTCTTCTGCTGCTCTGGCTGGAGCCGGAGCCGGAGGCGTACTGGCAGGTTCCTCGTCCGGATCCGTGTCTACTTCGGCCTCCCTCGAATATCTACCTGGATAAGACCGGCTCAGCTGCGGAAACCGAGTTTTCTCAGCATTCGTCAAACATCCCATCGCCCGGTAAAACACGATTAAGTAAGGCGATAGATGATTGAGCGTTCCTCCCCTCTCTTCTTGCGCATGTTGGCGCGTCACCTTCCACAGGAGCCGTGCCCAATGCACCGGAGCTCCTGACAACACTAGCTCCACGAACTCTACCTGCCAACCATGCATGTAAGCGGTCTTGGTCGGCTGCAATATCTGCAGCAATGCTGTCGCGACATTTCTCCGCAATCGATCCTTGTAATCCCGAGTCCGGAAACCGTTCTTGGGATGTCTAGCCACCTTGAAGAGCTCATTGTAAGAGACTTCTTCCTCCTGGGACACTTTCACGCTGTCGGCCTCGAAGAGGAGATCCCCTTCCTCGCCGGCACACCTGCCCAACACCTGCGCCCAATTGCAAATTTCCCATCTCTCTGGGTGTGGGCGAAATCCGCGAGAAGGCTTGTGTCTCTCTTGCAGATACTCGCGCACCATCTCCGGACACGTCCAATTCCACCCCCAGAGGAGAAAATCGAGCTTCAGCCTCGTCAGCACATCTTGAAATGCGCGTAGACCGATCTGCGGCACCCTGAGTGGAGACACTCGCAGTTGGGGAACCTTCGACATTGCGTTGCCTGCACACACAAACGTTCTCCCTTTCGCTCACTCTCTCACAATCGCCACTGCGCGTCGGCCACTCAAGCACTGACTGCTCACTCTCTCTGCGCTCGTTCAAGATCGCTACTCCCAATTCTTTCAAGGTCCGCCAAGATCCTTGTGCAACTCGTCTCCGCACTCTCTACTCTCACTGCAGGTCGTTCCGCCCTTGCGCGTAATCTTGGAACTGGAAATCGCAAAGTCAAGAATGAGAGAATGAGACTGGAGCGCAGTCTTTTCTTCTCCGATTTCAAGAACGTCCAACGTTCTTACTGGTTGCAACGTACGCAGCCGGCTATACGGCTTAACGGTTCGCCCTTTGCATGCGCGAATTCACGTCTCCGCATTGCGCGCATTCGCATGCTTAAACGTTGAATTCTCCCGCCGCCGCCACCTTCCGGACTCGAGTCCGCTGCAGGGTATACGTCGGCCCTGTTGTCTTTTCCTAACCCGCCCTTCTCCGGAGGCGTGTCGCCGCTGGTGCGTTCATTATCCGTCGGCGCCTTGCTGGAGGCGCACATCCAGCCGGAGCGAATTACGCCGGCGCGCAGTCGTACCGCCTATTTTGTCCTTTATGCCTTGTCCGTTGCTGCCAGCGCATATCCGTCAGCGCAACTCATGCCAGCGCATCCGGCCGTCAGCGCCACGTCGGAGGCGTACATCCGACCGGCGCTTTCCTTCCATGAACAGCCGCCAAGGGCGCTTCCGACTCTGAGTTGGTTTCCTCCTGTGAGCGCGTGATTCCGCCGAAGGCGCATCGCCGAGGGCGTACGGGAATCCTTTCCGGCTGTGAACCCTAGCGCGAACGGCGCATGTCCGGCTACGAGTTTTCCGACGCTCATAACTTCTCCATTCCTGATCCATCTCCGGCGCTCTTGGACTCGTTAGAACGAGCGTCCCGAGCTCTTTCTAATGCAACTTCAACCAACTGGATCTACCGTGTATCCCGATTGTTATGAAGGTTTTCCCTTTCCGCGCTAGCGGCGCTTCGCCGAAGGCGCACTCATGGTCGGATGCCTTTAGAGGTCCGGGCCCTTCTCCTGACGTCTTTAGCAAAACCTCCTCCTGAGGTGTCTGCGCCGGAAGCGTAGCTTCTTTATACGCTAGAGGCGCGTGAGTAGAGACACCTCAAAAAGGAGCTTTTGCCGAAGGCGCCGAAGACGTTGACGTTGGTACATCCGACTACGTGATTCTTTGTGCCCTCGTGACGATCTCATCAATCCACTCTATTTAGCGTACCCTTCTCTAGCTACAAACACTGCTTTGGTACTAGTTTTCTAAAATTGTTTAAATTCTGCAAAAAAACAAAAAGTGTGTTACCACATGCTGCGAGTGGTAGATAGGATAGCGTAGTGCTAGTTAGGATCTTTTGAGAGTATAAAGTAGATCAAGGCGTTTTGCCTTGGGACTCTTCCAGTTTCGGAAGTGCAGATCAGGAACTCACTTTCTTGGCGTGTTTGTGCATTTTGGTCCTGGCACCACGTAGAGAAGCTGCAGCATAGCGAAGTTACCGTATGTTGTAGTTGAAGGCCTTCGGCTGAATGTTCAGAGCTAGTACCCGGTTAGAGACTTGAGTAGTGCGGATCTGCACCTGCGGGTGATTTCTGATACTCAGAGCCGGCTGCGAGTTAGATACTTGAACAGTTCCCCCTTACTCCTTCGAGTGACATATCCTGATTGTACTCCTACGGGAAGTTTCCCCTGAATGCCAATGTGAAGTTTCATTACTTCGTGTAAACCTTGGTTTGTAATTCAGGTTGTGTGTGTGTTACTGGATCGTGTTTTCAGTAAGTTCTCAGTCGGGTCTGCACTCCCTGCGTTTTGTGTGATAGTCGAGGGTGACGTCCACGGCGTACGTAGAGGCTTCGTTCCGAAGTGAGAAGTCCAGTCCGGGTACCCCCGCTAGTTCCTGGCGGAAGGGCAGTAAAAGCCGGAGTGGGAGGCACTTCCTGCAGAACCTCTGAGTGAACTTGCGAGACACTTTCCTCCTGAAATCCGAAGCGGAGGTCCTGACCGACCTCCGAGTTGTGCTTTTTGCCAGTTTCAGGTGTGTGTGTGTGTGTTGAGTGACCAAGCTGTACCGTGCATCCTCCGAGCATCCTCCGAGTTGAGATCCTCCTCCGAGTCGAGCCTCCGAGTCGAGCACTGCAGTATTTCTGGGAGTGACAGTCGCCTAGAATTCAAACTCTACCAAAAGTCTGTTAAATGTGACACTTTTACTCTGTGTGTTGCCTCTGTCCCTGTGGGTTCGATCTTTTTACCACCATACTGCAGTTTTAGCCTTTGGTGGGTTATTACAGTGCCAGGACCAAAATGCACAAACACGCCAAGAAAGTGAGTTCCTGATCTGCACTTCCGAAACTGGAAGAGTCCCAAGGCAAAACGCCTTGATCTACTTTATACCCTCTAAGGTCCTAACTAACACTACGCTATCCTATCTGCTACTCGCAACACCTGCATGAAACCAAACTACGCTACTGCACTTTGCAGATCCGGTGCTGCGCCTCCTGCGCGCCGGACTGCCTCGCTCTCTATCTCTACCTTGCCAATCTTCCGACCGGCTGCGCAAGCCCAGTCGCCGAAGGGCTGCAGTCACTTCCGACTCCAAGTGCGCCATAGTGTCGCGCGCACCCGACAAGAAGGCTTCTAATTTCCTTGCTACTCGCCGCCGACTCCGACTGTCACCCTCCGTCAATGCCGCCGCCCGAAGCTCAAACTCCCTGAGTGTGATCTTCTCTTGAGCTGCCACCTCCCAATGGGCGTATCCTTTTAGACAGTGAGTCACCCGCGTCGCCAACTCCTCTCGCGTCCGGCAGCTGCCTTCCACCTCTGCTAGCTGCATTTCCCCATCTGCGCGCTGCGCCCTCAAATCCGCGCACTCGGATTGCAAGTTGCGCAACAATTCCTCATCCTCCTTGCGTGTACTTTGACTTTCTTCTAAGGCGCGCTTCTGGCGCGCAAGCTCTTCTGTTAAGATGCGGTTTTGTCTCCGCTCTTCCTGCAATTCCGACTCGATCTTTGCCCGCATTAGCTCGGCATCCGCCTGGTCTTTCGTCGCCGCATCCTCCCTTTGTTGTTGCAGGGTTTGGTATAGCTTCTGCGTGATCGCCAGATGCGTTCCTTCGGAGGGCAGTGTTCCTATCTTGCAATGTTTGGCACCTAGAGGCCCAAGTGGCCACCTTGCTCCTCGTCCTGCGCTTGACAGTCTCCACGTAAGACTGCGGTTTTCCGGAACCCGAGTACTTGGATGTCTTGCGATCCAAATATCGCAGGAGTGGAACTATCTGCTCGCACAACACCCCTGTTGGCGTTTTCTGCACAGAGTCCTCAATTGTGAGCGCCCACGCGAACATTTACACGTGGTATTTCTTCAGACGCCACCCGTTCACGCGGGTGCCTAGCTATTCTCCTGTCAATTCTGCGAGCTGGATTGAGCCATTGGGGAAAACTTCGATCACCTTGTATGGTCCCATCCATCTCAAGTGTAGCTTGCCTGGAAATCTAGCATGTCTGCTATCATAGAGCAGAGCCAAGTCGCCCTTCTCGAGTAGTACTGGTTTGAGTCTCCGATCGTACTTCTCCTTCCGCCTGAGCTGTAGTTGCTTTGTTCGATCTTCGGCCTCTTGACGTCTTTCTTCTAGTGCCATGACTTCTTGCAGTCGATAGGCCTGACTTTCTTCCGCATCCAGCCTCCTTTGATCTAAGGTCCTCTTTGTGGGTATCTCGAATTCGATAGGTAAGATCGGATGCTGCACATAAACCAGAAAGTTAGGTGTTTGCCTGGTGGTGACTTTCTCTGCAGTTCTGTATGCCCATAAGGCGGCTGGTAACTTGGTGTCCCAGTCGTGAGCATGGTTCACAGTCACCTTGAGGAGTATCTTGCAGAGTAATCCATTGGATTTCTCTGTCAGACCATTCGCCTTGGGGTTGTATGGAGTAGTCTTCCGATGCTTAATCTGGAAGTGCCGCGTCAAACTTTCTATCACCTGATTCAAAAAGTGCGTTCCCCTGTCACTGACTATTTCTAGTGGACACCCGTAGCGTGTGATGATTGATTCGAATAGGAACCTTGCTACTGCTGCTACGTCGTCGTGCCTTGTGGCCTCTGCCTCCACCATCTTGGTCGCATAGTCCGTTGCTACCAATATGTAGCGCCTGCGCGTGCCTTTAGTGACAGGTTGTATTGGTCCCACGAAGTCGATCCCCCATTTTTCAAATGGTGCCAATGGCATGATCGGTGTCAGAGGCCATCTCGTGGTCGGAGTCGGCCTTCCCGTTCTTTGGCAGCTATCGCATTTGCGAACGTAGTCGTGTACGTCTTTGAACATCGTCGGCCACCAGTACCCTGCATTCACAATTTTGGTCACCGTATTCTTGGTGGCGTAATGACCACCAGCGTCTTCTGTGTGCATGGCTTTAACGACTCGCGGAACTTCGGACTCCTCTAAGCATCTGCACAGCCTCTCATCTGCCATTTTCTTAAATAAGACCCCCTGTTGGAGCTGGTAAGGTCCCGCTTTATGAACGAAGACTGTGCGCTGCTCCGCATCCAATCCTTCCGGACATTGGAGTGTGAGCAGAAACCTGTACAAGTCCGCATACTTGGACTCATGGCTGGCGGACAACTGAAAAAGTTGTTCGTCGGGAAAATCATCCACTACTTCCTCTTCTATGGGTTCGGTCCATAGTCTGGAGAGGTAGTCCGCGTTCTCATGGTGAACGCCCTTCCTAGTCTGCACAGTGTAGGTGAATTCCTGCAGCACTAGTACCCACCTGGCAATTCGTCCGGACAGATCCGCCTTCTTCACCAGGTGCTGTAATGCGTAATGATCCACATGAAACACGAACTCATAGCAGATCAAATAATGTCTGAACTTCTTACAGGAATACACCATTCCCAACGCCTCCCTCTAAGTTGTTGTGTACTTCTTCTCTGCTGCTAACAACTGACGGCTCGCGAAGTAAATCGGGTAGTCCTTCTTGTTGTCGTTCTTCTGACTGAGAACCACTCCGATTGCAAATGCCGACGTGTCTACATAGACATGGAAGGGTCTGTTCCAATCCGGACTTCTCAGAACCGGAGCAGTCGTCAGTTTAGCTTTGAGTGTTTCAAAGGCTAGTTGTTGCTCCTTGCCCCACACATAGGGTTCCTCCTTCTTAAGCAACTTCGTCAGATCGGCTGCCAAGATGGCGTACATATTTATGAACCTTCTGTAATAGCCTACATGGCCAAGGAAGGCCCTCAACTCACGCAGGTTCGTCGGCGGCTGAAGTTCGAGAATAATCTTCACCTTCTCTACATCCACCGCAATGCCATCGGACGAAACTCTGTGCCCCAGCAGGATTCCGCTGGTCATAAAGAAAAAACACTTCTCAGGGTGCAAGGACAAGCTGCTTTCCCAACATCTGTCAAACGTCTGCCGAAGGTGGTTAAGGTGCTCTGCCCTCTTGCCGAAGACACAAAAGTCATCGATGAAAATTTCCAGGAACTTCCTCAGGTGCTCTTGGAAGATGTTTGTCATCATCCGTTGGAACGTCGCTGGCGCGTTGCACAACCCGAAAGGCATCTTGTGATAAGCGTAGGTTCCCCAATCGGTCGTGAAGGTTGTTTTGTCCTTGTCCTGTTCTCTGATGGACACCTGGTTGTAGCCGGAGAACCCGTCTAGGAAACTGTAACATTCATGCCCTGCGACATGATTCAAAATAGAGTCCGTAAAAGGGAGAGGGTGATGGTCCTTCCTCGTTGCTGCGTTCAGCTTCCGGAAGTCCATGCATACCCGGATCTTACCCGTCAGTTTCTTGGGCACGATTACAATAGGCGACACCCACTCGCTACTGAGTACCGGGTAGATGATCCCTACGCTCAGGTACTTATCGATTTCGTCCTTCACCAATAATGAATATTTTGGGTTGAGCCTGTATTGGCGTTGGCGAACCGGAACTGCCTCGTCCAACAAGTCGGTCCTGTGCTCTCCATACCTTGCAGGTATGCCTTTCATGTCTTCAATCTTCCATGCGAAGACATCCTCATACTGGCGAAGAAACGCCTGTACCCTGTTCAACTCTTCTCCTTGTACATGGCTTGACACCTTCAAGCCTTTGTCTGGACTGAGCTGCAGTTCGCAGCAGTCACTTGGGTCGACAATCCCCTCTGTGTGACTGATCTCGCTTCTGCCCAGTCCGACTTGTGGTACCCCACTTTTGGTAATTTTGAGGAAATTAAAACATTTTTGGAAAAAAACTGTACCCTGGCAGCATTGTAAATAGCCTTCGGTACATCAAAACAGAGTGAATCCGGAAGATCGCGGGGATTCTCGAGGGATCTTGTAGAATCTAGGATTTGGGGTGCAGCAGTAAGGATGGGCACCACCCTCCCTGCGAGCTCTGCAGTTAGGATCCCTGCGACGCAAGGCGCAAAACCCGCCTTCGGAGGTTGCGTCCGCGGCGGTAAGGAAATCCTTCATAATTAGGTCAACCCTCGGGCGCCTTGACCGAGTTAGGGTCTCGTTGGAAAGAGCTCGACGCACTGATTCCAACGAGTCCAAGAACGCTTGGAACGGATAAGGACTTAGGGAGTTATCACTATTGGAAGATACGTAGACGTTCGCCTTCGGCGGAAGGAGTTCGCCACCGGCGGGAATTCCGCCTACGCGGAAGGGGGAATCAAGTTTTGTCCTATTGTAATAACCCACTAAAGGCTAAAACTGCAATATAGTGGTAGAAAGGTCGAACCCACAGGGACAGAGGAACACACAGGGTACAAAGTGTCACGTTTTAACAGACTATTGAGGAGTTTGAATTCTCAGGCAACTGTCACTCCCAGAAATACTGCAAGTGTCCACTCGGAGCGCACTCGGAGGTCGCACAGTGCAGCGTAACACACACACACACACACACCTGAAACTACAGAACACAACCCAGAGATCCGTTAGGACCTCTACTTCAAGATTTCAGGGGGAAAGTCTCTCGCGAGCACACTCGGCAAAGCTGCGGGCAGTGACTTCCAACTCCGGCTTTTACAACACTTCCACTAGCTTGCTGCTAGTGTAGGAAACCCGGTTTGGACTGCCTACTTCGGATCGAAGTCACTCCTACGCGGTGAACAACACTCTCAACTCACAAAACGCGCAGAGAACACAGGTCCGCACTGAAGGACTCACTGTGAAACATTCCAGTAACACAACAACAGTCTATTGAAGAGTTTGAATTCTCAGGCACTTGTCATTCCCAGAAATACTACAGGGGTTACCCTCAAGGCACCTGCTGCAGCGTAACCTGAATTTACAACCAAGGCTTACACGAAGTAGCAAAACTTCACTTTGGCATTCAGGGGAAAAATCCCAAGGGAGTACAATCAGAAAGAAACACTCGAAGGTGTAGGGGCGAAACTGTTCAAGTATCTAACTAGTCACTGGCTCTGAGCATCGGCAGTCACCCGCAGGTGCAGATCCGAACTACTCAAGTCTCTAACCAATGGACTAGCTCTGAACATTCGGCCGAAGGCCTTCAGCTACAAAATGCGGAACGCTAAGTTGTAACTCCTCGTGCGTGGTGACATAACTCAAGGACACAAACACGCAAAGGAAATGGGTTCCTGATCTACACTTCTGATGGGAAAGAACCCCAGGCAAAACGCCTGGAACTATTTTATACCTTCTAAGTCCTACCTAGCACTACACTGCACTACGCTACACGCCAGCACGGAACCACGCTACACTACACTCCGCGGAACCTGTACTACGTCTCCTGCGCGGCCGACTGCCGCGCCCTAACTCCCTACCCTGCCAATCTTCCGCTCGACTGCGCAGTCCCAAACGCTGCAACGCCGCGGACACCTCCACTTCGAGGGCGGACATGGTATCCTGTGCCTTCGACAGAAAGGCATCGAGCTTCTTTGCTACCTTCCGCCGACTCCTACTGTCGCCTGACAACAACCCGGCTGCGCGCAATTCAAACTCACGCAGTGTGAGTTTCTCCTGCGCCTTCACTTCCCAGTGGGCGTAGCCCTTGAGACAGTGGGCGACTCGCCTCGCCGTCTCCACCTTCGTGCGATCCGCCTCCTTCCTGCGATCCTCTTCAATTATCACTAATTGCGATTCGGCTTCAGCACGTTGCGCTCTCAATTCGCCACACTCTGACTGTAACCTGCGGATTAACTCTTCATCCGCCTGCCGTGCGAGCTGACATTGTTCCAACAACCGCGTCTGTCGCACGAGCTCCTCTGACAAAATCCGATTCTGGGCCTGCTCAGAAATGAGTGCTTCCTTGACCTTCACCTGCTCCTTGGTGAGCTCGTCCAGTTTCTCATCCTTCATCTTCTCCGAGTGCTTGTAGAATTTCTGATTAAGCTTGTACTGACCCCACAAGCATGCATGCTTCTCCTTCAATTCCCTCAACTCCTGGTCCACTCTAGCTAATAGCTTGCTGGTGTGGACTTTAGTGCGAGTCCGCCTGCGCACTAACTCGATGTAAGATCCCGGCTGGAGTGGGTCGGCGTATTTATCGACCTTGCGATCCAAGTACCTCAGCAACGGAATCACCTGCTCAGAGAGCGCCGCCGCCGGCGCTCCAACAATTTCCTCCTCCTCCTCCTCGGTGTCTTCTGCTCCTGACATTTCTTCCGTGGAGCCTCCGTCGTCATCATCCGAGTGGAGAATTTCAGTCGCCATTGATTGCGTCGGCGACTGCCCCGAGTGGGGCTGCACGTCATCGACGTGTGCTGCCTGCGAAGGCACGGCTGCAGCCTCGCTGCTCGTCGCCAAAATGTCTAAGGCGGAAGGCGAATGTACCCGTGCGGCATCCTCGTCGCTCGCTTGTTGGTTGCCTACCGCGTCCTCTCTGCCGCCGTCGTCCGCCGCCGAAGGCGATCGAGCGGAAGGTGGCTGCGCGGGGTTTGATTGCGCATCGCGCATCGAAATTTCATCCCGCGGACAGTCACTCCGCTCCTCCGTCTGTTGCTGCTCCCTTGATCGGTCCGTGGGGGCTGTGCCCGGCCCGTGCGCAGGCGCAATTGCCGGCGCCTTGTCCGCCGCAGGCGTAGCGCCGCGGACATCCCTCGCCGAAGGCGACATGGCCGGGGGCCGCTCGCCCGATGTCCCTTGGCCTATAGGCCCTACCGCCGAAGGCGCAACTATCGGCGGACTTCCCGCCGATGGTGCGGCCTCCGCACGCTCCCTGCTCGTATCTCCTCGGCTCGAAGGCCCTGGCGCCGAAGGCGCAAATTGCGGCGCGTGGTGCGCCGGAGGGTCTGGCCCCGAGGCCGGTGTCTCGTAGGCGGTTCTTCCGCCGGCTCCTTCCCCTTCCTACGTTGGAACGGGGGTGATTCTTGCCTGTGCACAGGCGACCTGTGCACAGGTGAGCGCCTGTGCACAGGCGGACTGCTCCTTCCCACGCGTAAGCGTAGATCCACGTCCACTTGTGATCGCCTGTCCGCGGAGGCTCGTCTGTGCGCAAACGGAACATCTGTCCGCATCGCACGTGGTAACTCCGGAGGCCCTTGGCCCGTAGGCGGCCTCTCTCCCGTCGAGGTTGCAGCGTGGCCCGTTGCTCCTGCGGTCGTCCGCGCTTCCTCATGCTTCTCTGGCGACGCACTTCCTTTCTCCGTCGCAATCGTCGCCGTGTCCGCACTGTCGGCTGGTAACACCAGTCTGCGTGCCTTCTGCTTCGGCCGGCTGTATGGCTCGCACAGCGGCCGCGGTCGAATGGGAGCAGAGGGTTCTTGATGCTGCTCCTCTTCAGACTCTTCCCTCCATCGCCGCTTCCGCGGCACTCGTGCTGCAGGAGTATGTCTCCCTTCGTCCCTCCGCCTTGATGGGGTAGAAGACGGTGACTCCTCTGCATCAGTGTCGACCTCATTCTCCCGCACATACTTCCCGGGATGGTCGATGGACAATGGCGGAAAATCTTCAAGCTCCGCCGCTGTCAAACAATTCCGCTGTCGATAAAAATTGATGAGGAAAGGAGAAAGATGATTTAGAGTGCCCCCCTTCTCCTCAAACGCGTGCTGTCGCATCACCCTGTGCAGGATGCTCGCCCAGTGAATTGGAGTTCCCTCGATGACGCACTCCACAAAAGAGACCTGCCACAATGTGATGTAGCAGGCGCGGTGCGGCTGCAGTAATTGCATCAGCGCCGCGGACAAAGTCCGGCGAAATCGATCCTTGTAATCACGGGTCCTGTACCCATTCTTGGTAGACCTCCCGGTCTTGAACAGCTCCACAAATTGCGCCTCTTCCTGCTTGGTCACCTTGATGCTCTCACTGTCGAAAAGGAGATGCCCTGGCATGCCAGCACATCTTCCCAACGCCTGCGCCCAATCTTGGACTGTCCACCGATCAACATGCGGACGCAATCCGCGCGAGGGTGGTCCCTGTGGCTCTAGCCACTCGCGCACCATATTTGCACAGATGTAGTTCCATCCCCATAGCAAGAAATCGAGCTTTCTTGCTATTAAGCGCTCCTCGAAAGCGCGCAGCCCGTTCTGTGGTAGGCGAAGTGGCACCATCCGCAATCTGCTCGGTCTCGTCATTGCGTTCCTGGGGTTCGCTCGCCCGCTAATTCTACTGCCGCACCGCCCGAGCGCCTTTCTCTCTCGGCAAACTCTAATCGCCCTCAATTCCAAATCACACGCATTCACTTCTCCCTCAATCAACAAGAAATCTCCTGTGCGACGACGTCGAGAATGTTCAGCAGCCAGCAGATGGATGCGCGCAGCGCGCACAAGAGATTGGAATCGCGAATTCAAGAATGGGACGTTCTCCGCCGCCCGGTCGAAGGTCATGGTCGGCTCTTGCTCGTGAAGAACGTCTCACTTGATGGCCGCGCCGGCTGTACGCTGGAACGGTCTTCGCTCTCACGCGCGGCTTCACGCTCCGCCGTCGTCGATTAAACTCTCACGCTCGAATTGGCGGATTTGAACTCCGCGAGCGTATTACCCCGCGGACATGGGGGCGTAGCGCCGAAGGCGAGTTTTCCGCCTTGCGCGGTACACTTGTTCGTACCGCCCCTCGGCCAATCCCCCTCTGCCTTGACGCGTGTGTCCGCATGTCGGACAAAAGTTCAACTCCTGCCTGTGCGCAGGCAGGAGCCTCGGCGGATTCTCCGCGCGGCGCGGAACTTGAACATCCTCCTGTGCACAGGCGTTCGCCTGTGCGCAGGCGAATTCCGTGCGCGGCGCTGCGCTGGTGCGGAAGGCGTTGACCGTGGTCAGCCGTCTCCGTCCAGTCTGTCCGTTCCTTGTCTTTTCGTCGGCGCTTCCGCCGCCGCAACTCCGTCCGTCCAAGAGCGCATCCACCCATCCCGTCCGCATGGTCCGTACCGATTTGATTACTCTGGCGGCTCTTCCGCCGTACGCGGCGCTGCGCTGGCGCGGAAGGCGCCGTACACTTTCTACCTCACAAGGCGCATTTCTAGGGCCCAAGGCGGGTTTTCCGCCGACACCGAAGCGCCTGTGCTCAGGCGAGCGCCTGTGCGTAGGCGGACTTCGCGCCTTTCCTAACCCTACTTCGCCTGTGCACAGGCGAACGCCTTCGCCCGCGCATAGGACAAAACTTGATTCCCCCTTCCGCGTAGGCGGAATTCGCGCCGGTGGCGAACTCTTCCCGCCGTAGGCGACCGCCTCCGTTTCTTCCAATAGTGATAACTCCCTAAGTCCTCATCCGTTCCAAGCGTTCTTGGGCTCGTTGGAATCAGTGCGTCGAGCTCTTTCCAACGGGACCCTAACTTGGTCAAGGCGCCCAAGGGTTGACCTAATTATGGAGGATTTCCCTACCGCCGCGGACGCAACCTCCGAAGGCGGGTTTTGCGCCTTGCGTCGTAGGGGTCCTAACTGCAGAGCTCGCATGGAGGGTGGTGCCTGTCCTTACTGCTGCACCCCAAATCCCAGATTCTACAAGACCCCTCGAGAATCCCCGCGATCTTCCGGATTCACTCTGTTTTGATGTACCGAAGGCTATTTACAATGCTGCCAGGGTACAGTTTTCCAAAAATGTTTTAATTTCCTCAAAATTGCCAAAAGTGGGGTACCACACCTATGCGCGGACGAAGGAAGTTCGCCTGTGCACAGGCGAAGTAGGGTTTGGGGAGGCGCGAAGTCCGCCTACGCACAGGCGTTCGCCTGTGCACAGGCGCTTCGGCGTCGGCGGAAAATCCGCCTTGGGCCCTAGAAATGCGCCTTGTGAGGTAGAAAGTGTACGGCGCCTTCTGCGCCAGCGCGGCGCCGCGGACGAGCAAGGAGCCGCCAGAGTAATCAAATCCGTACGGACCATGCGGACGGGACGGGTGGATGCGCTCTTGGACGGACGGAGTGCGGCGGCGGAAGCGTCGACGAAGAGACAAGGAACGGACAGACGGAGACGGAGACGGCTGACCACGGTCAACGCCTTCCGCGCCAGCGCGACGCCGCGCACGGAATTCGCCTGCGCACAGGCGAGCGCCTGTGCACAGGAGGATGAAGTTCCGCGCCGGCGGAGAATCCACCGAGGAGTCTGCCTGCGCACAGGCAGGAGTTGAACTTTTGTCCGACATGCGGACACACGCGTCGAGGCAGAAGGGAATTGGCCGAGGGGCGGTACGAACAAGTGTACCGCGCAAGGCGGAAAACTCGCCTTCGGCGCTGCGCTCCCATGTCCGCGGGGTAATACGCTCGCGGAGTTCAAATCCGCCAATTCGAGCGTGAGAGTTTAATCGGCGACGGCGGAGCGTGAAGCCGCGCGTGAGAGCGGAGACTGTTCCAGCGTAGAGCCGGCGCGGCCATCAAGTGAGACGTCCTCCACGAGCAAGAGCCGACCATGACCTTCGACCGGGCGGCGGAGAGCGTCCCATTCTTGAATTCGCAATTCCAATCTCTTGTGCGCGCTGCGCGCGTCCATCTGCTGGCTGCTAAACATTCTCCGCCGTTGTCCGTCGACCATGAGCATGAGCATTTTCCGCCGTTGTCCGTCGACCATCCCGGGAAGTATGTGCGGGAGAATGAGGTCGACACTGATGCAGAGGAGTCACCGACTTCTACCCCATCAAGGCGGAGGGACGAAGGGAGAAACACTCCTGCAGCGCGAGTGCCGCGGAAGCGGCGATGGAGAGAAGAGTCCGAAGAGGAGCAGCATCAAGAACCCTCTGCTCCCATTCGACCGCGGCCGTTGTACGAGTCATACAGCCGGCCGAAGCAGAAGGCACGCAGACTGGTGTTACCAGCCAACAGTGCGGACACGGCGACGATTGCGACGGAGAAAGGAAGTGCGTCGCCAGAGAAGCATGAGGAAGCGCGGACGACCGCAGGAGCAACGGACCACGCTGCAGCCTCGACGGGCGAGAGGCCGCCTACGGGCCAAGGGCCTCCGGAGTTACCACGTGCGTTGCGGACAGGTGTTCCGTTTGCGCACAGACGAGACTCCGCGGACGGACGAGCCTCCGCTGACAGACGATCACAAGTGGACGTAGATCTACGCTTACGCGTGGGAAGGAGCAGTCCGCCTGTGCACAGGCGCTCGCCTGTGCACAGGTCGCCTCCACACGTGCCGCCTGTGCACAGGCAGGAATCACCCCCGTTCCAACGTAGGAAGGGGAAGGAGCCGGCGGAAGAGCCGCCTACGAGACACCGGCCCTCGGGGCCAGACCCTCCGGCGCACCACGCGCCGCAATTTGCGCCTTCGGCGCCAGGGCCTTCGAGCCGAGGAGATACGAGCAGGGAGTGTGCGGAGGCCACACTATCGGCGGGTAATCCGCCGGTAGATGCGCCTTCGGCGGTAGGGCCTCAAGGCCAAGGGACATCGGGCGAGCGGCCCCCGGCCATGTCGCCTTTGGCGATGGACGTCCGCGGCGCTACGCCTGCGGCGGACAAGGCGCCGGCATTTGCGCCTGCGCACAGGCCAAGCACAGCCCCCGCGGACCGATCAAGGGAGCAGCAACAGACGGAGGAGCGGAGTGACTTTCCGCGGGATGAAATTTGGATGCGCGATGCGCAATCAAACCCCGCGCAGCCACCCTCCGCTCGATCGCCTTCGGCGGCGGGCGTCGGCGGCAGAGAGGACACGGTAGACGACCAACAAGCGAGCGGCGGGGATGCCGCACGGGCACATTCGCCTACCGCCTTAGACATTTTGGCGAAGAGCAGCGAGGCTGCAACCGTTCCTTCGCAGGCAGCACACGTCGACGACGTGCAGCCCCCCTCGGGACAGTCGCCGACGCAATCAATGGCGACTGAAATTCTCCACTCAGCTGATGACGACGGAGGCTCCACCGAAGAAATGTCAGGAGCAGAGGACACCGAGGAGGAGGAGGAGGAAATTGTTGGAGCGCCGGCGGCGGCGCTCTCTGAGCAGGTGATTCCGTTGCTGAGGTACTTGGATCGCAAAGTCGATAAATACGCCGACCCACTTCAGCCGGGATCTTACATCGAGTTAGTGCGCAGGCGGACTCGCACTAAAGTCCACACCAGCAAGCTATTAGCTAGAGTGGACCAGGAGTTGAGGGAATTGAAGGAGAAGCATGAATGCTTGTGGGGTCAGTATAAACTTAATCAGAAATTCTACAAGTACTCCGAGAAGGTGAGGGTTGGGAAACTGGAAGAGCTCACCAAGGAGCAGGTGAAGGTCACGGAAGCACTAATTTCTGAGCAGGCCCAGAATCGGATTTTGTCAGAGGAGCTCGTGCGACAGACGCGGTTGTTGGAACAGTGTCAGCTCGCACGGCAGGCGGATGAGGAGGTAATCCGCAGGCTACAGTCAGAGTGTGGCGAATTGAGAGCGCAACGTGCTGAGGCCGAATCGCAATTAGTGATAGTTGAAGAGGATCGCAGGAAGGAGGCAGATCGCACAAAGGTGGAGACGGCGAGGCGTGTCGCCCACTGTCTCAAGAGCTACGCCCACTGGGAAGTGAAGGCGCAGGAGAAACTCACACTGCGTGAGTTTGAACTTCGCGCAGCCGGGTTGTTGTCAGGCGACAGTAGGAGTCGGCGGAAGGTAGCAAAGAAGCTCGATGCTTTTCTGTCGAAGGCGCAGGATACCATGTCCGCCCTCGAAGTGGAGGTGTCCGCGGCGTTGCAGCGATTGGGACTGCGCAGTCGAGCGGAAGATTGGCAGGGTAGGGAGTTAGTGCGCGGCAGTCCGCCGCGCAGGAGACGTAGCACAGGTTCCGCGGAGTGTAGTGTAGCGTGGTTCCGCGCAGGCGTGTAGCGTAGTGCAGTGTAGTGCTAGTTAGGACTTAGAAGGTATAAAATAGTTCCAGGCGTTTTGCCTGGGGTTCTTTCCCATCAGAAGTGCAGATCAAGAACCCATTTCCTTTGCGTGTTTGTGTCCTTGAGTTCTGTCACCACGCACGAGGAGTTACAACTTAGCGTTCTGCATTTTGTAGCTGAAGGCCTTCGGCCGAATGTTCAGAGCTAGTCCATTGGTTAGAGACTTGAGTAGTTCGGATCTGCACCTGCGGGTGACTGCCGATGCTCAGAGCCAGTGACTAGTTAGATACTTGAACAGTTTCGCCCCTACACCTTCGAGTGTTCCTTTCTGATTGTACTCCCTTGGGATTTTTCCCCTGAATGCCAAAGTGAAGTTTTGCTACTTCGTGTAAGCCTTGGTTGTAAATTCAGGTTACGCTGCAGCAGGTGCCTTGAGGGTAACCCCTGTGGTATTTCTGGGAATGACAAGTGCCTGAGAATTCAAACTCTTCAATAGACTGTTGTTGTGTTACTGGAATGTTTCTCAGTGAGACCTTCAGTGCGGACCTGTGTTCTCTGCGCGTTTTGTGAGTTGAGAGTGTTGTTCACCGCGTCTGAGTGACTTCGATCCGAAGTAGGCAGTCCAAACCGGGTTTCCTACACTAGCAGCAAGCTAGTGGAAGTGTTGTAAAAGCCGGAGTTGGAAGTCACTACCCGCAGCTTCGCAGAGTGTACTCTTGAGAGACTTTCCCCCTGAAATCTTGAAGTAGAGGTCCTAACGGATCTCTGGGTTGTGTTTCTGTAGTTTCAGGTGTGTGTGTGTGTGTGTTACGCTGCACTGTGCGACCTCCGAGTGCGCTCCGAGTGGACACTTGCAGTATTTCTGGGAGTGACAGTTGCCTGAGAATTCAAACTCCTCAATAGTCTGTTAAAACGTGACACTTTGTACCCTGTGTGTTCCTCTGTCCCTGTGGGTTCGACCTTTCTACCACTATATTGCAGTTTTAGCCTTTAGTGGGTTATTACACGACTGCTAGTTGCTATTCGTCATCCGGATGCACATCGTCCCCTTCCTCCTCAATGGAGCAGCAAGTGACGTAACCCACAAACTCATCCGACATTTCTGTCTCTTAAGTGCATGACGAGCTGGTCTCCCCTCCAGTCGTGTAACCGGAGGTGGTCGAAGGTGTTTCGCCCTCGTGTGGTACCTTGGTCCATGGTACGGTAATGACAGTCGGAGGGTCCGTAGGGTTCCGGAACTGCAATCTCTTCCTCCTCCAGTCACACCTTGCTTTGGCATCGTATAGCCACGGTCTGCCAAGCAGCACATCATAACCTTTCTTCATTAGAGGCTGCAATATTATGTAGGACAGTTGAAAGTCCACTCCTCCAATGTTGGTTCTCACATTGCTCAACATTCCTAGCGGCATTCTGCGCGTTTGATCAGCCAGCCGCAGCACTCGGGTTGTAGGCTCGAAGGTCTGGAACCCCAAGGAGTTCGCTGTCTCCTCGGTCATGATGTTCACGCCCGAGCCGGAGTCCACTAGTACCTTCTGTATGACGCAGCCTCCGATCTCTACTTCGATCTCCGGAGGTCCTAGGTCTCCTCCTTCCACTCTGTACACAGCCGGAAGTTTCCCTTTTCGGGGTTTGCGTGGTCGGCGCAACGAAAGCATCAGCATCTTTCGGTACGTCTTATTGTCCTCCAACAGCTGGTGGAAGGAAATATTTGCCCTCTGACTCCCTATGTCCTCCACTATGTCGTAGGAAGTGTTGGAAGTCACAGCCGCCACCCTCTTTGTAGTCGCGGTCGGAAGTGGTGTATGGGGCTTAGCCGCCTTCCGGTCGTCGGATATCGTTCCGGCGCTCAGTGCTTCCTTGATGAGGTGACTCACCTCATCTTTGATGTCCGGAAGGTAGTCTCGGGTCCGGAACTCTTCTGAAGACCTGTCCGCCTTCTCCGAGTTCTGCACCGGCTGGGTGTTCCGTATCGCCGGAGGTGTACCCGGCCTTTTTCTTCGGCTAGACTTCTCCTCTTCTTTCGACTTCCTCCTCTCTTCCCTACGCTTGAGGCGGCGAGTGTCCTCGTGGTCCTCTCCCCTCCTCTTCGAACTTCGGGTCTCTACCCGTCCGCACATTACTTCTTCTTCCGGCCATACTTCGTCTTCTTCAGCGGGGTCCGGGCTCAGCTCTACCTGGTTGACCTGCACTTCTTCCTTGCCAGGTGTCGACACGAAACGCACGGTTTGCCTGGCGACTGGTGGCTGATCACATTCGGCTGCCGTATGTCCAGACTTCTTGCAGTTGCTGCACAACGGTACATACCCAGTTTGCTTCCTCGGGTGGGGGCAGCTTGGCGCATAATGTCCCATGTCCCCGCAGTTATAGCAACCATTGAATTGTGGTGGAGGTCGGTTGAAATTGCCTGGAGGTGCCATGCGTCTCGGTGGAGCGTACCCGCCATTTCCCTCTGAACAAAGCGCGGTATATGCACAGGTGGGTTCGGAGTTGTAGCCGGAGCTGTCTGAACCGCGTAGGCGGTGTCCTCAACCGGCTCAGCATAATAAATGGGGTTCTCCCACTGTGGTGCCCATTCGACCGCATTCACTGGGTAAGTCGGGCGAGCGGACATGCACTCCGTGTTGGCATGTCCCACCTGTCCGCACGTAGTACACTAGAGATTCGCTCGCTGCCTCGCAGGTGATTTACGTCGGTCTTGGCCTCCCACTACATGAACTTTTAGGTCCGCAAAATTCTTCACCAGGTTGTCCACCTTGGCTGCGATGTCCCCTTGACTCTTCACTGGGATTCCCCTACCTCGATCCTTCTTCTTGATCGTACTGCGTTTCTTCTTCCGTCTTTCCTCCTCTGAAGATGACGAGTCCTCTTCCTCTTCCGAGGAAGAACTCGATTCGGAGGAGCTTGATTCTTCTGACGAGGAAGGCGAGTTCCTTCTCTTCCGACGTCCGCCTTGCGATTTCTTCTTCGTCGACCGTCGGTCGCGTCTTCGAGTGTCAAGGGTTGACGTTTCAAAGGTTTCTGCCGAAGCTATCACATCTTGGATTGTGTCAGCCTTGCCTCTCCTGCAGAAGGTCTCCATTTCTCTTGAGAGCCCTGTCACATACCAATCCACTGCTTGTTGCACCGAAAACGGTTCTCCTGGGCCTGTCTTCGGAATTCGATCGAGGAGGTCTTGGAATCTCTCAGTATAGTCTCGAAGATTCTCCTTCCGCTCGCGTCAAAGATTTCGAAGCCGGGTCAGTACTCGACTGTCATATCCGAGTTCGCGAAACCGCCTTGAGAAACTTTTCCTTGAGCTGAGCCCAGGTCCGGATGCTAGTGGGGTCGGTGCTCTCATGATTGTACCAGCTACGAGCTCTCCTGCGTAGCAAGCTAGGAAAGATTCGCAGTCTGTCTTCATCACTGGTCTCACGATTGGTGATGGAGACAGACTCGAAGAGCTTTATGTATGAATCTGCATCATCGTCGTCGCCCGTTCCCGTGTATCTTGGATACGAATGTTTCGTGAAAGGTTGGGAAAACACCTGGCGGAGATTGGCTTGATGGTCTGCCATTAGTGATCCTGTCAACGGACTGATCCTAGGTTGGCCAAACTCAGGAAGAGTTTCTGTCGGAGGAATTTCCAATAGAACTATTAGCTCAATGCTCGCAGTAGGTGAACTGGAACGCCTTTGTCTTCCAGCAGTCGGTGATGGCGATCTTTCTACAGAGTCCTCACCTGGAGTCTTCTTTTTAGTTCGCCGTTTTGCTTCTACGGCTTTTTCTGAATCTCGACGGAGCTTTCGTGTGGCTCTCGCACTCAGGTTTCCCACACTATCGCTCGTCGACATTCACCAAACATTGCTGCTCAAGTACTCTGGTGTTGACGCACTGTCCCCGGCAGCGGCGCCAAAAAGAAGTTGTCGGCTCCTTATGTAATAACCCACCAAAGGCTAAAACTGCAGTATGGTGGTAAAAAGATCGAACCCACAAGGACAGAGGCAACACACAGAGTAAAAAGTGTCATGTTTAACAGACTTTTGTAGAGTTTGAATTCTCAGGCGACGGTCACTCCCAGAAATACTGCAGTGCTCGACTCGGAGGCTCGACTCGGAGGAGGATGCTCGACTCGAAGGATGCTCGGAGGATGCACAGTACAGCGTAGTCACTCAACACACACACACACACACCTGAAACTGGCAAAAGCACAACTCGGAGGTCGGTCAGGATCTCCGCTTCGGATTTCAGGGGGAAAGTGTCTCAAAAGTTCACTCAGAGGTTCTGCAGGTAGTGACTCCCACTCCGGCTTTTACTGCCCTTCCGCCAGGAACTAGCGTAGGGAACCCGGACTGGACTTCCCACTTCGGAACGAAGCCCCTTCATACGCCGTGGACGTCACCCTCGACTCACACCAAACGCAGAGGGTACAGGCCCGACTGAGAACTTAACTGAGACACAATCCAGTAACACACACACACAACCTGAATTGCAAACCAAGGCTTACACGAAGTAATAAAACTTCACTTTGGCATTCAGGGGAAACTTCCCGTAGGAGTACAATCAGGATATGTCACTCGAAGGAGTAAGGGGAAACTGTTCAAGTCTCTAACTCGCAACCGGCTCTAAGCATCAGAAATCACCCGCAGGTGCAGATCCGCACTACTCAAGTCTCTAACCGGGTACTAGCTCTGAACATTCAGCCGAAGGCCTTCAACTACAACATACAGTAACTTCGCTATGCTGCAGCTTCTCTACGTGGTGCCAGGACCAAAATGCACAAACACGCCAAGAAAGTGAGTTCCTGATCTGCACTTCCGAAACTGGAAGAGTCCCAAGGCAAAACGCCTTGATCTACTTTATACCCTCAAAGGTCCTAACTAACACTACGCTATCCTATCTACTACTCGCAACACTTGCACGAAACCAAACTACGCTACTGCACTCTGCAGATCCGGTGCTACGCCTCCTGCGCGCCGGACTGCCTCGCTCTCTATCTCTACCTGGCCAATCTTCCGACCGGCTGCGCAACCCCAGACGTCGGAGGGCTGCAGTCACTTCCGACTCCAAGTGCGCCATAGTGTCGCGCGCACCCGACAAGAAGGATTCTAATTTCCTCGCTACTCGCCGCCGACTCCGACTGTCACCCTCCGTCAATGCCGCCGCCCGAAGCTCAAACTCCCTGAGTGTGATCTTCTCTTGAGCTGCCACCTCCCAATGGGCGTATCCTTTTAGAGAGTGAGTCACCCGCGTCGCCAACTCTTCTCGCGCCCGGCAGCTGCCTTCCACCTCTGCTAGCTGCATTTCCGCATCCACTCCCTGCTAAAATATCCAAGGCAGTGGGGGATCCCACTGCTTGAGCCCCTCATCCGGCTCGATCTTCGGTTTCCAAAGGGGTCGACGCCGCAGTGACTTTTGTCACCTTTGCACCGCCTGCTTCTGTTGCCTGCCCTTCCGGCGCGATCTGCGCAGAAGGTGTCTTCGCTGGAGGTGCGTCCGCCGAAGGCGTCCGCACACTGGTCGCCGGCCCTGTCCGTCTCGCAGTCGGCGAATCTGGCCGACTCTCTGTTGACCGACTCGCAGTCGGCCGACTAGCAGGTGTGCGACTAGCAGTCGGATACACCCTGCGCGTCTTCACTCCACTTGGCCTGCTTGCTGGCGGCGTTTTCCCAGAAGTGCCTTCCGCCGAAGGCGACCCTCTGAGGGTTGTTGGCTCGTCAGCCAAACTCTCTTCTGCTTCCGGCCTGCTGTCCGGTTCAACGCGCCGCTCCGTCGGCCTTCCTTCCGTTTGTCGACCTTCAGTCGCCCGACTCGTAGTCGGCCGACTGTCAGTCCGTCTGTCTTCTTCCAAAGGCATTGGTGCCTTCTGCGCAGAGGTATTTGCCGACTTCCCCAGAATCTGCGCGATTATATCCTCCTGCGTGGGCAGGATACTCCGCCGGACCGGAGTACGCCCGGTCTCCTCAGTACTAGTTGGCATTTTGCGTGCCCTTTGTTTTGGTCGGCTGTGAGGCTCGTTGGTTGGCCGACTACGAGTCGGCGCAGCTGGCGCTTCCGGCTGCTTGTCCTCAGGTCTCTCATCCCACTTCCGCTTTCGCGGAATGCGCTCACTTCGACGTTCTTCTGCTGCTCTTGCTGGGGGCGGAGCCGGAGGCGGATTGGCAGGTGCCTCGTCCGGATCCGTGTCTACTTCGGCCTCCCGCGAGTATCTACCTGGATAGCTCCGGGTCAGCAGCAGAAACCGTGTCCACTCTGAATTTGTCAAACATCCCATCGCCCGATAAAACACAATCAGGTAATGCGAAAGATGATTGAGGGTTCCTCCTCTCTCTTCTTGCGCATGTTGGCGCGTCAGCTTCCACAGGAGCCGTGCCCAATGCTCTGGAGCTCCTGACAACACTAGCTCCACAAATCCTACTTGCCAACCATGCATGTAAGCGGTCTTGGTCGGCTGCAATATCTGCAGCAATGTAGTCGCGACATTTCTCCGCAATCGATCTTTGTAATCCCGTGTCCGGAAACCGTTCTTGGGATGCCTGGCAACTTTGAAAAGCTCATTGTAGGAGATTTCTTCCTCCTGGGACACCTTCACGCTATCGGCCTCGAAGAGGAGATACCCTTCCTCGCCGGCACACCTGCCCAACACCTGCGCCCAGTCACAAATGTCCCACCTCTCTGGATGTGGACGGAATCCGCGTGAGGGCTTGTGTCTCTCCTGCAGATACTCGCGCACCATCTCCGGACATGTCCAGTTCCATCCACACAGGAGGAAATCGAGCTTCAGGCCTGTCAGCACATCTTGGAATGCGCGCAGACCGATCTGCGGCACTCTGAGTGGAGACACTCGCAGCTGGGGGACCTTCGACATTGCGTTTCCTGCACACACAGACGTTCTCCCCTCCACTCGCTCTCTCACAATCGCCACTGCGCGTCGGCCGCTCAAGCACTGATTGCTGTCACTCTCTCTTCTCTCGCGCTCAAGTTCGCTACTCGCAATTCTCTGCAAGGTCTGTCAAGATCTTTGCGCAACTCGTCTCCGCACTCTCTCCTCTCACTGCAGGTCTCTCCGCCCTTGCGCGTAATCTTGGAAGCTGGAAATCGCAAAATCAAGAATGAGAGAATGAGACTGGAGGGCAGTCTTTTCTTCTCCGAATTCAAGATCGTCCAACGTTCTTACTGGTTACAATTTACGCAGCCGGCTATACGGCCTAACGGTTCGCCCTTGCATGCTCGAATTCACGTCTCCGCACTGCGCGCATTCGCATGCGTGAATGTTGAATTCTCCCGCCGCCACCGTCTTCTGGACTCGAGTTCGCCGCAGTGTATACGTCGGCTATGTTGTCTTTTCCTAACCTGCCCATCACCGGAGGCGTGTCGCCGCTGGCGTGTTCCTTATCCGTCGGCGCCTTGCTGGAGGCGCACATTCAGTCGGCGCGAATTACGCCGGCGCGTATTCGTACCGCTTGTTTGTCCGTTCTGCCTCGTCTATTGCTGACGGCGCATATCCCGCCGGCGCAAGTCATACCAGCGCAAATCATGCCAGCTCATCCGCCTATCAGCGCCATGTCGGAGGCGTACGTCCGGCCGGCGCTTTTCTTCCGTTGCGCAGCCGCCAAAGGCGCTTCCGACTCTGAACTGATTTCCTCCCATGAGCGCGTGATTCCGCCGAAGGCGCATCGTCGAAGGCGTACGGGAGTCCTTTCCGGCTGTGAACCCTAGCGCGAACGGCGCATGTCCGGCTACGAGTTTTCCGATGCTCATAACTTCTTTGTCCCTGATCCATCTCCAACGCTCTTGGGCTCGTTAGGACGAGCGTCCCGAGCTCTTTCTAATGCAACTTCAACCAACTGGGACCACCGTGTATTCCGATTGTTATGAAGGTTTCCCTTTCCGCGCTAGCGGCGCATCGCCGAAGGCGCACTCATGGTCGGAAGCTTTCAGAGGCCCGTGCCGTTCTTCTTACGTTTTTAGCAAAACCTCCTCCGGAGGTGTCTGCGCCGGAAGCGTGGCTTCCTTAAACGCTGGGAGCGCGTGAGTAGAGACACCTCAGAAAAGGAGCTTTTGCCGAAGGCGCCGAAGACATTTGGCGTTGGTACATCCGACTCCCCGATTCTTCGTGACCTCGTGACGATCTCCTCAATCCACTCTATTTAACGTACCCTTTTCTAACTACAGACACTGCTTCGGTACTTGTTTTCTAAAATTGTTTAAATTCTGCAAAAAAAACAAAAAGTGTGTTACCACACATCCTCCGTTTCGAGGATTTCAGTCGCCACCGAATCCCTTGGCGACTCCCTAGAACTGTGGCGCGCGGCAGCTTCCGCCGCGACTGCCGCTCCACTCCCTGCTAAAATATCCAAGGCAGTGGGGGATCCCACTGCTTGAGCCCCTGTTCCGGCTCGATCTTCGGTTTCCGAAGGGGTCGACGCCGCAGTGACTTTTGTCACCTTTGCACCGCCCGCTTCTACTGCCTGCCCTTCCGGCGCGATCTGCGCGGAAGGTGTCTTCGCTGGAGGTGCGTCCGCCGAAGGCGCCCGCACAATGGTCGCCGGCCCTGTCCGTCTCGCAGTCGGCGAATCTGGCCGACTTTCTGTTGACCGACTCGCGGTCGGCCGACTAGCAGTTGTCCGACTGGCAGTCGGATCTACCCTGCGCGTCTTCACTCCACTTGGCCTGCTTGCTGGCGGCGTTTTCCCAGAAGTGCCTTCCGCCAAAGACGACCCTTTGAGGGTTGTTGGCTCGTCAGCCAAACTCTCTTCTGCTTCCGGCCTACTGTCCGGTTCAACGCGCTGCTAAGTCGGCCTTCCTTCCGTTTGCCGACCTTCAGTCGCCCGACTCGCAGTCGGCCGACTGTCAGTCCGTCTGTCTTCTTCTGAAGGCATCGGTGCCTTCTGCGTAGAGGTATTCGCCGACTTCCCCAGAATCTGCGCGATTATCTCCTCCTGCGTGGGCAGGATACTCCGCCGGACTGGAGTACGTCCGGTCTCCTCAGTACTAGTTGGCACTTTGCGTGCCCTTTGTTTCGGCCGGCTGTGAGGCTCGTTGGTTGGCCGACTCCGAGTCGGCGCAGCTGGAGCTTCCGGCTGCCTGTCTTGAGGTCTCTCATCCCATTTCCGCTTTCGCGGAGCGCGCTCACTTCGACGTTCTTCTGCTGCTCTTGCTGGAGGCGGAGCCGGAGTTGGACTGGCAGGTGCCTCGTCCGGATCCGTGTCTACTTCGGCCTCCCGCAAGTATCTACCTGGATAACTCCGGGTGAGCAGCGGAAACCGTGTCCGCTCTGAATTTGTCAAACATCCCATCGCCCGATAAAACACAATCAGGTAAGGCGAAAGATGTTCTCTCTCTTCTTGCGCATGTTGGCGCGTCACCTTCCACAGGAGCCGTGCCCAACGAACTGGAGCTCCTGACAACACTAGCTCCACAAATCCTACTTGCCAACCATGCATGTAAGCGGTCTTGGTCGGCTGCAATATCTGCAGCAATGCAGTCGCGACATTTCTCCGCAATTGATCTTTGTAATCCCGTGTCCGGAAACCGTTCTTGGGATGCCTGGCAACTTTGAAAAGATCATTGTAGAAGATTTCTTCCTCGTTGGACACCTTCACGCTATCGGCCTCGAAGAGGAGAAACCCCTCCTCGCCGGCACACCTGCCCAACACCTGCGCCCAGTCACAAATGTCCCACCTCTCTTGATGTGGGCGGAATCCGCGTGAGGGCTTGTGTCTCTCCTGCAGATACTCGCGCACCATCTCCGGACATGTCCAGTTCCATCCCCACAGGAGGAAATCGAGCTTCAGCCCTGTTAGCACATCTTGGAATGCGCGCAGACCGATCTGCGGCACTCTGAGTGGAGACACTCGCAGCTGGGGGACCTTCGACATTGCGTTTCCTGCACACACAGACGTTCTCCCTTCCGCTCGCTCTCTCACAATCGCTGCTGCGCGTCGGCCGCTCAAACACTGACTGCAATCGCTCTCTCTTCTCTTGCGTGCTCAAGTTCGCTACTCGCAAATTCTCTGCAATGTCTGTCAAGATCCTTGCGCAACTCGTCTCCGCACTCTCTCCTCTCACTGCAGGTCTCTCCGCCCTTGCGCGTAATCTTGGAAGCTGGAAATCTCAAAATCAAGAATGAGAGAATGAGACTGAAGAGCAGTCTTTTCTTCTCCGAATTCAAGATCGTCCAACGTTCTTACTGGTTACAATTACGTAGCCGGCTATACGGCCTAACGGTTCGCCTTCGCATGCTCGAATTCATGTCTCCGCACTGCGCGCATTCGCATGCGTGAATGTTGAATTCTCCCGCCGCCATCGTCTTCCGGACTCGAGTTTGCCGTAGTGTATGCGTCGGCTATGTTGTCTTTTCCTAACCTTATCATCGCCGGAGGCGTATCGCCGCTGGCGTATTCCTTCTCCGTCGGCGCCTCGCTGGAGGCGCACATCAAGTCGGCGCGAATTACGCCGGCGCGTATTCGTACCACTTGTTTTGTCTGTTCTGCCCCGTCTATTGCTGACGGCGCATATCCCGCCGGCGCAAATCATGCCAGCGCATCCGCCTATCCGCGCCACGTCGGAGGCGTACATCCGGCCGGCGCTTCTCTTCCGTTGCGCAGCCGCCAAAGGCGCTTCCGCCTCTGAGTTGATTTCCTCCCATGAGCGCGTGGTTCCGCCGAAGGCGCATCGCCGAAGGCGTACGGGAGTCCTTTCCGACGGTGAACCCTAGCGCGAACGGCGCATGTCCGAATACGAGTTTTCTGATGCTCATAACTTCTTTGTCCCTGATCCATCTCCGGCGCTCTTGGGCTCGTTAGGACGAGCGTCCCGAGCTCTTTCCAATGCAACCTCCACCAACTAGAACTACTGTGTATCCTGATCGTTATGAAGGTTTCCCTTCCGCGCTAGCGGCGCATCGCCGAAGGCGCACTCATGGTCGGAAGCCTTCAGAGGTCCTTGCCAGCTTCTGACATCTTTAGCGAGATCTCCTCCGGAGGTGTCTGCGCCGGAAGCGTACCTTCCCTAAACGCTGGAAGCGCGTGAGTAGAGACACCTCAGCAAAGGAGATCTTGCCGAAGGCGCCGAAGACATTTGGCGCTGGTACGTCCAACTTCGCGCTTCTTCGTTTCCTCGTGACGATCTCCTCAATCCACTCTATTTAACGTACCATTTTCTAACTACAGACACTGCTTTGGTACTTGTTTTCTAAAATTGTTTAAATTCTGCAAAAAAACAAAAAGTGTGTTACCACAGTACCCACTGAGAGCGTTGTGCGATCTTGAATTCGGAGAAGAAAAGTCTGCTCTCCAGTCTCATTCTCTCATTCTTGATTGTGAGTTTTCCAGCTTCAGAGCTTGAGCGCGCAAGGGCGGAGACACCTTCAGTGAGTTGGAGAGAGTGCAGGAATCAGTGAGCAGGAAAAAGTGCGTTGCAACCAGGCGCGCGGAGGCGAACAGCGAGAGGATCTTGACGGACACCGAGGAGAGTTTGCGAGTAGAGAAATTGAGCGCGCAAGAGAGGAGAGAGCGATTTAAGTTAGTGTCTGAGCGGCTGACGCGCAGCGGCGATTGTGAGAGATCGAGCGAGAGAGAAGAACGTCTGTGTGTGCAAGGAGAGCGAGAAATATGTCGAAGGTCCCTCAGCTGCGAGTGTCTCCACTCAGAGTGCCGCAGATCGGTCTGCGCGCATTCCAGGATGTGTTGACAAGATTGAAGCTTGATTTCCTCCTATGGGGATGGAATTGGACGTGTCCGGAGATGGTGCGCGAGTATTTGCGGGAGAAACACCAGCCCTCGCGCGGATTCCGCCCCCACTCCGAGAGGTGGAACATTGGCCACTGGGCGCAGGTATTAGGAAGGTGTGCAGGCGAGGAAGGGTATCTCCTTTTCGAGGCCGAAAGCGTGAAGGTGTCGAAGGAGGAAGATAACTCCTACAATGATCTCTTCAAGGTTGGCAAGCATCCCAAGAACGGTTTCCGGACGCGGGATTACAAAGATCGATTGCGGAGAAATGTCGCGACTGCATTGCTTCAAATATTGCAGCCGACCAAGACCGCCTACATGCATGGGTGGCAAGTGGGATTTGTGGAGCTAGTGTTGTCAGGAGCTCCGGTTCATTGGGCACGGCTCCTGTGGAAAGTGACGCGCCAACATGTGCAAGAAGAGAGAGGAGGGACCCTCAATCATCTTTCGCCTTACCTGATCGTGTTTTATCGAGCGATGGGATGTTTGACAGCTTCAGAGCGGGCGCGATTTCCGCTGCTGATCCGGAGTAATCCGGGTAGATACTTGCGGGAGGCTGAAGTGGACACAGATCCGGACGAAGCACCTGCCAGTCCAGCTCCAGCTCCGGCCCCGGCAAGAGTAGAAGAAGGGCATCGAAGTGAGCGCGCACCGCGGAAGCGGAAATGGGATGAGAGACCAGAAGACAGGCAGCCGGAAGCTCCCGCTGCGCCGACTCGGAGTCGGCCAACCCACGAGCTTCACAGCCGGCCGAAACAGAGGGCACGCAAGATGGTGTTGCCAACTAGCAGTGAGGAGACCGGGCGTACTCCGGTCCGGCGGAATGTCCTGCCCACGCAGGAGGAGATAATCGCGCAGGTTCTGGGGAGGTCGGTGAACCCCTCTGCGTAGAAGGCGCGGATGCCTTCGGAAGAAAGGCGAACTGAGAGTCAGCCGACTGCGAGTCGGCCAACTGCAGGACGGCAAGAGCAGCGCGTTGAACCGGACAGCAGGCCGGAAGCAGAAGAGAGTTTGGCTGCAGAGCCAACAACTCTCAGAGAGTCGTACAAGGACAGGCAGCAGAAGCGGGCGGTGCAAAAGTGACAAGAGTCACTGCGGCGCCGACCCCTTCGAGAACCGAAGATCGAGCCGGAGCGGGGGCTCAGGCAGTGGGAACCCCCACTGCTTTGGATATTTTAGCAGGGAGTGGAGCGGCAGTCGCGGCGGAAGCTGCCGCGCGCCACAGTTCCAGGGAGTCGCCAAGAGATTCTGTGGCGACTGAAATCCTCGAAACAGAGGATGAGACAAGTTCGGAAGAACAGGAAGCAGACTCTGTGCGTGGGACGCCAACAAGGGTACTGTGCGAGCAGATAGTGCCACTCTTGCGATATTTGGATCGCAAGGCAGCAAAGTACGCGAGTTCCAGAAAACCGCAGTCTTATGTGGAGATTGTCAAGAGCAGGACGAGGAGCAAGGTGGCCATTTGGGCCACTAGGTGCCAAACGTTGGAGATGAGGAATAGTGCCCTCCAACAGCACATGGCGATCACGAAGAGGCTACACCAAACCCTACAACACCAGCGGGAGGATGCGGCGACGAAAGCCCAGGCGGATGTCGAGCTAATGCGAGCAAAGATTGAGTTGGAATTGCAGGAAGAGCGGAGACAAAACCGCATTCTAACAGAGGAGCTTGCGCGCCAGACGCGCGCATTAGAGGAAGGTCAAAGCACGCGCAAGGCGGATGAGGTGTTGTTGCGCAACTTGCAATCCAAGTGCGCGGAATTGAGGGTGCAGCGCGCAGAGGCGGAGATGCAGCTGGCAGAGGTGGAAGGCAGCAGCCGGACGCGAGAGGAGTTGGTGACGCGGGTGACCCACTGCCTCAGAGGATACACCCACTAGGAAGTGGCGGCACAAGAGAAGATCACGCTCAGGGAGTTTGAGCTTCGGGCGGCGGCATTGACGGAGGGTGACGGTCGGAGTCGGCAGCGAGTGGCGAGGAAATTAGAGGCCTTCTTGTCGGGTGCGCGCGATACTATGGCGCACTTGGAGTCGGAAGTGACTGGGGTCCTCCGGCGGCTGGGGTTGCTGTGGTAACCCACTTTTTGTTTTTCGCCGGAACTAAAACATTTTTGATTAGTAAGTACCGTGGTAGCAGCTATAAATAGTAATTGGTACGCAAAGCCTGAGTAAAAAGAGGATCGAGGACAGTCAAGAGGTTTTGGGCTTAGGCCACAGTGGAACGCTTGGAATGGAACGGGCGGTTCACGCTGCAGGACTCGCTTCGAGCAACTTCGGCGGTAGATCACTCATAACTTCCTCAATTCTTAACGCCTTGAGTTACTTAGCGTCTCGTTGAAAAGAACTCGACGCGCTCGTTCTAACGAGCCCAAGAACGCCTGGAACGGATGAGGACTCAGGGAGTTGTGACTGTCGAAAGATGCGAAGGAGAACGCCTACGGATAGGCGGAAGGAGTTCGTCGTCGGCAGAATATCCACCTTCGGCCCTGGATGTTCGCCTTTCGCGACGGACGTCTTCGGGTCAACTTCAAGTCGGCAAACTCGGAGTCGGAGAACTTGGAGTCGGCAAACTTGAGGTCGGCGAACTCGAGGTCAAAGAACTTCAAGTCGGTAAACTCGGAGTCGGCAAACTTGAGGTCGGCGAACTTGTAATAACCCACCAAAGGCTAAAACTGCAGTATGGTGGTAAAAAGATCGAACCCACAGGGACAGAGGCAACACACAGAGTAAAAGTGTCACGTTTAACAGACTTTTGTAGAGTTTGAATTCTAGGCGACTGTCACTCCCAGAAATACTGCAGTGCTCGACTCGGAGGAGGATCTCGACTCGGAGGATGCTCGGAGGATGCACGGTACAGCGTGGTCACTCAACACACACACACACACCTGAAACTGGCAAAAAGCACAACTCGGAGGTCGGTCAGGACCTCCGCTTCGGATTTCAGGAGGAAAGTGTCTCACAAGTTCACTCAGAGGTTCTGCAGGTAGTGCCTCCCACTCCGGCTTTTACTGCCCTTCCGCCAGGAACTAGCGGGGGTACCCGGACTGGACTTCCCACTTCGGAACGAAGCCTCTACATACGCCGTGGACGTCACCCTCGACTATCACACCAAACACAGGGGAGTGCAGACCCGACTGAGAACTTACTGAAAACACGATCCAGTAACACACACACAACCTGAATTACAAACCAAGGTTTACACGAAGTAATGAAACTTCACATTGGCATTCAGGGGAAACTTCCCGTAGGAGTACAATCAGGATATGTCACTCGAAGGAGTAAGGGGGAACTGTTCAAGTCTCTAACTCGCAGCCGGCTCAGAGCATCAGAAATCACCCGCAGGTGCAGATCCGCACTACTCAAGTCTCTAACCGGATGCTAGCTCTGAACATTCAGCCGAAGGCCTTCAACTACAACATACGGTAACTTCGCTATGCTGCAGTTTCTCTACGTGGTGCCAGGACCAAAAATGCACAAACACGCCAAGAAAGTGAGTTCCTGATCTGCACTTCCGAAACTGGAAGAGTCCCAAGGCAAAACGCCTTGATCTACTTTATACCCTCAAAAGATCCTAACTAGCACTACGCTATCCTATCTACTACTCGCAGCATCTGCGCGAAACCAAACTACTCTACTGCACTCGGCTGATCCGGTGCTGCGCCTCCTGCGCGCCGGACTGCTCCGCTTACTGTCTCTACCTTGCCAGTCTTCCGACCGGCTGCGTAACCCCAGGCGTTGGAGCGCTGTGGTGACTTCCGACTGTAAGTGCGCCATAGTGTCGCGCGCACCCGACAAGAAGGTTTCTAATTTTCTCGCCACTCGCCGCCGACTCCGACTGTCACCCTCCGTCAATGCCGCCGCCCGAAGCTCGAACTCCCTGAGTGTGATCCTCTCTTGAGCTGCCACCTCCCAATGGGCGTATCCTTTTAGACAAAGAGTCACCTGTGCCGCCAACTCTCCTCGCGCCCTGCAGCTGCTCTCCACCTCTGCCAGCTGCATTTCTGCTTCCGCACGTTGTGCCCTCAAATCCAAGCACTCGGATTGCAAGTTGCGCAACAACTCCTCATCCTCCTTGCGGGCTCTTTGACTTTCTTCTAAGGCTCGCGTCTGGCGCGTAAGCTCGGCTGCTAGGACTTGGTTTTGTCTCCGCTCCTCCTGCAATTCCGACTCGATCTTTGCCCGTATTAGCTCGGCATCCGCCTGACTTTTCGTCGCCGCCTCCTCCCTCTGCTGCTGCAAGGCTTGGTATAGCTTCTGTGTGACCGCCAGGTGTTGTCGGAGGGCGGTGTTCCTATCCACATATACTCCGCACCTAGAGGCCCACTTTGCCACCTTGCTCCTCGTCCTGCGCCTGATAGTCTCCACATAAGACTGCGGTTTTAAAGCACTTGCGTATTTGGATGTCTTGCGATCCAGATATCGCAGGAGTGGAACTATCTGTTCGCACAACACCCCTGTTGGCGTTTTCTGTACCGAATCCGCTTCCTGCTCTTCCGAGCTCGTCTCATCCTCAGTCTCGAGGATTTCAGTCGCCACCGAATCCCTTGGCGACTTCCTGGAACTGTGGCGCGCAGCAGCTTCCGCTGCGACTGCTGCTCCACTGCCTGCTAAAATATCCAGGGCAGTGGGAGATCCCACTGCTTGAGCCCCTGTTCCGGCTCGATCTTCGGTCTCCGAAGGGGTCGACGCCGCAATGACTCTTGTCACTTTTGCACCGCCCGCTTCTGCTGCCTGTCCTTCCGGCGCAATCTGCGCGGAAGGTGTCCTCGATGAAGGTGCGTCCGCCGAAGGCGTCCGCACATTGGTCGTTGGCCCCATCCGTCTTGCAGTCGGCGAATCCGGCCGACTCTCTGTTGTCCGACTCGCAGTCGGCCGACCAGCAGTTGTCCGACTGGGAGTCGGATACACCCTGCGCGTCTTGACTCCACTTGGCCTGCTTGCTGGTGGCGTTTTCCCAGAAGTGCCTTCCGCCGAAGACGACCCTCGGAGGGTTGTTGGCTCGTCAGCCAAACTCTCTTCTGCTTCCGGCCTGCTGTCCGGTTCAACGTGTCGTTCAGTTGGCCTTCCTTCCGCTTGTCGGCCTTCAGTCATCCGACTCGCAGTCGGCCGACTGTCAGTCCGTCCATCTCCTCCCGAAGGTCGTGGTGCCTTCTGTGCAGAGGTATCTGCCGTCTTCCCTAGAATCTGAGCGATTATCTCCTCCTGGGTGAGATTCCGCCGGGTCGGAGTTCGCCCGGTCTCCTCAGTACCAGTTGGCATTTTGCGTGCCCTCTGTTTTGGTCGACTGTGAGGCTCGGGGGTGGGCCGACCACGAGTCGGCGCAGCTGGCACTTCCGGCTGCCTGTCCTCAGGTCTCTCATCCCACTTCCGCTTTCGCGGAATGCGCTCACTTCGACGTTCTTCTGCTGCTCTTGCTGGAGCCGGAGCCGGAGGCGTACTGGCAGGTTCCTCGTTCGGATCCGTGTCTACTTCGGCCTCCCTCGAATATCTACCGGGATAGTTCCGGGTCAGCTGCGGAAACCGTGTTTTCTCAGCATTTGTCAAACATCCCATCGCCCGATAAAACACGATCAAGTAAGGCGAGAGATGATTGAGGGTTCCTCCTTTCTCTTCTTGCGCATGTTGGCGCGTCACCTTCCACAGGAGCCGTGCCCAATGCACTGGAGCTCCTGACAACACTAGCTCCACAAATTCTACCTGCCAACCATGCATGTAAGCGGTCTTGGTCGGCTGCAATATCTGCAGCAATGCAGTCGCGACATTTCTCCGCAATCGATCTTTGTAATCCCGTGTCCGGAAACCGTTCTTGGGATGCCTGGCAACTTTGAAGAGCTCATTGTAGGAGACTTCTTCCTCCTGGGTCACCTTCACGCTATCGGCCTCGAAGAGGAGATCCCCTTCCTCGCCGGCACACCTGCCCAACACCTGCGCCCAGTTGCAAATGTCCCATCTCTCTGGGTGTGGGCGGAATCCGCGAGAGAGCTTGTGTCTCTCCTGCAGATACTCGCGCACCATCTCCGGACATGTCCAGTTCCACCCCCATAGGAGAAAATCGAGCTTCAGCCTCAGCAGCACATCTTGAAATGCGTGTAGACCGATCTGCGGCACCCTGAGTGGAGACACTCGCAGCTGGGGAACCTTCGACATTGTGTTGCCTGCACACACAAACGTTCTCCCTTTCGCTCGCTCTCTCACAATCGCCACTGCGCGTCGGCCACTCAAGCACTGACTGCTCACTCTCTCTGCGCTCGTTCAAGATCGCTACTCGCAATTCTCTCCAAGGTCTGCCAAGATCCTTGCGCAACTCGTCTCCGCACCCTCTACTCCCACTGCAGGTCGCTCCGCTCTTGCGCGTAATCTTGGAAACTGGAAATCGCAAAATCAAGAATGAGAGAATGAGACTGGAGCGCAGTCTTTTCTTCTCCGATTTCAAGAACGTCCAACGTTCTTACTGGTTACAACGTACGCAGCCGGCTATACGGCTTAACGGTTCGCCCTTTGCATGCGCGAATTCACGTCTCCGCACTGCGCGCATTCGCATGCGTAAATGTTGAATTCTCCCGCCGCCGCCACCTTCCGGACTCGAGTCCGCTGCAGGGTATACGCCGGCCCTGTTGTCTTTTCCTAACCCGTCCCTCACCGGAGGCGTGTCGCCGCTGGTGCGTTCATTATCCGTCGGCGCCTTGCTGGAGGCGCATATCTAGTCGGAGCGAATTACGCCGGCGCGCAGTCGTACCGCTTATTTTGTCCTTTATGCCTCGTCCGTTGCTGCCGGCGCATATCCGTCAGCGCAACTCATGCCAGCGCATCCGGCCGTTAGCGCCACGTCGGAGGCGTACATCCGACCGGCGCTTTCCTTCCATGAACAGCCGCCAAAGGCGCTTCCGACTCTGAGTTGGTTTCCTCCTATGAGCGCGTGATTCCGCCAAAGGCGCATCGCCGAGGGCGTACGGGAATCCTTTCCGGCTGTGAACCCTAGCGCGAACGGCGCATGTCCGGCTACGAGTTTTCCGACGCTCATAACTTCTCCGTCCCTGATCCATCTCCAACGCTCTTGGGCTCGTTAGAACAAGCGTCTCGAGCTCTTTCTAATGCGACTTCAACCAACTGGATCTACCGTGTATCCCGATTGTTATGAAGGTTTTCCCTTTCCGCGCTAGCGGCGCTTCGCCGAAGGCGCACTCATGGTCGGACGCCTTTAGAGGTCCGGGCCCTTCTCTTGACGTTTTTAGCAAAACCTTCTCCTGAGGTGTCTGCGCCGGAAGCGTAGCTTCCTTATACGCTGGAGGCGCGTGAGTAGAGACACCTCAGAAAAGGAGCTTTTGCCGAAGGCGCCGAAGACATTGGCGTTGGTACATCCGACTACGTGATTCTTTGTGTCCTCGTGACGATCTCATCAATCCACTCTATTTATCGTACCCTTTTCTAACTACAAACACTGCTTCGGTACTAGTTTTCTAAAATTGTTTAATTTCTGCAAAAAAAACAAAAAGTGTGTTACCACATGCCCCCCTCCTCAATTGTGAGCGCCCACGCGAACATTTACACGTGGTATTTCTTCAGACGCCATCCGTTCACGCGGGTGCCTAGCCATTCTCCTGTCAGTTCTGCGAGTTGGATGGATCCATTTGGGAAAACTTCTATCACCTTGTAAGGTCCCATCCATCTCAAGTGGAGCTTGCCTGGAAATCTAGCATGTCTGCTATCGTATAGCAGAGCCAAGTCGCCCTTCTCCAGCAGTACTGGTTTGAGTCTTCGATCGTACTTCTCCTTCCGCCTGAGTTGTAGTTGCTTTGTTTGATCTTCGGCCTCTTGACGTCTTTCCTCCAGTGCCATTACTTCTTGCAGTCGATATGCCTGACTTTCTTCCGCGTCCAGCCTTCTCTGATCTAAGGTCCTCTTGGTAGGTATCTCGAACTCGATGGGTAAGATCGGATGCTGCCCATAAACTAGAAAGTAAGGTGTTTGCCTGGTGGTGACTTTTTCTGCCGTTCTATATGCCCATAAGGCGGCCGGTAGCTTGGTGTCCCAGTCATGAGCATGGTTCACAGTCACCTTGAGGAGTATCTTACAGAGCAATCCATTGGACTTCTCTGTCAGACCATTCGCCTTGGGGTTGTATGGAGTAGTCTTCCGATGCTTAATCTGGAAGTGCCGCGTCAAACTTTCTATCACCTGATTCAGAAAGTGCGTTCCCCTGTCACTGACTATTTCTAGTGGGCACCCGTAGCGTGTGATGATTGAGTCGAATAGGAACCGTGCTACTGCGGCTGCGTCGTCGTGCCTTGTGGCCTCTGCCTCCACCATCTTGGTCGCATAGTCTGTTGCTACCAATATGTAGCGCCTGCGCGTGCCTTTAGTGACAGGTTGTATTGGTCCCACGAAGTCGATCCCCCATTTTTCAAATGGTGCCAATGGCATGATTGGTGTAAGAGGCCATCTCGTGGTCGGAGTCGGCCTTCCCGTCCTCTGGCAGCTGTCGCATTTGCGAACGTAGTCGTGTACATCTTTGAACATCGTCGGCCACCAGTATCCTGCATTCACAATTTTGGTCACTGTATTTCTGGTGGCGTAATGACCACCAGCGTCTTCTGTGTGCATGGCTTTAACAACTCGCGGGACTTCGGACTCCTCTAAACATCTGCACAGCCTCTCGTCTGCCATTTTCTTGAACAAGACCCCCTGTTGAAGCTGGTAAGGTCCCGCTTTATGAACGAAGACTGTGCGCTGCTCCGCATCCAATCCTTCCGGACATTGGAGTGTGAGCAGAAACCTGTATAAGTCCGCGTACCTGGACTCATGGCTGGCGGACAACTGGAAAAGTTGTTCGTCGGGAAAATCATCCACTACTTCCTCCTCTATGGGTTCGGTCCATAGTCGGGAGAGGTAGTCCGCGTTCTCATGGTGAACGCCTTTCCTTGTCTGTACAGTGTAGGTGAATTCCTGCAGCAGTAGTACCCACCTGGCAATTCGTCCGGACAGATCCGCTTTCTTCACCAGGTGCTGTAAGGCGTAATGATCTACATGAAACACAAACTTTTAGCAGATCAAATAATGTCGGAACTTCTTACAGGAGTACACCATTCCCAACGCCTCCCTCTTAGTTTTCGTGTACTTCTTCTCTGCTGCTGACAACTGACGACTCGCGAAGTAAATCGGGTAGTCCTTCTTGTTGTCGTCCTTCTGATTGAGAACCACTCCGATTGCAAATGCCGACGTGTCTACATAGACATGGAAAGGTCTGTTCCAATCCGGACTTCTCAGAACCGGAGCAGTCGTCAGTTTGGCTTTGAGCGTTTCAAAGGCCAGCTGTTGCTCCTTGCCCCACACATAGGGTTCCTCCTTCTTAAGCAGCTTCGTCAGATCGGCTGCCAAGATGGCGTACATATTTATGAACCTTCTGTAATAACCTACATGGCCAAGGAAGGCCCTCAACTCACGCAGATTTGTTGGCGGCTGAAGTTCGAGAATAATCTTCACCTTCTCTACATCCACTGCAATGCCATCGGACGAAACTTGGTGCCCCTGCAGGATTCCGCTGGTCATGAAGAAAAAACATTTCTCAGGGTGTAAGGACAAGCTGCTCTCCCTACATCTGTCGAACGTTTGCCGAAGATGGTTAAGGTGCTCCGACCTCTTACCGAAGACACAAAAGTCGTCGATGAAAATTTCTAGGAACTTCCTCAGGTGCTCTTGGAAGATATTTGTCATCATCCGCTGGAACGTCGCTGGCGCGTTGCACAGCCCGAACGGCATCTTGTGATAAGCATAGGTTCCCCAGTCGGTCGTGAAGGTTGTTTTGTCCTTGTCTTGTTCCCTGATGGACACCTGGTTGTAGCCGGAGAATCCGTCGAGGAAACTGTAGCATTCATGCCCTGCGACATGGTCCAAAATAGAGTCCGTGAAAGGGAGAGGGTGATGGTCCTTCCTCGTTGCTGCGTTCAGCTTTCGGAAGTCCTGGCACACTCGGATCTTACCCGTCAGTTTCTTGGGCACGATCACGATAGACGACACCCACTCGCTACTGAGTACCGGGTAGATGATTCCTGCGCTCAGGTACTTATCGATTTCGTCCTTCACCAATAATGAATATTTTGGGTTGAGCCTGTATTGGCGTTGGCGAACCGGAACTGCCTCGTCCAACAAGTCGATCCTGTGCTCCCCGTACCTTGCAGGTATGCCTTTCATGTCTTCAATCTTCCATGCGAAGACATCCTCATAATGGCGAAGAAACGCCTGTACCCTGTGCAACTCTTCTCCTTGTACCTGGCTTGACACCTTCAAGCCTTTACCTGGACTGAGTTGCAGTTCGCAGCAATCACTCGGGTCAACAATCCCCTCTGTGTGACTGATCTCGCTTCTGCCCAGTCCGGCTGCTAGTTGCTATTCCTCATCCGGATACACCTCGTCTCCTTCCTCCTCAATGGAGCAGCAAGTGACGTAGCCCACAAATTCCTCCGACGTTTCTGTCTCTGAGGTGCATGACGAGCTGGTCTCCCCTCCAGTTGTGTAACCGGAGGTGGTGGAAGGTGTTTTGCCCTCATGGAGTACCTTGGTCCATGGTACGGTAATGACAGTCGGAGGGTCCGCAGGGCTACGGAACTGTAATCTCTTCCTACTCCAGTCACACCTTGCTTTGGCATCGTATAGCCACGGTCTGCCAAGCAGCACATCATAACCTTTCTTCATTAGAGGTTGCAGTATTATGTAGGACAGTTGAAAGTCCACTCCTTCAATGTTGGTTCTCACATTGCTCAACATTCCTAGTGGCATTCTGCGTGTTTGATCGGCCAGTCGCAACACTCGGGATGTAGGCTCGAAGGTCTGGAACCCCAAGGAGTTTGCTGTCTCCTCGGTCATGATATTCACGCCCGAGCCGGAGTCCACTGGTACCTTCTGTATGACGCAGCCTCCGATCTCTACTTCGATCTCTGGAGGTCCTAGGTCTCCTCCTTCCACTCTGTACACAGCCGGAAGTTTCTCTTTTCGGGGTTTGCGTGGTCGGCGCAACGAAAGCATCAGCATCCTTCTGTACGTCTTATTGTCCTCCAACAACTGGTGGAAGGAAATATTTGCCCTCTGACTCCCTATGTCCTCCACTATATCGTAGGAAGTGTTGGAAGTCACAGCCGGAAGTTTCCCTGTACTCGCGGTCGGAAGTGGTGTAGGGGGCCTAACTGCCTTCCGGTCGTCGGATGTCATTCCGGCGCCCAGTGCTTCCTTGATGAGGTGACTCACCTCATCTTTGATGTCCGGAAGGTAGTCTCGAGTCCGGAACTCTTCCGAATACCTGTCCGCCTTTTCTGAGTTCTGCTCCGGCTGGGTGTTTCTCATCGCCGGAGGTGTACCCGGCCTTCTCCTTTGGCCTTCTCTAACTTCTTTAGACTTCCTCCTCTCTTCCCTACGCTCGAGGCGGCGAGTGTCCTCGTGGCCTTCTCCTCTCCTCTTCGAACTTCGGGTTTCTACCCGACCGCACATTACTTCTTCCTCTGGCCATACTTCGTCTCCTTCAGCTGGGTCCAGACTCAGTTCTACCTGGTTGACCTGCACCTCTTCCTTGCCAGGTGTCGATACGAAACGCACGGCTGGCCTAGGGAGTTGTGGCTGATCACACTCGGCTGCTGTATGTCCATACTTCTTGCAATTGCTGCACAACGGTGCATACCCCATTGGCTTCCTCAAGTGGGGACAGCTTGGCGCGTAATGTCCCATGTCTCCGCAGTTGTAGCAACCAAGCAACCAACCAAGCAAGCGGCGCTTCGCCGAAGGCGCACTCATGGTCGGATGCCTTTAGAGGTCCGGGTCCTTCTCCTGACGTCTTTAGCAACACCTCCTCCTGAGGTGTCTGCGCCGGAAGCGTAGCTTCCTTATACGCTGGAGGCGCGTGAGTAGAGACACCTCAGAAAAGGAGCTTTTGCCGAAGGCGCCGAAGACATTGGCGTTGGTACATACGACTACGTGATTCTTTGTGTCCTCGTGACGATCTCATCAATCCACTCTATTTAGCGTACCCTTCTCTAGCTACAAACACTGCTTTGGTACTAGTTTTCTAAAATTGTTTAAATTCTGCAAAAAAAACAAAAAGTGTGTTACCACATGCCCCCCTCCTCAATTGTGAGCGCCCACGCGAACATTTACACGTGGTATTTCTTCAGACGCCATCCGTTCACGCGGGTGCCTAACCATTCTCCCGTCAGTTCTGCGAGTTGGATGGATCCATTTGGGAAAACTTCTATCACCTTGGAAGGTCCCATCCACCTCAAGTGGAGCTTGCCTGGAAATCTAGCATGTCTGCTATCGTATAGCAGAGCCAAGTCGCCCTTCTCCAGCAGTACTGGTTTGAGCCTTCGATCGTACTTCTCCTTCCGCCTGAGTTGTAATTGCTTTGTTCGATCTTCGGCCTCTTGACGTCTTTCCTCCAGTGCCATTACCTCTTGCAGTCGATATGCCAGACTTTCCTCCGCGTCCAGCCGTCTCTGATCTAAGGTCCTCTTGGTAGGTATCTCGAATTCGATGGGTAAAATCGGATGTTGCCCATAAACTAGAAAGTAAGGTGTTTGCCTGGTGGTGACTTTTTCTGCCGTTCTATATGCCCATAAGGCGGCCGGTAGCTTGGTGTCCCAGTCATGAGCATGGTTTACAGTCACCTTGAGGAGTATCTTACAGAGTAATCCATTGGACTTCTCTGTCAGACCATTTGCCTTGGGGTTGTATGGAGTAGTCTTCCGATGCTTAATCTGGAAGTGCCGCGTCAAACTTTCTATCACCTGATTCAGAAAGTGCGTTCTCCTGTCACTGACTATTTCTAGGGGGCACCCGTAGCGTGTGATGATTGATTCGAATAGGAACCGTGCTACTGCGGCTGCGTCGTCGTGCCTTGTGGCCTCTGCCTCCACCATCTTGGTCGCATAGTCTGTTGCTACCAATATGTAGCGCCTGCGCGTGCCTTTAGTGACAGGTTGTATTGGTCCCACGAAGTCGATCCCCCATTTTTCAAATGGTGCCAATGGCATGATTGGTGTAAGAGGCCATCTCGTGGTCGGAGTCGGCCTCCCCGTCCTCTGGCAGCTGTCGCATTTGCGAACGTAGTCGTGTACATCTTTGAACATCGTCGGCCACCAGTATCCTGCATTCACAATTTTGGTCACTGTATTTCGGGTGGCGTAGTGACCACCAGCGTCTTCTGTGTGCATGGCTTTGACAACTCGCGGGACTTCAGACTCCTCTAGACATCTGCACAGCCTCTCGTCTGCCATTTTCTTGAACAAGACCCCCTGTTGAAGCTGGTAAGGTCCCGCTTTATGAACGAAGACTGTGCGCTACTCCGCATCCAATCCTTCCGGACATTGGAGTGTGAGCAGAAACCTGTATAAGTCCGCGTACCTGGACTCATGGCTGGCGGACAACTGAAAAAGTTGTTCGTCGGGAAAATCATCCACTACTTCCTCCTCTATGGGTTCGGTCCATAGTCGGGAGAGGTAGTCCGCGTTCTCATGGTGAACGCCTTTCCGTGTCTGTACAGTGTAGGTGAATTCCTGCAGCAGTAGTACCCACCTGGCAATTCGTCCGGACAGATCCGCTTTCTTCACCAGGTGCTGTAAGGCGTAATGATCTACATGAAACACGAACTCATAGCAGATCAAATAATGTCGTAACTTCTTACACGAGTACACCATTCCCAACGCCTCCCTCTCAGTTGTCGTGTACTTCTTCTCTGCTGCTGACAACTGACGACTCGCGAAGTAAATCGGGTAGTCCTTCTTGTTGTCGTCCTTCTGACTGAGAACCACCCCGATTGCAAACGCCGACGTGTCTACATAGACATGGAAAGGTCTGTTCCAATCCGGATTTCTCAGAACCGGAGCAGTCGTCAGTTTGGCTTTGAGCGTTTCAAAGGCCAGCTGTTGCTCTTTGCCCCACACATAGGGTTCCTCCTTCTTAAGCAGCTTCGTCAGATCGGCTGCCAAGATGGCGTACATATTTATGAACCGTCGGTAATAACCCACATGGCCAAGGAAGGCCCTCAACTCACGCAGATTCGTTGGCGGCTGAAGTTCGAGAATAATCTTCACCTTCTCTACATCCACTGCAATGCCATCGGACGAAACTCGGTGCCCCAGCAGGATTCCGCTGGTCATGAAGAAAAAACATTTCTCAGGGTGTAAGGACAAGCTGCTCTCCCTACATCTGTCGAACGTTTGCCGAAGATGGTTAAGGTGCTCCGACCTCTTACCGAAGACACAAAAGTCGTCGATGAAAATTTCTAGGAACTTCCTCAGTTGCTCTTGGAAGATGTTTGTCATCATCCGCTGGAACGTCGCTGGCGCGTTGCACAGACCGAACGGCATCTTGTGATAAGCATAGGTTCCCCAGTCGGTCGTGAAGGTTGTTTTGTCCTTGTCCTGTTCCCTGATGGACACCTGGTTGTAGCCGGAGAATCCGTCTAGGAAACTGTAGCATTCATGCCCTGCTACATGGTCCAAAATAGAGTCCGTGAAAGGAAGAGGGTGATGGTCCTTCCTCGTTGCTGCGTTCAGCTTTCGGAAGTCCTGGCATACCCGGATCTTACCTGTCAGTTTCTTGGGCACGATCACGATAGGCGACACCCACTCGCTACTGAGTACCGGGTAGATGATTCCTGCGCTCAGGTACTTATCGATTTCGTCCTTCACCAATAATGAATATTTTGGGTTGAGCCTGTATTGGCGTTGGCGAACCGGAACTGCCTCGTCCAACAAGTCGATCCTGTGCTCTCCATACCTTGCAGGTATGCCTTTCATGTCTTCAATCTTCCATGCGAAGACATCCTCATACTGGCGAAGAAACGCCTGTACCCTGTTCAACTCTTCTCCTTGTACCTGGCTTGACACCTTCAAGCCTTTACCTGGACTGAGTTGCAGTTCGCAGCAATCACTCGGGTCAACAATCCCCTCTGTGTGACTGATCTCGCTTCTGCCCAGTCCGGCTGCTAGTTGCTATTCCTCATCCGGATACACCTCGTCTCCTTCCTCCTCAATGGAGCAGCAAGTGACGTAGCCCACAAATTCCTCCGACGTTTCGGTCTCTGAAGTGCATGATGAGCTGGTCTCCCCTCCGGTTGTGTAACCGGAGGTGGTGGAAGGTGTTTCGCCCTCATGGGGTACTTTGGTCCACGGTACGGTAATGACAGTCGGAGGGTCCGCAGGGCTACGGAACTGTAATCTCTTCCTACTCCAGTCACACCTTGCTTTGGCATCGTATAGCCACGGTCTGCCAAGCAGCACATCATAACCTTTCTTCATCAGAGGTTGCAGTATTATGTAGGACAGTTGAAAGTCCACTCCTCCAATGTTGGTTCTCACATTGCTCAACATTCCTAGTGGCATTCTGCGTGTTTGATCGGCCAGTCGCAATACTCGGGATGTAGGCTCGAAGGTCTGGAACCCCAAGGAGTTCGCTGTCTCCTCGGTCATGATATTCACGCCCGAGCCGGAGTCCACTGGTACCTTCTGTATGACGCAGCCTCCGATCTCTACTTCGATCTCTGGAGGTCCCAGGTCTCCTCCTTCCACTCTGTACACAGCCGGAAGTTTCTCTTTTCGGGGTTTGCGTGGTCGGCGCAACGAAAGCATCAGCATCCTTCTGTACGTCTTATTGTCTTCCAACAACTGGTGGAAGGAAATATTTGCCCTCTGGCTCCCCATGTCTTCCACTATGTTGTAGGGAGTGTTGGAAGTCACAGCCGGAAGCTTCCCTGTACTCGCGGTCGGAAGTGGTGTAGGGGGCCTAACCGCCTTCCGGTCGTCGGATGTCATTCCGGCGCCCAGTGCTTCCTTGATGAGGTGACTCACCTCATCTTTGATGTCCGGAAGGTAATCTCGAGTCCGGGACTCTTCCGAATACCTGTCCGCCTTTTCTGAGTTCCGCTCCGGCTGGATGTTTCTCATAGCCGGAGGTGTACTTGACGTTCTCCTTTGGTCTTCTCTAACTTCTTTAGACTTCCTCCTCTCTTCCCTACGCTTGAGGCGGCGAGTGTCCTCGTGGCCTTCTCCTCTCTTCTTCGAACTTCGGGTTTCTACCCGACCGCACATTACTTCTGGCCATACTTCGTTTCCTTCAGCTGGGTCCAGACTCAGTTCTACCTGGTTGACCTGCACCTCTTCCTTTCCAGGTGTTGATACGAAACGCACGGCTGGCCTAGGGAGCTGGGGCTGATCACATTCGGCTACTGTATGTCCGGACTTCTTGCAATTGCTGCACAACGGTGCATACCCCATTGGCTTCCTGGGGTGGGGACAGCTTGGCGCGTAATGCCCCATGTCTCCGCAGTTGTAGCAACCATCGAATTGTGGTCGAGGTCGGTTGTGATTGCCTGGAGGTGCCATGCGTCGTGGTGGGAGTGTACCCGCCATTTCCCTCGGAACATAGCGCGGTATATGCACCGGTGGGTTCGGAGTTGTAGCTGGAGCTGTCTGTACCGAGTAGGCGGTGTCCTCAACCTGCTCAGCATAATACATAGGTGGCTCAGCATAATACATGGGGTTCTCCCACTGGGTGCCCATTCGACCGCATTCACTGGGTAAGATGGCCGCGCGGACATGCACTCTGTGTTGGCATGTCCCACCTGTCCGCACGTAGTACACCAGAGATTCGCTCGTTGTCTCGCAGGTGATTTACGTCGGTCTTGGCCTCCCACTACATGAACTTTCAGGTCCGCAAAGTTCTTCACCAGGTTGTCTACCTTGGCTGCGATGTCCCCTTGAGTCTTCACTGGGATTCCCTTACCTCGATCCTTCTTCTTGATCGCACTGCGTTTCTTCTTCCGTCTTTCTTCTTCTGAAGATGACGAGTCCTCTTCCTCTTCCGAGGAAGAACTTGATTCAGATGAGCTTGATTCTTCTGTCAAGGAAGGCGAGTTCCTTCTCTTCCGACGTCCGCCTTGCGACTTCTTCTTCGTCGACCGTCGGTCGCGTCTTCGAGTGTCAAGGGTTGATGTCTCAAAGGTCTCCGCGGAAGCTATCACATCTTGGATTGTGTCAGTCTTGCCTCTCCTACAGAAGGTCTCCATTTCTCTTGAGAGCCCTGTCACATACCAATCCACTGCCTGTTGTACCGAGTATGGTTCTCCCGGGCCTGTCTTCGGAATTCAATCTAGGAGGTCTTGGAATCTCTCAGTGTAGTCTCGAAGATTCTCCTTCCGCTCGCGTCGAAGATTTCGAAGCCGGGTCAAAACTCGACTGTCATATCCGAGTTCGCGGAACCGCCTCAGAAACTTTTCCTTGAGCTGAGCCCAGGTCCGGATGCCAGTGGGGTCGGTGCTCTCATGGTTGTACCAGCTACGCGCTCGTCTGCGTAGCAGGCTAGGAAAGATTCGTAGTCTGTCTTCATCACTGGTCTCACGATTGGCGATGGAGACAGACTCGAAGAGCTTTATGTATGAATCTGCATCATCGTCGTCGCCCGTTCCCGTGTATCTTGGATACTAATGTTTGGTGGTAGGTTGGGAAAACACCTGGCGGAGATTGGCTTGATGTTCTGCCATCGGTGATCCTGTCGACGGACTGATCCTAGGTTGGCCAAACTCAGGAAGAGTTCCTGTCGGAGGGATGTCCAATAGAACTGTTAGCTCAATGCTCTCGGTAGGTGAACTGGAACGCCTTTGTCTTCCAGTAGTCGGTGATGGCGATCTTTCTGCAGAGTCCTCACCGGGAGTCTTCTTTTTAGTTCGCCGTTTTGTTTCCACGGCTTTTTCTGAATCTCGACGGAGTTTCCGTGTGGCTCTCGCACTCAGGTTTCCCACACTATCGCTCGTCGACATTCACCGAGCATTGCTGCTCAAGTATTCTGGTGTTGACGCACTGTCCCCGGCAGCGGCGCCAAAAAGAAGTTGTCGGCTCCTTATGTAATAACCCACCAAAGGCTAAAACTGCAGTATGGTGGTAAAAAGATCGAACCCACAGGGACAGAGGCAACACACAGAGTAAAAGTGTCACGTTTAACAGACTTTTGTAGAGTTTGAATTCTAGGCGACTGTCACTCCCAGAAATACTGCAGTGCTCGACTCGGAGGCTCGACTCGGAGGAGGATCTCAACTCGGAGGATGCTCGGAGGATGCACGGTACAGCTTGGTCACTCAACACACACACACACACACCTGAAACTGGCAAAAAGCACAACTCGGAGGTCGGTCAGGACCTCCGCTTCGGATTTCAGGAGGAAAGTGTCTCGTAAGTTCACTCAGAGGTTCTGCAGGAAGTGCCTCCCACTCCGGCTTTTACTGCCCTTCCGCCAGGAACTAGCGGGGGTACCCGGACTGGACTTCTCACTTCGGAACGAAGCCTCTACGTACGCCGTGGACGTCACTCTCGACTATCACACAAAACGCAGGGAGTGCAGACCCGACTGAGAACTTACTGAAAACACGATCCAGTAACACACACACAACCTGAATTACAAACCAAGGTTTACACGAAGTAATGAAACTTCACATTGGCATTCAGGGGAAACTTCCCGTAGGAGTACAATCAGGATATGTCACTCGAAGGAGTAAGGGGGAACTGTTCAAGTATCTAACTCGCAGCCGGCTCTGAGCATCAGAAATCACCCGCAGGTGCAGATCCGCACTACTCAAGTCTCTAACCGGGTACTAGCTCTGAACATTCAGCCGAAGGCCTTCAACTACAACATACGGTAACTTCGCTATGCTGCAGCTTCTCTACGTGGTGCCAGGACCAAAATGCACAAACACGCCAAGAAAGTGAGTTCCTGATCTGCACTTCCGAAACTGGAAGAGTCCCAAGGCAAAACGCCTTGATGTATTTTATACCCTCAAAAGATCCTAACTAGCACTACGCTATCCTATCTACTACTCGCAGCATCTGCGCGAAACCAAACTACTCTACTGCACTCAGCAGATCCGGTGCTGCGCCTCCTGCGCGCCGGACTGCTCCGCTTACTATCTCTACCTTGCCAGTCTTCCGACCGGCTGCGTAACCCCAGGCGTCGGAGCGCTGTGGTGACTTCCGACTGCAAGTGCGCCATAGTGTTGCGCGCACCCGACAAGAAGGTTTCTAATTTTCTCGCCACTCGCCGCCGACTCCGACTGTCACCTTCCGTCAGTGCCGCCGCCCGAAGCTCGAACTCCTTGAGTGTGATCCTCTCTTGAGCTGCCACCTCCCATTGGGTGTATCCTTTTAGACAACGAGTCACCCGTGCCGCCAACTCTCCTCGCGCCCTGCAGCTGCTCTCCACCTCGGCCAGCTGCATTTCTAATCCCGCACGTTGTGCCCTCAAATCCGAGCACTCGGATTGCAAGTTGCACAACAACTCCTCATCCTCCTTGCGGGCCCTTTGACTTTCTTCTAAGGCGCGCGTCTGGCGCGCAAGCTCGGCTGCTAGGACTTTGTTCTGTCTCCGCTCCTCCTGCAGTTCCGACTCGATCTTTGCCCGAATTAGTTCGGCATCCGCTGACTTTTCGTCGCCGCATCCTCCCTCTACTGCTGCAAGGCTTGGTATAGCTTCTGTGTGACCGCCAGGTGTTGTCGGAGGGCGGTGTTCCTATCCACATATACTCCGCACCTAGAGGCCCACCTTGCCACCTTGCTCCTCGTCCTTCGCCTGATAGTCTCCACATAAGACTGCGGTTTTAAGGCACTTGCGTATTTGGATGTCTTGCGATCTAGATATCGCAGGAGTGGAACTATCTGTTCGCACAGCACCCCTGTTGGCGTTTTCTGCACCGAATCCTCTTCTTGCTCTTCCGAGCTCGTCTCATCCTCAGTCTCGAGGATTTCAGTCGCCACCGAATCCCTTGGCGACTCCCTGGAACTGTGGCGCGCAGCAGCTTCCGCTGCGACTGCTGCTCCACTGCCTGCTAAAATATCCAGGGCAGTGGGAGATCCCACTGCTTGAGCCCCTGTTCCGGCTTGATCTTCGGTTTGTGAAGGGGTCGACGCCGCAGTGACTTTTGTCACTCTTGATCCGCCCGCTTCTGCTGCCTGTCCTTCCGGCGCAATCTGCGCGGAAGGTGTCCTTGCTGAAGGTGCGTCCGCCGAAGGCGTCCGCACACTCGTCGTTGGCCCCATCCGTCGCGCAGTCGGCGAATCCGGCTGACTCTCTGTTGTCCGACTCGCAGTCGGCCGACCGGCAGTTGTCCGACTGGGAGTCGGATACACCCTGCGCGTCTTGACTCCACTTGGCCTGCTTGTTGGTGGCGTTCTTCCAGAAGTGCCTTCCGCCGAAGACGACCCTCTGAGGATTGTTGGCTCGTCAGCCAAACTCTCTTCTGCTTCCGGCCTGCTGTCCGGTTCAACGCGCCGTTCAGTTGGCCTTCCTTCCGCTTGTCGACCTTCAGTCATCCGACTCGCAGTCGGCCGGCTGTCAGTCCGTCCATCTCCTCCCGAAGGCCGTGGTGCCTTCTGTGCAGAGGTTTCTGCCGTCTTCCCTAGAATCTGAGCGATTATCTCTTCCTGTGTGAGATTCCGCCGGGTCGGAGTTCGCCTGGTCTCCTCAGTAACAGTTGGCATTTTGCGTGCCCTCTGTTTTGGTCGACTGTGAGGCTCGGGGGTGGGCCGACCACGAGTCGGCGCAGCTGGCACTTCCGGCTGCCTGTCCTCAGGTCTCTCATCCCACTTCCGCTTTCGCGGAATGCGCTCACTTCGACGTTCTTCTGCTGCTCTTGCTGGAGCCGGAGCCGGAGGCGTACTGGCAGGTTCCTCGTCCGGATCCGTGTCTACTTCGGCCTCCCTCGAATATCTACCTGGATAAGTCCGGGTCAGCTGCGGAAACCGAGTTTTCTCAGCATTCGTCAAACATCCCATCGCCCGGTAAAACACGATTAAGTAAGGCGATAGATGATTGAGCGTTCCTCCCCTCTCTTCTTGCGCATGTTGGCGCGTCACCTTCCACAGGAGCCGTGCCCAATGCACCGGAGCTCCTGACAACACTAGCTCCACAAACTCTACCTGCCAACCATGCATGTAAGCGGTCTTGGTCGGTTGCAATATCTGCAGCAATGCCGTCGCGACATTTCTCCGCAATCGATCCTTGTAATCCCGTGTCCGGAAACCGTTCTTGGGATGTCTAGCCACCTTGAAGAGCTCATTGTAAGAGACTTCTTCCTCCTGGGACACCTTCACGCTGTCGGCCTCGAAGAGGAGATCCCCTTCCTCGCCGGCACACCTGCCCAACACCTGCGCCCAATTGCAAATGTCCCATCTCTCTGGGTGTGGGCGAAATCCGCGAGAAGGCTTGTGTCTCTCTTGCAGATACTCGCGCACCATCTCCGGACATGTCCAATTCCACCCCCATAGAAGAAAATCGAGCTTCAGCCTCAACAGCACATCTTGAAATGCGCGTAGACCGATCTGCGGCACCCTGAGTGGAGACACTCGCAGCTGGGGAACCTTCGACATTGCGTTGCCTGTACACACAAACGTTTTCCCTTTCGCTCGCTCTCTCACAATCGCCACTGCGCGTCGGTCACTCAAGCACTGACTGCTCACTCTCTCTGCGCTCGTTCAAGATCGCTACTCACAATTCTTTCAAGGTCCGCCAAGATCCTTGCGCAACTCGTCTCCGCACTCTCTACTCTCACTGCAGGTCGCTCCGCCCTTGCGCGTAATCTTGGAACTGGAAATCGCAAAGTCAAGAATGAGAGAATGAGACTGGAGCGCAGTCTTTTCTTCTCCGATTTCAAGAACGTCCAACGTTCTTACTGGTTGCAACGTACGCAGCCGGCTATACGGCTTAACGGTTCGTCCTTTGCATGCGCGAATTCACATCTCCGCATTGCGCGCATTCGCATGCTTAAACGTTGAATTCTCCCGCCGCCGCCACCTTCCGGACTCGAGTCCGCTGCAGGGTATACGTCGGCCCTATTGTCTTTTCCTAACCTGCCCTTCTCCGGAGGCGTGTCGCCGCTGGTGCGTTCATTATCCGTCGGCGCCTTGCTGGAGGCGCACATCCAGCCGGAGCGAATTACGCCGGCGCGCAGTCGTACTGTGGTACCCCACTTTTGGCAATTTTGAGAAAATTAAAACATTTTTTGGAAAACTGTACCCTGGCAGCATTGTAAATAGCCTTCGGTACATCAAAACAGAGTGAATCCGGAAGATCGCGGGGATTCTCGAGGGATCTTGTAGAATCTGGGATTTGGGGTGCCGCAGCAAGCACAGGCACCACCCTCCCTGCGAGCTCCGCAGTTAGGATCTCTACGGCGCAAGGCGCAAAACCCGCCTTCGGAGGTTGCGGCCGCGGCTGTAGGGAAACCCCCGTAATTAGGTAAACCCTCGGGCGCCTTGACCAAGTTAGGGTCCGGTTGGAAAGAGCTCGACGCGCTGATTCTAACGAGCCCAAGAGCGCTTGGAACGGACGAGGACTTAGGGAGTTATCGCTACTGGAAGAAACGGAGGCGGTCGCCTACGGCGGAAGGAGTTCGCCACCGGCGCGAATTCCGCCTACGCGGAAGGGGGATTCAAGTTTTGTCCTATGCGCGGACGAAGGCGTTCGCCTGTGCACAGGCGAAGTAGGGTTAGGGAAGGCGCGAAGTCCGCCTACGCACAGGCGTTCGCCTGTGCACAGGCACTTCGGCGTCGGCGGGAAATCCGCCTTGGGCCCTAGAAATGCGCCTTGTGAGGTAGAAAGTGTACGGCGCCTTCCGCGCCAGCGCAGCGCAGCGTACGTCGGAAGAGCCGCCAGAGTAATCCAATAGGTACGGACCGTGCGGACGGCACGGGTGGATGCGCTCTTGGACGGACGGAGTTGCGGCGGCGGAAGCGCCGACAGAGAGACAAGGAACGGACAGACTGGACGGAGACGGCTGACCACGGTCAACGCCTTCCGCGCCAGCGCAGCGCCGCGGACGGAGTTCGCCTGCGCACAGGCGAACGCCTGTGCACAGGAGGATGTTCAAGTTCCGCGCCGGCGGAGAATCCGCCGAGGCCCCTGCCTGCGCACAGGCAGGAGTTGAATTTTTGTCCGACATGCGGACGCACGCGTCAAGGCAGAAGGAGATTGGCCGAAGGGCGGTACGAACAAGTGTACCGCGCAAGGCGGAAAACTCGCCTTCGGCGCTACGCCCCCATGTCCGCAGGGTGACACGCTCGCGGAGTTCAAATCCGCCAATTCGAGCGTGAGAGTTTAATCGACGACGGCGGAGCGTGAAGCCGCGCGTGAGAGCGAAGACCGTTCCAGCGTACAGCCGGCGCGGCCATCAAGTGAGACGTTCTTCACGACCAAGAGACGACCATGACCTTCGACCGGGCGGCGCAGAGCGTCCCATTCTTGAATTCGCGATTCCAATCTCTTGTGCGCGCTGCGCGCATCCATCTGCTGGCTGCTGACCATTCTCGTCGTCGTCGCACAGGAGATTTCTTGTTGATTGAGGGAGAAGTGAGTGCGCGTGATTTGGAATTGAGAGCGATTAGAGTTTGCCGAGAGAGAAAGAAACGCGGACAGTGCGGAAGTAGAATGAGCGGGCGGGCGAACCCCAGGAACGCAATGACGAGACCGAGCAGATTGCGGATGGTGCCACTTCGCCTGCCGCAGAACGGGCTGCGCGCTTTCGAGGAGCGCTTAATAGCAAGAAAGCTCGATTTCTTGCTATGGGGATGGAATTACATCTGCGCGAATATGGTGCGCGAGTGGCTAGAGCCATAGGGACCACCCTCGCGCGGATTGCGTCCGCATGTTGACCGGTGGACAGTCCAAGATTGGGCGCAGGCGTTGGGAAGATGTGCTGGCATGCCAGGGCATCTCCTTTTTGACAGCGAGAGCATCAAGGTGACCAAGCAAGAAGAGGCGCAATTTGTGGAGCTGTTCAAGACCGGGAGGTCTACCAAGAATGGGTACAGGACCCGTGATTACAAAGATCGATTTCGCCGGACTTTGTCCGCGGCGCTGATGCAATTACTGCAGCCGCACCGCGCCTGCTACATCACATTGTGGCAGGTCTCTTTTGTGGAGTGCGTCATCGAGGGAACTCCAATTCACTGGGCGAGCATCCTGCACAGGGTGATGCGACAGCACGCGTTTGAGGAGAAGGGGGGAACGCTAAACCATCTTTCTCCTTTCCTCATCAATTTTTATCGACAGCGGAATTGTTTGACAGCGGCGGAGCTTGAACATTTTCCGCCATTGTCCATCGACCATCCCGGGAAGTATGTGCGGGAGAACGAGGTCGACACTGATGCGGAGGAGTCCCCGACTTCTACCCCATCGAGACGGAGAGACGAAGGGAGACACACCCCTGCAGCGCGAGTGCCGCGGAAGCGGCGATGGAGGGAAGAGTCCGAAGAGGAGCAGCATCAAGAACCCTCTGCTCCCATTCGACCGCGGCCGCTGTGCGAGCCATACAGCCGGCCGAAGCAGAAGGCACGCAGACTGGTGTTGCCAGCTGACAGTGCAGACACGGCGACGATTGCGACGGAGATAGGAAGTGCGTCGCCAGAGAGGCGAGAGGAAGCGCGGACGACCGCAGGAGCGACGGGCCACGCTGCAACCTCGTCGGGAGAGAGGCCGCCTACGGGCCAAGGGCCTCCGGAGTTACCACGTGCGATGCGGACAGATGTTCCGTTTGCGCACAGGCGAACCTCCGCGGACGGACGAGCCTCCGCGGACCGGCGAACACAAGTGGACGTGGATCTACGCTTACGCGTGGGAAGGAGCAGTCCGCCTGTGCACAGGCGCTCGCCTGTGCACAGGTCGCCTGTGAACAGAACACCTCCACACGTGCCGCCTGTGCACAGGCAAGAATCACCCCCGTTCCAACGTAGGAAGGGGAAGGAGCCGGCGGAAGAACCGCCTACGAGACACCGGCCCTCGGGGCCAGACCCTCCGGCGCACCACGCGCCGCAATTCGCGCCTTCAGCGCCAGGGCCTTCGAGCCGAGGGGATACGAGCAGAGAGCGTGCGGAGGCCGCACCGTCGGCGGAAAGTCCGCCGATAGATGCGCCTTCGGCGGTAGGGCCTATAGGCCAAGGAACATCGGGCGTGCGGCCCCCGGCCATGTCGCCTTCGGCGATAGATGTCCGCGGCGCTACGCCTGCGGCGGACAAGGCGCCGGCACATGCGCCTGCGCACGGGCCGGGCACAGCCCCCACGGACCGATCAAGGGAGCAGCAGACGGAAGAGCGGAGTGACTGTCAGCGGGATGAAATCTCGATGCGCGATGCGCAATCCAACCCTGCGCAGCCACCCTCCGCTCAATCACCTCCGGCGACGGACGACAGAGGCAGAGAGGATGCGGTAGACCATCAACAAGCGAGAGACGGGGATGCCGCACGGATACATTCGCCTTCCGCCTTAGACATTTTGGCGACGAGCAGCGAGGCTACAGCCGTGCCTTCGCAGGCAGCACACGTCGAGGACGTGCAGCCCCACTCGGGGCAGTCGCCGACGCAATCAATGGCGACTGAAATTCTCCACTCGGATGATGAGGACGGAGGCTCCACGGAAGAAATGTCAGGAGCAGAAGACACCGAGGAGGAGGAGGAGGAAATTGTTGGAGCGCCGGCGGCGGCGCTCTCTGAGCAGGTGATTCCGTTGCTGCGGTACTTGGATCGCAAGGTCGATAAATACGCCGACCCACTCCAGCCGGGATCTTACATCGAGTTAGTGCGCAGGAGGACTCGCACTAAAGTCCACACCAGCAAGCTATTAGCTAGAGTGGACCAGGAGTTGAGGGACTTGAAGGAGAAGCATGAGTGCTTGTGGGGACAGTACAAGCTTAATCAGAAATTCTACAAGCACTCCGAGAAGATGAAGGATGAGAAACTGGGCGAGCTCACCAAGGAGCAGGTGAAGGTCAAGGAAGCACTCAACTCTTAGCAGGCCCAGAATCGGATTTTGTCAGAGGAGCTCGTGCGACAGACGCGGTTGTTGGAACAATGTCAGCTCGCACGGCAGGCGGATGAAGAATTAATCCGCAGGTTACAGTCAGAGTGTGGCGAATTGAGGGCGCAACGTGCTGAAGCCGAATCGCAATTAGTGACCATTGAAGAGGATCGCAGGAAGGAGGCGGATCGCACGAAGGTGGAGACGGCGAGGCGAGTCGCCCACTGTCTCAAGGGCTACGCCCACTGGGAAGTGAAGGCGCAGGAGAAACTCACACTGCGTGAGTTTGAATTGCGCGCAGCCGGGTTGTTGTCAGGCGACAGTAGGAGTCGGCGGAAGGTAGCGAAGAAGCTCGAGGCCTTTCTGTCGAAGGCACAGGATACCATGTCCGCCCTCGAGGGGGAGGTGTCCTCGGCGTTGCAGCGGTTGGGACTGCGTAGTCGAGCGGAAGAGTGGCAGGGTAGGGAGTTAGTGCGCGGCAGTCGGCCGCGCAGGAGACGTAGTACAGGTTCCGCGGAGTGTAGTGTAGCATGGTTCCGTGCCGGCGTGTAGCGTAGTGCAGTGTAGTGCTAGTTAGGATTTAGAAGGTATAAAATAGTTCCAGGCGTTTTGCCTGGGGTTCTTTCCCATCAGAAGTGCAGATCAGGAACCCATTTCCTTTGCGTGTTTGTGTCCTTGAGTTCTGTCACCACGCACGAGGAGTTACAACTTAGCGTTCCGCATTTTGTAGCTGAAGGCCTTCGGCCGAATGTTCAGAGCTAGTACATTGGTTAGAGACTTGAGTAGTTCGGATCTGCACCTGCGGGTGACTGCCGATGCTCAGAGCCAGTGACTAGTTAGATACTTGAACAGTTTCGCCCCTACACCTTCGAGTGTTTCTTTCTGATTGTACTCCTTGGGATTTTTCCCCTGAATGCCAAAGTGAAGTTTTGCTACTTTGTGTAAGCCTTGGTTGTAAATTCAGGTTACGCTGCAGCAGGTGCCTTGAGGGTAACCCCTGTAGTATTTCTGGGAATGACAAGTGCCTGAGAATTCAAACTCTTCAATAGACTGTTGTTGTGTTACTGGAATGTTTCACAGTGAGTCCTTCAGTGCGGACCTGTGTTCTCTGCGCGTTTTGTGAGTTGAGAGTGTTGTTCACCGCGTAGGAGTGACTTCGATCCGAAGTAGGCAGTCCAAACCGGGTTTCCTACACTAGCAGCAAGCTAGTGGAAGTGTTGTAAAAGCCGGAGTTGGAAGTCACTGCCCGCAGCTTTGCCGAGTGTGCTCGTGAGAGACTTTCCCCCTGAAATCTTGAAGTAGAGGTCCTAACGGATCTCTGGGTTGTGTTTCTGTAGTTTCAGGTGTGTGTGTGTGTGTGTGTTACGCTGCACTGTGCGACCTCCGAGTGCGCTCCGAGTGGACACTTGCAGTATTTCTGGGAGTGACAGTTGCCTGAGAATTCAAACTCCTCAATAGTCTGTTAAAACGTGACACTTTGTACCCTGTGTGTTCCTCTGTCCCTGTGGGTTCGACCTTTCTACCACTATATTGCAGTTTTAGCCTTTAGTGGGTTATTACACGTACCACCTATTTTGTCCTTTATGCATCGTCCGTTGCTGCCGGCGCATATCCGTCAGCGCAACTCATGCCCGCGCATCCGGCCGTCACGCCACGTCGGAGGCGTACATCCGACCGGCGCCTTCCTTCCATGAACAGCCGCCAAGGGCGCTTCCAACTCTGAGTTGGTTTCCTCCTATGAGCGCGTGATTCCGCCGAAGGCGCATCGCCGAGGGCGTACGGGAATCCTTTCCGGCTGTGAACCCTAGCGCGAACGGCGCACGTCCGGCTACAAGTTTTCCGACGCTCATAACTTCTCCATTCCTGATCCATCTCCGACGCTCTTGGGCTCGTTAGAACGAGCGTCCCGAGCTCTTTCTAATGCAACTTCAACCAACTGGATCTACCGTGTATCCCGATTGTTATGAAGGTTTTCCCTTTCCGCGCTAGCGGCGTTTCGCCGAAGGCGCACTCATGGTCGGATGCCTTTAGAGGTCCGGGTCCTTCTCCTGACGTCTTTAGCAACACCTCCTCCTGAGGTGTCTGCGCCGGAAGCGTAGCTTCCTTATACGCTGGAGGCGCGTGAGTAGAGACACCTCAGAAAAGGAGCTTTTGCCGAAGGCGCCGAAGACATTGGCGTTGGTACATACGACTACGTGATTCTTTGTGTCCTCGTGACGATCTCATCAATCCACTCTATTTAGCGTACCCTTCTCTAGCTACAAACACTGCTTTGGTACTAGTTTTCTAAAATTGTTAAAATTCTGCAAAAAAAACAAAAAGTGTGTTACCACACTTCAATCTTCCATGCGAAGACATCCTCATACTGGCGAAGAAACGCCTGTACCCTGTTCAACTCTTCTCCTTGTACCTGGCTTGACACCTTCAAGCCTTTACCTGGACTGAGTTGCAGTTTGCAGCAATCACTCGGGTCAACAATCCCCTCTGTGTGACTGATCTCGCTTCTGCCCAGTCCGGCTGCTAGTTGCTATTCGTCATCCGGATACACCTCGTCTCCTTCCTCCTCAATGGAGCAGCAAGTGACGTAGCCCACAAATTCCTCCGACGTTTCTGTCTCTGAGGTGCATGACGAGCTGGTCTCCCCTCCAGTTGTGTAACCGGAGGTGGTGGAAGGTGTTTTGCCCTCATGGAGTACCTTGGTCCATGGTACGGTAATGACAGTCGGAGGGTCCGCAGGGTTCCGGAACTGTAATCTCTTCCTACTCCAGTCACACCTTGCTTTGGCATCGTATAGCCACGGTCTGCCAAGCAGCACATCATAACCTTTCTTCATTAGAGGTTGCAGTATTATGTAGGACAGTTGAAAGTCCACTCCTCCAATGTTGGTTCTCACATTGCTCAACATTCCTAGTGGCATTCTGCGTGTTTGATCGGCCAGTCGCAACACTCGGGATGTAGGCTCGAAGGTCTGGAACCCCAAGGAGTTTGCTGTCTCCTCGGTCATGATATTCACGCCCGAGCCGGAGTCCACTGGTACCTTCTGTATGACGCAGCCTCCGATCTCTACTTCGATCTCTGGAGGTCCCAGGTCTCCTCCTTCCACTCTGTACACAGCCGGAAGTTTCTCTTTTCGGGGTTTGCGTGGTCGGCGCAACGAAAGCATCAGCATCCTTCTGTACGTCTTATTGTCCTCCAACAACTGGTGGAAGGAAATATTTGCCCTCTGACTCCCTATGTCCTCCACTATATCGTAGGAAGTGTTGGAAGTCACAGCCGGAAGTTTCCCTGTACTCGCGGTCGGAAGTGGTGTAGGGGGCCTAACCGCCTTCCGGTCGTCGGATGTCATTCCGGCGCCCAGTGCTTCCTTGATGAGGTGACTCACCTCATCTTTGATGTCCGGAAGGTAGTCTCGAGTCCGGAACTCTTCCGAATACCTGTCCGCCTTTTCTGAGTTCTGCTCCGGCTGGGTGTTTCTCATCGCCGGAGGTGTACCCGGCCTTCTCCTTTGGCCTTCTCTAACTTCTTTAGACTTCCTCCTCTCTTCCCTACGCTCGAGGCGGCGAGTGTCCTCGTGGCCTTCTCCTCTCCTCTTCGAACTTCGGGTTTCTACCCGACCGCACATTACTTCTTCCTCAGGCCATACTTCGTCTCCTTCAGCTGGGTCCAGACTCAGTTCTACCTGGTTGACCTGCACCTCTTCCTTGCGAGGTGTCGATACGAAACGCACGGCTGGCCTAGGGAGTTGTGGCTGATCACACTCGGCTGCTGTATGTCCAGACTTCTTGCAATTGCTGCACAACGGTGCATACCCCATTGGCTTCCTCGGGTGGGGACAGCTTGGCGCGTAATGTCCCATGTCTCCGCAGTTGTAGCAACCATCGAATTGTGGTCGAGGTCGGTTGTGATTGCCTGGAGGTGCCATGCGTCTTGGTGGGAGTGTACCCGCCATTTCCCTCGGAACAAAGCGCGGTATATGCACCGGTGGGTTCGGAGTTGTAGCTGGAGCTGTTTGTACCGAGTAGGCGGTGTCCTCAACCTGCTCAGCATAATACATGGGCGGCTCAGCATAATACATGGGATTCTCCCACTGCGGTGCCCATTCGACCGCATTCACTGGGTAAGATGGCCGCGCGGACATACACTCTGTGTTGGCATGTCCCACCTGTCCGCACGTAGTACACCAGAGATTCGCTCGTTGTCTCGCAGGTGATTTACGTCGGTCTTGGCCTCCCACTACATGAACTTTCAGGTCCGCAAAATTCTTCACCAGGTTGTCTACCTTGGCTGCGATGTCCCCTTGAGTCTTCATTGGGATTCCCTTACCTCGATCCTTCTTCTTGATCGTACTGCGTTTCTTCTTCCGTCTTTCTTCTTCTGAAGATGACGAGTCCTCTTCCTCTTCCGAGGAAGAACTTGATTCGGAGGAGCTTGATTCTTCTGTCGAGGAAGGCGAGTTCCTTCTCTTCCGACGTCCGCTTTGCGACTTCTTCTTCGTCGACCGTCGGTCGCGTCTTCGAGTGTCAAGGGTTGACGTCTCAAAGGTCTCCGCGGAAGCTATCACATCTTGGATTGTGTCAGTCTTGCCTCTCCTACAGAAGGTCTCCATTTCTCTTGAGAGCCCCGTCACATACCAGTCCACTGCTTGTTGTACCGAATATGGTTCTCCTGGGCCTGTCTTCGGAATTCGATCTAGAAGGTCTTGAAATCTCTCAGTATAGTCTCGAAGATTCTCCTTCCGCTCGCGTCGAAGATTTCGAAGCCGGGTCAGTACTCGACTGTCATATCCGAGTTCGCGAAACCGCCTCAAAAACTTTTCGTTGAGCTGAGCCCAGGTCCGGATGCCAGTGGGGTCGGTGCTCTCATGGTTGTACCAGCTACGCGCTCGTCTGCGTAGCAGGCTAGGAAAGATTCGCATTCTGTCTTCATGTAATAACCCACTAAAGGCTAAAACTGCAATATAGTGGTAGAAAGGTCGAACCCACAGGGACAGAGGAACACACAGGGTACAAAGTGTCACGTTTTAACAGACTATTGAGGAGTTTGAATTCTCAGGCAACTGTCACTCCCAGAAATACTGCAAGTGTCCACTCGGAGCGCACTCGGAGGTCGCACAGTGCAGCGTAACACACACACACACACCTGAAACTACAGAAACACAACCCAGAGATCCGTTAGGACCTCTACTTCAAGATTTCAGGGGGAAAGTCTCTCAAGAGTACACTCTGCGAAGCTGCGGGTAGTGACTTCCAACTCCGGCTTTTACAACACTTCCACTAGCTTGCTGCTAGTGTAGGAAACCCGGTTTGGACTGCCTACTTCGGATCGAAGTCACTCAGACGCGGTGAACAACACTCTCAACTCACAAAACGCGCAGAGAACACAGGTCCGCACTGAAGGACTCACTGAGAAACATTCCAGTAACACACAACAACAGTCTATTGAAGAGTTTGAATTCTCAGGCACTTGTCATTCCCAGAACTACTACAGGGGTTACCCTCAAGGCACCTGCTGCAGCGTAACCTGAATTTACAACCAAGGCTTACACGAAGTAGCAAAACTTCACTTTGGCATTCAGGGGAAAAATCCCAAGGGAGTACAATCAGAAAGAAACACTCGAAGGTGTAGGGGCGAAACTGTTCAAGTATCTAACTAGTCACTGGCTCTGAGCATCGGCAGTCACCCGCAGGTACAGATCCGAACTACTCAAGTCTCTAACCAATGTACTAGCTCTGAACATTCGGCCGAAGGCCTTCAGCTACAAAATGCGGAACGCTAAGTTGTAACTCCTCGTGCGTGGTGATAGAACTCAAGGACACAAACACGCAAAGGAAATGGGTTCCTGATCTGCACTTCTGATGGGAAAGAACCCCAGGCAAAACGCCTGGAACTATTTTATACCTTCTAAGTCCTACTAGCACTACACTGCACCACGCCATGGTGCAAGCCGCAACAGATCCCACATCTGAGGAGTCGGCGGCTGCCTTCCCCTCTAACTTACAACCTAAATCTAACCCTAACCCTAAATCTGAATCCTAAGCCTACTGTACAGAGCCGCCAGCGCCTTACCATCCAAGATCTGAGGCTGAAAATTTGCAGGCATGCGTGGCCGGCCGAGATCAACGGCCCCACAAAATTTCAGATCCATCCGACCGTCCATCGCAAAGATATAGGCCCCGCAAGATCTCTGAACCTAGGCCAAAATTCCTTCTCCAAAATCCGAGGACTGTGGGTCCCACGCGTCCTACACGCAAGCCGCCTACTCGCAGGCCGCCTTGGGCCGAAGGCCCCTCTAACTGTTAACGCCGAAGGCCTCACGCCTAACCATGATAGCCGCTTTCGACGCTCATAACTCATTGACGCCTTATCCGTTTCAAGAGATCTTGGTCTCGTTGGAACCAGATCGTCGAGTTCTTTCCAACGAGACCCGAATCAAGTCAAACCGCTAAGAATTGAGAAAGTTATGTCGGTTTTACTCTTCCGCCGAAGGCGTTCGCCTATCCACAGTCCGTCCGCGGCGATGACCTGGCTGTCCGCGGCGCTGAGCTGTCCGTCCGCGGCGATGACCTGGCCGTCCGCGGCGCTGACCTGTCCGTCCGCGGCGCTGAGCTGGCGCAGAAGGCGCCGTACACTTTCTACCTCACAAGGCGCATTTCTAGGGCCCAAGGCGGATTTCCCGCCGACGCCGAAGCGCCTGTGCACAGGCGAACGCCTGTGCGCAAGCGAACTTCCTTCGTCCGCGCATAGGACAAAACTTTCTTCGCTTGTGCGCAGGCGGAAAGCTGAGTATCTTGCGACCTTCATAACTCCCGGAATTCTCCTCCGTTCGTGGCGTTCTTGGGCTCGTTAGAATCAGCGCGTCGAGCTCTTTCCAACGAGACCCTAACCAAGTCGAGGCGTTGCGAATTGAGAAAGTTATGAGGGATTCACTCTTCCGCCGAATGCACTCTCCCGCATTGCCGAAGGCGTTGACCCGAAGGCGTTTACCGAAGGCGTCTACCGCCCAAGGCGCATCTTCCGGCGGTTCTTCCGCCGAAGGCGTACCGCCAAAGTCGCTCTACCGCCGAAGGCCCCCCCATCAGTAACTTCCGACACTCATAACTCAGTGATCTCTCATCCGTTTCACAAGTTCTTGGGCTCGTTAGAACCAGCGCGTCGAGTTCTTTCCAACGAGACCCTAAGCAATTCAAAGAGTTACGAATTGAGAAAGTTATGAGTGATCTACCGCCGAAGGTGCTCGAAGCGGATCCTGCAGCATGAACCGCCCGTTCCGTCCCAAGCGTCCCACTGTGGCCTAAGCCCAAAACCCCTTGACTGTCCTCGATCCTCTGGTTTCGCGTACCGATTACTATTTACAGCTACTGCCGCGGTACTTACTATTCAAAAATGTTTTAGTTCCGATAAAAAACAAAAAGTGGGTTACCACACTTCATCACTGGTCTCACGATTGGCGATGGAGACAGACTCGAAGAGCTTTATGTATGAATCTGCATCATCGTCGTCGCCCATTCCCGTGTATCTTGGATACGAATGTTTGGTGGTAGGTTGGGAAAACACCTGGCGGAGATTGGCTTGATGGTCTGCCATTGGTGATCCTGTCGACGGACTGATCCTAGGTTGGCCAAACTCAGGAAGAGTTTCTGTCGGAGGAATGTCCAATAGAACTGTTAGCTCAATGCTCTCGATAGGTGAACTGGAACGCCTTTGTCTTCCAGTAGTCGGTGATGGCGATCTTTCTGCAGAGTCCTCACCGGGAGTCTTCTTTTTAGTTCGCCGTTTTGTTTCCACGGCTTTTTCTGAATCTCGACGGAGTTTCCGTGTGGCTCTCGCACTCAGGTTTCCCACACTATCGCTCGTCGACATTCACCGAGCATTGCTGCTCAAGTATTCTGGTGTTGACGCACCGTTCTCGGCAGCGGCGCCAAAAAGAAGTTGTCGGCTCCTTATGTAATAACCCACCAAAGGCTAAAACTGCAGTATGGTGGTAAAAAGATCGAACCCACAGGGACAGAGGCAACACACAGAGTAAAAGTGTCACGTTTAACAGACTTTTGTAGAGTTTGAATTCTAGGCGACTGTCACTCCCAGAAATACTGCAGTGCTCGACTCGGAGGCTCGACTCGGAGGAGGATCTCAACTCGGAGGATGCTCGGAGGATGCACGGTACAGCTTGATCACTCAACACACACACACACACACACACCTGAAACTGGCAAAAAGCACAACTCGGAGGTCGGTCAGGACCTCCGCTTCGGATTTCAGGAGGAAAGTGTCTCACAAGTTCACTCAGAGGTTCTGCAGGTAGTGCCTCCCACTCCGGCTTTTACTGCCCTTCCGCCAGGAACTAGCGGGGGTACCCGGACTGGACTTCCCACTTCGGAACGAAGCCTCTACATACGCCGTGGACGTCACCCTCGACTATCACACCAAACGCAGGGAGTGCAGACCCGACTGAGAACTTACTGAAAACACGATCCAGTAACACATACACAACCTGAATTACAAACCAAGGTTTACACGAAGTAATGAAACTTCACATTGGCATTGAGGGGAAACTTCCCGTAGGAGTACAATCAGGATATGTCACTCGAAGGAGTAAGGGGGAACTGTTCAAGTCTCTAACTCGCAGCCGGCTCTGAGCATCAGAAATCACCCGCAGGTGCAGATCCGCACTACTCAAGTCTCTAACCGGGTGCTAGCTCTGAACATTCAGCCGAAGGCCTTCAACTACAACATACGGTAACTTCGCTATGCTGCAGTTTCTCTACGTGGTGCCAGGACCAAAAATGCACAAACACGCCAAGAAAGTGAGTTCCTGATCTGCACTTCCAAAACTGGAAGAGTCCCAAGGCAAAACGCCTTGATCTACTTTATACCCTCAAAAGATCCTAACTAGCACTACGCTATCCTATCTACTACTCGCAGCATCTGCGCGAAACCAAACTACTCTACTGCACTCGGCTGATCCGGTGCTGCGCCTCCTGCGCGCCGGACTGCTCCGCTTACTGTCTCTACCTTGCCAGTCTTCCGACCGGCTGCGTAACCCCAGGCGTCGGAGCGCTATGGTGACTTCCGACTGTAAGTGCGCCATAGTGTCGCGCGCACCCGACAAGAAGGTTTCTAATTTTCTCGCCACTCGCCGGTGACTCCGACTGTCACCCTCCGTCAATGCCGCAGCCCGAAGCTCGAACTCCCTGAGTGTGATCCTCTCTTGAGCTGCCACCTCCCAATGGGCGTATCCTTTTAGACAACGAGTCACCTGTGCCGCCAACTCTCCTCGCGCCCTGCAGCTGCTCTCCACCTCTGCCAGCTGCATCTCTGCTTCCGCACGTTGTGCCCTCAAATCCGAGCACTCGGATTGCAAGTTGCGCAACAACTCCTCATCCTCCTTGCGGGCTCTTTGACTTTCTTCTAAGGCGCGCGTCTGGCGCGTAAGCTCGGCTGCTAGGACTTGGTTTTGTCTCCGCTCCTCCTGCAATTCCGACTCGATCTTTGCCCGTATTAGCTCGGCATCCGCCTGACTTTTCGTCGCCGCCTCCTCCCTCTGCTGCTGCAAGGCTTGGTATAGCTTCTGTGTGACCGCCAGGTGTTGTCGGAGGGCGGTGTTCCTATCCACATATACTCCGCACCTAGAGGCCCACTTTGCCACCTTGCTCCTCGTCCTGCGCCTGATAGTCTCCACATAAGACTGCGGTTTTAAAGCACTTGCGTATTTGGATGTCTTGCGATCCAGATATCGCAGGAGTGGAACTATCTGTTTGCACAGCACCCCTGTTGGCGTTTTCTGTACCGAATCCGCTTCCTGCTCTTCCGAGCTCGTCTCATCCTCAGTCTCGAGGATTTCAGTCGCCACCGAATCCCTTGGCGACTCCCTAGAACTGTGGCGCGCAGCAGCTTCCGCTGCTCCACTGCCTGCTAAAATATCCAGGGCAGTGGGAGATCCCACTGCTTGAGCCCCTGTTCCGGCTCGATCTTCGGTCTCCGAAGGGGTCGACGCCGCAGTGACTCTTGTCACTTTTGCACCGCCCGCTTCTGCTGCCTGTCCTTCCGGCGCAATCTGCGCGGAAGGTGTCCTCGATGAAGGTGCGTCCGCCGAAGGCGTCCGCACACTGGTCGTTGGCCCCATCCGTCTTGCAGTCGGCGAATCCGGCCGACTCTCTGTTGTCCGACTCGCAGTCGGCCGACCAGCAGTTGTCCGACTGGGAGTCGGATACACCCTGCGCGTCTTGACTCCACTTGGCCTGCTTGCTGGTGGCGTTTTCCCAGAAGTGCCTTCCGCCGAAGACGACCCTCTGAGGGTTGTTGGCTCGTCAGCCAAACTCTCTTCTGCTTCCGGCCTGCTGTCCGGTTCAACGTGCCGTTCAGTTGGCCTTCCTTCCGCTTGTCGGCCTTCAGTCATCCGACTCGCAGTCGGCCGACTGTCAGTCCGTCCATCTCCTCCCGAAGGTCGTGGTGCCTTCTGTGCAGAGGTATCTGCCGTCTTCCCTAGAATCTGAGCGATTATCTCCTCCTGGGTGAGATTCCGCCGGGTCGGAGTTCGCCCGGTCTCCTCAGTACCAGTTGGCATTTTGCGTGCCCTCTGTTTTGGTCGACTGTGAGGCTCGGGGGTGGGCCGACCACGTGTAATAACCCACCAAAGGCTAAAACTGCAGTATGGTGGTAAAAAGATCGAACCCACAGGGACAGAGGCAACACACAGAGTAAAAGTGTCACATTTAACAGACTTTTGGTAGAGTTTGAATTCTAGGCGACTGTCACTCCCAGAAATACTGTAGTGCTCGACTCGGAGGCTCGACTCGGAGGAGGAACTCAACTCGGAGGATGCTCGGAGGATGCACGGTACAGCTTGGTCACTCAACACCCACACACACACACACCTGAAACTGGCAAAAAGCACAACTCGGAGGTCGGTCAGGACCTCCGCTTCGGATTTCAGGAGGAAAGTGTCTCGTAAGTTCACTCAGAGGTTCTGCAGGAAGTGCCTCCCACTCCGGCTTTTACTGCCCTTCCGCCAGGAACTAGCGGGGGTACCCGGACTGGACTTCTCACTTCGGAACGAAGCCTCTACGTACGCCGTGGACGTCACCCTCGACTATCACACAAAACGCAGGGAGTGCAGACCCGACTGAGAACTTACTGAAAACACGATCCAGTAACACACACACAACCTGAATTACAAACCAAGGTTTACACGAAGTAATGAAACTTCACATTGGCATTCAGGGGAAACTTCCCGTAGGAGTACAATCAGGATATGTCACTCGAAGGAGTAAGGGGGAACTGTTCAAGTCTCTAACTCGCAGCCGGCTCTGAGCATCAGAAATCACCCGCAGGTGCAGATCCGCACTACTCAAGTCTCTAACCGGGTGCGAGCTCTGAACATTCAGCCGAAGGCCTTCAACTACAACATACGGTAACTTCGCTATGCTGCAGCTTCTCTACGTGGTGCCAGGACCAAAATGCACAAACACGCCAAGAAAGTGAGTTCCTGATCTGCACTTCCGAAACTGGAAGAGTCCCAAGGCAAAACGCCTTGATCTACTTTATACTCTCAAAAGATCCTAACTAGCACTACGCTATCCTATCTACCACTCGCAGCATCTGCGCGAAACCAAACTACTCTACTGCACTCGGCAGATCCGGTGCTGCGCCTCCTGCGCGCCGGACTGCTCCGCTTACTATCTCTACCTTGCCAGTCTTCCGACCGGCTGCGTAACCCCAGGCGTCGGAGCGCTGCAGTGACTTCCGACTGCAAGTGCGCCATAGTGTCGCGCGCACCCGACAAGAAAGTTTCTAATTTTCTTGCCACTCGCCGCCGACTCCGACTGTCACCTTCCGTCAAGGCCGCCGCCCGAAGCTCGAATTCCCGGAGTGTAACCCTCTCTTGAGCTGCCACCTCCCAATGGGTGTATCCGTTTAGACAACGAGTCACCCGTGCCGCCAACTCTCCTCGTGCCCTGCAGCTGCTCTCCACCTCTGCCAGCTGCATTTCTAAATCCGCACGTTGTGCCCTCAAATCCGAGCACTCGGTTTGCAAGTTGCACAACAACTCCTCATCCTCCTTGCGGGCTCTTTGACTTTCCTCTAAGGCGCGCGTCTGGCGCGCAAGCTCGGCTGCTAGGACTTCGTTCTGTCTCCGTTCCTCCTGCAGTTCCGACTCGATCTTTGCCCGTATTAGTTCGGCCTCCGCCTGACTCTTCGTCGCCGCATCCTCCTTCTGCTGCTGCAAGGCTTGGTACAGCTTCTGGGTGACCGCCAGGTGTTGTCGGAGGGCGGTGTTCCTATCCACATATACTCCGCATCTAGAGGCCCACCTTGCCACCTTGCTCCTCGTCCTTCGCCTGATTGTCTCCACATAAGACTGCGGTTTTAAGGCACTTGCGTATTTGGATGTCTTGCGATCCAGATATCGCAGGAGTGGAACTATCTGTTCGCACAGCACCCCTGTTGGCGTTTTCTGCACTGACTCCTCTTCTTGCTCTTCCGAGCTCGTCTCATCCTCAGTCGGGAGGATCTCAGTCGCCACCGAATCCCTTGGCGACTCCCTGGAACTGTGGCGCGCAGCAGCTTCTGCTGCGACTGCTGCTCCACTGCCTGCTAAAATATCCAGGGCAGTGGGAGATCCCACTGCTTGAGCCCCTGTTCCGGCTCGATCTTCGGTTTGTGAAGGGGTCGACGCCGCAGTGACTTTTGTCACTCTTGCACCGCCCGCTTCTGCTGCCTGTCCTTCCGGCGCAAACTGCGCGGAAGGTGTCCTTGCTGAAGGTGCGTCCGCCGAAGGCGTCCGCACACTGGTCGTTGGCCCCATCCGTCTCGCAGTCGGCGAATCCGGCTGACTCTCTGTTGTCCGACTCGCAGTCGGCCGATCAGCAGTTGTCCGACTGGGAGTCGGATACACCCTGCGCGTCTTGACTCCACTTGGCCTGCTTGTTGGGGGCGTTCTTCCAGAAGTGCCTTCCGCCGAAGACGACCCTCTAAGGATTGTTGGCTCGTCAGCCAAACTCTCTTCCGCTTCCGGCCTGCTGTCCGGTTCAACGCGCCGTTCAGTTGGCCTTCCTTCCGTCTGTCGACCTTCAGTCATCCGACTCGCAGTCGGCCGGTCGTCAGTCCGTCCATCTCCTCCCGAAGGCCGTGGTGCCTTCTGTGCAGAGGTTTCTGCCGTCTTCCCTAGGACCTGAGCAATTATCTCTTCCTGCGTGAGATTCCGCCGGGTCGGAGTTCGCCTGGTCTCCTCAGTAACAGTTGGCATTCTGCGTGCCCTCTGTTTTGGTCGACTATGAGGCTCGGGGGTGGGCCGACCACGAGTCGGCGCAGCTGGTACTTCCGGCTGCCTGTCCTCAGGTCTCTCATCCCACTTCCGTTTGCGCGGAATGCGCTCACTTCGACGTTCTTCTGCTGCTCTGGCTGGAGCCGGAGCCGGAGGCGTACTGGCAGGTTCCTCGTCCGGATCCGTGTCTACTTCGGCCTCCCTCGAATATCTACCTGGATAAGACCGGCTCAGCTGCGGAAACCGAGTTTTCTCAGCATTCGTCAAACATCCCATCGCCCGGTAAAACACGATTAAGTAAGGCGATAGATGATTGAGCGTTCCTCCCCTCTCTTCTTGCGCATGTTGGCGCGTCACCTTCCACAGGAGCCGTGCCCAATGCACCGGAGCTCCTGACAACACTAGCTCCACGAACTCTACCTGCCAACCATGCATGTAAGCGGTCTTGGTCGGCTGCAATATCTGCAGCAATGCTGTCGCGACATTTCTCCGCAATCGATCCTTGTAATCCCGAGTCCGGAAACCGTTCTTGGGATGTCTAGCCACCTTGAAGAGCTCATTGTAAGAGACTTCTTCCTCCTGGGACACTTTCACGCTGTCGGCCTCGAAGAGGAGATCCCCTTCCTCGCCGGCACACCTGCCCAACACCTGCGCCCAATTGTAAATTTCCCATCTCTCTGGGTGTGGGCGAAATCCGCGAGAAGGCTTGTGTCTCTCTTGCAGGTACTCGCGCACCATCTCCGGACACGTCCAATTCCACCCCCAGAGGAGAAAATCGAGCTTCAGCCTCGTCAGCACATCTTGAAATGCGCGTAGACCGATCTGCGGCACCCTGAGTGGAGACACTCGCAGTTGGGGAACCTTCGACATTGCGTTGCCTGCACACACACAAACGTTCTCCCTTTCGCTCACTCTCTCACAATCGCCACTGCGCGTCGGCCACTCAAGCACTGACTGCTCACTCTCTCTGCGCTCGTTCAAGATCGCTACTCCCAATTCTTTCAAGGTCCGCCAAGATCCTTGTGCAACTCGTCTCCGCACTCTCTACTCTCACTGCAGGTCGCTCCGCCCTTGCGCGTAATCTTGGAACTGGAAATCGCAAAGTCAAGAATGAGAGAATGAGACTGGAGCGCAGTCTTTTCTTCTCCGATTTCAAGAACGTCCAACGTTCTTACTGGTTGCAACGTACGCAGCCGGCTATACGGCTTAACGGTTCGCCCTTTGCATGCGCGAATTCACGTCTCCGCATTGCGCGCATTCGCATGCTTAAACGTTGAATTCTCCCGCCGCCGCCACCTTCCGGACTCGAGTCCGCTGCAGGGTATACGTCGGCCCTGTTGTCTTTTCCTAACCCGCCCTTCTCCGGAGGCGTGTCGCCGCTGGTGCGTTCATTATCCGTCGGCGCCTTGCTGGAGGCGCACATCCAGCCGGAGCGAATTACGCCGGCGCGCAGTCGTACCGCCTATTTTGTCCTTTATGCCTCGTCCGTTGCTGCCAGCGCATATCCGTCAGCGCAACTCATGCCAGCGCATCCGGCCGTCAGCGCCACGTCGGAGGCGTACATCCGACCGGCGCTTTCCTTCCATGAACAGCCGCCAAGGGCGCTTCCGACTCTGAGTTGGTTTCCTCCTGTGAGCGCGTGATTTCCGCCGAAGGCGCATCGCCGAGGGCGTACGGGAATCCTTTCCGGCTGTGAACCCTAGCGCGAACGGCGCATGTCCGGCTACGAGTTTTCCGACGCTCATAACTTCTCCATTCCTGATCCATCTCCGGCGCTCTTGGACTCGTTAGAACGAGCGTCCCGAGCTCTTTCTAATGCAACTTTAACCAACTGGATCTACCATGTATCCCGATTGTTATGAAGGTTTTCCCTTTCCGCGCTAGCGGCGCTTCGCCGAAGGCGCACTCATGGTCGGATGCCTTTAGAGGTCCGGGCCCTTCTCCTGACGTCTTTAGCAAAACCTCCTCCTGAGGTGTCTGCGCCGGAAGCGTAGCTTCCTTATACGCTAGAGGCGCGTGAGTAGGGACACCTCAAAAAGGAGCTTTTGCCGAAGGCGCCGAAGACGTTGGCGTTGGTACATCCGACTACGTGATTCTTTGTGCCCTCGTGACGATCTCATCAATCCACTCTATTTAGCGTACCCTTCTCTAGCTACAAACACTGCTTTGGTACTAGTTTTCTAAAATTGTTTAAATTCTGCAAAAAAACAAAAAGTGTGTTACCACATGCCCCCCTCCTCAATTGTGAGCGCCCACGCGAACATTTACACGTGGTATTTCTTCAGACGCCATCCGTTCACGCGGGTGCCTAACCATTCTCCCGTCAGTTCTGCGAGTTGGATGGATCCATTTGGAAAAACTTCTATCACTTTGTAAGGTCCCATCCACCTCAAGTGGAGCTTGCCTGGAAATCTAGCATGTCTGCTATCGTATAGCAGAGCCAAATCGCCCTTCTCCAGCAGTACTGGTTTGAGCCTTCGATCGTACTTCTCCTTCCGCCTGAGTTGTAATTGCTTTGTCCGATCTTCGGCCTCTTGACGTCTTTCCTCCAGTGCCATTACCTCTTGCAGTCGATATGCCTGACTTTCTTCCGCGTCCAGCCTTCTCTGATCTAAGGTCCTCTTGGTAGGTATCTCGAATTCGATGGGTAAGATCGGATGTTGCCCATAAACTAGGAAGTAAGGTGTTTGCCTGGTGGTGACTTTTTCTGCCGTTCTATATGCCCATAAGGCGGCCGGTAGCTTGGTGTCCCAGTCATGAGCATGGTTTACAGTCACCTTGAGGAGTATCTTACAGAGTAATCCATTGGACTTCTCTGTCAGACCATTTGCCTTGGGGTTGTATGGAGTAGTCTTCCGATGCTTAATCTGGAAGTGCCGCGTCAAACTTTCTATCACTTGATTCAGAAAGTGCGTTCCTCTGTCACTGACTATTTCTAGGGGGCACCCGTAGCGGGTGATGATTGATTCGAATAGGAACCGTGCTACTGCGGCTGCGTCGTCGTGCCTTGTGGCTTCTGCCTCCACCATCTTGGTCGCATAGTCTGTTGCTACCAATATGTAGCGCCTGCGCGTGCCTTTAGTGACAGGTTGTATTGGTCCCACGAAGTCGATCCCCCATTTTTCAAATGGTGCCAATGGCATGATTGGTGTAAGAGGCCATCTCGTGGTCGGAGTCGGCCTGCCCGTCCTCTGGCAGCTGTCGCATTTGCGAACGTAGTCGTGTACATCTTTGAACATCGTCGGCCACCAGTATCCTGCATTCACAATTTTGGTCACTGTGTTTCTGGTGGCGTAGTGACCACCAGCGTCTTCTGTGTGCATGGCTTTGACAACTCGCGGTACTTCAGACTCCTCTAGACATCTGCACAACCTCTCGTCTGCCATTTTCTTGAACAAGACCCCCTGTTGAAGCTGGTAAGGTCCCGCTTTATGAACGAAGACTGTGCGCTGCTCCGCATCCAATCCTTCCGGACATTGGAGTGTGAGCAGAAACCTGTATAAGTCCGCGTACCTGGACTCATGGCTGGCGGACAACTGAAAAAGTTGTTCGTCGGGAAAATCATCCACTACTTCCTCCTCTATGGGTTCGGTCCATAGTCGGGAGAGGTAGTCCGCGTTCTCATGGTGAACGCCTTTCCGTGTCTGTACAGTGTAGGTGAATTCCTGCAGCAGTAGTACCCACCTGGCAATTCGTCCGGACAGATCCGCCTTCTTCACCAGGTGCTGTAAGGCGTAATGATCTACATGAAACACGAACTCATAGCAGATCAAATAATGTCGGAACTTCTTGCAGGAGTACACCATTCCCAACGCCTCCCTCTCAGTTGTCGTGTACTTCTTCTCTGCTGCTGACAACTGACGACTCGCGAAGTAAATCGGGTAGTCTTTCTTGTTGTCGTCCTTCTGACTGAGAACCACCCCGATTGCAAACGCCGACGTGTCTACATAGACATGGAAAGGTCTGTTCCAATCCGGACTTCTCAGAACCGGAGCAGTCGTCAGTTTGGCTTTGAGCGTTTCAAAGGCCAGCTGTTGCTCCTTGCCCCACACATAGGGTTCATCCTTCTTAAGCAGCTTCGTCAGATCGGCTGCCAAGATGGCATACATATTTATGAACCTTCTGTAATAACCTACATGGCCAAGGAAGGCCCTCAACTCACGCAGATTCGTTGGCGGCTGCAGTTCAAGAATAATCTTCACCTTCTCTACATCCACTGCAATGCCATCGGACGAAACTCGGTGCCCCAGCAGGATTCCGCTGGTCATGAAGAAAAAACATTTCTCAGGGTGTAAGGACAAGCTGCTTTCCCTACACCTGTCGAACGTTTGCCGAAGATGGTTAAGGTGCTCCGACCTCTTACCGAAGACACAAAAGTCGTCGATGAAAATTTCTAGGAACTTCCTCAGGTGCTCTTGGAAAATGTTTGTCATCATCCGCTGGAACGTCGCTGGCGCGTTGCACAGCCCGAACGGCATCTTGTGATAAGCATAGGTTCCCCAGTCGGTCGTGAAGGTTGTTTTGTCCTTGTCCTGTTCCCTGATGGACACCTGGTTGTAGCCGGAAAATCCGTCTAGGAAACTGTAGCATTCATGCCCTGCTACATGGTCTAAAATAGAGTCCGTGAAAGGAAGAGGGTGATGGTCCTTCCGCGTTGCTGCGTTCAGCTTCCTGAAGTCCTGACACACCCGGATCTTACCCGTCAGTTTCTTGGGTACGATCACGATAGGCGACACCCACTCGCTACTGAGTACCGGGTAGATGATTCCTGCGCTCAGGTACTTATCGATTTCGTCCTTCACCAATAATGAATATTTTGGGTTGAGCCTGTATTGGCGTTGGCGAACCGGAACTGCCTCGTCCAACAAGTCGATCCTGTGCTCTCCATACCTTGCAGGTATGCCTTTCATGTCTTCAATCTTCCATGCGAAGACATCCTCATACTGGCGAAGAAACGCCTGTACCCTGTTCAACTCTTCTCCTTGTACTTGGCTTGACACCTTCAAGCCTTTACCTGGACTGAGCTGCAGTTCGCAGCAATCACTCGGGTCAACAATCCCCTCTGTGTGACTGATCTCGCTTCTGCCCAGTCCGGCTGCTAGTTGCTATTCCTCATCCGGATACACCTCGTCTCCTTCCTCCTCAATGGAGCAGCAAGTGACGTAGCCCACAAAGTCTTCCGACGTTTCGGTCTCTGAAGTGCATGATGAGCTGGTCTCCCCTCCGGTTGTGTAACCGGAGGTGGTGGAAGGTGTTTCGCCCTCATGGGGTACCTTGGTCCACGGTACGGTAATGACAGTCGGAGGGTCCGCAGGGCTACGGAACTGTAATCTCTTCCTACTCCAGTCACACCTTGCTTTGGCATCGTATAGCCACGGTCTGCCAAGCAGCACATCATAACCTTTCTTCATCAGAGGTTGCAGTATTATGTAGGACAGTTGAAAGTCCACTCCTCCAATGTTGGTTCTCACATTGCTCAACATTCCTAGTGGCATTCTGCGGGTTTGATCCGCCAGTCGCAATACTCGGGATGTAGGCTCGAAGGTCTGGAACCCCAAGGAGTTCGCTGTCTCCTCGGTCATGATATTCACGCCCGAGCCGGAGTCCACTGGTACCTTCTGTATGACGCAGCCTCCGATCTCTACTTCGATCTCTGGAGGTCCCAGGTCTCCTCCTTCCACTCTGTACACAGCCGGAAGTTTCTCTTTGCGGGGTTTGCGTGGTCGGCGCAACGAAAGCATCAGCATCCTTCTGTACGTCTTATTGTCTTCCAACAACTGGTGGAAGGAAATATTTGCCCTCTGGCTCCCCATGTCTTTCACTATGTCGTAGGGAGTGTTGGAAGTCACGGCCGGAAGTTTCCCTGTACTCGCGGTCGGAAGGGGTGTAGGGGGCCTAACCGCCTTCCGGTCGTCGGATGTCATTCCGGCGCCCAGTGCTTCCTTGATGAGGTGACTCACCTCATCTTTGATGTCCGGAAGGTAATCTCGAGTCCGGAACTCTTCTGAATACCTGTCCGCCTTTTCTGAGTTCTGCTCCGGCTGGGTGTTTCTCATAGCCGGAGGTGTACCCGGCCTTCTCCTCGGGCCTTCTCTAACTTCTTTAGACTTCCTCCTCTCTTCCCTAAGCTCGAGGCGGCGAGTGTCCTCATGGCCTTCTCCTCTCCTCTTCGAACTTCGGGTTTCTACCCGGCCGCACATTACTTCTTCCTCTGGCCATACTTCGTTTTCTTCAGCTGGGTCCAGACTAAGTTCTACCTGGTTGACCTGCACTTCTTCCTTGCCAGGTGTTGCTACGAAACGCACGGTTGGCCTAGGGATTGGTGGCTGGTCACATTCGGCTGCTGTATGTCCAGACTTCTTGCAATTGCTGCACAATGGTGCATACCCCATTGGCTTCCTCGGGTGGGGACAGCTTGGCGCGTAATGCCCCATGTCTCCGCAGTTGTAGCAACCATCGAATTGTGGTCGAGGTCGGTGATTTCCTGTGTGATTTCCTGGAGGTGCCATGCGTCTTGGTGGGAGCGTACCCGCCATTTCCCTCGGAACAAAGCGCGGTATATGCACCGGTGGGTTCGGAGTTGTAGCTGGAGCTGTCTGTACCGAGTAGGCGGTGTCCTCAACCTGCTCAGCATAATACATAGGCGGCTCAGCATAATACATGGGGGTCTCCCACTGTGGTGCCCATTCGACCGCATTCACTGGGTAAGATGGCCTCGCGGACATGCACTCCGTGTTGGCATGTCCCACCTGTCCGCACGTAGTACACCAGAGATTTGCTCGTTGTCTCGCAGGTGATTTACGTCGGTCTTGGCCTCCCACTACATGAACTTTCAGGTCCGCAAAATTCTTCACCAGGTTGTCTACCTTGGCTGCGATGTCCCCTTGAGTCTTCACTGGGATTCCCTTACCTCGATCCTTCTTCTTGATCGCACTGCGTTTCTTCTTCCGTCTTTCTTCTTCTGAAGATGACGAGTCCTCTTCCTCTTCCGAGGAAGAACTTGATTCGGAGGAGCTTGATTCTTCTGTCGAGGAAGGCGAGTTCCTTCTCTTCCGACGTCCGCCTGGCGACTTCTTCTTCGTCGACCGTCGGTCGCGTCTTCGTGTGTCAAGAGTTGACGTCTCAAAGGTCTCCGCGGAAGCTATCACATCTTGGATTGTGTCAGTCTTGCCTCTCCTACAGAAGGTCTCCATTTCTCTTGAGAGCCCTGTCACATACCAATCCACTGCCTGTTGTACCGAATACGGTTCTCCCGGGCCTGTCTTCGGAATTCGATCTAGGAGGTCTTGGAATCTCTCAGTGTAGTCTCGAAGATTCTCCTTCCGCTCGCGTCGAAGATTTCGAAGCCGGGTCAGAACTCGACTGTCGTATCCGAGTTCGCGGAACCGCTTCAGAAACTTTTCCTTGAGCTGAGCCCAGGTCCGGATGCCAGTGGGGTCGGTGCTCTCATGGTTGTACCAGCTACGCGCTCGTCTGCGTAGCAGGCTAGGAAAGATTCGTAATCTGTCTTCATCACTGGTCTCACGATTGGCGACGGAGACAGACTCGAAGAGCTTTATGTATGAATCTGCATCATCGTCGTCGCCCGTTCCCGTGTATCTTGGATACGAATGTTTGGTGGTAGGTTGGGAAAACACCTGGCGGAGATTGGCTTGATGTTCTGCCATCGGTGATCCTGTCGACGGACTGATCCTAGGTTGGCCAAACTCAGGAAGAGTTCCTGTCGGAGGGATGTCCAATAGAACTGTTAGCTCAATGCTCTCGGTAGGTGAACTGGAACACCTTTGTCTTCCAGTAGTCGGTGATGGCGATCTTTCTGCAGAGTCCTCACCGGGAGTCTTCTTTTTAGTTCGCCGTTTTGTTTCCACGGCTTTTTCTGAATCTCGACGGAGTTTCCGTGTGGCTCTCGCACTCAGGTTTCCCACACTATCGCTCGTCGACATTCACCGAGCATTGCTGCTCAAGGTTTCTGGTGTTGACGCACTGTCCCCGGCAGCGGCGCCAAAAAGAAGTTGTCGGCTCCTTATGTAATAACCCACCAAAGGCTAAAACTGCAGTATGGTGGTAAAAAGATCGAACCCACAGGGACAGAGGCAACACACAGAGTAAAAGTGTCACATTTAACAGACTTTTGGTAGAGTTTGAATTCTAGGCGACTGTCACTCCCAGAAATACTGTAGTGCTCGACTCGGAGGCTCGACTCGGAGGAGGAACTCAACTCGGAGGATGCTCGGAGGATGCACGGTACAGCTTGGTCACTCAACACCCACACACACACACACCTGAAACTGGCAAAAAGCACAACTCGGAGGTCGGTCAGGACCTCCGCTTCGGATTTCAGGAGGAAAGTGTCTCGTAAGTTCACTCAGAGGTTCTGCAGGAAGTGCCTCCCACTCCGGCTTTTACTGCCCTTCCGCCAGGAACTAGCGGGGGTACCCGGACTGGACTTCTCACTTCGGAACGAAGCCTCTACGTACGCCGTGGACGTCACCCTCGACTATCACACAAAACGCAGGGAGTGCAGACCCGACTGAGAACTTACTGAAAACACGATCCAGTAACACACACACAACCTGAATTACAAACCAAGGTTTACACGAAGTAATGAAACTTCACATTGGCATTCAGGGGAAACTTCCCGTAGGAGTACAATCAGGATATGTCACTCGAAGGAGTAAGGGGGAACTGTTCAAGTCTCTAACTCGCAGCCGGCTCTGAGCATCAGAAATCACCCGCAGGTGCAGATCCGCACTACTCAAGTCTCTAACCGGGTGCGAGCTCTGAACATTCAGCCGAAGGCCTTCAACTACAACATACGGTAACTTCGCTATGCTGCAGCTTCTCTACGTGGTGCCAGGACCAAAATGCACAAACACGCCAAGAAAGTGAGTTCCTGATCTGCACTTCCGAAACTGGAAGAGTCCCAAGGCAAAACGCCTTGATCTACTTTATACTCTCAAAAGATCCTAACTAGCACTACGCTATCCTATCTACCACTCGCAGCATCTGCGCGAAACCAAACTACTCTACTGCACTCGGCAGATCCGGTGCTGCGCCTCCTGCGCGCCGGACTGCTCCGCTTACTATCTCTACCTTGCCAGTCTTCCGACCGGCTGCGTAACCCCAGGCGTCGGAGCGCTGCAGTGACTTCCGACTGCAAGTGCGCCATAGTGTCGCGCGCACCCGACAAGAAAGTTTCTAATTTTCTTGCCACTCGCCGCCGACTCCGACTGTCACCTTCCGTCAAGGCCGCCGCCCGAAGCTCGAATTCCCGGAGTGTAACCCTCTCTTGAGCTGCCACCTCCCAATGGGTGTATCCGTTTAGACAACGAGTCACCCGTGCCGCCAACTCTCCTCGTGCCCTGCAGCTGCTCTCCACCTCTGCCAGCTGCATTTCTAAATCCGCACGTTGTGCCCTCAAATCCGAGCACTCGGTTTGCAAGTTGCACAACAACTCCTCATCCTCCTTGCGGGCTCTTTGACTTTCCTCTAAGGCGCGCGTCTGGCGCGCAAGCTCGGCTGCTAGGACTTCGTTCTGTCTCCGTTCCTCCTGCAGTTCCGACTCGATCTTTGCCCGTATTAGTTCGGCCTCCGCCTGACTCTTCGTCGCCGCATCCTCCTTCTGCTGCTGCAAGGCTTGGTACAGCTTCTGGGTGACCGCCAGGTGTTGTCGGAGGGCGGTGTTCCTATCCACATATACTCCGCATCTAGAGGCCCACCTTGCCACCTTGCTCCTCGTCCTTCGCCTGATTGTCTCCACATAAGACTGCGGTTTTAAGGCACTTGCGTATTTGGATGTCTTGCGATCCAGATATCGCAGGAGTGGAACTATCTGTTCGCACAGCACCCCTGTTGGCGTTTTCTGCACTGACTCCTCTTCTTGCTCTTCCGAGCTCGTCTCATCCTCAGTCGGGAGGATCTCAGTCGCCACCGAATCCCTTGGCGACTCCCTGGAACTGTGGCGCGCAGCAGCTTCTGCTGCGACTGCTGCTCCACTGCCTGCTAAAATATCCAGGGCAGTGGGAGATCCCACTGCTTGAGCCCCTGTTCCGGCTCGATCTTCGGTTTGTGAAGGGGTCGACGCCGCAGTGACTTTTGTCACTCTTGCACCGCCCGCTTCTGCTGCCTGTCCTTCCGGCGCAAACTGCGCGGAAGGTGTCCTTGCTGAAGGTGCGTCCGCCGAAGGCGTCCGCACACTGGTCGTTGGCCCCATCCGTCTCGCAGTCGGCGAATCCGGCTGACTCTCTGTTGTCCGACTCGCAGTCGGCCGATCAGCAGTTGTCCGACTGGGAGTCGGATACACCCTGCGCGTCTTGACTCCACTTGGCCTGCTTGTTGGGGGCGTTCTTCCAGAAGTGCCTTCCGCCGAAGACGACCCTCTAAGGATTGTTGGCTCGTCAGCCAAACTCTCTTCCGCTTCCGGCCTGCTGTCCGGTTCAACGCGCCGTTCAGTTGGCCTTCCTTCCGTCTGTCGACCTTCAGTCATCCGACTCGCAGTCGGCCGGTCGTCAGTCCGTCCATCTCCTCCCGAAGGCCGTGGTGCCTTCTGTGCAGAGGTTTCTGCCGTCTTCCCTAGGACCTGAGCAATTATCTCTTCCTGCGTGAGATTCCGCCGGGTCGGAGTTCGCCTGGTCTCCTCAGTAACAGTTGGCATTCTGCGTGCCCTCTGTTTTGGTCGACTATGAGGCTCGGGGGTGGGCCGACCACGAGTCGGCGCAGCTGGTACTTCCGGCTGCCTGTCCTCAGGTCTCTCATCCCACTTCCGTTTGCGCGGAATGCGCTCACTTCGACGTTCTTCTGCTGCTCTGGCTGGAGCCGGAGCCGGAGGCGTACTGGCAGGTTCCTCGTCCGGATCCGTGTCTACTTCGGCCTCCCTCGAATATCTACCTGGATAAGACCGGCTCAGCTGCGGAAACCGAGTTTTCTCAGCATTCGTCAAACATCCCATCGCCCGGTAAAACACGATTAAGTAAGGCGATAGATGATTGAGCGTTCCTCCCCTCTCTTCTTGCGCATGTTGGCGCGTCACCTTCCACAGGAGCCGTGCCCAATGCACCGGAGCTCCTGACAACACTAGCTCCACGAACTCTACCTGCCAACCATGCATGTAAGCGGTCTTGGTCGGCTGCAATATCTGCAGCAATGCTGTCGCGACATTTCTCCGCAATCGATCCTTGTAATCCCGAGTCCGGAAACCGTTCTTGGGATGTCTAGCCACCTTGAAGAGCTCATTGTAAGAGACTTCTTCCTCCTGGGACACTTTCACGCTGTCGGCCTCGAAGAGGAGATCCCCTTCCTCGCCGGCACACCTGCCCAACACCTGCGCCCAATTGTAAATTTCCCATCTCTCTGGGTGTGGGCGAAATCCGCGAGAAGGCTTGTGTCTCTCTTGCAGGTACTCGCGCACCATCTCCGGACACGTCCAATTCCACCCCCAGAGGAGAAAATCGAGCTTCAGCCTCGTCAGCACATCTTGAAATGCGCGTAGACCGATCTGCGGCACCCTGAGTGGAGACACTCGCAGTTGGGGAACCTTCGACATTGCGTTGCCTGCACACACACAAACGTTCTCCCTTTCGCTCACTCTCTCACAATCGCCACTGCGCGTCGGCCACTCAAGCACTGACTGCTCACTCTCTCTGCGCTCGTTCAAGATCGCTACTCCCAATTCTTTCAAGGTCCGCCAAGATCCTTGTGCAACTCGTCTCCGCACTCTCTACTCTCACTGCAGGTCGCTCCGCCCTTGCGCGTAATCTTGGAACTGGAAATCGCAAAGTCAAGAATGAGAGAATGAGACTGGAGCGCAGTCTTTTCTTCTCCGATTTCAAGAACGTCCAACGTTCTTACTGGTTGCAACGTACGCAGCCGGCTATACGGCTTAACGGTTCGCCCTTTGCATGCGCGAATTCACGTCTCCGCATTGCGCGCATTCGCATGCTTAAACGTTGAATTCTCCCGCCGCCGCCACCTTCCGGACTCGAGTCCGCTGCAGGGTATACGTCGGCCCTGTTGTCTTTTCCTAACCCGCCCTTCTCCGGAGGCGTGTCGCCGCTGGTGCGTTCATTATCCGTCGGCGCCTTGCTGGAGGCGCACATCCAGCCGGAGCGAATTACGCCGGCGCGCAGTCGTACCGCCTATTTTGTCCTTTATGCCTCGTCCGTTGCTGCCAGCGCATATCCGTCAGCGCAACTCATGCCAGCGCATCCGGCCGTCAGCGCCACGTCGGAGGCGTACATCCGACCGGCGCTTTCCTTCCATGAACAGCCGCCAAGGGCGCTTCCGACTCTGAGTTGGTTTCCTCCTGTGAGCGCGTGATTTCCGCCGAAGGCGCATCGCCGAGGGCGTACGGGAATCCTTTCCGGCTGTGAACCCTAGCGCGAACGGCGCATGTCCGGCTACGAGTTTTCCGACGCTCATAACTTCTCCATTCCTGATCCATCTCCGGCGCTCTTGGACTCGTTAGAACGAGCGTCCCGAGCTCTTTCTAATGCAACTTTAACCAACTGGATCTACCATGTATCCCGATTGTTATGAAGGTTTTCCCTTTCCGCGCTAGCGGCGCTTCGCCGAAGGCGCACTCATGGTCGGATGCCTTTAGAGGTCCGGGCCCTTCTCCTGACGTCTTTAGCAAAACCTCCTCCTGAGGTGTCTGCGCCGGAAGCGTAGCTTCCTTATACGCTAGAGGCGCGTGAGTAGGGACACCTCAAAAAGGAGCTTTTGCCGAAGGCGCCGAAGACGTTGGCGTTGGTACATCCGACTACGTGATTCTTTGTGCCCTCGTGACGATCTCATCAATCCACTCTATTTAGCGTACCCTTCTCTAGCTACAAACACTGCTTTGGTACTAGTTTTCTAAAATTGTTTAAATTCTGCAAAAAAACAAAAAGTGTGTTACCACACCACGAGTCGGCGCAGCTGGCACTTCCGGCTGCCTGTCCTCAGGTCTCTCATCCCACTTCCGCTTTCGCGGAATGCGCTCACTTCGACGTTCTTCTGCTGCTCTTGCTGGAGCCGGAGCCGGAGGCGTACTGGCAGGTTCCTCGTTCGGATCCGTGTCTACTTCGGCCTCCCTCGAATATCTACCGGGATAGTTCCGGGTCAGCTGCGGAAACCGTGTTTTCTCAGCATTTGTCAAACATCCCATCGCCCGATAAAACACGATCAAGTAAGGCGAGAGATGATTGAGGGTTCCTCCTTTCTCTTCTTGCGCATGTTGGCGCGTCACCTTCCACAGGAGCCGTGCCCAATGCACTGGAGCTCCTGACAACACTAGCTCCACAAATTCTACCTGCCAACCATGCATGTAAGCGGTCTTGGTCGGCTGCAATATCTGCAGCAATGCAGTCGCGACATTTCTCCGCAATCGATCTTTGTAATCCCGTGTCCGGAAACCGTTCTTGGGATGCCTGGCAACTTTGAAGAGCTCATTGTAGGAGACTTCTTCCTCCTGGGTCACCTTCACGCTATCGGCCTCGAAGAGGAGATCCCCTTCCTCGCCGGCACACCTGCCCAACACCTGCGCCCAACCGATTTCAAGAACGTCCAACGTTCTTACTAGTTACAACGTACGCAGCCGGCTATACGGCTTAACGGTTCGCCCTTTGCATGCGCGAATTCACGTCTCCGCACTGCGCGCATTCGCATGCGTAAATGTTGAATTCTCCCGCCGCCGCCACCTTCCGGACTCGAGTCCGCTGCAGGGTATACGCCGGCCCTGTTGTCTTTTCCTAACCCGTCCCTCACCGGAGGCGTGTCGCCGCTGGTGCGTTCATTATCCGTCGGCGCCTTGCTGGAGGCGCATATCTAGTCGGAGCGAATTACGCCGGCGCGCAGTCGTACCGCTTATTTTGTCCTTTATGCCTCGTCCGTTGCTGCCGGCGCATATCCGTCAGCGCAACTCATGCCAGCGCATCCGGCCGTCAGCGCCACGTCGGAGGCGTACATCCGACCGGCGCTTTCCTTCCATGAACAGCCGCCAAAGGCGCTTCCGACTCTGAGTTGGTTTCCTCCTATGAGCGCGTGATTCCGCCAAAGGCGCATCGCCGAGGGCGTACGGGAATCCTTTCCGGCTGTGAACCCTAGCGCGAACGGCGCATGTCCGGCTACGAGTTTTCCGACGCTCATAACTTCTCCGTCCCTGATCCATCTCCGACGCTCTTGGGCTCGTTAGAACAAGCGTCTCAAGCTCTTTCTAATGCAACTTCAACCAACTGGATCTACCGTGTATCCCGATCGTTATGAAGGTTTTCCCTTTCCGCGCTAGCGGCGCTTCGCCGAAGGCGCACTCATGGTCGGACGCCTTTAGAGGTCCGGGCCCTTCTCCTGACGTTTTTAGCAAAACCTTCTCCTGAGGTGTCTGCGCCGGAAGCGTAGCTTCCTTATACGCTGGAGGCGCGTGAGTAGAGACACCTCAGAAAAGGAGCTTTTGCCGAAGGCGCCGAAGACATTGGCGTTGGTACATCCGACTACGTGATTCTTTGGGTCCTCGTGACGATCTCATCAATCCACTCTATTTATCGTACCCTTTTCTAACTACAAACACTGCTTCGGTACTAGCGGTACTAAAATTGTTTAATTTCTGCAAAAAAAACAAAAAGTGTGTTACCACAGAGTTCGAGGTCAAAGAACTTCAAGTCGGAAAACTCGGAGTCGGCAAACTTGAGGTCGGCGAACTCGAGGTCAAAGAACTTCAAGTTGGCAAATTCGGAGTCGGAGAAACATCGTGCGGGCGCCTTCGGTGATAACAGATAACAAGCCTTCGACATGTGCCTTCGACGAAGGATAAAACCGGCATAACTCTTTCAACTCGTAACGGTTTGACTCAATTAGGGTCTCGTTAGAAAGAACTCAACGCGCTCTTTCCAACGAGCCCAAGAACTCTTAAAACAAATCAAGGATCTGTGAGTTATGGGTGTAGGGAGTGACTATTACAAATAGGCAAAGGTGCGGAAGTGCGTCTTCGGCGGTCAACGCCTTCGGCGAACTCGAGGTCGGAGAACTCGGAGTCGGCGAACTTGAGGTCGGCAAACTCAAGGTCGGCGAACTTCAAGTCGGCAAATTCGGAGTCGGCGAACTTGAGGTCGGCAAACTCGGAGTCGGCGAACTCGAGGTCGGCAAACCGGATGCGGTTCAGAGATCTTGCGGAGTCCATATCTTTGCGATGGACGGTCGGATGGATCTGAAATTTGGTGGGGCCGTTGATCTCAGTCGGCCACGCATGCCTGCAAATATTCAGCCTCAGATCTCGGATGTAAAGACGCTGGCGGCTCTGTACAGTAGGCTTAGGATTCAGATTTAGGGTTAGGGATAGATTTAGGTTGTAAGTTAGAGGGGAAGGTAGCCGCCGACTCCTCAGGTGTAGGATCTGTTGCGGCTCGCACCCTAGCGGGTAGCGTAGTGTTAGTTAGGACCTTAGAGAGTATAAAGTAGTTCAAGGCGTTTTGCCCTGGGACTCTTCCAGTTTCGGAAGTGCAGATCAGGAACTCACTTTCTTGACGTGTTTGTGCATTTGGTCCTGGCACCACGTAGAGAAGCTGCAGCATAGCGAAGTTACCGTATGTTGTAGCTGAAGGCCTTTGGCTGAATGTTCAGAGCTAGTACCCGGTTAGAGACTTGAGTAGTGCGGATCTGCACCTGCGGGTGATTTCTGATGCTCAGAGCCGGCTGCGAGTTAGAGACTTGAACAGTTCCCCCTTACTCCTTCGAGTGACATATCCTGATTGTACTCCTACGGGAAGTTTCCCCTGAATGCCAAAGTGAAGTTTTATTACTTCGTGTAAGCCTTGGTTTGCAATTCAGGTTGTGTGTGTGTGTGTTACTGGATTGTGTCTCAGTTGAGTTCTCAGTCGGGCCTGTACTCTCTGCGTTTGGTGTGAGTCGAGGGTGACGTCCACGGCGTATGAGGGACTTCGATCCGAAGTGGGAAGTCCAGTCCGGGTTGCCTACGCTAGTTCCTGGCGGAAGGGCAGTAAAAGCCGGAGTGGGAGTCACTACCCGCAGAGCCTTTGAGTGAACCTTTGAGCTACTTTCCCCCTGAAATCCGAAGCGGAGGTCTTGACCGACCTCCGAGTTGTGCTTTTGCCAGTTTCAGGTGTGTGTGTGTGTGTGTTGAGTGACTACGCTGCACGGTGCATCCTCCGAGCATCCTCCGAGTCGAGCATACTCCGAGTGACATCCGAGTCGAGCATCCTCCGAGTGGCTCCGAGTCGAGCACTGCAGTATTTCTGGGAGTGACAGTCGCCTGAGAATTCAAACTCTACAAAAGTCTGTTAAATGTGACACTTTCTACTCTGTGTGTTGCCTCTGTCCCTGTGGGTTCGATCTTTTTACCACCATACTGCAGTTTTAGCCTTTGGTGGGTTATTACAGTTGCGTAGCCGGTCGGAAGATTGGCAGGGTAGGGAGATAGAGCACGGCAGTCCGGCGCGCAGAAGGCGCAGTACCGGATCTGCAGAGTGCAGTAGTGTAGCTTGGTTTCGTGCAGGCATTTAGAGTAGCAGGTAGTGTAGCGTAGTGTTAGTTAGGACCTTAGAGGGTATAAAGTAGTTCAAGGCGTTTTGCCTTGAGATTCTTCCAGTTTCGGAAGTGCAGATCAGGAACTCACTGTCTCGGCGTGTTTGTGCATTTGGTACTGGCACCACGTAGAGGAGCTACAACTTAGTGAAGTTACCGCATTTTGTAGTTGAAGGCCTTCGGCTGAATGTTCAAAGCTAGTATACCGGTTAGAGACTTGAGTAGTGCGGATCTGCACCTGCGGGTGATTGCCGATGCTCAGAGCCGGTTGCGAGTTAGATACTTGAGTAGTTCCCCCTTACACCTTCAAGTGACTTATTCTGATTGTACTCCTACGGGAAGTTTCCCCTGAATGCCAAAGTGAAGTTTTTGTTACTTCGTGTAAACCTTGGTTATCAATTCAGGTTATGTGTGTGTGTTACTGGATTGTGTCTCAGTTGAGTTCTCAGTCGGGCCTGTACTCTCTGCGCTTAGTGTGAGTCGAGGGTGACGTCCACCGCGTATGAGTGACTTCGTTCCGAAGTGGGAAGTCCAATCCGGGTTCCCTACGCCAGCAGAAACTAGCGGGAGGGTTGTAAAAGCCGGAGTGGGAGTCACTACCTGCAGAGCCTCTGAGTGTACTTTTGAAAGACTTTCCCCCCTGAAATCCTAAGCGGAGGTCCTGACCGACCTCCGAGTTGTGCTTTTCCAGTTTCAGGTGTGTGTGTTGAGTGACTTACGCTGCACTGTGCATCCTCCGAGCATCCTCCGAGTCGAGCATCCTCCGAGCGGCCTCCGAGTTGAGCACTGCAGTATTTCTGGGAGTGACAGTCGCCTGAGAATTCAAACTCTCCAAAAGTCTGTTAAACGTGACACTTTGTACTCTGTGTGTTGCCTCTGTCCCTGTGGGTTCGATCTTTTTACCACCATACTGCAGTTTTAGCCTTTGGTGGGTTATTACACCGGTCCTCTGCTACGGCGGTGTCATCGATTCTTCGTCTCTTCCTCGGCTTTGAGTCTTGCCGGCCTCGAGACCGCTTCTTCCTTTGCTGGGATGAGTTTCGCGGTTCGCCCTCAAGGTCCGAGTTGACCCTGTTAGCCAGCACCACTTCTTCTCCTTGCCGTGGTACTGCTCATGATGGAAATCTTCAATCTCTGCGGGGGTCAATAGTCCCATAACCCTGTAGAAATTAATCAAGAACAGAAACAAATAACATGCAGATCCTCCTTGAATCAGCCCGATGTGTTGCCGGGTGGATGTACAGAAGATACACGCCCAATGAATACTATCTCCTCGCAAGACTCTCTCGATGAACCCCACCTGCCAAGTCATCATATAGGTTGGTCGCGACGGGCGAAGAATCTGCATCAAAGCCATCGCGATGTTCCGCCTCATTCGATCACAATACCACACTGTGCGATAACCATTCTTCCTAGTGAGGGGATGTTTGAAAAGGTCGACATAAGTTCGTTCCTCTTCTTTCGTCACTCGCACACTCTCACTATCGAATGTTAGATCACTGTCGTCACCTGCGTACCGACCAAGGACCTTCTTCCAGTCCCAGATTTGCCAGGTATCGGAATTGCCTCGATAGCCCGGTGGCTTCGGCAACCCATTGTTGTCCCACTCCTGAATGATCGCGTCGCTCGTACAATTCCAACCCCACAACAGGAAATCCATCTTCGTGAGGATCAAATCGCGGCGATAAGCTCGTAGTCCGACTTCGGGCACTCGTAGAGCATGCAATTTGATCGATCGCGCCATCGCTCGTTCTCGTTCTTCTCGTCTCCGCACCTATATACCGCGTCAATTTCACAATGTGTTCGTGGAATGCGAGCGTCGAGCACTATGCTCCTTAGGTACACCCCGCCGTCGCAACGGTTTTCCATGCATGTGAATTGAAGGTGCCGCCATTCAAATTCTTTCCAGTGCGGCACTATCTTTTACGTTCATGGGTCTCTTTCACCGTTCCTGGGACCGTGAAGCTCCGAAGTCCTCATTTGTGCATCCTAAGTATCATCTCTTGAGTACCTGTCTATGTACTTAGAGAAGGTAAGTCTTCCTTCTTTCCAATTTGTCTCTCCGGGTTCGGACCTCAGTGCCCTTCTGAAGGCCATTGCTATGCTTGAGGGTCCCTCAGGATTACTACTACTACCTCCTCTCTGTCATAACAAAGCTATTCTATTCTAATCTAATAACTTCTATCTTAAAAGGTTAGAAACAACCTCAATTTTCCAAACTACTATTTCATGAAGAATATTCTGGAAAATTTGGACGATGGTTATGATGATGAAATTTTTTTCTCTCAAAAGTTGAGGCTAAAACACCAAGAAATTTAAAGTATCAATTCATCTTATAACAAGCTGTTGATATAGAGCATTAGTTGCTCTGCTGCTAAGTTCGAAAAGAGTCTTATATCTTAGAAAGCTGTTTGAATATTTTCAACCACAAGGATTTTATCTTTAAAACTTAAGCCGCATGAGAATCCATGACATTTTGAACTAAATAGATGTTATCGCTAATTTTTTGTAAAATAATGCTTATGTAAACGGGTGCGTACTTAAAGTGAGGATACTGTAATTCAGGTGCAACAAGTGCTAACCCAACCTATATTTCCTCTCAAAAGTTCAAAATATGGATTTGTGACACGAGTGTATCAACTACGTGATCTTATAACAACAATTCTTCTATTGAAACTGTAATTCCCACCAAAATAAACAAAAGTCAACACAAGGTTCCAACACTTGATACATTATTTTACAAACCACCAGTTGTGTTGTCACATGCATTCCACGATTTACAGTTCTTTAAATTTAATTTCAATGTAAAAAGAATATAGATAGTTTTATTGTTCCGCAAATCCAATGTCGCAATTATCGTACCAATATAATTAGCATAGAACTAACATAAAATTGTGTGGTGCATGGATGAAGAAGAATTAATTAATATTCATAATTGTAAATGAAAAACCTCAAAAAATGATCTTCGACTCAATATATTTCTCGAGAGCGTCAAACCAACCTAATTTCTATAAAATATTCTTCACAATGACAATCAAATGAAAATCTAATGCTCAAATGCTTAAATACTTAAATCAAATGCTCTTGGCTATTAATCAATAGTTATATGAAAGTAATATGAATGGATGAAATCTTATCTTATAATGAGATTTTTATTTCCAAATCATTATCATATTTTGAAAAATAATATCAAGTCAAATTTCAAATAAAAAATTCCTATATATTGAGTTGAAACAATAAGTAAAAAAAGCAAGACTATATTAGTTTGACATTAAGTGGTGTGATTGATGCCAATGCATGAGAAGATGAAATACCCCCAATAGAAAATAATTGAATGCACTATAAACCAACTCAAACCCAACCATGCACTGACTAAAAGAACTACGTTCAAACATTCCTGTGCATGTCTCACCTGGCACTCACGTGTATACGATGCGTGAAGCATGTCAACATGTACACAACAGTGTAGGTTTAGACTGGATAAGTCCAGAGTGTGACTTACTTATCTCCATATCTACGGGATGGATCGGAGGACTGGTTCAAACTTCAATATACAGTGTTGATGTTTTCGTTGTTTCAGGAACCCTCGAGACACGGGATGCTGATGCCAATCAAGATTTGTGTTTTCCTTAGCTTACGTTGCAACAGAGGAAATCTGTGTCTCATCTCTATGCACTCTGTTTTAGCAATAGCTCTAGGATTGAGAATAAAGCCAAGACCTTGTCCATATCTTGAGGACTCAAATGAAACCTGAATGTCATAACAGATTCCAATTCAAGTCTACCAACAGTAGTTACTACGTTCTGGACATGCAAAGCTTGAGACACCCTTCCACGGGAGATTGACTATCCGGCAGCAGGCGTCAGGTTCAGAACGTTCGAAGGTTTCAGACCTTCATATAAATTTGATGGGCCTCAGCTGACAAGGAAAATGCAAATACTACTCGAAGGTCTCCGAAGAAGATTCTGCTCGCCAGATTGCATTCTCAGATTGTCAATTATCACTGCGGCTGTCCGTTCCTCCCTTTAAATCCATCTAAAGGAGATTTCCTGGAAGTCTCACCATTTGTTTATTCAACGATCAGGACATCTTACCTCACATTCAGCTCTGAAGGTCCAAAAGTCTATCTGAACGCGCAGGCTCACCAGTATATAAGCAAGGTGTTATGATGATTAAGATCACATTACATCTCTTCTCGATAGATCTGATTCACTATTCTCGGACTGCTCCTCCTATCACCTCCAGACTCTGAATTTCATCAAACATCCTGAACGACGATCCCTTCGTATCCGTTTCATCATTTATACCCAACGCATTGCCTCCGAACTCCTCATAAGAATCTCTCCTTTCCTAGTTTTAGTTCTAGTTCTCAGCTCACAGAATGGCCTGCGAAGGTTCTCCAAGGAGATGCAAAATATGCAATGATACAGACTGTGTGTAAGATTCGAAGACTTATGTGCTTCCAGAGATAGAAAACATGTTGAGAATTTGCAATATTTTTCTCTAAAACGTTAACATGCAGCCAGCTGAAAGAATATTGCATCTGACGAGCCTTTATGCTTCCATCATACAGATGCCCGGAAAACGAAACATGCTGCGATGATCCTCGGCCAAGCTGCCCCAAATGCGGAGACACGGATTGCGTGTAAGCTCCCCTGTTTGGCTCGTTGAAGAAATGCATTTCCGTTGTGTACTAAACAACAGAAGATCCATGATCGCGTTGTTGAAAACCATCTCATATGTCTGAGTTGTCATTCTGTATTTGTGACAAGTACCAACTACAGGAAGTTCTGACGGCTGTTGTGATGTGGTGTGGATTCGTGAACATTTAGGTGTCCAGATGACGAGTGAGTGTGACGGGGAGCTGTTTCATCTGCGTCCAGCACGATGCCAGCTAGAGAGCCGCAATATGAGATAGCACGCAGAAAGAAACCTGGATAGTATTTGGAAGATATACCGTCCTGGAATATGGACTCGACTGATGTACATACGTGCTACAACATCCGTAAATGTCAATCTTTCCACGATGTTCATAACATTGAATCATGTTTTCCATGATGAGTCATCGATCGTTTGTAATGTTTTCCTCTTTCAAGCCCCGATGACTTATTACAGTACTTCCAGTTCAAACACATGAGATGCATGGAAATGAAAACTTGCAGAAGTCTTACGGGCTCTACGCTGCCATCGGTTCAACCACAAGGTTTCACAAACGCATTTTTGGGATTGGCTACTACTCACACATATCGAGATAAAATCACAAATCACCGATCTGGATTAGGTTCCACTTGAGTAGAGGGACATAGTGGAAATGTGTAATTTTGTTTCCCTTCATTCATAGTAGTTTGCTTTGAATTATTTGAAAAGTGCATGCTTATTTCAATGATGAAAAAGTAGTTATGAAACATTTATGAAAATAAAACTTCATAGTTTGGTTTATTCACTCATTTTTTAGTGAAATCGTCGATTAGAAGATATCAATTTCAAGCCATACAAAGTTTGATTAATTGGATTGAAATTTGTTGGAAGTCGTAAATCGAATCAAAATGATATATCAAGTTATAATACTCAATAGCACAAATGGATTCTTATGAATATATCCAACTCCGCAAAACCAATTTCACAAAGAAGATTGTAAACTATCCTTCAAATTATCATAAATATCATCTATGTTACAACAGAGAGTGTCGGAGATTCCAACTTATTGCCAACCTCAATTTTATCCCGATTTCAGTGCCTAAAAACCTTATATGTACATGTGAATCGCAAAGTCTACGCTTAAATGAACATTTTTCTAGTGAAAATAGGTGATTTTGAGATCAAAATCTGAAAGTATGAAATTTATAACAACAGGAGTTAAATAGCAACTATAGTTTCTTGCAATATCAACATGATGAGAATCACATCCTAAAGATCATTATCATCACATTCACTATGAAGATCACTCAGAAAAATATTCATTAGCACAACCAAATGAGTAAAAAGAGAAAATATAAAGTTATATCCATCTTAAGCATGAATAAGAGAAAATTAATAAAATTTGAACTGAAATAAAAATCATAAGATGAGCTCAAATCTGCAATATCAAATCTTAAACAGTCAAACAAGAAAAAACTTGAAAATTAACTTCTATTAATATTGTTCCGGAATTCAAGTAACAAATCCTCGTGATCCAGATCAAAGATAAATTGTAATCAATTTTAATCCACATTTAAGATTATTATAAACAACAAGGACTATCTGAAACATTTTCAAGACTTTGAAAGTATTTTGGTTATAATTATATTTGAGTGAATCTTTTGAAAAGCATTTGGCTAGTTGAAACTGAATTGAGCAATCATGTCTAAAAATAATATTAATATATATATATATATATATATTTAATCGATCCAAAAATAATTTAAATAATGATTTTTCGCATTAATTTTTTTATGATCAAATTGAATATTTTATGAAATTCAAAGTTTGATCCACACAATTTGAATCAAAATAGTAGATCTCCAAGAATTTAAATCTTTTTAAGTCCCATATTGCAAGTTGAAACTGCATCTCAAAAATGGAAATATGCCATCACTATATTCGAACACAAAACATCTCATTAAAGTCAAGAAAAAACTTCAATGAATTAAAGGTTTAAAAATCATGAGGAAGATTTGTAATTTTAAAAGGAAAACGAGTCTCCATCATCATATGGTTATAATCGACACGACGACAAAATCTCAACTTTATGCGATAACTTCACGAAAATATAAAATGCAGTTCCTACCGGAACCAGTCAAGCTAACATGCAACCTGTGTCTCCGCATGTGGTACTGCTGGTAAGAGAATGTTCGCAGAGCGAGTCGTGGTCGCGGTTTCTTATTTCAAGCATCCACGTTTGTTAGCCCTTTATATATAGGCTGGAAATAAAATACTAAGTTCAAATTTTCTCGTCATCTCCTAGAAAAGTATGTATATCCTTGGTATTCAACTTCTGTAGTCATTATTACACTACTCTCGGCTGTGGACGTCATGTATCTCTGAAACTACAGCTGAAGGGCTACGGAGCTGAGGGTCCTACACACATTTTGAACCATTCAAAATTGCAGGTTAGTATGTAAGCCTTAGAAAGTCGAGGATCATACAATGCTCTCGTATCTCTCATATCGATCGACATCGTCCTTTGAAATTCTTTTCCTTGACTGCTTTGTCATATACACGAACTCCTGGATTCTATGCCTGAACTTTGGGCTTCCGAACCGTGAAACTCTGCGTAGATCAACCAATTTACGAAGACTTCCTGGAAATTCAATGTCCACAAATTTCTTCTAGAGACGGGCAATAAGTCCACGAAGCCTTAAAAGTTGCAAGCTCATTCAAAGTCGTGCCCGTACCACCACTGCTCGTACTACACAGTGAGTGCAGAATGAAAAAATATGTAGCAATCAGAGTATCCCGTGGAAAACTACCAGACCTCTGATACAAAGGAACTACCGACAACAATTACCTCCAGCTTCCGGGAGTCTCACCATTTGCTTTATTAAAGAACAACACATTTTAACTGACATGCAGCGTAAAAGATCCAAAAGTCTTATCTGAACCAGAACTCAGGACCATAAGTATTTGAGCAAGCTATTCAGAGGACTAAGATGACTGCACATTTCCTCTCGATAGATCTCACTCACCATTCTCAGACTCTTATTCCTATCGCCTCCAGACACGTTCACGTTTCATGTTCCATTTTTCATTCAAAAGCCTGAATTTCATTATCACCGTAGCCTTTCATAATTGCCTCGTCAACCTCGGCTGATTGCAGCCGATCCCTTTTACATTACTCTCTATCTCAGAACTATATTCAAGCTAACAGTACGGCTTGCGAGACTTTACCGGAGAGATGCGCAATATGCAATGACACAGACTGTGTGTAAGAAACGGGTTCCTCTATGCCACAAGACATTGATAGTTTTCACAGACATTGCAATAAATATTATGCTGCCAGCTCAAAGCATATTGCATCTGACGAGACTTCATGCTTCCATTATAACAAGTCATAGCGAGTCATGCTGCAATAATCCTCGACCAAACTGCCCCAAATGCGGATACATGGATTGCGTATAAGCTCATCTGACTAGTCCTTCCTCCCCCAAGGACATTTATTACTGTCGGGTGCTGAAGTTGGTACTCGCTTATTCCGCGAGATATCTGTTAGATCTTACTACCTGAACTTGGATGATCGCAGTTCCATCTATCCATGCATATGTCCGAGTGATCATCACGTATATTTTACAAATATCTCAGACAAGAAGTTCTGACCATTGACTGCTGTGTTCTGGTGTAATCTGACTATGTGAACATGAAGGTGTCCAGATGACGAGTGAGTGCGACGGACAACTGAAGCAGCGGGGGAGATGTATCATCTGGCCCCAGCCTGATGCGAGCTAGAGAGCCGCAATATGACATAGCATTCAGAAGAATACTCCGTAACAGTTAGAGCAAATAGGACTGGGACTGCAACTGGAACGTGCACTCCCGTAACTAAGAGTGATGTACATATGTGCAAAAACATTAGTAAATTTCCGAACTTTCAGGGTCTTCATAGAATTGAATATTGCATGTTTTCATGGGTCATCGTTTCTTTTTGATGTTCGACTGTTTGCAGCCCTGTTGCCTTCAATTTCGGTTAAATTTGAAAACATGAGCTACATGGGACAGGGAAAAATTGCAAACATCATCTTTTGATTCGTACGGATTCTCAGTTGGCGTCATTACAACCACGCGTTGCACAAACGCAGGTTTGGGTTAAGCGAATGCGGACACACTTCGAAGTGTTTAACGCTGTTTAACATCGAAGTGATTAACATAGGGGAATTACTGACAAATATTACCTCCAGCTTCCTCGATGTCTCACCATTTGCTTTGTCAATGACGATACATCTTAGCTGACATTTAGCGCTTAAGATCCAAAAGTCTATGTCAAAGCGCAGGATCACAAGGACGAGGACGAAGAGTTTCAGAGGACGAAGATCACAATACATATCTTCTTGATATATCTGAATTCCTATTGTCATACTGGTCTCGCTGTCACATCCGGATTCATCCCATTCTCACATTCTTAGTTTCACTAAGAATCCTGAAGTGCTATCTCTTATTAGCCGCTTCGTCAATTTCCTCATCCAACTCAAGAACAAAGCCCTATTTTTAAAATCTTTTTCTCTGGCAGTAGTTCTCAGCTAACAAAATCGCTCGCGAAGCTTCTCCAAAGAGGTGCAGAATATACAATGACACGTATCTTCAGCCTCCAGCATGATGCGAGGTAGAGAGACGCAATATGATAGAACACAGAGAGAATCCTGGATAGTAGTTAGAAGATGTAACGTACTGGTTCCTTCACTCGACCGATGTACATACCTACAACAATATCAATTAAATTCAGATCTAGGATTTCAACGCAAGTAATACGTTTCTTTGTGATGTTTCACTGTTTGGAGCCCCGTTGAGTTCAAATAACAGTCAGAAACACGCGTTGCAAACGGGCAGGGGAATGTTGCAGCCATCAAAATATGAAATGTATGGTAATGATCCTTTTGGCGTCATTGGAACTACACGTTGGACAAACTGTCAATTCGGGAGCAGCACTATGAGACTACTGCATTGTTGATTTGCAGGTCCTGCTGCAACCTGATCACACAGAACATTGACAAACTGTAGTGCTGTAACCTGTACAACAAGAGAAAGAACATAACACAAGAGCCACAAAGCTCAAGCTAGAACTCACTCAGAACTGAGCAAACTGATCGTGGTGGAAAACTGACTTACATCCTTTTCGTATTAAGAGGGGTTTGCTCATGTGGAAGTTTGCATTAATCCTCTTCCTCTCTAAACTGGCCATAAGACAATTATCTCATCCACGGCTCCAGCAACGTCAACTATAGTTCTTCTTCAGCGTTGCTTCACAAGTACAGACAGAGTGTAGACAAAGCATACGTCTCCACTGTCACCCGAGCCTCTACATATATTTACTGACGCTTGATGATGTGTTCTACCTTTTTAGATTTCCTGTGTCTGAAAAAGAGGAATTAGACACAACGTATCGCGAGGAAGTAATGTGATACTCGTGCGTTCCAGGAATCCAATCTCGACAAGTTTTAATGAACAGGTCAATTGCGGGATGAAACTCAGGAGCGGCCGCAGATCTCAGCCGTTCATACGCAAGTTCCATTTCAGCGATTCTGTCGTGCACTAGTTCGAGTACAAGCTCTCCTGCTTGTGTGTAAGATTGGCAGTCGTATTCATGAAATACGATGTATACCAAAGTGTTCTTATGGTCATTGTTCAATAGTTCCTGTATAAGAAACGACCATCGGGTATAAGGAAGCTCGAAGTCCAGACACTATTTCGTACAACTATCAGGCACTGCTTACGTCAAAGAGTGAGTAGTGTAAAATCAGTCGTCTGGCCGAGTGAATCTGAGAGACACATATGATGCGGAGTGCGCTGCACTGAACGTACCTTCTTGAAACCGAAAATGTCATTATGCCAGGTTGCGATGTCAATACAAGCGGCCAGCATATTCTGCATATCTTCTCCGTAGAACAGGCTGTCGGGAAGATGAGAAATCGGAGAAATCCTTCTCTTATGCTCAATTAGCCGATCTGAGAATACCTGCAGTAGACGAAACCACTCAAAACTTCTGCAATGATAGCTTTTATCCGAACAAAAGGAGGAAAGAAGAGAAAGGGTCCGTGATGTTATCTGTAACTCACAAGTAACGGCATCACACCTCCAGTAAGTCGTCGAAGGCTGATGTAATCAGACACACTGAGCTTTGTTCCGTTCATTCGACCTATTTGTTCCAAGAGACAGCCCTTAAAGAACTGTTGAAATGTCTCAGCCTGTCTAGATATACACTCAGCAGGCAGATCTTCGATATATTCCAGCCACAACTCTCGAAATCCCGACATGAACGCTCCCAACTTGACATCGAGAACTGCGAGAGTTGGAGCAAAAGTTAGTCAGCTTCATCATACAGTCCATAAATGAAGGTCTATTAAAATTTACTTCAACCTGCCGCGCAGCCTGGATTTATGAATCCTATTTCTGAGTTGGATTATCTCGAAGCTCAGGCCCTCATGGCTAGTCTGACGGTATGCTTCCCTCTAACATGCAACTAACTCTCCGCCGGGCTTATATCACATGGACCGTGGCCATCAGTTCCAGCATGACAATAGAATTCAGCGGACAAATTAGTAGTTGAAATTAACAGAAGACAGGTCATATTCGGGAGAGAATTTTCGTCCAAACATTACGTGATTTCGATTTGTTCCTCGCATGCACCATATCTGCATGAATTATGTGGAGCTGTGCGCGTTCTCTGGAAGCCTCAAATGCCATCAACGTATCCAGAATGAATTTCAAGCCTTCCAGTAATCGCTCGTTGTCAGGTTCATTCCACAAGAGAACCAAATTCATATCTAGAATTACATCACACGACCAGTCTATCTCTTCTGCGTATTCACTGTCATCCAGCTTGGTATCCAAAGCAAAGAAGCATGTACAGTATTTGCAGAGCCAAAGGAAATCATTGGGCTCTATATCGTCGTAGGCATAGCCCATAAACTCAGAGAATTTGGCCGCCATACACGATTGCCACATACTTGGACCCAGCTCCTTATCTATGCCCAAAGAAACGATCCAGTCATTGATAATGTCATGGCACTGCGCAGCCAAGGGGTTGAGTCGGGCCTTCGGGTAACGGTGCTGGAAATCTGAGACTGTGTAATCGTTCTCAGAACTGCTGCGGATTTCATTTCTGTACAGGTCGCTCTTCGACTGCCTTAGAAATCGTCCTTCTCTGAAATCAGATCTGATGCTCAAGACGGTAGAATCCAAGTCTAAACTTGGTCCCATCTCAGACATGTTCCTTAGTGTTTAGCGAGTGTGACTTCAAGCTGTATCGAAGTAAGAAAATCAGTCGAAAACGTCATTGACCTGCGCACAAACTCCTTAAATACATACATCTGAAAACTACTGAAGATATAAAATAAATATAAATGATCTGAAGCAAGGACGTTCCGCCCAGTGAAAGGCAAGTGGTTCGCGTCAACGTGGGCGGCGCAAAACGACTGACGCGAACGCAGCAAGTACTTGGGGGCATATGTCAGAAGAAAGTAGAAACTATTTAAAATAAAATATGACGTTATTAAAACTTTTTTCTAACATTTCGATTGGAGAGGACGATGTCAGGAGTAACAAGAACGAGTGTACACTAAATGTGTTATACAAATTGAATTACAATCTCACCGACAGCATTTGAAACTTATACAATTCCAAGTTGGTGAAACACTGAGTCCAAATGAAAAAAATTTGGATTACAATTTTACTGATTTATGTTAGTTACGTCATGATGGTTTTGTAATGGCTGATTATCCTTATTAAGTTGGGCCATTTCCCAAGTGTTTTGGGCTTGCTGGTGTTGTCCCTGTGTTGCCAACCCCTGGATACGTAATATGAGAACAAGAGCAGTCGCTGCGAAACTCAGCAGTAGTCTTTACCCAATTCAAACCCATTAAGAAAGAATCCCGAGAATTCCTTTATCTGGGTTCCACATGATCGTAATAACAAGAAAAGACAAGAAAAGAGAAAACCAACTGAGGCTATTTGTCCAATAATAACGTCACGAAGTCTTGGTCTACTGCTATCACACTCTTTTGGGCTCACTTAACCTCGGCTTAATGATTAGATTACTGCAAAGGTAGTGTGATTCGATTGTTTTATTCAAATTCCAAAAATCGTGAAAAATATGTGATGATCAGGGGTTGAGCTAAGGCGTTAAACCTTCCGCCTGGGAAGTACAGTCGCAAGGCTGAAACTCTGCGCTATTTCACGAGATATTAGGCCAGCACCCCCAGATCAAAATGATCAGGCAACAGGCGCCGTGCCAGTTATAAATCACACACGTAATGTTAGCAGCTCATCCGACGCTAAAACCAAAAGCCATCCGGTGAAAGCCTAGGGGAGTATATCATGCTGATTAACAAAAGCACGTGCAATAAATAAGAAAAAAGTAATGGAATTCTGCGCTAGAATTAGACTCCTAACTAGCCCCTGCTTTTTTTTATGCTATTCGTACCAGTAATTGAATAATGGATGAGTTGTTTATGCAAGAAAACAGGGAAGTCCACCAGTGAAGCACCTTCGGAAATCGAATGGCCCCACAAAATATTCGATCTCAACTGGAAACAATTCTGACATTATCATACGACACACATGTAATCTAGAATATCTAAAAGTGTTTAATGTGGTTTAATAAAAACAAGCACGAGCTAATATTTTTATAGTAAAGAAATAAATTGAGTGTGTTCAATTTTAGTAATAACGCTGGACACACTCAATTTTATTTTAAGTTAAATCATTGTCGCATTGTTCAAAATTTCCGATTCCCAAGTTGTAACATCACCGTAGTTCTATCGCTTCTTCTGTAAGCTCCTTTCTCCCAACAATATAAGATATTCGACTGAGAACAGCACTCGTAAACCCTAGGCAGAAAGCCCCCTACGCTCTACAGAAACGGATATTTTATAACACGGCCGGACTATATCTTCGCCCCAATTGCATAAAGGCACCACGTGGAGTCTATGAGAATCCTACACGTAAGCGTTGAGCTTCAACTTAAAAAATTTGTATTTCCAATTTTTATGATTACATATTTATGATTGTTATTTCATAAGGTATTATTTTAGATCAAATGTGTCTTGATGTTACATCTTACTAAGCAAATATATGTGAGATGATTATCATAGATGTTGTACATACATTAAGGAAGTATCTTTGACCAAAGCTTTTCGCTTAAGGAATCACAATGGTTTTCTTACTTCGATACAAATTGTAGTCAGAATAGCTTCACTAAGGAACACTTCTGCGATGGCCCCAAGTTTAGACTCGGATTCTACCGTCTTGAGCATCAGATCTGATTTCAGAGAAGGACGATTTCTAAGGCAGTCGAAGAGCGACCCGAACAGAGATGATATCCGCAGCAGTTCTATGAACGATTACACAGTCTCAGATTTCCAGCACCGGTATCCAAAGGCCCGACTCAACCCCTTGGCTGCGCAGTGCCATGACATTTCCAATGGCTGGATCGTTTCTTTTGGCATAGATAAGGAGCTGGATCCAAGTGTGTGGCAATCGTGTATGGCAGCCAAATTCTGTGAGCTTATGGGCTATATCTACGACGATATAGAGCCCAAAGATTTCCTTTGGCTCTGCAAATTCACTACATGCCTCTTTGCTTTCGATAGCAAGCTGGATGACGGTGAATGGGCAGACCGGATAGATTGGTCGAGTGATGTAATTTTAGATATGAATTTGGTTCTCTTGTGGAATGACCCTGACAACGAGCGATTACTGAAAGGCTTGAAATTCATTCTGGATACGTTGATGGAGATTGAGGCTTCCAGAAAACGCGCGCAGCTCCACACAATTCATGCAGATCTGGTGCACGCCAGGAACAAATTCAAATCACGTAATGTTTGGACGAAAGTTCTCTCCCAATTATGACCTTTCTTCTGTTCACGTCAACTATGTTAGAGGGAAGCATACCGTCATACTAGCCATGAGGGCCTGAGCTTTGAGATAATCCACCTCAGAATTAGGATTCATAAATCCAAGCTGCGCGGCAGGTTGAAGTAGATTTGGGCAGACATTCATTTATGGACTGTGTGATGAAGCTGACTAACCATTGCTCCGTCTCTCGCAGTTCTCGATGTCAATTTGGGAGCGTTCATGTCGGGATTTCGAGAGCTGTGGCTGGAATATATCGAAGATCTGCCTGCTGAGTGTATTACTAGACAGGCTGAGGCATATCAACAGTACATTACGGGCTGTCTCTCGGAACAAGTAGGTCGAATCAAAGGAACGAAGACCAGTGTAGCTGATTTCATCAGCCTTCGACGACTAACCGGAGGTTTGTTGCCGTATCTTGTGAGTTACAGATAACATCACGGACCTTTTCTCTTCTTTCCTCCTTTTGCGAGGATAAAAGCCATCATTGCAGAAGTGTTGAGTGGTTTCGTCTACTGCAGGTTTTCTCAGATCGGATAATTGAGCATAAAAGAAGGAAATCTCCGATTTCTCATCTTCCCGACAGCTTGTTGTACGGAGAAGATATGCAGAATATGCTGGCCGCTTGTACTGACATCATAGGTTGGCATAATGACATTTTCGGTTTCCAGAAGGTACGTTCAGTGCAGCGCACTCCGCATCATATGTCTCTCTCAGATTCACAAGGCCAGACGGGTGACTTTACACTACTTCACTCCTTGACGTGAGCAGTGCCTGATAGTTATACGAAATAGTGTCTGGACTTGGAGCTTACTTTTCTCCGATGGTCGTTTCTTATACAGGAACGACTGAACAATGACCATAAGAACACTTTGGTATATCTCGTATTTCATGAATACGACTGCCAATCTTACACACAAGCAGGAGAGCTTGTACTCGAACTACTGCACGACAGAATTGCTGAAATGGAACTTGCGTATGAACGGCTGAGATCTGCGGCCGCTCCTGAGTTTTATCCCGCAATTGACCTGTACATGAAAAATTGTCGAGGTTGGATTCCTGGAACGCACCAGTATCACATGATTTCCTCGCGATACAATGTGTCCAATTCCTCTATTTCAGATACAGGAAATTCTAAAAAGGTAGAACACATCACCAAGCGTCAGTAAATGTATGTAGAGGCTCGGGTGACAGTGGACACGTATGCTTTGTCTACAATCTGCCCCTACTTTTGAAGCAACGCTGAATAAGTACTTTAGTTGACCTTGCTGGAGCCGTGGATTTGATATTTGTCTTACTGCCAGTTTAAGGAGGAAGAGTATTACTGCAAACTTCCAGATGAGTGCATCGACAGAACCTTGTGTTGCGTTTGAGCACAACAGGAATCAACGTGATTTAAAATCACATCCTATGCCCATCACGGCTTTTGAGCAATACAAAGACTACGCATTAACATGAAAAATCATTTATGCAAAGTGAACAGACAACAGTCCTTCAATGCTAGATTATTCGCAGAATTAATATGAAGATTTTAAAACTAAATCATCAACCAATATTCCACAGTATGAATGCGTTACATCACCTCGTCTTCGTTCGAGTATAACTCGTTGATTTGTGATTCTCTACTCTTCATGGAATGTTAAACGCTTCGATGTGTGTGCGCATTAGCTTATCCCAAACATGCGTTTTGCAACACGTAGTTGTAATGACGCCAACTGAGAATCCGTACAAATCACGATCCAAAGATGATGTTAGCAAGTTTTTCGTGTCCCATGCAACTCATGTTGTTTGATTTACCCGAAATTGAAGGCAACGGGGCCGCAAGCAGTCGAAAATCACAAAGAAACGATGACCCATGAAATAATGTAAGATTCAATGTTATGAAGGCCCTGAAAGTTTTGAAATTTTCTTATCTTTTTGCACATATATACATCAGTATGAGTTACGGGACTTTACGTTCCAGTCCGGCATTTACCCTAAATGTTAGCGAGTATTCTTCTGCATGCTATGTCATATTGCGGGTCTGTAGCTCGAAGCAGGCTGGGGCCAGATGATACAGCTCCCCCGCTGCTTCAGTTCTCCGAACAAACTGACTAGTCATCTGGACACCTATGAGACTTCCAGGATATTGAAGGAAATACTTGTCAAGTACCACTGCGGCAGCTTGTTACCCTTCCGTATGGATAGTGTCTTCAGAATGATCCAAAGTTGTATCACATGTAAATCACAAAATGACACATACATGCCTGAACTTTCTCCTAGTTTCAAATGAAACCTCAGTGTCTTGCACGTAGCTTGATTTATGATCAGAGGGGTTTTGTACTCTATGAACGGGGAAGACGACACAATAACAAGTCAACGAGTAATCCAGATCTTTGAATAGAGATAAAACTTGCTGGGTGGATGGTTTCGTTTGGCATAGATAAGGAGCTGAATCCAAGTATGTGGCAATCGTGTATGGTGGCCAAATTCTCTGAGCTTATGGGCTATGTCTACGACGATATAGAGCCCAAAGATTTCCTCTGGCTCTGCAAACTCAATTCATTCCTCTTTGCGTTCGATAGCAAGCTGGATGACGGTGAATACGCAGAAGAGATAGACTGGTCGTGTGATGTAATTTTAGATATGAATTTGGTTCTCTTGAGGAATGAACCTGACATCGAGCGATTACTAGAAGGCTTGAAACTCATTCTAGATACGTTGATGGCATTTGAGGCTTCCAGAGAACGCGCGCAGCACCACACAATTCATGCAGATCTGGTGCATGCCAGGACGAAATCGAAATCACGTAATGTTTGGACGAAAATTCTCTCCCGATTATGACCTGTCTTCTGTTAACGTCAACTACTGATTTGTCCGCTGAATTGTATTGTCATGCTGGAACCGATGGCCGCGGTCAATGTGATGTAAGCCCTGCGGAGAGTAAGTTGCATGTAACAGGGAAGCATACCGTCAGACTAGCTGTGAGGGCCTGAGCTTCAAGATTATCCCACTCAGAATTAGGATTCATAAATCCAGTTTCAAGAAGGTACGTTCGGTGCAGCACACTCCGTATCATATGTGTCTATCACATTCACACGGCCAGACGGGTGAAACCATTGCCTGAAAATTATACGAAATAGTGTCTCGTCTTCGAGCTTACTTATCTCCGATGGTCGTTTCTTATACAGGAACTATTGGGCAATCACCATAAGAACACTTTGGTGTATATCGTATTTCAAGAACACAACTGCCAATCTTACACACAAGCAGGAGAGCTTGTACTCGAACTACTGCACGACAGAATCGCTGAAATGGAACTTGCGTATGAACGGCTGAGATCTGCGGCCGCTCCTGTGTTTCATCCCGCAATTGACCTGTACATGAAAACTTGTCGAGATTGGATTCCTGGAACGCACGAGTTTCACATTACTTCCTCGCGATACGGTCTGTCCAATTCTTCTATTTCAGATACAGGAAAATCTAAAAAGGTAGAACACATCATCAAGCGTCAGTAAATATATTTAGAGGCTCGGGTGACAATGGAGACGTATGCTTTGTCTACAATCTGCCCGTACTTTTCAAGCAACGCTAAATACGAACTATAGTTGACGTTGCTGGAGCCGTGGATGAGATATTTGTCTTATAGCCAGTTTAAGGAAGAAGAGTATTACTGCAAACTTCCAGATGAGTGCATCGACAGAACCTTGTGTCGCGTTTGGACACAACAGGAATCAACGTGATTTTAAATCACATGCTATGCCGAGTCTGTTGAACGGCTTTCTAACAATAAAAAGACTGTACGCATTAACATCAAAAACACTGTATGCAAAGTGAACAAACAACAGTTTTCCAATTCTAGATTATTCGTAGAATTTATTTGAAATGAAAGTTTCTAAAACTGAATTCCTTCACCAATATTCCACTCTAAGAATGCGTAACATCACCTCGTGTGCGTTCGAGTACAGCTCGTTATGCTGTGATTCTCTTTTCTTCATGCAATCTTAAACAGTTCGATGTATGTGCGCATTAGCTTAACAAAAGTATATCTTCCCGCGTTACATTTTATATATTCTTGAATCTATTTTATAAATTACTTGAAACAACAACACAAGTAGAAATATGCAATAACTAGATTCGAACATTAAACGTCTCATAAGCATTCAGTTAAATGCTATTTACTTGCAGGTTTTAAATGAAGAACATACGGATTTGACTAAGAATCAGTCACGATTCATAATGTGGTAACTTTCGTTCCAAATCTTCAATAAAAATGAATTCAAGATAATATCAGTTCAACAACAAAAACTTCAAATATTCTTCCATTTCCTATTTCTTGAGCATGTGTATTGGAAATGTTCTGATTTTGGACTCACTGAATGGACCTTAACACTGAAATTTCAGAGTCAAACGACGACAGTCAAGACATTTTAATCTGAGTAGTCACAGAACCAAGGTTGCAGCATTAACCGATTTAATTACAACCATGTGTTGGATAGGGGAACTACGTACAAGCATTCCTCTCCGTGTAACAGCCTTCACTCTCGTGTCTATGACGTGTGAAGCTTGTAACCGTGTAGAGAACAGTGCAGGTAAGATTTGTGAGATTAATGATGGAATTCCATATCTCGCCATTTCTGAGTTACTCCCGTCCCGTCCAATATCTAATGCACCGAAGCGACTGGTTGAAAATTCCACACAAAGTCCTCTCTCCTTTTTTCTCCTCTGTAGCCACTAGAAGACGGCATGATCATGCGTATCAAAATCCATCCTTTCAAAGGAGCTGAAGTTGTGACGAGGAAGATCTGTGTCCAAACCCTATGTACTGTGTCTTAATCTATAACTCTAAAATTTTATGTTTTCTAGATAGCTCCAAGATTATGAACAATGCCAAGCCTTGTCCTCATCTGGAAGCCTCTCATCTATCTGCCTGTACTTTCTACTTCCACAAAGCTTGATTCATGATCAGAGAGGGTTTTTTATTCTTTGAACGAGGAAGACGACACAATAAGAAGTCAACGAGTAATCCAGTTCTTTGAATAATCATAAAACTTTCTGAATATACAAAGCTTGAGACTCCCTTTCATGGGAGTTTTAGAAGCATCGAGTGTCCTTCAGCTTCAGAAAATTTCAAGATGCTATGCCTTAATGTAAATTTTTATGAATGTGAACTTCTAGGGTAAAAGTATAACAATGCTCGAAAGGTCTCTGTTAGATTACGCTCGACAGATTGCATTACTCTGAGTACGTTAATTTAAATTGCGGCTGTTGTTCGTGGGCTTAGCGCAGCTTTCCTGCTTCTTTGATAACAGATGCCCGGAGAGCGAGACACGCTGCGATAATCCTCGGCCAAGCTGCCCCAAATGCGGCGACACGGATTGCGTGTAAGCTGCTCTAATTGGTTTGAGTAAGAGATTCATTTCATACCCAACAAGAATTTACTCGCTCACTTCAGTATAATTTAGCCACTAGAAGATCTATGTTCGCATATAGCGAATCGTCAATACGTATGTTTCACATATACCTACCGCAAGAATTACTGACTGCTGTGTTGTGATGATCTGAATACGTGGACACGTAGCTGTCTAGATGAATAGAGATTTTGACGGACAACTGAGGTTCCATGGGAGCTGCATCATCGGCCACTAGCATGATGCAAGCTGGAAAGAGCACAATGGAATCACATGAAGAAAGAAGCCTTGGAAAATAGTTAGAGTATATACCGCAGTAGAACCTGGACTGCCGTAACTGGACTGATGTACACTCTCAAAAAAATATGAATAAAACGTAAAACTATTGGGTTTTTCTAAAACATAGAATCATTCATTCTATGATGAGAAATCGTTTTTGTGATCTTGCACTATTTGAAACTACCTTGACTCCCATTTCCAGTCGGAGCCATATGTTGCATGGGAGGGGATTGTTTGCAGACATCAATTTATAAAATTTAATTTTTGTTTGTGACACATAGTAATCATAGTCAGTACATGTCTCTCAAGAACTTTCCCCGGTTTTCCTTTGTAATATTTAAGAGGTCTGTTATCTTGTAAGTACTTGTAGTTTGTAGAGTATATTTTCAATCATAATACTGGATAAGATTGGAACCTTGAACTCTTATCAACTCAAATATTTTCTTATATATCTGTTTTTATCAAAGAGTATGAACTCACACCAAAAAATCACTGTATTTAGAGTGATGCAGACTGGAGACATGTATGGTCTCATTCATCGTTTTCATATCGAGAATTTTGAAAATTATTCCACATCGAATTCTTGAAATGCTAGAATAGTCAATTTGTTTCAATAAATAAATAAATAATGAGAGTTTTCTGATGGCAATAAATCACACCGTGTTTTAAATATACGTATAAGTATATTTACGTATACATAATTATACTTTAGTAATCATAAGGGCTTCTTTTGGACTTATAGCATATCCTCGACCTCAATGTTCTCAATGTACTTGAGTATAGTATATCATAGTTTAGGGTTCTTATCCTTGAACTCCAAAATATGATCTCTGGTTGACAACAATATTGTAAATACATATCCCAATGAAACACTAAAAATCACCATAAACCAAATCAAAGTCTTATATGAACAGCAAAGCACAAAGTTGGTGCAGTAATTCCACCCCCTAAGTACGCAACTTGAACCTGGAAGGATATTGGGTACTTAGCCGGTAGATGTCTATTTTAGATGAATCACTTCCTAATCGTTTAGTTCTGCTGCAATGTGAAGAAAATCTAACTGAAACGCATGGATGAGTACGAGCAAAGCGATATCATAGAAGAACTCAAAGAAGATGGAAGCTCTAAGGAATTATTTCTATTGTGGGAAAATGATGTTAGTGAAGTAGTAACCAAAAAGTTTTATAACAAACGGAAGCAAATCTAAACTAAGCCCCAAACAGAGCGGAGATTATCACGTGGTGCAAATGGAGTTGAATAAAAAATTCTAACTCCGATTCTAAATTATTTCCTGAGTTATATCATAGAAGCTTTGGCAATACATGTCACCAAGATCTATCAAAAGTATTTTTGTGAAGAAAAAAAACAGTGATATTAGAAGTAGATCTGGAAGCAACTAACGAGATGAAGTATTTAGTCACCGAAGTTGCACAATATCGCAACTTTAAAGAAGAATTTAAAGAATTTTTTCATGTTGATTAAGTAAGCAGTGAAGTATTTGAAACCGTACTTTTGGAAAGCTTTGAAGAGGTTTTGGAGATGATGAAGACGATTCTGGAAAATTTGGACGATGGTAATGATGATGAAATTTTTTTCTCTCAAAAGTTGAGACTAGAAAACACCGTTTTATTTAAGATATCAATTCATTTTATAACAAGCTGTTGATATAGAGCATTAGTTTCTCTGCTGCTAAGTTTGAAAAGAGTGTGATATCTTAGAAAGTTGTTTGAATCTTTTCAAACACAAGGATTTTATCTTAAAAACTTAAGCCGCATGATAATCCATGATATTTTGAACTAAATAGATGTGATCGCTACTTTTTTGAAAAAATAATGCATATGTAAACGGGTGAGTACTTAACAGGAGGATACTGTAATTCAGGTGCAACAATTGCTAACCCAACCTATATTTACTCCCAAAAGTTCATAATATGGATATGTGACACAAGTGTATCATTTACGTTATCTTATAACAACAATTATTCTATTGAAATTGAAATTCTCATCAAAATATATCCAAGTCAACACAAGGTTCCAACACTTGATACATTATATTACAAATCACATGTTGTGTTATCACATGCATTCTACAATTTACAGTTCTTTAAATTTAATTTCAATGAAAAAAGAATATGAAATATTTGCTTGATGCCACCATCAAGAACATATTTGCTTGATAAGATCCATCAAGTTTCGTTTCACCCGATGGGACCCCAACGACGACACACGTTAGACTGTTCTAATATGAACAGAAGGTGAGTTCGTGAGTTGCCTACATTACTAGACCCTCGTCCAAGAAGACACTTGAACTGTACAGTGTAAAGCTCGTGGAGGGTCGCGCGGAATCTGAGTTATCCGGTACACCTACATCAAATTTTTGCTTCTTGTACACCGTGGAGGGTCGCGCGGAATCTGAGTTATCCGGTACACCTACATCAAATTTTTGCTTCTTGTACACCATCTTCGGTAGCCTCCGATGGACTTCGCGGAGCGATGGATCGTGTTTACCGACCAGATCCGCTCAAACGTCGAATGTCGAGACCGTGTTGAGCGAATGAATGGAGCGAGCAATGAAACAAGCAAGGCGAGATGCAACCAGACGAGGGAGCAGCAAACCCTGAACACCGACCCCAGCCCTGGCCCCTCCTACTCGTCCTCGGGCACTCTGTCCCCGCCTCCGACGCCACGTGTTCTCCTGCGCCGTCTTACCGTCTCGATTCCATGTCATTTCATCCCCGGGAGAAAGAAGCAGCTCCAGTTAATGTACTTCATACTCCCTTAATCATTTTGGATGGACATAGTTTGAAAACCTGAGCAGCGAGTTTGTGTTGCTCACGAAGGATCGTATTTAACCTAATAGATGTAAGAGAGGTTTTTTCAACAGTGATAAAGATTTGGAACATATCATCACGTATACCAACCGGAGAGAGCCGCAGCTTGGATAGTGAAAAACAAGAATATATTTTTAAAAGAACAAATACAAAAACAGGTACAAGAACATATTCATATTAGAACATTCACCAGAGCTCAAGGACGACACACCGTCCGTGGGGTATCATAGGGTAAAACGAAACTTGATAGGTCCCATCAAGCAAATGTGTTCTTGATGGGGCACCATCAAGCAAATATCTCAAAGAATATAGATAGTTTTATTGTTCCGCAAATTCAATTTCATAATTATTTTACCAATATAATTAGCATAGAACTAACATAAAATTGTGTGGTGCATGGATGAAGAAGAATCAATTAAAATTCATAATTGTAAATGAAGAACCTCAAAAAATGATCTTCGACTCAATATATTTCTCTAGAGCATCAAACCAACCTAATTACTATAGAATATTCTTCACAATGACAATCAAATTAAAATTTATTTCATGCATGAATTTCATTTTTCAAATGCTCTTGGCTATTAATCAATAGTTGTATAGTAGTAATATGAATGGATGAAATCTTATCTTATAATGAGATTCTATTTCCAAATCATTTTCATATTTTGAAAAATAGTATCAAGTCAAAATTCAAATAAAAAATTCCTACATATTGAGTTGAAAAAATAAGCTAAAAAAGCAAGACTATATTAGTTTGACATTAAGTGGTGTGATTGATGCCAATGCATGAGAAGATAAATACCCCAATAGAAAATAATTGAATGCACTATAAACCAACTAAACCCAACCATGCACCGAACTAAAAGAACTACGTTCAAACAATCCTGTGCATGTTTCACCTGGCACTCACGTGTATACGATGCGTGAAGCATGTCAACATGTACACAACAGTGTGGGTTTAGACTGGATAAGTCCAGAGTGTGACTTACTTATCTCCATATCTACGGGATGGATCTGAGGACTGGTTCAAACTTCAAGATACAGTGTTGATGTTTTCGTTGTTTCAGGAACCCTCGAGACACGGGATGCTGATGCCAATCAAGATTTGTGTTTTCCTTAGCTTACGTTGCAACAGAGGAAATCTGTGTCTCATCTCTATGCACTCTGTTTTATTATCAATAGCTCTAGGATTGAGAATAAAGCCAAGACCTTGTCCATATCTTGAGGACTCAAATGAAACCTGAATGTCATAACAGATTCCAATTCAAGTCTACCAACAGTAGTTAATACGTTCTGGACATGCAAAGCTTGAGACACCCTTCCACGGGAGATTGACTATCCGGCAGCCGGCGTCAGGTTCAGAACGTTCGAAGGTTTCAGACCTTCATATAAATTTGATGGGCCTCAGCTGACAAGGAAAATGCAAATACTACTCGAAGGTCTCCGAAGAAGATTCTGCTCGCCAGATTGCATTCTCAGATTGTCAATTATCACTGCGGCTGTTCGTTCCTCCCTTTAAAACAATCTAAAGGAGATTTCCTGGAAGTCTCACCATTTGTTTATTCAACGATCAGGACATCTTACCTCACATTCAGCTCTGAAGGTCCAAAAGTCTATCTGAACGCGCAGGCTCACCAGTATATAAACAAGGTGTTATGATGATTAAGATCACATTACATCTCTTCTCGATAGATCTGATTCACTATTCTCGGACTGCTCCTCCTATCACCTCCAGACTCTGAATTCATCAAACATCCTGAACGACGATCCCTTCGTAGCCGTTTCATCATATCCATATTATATCCAACGCATTGCCTCCGAACTCCTCATAAGAATCTCTCCTTTCCTAGTTCTAGTTCTAGTTCTCAGCTCACAGAATGGCCTGCGAAGGTTCTCCAAGGAGATGCAAAATATGCAATGATACAGACTGTGTGTAAGATTCGAAGACTTATGTGCTTCCAGAGATAGAAAACATGTTGAGAATTTGCAATATTTTTCTTTAAAACGTTAACATGCAGCCAGCTGAAAGGATATTGCATCTGACGAGCCTTTATGCTTCCATCATACAGATGCCCGGAGAATGAAACATGCTGCGATGATCCTCGGCCAAGCTGCCCCAAATGCGGAGACACGGATTGCGTGTAAGCTCCTCTGTTTGGCTCGTTGAAGAAATGCATTTCCGTTGTGTACTAAACAACAGAAGATCCATGATCGCGTCGTTGAAAACCATCTCATATGTCTGAGTTGTCATTCTGTATTTGTGACAAGTACCAACTACAGGAAGTTCTGACGGCTGTTGTGATGTGGTGTGGATTCGTGAACTTTTAGGTGTCCAGATGACGAGTGAGTGTGACGGGGAGCTGTTTCATCTGCGTCCAGCACGATGCCAGCTAGAGAGCCGCAATATGAGATAGCACGCAGAAAGAAACCTGGATAGTATTTGGAAGATATACCGTCCTAGAATATGGACTCGACTGATGTACATACGTGCTACAACATCCGTAAATGTCAATCTTTCCACGATGTTCATAACATTGAATCATGTATTCCATGATGAGTCATCGATCGTTTGTGATGTTTTCCTCTTTCAAGCCCCGATGATTTATTACAGTACTTCCAGTTCAAACACATGAGATGCATGGAAATGAAAACTTGCAGAAGTCTTACGGGCTCTACGCTGCCATCGGTTCAACCACAAGGTTTCACAAACGCATTTTTGGGATTGGCTACTACTCACACATATCGAGATAAAATCACAAATCACCGATCTGGATTTGGTTCCACTTGAGTAGAGGGACATAGTGGAAATGTGTAATTTTGTTTCCCTTCATCCATAGTAGTTTGCTTTGAATTATTTGAAAAGTGCATGCTTATTTCAATGATGAAAAAGTAATTATGAAACATTTATGAAAACAAAACTTCATAGTATGGTTTATTCACTCATTGTTTAATGAAATCGTCGATTAGAAGATATCAATTTCAAGCTATACAAATTTTGATTAATTGGATTGAAATTTGTTGGAAGTCGTAAATTGAATCAAGATGATACATCAAGTCACAATACTCAATTGCACAAATGGATTCTTATGAATATATCCAACTCCACAAAACCAATTTCACAAAGAAGATTGTAAACTATCCTTCAAATTATCATAAATATCATCTATGTTACAACAGAGAGTGTCGGAGATTCCAATTTATTGCCAACCTCAATTTTATCCCGATTTCAGTGCCTAAAAACCTTATATGTACATGTGAATCGCAAAGTCTACGCTTATATAACATTTTTCTAGTGAAAATAGGTGATTTTGAGATCAAAATCTCAAAGTATGTAAATTATAACAACAGGAGTTAAATAGCAACTATAGTTTTTTGCAATATCAACATGATGAGAATCACAACATCCTAAAGATCATTATCATCACATTCACTATGAAGATCACTCAGAAAAATATTCATTAGCAAAACCAAATGAGTAAAAAGAGAAAATATAAAGTTATATCCATCTTAAGCATGAATAAGAGAAAATTAATAAAATTTGAACTGAAATTAAAATCCTAAGATGAGCTCAAATCTGCAATATCAAATCTTAAATAGTCAAACAAGAAAAAACTTGAAAATTAACTTCTATTAATATTGTTCCGGAATTCAAGTAACAAATCCTCGTGATCCCGATCAAAGATAAATTGTAATCAATTTCAATCCACATTTAAGATTATTATAAACAACAAGGACTATCTGAAACATTTTCATGACTTTGAAAGTATTTTGGTTATAATTATACTTGAGTGAATATTTTGAAAAGCATTTGGCTAGTTGAAACTGAATTGAGCAATCATGTCTAAAAATAATATTTATATATATATACATATATATATTTGATCGATCCAAAAATAATTTAAATAATGATTTTTCGCAATAATTTTTTTATGATCATATTGAATATTTTATGAAATTCAAAGTTTGATCCACACAATTTGAATCAAAATAGTAGATCTCCAAGAATTTAAATCTTTTTAAGTCCCATATTGCAAGTTGAAACTGCATCTCAAAAATGGGAATATGCCATCACTATATTCGAACACAAAACATCTCATTAAATTCAAGAGAAACTTCAATGAATTAAAGATTTTAAAAATCATGAGGAAGATTTGTAATTTTAAAAGGAAAACGAGTCTCCATCATCATATGGTTATAATCGACACGACGACAAAATCTCAACTTTATGCCATAACTTCACGAAAATATAAAATGCAGTTCCTACCGGAACCAGTCAAGCTAACATGCAACCTGTGTCTCCGCATGTGGTACTGCTGGTAAGAGAATGTTCGCAGAGCGAGTCGTGGTCGCGGTTTCTTATTTCAAGCATCCACGTTTGTTAGCCCTTTATATATAGGCTGGAAATAAAATACTAAGTTCAAATTTTCTCGTCATCTTCTAGAAAAGTATGTATATCCTTGGTATTCAACTTCTGTAGTCATTATTACACTACTCTCGGCTGTGGACGTCATGTATCTCTGAAACTACAGCTGAAGGGCTACGGAGCTGAGGGTCCTACACACATTTTGAACCATTCAATATTGCAGGTTAGTATGTAAGCCTTAGAAAGTCGAGGATAATACAATGCTCTCATATCTCTCATATCGATCGACATCGTCCTTTGAAATTCTTTTCCTTGACTACTTTGTCATATACACGAACTCCTGGATTCTATGCCAGAACTTTGGGCTTCCGAACCGTGAAACTCTGCGTAGATCAACCAATTTACGAAGACTTCCTGGAAATTCAATGTCCACAAATTTCTTCTAGAGACGGGCAATAAGTCCACGAAGCCTTAAAAGTTGCAAGCTCATTCAAAGTCGTGCCCGTACCACCACTGCTCGTACTACACAGTGAGTGCAGAATGAAAAAATATGTAGCAATCAGAGTATCCCGTGGAAAACTACCAGACCTCTGATACAAAGGAACTACCGACAACAATTACCTCCAGCTTCCGGGAGTCTCACCATTTGCTTTATTAAAGAACAACACATTTTAACTGACATGCAGCGTAAAAGATCCAAAAGTCTTATCTGAACCAGAACTCAGGACCATAAGTATTTGAGCAAGCTATTCAGAGGACTAAGATGACTGCACATTTCCTCTCGATAGATCTCACTCACCATTCTCAGACTCTTATTCCTATCGCCTCCAGACACGTTCACGTTTCATGTTCCATTTTTCATTCAAAAGCCTGAATTTCATTATCACCGTAGCCTTTCATAATTGCCTCGTCAACCTCGGCTGATTGCAGCCGATCCCTTTTACATTACTCTCTATCTCAGAACTATATTCAAGCTAACAGTACGGCTTGCGAGACTTTACCGGAGAGATGCGCAATATGCAATGACACAGACTGTGTGTAAGAAACGGGTTCCTCTATGCCACAAGACATTGATAGTTTTCACAGACATTGCAATAAATATTATGCTGCCAGCTCAAAGCATATTGCATCTGACGAGACTTCATGCTTCCATTATAACAAGTCATAGCGAGTCATGCTGCAATAATCCTCGACCAAACTGCCCCAAATGCGGATACATGGATTGCGTATAAGCTCATCTGACTAGTCCTTCCTTCCCCAAGGACATTTATTACTGTCGGGTGCTGAAGTTGGTACTCGCTTATTCCGCGAGATATCTGTTAGATCTTACTACCTGAACTTGGATGATCGCAGTTCCATCTATCCATGCATATGTCCGAGTGATCATCACGTATATTTTACAAATATCTCAGACAAGAAGTTCTGACCATTGACTGCTGTGTTCTGGTGTAATCTGACTATGTGAACATGAAGGTGTCCAGATGACGAGTGAGTGCGACGGACAACTGAAGCAGCGGGGGAGATGTATCATCTGGCCCCAGCCTGATGCGAGCTAGAGAGCCGCAATATGACATAGCATTCAGAAGAATACTCCGTAACAGTTAGAGCAAATAGGACTGGGACTGCAACTGGAACGTGCACTCCCGTAACTAAGACTGATGTACAAATGTGCAAAAACATTAGTAAATTTCCGAACTTTCAGGGTCTTCATAGAATTGAATATTGCATGTTTTCATAGGTCTTCGTTTCTTTTTGATGTTAGACTGTTTGCAGCCCTGTTGCCTTCAATTTCGGTTAAATTTGAAAAGATGAGTTACATGGGACAGGGAAAAATTGCAAACATCATCTTTTGATTTGTACGGATTTTCAGTTGGCGTCATTACAACCACGCGTTGCACAAACGTAGGTTTGGGTTAAGCGACTGCGGACACACTTCGAAGTGTTTAACGCTGTTTAACATCAAAGTGATTAACTGTAATAACCCACTAAAGGCTAAAACTGCAATATAGTGGTAGAAAGGTCGAACCCACAGGGACAGAGTAACACACAGGGTACAAAGTGTCACATTTAACAGACTATTGAGTAGTTTGAATTTTCAGGCGACTGTCACTCCCAGAAATACTGCAAGTGTTCACTCGGAGCTCACTCGGAGGTCGCATAGTGCAGCGTACAACACACACACACCTGAAACTACGAAACACAACCCAGAGGTCGGTTAGGGCCTCTACTCAAGATTTCACGGGGGAAAGTCTCTCGCGAGCACTCAGCGAAGCTGCGGGTAGTGACTCCCAACTCCGGCTTTTACAACCCTTCCGCTAGCTTTCTGCTAGCGTAGGGAACCAGGTTGGACTTCCTACTTCGGATCGAAGTCACTCATACGCGCTGAACAACACTCTCAACTCACAAAATGCGCGGAGAACACAGGTTCCCACGGAAGGACTCACTGAGAATCGTTCCAGTAACACCATAACAGTCTATTGAAGAGTTTGAATTCTTAGGCACTTGTCATTCCCAGAAAAAAAATAAAAATAGTACAGGGGTTAACCTGAAGGCACCTGCTGCAGCGTAACCTGAATTTACAACCAAGGCTTACACGAAGTAGCAAAACTTCACTTTGGCATTCAGGGGAAAAATCCCGAAGGAGTACAATCAGGAATAGTCACTCGAAAGTGTAAGGGGAAAACTGTTCAAGTATCTAACTCGTCACTGGCTCTGAGCATCGGCAATCACCCGCAGGTGTAGGTCCGAACTACTCAAGTCTCTAACCAATGTACTAGCTCTGAACATTCGGCCGAAGGCCTTCAGCTACACAATGCGGATCGCCAAGGTGTAGCTCCTCTTGCGTGGTGACAGAACTAAGGACACAAACACGCAGAGAAAATGAGTTCCTGATCTGCACTTCCGAAACTGGAAAAATCCCAAGGCAAGACGCTTTGAACTACTTTATACCTTCTAAGTCCTAACTAGCACTACAATGCACTATGTTACACGCCTGCACGGAACCACGCTACACTACACTCCGCAAAACCTGTGCTTCGCCTCCTGCGCGACGGACTGCCGCACACTAACTCCCTACCCTGCTAGTCCTCAGCTCGACTACGCAGTCCCAACCGCCGCAACACCGCGGAAACCTCCGTCTCAAGGGTGGCCATGGTGTCCCGCGATCTCGACAGAAAAGAGTCTAGCTTCTTCGCCACTCGCCGCCCACTCCGACTGTCACCTATCAACAACCCGGCTGCACGAAGCTCTAACTCGCGCAGTGTGAGTTTCTCCTGCGCCGCCACTTCCCAGTGGGCGTAGCCCCTGAGACAGTGGGTGACTCGCCTCGCCATCTCTTCCTTCGTGCGATCTGCCGCCCGCCGGCGATCGTCTTCAACTACAACCAACTGCAATTCGGCCTCCGCACGCTGTGCTCTCAATTCCCCGCACTCGGACTGCAGTCTGCGGATTAATTCCTCATCCGCTTGTCGTGCGAGCTGACACTGCTCTAACAACCGTGTCTATCGCACGAGCTCCTCTGACAAAATTCGATTCTGAGCCTGCTCAGAATCCAGCGCCTCTGTGAGCTTCGCCTTCTCCTTGGCAAACTCTTCCAGCTTCTCGTCCTTCGTCTTGTCGAAGTGTTTGTACAACTTCCTATTGAGATTGTACTGACCCCACATGCACTCATGCTTCTCCCGCAGATCCTTAAGTTCCTGGTCCACACGAGCTAGCAACTTGCTGGTGTGGACTTTAGTGCGAGTTCGCCTACGCACTAACTCGACGTAGGACCCAGGCTGGCGAGGGTCCGTGTACTTCTCCATCTTGCGATCCAGGTACCTCAGCAGAGGTACTACCTGCTCACAGAGCGCCGCCGTCGGCGCGCCTACTATTTCCTCCTCCTCCTCCTCGGTGGATCCCGATCCCGACACTGATTCCGTGGATCCTCCTTCTTCGTCATCCTCCGAATTGAGGATTTCGGTCGCCATTGAATTCGTCGGCGACTGGCCTGTGCGGGGCTGCGAGATGTATGCGTGCTCTGCCGCCGCTGGCACTCCTGCAGCCTCGCTACTCCCTGCTAAAATGTCCAAGACGGTGGGTGAATGCGGCCGTGCCAAATTCGCATCGTCCGCCTGTCCCTGTCCCGCCGCGACTGTAACCTCCTCGCCGCCGGCGTCTACCGCAGAAGGTGATCGTGCGGAATGTACCTGCGCGGAGTGTAATTGTGCATCGCGCGCACTAATTTCACCCTGCGGATAGTCAACCCGCTCCTCCGTAAGGTCCTGCTCCGCCGATCGGTCCTGCACCAGGGATGCGTCCGGCCTATGCGTAGGCGCAATTCCCGATGCTTCTTCCGCCGAGGGCGCAGCGCCGAAGGCGTCTACCGCCGAAGGCGGCCCGCCCGTTGTCCCTTGGCCCGAAGGCCCTTCCGCCGAAGGCGCACCTTCCGGCGGATTTCCCGCCAAAGGCGCATATCCCGGCGATCTCGCCGCCGGAGGGCCTTGCCCCGAAGGTCCTTGAACCGAAGGCGGATCTTCCGCCGGCTCCTTCCCCTTCTTGCGTTGCACTGGGGGTGAGTCCTGCCTATGCGTAGGCACTCGCCTATGCGTAGGCGAACTTTCTCTGCCTATGCGTAGGCACAAGTCTACGTCCGCAAGGGGTCGCCTATCCACAGGGAGTCGCCTATGCGTAGGCGGCACACTCATCCGCGCCGCACATTGTAGCTCCTGACCCGAAGGTCGTCTCTCCTCCACCGAAGGCGTAGGGTGGTCTACTGACCCCTCGGCCGTCCGCGCAGTCCTACCCTTCTCCGGGGATGGACTTCCCTTCTCTGTGGCGATCGTCGCCGTTTCCGCGCTGCTGGCAGATAACAAAAGCCTGCGCGCCTTCTGCTTCGGCCGGCTGCAGATCTCGTGCAGTGGCCGCTTCCGGGTGAGAGCAGCTGATTCTTGATGTTGCTCTTTCTCCGGTTCCTCTCTCCATCTCCGCTTCCGCGGCACTCGCGCTGCGGATGTGTCTCTCCCTGCATCCTGTTGACCCGGTGAAGTGGAAGTCGGTGAGTCCTTCGCGTCGGTGTCTACTTCGTTATCCCGCACATACCTCCCGGGATGGTCGACTAACAAGGGCGGAAATCGAGCACGCTCGGCCGCGGTTAAACAATTCATCGACCGATAAAAGTTTATCAAGAAGGGGGAGAGGTGATTGAGCGTTCCTCCCCGCTTCTCAAACGCATGATGTCGCATCACCCTATGCAGGATACGCGACCAGTGAACTGAAGCTCTAGCCAATGTGAGCTCCACGAAGGACACCTGCCACAACGTGATGTATGTAGTGTGATGCGGCTGCAATAGTTGCAGCAGCGCCATCGCTACGGTCTTGAGGAAACGATCTTTGTAGTCTCGGGTCCTGTACCCGTTCTTGGAGGACCTCTCCCGCTTGAACAATTCCACAAAGGAGGCTTCGTCCGCCTTCGATACCTTGACGCTCTCACTGTCAAACAGGAGGTACCCGTCCTCACCTGCACACCTTCCCAATGCCTGTACCCAATCGCCGACAGTCCATCGATATACGTGCGGACGGAATCCGCGCGTAGGTTGCCGTTCCTCGTCCAGCCATTCGCGCACCATATCTGCGCACACGTAATTCCATCCCCACAGCAAGAATTTGAGTTTCCTCGCAATCAGCCGGTCCTCAAAAGCACGCAACCCATTGTGCGGGAGCTTGAGTGGCACCATCCGCAGCTTCACCGATGTCGACATCGCGTTCTTGAAATTGGTTTGCGCACCTCTCTCTCTGCTATGCCCGAGCCTCTTGCTCGCGGTTCTGTTTCCTTTGCAAACTCTAATCTCTCTCAATTCCAAATGTCGCGCACTCAATTCTCTCCCTGCCACCGGGTAACTCTCCGCGCGGTGGTGTCTAGAACGTCTCTCAGCTAGAAGGTGGACGCGCGCAGCTCGCACAAGGAATTGAAATCGCAAATTCAAGAATGGGGTGTCCTCTGTCCGCTCGCAGGGGGTCATGGTCGGCTCTTGGTCGTGAAAGCCGAATCACTTGATGGCTGCGCCGGCTCCGAGGTATAACGGCCTTCTCTCTCACGCGCGGCTTCACTCTCCGCCGACGCGCCTTCACTCACACGCTCGAATTGGCAATTTGAACTCCGCCAGCGTACTACGCCGCGGCCATGGTCGCGCAGCGCCGAAGGCAGATTTCTAGGTCCGACGCGCTACATTCATCCGTATTTTGACTTGGCTAGTCCCGCTCCGCCGATCGCGTTCGTACGCGCATAGGACAAAAACCGAACTCCCATCTGCGTAGGCGGAATCCCCGGCGGAGTTTCCGCCGGCGCCGAACTTCATCCGCCTGTGCGTGCCGCTCGCCTATGCGTAGGCGGAATCCGTCCGCACACAAGACGCTCGTCCGCGCAAGTCCCTCGCCGTAGGCGCAGCGCCGAAGGCGGCTGTGCCGAAGGCGTTGACCGCGGTCAACGGACTCCGTCCAGTCTGTCCATCTCTCTCGCCTCTCCGTCGGCGCTCTTGTCTCCGAAATCCCGACTGGCCGAAGGCGCACTCGTCCGTTCCGTCCGTACAGTCCGTACGGTCCATACGGATTTCGTTGGGTCCTCACCTAACCGTGATGCGCTGGCGCCGACGGCGCCGTACAAGTTCCAACCCCGAAGGCGGATTTCTAAGGCCGAAGGCGGACTTCCCGCCGACGCCGAAGTGCCTATGCGTAGGCGATCTCCGTCCGCCTATGCGTAGGTGCAAGTCCTCCTCGCCTATGCGTAGGTGGCATTCTCGGCGGACTCCCCACCGACGTCAAACCCATTTCGCCTATGCGTAGGCGAAAGTCTTCGTATCTTTCGACCGTCACAACTCCCTGAGTCCTGATCCGTTCCAGGCGTTCTTGGGCTCGTTAGAACCAGCGCGTCAAGCTCTTTCCAACAAGACCCTAACCAAGTCAAGGCGTTTGAGAATTGCATAGATTCTGAGGGATTCTCTCTAGCGCCGAAGGCGGATTATGCACCTTGCACCGAAGGGGAACTCCTTCAGAGCCCGTCGTTAAGGGCGGCGCCTGTTCCAGACATTGCGCCCAACTCTTGGATTCTACGAGATTTTACGAGATTCTCCGAGATCATCCAGTTTCACTCTATTTAAATGTACCGATGGTTATTTACACTGCTGCCGCGGTACAGTTTTCCAAAAATGTTTTAAATTCCGCAAATATACCAAAAGTGGGTTATCACATTAACATAGGGGAATTACTGACAAATATTACCTCCAACTTCCTCGATGTGTCACCATTTGCTTTGTCAATGACGATACATCTTAGCTGACATTTAGCGCTTAAGATCCAAAAGTCTATGTCAAAGCACAGGATCACAAGGACGAGTACGAAGAGTTTTAGAGGACGAAGATCACAATACATATCTTCTTGATATATCTGAATTCCTATTGTCATACTGGTCTCGCTGTCACATCCGGATTCATCCCATTCTCACATTCTTAGTTTCACTAAGAATCCTGAAGTGCTATCTCTTATTAGCCGCTTCGTCAATTTCCTCATCCAACTCAAGAACAAAGCCCTTTTTTTAAAATCTTTTTCTCTGGCAGTAGTTCTCAGCTAACAAAATCGCTCGCGAAGCTTCTCCAAAGAGGTGCAGAATATACAATGACACGTATCTTCAGCCTCCAGCATGATGCGAGGTAGAGAGACGCAATATGATAGAACACAGAGAGAATCCTGGATAGTAGTTAGAAGATGTAACGTACTGGTTCCTTCACTCGACCGATGTACATACCTACAACAATATCAATTAAATTCAGATCTAGGATTTCAACGCAAGTAATACGTTTCTTTGTGATGTTTCACTGTTTGGAGCCCCGTTGAGTTCAAATAACAGTCAGAAACACGCGTTGCAAACGGGCAGGGGAATGTTGCAGCCATCAAAATATGAAATGTATGGTAATGATCCTTTTGGCGTCATTGGAACTACACGTTGGACAAACTGTCAATTCGGGAGCAGCACTATGAGACTACTGCATTGTTGATTTGCAGGTCCTGTTGCAACCTGATCACACAGAACATTGACAAACTGTAGTGCTGTAACCTGTACAACAAGAGAAAGAACATAACACAAGAGCCACAAAGCTCAAGCTAGAACTCACTCAGAACTGAGCAAACTGATCGTGGTGGAAAACTGACTTACATCCTTTTCGTATTAAGAGGGGTTTATATACTACTAACACTAACGTGAGAGCTTGACACTTACATACCAGCCATAATGAACACGTAGTAACCATGCCCTAATTTTCGGATTTACTATCACAGCATGAATCCACGCAGGAGTTAATCCATCTGACTAAAAAAACCACCCTAACCACTAAGCGTGTATAGGAAGGCAGAGCTAATGACACTATGCTTATAATAGTTGCTACCTGCAACTACAGACAGGTTATACTAAAACCAGAAGACAACAAGGATTATCTAACATGCATCAGATCTATTTGAACAATCATTTGTGAATTAGTTTTCAATATTGCTCATACGTGAGAATAGATTTTCATGGCTGATAAATTACAATGAAAAGTATTCAATCTAATCACCTAAAAATTAGAACTCCAAATCAATCAATATCAAAGTGCGGAAAAAGTGAGATAATAACGTTCCAGATTCGAGACAAGTACATTGCGCAATGCTCAGTTGAATGACACTTTTCCGATGGATTCATGAAAAACGTCTCGATCTCACGATCTCTCGATCTAGTTCGTTGTCCCTTTTTTTTCAACGATATGAACGCTAAGGATACCAATGTCATTCATATGAAATCACTTCTTCAATTGTGATACTTTATTTATGTAAAGTATATGTCTAATCACTCATAAAATGTCAACACCTGGTTTTACAAGCATTTTAGCATTGGACAACTGTTGTTTGCTCACTGTTGTTGCTTGCATACATCGTTTTTCACGTTCGTACATGTAGTCTTTGTATTGTTAAAGAGTCTTTATTCATACGGGGCATAATGGAAGGACTAGGATATGATTTTCATTCCCATGGATTCCTGTAGTGTTGAAGGCGACACAAGGTTCTGTCCATGCACTCATCTGGAAGTTTAAGGGTTTAACTCATCTAAACTCTAAACTGGCCATAAGACAAATATCTCATCCACGGCTCCAGCAACTTCAACTATAGTCTTTCTTCAGCGTTGCTTCACAAGTACAGACAGAGTGTAGACAAAGCATACGTCTCCACTGTCACCCGAGCCTCTACGTATATTTATTGACGCTTGATGATGTGTTCTAGCTTTTTAGATTTTCCTGTGTCTGAAAAAGAGGAATTAGACACAACGTATCGCGAGGAAGTAATGTGATACTCGTGCGTTCCAGGAATCCAATCTCGACAAGTTTTTATGAACAGGTCAATTGCGGGATGAAACTCAGGAGTGGCCGCAGATCTCAGCCGTTCATACGCAAGTTCCATTTCAACGATTCTGTCTTGCAGTAGTTCGAGTACAAGCTCTCCTGCTTGTGTGTAAGATTGGCAGTTGTATTCATGAAATACGATATATACCAAAGTGTTCTTATGGTCATTGTTCAATAGTTCCTGTATAAGAAACGACCATAGGAGATAAGTAAGCTCCAAGTCCAGACACTATTTCGTATAACTATCAGGCACTGCTTACGTCAAGGAGTGAAGTAGTGTAAAGTCACTCGTCTGGCCGTGTGAATCTGAGAGACACATATGATGCGGAGTGTACTGCACTGAACGTACCTTCTGGAAACCGAAAATGTCATTATGCCAACCTATGATGTCAGTACAAGCGGCCAGCATATTCTGCATATCTTCTCCGTAGAACAAGCTGTCGGGAAGATGAGAAATCGGAGATTTCCTTCTTTTATGCTCAATCATCCGATCTGAGAAAACCTGCAGTAGACGAAACCACTCAACACTTCTGGAATGATGGCTTTTGTCCTAGCAAAAGGAGGAAAGAAGAGAAAAGGTCCGTGATGTTATCTGTAACTCACAAGAAACGGCATCACACCTCCGGTTAGTCGTCGAACTCTGATGCAATCAGACAAACTGATATTCGTTCCTTTCATTCGAGCTATTTGTTCCGAGAAAAAGCCCCCAGTGTACTGTTGAAATATCTCAGCTTGTCTAGATATACACTCAACAGGCAGATCTTCGATATAATCCAGCCACAGCTCTCGAAATCCCGACATGAACGCTCCGAAATTGACATCGAGAACTGCGAGAGTTGGAGCAATAGTTCTTCAGCTTCATCACTCTGTCCATAAATGAAGGTCTGCTGAAATTTACTTCAACCTGACTCGCAGCCTATTTATGAATCCTAATTCTGAGGTGGATTTTCTCGAACCTCAGGTCCTCATGGCTAGTCTGACGGTATGCTTCCCCCTGACATGCAAATTACTCTCCGCAGGGCTTATATCACATGGACCGTGGCCATCAGTTCAAGCAAGACAATACAATTCAGCGGACAAATCAGTAGTTGACGTTAACAGAAGACAGGTCATAATCGGGAGAGAATTTTCGTCCAAACATTACGTGTTTTCGATTTGTTCCTGGCATGCACCAGATCTGCATGAATTGTGTGGAGCTGCGCGCGTTTTCTGGAGGCCTCAGTTTCCATCAACGTATCCAGAATGGATTTCAAGCCTTCCAGTAATCGCTCGTTGTCAGGGTCATTCCACAAGATAATCAAATTCATATCTAAAATTACATCACACGAAAAATCTATCCGGTCTGCCAATTCACCGTCATCCATCTTGCTATCGAAAGCAAAGAATAATGTAAGGATTTTGCACAGCCAAAGGAAATCTTTGTGCTCTATATCGTCGTAGATATAGCCAATAAGCTTAGAGAATTTGGCCGCCATACACGATTGCCACATACTTGGACCCAGCTCCTTATCTATGCCCAAAGAAACGATCCAGTCATTGGAAATGTCATGGCACTGCGCAGCCAAGGGGTTGAGTCGGGCCTTTGGGTAAGGGTGCTGGAAATCTGGGACTCTGAAATCGTTCTCAGAACTTCTGCGGATGTCATTTGCGTACAGGTCGCTCTCCGACTGCCTTAGAAATCGTCCTTCTCTGAAATCAGATCTGATGCTGAAGACGGTAAAATCCGAGTTTAAACTTGGGCCTATCTCAGAACTGCTGCGGATGTCAGTTCTGTACGGGTCGCTCTTCGACTGCCTTAGAAATCGTCCTTCTCTGAACTCAGATCTGATGCTCAAGACGGTAGAATCCGAGTTTAAACTTGGGCCCATTGCAGACGCGTTCCGAAGTGTGAAGCTTTTCTCATTACAAGCTGTATCAAAGTAAGAATATCAGTCGAAAACGTCAGTGATCTACGCACGAACTCCGACAGCTTCCTTAAAGACATAGATCTTAAGGCTCAGTTTACCAATTCATCATCCCAACAGAGTTGAGGTTCTGGTCAAGAATCTAGTTTCTTTGAGTACATTCTTTTCTACGACATTCTTCTGAGGACTCTGCCGACCATACGCTCAAACCGACACGCAAATACACGTTCACGTTTGAATGTGTTTGCATGCCAATAAATGGACACCGATATTAAACGTACCGCTCGTAAGACCACTCGTACAATAAAAAACCCGGGAATTGCAGTAAGCGCCAACGCTGAGCTCCATTCTCGCTGTTATGAGAGCGGTCGTAAAACTCCAGGAATCGCACAGAGTGGCAACGCTGAGGTTTACTGTCAAGCTAATTGCAAAGACTTACCGCCCACGCAGCATGTCCTTCTGGGCATAATTAAAGCAGAAACTACAAAGCATAAAGCAGAAACTATTTTTATAAGTAGCACAAGGACTTGGACTTGCAATCACCGTTGGCGGAGCAAAAGGACTTACTGCGTATGGACGGAGACACGTGCAATAAGAATGTCAGGTAAGATGTATCAGGTAAGATGTATCGTCATTGAGAAAGCACATGGTGAGACTTCGAGGAAGTTGGAGGTTATTTTCGTAGGTAATTCCCTTTTATCAAGCGTCTGGTTGTTTAACAGGGGATACTCAAACTGTATTGGTAGATGGTACCAATGATTGATATCATTATTAGATGTACACGGAGTTTTTCCACCAGCTCTCACATATGCGTGCACAGATTCCCTGTAAAGTCAACTTATCGTGTCGTGAAGTTCCCACGAAAACTTCTTCACTGTCGTCGCTTGAGTGATTTTGAACAATCAACCCTTTGGTCCACTCACTGCGAGATGCAGTTTCAACTCATAGTCTGAAGCCTCCAAATCAACGTAGGTTGAAAAATATCGAGAGGATATATCCTTGAAGGCCATACTTTATGCCGGAAGGTTTTTCGACCAAATTTAATTATTATTTTTTAGTCAACCATTTTTTATTATTAGCCAACCAAATAGTGTTTGGCTGGCACACTTTCTACTGTTTGTGATTTTTTATTAAAGCGTATGTGTTTCTCGTTAGAGTGACATAAATTATTGAATTGAACCAGATTATCCATTTTATGATTCTATGAAACACAATTGAAGTCCCTCTAGATAATACTAAAGGATTTGATGATATAAGGAATGAGTATCCTGTTTGTTAGCACCTTGTGTGGTGTATTTTTGTAGAGGTTTTTGCTATCTTTTGTTATGATGTGATAATGGAATAGAAGAAGTTTGAGTTTTTAATGGGCGGATCTCGTACTAGAGTGGTTTATCAATTTTGGCATTTTCCTTTAAAATGCGTCAAATATTGATGGAGATTAGCCGATAAATTGGAGTGTGCTCTTAAACATTTTTTGAAAGATAAGGATGATATCCGATTTGCTTCTCAAAATTGAAAACAATATTGTTGCAGTTGGTATCATAAAGTTTGATAACGTCATATAAGTTCATTTGAACATACCATATAGGTTATCATAGAAGATTCCGGTGTTTTCAATACCAAGTTTGCATAAATATGTCAAATTTTAGCTTCAATCCTAGAGAAGAAAACCTGTTCTCCCTAGTAGTTGTCTATAAATTAAACAACAATATTTGATGACATATGTGAAGAGGCGCGGACTCATTTCGTGGCCCTTTTACAAACTGTGAAATTTGTACAAGGGCCACGAAATCAGAAAGCCTTTTCTCTGTAGGGGAGGGGAGGGGAGATTTCTCTATATATATATATGATAGATAATCAGTCGCGAAAACAAAGATGTATTTTCTTGTGTCGCGTCCTCCCGCGCTCTCGTCGAGAAATCATCAAGCTCATACACATAGGCAAAGTGCCATTTGATGAGAAACTAAAAACAAAGGAGAGGGATATTGAAAGAAACAAGTAATAAAAAAGACAGTGATTGCTAGAAGTAACGATTTCTCACGATTCATGAGTTTATATAAAATCCATCTTTTAAGTGTATCAAAATGCATTATTTTCACAAATCCAAGAGAGATCGAAATTTGGAAGGCCTAATACTGCCTCATGGTAATATTTCAAATATTCTGTGACTTGCTTTAGATCTGATATACTTAGAATATATGAATCTACTAGAATACTACTAAGTAGAATTCTACTAGAAGTATACCAGTTATTTTACCTATCCAGTAATAGAATTCCGCAAATAAAGCAAAATCGGCTCCCAGAAAAAGAACATAATGGAAATGTGCAACCACATAATAAGTCAACTTTACCTATATATTTTCATATCTATTTTATTTGATATTCTATAACAGTGAACCTTTCGGAAAACATTTCCAACAGTGAAGGTGTAAGATTAATAGTACTTCCAGCAATACTATGAACATAGATGTGATTGTAGCATGTAAGGAATAAACACGTAATATTCTAGTTCTTCAATATGATATTATTCAAATTTTTTTGTTAACTTGAAACGCTTACAGTTTTACTTTCTAAGATAAATACTTTATTTGATTCTTTTATTTTTGGAATCAAATAATATTTGTGAAATAATTTACTAGCCATGTGAAAAAAAAAACAAAACAACATCATTTGGAGCTTGCTAACTTAGATAAGGTCTAGAGTAAACACCTTGTGCAATGAGTAAAAAAAATCATAATTATTCAGTCAGAGTGTATTTGATCTTGGTATATATATGATGAATAGTAATATATTTATTTTGATATATACATTTTTTAATTTTGAATGAGATACATATAACAATGTGGTAACCCATTTTTTGTTTTTCGTCAGAACTAAAACATTTTTGAATAGTTCGTACCGCGGTGGCAGCTGTAAATAGTAATTGGTACACGAAACCAGAGTAAAAAGAGGATCGAGGACAGTCAAGGTGTTTTGGGCTTAGGCCACAGTGGGACGCTTGGGACGGAACAGGCGGTTCATGCTGTAGGATCCGCTTCGAGCACCTTCGGCAGTAGATCACTCATAACTTTCTCAATTCGTAACATTTTGAGTTGTTTTGGGTCTTGTTGGAAAGAGCACGACGCGCTAGTTCTAACGAGCCCAAGAACTTGTGAAACGAATGAGAGCTCACTGAGTTATGAGTGTCTGAAGTTACTGATGGGGGGCCTCCGGCGTTAGAGCGACTTTGGCGGTACGCCTTCGGCGGAAAAACCGCCGGAAGATGCGCCTTCGGCGGTAGACGCCTTGGGGTCAACGCCTTCGGCGATGCGGGAAAGTGCATTCGGCGGAAGAGTGAATCCCTTATAACTTTCTCAATTCGTAACGCCTTGACTTAGTTAGGGTCTTGTTAGAAAGAACTAGCGACGCTCGTTCCAACGAGACCAAGAACTCTTGAAACGGATAAGGTGTCACTGAGTTATGAGCGTCAAAAGCGGCTGTCATGGTTAGTAGAGAGGCCTTCGGCGTTAACATATAGAGGGGCCTTCGGCCCAAGGACGTCTGCGAGTAGGCGGCTTGCGACGCGGACGACTGCGAGTGCATAGGCAAACGCCTTCGGCGGAAAAGTAAAACCGTCATAACTTTCTCAATTTTTAATGGTTTGACTTAGTTAGGGTCTTGTTGGAAAGAGCACAACACACTTGTTCCAACGAGCCCAAGAACGTTTCGAACGAAGCAGGGATCTGTGAGTTATGAGCGACGGGGATGACTGTTATAGATAGGCGACTCTATGCGGACGGGAGACTGCCTGCACATAGGCGAGCGCCTACGCATAGGCGAGACTCACCTCCGGTGCAGCGCAAGAAAGGAAAGGAGCCGGCGGAAGATCCGCCTTCGGCTCAAGGGCCTTCGGTGCCACGTGGCAGAAGATTCCCGATGGCGGAAGTTGGCGGGATTATGTCAAGTGTGGGACGCAAAACGGCGGGGCCCATATCTTTACGATGGACGGTCGGATGGATCTGAAATTTTGTGGGGCCGTTGATCTCGGCCGGCCACGCATGTCTGCAAAGTTTCAGCCTCAGATCTTGGGTGGAAAGGCGCTGGCGGCTCTGTACAGTAGGCTTAGGATTCAGATTTAGGGTTAGGGTTAGATTTAGGTTGTAAGTTAGAGTGGAAGGCAGCCGCCGACTCCTCAGGTGTAGGATCTGTTGCGGCTCGCACCATGGCGTAGTGTAGTGTAGTGCTGGTTAGGACTTAGAAGGCATAAAGTAGTTCAAGGCATCTTGCCTTGTGATCTTTCCCAACATCGGAAGTGCAGATCAGGAACTCATTTTCTCTGCGTGTTTGTGTCCTTAGTTCTGTCACCACGCACGAGGAGCTACACCTTAGCGGTCCGCATTGTGTAGCTGAAGGCCTTCGGCCGAATGTTCAGAGCTAGTACATTGGTTACAGACTTGAGTAGTTCGGATCTACACCTGCGGGTGATTGCCGATGCTCAGAGCCAGTGACTAGTTAGATACTTGAATAGTTTCGCCCCTACACCTTCGAGTGTTTGTTCCTGATTGTACTCCTTCGGGATTTTTCCCCTGAATGCCAAAGTGAAGTTTTGTTACTTCGTGTAAGCCTTGGTTGTAAATTCAGGTTACGCTGCAGCAGGTGCCTTCGGAGTAACCCCTGTAGTATTTCTGGGAATGACAGAAATACTAAGAATTCAAGAAGAAGTGCCTAAGAATTCAAACTCTTCAATAGACTGTTATGGTGTGGTACTGGAATGTTTCTCAGGAGTCCTTCTGTGCGGACCTGTGTTCTCTGCGCGTTTTGTGAGTTGAGAGTGTTGTTCACCGCGTATGAATGACTTCGATCCGAAATAGGCAGTCCAAACCGGGTTTCCTACGCTAGCAGCAAGCTAGTGGAAGTGTTGTAAAAGCCGAAGTTGGGAGTCACTACCCGCAGCTTCGCTGAGTGTACTCTTGAGAGACCTTCCCCCTGAAATCTTGAGTAGAGGTCCTAACGGATCTCTGGGTTGTGTTTCTGTAGTTTCAGGTGTGTGTGTGTGTGTTACGCTGCACTCAGCGACCTCCGAGTGCGCTCCGAGTGGACACTTGCAGTATTTCTGGGAGTGACAGTCGCATGAGAATTCAAACTCCTCAATAGTCTGTTAAACGTGACACTTTGTACCCTGTGTGTTCCTTTGTCCCTGTGGTTTCGACCTTTCTACCACTATATTGCAGTTTTAGCCTTTAGTGGGTTATTACAAATAAATAGATTTGTATATGAAAATGACAAGATTAAAGATATTTCAAACATAAAGTTTAGAATATAAAGTTTTTAGTTTAGAGTTTAGTTTAGATTTCAATTCGAATCCCTCCAAATCACTATTGAAAATTGATTTTTGCTAATGTTCCCTATACCATGCAACTCATGTTTGTTTTGTTATTAACCTGACATGGAAGGTACCGGGGCTGCAAGAGTAGAACATCAATCAATCAACCAATTAATCAGATGGCTTGAAAGTGATATTTACCAATACATGATTTAATAAAATAGCGAGTGAATAAACCATTCTATGATGTTTTAATATGATAGATGTGTCCCAATTACATTTTCATCGTTGCAATAAGGATGCACAATTCAAATAATTCACAGCATATTACCGTGGATGAAGGGAAACAAACCAACATGTCTACTATGTCCCTATCCTCGAGTGGAACCTGGTCCAGATCGGTGATTTGTGATATAATCTCGATCTCTGTGAGCAGTCGCCAATCCCAAAAATGCGTTTGTGAAACCTGTGGTTGCACCGTTGGCAGCGTAGAGTCCGTAAGACTTCTGCAAGTTTTCTTTACCCATGCAGCTCATATTTTTGAACTAAAAATTGAATCATCGGGGCTTGAAAGAAGAAAACATCACAAACGATCAATGACTCATCATGGAATACATGATTCAATGTTATGAACATCGTGGAAATGTTGACATTTATGGATGTTGGGGCAGGTATATACATCAGTCGAGTCCATATTCCAGGAGGGTATATCGTCTAAATACTATCCAGGTTTCTTTCTGCGTGCTATCTCATATTGCGGCTCTCTAGCTGGCATCGAGCGGGACGCAGATGAAACGGCTCCCCGTCACACTCACTCGTCATCTGGACACCTAAATGTTCACGAATCCACACCACATCACAACAGCAGTCAGAACTTCCTGTAGTTGGTACTTGTCACAAATACGGAATGACAACTCGGACATATGAGATGGTTTCCAACAACGCGATCATGGATCTTTTGTTGTTTAGTATACAACGGCAATGAATTTCTTCAACGAACCAAACAGAGGAGCTTACACGCAATCTGGGGCAGCTTGGTCGAGGATTATCGCAACATGACTCGCTCTGCGGGCATCTATTATCATGAAGCATGAAGTCTCGTCAGATGCAATATCCTTTCAGCTGGCTGCATATTAATGTTTTCAAGAAAACTTATTGCAAAGTCTCAACATGTTATCTATCTCTGGAAGCACAAAAATTTTCGAATCTTACACACAGTCTGTATCATTGCATATTTTGCATCTCCTTGGAGAACCTTCGCAAGACATTCTGTGAGCTGAGAACTAGAACTGGGAAAGGAGAGGTTGTTATAAAAGAATTCGGAGGCAATGCGTTGGATTTGATGTGGATATGATGAAACGGCTACGAAGGGATCCTCGTTCAGGATGTTGGATGAAATTCAGAGTCTGGACGTGATAGGAAGAGCAGTCCGAGAATAGTGTTTCAGATCTATCGAGAAAAGATTTAACGTGATCTTAATCATCATAACACCTTGCTTATGTACTTTTGAGCCTGCGCGTTCAGATAGACTTTCGGCACTTGAGAGCTGAATGTGAGGTAAGATGTCCTGGTCGTAGATAAAACAAACTAAAGGAGACTTCCAGGAATTCTCCTTTAGTTGGAAGTAGGCAGGAACGACAGCCGCAGTGATAATTGACAATCGGTGTAATGAAATCTGGCGAGCAGAATCTTCCTCGGAGACCTTCGAGTAGTATTTACATTTTTCTTTGCAGCTGAGGTCCATCAAAATTTACATGAAGGTCTGAAACCTTGAAACGTTCTGAACCTGACGCATACTGCCGGTTAGTCCATCTCCCGTGGAAATGTGTCTGAAGCTTTCATGCCCATAACGTATTAACGAGTGCTGGTAGACTTGAGTTGGAATCTGTTACACTCCTTGACTTGAATTTCTGTCGCCTAACGTATTTATGAAGAATTGAATAGTTTCTGATCATGATTGAAGCGAGGTGCAAGAAATTCAGATTTGATTTGAGTCCTCAAAGTATGGACAAGGGCTTGGCTTTATTCTCAATCCTGGAGCTATAGATAGTAAAACAGAGTGCATAGAGATGAGACACAGATTTCCTCTGTTGCAACGTAGGCTAAGGAAAACATAAATCTGGTTTGGCATCAGAGGGGTCCAGAAACAACCAAAGCCTATCTGCTTGAATTATTTTTTACCTGACACTTGTGAGTCAACATATTCAATTTTTTTAATAAAACCTTACTTCAATTTTAATGTTTGAATCCTGTCGTCTACAAATAAATAAAATAAAATAAATAAATACAATCCTTGAAGCTCAAGTACACATGCCTACACACCTCTCCATCTAGAATAATGATATTTGTGTGAGAGATCTATTTCTAAACTCCATGCATTGGTGACATGGAGATCAGACATGATTTATATGTCCATATATAAATCGTCTCATTTGATTCGATTAATCACGTGCGAGACTTCACTGGATAAAATGGCAACTCAAGCTCACGGAATTGTCATATCAAAAACGATCATTTATCAGATGATTTTAGATCACTTGTAATATGATCTACAGTCATCAAATGGTATATGTCGATTGCATTTTCTTATAGGATGCGTTTATCTGATTTGCCTTAATGATATCAAAGCGACCTCCCTTTGACCAGCCTGAGAATTTTATACTATACTCATCTACCTATCACTTCCAACACACTTCGAGTTTCACATTAGTCCAAACCTCACGAACTATATCTTCGTCACTGGCTCATATTTTCCGAATTCAAACAGACCTGAACGAGTCCAATATCTTCCGATACATCCTCCTCGTCACTATTACTACAGTCATTCCTCTGCTCACAGATTACCTGAGATTGGATGACAGGGATTTTGTAAGACTTACTCTTCTGTAGACTAAATCGACGATCAATGTCTTTAGCAGCCAGTAGAATCGACAGATAACCCGAGAGCCAATATCTCCGCGAGCATCCTCATCCAAGCCGCCCCATGTGTGGAGACAAGGACCGTATGCAAGTTCTACTCCTGAATCTGTGAGAGACTGCACTCATACTTTCGTTTTATACATATTTTCGTGTATTTCGTCGCTTTTGCTTTTGATATTGCAAAATATGGCATGAACATGACTTGAACATGCAAGATCTAGAACTTTTTGCAGAATAACGATGAAGCAAGTACTTTTGCATGCTGCTGACAACCTAAACTGATCTGAATATGTCAACTGGTAGGAGTGGAGATGACGAGTGGTTGTGATCGAGAGGTATACACAGGAGAAAACTATCACTAATGCCCAGTTTAGGGCCAGTCCAAGGTAACCCATACGGATGAGCTTGCAGAAATAAGCCTGTTGTAAGTAAAAACACGATGGGACGCAGAGTTACGTAGCACTGGTTACAATATTGTACATGCGAGATGATTATTCTGAACAAAACATTATGACTTTCCAATATGTCTTCCATTTTGATGCATGGAGTTGAGGTGGTTTCTACTTGTGGCCTTTTAGCTTCAAAGCCAGGTTAGCTTTGAATTCCATGCAGTCAGAACTCATGGAGGTGCCTGGGAAAGTTTGATCTTACAGAACGTTCATGTCAGCAGATTCTTCAACTTGTCCAATTTCACAAATATTCTTCATTTCTTCAAATATTTTGGGTGCCTTGTGGACAAAGTTTGATGGTTCACAAGGCATATAATATTTGTACCACGTCAAGCATCACTATACATAGATAAAAATAACATAAATCAGAACAATTTATTCTACTTTCCAAATTTTCCACAATCAGACTTGGCTCGTTAGTATGACCTGTCCATTATTTTACAAATTTTGAAAGAATGCAGGACGAAGATTTTGATAACGTGGAAACTGATTATGACAATGAACATCCAAGCCATATGAGTTTTGACACTAACAAAAGGGTCTTTGACTTCAGTTTCATCCCCAGGTGGATCACCTGCCTTGATGGAGTATAAACTCACTTTTTTTACCATCGTCGTCTGCCATCCAGTCAGTTTTCTTGAAAGAAAATTACATCAAGGGCAGGCGGTTTGCAGTTTTTGCGAAGATTATTGGTGGTCCTAACTGTAGAAAAGAAACTTGTCAAAAATTCATTCACCATCAAATGTTTCTTCCTGGGCCATCTTACAACAATCAAGACACAAACAGAGCATATTTTCGTATAGACTTTTGTACGTAAAGCCCATGATGATGCATTCACGCGATGGGTTGCGCATGATGAGAAGAATATGGATCCAAATTCCATTCTTAGGACCTCACGTGAATAGTTAAGTTGACTCCAAGATGCACTTCAAGGTCATAAACGTCTAAGCATACCAGCCAAAAATAAAAGAGCCAATTTGGATGATATAGAATTTTATGTGCAAGTACAATCAACTAAGTCTGGTTGACTTCCCAATTTACATGTGCAAGTCAAATATTGTGTCATATATATAGTATTACAACAAATATTTTTCCAATCAAGTATCATAATATATTCTCATGGGTATAACTAACATACAAGATTAGATTTTTCTTCTCCAGATATGAGAAATACATTCATTAGAAAGCACATGTACTTTTCACCATATTTTCATTCTCTAACGCTCAGCTCTAGGAATAAAAGGCTTTTGTTGAAAAACTATTCTCCGGTTCTAGGCTCCTTGGTTACTCAGAAGGACTCTAGCATGTGCACATATAAATAACTTGATATGATATTGTAAAGTTTGACGACTGTCAGTATGATCACAAACACCCTTATTTTCAATATAACCTCTGTGAGTTTATTATTCCATTATCTCATAGTCTAAAACATGATATATCAGGAATGATCACTGCAGACAAAGCTTTGTCTATACTCATACATAGCTCCTGGATTATGCACAGTGCCACGCTTTGTCCAGATCTTGAGGGCTTTGGCGAAATCACCCTGGAAATTTGAAAAGAAACCTGAAGTTTCGAACCTTTTTCTGGACTCTTACAATTTCAATCATGATGTTACATCATGGTGGCAAGTAAATGTGCAGAATTTAAATGCCATGCAGCGTCCTTTTCAGCGACAGCTAAGAATTTCCGCATGCAAAGACAATCGTCCACATGATACGTGATATGAGTCAAATTCAAAATAAGTTCGACAGAACTTGTAGATCAATCCAAATGAGTACGGATAGGTCGAAAATGCTGTGAGGAGAACTACTGTTGGCCTGATAATTTACAAATTGACTGTCAGTCCTGCGGTTGTCCTTTCTGGCTTGTGCGAATCTAGGACTCTGAACGAACAAATACTGTATTCTTGTTTCATTGCTGAAGACCAGTACGTACACCTTGGCTGACTTTCGTGGTTCAAAGCTCGGAAAAACTCTGCCACCAAATATGAGCATATGTACTATATAAACGAGCAGTACGGAGACATCATATCAATCCAGAACTGTCCTCCAATTGAAACAGCTGGTATCCTGAATCATCCTTTCACGCTTAAGCTTTTCATAGGCTTCAACAAATATCTGACCTCTTCATAGCTTTATCTTAACTGTTTCGGGTTCTAACACACCTGTGTCAGAGCTGTCTCGGAGTTACTAAGTTATTAAGGTTCCAGTAGCTCTTCTCCTCACACGATGGCCTGCCGAGAGTCTACTACCAGATGCATGATATGCAATGACACGGACTGCGTGTACGACTGCGATTCACTCTACATTTTCTGATTCTCAGTGGCTCAAGTCACTAAGAACTTGTTTCAATATGCTTCGGAATGCACTCTTCGGTGTTTTCTACCAAGAATCTTAAATTTGAATACTTTATGAGTGCTCGTCAGAGGTCTGACCTTTTAATATGACGCTTAGCAGAATAAGTTGATATACTTAGTTCTTCAATTAGAACGACTGATTTCATGCCGGCTGCTGGATGGCAGATGTGCACCCACCGAATCAGCCTGCGAGAACCCCCCACCAAAATGCTCCATATGCGGGGATACTGACTGCGTGTAAGTTCCGTAATTTGATTAGGATGCGTGAGTGCCTCTAGATGTAACATTGTGTTGTGCATGTGTGAGAGGAAAGGGGTGCTGCGACTCTCGTTTGGAAGTTCAGATCTGAATATCTTGCAGTATAGTATAGTGGGAATCTCTCAGGGACCTGGTATTGCAAAATTTAGTGTACTTATCTGCGGTTGTTCTATACGTACAATAGAACGTCCCGCTAGAAGAAGTCAATCTCCTTCTGAAACTCACGTCTCTGTGAGCATGATGCAGGTGTCCTGATCCCGAGTGAGTGTGATGCCGCGGAGAGCAACCGGGAAATGTGTACATAGGCCCATCGTATGGCCAGCTCGAGGACCGTGACATGAACGAGGAGAAACGAAAGAAAGTTGGATTGGAGTAAGGGTAAACAAAGTAGAGCAGTACGCAGGATGGTATGTGTAAATATGTACGTATAAATATACATATATAATTGCTTGTACTAGACTTAGCTTCAGTTCAGGAGCTTAGCCGACTCCTGAGGCAGTGCTGGATCAAACTGCAGATCGATGGCCAAAGAGTGCCTTGGAATATCTCCCGTCCTCCCCCTCTACTCCTGAAAAGAAGGATGGCGCCAGGTTGCGGGAGGATTTTTGTAACCAAGGAAGATTACAGTAATATACGGTTCTCCTCGTCTCTGTGAGTTCAAATAATACGACGATTGTTGAGCGTTGATACGGAAGCGAAAATTGTTGATATCTCGTGTTGGGAACATCTGAGCATACATCAAAACTGGACTGGACTTTAAGCTTTCAAGCGGAGGCTTGGTTTAAATATCCTCGATAATCCTGGCGATCTAGCAAAATTTGTATCCACCCTGATTACGGCATTTTAGTGCACTGTGCACTGAAATCTGAGTACCGCGAAGAATGTGCTCTGGCTCCTGCTTTTGGATTTTTGGATATTCTGCAATTGTGGCTTAGCTACCGCCCTCAATAAGCTGTCTGTCTTCTATAAAGTAACCACGTCAATTGATAATAAGCCGTGCTTCCCTTCATCTCAGCGTGTCCATACCGTATATGGATGTGGTTGTCAGCAACCATGAAAGAACTGCCCCAATGCGGAAATGAGTCGAGGAGAAGGATGCAAGTAGAAAATATATTAATCTACGAATTCTAGATGTTAATGATAAAATTCCACTGTCCTGCTAGTGATACAAAGTGCATCTTCGCAGAGAGCTCAACGACAGACTTGAGTTGACTTTCTGTCAAAATTATAAATGGTTCACACACACCATGCGACCATGCGAGACCATGGTTTCAAAGAGCCCTGAAATCGCAGATATACACGCGGGAATCACACGAAAGTAAGAAATCGGCTGTTTTTCAGTACGTGAAGCCACTAGCCAAAGAAGCTGGTGCAGGCCACATCGTGAAGCATATGCCTAGCAGATGCAAATGACCTGACTTAACTCACGGCCGAATAGGCGAACGAATTTCGTCGAAACTTCCTCCGAGATGGAGATGGATCACAGCTTTAAACGTATTTGAACCAGCTGAGATAACTTAAGCTAAGTTTGCCGGTCTGTGGATCATTGCAAATGGCTCAGGCTTAAAACCAGCCAATCATTTCGGCCCTCCACCTGAATTTGTTGTTCAAACTGCAGTTTCAAGATCATATGTGGCTAGATACTTCGAGGTATATGGACTTCGTAATGTGCATTCTGTACAATTGCAGTACCATTAACTGTTCCACAGACCAGGTATATCTGACGTACCAAGGGACTAAGATGATGCGTAAATCATGTGAATGACAGAATGCCATTTGAAGCTTTGCTGACTTGATACTGTCCCCTCGAAGCTTTACGATGATTGGGCAATGGACGTACTAATGCTCGACCTTGATTCCAGCTTAGAGAATTCTTGTGCACAGCAAACCCATATAGGGCCCGATCTATGCCGAAGTTAGTAGCCCGTGTAGAGTGGTGTGATGCTGTGTTGAGTTCGGTTGGCATTGCTACGCGTACATACGTCCGACTGACTGAACGATCGGTTGGCGGGTTCAGAGCTTCAGCTGTCTCTCCCTCTTTCCACAGCAAAGCGATTGGTACATTCAAGTCCTTCACGAGCGAGACTTGCATGCTACTCGCCACGAAAGACACCAGCACTGTGCACAGCATGTCGACAATACGTTCACTATCCCCGAGCTGCAAAAAGTCTGTCTATTCTGCTTGCAGGTGGCATCATCCAAGATTTCTGTCTCCACTGTAAGACTTGCCAATTCTTACCTCACTGCCTGCGGAGCAACCTCGAGCACTTTCCCTCCAATTAGGTGTTAAAGTCTGTGGCTCAGGGTCAACGTGGCGCTTAGTGAATGGGCTCGAGGGTCGGGAAGGATGCTTGTGCTGTCCTACTTAATCCGCCCTCCACTCGTTGAAGGCTAAGGAGGCTTGACTCTTTCATGATCCAAGACTCGTTTGTGAGGACCAGCATCGCCAAGTCCCCGACACTCCCCTCCCAGCTGGTGGGTATGAAACTCCTTGCGCAGCTTCGGACAGAGCTCGCCAGCAGCACACTCAGGGGTCAAGCACCAAAAAGGTAAGGGAATTTGCACACTTTTCTAACCATAGAATCTTATTACCTCCGCTTTAATGTCCTGCAGCAACAACGAGTTAGGTTAGAAGGGACTCAAGGACTTTTTCAGGAGCACCAAGCACCTTCGATCCTTGTGCAAATCGTTCAATGGGAACTCTGGTTCCCTGACCAAATCACTGCCATTCCATTGCAGCTGCTCAGTGCACGACAAATGCACCGATCGGCTTTCGCATGGGCTGCTGAAAAGTGCAGACCAAAATTAGCAGGACTGATGGTGGGGAAATTAGCAGGAGTTTATAAATAGAGCGAGGTGCACAAACCCTAGACAGACAGATAGCAGGCGAAGGTTGAGGGCACGTGTCCAGAACCTTCTGCACGATGCAGACGGCGACGGACGTCCGTGTCGTAGTCTCATTTACTGCTCTACGGGGTAAACTCGATCGATCGAAGTTCGGTCAACAATTGGCGACGGGGGATTGGTTCTACAGGCGCATCTGTTTCTTGCAACAAGGACTCGAGTTGATCATATATAAGCGTCTTGAACCTCTGGGTCCTGTAGAAGTTCTGATCTGGTCGAGTATTTCTTAGAGCAGAATTGTGCGACTGCTGGAAAACATCGTACCACCTCGAAATTCAGCAGAATTAATCCTTCTGTCACCGTGCTGGCCGGAAGTGTGCGAGGTTTATTGCAGAAACGAAGGCCTAGCCGATACCAGCCAGTCCAGTCCAGTCCAGTCCAGGCAGTAGACAGTGAAGTCTCTATGGCATCTCTCGTCACTTCTCTTCAATCTATCACAACAAAACTAAAGTTGGATTGTTACAATGTGGCGGCGCATACTGAGCTACCGGTTTGTCAACTACCGGTGAGGACGACAGTGTTAAAGAACAACGCTTTGAGTGGATCAACACAAGGCTTCCCTCAGATCCTCCAGCCTTTTGGCAGTCGCCGTCGTCGAACTTTTCCAACTGCGCAAGCCTGCACTCACCGTCAGGTAGCTTTCAGATTCTCCGCTCTCTTTCATTCGTCAGTTTTCCTTGTACCATATCATTCTCTAGCGAACTTCCTCACAATCTCGTGAGAAATCTTGTTTTCGTTCAGATTCTTTGTAAAAGATACTGGCGTACTACACTTGAACTCTATCTGCACTAATATGTGGAAACTGAGAAATTGCGCAATTTCTCACAAATTTGTTCGAAATGGGTTTAGAACTTCTTAAATCTTTTATGGAGCTGGAGACTGTCATGTGCTGGAACTCGCAGTTCACTCTTGTTCCATTTAATTTCGAATTCTGAACGTATCGATTCTTGTCGGTTCTTTCAGTTCGTTCTCGACGCAGCCGTGGAGGATGTGAGTGAAGTGACTCAGACGCCAGAGGAGCACGCACGAGAGCAGCAGTACAGAGAAAAGGCAAACGAGCCTCTGCAGATAGGAGAGGAGAATTCACTGCCCGGGAGCCCCGCAGGCGGCCGCCAGTACGACGAGCGAGATCCCGAGACGCAGCTCTTGGAGGAAGAAAAGGGAGTAATTGAAAAAGACAGAGCAGTCATTGTCAAAGAAGCCTATCTGAGTCCATCGCCAGGGAATGGTGCTGGAAATTTCGAAAGAAATCAAAAACGAGGGTGGAGTGAGAGTGCCTGTGATGAAGGAGCTACATTTGGCAACGAGATCTCAGCTTCAGCGAGCATTGGAAGCCTGTCAACGATGGGAAACTCGGAAGCTTTGATCGATAGACTGCTGGAGTCTCTGCCCATATACGACCAAGGAACATCGACAGAGCATTACAGGATCCGAGCAGTCGTATACGGGAAGATCGGCGAGTACTTCAGCAAAGGACAGGTCCGCGATAACAACACTCTCGAGACCAAGCAAAATGCAATGGATTCAGTGAAGATGTTGACGGCCATGCAGCAGCTGGCTGATCTCATCTTAGCAGAGGAGGGTCGTTCGGCTGCAGACTACAATTGCCGAGCCCAATTCTTTCAGAACAGTGCAGAGATTTTCTGTTCTAGTGGGGATGAAAGTAGAGCACCGAGTGCAACCCAATCTTCTGAGAGTGGTGGGCAGAAAGTGGAGAGGATCTTGCAGCAGCTGGAAGATGGTATGCTGAGCAGTAGTGGACGTTCTATTGCTGATTATAACCGACGAGCAAATGTGTTCGGCAAAACTGCCGACGCCGTCTCTGCCCGAAGGAGTGAAGCTGCGGCAGCAACCGAATGAAACTTTCGATGCATAGTCTTCTGGATGTACACTAATATTAGTTTTAGGTCTTGCACATTTCCTATGAATGACACATTGTCTGCCAAAGTTCAAACTTTCTTCCATGGTTACTACAATGCCAAGCAATTTTGATACGTTTGAGGTCCAAGTTTGTGTCATAAATTGCTGAATGGGTGGAAGCAATGGATTTTGAAGCTCAAATTTCAATTGCAGTTGGTGAAGTTCAGATAGATGCAACAACTGACAAAAGTCGGCTGTTATTTATTTTATTGTCTGGGAAATAAAAACCACTGAGCATTTACAAACTTTTGGAGTTTTTCGCATGATAGATGTCAACATAGAAGAACGTAGCTAGTTTGCCATGATCCTTCCAAACCAACATTCACATAGAATTGTTCAAAGTGACAAGTCTTGAAATGTAAAGAAATTAAAATTTAGGCAATTTTGTTCAAAAGTAATGTATTCTATCTTTTATCTTTGAAAAAAGATGTTCAAAATGTTTGACAATTTCCACGTAGTCCCAGACACTGAAGCCGACTGTTTCACTTGCAGTTAAGTAGAGTCTATGTGACATACCCATGTATACATGTAAATGATATGTTCGTGTGAACTAAATTCCCACTACATATACTTCTCTTATAACTCCAAAAGAGAGAAAGTCTAGGTGAGAGCAAAAACCATGATTTGTGTTAGAAAATACACGAGTTGAATAGAGGCAAGGAAAGGCAATAAAGGCAAGGAAAGTATACAACTGAAACCTCGAAGTTACAGATGAATAAGTTCTTGCTTCGAACATGATCAAAAACTCAACAGGCTAGACACTCTAGATATATCAGAAAACTCACATATAAATCATATCTGGTCGAGCAGCAGGGCCAGGTGAAGCTAGTTTAGCATCCCCAAGCAGGCAATGTCGACTCGAAGCCAGGTTTTCACGGGACGGTAGGAAAAGTAGGGCAGTGACGGAGATGTCAGCCGCCATGCATGTTCAAATCTGCACGACCTCGAGGATCACGCTTGGGCTCTGCCGCCGTGAGTGAAAGCAATGAAGAATTAGATGGAAGAGGGCCACCCGCTCTCAGTTGCATGGTCCCATCAACGGAAGAGAGATTGACAGCGAGCGCAAGTGACTCCGGCAACTCGCTCAAATCTTCAATGTTTGTGCACTTCTATTCCCTTCCTTCCATTACCATTTGTCTATATCTGTCATTTGAAAAGAAACCATAAGTGCAGCAAAACTGAGAATCAAGGATACGGGACTAGTCTTGTAGTTGGCATGATATCCTCCTCGAAGACTCGGTGTTCGTAAATTGCAGCCTCGTAAGCCGCGGGGTCTGCATTGCCTGGCCAAGGTATCTTTTGCCAACAGCGACGGCATCTGATCGCAATTCTTCGAAACGTCTGGTTGATACTCGTCCTCTCAACTTGAGTCAATCTCTAACGCGCAATCTCAAAGTAATGACATCAATAGATAATATAGGATATTTCAATATTCACATCTCACAAATGATTTCTGTGAATGAAATCAACCATGAAATCCCAAAAAAAATTGTCAACAAATTATAAATAGTAGTGGTCAAATGGCTAGAGGATGTATTCCTTTATCAAGATTGCAAGAGTTAGAGGTTGTACAAAGTGGTGCACATATAGTCATTGGCTTTAATGTGGATGTTAGAACTAATAAAATGTGCTATGAGGAATCATATTGTAGATCGTGGCAGTTGAAATTATTTATTTGGTAACGTTTATTGTTTGGAGAAAAGAACATATCACATCAATGCATTCAGTGTTCTTCATGTCATTGATGTGAAATCTAAGAGCACAACGACAAAGTCATCATCTTCACCGCTGACCATCAAACAGAAATATCACATGGATGGAAAAAAATATATGAAGTGAAAATCCTAACATGACATTGTTTCTATAGTTCAACTTAAAAAAACAATGGCAATCACTATCATATATTATGTAAACATTGTAAAGATATGTTTGACAGCAAGTATGACAAGTTGGAACATTATATCTTGTACGGGTGTATTTTGGATTTTGAAAGTAGAGTTGAGTACATATGTATGGTAGAACGATACTCAAAGAAAGTAAGAACCTCAATATGTTCATCAATCGTACGGCAATTAGAACTGAGGGTACAACAAGTTTTTTTGTTGCAGCACCATCATAAACTTTTGCCAAAATTCTTCACTCTGCTAATGAATGCCGACGTACAAGACAATCATCATTTGAAATTTGTAGACTTCTTAATCACCTCCAACAATGCAATCAAAGTGTGTTCAAGCAAGTAATTTGCAATGTTCATATTTGATCTCAATGGTAACTACATTGAGAATTGTTTAGAGATCAAATTAAGTACGCTAATAATGTACAGATGCGAAGATGATTCCAAGAAATCAATCTACATCGTGATCGTCATCATCGGCTCATGACAATGGATTCAGTACATAGTGCATTTTACAAGTCGGCCAAAAGCAAATGCATTGTATGGGTTTAGGGTTTATACAGTTGATACAATGAACTAACAAAAATATTCTTTCATTATCAGCAACGGTCACTTTTATATTTGATAGTTCAATTTTCATGATCAAAATAAGAAATAATTTTTCCAACTCACATTCAAACATTATGTCCCTACGCTATTGTCTGTATCAACTTAATCAAATCAGAAAGTATGTGTTAGTTAAGTACACTATGAAACAAATCTTGAATAAAAAATATAAGTTGATCAACTTCTCCAAAAAAAATCTTACTATTGATCGATAAAACTCAAAACATGGATCAAAAAACAACATTCACATATATTGTGTTTCACAATAAATTGTTGTAATAATAATATAATAATTATAATAAGTTATATGAAACACGATTATATTCATCAATGCTTGTATACCTCGTGTTGCATCATATCACAAATATTTTCAATATTGGATGTACATTTCAAGGCTAGCCAACAAATCGTGCATTCGTTTTATTTTTGACAATCATCAATGCAAAAACCTTTGTACCCATGTTTGCAATGAAACTCTATTGCTTCTCATAATAATACAGTTTAAAAACTTGTTTTCTTAGTTCACTGAGATTACAAGCTTTTTCATTGTATCGTTAGTATGACTATGTAACACATAAAGATAATTTCCTATGGAAAGCATTTACATTCCAAACTATTTGTAATCTCATATGCATTCTAGTCATTGGATCAAAGAAATTCATTCAACTTAGCACTTGAATAAAATGAGAATTTCAATGCAAGATCATAGTATGAATTGATTTTCAGTTTATTTCTTATTGAAAATATTACATATATTTTGATATTGTTAGATACAAATTACAACCAATTTCAAATGTATAATTTTCGATTAAAAACTAGTGAATTAGAACATTTTGACTATGAATGATTTGTTGTTTTGAAATTTTGTATATCTGTAACTTTTGAGGTTGAAAGGCGCGATAGGCATGCCTCAACACTACCCCACACTAGAAATCAATAAAAAACCGTTGCTGAGAGTACACAAATCTCGTCAGGACAGTGAAATGGCAGGCAAACTGTTGTACCGATCCGGAGGCACTCCTCACACCTGCTCTCGCGCAAGGGAACACGAGCATCCTTTCGGCGGCGCCTGACAGATAGGTGTGATCCTCCGCTTGCTGGCTCAGCAAAATCTTTTCCTCCTCGTCGCTGAAATCATTTTCATGAGCACGATTAGCCTTCCTCCCTACCCTGGGCCAACGACGCTTCCACAAATTCTACCGGCCACTCTTCAAATCGACGACGATAAAAGAGGATCTAGATCAATGGTCCGGTAACTCTCGAGCATAACTCCAGACGATAGATACCTCCTGACGAATCACATCTTTCAATCCCAAATTCCGTGTCTACGACTGGTCACCGAAGAGACCCTTCGGAGGAATGCGACTCTACTCGTGTCACCTGAGCTCTGTTACAGCTTTTTCTGTCTTCCGACAGGGACGCAGATAAACAATGCTGCACGGTGAGCAGGGATTTAACGATCAGATGGGTGGCAGAGTAGTGTCCACTAGCATTTTCACCTTCAAAATGTGCACACTCAGATGGCTGTACGTACCCACAATCGGACTGATGCGAAATGACTCCGCAAGCAACAAGAATGGTGTACTCGGAGTGATTCTGGAAGGAGTTCTGTGTAGCAACATCTTACTGATGTGCGTGATCGATCTACATACCTCGAAATGCATCATACATCTCAGACCAGTGCATTCATCGCAGTACAGGGAATATTAAAGACGGAGAGACTGAGAGAACGGCTTCTGTTCTGAAATTGTTTGTCGCTTTTACTGCTTCGAAAGTGCACACTAGAATACTGCTACCGAAGTGAAAACTCGTCTTGCTCTTGGGCATGAAGCTAACTGCGCCAGCATTGAGCCCATCTCTCTAATGCAACGCAGCATCTCAATCAACTGTACAGTTTCAGCTGCAGAAGAAGGATGTTCACCACGTATGGATACAAATGTCGGAAACGCAAGCAAGCCCCGGAATAGAACATCACGAAGGAATCCATGGATATAAACTAAATAATTTGGTTTAGTCTTTTTTCTCACCATAGAACTCTATAACTCTGTATCGAGCTTGTTCATGGGAGAGGAGAAAGCTCCTCCGACGACATCTGCATGTTAATCTCTATGATTCATTCGACACCGTAGCATCTCATCTACACCCACGGGCTTGTCATCAGAGCAACATCTGATCTTCACTCTGAGTCGACCGGATGGATGTTGCGGATATTGACTACTGGCTCCCTTACTTTGGAGAAATTGAATGTGTGCCCGCGAATATCAGATGGAGACAATGAGACCAGTTGCGCCCCATGAAGAAAATAACAGCACATGCGTCACCTGCCTAAGCCGCTTCCATCCCTTCCTGTAGACGCTTTCCATGCACTCGCTCGGAAAAGCTTGATCCCACGAGTCCCGAATGACCTAGGAGCAAGAGATAAACAAAGATAAACAGCCTCGACTGGTACCGGCAACAAAACGAGACGCGACGGTGCTGCTCACGCTCAATGTACGAAATCTGCCTGGACAAATTTACATGTTTTCTCGGAACCAAGCGGAGGAAACGAGCCAGAGAAGTGTCAGGAACTGTGAATCCGCATGTGCACTAGCGATACGTCCTTATATCGAGCACTAAAGACAGAGTTTGCTACTGCAATTACTAACGAAATAATCGCAGTCAGCCTTCTTTAAGGTGAAGCGAACGTTCAATTTCCATTCTTGATGAGGCTTCGATAAAATTAATGACTCGATCCAGATGCCTTGAAATAATGGCTTTCTTCCCCTCAACGTATCTCAAATATTATGGAGCACAAGCCCAATTATTAAAATGACGGATAATTTACATTTCAAAATACATGGATATACATAGATTGCGAGGGTTAAAGAGATTGGAACGAAACAATTAACTATATATCAAGTTGTGAGTTCTTTGCAAAAGAAGGATGACTTGGATTGAAAATATGAGCTAGTTGAAAGCTTCAGGGGCGGCATGGGCGAGTATTATAGTGGATAAGAGATGGAAAATCCCCTAGCAGACAAGTTAGAACTACGCTCTTTCATATGGAAATAGCACCCAAACTACAAAAAAATATCACAACAATTTCATTTCTAAAGAGTCGGCATTCTCGCGTAAGCCGCCGAGCACTATATTAAACTCTATCATGTGACTCGCCACTGAAAATGTTCACTGAGGCACATGTACAATATACAGTCGAAATCACGTAAATTGTTAGCTGCATGCCAACGTGGCACAATCTATTGACTAGTATCACCATTTCATCGAGCCTGAGAAAAATCCATGTACATGGATTTTAAAGGCTTTCCAACATTCGTTCAGGGTTTGTGGGTCAGAGAGTCGCCGACGCGTGCTCGTGTGAGCGTCGGGCGTCGTTGTAGAGGGAAATTTGTCATCCCAGACGGCAGGATCAAGCATTGCAGGATGAAAAAAGAGCGTCTCTTGTTCCTATTTCATTCGGGACTCGTGGGATCATACTCTGCGGAGCGAGTGAATGGAAAGCGTCTACAGGAAGTGATGGAAGCGGCTCAGGTCAGACGTTTATTTTCTGATCCCACCTCAGATGCCGCCTGTGCTGTTGCTTTCTCCGTCTGATTTTCGCGGGCACACATTGACTCCATTTTAAGGTAAAGGAGTCATTAGATAATGTCCACCACATCCATCGTTTGACTCAGAGCAAAGATCTGATGTTGCTCGGATGGCAAGCTCGTGGGTGAGATATTGTAGATGAGATGCTACGGTCTCGAATAATTCATAGAGAGATTCACATGCACATTCTGTCGGAGAAGCTTTCTCCTCTGCCATAAGCAAGTTCGATTCAGAGCTACAGAACTCCATGGTTATTGCAAAAAAACCTAAACCAAAGTAGTTTTGAAAATCATGGATTTCTCGTGATGTTCTATTCCTGGTCTTGCTTGCGTTTACGACTTTTGATTACTGAGGTGGAGTTCTTCTGCTTCTTAAACTGTAAAATTGATTGAGCTACTCTAATAGTGCTAATAATAATGATTTCAGCGGCGAGGAGGAGGAAAAGATGTTGGCGAGCCAGCAAGCGGAGCATCACACCCATCCGGCAGGCGGCGCCGAGAGAAAGCTCGCACGCCGTTCGGTTGTTTCTGGTGAGGTCTAATGTTTGCCAGTTCCATCGACCTCCCAATGTTGCATAGTGTCATACGTGTCATTCCCCGACATCGCATGGCGGTGTGAGGGTAGCACGAGTGTCCTTGAGATTCATAGTGTCACATCCCGACATCGCATCGCGGTGTTAGGGCAGCACTAGAGACCAGATGTTTCAAGTAGCATGAGTGTGCTTGAGATTCATAGTGTCACATCCCGACATCGCAGCGCGGTGTTAGGGCAGCACTAGTGTCCAAATGTTCCAAGTACCTGAGTTTCTCATGAGTATCCCCATGTGTATCACAATCGTTTCATTGTGTCTTACCCCGACAACGCATGGCGGTGAGAGGGTAGCACAGTTGTACATTAGTGTCGAGAATCTGAATTCCCTGATTTCGAGAATCGGCATTTCCAAGTACCTGCGGCTTTCTCTGTCTCGGCGTCATGGGCAGGAGATAATGCACACCGGCTCTAATCTTAGATCAACAGGATTTTCAGGACGCCAACATTTGTCAGATGTCAGAGACTCTTTACATACCCTTGATTGTCAATTTTGCTGCACTTATGGTTTCTTTTCCTGTTACAGATGTGGACACCTGGCAGTAGAAAGAAGGGAGTAGAAGTGCACAAAGAGTGAAGATTTGAGCAAGTTGGCCGAAGGCACTTGTGCTCGCTGTCATTCTTTCTTCAGTCAATGGGATCATGCAACTGAGAGAGCGGGTGCCCTTCTGCCGGCTAATTCTTCCTTGCTTTCATTCACGGCGGCAGAGTCTTTGCGTGAGCCTCGAGGTCGTGCAGATTTGCCCCTCTTGAACAGAGTTCCGAATAATATTATATTGCTTTTTCCGAAAATACAATACAATATATTGGTATTGCGTTTCAAGACAATACAATATATTGGTATTATCAATCAAAAAATTACAATATATTACAATATTTAATATAAAAAATTAGACATATTGAGACCATCGTTTGCCCATACTTCTCGGTCACATCCTCTCCTATCAAGACTACTCCAAACAAACAAAATCCGACCGTGCTAGTTCACGCAGACGCCACATCACCTTTGTTCCCCACCCCAAGCAAACGCCATTTCACCTTTCTTCCGCCAAGCAACGGTCCTATCAAACAAATTTCTCCTTAGAATAAACTGGTCAAATCAGGCAAATCATCCAATCAAACAATAATATTGATATTGTATTGAGCAACAATACAATATATTGTTATTGAAGACGCGACCAATACAACATATTGAATACTATATATAATAATATATTGTTCGATAAATATATTATTCCCAATCTTTGCTCTTGAACATGCATGGCGGCCCACATCTCCGTCACATCCCTCCTTGTCATGCAGTCCCGTGAAACCCTCACTTATACTCAACCTTTCTTGCTCGCGAATGGCAAACCAGCCCCACCTGGACCTGGTGCTCGACCAGAAATGATTCATATCTTACTCCATACATCAATTTGCAGCATCGTATCCAATCTAGACGAACCGAGCTACCTAAGCATATCGTCGAAAGCATACTTCCTTTACACAAACAGTCTTTCTGGAACAAATCATCGTTTCCAACGTGGTAACATGAGCGTTAGTGTTTTCTTTAGTTCCTCCAGTTGAGATTAAGAATGCTTTAATTTGATGACGTCAATATTTGAAAAAAAAATTGTTTTTCTCTCGCTAGGAACTATAGATTTCTCCAGGGAAGTGAAGAACATCTATCCAACTCATAAGCTAGACGACATCAACAACTATTCTTCTTGGATTGCAGGAATGCAAGCCATCTTACAAAAAATGAAATGTTACAAATCGAAGTAACTACATGCACTTGAGATTCTCAAAGTAGCGACTAATCAAACACATACCAATGCAATTACGGTGAAGCAAAAACGAGAGGTCCAAGGAAGATGTTCAAAAAAAAATCAACACCATTTTTGAACAAAACAACGAAGATGATGTTATTTATATTATGATGAACATTGTGTATTATATCTTTGCCATGTGTGAGCTTCATCGGATTTGTGACCTCATCTGATGCGGACAGAGCTAGAGATACTATTTGCGTTAGCTAGTGAGGAAGTGCGACAGTTCTTGCATCGTAAACTGTCCAACCTTTCAATGATAGTATCAGTTTCTTGAGACTCACATGCGTGTACTGAAAACCTCACTAATCAATAGTCAAACTTCAATGATATGCTAAAAGATTAAAAATTTATATATCTTATTCCAATGAATTTGACCAAGACTTTGTCAAAATTTGCTTCTTTCATCAAAGCTAGTATTATTCATAATCCTTATACATTCTCTCATATGCATTATCTGCAACTCCAAGTTTAAACTGGAAAATTGCAATGAGTGAGTCAAAGAGAACACCAATCTTATGATTATCGCCAACATCTCTTCATAAAAAGCTCAAAGCGCTTCATACATTTACAACATTCTCAAGAATTCTAGGCAATCCGAGTCAAATTACATGGAATGTTACCTCAATGGTCATGATTACCATCACAAAGTTGCTTTTGATGAAGCTGATAATATGTTATTTGACAATATTCCAATTTCAATTGTAAGCGATACTCTTGCCGATGATGCGGCTAATGTATAACTTGCAGTTTTGAGTCAAAGAGAGAAGAAAGCAATCTTTTTTTTTATAGCGGTACCCCTTATACTTAACTAGAAACAATTTATTTTTTCTAATCTTGAAAATCAAGCTAATCATATTTTAATTAGAATTGCAAGCAATCAAGTTATTATGTTTGTGAAAAGTATTCACTTGCCTTAAATCAAAAATAAGATGTCTAATGTTTTTTACGTGCTTAATGTGAAGCGTAATTTGTTGTATGTTTCATAATTTATTGATGTAAGCCATATAACGCATTTTAATCCAAAGAAATGTTATGTATTTGATAGATGAAACTCACATAACATACTACTTCAAGGAAAGCAAGATCCACTCTAATAATATTCTATGCAAGTTATGTAAGTAAAAAGATCTCTTGTCAATCATCATTCTATCGTCTCATCTAGCATGTTTTCTTTGTTCCACTAAAGTTTGGAATATAGAATGGCCTAAGTCAAATCTTCAAACTTGTTTAGTCTTTCATGTTGAGCTTTGGCACCGCATGATGGGCCAAATCAACTACCAAAAGTCTCACTTGATGGCATCTAAGAAGTTGGGTGCTTGGATCACTCATATCTGTCATATTAGATCAAGCCTCATAAATTTAGACAAATGTCAAGTTTGTCAAAATTAACGTAATTTTAACAAAGTTTTCTCCTTAATTCTAGCATTGACATTAACATTGTAATTTCACTAATTTTTGTCTGATGGCTTGGCAATAATCTTTTTGAGTGTTTTATATAGCTTTGCATGCATAATAGCCGCAAAAAAATAAATTCATGTAGGTGCAAAAGTCATTTTACTCTCATTTAATGATGAAAATAATACTTTCAATGAACGTCTTATTTGGAAACAATTAGAAAGCTCACCACAAAGTTAACGCAAATGCATGAGGCACTCATTGAAACAATATCATGTCTCATTGAAAAAAATCTTTGTGTTGTACTTGTTGAGGCATTCCTTCACATTTGGCTCACTCTCGTAGACAACAAGACAAGACCGTGTTCACAAGCAATCTCATACTCAAACAACGCATCCATTATAGTTCTTGCATTCTAACTTATGTGGGTCTGTACTTTCTAAATCGCTAAAAAAACAATACATATTGATGTTTAGAGTTTTATTAATAAATACCTAGATTTATTATTTTTGGATCAAAGACCAGACGCTACAACAATTTTAGGATTTCAAAATAATGGTAGAAAATCTTTTAAAAGATCTAGTTTAAAGATGACCAAAATGATTTTGCGCCTTGCCTCAGGTCTTGTGGCAAGACGCTTCTAACAAAAGGAAGATAAGTCCTACATCGTGAAATGATCCACGGTATGATATGTGTACGACATCGCCGGTGCATGTGGGTGGTAAATTTGTCACCTAAATGTCAAATTTGCTTTTTAAAATGTTCATATTTCAATAAATATCTATAAAACACTTAGCTTTAGTAGAAAATGTTTAGAATAATCTATAAGTAAACTTAATAAAGTGCTTTATGATAAAACAATCCCATGAATTTGATACAAATGTATAGTTTTTAGCTTAAGATCAGTAAGATAGACATGTTGTGACCTATGCTAAACTTTATATATTGTAAGGGAGAGTTTTTTCATAGTAATCTTGATGCTCTATGTAGACTAAGATCTTTAACCTTTATTATGGTAAGAAAGTATGTTTTCATGGTAATCTTGATGCTCTATGTAGACTAAGATCTTTAACTTTATATTGTAAGAAAGTATGTTTTCATGGTAATCTTGATGCTCTATGTAGACTCAGATCTTTAACCTTTATATTGCAAGAGAGTATGTTTTCATGGTAATCTTGATGCTCTATGTAGACTCAGATCTTTAACCTTTATATTGCAAGAGAGTATGTTTTCATGGTAATCTTGATGCTCTATGTAGACTCAGATCTTTAACCTTTATATTGTAAGAGAGTATGTTTTCATGGTAATCTTGATGCTCTATGTAGAGAACATGTACATTATGATTGTGGTCAAATCTATTGCATCAATATGAAATATGTGATTTAGGTGAAATTCAGAAATATTTGGCAATGGAATTCTCTAAGTAGTCACAAGGACTATTACTTCACTAGAAATCCTATATTACCAAAGTTTATAAAGTAGTTTAATATGCTCAACTATAGGTCATCTACATTATCAATCAATGTTGGTAAACAAAAGTTACGAGCACTTCTTATGTAGATCCTACATTTTATTGAAAGCTAGTTGGCCGACTGCTTTTTGTTACTAATTCCAAATTTGAAATATATTTTGTAGTGGAACACCTCTCTTGTTTTATGTTAACACTTCAATAGTCTCATCTAGAAACTGGCTTCCAGACTTTGCAGTACCTCAAGGGTACTTTAGACCACAAAATCACGTTCAAACGAATATATTCATGCAAAGTGCAAGGATACCTAGATTCGACGTGCAGTTCATGTCTAGACACATTCAGCATCCAAGAAGCAAAATCTCATCTCATTCTACTCTACATAGAGCAAGTATAAGGTCCTGTGCAGTTCATGTCTAGACACATTCAGTATCCAAGAAGCAAAATCTCATCTCATTCTACTCTACATAGAGCAAGTATAAGGTCTTGTCCCTCGGTGCACATGAGCTCGTTTGGCTCCGACAACTTCAATGGAATCGCGATGACACCAACATCTCTCTCCTGACATTAAGAATTAGACCTTTTGGTAGAAAGCACAAAGTCTTCATCTGAAATGACTAGGTCAGGAAGGGGACCACATATACTAAGACGAACACGTTCGACAGATGACGAGGCTACGGCCTCAGTCATCTACCGAAGTAGCTGCCCTTGTGAGACCGAAGCCTCACAAGGGCAGCGACTTTGAAAGTAAGTAGGCAGAGGATTTTCTATTACTGGCCAGGCACAAAATCTTCGAGCAAAATTGTGCCGTTGATAAATCCACCCGTAACATCCACAGGATCCAATCCCAAACTGCCCTCGGCGAGTTTCCTTAGCACCTCGTTTAGCGAAATTGAACGAGATCTAGTCTCCCAACATCCAGCATCGACCTCACTGCAAATAGCCACTTCAATCAGTCCACATCTGAACTCCATAAACGTGCAAAGAGAGCACAGCAGAGCTCAAAGTAACTTGAAGAAAATCGCCTACATCAACTCTTTAATTTCCTCTTCTCGTCTTTAGCCTTGGCTCTTAGGTCAGTCATCGCTCTAGTTTCTAGTTAGCAACTAAACTAAGTAGTTTAAGACTTGGAGAAGTACTTTTAGACCCACGATTACACACTCTAGAATAAAGGAGGGTGGTAGAATTAGTTAGATCCGAACTTCTCTAGACATACTCTTATAGTGCTAATTTTACGTAAGACCTAAATATAGTGCAAGCTGGTTTAGTGTTCAAAGGAGTGGACACTAATACATGTAATTGGCTCACGATAAGATATTGCTAGAAGACAAACACTTCTCAGTAACTACACTATATGTACAAGCATACTTACTGAGTAAAGCAGTCTTTCTGGATGATTACGAATCAACGTTTTCATCATTCTTTTGGGGTGCGGCGTTCCGCTTCCATAGTTATGAATTATTTTATATTACAACCCAGAATCTGGCCATAGACTGTTTTGTTCATAGATTAATGAGAGCATCGACTATTCCATAGTTCCACAATCTGAACTATCAGTCTGCAGCCAAGAATTTGACGTTTTCAATCTCCTCTAGAGGTGGAAATCTTATTATGTCCCTTGGACAACTCGGACGACTTGTTGACTGGCTCCAACAGCTTGGGGAAGGAGTTTTTCATATATGGAGATAAATTTTACTGGAATCAACAAGACTTGCTTCCAATTCCATCAGACCACATTCTCTTATTCAGTCCCTTCCAAGCTGATGTCCAGCTCCGGTCAATGTTTCGGAAATATACCCATTTCCAGGATTCAATTCTGTTGTACACAAGGAGAACCTTCAAAATGACACCCCAGAATCATGGAACTCCACAACATATTGGCACTACATGTTTCTATTCATCAGACTTATCAACCACGCAACCCATTTCAATGAAAGGAACACGACTTTTCTTGATGGAAAACAAGAACTACTTTGGCGATCAGTTTCACTGCTTCTTCGTATGTCTTGTAACGGTGAATGATCTCCTCTCTACATCTAGCCAAGCGTCGAAGGCCTGTCGTTTCCTCCTATTCATACATTACATACCAAACCTTTCAAGTGTAATTCACTTCGCGGAAAATCCTCAACATACAGAGCAAAATCCGTGAAAGTGAGGACGACTTCCAACCTTGAGGTAGATAATGCGGACATGATTCCTTTGTTTACAAAGACAACAGCTTTCGTGAATACTTAGTAAAACCACGGCGCGGTAGGGATGCTTTGAGCAACTTACGTTTCGTAACATACGATAACAACTGTACTATCATTGATGACGAGGTAAGCACTACAACTTGGTGGATCATCATAAGTGTGACCCACAGGTGAAAACCATGCTGTAACTGATAAGTGTGAGATTACTGATTCACCGAGAAAACACGTGTGGTTTCTTGAGGGCTATAACGCCTGCCGCAGAAACTACTGCGTTGGATGTGAGAGAGCGACTAACCTTGCTATGAAATCATGCTTGCAATGGATAATCACGCTTTAAGTGAATCTCCAAAACTCGAATATATGGTTGTGTTCCCTGTATCTTGACTGTAAGAACCACACAAAATGTCCCTAATGGCCATTATTTTCTCACCGAGTACAGCTGCTTATGACTAATCACTGAACGGCGTTGACTGACGCAACAGCCACATCGTTGTGAAGGCAAGGATAAAGCCTTAAAGACAAATGAAGAGAAGGTGAATGCTTTCCAATAGATTGACGCAAAGTTGAAGGGCAGAAAAATGGAAGTGATAATTACAGTAATTTGAACAATTCTCAGCGAAGTCCAAAAGCAATCGTCTAAAAAGATCATAAACTAATTACAACGTGGCAAAATGCTAGAGACAAATGCCACAACTTTGATTGAATGCATCTATGTGACTACTAGTGTACAACCTTCTGAAGTTCCAAAGAATATTGTATACTAACCCTTACGTTTCAACTGAATAGTGGGTATCCCATCTTCTGAAATTGCCTCTAATTGAAGATCTTATTTGTGATACAAACAGGAACTGTGATCACCTCAAACAGCGAATGACGTGGACAGAACTACATATGTAAGATGTTGGAGGCCATCTTGTATCTTCTCAATGGCAGCGGCTCCATCACTTTCAATACCGCTGCGGACAGCTTGAGCTCTGTCTTCCAAAGTGCCCTCCTTCAACTCTCGTTCTCTCAGCGCTTCTCCTTGTTCGTCTGCAACCCTGCGCTCATTCTTCAGCGCTGCGTCGAAAGCAGCTGTCACATCTCCGATACCTGAACGAGAAGTTGCACTGTTGTGAAGGCCATGAAAAACATAAAGGCTTCTCCCACGAATTTACTGACAGCGAGATGAATCGACATCTGAATAGTAAACATTAGAGTTGAAAGAAAATACTTGTTCTAATAACTTAATCGTGAAACCTACGCCAAAGAACTACACGCTCGCCACTAAACATCTACAAGTACAACCAGCTCTAGCTCAACTCTCTAAGATCTAGACGAGCAGAACGATCACTTTAACTGGTGGAGCAGCTACTGTTGCTAGGACAGTCGCTAATGTGTGGGACTGTACTGTAGGCGCCGACTTCCACTCTTGGTTAGACCTTTTGGGCCAAAAACTTAGAAATAACTACAACATACCTGTGACGAAACTGTCGGACACGGCTTTGATGTCCCCAGCCATCGCCCTGGCTCTGGCGCTAATAAGTGAAGCTTTTCCAATACAATCCTCCGGCCAGTCAAGATCCTCCACATCGTCCGACTTGTCACTTTTATCAGAAGTACTTGTCAAAACCGATTTTCCAAGTAGTAGGAGATGAGATAGGCAAACTGCACACAGTTCAGAAATTCTCTGCAAAGCAGGAAAGTAACCTATTGGTTTAGAAGTAACTCGTGATGACTACAAGAAGAAAAAAAATAACAAAATGCCGACAAAAACACCGACATGAAATGGGCATGCTTCGAAAACACGTTGGGTCGACTCAAGTGTGTTCTCACATGAACACCTTCCGCCCTGATGGCCTCAAGGCGATCAGAAGTCTTTTTCACCACTTCTTTCATGGCCAACCCGCCAAGAGCTGCTGTGAAGCTAGAAAACAAAAAAACATGCCAGGTGAATTGTTCAGTTCCGTGTATATAACTTTCAATTGCCCAAATCAAATAAACACCTGTTGAGCAAGCTTGAGGTAATCAACCTTACCCGGTAGTCATTTCAGCAGCTTTGCTTATGCTTGATTCTTGAAGTGCCTTAACTTCATTTTCACTGAAAGAATAGCCTGCTTCTACTCTTTTTCCTTTCACGGATCCCTCGTCAGTATCATCATCTAGCGTCAATACTGGCTGTAGCTGTTTCAATGTCGTGTCGAAATTGATCTTGGCTTCACCGACAAGTTTGGCTCGAGCTCGGTTGCATAGTAAAGTGTAATGATTGGCCAGAGATTCAAGCTCCTACAGCAGGCAAGTTGTAAAGAGTAAGTCACTTAGTAAAATCTCTGCAACTCTTCGTACGATGTTGCAAGATAGGAAATTTTCAGGATATGGCTCCATACTTCTGGCAAAAGAAAAGGCATCCTAGACGACCTGTATAATTCGACGGTAATAACGGAAGTATGAAAGCACCTAGTGAATGTCAACACTTTCAAATTGGATTTGTTACGTATATATCGTGTTGTTTCAAGTATTCGCATTCCTCATCCAGTATTCATAAAATGAAAAGAATGGACTTGTTAACTTTCCAGCTTCGAAGCTCACCTCTAGATGCTCTGGTCCTCCGTAGATAATGAAACAATGATCAAAACTGACATCTTCATTGTAGGTCTCCGAAGCAGCTCCTGCCCCTTCCTTTGACGATGCCAGGTCGTTGTCAAAGTCAATACCAGCTTCTGCGGCGAGCATGTCCAATGTTTCTTTTCCCACATACTCCAGCACTTTGAACCCTCTTGCAGTCAGAGCCTTGCTACCCTACAGGTCAGATAGATGTCGAAATCCAGGTGAAAATTTATGCATTAAAATTGAACAAATCTACATACAGTCTTCATGTATCACAAGTGTAAATTCAGAGGACGTGGGCGGTACACGACATTATTGGTCTGAAGTGGCTGCTTACTTCTATAATGCTCGGAGCAAGTGATCCAGCCTTTGCAGTCAGACCCCCTTGCTGTATGGTTCCGGCTAGGTTCTCTGCCGAGTGTTCCAGTCTGGTACAAAAGACGAGTAAGGCGTATCAACACTTACAACTCAGCAAAAGAGCATTCAGGTAATCATCTGACCAATATGAGAGCTCATGAAAACATATGACCAAGTTCCTTACTTTTGAACCAGAGTAACGCTTCCCTTCCAGGCATTCCCGAGCGCAGCAAGTGCTCCAGACGCTATTGTCTCCACCGACTCGTCAAAAGCCTTCAGGCCCTGCTTCAGAAAATAGCACGTTTATGCTGAATATATTTGGATAGTACTATTTGTCAACAAAAGATGTTGATGATGGAAAGTCCAGTTGCTACATCAAGTAGGGACAAGTTTGATCCAGTACTTGAGTAGTAACCCCCCATCCAAGAATTGGATCTGTTAACAGGTGAGTACCTATAGATTTGACAGAGGTTCAGATGGTCATCCCAACACTTAACAAATGGAGTCTAGGGCATATTATGTGTGGATGTGTCCTCCTGTTTAGGTACAAGAACCTCATTTCTATACGTCTAAGGAGTGTACTGCATCGTTTAAGTATACAAGGACGATACAGGGCCTTTTACTGCTAGCAGAAGTCAACAGCAGTGGGGGGGAAATGTTCTATATCGAAAGAGGAATCAAGCAGAAAGGTTATTAGAAGGAACTCATCATCAACAGTTCTTAAAAGCAGAAATAACCATGTAAAATGCACACATATGTAACCACAATAGATATCAAGTACCCCCTGTTAAGCGTAAGGCTCGTGACCAAAAAATTCATTCAAAGCATAACATTTTGACAAAAGGAAGACCCACCTGCCCAAGAAGAGAATCCTTGCTTGCTTCCTGGAGTTTATCCAAAGCAGCCTTCCTTTTGATGTCTTCTGCCGATAAAGGCTCTGGCTCTTTGACCTTAATCTCTTCTTCAGTATCTGACTGGGAATCCTTGAACTCTTCATCAATCGAATTAACAACGCTCTGCTGCAAGTCGGCGACACCCTTGGCGGCACCCTTGGCAGCTGCAACGGCCTGAAACATTTAATTTGCAGTAAGATCAGCGATCAAAAGCATTTCTTTATCGCAAGACTGATCTTCAGAGCAAGGATAGAAAAAGAAAGACCCAGAAATAGCCAAGCAAAAGGGTGTTTTCTGGGAGCCTCTCTCCGTAAACTTTGAGAATAAGTGCTCGACTCTCGCTGACATATTCATAGAACAAGACTATGAATGCTGTCATTCACTTCAGAAGGCAAAAGAAGCAAATGGACGACAACGGTCAACCTCCAAGAATAGAAGTCATATCTACATGAATCTGGCTAGACTAACAGACAACTTCCGGCTCTTATTTCTCAATTTGCAGCCGTCCTTGTGACTTCGTTCATATTACTCATGTCGGATCTACACTGAGATCGGAAACAAGCCCTTAAAAACAGACTTGAAGCTTTCATCGTAGTACTTCGAAACGTTCTTTGCTGTGAATGATGAATCAAATGACCATACATAATGAAAGACACTGGTCAACATAGTCGAGGAAATGCATCGTATGTACATTATCAAATCATACATCATATCAAATCAAATTTATAATATTGACATAAACTCCAACTCCCGCGATCAAAAAACTCATGCTCCTCCTCAAACTGCGTAGCAGCTTCGTGTTTGTAGGCCGCCTTGACAAATGCGACAAAACAAAAAACATCCACCTCACCACACGAACATTCAGCAGAAAATTAGTGTTTCAAACCTCATCTACGAATTACACACGCACCATTTACAGAAAACACGAAACTACAACACTCACATTCTTGGAAATCTCCCCAGCAACATCAGCCGCGACTTTTTGCAGGTCTGAAAAGACGGAGAGGGCAGAGGTACCCCAACCTCCCCAACCTCCTCCTCCACCGGTGCTCTTCTCTTTAGCCCGACTAGCGCCTGCAGTGGGCGTCGTTGCTGGTTCCGCAGAAATTTCTTGCTCCTGCACACCGTCCTCCATCAATCCTTCTTCCGCTTCTCTTCAGAAAGAACCTGCAAAATTCAACTCCTTCGACTCGTACTGCTGCCGCGATTCTGGATCTAGAAGTCGCAGTTGCTATGAAATCCTTCCAAGGCTAGCTTTCTCGCTTTCTATCTCGACTCTCGAGGCTGATGGTTCCAGTCCAAGGGACGACGAGCAAGAGAACGAGCAAGAGGGTTCGAGGGAGGAGCGAGCAAAAGACGAAAAAGGTGCTCGCACGAACAAAGGCTTCTTTCCTTTCCTGTGCCCACTCAAGTCAAGCTTTTTTCCAAATTTGGCAAAAGCCAGCTACGGGGTTCGGGATCTTGTACATGGTTGCCCTTTTACTGCGGAGCGATTGCCGAAACATGGGCCAACCAAAGTTACTCTCCTCGCTTCCCTCATTTCTTTCCTCCTCATTTTTCTCTTCAACTCGCTTGAGCGTAGTTGACCCTCCCCCTTTTTCATTCTTTCCTCGCTCTACCTGCTCATTTAGAAAATACAATTCTCATCGTACTCTTTTGCTCACTTCCCGCCGTTACTACCCATATAGATATTAAAATTCTCATTGACTCTTTTGTTCACTTCTCACCAGTACTATATAAATACGTACATTTTATTATCACACATATATATGATGATACTTTGGTTCCAACATGTTTATCACATCACTTATTGCATATTCAAAATACATAGCATTGCCAATTATGATGTAATATGCATTCATTTATCAATTCTGCATATAATTCGTTATCAATGTAGAGTACAGGTTTTGATTTTAACCATGAATCAAGTTAGGGATGTGGTAACTGCTATAGGACATGATGATGAATACCTCATCAATCCATAGCAAACAACATGACACATGTTGGTTGATATGGCTTGATGTGATATTCATATTTAGATGCTATCTGTCTTCTATGCTAGAAGACATAGACAGATGCTTCAATGCTTGTAATATCCACATTAATATCTCAGTAGTAGAACTTGAAAATTTTGATATTATGACTGCAGTCATATATAGTTACATTGTATTTGTACTTTGGATTGAAGTACAAAGTGTTTATTATTTGAAATGATCATCAATTTTTCGAAACTTTCTTATCCGTGTATATGCAATTTTTGGAAAGATAGCAATGAAGAGTTTAAACAAGATTTGAGTTCATACAATGAAATCAAATCTTTGTTCATTATGCTTTAAATCATATGAAGTTAGTTAGATTCACTTGAGCATCTTTGTGAGATATGTGAAAGAACATGTCATAGAACTATAAAACTTGAAAAAAAATCCAATTTCTTAGGTTATGTTAGACTTTATCATATATTTATATGAATTTGTATTAGCTGAAATTATATCAAATCATATTTTTTATATATTGATTATCAACATAATTTATACATCTTTGTTGCAAATATTTCATTGTGATGTTATTTGAATTTTATTTCATATTGATATTTTAGATTAAATCAAATGATGTCATTTCATTGAATTAACTTTTAATTTTCTTGCCCTTCTCAATTTTTTTCCAATTTCACTTTAATATTTTTAAATTTGAATATTTGTTAAACTATAATCATATTTAAATTCAAAGTTATCAAAATGATGCAAAATAAAGACCATAAAATATTTCTATAGTCTATTCAAGAATAAGTCAATATTCATCTTGATCATATAAACATATTCTGGAATTTTAAATGATCCAACTATTTAGAAATGCATTGTATAATACCTTACAATTAATCATGTCCTTGAATTTATTGTATGAATAGTGATGATATAATATACATTTATAATTAGATTTTATTTTTGTATTTATTAAAATTTTATTAATATTTAAAAATTTTAATCCAATATTTTTATTATCTATAATTTTCAAATTTTTAATGATTATGTTAACAAACATTCCTAAAAAGATTAAAAAATTGATTTGCTAGCTAATCCTCTGCAAAAATTCACAATATTTATTCTAAATTAAAAATTTATTGCAGTGAATTTTTTATTACGTGACTTTTTCACATCTAATATAATCATGAGTTGTAAATGATCATATCGTTTTTACAATATATAGATGGTTATAATTTTTCTAAAAAATAATAAAATCCGAAATTTTTCAGTCTATGTTTTTTGATGTATATATGGATTTGAATTCATCAGGTTATAATTCTAATCACAATCACACATTTAATGATTAAATGATCATTGAAGTTAAATCTCACGTTGTGATGTGATTAATTCACATGAGATGATTAGTTCCATATTTACAACTTTCATTGATATGATATACATAATATATTGCATTGCAATTCATTGTAATAATAATATTTGACATTTTTATTTATGTGTCCATATTCTCATTACTTCACTCTTGGAATATTTGAAAGTCTTGTTAACAAATCTTGAAAATTTGAAGTGAATTTCTAATATCAAATTTTACAATTTATATAATTTATTTCTGTTGTTTCAAGATATTGAAATTTTATCATGAAAAATTTGAAACTCTTAAGATTTGAAGTGCTCACATCATTTAAAATTTAGAAAAAAATGATTACTAGTTTTGTAGATGGCTGGATATCAAAATTAGACAGTGCAAACTCTTGCCAAAACATCAGTCAAACTCTACAATGAGGAAAAAATAATCTTGATGTAATTTCAAGATTAAAATTTATCCAAGAAATTGTACTTAATAATAATCTAGATAACAATTAATTATTATAATAGAAGGTCGTTATTACAATTTTAGACATGTAAAATATAAATAAAATTACCATAAAATTGATAAATTTCTGATTATGCTGTCATGGCTCGAGACGTTAGTGTGGATTTGAGTGTAGACACGTTAGGACGCGGTACACGTTGGGACGCCCTGCACGTTGGAACGCCATGCACGTTGAGGTCGTCGACCGTGGGTTATATTCAAGGCTAGCTCGAAGAACTGTCAGTTCTTCGAGTTGAGCCTTACGCGTCGGGGTTTTTCCCCTTAGCTTCGACTTTTAGTCTACCTACGAGTAGTGAGTTTGGCTCGACTCTTTGTGTATGTGTTTCGACATTCCTTTTACTTGAAGAACTGCGTGTAATCTATCGGTGAGGTGAATTTGCGGTCAGAACTTCTTTCTTGAGAGCTTTGGTTGTCGGAAGGGCGTCTTGGAATGGTCGGTCGATTGGAGAAATGTGAATGTGGGCGCTGTTGCAACTTGTCATCACCATCCATGCTCGACGAGCATCGCGAGTCCATGCGTGCACAGGAGAGTCGGTAATAGGCTTGAGTTGCCGGCCGCAGAAGGAAATGATCGAGTGCCGTGGTAGAACTGCCGGATTGATGGAGTGATTCGTGAGGCGAGGGAGGAAGGGAGTCGGTCGGTGGGATCGATCGCAGAGCGTCGACGTTGTGTGTACATGGCGAATTCGGTGTTGAGAAAAGGTAGAAGGATTCGGCCTTGAGAATAGCTTAGAGCAAATTGTTGTCTGCTTACGTGACTCCCACTGCAATGTGAAGAAGCTCATGCAAATTCTGTCCACCCGTAGGCCGTCGATGTAGGCGTTCAGCCAGGGGTCAAATTCCTACTCTTTGTTTCCTTGATTTCATGGAATTCTGCGTGTTTGTTCTCAACAAGCACCAGCAGTTTCGGCATTGGATCCCATAGTACGAAAAGCAGAGTCTGCTAGTATCAGCAGTCAACTCGCATTTCCGAAGCAGTTCCGTGGCTCTAGTTTCGAAGTGAAGTCCGACCAGCTCTCCTGCTTGGCGATCCTCGATGCAAGAAGTTCGGTGGGTTCCAGAGCGTTAAAGTGTGCAGCGTCGGCGTAAGCAAAGTGAAGAGGTCAACGTCTTCCGATAAGGGCTGTTTTCACGACAGAGGCGAAGGAGCTACCCGTGAACAGTTCGGGGTTGAATCAACATGTGCGAGTAGAATGCCGTGCTAAGGGTGGAGTCCTGATTTGATACTAGCAGTGGAGGTGGCTTTATGCTATCTGCATCAAACATTTGTACAGTGGGCAGGGACGTCGTGATTGTTTGCACAAGGCTTGTACGCACCTTCCGCGATTGATTCCAAGGCCATCAACGAGTACAAGAGCGAACTCAGTACAATCAACATTTAATGGTACAAGGAGTTCAACACCACTCTTTAGAGTTACAGACAGGCCAGCGAAGACGGCGTTCTGGACCGACTACCGATTGCCACCTGGAACGAGCTTAACGTGACTCTTCACAAACATGCCAAGACTGCCAAGGATCTGGGTGACTTCCAGAAGTACGCTGCAAAGAAGCCAGAGGCTTACATCCAAGAATTGAACACTCTATTTGCGCTCCTCCAAGAGAATACCATCCTCACAATCGGCCAAAATGACATCTTTGACGGATCGGTTATCTGCAACAGCAATGTAACAGCTACGATCACAGCTGGGACGCTGGTGCCTTGTATGGCTCCCAAATTAGCGGGTGCAGGAACGGAGTTCATAATGTGAGCAGTCTTGGGATTTCCGGTGTAATCAAACTTGCTGAGCACTCCTTTCGTGATCTTTTGTAAATCTGCATCAGCCAATATTCGATATAGTGTCATGTGCACACTTTGCACCTCATAGAATTTTGTCTACTTCCCTTTCAAATCCGCAGGTCATAGAATCAGAAAACGTTATCTATACGGAATAAATTCGCAATTTCGGGACTCCTTAAGTCTTGTATTTAGGGGCATCTGATTGCTGTCTCCAGCCGACCGAGGCGAATGTCTAACGGAAAGCGAAAGGATATATTGTGGCAAATGTTGCCTCCTCTGATATAAACTTCTACCTATGCCACTGAGCGGGCCGCACTTGCCCAATCATCTCGCTTCGATTTAATATCCCTTTGAATGCTGATGCGTTGATGTCTGCCTTTCGTCCGCAAGTGAGGGGACGTGTGCATAGGACAATGCAGTAACCTGGGAAGTGCGGGGCCCAGACGCAAAAGATTCTTGCGCAAGCTGTGCATGGGAGTAGAGGCATAGAGTCTCCAGACAGAAAGGACAACATCTCCGCTCCCGTCGACCAGGGTTCCGACAGGATGGTGGTGGTATCAATGCAGGCTGTGGTCGCTCTACCGTGCGTTCTTGCGGCGTACATCGGGATATGTGACGTAGTTGCTGTAGTAGATGTTTATCGCATGGTACATTTTGATTTTCGAGGCACACCATTCGGTTCACGCAGTCAGTTGTCAGCAGCTTAGTAGAGGCTTCACAGAGTATTGGGGAGGGACAATTGTCCAAGGTGGCCTTGATATCGATGTGAAGAATATATATATATATATATATATATTCTAGAGAGACAGTTTGAAGAGAATATATATTTTGGAGATATATTTTGGAGTGATATCTTGAAGTAAACGATATGGTTTATTTTTATTTTTATTGTGGAAACATTGTACCCTCTACATATGACGTGGTCAACATTATATATTAGGGGTTTTAGTTTCTAGTGGATGTGTTTGTTGAGGTGATGTTGGAAGTATACATTTGATCCGTATACCTTTTCTTCTAGAGAACAAGTAGAGTAGGCAAACATTTTAGATTTCTTGCCCTAGTAGAGAAGAGAAGTGAGGTCTCGGACGAGACAGTTTGGCGGAGATACCTTCTTGGCGACGCGATGTAAGAGATAGCGCTGGTGACGGAGGATGATAGGAGGCGATGGAGTTCGACTCGGGGTCGCGATGCGAGGCGATGTTCCGTGTGTTATGTTGTTCTGTGCTGTGTTTCATTTCGGCTGGAGAGTCGTTGCTAGCCGTTTTTCTTGTGTTTGGATCCTCTCAAGTTTGGCTTCTTGATGCGCGCCCATGTCTGGGTTGACGTTGATTTCCGGAGTAGTTTTACTCCAGTGTGCTGTCGATAGTGCGGCTGGATTTGATCACCGACGCCTATCTTTGTTTCTCTCATGGTGAGACTGGAGTGATTACTAGTGGACCAGGAGAGTCTTCTTGCGGTGATGACAGGTTAGGTTGCCCATACCCATAGTCAGTAGGGCTAGAGCAGGTTAGTGCAGGGACGAGGGCATGTGGAGTTGTGGCAATGGTGCCGATTGGTGAGTCAGTCATCACGGAGGAGTTTGGGGGTTCCGTTGAGGACCGTGGAGGATTTACGCGGAGTGGGTTGAGGTATCGGCTACCTCATCCTAGCGCATCAGTGGTTGTAGAGGCGCGGAGTGTGGCAGATAGCGGATCTTTGGGGGTGATATCGTCTAGGGTCCCACACTCGTGGACTGGGGACATGGACGGTATGTACGGGGCCATGAAGGGCCACGGCGGTACTCTGGTGCAGTGGGCACCATTGAGTTGGATGATTTCATCCAGGAGTTTGACACGTGGTGCGATATGCAGTTCTTGCGTAACCCCACGTTGTTTAAACCCTTCTTTGCATGGAAGGGGTTGTTTCAGCATCTGGAGGGGCCTCCCATGGATGACTACCATGAGTTTGGGAGAGAGTATGCTGTGGAGATTGACGCATGGAGGCATCATTGGTCTCCAAACTATACGTCGATCACCCAGGGTGGTGTTGGTACCAGTGGAGGTGCGAGTGGTAGCATCACCGATGGTACTAGTGGAGCAGGTACCACCAGCGGTGCTGTTGGCGTTGCCAGCACGAGTGGAGAGACTACTTGCGTACCTTCGTTCAGCCCCATTCCTGAGTTCTTCAAGAGGTTGAGGAAGAACTATCAGGGGGTGAGGACGGAGAAGTTGAGGAGTCTCCAGGAGTTTGAGCGGAAGACTGGCGAGAGTCTTCGGGAGGCATACACGCGTATGCGGCGGTTGATCTCAGTTACTCACGGTGTAACTGAGGCACATGCGGTCCATTATTGGTACAGGATACTTGACAGAGAGCTACGGCGGAGGGTTCGGGATGCTACCCTCTTGAGCGATGCGTCACCGACATTGGCCTATGTGTTTGCTCTTTCTGAGAAGATTGAGCTTAACATAGTGGAGGAGAGAGTGGTGACTTCTTCATTCGCTAGAGACGCAGCCACTACCTCTCGTGTCCCGCAGAGCATGACACAGTCTAGACCCTTTGGTGGTGGTAGTGGTGGGGGTCGCGGAGTGCAGACACGACACCAGACAGCCGCTAGAGATACAGGGGCACGTGCACTAGTGCCGTCGTTTGCTGGCCAGCAGCATGGACCAGCATGTTGGACATGTGGAGGGGATCATCGGCGGAGAGATTGTCCCCAGTAGGCCGGAGGTTAGAGTTCACAGGCTAGACCCCAGTCAGCACAGGTGGTGTGTGACCACTGTGGTCGAGCAGGTCATACTCGAGATCGGTGTTTTGACCTTCATCCAGAGTTGACATCTGGTGGTAGAGGTCGTGGTGGTGATGCTTCTCGAGGTCGAGGTGGCCGTGCTGGTAGAGGTGGTCGAGGTGCCGGTGTAGTTGGACGTCCTGTAGCGAGTGCTACTTCGGCCACAGAGAGCGCGATGGCTGCTCGTATTGAGCAGTTGGAGCAGAGGCTTGCTGCTATGGTGAGTTCTGGGGCGAGCACTTCCACCTCTTACGAGGAAGAGGATTTCCCTTATCTAGCGAGTGCAGCACAGGTGGAGGCATCGGTTGCAGTGACTAGAGGTGCAGCTCGAGCTCTAGAGCCACGCGGTGCGACAGGGGAGTTGGATCCTCAGAGGGGTGAGAGTGGGCGTTAGGCCAGACTTTCCCAGTCGTTTTTGTTGTCAGAGGTGGGCAGTACTTCATCCATGAGGCCTGTACCACCTAGTGACCTTAGGGGGAGGACTGAGACATCTACATCACGTGTGGTGGACACGGACACACCATCTAGTGCAGTGACGCGGATGGCTAGCTCAGTGATGAGATCTCCATTGTTTTCAGCTATGGAGCTGATAGACTATGGGATCGACTTGGCTCGGGTTTTTCGTGTAGCAGCCACGTTGTGTGAACGTGGGAGTATCCCTGCTACGAGTGCCGACATAGGCGAGACTATTGGTGAGGAGCTATCCTCTACGACTCCATCGAGCAATGAGTCCACATGGCAGGCGGCAGCGGCACGGATGGAGTCCTTGCCAGCCCGACCAGCCATTGATCGGGAGAGGGTTGTCCCTGGTGTGTGTATGGTGGACAACCGGAGCGGGGTATTTCGCTTGGTGAGTGCTACAGGGCAGGTGTATGTCCCAGCCAGAGTGTTGCTGGATTCTGGTGCACAGCCTTTGATGTTGGACAAGATTGCCTGCATTAGTTTGGGAGTTCGGAGGTCCGAGTTGGAGCCTTGTCCGTTCCAGATTCAGACTTCACTCGGTGGCACCAGCGACAGGTCTTACAGGATGACCAGAGCGCGCATATCAGTGCAGTTGAGGCATGGTCATGCTCAGGATAGCTCGCAGTTTGGAGTTCGAGCGGTGATTACATCAGCAGAGTCATATGATGTGCTTGTTGGTGGAGCGGTGTTATATCCGATGGAATTTCGGATGGATTATTGGACGGAGACGACAGCTTATCGCCCTGGTTGGGAGTCTGGTGATGGACGTATGAGTGAGCTGCCTGTGAGGTTCATTTCTCGAGATCGAACTCTTGGATCTTCTCCTGCAGTTTTAGCCTCTATTGCGGGTTTCAGTGGAGTGCTCACATGGCCTGATGACTTGTTGGAGGGGAACAGGTCAGCCGAGGATACTCCAGTCTATGAGGAGGTGGAGGAGATGCTGAGTCTCGCAGCGGCAGTGTCATCATCTTTGGATGTTCCACTTTGGGATTCTTGCCACGCATTACAGCAGGAGGCTGATAGGTTGGTGAAGAAGGCTTGGAGTGAGGCCTCTTTACCAGCAGAGGCAGAGCGAGTCTTAGATGGGCAGCTAGTATGTGGTCTTAGCACCCTATCACCATTAGTTACTACATCTATCGTATGGGAGTATTCCCCAGAGGGTGTTTGTTTGCTGGATCTTTTTGGAGGTCTCAACACGGGTTTGGCTGCAGTGTTGCAGTCAGGTATTCTTGTACGTAGATACTTGTACGTGGAGAAGAACGAGACTGCACGTCGGGTTTCTTCACGACATGTTACACAGTTGATGCAGCGTTTTCCTTTGTTGTTGCCGCGATCAGCTGTTCGAGGATACCAGAAGGCGTTGCATGCAGACATTTCATTGCTGGGGGCGCCAGACCTTGATCGAGTTGGACATATTGATTTGGTGATTGCGGGATGGCCATGTCAGGGGCACACACGCGCTGGGCATGGAGCAGGGTTACATGACCCGAGATATTGGATGTTTTGGGAGATGCTACGAGTGTTACGTCATCTCCAGGAGCAGCAGACACGTTCTCCCGCATACATTCTAGAGAACGTACCATTGTTGGGTGACACTCGGGCCCAGTTGATGGCGAGTGTCCATGAGGTCAGGGCATTGATTGGATCATCAGTGTTGTTGGATGCTACGAGGGTTGGTTCACGTGCTCATCGTGCACGTTTGTGGTGGACCAATCTTGTACCACAAGAGATATTGCGTCATGCGTATGATTCTGTGCATCGTGATTCTACTCTCACCGTTGACAAGATCTTGGATGTCTCTCGATACTCTCAGGTGGTGAGAGTGGCGGATAGGTCACCCATGGCATTGGTGAACCACGTAGGTCAGCCTCGGATGGCTTTGCCTACGTTGGTTAGTTATCCGGCATCACATGCATATCGTGATGGGGGACCTGGACTACTGTGGGACAATACCCTACATCAGTTGGTGGAGCCCAACGCTGATGAGAGAGAGCGTGCGATGGGGTTTCTTACTGGTGTGACCGCGACTTCTTCAGTTTCAGAGGCATTGCGTCGTCAGGTTTTGGGTCAAGCTATGGACCTGAACTGCTTGACATGGATTGTGAGCTTGGGTTTGGCCGAGCAACGCCGTTTGCGCGCAGATTTGGTGGTTGTTACACCACTTATTAGCTCATTGCCTACCGGGACGGTAGTGGCAATGGCTGGGGGCGACTTGCGAGATATTCGTCATCCTTGGAGTTCATGGGACGTGACGAGAGGACTTGCGAGAGTAGACGCCCATGCAGTTGGAGATGTTAGTCACGGGGAGGTTGCTACGAAGGAGGGTACGGAGAACACTCCTTTGGAGGAGGTGTCATAGCAACCAGTGACAGTATCGCCTCCCTCTTGTGGCTCCATGGAGGAGGAGTGGGAGCCATCGATTGGTTCTCAGATCACCGGAGGAGAAAGGCGGCGGTTGATACAATTCCTACATGACTATAGGAGTTGTTTTGCCTTCAGTATGAAGGAGTTGGGTACTTTGATTGGACCCGGCATACGGATAGAGTTGGCTAGTGATACGCCAATCTTCCGTCGTCCCTATCGATATAGTGATATGGAAAGGGACTTGATTAAGAGTCGGACGTTGGAGTTATTGGAGGCTGGATTAGTGGAGTTGTCGCATGGTGAGTATGCTTCAGCCACTGTTATGCCATCGAAGAAGAATGTACATGGCAACTACACGGATAGGCGGATGTGTGGAGATTACCGTCCTATCAATCGGCAGACGAAGGCCGATAAGTATGCCATGCCTACACCTGAGGAGATCTTCGATGTGGTGGGACATGCAAAGATTTTTAGTACTTTGGATCTTCGGGCGGGATACCATCAGTTGCCGATTCGGGAGGAGGACAAGGCCAAGACAGCGTTTTGGGGTGTCAACTCTCACGGCAAGGATTGTTTGTATCAGTGGCGATTCTTACCCTTTGGGTTGAAGAATGCACCTGTCGAGTTCCACAGAGTGATGGACAAGATTCTAGCGGGGCTAGATTTCGTCAGATGTTACATTGATGATATCTTGGTGTTTAACGACACGGTGGAGCAACACCAGATACATTTGCAGATTGTGCTTGAGCGGTTGAGGGCTCATGGTCTGCGGTTACATCCTGGGAAGTGCAGGTTCTTCCAGGAGAAGGTGGAGTACTTGGGTCATGTGATCTACCCAGGTGGTTTGGGAGTTCAGCAGGCAAAGGTGGAGGCTATTGCACGCATTCCTCGTCCAACAGATGTGAGTAGAGTTCGTGCATTCATGGGTTTGGCGAACTATTACCGGAGATATGTGAAGGGATTCAGTGCTATAGCGAAGCCTTTGAACCAGTTGCTGAAGTCGGATCAGGAATGGCAATGGGGAGATGAGCAGGAGAGAGCTTTTGTTGAGCTCAAGGTCAGGTTGTTGGCCGCTCCCATCTTGAGGAGACCTATCAGAGGTCGACCATACCAGTTGCACACTGATTGGAGTATGTTGGGACTTGGAGCGGTGTTGACGCAGTGTGATGATGAGGGCAAGGAGTTTGTGATTGCGTACGCTAGTCGTTCGAACAATGCAGCAGAGTCGCGGTATAGTTCGTACGAGGGAGAGTGTTTGGCAGCGGTGTGGGCTGTGGCACACTTCAGGTGTTACTTGTTTGGTACGCAGTTTACCCTTGTTACCGATCATCAACCGCTCAAGTGGTTAATGGAGTCTGACAAGCTCACAAGGAAGCTTGCACGGTGGGCTCTCATCTTACAGGAGTACGACTTTCAGGTGGTGCATAGGCCTGGAGTTGCGAACCTGGATGCCGACGGTTTGAGTCGGAACCCATGCACTAGCCAGGAGGATGACACTGGAGCTAGGTGGCATGGTGAGGTTGATGAGGAGATGGTGCCTGGTTGGCATGCATCGGCCTTCATGTGTTGGTTTTGTGGAGCCTCTAGCAGTGAGGACCACTTGACATCTTACTCTAGTCAGAGAGTAGATAATCAGTCTTCAGATCCTGAGGTTGAGGATGGTGGTGTGGACTAGCGTGATGTTCACGATGATGCGTTGGTGTTGGAGTTCCTACGGACCAGTATGGTGTCAGGCACAGTGGGTGCCAAGGAGCGAGATCGTGTTCTCCAGAGGGCGAAGAGATACCGATTGGAGGGAGCACATGTTCTCCGAGTGTGGGAGGACGGTAGGGTACGGGTAGTACCGCATCCAACTCAGAGAGCACGCATTGTGAGGCATGCTCATGAGGAGTTGGGACATTTTGGAGTGAAGCGTACGTACAGCTTACTCCTAGGTCAGTATTGGTGGCGTGGTATGCATACGCAGGTGCAGCAGTTGATATCACGTTGCATGGTTTGTGATCGAGTGAGGGCATCGTTCAATGCCCCGACACCAGAGTTACATCCCTTACCTATCATGGGATTGGGTTACCGTTGGAGTTTGGACTTTGCTGGACCACTACCTTTGACTACACGACATCATCGGTATGTGTTGGTGATGGTGGAGCATTTCTCCAAGTGGATTGAGTTGGTGGCATTACCTGACAAGGCGAGTGAAGGAGTAGCATATGCTTTTCTTGACAGGGTGCTTAGTCACTTTGGTGCACCAGCTGAGGTGTTGACCGATCAGGGGACAGAGTTTCAAGTCTTGTGTGACAAGACGCTGATTGATCACCGGACTACTTCCCGAGATCATCCAGAGGCGGATGGTTTGGCTGAGCGGATGGTACAGACGGTGAAGAGAGCGTTGCGCAAGTATGGCCTACAGAAGGGACATCTTGGGGACTGGGATATTCAGTTACCATGGTTGGCCATGGGATATCGATTCAGTCGTCAAGCATTCTTGGCTTCGTTTTCACCATATTTTCTATTGTACGGCCGAGATCCAGACTTGCCTGCAGCGATTCGGCGTGAGTCTAGCGAGGTGGTGAACCTTGATGATCCAGATATGTGGGTGAGAGTGTGTTCTCAACGTGCAGTGCTCTTTCGGAGAGTTATGCCTGCAGCGTTCGAGAACCTTGCGATTGCTCATCACAGGGATACGTTGCGGTATGCAACTATTCGAGGAGGAGGTTATCGACCATCGATTCGTAGGTTCCGGGTGAGAGACTACGTCTATTTACAGCAGACTGCACCGACTACGTTGGATGTGACAGCAGGACGCACTATTTTACGAATGCAAGAGGTGTTACCTTCTGGAGTTCTCATGTTGGAGGGTCGTGACGGTGTCGTTTGGAAGGATCATGTGCGCAACTGTGCGCCATGCCACCTCCCAAACGTGGATGGTACTATGGACCCAAGCTTGGCGATTGTACGTGCCGGCTTGAGGTGCATGTTATGTGGGTCAACTGATCAGGCGGCCCATATGTTGGTGTGTGATAGGTGTTCTAGGGGATGGCACATGTCGTGCTTGACTCCACCTATCGATGTTGTTCCTACTGGACGGTGGGTTTGTCCTCGATGTACTTTAGAGGGTAGATGACTTGATCTTCACATGTTATGAATTGCAGATAGGCGACTAACGATGGGGCGACATAGCACCCGGCCTACTGGTTCGCGCACCCACGAAGGTGCATAGCATGTAGTTGTAGATAGAGCTACCTGGGAGTCAGAGGGACCTGACCGCCAGATAGGGGGGCGAGTTGTGATACCTTTGTGTGTGGACACTCTCGTTCCTTGTGTATGTATGTGTGAGTTGTGAGTAGAGCATGTCAGCGATGTATGATGTATGGCGATACTGAGTCGCACGACAGCTGTCATGGCTCGAGACGTTAGTGTGGATTTGAGTGTAGACACGTTAGGACGCGGTACACGTTGGGACGCCCTGCACGTTGGGACGCCATGCACGTTGAGGTCGTCGACCGTGGGTTATATTCAAGGCTAGCTCGAAGAACTGTCAGTTCTTCGAGTTGAGCCTTACGCGTCGGGGTTTTTCCCCTTAGCTTCGACTTTTAGTCTACCTACGAGTAGTGAGTTTGGCTCGACTCTTTGTGTATGTGTTTCGACATTCCTTTTAGTTGTGATACCTTTGTGTGTGGACACTCTCGTTCCTTGTGTATGTATGTGTGAGTTGTGAGTAGAGCATGTCAGCGATGTATGATGTATGGCGATACTGAGTCGCACGACAATGATGATAAATTTATAAACTTAAAAAATCAATAAGTGTCAAAGGATAAATATTAATACGTTTAGATTCATGACATCAATAATAATATATGATATAATTAGTAAATTTCATTGAGAATACAAAAAATTATGATATTATGAAAGTCTATAATTTGTTGCATAAAAATACTGTAAAAATATAGTAATCAAAATTAACATTTATTTTGAAGTAGACACTGAAGTTTGATCATAAGAATATAAGACAAAGGTATCTCTAGCATCTTGTATCATTATTTATTCATAATTTCATGTCAACTCCATTTTGATTAATTTTCAGTTCTTGAACATGTGCCATCAGGTTATATATTATGGCGACTTATCATCATGTTGAGTACTCCAAAGTGATGTAAACCTTGTCAAAATGAACCATTTTGTTACCACTATTGAGCTTTGTTCATCCTTGACCTAACATATACTTTCCATATAAGCAAATCATATCATATCAACAGTGTGATAATCTGACAACGTAATCATAATTTGGATCATGAAGTTAATATTCCATACGTAAATCTTGGTGTTGAAAGTTATATACAATGTCTGTATATCACATATGACAATATGATGTTTAATCCACATATACAAAACAAACACATAGCAATTTCTGAAATCTTTTATAAAATATGATATTTTGTATACATAGTTCCATAGAATTTGGATGATGGATATACAAATTGATCATTCACTTTCATGAAGTAGGAAAAATTCTGGTACATGATTGCTACCATCCGACCCTTCTAGAAAATTTGATAATGAAAACTCTTAAACTTTGTTATGAATGGGTTGGTAACTATCAGATATAGATCTACGCTAATATTAGTCCACCGCAACAATTCCTTGTGTGAACAATGGTGATGATATCTAAGGCTTTGATATGTCTTCTCAATTGAAGAAATTAAATCATACATGATTGATGGAGCGTAATATGCAAATGTGATTGCCTCAACATGAATTGGACCTGTTGATAAGAGTGATCATTTGTGGACCTCAGTGATCAAGTTAGGATCAGGTTATAGATCCATTCCATGTAGATTATATTCTTTGTAACGTTTACAGAACGATTCTCTTGCAGGTCGAATTTGAACTACACAAATTCTGAAATTCAGTGTCAAGAAGAATCAGCTAACTGGGATCATAAAGAAGTGCGGATATGATGTCAAAATTTCAATGTTAGAGAACATCATCAGAAGTTGGGAAGAATGAAGATTCAATGGAATCTTCACTGTAAGGAGCACCATACAGAATACAAGAACATGGCAGCGGCGGCAACTAAGGAGGCAAACGCTGCGGAGTCTGCTGTCTACGAAGGGCCAGGTTTCGACGACAGAATCGATGTTAGAAAGACGGACAGACAGAGAGAAGAGCGAGAGTGGATCTTTCGAGCACACAGAGAGAGGGGCAGTGAGTAAGGTGCATCCTCATGCATCACCTCGCTCGCTCAGCCCAGCGTTGGGCGAAATCGCTGATTCCGCCCAATTCTTCGTCGTCTGCGGCGGCAGCAGCAGCAGGGTCTGTTGCGCCTGTGTTTATTGATCTCTTGAGAGGATCGACCAGAGGAATCAGCTCCAGCAATTTCGCCTTGAGGGCAAAGGGAGCTGCGGTTTTTGGTGGCGGCGGCGGTGGTGGTGATGATAAGGATGGCGAAGATGAGGATGCGGATGAAAAGCCCAAAAGGGGGAAGAAGAAGATGGTGGAGATTAGTGACGAAGATATAGCCTCGGAGCCCATGGACTACATTTTTGCAGGGGTGCCCCCGGATTTCAAAGCACCCCGGTTATCTGATGAGGCCAAGGAGAAAATGTGGAAAGCCTACTCTGACAGCCCGAATGATGAGATGATCGATAAATTGGCTGAGAGGTTTAAGATCCGGAAGCAGAGGGTACATGCAATTTTGTGGTTGAAGGAGATCGAAAAGAAAGAGGAGGCTGCTCGTGGGTCTCCCTTAGAGGATGATATTGAGAAAGCATTTGAGCAGATCCACGGGTATGTACGGCACGTTAACCCTAAGTTAATTTTTTCATACCCGGAACTTTTTTCTGATCAAGGTCTTGAGAGAACCTTGTAGCTGATTGGAAAGTACGATTTGGGGATGATGCTCATCTTGGTTGTTTGCTGATGTCTCCTTTACGAATCGTGAAAGTGGAGGATCATGGTATGAAAACAGGCATCATTATCGTCCGAAGAGGATCGTCGCTTGCTTAAACCCTAATTACAGTGACACTTTTCGTGAATCTCATGATGATCTTTGATCAAATCATGTTATCTACTTTCATTCTACCGGCTGTAGCCTATACAGTGCTGGATCCGATCGTAACGAGACGTAACAAGGAGTCTTGGTTATTGAAATAGTTGAGTTATCTGAACAAGTACTACGCTTTTCACGAAGAAAACTTGCGACAGGTTACTTCGTGATTCTGTGTTTAGATGCAAGGAGAGCAGGAAATCTGCTCTTGACTGACTGAACGTTGTGTTGTGGGCACCAACATTTGTCATATGGGGCCATTTCTCGAGTCTAGACACGTTGAGCAAAGTGAGGTGTTTCAGATGCTGCTTAGTTTGCTCTAGCAGACTGCTGGTTAGCAAAATTCGTACTAATGATCTCGAAAGATCCTCGTCCTTGGGTTATTAATCGAATTCCTGGAGTATTTGCATCATTCAGTTTTGTCCTTCCGTGTGGAGCCTATGGCACATCATGTCGTATAGTTTCCTTTTAACAGCAACAGCGTCCAGTTCCATATTTTCATATTGTGACCTTTTATATTCGTGAAACTTTTTGGACATTCTTAATCATGCGATGATTCATGGTTCAGAGGCCAGTAATTACGTCCTCTGTGGCAACGACAGGGCTTACGACAGCGCAACTAATGAAAGACATTACACACTACCCCGGACTATGCCAGACTTCACTGTGCAGCCGGAGGGTTGGGAAGGTTCAGTGAAGGCAGAGGGTCAAAATATTGATGAAGTTTCGGCCAAGGAAGAGAAGATGATGGTAGAAGAGTTCGAGCATCGAATGGCGTTCAACAAGTTGCAGGTATCTGGACGCTAGATCCCCTTCATTGACTTGTATTAGTTTGAATTCGGAGTTCTGACCTTCTAGTTGTTTGAGGGCTTACATGCTCTTCGGTTTTTCTCGACAATGTCTAACAGATTTCTGGCGTAATAAAAACCGATAAGCTAAGTCGTGTGAGGCCTGCTGAAGGCTGGAGCTACCTGGTTGAAGAACTCGGTGAAGCTGGGAAAAGAGGGAGGCGAGGTGGCAGACGGTTTGTTGCGCAAGCTGATGGTAGTCACCGAGGTTTGAATGACATAGAGAAAATGTTTCTGAAGAGAGAGACTGTGAGGCCTCGAAGAAGATTAACTCCTAAGTAGAGGAATTTTAGGTCGAATTGTTCGTCTTGAATGCACATCATTCTTCACCGCAAGTTGTAAAGGCAATTTTGATGCTCAAAGATTTGTATCCCATTTGAGGGAAAGAAACTTATACGATCACCTTAGACCCAGTTTTAGAAGACTAACAAATTCACAACCTCGTACAGCCGTGAAAAGCAAGGCAGTTTCACAACAGCCAACGCAGTGAACTTCTAATTATCTGTATGTTGTTGGAACCCTTGTTCATTGAGGCTGGTCGATGCACACCTTTCCCCAGGGTCACGATTTTGGTGTGAAATTTCCCCAATCCCTCTGCTCTCCCGCCCAGTTTATCTCTGTCTGGATGCAGTCATTTGTTATCTTGTGGTGGATCGCAACTTCATGTTTCAGTTAGCTGAGGATGAGTATCCTCAATTGGAGAAGTGAAGTGAGAAGACTTGATTCTTCATAGAACCCCACATCTCCAAGTGAGGGTGCTCATCTTCATCTGATTGTGAATGCTGGTGGTGGCTCGCCATTCAACATGTAAGGTTCAATACATCTCAAGCTTTTAATGTGACTGCTTCTCGTCGCTATGTTTTGAGGAGGGAAGCTGTTGCAGCCAATTTGTAGCTAGCAAGGTTTTTAGATTTGGAGAGAAACTCGTTCCTCCTTGGAATTTGCCCCAGGTTCATGGGGTAGGAGCAAAGTTCTGGTGAATACAATATCGGCAGAAGCTGTCGTGGATACATCGGCCACAAAGGAGTGACTTCTATTGTCGAAACTCCTCATTTAGTATTATCAGTACCATGATCTAGTCGTACAGTGCGATCATCCCGCAGTCTCTTTGTGGGATGATCAGCATTAGAAGCTGAGATTGAGTGAGTAAAACAGTTTCACGATTTATTCCAACTCAGGAACTTGATTTTTGACTTTGAGGTCGAAGTGAGGTATGTGTTGCCCCACTTCATACCGGTTCACGAAAATACATGGATAACAGTTATGCACCGTTATCCCCATGTTGGAAGCAGCGCTTCTGGAATCTATATTTTGTCTTAGTGTTTCCTGTTGAGGCAACCATCTTTCTGAAACTTTCTGGTTCAGTCGTTGGATCATCACATTCGGTTTGCAAAAGTCTGTATTGTCGGGACCATCCCCAAGTAACTTTATGCCATTTTGCTATCTTGGTAGCAAGTTCTCATACGAAGAAGAGGTTGAAGAAAAGGTGAAGTCTTACATTAGAATCTACATACGTAAGCTCCTGCGAGGAACGATCGTCTGCTCCGGAGGAACTACGATTCGATAGTTCTCCGAGGAAGCTGTGTCGGGCTCGTTTTGTCACGGTGGAAGTACGCAAAGCGATGAGAGAACGAGAATTGGCCCTCTGTTTTTGTCACAGATTCATGTCAGAAGCCTATGTCACAGTGACAAAAAACCTGACTAGAAACTGTGGAACTGCCTATACTGCATCGTGATACAGTGTATAGTCGCCCGTACTTCCCAACCCACCTCCGGGCATAGTTGCAAATTAAGAAGGCCACTGTCACCAGTCCTCACACTGCGATGCATTATGGGCACACCGGTTCAACAACGTCTTGAGTCTGAGAACATTGCTGAGTAAAGATTGAAAAGTCAGAGGAATGGAACCGAATCTTCTTTCATATCGAGACGTCATAGTACAAGGAAGAGAATTCCCTGCCGATCCGAGGCCTTTGATGCCGGAACTGGCCCGGGATTTGAGCCTCACCACGTGGCAGAGGGCCGGGGGAATGATAGAGATCATGTGCTCATCCCGATCCAGCACCTACGTGCCGGGGTCAAACACTACAAGAGACCCGTTCGATGCGACGAAGTCAACAATGGACTCGAGACGCGATGATCCGGGGACGGGATCCGGGAAGTGAGGAATCGGAGGTCAACAGAAGTCTCCAGAGCATCGAGGACACGGGGCACGCCCCACCTCGCCAATGCCGAGCCTAACTGGCAGGCTCGGGCGACGGGAGAAGCGAGGACGGACGTCGTCGGCTGTCCTTTCGTGTCCGTGCCACGTCCGCAAGGCATGAGAAAAACGAAGAGGGAGGGAGGGACGGAGGCGGTGGTGCATGCCGGTGGTCCCGACGTGCACGTGGATGCCGGTGGGAGTTTGGGGTTCTCCGTCACGGAGCGCACGGTGAGAGCTCGTTCTCCTCCTTGCCGTCCTCGTCCTGCTGCCCTGGAACTCCCCCGACCTCGCCGCCTCCGTTGCATCTCTGGAAGCAGGCGAGCGGGGCCGAACACTGGGACTCGGATCGAGAGGATTTTGGTGTTCCCCCGCTGGAATGAATGCTGCAGAGAGACACGTGCACGGGACGAGAGAGGGAGGCACGATGCTTGCGAGGTGCTTGTGAATTTACAGTTGTATGCACCAGCTTCGGGATCTTTACTCGCGATTGCACATTGCGTTCGATTGCGTCCGAGATCGGGATTGGTCTGGCTCTAAGTAGACTATCGATACGAATCGAAAGTCTACTGCGACGGAGACGCGATGGATGTGAGGAACAGAAGCGTGGAGAGTGCGATCACAGACTGGGGCGAAAGAGTCAGCTCCACTGTGGTCACTCGGGCTGTAAAGGGCCATGACATTCCAGGCTCTTGTGGCGCAGGGGAAATCGGCCGATAGGAATATCGGCCCATCCCGAAAAGAACCTGAACATGGAAATTCTCGGAGACATGCTCGACGAGGGAAGCCTTGACAACGCACTCAGCCCAACGCATTTGTCTGTCAGAGGAACGTGTTGGACAGTAATGAGGCCGCAGGGGGAGGGAGACGTCCTTCACAACGCAGTGAAACAATGAGCGGGAACATGTGTCCCATTGCAATAAATCGAGCATCAGAATCGTTAGTTGCCGCCTGCCTCGAGTACCGTCCTTATCCGTAGAGAAGGGAAGGTGTCGCCCTTGCTGACTGAAGGGAAGTGGTCGAAGTTAAAACGAATGAGGGTCTTCGAGCTGATCCATCTAAAAGGAACCAAATGCGGTGGGAGTAAGAAAGAGCTGCGTTCGATTACATCCTTTCATCGTCGACGTAATTTAGATTGATGCCTCAGCTCCTGCCATACTGACTCTACTCCACAGTCAGGAGTACAGAGAGGCAGAGGAGGCAGAAAATACAGACATACGGTCTCTGGTAGCGTGATGGCAGAGCGCGAGAAAGTGCTCCGGGCAGTTGCTAATACTTATCACGGAGTCGAGAACATGACACAAGTGGATAGAAAAGTAAGCTGCCGCTGACCAGATGCGGCCTCATGTGCAGCAAAGGAGCAGCTGGATTATGAGACGTTTCAGGTTGCAAGAAACAAAAGGAGCTCGAGGAGGGTCTGACACACGAACATGGTCTCTCGGTTTGCTGGGCACAAGCTGATCGCACCGGTGATCCGCCCCGCCCCACTTGAGTGGGGCGAGCATCTGCATCTGAGAGAGAGGGAGAGAGAGCCGTGCGACGTCACACCATTGCGAAAGTGGAAACCGAAACGTTAGTGAGCACGAGTATTCTTTGTTGCTGTCTCCGACCTCGGGTCACGGGCGGAAGAGCATGCTCCCCTCCTTCCTCTTTGGGTGTTCAACACGTAGTGACCGAAAAAGCGACCAGGAGTAGGACTAGCGAAATGGATAGACATGGCGAGACCACAGGGCCAATAACACGGCAGTGAGAGCACACGAAACATACAGCATGCGGATGCATGCAGGATGCTGTATTGAGGGATAGACGAAGCGAGACTTGAGGGTACGTGTAGCAGCACATGCGGAATTGCAGTCCAATGACGATGCAGCGAAGGGGTGGGCAATCGATGAGTAGAAGAAGAGTCAAACATGGCAACTGTTGTTTCTTGTCGCGACTCCACGAGCAAACGAGACTCAGAGAGAGAGAGAGAGAGAGAGAGAGAGAGAGTATGTGTGTGTGCGAGAGAGAGAGAGAGAGAGAGAGAGAGAGAGAGAGAGAGAGAGAGAGAGAGAGAGAGAGAGAGAGAGAGAGAGAGAGAGAGAGAGAGAGAGAGTATGTGTGTGTGCGAGAAAAAAGTAATCTTCATCGGTAAAATTAGTACAAGTGGGGCCTAGGCCACGCACGACTAGGAGCATCTGAGTTTTATCTCCCGACACAAAGATACCCTTTCACAGACGACGGCCGTAGACATTTCCACTAGACGAAGGGGAGGAAGGCAGAGCTGACTCGGTGGCTCCCTTTTTCTCGAGGTGATTGATTGATTGAATATACGCAGAGATCATAGCTACGTAGATGTGTACAAAGAGTTACAGTCTAAGTGAGGTTGGTTTAGGCATCGGCGTTACGTAATTGACGATTTCCTTTGTTAAAAAAATGGTTCGATTTCCTACTCTGAACTGGTTGAGTGACCTTCGGGACGGTAACCGCTGCAGCTTCTTCTTCGTCCGAGCTCGACGACCATTCCTCTTCGGAGGATGAAGTTTCTTCCGATGACGAGGATTCCCGAGCCGTGGTAGAATTTCTCGTGGAACTATCCCCTGCTGCCAGAAGAGAGAGGACCTCTTCGAGGGGCACTTTGAGTTTGTCTGTGATTCTAATCTCCGCGTTAGAAGGTGACTCCAAATTTCTGTACAATTTGTTCACCTCTGGATCTGATCTCGATCCACTGAAAGGTACTTTTTCGTTCCTATACCGCTCCTGCTCGCGATCAGCAGCTCCAATAGCACTTCTACTTTTGTACAAGTGTGCTTCTGCTCTCGGCGGGGGCATCACGTCCACGCTTCTCTGCCGCGAATGCTGCGCCCTGCCGGGCGGGGTGTTGCTCTTGTCGAACAAGCTCAGCCTCTCGGGCATGGAAACGTTCGGATCCACGATGCCCAGCCTCTCGGCGGCCGAAGCTTTCTTCTCGGGAGTGCTCAGCTCGGACAGAGACATCCTTCGCTCGTGGCCGCGAAACCTCGTGGGCAGAGAATCGCTATGCTCTCGCCTGTGCTGCGTTCGAGACGGGGAAGCTATGTCCTCGCTGGGGCTGGCCCGGACGGCGAGCAGCTGCTCGTCCTTCTCCAGCCGTCGAAGCAGAGGCGAGGTCCGATCCGCACTCCTCCCGCCGATGAATCTCTCGGGAGACGACCTGGCATCGTCCCTCGTTGGCTGTCTTGCCTGTGCCACAGTCGCCTCCTCTACCACTACCTTGTCCCGCTTCCTGTTCCACCACGAGGTCCTGCTTCCCGTGGCCTTCTCCTTCTCCCTCTCCTTGCTCGATTGCGCCAACGCCTTCTCCCTGTCCTTCGACGGAATCCGGAAGAGATTTCTCTCCGGAGACCGAAGATCTTCGGACGAGTAGCCGCTGTCGTCCAGCGACACCGAAGGGATGGAGTAGCTCTTGCCGTGGGAGATTAACCTCGCGGTCGCCTTCTCCGAAATGCCAGGACTCCTGGGCTTCTCGAATATGGAACCCGGACTGAGTGCCTCTGGCGCCGGAGCAGGAGGGGCGGGCGAATGGTCGTCCTTCGCTCGCTTCTTGGGCCAAGACAAGGAGAATTTCTTCTCGGGAGATCTTAGATGTCTGTCGAGCGTGGACGTCGCGCCCAAGCCGATCTCTCCCGACGAATCGATGATGGGGCCGGACAGCCCTCTCTTCTCCGGGGTGTGCGCTGTCTTGCCTCCGCTGCTGTCGGACGAGAATTTCTTCTTCAAGGGGAGAATGAATCTGTCTCTGAACTTATCCGTGCCCGCCTCGTCCTTGCCCGACAAGGCCTTCAGAGCCGGAGAGCCCTTGACGCGAGGAGTCGACCCTTCGGCCGTCGCCTCCAGAGCGATGTCGGCCTTCTTGCCACCGGCATTCGCTTCCGTCGAGAACACTTTCTTCAGAGGCGTCATCAGCCGATCCTTGAATCTGTCGGTCGAACCGACCGGGGGCTCCTCTTCCGCCAGAGCAGCCAACGCCGCGGTGGCGGCAACCTTTTCCTTGGATGCTGCTGCTGCTGCTCCCTTCCTTTCATTCGAAGAGCCGGATTTTCTGCCTCCTTCCGATTCAGAAGCGAACACCCTCTTCAACGGCGAAATGAATCGCTCGCGTTTGATGTTGAGAACCGATGACAGGCCCTTCCTCTCGTGAGGCTGGGCAGGCCCGGGCTTCCCCGAGGTGTCCTTGTCTTTGCTGCCCACGTTCCTGACAGCGGACATCACCTTCTTCATGGGCGACATGTAGCTGTCGGCAGCGTCCTCGCTCTTCTCGGGGTCAATTCCTCGCCTCATCGGGGAAATGTGCCTGGGCACCTTGGGGCTGTTGACGGCGAAAATCTCAGGCTCGATGGCCTTGGGCGCATCGACCGAGGCCAGGGCCGTGACGGGCCTGCTGCTGCTGCTGCTCGTGCCGGCCCCGTCCTTGGTCGTGGCAATCTTGGCCCAATTGTACTTCTTGGACAGACGAGCCGTGATTTCTTCCACCGAGTCCATGTTGTGGATCTTGGTCCATGGCTTCCTCCTCGTGCCCACACCGGCCTCGGTGTCGGTGTCCGAGTCGTCGCCGCCGCGCTTCTTCTTCTCGGGCAAAGAAGCGGCCTTGCCAAGAGTGGCCAGCGCCATAGCGGAGGCGCGAACTCCTTCCTCCGGGCGGCCGGACGCTGGCAGCGACGAGCTCTTCTTCAGCGACAAGTATTCTTTCATGTACTCGTCGAACTCCTCTTCCTTGTTCGCCTTCACCCACGCATTCCTCGAGTCCGTGGAGTTGCGCACGCTCGGCGTTCCGACAGACGTCGGAGACCACATCATGGCTTCTTTCTCGCCATCGTGCTTCTCTTCTCTGATGTTCAGCGACCGGATGCGTCGAGCGACGTCCGGCTCCATGTAAATCCTGGCCCCCGAGCCGACCTCGCCCGCCTCGCTGCGGCTGCTGAAAGGAATGATTTCGTTCGCGCCCTCGACGTCCCCCGCGACATCCGGACGCGAATTCGAATTCGACTCGGATGTCGTAGCGGGACCCGGCAAATTCTTCGCATCCTCAGTTAAAATCTGCAATTGATCCGTCGCTAAATCATCCCTCCGCCGCTTAGCATTGAGACGGTCGACGACTGTGCTCGTTCCATCGCTGGTCTGAACAGCGCCAAGATTTTCGCCTTCTTCCACCTTCACATCGTTATCAGACTTCCTCCTATCTACCGAAGACCTCGCATCGATGGATCTTGTGCCGGAACCCGAAGCATCCGAACCCTCTCCTTCACGGGCCAGTTCTTGCTCCTGCTGCTGCTGCTGCTGGGCTCTACTACCATCGCTCCCCGGCTTAATAGAATCGCCGACCAAACTCGAGCCGCTGCTCTTTTCTTCAGGACCTTGCAGCCGATCCCTTCTCTCCAGAATTGAATTGCCAAATTGCGTGGGCTCCGAACCGAGGTTGCGCTCGTCTTCAATGCTCCGGCTGCTTATTGTAGCTCTCCCCACTGTACAAGACCCATCGCCTACTCCGCCTGATACGCAAATGTCTTCCAATCGTTCTTTGGACTTGTCCTTCTTGGCCGACAACCCCAACATCTGGTCGGAGTCCAGCAGCACATCCAGCCCCACTTCCGTCTTCGTCGGACCGGAGCCTTTCACCTCCACTACCTCGCTATGCAATCTAACACCATCGCCTACGCCTCTCTCCTGCGGATGCCCTGCAGCTGAAATGTTATTACCTACCTTGCTTGATTCGTCTACGAATATGACCTTCTCGAACTCGGCCGACCTGTCAATTACCAGCTCTGCGACCAATTTCTTGCTGCCTGCATCGGCTCCTCCACTACCACTACTCGTCCTTCGACCGAGCTCGTGCTCGCCCGATCCCAACCCTGACCCTGACCGACTGCCGGCAGTGGGCTGCTGCTCGCCCTCGGCCCTGCCTGAGACGACAGCAGGCTCGTCGGTCGCGCTTTCTTGGGCATCAAGAAACGGAGAGTCCGTATCCATGTCCTCGACGTTGTAAGCAGTGGGCTCAGGCTTCATCATCCGAGCCTCGGCGACCCTCTCGTTCATGGAAGGAAGACGCATTGGAACAGGGGTGCGAGTTGGGTTCTCAGAAGCATTTGGCGAGCCGGATACTGATGATTGTGAAGCATCCTCGGGAGGCGCAGGAGCAGCAGGACCCGAAGGGTCACTGCTCGTCTCTGCTACGGCCTCCATGGGAACCAAATTGGTGGGATGTGAACGAGACAATCTTACTTTTTCCGACAGAGCTTCGTTGCCGACTGCGGCTATCTGTGCCGAAATGCTCGCAAGAGATCGTGCCGCGCTCGCCGTCCCCTCGGAAGAAGAAGGAGACATGGCATCGCGCAGGCTCGAACTCATCGTCGTCCGCGATGGCCCAGCAGCAGCAATTGCTGCCGCTGTTGCCACTCGGGCCGATTTGACGGGAGGATACTGTGCGGCAACGGGACTCGCATTGTCGAGCGATGGTGGTGCATGGCCCCCGTGCTCCTGTACAAGACGCTGGGCGACTGCGCCACCTGCGACTCTCGATGCCTCGGAACCCCCATCCCCTCTCCTTTCTGCTGCGACTGCTGCGACATCTCCCAACTTCGGTTGAGAAGACGGTGTCGTCGTCGTCGAAGTCGAGGGATTGGCATCCGCCTTTTGGTTTGAAGTGGCAGGCACCTTGTGTTGGATCGTCTCTGCAAGGACGTGCAGACCAGAGGAAACCGGTTTTCCCACAAGTTTGCTCGGCGTGGCAGCAGCCAACACATCCACGACTCCTGCTGCTGCTGATGGTGCACCAATTGCATCACTCTCGTTCGGTGGCAGAACAATGCCGGGGTGAACAACATCTCCGACGACGCTCTGGATTTCTTCTTGCAGGGCTCCAATGGGCACGTGCTTGCTGCTGCCGGCCAATGTAGGTTCGGGTGCACCAATTGATTTGTCGGGGCCCTCGTGAGCTCGGCGATCGTGCTCCTTCGCTTCCTCCTCCTCTTCGTCTGCGGGTTTGCCGTACTTAATTTTGGTGGGCTTTCCTGACAGAGGGAGAAAAGGAGGGTCAGACGGAACAGAAACCTCATTCTCGTCGTCGTTATCATGAATCACCTTCCAATTGAATCTATCGTCGGGCTTGCCTTTACTGAACCTGCCATCGACCCAGAGCCGCGTCTTTTCCTCCGCCTTCCTCACCCATTGAAACCAGCTCTGGCGAGCTGGCTTCGATTGCTCTCGCTCCACCTGCTCCGACTGCCAGCGACGGACGTACGGATCGTCCTCCGTCTCCGGGTTCTCGCCCATGTTCATGCTTATCAGAGCAATTGCACATAGCGCCGTGGAGATGAGAAGCGGAGAGAAGTACACGACCACGGGGAAAAGAGCTGGCGTGAACAGCAGCAACACCAGGCAAGAAATGAACGGATGATTCCATATCAGCGCCACGAAGTCCCATACTCCCACAGCCATCTTCGTCTCTCGGCCTGCCTGCCTGCCTGCCTGCCGGCTCGATGCTGCTGGTGACGATAAATAAATAATGTCGAGATGTTCGTCACTCTGTCAAATTTCTTCTTCTGCTTCTTCTGCTTCTTCTTCGGCCGCGACTTTTACATGTACAATTTGAAGACGGCGAAAGAAGATGATGATGATGATGATGCTGCTGCTGCTGCTGCTGCTGATGCTGCTGATGCCCTGCCTGTGGCCAGAGAGTTTATAGAGGCGCTATCGGTGGATCAGTCTATCCTTTCAAATCTGCTCGTGCATCTATCTATACGCTACGCGCGGGACTGAGCTCAGATCCGCTCAACGGTCTACATTAGAGTGGCTCACCATGGACCTCACGGCCGATAGGCTGTCAAGAGACGCTGTACAGGGCGCGGGGGATGCCTTTACAAGCCCCGAGCCATTTCACACTGCGCTCGCTGGCCGTCGGCGGGCACCAGCTCGCTCTCGGCGGAATGGCCGCTGCCGTCGTGGATTTCTCGTATGCTGCACGGGCGGCCGCAACTCGCTTCGTATGGTTCGATCGACCCGAGTCGTCGACTCTGTCTGGCCTCCTGCTTCATCGCACCCGCACGCACTGACACCGACGCCGGTGTGCGTCTGCGCTCTCTGGACTCGACTCCGCCTTGTGCTTCCTTCCGCAGTGTTGGTGGTGTCTGTCTGATCTTTTCTCATAAATCCTCGCTTTCTGGTCGACGACTAGTCTTTTTTCTTTTCATTCGCTCCGTCTGTCTGTCTGTCTGTCTGCCTGCCTCTCTTTCTCTCTCTCTCTCTCGCTCGCTCCCTCCCTAACTCACTCACTCTCTCACGAGGTTTGAAGCACTCGTCAGTCTGAGCGAGAGACTAAAGGCCTGCGCCGGGGGGTCTCTCTCGGACACCCTCACGTTCTGGCTCGATGTGGATCTCGCGAGCTCCCTCGCGGGACCGAGTAAAATATCGACACAGGCACCAGCACCTCAAGTTTTTTTTTATCACAGCTCACCCGGACTGATCGTCCATTCACCCTCCTCAGGCTCCCTACAACTTTTTACAGAGGGTCGGCCACGACAGCCAGCATGGAAATACACAAGAACCAAATTGTGCAGCTCTGATCAGAGTAAAAGATGACAGAGGCGCTCTGCAGCCAGCAGACAAAATGCTTTAGCTGCTGCTTGCTAGCAGTCCTACGGTACACGCAGGACTCGGCAATGACAGGCTTCAGTCATCGGTCAGAGTGTTGTACTGTCCTGCGTCGCCCCCTTCTTCTCCCCCTCCCCCTCCCCACTTCCCCCACAGTGCACTCACTCTCTCGCCCGACTTCTTCCGAGCTCTGTTGCGCCCACTCTGGCCCACCTCCGAGTCCTGACATCAATTTCGCAACAATTCTCGAATTTTATCTCCTCCTTCGTGTTTGTCGCCGCACCCTCGCCCGGTGTTCGCAAACTTCTCCTTCGGACCGAGGCCCCTTCGCGTTTACGTACATGTACACGCCACGACCATCGCGTGCTCCTCCGCCTACGCTACAGTTTAGGTATCTCTACTCCCTAACCACACCATCCGACTCTCGCCCCATCCATCCAATCCCCGGGTCACGCCGGCTCCGAGCCCCAACTCAACCCGAGTTCCCAACCCAACCCAACCCGACCCCGGCCCGACCTACCCCACCCCACTGCGCAGATCATATCCGTGCCGCAGGCTCGGTCCAGGTTCCAGGGACTCCGCTTCCGTCCGCCGCCGACACGTGGTCGCCGATAAACGTCGGGACAGCGTGAGGATATTTACCGCGGACTCACTGCGTTCGAGTGCGGGGGCGTGGTAGGGAGTTTAAAGTAGTCCGTTTCAACGGAAGGTCGCCGACGCGGTGGATGGGGCGTTACTCGGAGCATCGGACGGCGCTCGTGCATACCGATCCTGACAGGCGCGGGCGATAAGGATGAGGCGATCCGCCTCAGATCCAGAAAAGGGGCGCTGCGAGCGGTGGGTGGAAAAGCGAAGCGCCCGAGAGTTACAGTCCCCTGGCCTTCGCCACTTCGTCGGCCCCCAACGTCTCGATTCGGTTTCTGGGTTTTCGAATGTCCGCTGCTTCCACTCCCGTCCGTCCAGCGTCCATCCGGCGTCCGTCCATGTGTCCGTCGGTTTGCCTTCCTCTCGGGAGGAGAGGAGAGGAGAGGAGAGGAGACGAGCGTACAGGACTCGGTCCGCTTGACTCGATGACCGCTGCCGCTCGTTAACTGTTAACCGGTAAAAGTCCCCCTTTCTCTTTACTTCTCCCTTCGGGCAGTTATTTCGTGACGAGATAAAACCAAAACACGAGAGAGTACACAACGAGATCGATTCCCCCTTTATCCAGCAGGCTCCGGTGTACAGTTCTCTTGCACCCTTGGACCGAGGACAGAGGGGTGAGTGCACCGGTCGTGAGCTAAAAGTGCTTTCTACTTGACCTCCTCCTGTTCGGCTGCGCGAGCTCATCAGCCATGGCAGTTGAAGGCTCAGAGAGAGATGGGTTTTTTCTAAAGGTCGTTTCATGTATTCCGGAGATGTTCCCTATTCTTCCTTCAGGTGTTCATATTATTGCATCCTTAAGTCATATGGATAGTGCAGCCTTTTGTCCAGTGCTCGTTCCAGGTGAGTATGGCCACATGCAACGAACCCAGCATGCGAATCTTCCCTCTTGTCGACGATAATGTGAGCTCGACACGAGAGAGAGAGAGTAGACAGTACATAGTGATAAGATTACGAGGACTCATGGAAGAGTGAGGTAAGACCTGAATGAGACGCTTGGAAGTCAATCTGATCTCACAGGATCCTAAGCAACCATAATCCAAAAGCCACAGACTTCGTACACAGCTTCAGTTTCACAAGAAATACCTTGGCTCTAGGTCATTGTGAAGGGCATATCTTGCACTGGATCAGATACAACCTGCCTGTTCCAGATTTAACGAACTCCATGACTCGATAAACCTCTGAATCATTTTAAGGTAATATCTAAGCTTGGGCCAAAACACTACCCGCTCCAGCTGTGATTAGTGGATTCTCAATAGATGCCTTGATGACGATCACTTGTATTGGAAGACCACTAAACACTAGGCGGGGACTTGTGTCCTGTCCTTTGTTGGCGACATAAAACTGCTTCATCTTCTTGCAATCAGCTCGCTACTGACTGACGCGCAGAAGGGCAAGGCTCGGCCGAAAGTGATCGATCAGATAGTTCCCCTGGTAGGAGTAAGTGCTGATGGATCTAGGCAGAGAACGTGGAATTGTCAACCGGGGAGACATAAATGCCGACAGACAAACGCTTCACGACTTTGTGTATTCTTGGTCCATGACTGCATCCATGTCTTCCGTCCTTTAAACCTCGTCCCTCGTCTCGTCGGGCTACCGGTCGTCCATGTCTTCGAAAAAGACGAGCTCGATTCGGCTCGTTTAGCTTTAACTTTAACTGCAGTCATGCCAATGGAATGGAATGGAAGTGAACCCCACAAAGAGCACCGAGGAGTGCAAACATCAACAGCACGAGACAACCAGTACAAGGCTGTAAAAGCTGGCTAGCGAAACACGATGGGCAGCCATGAAAGCTACGAGCAAATCTCGTCCACAGGAGCGAAGAAATGTGGCAATAAGCGTCGAATATATTAATCTCCGTGCCCGGCGAGCACCGAATTCGGATTGTGATCGAGAATGGGATTCACGTGTCTTTGGAGGATTGCATGTGCTTGGGACGGCTTTGGACTCCTTCCTAGACCCCGGCCCCGGTTGATAATCTTTGGATAAAGATGACGGGAAAACATTCTCTTAGTGCGAAGGCGAAATACTTCCTCGAAGTGACGGAGATAACTATTGCTCTTAAAAAGCGAAGCAGCCAATTGTGCATTTGCATGATTTGGCTAATGCTGCTGTCTTCATCCGGACGTAATACCGTCTAATTTTTAAAGTTATCTTTCTACTGGATTTCGTATACACTGCGCGATGGCCTTTACGAGTGTAAACTTGTAACTTTTGAAAATTTGAAATACTTTGTTGTTGGCCAGTATGCCAATTAATAAAATACATCATAAGAAGATGAAGAGATGATGAAAAGGTAAAAGTACTCAGGTATTTGCGCTAGATTTCAACAGCATGTCGGAAAGTTATGCAATTTCTCAATACATTCTTCATGTAAAATACATCTTAGGCATATATATTTTATTTATAGTACATATTATTTGAACTGGTAAGTCTATCGCCGTAAAATTGGATTTTAAATCACAAAGACTAATTTTTTTAATTTTAGTGATGAGGATAATTGAGAAATATTTACACGTGATTTATCAATTATATAATATATTATGATCACTTTGAAAATATATGTATAAAGATGTTGAATGTTGAATATCGATCAATCTGAACATTCCTACTCCTGTAGCCATTTAAAGAGTACTTCAAACTGAAATGATCTTCAAATTGTAGATGTCATGTCTTCCGTTCTAGAACATGAGAATGTCCTCGCCATTACATAAATCTGCATTGCATAATGACGTCAGACGTTATTGCAGTTGATAAATACAGTTCATGAATGAAGAGCCTGTCCATTGAAGAGCCTCTCCACAATAAATGCAATGATTATGCAAATTGTTGGTGGAAAATCTTGTTCATATAACCCAGTGTAATTAAGACGAAGAGCTCAGGAGTTTATTCGGAAGGGTAGACATCTTTATCTCTGATACCGAATATATTTATAATTAATTTTGCTTACAGGGAGAGAGTCGCGGTCAAAGATTAAATGATTGAGAAACACATGTCTATGCACAGTTCTCACTCTCACAGTGACAGACACTGGTTGCGCACTATATGCTCACTGTTGCGAAAACTGCGGAAAAGACTATTCGTGGCCTCCAATTAAGATGCTCTGGTAAATCTTCCGGTAATCATGTTGTAAATCACCTCGTTCCAAAAATTGATTATTACAATTAGCCGTCATGGGGAAGAACGCCAAAGAAAGGCTAGTTTCATTGACCTCTGGAGAAGAAAATGAAGTTGATTGAGTGTGTTTTTAGTGACAAGTCGCAGCAAGCATCGAAGTGGTCCAGTGAGCCCACTGAGATCATGGATAAGCAGATTTGATCAAGGAGTGAAAAAGGGGCATCCTGAAATTCAAGGGAGAATCTTCGCTTTTAGAACGAAAAGTCTGTGATAGATCGATACGTAGATGTTTACGAGGTTTATCCTCTTCTGGATAAATGCACCGTCGCTCGATGCCCCTAGAGAGGTAATCCAAACCATAGCATTGCCGTGTTGCAATAAGATCATCTTCTAATTGCAAGTGGGTCACTTTGACCTTCTTCTTCATGAAGTCAGTCAAATTCAAGATGACTAGCTCTTAAGTAAAATGTCAAAATGGCCCTCTTCTCTACTACGTACAACATAGTTGATCACTGGTAATTACTCACGGTGTTCATTAATAATGTAAAGATAGCATTTTCATGGAATTAGAATGACACTCTCGAAAGTCACCTTTTGGGAATAAATGTCTTAATTTTGGAATCGTTTATATGAGGATAATCAATATCCTCGTGTTTTATCCGATAATGAATTAAATTTCATAATTTTATTTTAATAATAATGTAAAGAAAACTATCAAATGTAGTCAATAAAGTTTTTCCAAAAATAAAATAAATTGGAGTGAAGGATTGCGATCTCGATTATAAGATATAATCATATTCAACTGCCTTGTTAATATATTGTATGATCATAGACTTTTTAAGAGATATTTCAGAAATAAAGTATTATTATGTCCTGAAAGCAATTCTTATGATGGAATATTTAATGATACAATGTGGATCGATAATGAGTCAAAAGTCATCACATGATGTTCATATAGGTGTTGTGACATCCGTACACTAGATAGGTTTCGTGATGAAGCAATCTAGTCGCTACATCCTTTTGAATGAAACTGGTGAAATAATTGTTCGAGGGTAAGTGATCACTAAAATCAAGGATGTTCTTGAAACAAATGACACTTTGTTTTAGAGATCTACGCTACCTGGGACTACAACAACTGTAAACTGCAAAGCAGTATGTGTATAGTATTCACTGAACTGCATCACCATGAAAGAATCACAAGAAAGCTGCCCCTTCTCTTATTATATAACACATGTTCAGTCTACTGAACTATTTTAATCAACCCAGTATCTCGTAATGCATTATGAGATTCTATGCCAGAACCCCGTGGTACTCTTGTCGGTATGATATCTTAATATTCCGTTACACTATAAAACCCAGAAAAAATAGCAGAAATCATGTATTGAACAATATCGACAAAATAGTTTCTTATAGCCATGACGGAAAAATCGAGAGCTTCGCTCGCCGCATATGTCCCATACTTTTCCATTCGACACGGCATGCCACGTATGTCGAGGCATGGCCACATGTGTCCACGTGTATCAACACGACCTAAGATCGGGCGGGGCTTATGGTAACGATCTCTCTCAGTATTACCAAAATAATTTTAGCCAATCAAATAATTGATAGATTAAAATGTATTACCGAACCCATAATTTTCTTTCTCCATCTGTCTCCTGGCCATCCTGACCTGCGCCTGATAATGAGTAGAAAGCGGTTGTTTAAATCTTCGCAAGTGCTCAATTATAACCCACGCAATATGTCGTTGTAAAATTTAAATACTCACCTCCCAAAGAGCAAGCGATCGTCAGAAGCAGATGGCTGCAAATTGAGTACGAGGATTATGAACACCTCTCCTCCTCCTCCTCCTCCTCGTATCATGGACAGAGTCCCTCCTCCGCTCTCACCTAACACCCACTCTCGCCTACGCATTCTCCATTGATGCATCCACTCGATTCCATCTTCGATTTATTCCGAGCCATCTTCTCGTAACGTCCTTGGTATGGGCGGTATTCGAGCCATGCGGTGAAATTGAACGAGTCAATTCACTCGAGCACATTCGCCGGGAGAAACCGCGTTAGAAAACGCAATTTTGAAACCAGAAAGGTGCTTTTGGAGTGGGATCAGATCCAGTACAACAAATTTAATTTAGCTTTTGCCGTCTGATTGCATTTACTTTACTCCGAATGGTCCGATCTAAGACACGGTTTTTTGTAATGATGAGGATGTGGCCATTGAAAACCTGCAAAATTGTCAGAATCTCATGCATGCATCATCCTTCGTCCCATCGGCTGAAGTAGAATGTCGACGATTCCGTCCGTGACTGGGCGAGGAGAGCAGAGCATATGAGGGGCCATATCTGCTATTTTGGAATTCGGCATCGTGATTCCATTCGGTTAGTCAGCGAGCGAGCATATTACAAAGTCAAAGCCCGGGTACAGGCACAAACTCGTCGAGACAAGTGCACACAGGGGAGTAGATAAGTGGCCGCTCACCCTCTCCTCGTCCTCCATTCCGATCGGTTGAGTGAAAAGACAGGAATAGGAGCCTCCTCAGCATCAACAAACATGCAGCCGTGTGATGGCACTTTGATGACAATGGAGTGGTGGGCTAATCCGTTATTCCACGAGCCCCAAATCCTCTTCCAAGCCAAGGGCATGGACGCAACAACAGAAAAGAATGGCAAGGGACAAAGAAGAAGTTAGGGTTTCGATCCGGGTAGGGTCCAGCGATGGTACGAGCAAGAAGCGGTGACCTTCGGAGGTGGAGCCAATGGAGAAACAGAAAGATGGTCGATCATGGGGCCATTGTTTTGGTTGTTGTTGTTGTCGTGGTGGTGGCGATTCTTGTTCTCCTTCGTCTCCCAATCCTCGACGGAGCCATGGACTAGAAAAGCGCTGAACGCAAGAGCATTGACCGTTGTTGGGTTGGTTCATGGGACCACGTTGACGACTGCTCGACGGATAAGGTTGAGAAGTGCACGTCTTCTTTAACGCAGCTCCGGCAGGTGACCAAATTGGGAAGCAAGATGGCGAGCATTCATCAGGCTGCGAAACGAGGTTCGCAATGGTTGGAGTACTAGCATGCTTACACTTCCGCAGTCCTTCTCAACACAAGTACATATCTGAAATTTCTGCCCGCCCTCCCTCTCTCCCGTCGTTCGTCTTTGGGTGAGTGCAATGTGCATTCTATGGACTAAATATCTTTTCAATAGATCCAAAACGAGTGCAAATATCATCTTTTCAATTCAATATTTTAAAAGTTGCACAAATTTTACACATCTTTGCCTTCATGAGAATAATATACATCCATAAGTGAATGTCTAATTTTTGTTCATCGTCGTTGTAATTTAATGAAAGTGTCATGATGCAATCTTTTACCAAGAAAGTTGAATATTACAAGAATAATTTCTCGAATAATTTCCCATTAATCAGATGAAGTGTGAGGCATTGAATCTCGACTCGCATACTTCACCATCAGTCTGACAAAGGTATCACGAGTAGCCAACCTGGGAAGCAAGATTCAGCAAGCAAGCAGTTGCTTGAGCAAAGAGACCACGTTGAGTGAAGCCCAATGGCGGTCATTGTCTTCAAACAGAACCCACTCGCCTTCTAAATAAGAGGATGGAAAGGCCACTCTATCAGTACAGGATGCCAACATGTGTCTTCAGGTAGTGTGTCGCCGCACAACACAAGCCTTCGCTGATTTGCTGGTCCTGCATCTGCTGGGGGCTGCTGGTTTTGCATATTACATCGTACGCAAATATGGACAAATCATTATCCTCCTTGTTGAGCGCCAACATTTGCTTACCAGGTAAGCCTTTCAAATTCAATATGCCTTTTATGCAATTTTATCCAAGATGCTTAATCCACATGCTCGCAGATGTCATCAAATGCAACTCTCGCATAGATACTTGGGCTTGCGTAATGGAAGTACCTTCTCCATTTGAGAGGATGACTGGTATGAATCTGACTTGCAGATAAGTAACCACGTGATGAGTTCCTGCAAGGATCTACCTTAACTTATCTTGTCTCTCCAGCAAATTCCACAAGGTCCAGTTTTAAGCGGGCACCAGAATGGTTGTAAATGTTAAGGGTCCACTGAAAAGTCTTCCTGTAATGACTTCCAGTCGAAGTTCATCATCATCCACTTCATGTAGACGAAAAGAGAGAGGTCAATTCAAAATCTACTGTATTGTGCACATGCACGAATGCCATATTAAAGCGATGTTTGGACAGATGGACCACTGGAGCTGGGTAGCAATCACAAGTGGGATGTAGCCGCAGATTCACACCAAAGAAGAAGGTTGTAACTGAGATGTGAATATGAATGAGGTGAGCAAGAAATTTCAAAGTGACAAATCACATGATCTAGTCTGAAAGGCAGAAAAGCGTTACCTGTTGAATTTGCTCGTTTTCCCTTCTCTTTCCGCCAAAACATATCTGACCTGGTGAACACTTGACATGATGTTTGCTTCCCCTTTTGGAAACAAAGAATATCTGTACAACAAAAGATCCCACGGCTCTTTTCCTTTCATCTGTGTTATTTTCTTCAAGTAGTATCAATGATGAACACCCTCCTGATATTTTTTCCAATTTCTGAAAATTCATATATATACCCTTTTTCGATTTTCCTATAAATAGTTCAAAAGGGTACACTTCATCCGAAAGCCAGCACTCATCTCTAGATCTTCTAGTCTTACATTCCCTGCTCGGAGGCGATTCCATCAATCGACACGACAACCAGGATAACGAGAGGCAATTTTGTTAGATCTGATCCGATGTCCAATTGACATCACCAAAAGGCAAAAGGAGTTTAGAATGTTTTTTCCGCTCATGCTCGTTTTTAACCCACCCCCTCCATCCCCCACCGAACAAAGCAAGCACTTGCTGGCCCTCCTTCCTTTCCTTTTCTTCCCTCCTCGGGGATCCGAGAAAATAAGTTCCAAAGGAAGGTGGGCGAGGGCCGGAAGAGGCCAAACTCAGATTCCCCGTGGGTCTGGGTCTGCGGGGACTGCTATGCTAAGGCCGGGTCACATAGGCCCCGACCTCACTCTCTATCTCTCTCATCCCTTATCCATCATCTTCTTACGTCCACTCAACACTTCCTTAACCAGTCCTACAGATTCCGGCATGCACGTATGCCGGCGTTGTATATACGTACCGCTCCCTACAAACTCCCCGCCTACGAGAGCTCACTGACGTATGGGCAGACACACATGATGCAGGTATAAGAGAGTGCTTGGCGTATTGGCGTTCAGATTTACTGTAAGTTGTAAGTCTCTTGGTTCTGTACGATTTGTGACGGTATTGCTAATAGTAAATTATGAGATGATGATGTGCCTGGAGAACTGAGTTCCTCTGCTAGCGGTCTGGTCGAGCTCGGAATTCGATAGTGAATAGTCGCGATGACATCGTCTTGAAACGGCTGAAGCATTTGGTGGAGGATTAGTTTTCAAACTTGTACTATAATCGTGGAAGTTGAAGTGTGGTGGGTTTCCAACCGACTGTAGCCGCAGCATACAGCAGTTCGTAAGAAAACCTTATAGTATGGGAGGAAAATGAGAATTCTCCTGACAGTTTGTGAACTAAAATTGGATCGTCAAAAACGAAATCCTTGTTTCTGTTTCCATGCAACCTCTTTGTTGCTTTATCGGGCACAGTTATAAGTGCCCACATCAGAGAAGATCCACTCTTCAGCTGGAGTGCTGGTGCCAACATTTGAAGTACTTTCTTTATCTATCCTCGATATACCTGATCTCCAGACAGTAACACGTACAACAACATCCTAAAAGGAAAAAGGTACGCTATTTATGTCAGGTGGTCATTCATATCCAACTGCAGCAATCTATCGAACCCCATCCTTGTTGTGTAGTTTATGGTAAAGGTTTGGTCTCGCGTCTCATCACTTTCTAACTCAAATCCCAACGAAGAGGTAGTGGAGACACTACAAAGTACTATTGTTAGGTGACCAGGAGAGTCCTATTGACAGACCATACTTGCATACTTCTTGGAGTGCTACCACGAGTTGATGAATTACTGAGGGTCTGGATTATACATGATCATCGAGCACTTGGAACTAAAGCCTCCAAAGGTTTAGAATTTCATGCGGCATCGCTTGGAGGTTATTTTCAGATCCCCTAACATTGAGAGGCCAAGTGGATAGCAGAAAGGATGGGAAAACCCCATCATCATCTCATCAACATCACCCCTCTAACATAACATCATGCACCTCGACGATGAGCATCATGTCACCTGTTGTTTACTTTTGGAACAAAGTTGCGCAGACACAGCATTTACCGTTGCACGAGAAGCAGCCTCCCTGAGAGGACAGGGGTGGAGACAAAAGCTCTCGTTGACGGTATCTCGAAACCAGCTGGAGGAAGCGGACACACATTAGAACAAAAAGAATCAACACAATCAGCACTAATCTCGCACCTTAATGTTGACGGAGGATGTTTCAAAATAAGTGTACCCTCGTTCCTCTAAATAACCGGAAATCATTCCAGTTCTCTTGTCCTTTTGTTGCACTTTTCTGTCGGTACTCTGTGTGTCGCTGGACTTGCTTCCTAAACCAGCGGCCTTCGTGAATCAACCTCTCCTAAGTCCATGAGTCCCCAGCCAGTAAACAATGGTGATTTATCCTGTACCAAAGCAGGCACCAGTCCTCGTTTCTCTACCGCTTCTCACAAGTTCCATGCCAGCACCACGTGTCCAGAGTCCATCTGACTGGAATTTCGATGACATTTCACTTCCACTTACTATCGAGATAAGGCAGTACTGTACGGTGAGTTCCTACAGGTTCACAAGTCACTCACATTCCCTTGCTGCCTTGTGGGCCAAAACCAGAGCCAAAGCTGCTGACATAAACAAAGTGCAGTGGAAAAGGCATCTTGGTCAAATAATTGTAATGACGAGGCTGGGCCCTGGTTACCCGGTTCAGTTTCGCCCTTGTACGGCTTCATGTGGTGTTTTTTTTGCAATTTACTTGGGCTCCCCTTGGGCAAATAATTGTAATGACGAGGCTGATGCTGGTTTGCTTCTGTTCAACAATTACACCAGTCGAAATTCATGGGGATGTATTTCCATGTTGCAAACAGTATCGGGGGATTCTTCGCACTGTTCAATTCAAGGTACAATGAATGCCATGTGATTGCTTTGGGACGTGCCGACACTCCAGCTTCTGGAATAATGCAGAGATCCATAGATCTCCGAATGACACGAATCGAGAAATGAGGGTGGTTTGTGAGTCTCTGGTGCTACTGATTGGGTGGTGTTGTTCATGCATGTGGGTGATACACAGCAGTTAACACTGGAGAGGTGCAAAAAAGGTGAAGAGAGGCATGCAAGAACATGGAAGAGAAAGGACTCCCATCGTATGACACCTCTCCGACAAAAGTCTTCTGTTGTTGGATCAGGACAATGGCAATGGATACGCCTCTCGGAATGCTGCGTCCCTCGCTGGAAGTGCTTGGGTCGCCTTTTGCCACTGCTCACGGAAGCAGGGTTGGATTCCAAGAAGATTACATTCCACTACGCTGGACCAGAATTGCACATCATGTCATTCTCGCATGGAGAAAGATCCAAAACTGTCAGTACACCTTCCTGGAGACAGCTCCACAAATTCCGCAGGAATTGTGCAGACTGCGTGCACAAGACAGCGAGTTTACAAGACGAACTTGTCTTGCAAGTTCATACGAACTTACAACTTTCGGATATTTTATGGTATCAGGGTGTGGCATTTCCACAACGCGAAACTCGAAGAGGAAATGGACGACCCACAGTACTCTCAGCCTTCAGGAAACCTTTGGTCTCATGTCAGTCGAACGCCGGGCTCGAGTGAACAACAAGTTATCAAAGATCAAAGATCAAAGATCCGCAGTTTGTTGCTGCTGGCGTTTGTGGGAGGGGAAGAACGCTGAGACTGAAGCGCGAGAGGTACGAGTTAGAGAGGCAAGAAGCATGCACACCGAGCAGCCTGCGGGGATACTGGAGATCAGAGCAAAAGATGCTGACTAGCTAGCGGGTCGATGGAAGCTGAGCTGGAGGCGTGGATCTAACCCGGCTGCTGATGGAGCTGAGGATCTTGCTGGAAAGAGAAGACTGTAGAGTGGCGAGACTCGCTCAACGGCCCGGTGGGCAACATGCGCAAAGGAGGCAGACGCAAGGGAGGTGTATGGCCGAGCTCACGAGACTTGTAAAGCTGCAATAGCTTCCCTCACGGTGCCCCTACGTGCAGTACATACAGTCCTGTACTGCAGTTGCCGCGATTGCCAAGTCAGTACGTTGGTGAACAGGCTGGGAAGCATGCGCATAGATTCCATATCTCGTCCGTCCCATGGAGGAATCAGGGATAGAAAAGCATAAGCTCGACACGTCATTGCGTTTCAACAGCTTTTGTCCAAGCCTTTTGTCTACGGGCGAAATCCTCCATCTATCTAATTCTTCTGCAGGCTCCGGGTACCCATGAAATCAGCACACAAAAGAAAAAAAGAAACAAAAAAGGAACGCTAGACTGGCCCTCCGGAGGTGGAGAAAAACGGATGACACATGGAAGAAGCTCAGAATGTGAAACCATAAGCCTTTTTCCCTCTCGGCATTGAAAAACACACCGGATGTAGGCTTCTCCATGCACAACTTTGGGAGACGTGGTACGAAGAGTGAGTGCAAGAGGGCAGAGGCCAGTCTAGGCTGTGCAACAAGGCACAAAGTAGTCACATCATCAGAAATCCATGTGCACCTACAGAGAGAACCAATGGCATCCAGAGGGGCGGCATTTCCACGTTAGATTCATATCAACCCACCAAACAATAAACTTCTTATCGTAAAAATTTGTCAATACAAAACTGATCCTCGTGGTTATTGGTACACTCAATCTACTAGTACAAGAAATCTCCTGTTTTAAAGGATAAGGCTCAACGAGGGCAATTAGATGCCCGTGTGCTCATAGATCCTAGATTTCCAGAGAATTCGTACTATATTTACTATTGGTACACTCATTCTTCCAGTACAAACAATCTCCGGCTTTAAGGATGGAGCTCAACGCAGGCAATTAAATACCCAACACTAGGGTGGTTGCTCCTGGAGGTACTTGCCTGAGTGATATGCTCATACATCCTATATTTCCAGAAAGTGCGTACTGTACTAAATGCTAAGTTTCAAAACTTACGAGGGTAGTATCACCCTCGGGTAGAACAATGATAATTTGAGTTGACTCGAAACTAACCACAACTGTGATGTCAACTGTTGAGATGGGTCGTGGATAAATGGCGGTGTTTTTTCATCCTTTCTGCTGTCTCTTCGGCTTGTCATGGTTCGGCTAAGACCGAGACCTACCAAACCGTCTTGTCCACGAAAGATATGACGTTTACGGGCAAATACTTTTAAGAAAGGTACACCTTACTATACTATACTATACTATACTACACTACACTACACTACACTACACTATACTATATTTGTATAGAAGTGAAGGAGCAGGGAACTGTCTACTATACTAATGTCGTAGAAAACTCGCTGCCCTTTCACTGCTTAAATACAACAATGACTTACCTGCCTAGCACTGAAGGCCGAATCTCGACTAATACACAACCTTCGAGCTTAAATCCGGGGTGGGGGTATTAAGCTGGACTGGTATATTAGCTCAAAGCAGGACAGCATACGAATGAATGTCTGAAAAGCCACATCTAGTCGAGGGTATAGAATCATATTGCACCAAAAAATGATCTGCTGAATGACGTCTCTCAACCGTACAGGGCCAACACTGCATCGATGGATCGATTACAGATGGGACAGTGGTGTCGTATTCTCCTCATCTCCTCCGCACACCCCTTGCACATGCGATGGCCGCACGGGATAAGAGCCCCATCTTTGGGCATGTCAAAACATATGCAGCATGACTCCTCCATCGAAGCAGCCAAAAGAGCCACTTCCTGAAGAGACGAACCTGTAGAAGACTCATTATGTGAGAAAGTTTTGTACCTTGGAACAGAGCTAAGCCGATTGTCGTGATGATGATCTAACAATATTCCGATCCTGTCCAATGCCGCACCAGTACCTCCTTGGTCCGCTACGCTTGAGTGGAACATCGCCGATTGTTGGTGAAATGCTCCAGGCATTCCGGTCATTGTGAACGATTCAGCAGGTGTTCTGGATAGGGACTCCGAATACTCATTTGCATTCAAAGTATAGGAGGAGTATTGTGCAGGAGCAGCAGGTCCACGATGTACAGAAGGATGCGGAAGGGACGCAGCTGCAGCCTTCTGAGATTTCGCTGGTAAAAACGGTCGAGCATTGACGTTGAGTGCAGGTGTAGAAACCTGAGAGACTAGCACTGGCTGCACGACAGGCGAAGCGACTACCTTCACTCCAGGTTCGGAATCAGGTGATATCCCTACACCTTCAACGGTGGTTTGAGGAGTCGGTATATCAAGGAATGACTTACTGAAGAGAGTTGAAAAAGAAGAACGCGAAAAGTTGGACTGAAATATGCTGGCAAGCGAGGAGGCGAGTGAATCTGAGCAGTCAGAAGTCGAGCCAGACTGATCAGCTTGTCTGTCCGAACCTGGTCGCAACTCCTGGTGGAATATATCGTCCCTGTAGGGAGACGACCATTGTGAAGCGAACATGCGGGCCATGTGTGAACCACTGGAAGATTCATCGGCTGATTCCGGTGCAAGTTTCAGTCCCCATCTATGATCAGAGGAGTGATCCACCGAAACTCCTTTAGACACTGGAAATAGCTGAGGTGTGATTGGTTCGTGACCGGAAGGTGTGTACAATGCCCTCCCAGAAGAGCGTGGTGGCATTATGACGGACCTAGAGGGTTGCAGCAAAGGGGAAACTGTGGATGCATGCGGAGGAAGTGGAAGCAACGGCGGAACCTGATCAGATGATCTTGTGGCAGAAAGAGAAGTCAGCGGTTCCGCAGCAAACAGACTATGTTCTGAAAACTCATGGGGTCTTGCAAAATGCAAGGGAGCATCTTGCTCGGCTGCGGTGAGTTTGACCACACTTGACGAAGCCACCTCTTCATCGTTCACAAGCGCTTCGTTCGCCCCACTGCAACAAAGTCCCTTCTCTTTTATCTCCCTAGAATAAGGAAGAGATCCTGCCAACAAATCACTATTCTCGGTCTCCTTCCATCGCTTCCCTTTGTGAACATCCGTCCAAGTCACCGATTCAGCATTTTCGCTGCTGAGGGAAATGCTCTCATCACCTTCGACAAGCATCTCCTTGTCTTCCCTCTCGACAAAACTCCACTCAGATGCTCGCCCAATCGAATCTTCTTCTGCTTCTAGATGTTCTTCGGACCACATTGAGTGTACTTCGTCAAGATTGCTGCTCCGATCCGAAGCCGCTTGTGTATCCATACTTTCAAGCATCCTCTCCTTAGCCTCTACCTCAATCAGGAGAGCCTTGGCAGTATCCAACTGACTCTTAAATACTACGCTGAACCTTGGGACTTTCTCAATTTCTGAAATCGCCTCCTGAAGCCGCCTGGCATCTGCTTCTTCGATGGCGGCAGAGAGATTTTCCTGCAACGCTGCTGCCTTCTGCATTCGCTTCAACCGTTTGGCAAGGGCTCCTTTCACCTTTTTCACTAAAGTCTCATCAGCTTGACTGCTTGATGAATCACAACAGTTCAAAGCTGACTGCAAATTATGGACATCTCCTGATGACATTGCCTGACGAAGCATAACATTCAACTTCTCCCTTGCTTCACTGTCACCAACATCTCCTTCTTTCACAGAAGGTAGTTCGATACTCGATTTATGCGGGGTGCAAGCAATCTCCTTATTTCTCTCCGGTGCGCAGTCATTATTGTGTTCGTCCTCTCTTGTAACCGCATTAGCTTCACTTTCACTCCTCTCCTCTGATAAATGGCCCCATTTACTGTGCATCTCGTCACCTCTTCCTTCCACCATTAGAGAATCATCTTGTGAAAGAAGGCACGAATCACGAGATGAAGGCACGAAGAGAACGGAAGGCTTCGCCTTCGGTCCTCTTCCTGCCTTCTTCTCTTTGGCCTTTCGCTTAATCTCTACCCTGCTTGTTTCTGCTGATGCAACAAGGACAACCTCTGCCCCACAGTTGGCTTCCTCCTTCGATGAGCTAATCTCCGTCTTCACGACGGATGATGAGCCACAATGACGGACATCGGCCTCATCCTCGACATCCCCGGGGACAAGTCCGCCATTAGTTGCACAGCTTGATGACGATTCCTGAACCTCCACCACAGGCCGCTGTTCAATTATAGTCATATCATGAGAAAGTTTTCTTTCCTCATAAGCAATCTCATTTTGGTCAGATAACTTCGTCTTTCGTGACCCTTGCTTATTCTTCGCCTTAGCTTTTTCCCGTGCTTTGCGTTTGCCTTGCTGATGGGCATACTCTCTCAGAAACTGGACGGCACCCATTTTACCAGCTCTTTCAGCCCTCATAAGGGCAGTTTGACCTTGAGAATCTGCCATGAGTAAATCAACACCCTTGTTGGCAAGAGTCTCTAAACAAATGACGTCCCCTGCTTCAGCTGCATGATGAGGTAAAAATCGACCCTGGTCTCTGCTCCCAATCCTGCAAATTACATATCCGCCTTTAGTTCCATCGTTGATCATAAGAGTCCCATACGTGACAGGCTGTACACATTAGTATCTTCACGTCAAAGCGTGTCAAAGAGGACAAAGCAGAATTGTAGAAGGACCAAACGTTGTTTTGACGAATAGGAGCTCGTATCCAGAAAAGCGGACATCAGACTTCAGTTCTTGAGTCCTCCTCAGAACCTTGACTCAATCCAGAGAATGAGTCTCCAATAGTTCAAATCTGGGGTGAAGTCAATAGAGAAATGGAATATACTACCACTAAAGCGCCTGGTTTGGGATAGCGAGTATGAACACCCATGTAAGTTAGAACCATCACTTTAGACGGACTTGAACAGGCCAGAGTTGGACCGGGCATGAAAACTTTTACCTGAACACTCCCAATCTTGCTAGCGCCAATCTTGCTGGAGTACACACTTCTGCATGTGCCTTCTCCGCTCTCGCACTCTGGGGTTTGAATCTGGTCATACCTCCAAATCTTAAAAGTGCAACAGCAAGTGCCTGGCAAACGATAGGCCCGTAACATTAAAAACAAATACTCGAACTGAGGACAAGGCGTAAGATAAGAGAGTAAAACAGTTTGACAAATCATTTTGACACCATTAGAACATTCAGAAATGGGGAGGTAGAAGAGTCGATTATGCACCTGTATTACATTCAAAGTAAAATGGGAGGTCGACGCAACGCTATCCTTCACAAGGCCCGCTAGTGCCCATGATGCTGCACACTGAAGACGGGCCTCTAGATACTCTGTAAAACCTCGGCTTTCATCCGGCTCAGTAAAAGATATTTCATCTCTAAACACGCCGTTGATGTTGCCCGAGCTTGCCTTGAGACTTTCGTCGAGGTCACCGGTATCTATTCTAGCATCTAAGCCTACCTCCACACCATCGCACATTAATCCAAAACTTGTGACAATAGATTCACGGTTTTGTTTGTGCAAAAACTCCATGGCAGCGAGAACAGCCTCCACTGCCCCGCTCTCCATGAAATCATGGCGCCACTTTGAATCATGTGCTGTCATATACCCAATCACAAGGCATACATGAACTTGCATCTCAACAGCGTTTGGACTACATGGGGCATCTCTACTTAGTCTTTTGAAGAGTTCCACGGCAAAAGCAGGACCACCACATCCGGGAGAAGCAATCAAACCGGTTCTGAAAAGACCCAACTGAGATGCCCCATCCATTAGAAGCCTCTCTAAATGAGGACTCCATGAACCTTCAGGCCGTTGTTCTCCCTTGCTATCGTCCTGGCATCCTGATTCGCTAGCAATCTGACCAGATGGAAAGCCAATGCCTTCCTTGTAGATGTGCGTCAACCCCACTAAAGTGGCCCCACTAGTTGAGCTGCCCTTTTTGCGGCGACTCCACTTCACACCAACAGGAGCAGTCCTATATATAGCTGCATTCCAAAGTGTGTCAAAATCAGGTTGTAATCGGGCGTCCAACCCAAGTGCGTGCATACCATTAACTTGTATCTGGCTGTCTTCGTCGTAACGATCCAGAGCAGCGAGGATGACATCCGCTCCGCCGGCTGCAGCAATGGCAACTTGAGCACGTATACTGTAACCACAAACTGTTGTCAAAACACAACAACCCTGTTGGATTACTTTTCTTCTCTGGTGAGCGGTACCACCCGAAGTCAAGGCTTTTTGCATAGCTCCTATAACGGCTTCGGCTCCATTCTCGCCAGGACCAAACACGTCTTCTATTTCTTGCACCGTAGCTGCAAACACGCAAGCACTATACAGAGCTTGAAGTGCAAGACTGGTCACGTCTGGTCTATTTAGATGTGTCCAGTGTATCACTAAATCTACGATTTGTGATACACCAACTTCTCCAATACCCCTGCATGATCAAGAATATGCAATACTAAATCAACTTACTTCGGACCCACTCGAGCGACACAAACACTGAGCTTTGTAATCTGACAACATATGTGATCGACTTTCAGTAGTATGCTCGATCAACGACGACACACTAGCAGAGACAATTGTTCCAGGAGTCAAGCAATGAAATATGACTTCTAGCAATCATGTTAAATAAACCAGTATGTGACAAAGTAGCGGAACCTTACAAAGAACCTAAACATTTCAGTAAAAGTATTGCATGTCTGAGAATAGTAAACTTGTCTAGAAGAAAACCAAACAGAAAAGAGTACGGTACCAGATTCTTGACTTGAATTCTTCTCTGTCCGCCTCAATTCCAGGCCTGAACAGGTGCACATTCTCCCAGGTGAGATATAGACTGACAAGGGCGTGGCAAGCCCAAATGACGGTTTCAGCATCTTCGAGCTTTTCAAGGATCTTCCTCACTGCCATGATGGATTTCTTGACTGCCTTAGAAAAACCTGCGCGCTCCGCAATCCTTCCCATTGATTCAGTAGCCTCCTGCCATGCTTTGATATCCTTCACAGCTTGCTGCTGCGCAACTGTATCCAATGCGGACCAGTCGGTGGGAACATTGCTCCTTTCACTGACGTCAGCCTTTGCGCTGGTACGTGTATCTTTTTCAAAGCCTGAATGTTTTTTCCCTTTCAACGACAGCTTCTCTTTTTCCTTGTATTGTTGTACAACAGCATCCATGTAGGCTTTGACGTCTGCTGAGCAATGACTCAAATTCGACCCGCTCATTGCCATCGTGTGCGTCCATATTGTTAACGCAGTCAGTGATACATTCCCTTCCTCATCGTCGTCACTGTGTTCGACCTCAGCGTCATCCTCGATATCCTTCTTCCTGAGACGGGCGTTCCATTCTGATGGCTGCTCCACAATTCCGAGTTGATGCATATGCTTCCGGTCCTTGTAAATCTCCAAAAAGTCCGTGCCTCTTGGAACCCCCTTTCCTAGAGCAACTTCTGAGTTCCGCGTAAGGTGACCAAATACATCTCCTATGGCGCCGAGGGCGGCACACCAGCTTTGTCTTACTGATGCAAAAGAGTGGTTGACAGAAACAGTCGGTGATCTGGAAGCTAAGGACTTTGTCGTGGTCGTTTTCAGATTCGACTTTGCTGCCTGAGGGCCAGAAGCTGATTTCGTAGCAGGCTGAGCAGAACTTCCGGTTGTACTGGAGCACGACAATTTCATTGTTTTTGAAATCATCTTCATTGCTTTGGTTGCGTTGGATAAGATCAAGCTGGCAAAATCACAGGGAGGAGTGACCAAAGGAGAGGGCTGAGATAAAGACGAGGTCGATTGGGGCATAGTATTGGAGAGGGAACGGCCCCGACCAAAGTCGTACTCAACAGGTGAGGGAGAGCCTAGGAAATGATGACCATTTGAAAAGAGCTTAAACTCAGACTTATCCTGGATTGATTCCATTGTCTTCAAGCTTGGAGAGCAAGGAGGCCCTCTTGAAAGACTTGCGGATGAAGCAGGACTGGAGAAGGATACCGCCTTATTCGAGGACTTCTGGGCTGAAAACAAGGGGGATGCGGTGACAACTAAAGATTGATCTTTTGTTGCTCCAGAAGATTCACCAAAAGAAAGAGTTGGTGTACATCCTATAGGCACCGAGGATCTGGTCCCACTCTTATTACTCCCTAGAAGAGGCTGACTTTGTGCGGTCATCGCTGTGAACGACTTTTCAGAGGGAAAATAAAGTTCTTCATTCGAAGTCGTCCGTCCATCCGAGGTACCTGGAACTGCAGTATAAAATCCATTCTGCAACACAACTACAGAGGAGCTCAACAAATTCTCCCCGGCAGCTTTGCCTTCACTCCTGTCTAAATTATTTGACCCGTCAGTCGCCTGACCAAGATTGGATATCGGAGATGAAAAGCGCCAAGAATCAGGCCTCCCAGACCAAGCCGACTTCCCAGCAGTGGAGAATTTCACTGAGGCAGACTTTGAGGTTCCAAAAGGAGAAGGATTCTTCGGGTTCAAAGGAGCTGACGGAGCAAAAGACGTCGGGAATGAAGAACTGGAGGCTTGAGCAGATGGTTTTGGTATTGGCTCCGTGTTTCCAAAACAAGAGGGTGTCCGGAATATGGTGGAAAGAGGTGGGAAAACTGAAGCACTATTTGGAGGTGAAAGCGCGGCCGACAGGCTAGCTTCAAGAGCCATGGAGACCGGTGCGAGACGCTTGGCATAGTGCACATAGGCTAGAAAAGCCTGCTGCAGTACAGCACAACCCCAGACTTGCACAGTCTCTACCTTCGGAAATTCGCGCATGGCCGTCATGGTGACTTCAAAAACTGCATCCATCCTCTCTACATCATTTACTACATCTTTACCAGTGACGGAGTTAGGAAAGCTGGAGCTGGAGCTGAAACTTGGCCCATCACTACCAACTCCACTGTACGATGCTTGTGCTCCTCCTTCTGACGGCGCCCTCCCATGTAAGTCACTGGCAGATCTGCTCGGCGCCAGTCCATACTCGGAGGGTTTGCTGTTGCTCAACGGCATTCCGGGCATTGGAGAAACTCCAGATGTTGCCTGAAAGTTTTCACCAGAACCTTTTAGAATGCACCCTAAAGCAAACGTTCCGTTGCTTTGCAATGATTTGGATTTGTTGAAAGCTTTCATCGCGGTAACAACGGCCCAAAGAGCTGCCCACCAGTCATCCGGTGAAGTAGGCGGCCCATCCTTTCTGTCTCTCCTCTTCCCAGCTCCAGTGCTTTGCTTTGGATGGCCATCTGAAGCACTCCTTTCGGTCGAGCTAACAACCTGGTCACCTCCGGGTGAACATGAAGGTCTTTGGACCTCTGAAGCCACTCCACATATCAATGGTCCTACATCATGACCATTTTCAGCCAAAGTTCTGGCCATGGTCCCCAAGACATTGCAACCTTCCTGCTGCATCAACTCATTTATTCTGCAGACAGACATTGCACCCACAACTGCTGCAACAGCACCATATCGCACCATATTCGTCACGCTCCTTACACCAGCACTGTGAACTAATGTCCACAAAGTACTGCACCCATGCCATTGAATCCTCACATCTTCAGGAAACGCTGCCATAGCTGCAATGAGGGCACGCGCTCCTGTCTCCCGATCTGCATCCTTGGCTGCTCTGAGAGGTCGCTTGCCAGAGCCCCATTCTGGAACACCCAAGCCTGTACGGGTGCAAAGTAACTGCAGAGTGCCACAACCTGCCCTCTGAAAAATAAAAAATAACGACTGAGATATCAGGTCACAGGGGATACCAACAGATCATTGGAGCAGGAAAATATGCCAGGATCAAGAGCAAGAACGTACCACAAGAAGGTTTATGGACCAGAAGACAGATAGGCCCGTAAGTTCTTATCTGTCTTCTTGCCATATCTGTCTTCTATACGAGTCCTACCGCTAAATTGAAGACAAACTTTAGGATGTGATGGCATTCCGGGCGTTTCTCCAATTCCCGAAATGCCCTCACATCTGGGGCATAAGACATCGCCCCCACAACTGCAAAAACGAGAGGCAACACGTTCAAATAATGCAGACCTTGATACGTATCAAGTTCTACCTTCTTTGGACGTTTTGTCTCTCGTTTTGCGTAAATCCCTTGCTCAATAAAACTCTCGCTGTATAAGTTGAACTATATAGAACTGTAACGCCAGCGTACCTGAACCATAAGATTTGAGCGATGATGGTCCATGGAGACAATTATTGCGGCCCACGCAGCGTGACCAGTCGTAGAGCTCACAGCTCTTGGTAGTGATACCACGGCGATACAGCTTTCGGCTTGCATCTCGGCGTCACTGACAAATTCGCGCATAGCTGCTATGATGAAAGCGAAGGCATCATCGCAGACATATTTCGAATTCGTACAAGAGAGATGAGCTGACAATGCTCGCAGAGCTATTTGCAAAAACGTGTTAACAAGTTAAAACTTTGGCACCCGTGAGAAAAAAGACAGTAGCTGATAGAGAAAAACTTTCTGACTACACAGCAGAGAGGAAGGCAATAATAAGCAAAAATTCCACTTTGCTGAACGACTCAATTCATGCGTAATCCTTCTCTAGAGAAACCCAAAAGATTAGTGTTTACCAGAGTGTGTCGAGTGAGCCTCAATGTCACACGATTGCATGGCATTCAGGACAGCCTTCACCGCCTTCTCTGCAAGCATTGGAACAGTGGCAGCATAGGCCACGGCCGCCAGAGCAGATATAGAGCTTGCACTGGATTCGGATGCAAGCCCGTTGCATGTGGAAGGCGCAGTTCCGTTTGACTTTCCGTTGCCAGCACTCAAAGCGGCCGCGGCGTAGCTGGCTGTTGCCAATTTCGGTAGAAGCTTCGATGACTTGCTCTCTTTTTCTTTGACGACCGATTGATCGTCCATAAACGACCGACTGGACTGTTGCTGCATTGCAACTCCAGATGATCCGTCATATTTCGCTCCTTTGCCGGAGCTGACCTTCAGCAGCTCTTTACTGGTCACATAAGGAGCCTTGCTACTGGCAGGTAAATTCAACGAACTCTCGCTTGAATTCCGATCGTTGCTGCTCGGAGGTAAAATACTACCCAAACAGCCCAAGCACCAGCTGAGAAGAGCCACGTTGTCTTTCAAAACCTGCAGAAGATCCACGAATGCCTCCGTGAGCGCAACATACATTTCAGCCGAGAACGTTTTGCCTCTCTTCGCCGCAGCGACTCCTGTAACAGCAGCCACCTTCCCTGCAGCAGGGGCGCCCTTCCCTCGAAAGGCGGTCGTAGCGAGCTTGTCCAAAGCATTGCAGCCTTCTGCCACAACATCAGGCATCCCAGCTCCCTTAGCAAGCGAATAAACGCTGGGTGTTTCCCTCTTCTTCTCGTCGCTGCCCGCATGCTCTGATCGACTAACCTTCTTCTCAAGCATGGACTCTTTCGAGCACTTGCTAGTTATCCTTTTGTCTCCTATTGAGACCACCTGAGAAATTCCTGCTCCATTGAGAAGCTCCGCTCCCTGTAATTGTGAGCCAGCTCCTCTGTCTCCAGGATCCACGGTACCACGTCCTGCACCACCAGCCTGACTTCTGGTCACGGCACTGGAATCTGATGATCCAGACTCCAAAAATGCATTTCCCGCCGCTGTTACCACCTCCAACACCTCCCCTTCGATGCTCTGATCTGAAGGTCCTGCCACCTCTTCCGCAGAGGAGTCAATAGGAACCTCTATTAATCCAATCTCTGAATTTGCCTGCGCAATAACCGCCTGCAGTCCTACGGCTGACTGATCTACCTGCAGCTTCTTGTTCGGAGGCCTGGACAGTGCTCTAGAGTCACAGACGCAATTCTTTGTATTTTCTGAAGAAGGGCTGGAATTAGGCATTGAATCCGTGCCGGAAGTGTGGCATGTTTGGTCGGCCACACTTTCTTGGTCATCAACACTTCTGGCCTGAGCCCCTGCAACAGGATCCACCGTTCCATCCGAGCTTGTGGCCTCCTCGGGAACCAACTGGTCAGAGTTCCCGGGGGCAATACATTCTGGACAAAACGAATTCGCTTGATCCGGTGCGTGGTGCTCGGATGCATTTCTGCTGCTGCTGACATCTTCCGGTACGAGAGTAATTCCAGACCATCCAGCTACGACAACTCCTAGCCCTGAATCATCCAACTGGGAGGACGGTTGTCCACAATCAGAAATCTCTGTTCTGTCCTTAACCTTGAGGGGTTCCCTCGTGTATCTTCTCGATCTCACTATCCGCGTGTATCGACCTCTAATTCTCACTACTCTAGCTGCAATATTCTTAAGCGCGTCCTCGGGGGATTTGCCTTCCAATCCGACATTATCCTGCCCAAGGGTCCTGGATGCCGCCTCTACAACGTTTCTAAACACATCTGCTCCACCATCCGACTGCCCTGAGAATTCACCAGCAGATCTGGTCGAGAACTCTGCCCTCACACTATCCCTAATTTCATCCGAAAAACCTTCTTTGACATCGTCTTCCTCCTCAAGTTCGCCGGAAGTCCTCTGACGCTTTCGCCTTGATTCATTGGGAGCAACGATGCTGGAAGGAGAAATCTCTACGTGTGATGATAAGGCCAAACTCTTCCCGTCCGAGTGGTGGTCTGCTGACTGGAAGGAATGGCAACTCTCAGATTGTATACATCCATCATCAGAATGGGTGCTTTCCGATCCCCCTGATCTTCCGGGCGGATTGGAAGGGTCAGCCTCTGATTGCTTCGCGATCAAAGAAGATTTACTTGAACCTGCCCGTCCGCCCTTCATTGAACCCTTGGCAGGCTTCTGCAGTCCATGCCAACGAAATTGTCTCACCGTGGACGCAATCAGACGGGCTCCATTGGCTGACACGATCAGTGCTACAGCTGATGGGGAGTTGACCGCCTCTCCCAACTCTTGCAGGAGACGCTCTGCAAAATCGGCATCTCCGCTTTTAATTGCTTCCTGCAGACCCTTGACGTACTCGTACAGAGCATCATGATGGGCACTCGAGTTCGGTGAATAAGAAGACCCGGCAACCGACGGGGTTTGCTGAGTTTCTGAGACAGATAGGGGGGCCAGGGATTGTGGAGGAGTGGAAGGGACAGTGCAGGGCTTGGAAGGAATGGATGAGGAGGGATCAGGCGACGCCGTCGAAGAGAACCGCAATATTTGGGATGAAGATGCCGAGAGGAATGGACTGCTCGGGGGGATCAGCGATGGAAGAGACGAAGATGTGTACGCAAACGATTCTGTACTGAAAGATGCGGAATGTGACTCACAAGCCGCAGATGAGGACGAACCAGGGACTGCGGCAGAAAGAGAAAGGGCTGAGGACCCTGGAGGAAGGGGGAGGGAGAATAGAGGAGAAGTCGAGGAGAAAGGTTGAACAGACGATGACAGAGCACCAACTTCTGCGCCATGTTGAGGAGGAACGGGTTTGACTGAGCTGTGAGTGTGGCTACGCCTTCTTCGACTGAACGATTTACTGGAGGGCTTAAGAGAAGCTGAACGCTTCGGCATGACTCTGCTTGTGAAATTCACGCATTGGCCTTCCCCAAGGCCTCTCGGAAACGCGTCAACAACATGGCCGAACTCTGAACAAAAAGATGAGTCGAACCAAGGACCGATTTCACCGCAATTCGACCAGCTCTGCTCGCCGAACGAAGCCACGACAACAAAAACAACAACTTCCTAACAGATCACAATCACTGGATGCGAATCGCCGAGATGGAGGGTAAAAAAAAATCCAATCTCGGAGATTCAACGAGTCACTATCTCTGGCACCACGATCACCTCCCCTGGCCGACCTCCCAGCACATCCACACCACACCCCACCCTTCTCCTCCCCTTCCACGACCGGATCTCAACCCAATCCGCCGGAATGCCTTGCGGCACGCCACTCAATTCCTCCGAATCCTTCCGTCCTACACCCCCTTCCGACCACGCCCTGATCCACACCTGCTCTCGCCCTCTGCTGCTCCCTCCCTCCCTCCCTCCCTCCCTCCCTCCCTCCCTAATCCCTGCCTGCCTGCGTCCTCTGCTGCTGCTGCTGCCTCCCTCCCTCGCTCCCTCTCTCTGTTCACGCCACGCGCAAAATGGCGACAAGCATTCAGTACTCCGCGAAGGAGGTTCAAAACTGACCCGATGCACACCGAGAGCACATCGAGAAACAGAGGAAAAAAAATTTGCCCAGCCCGCGTCCGCGAGCGCGCACTCCCCGATCGGCCTGCGCAATCGAGGCTTGAGTTGAGCGGATTAATGCAGACAGACAGACAGACAGACAGAGCAGATCGAGGGATGAAGCGAAGCACGGCAGAGGCCTGGCGGGGGAGATTATGTTGCTCGGCTCGCTCGCTCGCAGCGCTACGAGAGGCCCTCGAGGACCATGCTCTCCAAAGCACCAGCGCCAGCTCCATCAAAGCTCGGGCCGAGCCCTCGACCCCTGCCCCTCCCTCACCCAGCCCGGCCTGGCCCGGCCCGGCCTTGCCCCGCCCTGCCCTGCCCTGCACGCCAGCCAGCACGCCAGCAGCAGCAGCGCGGAGCAAGAGAGACAGAGCGACAGGGAGGGGGCGGAGGTGCCGGCGCCTGGCGTCCAGAGCATTGCGCTCCACGAGCGGCAGCTTCTTTTTGCTGGAACCGGTGACCTGCGCTCCTCTCCCTCTCCCTCCCCTTCCCCTGTCCCTGTCCCTGTCCCGGCCCGGGACGGGACGCCTCAAGCGCAGGCGTCCCTTGCAAGTACAGTCCCTTTCGGGACGGGACGCCTCAAGCGCAGGCGTCCCTTGCAAGTACAGTCCCTTTCGCGTCTTTTTCCTTCGGAGCCTCCTCCCGTCGCCCTATACAGAGCCCGCTTTGACCACGTCACGAACGAACGCCGGGGAGATATTAATTTTTATTCTAAATTATTCGCGAGGGGACAGGTTTTATGCCCTGGAGCATGTTTTTTTGCAAGGCTCGAGTTGTCTGAGACGGAATTATTGAATTCTCACCGCCGCTCTGTGTATCTGAGGGTCTCGTGGCATTGATTCCAGACATTATTCGTACATTTTCGCCTCGTGCGAATTTGTCTCAGAGCGTGGAAATTATTCGCATTCGCCGAGGTCGTTCTTTTCACGAGCCTCGCGTCGATGGCGAGTTCGGATTCTTATTGTTCTCCGATGCTTCGTCCCGTCGGGAGGGCGCCGTCATGCCGGAGCTCGACCGGTTACCGGATGCGCTCAGGAGGGCTGTTCGTTGTGGCCCTCGGGTTTGACTTATTAAGGGCAGTCACTCCCTCGCAATCATGTTCCTCTTAAATGACCTTCGTCCACACTTTTGGGCGAATCGTAGCCGTCAGAAGAGGATATCAAGCGGCTCTGCTTCCTATTCTTGCTAACTTGGTACGTTGTACGGCGTCTCGATTGTCCGCTTCTGGTCTACTGACGTGGCTCTCCCAGAATTAACCACGTCGATGTCAAGGATGTCCGACTGAGACCTTTGGAGCCAGATGCAAACGCGCGAAGTTGTTCGCTTTGTGGACAAATTCGTGATTCGTGCAGCATTGGAACCGACCCAACATCGCAAATCTCTGTTGGCTGTCGCAATTTTGATTTCCGCAATTCTTTCCTATAAGCCCTTACGAATATCGACGACGGATTATTCTCTGAGGGCCGAATGTAGCATCAAGCATTGTTTATTCGCTCTTCGTTATGTGTTTATGATCAGCTCATTCTGGCTACGTGGATTAAGCTCCACATGTATGATCTATTACTTTGGCTGGTAAGGAATACGGTGACGATGTCGTTATCGAAATATTCTTTCTGAAATGGTTTTCTACTGAAATGTTTTCATCAAGCTTGGATGGTCTGTACTCAACCCAGATATTCTGCACATATGTGTCCGGTTCCTGTCCAGCGACACCAAACGTGGTGTGACGTGCTTGTCCCTTTTCTATTGTGGTTACTCTCATTGTCAAATCATCTACTATTTACTTAGTATTGTTTTTATCAGTTGGATCACTTGATAATTTCTCCGTAATTTCTATTTCCCATCCTTGTCCACTTGTACAACTAGATTTCCCAAACCATGCGGTCATCCAGTCTTTCGCTGCAATAGTGCAAAGATTTGTCTCCATTTAAGGTAGGGAGAGCACTTCTTTACTAGATTATGCTTGCATATAATGCTTGTGAAGCATGAAAAATTAAAAGAATCCATAAATGAATTGCAAGTTGAAGTGTCCAAATTGAATTTTTGAAGAACTCGATACCGAGTTCCTAAATTACTTTGACAAGATGGTTGTAGACTAAAATTTTAGAATGTTATTCTAGTAGGGAATTACGATTTGTTTCATTTTACCCAAACATAATGAGATGACGTTACTCTTTTAGGGATTTTACGTTATAATTTTGGTATACTTTAACCTAGTATTGCTTGTGAACCATGTACATATTTTTCTTTATTTCTTTTCACTTACACTCATATCATGCTTTCTATATCTTTGATGACAACGTCCGATTTTTCATTGTGTAATATGAGCTTTGGTGCGAGAAAAAATATTCATTCCAAGTTAGTGTAGAGTTCTATGTTTACTGTCAGTAAGACAAATTTGGACTAGCTGAACTCTCTACACTTTTTTAACTCTTGGCAATTTGTGACTGCAGAAAAGCTAGTCCTTTAACATATGTGTGAGTGTATTGGATAGATGAAATATATTTTATGTATTGTCGTTTCTTTTGATAAATACAGATAGTGTATATATCTTTTCATGCGATTTATATCTCTTATCCCCCGATTGGACAAACATAATACATACTGTTCATCTCTCTATTTTGTAATCAAAGAGATATTTTACCTTGGAAGATGTGATCTACCATCTTTATACTCTTTTTTCGTCACTTAGACAAGCATTTGATTTTAAATCAAGTTAAGACAATACACTTTTTAGTCTAGATTACAATTCTATAAAGCTCTACATTTTATCTTAGTGTATTCTGCCATTACATGTACTAACAGCTCCTATTTGCTCTCTTGGTTTAAAAAAAATAGAGGATTATTAATCTTGTTTTTAGTATGATTGAGGCTAGCAACCATGCACAAATTATCACAGTGAGGTTTTTCTTGGCTTAAGTCATCACTAGAAGCTTTCATTACTCTTCAGGAGTGTAGTATCTTCTAGATGCCTCATGTGTTCCTATAGCATTTGGCGTGCCGAAGACGAATGTCTTCGGTGGTTGATATGGTAGAGAAGTATCTCTCACATGCAAGAGTGCTGGCCTTTTTCATTAAGATCAGTGCATATATGATGATTATGACTTTTATATTGACAGGTTAAAAAAATTATAAGAAATCACTTTCATAAGGGTATGTGAATCGAGTTAAACGTCGGTTGTCAAGATATCCAAACATGTATAAAGATGTAGCTAGTTTTTTAATATGGACCGCAGGCCAAAGTACACATAGTACTATATCAGTAAATTTGCTAAAAATTCTATCATACTAGAAGGTAGAGATTTTTTCGGCATTTTTCTGTAATTTTTTCAGTATAATATTTTAATCGAAGTGTTTGCGTTGAAATATACATAGAAATATTAATCATATCAACATTTTTGTTGCATTAGTACATACTTCCCGTTGCCAGATATTGGGACTAGCCCCATGCTACCGCTGTAATTAAATCCATGAAATACTTGATGCCCTCCGGGCTTTTGCTTTTGGTACGGTGTCATATACAAACACTCATTCAATCTGAAGTACAAGAAGGACACTTATTTTCCTCCCATCCCCAGCCCCATGTGTGGCCCTTGTTCCTCTCTTTAAATGATTTGTACTCACTCGAAGAGTTCCGAGGAAAGCAGTTTCCCTTTCTAAAAAATCATTTTCTGTTAATCTTTCACCCGCAAGAATCGGTGCTACAACTCCAGTATCTCGTCGTTCGCTATTATTTTGTAAGTTTCAAGCCAATCAACGCCTTCACCGAGTGCGACTTTTACCTTTTGATTGACTGTCACGAGAGGAATTCGAGAGTGAAGGACAAATATTTATTTAAACGCCGTGTTCGCTTTCCATGAACTGTCCCCTCCGGGCTCAGTGAAGACAACATTTCCTTGTCACGAGTTCTGGATCAAATAATGGCTGGACTCGGAGTCCAACACATATCCTAACGAACCGAGAGGCTTCCCGTGCAGTCGGACGGAGTCTCGTCCACGGACGGAAACCGGATAAGAGAGGGCGCCCACTACTTCTTCCGTCCATCCGGCGCTCCGTGTACGAGGCGCGGATAAAATTGGGACGTAAGGCTCAGCTAAAAGAAGAGCGGGGCGAGGCTCTGAATCCGTTTAAGGATAGAGAGAACGCTGCAGCTTCAGAGCACGGGAGCGCGAGCGAGCAATTTCAGTGTGATCGTGAATCTCTGGGAATCAGCGTCGTGGCCATGGCGTCCGTATGCTCTCTGACCACGAGAGTGCAGGTCCCGTCCCAGCTTAGCTCGAGCTCGAGCGAGGTCACCGGAGCCGGAGCTCAGTCGTTGAGCACCTCCCGTGTCACATGCGCACCATCGAATTCCTCTCTGCTCGTGACTCCTCTTGCAAGTAAGTAGCGCCAAGGATTCGTCACTGCTGAATCTGTTCTTCGTTGGTGGGACTTTGTATGTTTCAAGTTCCGTCTCTCGGATTATCCAATGTGTGTAAATTTTTGAGATGGTCGTTGTGGTTGTCTATGTCCCGGGTGATGATGGGAGACTGGCGTTCGCGCATTCGGTAGAGATTCTGAGGGTTTTGTCGATGTGAGGGATGTTGATTAGCGCCGGTGGGTGTACAGGTAGGAAATGTGACCTCACAGGGAAGAAGGCAAACAATGGGTACAATGTATCCTTCTCAAACCACAGGACGAAGAAGCTACAAGGAGCCAACTTGCAGTACAAGCGACTCTGGTGGGAGGAAGCCAACCGGTTTGTGAAGTTGAGGTTGTCAACCAAGGCACTGAAGACCGTCGAGAAGAAGGGGTTGAGCACAATGGCCAAAGAGGCCGGCATCGACCTCCTCGATTTTGCCATCTAAATTTTTAAAATTTCCCCCGGTGTACACCATGCTTCTAGTGGGATATTCAGCCGTCGAAATACAAATTGAAAATATTTTATTAGGTCTGTTTCAGTAAAATAAAACTCAAAAAGTTCATCTCATCTCCAAAGGAATTGGCTTGGTGGACTGTGCTATGGTGGCTATCTGTCGGTTCTCCTTCTCTCCATCTTCTTTTCATGGTCGTGTTCATGTTCTGTGTGGTGACTAGTTCATTTTGTCAAATTCGCCGCGTATTGGCTTCTTTATGAGCATCTCTGGGCAATGAGAAGAAACGTCGTGGGGAGGAAACTTTGCCTGTGGTTTGTAGCTTCACTCGGAGGAAGATTTCCACGATTTCTTTCAGCGATGTTTCCTTCAAAGAGGTCTGCTCTGATGTGAATTTGGTTTATTCCTCTGTTTCTTTAGTTACAGAACATCTCGACCGACGTGTGAAGGATGTGGCGAGTTTCGTGATGTCTTATTGGACCTGTGCTCTCATACATAGTAATCCTCCACACCGTGCCAGCAAGTTCAATTTTGGTCATCGCGCTGTTTGTTTGATCCTTTAACACAGGAAGTGCTGTTTGTCTTACTGTTGTGGTACATAAGTGACTTCACAGTTTTTCCAGAACCGGAGTGACGACCACTGGAATTTGAAGACTTGAAGTTGTCGTAATGCGTTTCTGTTTTAGTTTCAAAGCGATATGGCTGTTATCCTGTCACCCCTTGTCTTCCGTCTGGTGGTTGCAGAAAGATGAACGAGTCTCATTTTATCATGGCCTCAAAAAGTGCTTGGTTTCTGGTCATGACGATCTGGTCAGTTCTGACGTTTGATTAGAGTTCTCGTTTTGGATTCCCAATCCCTTGAAACTTCCTTCAGTAATTGTGGGACTTTATAGGAGCCCGTCAGCTTCTCCATCCACCCACGGCCTGAAGAACCTCCATTTCGTCAACCCCGAAGCAGTTCCCCTTGTACATGCTTCACCCGGTCAGGACCGTCAAGGGATTTGGTACGAGTTTGTGCTCGAACTGACGGAAAATTTTTTGCACTTAACCTCGGCCTGTTTAAGAATCACAAGGTGAAAGACGTATGAGGCATGCCGAAGTCACAAGCTCTTTGTGAGTTTTACTTTCGAAAACAAATCTGGTACTGTTTCGGAACCTGGACCCTTTGAGATGTAACAGTGAAACAGCCTGCTATCAGTTCCATAGACCGCTACAAAGTGGTTAATCCTGGAGAACGAAGTAGCAAATATTTTGTCAACATCATCACCGAAATTCTACTCTTGTGTTTGGTACAGTAGTCAGAGTCTTCCCTTCTGTCACTACAGACAAAACAAGGCACAGGATAAGAAAGTTGTTCCCTCTTGGACTCGGATGGAATCAGAGAAGAAACTGTGGAGCTCGTACTGCGGAGGGAAACCTCGCGAAGGCGCGAAAAGAATCAGTTCCCTTCTGCTGAAAAGGACGAGTAAAGCACATTCTTCCTCTTAATCCAAAAGAAGACACCATCGAAAATCTCGCTCTGGGCTACTTGCCAGGGAATATGTGGGAAGGTAGGGTGGTATGTCGACATTGTGTTGGGTTGTGAACTCGAGAAGAGAGTTCTTTTCTCTTGCTGAGGTTTTGTTAGCTGCCGTGGACGAAAATGGCCGTAAATGATTGAACTTCATCTTAAGGTAAGGTAGGAAGCCCGTAACGTATGAGTTTTTTCATCGTAAGTGGGCTTGCGTTCAGCGTTTTGAGTATCTCTTGGAACCTGCAATCACCATATCAATGCGCACCTGATATGTGCAGTAATGTGCACATATCAGGTTATTTCGATGACACTTCTCCTGGTGTAGACAACCATAAAACGTATAAAGATTCATGCTCGGCAGTCATCAGTGTCCAGGAAATCATTTGTACATGTGCGTGTAACATCGATCTGGTAGCTTTCGTTTGATAATGTGGTGGCAGACAAGAGGTTCTTTTCACCTTCTTTCAATTCACCGCAGTACCCATCTGTACGCAAGACGTAATCATGCCTGTGATAACGAACGAAGTGAGATGTGAAGATAACTTGTACATACTTTCATAAGGTAATGTTAACTACGTTCTCTATTCACATTCAACGTGCATGGTCGCCATTGACGAACTGTACGGGTAGCATAATTCGTTCAATGGCTCGGCACATTTAAAAACGTTTGAGCTTTACCAACACTGTTACTTAAAATCTTCAGTGAAACTCCATGACATTCTCAGTGTTGAAGTTGATGTTGGAGATGAACCACGGGAGTCAGAGCTCTATAGAATATTTCTTAAGAACAAACTCATTTAAGGGAAAGCGCACTGATAAATGGTCTCCTAAGTCAATCCAATGAGAATTTTCTCACTGTTCTCCTATCAACTATCTCAAGGATGGGTAAAAGTTTCTTAGTTTAGGTAACATCCGAACAAGGACAAACGGTTGATCATCGACCTTTTTCAACCCAAGAAGCGTTATTGCTTTACCGATAGTACTTGTACTATGGGCAGTGATGAGAAGCATCCAGCGTCCAACCTGTCAAAGGCTGGACGCCACTGCGACTCACAAAACGCGAATAATTACGTCGGTACTTCCGGGCATCCCACGATTTCCAAATTCTAAGAAGTCAATCCTCTACTGGGCGACTGCAAGCAATGCAACGGCGTGTGAGTCCGCTCGCTCCTTAACTCATAGGGGTTTGCTCGCAGCAGTTGGAGCGAGCAGTTGGGACTTCATTTACAAGGGGGTGGTAGCATGGGAACCTCCATCAATCTGAAGTCTATCGACAACACTCTCATACAACCATGACAGCAGACTTGACATCTCAACCACGAGATGCTTAGCAAACACCATGAACCCGAGGGATTACTCAAACATGGCAGCTAATTCATCCCACTCGTCATACGAGGACGTCCGGCCATCACCATCATATTTGAGTCTAATACTGTCGGTTTCATATCTACAAGACTATACATCGCATCCAGCAGACTTTCGTACACCAGCTATTTCACAGTGATAAATCCGCTCGTCGTTGCATTGGAGGTGCTCCACGGATGCTTATGAATAAACAAACGAAACCGTGGAATGTCCTACTCGGTCAAAAAGCTTCCGATGCAGGCCAGAGTCCTGCTAAAACTTCACCTCTATTTATACATTGTGCACGTTCTCAGGGCAGCCCACAGGTGTTAACGTAGCGAAGAAGTGCATCGTGTTTCTTCGTGTGAGACTTGACTCTGATCATCCGAAATCTGGTAGCGCACTTCCTGTACATACTAGCGCAGCTACGAGAACCTCGATCAAGAGCATTCAATTACCTGAAACACATACCTGGCGGGCTTTCACTAATTTAGCTTCTCTGCTGCTCCTGCTCTATCTTATAGTACGCACGCATGCTTCCGGGTAAGAAAATGGGAATCAAGAAACACCAGAGATTGTAGTTCCAGATTATGACATTCACAGCCGCCAATATCTGTCCGCACAGAAGCCAGTATCCTGTTGAAAACTCAGGATCAACACCGTCCCCGAAAATGTAAAGCGCCCAGGTCCAGAGAGTGAATATCCTCCTCGCGTTGTACATGACCGGCACCAACACTCGAATGAGAAGAGAGAAGGAGACTCTGGTGTAGGTGTAATTCTCGCTGAGGCACTGAACGAGCAGGAGGAAAATAGAAGGCACGGCTGCCTCGAACCCTGTCATGTCACCTAGAATGTACGCTCCGATGAGGTACACCAGAGGAAAGAGCAGTCCGAGCACGGACATCGTACTCAGGTAGATGGCGAAAACTTTCCCTGGGAACATTCCTGGGATGATGTAGGGAGTAACTGCGGTGAACACCTTTTTTTGCATGATGAAAATGTAAAGGGTAGTCAGGATTGAGAAGATGATGTCCTCCTTCGGGACCCATCCTCCCGCAATCAGAATGATGCAGAGACTGGAGAAAACAATCTCGCCCGTGTAGGTCTTCTTGTACATTTCGTTCGTCTGGCCCTTGGTATCTTTCACCTGTTTCGAGTTACTCGACTTCCCGCCGTCGACCTCCATGTTCGCACTTCAGAAATCGAGAGCACTTTGCTTATGCAAATTTATCGGCTCAAAATATGGACTCCCGCAGTTCCACTGTTCAAGGATGACTTCCTCGTCTTCAAATGTGCGAGTGTGCTCCGGGTGTGGGTGTGGTATCTCCACCTGAACTTGAAGCCACACAAACTATCAAAAGAGAAAGCGCACTAGGTCGTTCCACAGTCGGGAGTCATGATGATATCTGCTGCTGAAAGACGAACTAAGCACGTCCATCCATTTTCGATTGATGCCAGAACCTCGCGCCATCAGCAGACCCTACGATCCAGTATCAAAGATTCCTCCACAGCATTATTTCGAAACAGACTCTTCGCTTTGTGAAAATAATGTATTTTGATGCATCGCAACCGAAATGTACCTCAACAGTGGTGGTGCATTATTCTTTCAAACACGGAGTCCTAAGCGGAATTAGGGTCCGACGCATTCACACTGATCGAGAGCCGCTTGCAATCGGGCGAATTGAGTTTCGGCTCCTGCGGTGGCAATCCGTCCTCCATCGATGATACTGAGCATGGCGAACGCTCGGTGGAATTCTCCGGGTTCGGCGATTCGTATGATGTCCACAGGAGATGTTTTCACATTCTTTTTCAGTTGAATCTAACGAGATTGAAAGGTTTTGATTATGGCAGTCGTGTCCAGGCCAGTCAACCTCGGGGGCACTCAGCAGATGCGTGGTCAGACAGGGATCAGACAGAGAGAAGCCCGGCAGCGCCAAATATGTGGTTCTCGTACGACTCGCACAGACAGCGAGGGCAGCGGCGAGACGACGATGTGTCCCTCCCTCATGCCCCCACACAACTGCCTCCCAAGCTCCGAGCTTACATTCTCGCCTACCTGGAAAGGGCATGTGGAAGTGGTTCCCCTCCCTGTCCAGGGCCCTGCTCTGCCACCACCGTGGGCAGCGCCATCCATGCCAGGCCAGGCTAGGCCAGGCCAGGACTTTGACTCCTCCTGCTGCTTCACCGTGTTTCATCGACCTCTTGCAATATGCCATGGAAATTCCTCCTCGCCTGGATTCGCGGGCTCCCCTGTCTTCAGTTCTGAGGAATTTAACACAGACATCAATGTTGCCTCAATTCATGTTCCCTTCCAGCGGTCCAGTTTTTGTCTCCAGCAATGTTCTTCTTACCGATATGTTCCCACAAATCTTACTAATCTTAAAATTTTGTAAGTGACAATCTGCAACTCAACTGTGCACTTCCACTTCGGCTCGCCATAAAATGTCACCGGGCTTGGTTGGTAGCCAGTCCTCCAACGGTGGTTCTGTCCAACTATCCTCCATTTTTCTATGCAATCTGCTTAAGTATTGACTTCTTCCCCTTAACCCACTTGTCGATGTAAAGCACGTTCTACACGAAGTGATTTGGTCAAAATTGGGAGGACCCATCAAATCCTAGGGGGATGAAACCAGTAGAGGGACCATGAGACCCCGATAGCATCATGTTTCATATTACACCTATCGTCTAATTTTCCTTTTAAATACATGTTGAATGGTTTACATACTATTAGAGCATCCCAATAATCATCACCTCACACGATCCCTCTTTGATTCCAGCAGCTATTTTCCTTTGTTTAGCTATGGACACTCTTCCACTGATGTGTCCATGTGCATAGCTCAATATGACTACTGACTCTAGAGTAACAAATAGAACCTCCATGTATACCATTAAATTTGAGAGATTGGTATATGCTGCTCAACTCCTAGTGTGACGGATATTGGTGACGATAGAGTATCAAAGAGGAACCTCCAATTACACCATCTCATTCGAGAAATTGGTAATTGCTCCTCATCTTCTGGTGTAAGGCATACTGTACTGAATATGATGATCTAATTGTCATGTGTAATATATTCAACATCAACATTTTGATTCCGACTTATAGCTGCGCCTGCGCCTCGACTTATATCAGTTGAGGAAATCGCCATTCATCCACGTGAACACCCCACCATCAACTTCCATCATCCGAGAAGATCGCCACATGGACGAGGTTGTGGGACAGACCGGAAGGCATTTGGACTACTCGGAGTTAGTTAAAGTGGCCATTTTGACGACAATAAATATCTCTTCGGAAAACCACAGATTCAGTTCGACCGAGCCCGAATGTAACGTGGATACACAACTACTGCGGCTGGCTCATTCGTCGTGACGTGCGGCGGCCATTGAAGTGACGAAACCTCTTGCTTCAGGTTTCATTTGGCTGGCTTCCTTCGGGTTTCGTGAAAGCTGCATGCTTCAGAGTTCTCGTTTCTTCGCGATAAGCGCACGAGGAGCTGCCTTCCATATCTTCACCTTGACTCTCGGATTCTTCTTTCAGAAACCGGTGGGAACATCGCCAACTTCCGGTCGAAACTTTGTGCCGTGGACATTTTTATTAAAGATACAAAACTTTTCGCATGAGTTGGTTTCTCCATGAGCAGGTGAGCGAATTCCTAACCCCGGAGACGGTCAAATGGTCAATTCACAATATTGGCAAAGCCTGAAGAACCTTTGGGCTCGATTCCGAGGCTATTCACGGGTGCTAGATGTGGGTTCAGGCTTTAGATGGGAACTAAGGTTGAAGTGAGGCCCTGCCAAGTTCAGAGATCGAAACATCCAACTGAAAACTCGATATACTATACGTTGAGCTAAAAGCGTGTTCCTTATTTTTCATCTTTCAAAATAACAAGCAAGAGAAAAAATCGCTTTGTCTGCTTTGATTGTAAAACCATTCCTCGTGTTCTCGTTTCGTGTCTTTGTTGGGATTTTTGAAGAATTTTGTATATGAAACAATATCTTAAACAGGTTCTCGAATTTATTTCTTAGTGATTTCCATACACCATTACAGCAATAATTATCTGAAATATACCATTAACCCGTAAACAATTAGAAATTAGAGTATCTGTAATAGATGTTATAGGCTTCGAAGATTGATAATCTATTAAATTTTTACTTTAGCCCCACTAGGCTAGTCAAACCGGAATACAGTGAAATTAAAAACGAGTGTCCGTGAGCATAGCGTCTTCGTTACTGGATGTGGGTTTTCTGTGGTTTGCTAGTTTTTTTTTTGGGCGAAGTAGAAGGAGAAGTTCTCGTGCTCAGACATCTATGGTGTGGCATCAAGAAACTTGCTCAAGTTATACAACAAATCCACCCAAGTAAACCAAGAACTCCTTGCGAACTCCACATTTATAGATTAGAGCTGCTATGGAACTTGTCACCGTATGTCATACCGTCATGTGATTTCTCTCGACTCACAAAGCGGTATGTCATCTTAAAATCCACATCCAGTTGTTAGGACTTCAATCATCATAACTCTACGCGAAAACGAATATCATGTATATTGTTAAAACTTTTGTTTATCGAGAAAATGATTACCTCGCCTCCAACATATATCTTTATCGGTATGAACATGTGCAAGTTAATATATGTATGTAGACATTAGAGCCATGATACCATGATCCTGACATTTGAATCTGGAATCCTCAAGACATGTGCAAGCTGTAAACCAGAACTTAGAAAACATAAATTCAAACCAATGTCCAACATGTAGGCTAAACCACACGAGGCTATTCGTCATGTATTCTTATTATTTCACATGTGTAAAAAGATCTACAATCTGATGTTGGTTTGTTGGGGTTATGGTTTGACATATCTTTCATTATATTCATCTAATTTGTTACTATATGTAGATTCTTTCAAATGAAAATGTTAAATTTTATATAATATTGCAGTAACAGATGGATATCAAAACTATCTAATCATTTTAAGTGTCAAAGAATCCTTTTTGTGACTTATCATGATGAATTCATTTTGACTTCTACAGTCCAGTTTCATTTTATGCTTATTTGATCACAGTGATTAACTTGTTTCAGTTTTAGAGTGAAATTTGCAATGTTTGAGAATACAGTCCCTGAAGTTTATTGCCAAAGAACATTCAAAGTATTATTGATTTTGCTTGTAACATCAGGTATCGGTTCTGATGCTTCTAAAGTTTTTGTCTTCTCGAAGCTGGGTATCGAACAAAATAAATGAATTGTTGTCCACTTCTACACAAATGTTACAGAGGAAGCTTAGTATATAAAGGTGTCTTTCATATTAGATCGCGCAAAAAATGTCAACATCTTACTTTATGCATGGAATGGTACTGTACCACACAAGGATCACATCCACCAACTCCACAGATTCAATGCGGCAGGAGGAAATGATGTGCATATATAACCACAGAAGCCTCTGTAGCACGTAATAATGAAGGTATCCACATTAAAGTTGCCAACTCGTAACGTGTAACGTGAAACTCATCCTTTTGGCTATTTACTCGACCTTTCCAATTGTAACGTGCAACACTTCTATAAGAAAAATGTAGAAAGGTGAGAAATCCGCCCCATCAAAATACCGCAGTCATCGAGACAATCATATCGATGGAGTTAAACTCCATTCGGATTCAAAAAAAAGGGGGAGACGCGATACTTCTTCTGTTGGCCCTCCCTCCCCCATCCTGATCAAACTGATCATTACTGTACACCCCTGCCCGCTCTGCGCCCATCGTTCCAGTAATTAAGGGCTTCGATCAGATTCGGAAATGGAAAACCGTAACTAGAAACCTTCCTCCATCAGAAGATTAAAATCTGCACATGTGGGAACGAAGGGAGCTGATTCTACTGGGCTTAGCACCATCTTTCCTTCGGATTCACCCGTGTACAACTCAGCGTCGGGCTACGTTGCTGAGAGTCCCTGAGTGTGGAAGCGGAGGACCACAAGATGGAACAAGAGATTGACGCTAGGGGGGAGGAAGGTCAGAGCGCTGAGGGGAACCAACTGCCTTCTGCTTCGCACTCGGCCCAACCGTCAGACTGTCAATCCCTGACAGAAACAGGCTCGGCAGCACGTTCGGCTCCGGTCGAAGTTGCGGCGGTCCCTTCGGTAGCCAATTCGCGCGGCTCCACGTATGCCGTACGTGAGCACGTCCTAGCTGGCAGCGCCGGGGGCAGAGATCGATCCGGCCGAGGTCGATGAGTCCGCGCCCATCGACGGCGCCCTCCTCGCCACGTGTTGCCCTCCTTTCGTTCGATTCACGTGGATAAAAGCGGATCTTCCCCGGCCGAGGTTTGGTCCCCGGGGGAGGAGGCCGCAGTGCAGTAGGCCGAGAAGCGAATTCGAACCGCGTAGGGGACCGTAGTGTGGTATGATGGCGCGGGGCGATGGGGGGCGATGGTGACCTCCCTCCGGCTCCTGCGGAAGGGAAGACAAGAAAGCGGAAGAGGAGCGACGACGACGAGAGAGAACGAGCGAGCAGCAGGAAAGGAGCGCAACGAAGAACATTGGCTCGAGGAGGACGAGGCGGATCTGGTCGGAGGACAATCAGGGGGCGCATCCGGGTGGCAGAACGTGCACCCAATTTGTTGCCAACAGTCTTTGCAGAGGAGCTGACCTTTTTACGGTGCACTGCAGCTGGAGGGAGGGAGGGAGGGAGGGAGGGCGGAAGGGGGGGGAGTACGGCGCACTGAGAATTGTTGCCACGGGTGGCAAGGGGAGGGCAGGGGAGAGGGAGGTAAAGCGAGTGGTGGTTCTAGGGGTCGATCGATCGATCCACCGGCCGGCTGGCTTGCTGCTTGCTGCTTCTGCTTCTGCTGATGCTGCTTTGGCCTCGAGAGTGAGTCCTCCCTCGCAAGCACGCGTCGCGGGCGCCTCGGCAGGCTGGGTGGGAAGGTTTTTTCGTGCAGCTGGAGTGCGAGGAGGCGACAATTTTTTTTGTACAATGTGAGTGGAGCATGCTCCTCTTTCCTTCCTTTCAGCCCTCACCGTCAGGGGCCCTGCTGCTTGTGAAGCGAGTGCTCGCCCTCTTGTGAGCCTTGTGTCGGTGTCGGTGTCGTGCTTCAATGCCGACGGGTATTCGGCATTCGAAGTTCTGTTGATCAGGCCGACGCGTGTCCTGTTTTCTGGAACAACCTCACCTCATGAATCTCATGGTTTCTCCCATCTGTCAGGCATTTGCCGGTCTCCCGCTTACTGTTCATTTTGTATCGCGCTTTGGAGGGATAAAGAGAGATCAGCATTATTAGAGGCAGATCGACAACTGCACGTGTGAATACTTCTTGAGCATCTGAAGGAGAACGACAAATTGGACAAGTGAGAACCGTGTGTGGAAGTTTGCTGTCCAACCAGTCCAGCTTTGTTGCGCATTTTGAAAGATTGTGTTTTGAAACCTTAGTGCACAACGTAGATGTTCTTGAGGACCTCAAGTGACGCGCGACCGAGGCTTGTTCTGATCCTGTGATTTAGATCTAGGTGTTCAGACTTCATCCTAGATTTTTATTCTTATTTTTATTTTTTGTTTTGTGTGAGGAGCACAGTAAATGATCAGGCATATCCCAACCCCGAGTCTTACAGAGCTTGCACGAACAACATTGTCTACTACCTTGAACTTTCAGAAGTACTTTAAGTAAGGCTCTTCGCGCGAGAAGTGCCCTCCATTGCCTGCTCCTTGATCTGGAGGATGACGAGGGTTTGCGCTTGTTGCGAGGAGTCACAAAAGTCTTCTTTGAGCTGAATAAGAATTCATTCTCACGAACGCAATCCCCTATTTTCAACTGACTCCTTTCCTCCTCATTGTTCAGAGTTGGGCTTTAGCAGAAGTTCGGTGTTCTCGTGGAACACTCAGCACGCGCGGGTGGTTTTAAGGAGCTGTCTTCTAGGATAACGCTGACGGATCCACATTTAGTGTTATGGTTTATAACTGAAGACGAGAGGCACGGTAGGGATTAGGCATTGCGGTCAACAGGGTTCCCTGCCATTAAGTTTTTTGACCCACTGGGAGCAGGGAGATATGGATTGCTGGAGAACATCAGGCGAAGGGGGTGGTGAAGTTTTCTTGGTTTACATCATGGAATTGAGCTTCAACACTCAGTCGCAGTAATACTTGCAGCACCGTGGCCTCCCCAAATACAGGCAGTCTGTGTAGTCATGGAGCCTCAGCGGCAAGGAAGCCTCTTTGGAAGGCGCTCAAGTTTCATCAAACGATCAGACATTTCTGTAGATACTGCGTCGAGACCCGAGCGGGATGATCCATCCGGACTTCATGATGCAGGAGTCGGATCCCCTATGGATTCTCCCATATGGAAGCGAGCTGGTTCAACAAAACGAGGCCACAGCCAACAGTTGAATGGAAACAATGTACACAAGACTCGTCAGATTGAATGGATGATTCATCTCAAGGAAGTTGCCCAAGGTTTGATGACAAAAATTTACAGGTTGAGGCAGATACTTGGAACGCCCGACTTTTCTGCACCACAACTTCCGGACGATTTTTGGAAAGCAGGAGTACTACCGGATTTGCCCAAACTTTGCACTCACGTGGTCAGGAAGTTTCCTGACCATCCTGCAAAGTTACAACTGGAAAAGGTATCTCAGCCGAGCAAGGGTTTTCTGCTCTCTCTATCCTATGCTATACTCTCTATGTGATTGCTAAGTAAAGGTAGCAATCAGTTGTTGAACTCAGCGACGGCCATTGATTTGACAATCTAAGTAAATCTTAGTTTCAAGAATTTTCTGCTCGTTTCAGAGTTAGTAGCCGAGTTCGCAGCAACATGAATGTGTCTTGTCATGAAGTGGATTTTGTATACTGATCAGCAGTATGTTGCAATATGTCGCTGCCATGTGCTCAAATATGCTCCTTTCCTCCCGTGGACGTAAATTACGTAGTATAACTTAGTGTATATATGCTCCGAAATTATTAATTTTAATATCAACAAGGTAATTCGAAGGTTTAATGCATCGATCTCTAATAAATAGTCCGTCAGCTGGCATACCGAATCACTAGAGTTTCATTGTGGAAAAAGTAAAGACCTTTTCCAAGTAGCAGCTTTTAACCTCAAATCAGCACATGCCTTGTTGTCATCTACATAAATGCATAATAGCCACGACAATGGGGTAATTGGCGAATTTCCATCTGCGTTGTTTGTTTAGTGTTATTCAATGCCTTTCTTCTGGATATGACTGCATATTACGTGCCACGCGAGTTACTCGCATTTCCCCTTCTGATCATTTCTGCTCTCCTCCTTGGGCACAATCAACAGGTTGACAAGGCTGGTCTTGACTATCTGAACGAGAATGCTGATAAGATTTCAGCGGGCCTTGAACCCTGGCTTTTTGTAAGTCCTTACATATTCACTTGAGACAAGTATATCCTTTATACACTGAATGCACTTTTGCAGCATCAACCATATTAACAATCTCTAAATAAATCTTTTCAGGTACTTGTTGACCTGATGATATTTCGTGAACAAGCGCTGCGTGTAATCTTGGATTTAAGCAGCACAGTTGTCACGCTACTGGTATGTCTTTCCCATTTAATAGCTTATTTTCTTCCATACTACAGGCTGTCCAATAAACACGTTTTCAATGTATTTCTACACGGCAGGAATAAAAACTTGGTGTCAGGATCTCAACATTATCGAAATAGTTCTTTCCACATTTATGACTGAATGAATTGCGGTGTTTTGGAACTGTCGCAGCCTCAGCAAAATCCTCTTATTCTGCACCTTTTTATGGGCCTGTTTTGCTCCTTCATTCGCGTGAACCTGATGGCAGACAAGGTATGCGAGGACCCTTTCTCTCTAAGACTGTACTAGGTTGAGCTTGACATTTACATTTTCCAGGTTATTTATGAGATTTGCTATGCATATCCAGGCTTGCCGGACTTTATTGTCACTTAATTGCTTCGGATTCTATCTTCTAATTGAGCAGATACCGAGGAAGATGATATTGCAAATGTACAATCTTACACACACTATATTGAAGTCAGGAAGAGACTTCGAATTTTATCATCGGTAACTTGACCCTATCCTTGAGCGAATAGTTGCTTATCTTCTAGACTATTTAAGCAACTTTAAGGTCGCCTACTGAGGAATGTAGGGAACTGCGTTTAGAGACGAGGAAGTCTCTCATCACTATCCTACAGAGTTCAAATGTTCTAAGCTCGACTCTTGTGTTTGACGATCCAGTTTGGTACAATTTGTGGACTCGTATGATCTTCCTCTTAACGGCTTACATGATGATCTCAACTTCGTGAGCCCCCGTATTGGAGAGGTATGTGGGTTTATCGAACATGAATTTCGTTTTTTCCAACTGTAGATGGTCAAGCAACGGCGTATGTGTGCATGCGCTTTTGTATCATGTGCTCAAGTGCTTTTGTAGTATAACTTGTCTCCCATCTGAGGTCAATGCTTGTTACACAGATTCTGGATGCTGTTGGTCCCACCATATTTTTGGGTGTGGATTACCAAAGACTGCGAAATGAAGGATTTTTAAGCCCCTTCCACCCTCGCTATCCGGATAAACTCACAAACTCTGCACATCCTGCGGTAACTTCAAATACCAATCTTTTCATTGTGCATGTTATTCTTCTCCTTGCGCTCTATCTTTCAGCTGTTTCAGTTTTGAGTACCTGAGACACTTTGGTAGAAATATAAAATTTCTTCTGGTCACTTCAGCTTAGATTTTTGCAGTACATTTCGACTCCGATCTTGATCGGTTTACTTATTCGCAGTCCCCATTTTGATTCGCCTCCTTGTCAAATTTGTACAGAGAGCGCAAGACTTAGCTCATATCGATGCCTACCGTGAATGGGTGCTCTTTGGGTATCTTGTCTGTCCTAGCGAATTGCTACGGACAAATGGAATCGAAATTGCGATGGTACGTGTTCATCACTATTGGGATCTCAGATATAGACTAAAATTGCCCTGCTTGTCTTTGTTTTGATGAAGAATTATGCCAACGATCTTTCGATGTTCACCTTTGTCAACAAAAACTCATTTCGGTTATGTTAGTTGGGGCTTTAATAATATCACATCACTTTTTGCCTACTTTGATGTCTTAAGCCTGAGATGTCGCAATCATTGTTTTGTGTTCTGAGATTGTATCAATTGTCCTTTTGGTCTACGGTTCAAATCAGAAGCTTAAGTGTTTTGACTAAAACATTGTTTCTTATTCTGCCAGGCGATTCTGCGGGAAACGTTGGTTTTATCTCTCTTTCGTGACGAGGTAATGTCTTTCTCTGTGGATGTGAGATTATATCGCTTGCGGATCATAATTTACTTCATTGACTGAAGGTCAATTACTCAATTTTTCTTATATGTTATCCTGAAATTGCAGGTCTTGCTCGTACATGAAGAATATCAGCAGTATGTACTGCCAAAGATAGCCGAGTCCAAGAAGCTGGCTAAAGCTGGACGGGCTAAAGGAAGGGAAGCCGATGCAGAGTATAATCAAGCCAAGCAGGTGGAGAAAAACATCTGGTAGGTTTTTATTGCGTGAGGTAGAGGAACGATGTATATTTGGAAGGACTCTTGGAGTTCACCTGTGAGCCGTTTGGTTTTTAAACACATCAACAATGCAGACAATGTTTTGAATCTGAACCAACTTTTACTACCTTCTAAGTCTGATTATAGCAGCATGTGGCCCTGAAGTGAGGTGCAGGAAATATCGATTGCTACTTGCGACAACGTTCACAGAGAACATCGCATGTTTTTGAAGCAAGAACTCGGAAGGATGGTTATTTTTTTCTCAGACCAGCCAACTTTGCTGGCTCCGAATATACAGGTGTTGATCTAAAATGAATATAATGGAGCCACCCCTACCTCCTCAACCTTACAGCTCTGAGATTTGCATACTTATCCTCGCTTGCTCTCTGTCCTTCTTATCAAGTTTATTTATTGCGTATGTTTTTCCTGTTCATCTACATTATTTCGACAGTAGACAATAGGGTAGATTTAGCAACATGCATTTTTTCAGTTATCTGATTCCTTACTTTCGTTTTTTGGCTCAATAGATAACATCTTTCTTGGCTAAATCTTCTGAAATCTTATGGTATCGCTCAGAGTTAACATCTCATAAATGATTTTGATTTTACAGATGGTTTTTTCAGCCATTGCAATGGCGCGCTCGGAAGTGATCTGGTTTTTTAGTCATGTTGGAGTGACAGTCGGAAAGTCGAAGGGTAATCGAGTCACGCCGGTGGATCTGGTAAAGAGAGATATACATTTAATCTAATGCCTGGTCCTTTATAGAAGATGTCTGGAACTCAACGATTTAGCAATCAATCGTAGAAAACCAACCTTGTGCACCAGGTTACCCTCTTATGTTATAGCAGGATTATCATCCCATGAGTATTTATGCAGTATATGATGCAAAGTTAACACCTATTCTGAACACTGATGTTCACTTTTGTGCAGGACATCTCAGATCCAAGTATTGGATTCTTGCTGGATGGCATGGATAGATTAATTACCCTAATACGCAAGTATACTCCAGGTAATGAACTGCTGCATTTTGAAAACTGAAGACTAAGTGTTTTGGATTTATGTTCTCATTCACATGGAACATGTGCTTCTAACAGTTGTCAATTGTCAGTCAAGCATAATATAACATTCGGTGTATTACACGTTCAGTTCAATCACTTACGACTCATAATATTGCTTCATCTCTGTTCTTCCTCTTACCAGCTATACGAGGATTTTCCTTGGGCTATCTCTCAGCAGCAGGGCAGAGAATCCGTTTGCTTCTAGGTAGTCCAGGAATGGTGGCCTTGGACATTGATGCTGAGCTGCGTCATCTTTTCCTCTCTGCCTTAGATAGTTTGGAGAAGTTGCCCAAACTGCAGAGTGAGAAGATTGTCACCAGCCCAACAGACCTCTCAGTACGTTTTTTATTTCAACAAGCAATGTCCTGTTTCATGTTTCACTTGTCCTTTTCTTTTCAAAAGACGGTGTTGGATTTGTGAAATGGTTTCGACGCTGTCTACGAGATTTTCTGCATATCTTTACTTGCTCACTTTCTAGTTTTAACCAATCAAAGGAGTTAGAAAGTCAAAGTTGATGTAGTGATTTTGTGTATAAATTTGTACTTATCAAGTTGTGATTCCACTTGACTTCTAGGATTTTAGAAGAGATTGGCTACGTACAATGATGCTCGTGTCGTCAGCAAGGTCTCCTATCAATATTCGACATTTGGACAAGGCTACCTTGCCAGGCAAAGAAAGTATTGTGGCGGAAGGAAACAGGGCATATATGTGGTCCAGGTATTGCCTCTTGTAGTCATTGAGCATGTTTCAAGAGCTATCCTTTTGTCAAGACATCGAGATTTGTCTTCCTCCTAGTATTGGTGGTAGAGGACTCTAGGTGTAACAGATTTTGTTATGAATTTTGACGTTTTCTTCAAGGACACAGGACATAGTTTGTCTTGCATAGATTCAAGTAACGAATAAGCCACCATGGATGTTTGTAAAAAGGATTGAAGGCCAAGGGGTAATCCACGAATATCTTTGCAACCAATTAAAGATTGTCGCGTTCGCAAGTAGGGTGCAATTTTCTATCTTGTCGCTAGGCCTTGATGGGACCTCAATGTGATGAACATAAAGCTCTAACTGTGTATGATATGTTCTAACAATCAGTTCAGTAGTCATTGAGTGAGAAAGAAAGATCATGAGGCAGTGTGTGGGGTTTCTTACATGCTACACCTTTATTGGTGTGGTCTTGTATAGGAGAGTGGATGAAATTGAACAGCAGTTGCAACAGCACGGCTCCCTCAAACTCCTGTACTTCTACAGGCAACATGTTTCCGCGGTGAGTCCATACGTTTATTCACATTGAGGAATTCTCATTATATCTGTTCCCAAGTTTAGAGCTGCCTATTTTCTTGTCCCTCCTGCTTGCCCCTACGCTTCAAGTGTCCAAGTAAGTTGCTTCTATATCACAAAAATGGGCAGCTGGACAAGTCAAAGATACTAACAGCTTTTCCAGAATTCTATCTAAGAGTTTGCATTTGATGAAAACCCAGGTCTTTCGTCACACAATGTTTGGACCAGAAGGTCGGCCCCAACATTGTTGTGCGTGGCTCGGACTCGCCAATGCTTTTCCTGAAAATGCTCATCCCACTCTTCCAGACGAGGTCAGTAGTGACTTGTCGAGCTTTCATCTGGTATACTTCTGGTTTAGGTTGACGTAAGGTCAGCATGTGTCTGATTGCAATCTTACAAGCTATCTGTATTGGACTCTGTGCAGTTATCAAAGTTTGCAAAAGATGCAGTGTCCTACGCTCAGGCACTTATAGAAGCAGTGATGGGTGGTCTTGAAGGCCTGATCAATATTCTTGATTCTGAGGGGGGATATGGATCGCTTGATAATAAAGTAAGTACAATACTATGTTGTCACATATGCATACTATCTTGGTCTTTTGCAATAAAAGCATTACAAATTTGTTTGTGCATTTCCCATTTGATATATGTAGTTTTGATTCTATTCTGAAAAGTCAAAAAGTGGGATGTTGCAGCTTCTTCCAGAGCAAGCAGCCATGCGGTTGAATCAAGTAGGTAAAGTTGCAGGTCCACCGTCGAAGCAGGTGAAGGCGACTCCTGACTTTCCTTTGCCAGGAACCGAAAGCGAGCCAAAGAACAAAGATTCAATAAAGATGTAAGTTGGAAAAACTGATTTGTTACTCTCATTAGACAATAATTTCCAGTCGTTTGTGGGCTCGAATCTTGACAGTCACAACAACTTTCAGAAACATCCCATGCTTAGCTGATTTCTACATCGACAGCAGTTTGTTACAGCTTTACTATCCAATTGGTTTCTAATTCAAATCTCTATTCTACTTTCCGTAGGTTGGAAGCCGCAGTTCAAAGACTGGTTGGTCTTTGTTCAGTCCTCAACGAGATGGAACCTGTCAGGATTCTCAATCACATCTACATTCCTCGAGAGGTGGGTTTTTAAGCTTCGAAAGGTATCTTGATGGTTAGAGCTAATTTCGTGTGATCAAGAACCCTTTGTTCGTAGAAAACTACAACTTTTCTCTTTGTGGAGTTTGAGCTTGAAATTAGGAGCGGATCTCTTTATTCTTAGAAACTGTAGATTCTTTTGTAAGCTCATAAATTTGTGGGATTACAGAAGTGGTCAAGGAAAGCTTGTATTTAAAAACTCAGTCTAGCAGATTAACAAAAGCTTGCTATGTGCCGAGTTTGACCGAAAGCACGTGGAATTTTCTGTTCATGCAATTGCAGTACATGAGAGATTATGTAATGAACAACTTTCGAGGACGGCTTACAAATATTATCTTGGTTGACGGTGATCTGCAACGGCCTACAGTCGTCGAGGCCCGTCTGCAACGACACATGAGTATTATCCATCTGATAGAGCAACATGTCAGTATGGACATGACACGTGGAGTAAGGGAGGTGCTTTTGGCTGAAGCCTTTACAGGAAAGATGCGTGACCTCCATCCTGAAGAAGGGGAGGTGGGATCTGGTGGTGACGCTGTTACAACAGTATCTGACTGGTATATTGAGAACATTGTGAAGGATGTCAAGTTTGCTGGTGTCATCTACTCACCGTTGGACAAGTGCTTCAAAAGCACCAGGCAAATTGGCAGGATACCTGCAGAGTCCGTTGCTCATGTTACGGAATTGAAGGCTTTCATACGGATGTTTGGCCCATATGGAACAGATAAATTGGATAGTGCACTGAGGGAACAGCTTTCAATGCACCTCACGGGTATTGATGTCACTATTCGCTCAAACAAAGAGGCTTTAGAAACTCTGGCTGCTGGTATGCACATCAAGGGAGAAAGGGAGGCTGGATTGAAGCAGCTGTTGGAACTTGAAACCTTGATCAAGCTGTCGTTGCAGGTTGGTCATATCCTGAGTTTTAGAGCCCTACTGGCCGAAGCCACAGCACAGGTGCTGAACGCAAATACTCCCCTTCTTTTTTCTCTCTTCACAGACTTCTCAAAGCACGCCCCTACTTCTGTTCCGGAAACGCCAGAACTTTTAAAGCTGAAGTTGTTGGCCACAAGGATAGGAGCATCGGAAGACCAAGATGTGATGTTAGTGCACTCCGTCTTGGTAGACGTTAAGGGAGCAGGTGATTCAATGTGGGCTCTTTTGCCATATCTCTATGTCGCTTGCATGACCTCCACGATGTGGAACTCAAGCACATTTAGTATTCATACGGGGGGCTTTTCCAACAACATTCACTGCTTAGGAAGGTGAGTACATACATACATTGATAGTTCACATCTTGCATACTCTGAAATCATCTTTCACTTTTCGATCGCTTTTTTAATTCCTGATTTTTGCCTTTTACGACTTGATCATAGTCCAAATTATAACATAATTTTGGCCTGATGACTAGGTGCATAACCGCCTTATTCGCTGCTAGCGAATTGGTCCGCTGCGAGCGCAATGAGCTGCAGAGGCGTTTAATTGCGCAAGAGCAACGATTGACGGGGAGAAGATTACAAGACAATGTCAACATGCCACCCGAAGTAAGGCATGCAGAAGAACAAGCAGCCATCGAGACTAATATTAAGGCTATGATGAAGACGTTTGTTCAGTGTTCATCTGCTATTATGCTTGAGGCCTTAAGCGATAGCAACAGGTAGCAGACCAAACTTTCCCTCATTATTCATTTCACACTTCCTGAAATTGTTCTTCGACACTTTTCCAGAAAAGAGCACGCTCCTGCCAATCACCTTATTTCTAGATCAGGCTAAATCTGACTGAGCTTTGCCTTCTATGTTGTTGCAGGAGTCCATTGGTTGCTAAGCTTGTGTTTCTGGATCAACTCTGTGAACTCTCCCGACATCTTCCCCGAAACACTTTGGAGCAACACATACCTCAGAGTATCTTGAGGTCTATTTATCAACTATATTATGAAAACACTACGCCCACCTTAGTTCCTGTTATTCAAAATTGGCGACAAGTAGCTCGAAGCGACAGTCCGTCTAGAGGTAGTAGAAGGGACGTGAGTGAATTCGGGACTATAAGCGAGAATGCGCCGACTACGTCTGCCGAACTTTCTCGCGCAACGTCACGGGGTTCGATATTCTCTGGCCCCATCAAGTTTTCTTCACAAAGAAAGATGCTTGATGATCCTCCGTTGGATGGTGGATCTGACTCCAAGTCTGGCAGGAAACCAGGCCGGTTCTCAGGTCCTTTAGATTACAATGGAGCCCGAAAAGTTTCATTTGCTGAGAACTCATCAGCTTCGTCAAGTGTTCAAGGTCCGCCTTCTTCGGTTCCAGCTCCTCGCCGCTATGCTTCCTCAAGATCAGGTCCAGTATCCTATGCATATGATTAATTCGGCCTTTCCGACATCTACATCGTAGATATTATGCTTCTCCTCGAAGTTCAGCTACATCATGTTTGTCCTGCATCTGAAGGACTACCACCTCCACTCATGATCAAAAGTGGCAGCCAGATAGACTTGTGATGCACACACAAACAGGCATCGACTGCGTACACACAGAGAGGCAAAACACAACTCCTGAGAAGAGAATCAAGGAAGGGACAGTTGTGGTTACGTTTCCATCTCAGGTTTCGTCTTCGTGCTGGCTGGGCTAGTGACAGAGGAAAAAGAGCTCGTAGCTTTCTGGATATGAATGAGCTAATGCTTGCTGCTCATGTTTCGGCAAGAGATTTCGTCATCTGATTCTGCACCACAAATGCTGGCACCATAACAACAGCTCTCAACCGAACCTGTCATCTGCTGGGCCTGGGTGTAAATTTCATAGATTCCACAAGACGGTGCTTCCCGACTTAATGTCTTCCCTTTTTATTTAGTTGAGCAGCGTTTAAGTTGGGAACACAGGGAGATGGATCATGTATATGCAATTCCTACAGAGTCCCGTTTCCAGCTTTTCTGGGCATGTATCCCATCCGAGACGACGGGTGGTGTTGTGATTCCTCTCCATTGAAAGCTTGCTCCATCAATCTGCAAAGTACCTTCCATTGATACAGATGTCATCAATACGTGACTCATTTTTGACATACTGCAGCACCAATTAAGTATAGGTGCGCAGGTGTACATTTTTTGGCCTCTCCCTACTGACAGACAGACCGACCAGGGCACTATTCTATTCCACTTGGAAGGATTTATTCTGTACAATCCTGGACGTGCTGTCTTTTGTAAATTAGAGGCTCTACTTGAAGCCAGTCAAGGCAAATACTGGTGTACATATGCTTGTGACATATGCTCAGCAGCATGGCATCAATTATTTAAGAAGATTCATGTATATGATTTGTTTATTTTGGACTTCTCGTTCATTGTCCTATACCGTGCCCTCCTTTCGGACTCTTTTGAACACCTTCTTAGGATTCATTTCACAATCTTTTTGTTTGTATCGAAATTGTTATCGGGTGCGTACGAAATGTAGTTGATTGTGAACCCTGAGTTCCTGCATACAGTAACACCATCGCTTGTAGATTTTCATTGCGTTTCTTAATATCTGTGATGAGTGGGAACTTTATAAGTGATTTGAAAGGCAATCATCTACATTCTTGTGAGGTGCGGAGACATTAGATTGGAGAGAAATCAGCTACCCTGCTTAATTCTTCTGACTCCATTGTTTCTGTAGACTGGACAACGCTGTTCTGTTTCGAATCCCCACATTATTACATTTCGTGATGTTGATGGCTACAGGTCCTTGATGTTGTCAGTCCCTTAATCGTCCATTTTTCTCCGTTTTCTCAACGATTGTTTACTTCACCCCATCACAGACCGTTTTTCTACTTTCTCCCTTTCGCACCAACATTTGTGACTCGTTTTTCCCCTGTATCTGTGCTTCCATACTGTCTTGGTGCATCAAAAGTTAACAAGCTCCGTTTTCAAACTTTTTATCGCTTGACATAAATCAGAGCCCAGAGATTTGCTGTCATCTGGACCTCACATCCGTTCTAGTCGATGCTCGTCGTTGGAAATAGGAGGTCTTATTCGTGGTTATCTTTTCATTAGAGCTGATCATCACCTTGGTAAACTGTTTTTTTTTTTTAATTAACCATCTAATCAGACGCAAGGCGTTCCTTTGGCGGCTTCCTCCTTGTATTGAACTGTTTATTTAGGGCAAACATCTAATAACACCCAGGAGTAAAACCATTCTATGCTTCAAATCCTAATAGATAAATAAATGAACACCAATAATGTTAATATACATGTGTGACTATTTATGTGACGAAAATTTTAATAACATTAGATTATCTATTCAAACATCTTTCTATCTATGTACGAACGTAATGATGTCATTGTGTATCAATTATTATTTTCAACTTATTGGTCTCTAAATTCTTTCTCTTGCAAGAATTGGTGAGAATCTTCTTAAAAATATTTTCAATAATGGTAAAAATTTTAAATCTTTGTTTGTCATGAAAATTTTCATAGATTGTATTTTGAATATGACACACTTTTGACAGATTTGTATGATCACACTCTATATATATGCAAATATTTGATGATGTATCCGATGTAAAATATTTTCATTTCTTAAACACCTTTATCATATGGAAGGGTCAATGGATATGTGATGTTATTATTATATTTTATGATCCAAACTTTGCTAAGAAGATTCAGTAATTTTTGAAATATATCTAAAAAAACATAATGCTAAATGTGTTAAACTGATGTATATCATACGCGACATCATGTTGTGATGTTTATAGATAGAGAAGATTTATTGGAAACTGAATGAGGATTTTAACTTTACTATTATTCAAAATAAATTACAGAATATGATATGATATGAATATATATTGTTGGTATTCAAAATTCAGTTCAAATAATAATTTACTTCAGTGCTATTAAGTAACATCAATAATTCAATATCTCCTATCAATATTAAAAAGTTCTGTTTGAAAGATGCTAACCCAAAATCTTCATAGCAAAATCTCATTGAATCCTTTACCTTGATGTCAATATGATATTTGTTCCTCGTACTAATTTAAATGATCTAAGTATACAGTTCTGAATTGAGGTTGTACATCACAAAATCACTATTTAATATAATAATTTAGCTTTTTTTTTCTCTATCACATAATATAATTTCCCCATTTTTTTTCTTGTGTGGATTGTGAAATTAAGATATTTTATCGAATTAATCTCAAGTGTTTTGTATATCCAGAATTTATGTTAATTCAAATGACATACATCTTGTATTCTGATCTTCAACAAAGATACAATAATTTGAACCTCATTGTGTCATCCAAATATATCGAAAAATTCAGTATTTAGATCTTAAGACTTAATAGCATCCAAATCTACAAAGACAGAATAATTTCTACAGTACTGCATAATTTTGAAAACTTCGCTTAAACTTTCGCACAATTCAATTTTTTTTAAAAATAACTCGAACTAAAAAGTTTTCTGAAAACCTTAGAATAATTTTGAAGCCTTACTTAGAGGACTTTTTTCCACAAATTATACGATTTTTAGATAATCGATACAATATACCTAAAAGTTATGTTATAATCTTGTGGAAAAGTTGTTGGAATTGTTTGAAGTTGGAAAATTGTTGGAATTGTAGTTGGAATTGTTTTACATTTGGCTAACATGGGAACAAGTGCCTGCATGCTTGCTCCTCTTCATAGTTATTTATAGAAGGATCGATATACTTCATGGCATCTTGAGAAGTTAAATAACACCTCTAAGTTACAAAAAAACCAGGTACGTTTCAAAAAACCACTTGGCTTCGTAAACATGAACATAGACAAGTGCCGGAGGTTTAACGTGTGGATGTGGCTCGCAATAGTCTATCGTTGATTTGAGTGTGTCGGCCCGTGTTTGTCCGTTTGAGAGATTGGAGCGCGAAGTAGGTTCTTGGGTAGGATCAAGTGCACTTACAAAGTAAAAATTAAATGGTGATATTGATTTTAGTGTATATACACCCAACAAACACCCACTCCGTGGTATTTCTTGGGTGTATAGCATGACATTTTTTGGGTGTATATCGCTAATACCACGGAGTGGGTGTGTGTTCGGTGTATATACACTAAAATCATTACACTCAAATTAAATTGAATAAAACTAGACAACAAATGTTACATCAAGAAAAATACACTTTACGCAAAACTCTTATATCTTGGTTTGGAGCCAAGTTGAAGATGATTATTGCTACTTGTTAGCTTTCACATTCGTCCAATGTCAAATTTGTAATGCTACGGATCGAAGCTTCCGAGGTAGATTTGGGACATGGTGGGATAAATAAATAAAATTGAAAAATGTGCGAGCACCTATTGTCTTAAGTGTCAATATTTTCACTTCACTGAACATATCAACATATCGTATAATTTAAATTAAATAACATGTTTTCATGGCTAAACCAGACCTAAATCTATATTTTGCAAAGAACTCCTATCAGGTGATACTAAATGGGAGATTATTATTACTTATAGAATTATTAAATTTTAAAAAATATTTTGAGATGAATAGTCATACACCTAAATAATTCGGACAAATTGGATGTTGTAATATATATGTAGCTACTATGGCCTTTCACAGTGTTTAGTCTAAATTAGAACGGGACTCATTCAACTGAACACACTGTCGTAGAGATAGAAGGCCTTTCGAAACACAGGAACGTTCTAGATCCTTGAATGAAAGAGGTAGATTAACCCTTCCTGTGGAATTGAGGTTTTGTGGAACACATTTCCCATTCTGATATCGTTGGGAAACCACTAGTGTGCGTATATTCTCCTTACGTCTCCATGAGTATTTCCAAATTCGATCATGTTTCGTTGAAACCCCGCCTCATAGAAATCCGGGGCTTTTGAAATCTCACTGGGACTTGAAACTGACCGCGGGTACTGGTCAGAAACTGGTAACCTAAGGTCAGGTTCGAGCCGGCGAACGAAGGAGACAGTGGGCGACACACAACCTAGCAAAGCACCGTAGCGCCAATTTCAAGCAGCGCCTTCTTCTGTTCTGTTCTCGATCCTCGGCACTGTCACCATCTCTTCCTTCGCGCTGCACATTTCTCTGGCATAATGCCTCGGTTAGTGACGCTCGCCCTCGCCCTCGCCCGCGCTTGCGCTTGCACGCCTTCCTCCTCTTCTTGCCTCGTTCATCGTCCGTCTTCGAGCTGATGTTTGCATCGGCGAATTCTTTCTGCATCGGTCTTCGCTCTGACGCTCGGTTGCGCGTTGTTGGCTTTGCGCAGGTACTATTGCGATTATTGCGACACGTATCTAACTCATGACTCTGTAAGTGCCGGCTGCACGCTTCGAAAATTCGTACAGGCTTTGCATTAGTAGTGAACTTCTCCTGAGCATTTGGGGAGTGTCCGTTGAAGTGTGTGTGATGTCTGTATTTTGAAGTACTTGAGATCTAGGGATTGCCTTTTTTTTTTTCTGCTGATGTTTTATAGAGGCAGTGTGTTCGATTCCGCTTTCAAGCTTTTCTGACATTTTATTCATATTCCATTTTGACATTTTCCTTTGACTCTGCGTGTATAGCCGTCCGTGAGGACACAGCACAATGCGGGTTACAAGCATAAGGTAGGACACGTCTCAATCGCAATGCGCCACAATTGAAGCCACAATATTTTCACTCAAGTCATAAATTCTAGACTAGAAAGAGCTTTTGAGGTTTGGAAAATAAGTGGCTTGTGATGAACTCTTCTACAGTTAAGCGCAAGATCATACCTAGGTTGTCATATGGATTAGAAGAAGCTAATGTTCTTAGCCTGTCAGTGCGTTGAGAAGAAGAACTTGTATCAAGACCTCTCTCTAGCTCATAACGTTGAACAATCTCGGATTTGGGTGATATTGTTCAGGCAAATGTTCGAGCGTATTATCAGCAGTTTGAAGAGCAGCAAACTCAAAGTTTGATCGATCAGAAGGTTAAAGAACATTTGGGGCAAACTGCTGCTGGAGGAGGCACTGCTTTCCAACAACATCTTGCTGCCTTACAAGCTGGACAGTTTAAACCTCCTATCCTTGGAACCGCTCCAGGGGTTCTCCCTTCCGCTCAACCACCTTTATTACCTAATATTCGTTTGCCTGTACTCCCTCCTCCAACATCGGCTGGTCAAGGTACTTATCATCAGGACAGTTTGCGATCCTGGTTCAATCCGAATGTCATCTTTAAAAGACTTGGATTTTGCTGTACTTGAAGTTCAAAGAACGCGTACTTACCATTGTGATTATTTGGCCAACCTTAAGAAACAAGAGTGGAACCATCTTTTAAGTTAATTGACGATTCTCTGCGGGTGTAGGTTATGGAAATCCACCGGGAGGCCCGTACCAGTACAGACCAAATGCCGCAGGTGGTGCACAACCCAATGGAATGCCCGCTCCTCCTACTCTTACTCCTCCAGGTGCTCCGACAAGACAGTCTGCTCCTCCCTCAAATCCACCCAACTACGGCTCGTACAATTATGGCCCTAACCCGCCTGGTCAATCTCGACCACCTAATCCTTCATCAGGTTACTCCGGCCAACAAGCACCGCCAGGCCCCCCTGGTTCTCAGAGTACGTATGCTTATGGACCTCCAGGAGGACAAATGTCTTCGAATTCTTCCTACGGGCCACCGCCTCCCGGAGCTCCGGGAAGTTACAGAAGCTGAAGGGCAGGTTTGTGCATCGGAGGTTGGTAAAGGGTTTCTTAGCCTGCTTAGTTGTGTCTGCATTTACATGACAATCTAGTTCCACATGGCGTAGGCTTTATGAGATTACCAAACCTTACAGTCAGCCAGCTTGTACAGTTGACTAACTGCAGGTTGAACAGTCTGTGTTCTGAGATCAACAGAGGTTTGTGCGGGTCCGAAATTTCTTGGTAGGCTTTTGATGTTAGTGGAAGTGTTTTTTGTAAAGCACAACCTTGTGCGTCTGGAGTGCGAAGGACCCGATTAGATACCGTCAAGGAATGAGTGTTCTGCCTTACAGCGTCATGTAGTTAAAGAGTAGAAAATTCTCTCCAGCAAGAAGGGTTTGACATAGTCAGTCAGGAGCAAAAGCATCTGCGAGAAACTTGACTGATATCCTTCTATCTCGCGGGAAGGTAATTGTCCCTACTCAGTCCTTGATAACATGTTAAGTACACAGGATGGGAAATTTTTAAATCGAGGAACCAGTTATGTTCCTGTCAGTTTGGAGTGGAAAGGTGGTACTCTGAACCTTGATCTTTGCTTGCATGCTTTTTGTTCGCACTTAAGTTGACAGGCATGAAAGGTCAAAGCTGTTGTAACGGGGATTCGAGGTCTTGGATGCTTACCTAAATTAGAACTTGATTGTTAATATTTACAGCTTGAACCAAATGTTCAACATAGATTTCAACATAGGTCCCTTCGTACTCCTTAAAACATGTTGTCCTTAAGCCATTTCTCAGTTACCGTCAGCGTGCTGCAGAGGATGGTTTACACTTGATCTCTGAACTCCAGGTAAGTTCTATGTAGATGCTTTTAGGTACTGATGCAACGCGCGTGACAAGTAGATATGGAAACCCTTATTTTCTTTCTTACCTGAGACTGTTTAAAGTTCTAAATCTTTACTGTCCTGGATACAGGACTCAAAAGTAGTTAGATTCAGGAGATAGGAGCTTCTCCCTTTCCATAGATTATGTGTGGTTCTGGAGGACAAGGTTTAGAGTCACGTCGCAGAGCTCTACTTTCTCTGACCTACGTGACCGGAAAGAACCATTATCCGGTCACGTATGTACTTGTTCTTCTTCCACCCTAATCAATAAGCTAAGAAACTGAACTGAAGGATGGATGCCCTTTGATTTAACGGGTTTATCACCCATCTGTTGACAAACAACAGAATATGCACCCTGTGTGATCTGGTACAGACTATACACCTGGTCATTATCTTTCATATTTTACTGCGGTCTGAGCTAGGTCTTGTTCTATCCTCAGTGCTCGGCTTGAAAGTTCTTTTCTGATGATTTGTAATGTCAGATTTGCATTTTCTATCTTCGTTCCGAAGGAGGGTCCTGGGATGATGTGACTTGGAACTCTATTCTTAATTCACATATCAGTTTGGAGAGCTGCTCGTTAGAACCCCACAATACACTGAGTATTCCAGAAGATCCATCAAACATGGGCATCAAAACTGTTAGTATCGGCGAATCGTAAACTGGACACTCCAACGTTATTCCTTCTGCCCTTCTTGGCCGTGTTCAAGCATACTTCACAGGCGATGCAGCCTGGGAGATAAGGAGTGAAGGGTGAAAAGACGGTAGTGCCTCCCACGAAGCTTCAAATCGAAATGCCATATAAAAGAATGTCTACGGAAGAATGTACTGGGTTTCTACGAGTGTCTATGATCCCTCGAACAGGAGGTCATGTCCTACAAGCACGAAGTGAAAAGAAGATGAATTTCGCAACAAAGAAGCGTGGTTTGGAAAAGCGGACGAAACTGCTCTTCGGACAGAGGCCCGACGCTATCAACAAGCATTTGCCAGAGCCCCTTGACTTCACCTGAAGACCCATAAGTTTCTTCGCGTGTGGCTAGGATCAACAATTAGAAGAACTCTAAATCTGCCGGCACAGTGGATGAAACAGCCGACCACAGTACCAAAGCCCTTGCAACTGTTTGGCAAGGAGACAGTAATGGCTTCCTGAGGGTTGTACCCTACTGAACAGTTTTCGACTGGAGAGCATTGTGTGACAGCTCTTCGACTGGAGAGACATGCAAGTGCAGGCTCTGTCGACGATCCAAAACATCTACCAGAACTCACTGCCTCTTTCCAGTAGCGTATACTTCAGCGTCTTGAGGGAGAAGGAGAAGGAATAGGGGTGAGATATAAATGTAAACTTTATCTTAATCAAAGTTTCGAATTTATTCATCAGATAATTTTGTATTAAATTTTAAGGGAAGGACATTGTACAACCATATCAAATTTCCCTTTGAAGTGGAAAATATGTAATCGTGAAGCACAAAAACCAATATTGGTGGCTGTAAGATTGTATGCCATGTTTTAAAAAATAAAATAATGTCACGAAGCTCTGGGAGCTAAATTCTTTTGCTGTTTTGGAAGGAGCTGGATATAAAGGCAGGACTGACAAGGCTCTAATTTGTATTTTAAGTTCAAGTTCCACCTCCAATTCGGGTTTTTTTGCTTGAAGCCTAATCTCATTTGTTGTAGTGGAATGGATCATCAAAAAGTCACTCAATCTGCTGCCATTGTCGAAAGGTATTAACCTCCTGAAGTATATAAAGTGAACCTGGCACCCAGGACATGGAGGATGTTTCTCACTTGACTGACAAGTAATCTTATAGCAGTTTGCATATTAAAGGAGTTTGAGCGACGTGGATTTCTGCACACAGCTTCTCGTACTATACCTTCGAACAGCTTCCTTTGGACGCTGTAGGGAACAACATAACGCCCTCAATCTGTTCTTAAGTCTCGAGGTGCACCATGAAGCAGCTGGTATCTGTACATCTACGATGAAACCAACTAAGGTGCTTCAATCACAAGAGAAACATAGCGTCACTTCCGACACTCACAGTATTCCGTTGGTAAAAGTTCGTTGCCCTTGTGTTGCACTCTACCTAGAGCTGCTCAATACTGTTGTTTTATCTTTCTGTATGCCTGCTTCCCCTTGGAATTCTAGGTAGGTCTTTCGAAACATTTGGTAGGTCTAGCAACATTTGCTTCTTAGTAAGTCATAATTGAATACGATATCTACAGCCAGTAATATGTTCTGTTAAGCACGGGCTATGGTACGCCCAGTTCTTACTCAGGTAAGAAATTTTGGGTTCACGGAGAATTTGGATTCGTGGCTTTCCACGTTTACAGATATTCCTCTCTCTTGCATACCGGATAAATTAATTAATAATCTACAAACAGCTATTTCTCTTTGAGGTGAGTACCAGAGTCGGACAAGATCTCAAATTTAGTAAATATCGAAAATGTTACTTCACTTGAGTTGTCCAGGCGAATTGTACAGTTGATCACATATTCTCAACATGCATAGATCAAGAAAACATCATAACCCTGTAAAAGGATATAACTTTCCGCACCAACAGCTTCTCAGTTGAGCTAAGTAATATGTATTCTACAACTTGATCTAAAGATGGTGGGAACCCGAAGCAATCGTAGTTGGCAGTTGTGATGTAGCTATAAAGCCGTCACGATGTAAGTTGTACCCAGCCACCCTCTTCTGCGCGTGTAAATACTCGGGGTTTTCCGTTTGGAAAAGTTTCTCGCCAGTCAGGAGACTTGAGCATGAAGTTGAAAACCCTGTAGCATGACCAAGTCTTATTTTAGTCTCTTCGGTTTCGGACGAGGGCTGAACAGACAAGACGTTAAGTGAAGAAGCTCAACAGATGCAATAGGCTCGAACAAGGACAAGATGAGAGACAGTAAGTTGCCTGTGATCGGCCTGTTAGTTTGATTACTCAGCGAAAAACTCTGCTTTCAAAGCAACAAGAGAAAGACATACCTTCTACAGTTTTCTAGAAAGTCAGGGCCTTCGGCGTATGGTGATGTGGAGAAAGTTTGCAGAAACTCATCATCGTTCAAACTTAGCATATAGCGAGCATATGTTTCGAATACTCTACTCCTGCCAAACACCTCAAATCAGAATGAGTAACGAATCCGGCCTCCAAAAGCTCACGCCGGACATCTGACTTAAAAATATGAATGCGAGACTGCCACGATATAAAGAACGGGCTTGCCACACTACAAGTGAAACTTCAGCGGCATCTGAAAAAATTCTTCTGCCAACTTTTAATAGCAACAGTGAAACTAAATGTTCCACTGAACATTGAAGTCGACAGAGCTGACATGACTAAACAACATCCTTATACAAGCTGGCAACAAGAATGACGACAGGTCTAGTGAGGAGAAAGCTCGATGGCGTGGAACTGAAGATAGTATGATACTGGGATTAGGAAAGTACCATTTGCTCGGTTTGATGATGTATGAGTCGGAATTGGTTTGATATGGTGAGAGCAATGATGTATCCCAACTAGGATCAGACGAGACAGTTGTTGTGCATACCAGCCTAACTGTCGTATCTGGACCTCGAGCTCCTCCCTGAAATTTGGCTGGCCTGACTATTCCTGTCTTAGTCTCCACCTGTAAGAGAAGCGGAGCGGATTGCAGATGTAAACGAAAAGGGCATGGCATTCATGTACATAGACCCCGACGTGGCATGAAAGAACATGAAATTATTTAGGGAAAAGTCATGACTGCAATTATTCACCCTTCCCAAGTTCTCGCAAAAATTGGCCAAGCATGAGATTGTCATCTGAATGTCAAAACATTCAGATGTGAGCATATGTTTATAAATGACTAACGCTGCAATATAAAAGGATAAGGCGGATAGATATCTCACCACCAAACCACGAACAGCTGGACAAGCATATTCATTTGCTCCCATGATGGTGTTGAGCTGAAGTATGCAGAGATATCCTATCTCAAACATGTGTTTAGACTTTTGTAGAGTCTGAACAATCTTCAGTGATAGAGGAAGGGAATAACGAGACTGAAGTTCATCACCTGCCGTTCAGAAACTCCAAAGGATGTAATTGACCCACTATTCATGAGGGGGCTTATACACCAACAGAGGCATTCACAATCAAAAGCAGCAAGATGGACATGTCAACTACTCGAGAATGAAAAAGAGTCACCTTAATACCTTGAGAGTCTCTGAATTCAGACTCGTAAAGATCACGGGTCTCATCATACCCCCCTACTAAATGCACCTGGTTCAAAGAGAAATCAGTTTTCTTTTCATCGAGTCAAGTGTGTACTCGAAGTATTTATGAGCTTGATTGTGAACATTGTATAGCTAATGTGTTTCCCACAAGCTCACGTAAAAGTACGCAACAATTTTTTTTCCGCTCGTCCTGACTTTCTCAACGCCATTATCCAACTATGACATATATGAACATTCATGAACGGAGAAGATACTCTACCTGGAACACAGTGGGGTCCCTCACTCCATGACTGGCGATCACCTGCTCCACTCCTTTCGCTGCATACTCTGCACTATCGAAATGGCCTACGCTGGTCCTGGCAGTCACATCCAGCACTTAAGCCTAAAAATCAGCAAAATATCGCAGATTTCGAAATCTGGCATCAAAAGCTCCAAAAGCGCCTGTCTTTAAAAGTCTGTAAAAGTAAGTCCTTTCGTAGTCCGAAATCCAACTGAGGGCTGGATTTATGGCTCTACGATTCCTGCAAGTCCGAGTGATGCCTTTCAGCCAGCACCCATCTTGGGATTGTATACATCCTAGATTAACCTCGTATCTTGAGGAGAGCAAATTGCTCCTAGACTTTGGTTACTAAAAACTCATCAGGCTTGAACCATCTACTGGTGACGAATCTCGGTTTTGAAGATGCCCATGCATTTGGTCTTGTTGAGTTTTGGATCATTGTGTGATATAGTGTCAGATGATATACAGTGTTGAATGTTAGGGCATAGTGTGGCGACAGCAAAGAATCTAAGCCACTTCAAGTGCGATACGAAGGGGACTGAAACTCGAGGAAAGACACAGAGAGTTAGCTCACATTCCAGTGGCTGGATTCCGGATCGCGAGCCCGATACAAGTCGTCACCTCATCAGTCCCCACCAGCTGCAGTGCCGCAAAGATGACACATGAGCAAGACAGAGAATCAACCAACACCTAATTGAACATGCCGCTCCTGGGGAGTGAATCAAAAGTATGCGAGATTCCACAGCTGGAATGAATGTGGAATGAGCAGCAGAACTGGCAGCAGGTGTGCACGAATCTACCTGGACGGTCGCAGGGTCGACGGTTGCATATTCTTTCTGGAAAACGTACACAAATCTGGAATCTGCAGGATGAGTTTCCTCACTGGGTTCGTCATCAATATTTCCGGAAGGAGTGGGAGGTTGGATGACGACAACTTTAGCTGCCTTCAACTTCTTCGCCGACTCGACCACATGCGGGTGCTCCAAAAGCTTCCTCAGCACATCAGTAGCCTACAACCAATCCAAAACCCCATCATCGCCAACCTCACGATGTCGCGAACAAGCCACTCACCACTCGCACCGAGATCGCTAACTTAAACACTCCAGCCCACTCCAGGCCCCGTAATTCACAACGACAGCAGCAGCAGCAGCATCATCATCAGCCAAACGAAGCTCAAGCGCAAAATTCAAGCCTTCCAGCCTTTCGAGCAATCCGACTTCCACCTCCATCAGTCGCGCCACAGCAAATTTGCCAAAACATTCATCATTCTCAACCACAAGAACACCAACCTTCACTTTGCTTCGCTTATCCACGACGGGCGCTCCGTCGAGGAGGATCATTTTCACCACGCCTGCTCTAATCCGTCCGACCTCTCCCTCTCCCTATCCCTCGCTCTCGCTCTCGGCCTCTTTGCTGCTAACCTTCCTTCTTTCTGCCTTGCCTTAGACACGTCCCTGTCAACGATCTCTGACTTCTGTCGCCTCTTTTCCTTTCCTTTCCTTTCCCTTCCTTTCCTTCCCTAGCCTTTTGGCTGAGAATTCGAGGATGGAGGGAGGGCAGGAAAAGAGCCAGACGCGAGTCGATTGCAAGCACAACTCAAGGCCGCAGTGCCAAGATAAAGGAAACCATATCGGCCTGCGAGACAAAGCGGTTCGGCATTGGGGTCGGGATCGGGGGCGGGGGCGGGGGCGGGAGGACGATCGGAAGGGCCAGGCCGCGAGGCCGTTCGGACACAGGCCAGTTCAAACGTGATGGTCCAATTTGCTGTTTCTTGAGAAGCACTGCTCGTTCTGCGCTCGCTCGCTCAAATCTTGCACCCGAACGTGAGGGCGGGCGATCGATGGATCGATCGAAGTCCCCCGCGCAGGAGGGCACGCACACGTCGCCATATTCCGTGCGGCATAAAATTCTCTCGGTGGCTGCTCGCGGCCACCGCCTGATGGATGCTGCATGGACGGATGTGCGGACGGGGAGGATTGTTTCAGTCTCCGAGCTTGACTCGGCTCGTCTTTGAGCTCTAGGCCAGAAATCGCGCCTTCCCACGGGCCCATGATTCTCGACCGTCGTCAGATCGGGGGAGTATCGTGCTCACGCCCTACAGTCCCAGTGCGAGGCCGGGCTGGGCAAGCATCAAGCGATCTGCACTCGTGCTAGCGATTGCGATGATTTCCTACTGGCTGATGAAGGGCATTGCGGCCATTGCCAACGAGGCGGGTGGATTTTTGCGCATATTTTACAGGCGGCGAGAGAATCAGCCTGCGGAGCAACCTGTGCTGTTGCCAAAACAGTCCGAGCCGAGCTCACCGTGGCGATTGGAGCCCCGGGTGGCTGTCATTAACCACTCGCTGTCGTCGAGATCTCGGTGTCCGAAGGCTCATAGCGCTGTGGCGTTTGTCGTTGCGTCACGATTCTGCAACGCTGCTTCTCCTCGAGCAAATTTGAGCTTTCGAAGACGTTGCAGTCTCTGTCCCCCACCCGCCCACCACCCACCCTCCGTTCCGGTATGTCGACGGCCGGCCGGTAATGTCACCGGACGAATGCATTTCCCTTTCTTTCCGGCGTTCTGGCCATAGATCTTGCAATCTACGGGAATGACTTCGACTCAAAAATCAACGACGATACTTTCTATCATGCATTCCGGTAATAGATTCTGGAATTTACCGTAAGATTCAAGGACTATAAGTTTAGTATAATAATTCGGATAACGATTACAACGTATTGAAAAACTTTCCAAATATCCAGATGTTTCTGATCTTGGTCGATAACAGTAATATTAATTGGTTGGGAGATTGGAAAAAGTGAAATAGATATGATGATTTCAGATGATTCGCTTTGGTCTTTGGACAATAGACATGAGTTTGATTCACGGTGTCGCCCCACATCTGTTGGATTGACTTTTTTGTGCATTTCAAAAACTATTTAGGTTTGATACTGATTGTTACATGTATATTGAAACAAGATGACGACATGAAATATCTTTAGAGACATAAAGGTGATAAAAGATTACGGTTAAGATTACCTTGTACTAGGTTGTTAATATCCAAGAGATATTGTACTGGATCTTATTAAAGATGAAACTTGTATGGAAGCAAAAGCTTTTAACAATGATGTTGAATACGATTTTGCTGACTCAAGCACTGTACGATTAGAATGAAATTGATTTGAAACATGTGTAAATATCAAAACATCATCTATTTTACAAAAAGATATAGTATATCGCCAATAGTCTATTTTCTTGGAATAAAGTTTAGTTTATTTAATGTGATCATTTTAAAATACGGTAATCACATAATGGAAAGTATATCACCTTGAAAGCAAAGCTATAAAGATAATATAGTACTATCAGAAAAAATTTAAGACAAAAAATATTCATTACAATAATTATAAAATGTGTGATACGTTTTGTTATAGAACTCAGAATTTTCATACAAATAATTGTCCGTAAAACATCACATGATTTACAGAGACACATAATTAAATGATATAGAATAGTTGTTAAAATATATACTTTTAAGTAAGAAATTATAAATATGAAAATTTTCGAATGTAGTAATATACAATAGCAATGTAAAACGAATTTGTATGCTCTACGAGAAATTCCAATGCAAAATATCACATCAATTTTTAAAACTGAAAACTTGTAAAAGTTATTTGGATCAAAATTATAATACATATTGACTTGATCAACATTTAAAAATTTATTCAAAGAAATAAATCTTCAATTTATTTTCTACTCTAATGATTGCAACTCAAAATATTTTTAAGTTCATTTTTATTTTATAAAACAAAAAATCAAAATATTTTTAATTTTAATGATTAATTTGCAATTGTGAAAATTGAAACATATGATGATAAATTATATCTTATTTAAGAAAGTCACATCACAACTTGAACAAGAGCACTTTAATCTGTTTTTATTACAAGTGATATTGATTGTGATTATCAAATGTAATCTCTAAATATTTAAAATGATTTTTTAAAAATAGTAACTTATGATGAATTATTTCTCCCTTTTTTTCATGGAGTAAGTCATACACATAAAAAAATAAAAATTGATCATTGTTGATTCCACTGAAACTTATGATCTTTAACAATTTTCATCAATTTTAACAATATCTAAGGAATAGCATTACACATAATATTTTTTATTTATTTCAAGTATAAAATTTTCATAAGAAGTTATATTATTATTGAAAAATAAATTTTGAAAAAAATAACGTATTGGAAATTTATTTTATTTTTATATGCTCAACGTGTGTTAAACATGTAAAAATAAAATAAAATCCGAATAGTTTTAGTTTTGAATTTTCTTTTAAAATACATATGATAAGTTTTTTGATCTATTTTAAGTGTGATTTCCATGCTTATATTAAAATTTAAATAAAAGTAATCATGACTCTATACTCTATACATACTAATATTGAAAATGAAAAAATATTTTATTCAGTACTTAATTATTATACTAAAAAACAAGTTATAATATCACTTGAAGATCATACACAATACCTGAAGATGAAAGATATATAGACTAATTTTTCTCTTATATATATATATATATATATATATATATATACCATACAAAGATATAAAAGTATATCCACATCACTCAATTGTATTCATGAATAGAATGATCACATGACGGATAAATTTGACAAGTAAACAAATTAATATGTGATGTGATACTTATAAAATCTATTATAAATTAAAATGACTCCATTTTTTTAATAATTTTTGTCCAATTGTAATTGATTTAAGATGGTCACAAATATTTTATTTTGTATGATGATTACATATGCAAGAAATGTATTATATAACATTATATTGTAATATCTTTTTATTGTATATAAAAAAATCAATATATATTTACAAAATTACATTTATCATGATATGTTGACCAAATATATTCATTCGGTAAATCTTTGAATGCAATGTTCATCTTTAAGTAATAGAATTTGTCATGATCCGGATTATTTCAGTCTTCATAGATATGCAATACATAAAATACAATATTGCTTTTAGAAATATTTACCATGTTGATCCTGACATAATGAATACATATTTTTTAGAATACTTGGTATTCAAAAAAATAAAAAAATAAAAATTTGTTGCGAATTATTTATTTTTTATATGTGTATATTCAAAATAATAAAATAAAAATTACATGTAACATAAACAATTAGTTGTGCAAAACAGTTGATTACATGGACCTAAAAGTAAATTATAATATCAAGTAGAGTACTTTTGAGTTTTATTTGATAAATTGTTTTTTAACACAGCAATCCATTGAAAATATGATCAAATCATGATTTTCCAGAAGTAATTTTACAAAAAGGGTATGAGTTTATATGAAGATTAGAAAGCATAGTGAATAATGTTTAAAACTGATAAATTTTATGTAAATTTTTTTTCGTAAGCTTACAAATGCAACAGAAATAGAATAAATATATACAAAAAAATTAATGAAATGTTGATAAATTAAATTAATTTTTTTATTAAATTAAATGATAAAATTTGATGATATGAAAAGTACAGAAAATTATAAAGATTGAAGAATGAACATTTTGATTTTTATATTTCAAAAAAAAATTGAGAAATTTTTTTTAAAAAAATCTATGTAAAAATTGAAGTTTTTTTTGTGCATTTATATTTTAAGCTAGAAAAATAATTTCTATCATGTACTTCAAAAATACATGATGAAAACATGCTTATTTGGTTTGATATAACAAATTTATAGGAAAGAGCGTGTATTTTTTTAGTAAAAAATGATTGAAATCCTAACCATATTTAATATTATATTTAATATTAAAGCTAAAGAGATATATATGTGAATTTTAAAAAATAAACATAGAAATATTGATTGTAGATTGCTAAAATGTAAAATTCAAGGTGATGAAATGTCAAACTTGAACAAATCAAAAAAATATTTGTTGCATTTAACGCTCTTATTCAATAAAAGCAATATAAAAAGAACACATGTTGGTCTTTAGTGACAAAATGATAGAATAATGTATATTTAACTTTGAAATAAGATAAAATTATTAAAAAAATATTTATAATAATTCTTTTTTTACATTATACTCATCTCAGCAAAAACCAACAAAATATTTCATTAGTATTTCTTAACATTTAAATAGAATTAATCGAAATTCATTATGATGATTACAATTGATTAATATTTTTTTATTAATTGAATATTGAAGGAAAAAAATAAAGCAAATATTTTTTAACTTCAGATAATAAATATTTATGTTGGGTATAATTTTCATCCCATGTTTGATGTGTATTTTATAACTTTTTTAATATATAGAACATCAATTACAAAAAAAATAATATAATACTAGTCATAGAAGATATAAAATATAAAATGTAAAATATTATATATATATACTTATATATATTGAAGTGTATTTTTTTCAATTTACGATTTTAATGAGTATTTTGATAGATGTTTCAAATTTGTATGGATCAAATTTTATATATGTATATATATATATATATAAAATACAGAAATACGTATATACCTTAATAATTTGGCACTCTTATTGGAAATCAAAAATAATCAATTGTCTCAATAAATTTTATCTTTAGGATGATCCAGGTTTACTTTTTTTATAATCTCAAGAGTTTATTATTTTATTTTTATAAAAACATCATCTTGTACTTTGCTCAAGCAAAACATTTTTCAGGTTAAATCGTTTTTATATTCATATCGATAACCGAAACATTCACTGTATATATTCTTATTCTGTAGATCTGATAAATTGCCTATACCAATATTTTCAAACTTCAAGATGAAATTTATCACATACAGGTCAACCAAACAATCATGTGGTTGAATCCAGTATAGTTTATCATTTTCAAGTGTGCTAGCGTGTGTCATATTGATCTTCAACAACATATTTATCATTTAGTAATACATAATTTTACAACATAAGTTAACATTCTCTTACAGAACGCATTTTGTGATGCCCTTGTAGGTAAGATTGACATGAGATGATTGTTGAAATTCTTGGGCAAGGATGAAGATGTATTTTTGATTAGATTAAAATTTTGATTTCAAGGAATTTTGTTTTTCCATTCTTTGGACATTTTGTTATAATCTAGTTAATGGATTTTACCTTATTGTTTTTTTACTTTCTTCTCGTTATGAGACGTGGCTTTCTGAACTTTATTGCAGTTAACCACGGGCATTTTCTTATTAATCAGGAGGGATATCAATCTTCTTTGTGGAGGGCCGTTTGACCACATTCATCGTAAGTCCTGGGTTTTTGAAGCTTTCTAACTTTTATCCAGAAAATGAGATGTCTTGTAACGAGATCATAATTTTTAAAAAAAACTCAAGGAAAGGTCATATCAAGCAGTAATTGGACGGAACCAAAGTAATAGCAACGATATGATAAATCCAAGAGGGGAATCAACAGAAGTAACTATGTACCATTGTAAGTAAGACATCAGTAATAGCATGGATATAACAACCCCAAAATGGAATCAACAAAGGTAACAATGTACAATCGCAAGTAAGACATCAGTAATAGCATGGACATAATGACCCCAAGATGGAATTAACAAAGTAACTATGTACAATCGCAAGTAAGACATCAGTAATAGCATGGACATAATGACCCCAAGATGGAATTAACAAAGTAACTATGTACAATCGCAAGTAAGACATCAGTAATAGCATGGACATAATGACCCCAAGATGGAATTAACAAAGTAACTATGTACAATCGCAAGTAAGACATCAGTAATAGCATGGACATAATAACCCCAAGATGGAATTAACAAAGTAACTATGAACAATTGTATGTAAGACAAAGGAGCTATGTAAGTCAAATCTTCTTCTATTTATAATGGGAGATTGCTCTTCCATGAAATAGTTCGTTGTAGCTGTAAATAAACGTATACACTTTGCCTCAAAAAGTTAGTTAAATAACAGATAAAGAATGCTGGTAACCACGCTTGCTTAGTACCATGGTAGTTGGTGCATAGTAGAGACACGACGTGAAGTATGTATGAACCCAGTGAGAGTTAGAGCAGCTGCACGATAACCCACACGAGCACTAACCGTCTCCGAGGGTCGAGTTCCGTGCTCCACAGTGAGTCAAGGTGAGGGATCGAGTGAAAAACGCTCCGATGACGACTCCAAGTGGACTGCGCAGTTGTCAGAGACACGTCATGCGGATAAGCCAGCCGTCAAACGGGCCGAAGGACTTGACGATGGAGGAGAAAGTGGACCGCCACGGTGCCAAGGTGGCGGAGAGGCCGTTGTCAGCTTTGGTGTGGCGATTTCGAGCACGTTTCGTTCTGTCGCTCCGAGATTCTTTTCAGTGGGTGTACATTTGCTTCGGGCTCCCTGGCGCTCGGGGATTGATCGCAGGAGTCAGTGCAACGCTGGGATTTTGATTCTCCGAGTGGGCGAAACCAGCTTACATTGAGCTCAGTCTGGTCGAATCGCCGATTTCTTCTGAATTTCGACGAGAAATTACTCGCTTTCATCGATCCTTCTCCATTGCAGCTGCCACGAGGTGTGCGCATACTCTCCAGAGTGTTAGAACCTGAAGACCGAGAAGCGATTGTTGATCGGAACGGGAAGCGGTCGATTGAATTCAGTCATCGGTCGCTCCGAGAGACGGCAGTGCAGAGACGGGGTGATTTGGCACCGATCACAGGGTCCATGGACAATATGCGCGTGGCAATCTCAGCATTCGGCAAGCTCCTATCCGCTCAAATAACAGTGTCCGAATTCGTCAGCACGTGCTACACGGATGGGGTGCCTGCGGATCTCACGGGCGATTTGAAGCCCGCTCTTGAGTATGGGTCGAAAGGAGCGTCCGACGCTTCCGAGCTCCTCTACTCGGACGATTCTCTGACCTCCATCGAACGATGGCAACAAAATCAGGGCCTGGGGCTCGTTTCGGCTCGAAAGAGCGAGGAAGCGATCGAAACCTTCAAGGTCTTGTACCCACCTTTTTGGTAACGCGCCAAGGGCGAGGGAGGGAGGGAGGGAGGGAGGGAGGGAGGGCGTTGTCTGAGTCGTGCTGTCAGAGGACGAAGATGAGAGGCGAGTATAGAAACTAGTACGTTGCGAGTACTATGAGTTCGGGGTTTATAACCGAGCTTTATGATTACAATGTGAGATACAGGCGCAGCAGCTTCGTCGAACACGAGGACTGGCTGCTGCTTCTGTCCTCTGTATATTATTGTTCAGCACCGAGGAGCCATCTTTGGGAGTTGCGCAAGATTGTACAATGCTCGGCAGGGTGGAACGGATGTTCGTAGCCATCGAGCAGAATTCTAGCATAGGAATTGGATGGTACATATGTTCGTGTAAATAGAATTTGAGCAACGTCAGCTCATACTTGTAAATTTTCGGCATATTGGAGCCACTTGACAGTTATAAAAGCTTTGAGCGTGATTGATTATGCACCATATGTTTTGTCTGCGTATCCAACTTTTCTATCTGTACATGCATCAGGCCGACGAGTACTGATCCCTACCATGTTCACTATTGGACCGAGTCATCAGAGTTACATTGCGCATGCGTTTCCACTTTGGTATTTGCTTGATTGTGGACGAAATCTATCAGATACGGCGATGAGAGGACAGGAAATCGACTTCACCTAAAAACCTGCCGGGAGGTGAAACTGGCAAAAGTCAAGGCTAGTGAGCTCAGACTGATGGGTCTTGGTGCTATGCCCAATCAGTCTTGTAGCATACCATAGTGGTGTAAGTTTCGACAGAATTTAGGTAAATTGTGGTAGGAGAAATTGAGGCTTACGAGAGTAATTTATCATTAATCTAGTCAGGGCCAGGAGAATAGACCAGACCATCTGGACCACTGCCTCCTTCATGAGCTGAAGCAGTTTCTTCACTTTGATCAGGGAAGGACCGTTCAGTCTATCTCATTTTTGACTTCTAGCCTCAAAGAGAGACCAGCTCTAAAGCTACAATGGCTCGAGAAGAAATTAGTGAACTGTTTCTGTCAAGTACTTCGAACTGCATCTAAGATATCGATTCAGGATTCTTAGATCCTACTACTCGAGATGTGCCCGTTCTCCGTGTGCAGTTCCCTATCGCATCCAGCCAAATTTTGGTCTTCAGTTCCTGCGGTTTATCAATCAAGAGCTAAATTCTGAGGCAACCAGCCAGCTTTGCCAACAACGATCGAACTCCGGATCCTGTGATGATGATGCCCAATAGACTTGAAAGATTGTGTACTTAAATTTGAAAAATCAGACTACAAATGATGATTAATCATTCAGCAAAGGGATTAGAGTTCTATTGGAGCAAGAAATCTTCGACAACTGTCGTGAACTACATCCTCTTCACCTTGGAATGTAGCAGAGTCAGATCTATCACGGGCTTATCGAAGATTCCCTGACCAAGTTGTATTCATAGCGTGAATTTAAATCCATATTCAATTTTCGTACACACGGAGAGGCGCAAAATGTAAGCAGTTCCTCTGCAGTGTCATCTTCACATGCAGCATCTTATAAATGCTGAACACTGGGCAGGAGCCTCGTTTCTCGTGAAAGATGTACTTGCTGAGAGTGGAAAGAAGACCATGATTCAAGCAGAACCTTGAAAAAAAATTGCCTACAAAAAACCGCCTTCTGCATACTGCTTCAGATAAGGGACTGGTAATTTTTGGGGCTTTCATTTGCTTGTACATTCAATGTAAGAATCATGTCTTGATCACGTTCTGCTTTCGAGACAACGAAGTTTTCTTGGTTTTGAGAGAGCGGTTGATGTCTTGGGCTCTGATATAGCCCAGAGTCTAGGCCTTGGAACGGTTATAGCTCCCAAAGATGTTACGTTCTCAGAAAGCATCAAGTTTCTAATGTGTGACCACAGATGAAGAGGTGACTAAAGAGTCAGTATTCCAGTTTGCACGTACCTTCAATACTCTTTGAGTTCTCACTACCTTCAATGCTGGTTCCCGACCATGCCGCGTATTCTCGCTTAAGGACATGTCTGGAATGGAAGAATTTTAGAGATGAGCTTCTGATTTATCCATTTAAACTCATAAGTTTAGAGACCGTGGCAGTTGCTTTCAAAATAGAAACTTCCACTCCACCGTCAGAGCATGTCCGAACCATCCATAAGTACCCAATCACAACCTTCTTCAGTGAATATGATCTGATCTGATCTGATCCAGTACGAACAACACGCTAGCCCATGACATGTTTCCTTAGTTGTAGAGGAAATCTTGGACTTCAAGGTCAGGGTTTTGGCCACCTCGTCCAGAATGGCACAACCTCCCGTGATGACACACGATAACACATCGTTCTTTATCGGATCCTGTGTCCTTAATTGCTTTGTTGAGGATGGGAAGGGTGTTTCTCGAAATCAGTCCATGAATGCCTTCAGCAAGAGCAATTTCAGGCAACTTTTTTCAACATTTTTCAGGCAATCTCAGAGCAAATTCACCCTCGAACAGAGTCTTTTGACTGGTGCTGTCATTGTTGAAAAAGAATCCTGGTTGTTCACTTTACGAGTACGCTGTGAGGAAAGTAGCTTTGCCAATGGCAATTGCTGTCACCTGTCCATCAGCTCATTAATGTTTGCAAGCAGTGGTTATTTGCAGTTATTATTTGCTGGCCATTTCTGGACTTTCGGACACTCTCGCAAAAGCTTGGATCCAATACTTGCTGGACACTGAGATCCCAATTTCTGGTTTTCTCCGTTGGAATCTGAAGAGCGGATTACACTGCACACCAATACCCACCAGAATGGCCAGCAAATTGGACGGTGCTGCTTTAATGTCTGAGCTGCTGCGCATAAATACCAAGTGATTGCATGATTGACAGGGCACCTGCAAGATCCGTGTCATACATGCGGAGGAAGACCACCGAGTCAAAGAGCGGGGACCGATCAGAATATTATATCTGCATGAGACTCTGGGTAATGAATGTAGCGGCGGGTAACGACAGCATGGTCGTTACACATTCGTTCAGATATTTACCGAACAGTGTGCCATAATTTCAACGTGGCCTATGACTTCCTTCTTTGTTTGCTTTGTCATTGCCAGGGTCGAAAAATTTCTCAACCCCGAAATGTGAGCTCCTTTCGTATTCGCTGGGGTTTCTTTACTCACCCACTACCTTACCGGTTTGCACTTCTCTATATATTGTCTTTGGACAATTGTGATCATCGATCATAGTGAGGTTTACTGTTGTCCGAGGAGTGGCTGCGAATACATATTTTACTTTATTTTCTTTATGTAGTCTTTACCATTCAGATTTAAATATTTGAATCTAACACCTACATATCAATATTGTAATTATGAAATTTTCATGTTTATTTATTGTAATAGATTTTTTGTTTTTATAAAAATAATGAAAAGCTTTGTTACTTGAAAGGCATAACCTTCCTAACATGACATGCGATGAAGGTATAAATTTCTCGTCAACTTCGTTATAAGTAAAGGAATATGATGTTCTACTCTTGTTAATATCAGTTGTACCTGTTCTTTCGGAATGAAAATTATTTTCAATATTTTCACTTCGAGTGTCACTAATTGTAATTTTGGAACTTTGAATGTTATTATGAGTTTTGTGTGAATTGCGGTCACCAACATAAGAGTGTAATGAATGAGTGGTGAAGATGCTACCGTATTTTCTTTTACTTGATGATAAGGTTTAATGTTACTGACATGACATGTGATGAAGGTATAAACTTCTTTTCAACTTAGTAAAATTAAAAAGTTTTGGAATATGATATTTCACTCTTGTTAATATCAGTTGTACCTATTCTTTCAGTATCAAAATTATTTTTAGTTTTTCCATTTCGAGTGTCACTAACTGTAATTTTGGAGCTACGAATGTATTATGAATCTTGTGTGAGTTGCAATATTCAACATAAGACTCGAATGAATGGTGAGAATGAGATTGTATATCCTAATACTTATTGATAATATCTACTTCAAGAAGACCATGAACTTTCTAGGTATCTTTCAAAGTTGTGTTTCATATGTTTTCTAAAGTGAATTTATTCTCTTAATATCTAATCTTACATAAATTTAAACAAATTTTTTTTGATTAAACTTGACTAAAGTAATATAAAAAAATGGTACATGATAAGAATTATGCAATATTTTAGCCTCACATACAAATCATTGCTAGTTTGTGATTGATCTTAATGAGAAAATTTATTTTATTGTTTTGATTTTTGCATTTGTACATTGTAGAAGAGTTAATATTAGAGATCTTCATCATAGAAACTATTATGTCTTGTCATATTTCAATATACGATCCCAAAGTCAACCATTACTTTGCTAGTTATGAAATATGAACAATTGATGCCTTTAAAAGATGATTTTCACAAAACTTATCCTTCTTCTGGGTTTTAGAAAATTATCCATATGATTGTATCACCTGTAAAAGCAATTTTTTTCCATAAATGAGAATGTTAGATGAAGATGTCTAGTATTATGGAATGTATACATTCATGGGCCATTACATGAGTTTTGAACATGTTGCATCTTTGATTGTCTGACTTTATTTCAAAATCATTTTTTGATTTTTCAAAAAAAATAATATATTGGCCATATCAGTTTAGAGTTAATACAAAAGTAGCTAGTGATAAGTGTGTGATGCGTTGAAATTTTATACGAAATCTTTACAATTCTTTGAGAATTGAAAATGTAAGATAATTTAGCATGATGTTTTATTTTATTCTATCAACATGATTTTACAAAAAGAATCTAAGCTTTATATTTTTCTAGTACTAGATATGGAGACCATTTGACAGTACATTTATTCGTCATGATTCATGAAAGATATCTCCTTTATTGCTTTGATTTTGAAGTGTTTTTCTCTTAAATTCTCAACAATTGATAAACATACTCCAAATCATGTTTACCATGTTAGACGTGACTTTGAACACTCGAAAATCAAACTCCATTTCAATAATTGAAAGTAGAGACATCTAATTTCATTATCTTACCTAGACAGAGATGACACTAAAGAATGATCATCTATTCAAGAGTTCTAGCAAACACAAAGATGTAGATTTCTACACATGATTTGTTTGATCATATGCAAGCAAATATGAAGATTTCCTCCCATGCTACTTGGACACAATTCTTAACATCTCTTGATATTCTTACTCTAAGCTATTTATATATGATGATGCATGTTTTTTCCCTCAATTCTGCTTCTGGTTACAATTAAGTACTATTTATAGTTCTTCTTATATCTGCATTCCTATTCCTATCATACTTAATAGCCTTTGCTAAAAAGTATCTTGTACATCTTTGAATGATTCATATACAATAGATACATGATATGTATGATCAGAAACTTGGCAAGGATGCACATATTTTGTCAATATTCAATACCTATCAGACATGTAACATTGATACATGGTTTAAAACACTTAACATCTCTGCAATCCTTCCACTCCATGTTGTAGACAGATCCATCCCTTATATGTACACCAAGGATTTGGAGGAATAAAATAAACAAATTAAGATCAAGAAGGATATTCGAGTACCTTACATCAAGTGGCTGAGTCAAGAAAGATATTCCGCTCATGTGTGGCGAGTTCTTTGGGTTTGGTGCCATCTAAGACCGTCATCGAAAAAATTCGCAGTGACCTACAACACTACGAAATACATGTTTAGCTTATCAAAAGTGCATAACAGTTTCTAGCCCATGTATTGATGGTCGATGCACCGTGCCATGAAGACATCTAAGAAAACAAGGCATCTAAGAAAATCCTAATGGATTATCAGAAACTAGTGGACTTTATATTCCCAAAGTGTTTGTAACTTTTTCGTATAATCATCTGATGAAAGCATGATACTGTCTCTTGATAGCTTCGATGTCAACATTCGCTCTCGCGATCAACAATTTCACAAGTTTAGAAGCAAGCTGCATCAGTCCGATAGGAAGACTGGAATTAACCGCTTCTTCGGCTCTCAAGTTGGGACTGATGGAGCGTATGCTTCAGTGGTCATCTCGCCATTTGTGCCCACAATTCGGGTTGCAACACACGAAGTACAAGGTCATGCCATCATTTCTTGAGTTTGAATTTAACTGAACAGCGGAACACGCTCATTATCAATACAGAGACTAAAGAAGAACTCAATTTTTGAGAGGAAAACATCGAGCCAAAACAAGTCAATTGAGATGTTCAATATCAAGAAAGAAGAAATTTAAAACAATTGAAGAAGGTTGGGCCTGAATGAACGAATGTCTATAAACATCAACAGGAGCAGTCACTTCAAGAAATATCTCACTGCGCTCAATGTCATTGTTCATTCGAAAGGAAGTGGAGATACCTGAAAAAATACGGCCTCCCCATGGTCGCAACTGGGGCAGCGCACTGACTTCGTCCGAGGAAGAGTCGGATCGGAAGCAACCTCCTGGAGATACTGTGAGCGCTCCATAGTACCGTGGGAATATACTTGTCTATAGACGCAGTTGTGAGTTGCTTTCTCCTGGAAAATAACTTTTCTTTCAGTACGTTTCTCATGCTCAAATCGCGTATATACTTGTGCTTATTAATTAGTTCTTTTCGTCGGTGACGAAGGAAAATTAAGTCTCTTGCAGGACAATGAAATGGGGAGAAGGAACAAGTTCATGACCTCATGTTCACAGTTTCGACAGGCATAAAGCAGTGTCTTCCTCTCAATATCCTCTCTGGGATAAAGAATGTTATTGCTGTCCCGGACATACATGCATGCATCACGAACATACAAAAAAGGGTAATCAGAAGAAACTATTACAGCGTTCTTTAAAAACAACGAACATCACGTCAGCGAATCACGTACTTCGCTGATTCTAAATTCGTCAATTCGTTGACTCTGCAGCAAGGAGATTCCAAATGATCATCACAATCGAAAAGAGCAGTGGAGTACGATGGAAAGCATTGGATTCTTCATCCTTGAAACTTACCACTCGGGGCAAAACTTCATGGAACTCATGGCCGAATGCAAGGCAAGAGATGGATATGAGGGAGGCCAGAGACTCCAGATGTCAAGTTCTTTGCTTAAGCCGAAAGCTCCGAGGCCACCAGCAACCCCCTTCGCTCTCTTTCAATCCTACTCTGGCAACAAAAGTGACGGGAATACATAAAGCGTTGGGCTCGACTCGATGTGTTTATTGCCCGCTCTTCGTCAATCACATAGTTCTCCGCGAACCGTCGAATCTTGTGGTACAAACTCGAATTTTGAAACGAAGCAGACTTTCAGTTGGCGCTCACCTTCTCGTAACGTGTAAGCAGCGAGCTGATTATTGCACAACATATTACAGAAGGGTACTTTTAAAAAGCTGCGGAAGTGAGCAAACCGAAGCCTCTAGATGACTAGTCGATCCAGATAAATGTGGCTACGCGCACACATGAGAGGCTTTGACTTGATGTCAAAATTACTATAAAAGCTCGACTCTGCGTTTCCTTTTGGGCCTTGTCCTTTTGTTAGTATTCGATGGGGTGGTCTTCCCGTACATTTTGCTGTTGTTTAGATTGCGCTGTTCAATAATACATCTCTATCCGTTCCGATGGGGAGAGATTTCATTATAATGATTTATTTTGATGAATCATTATAATGAAAGGCGCAAGTGGGAGATGGAAGGGCATTAGGAAGGTCAAATTGGGGATGATTATTGTAACGTGGCGTACAATAATTACTTGTTTGTCTCGGTGACTGCGAATTAAACCAACCGGTCTAGGTAATTTTGTACCTCGATAGCGTGGCAGAGATAACGTACTGCGTTAGAGCCGGATTTGATAGTATTCGATAGCACCTTCCTTGCAGGGGATGGAATGCCTGTAAGAGCTGTACTTTTCCAGGTTAGATCATGCTCTAGCACATAGAATTAATTATTACCTACTTTACTCATGAGAATCGATCACCGCAGAACAGAATCTACCGAAAGCATTTGGAACGAAACCTCGTCATGCAGAAGAGTTTAGTAAATTTCGGGTAATTTATTTCGTCTTATTAACAGAGCAGAAGGGGTTCAAAGACATTTGGGATTCATAATGACTGTCTGCGAGAACGATGACATGTCATAGGTTCCGTGTTCTAGAGAAGCCCGTATTGAGGTTAACTCCGAAATTTGCAATGAACGCTTTTCTGACACTAATTCCGATTTGTTCTCGAGGCTCTTCTTAGATCCGCTGCATCCGTACCAAGCCATTCTGGAAACGGTGAGATTCCTTCCTCCTACGTTCAGTGGTTTGTGTGAATTATATTATTAAATATGTTTATGAAGAAGCCAAATTGACACCAGCCCTGCTCTGCAATGCCATGAGGATAACAGCCCGGCCAATACCTTAATGGATATGTTCAAGAAGTGATGAAACAGAATTCACGTCTTCAGCCATTTCTCGAATCTACCGTTTTGGAGCTTTGTCTAGGCTACAATTTCTTTGTCTTCTAATATTGCAGCTGACCGTATCGAGTTCTGGCATGAGGGTTTGTACTGCCTGCATGCCTGTTTTGGCTTGTACGCATGGAAAATAGAAGAATCCAAAACGAATGTGATGTAGAAAGTTCCTGATGATCACAGCCTGATCTTAGCCCAAACCTCGACAACCTCCTAATCTGTTATCTCATCTGCATGGCAAAGCAGTGTGCATACTGAGTGAAAGTTGATCATGAGATCTTGCGTCGATTCATTCGTTCAATTTTATGTGATGTCACCCTGTCAAAATTTAAAGTCCGCCTTGAAGCGAGACTTGCAATGCTGCATCGGTTCAGAATTTAAAAGGGTGATCTGAAAAAACAAATCTCAAACTGTTTTCACTGTCGTTGCGTAATGGATGGATCTGTGAACTGTGACTGTATGCTCCATGTCATCGAGATTTTTCTCAAATTATCATGCGCTCTTGTACATTGCAGGAGCAAATGATGCCCATGGACTCTCTCTTGATCAGAGATCACATGTACCTCGGGCAGGAATTGCTTGTGATGTCCTAATCCGTGAATTCCCACACGACTGATCTGCAGCAAATATACACCGAGCGATACATTTGCACCTAATTTCTTCAGAGCAGGCGGCCAGGCTCGTCGAGAGATGGTTTCAGATACTGAACTCGCCTGCTAGTATCAGCTTCTCTCCTAAGTCGGTTTCGAATGTTGCTTACTTGCACGTATGCTACAATCTACTCATCAAACTTGCAGCAGTGTTATGGCAAGCGCGCATCTTCGAGGATGAAGAACTGCGATTGAACCACACCCGCTGTTCAAAACCACTGATGCCGGGGTCTGAACTCCGGCTCTTTCGTTGCAAATGCCTTGCCTTTCTCTGTCGGAGTGAGCAGCGTTATATGCATTACATGCATATGCGTGGTCTTGATTAGTGTCCTACTGAAATCTCCAGGTCCCCTTTCTTAAGCATGCGTGTTTTTGGCGGGATTCAATCATCTCTAGATCACCTATGAGTGTGTGATCCGTAACTGACATGAATTGTCGGGCTCGTCAATTGTACCACAAAATCTCAAATACTAAAATCGATCTTTGTCTCTGCCTGTATGACATGAGCCTGACACAAATGTAATCTACGCTACAATCACCGAAAGCTACAAGCTCACGAATGTAGATGGTGGATAATTTTAATATACATTTGGTCCACTTTTCTTTGAGAAGAACATATAGACCAGGAATCCTGCGGCAGGTTCTTCGGGCAAATGACAACTGAGGGAGCTGTAGCATAGCCCTCTATAAACTTCTTCACGCCAGTCCTGCTCCTCCTTCTGCCCCTCTCATCAGATTGCTGGTGCTATGTAGAATCGGATCGGGCTCTCTCTAGATTTGTTAATATCGAAGAACGACCTTAGTTTTATAAGACTTTGCCAGATTCATGGGCCTCTTTATTGTGAATAAATGATCTGAAACGAGAAGCAGGAATCCGAATTCATCGACAGACTTCACTGATGATGATACAGGCGTCTTCAACCGAGTCCCGACGTGTTGCATATTGTTTTAATATGCCTCGTCTTGATCAGGCCTGGTCTTATCATCCTTCCGTTAAGCTCTCTGATGATATATGGCTTACACTATATCCACAGAGCCTTCATGCAGAGATTTACATCCTGGAACATACAAAGTTGTTAAATCAGTTAATTCCAGAAATAGCAATGGTCACCGTGTATCGATTACTTTTTTTTGGCCGAGAGGTGTTCATCCCTTGCTTCACAAAGATTTGAGGGACAACTTTGGTGAACCTGGAACTCACCACTTTTTCTTCATCGGACAAACACTTTCCACTACTAGCGCTCTCAGCAGCCGTTGCTTCTGGCTAGATTAAGCTTCATTGGTCCGTCGAGCCCGATAATAATTCGGATCCAAGCTCTAATAATCTCTTTGCGCTCCTCCGAAGCATGACATCATTGTTGCGAGCCGGATCACAATGAAGTTCTGCAGGTCTAGATCCCTGAAATGGCATAGGCACATTGCTCTTGCGAACGGACTCATGCAAGTTAGAAAGATCAAAGCTCTAACCGGACAGTGAAGGCAAGCCCGCTATCATTTTGGAGAATCTTGTTTGAGACGAACTTTGGAGCCCTTTGGGGAGAAAACATAGCTCCAGGGGCTAGACACTGGAATCTTTGAAATTTGGTTATAATGAACGGTTTTGGGACTTTTGGGACAGTTTTAGGATTTTTTTATTATGAAAACTCATTCACAATTTGTGTTCTGCGTATGCCACCAGCTAAAGAAAATGATGAAAAATGGATTTGTTATTGTAGGGAAGCATAGAGTTTAATCACTTTGGCAGGCCAGTAAAGAATATAAAAAAAACTATTCACTTTATGATAGAGTAACTATTATCCAACATGCGCCAAATTCGTGAGAGATACACAACGGGTGTCATCATGAACCGGAATACATCCTAATCATCTGTCAAGTTAATAATATTTAGAAATATCAACAGAGAATATCTCTTGTGGCCACAAGATTCATGGGGTTCAAGCTCAGGTTTTGGGCCACCTCGTCCATGATGGCACGACCTCCATGGTGCACACACGAGAACAGAAAATTTTCCAGCTTGGAAGTCGTGCGACCTTTATTGCTTTATTGAGGATGGGAAGCAGATAAGCACAGCAACACCTTGTAGCAAATGGATATCATCAGCCTTGAGCTGAGTCTTGCGACTGGTGTTCGAATATTGAAAGAGAAGTCTGGGTTCTCGTTTTAGATACGCTGAAGGGGCAGTAGCTTTACCAATGGCAAGTTCTGTTGCCAGTCCATCAGCCCTCTGATGTTTATAAGCCGTAGCATTGACATTGCTGTCCATATTTGCACTTTCAGACTCTGTCAATGGATTGGAAACCTTGGATCTAATGCACACTGGAGACTAATTTCTTGCATCCATTTTCTGGTTTTACTCTGTCGTAAACCTTCGACAAATCCGAGGATACAATGAGAATGTGTCGAGCCGTTCAGCTAAACGATGGTCATATAAGGAAGACAGTGTAAATCGGTATCGTCAGAATTATATTACATTGTATTCAAAATAAGTTACATTATCCATAAAAGAATTAAGTTGACTAACTGAGTCGCTAGCTCTCTGTCCCTATGGATCGCCTCTAATACTTCTCGTCAATGTGAAGCTAAATTAGACTTTTCAGCCTCTGGTTGACATCTATACCATCTCGAATTTCGAGTGACTACCTACCTATTTCAAATATACTGGTCATGAATAGAAGTTCTGGCTTCAAACAAATGTACCTATGTAATTCAGAGAACCCGAGTTTATTGCTAGGCAAAATTTTGCACTCTTGCCTACCAAAGTTTGCTAGACTCTGACCTTTCACAGAATAGAAAAGATTCTGGATGGACGTGAGCTCTAAGGGATTGAAAATTCACCTATTCATTGGGTGATCTTACTTCTAAAGTTATGAAATTATGCTGCAGCGGACACTAATGACAGTGATGTTATGACCGAGAAGATAAAGACCATAAATTCTGACCTGTATATTGGAACAGCAGCACTCGGACTGCTGGATGAAATAACACTGGGAAGGCAGACGACAACACACGAAGGGTAAATGTCAGAAGCATAGTAGTAGGTGTTGGTATAGTACAGCTCGCCGTTCAAAAACTTCGAATGTACAAGGCTCCGCAGCTCATGGAAGCACTGTTTTACGACGTCGGTGCTGTTTAGCATGACAGGGTCGTAGTAACCGTAGAGACTGCAGGTTTCCGAAGGATCAGCTTGATTTGATGGCTGCCAGACGATATCAATTCCAGTTTTGGCCTCGTATCTCACGTAATTTTGGAGATCAAGGTCTGCATCAAAGATATCTGCCCGTATGCTGATCGTCAAGAATCCTATTAGGAATAGGAGAAACAATGCACGGCTACTAAGTCTTCTACTTGCCATCTAAATGAAGAGGTATCTGGCTGGATTTCGAATCTCCTTGCAACAAGTCTCGTTCTTGTCAAGAATCGATTGAGCTGCTTTCGTCGAGAATGTTGTAGTACTTGAGAACTGAATTCATAGAGCTCGGGAGGATCCTTGCGGTTTCCTGCAGTAAGAGCCCAATAAATGATATCACATGAGAAGGGAATTTTCCATTCATGAAATTAAGAGGTCTTCGTAACGATCCCTTAACGTTGCTGTCTTGCAGTCTTGCATTCTCATGCTCGTACCCAAGAGATTGCCCCATTGCATCCTAGTTTTTTACAGAAAATGGTAGTTCCTGGATACTGCATGAAGAACTTGTGGGTTTTTACGGTTCAAGTCGAGTGTACTTACCTCATCACCTAAAATTTGCAACGAGCAAGTGGGTTGACACTGGTTTTGGAGATCAACTCAAGAACTGGAGGACTCAGCTGGATTCTGTAAGATTAGGAAATGTCAGTTGCATTGCAGACACAAGGCGACATTCAAGGCCTCAGATTGTCCTTAAAGCTAAAATTCAGAGAATGATGCAGACAAGCAAGAGGATTCTGAGTCTAAAATGCTACTGAACTTTTTGGACTTGCTGCAATCTCTTGCTACTGTCATGAAGTATACGGCAGTTGCTTGCAATGTTTTTCCAACGTGTCAGACTGCCTTATATGCTCATTCAAGAAGATCACAGGGTCTATCGATTTTAGAATTTACCTCGTTGGAATCTTTCCCGTATGCAAATTTTGATCAGGGATATCTCAGAGACATCGATAAAGTGCAGTTGGAGCAGCTACCACGACGGAAGATGTAAGAGAAGTTCCGGTTGTTAGAGTTGGAGTGATCATACAGACTCGCAAGACATTTCAGTGGTCATACATATCTGCATCCTGTAACTCAATTTTGCACTCACGACTTCAAAGCAGGATAGTTCAATCTTAGACTCAGAGGAAGACACTTTGATACAAAGTGGTGAAATGGAGGCACCAGTCCAATTTTGTTCACAAAGGTGATGGTCCTGGAGAGCGGCATTTCTTTCGTGAGACTCAGGTGTAGCTCCATGAGTATCTCGAGCTGCGGTAATCGGGAACATTGTCTGCCCAGTGCCATTGCCGTCTCTGTTTGATCACAGTGACCTATCATCCCTTCCTCATGGTAAAAAATCCGTGCACTATTGCAGATTTCTTGGCTCTCCTTCCTTGGTTGGACCTTGAAAAATATAATTTAATATCCTTCCACGCTTTCTGATCATGGTTTCATTGATGTTCATGCCGTTCTGAAGTTGCGTTCAACGTTTTGGGTTCGAACAATTAATTCTAATCATGGTTACCATAAGCCTAACTGACATATTGTCTTCGTTATGGTTGCTAAGCACAAATAGACTGCATGACTTGTCTCGTAAGTCTCCTCTCCAGAGCAAGGAAGCCTCTGTGTCCAGCTAAAGTTCATGTGAATGTGACAGATCTTGCTAGCTTGGAACCATACGATATTATTCACCAGGTGTGAATGCAACATACAACGAACGAATTCTTCTCCACATAAGTTAATGAAAGACACCGCTGAACCCGTGCCGATGCGATTACTTCTAAATGTTCCTTTCCGATTGTCGTTAAAATCTCTGGCATGAGAGTTGTTACGGTGACACACCGGGGATTAGATCGACAGATTCCCTTTTAAAAAAATAAATTTAATAGCTCATGAGCTTTGTACTAGTGCTGTATATCTCCGCTTAATCTCTGTGCATGCAAAAACATCCACTTGAATGTACGGAAGGAGACTGAAAGGTAGAGGACATTGGTATTTTCTCTGGCCTGCAGAAGCTCCTATTTCCTGTTTCCAAAGGTAACACGCTGAAAGCAGTTCTGACAGTTGCGTGAGTGGATATGCAACCCAAATTCAAAATTCGTTGATAAACAGAAATAGTTGCCACTTCCTCTTTCAACGGAGGTGATGGGAAGTACCTATGAAGAAAGCACCTCCGTCTTGAACGCTTATTGCGAAGATATTATTAGTTCCATTCCTCAAATTAGCAGCCCCCTTACAGTCAACATATCCCTGCTTGTAAACAAAGCTCAAGTGGGTTTGTCTGTATTTATTTCGCGAAGTTGGTATTTATTTTCATCGGTAGCAAAAGCGTTCATTTCACATAAAGTGTTACAGGGGGTTTTGCATGAAGCCTCATGTCTCTGCCTTTCAGCAGCACAATGTCAAAAATCAGGTTCATAAAGTCACTGGTAAGCGAGATGTAAAGTCTTCTTAACTGTTGATATTATTCCTGGAATTGCTCAGCAAGCTTAGATGTTACTGTTGAGCATGACAATGACATTCGATGCGTTTTGATCGCTTCCTCTTTGCACAATCAACCCCTTTGCACGGTTTTCGTGAACCGAGTTCATTCCAGAATCTCCGTGTGTACAATGGATATCACGAGCTAAGAGCTGCTTGAGTCGAAAAAATCTGTTTCAGATTCTAAATCTGGAGTATGTTCGCACGTCTTAAGGATCCGGATTTTGTGCACTCATCTATTTCAGAAGCGGATCAGGATTTGTCTCCGAAACAGCTGCTATGATGTTTCTAATACTGCAACGATTTTGTTTCTGCTCCTGCCAGTACTGTATTCAGTCATATATACTACTGGCTCCATCTTCTAGTGGATAGATCACACAATCTATCCACTGGATTTTTCAAGGAAAGTTAAATAAAAACATAAACCGTTATTTACTGCAAGCATTCCTCTTCTTCAGACCAGAAAGAAAGCTCGCACCGACGGCAATGAAGTAAAATATCATTCTTCTGAGGTCCTGAATGAGGTAAGCTAAGGTCTCTCGAATGAGTTGTCCCAAGAGAATCACTTCAAGCTGGAAAGATGCGGGTCAAAGTTAAGGATTACGAAGCTGTTGAGTTTCGAAAGACTAAAACTGTCGAAGCATTGGCGAGACATGGAGGAATAGTTCTAGAAGGCCTGATCAGTTTTCGCACAAACACGGATTGCATAACGAGTTGGGAAAGACGAGATTAAAACTTGACGACCGACTCTAGTCTCAATGCTCTGCGTTATCTCTCAGAATTCTCCTTGGCAGACAGCTTTCACTTGTAATATTCTTCTGAGTTTATGGTGAGGATCGTCTGATGGCATGGGAAACATTGTACGCACGATCCGAGTACTCAACAATGGAGAAATTTCACTTGTAATATTCTTTCGAGGTTATGATGAGGATGTTTTGATGGCATGGGAAGCATTGTACGCACGATCCGAGTACTCAACAATGGAGAAATTTCACTTGTAATATTCTTCTGAGTGTACGCTGAGGATCGTCTGATGGAATGGGTAGCATCGTACGCACGATCTGAGTACTCAACAATGGAGAACTTTCACTTGTAAGATTCTTCTGAGTTTACGCTGAGGATCGTCTGATGGAATGGTAAGCATTGTACGCAGGATCCGAGTACTCTACAATGAAGCACGACATCCATTGGGTTGCAATCACATGTTTTCCCTGTGCGTTCATCTGTCGTATTCTTGCTCGACCTTTCGTAGGATATGCCTGAAATTGGTTATCGTTACATGTACATCCATTTCAATTTCACCTCAAGAGTTGACGGTGCAATGCAGAAACGAAGAGCTGACGTTTCACGACATCGTACGAAAAAAAATATTGCGTCCAGCAAAGAGCACGAAGTCGAAATGTCTGACAGTGTAGATCGTCTCTGAATCGGGATCTAAATATCCATAGAAGTGGTGAGTTCATCGTCTCCACTACTATTCTCCAGCTTGAGTCGATCGTGTAGAATAAGGCTCTTTCAAGTACATGAAGGCCTTGCTCAGTTGAGGGAGTGCTTCATCACGGAACTCTTATGCACTGCAAGCGTGCCGATTCATGTTTCCTCCGCGTGGATCTTGTTACTCGCTCTTGCAGGTCTCCCCCTGGCCCTCGAAATGAGGAGATATTGTTGGGGGCGTCTGTCTACTGACCCCTCTCCTGTTCCATCGTGGCGTCTGGAATCACTCACAACTTGGCAGGGCCATTGAGCTCACCAGCATGGCGTCAAGCAACACTTCCCAAGACTTCAGAGCATGCACGCGTGTCGACATTTATGTCCTTCGCAAGCTCCTAGTGGTGGAAGACACCGTTTTAGCTTGAGTGCTGGAGACTCAAATGGGCGTGGGCCAAAGTCATCGTGGATTCAAGAGATCGTACATCGAAGAGCGCAAGGTTTAGCTGAAATTAAATGCAAGGACCGAGGACCAGGACCCGCACGAAGCTCCGGAGCCCCAGGCCGTCACTCCTCACAACTGGTGCCACTGTCGCCGCATGATTATCGTTGACTTTAAATGTCTGAACATCAAAGAAAAATCGGGCATGCCAAAGAGTGTCTACTGTACTGTCCGATCAGGTGCTTTTTGATTTTATCTATCTAAAGCATCATCTAATAAACTACTCTTTCTATAGAAATTTAAGAAAATATATTAACATAGATGTTGTAAAAATGTCCTGTCTGGACCTCGTCATGTCGTCCATAGGCTAGAGGTTCTCCTCCACATGTGGTGCTTCGTGATGCCTTACTCTTATTAATTATAGATTTTTGCCGATGGCTGTCTCATGGCGGCTTGTAGCTGTGAGCATCTTATAGGCAAAAATAAGTGGTATGAAAAACACTGTTAATAAAATGAAAAGTTATTCAATCAAGCGTAAAGAATTGCTTCCGGAGGTAACCTTATTGCCGAAACCTCTCACATGTTTTAGTGAATAGATTGATGGAGATGGGAGCGAGAGTACCTTGACAAAAGTGATGGGATTACAGTATCTCATCGAGTTCTTACCTGTACTGAAATATATGGGTAGATGTGATTGAGATTACAATGGAATATATGTTATTGAGATGTGAAACGTGCAAAATATTTCTAGATGTAATGTCTACGCATTATAAAAGCTTCTCAAAAACTAATCTTCTAACATGATTGCTTTACCATGTCAATGACCTATCCACAGAAGAGTATGGATAATCAACCCCGTTGAAACTTATGTACCACATAACATCAATTGCAAAATATTCCACTTATAAGCTCATTTGACATAGCAAAACTTGCCCTTAAACACATTAGGCGTATTGATAAACTATATTCTATTAAAAAATCGATCGTTTTTGTTATTTACATGGACAAGGAGTCATTCAGACACCTCTTTTATATATATATATATATATATACATTGAACCATAATGACATGTTAGTAATGAAGATGTATAGATCTAGCCATGTGAAATTATATATATATATATATATATATATATTTATAAAAGAGAGAATATAGGAAATGCTAGCGTGAAAGTTTCAATGCAAAGTTTAAAAAAAGGTTCAGTATATTTCATTTTTGCTACAAAAAGATGTTGTGATTGGCACAAAGAAATGCAAATAATCAAACTACGTTGATTGTTGACTATGGGTGTGTTTGTATTATTGTGCTATTATACGAGTGGTATGATACAACTGTATTATATAACACTTTCAAACCATACCTTGTATGATTGTATAATAAAAAATCTTTAGTAACCCGATTATCATAAATGTGAGATTTCATTTGGTATTTGGACACTACCTCCAACATCATATTTATGTGAAATTTTCTAGCTGACTTCTTTGGAATCTAAAGAAGTAGTTTTTATCAACAATTACACTCAAGATCAAGATCCAAGTCTGCGAGTAAGTATTTTATGAAATGCTGGTCATGCAACTTCTTTGTAATACTAAGTCTAAAAAAAAGTGGATGTTGCCGTCTGATTATGTTACACCTGAGTCTCATTTATTACCTATCCGAGGAATAACATCTCCATTTCACAAGAAAAAGAAAAAAGTCTCTACTAGCCTATTTCAAATTCAACAAAAGTAAACATAGAAAGTTGTATCACAAGAATATTGTGTTCAAGTTACTTTTTCTTGGAAACTTCTTTAAAAAATGGATTTTCCATTTTTTAAAGAAGTTCTAACACAAGTGTACTCAATGCTGCGAGTTTCATAATAATTTTTTTTTTCTTTGCAAGATAGCTGTTTCAGTACTAATGCCAGCCTCATTATGGATGGAGGATTTACATATGCTTATGTTACACTCGAGTGGAACTAACTACATTCCTAATTAATAGCATTTCAATTTCATAGTCGGAAGAAAAAAGTCTCTACAAAACAACGTAAACATCTGCAAAAGTAAACAAAGTAAAAAAACAAGTTTATTTCACAAGAATATTATGTTCTTTGAAGAACACTAAAACTCTATTTGAAATGGGAAGCCAAAAGATGCAATTTGGAAAAAGTTTGTAGCTTGTTACATGCAAGGTGATGCCAAATCAATGTAATGCAAGTGATTCACTTGCAACAACTTGGTGATTGCGGCAATGGATTGCATGTGCAATCACTATGCTGGGATGTAAGAACCGGGCACGTTCAATAGGCCAATTTGAGATCAAATTTCAACCATTTCAAAAAAAATGTTACAATTAATTGTTAGTTCGTCGGCTCTACAAGTACCAACAGGAGCAAGTCAATGTTCCAATGAACAACAACTTGAGCAAATCGATGTACTCAAATGATTACGGGGATATAGTACCCTTAGTATAATATACTAGAATTAGATTTACCTGAGTTTAAATTTTGAATTAAGTACTAATGCAAGAGCATATACCATACTAGTAATTGGAGTGTGAAAGTGTAGAATATGCTAGAAGTATGAATGAAGATAAATTTTTCATTGATATGGTGAGCAAAGAGTAAGTTTTTTCAAAAACTCATCTTTTGTCTTCCATGTTGCTTTTTGAGTAGAATCATCTCATTTTCACATCCCTTATACATACTTCAAGGATGATATATGCAATTCTCTTTTCTTCATATAGCAATATTTATTTTTATTTTGAAAAGTCCATGAGTTTGTGTGAAAAAATTTATTTTCACCTAAAGATTGATATAGGAGAGGTTCTAGGCACTAGGTTTTGATGAAACATTACCATTTTTTTTGGGAATTTTGAATATCATAAGTAAATTGAAATGATAATTGATGAGAGAAATATATTGCTTCTCACAACTATTTAAATTTTTTTGACCCATTAACTGACATCATATTAAATAATGTCTTTGCAACAGTAAAAGGTACACAAATAACTTCTTTTTTTGTGTCATCTTTTTCATAAAACTTTCATTCATTAAACTAACAAGTTATAAGAAAAATGATAATGGAAAGAATCAAATATTAGTAAAACATAATGTTATATTTTATTTAAGTTGTTGCCTACTTTCACAAGATCACAATCATTCAAGTAAAAATGCCAATACGAGAATACAGAAAAATTCCATCACAAAAGTATGTGGTTTGACACTAAAGAGCTACATCTATGAGAACAGTAGGTTTGATTTTTCTGCAAGAATACTTGGTTAACATCATCTTGTTAACTTAAGTTAGTATGTCTTAAGATGTATGTATTTTCTGCAAGTTTCTTGGTTAACTAAAGATTGCAACTAAAGATTGATTAGTTCAATTTTGTTATCAAAATTTACATCTATTATGATACAATTTCTAATTCAATATGTTTCATTTGTAACAAGATGTAACACATTGTGATTATCATAATGAAGTTTGACAATTTATTGTTTTGATGACATCTCAATGATATACCTATTCAACCAAATAGTTTCCTTTTCAATTTATGTTGTTGTTATATTTTCAGCTTTCTTTGTGAATTGAACTATGCACTTCTTCAAAGTAGATTTTCAACTAATGCATACATCTTCAAGTGTAAATACATACCTAACTGTAGATTTATTCTTGTCCAGATCTTGTTCCTAGTTAGCATTATCATATCATAGCAAAAATTTGTCATTGTTTAATAAAACCTTAAACAAACTATTAATATTTAGTAATTTTTATGTATATGAGGTTTCATTTCAAAAGTATACTTTGCACCTTTACTAAATTTGACATGTATCTGGTCACCTTGGCATAGTTAGACGTCTCTAGATATGAAAAATTCCATATATTTTGTATTTTTACAAAATACGGATTGTCATTTCAGCACTAAAAACTCACTTTTGACAAGAACAATGTTTGGAAATGGAGAATCTAATAGTCCAAAAAAATTATTCTTCTCAACTCAATAAGTTGAGAAAACATGTTCTTAATGCTTGAAATATCCAAAGACTCAGTGAAGTCGATTACTGTTATCAAACAGTTTAGAGCATTGCAAAGTTGTTGTTCACGGTTCGCAACAATCAAGATTTGTTTGTGTTATTTCACTATTTCATCATATCCTTTTTCCAACAATCCTAGTTGTGACTGAAGCAAGTTATATGCTCTTTTCACATAGGGATTACAAGCATTGTGACTTTTTGGCATGATTGATTGAACTTTCTTTTAAGTGCCCCAAATGGAATGGTTTTCCACGCAATGCAAAGTCTTTATTCTATATGGCATATTGAACCGCTCTTCTCGTAGACTGGTTCTTATTTGGACTTGTGCTCTCATGTGAACACTTGAGCCTTACTTAGGCCATGAGGCTCATGGCCTAAGTAATCCGTGAGAATTTGTGTTGGACTATGGGTAAGAGTGTCCTGCAAGGTGTTGTGGATCTCATCCGCTTAAATGACTCGTGTTCTCTCCTAGCTAGTAATTTTCTATGGATGCAACAATAAAAATGCCTCATATTTTCCTATGCGTACACAATGCTTACGGTAGTCTTGCATTTTACCATGTCGAAGCCAAGCAATAGATCTCTCTATCGCTGAAGCGACCCATTGACAACAGGAAACATTGATGGCAAATCGAACGCGTTCACTGTGAGTGCACTAGCGAGTACACTTGTCATGACATCAGTCGATATTCCGGCGATCGCGACGAGCTTCCTCCTCCTGCTCCCCTGTTATGAAATTGTGTAACACGTTGTTATTATTATCTTCCTATGAATCTCTTTCTCGGGCCGAGCCGTGGTTCACGATCTGTCAGTCGACTTGCAATCGACGTTTGTCAAAGTTGTGGATATGCAGCCCATGTGTGACGTAGACCAGCCTCAACAGATGCGACCTTCACCCGTCCATGTCTCTCTCGCACTGCTCCCCGACGAGTTCAGCTCTTGTTCGAGCATGATTGACCAGACCAGACACGATTTCTGCGTCACATGGCACATCGCTCGGATTGCTCAGAGCTGACATTGCAGTTTCTTCCATTGGTTCTCTAGCAGCTCATCGAGCACAGGAATTTATTGCGCTCGAATTTCGTCCGTGGGTTACCCTGAAAGTGCGCAATGTCATGTCATGTCACTTCATTCATTCAATTCATAGAAATTGTCCTTCAATTCACCAAAAAGACTTTGATACGCATTTCGTGCGAAAGTTTCAGCATCCAATTCTCTCATTGCTGTGAACTAATGTGTACCTTTGAACATCTACACCACCGCTTACTACATTTGGATATACTTGACTGTATCTGATGACATGTGAGAATAACAAGAATGCTCATAATTCCTAGTAATAAGATGAGCATCTAATAGCGCATCACCTTAAGTGTATTTTTTTTCCATGTATATACAATTTATTTTAATGTATGTTACTACTTCTTGTTGGAATAATAAAAACACATCCACTAAATATGTTGCACAAGAACCTAAACACGATAAAACTCTTGCGTTTGTTCTTGCGTTTGTTTTCACAACTCATCATGCATGACTCTCACGAGTGTCTGCTTCTATACCTCTGGATAGTCCCAGTGTTAGTAAAACAAAAAGTTGATATCTTTTCACATGTATTTAACTGGAGATCTTTACATCTTCCACTGCATTCACTACTGATCATAAATGGTATTTTCTATTAGAGTGTGTCACATGTACTATCCATAACTACCATATTTGCAATATGAACTTGAAACTCCTGAACCAAGTATAAATATACTTCAGCTTTTGTTGACTACAAGACCTACGAACGCCCCATCACATGATTTATTTATCCTCTCTTATCATAACGTATGCCATCTTAAATTGATATGCTAGGTACGTTAGATAATATAGAGACAAATGAAATAGTGACACACTCACTGATGTTCCAATGAAGATGGATAGACCAAGCATACGTGGAATCTCATCGTCGTAAAAACAAAATCTCTGAAAGTAAAAACTAGCTAACATCATTCCGAATTCCATTGCCACGTAGACGAGCAATCCAACACAGAGGAATCCACGTGACACACAATACCAGCAGGCCAAGCTTGCAAATGGGGTGATTTCTGGTCTAGTCTAGTCTAGTCTAGACTAGCAAAACTCTATCCAACCAAGTACTTTTCTGAGTTTTCAATCAAGTAAGATGTGTCTGTCCAGCGTAACTGGGTTGTAAGGTTGACCTTGATGATGCCATGAGTCAAACAAGACTCACCAGGATGAAGTCAATGGTCGGAGATTTAGAACGAGAGATATGAAACCGGTGGACTCAGTCTTCGACTTTATATACAGAGAGCAGAAACAGTTCCAAGGAGCACCACAACTCGTGCCGTGTCTCGATGTTTGCCATTTCGTTCATATAGCAGGAGTTGCCGTACGCCACCGACAATTGGCACCCAGACTGGATAAAATAATCTGAACTGTTCATAATTCAGTCCATATCTGAATATATCAACTGCATTTATTGTCCAAAACACTCCGAAAGGCGTCACTCTGTCAGATCAGATTCAGTGTAGTACAGCTCGAGTACGATGGAGGGGATGGAGCAGGGAGAGGGGTTGGCAATGAAATCGATGCAGTACGATTTCCGCTATCACCCCAAGCTGAGGAATCTTGACTTTCGGAGCCACAACCTACAGTGGAGCCCAATGTCAACCCCGCGTACACGAGGAACCGTGGAGATCTGATTGGCTCTCAGAGCACGTTGTGTGGAAATACGCAGACTGCACGGTATCCTTACGACGGAAAGCCGAAGCTGCAAACTCCAACTCGTGCCCCCCACTATTGTCTCCCCTTTGTCTGTCTACCAAATCTCTTCGCAATGATGCTTCGGATGGCCCAACATTTTCCCACTTGTGGATGGAGGCTGGCGGAGGGCCACAAAAGTCAATCGGTTCTTTTGACTCCTTTCCAAACACGATGTGTCATCCATCAGGTGTGAATCAGATTTGACCATGTCAGCCTCTCCATGTGAGCCTTCAGGAGGCTCAAACGGTTTCCTCGAGCTTGGGCTTGAGGAATCCTGGAGCTGAAGCTTATTAATCCCCAGCCTTGACATGAGATCCCAGTGCAGTTCTGTCATTGTCATTGCTATTCTGGGCTTGAAAAGAGGAGCTCTTCAAGCCTCATTCTTCCGTCCTCAGGTAGCACTTGTCCTCTCTGCTTTCTCCAATTCCAAGTGATCCTGCGAAGAGAAGTTCATCGTCAAGTAATGAGCGAGTAGATCATGAACCACGAGTGAGTACTTGCTCACCAAATCTTGCTTAACTATGCCTGTAGGCATTTCTTATTTTCTTGAAAGGATCGTCTGAACCGAGACTTTTGTGGACATTGTTTTTCAAATTGAAGAATATGTTGGAGCTGATTCCTCCCAATAATAAATTTTTTGGCGTTCTCTGCTCAGTGACATGTCCCATGTTGGGATGTGAACATGAAATATATGAAACTTGGGCTACTAGGCAAAGTAGATTACAACATTGCTGTACCATCGCTTAGACTGCGATTGGCTCATCAATCTTCATCCCGGTCTCATGCAATCGTGGACTAGTTGTACTGACTCGTAGCGAGGAGGGTGGCACTTGTTTACAGTGTCGATGGTTTCTTCTAATTTCTGGCAGCTGTATGTTCATCAAAATAAATTCGTACGACTGTGTACGAAGTTTTGACGAGGCCGAGTAGAAATGCGCATGCAGAATTCAAACTCATCTTTTCGGCTTTTGAGGATCCTGTTATCAGAGAACATAGATTTGAGCGATCAGACTTGCAGGCGAGCTCAAGCGTAGTGGACATGGACAACTAATGCTCAGCCATGTGTTATATTGTGATGCAGATTCCGAAGTTGACACTCGATTGTCCCGTAGCTTTTCGAATCACGTTGCAAATTCGACACAAGTGATCGAAAGCAGCTCCAGCGAGGGAATCAGACGAGTGCAACCGGTGCGATCCACTCGTGGACTCTAGCTTGCTCATGATGGTCAACATGGGAGAGAATTGTCATCACGTGGCGGTTTCCACGTACAGCCTGCTGCTGCTCGTAGCATGCATGATCGGTAGCACTTTCCATACTGCTGTGGCTCAAACTGAGACACCCAGCGCTGCTCCGACTCCTCCTGCGGATGACACCGGCTCGGACCTATTTCCCAGTCCCGACCCTACAACCACCCTCACTGACGCTGAAATTCTGAGGTTCGAGCGGGCCGCAACGGAAGACATGGGCACATACAACATCGCCTTCACTACTACGACCGACTATACACATTGCAATATTCGAGGATTCTACGATGCAAAGAATTTGACCACTCACACTTTGATAACAAACTGCTTCAATGAGCTCAGCAACCAAGTGGAAGCGTTATATGCTCAAGGTGAGGCGTTTTATTCCGACGAGTACTACTATCCGACTGGGTATCCATACTGCGCCATCAAATGCTTCACCATCACGGACTCTTCTGCCTTCGCGGTGTCCTCTAAGCAGCTGAGCATCGTCTCCGCAGCCGCTGCCTCCATGGTGTTCTTAGCACTGGCCCACTTGTAAGTATCGATCAGATCGTACCTTCGGTGATCCTCTTTGGCACTGACTACGACTTTCAGCCACTGCAGGCTTCCAAATTGAGTGACATCCCACCATCACTTGATTCAAGCACGCGCAGAATGACGACATCGACTGAGCCCTCGAAGGCTTTATTGGTCATCATACGCTCAGTTTGTATTACTAGTTGCCAGAACCATTCCTTCGACAGTCCATTGGATTCTTTCGATAGATAATTGAACGTAGTTGTGATCGGGATCACGAGTCAGAATCGGCTTCAGAATTAAAGCTTATCGAAAGTAAGGACTCAACAAAGGGAGCTCTTTCAGTGTGTACAGATTCATCACACGCTTGCAGCATTGACAGGTCTATACGCAGTGCCTGATCATTGTACCGTGATCTTGAATACAGTGAGCAAATATGAACGAAGTCGTCGAGGTTTATGACGACGAATGAATTTTTCTCTGTGTAGCTTTGTTGTGATCTAATTTACCATTCATTTTATAAATTTAAATAAAAATTCATTCAAACCCTCGGGGTCTCCATGGTCTTGAATCACTTGTCAGCTTAAATGCAATTCATACCACGTTGTTGACGCGATTTTCTCTGTTCAATCTTGTGTCAAAGAACCATGCAAAGTTTCTTGACTCTCTATTCAAATTTTTTTACTGCAGTACATAAAGTAAACTAGGTTACCTTATTTCTGAAAATATGAATATAGATGTTTAGAATGCATGTAAATTGTGCAAGAATGATCAAGTTTGTATGACTATATGATACAAAAGGTATGATAAGATTCTAAACTATCAGTCATACTTGATTGTAAAGAGTTCTATACATTTTCAACATTAAAGGAGGTAGGTTTCATGGATGCATATTGACTGTTGGGTGAATTTAGATCAGTTCTTTCTTATTTTGAACACATTCTATATACTTTGGTTACTGGGTCACTACTGTAACAATTTTGCAATGAAAAATGTCTCATTTTTTTCAGAAATACATATTTTATGTTTTTGTTTTGGTTAATCTCTAATAAGTCTAAGAAGTGATACATGCATCACATAATTTCTCAATAATGTTGATTGTTTCAACATTGAATACATGGAATTCGAAATCCGGTCTTCTCTCATCATTAACTCTAAAATGGTCAAAGACATAAGAAAAATCTCACATTTGACATGACTTTTACAAAAATAGCTAATTACATCTTTATCTAAGTATGACAGCTGCACCAAAAATAATTAGTAGACATCCAAGTGTTTGGCTTGAAATTGTATGAGAAAAGTTAATCATGTATGTGAGACTTTCCATTTTATGATCACATTAAACCAGCCTCATAAAGCCTAGGACTTCTCAATATAACTTAGTTTGTGTACGACTACAAGTTTCAATCTTGAAATTTTTAGTACATCGTAGACATTTTAACTAAAATGTTATTGAGCTGTGTGGTTTTACTACCCTAAATCCCTTCCTACCGGAGCTCTAATGAGAGCCATTCTTAGCCGAATAGCTTCAGTGCACGGCCAAATTACATCTGCTCATTATAAAAGAATTTACTAAACAACAACTACAAGCTTCTATAGATTGAGCTCATTGCATGTGCTCCTAAATCTGTCTAAATTTCTAGTCTTAAATTATTGAAGAGTTTTATGTTCCATTAGAGATATCTTTAATTCTGAATCTACATCAAGCGGATCAGTTTATAGAGAATGATCAACCTCGTCAAATTGAAGAGATTGGATCTATAATGATAAAGACATAAGTACTTTGACTCATGTTAGGTTTATACCTAATATGAAGAGAACTTGATCTCGTTGGAAATGTTGGATATAAAAGAACTTGCTTGGAGTGCTAGTGAGTCTTAATTCAAGCAAAAAGAAATGAATGATTATTATCAAAGATCACAACAGCCATAAGAAACTATGTGCTTCAAGGCATTATCATCGTTGGAGAGGCGCATGCTTAATTTGTTGCGGGGAAGATGACTAACTTGTGACATTCACGTTTAGTGGTACATCAACGTCAAATACTTGGCTATGTTATTTTATAACAAGTTCTCCAACATAGGGAATAGTGATATTGACTTTTTGTGAGCATTATATCATGATCAAGCATAAGAGTAAGTCTTTTGGTGTTGGAATTCATAGTTTTAAAGAACTTTTTGAGTAAATACATAGTGATGTGTGGAGATATTTTTCACTTTTTGGCAAATGATACTACGTAATTTTCAAAAGTGATTACATGAATCTAGTTTTTCATGAAAAAAATTGAGGCCTTTGCAACGATATAAAGTTGAAAAAATCTTGCATGGAGAATTACAATGGGAAGAAAGTAAAAACTCTAAATATAAAGATTAGATATCTAAGAACTGATAATGGCGGTGAATACGTTTCTATAAATTATGAAAGTTTTTGTTAAACGGAGAAGATTATTCGGCATTTCATCGCAATTATACTCCAAGGCAGAATGCCATTGTTGAGCGATTCGATAGTACAGTGTTGGAAAAGGTGCAGAATATATTGAATCAATATCATATACAAACTTTGGATTGAGGCTGTTAATACAATGATTTATTTGATAAATGTTTCCACTTCAAATGCAATTGATTTTTTAATACTGTTTGAACAAAATCACAAAGGTATGGTTGAGTACAATTGTGGGTTCTAGCTTGTACTTATTAAAAAATAGGTACAAGCTAGAACCCACATCTAAGAAATGTTGTTTTCTTAGATATTATATGAATGCGGAAGGTTATAGGTTATGCAATCTCGAAATCTGTAAGATTATTGCTAATAGAGATGTTTCTGTCATTGAACCAAGATCATTGAAAAGTGGAGAGAATTGCTGAAGCTTCTGTTACCAACCTGGATAAATTTTTTCTTTCCACACTGTTGAAGGAGAAATTGATCATTACATTTTTAATGAACTCCCACAAGAAAATACTCCTTTTCAAGAGAAGGTCATTTTTTAGCAACATTTCTTGTTGCTCAAAAAATGGAGTAAATAATAATCGTTGATGAGTCTTTGACTAGAGCACCAGATGATCAAAATCAAGTTGAGTCAACTACTAGAAGATTTTCAAATAGATCTAGTAGAGCTTCTAAAAGATATGGAATATTAGCAAATTCTTCTTTGCTTGAAGAAAGTGATATTGTTAGAAAGTAGTAAGATGACAATGCTATAATTTTAGAAAAAGATAAATCTTCTTGGTATTATGAAGCTCAAGTTTATGTAGCCAAGTTTGAATGAAATGTTGCAATGGAAAAATGAATGCAATCATTTGAAGATAATAAGACTTGAGATATAGTCAAACGTTCTCTAGATTAACTTATTGTGGACATAGGAATGTACAAGCTGAAAGATGATACCAAAGAATAGGATAAAAGACTTTATAAAGCAAGTCTATTAGACAAGACATATACACAAGAAAAAGGTGTGGACAACTATGATGTGTATTTTCTAATATCCAAACTTTCTACATTTCAGTTAATATGTGCATTTGTAGCAATTTTTGATCTTGTTTTAGATCAAATATATGTTGTTACTGCTTTCTCTATGAAGCATTGGAAAATATGATCTACATGAGACAACCTCAAGACATTGCTCAAAAGAACAAGGAGATGTGGGATTTTTCTTTTAAAAAATAAAATAAAATTAGGACCATATAAATAAATAGATATTAATATTCCAAAAAAAAATATATTAAAAGAAGTAATTAAATTAAATAAAAATTTTAAAAACTTGTAAGAATCACAATAATTAAAATAATTTATTTATAAAGTAAGCCAATATCATAAAAAATCAACATTCATTTTATCGGCATCAAATAAAATTCCTATAAAACCTATAAATATAGATGGTTTTATAGGTTAGGATGGTTTTATAGTATGTCAATAATATTAAAGTAAAAAAAATTATATTATTAGCTTCTTTAGGATATAAAGTAGGTTTTTTGTCTAGTTTAAAATCTCCTTTGTTAAATTCTAAACTTGTTCTTCTTGATCAAATGTGTAACTTGCTTTAGTGGAATAATGTTGAGGAGTTTCAGGTATTAAACTTAGATTTATCAAAGACTCATGCATGGTGCTGAATAGTAAACCTCTTTCCCTAGTCTTAAAGCTAAATACTAGTTATAAATACACTTAAAAGAATTACAATAATTTGACAATCCGAAATTGAGCTCATTATTTTTTTTCTTTAATCATTAAAAAATAAAATGAAATGTATAATACAATAAATCATTACTTCAAAAATTTATATTTTCTTTTTTTTAAAGATGGAAATAATTTTTTCCTTGTTCCATAGTTATTTTTGTGCTAAAAGTAAAATTCCAAAAATTATCAAGAAATTTGGTCATATCATTATTCCAATCTGTAAGACCATTTATCAAATTCATAGAAACTGAATTTCTTGGACGTGCCTCTAGCAATTGCTCAACTTTTGGAAGACCTTGCATAATATCACCAGATTTTAATCTTTCATCTATAAGTGTTATTATAGTATCTCCTTCTTTGATGGATTCACCATAATTATTATTACCAGATAAGTTTTAGCTAATCGAATAATACAATAGTTTATATTTATAATTACAGTTTGATCAGATGGAAAACTTGTTTTATATTTAGATATCACAATTTTTTTTAAAAGCAATTGTCCAAGCTTTAAAATTTTTTAAATACTTTTTTTTTTCCAATAAAGAAAATAACGGAAAACTCCAATTAAGTAATTTATAATTTATAGTTTTTCCTAAAATTCATTTATTAATTTTTTAGATTCATTTATTAAATACCATTTTGGATTTTGACAAGTATGTTTATTAATAATCGGATATATATTTTATCTTAATTTAGAAAAATTAATTGAGTAAAATGAACTAAAAAAAATTTGTATCAAAATAACGTAAATTACCTATTATTCCTAATTTTTTGAATAAAAGAATTCCTAAAGAAATTATAAATTTGTTAGGTTAAAAAATTTTTTCTTCAAAATTCTCAAAATTTTATTAAAAAAAAAACGTTTGTCACAATAAATTCACAACACAAATTCAACAAGATTTTTAGAAAAAATGTTGGTGATGTAATAATATAAGCTTGAATTTAAAGATTAATTTCATTATTTTTGTTTTTAAAATCATCTTAGTAATTTACAAGTAATAACAAAGTGAAATTAATCTTGTAATCCATGCAATAAAAAAGGAAAAAAATAAAAGCCTGATTGCCATTACACCAAAATAAATATACTCTTTGAATAAATCCAATTAAAGGAGGAAGTACTTCCAAAGATAATAAACATAATGTGAAGGAAAACCTTAATAATGTATCTTTTACATACAAACCTGCATAATCACGAATATTATCTGTTCTGTTATTGTATTATATAAACGTTAAATGTATATAAAATACAAGCAAATGTTCCCAAATCTATAAAAATGTAGAAAAAAACATAAATCGTCATATTAATGTAGCCTTTTAGATCACTTGTTACCAATCCACTAAGAATATATACTATTTGATTTATTGAAGACTAAACAAGCATTTGTTTTATACTTGTTTGAGTAGTAGGAACTAGACTTCATAAAATCATACTTAAAATGGAAAAAATAATAATTTAAAACTTTACTTTCATTTAGTGAAAAACCAATGAAAATTCAAATACTAGTAGCTAAAGCTAATCCAGCTATTTTTGAAGGAACAAAAAGAAAAGCAATTACCAAGCAATATTATTAATTAGAATCATTTTTTCTCTCATCCGTGCATGAGATTTTCACACGTCTCCTAAGAAATAAAAAATTTCTTAGTCAATTTTCTACAATCAATCTTCGTGTATGTATAATAAAAAGTTTAAATAATTTTTCATATTTTTGAAGAATCCTTCAATTTCAATGCTTTCCTTCAAGAAGATTTTTTTCGTTCTCAATAATTATTATTATATTTATTTAAGAAAATTTTAATATTATTATTACTATTCTTATGTTTTTACATTTTTTTTTGAAGAATGAAAACTAAATATTTTTTTTTCTATTCTGAAGTTTAAAGTTCAAATTTTGGAATAAAAAACAAGTTTACTAATTCATTGAAAAATTCTGAAATTTCTTTGATAAAATTGGTTAATCATTGGAAAATGAATCTTTTATAACAAAATTTAGTAAACCTATTATTTAAGTTTCAACTGTTGAAATAATATTGTTTTAAATATTTTATAAAAAATATTTGGGTTTATTTAATATGATTTATGAAATTTTTATTTTAAAAAAATATTTTATTAAAAAAGAAGTGTTTTTTTATCAAAAATTTCATAGAATTTTTTTACTTACAAAACAGTGGATAATTGAGATTTAACATAAAAATTTATTATTATTTTGAGGAAAATTTATAATTTCATTATCAAATAAAATATTACTTTATCTTTATAAAAAAAAAAAATTGTTAATATAATAAATTATTTTTCTCATTTTTTTTAAATGAAAAATAAATAGATTATTTCACTTCAATTCAGGATCTTGTTAAAAATCCATAAAAGTTAAAAAATTTGCTTTTTCACAAACATTTTGTAATAGTTTCTATTTTCTATAGGATTAAATAAAATATCTTTATCTTTTTTATTTATGTTCAAGACATTTAAAAAAAATCTCATTTAAAAATCAGTGTTGATTCAGAAAGAAATAAATTTACAGGAGAAACGTTTATTACAAGATTTAGGAATTGTGATTAGCCAAATAATTACTAAAGTTGGTTTCGTAGAGAATCTTCATGAATTGCCAAAAGCTTGCTCTTACTTCATCGTGAAGAAGTAACAATCACAGCTTTATATTTAGAATAGAAAATTGGAATGCTTTATATTTCTACAAACCCATATGAGAGTTATAGATAAAGCTAATTGTATAAGACAAATACAAAATCAAAACACATTCAACAAAATTTTGATCAAAAATTGGAATTGTTTATAATTATATGAGTGGCTAAAACAATCAAATTGAATAAAATAGCAATAATAATTCACCAAGTTATTAGTACTTGTGCATGACCTTGAAAACTACCAATAAAATTGTTGACCTACTTTGACAATTGATAATTTTGTACAAATTATTAAAAGTGCTGACTATTTATGCTACATGAGACATATTAATACTTAAAAAAAATTAAAAAATACTAAAAGACAATTTTTTATAAGAATAAATAAAAGAGATTATTTTAAAGAAATTATTCAATAAGAATGATTTTTAATGATGATGATGTTTTTATCTTTATAAATTTCTCTTGAAAATAATGCTCTTCACAAATGGCTAATGTTAATTGATTTAAAATTCATTGAATTCAAGCTCTAGCATCATTTTTGGCAGGAATTGGTACTAAAAAAGGTAAATCAGTTAGTACTATAATCAACATGATTGTTGTGAATCAAAACATTTGTTACAAGATCTATTCTTTTTGACTAATTATAATTTACAAATAATTGTCAATATGGGTCTTGTAGAAAATCTTCATGAATTGCCAACAGCTTTGTTTGACCTAGTATTTCATCGTGACGTAAGAACAATCAAAGCTTTATATTAGAAAATTAGAATGCCGTGTATTTCTACAACCCCTATGGGAGTTGTAGAAATAGCAAATTGTATTAGACGAATACAAAAACAAAACATATTTAACAAAATTTTGACCATCCATTGAAATTGTTTGATTTCAACAATTATGGTTAAAACAACCAGATACTTAGATTGATACTCATACACTTTGTTTACATTCACTTTGCTAACATTCTACAAAGTAAATTACACCTATGCCATCAATTTACATCATGAACGTTAGCAATTCGTCAGGAAGTATGGAGAAGTTTAATGGGAGATCAAGGATTTTTTCTCTACATTAATTCAAAGCTACATTATAAACCGTGGTTGTTGAGCTCAAATTGAAGTATGATAACAACTACACCTTGTCATTTGAATTCAAACAATTGATATGACACGTGCATTACGAAACATTAGATTTCTAAGAGTAGCATGCTGATGATCTTTTATGCATCAAGCAAATTTTCAACTCGGACTATGCCGCAACGATTGTCACGACCTTGCAAAATGCTTTGGATGCTTCAATTTGAGCATGGAAAATAATCAATAGACAATGACCACCACCGTGATACTCACTCCACAACCTCGCAAAATGCTTTGCTCGCTGCAATCTAAGCATACAATATTGTGGAGAATAATTAGTAGACAATGCTCACCACAGTGATACTCTGTCCACGACCTTGCAAAATGCTTTGCTAGCTGCAATCCAAACATCCAATGCCATGGAGTATAATTAATAGTCAAAATCATAAGAACTACTAAGACTTTGCAACCTACTCAACACAAAAGACTTATTCACACGGTAACTAAGATTGAACCTTCTTGCAACTACTATGATAATCTTAACCACCAAACTCATGAATGCAATTCCACGATGAAAGTATCATTTATGATTGTTGTGTCAAGCAAGGCCACTTAGATGAAATATGTTCTGTAAGACCGGATGTTGTATGTGTGAAATAGTATTAGAAGTAGCAAAAAAGTTCATCATGGTTAACTTAGTTATGACTAATTCTAGCTATTTATAACTAAGTTTATCAAGTTGTAACTATATTTAGCTATAATGTCTAAATTTGGAAAAATAACTAAAAATGTTCAATAAGATTTGAGTGAGTATTTTTATTTTGTTTAGTACAAAAGTCTCAATTTCAAGCAATTTTTTTTGATTTCATGTTTAGTTTTGATTGATTTGACTAAGTAATGAGAACTTCATTGGTTAAACTAAGTTCAATGTTAACTTAGTGGCAAATGGAGGTTCTAGAAATTGGAAAGTCACAAATGGAATATAATGAAATTAGTAAATATCTAGAAGATTTAGTAGGCCAATGTCATTTTGCCACGTATTGATAATTAGTTAAATTTATTATGATTTATCTTTGTAAAAGTAAGTTAAATAGAAAATATCATTTGTTACTAGGATAATTAAGTAGTATATATAGAGAATTAGGAAAGAGATTTGGAAACAAGTTTAGAGAGTTCATGTGTAGAGACTTGTTTCATATATGAAAGTGTAACGTTTTTCAGCATCTTGGAATGTCGATGTGTGTGTGTGAATTTGAATGATGAATTGAGTAAATGTGTGAACGGGTGTTTGTGGTAACCCACTTTTTGTTTTTCGCCGGAACTAAAACATTTTTGATTAGTAAGTACCGTGGTAGCAGCTGTAAATAGTAATCGGTACGCAAAGCCAGAGTAAAAAGAGGATCGAGGACAGTCAAGGGGTTTTGGGCTTAGGCCACAGTGGAACGCTTGGAATGGAACGGGCGGTTCACGCTGCAGGACTCGCTTCGAGCACCTTCGGCGGTAGATCACTCATAACTTCCTCAATTCTTAACGCCTTGAGTTACTTAGGATCTCTTTAGAAAGAGCTTGACGCGCTCGTTCTAACGAGCCCAAGAACGCCTGGAACGGATGAGGACTCAGGGAGTTGTGACAATTGGAAGATGCGAAGGAGAACGCCTACGGATAGGCGGAAGGAGTTCGTCGTCGGCAGAATATCCACCTTCGGCCCTGCATGTTCGCCTTCCGCGACGGACGTCTTCGGGTCAACTTCAAGTCAGCAAACTCGGAGTCGGCAAACTTGAGGTTGGCGAACTCGAGGTCAAAGAACCTCAAGTCGGCGAACTCGGAGTCGGCAAACTTGAGGTCGGCGAACTCGAGGTCAAATAACCTCAAGTGGGCGAACTCGGAGTCGGCGAAACATCGAACTCGGGGTCGGCGAACTCGAGGTCGGCGAACTTCAAGTCGGAGAACTCGAGGTCGGAGAACTTGGAGTCGGCGAAACATCGTGCGTGCGCCTTCGGCGATAACAGATAACAAGCCTTCGACAGTGTGCCTTCGGCGAAGGATAAAACCGGCATAACTCTTTCAACTCGTAACGGTTTGACTCAGTTAGGGTCTCGTTAGAAAGAGCTCAACGCGCTCGTTCCAACGAGCCCAAGAACTCTTGAAACGGATCAAGGATCTGTGAGTTATGGGTGTCGGAAGTGACTGTTACAAATAGGCAAAGGTGCGGAAGTACGTCTTCGGCGGGCAACGCCTTCGGCGAACTCGAGGTCGGAGAACTCGGAGTCGGCGAACTTGAGGTCGGCGAACTCGAGGTCGGCGAACTTCATGTCGGCAAACTCGGAGTCGGCAAACCGGATGCGGTTCAGAGATCTTGCGGAGTCCATATCTTTGTAATGGACGGTCGGATGGATCTGAAATTTGGTGAGGCCGTTGATCTCAGTCGGCCACGCATGCCTGCAAATATTCAGCCTCAGATCTCGGATGTAAAGACGCTGGCGGCTCTGTACAGTAGGCTTAGGATTTAGATTTAGGGTTAGGGTTAGATTTAGGTTGTAAGTTAGAGGGGAAGGCAGCCGCCGACTCCTCAAGTGTAGGATCTGTTGCGGCTCGCACCCTAGCGGGTAGTGTAGTGTTAGTTAGGACCTTAGAAGGTATAAAGTAGTTCAAGGCGTTTTGCCTTTTGACTCTTCCAGTTTCGGAAGTGCAGATCAGGAACTCACTTTCTTGGCGTGTTTGTGCATTTTGGTCCTGGCACCACGTAGAGAAGCTGCAGCATAGCGAAGTTACCGTATGTTGTAGTTGAAGGCCTTCGGCTGAATGTTCAGAGCTAGCACCGGTTAGAGACTTGAGTAGTGCGGATCTGCACCTGCGGGTGATTTCTGATGCTCAGAGCCGGCTGCGAGTTAGAGACTTGAACAGTTCCCCCTTACTCCTTCGAGTGACATATCCTGATTGTACCCCTACGGGAAGTTTCCCCTGAATGCCAAAGTGAAGTTTTATTACTTCGTGTAAGCCTTGGTTTGCAATTCAGGTTGTGTGTGTGTGTTACTGGATTGTGTCTCAGTTAAGTTCTCAGTCGGGCCTGCACTCCCTGCGTTTGGTGTGAGTCGAGGGTGACGTCCACGGCGTATGAAGAGGCTTCGTTCCGAAGTGGGAAGTCTAGTCCGGGTACCCTACGCTAGTTCCTGGCGGAAGGGCAGTAAAAGCCGGAGTGGGAGTCACTACCTGCAGAACCTCTGAGTGAACTTTTGAGACACTTTCCTCCTGAAATCCGAAGCGGAGGTCCTGACCGACCTCTGAGTTGTGCTTTTGCCAGTTTCAGGTGTGTGTGTGTGTGTGTGTTGAGTGACCACGCTGTACTGTGCATCCTCCGAGCATCCTCCGAGTCGAGATCCTCCTCCGAGTCGAGCCTCCGAGTCGAGCACTGCAGTATTTCTGGGAGTGACAGTCGCCTAGAATTCAAACTCTACAAAAGTCTGTTAAACGTGACACTTTTACTCTGCGTGTTGCCTCTGTCCCTGTGGGTTCGATCTTTTTACCACCATACTGCAGTTTTAGCCTTTGGTGGGTTATTACAGTGTTCACACAAAAGTTGTTAGTTTGTTTTTTACAAACAAGCAAGCAAAGAGAAATATTTTCAAGCGCAAACATTGTAGGTCTAAACGATGAAAACTTAGATTAAGACATTACGTGCCCAACTTGCTTCACTGACTAGCAAGGAGACACAATGAGCGTAACACGTGCATACCACTACGCTATATTCTTGTAACCATCTTTATTTAATTATCACTTTGTTTACAGAAGATTGAGTAGAATGGATGATAGTGGAATATCTATCATGTCATGTAAACAATTCATGTGTTTAGTTGAAAACAACATTTCATCGATCCATGTGCTTGTTAGATAAGGATTGAGTGTGCTAGTTAATGTGTTAGTTTAAAGTGACATTTAAGCAATCAGTGTGCTCATTAGAAATATCCACCATGTCAACAATCCACTATGAGATTATTGGATGGTGGGGAGAAGATCTTATCTTTGTATATGTGATTAAAGTATCTATATGAGGATAAGAAAAACTATTCTAGTTATTTCATCTTAGAGTTTATGTCTTATCTTCAAATGAGTTTTGCACTAAATACTAGTGTTACAATTACACAATGAGTCAGCTCACTTGCATTTTCTATGTTTTGCCACTTGATGCCATGGTTGGAGATTGCTTGAAGCTAACTACCCCACAATCTAGTATTACTGTAGATTTCTTTTATTTTTTTGGACCGTTTTTCATCATGCTAGTGCTGCTCCACGAGTTAGCATCATCAAGAGAGTGGTATAAATTAATTATTTAGCCTCTAATACTCTAAAACCGATTTCTATGTGTGAAATAGTTATTAGAATTAGTCAAGGAGTTGATCGTGATGATCTTAATTAGAACTAAATTTAGCTAGTTATGACTAAGTTTATCTAGTATTGTAGTTATGATTAGGTTTAGCTATTATATTTTAATGGGAAAAATGATTATGGTTACTCTAAAAATTTACAATGAGCATTACTACTCTGTCTTTCACAAATAATCAAGAGTTTCAATTTCTGGATTTCAAGAGTTTTGATTGGTTTGTTTAAGTAATAAAACTTTATTGATTAGACTAACTCTAAAGTTGACTTAGTGTCAAGTGAAATATATAGAAGGTTCAAAGTTTCAAATAAAGTATTGCCATATTAATATAGGAATTAGAAAATTTTTAAAGATTTGGATAGACCAATAACATGTTGACACGTATTGAAAATTAACAAATCTACCATAATTTATATTTGTAAAATTAAATTACATAATAAAAATCATTTTTTATAATAGTAATTTCTCAATTAGTTTAAATAAAGAGTTAAAAAATTACTCTAAAGCAAGTTTTGAGAGTTTAATGTATGAAATTTTGTTTCATTATTATAAATTATTAAAACAAAACAAAATAATGAGTAACATTATTTTTTGAAATATCAATGTGTGATTGATTGGTGTCATGAGTAAAAGAAATGGTTGGGACGCGGACACATTGAATAATACTTACCTTCTAGAACCATAATAAACTATCAAAAAGACATCTAAGTTAAACATGAGTGATAATCAGCCCAAAGATCATAGTTTAAGCATGTTAGCAGGTCTAGAGGAGCTCATGCCATCAATTTTCAATTATTCATACCTCTCATTACAACCCAAAAGCATATATTTTTGGTGAAGAAAAATTACACGACGTCTATTTCATCACAAGGTTCACATACAACAAAAAAAAAACCATTACTAGAGTGTCTACAAAAACAAAATGTGCACAAGTCACTGTTTTAGTTGCACAACAACAAACAATTCTTTCAACTGTGAAACACAAGCTTTTTGTAGCATCATTGTTTAGTTTTTGCGACCTGCAATTGGATGCGGATGCAATTGCTAGGTGTTAATACTAGCGTTGCATACATAACTATATTTGAAACACAGAAAAAATCTCTATTAATTATAGAGATGTTGATGATCAACAAGTTTGTGGACAATCAATCTCTGGATAGAATGGGTCACACATCACCTAAGTTAACCCCGAACGAGAGTCTAATTATAACAACTTGAGTAGATATTGTTGGTGATAGCGAAGCAATCATCAAGATGGAGGGACATACCTCCAAGGTAATGTAGGTAGACAACTGAAATCCTATGCCAGGAGAGAGTACTCTACAGAAGTGTTTGCGTAGAGTATGAAAACGTTTGCTTCACATTCTAACTAAGTGATACTCAAGCACGGAAAACAAAAACACCCATTGAATTTTTTTTATATATTATTATACATTTTTAACATATTACTACAATATGGTTGCATATAAACACAAAAGAAACTTAAACATGATTAATCTCTTGAGTACAAAAGCGAGCTAGGAGTATCATCAAATTAGTAAAATCTTATTTGCCAGATCCACAAAATAGGTAGATGATATTTACAGAAAATATCCCAACATTTTCCTGGATGAGCCTTGCTATTCCACCTATGGACTCCTTGGCTTTGAGGTTGACAACAAGAGAATTCACATCAAGATCTTTTAAAACGCTTACATCCAGCGATGCTGAAATGTCTTTGAAAAGCAATCTATGGCTCTGCCGAGACATGCAAGAGCAATGAAGTGTACTCTCGAAGTTATAGGATAATTACTACAAATATCTTTGGATGGTGAAAAGCTTTAATAATATGTTCTAAATTGGATCTTCATCTCAAGATCAATGCCTCGTTTTATAAGTTTCCCGTTAACTAGCTCTAAGGCTAGTTTGGGATCCATCGCGTCGTTAAAAACTCTTTCTGCTATGATCACGTAGAGTAGGATATAAGGTCGTTTAGTTCTGGAACTTCATTTCATTCAAGGGAAGATAGAACGAGATGACTGGAACTTTACAACGCACTGATTTACTGATTAGCTAACAGTTCTATGAATATGAACGAAGGATAAGTGAGTTTAGAGTTTAGAGTTTAACCCTTCCATTCAATGGATGGGTTTTGCTTTTCTGACTTTTAAGTTCACAACAATTCTAACCAGAAGGGATTATCAGCTGATACAAACGAAGTCTGAGGACTTATGATTTAATCAGTGTGTTTAACCGATACGTCTGTCGTCAGTTTGCCATGTATCCTGTCAAAAGTTGAATTCAGCATCGCAATATTCTTATTTTGATCGTCGCATAATTCCGATAAATGTGAACGATAGAAACATCAGCTAGACATTGAATGTAGTGTAAGACGTCTTAGTCATAATCTTAAAGCAAAATTCATTTCCAAATTCTAAGAATGTTACAATGAGACGACATCACAGCGCAGAAGCTCATGGAGGATTTACAGTCGTTCATGGCCGTGTAAAGTCTGGAAGGGCATATGAGACGCTGATAACTCGCAAACTCTTGTCCGTATTCAGGAGTTCTGCAAGAGACATGTAGGAGTAAACTTCCCAAGATCGTGTGAATTGCTGGCATGTCCGATTTGATGGCCATGAAGATCGGACGGAGGGAAAGAGGTCCGCTTGCCAGCAGGGTAGCAGGTGAGAAATTCTTGACCCTCGGCACTAAAATGGGAATATACATGAAAATAGGGAACACGAAGACAGTCTGACCAGTGGAGAACTTCAGACAGTGAATGCTGAGGCACGGAGAAATAACTACGCTGAGCGATTAGTCCTGCTCTTGTTCCACAAAGTCATAAGCTTCGCTGGATCAAGAAGGAGTGGAACCTTTCGAGCGTTGCGTAAGACGGGCATCAGCAGTCAGCGTGGACGATGGGGACTTGCAGTCCATTTCTTCCCCCAATCCTGCATCAACTTTCTTACGTATCAGCATTCTGAATGTGTTCTCCCAAGCAAACTACGTTCAGAAGCAATTAGAGCTTAGAGCGTTGGACGCGCCCGAGGACCGCTCCCAATCCAGTTGAGGCTGCTCCCACTACGGCCTTCACGCCAGACCCTGCCACAGTGCCCGTCGCTCCCACTACGGCCATCACACCAGACCCTGCCAAACTGCCCGTCGCTCCAATAGCCCTCGCTACTCCTCCGTACGAGGCCACTCCCAATCCAGTCGCACCTGCTCCCACTGCGGCCATCACACCAGAACCTGCCAAAGCGCCCGTCGCTCCAATACTCTGGAGAATAGCGCAGGTACTACCTGCACTCGCTGCTCCTCCGTACGAGGCCATGAACCCCGCTGCCCAGCTCCCTGCGGCGATACCCGCACTCGTGAATCCAAGAGATGTCACGACGGCCGGAACAACCACTGGTGCTGCCACTAGAGTGACGCCGGTGGCGACTAAACCCGGTTTCACGAATTCCCACATGTTGGTGCTCAATGTTCGATGGATCTGCAAAGACATTCAAACCTACTGTAATTGCCCAGCTGATTGACTCTACAGTCCAATTGCTCGTGTAATTCAAGAATGGCCAAGCACGAGACTAGAATACTTTCGTCAAGACTATTCTCGAAGAAAATGGTCTGCTGCTGGAAACCTTCCGTTAATCCCGTCCTTAACATGCCGGCACATGGTCTACACGCTTTGTGAGATAGCCAAAAACTTCAAGAATGATCAGGATAGGGAATTGGATCCATCAGTCTATGCAGACCCCAAAATTAAGATCACTACCCGATTGAGACTAAGACGAAAACAGCGCTCTTCCCCGTGGATGTTACAATCTAACCTGAACAGAGGCACCCTGTCGACTCGACTGCCTCGATAAAACTTTGAAAACAGACTGCGCATGCGATGATAGTTTGCATCCGACGAGCTACCGAGTTTCATACATTCCATATGATCTGTTAGTCTCACTTGGCACAGCCTATTTCGAGTCCAATCAGCGGCATCGGCAGCGACGGCATGTTTGGGATCTCCAAGGAAGATCAACGTACCTTACTGCTCCACAGGATTCCGCAGCACTCAATGAACCAAGCTTCTGCTCGGGACGATCGTCAGAGTTTCTTTTTCGCCGTTTCCACCTTCCGACATGCCCAGCTCCAGCACCCGGTCTCGTTCGCGTCGTCCTCCCGCCTTGCTTGCACCAGAGCCCTCAGACAACTCCTTGAGTCACACAGAGCCCGAACGTTTTATCGGTGAAGGGAGGGGGTGGGGAGGGGGGCGAATGGAATATCTTGGTATATGATGAATATGAGGGGCTAGCCCCGACGTATATTGTATATTAGACAAATGTGTCGTTACATGCAAGGTGTACGATTAAGCAGAGGAGGGGAAGACGGTGCCGATGGGGAGGGAATGAAGGGGCGGACCGCGGAAGAGGAGACGGCGACCACATTGAGACAAGTTGGCATAAAGGGCCGCAAGCCCAATTTCCACTTCTCGAGAACATTGCTAAATTAAAGAGATCTGTTCGTGGTCCGCAGTACAGTAAAGTCCCGGTGAAGTATGCACCCCGGATAATTACGTTTAATTTTACTCAAAAAATGGGGATCAAGATTTATTTAGTTCCAAAGATCAGAGACCTGCAAGTTTTCAAAATTCTTGTGTTTGGATACAAATTTTTGGTTGATGTTTTCTCATAGAGGGTGTATTTTGGTAGTAGTACAAAACAACTAGTCCATATGGATCATATTGTTTACATTTTCAGATAATGTTGGGCAATAAACACGTACCGGTCGTCTAAAGTTTGTAGTGATGCACGATGTTGACTTCAGACCCCTCTTCTATAGTATGTCCTGACTTCAGGTCCCTCTTCTGTCGTATGTGTGGACTTCAGGTCCCTTAGCGTACGATCCGGGCGGTTTCCCTCTTGACTTTGGACCTTAGCGCCCAAAGTCTGTCTGTACAAACTCAATGGCCTGCATTCGGAGTTTCCTTGGGGTTGGTCAAGTTTTGGGCCACCCTAGCCCATTGAGTGCTCTACCTCAGGCCATATCTTCGATAAGCATCAGCTTTTGCAACGTACGCAAGTAAATTCAAGTGTAAAGCATTTCTTTGAACTCAGTAAATCAACCAACAACATTGAAGTTTATTCTCTTTAGGTTCATATATTCATTCAGATCTTTTTAGAATTTTCTCCTATTTGTCTCGAACTTGAACTAGAGCCGTTTTATTGGAAGCATTAGTGTCATTCAACTTATATCATGTAACTAGATACAACTTATATCATGAGTAGAACCTGTATCCATTTAGTTGTTTAGTTTTGGTTTCTTTTATATTACAATTGATTCGCTTAATTTTGTGTCATATATATCTGGAGGCCTGACTAAATAATATCTGTATAATTGGTATAACTGTAAAATTTTAAATTGAGAAAAAAATCTTATAGTTATATATGAAAATCTTCAAAATTTATTAATTATTGTTGGTAGGTTTGTCTTATGCCTCATGTTAAAGAGAATAAAACTCGGATGATCATTTGCTCGCCCGAACTAATATAGGATCACAAATATTTATATTCCACTACTAAATTTTAATGAATTTAGGCATCTGATTTGGCTAAGTACGCAACTCCCGAATAAGTATGCAAAATCCTCCCAGATCAAATTGCATACTTAATTGGAATACTATACATATGCAGAGGGTTTATGTTTCTCACCGTTGGATATTGTGAGATCGCTAGACATTCTAACTTTTCCATATGAAGTAACAACTCCCTCTAATGATAATGTCGGGTGTGGAAGATGGTCTTCAAAGTCACTAAAGAGATCCACAAAATCGTGGGCATCAAAAAAATTTCCGGGGATGTATTCAAAGAATGTAACATCGTTAGTAGTAACAATGCAACGAGTTATCGGTTCCCAAAATCTATATGCTTTGAATTCTTCATCATAACCGAGTAGCACCCATCGTTTAGTCTTGGGCTGAAGTTTCGTCCGCTTATCAAGGGAAATGCGCACATATGCAGTGCATCTGAATACTGTGGAGTGCTAAGTCAGGTGGAAAGCCATATAATCTTTCAGAGTGCATAGTTAGATTTAATGCACGGCTTTCCCAACAATTTAACACATAATTGACTGATCACAAAGATTCAATCCAAAGATGAGCCGAAACTTATTAAAATAGCCGCTCGGGGCTACAACGGCACACGCCCGTATTCATATGTATCCCTACATTAGGGATACTACTACCGCCATCTGGTTCAGTAATAATTATCCGTTTGGCCGGTTTTGGGTCATATGCCTGCCTTCTCAACTCTTTGGATAGTTTTTCAAGGGCGTCTCGATTCAGAATATGTTCGAAATTATTTCAATAGTAAACCTTCCAAGGACGATAAAGTATTGAAAATACATCGAGCTCGTTCAAATAGAGTTTGATTCTTCTGCTCGAGATTCAATTAAGGGATCTGCTTCGCCTAAGAAAGCAACTCCCGGATACGTACGCAAAATCTTCTCATATCAAGTTGCGTAATTAATCGGATGCTACTATAATTATGCAGAGGGTTTATGTTTTTCACCGTCGACTCGCCTTTCCAGCCGTCAGTGCAGTTCTTCGGTATTCGTAAATACCTCCTTCTACCGCGCCGAATTTGGGAAGCTGCGTCTGGAAAGCAAACACTTGGGTACATGCATAGCCATCCAGCTGGCGAGGGGAATTCGATAGAGTTCTAGTCTCGGGTTCGGCAAAAGCAGAGGCACCTCCGTTTGAGCGAGAGCGGCTCCTCGTGAGTGGCCCTTTTCTAGCGAGACTCCAAGCAAGGCACGACTTCCGTGGCACTCTACGTCGCTCTAATGACAAATCCGTGGCACTTTACGTGGCGCTCAAAAAGTTTGACTCCTCCTTCTGGATCCAGCGACGCTTTTGACTTCATGGGCCATTTCATCACACCCTGTGAGCCACGGGGATATGCTAGTTGTTCAAGAATGGAACTTGACTCTGGAGATAAATATATAGTCGACTTTGCTGCGACATAAAATTGGTCAGAACAAAATTTCTGCCTCTAGTCTTTTCGCTTCTCGCGAAATAAGATCTGAACAGCGAACGTTCAAACGCGTAAATATTACTCCGGAATCCGTCAGAAGATAATTTCAAGTATAGATTAGGTGCTATTGGGTATGCCATTAGTCATCGATGACTATCTCTCTCTCCAAGCATGTAAATGAATCAGGTTTCCAAAAACATTTAGCGCACCTTACAGCATGTGATGTGGTCATGAGATGATTTGTTTGTGGGCGATGTGATGTGATTCTGTTTGAACAGAGTTTGAGAGAAGGGTGAGATTTGCCACACTTAGTTTCATTCAGATAATTGAGCCATTTGCATCGATGCTTCCTTGACGGAAATAGATTTTCATGTTCTAAAGCACTCTTCTGCTCATCCGTTCAAAACTGAATGTTATGTTTCTGCTCAAGGGCAATTTGACAACATACAAGGATTACAGTGATCGAGTTATGAAACACGAAGAAATCATCCACAACTTCTTTTTATGTTTTCTCCCAAGGAAACTACGTTTACAAGCATTGAAGCAATGAGAGTCGCTCGCACGCCCGTCTTGTCAGTTCTCGGCAGGTGTGAGGCAATGGGTCTCGGCGGCCATTTCCGCATCCGCAGATTTGTCACCGCCGGCCTTACCCGAAGGCCACTCCCAATGCAGTCGTAGCTGCTCCAAATGCAGTCGTAGCTGCTCCCGCTACGGCCATCACACCAGCCCCTGCCAAAGCGCCCGTCGCTCCAATACTCTGGAGAATAGCGCAGGTACTACCTGCACCCACTACTCCTGCATACGACGCCATGAATCCCGCTGCCCAGCTTCCTCCGGCGATACCCGCACTCGTGAATCCAAGAGTTGTCACGAGGGCCGGAACAACCACTGGTGCTGCCACTAGACTGACGCCGGTGGTGACTAAACCCACACTCACCAATCCCCACATGTTGGTGCTCAATGTTCGATGGATCTGCACAGACATCCAAACCTACTGTAATTGCCCAGATGATTGACTCTACAGTCAAATTCCTCGCGTAATTCAAGAATGGCCAAGCACGAGACTACAATACTTCCGTCAAGACTATTCTCGAATAAAAAGGTTTGCTGCTGGAAACCTTCCGTTAATCCCGTCTTTAATGTGAAGGCACATGGTCTTAACGCTCTGTGAGATAGCCAAAAACTTCAAGAATGATCAGGATAGGGAATTGGATCCATCAGTCTATGCAGACCCCAGAATCAAGTCTACGACCCGATTGAGACTAAGACGAAAACAGCGCTCTTCCCCATGAATGTTTCAATCTAACCTGAACAGAGGCACCCTGTCGACTGGACTGCCGGGAGAAAACTAAGAAAACAGACTACGCATGCGATGATAGTTTGCATATAACGAGCTACCGAGTTTCATGCATTCCATATGATCTGTAAGTGTCACTTGGCACAGCCTATTTCGACTCCAATCAGCGGCATCGGCAGCGACGGCATGTCTGGGATCTCCAAGGAAGATCAACGTACCTTACTGCTCCACAGGATTCCGCAGCACTCAACTTCACCAAGCTTCTGCTCGGGACGACCGAGTTTCTTTTCCTTCGTTTAAACCTCCCGACATGCCCAGCTCAAGCACCCGGCCTCGGTCGCGTCGTCCTCCCGCCTTGCTTGCACCAGAGCCCTCAGACAACTCCTTGAGTCACACAGCGCCCGAACGATTTATCGGTGAAGTGGGGGCGAATGGAATAGCTTGGTATATGATGAAAATGAGGGGCTAGGCCCCACGTATATTCTATATTAGACAAATGTGTCGTTGCATGGAAGGTATATGTTCAAGCAGAGGAGTGGAATACGGTGCTGATGGGGAGGGAATGAACGGGCGGACCGCGGAAGAGGAGACGGCGACCACATTGAGAGAAGTTGGCATAGAGGGCTGCAAAGTGAAATTTGTATTTTTCGAGAACAGTGTTCAATTAAGGAGATCTGTTCGTGGTCCGTAGTACAGTACTACGGACTGTACTACGTCCCGGTCAAGTATGCACCCGGATAAAATTGCATCCATTTTTTGAGTAAAATTAAAAAATGGAGATCAAGATTTATTTAGTTGAAAATATCATAGATTGTTATTTTGTGCAACTTTTCATAATGCTTGTGTTCGGGAACAAATTTTTGGTTGATTTTTTCTCATATGGCATTAGCGATATATTTCAGTAATAATACAAAACAACAAGTCGATATGGATCATACTGTATACATTTTCAGATAACGTTGGGCAATAAGCACGAACAAGTCGTCTAAAGTTTGTAGTGATGCACGATCGTATGTGTTGACTTCCGTTCCACTTCTATAGTATGTGTTGACTTCGGGTCCCTCTTCTGTCGTATGTGTGGACTTCAGGTACCTCTTCGAGAAGCATCAGCTTTTGCAACTTACGCATGTAAATTCAAGTGTAAAACATTTCTTTGAACTCAATAAAACAACCAACAACATTGAATGCTATTCTCTTTAGGTTCATATATTTATTCAGATCTTTTTACGTGCTCGACCTGCCGGGAGATGTTATCGCCTCTCCAAGAGAAAAGATAGTGCAAAAAGCGAATTTTCTTCTGCTTGTCTTGTACATTTTTACTACAAGCGAGCTAGAGACGTTTTTTTAAGCATTGGTGTCGCTCAACTTATATCATGTAGCTAGAATCCATTCAGTCGTTTAGTTTTGGTTTCTTTTATATTACAATCGATTCGACTAATTTGGTGTTATAATATATCTGGAGGCCTGCCTAGATAATATTTGTATAATTGGTATAACTGTACAATTCTAAATTGAGAAAAAGATCTTATAGTTATATATGAAAATCTTTAAAATTTATTAATTATTGTTGGTAGGTTTGTCCTATGCCTCATGTTAAAGAGAGTAAAACTTGGATGATCATTTGCTCGGCCGCACTAATATATAATTTTAAATATTTATACTCCAGTACGAAATTTTAATGTATTTAGGGATCAGATTCGGCTAAGTAACTACCGGATCAAATTGCGTATTTAATTGGAATACTATACATATGCAGAGGGTTTATGTTTCTCACCGTTGGATATAGTGAGATCGCTATACATCCTAACATTGCCATATGAAGTAACAACTCCCTCTAATGATAATGTCGAGTGTGGAAGATGTAGTTGGTAGTAACAATGCAACGAGCTGAGCTGACGGGTCCCTACATCTATATGCTTCAAATTCGTTATCCTAGCCGACTACCACCCAACGTTTAGTCTTGGGCTGAAGTTTCGTCCGGTTATAAGGGAAATGTGCACATATGCAGTGCATCCGAAAACTGTGGAGTGCTAAGTGAGGTGAAAAGTCATCTAATTTTTCATAGGGTATAGTTAGATTTAATGCACGGGTTGCACAACAATTTAGCATTTAATTCACTGATCGCAAAAATTCCATCCAAAGATGAGCAGAAAAATATAAGTATTGAAAATACAGCGAGTTGGTTCAAATAGAGTTTGATTCTTATGCTCGAGATTTAATTAAGGGATCTGCTTCGCCTAAGTAAGTAACTCCCGGATATGTACGCAAAATCTTCTCATATCAAGTTGCGTAATTAATCGGATGCTAGTTTACATATGCAGAGGGTTTATGTTTCTCACCGTCGACTCGCCTTTCCAGCCGTCAGTGCAGTTCTTCGGTATTCGTAAATACCTCCTTCTACCGCGCCGAATTTGGGAAGCTGCGTCTGGAAAGCAAACACTTGGGTACATGCATAGCCATCCAGCTGGCGAGGGGAATTCGATAGAGTTCTTGTCTCCGGTTCGGCAAAAGCAGAGGCACCTCCGTTTGAGCGAGAGCGGCTCCTCGTAAGTAACCCTTTTCTAGTGAGACTCCAAGCAAGGCACGACTTCCGTGGCACTTTAAGTCCTTTGATACAAAAGTAATGGATATGGTTGCGAACAGACCAGCCTTGTTGGAAAAACAAGGCCAAATTTGGTTGGAAGGGGAGAACCTCCAGTAAAGAGGAGAATGATCTTAATAAGCTCTAAAATATTGATAGACATCTTATGGATGCCACTGTACCTAGATTTTCACCAATTTTTTTTTACCTACAAAGTAATTCCTGCACATTCCCCTCCCGGAAATATCGAGAAGAACTAGATTATAGATCGCTCCCTGTCTGAGAATGGACCCGTGCTGTTACTGTCGTCAATACTGCCTCATCTGTCAGACTAGGGGACACGTGCACAATTTTCTCCACGTACAGTTTATCGTAATCCGAACATCGTCAAACATCAAATAGAGATGGTAGACGTTTGGGCCGGTCTGATTACCGTCCGAGCATCGTTACTATTTGTTCATTTCCTCAGTTTTCATCCTGACGTTTTCGCTCTGTTTGTTCCAATCGGAGGAGAGATTTTGCATGTCTGTCACCGCAGATTGTTCATATTCAACCGATCTAGTTTTGAAAAACTGATCATATAGATTAAAAAATTCGAAGACATGGTATAATAGAGTGATAGACACTCGTGGAAACTAGTGGAAATATAAAACTGGTGATAGCAGAACTAACCATTCAAAGGGGTTGCCGATAATTCATGGGGAGTTCAGCTAATACAGAACCACTTGAGTACACTTCCTTGGATCCGGAATTAAACTCCTACCTGGTATCATATCTAACAATTCCATCGTTGTTGGGCATCATCATCCTCTAAATCACCCACATTTGCTTAAACCCGAACAGAGTTTTAGCGTGAGTAGAATTTTCAGATTTGTCTAGTTGTAGGAAATTGATCTACTCTATTCAGTCTGACCCGCCGAAAAGCGAGACTGATGTTCGGCTCCTCTACTTGAAACAATGACTTCTGATTGTTTCAAGTTGTTTGTTTCACTGAGCATAACAGTTTATTGCGAAATTTTTCTTACATTCAACTCGCTGGTTGGAGTTGTCCTGATACTTCCGATTCTGGGTGAACGGCCAGCAGAACGTGTGACGTATACAGAATCGGAAATTCAGCACAAAGGCCGTGCAAATGCGACGTGTGACCTCAGCTTTCCATGGAAAAGACGCTAATTGACCGAACTATATTGAGAAAATCCTCAGGATGATCGTCAAGGAGCGTAATTTCTGCCGAAAAATGTAAGGGTAGTGAAGTAGTCTCTCGAAGTTAACGGAAAATGAATGCAACGATCTTTGGATGGTTCTACACTTTAATGATAAATTATTGACTAATATTTTTTAAAGTGCATCTTCATCTCGAGATCAAGGCCTCGTTTTATAAGTTTAGCAAATTTCCCGTTTACTAGCTTTACAGCTAGCTTCGGACCCATTGCGTCGTTAAAAAATCTTTCCACTGTGATCAGCATCACATAGAGTAGATTATAAGGCCGTTTAGGTTCGGGACTTAATTTTGTTCAATGGAAGATAGAACTAGATGCCTGAAACTGTATAACATACTAATTTACTGATTAGCTGACCGTTCAATATATAAACAAATTCATCCATCGTTTATTCTGATTTGTACGTTCACCAAAATTTTTAAACCAGTAGGGATATCCAGCTGATAAACACGAAGTCTTCAGACTTGTGATTCAATCAGCGTGTAAGATATAAGAAGAACAAAGTTTAACCGATACGTCTATCCTCAGTTTGATATGAGTCCTGTCAAAACTTGAATGTAGCGTCTCAACATCATCTGGAAGGGCATGCCTGACCCTAAATTAGTGGCATCGGAATATGTGACCTCTGACTCAAGAAGATCCTCTGCGACACCCACAAGTGGGGTGGCTCCTTCTGTGATTTTCTTACCTGGCTCCTTCTTCTCCTTCCTTCTGCCGGAGTGGATGCATGCACGTTGACTATGTGACGCTTGGGAGTAGTCTCTACAATTTGGTGTGCGGGTCCAGTCTTGAATCATAAGTCTTTAGACATATGATTTAATCAGCGTGTGAGATATAAGAAGAACAAAGTTGAACCAATACGTCTATACTCAGTTTGACATTAGTCCTGTCAAAACTTGATTTTAGCGTCTCAACATCATTATTTTGATCGTCGCATAATACCGATAAATGTGAACGATAGAAACATCAGCTGGACAATTGAATGTGATGTAAGACATTTCAAGCCATTATCTTCAAGCAAAATGTATTTCCAAATTCTAAGAATCTTTAAGGAGACGACATCTCAGCGCAGAACCTTATGGAGGATTTACAGTCGTTCATGGCCGTGTCAAGTCTGGAAGGGCATGTGAGACGCTGCTAACTCGCAAACTCTTGTCCGTATTCAGCAGTTCTGCAACAAACACACGTATGAGTAAACACTATGTTCTAAAGCACTCGTCTGCTCATTCCGTTCAAAACTGAATGTTATGTTTCTGCTCAATGGCAAATTGACAAGATACAACGATTACAGTGGTCGAGTTATGAAACAGGAAGAAATCATCCACAACTTACTTCAAGATTCTCTCTCAAGAAAACTACGTTTAGAAGCAATGAAGCAATAAGAGACGCTCGCACGGTCGTCTTGTCAGTCGTCCACGGCAGGTGTGAGGCAATTGTTCTCGGCGGCCGTTTCCGCATCTACAGATTCCTCGACGCCGGCCTTACCGAGGGCCTCCGCAGGTGTGAGGCAACTGTTCTCGGCAGCCGTTTCCGCATCCGCTGATTCCTCGACGCCGGCCTTACCGACGGCCACTCCCAATGCAGTCGCTGCTGCTCCCAATGCAGTCGTAGCTGCTCCCGCTACGGCCATCACACCAGACCCTGCCAAAGCGCCCGTCGCTCCAATACTCTGGAGAATAGCGCAGGTACTACCTGCACCCACTAGTCCTCCATACGAGGCCATGAACCCCGCTGCCCAGCTCCCTCCGGCGATACCCGTACTCGTGAATCCAAGAGATGTCACGACGGCCGGAACAACCACTGGTGCTGCCACTACACTAATGCCGGCGGCGACTAAACCAGCGCCGGCGGTGACTAAACCCCTTTTCACGAATATCCGCATCTTGGTGCTCAATTTTCGATGGATCTGCATAGACATCCAAACCTACTGTAATTGCCCAGCTGATTGACTCTACAGTCAAATTGCTCGTGTAATTCAAGAATGGCCAAGCACGAGACTACAATACTTTCGTCAAGACTATTCTCGAAGAGAATGGCCTGCTGCTGGAAACCTTCCGTTAATCCCGTCCTTAACATGCCAGCACATGGTCTACACGCTTTGTGAGATAGCCAAAAACTTAATAAATTAACAGGATAGGGAATTGGATCCATCAGTCTATGCAGACCCTAAAATTAAAATCACGATCCGATTGAGACTAAGACGAAAACAGCGCTCTTCCCCGTGGATGTTACAATCTTACCTTAACAGAGGCACCCTTGTCGACTCGACTGCCTCGATAAAACTTTGAAAACAGACTGCGCATGCGATGATAGTTTGCATCCGACGAGCTACTGAGTTTCATGCATTCCATATGATCTTCAAGTCTCACTTGGCACAGCCTATTTCGACTCCAATCAGCGGCATCGGCAGCGACGGCATGTCTGGGATCTCCAAGGAAGATCAACGTACCTTACTGCCGCAGCACTCAATGCACCAAGCTTCTGCTCGAGACGACCTTCCGACATGCCCAGCTCCAGCACCCGGCCTCGGTCGCGTTGTCCTCCCCCCTTGCTTGCACCAGAGCCCTCGGACAACTCCTTGAGTTGCACAGCGCCCGAACGTTTTATCGGTGAAGCGGCGACCACATTGAGAGAAGTTGGCATAGAGGGCTGCAAAGAGCAATTTCTATTTTTCGAGAACAGTGCTCAATTAAGGAGATCTGTTCGTGGTCCGCAGTACAGTAACGTCCCGGTTAAGTATCCACCCCGGATAATTACGTATAATTTTATTCAAAATCTGGGGATTAAGATTTAGTCAGTTCAAAAATCATAGATTGTCATTTTGTGCAAGTTTTCCAAATTTTTGTGTTTGGAAACAAATTATTGGTCGATGTTTTCTCATCTAGCATTAGCGGGTGTATTTCGGTAGTATTACAAAACAACTAGTCCATATGGATCATACTGTATACGTTTTCAGATAATATTGGGCAATAAACTCGTATGTAATATTTGTTGACATCGGTTCCCTCTTCTATACTATGTGTGGACTTCAGGTCCCTCTTCTGTCGTATGTGTGGACTTCAGCTCCCTCTTCGATAAGCATCAGCTTTTGCAACTTACGCATGTAAATTCAAGAGTAAAGCATTTCTTTGAACTCAATAAAACAACCAACAACATTGAATGCTATTCTCTTTAGGTTGATATATTTATTCATATCTTTTTAGAATTTTCTCCTGCTTGTCTTGCACATTTGTACGCCAATTAGAGCCGTTTTATTGGAAATATTTGTGTTGTTAAACTTATATCATGTAGCTAGAATCCATTTAGTTATTTAGTTTATATTACGATTGATTCAACTAATTTGGTGTCATAATGTATTTGTATAATTGGTATAAATGTACAATTTTAGATTGAGAAAAAGATCTTATGGTTATATATGAAAATCTTCAAATTTTATTAATTATTTTTGGTAGGTTTGTACTATGACTCATGTTAAGGAGAGTAAAACTTGAATGATTATTTGCTAGTCCGAACTAATATATGATTATAAATAATTAGACTCCAATACAAAATTTTCATTAATTTAGTTATATGATTTGACTAATAACGCAACTCCTGGATAAGTACGCAAAATTCTCCCAAATCAAATTGCCAACTTAATTGGAATACTCTACATATGCTAAGGATTTATGTTTCTCAGTTTTGGATATTGTGAGATTGCTAGACATCCTGACATTGCCATAGAAGTAACAACTCCATCTAATGATATTGTCAAGTGTGGAAGATAGTACTCTGCATCAAAATCACTGAAGAGATCCACAAAATTGTGTACATCAACAATATTTTCAGGTATGTGCTCGAAGAATGTAGCATCATTGGTAGTAACAATGCAAAAAGCTGACGGGCCCAGCATCTATATGCTTCGAATTAGTCATTGTAGCCAACTAGCATCCAACGTTAGTTTTGGGCTGCAATTTTGTCCGCTTAGCATATAAAATGTGCACATATGCAGTGCATCTGAATACTGTGAGTTGTGTTAAGTGAGGTGGAATGCCATATAATCTTTCATAGGACGTAGTCATATTTAATAGACGGGTTGCACAACAATTTAGCACATAATTGATTGTTTTCAAAGATTTCATTCAAAGATGAGCGGAAAAATTATAAGTATTGAATATACATCGAGGTGCTTCAAATGAAGTTTAGTTTCTACTCTCGGAAATGTTGTTTTGGTGGAGAGTTGCTGTTGTAGTTAGTTGCCGAGAGATTACTTTTGTCGACAATAGCTTTTAAAATTCTCAAAGAGTTACTCACTTTCTTGGTGAATTTAAAGAGACAAGACTCGTGGTGATCAATTGTGCTCGGTGTGCCACACCGCAAGAATGTAGAGATTTTTTGCAAGCAAGACAAAATCCTTAAAATGATGGAAGGTTTTACTTTTTAGGCAAAGAAACCAAACCCAAGTAAATTAGATACAATTATCAATGACAGTCAAAAGTTACTTGAAATCAGTACTTGCTTTAACAAACCCACATAAATTGCTATGGACAAGTTTCAAAGGCTGTGTAGTTTTCTTCCTTACAAACACACATACTTCATATTGACGAATTTAACCGATGGCGAGCAAAGAAAGGCGATGAACAAAAGGCTTAGAGGTCATGTAGTAGATTGTCTGATTTCAAATATGACACAAATTGTATCATAAATTTGTGGCATCTGAAGATGTGATCTCTGACTCCAGAATATTCTCTGCGGGACTCACTCAAGTGAGGTTTGTATGCAAGTCGGATGGTTTCTCCTGCAAACTTACTTTCAGGCTTCTTCTTCTCCTTTCTTCTCGTTCAAGGGCGGACCGGAGTGAATGCACATTGATTGTGTGAAGTTTGAGTAGTAGTGTGTACAATTTGATGTGTGGATCTCGTCGGCCGTATAAATATATGTTATTGAGATCAGTCATATCAAAGTATTTGGTAAGATCTGGCACGTAAAGGATAGGCTTTATCTCTTTATGTGCATCAACACAATGTATCTTGGCCAACAACAACTAGACAAGCTCCATGGACGTTGGAAATTCCAAGATGAGACACTATGAATTGAAATAAACTAAAGGTGATTTTGTCACCAGTCACATGACTCTTTGCACCTGAATCTAAAAGTTAATCTCGTGATTTTTTAATTTCCGTATTCGCTTGTAAGCCTATCGATTCAGAGTCAGCCAAGTCATTCCAGCTACTTCAAACTTCCAAATCGAACCAGTATTTCTTGTTTGCATCCAACTCCAGCAGCTCAGGCAATCTCCTGCTATCGTTCTCAACCGTAGAAGAAATACAACATTCCACCACAATGGAGATTGACGCTAGACTCATGCCTTGCATCATGTCACAAAAATACATGAACTCCACACGGAAAACAAGATACCAAATTACAAAGTTGCTTGGCTCTAAATACTAATTTTCTACCTATCCTTATCCGCAAAGTCTCTCTGGAAAATTCCGTAGATCTCGGAACTAAGCCCGTGATTTTTTGGTTGAGATTAAAAATTCCAGATCTGATTTTCCAGGTACCTCTTAAAACTTCCTTTTTGATACTTCCAAACTAATTGCCGGACAAAATCTTAGTTCTATCTAACCTTAGCCAGGGAGCGACATTGAGCCCCACCGTGAATCTCTTACTGGACTAACGTACAAAAAAAAACATCCTAGTCATTAAGCTGAATGACACATGTCAAAGTTCCACTAAGTTTCTTGAGGAGATGGCTTCGGCGCTGAGGTGATTCGTTCACTGAGCTTAATCAACTAAGCAAGACACCTAACTCCTAATTGTAGGGTACTAATCTAATTCTAGCCTAATACTACATAGTCTAGTATTACTTTATCTCTTTTTAATTGTATGGTACTAATCTAATTATAACCTAATACTATATCGCCTAGTATTACTTTATCTCTTTTGTCTCGTTTATTAGTACAAATACCTGAACTTTGTGGGAACCTGTTCCCACAAAGGAACCATTGACTCGTTAAATAATCATTCTACTATGATCAGCAGCAGGTAATGTTGAATATAATGTCGTTTACTTTTGGAACTTAATTTTGTTCAATGGAAGATAGAACTAGATGCCTCGAATTTTATAGCACACTAATTTACTGATTGGCTAAGCATTCAATGAAAATAAACGGTGGATGAACGATTTCATTCATTCATCCATCGTTCATTTTCATTTTGATAGTTTTTATTCTGATTTTGAAGTTCACCAAAACTTCTAACCAGAAGGGTTTACCAGCTGATAAACATGAAGTCTTCATATTTGTGATTTAATCAGTGTGTTAGATATAAGAAGAACAAAAATTAAGCGATACCTCTATCCTCAGTTTGATATGAGTCCTCTCAAAACTTTATTATTATTATCAGCATTATTATTTTGTTCGTCGAATAATACCAATAATCGTGAACGATAGAAACCTCAGCTGGACAATTGAATTGAGTGATTTACTTGATGGGACCTCTTCAAAACACATACAGCTTAATGGGACCCATCTGCACAATTGAATGGAGTGATTTACTTCATGGTACCCCTTCAAAACACATACAGATTAATGGGACCCATCAAGCTGTATGTGTAACCAAGTTTTAATATCGCGAATGGTGATTTCTAACTGAGAGGGCGAACAACGAGGCAGAGTAGGAAGGAAGAACGAGAGCAGAGCAATCTCTTCGGTGGAGAGTTGAGTTCTGTGCTGTGATAGTGTAAGCTCAATCAACTGCTGTACATGTGATCTTTTTTGTGTAGAAAAAAGTCTGATTCTCCGATAGTAAAAATTTATGCCCTGATCTCCCCAGAAAGACGTTTCTAAGCGAGATGGTTATCGAGGACAATATCTCTCTCTGGAAATCAACAGAGTCAACAGACAGTGAAACGTTCATAGACATATGCCTCGAAGCTAATCTTCAAGACAACTGATATGACTTTCTCCGCTCAAAGTGAATCGTCGAGAGTGAAGCGCGCAGTCTAGCGATCGAAAAAATGTGCGGAAACTCCAGAAATGGAGTGCTCTACGATAGCGGGTAAAAACAGCGAGTGAAATTATCGTCTCGATGCACAAGGAGTAGTCAAACGCGAGCAGGTCTACTCGCCAAGCAAGTCTAATCCTCGCTTCGTTCTCCGGTCTCGACCTCGATGGGCGACTGATAAATGTATGATCGAGCGAACGGACATGACATCGTCGAAAGCTATCGATCCGGTCTGCGTCGATGAAGTCATCTGGGTCGATGAAGCCATACATGTAAACTTACGGAGATCGTGTGAACTGGTGGCAAGTCCGATTTGATGGCCACGAAGATCGGACGGAGGGACAGGTTCCTTTGCCTGCGGGGCAGCAGGTGAGAAATTCTTTGCTCTCAGCACTAAAATGCGAATATCCACGAAAAGCGGGAGAACTTGAGGCCCATGATGATCAGGCCTCCTTCACTCGAGGTTTTCCAGTCTCGAGCAAATCATCGACGGCCTCGGACTTCATCACCACAAGTTCATGTCTGCTGCTAGAGCTTCGCTGGGCCATAAGATCAACATCAACATGTGATGTCAAAACAACCCGCACCTTTTGTCGTCAGCAGATCGACCTCAGAGTTGAACCATCAAAACTCATCAGGTGGTAGAGAATGAGGTTAGAGATCGCTATGACAGCTCCGAGCCATACCTGAACCTCAAGACGTCACTTTAGGAACACAGCGTCTGGTTCGTACATCCAGATCTATATAATCCGATCTACAATGAAACCTTGCGTCGACCATCTCTCTAATCTATCTACACCTGATGCTCAGGAATGAAGTCGATGGGGATAATAAAATCTCCATGATAAATCTAGTGTAATGATCATGACTTTATAAGCATGATCATGATATGTAAATGTCATGTGACAATACAGCAGGTATACGGTAGAAAGTTGATTCAGGACTGGGGGAAGAAATGGACTGCAATTCCCTATCGTCCACTCTGACTGCTGATGTCCCTCCTACGCAGCGCTCAAAAGGTTCGACTCCTCCTTCTTGATCCTCCTTCTTGATCCAGCGACGCTGATGACTTCGTTGGCCTTTTCATCACACCATGTGCGCCACGGGGATATGCTAGTTCTTCAAGAACGGAACTTCAGTCTGGAGATAGAAATATATGTGACTTGCGACATAAAATTGGTCAGAACAAAATTTCTGCCTGTAGTCTTTTCGCTTCTCGCTAGATAAGATCTGAACAGCGAACTTTCAAACGCGTAAAATGCTACTCCGGAATCCGTCAGTAGACAATGTGAAGTAGACAATAGTGCTATTAGGCATGCCATTAATCATCGACGACTCTCCCTCCAAGCATGTAATGAATCAGGTTTCCAAAAACATTTAGCGCACCTTACATCGTGTGATATTGTCACCACATAATTTCTGTGTGGGCGATGTGATGTGATTCTGTTTGAACAGAGATTGAGAGAAGGGTAAGAGTTGCCATACTTTGTTTCATTCAGATAATTAAGCCATTTGCATCGATGCTTCCTTGAAGGAAATTCACGTTCATGTTTTAAAGCACTCCTCTGCTCATCCGTTCAAAACTGAATGTTATGTTTCTCCTCAATGGCGAATTGACAACATACAAGGATTATAGTGGTCGAGTTATGAAACACGAAGGAATCATCCACTTAGTTCAATCGTTTCTCCCAAGCAAATTACGTTTAGAAGCAGTGAAGCAATGAGAGCTATTGAGGTTGGACGCGCTCGATGACGACTCCCAATCCAGCTGCAGCTACTCCCACTGCGGCCAGCACACCAGCCCCTGCCAAAGTGCCCGTCACTCCAATACTCTGAAGAACAGCGCAGGTACTACCTGCACCCACTAATCCTCCATACGACGCCATGTATCCCGCTGCCCAGCTCCCTGGGGCGATACCCTCACTCGTGAATCCAAGAGTTTTCACGAGGGCCGGAACAACCACTGGTGCTGCCACTAGAGTGACGCCGGTGGTGACTAAACCCACACTCACCAATCCCCACATGTTGGAGCTCAATGTTCGATGGATCTGCAAAGACATCCAAACCTACTGTAATTGCCCAGCTGATTGACTCTACAGTCCAATTGCTCGCGTAATTCAACAATGGCCAAGCACGAGACTAGATTACTTTCGTCAAAACTATTCTCGTTGAAAATGGTCTGCTGCTGGAAACCTTCCGTTTATCCCGTCCTTAACATGACGGCACATGGTCTAAACGCTCTGTGAATTATCAGGATAGGGAATTGGATCCATTAGTCTATGCAGGCCCTAAAATTAAGATTACGACCCGATTGAGACTATGACGAAAACAGCGCTCTTCCCCGTGGATGTTACAATCTAACTTGAACAGAGGCACCTCGTCGACTGGACTGCCTGGAGAAAATTAAGAAAACAGACTACGCATGCGACGATAATTTGCATATAACGAGCTACCGAGTTTCATGCATTCCATATGATCTGTAAGTGTCACTTGGCACAGCCTCTTTCGACTCCAATCAGCGGCATCGGCAGCGACGGCATGTCTGGGATCTCCAAGGAAGATCAACGTACCTTACTGCCGCAGCACTCAACTGCACCAAGCTTCTGCTCGGGACGACCGTCAGAGTTTTTCTTCAGCCGTTTCCAACTTCCGACATGCCCAGCTCCAGCACCCGGCCTCGGTCGCCTCCTCCTCCCGCCTGGCTTGCACCAGAGCCCTCAGACAACTCGTTGAGTTACACAGCGCCGGAACGATTTATCAGTGAAGGGGGGCCGAATGGAATATCTTGGTATATGATGAACATGAGGGGCTAGCCCCGACGTATATTGTATATTAGACAAATGTGTCGTTACATGCAAGGTGTACGTTCAAGCAGAGCAGGGGAAGAGGCGGCCGATGGGGAGGGAATGAAGGGTGGACCGCGGAAGAGGAGACGGCGACCACATTAAGACAAGTTGGCATAGAGGGTTGCAAAGCGCAATTTCTATTGTTCGAGAACAGTGCTCAATTAAGGAGATCCGTTCGTGGTCCGCAGTACAGTAACGTCCAGGTTAATTTTACAAAATTTTACTCAGAAAATGGGTATCAAGATTTATTTAGTTCAAAATATCACAGATTGTTAATTTGTGCAAATTTTCAAATTCTTGTGTTTGGAAAAAAATTTGTGGTTGATGTTTTCTCGTCTGGAATTAGGGTGTATATTTTGGTAGTAGTACAAAACAACTAGTCTAAATGGATCATATTGTATACGTTTTGCGCAATAAACACGCACAGGTCATATGTGCTGACTTCAGGTCCCTCTTCCATGAGCATCACCTTTCGCAACCTACGATGTAAATTCAAGTGTAAAGCATTTCTTTGAATTCTATAAAACAACCAACAACATTAAAAATTATTCTCTTCAGGTTCATATATTTATTCATAACTTTTTAGAATTTTCTCCTGCTTGTCTCACAATTGTTTCACTAACGTGGTATTCGCGAACGAGATACTTTTATCGGAAACATTGGTGTCGTTCAATGTATATCATATCGCAAATTTTATTTAATAGATAAGTTTTGGTTTTTTATATTATTATTTATTCATCTAATTTTATATCATAATTCATCTGAAGACCTGCTAGTTAAAATTTTTATTATTGGTATACCTGTACAATTTTAAACTAAGAAAAAAAATCTAACAGTTATATATGACGATCTTAAAAGTTTATTAATTATTGTTCGAAGGTTTGTCCTATACCTTATCTTAAAATGATGATTATTTGCTCACCCGAACTAATATGGGATTATGAATAAATATAATCCAGTACGAAATTTTTATGAATTTGATTCAATTAAGGGATCCGCTTCGCTTAAGTAAGCAACTCCCGAATAAGTACGCAAAAATCTTCCCATATCGAGTTGCGTAATTAATCGATACTACTATACACATGCAGAGGATTTATGTTTCTCACAGTGGACTGGCCTTTCCAGCCTTCAGTGCAATTCTTCGGTATTCGTAAGTACCTCCTTCTAATGCGCCGAATTTGGGAAGCTGCGTCTGGGAAGTAAACACTTCTAGTCGTAGGAAATTGATCTACTCTATTCAGTCTAACCCGCCGAAAAGCTAGACTAATGATCAGCTTCTCTACTTGAAATAAAGACTTCTGATAGTTTCAAGTTGTTGTTTCACTGAGCCTAAAAGTTTATTGCAATTTCTTCTTACATACACCTCGCTGGTTGGAGATGTCTTCATACTTCCGATTCTGAGTGAACGGCGAGCAGAACGAGTAACGTAAATAGAAATGGAAATTCAGCGAAAAGGCCGTGCAAATGCTACGTGGAAAATCAGCTTTCCATGGAAAAGACGCTAATATTGGCGACCTATATTGATCAAATCCTTAAGATAATCGTCAAGGAGCGTTATTTTTGCCGAAAAATGTAAGGGTAGTGAGGTGGTCTCTCGAAGTTAACGGAAAATGAATGCAACGATCTTTGGATGGTTATATGTTTTAATAATATATAATGTTTAGAAGTGCATCTTCATCTCGAGATCAAAGGCTCGTCTTATACGTTTAACAAATTTCCCGTTTTCTAGGTTAGTTAGCATAGCTAGTTTGGGACCCGTTGCGTCATTAAAAGATCTTTCTACGATGATAAACATCACGTAATGTAAGGCCGTTTAGGTTCGAAACTCACTTTCGTTCAATGGAACATACAAGTTGCCTGGAACTTCATAATATACTAATTTTCTGATTAACTAACCGTTCAATGAAAATAAGGGATGGATGTATACACTTATTTATTCAATAAAATACTCGATTGAAGAATGAGTAAATTCATTCTTCAATCGATTATTTTATTGAACGATTATTCTCATTTTCATACTTTCTTTCTGATTTTTACTTTCACCAAAAGATCCAACCAGAAGGGATAACTAGCTGATGAACACATAAGTTCAGACTTGACGTTAATCAGTGTGAGATATAAGACGAACAAAGTTTAACCGCCATGTCTATCGTCAGTTTGACATTAGTCCTGTCAAACCTTGAATTCAGCGTCTCAACATTATCATTTTGATCGTCGCATAATACCGATAAATGTGAACGATAGAAACGTCAGCTGGACAATAGAATGTGGTGTAAGACGTTTTGAGTCATAATCTTCAAGCAGAATTTATTTCCAAATCCTGAGAATCTTCAAGGAGACGACATCTCAGCGCAGAAGCTTATGGAGGATCTAAAGTCGTTCATGGCCGTGTAAAGTCTGGAAGGGCATGTGAGACGCTAACAATTCGCAACCTCCGTATTCAGGAGCTCTACAACAGACATGTATGAGTAAACTTCCCCAGATCGTGTGGACGGTGGCCTGTCTAACTCGCTGGCCATGAAGATTGGACGGAGGGACAGGTCCGTTTGCCTGCGGGTTAGTAGGTGAGACGTTCTTTGCTCTCAGCAACAAAAATGTCATTATACACCAAAATAGGGAGAACTTGAGGCCCATGATAATCAGACCTCCTTCACTCGAGGCTGACCAATCTAGAGCATATCATCGAAGTCCTCGCACTCGCATCGAAGTCCTCGCACCAGAAATTCATGTCTACTGCTAGAGCTTCGCTGGATCATAAGATCAACATCAATATATAATGTCAAAATAACCCGCAAGTTTAATCATCAGAAGACCGACCTCAGAGTTGAACCATCAAAACTCATCAGGTGTTACGGAATGAGATGAGAGATGGCGATTACAGCTCCGAGCCATACCTCAGCCTCAAGACGTCACTTTAGGAACACAGCGTCTGGTTCATACATTTAGATCTATATAATCCGATTTAGAATAAAATCTTGCGTAAACTATCTCTCTACATCTGATACTGAGGAATGCAGTTGATGGGGATAGTGGCAAATTGGCAACATACAAGGATTACAGTGCTCGAGTTATGACACATAAAGAAATCATCCAAAATCAGCTCAATGAGTTCTCCCAAGCAAACTACGTTTAGAAGCAATGAAGCAATGAGAGTCGCTCGCACGCTCCTCTTGTCAGTCGTCCTCGGCAGGTGTGAGGCAATTGTTCTCGTCCTCAGCAGGTGTGACGCAGTTGATCTCGGCGGCCATTTCCGCATCCTCAGCCTCACCAACGGCCATTCCCAATCCAGCCGCAGATGCTCCCACTACAGCCATGACACCAGACCCAGCCAAAGTGCCCGTCGCTCCAATACTCTGCAGAATAGCGCAGGCACTGCCTGCACTCACAGCCCCTCCGTACGAGGCCATCACTGACGCTGCCACGCTTCCTGAGGCTATACCAGCACTTGTGAATCCAAGAGTTGCTACAAGGGCCGGCACAACCAATGGTGCTGCCACTAGACTGAGGCCGGCGGTGACTAAACCCACTCTCACAAATTTCCACATGTTGGTGTTCACCGATCGATGGATCTGCAAAGACATCCAAACCTGCTGTAATTGCCCAGCTGATTGACTCTACGGTCAAATTGCTCGTGTAATCCAAGAATGGCCAAGCACGAGACTAGAATGCTTTCGTCAAGACTATTCTGGAAAATATGGCATGATGCTGCGAACCTTCCATTAATCCCGTCCTTAACATGCCGGAACATGGTCTAACGCTTTGTCAGATAGCCAAAATTCTTTAAAATGAACAGGATCAGGAATTGGACCATCAGTCTATGCAGAGCCCAAAATTAAAATTACGACCACATTGAGACTTCAACGAAAACAGCGCTGTTCCCCGTGGATGTTACAATCTAACCTGAACAGAGGCACACTGTCGACTGGACTACCTCTCTGACCAGCACGACCCATGCGATGATAGTTTGCAACCGACGACCTACCGAGTTTCATGCATTCCGTATGATCTTTAAGTCCGCTTGGCACAGCCTATTTCGACTACAACCAGCGGCATCGGCAGAGACGGAATGTCTGGGATCTCCAAGGAAAACCAACGTACCTTACTGCTGCGCAGGATTCCGCACCATAAACTGCAATAAGCCTCTACTCGGGACGACTGGCGGAATTCCTTTACCGACGTTTAAACCTCCCGACATGCCCAGCTCCAGCACCCGGCCTCGGTCGCGTCCTTGTTCTGCCTTGCTTGCACCAGAGCCACGCAGTCAACTCCATGAGCTACACAGCGCCCGAACTATTTATAAGTGAAGTGGGGGCCGAATGGAACATCTTGGTATATGATGGTCTAGCCCCGACGTATATTGTATATTAGACATATTAGACAAATGTGTCGTTACATGGAAGGTGTACGTTCAAGATAGGAAGAGGCTGCAAGTTGAATACAAGAGAAGTTGGCAGAGACGGCTGCAAGGCGCAATTTCTAGTTTTCGAGAACAGTGCTCAATTAAGGAGATCCGTTCGTGGTCCGTAGTACATAAGCAGAGGGTTTATGTTTCTCACCGTCGAGTCGCCTTTCCAGCCGTCAGCGCAGTTCTTCGGTATTCGCAATAATTACCTCCTTCTACCGCGCCGAATTTGGGAAGCTGCGTCTGGAGAGCACAGCCATCTAGCCAGCAAAGGGAATTCGATAGAGTTCTAGTCGCCCGTTCGGCAAAAGCAGAGCGGCTCCTCGTAAGTCGCCCTTTTCTAGCGAGGTTCCAAGAAAAGGCACGAATGCAGTGGCACTTTACGTCTTCTGATACAAAAGAAATGGATCTGGTTGGGTACAAACCAGCCATGTTGGAAAAACAAGGGCAAATTTGGTTCGAGGGGAGAACCTGCAGTAAAGAGGAGAATAAGCTTCATTAGCTCTAAACTATTGATTGACATCTTGTGGACGATTTAAGAACATGAGTCTCACACTCTCGTTACTCATCGCTATCACAGTGAGTGATAGCGATGTGTTACGCTATCACTCATTGATAGCGTTTAAAGCCACTAGTGCTTATTAACACCGTTGTCCACGTTGACGGATAATACGTACAATTGGAATCACTTAGCGTCAAACGGGGAGAGGTTTTATTTTAGTTACTTCATGCTACTTCCAGGCTCCAAGCAAGATTGATTCCATGATCGAATTAGCCGAACTGTGGAAGAGTATTTACAAATGTTTTGGTCCCATGCTTGAAATATCTTGCGTCATTAAAATAACTTTCTACTGTTATCAGCATCACGTAATGTAGAAAATAAGACCGTTCCGGGACTTAATTTCGTTCAATGGAAGATAGAACTAGATGTCTGGAACTCTGTAACTTACTTACTGATTATTCAATGACTAATTGTTCATTGAAAATAAGGGATGGATTCGATTGTTTTCATTAAACGATTATTTATATTGAACGATTATTTTCATTTTATAGTTTTATTTTGGTTTTTACGTTCAATGTGGTGTAAGACGTTTCTAGTCATAATCTTCAAACAAAATTAAATTCCAAATTTTAAGAATCTTCAAGGATACGACATCTCAGCGCAGAAGCTTATGGAGGATCTACAGTCGTTCATGGCCGTGTAAAGTCTGGAAGGGCGTGTGAGACGCTGACCACGCGCAACCTCTTGTCCGTATTCAGGAGTTCTGCGACAGACATGTATGAGTAAACTTCCCCAGATCGTGTGAACTGGTAGCATGTCCGACTTGCTGGCCATGAAGATCGGGAGGAGGGACAGGTCCGCTTGCCTGCGGGTTAGCAGGTGAAAATTCTTTTCTCGGCACTAAAAATGGCAATATAGACGTAAATAGGGAGAACTTGAGGTCCATGATGATCAGACCTCCTTCACTCGAGTTTAACCAGTCTCGAGCAAATCATCGAAGTCCTCGATCTTTCTCACCACAAATTCATCTCTGCTGCTAAAGCTTCGCTGGGTCACAAGATCAACATCAATATGTAATGTCAAAACAACCCGCACGTTTTATCATCAGAAGATCGACCTCAGAGTTAGACCATCAAAACTTATCAGGTGCTACAGAATGACGTTAGAGATGGCAATGACAGCTTCGAGCCATACCTAAGTTCCAAGACGTCAACTTTAGAACGTAGCGGCTGGTTCGTACATCGTTTTTTACATAAATCGATTTAGAATGAAAGCTTGCGTAATTTATTTCTCTATTCTATCTACTTCTGATATTGAGGAAAGAAGTTGTATTGGGGATAATATTTTATCATAAGATAAATTTAGTATAAAGATCATGACGTATAAAATCTTCTGCCTGTAGTCTTTCCGCTTCTGGCTACATAAAATCTGGACAGCGAACGTTTAATTGTGTGATTGGTAATCCACAGTCCGTCAGATGACAATATCAAGTAGACAATAGGTGCAATTGGGCATGACATTAGTCATCGATGACTATCTGTCTCCAAGCATGTAAATATATCAGATTTCCGAAAACATTTAGCGCACCTTACACTTACAGCGTGTGAGATTGTCATCACATGATGTGTGTGTGCGATGTGTTGTGATTTTGAAACATCAGATTCTGCCCTGAGAGAAGGGCAAGATTTGCTACTCGGTTTCATTCAGATAATTGAGCCATTTGCATCGATACTTCTTTTACGGAGATAGATATTCATGTTCTGAAGTACTCGACTTCTCATCCGTTCTGCTCAATGGCACATTGACAACATACAAGGATTACATCACTCGAGTATTTAAAACACGATGAAATCATCAACAACTCAATTCAATGAGTTCTCCCAAGCAAACTACGTTTAGAAGCAGTGAAGCAATAATAGTCGCTCGCATGCTCGTCTTGCCAGCCCGAAGTAAACTTCTCGTACACAAAAAACACGTTGATTGGTCTGACCGATAAAGCAGAGATGTATTAACAAAATTTCGGAAGTACGTGTACAGTCGTGTAGTTTCAACTGCCCAAATTACGCGCTTCTCGTGTGGGGTTTTGCTCAAGGAGTGAAAAGGCAATAGTTCTCGGCGGCCATCTCCGCATCCGCAGATTTGTCACCGCCGGCCTTACCCGAGGGCCACTGCCAATGCAGTCGTCGCTGCTCCCGCTCCGGCCAACAAACTAGGCCCTCCCAGAGCGCCCGTTGCTCCAATCGTCTGAAGAGTAGCGCAGGCACTACCTGCACTCACAAGTCCTCCATACGAGGCCATGAACCCCGCTGCCCAGCTGCCTCCGGCGATACCCGCACTCGTGAATCCAAGAGTTGTCACGAGGGCAGGCACAACAACTGGTGCTGCCAGTAGGGTGAGGCCGGCGGCGACTAACCCAAGTCTGACAAATTTCCACAGTCGTTTTAGAAATCCCCACATATTGGTGCTCAATGTTCGATGGATCTGCAAAGAAATCCAAAACCTGCTGTAATTGCCCAGCTGATTGACTCTACAGTCAAATTGCTCGTGTAATTCAAGAATGGCCAAGCACGAGACTACAACACTTTCGTCAAGACTATTCTCGAAGAAAATGGTCCGCTGCTGGAACCTTCCGTTAATCCCGTCCTTAACATGCCGGCACATGGTCTCAAACGCTTTGTGAGATAGCCAAAAATTTAAAATAAACAGGATCAGGAATTGGATCCATCAGTCTATGCAGACCCCAAAGCTAAGACTACGACCAGACTGAGACTTAGACGAAAACAGCGCTCTTTACCAAGGATGTTACAATCTAATCTGAAAAGAGGCAAACTGTCGACTGGACTACCTCTACTACCTCGCTGACCAGCACGACCCATGCGATGATAGTTTGCATCCGACGAGCTACCGAGATTCATGCATTGCGTATGATCTTTAACTCTAGCTTGGCCCAGACTATTTCGACTCCAATCAGCGGCATAGGCAGAGACGGAATGTCTGAGATCTCCAAGGAAGACCAACGTACCTTACTGCTGCGAAGGATTCCGCACCACTCAACTGCAATAAGCTTCTACTCGGGACGACTGTCAGAATTTCTTACGTCGTTTGAACCTCCCGACATGCCCAGCTCCAGCACCCGGCCTCGGTCGCGTCCTCCTCCTGCCTTGCTTACACCAGAGGCTCGCAGTCAACTCCACAAGCTACTCAAGCTACGAACTATTTATACGTGAAGGGGGACCGAATGGAACATCTTGGTCTATGATGAATATGAGGGGCTGGCCCCGACGTATATTGTATATTCGACAAATGTGTCGTTACATGGAAGGTGTACGATTAAGCAGAGGAGGGGAAGACGGTGCCGATCGGGAGGGAATGAAGGGGCGGACCGCGGAAGAGGAGACGGCGACCTTATTGAGAGAATTTGGCATAGAGGGCCGCAAAGCGCAATTTCTATATTTCGAGAACAGTGCTCAATTAAGGAGATCTGTTCGTGGTCCGTAGTACATAAGCAGAGGGTTTATGTTTCTCATCGTCGAGCCGTCAGTGCAGTTTTTCGGTATTCGTAATAATTACCTCCTACCGCGCCGAATTTGGGGAGCTGCGTCTGGAAAGCACAGGGGAATTCGATAGAGTTCTTGTCGTTCGGCAAAAGCAGAGGCAGCTCCGTTTGAGTGAGACCGGCTCCTCGTAAGTCGCCCTTTTCTAGCGAGGTTCCAAGAAAGGCACGAATCCGTGGCACTTTGCTTTCTTTTGATACAATAGAAATGGATTTCGTTGGGTACAAACCAGCAATGTTCGAAAAACAAGGGCAAATTTGGTTCGAGGGAACAACCTGCAGTAAAGAGACAATAATCTTAATTAGCTCTAAACTATTGATCGACATCTTGTGGAATATTTAAGAATATGAATCTCACTCTCCCGTTGCTCATCGCTATCACAGTGAGTGATAGCGATGTGTGACGCTATTACTCATTGATAGCGATTAAACCCACTAGTGCTTATTAACACCGTTGTCCATGTGGAGGGATAATACGTACAATTAAATCACTTAGCTTTAAACGAGGAGAGGTTTTATTTTAGTTACTTCATATTACTTCCAGGCTCCAAGCAGCATGGATTCCATGATCGAATTATGGAAGATTATTTACAAGTCTTTTGGTCCGATGCTTAATGTCATACAAATAAACCTTACTCAAATTTTGACGTGAGAAGTTCCATGGTAGAAGTGGGAGCAATAGCAGCTTGAAAACCTTCTGCACAACGATGCAAGGCACCATGTCTCTCACTCCTGTGGCGCGCACATGCGGAGATCTCACATTCGCAATAATGATCGTCTCACATTTTTTTCTCAGCTTCCAGGTCACATACATCTCGGTTCTCGAGATTGGCGTGACGACAGAATCGTATCAACGCCACCTACTTCATAATCTTCGCACGAACAAACTAACAAAATGTACGAAACTGCTCAAGATTGATGGTACCTGCAATAACAGTTCATTCTTTGGCTGCAATTTCAAGAACGGACCACCCACACACTACGGTCCATGGGCAATGGTCAGTGGTCAGTCTCCAGAATGCTCTCACTGGAGCGTTGATTACTTAGTCATGGCTCTCACACCGGTGCGTTAGAGGACATCATCGGCTGCGATGTAGATCTCAAAACGCAAGTGTCTTGAAGTCTCGCTACGATCTCTCGTCGAATTAAAATTATTGCGCCGTTGTAGCAAAACCAGTGTAGGAACCGGCTGACACTGGCAGATCTATGCTCAGTCAGTCTGCGATGTTACTGCTGAATCTAAGTAATAGTGTCTTCGTTTCGTCATATCCTATGTATCGATGCAGCCGAGTCGGAAATGATGAATGTCCGTCCTGGAGAAAGCTTGACTCGAAGATGATGGATGACACTACGAGCAAGCTGGCTTCACAATCCGATGAAGGTTGTTGGTTGTAGATTGATCACGTCTCATGTTGAAAACGCTGATCCGAATCTGTACTGCTGGATGTGTTGCTGTTGCTGTCATTCCATCGTTCGCCGGTCACGCCATGCATGATTGGCAGGCAGTGTCCAGGCCAGATTCATATGTGAACGGGCGGTCTGTGACTTCAGAGAGTCGGCAACAGCTGATAGCTGTTTGCTCGAGCTTTGTGTCGATTGAAGCGTTAATCTGAACTCGTTTGATCGACCTCTCTCCTTTGCAAGGCTGGAATTAGCCCTTCGCCTCGACGTTATACGTCAATCAGCTGCAGTTGAGGACGAATTTCAGCACTTTCAAGTGGAGTGAAGTGTGATCACAAACGGCCAATGCCGCCGCCATGACCTTCGACTGCCTCGCATGCATCCAAAGCAACAACGAGGCGTGCATGAGTCCATTCCTTCCAGCGGACATGAAACTCCGTGGACACGAGCCGATCGATCGGACTCACTGGCACTAACGCTGTCTCGTGACATTGAATCTGTTGCGGATTCACCTGACGGCTGCTCGTGTCACTCGAAAAGCATCGATTCCTCGTGCGGTCAAGACCACAAAATTCACCTCCTCGCTTCACAAGATTCAAACAAATGCACTCGAGGAAGATCACGAGGCCGAGGGAGGAAGGGAGCCCGATGTTCAGAAGTCATGGACCGCTCTTCGTTCTCGTGCTCTGTGATCGAGAATCCATCTATCGAGCGATCGATCGGTCGGTGACATGACCTGCGGATGCAGGAGTCGCTAACGTCGAGATCGACCATCCGGTCAAATCCATCGATTGCCTGATCCAAAGGGACACTGAGGGAGACAGTCCTCTCTCTCTGTCTCTCATCCATCCTTCTCCGTCTGGCTGCAATGAATCCTCGAGCTCAGTCAGCTGCACGAGAACCTTCGATCGAAGAAAGAGCGAACAATCTCTGCAGTTGGCAGATGGAAAGCAAGCATGGAGACAGTCAATCAGCCACTATCCTAGCGTCTCCGCGCATCCGAAGCTGTTGCTCCGGAGGCCTCGGCGATCTCGAATCTCGCGCGAATCACGAGGGTCCGATCGATCGAGAGGAATGCGATGGATTCCCTGGACGCAGCGGACCTGACGAATCGACGAGCGATGCCCCGCGCAGCAGGAGAGTCATTCGTTCGCTCGCGCGACGAGAGAGATGGCAGGATTCAAGGATTTGAAGAAGACGCGGAACATTCTTCCGTCGATCCCGCGGGCCGATCGGCGGGCCGCGTGGCACGAGCCGGAGTTCGAGTACGATGGACGAGAGCCGCCCAAGGCGTGGCTGGCGCGAATGCGACGCCTGCAACAGATTCACGGTTACAGCGACAAGGAGACGATGCGAGTGGCCAACGAGTGCTTGAAGGGCGACGCCCGCCTCTGGTTCCGCATCCACCAGCCGCAGTCGTTCGATTCGCTGCGCACAGGATTGCACACGCGATTCGCCTCGGGCCCGATCGATCTCTCTCCCCAGCCTCCGCCCCAGCCTCCCGCGGTCGAAATTAGGTCGCCGGCGACTCGTGCCAATGAATCCCCATCGGCTTCCAGCGATCAGTGCTCTTCTCGATTCGGGAAGAGCACTAAGCGCTTTGCCATCAAGCTTGGCCTCGGCGAGAGCTCCACGATTTCATTTTCGACCTCGAGCGGAGCTGCCTGTCTGAAGGCCGAGGAAGAGAAATCCGTCTCTGCCAGTGGAGAGACGAGCAGAAATTCGGGGTCCGTGGTATTCAAGAAATCCTTCTCCATGAGCCCTCCTCCTTTTCAATCCTCTGAGAAGGAGGAGGTGGTGGTGGCGCCGGCTCCGAGCCGTGAAATAGCAGAGCGAAGAGAAAGCTCTGGCCACGAGCCACCAAAGAGCACGATAAGGAGCACGGAAACTTTCTCCTTGTCTTCCATGAGGTAAGATTTTCTCTCGGTGGTCATTTTGACGAGTAATGACTGAAGTAGGCGATCGATCGAGCTCGTTTTGGGACTAATGCGCTATGTGATTTCGCTTTCGATTGACGATCAGATAGACAGACTGTTGTTGTCCCGTGCGCAGTAACTCTCTTTCTGCAAAGGAAGTGCTCTCGAGTGGCGGGCTGAAATCGCTGAACTTCGTGTTGCCCATTCATGGGCAACAAGCAATTGTGCAGTTCAAACACGCAATACACTGCGCCATGAGTATGTGAATTTGCCCGACGCTTCCCGATGGTGTTGAGTCGTTGTTGCCGTTTCTGTAGTACATTTGGCAAAACCTTCCAACTTACAATTGTCCTACAATTGACGAGGTTGCACTCACCTGCAGAGGGTGATTGGAGACATATGTCACCAGACTTCTGCAGATTCTATCTCCAGTGCTATGGGATGAGGACGTCTGGATCCAAGAGTGAGCAGATACATCGAATTAGAGATCATCTGGAGTAAGCTGCTGGAACACCGCGAGTGTCCTTTAGGTTTTGCGTTCTCTTTTCCTTTGATGTCACTAGCTATACCTCGCTTGGATCGTCGAAGAGGCATTCATTTGTAAATCTGCAGATTAACAGATGGTTCTGGAGCACGGAAGTATCCACGAAACTCGTTCATCATTGATTGTACAGGTTCTATTTTCCCGCCTTGAACCTAGTCAGTTGAATTGTGTCGTAGATACTCTCTCTCACACACATTCATGTAAACCATCTAACCCTAAACCATTTATCGTGTGATGCTGTTATCAGATGATTTGTGTGTGGGCGATGTGATCCTGTTTGAACAAAGATTGAGAGAAGGGTAAGACCTTCGACGCGCTCTAATTTAGACAAATGAGTGATATGCATCCATGCTACCTTGACGGAGATAAATTGTCCTGTTCGAGAGCACTCCTCTGCTGATCATTTTAAAACTAATATGCGTTTTATCTACCTAGAGCACCTGAAGATATGATCTGCTCAATGGCAAAGTAAATGACAATATAAAGAGGATCACAGTCGGTCGAGTTGTGAAACATTCCAAAAGTCCTGCATCCGAACAAGTTTTCACGGTATGTGGATGCTATCTTTTCAACTTTTTTTCAATTGTTTTTTTTTACTATTGACAGTGTTGTAGTCTTGCTCCAAGCCTTTAATTCTTTTTTATGATCAGACTCTGTATTGCAAGTTACTCACTAAAGGCATGATTCTACTACAGACAGTCACGATAAATAGAAGATCTGGATTTTAGGACAGATAGATTTCGGATCAGTTACATTTGATAAGTCTTGTTTTTTTCAGATTGAAGTATACTGGAGCAGAGGCCCTCGTGCGTTTCGCCCAATGCGAGCAGTGTGTATCAGAGCAGTGGATTTGATGAAGTTGAAGCCCTCTCGTCAGGTGAGGGTAACTTTGTGATAAGATACCCTTGACGAGCCCCTTTCCGTGTATTTTTCTGGCACAACATATGAAGATTACGCACCACGCGTGAAAATGGTTGTATCCACATTAAGTGTAAAGCAACATGAATTTCAGAGCATGAACAAAATATTTGTATTTCCTCCCTCAAGCTGCACATGCCACACTTTTGTTGAGGTGTGGATTCTTTGCCAGAACGTGATAGCAGTTGTGGATAGCTGCAATGATACAAAGCTCTGTGGCATGTGATGATTAAATGAAAGAAATGTATTTCGATTGAGTAATGTATACCCAGATATCTACCAACAAATTGTCTTTGTACAGAGGTGGTTGAATGAGGAGTCTAGAAACCAAATGCTTGAAGAGAAGAGAAAATCCAAATTGGAAAAACAGGTTCAGGATTCAAAGGTGAAGAGAAATAACAAGTTGTACAATATACTGCTTTTTTGTTTTTTTCTGTTTTCTGCAGTGGCAGCTTGTGACCGGATGTTAACTTCTCATAAAAGTGAGAAAATATTAACTGATTGCAAATTACACGATTTTTCCACTTACCCGATTTTACAAACAAAATAACGATCGAAACAATCCTTCGATAGTCTTAAGGTTTTCCTGGTTACGGAAGTTGCTCTGGGCATAAGTCAAGCAAAAGGAAGGGCAAAAGAAAACTGGAAACTTGAAAAAGAGTACTTATGAAAATTAAAATTTCAAATATTCTATTAGTTAATATTCTGTTTATATTTTGTATGTGCAGAATATTCGGTCACAAGGTTAAATCCATGTGCGGGGAGGTGCATACATGAATCCCACTCGTAAACTCGCCAGAGTCTGGTGTTTAGAACATTCATTATGAATTTAAATCTAGAATTGGGTGACAGTTTCAAGATGAGGACCCCTGGAAGGAAACCTTTGCTTGAAGAAGATGATGGACAAATATAAAAATATTTATCGTTTCCTGTGCAGAACTCTTGCTCTGAAGTCTAGACCCATGTTGCTCTTGCGATGGAGGATAGCGGAACTGGACTCATGATGGGAAATGGTAAATGGACAACAGAGTCGTCTTCTCAATTCACGTAGTTTAAAGTGGTCTTGGGCCTGATGGATCCAGCTCAAAACTTATTTAAAATCCAGATGGCGCTGGCGAAGATGCTTTGATGCTTTACAGCCCGTGAAAATACGTATCTGGCGATAATACATGCGTGAGAAATAAACAAACGTTTGTTGTTTAGTCAAACCACTATAGCTCCAGAAAGATCTAGATCGATCATTAAGAAGTGTGCTCTCAGCCGGAAAAGATAGACTAGACTACTGATCCTCTGGCAACCGAGAAGTTTAGAGATTTGCCGAAGTCCTCAAAGCTGCTGTTAGTCGAATCTGGTATGATCTGTGATGTGGTATGTGACTTTTTGAGTTTGTGTTTGATGAGTTGATGACGGATGGCCCATTAAGCTGTGAAATACGATGCGACTGCAAACTGGTATCAACGACTGAAATAACTATATAGTCTCGTCTTCTGTGCCAGTGATTCTAGTCGTACTAAGCTCATACTCAACTATGATATCATCTGAAAATAGTATTCTTAAATATAAACAATTTGGTATTGATTGTAACGTATGAAAATCCGTCGCGTCCTGACAGGCAGCAAGAAGTATTCGTTGTACTACTCAAGGCAAATGTGTATAAAATCAGGGCAAAAAATACATCACAAATGTCGAGTACATGCTTTAGTCTATATAATCTTGTATGGTAATTCTAGACAATCCACTAGCGCATTCATCTGCAACTGTTGGCTTGAAAATATCAATGCAAGGAGTCGAAACCTCCACGATGGTCGAAAGGTAAGAAATCCCAATATCTTCCTTTTTCTGGCCTTTTAGTACCGTGCTTCTTATTTAACAATTTCATCAAAACCACATGTAGAAATGTATACCTGCATTTAACTGTCCAAGCAAGAGTCACTATTTTCTGATTGTCCGTTCATCTTGAAGTTCATTCAGTCTGAAAATTTCCACATCGGTATACAAGGGAGAAATGCCCGGTACAAGGACTTCTTAGTACAATACTGCATAGAACGATGTGCGCAAGAGCCTGTTTGTTGCATTACAGTCTGGCCCATACAAGTCACCAATTTTCGTTATTTTCAGCATATAAGTCAGAATTCATTTCGATAGACAAATGATGCTAAATTTTAAACTGTAATGTAGGCCGATGAATCGCAGACTTACCCGGGCTATGCTCATTGCGCTGTAGGTCAACGGTGTCTCCTCATATAGTGTAGTCAACCCCCTGTTCCGGAGGTCACAGGGGTCTTCTGCACGAGGTCCTGCGAGACGGGACCGAACGCCGACGTCGCCACAGACCTGAGCCTTCGTTTAATCACAGTTGAGTCTGAAGAATATATGCTCGATGGCTCGGAACTCAGGTCACAGCCATCGCCCTCAGTTGTAAGTCTGAGCTGGTGTACAGAAACATCTGGGCGATATTGCTTTCTCCCCTCTGCTGTCAGCCCGTGTTCCTCTACGACAGACATGACTTGACGAGCTTGTGTCAGTACACCATCCGAGAGAGTCGGCTGAGTCTCAAACAGATTGTTCGATCATGGTAAACAATGGCAATGCTCCTGCTATCTACGGCCTGGGTATAGGGGATATAGCCCAGTTGGTAGAGCGCCGCCCTTGCCATTGGGTCGTTGCGCTTACGGGTTGGATGCTTAATTGTCTGCCCTATACCCAGGCGAAGGAAAGGCAGGAAAGCATGCAAAAATAAATAATTATGCTTTTTTTTTTTATCTTGGCGCAGCTGGGCTATCCTGGACTTGAACCAGAGACCTCGGCGCTTCCTCCACCGGCTTGAGCCGAAGGATCTTCAACGACACAGCGGACCGGATCCTGGTGGTGCTGTGTTAGCTGGAACTTCTGTTTATGATGCGATGCAATTTGTTGTACCTGATGTTCATACAATTTGCATGGGATTAGCTGCTCACAAACGAGCCGAGGGACCAGCAACAGTGCTCGCCATTGGCAAGGCCGTTCCGCCCACAGCATATCAACAGAGAGATACCCGGACTTCTTCTTCGACATTATCAACACCAGTCACAAGACTCAACTCAAAGCCAAATTCGCTAGGATCTGTAAGTGTGTGTGATATATCTGATTGGGATGTTTTGTTTCTCGTCGTTTGAGTGTTCTGATAAAATCATCGGGAACAATACCTTAGTTAAGAACTTCAGAATTGAGAATTCTGTGTCTGATGATGGTGCACATGCTGTTCAATTTGTTTAGGTAAGAATTCCGGTCTCAACACCATATACTTCCATTGCACGGAAGACATTCTGAAAGCCAACCCGTCGATGTGCACATACTTGGAACCCTCGTTCGATGTGCGGCAAGACATTGCCATCATTGACGTTCCCAGGTTGGCAGAGACAGCGGCTGAGGAGGCTCTGGCGGAGTGGGGCCAACCCAGAGACCAAATTACGCTCGTCGTGTTCGCAACCACCAGCGGAGTCAACATGCCCGGAGCTGATCTGACTCTCACCCGACTTTTGTGACTGAATCCCAATGTGTACCATACCATGCTCTATCAACAGGGATGCTTCGGGCGGGGCAACTGTTCTGCGTGTGGCCGAAGACTTAGCGGAGAATAATAAGGGGGCACGAGTGCTCACTGTTGTGAGCGAGCTCACCTGTGTAACTTTCCGCGCACCCAACGAAGAGCATCTGGACAATTTGGTGGGTTCTGCCATCTTCGGTGATGGAGCTTCAGCCCTGATCATCGGATCCGATCCCGTACCACACGTAGAGAATCCCCAGTTCGAATTTCACTGGTCTGGCGAGACCATTCTGCCCGAGAGTGACGGCGCTATTGAAGGGAGACTGACTGAAGCAGGATTGATATGCCATCTGCTCAAGGATGTTCCTGGACTCATATCCAGAAACACTCTTCCCATCTTTAACGGAGCCATCGAGGTGGCAGGATCCCCGAGCTGGAACGATCTTTTCTGGTGTGTGCACCCGGGAGGTCGTGCCATTCTGGATGAAGTTGCCAAGACTCTGAGCTTGAAGCCGGAGAGGCTGGAAGCGACGAGAGAGATTCTTTACAATTACGGGAACATATCAGGAGCTAGCGTACTGTTTATCCTGGATCAAACGCGGAGGCGTTCAGCCCAAAAAAAGAGCAGCACAACTGGCGAGGGATGCGAGTGGGGACTTGTGGTCGGCTTCGGACCCGGTTTGACGGTGGAAGTTGCGGTCCTGAAGGCGATTGCCACCTGTCACTAATATTACAGAAACAATTTTTATCATCACTTACTATGTTAGACTTGCACCTTAGAAACATTTTTCAATTTTTTTCCGAAAGCTTGAATAACCGCGAGCCCGGACAAAAGCTTCTGTTAACTACTGGAGGCGTAGGTTCCTGAACAAAACGCACCAGCTTTCTGTTCTCTTGGCCGGCTTTCGCTGTTCGCGAAATCTGGCCAAGACATCCAGATCATAGATATCTAGAATTCACATGTGCTTGAATAGAAACTGGAATCTCTGAGATGATATTTATTGTGGGAATGCCAGAGAAGCCTTCAGACACTGCTGGTTGCAACCTGTTCGTTCAAGTTTCCCAGCTCGATTACATTCTACCAGTTCTTTCCCGAATGTATGCAAACTATCATTCGCTGAAGTTGCGGCTGAAATCAGATATTTCCTGTTGTCAAAAACTGGGACGACAGTGTGATACTGAAAAATGTACCGTTCTGTGTTGGGAATGCCTGTGAGAAAACCGATTGAGTCACTAGAGTTCATTCCTCGTACCCAATTTGCAAACCTCAAAATGCTGGAAATTCCTTGGATTCGAAGACGCTGTACATGGATAAGCCATTCTGGAACTTGAGCTGCCTCCTGACCTTGAGAAATTTTTGTAAGGTAGAATGGCGATTCGTCTGCCTTGATTTTGGCATTTCTCAAGAATTGATCTAATTCCTTTTCGTAGAGGCAATAAGAATGAAAATTGATCATAAACTTCTGAGTTCAGGGATCCACGAGCATTCCTAATGATTCTGAAGCGAAAGGATTTTGCAAGCACGATCATCAAATACATTGATCAGCACTCTAGCATGACACTATTAGGTTTCTACGTGAACTACATACATGGTGGCAGTGAATGACACAGCATGGACCCATCCATCGCTGCTCATGTAAAAGTCCATGGCTCGCATGTTCAGTAATCTCTGATCGATATGAGACTTGGTCTCATATCGATGTGTTATGATCTAAAACGCATAATCATACTCAAATGTACTGCTCACATATACTCACAATCACTCCCATGACGGGATAGACATGGATTCTCCTCCTGTCTATCAGGTCTTCTCCCCGGCCGAGAGAGTCAAACCAGGGATCCATACACCTGGATGCATCGAGGGAGTGAAGGAGGAGCCGTGACCCCATGGACCCAGAGAAACGGATTGAAGTCCTGTTCACTTCTGCCGTGCCAGATTCCTTATACTCCGGGAAGACGATCGGAGTTTTCTTTAGTCTGAGCGCCTGCGACTATCGTTGCAGGAGGTTACTGCATGACTGAGGACGAGACTCGGCATAGGTCCAGACTGAGGTGACTGCCCATTGGTTGTTGTACTGACAAGAGGAAGTCAACGTACCTTGAACGGGCCGTTCTTCAAGCCAACACTGTCACGGCCTACAAACTAAAAGACTAGCAGCTCAAAGATGACACAACAGAACACACCACAATACAACAGAGCTCAACTCGATTAGTTCGACTTTTTGGTAGTGGAAGCAAACTTCGGTGTTGATGTATTTATAACGGTTGCTTTCACATCGATTTACAGAACCTCTGCATATCGTATCAGAGTCGTGAGCCTCTCTGTTGCAAGTGCTACTGTATGCTTGCTATAGAACTAACAAGTGGCCATTAGGAACTGACTGTTCCTCTCGCATGTGACAATTCCCTCTGTTCAGTTGAAACCTGAAACTCTAGTCTCTACACTCTCGTGCACTACCTACATACTGAGAAAATTGCCTGTGAGACCAGACTCAACCTTTGCTTTTTTACTATTCTTGCGAAGGTACTCGTCTATCCCTAAGCTCTTTACTCACGCTCCACTCTACATATATAGAAAATCGAGAACCGACACAAGTTTGACACGCAAGGATGAGAGTGTTCTGCCACCTTGCTTTATTGTGTATTGACACGTTAAAAAACACACAGGTCAAAACAAAAAAAAAACCCTCAGGGTTTAATTGACAAATCACTCTCTAAACCCTGAGCACTTATTGAAATCTGACAACATCGACCTTGGCTCGAAGTTCGTGAAACTTGACGCGTCCAAGAGACTTCGTTAGAATGTTTACAAGCTAGCCATCTATGACGATGAACTCTACCTCAATCTCTTCGTCTTCAACACATTCCAAAATAAAATGAAACCTTGTGTCGATATGCTTGCTGCGATCGTCGAAGACGGAATTTTTGCCAAGGGAGATTCAGAGTGGACAACAAGTCCACTCTGAGTACGATGCACTCAGCCTCCTTGTTTTGCAACTCACCAAGAAGCCGAGCTAACCGAATGGAAATTGCGACGACCTTTTGCTTTGCCGACTGCTAGGTGATAATGTTATTGCCGAGAAAGAAGAGCATGCAGGTGGTGTTCTTGCAGGTGCTGATGTCGCCCGTCATATCACTATCACAATACCCAACCAACATAACTCTGACGTTCTTCTTCCTATACCAGCACCCATAGTGGTGCGCTTCAACAATATAACGCAATATGTGCTTCACAGCAGCTAGATGCTAGATGGTAGAGGCCTTAATGAAATGGCTCACGTACCCACCGAGTACACACTGTTAGGTCTTATATACACAAGATACTTGAGACAGTCGACGATGCTCCTATATGACATTGCGTCATGCGATTTGTGCAGGTGGTGACATGTCATTTGTGCTGTTTGAACTTCTAGAACCTCCACTTGCCACTAAATCAATATAAAAGTTAGTCTAGCAAATGAAATCTCCATTACCTAGTCAAACCAATCAATACTAAACATAAAGTCAAAAGTCTTTTTATTTGGAATTTAGATTTTTGTATAAGACAAAATAGAAGATCTCACTCAAATTTTCTATAACTTCTCTAGGGACTCCGTCAAGTATAGACATTATAGCTAAACATAGTTATAACTTGATAAACTTAGTTATAATTAGCGAGACTTAATCATAACTAACTAACCATGATTAATTACTTGACTACTTCTAGTTCTATTTCACACATATAAGATTAAGTATTACAGTATAGAGATATAGTCCGATATCTCAACCAAACAAGTTAGTACACGAATTGCAGATAAGAGTCGGCATTACACTTTCATTGTTCAACTAGTGTATTTTTGCGGAAGAGTAGACTGTGATGAGGCTTGGATGTTATTTTTTTGACTTGCAGTGAGGAGAGCATAGATACCATAGTTGTTACAAGACTTTCATGAAGAATTCTGTACGTGACATTTTGCGGGACACATTAAAGTGGAGAAAATCTTAGCGGAGGTATATTATTGACCAACTATGCTCAAGTATAATTTTCACTACTGTAAACGTCGTGAGGTATGTCAAGCGTTAGCCAACAAATCTACGATTAGCGGCAACTTCCACCCCATTACTCCATTACGTCCATTTGAGAAATGGGATATCGATTTGATGGGGTCTTTGCTAGTTACAAGGGGACACCGTCTTATTGTAGTTGCCACGGATTATCTTACAAAGTTTGCGGAGGTTCTGACATTGAACACTTTGATCAAGATAGAGGTAGCACAATTTGTGTATGAATTCATTGTTATTCGCTTCGACATTCCGTTAGACATGGTTTCTGATAACAAACCTCAATTCACGAGTGATGTGTATGTAGATTTGATGTAACGCTTAGCAATTAAGCATAGATTTACGAATATGTATAAACCAAGTACAAACAGACTGATAGAACGAACAAACAAGATATTATGTAATCTAATTGCAAAGGAAGCAAAAACTAGGACGAATGCTAGCGATTGAGATCACAAAATCCATCATGCAATGTGGATATAACTCAACGTTCAAAAAATCTACAGGGTGCTCTTCATTTCGTTTAGCCTACAACATTGAGACTCTACTTCCAATAAAATACGAATGGATGACACTCCGCACCGCTTTGAACGCACAATTGTATCTGGACGAATTCCATTTGTTTGATAGTGGATATAAGTTATTCAGTAGTTTTACCTCGAAGATAGAGTATCATGAAGTTTCTAGCTAAACCTCCCTTGTACCATGTAGTGAGGGTATTTAACGAGCTCGTTCTTGAGAGTCTACACCTCTGATTCACTCTTCGCATGCACTAATCGATAGGATGCTCAAGGCATCAGGAAGTTCAAACCTTGAAGTAGAGTCATGTTGGCATCCGCACTTCACACCTTACGTTCTTTGCATTCCCAAACGAACCCATAGTTGCTTTGGTTATGTAATATCGTCACCACACCATGGTCACTTTTAGTAATTTCATTCCAGTGACCTATAAATTCGCAAAGGTCCTCGAGGACATATTGTTGCTAGATTTGCAGGAATACACTTATTGCCTGCTTTGCTTTTCAAGAACTATGGCACAAACTCCTTTCTGACCCGATCGCATCTTTCTCGGGTGGACGAGGTGCAATAGCGCGAGTTATACTCGATGGTAGTGACAGCCAGTTCCGGGATTGAAGTCGGGCATAATATCGAAGTCATAATTCCGAAGGTGCTCAAAAGTTTCACAAAATCCTTCTATCTCGCAAATTAGCTTTCTGATTCCCAGGTTCTCCATTGTGACAAATGGCTTCGGATTCAGGTAGACCATTAACTGTATTGGATATTTTCCTCAATCCCGCCTTTCGGATCGAAAAACCTTCAATTTGAAGACTTTCTCTACTGAGCATTGAACATGTCTACTAGAAGATCACGCATAGTGACAAGTCTCTACTCCGCTGTTAGTACTAGAATTCACTCCAGTCTGAAAGTCTGGATTTGGATGAAGATCACCGTCCAGAATCTAGCATGATGTAGAAGACCAGTCGGCAAGCAAACTGAATCCCTTTGGCCAAGCAGCTCCAGAGTAGTTATGTGGCATCTTAATTCGAGCCATGGAAAAGTGGCTTAAGATTTTGGCCTCTTGGGAAAATGACTAGGAGCTCTATACGTGTTAGCCCTCTTCATGCTTCCGACCAAGAGACTGAGTTCGAGTTTTGGAGACTGAAGTTCCTGCGCGTTACCACTGGTGACGTTGTAATTGCTGAGGTCGCAACTATTTAATTAGATACTTTTTCCATTCATTACAGTGACTTCTACTCAGTACATAAAAGTCCGACCATTTCTTATTTTCACAAGCTTTGACTTACTGAGCCGTACTCATCCAACCGTACTTCTGAGAAGCCTAATTGAACAATGATTGTGCTACAAGGCTAACATCAGCGGAAGACCATGGTAAAGATCATGTTAGTGTACGTATTGTGGTTTGAGTCTCCATTATATGCTTAGTGTCAAGACAGCGCAAAAGTCGTTGTGGGCCCACTGAGCTTTCTCTATACTGTAAGTGTGATTTCCATGTTTTTTCTTTTACTCCATTTTAGCGAAGGATTTTCCAATAGGCTAAAGTAATATCTAAGAATTGTATAGATTCTATGATTTGATCTTCAATTGAGACTGCTCATAATGCATAGGGCCCATGCAGTTCAGAAGATTTGATTGCAAAAGTCCAAAGTGATAGTTGTATGAATTGTCCATGCTCCTCACGTGATGCTCTTCAGTTGTTGACACGCTTGCAGCATCTCAATTCCTATGGACTCGACATCGGCCGTCAGATATAGAATGAACCATCAAACTCTCAGCGAATGAATCCTAGCCGTATCTTCCTAGTCGTGAAATAGGTGAACCCCTGAAGATAGTATCAATTATGTACAGAGGGGAGACTTATCTTCTCATGTAGTATGTTTTCTGCTGTACCTTTCCTTCTGCTGGACACATTTTCATCTAAAATTTAGCATCCGCCTTCATCTCTATCTGAAACTGGATCATCATGACTGATTTGGTCTCCTGCATCCTCAATGACTATAGAAGAATAGAAAATGCACCAGATGGGTTGTTGAATACTTTGTGACTGTTCACAATATAGCCATCAGATTTTAATTGCAGTCCATGATTGCAAGACTTTTAACGCCATTGACCATAATTATACATTTTTCTGGAGGTTTGTTGGTGGTCACAGAAAGGTACAAACGAGATCCTTTAGCAGCTTAGACATGGACTCACCTCAGTACACGTCATTCCCAACTTTGTATGGTCATGCATCTACAACAACTGAATGTCTTGTAATCGACAAAGTTTGTACAACGTTGATAGTAATTACTGACAAGGTTCATCTGGAAGGATGTATAGTCCACCAACGTTGCAAAGTGTTCCGTCAACAAGTTTCATTCTCACATGTATAATATATGTACACTACATTGGATCCCTTTCGCAGTCACATGAATAAGTATTTCGTGGAAGAGAGAACTACATATTTCTCGTTGGAAGTCATTGTAATCAAGATCTTTGTGTCCGTAGATCCCTTTACACGCACTGCCCAGCTATGTCTATGAGCAGCTATGTCTTGCTAGAGACGTTTAATACCTCATTGTCCCTAGTCTTAACAATCGACAATACACGAGACTTCTTACATTTCTCTCATTTGTTGTTCGACAGTCCTTGTCCCCACATGGTCCTGAAAGTTCCGAAAGCTATTCTAAGCTGTTCCAAATCGGTAGTTCACCGAAAACATGGCTTGCATGACTCAATTCTCCTTGCAGAGAGTGTTACTCAGTAAATCCGATCGGTGCCTGATCTCATCTTCGGATTCATCTATGCACAACTTGATGGGGTACTACCAACCTTTTTGCTGTAACACTTAAAGTACTGCCAAGTGTCTAGACGCCTACCTTTTTTTTCGCCTCATTCTAAGAACAACTTTCTGGGATGTAACATGGCCAACTTTCTCTCATTTTGATCTGTTACTACTACAACACTTCGTACTTTAGATTGGTTCCCTCAAGTAGCACAGTTAATTAACGACTCAATAAAAAAGCTACGAAAAACCAGGGAATTTGTCACTAACCCATAGGTACTATATTCAAAAGAGATGAACCATCGAAACCGAGGTGTCAATGATCAACCTGCGCGCAGCTCAATTTCTTTTGAAAGGCCACATTACTTATTCACCCAACATATGCCGATGGCATAATATACTACAGCTCCTAATAAAGAGTAGATGCAAGAATTTTGTCACATGTACTTTACTCTGCAGAATGCAGCTTCCAGCTGAAGCTTTCTTATTAATATTTACACTTTGGTACATAAGCAGTTGCCCGATGAGGACTGCACTAGGAGCCAAAACTTGAGCCGACTCTGTTAAAATTCGAGTGCGTGTAAACTCTGTATCGTCTCTTGAATATCCTAGTGATTATGAAACTTATCTGTACACATCACTTTGCATGATATATCTTCTTTGGATTGTTTCTTGTTTCAAACTGATCTTGTGCGTTCCTCTCGATACTACTACATCCGACCTGTCAGACTAGCTCAAATACTTACAAATTGACAAAACTAGAGATCTTGAATGATCCATTACAATATCTGAACCAAAAAAATGAGGGAAGCCAAAAAAATTGCATCTACTTCGACTCCAAAACAATGGGGCCTTCAGGAACGGGATGGCCCTTCAATTGCCACTCCCATTCATCTTGAGATGTTTTACTGAAGTACTTGGGCTTCCAGGCTTTACCATCAGTTGCTCTCTGCTTCCTTAAATCCCGTTGTGTCTCTTCCACGGTGGTTTTGGCCTTCCTTGCCATGTCCCAGTCCTGATTCCACACTCCGTCGGTGACCTTTCTCCATACTTCAACAGATTCCATGGGGGACACAGCCTGTTCAAAATTCACAACAAACAATTTCCTCAGTTCTGTCCAGGACTTTAAGTGCATATAGTATCTTGATTTCCGTCATGCAAAGAAAAACCAAAACCACGAGGAGGGAGTATAAGATGGATCATGAGGTTGTGCTCTCCGTAAGTGACATTACCTGAGGGTTCTTGATTACAGGTGCTTTCAGATTACTTAGAGCTGCCTTGGCATCATAGAGGACTGACTTCTTCCCTGTCATTTTCTCCTCCAGCGTCACAGTCCTGAAAAGCCACAACATACACGGTTACAGACATTTGTGAGAAGGCAGCTGTCAGAGGAAAAAGACAACAAGACAACACAACGAAAGATTTTCAACTTCGAGCTTATGTAGGTAATGCGGCTTCTCCTCTACAATCAACCATTTGCTTTGCAGTCAAATGGACTTCTACATGAAAAGATCACCGTGTTGGACCTTCGTCTTTCTTCTCTCAGACTTTTATCAAATTTTTTTACTCCTCCTAAAATACCTTAGTGTAAGGATCTGTTCGAGGTTAACGAAACAGTCTGACAGGTTCTTGGGTCAAGTCTTGTTTAGAATGAGTAGAAAGATAGTCATGATAACTCCATGAATTTTTCCACAAAATTGGGTGATCTTACTCAACACTCAACGGCATAAAAGAGATACGCGAAGTAAACGAGATGCGAGGACTTACTGGTCCCAGCTGCCATTTAATGAGTACAAAATTTCTGAGGAGTCGATTTTGCAGACTTTGCCGGTAACTCTGTTGCTTCCACGGGAGAGCAAAGACCGAGACTTGTAGGTCACAGTAGCTTGCAAACCCGTCTGCACACAAGTAACTGTTGTGTCTCCTGTCCATTCTGATACCTGGGGAGGTAGAAACCTGAAGTTCAGCTTGGGAGGCGTCATGACATAAGTCTCCCCATACTCAGCTAATGTTAGGTAGTTCCGGCCTTCAATTGTGACCTCCACTGAAGTACCTGGAAACAAGAGATATAAATATATAAGTGCCTGAGATACAGTTCTAGCCCGTTGACAGTGACAGTGACAAGCCGTGAAGCTGAAGTATGTGATCGACATTAAATCGGAGATGTGGGAACAAAATCATCATGAAACTAAACTTCGGAGATGTGGGAACAAAATCATCATGAAACTAAACTAAGGTTCACAGGGCAAGGTAAATTGGGATGTCGCAATTATGCTTACCGATGAATTTTGGCACGGGCCGGTTCCAATTCGAGAGTTCTATTTTCTTTTTTTGATTGGTTGCATGAAGTGCACTAATCGGTGGGTGATGCGAAACCTGCGTGCACGATATTCAAAAGATTACGTTCCAGTTGCACCGGGAGATAGACACGATAGAATGGATGAAATGATCTACTGAATGCAGCACGGAATTAGGTCTGAACCATTCTACACAGGGCATAAAAAACTTCAGAAGCTTAGCAGATGGGTCTTACCTGTTCAATGAGGACATTCAGATCGCCGGCCGTGACATGATGCGTCTCACCCAGAATGGGATTGTAGGGAGCTTTGCCGAACGGAGCAGGTCGACAGGTGGAAATATGCCATCTCACGACAGCCAAAAACCTTTCCATCGGTGTAGCACCGTCGGCGCATTGCTCTAAGAGGTTCTGCCCACAGCAGTAAACCATCTCCGCGTAACATTGCAGCTGTGACTTGGGCAAATTAAAGTGAGGCGGCAACTGAAAGGATGTCAAATCCGCTCCGGGCCTCAACCCTTGGAGAATATGGAAAATGCGGGAAATGAAATTTGTTTGTTTGATGTCCGCATTGTAGAGCTCCTTGCAATCGAAGCTGAGTGGTGGCGTGATCATGGGCATTAATCCGACCTGTGCGCAGCCATTCGATGATTGCCGTGTTGGAGCACAGGAAATGTGCTCAACGCCCATTCTGTAAGGAATATATGTAGAGAGAATAAGCTCTCGCTATGACCTCTGATCTCAGGACGCTGAGCTAATGTGATCCGGCCCACGGACTGCACTTTTCTCCTTGAATCCCTCTCGTAGCAGACGAATGATGGAAAATGGATAAATAAGGCAGCTGCACGGCACATTGGAAACGCAGTGTTAATACAGCCCAAATCGTAAATCTGTTGCCCTGCACACTCATACTAAAGGCTACCCAGTAATGCCTGATCACTTCACCCCGCACATATATCACACAATCCTCTAGCTTTGAGAAGCCACAAGACGAGCTTCTCCGAGGCTCGACGTCATGTCGGAAAACACTCTTCCCGTTGTCCGTCTTCGCCATCGCAGCTACCCACATTTGGGAATAAAGTAGAATCCCGAGAGAGGATGGTGCGGGCGTTCGAAGCTCCGCAAAACTAGGTGGTTCAAATTTCAACAGGAGCTTATAACTCCATCATGGCACCTACTATTTCCGTCCACATTCTTGCCTACAGACACGCTAAGAACTGATTTCGCAGACAGAGAGACAGATGGGGGAGGAGGCAAGTCCAAGAGCCATAAAACAAGCGACAATCCAAATGACGGCAGCTGCAAGAACGAATTCCGAGGCTCAAAGTCTTACTCTGCTGTAGCGGCGTTGGGAAGTGGTGGCAGATATTCTCGGCCACTGGCTCTCAAACCCACAAAAAAAGAGCTAAAGATTGATCACTGTCCCAACTACCCGAGTCCCTTCCTTCCAGCGGGGCCGAGGTTTCAGTCCACGATGCCGCTCGATCGAGAGACGAAATGGAAGAAAATTCCTCTCCCACCACTGCGCAAAGCACAACGGCATTTCCCGTTACAGTGATCGTCATTCTCGTTAGATTCGACATGGCGCTCTTAATCGCCGAATCACTCAAAGATGCACGAACTTCGAAATGATATGACAACAGTATTTAGAAATGGCACTCTTAATCGCCGAATCACTCAGAGATGCACGAACTTCGAAATGATATGACAACAGGATTTAGAAGCGCGCGGGATGGAGAGACAGACAGTCAGAGACTGGGAGGACAATAGGAGGAAAGAAGAGCCCGAGAGAGAGCCAAATATCAGGAAAGACGTGAAAAGCACACAGAGGAAGACATGCTCGCAGCCGATGCGTTACCTGCGACACTATACACTGTTGTCCCTGCCTTCTCCGTTCGGATTCCTCGTACGCAGTTCCTGCGGCCGAGCTTGTAAAAAGGGCCGCAAGGCAGCGAACGAGGGAGTCGATTCGGGCTGATGAAGTCGCTCCCTTGGTCAAGGAGCTCTCAGCCTACTTTAAAATCTGATCGCTCGAACCTGCCGGTCTACAAATCTAACTCCGCAGTGCAGATGACAAACACTAGAGCTGTTTGAATTTCCAGCAGTTTTGTAGGAGGAAGGGAAGAAATTTCCCGACACCACGAAAGACACGACGCGCAAAACAGCGGCTCCGGACAAATTTAAAGAATGGAGGAAGAATGGTGGGGAACGAAGCTGCGTCGTGGCAGACAGTTTGATGAAGACCTGCCACAGAGAATTGTGAGTGAAGAAACAAAAGAACCCGTCAAGGAGGCCCTGATGGCAGCACTTGGTGGTGGTGGTGGTGGTGGTGGTGGGGTGGGGGAGGGAGCGGGGGAGGGAGTGACTCGAAAAAATTGCTTTGGGCCGTGGAGTCGGTTGGAACTAGCTCCGATGCCTTGGAGATGGAGGCAGCCTGGGTGCTGTCGAGTTCGTCGATTTCGAGATCGAAGCGGAAGGCCACGGAAGAGACCGCGAAAGAGAAGATTCGGCAGGTCCGCTTTTCGATTTACGAAATCGAACAGCACTAGGAAAGGGCGAGACGATGCCCCGCGAGCTGGCCGAGCTTGCCAATTGGAAAAGACGAAAAGCGCTGAGCGTCCGAGCCCGGGCGCCAATTAGGCTCGACGACGAGACGGCCAGCCAGCGAGGGCCATGCTCCTTCTGCAGCGGCCGCATCGCCAAGCGCAACGCGTGGACCCTCGGAATGTTCACATCGTCCGCATCCCCAGTGGTCCCCTCCCTTCGCACTCTTGCCCATTGGCAGCCATTCTCTCAATCGTGCTCGTGCTCGGGCCATTAAAAAAATCCGAACCCCTTCATTGCTCCTAGAAAATTCGGGAATAAAGTGCATTCTTTGTTTCATATTTTATTTTTTTATCTATGCTCTTTTCGCTATGATGCAATTACTGAAATATACCCCTCGCATGCAAATTCTGACATACCAAAAGCTTTCCCAAATGATGATGGGCGGATTAAAGCTTGATAATTTTCACATGCCAAGATGTTCAGCATAAATTGATGCAGATTCAATTTACAACTGAGTTCAGAGAGCGATCTATGATGGAGAAAACAAGTTGAGCGAAGATCGTGGCGTGCATGGAGAGTTGTTTGATATGGTAATGATGTTGTAATATATGATAATATTTTAATGAGTTCAGATTCCAACACCAGCATGATATGGAGAGTTGTTTGAAATGATAAAGATATCATAATTTATAATAATATTCTAAGGAGTTCAAGACGTGCTCTTATGTTGTGATACGTTGAGTTAGAAAAAAATCCAAAAAAAAAACTCCGTGTCATGGCATGCATGACACGGAGAGTTGTTTCGCATAATAACGATATTGAAATTTTCATTAAAATTTAAAATTTTTTTGCTAAATAAGGTCCTAAATTCTCTTTTATATTATGAACTATGCTTAATTTATGTCCTATTGGAACATAGATAGTTCTTAAATCAGGTATCATAACATATAAATTGTCGTGTAAAAAATTTTGATTATTTCTAAAATACACTGCATGTAAATTTTCTTATGATTTTATTTTTAAACTAATTCATATATCCAAATTTAGATTCATTTCAAGTCATCCATATTCTACAAGAGTAAAATTCGATTTTAGAATTGTATACCAATGAACCCTAATTCTTGATCTGATATTTGAACTACAGTAGTATCAGCGAGGCTATGGGCCCTAACCTTGGGGTGTCATGTGCCGAAGGAATGCCATAGGCCGAAACTGGACCCCGGAAAACGTAAATCCACAAAGGATCTGACATTTCTGGGGCTCTCAAGTACTTCAATATAGTTACAACTTTAACATTCACAATTCCTTTGTTAAGTTCCATCCCACTTTCTATTAATCTTTGTGACTCTCATGTTCTCCAAAAAAGGCACAACTTTAGTATACACAATCCACTTGTAAAGCTAAATCTTTTATTCTCACTCTGTGGGTCTCAGATATTCACCAAAGTTGCAACTTTTATATTCACAATCCACTTGTTAGGCTACATCTTTTATTCTCATTTTCTTTGTACTAATCCTGACGTGACCCTCACAACTGTCACCAATCTCGTGGCTCTTCTTAAAGTAGTCAAAGCTCCGCTAATCAACACTTGTTTCTAACTCACAGCTCTTATAATTACTATCTTCTTGTAACTTCTTACCATCAGTAAAGGTAAGAAGTTACAAGCAAGGATTATCCATTATGATGTGGAGGTATGAGGTGTGGAGTCGATTATCTCCTTTAGTCATATTCCTTCTAGTGTTCACCAGATCCTCTCTTTACTCATTGATATATGTTGGGGGTAAAATCTTGTCGAAGCGTACAAATATTTTGCAATCTTCAATTTCTAATTTTCTTTATTGACAGGGCCCTCTCAAGTAGAGAAAAACAGGCACGAAGGGTCTGGCTTTTAGATTGCAGGTACATGTCACGGACCATGAAAGTACCGTTTCAATTCTCAATACATTGTGGATAGTAGGATGTGGAGCATGCTTCCAGAATAAAAACTGGATGGAGGTTTGAGGGACAACGGGAGTATGACCAGCGCTAGAAACAAAGTGACGAGTCCACGCGTGTTGAAAACTTGAAGGATCTATTACCTATGTGAATATGATAATTATACCATGGATACTAATGCAGCTCAACACCCTCAAACAGACACAAGGTAACATTTTCATCGAATGCTAAACTTCATATCTATCGATTTATTTGTTTCAGATAACAGCTATAATATTTGTTCTCGTATCCATATGACGCATTATTAGAATGTTTTATTCCTGGAGAATGTTATTCATTTCACAAAAGGTTTACGGGATGTCATTAACGTGTAAACACGAAACCATTCAGACTTCTTTTCTACGTTGCTCGTAATGTATCTCCCAGGTCGGACAATAAATCAGCTTCGAATCTGCTCCTCATTAGGTCCAAGGAAATGCAAGGCAACCTGAGTCACACGACACAGCTGCAGAGCCGCCTGTTTAATCTATTTTAAGCATCCATGAGTCCAAGATTCTAAGTTTTGGATTCCTATGTCTGTCTAGTGGGACTTGACAGAAGAATCCAAACTGGCTTTCTGAAACTTCGGGTTCCGACACAAACAGGTATCATCACCCAATCATTTGCTTCATATTCACTAAAATTTGCAGGGATGACCTAAAAGTGCGAAACCTGGCAGTTAGGCATTGGAGACATAAGATTCTAAGTATCACACGCCTTGGTTTCATCCCCGCATTATTCGTTGGGTGTTCCATACAATTTGCTATACAGTATTGCAAGGTATTCGGCTTTTAGGTTGATTGTGGAGCAAGTATTCTTTTCTCGTATCTCTCTCCATTTCCTTCTTCCTTTGTCTCCTTATTTGGGGACATATGGATACGGGGAAAAAATCTCCAACAACAACGTGGATACACTCAAAGATGTTCCAATTCATGGTAAAGCTTTTGGGAAGGTATGAGAACTACTTCCCATTTTTTTTTCGTTGTTCAGACTGGAAATGAGTCACTGTATATTATCCAATAAAGCCCTTTCTCCTGAAGCAAAGGAAAAATAAAATTAAAGACATATACATAAAAACCGGATCTCCATCAAAAATTTGCACCATTTCTAAGACTACTATTCTAGAATGTAGATTTGAAACAGTTGATACTCACGTTTCATTGATGAATCATTTATATCGAAGAATATATTGATCGCCAGATATGGAATCAGTTTTGCCGACCAAGTTGTTGCACACACGATGTGACTAGTGATTGAAGAAATTGTACCATCTATGTTTGTCAAAACAGTAAGTTCTCAATATATATGTTTTGCTCATCATCTTCCATTCAAAAAACAAGTGGTTTCACATCGTTTCTCCAAGTTTATGTCAGCTGGTATGTGAGACTATTATCAATTGAAATTTGTATAATCAATTCATTCGTAGAATTTTATCTGTTTGACACCAGAATCTGAACATCGCCCATCTCAGATTTAAGAAACGGAGAATAAAATTCGAAGATACAATCTTCTTGACTTTTCTGCCCTTAATTTGGGTACCAGGTGTAAGCTCCATCGTTGTAACAAACCACCATAGAGCAATCTGGCTAGATGGCCTGCGCCAAAATTTGCTTGGTGGTTCGACACGATATCCACGTAGCACATCCCAGGTGGGACTTTCTCTTTCGTCTTTGTTGCTCGGGTACATTTCGATACAGTCAGTGTACTGAAACGGATTCAGATATTAGTTTCTTCTCTTTACTATTGTACTGTAAATAACTTTACGTCGATCCACATGAAGGAAACTCTAGTGATTGACGTCATCAGGTTCTACATCATAAATATCATGCAACTCTCAGATCCGTCTCTAATTCTCTTCTAATGAATGATCCTCTGTACCAAAGGCAATCCCTTACGCGGAAAACGATGTCAGGACATCACGAAATAGGTTCTTGGAGACAAAACTGCTGCCGCGGCACAGCTGAAAACTTCCCGTGAAGGTTATATAGACATCTGTGTTGCAGATTTGGCCGGGATGATTGATTTGGCGAAGAAAGGAGGAATCGACCTGATCCAAACATATTTATTGTGGGACGGTCATGAAGATATGTTAAATTCCCGATCTCAGAACGTACCCCCCGCCCAACGAAGGCGAGACTCCCATAACACAAGTCTCGCCTCCTTGGTGTCAAGGATCTCTGCCTCCCGTACAGCAGAGGGCAGAAAGACATCAACTCGCTGGCAGTCTATTCCAACTCTCTGATTTGATAACTGCCAACTGCTTTTCTTTTGCTCTGACACCAACAACCAACAAAATAAGTGGGCCCTACACACTTGGAATCAATGAATCGTGTCATCTATAATTTCGATATTTTCATAAATGTATAGAATAAGTCCCAATCGTTTAGCTTTGGTAATTTATTATGAGCAAGATTTTGAGACCAATGAATCAAAGCAAATCATATAAATTAATGTTTTCGTACATGAATATATATATTTCTCTAACATTTATAATTTTTTATCATTCTAATTCAAATTAATATTTATGAGAATTTTGGTATGTTTATATAATTTAACGTCTCATACTAGTTTTTTTATCCTTCACATTTTGAAATATTGATTACTTTATATCATTTCTATTATTAAAATTTTATCAATTATTCATTCACATTTATCATATATTTTTTACATTTGTTTCATTTCTTCAAAACTTATATTGACAATGTGTTGAAGCTACTGCTTGAATTGTACCAAAAATCATATTTATTTTTGCCAAATGGATGTGAGTTTTCCCTTAAAATTCTAAAAGTTAGAAATCATCATCATCTTTGATCAAAAGTCTAAATTTTGAAAAAAATGAATAATGAAATAAAAATGAAATTTGTAAATATGACTCGATCTCAAATTTTCTTCATTGCGTATATAAATATGGATAAAGTACTACATGACCTTGCACAAAAATAATTTTTTAATGATTATTCTTTCATATTCCATTGATATTAATATTCTATATATATATTTTTTCATTATAATTTTGTACGGAAAATGCAATATTTTTGTGCACAATTATTAACACTATGTATGGATTTTAAGTTGACATTATACATTGGAATTTATCAATCAATGTACTCATTCAATATTTGATTTGATCATTGTTACTATCTTAAATTAATAATAATAAGCTATTCTTCGATTATTTTCCACTACCGCACAAAGATGATTTGTTAGCGCTGTACACAGGAAAGCTAGCACATTAAATGACGAAACAAACTATGCTCATTTTCCTTGTGTTTCATTGAATCTAGATAATTAATATGTTTTAGATGCAGAAAGCTGAACTTCTCAACAGATAATATGTGCATGCAGACTTGACAATTTCGAATTTTTTTGTCTTGATTTCAAGATTTTTTCTCATCGTTATCCTAACCAGTTTAATTCCGTTCATGTAGTACTAAATGTGTTAATTACCATTCTTGTAATTGTAATTCTTTGTAAAGTACCATTCTTCACTTCATCTAGTTTCGTAGACGAGGAAAAAGATGAAAGCTGCTCGATAGGGATGGGATACATGTAGCGGATATGCTCGTACGTACTGTATATCTTGAAAAACATGGATGTTCCATGCCACATTGATTGCAAGACGAATCTTTCTTCCAGGTGCAGTATGATAATCCAACAGAAGCATAATGTATCTCTTGTGAGGAATGAAACTCTTCTCTGAGACGAATCAGTCAAAAAGCTCAAGTAGAATCTTTGTGAAGTCATCACCTACTTTGACGCGTGTAGTGAGTCGAGTACCAAGAATTGTAGCGAAAGGGATGAGAAACACCGTCATGTCTTGCAGGGATGAAACCAAGGGGGGTAAGATGGGGCTAGCCCTGATGACGCGTGGAGTAGAGGTGATATTCACGGGGATAACTGCACAACTGCTCTTTGTGTCACAAGAGTACGCGGCAATCGAGTCCGGACTGGCTTGTTTGTTGACTTGGGTCCGACTTTACGCATCGCCTGAGGACTTAATACATAGAACCTCGTGCTGCAGAATCGGTGCAGATACATTGAAGTTCTAGTGTACTAACTAACCACATTCACACCTCCAAGTCTCCAATTTGATGTCTCCATCAAGAGATTGTTGTAAGAGTCATTTATTCCATGTAAAAATTATTTTTTGGGGTTTTTACAATATTATTAGATTAGCATTCTACTGATAAATGCCACAAGTAATATAAAGGTAAGAGTCATAATCCTTATTCCCAAGATCATCCTTGCTCGACGCGGGCCTCAGTCATTTACACAAAGATATATCGTCTGTTGAGATTTGTTGAGCATGAATGGAGTATGTCTTCTCCAGTGTTTTCTGGCGTAATACTAAGATCTTGTCATACAACTTCCAGTCGCTAAACATGTGGTGCTATAAAAAGATATACGTGGACATCTCGTGTTTCCTTTAAGCAGCTTCATCCAAAAAAATTGCTTTTTCTGTAATCCCTGAGTTTCTGAATATCTTTTTGCGAATACCGTGGGTTGCTTTAGGTGGGACCACAGCCTTTAAATGATTTCCTCCGTCTAGCATAGTCTGATTGTAGGCATTATTGAGTAAATTTCTCACGTTAAGCAGCATCATAATATCACACACGACGGCAACTTCTATGTCAGCAGTAGAACCATACTTCAGGTCTCGATAGTACACTAAACTTAAATGGATCTCAGTCAAAGGAAGACTAAGAGTTCAAATTAGAACCAATTTGTCAACTTGAGTTGCAGAACAGGTACACCAAAGCCGTGGCACGAGTAGTTGGTGTGCTTTTTCTTTGCTTAAGTCTCATAAACCGACAAGTTAAAAGCCGTCTTCCATCAAATGAAGTGCATAATTAAGCAGAAGATAGGAAAAGCTCCTGCAAGTGGCTGGCTGAGGTCAATGGCTTTCTATCACTCTTGTCTGGCATCTCAATTCAGAATAATAGAGGGCGGAACAAGACCTACAGTAGGTCCATTCTCCAAACTGTAACAACCTGGTCATCCAAGGATGCCTGTGTCGTGAATGACGAAATCGACTTTTGTATAAGCTTCAGCTAGATTACTGGCCATTGTGCGATGCAAGCAACAATGGTACTTCACTGCTATGTCAAGTTAGACTCACTGGAAACTGATGTGGTGGGTGTGCAGGTTCTTCCTTCTGTTCCTGCTGATGGCACCAGCACACTTTGTGGACCACGGTTGACTGCTAACGCGCAAGCTACGTGAGAAGTCATCTGTTGGTGTCTTATTCAGGAGTGCGTCATGTATATACAAAGCAGGAGTAGCACCCCATCTATTCATAACTGGATGTACCCGACCTTATAATTACAACAAGGATTTCAACAAGTCATGTGATTTCTTATGTAAGTTTATATTAACACTTTATGGTTCAAATGCTGTGGATATAACTTGATGGACTAACAGATACCAATTTGTGATATTTGTATCAGACTTTTTTCTTGATAAAATTGTAAATCAAAGTGAAAATTATTAATATACTTATATAATTTGCCACTGGAATATTCGATTAGAAATATGTCAAAGTATATATGTATAATTAAAAATAAGCTAAATGAAATTATCCCTTTGCATATGTTTGTTATATTACTATACCTTCCTTAGTGAAAATTTACTCTAAACTCATCATGATTTATCATCCACTCTCTCTCCACATGCTATTATACTTCGGAAAAATGTTGTTTACCTCTAGAGTGTGAAGCTCTTTAATTGACCTTCACTTGCATCAGAATGTTGAGATGTTTCTTGATTTACTCTTCCAGCTTTGCGTGCCACACGTTCCATTGGATGGTTAGCGGATGTGGTAACTTGGTCTTTGAAATGAAATGTGGTGGAATGCAATTAGAAATTGCAACCAATGTCACTCTGCAATGATCAATTTCTCACCATTAATTGGAATAGACTAGACATCAATTTGCAGTTTTATCAACTTCATGTTAATCATATATTTGTATACTTTGTATAAGAATAACTACTTGCGAATATCTCTACGGTTTTACGTCATATTATTGTTATACACAATATTGGATCTCATAGGCTTGGTATTGAGAAAGTATGATGACTCAATATTGATAGGAGTGAAGGTATTTGTAAGTTGTGTGACGGAAGAAAGATTGAATATGAAAAGCATGTGTTTGTTACATGTTCTAGATATGAAGAAATTAGACTAGCCCATAAAATAGATGTGGAGAATGTTTATTTTTTTAATTACAACTAGTGACTTCTGATTTAGGTTCTTATATAAGGAACATCATAAGTCATAGTTCTAGTGCTCTCGGCAATAGCTAAGGTTAATTTTTAGTCTCTTTTCCTAGGTCCGTGGATGTTTGGCTTGTATTGTTTCTTTCAACCCTTTGATACCTTTGAGTGTCACGGTCTTGATGTATTTACCATTTTCCATATAGGTTCATTTAGATTTAGGTTCTTATATAAGGAACATCATAAGTCATAGTTCTAGTGCTCTCGGCAATAGCTAAGGTTAATTTTTAGTCTCTTTTCCTAGGTCTGTGGATGTTTGGCTTGTATTGTTTCTTTCAATCCTTTGATACCTTTGAGTGTCACGGTCTTGATGTATTTATCATTTTCCATTTAGGTTCATTAGATTTAGGTTCTTATATAAGGAACATCATAAGTCATAGTTCTAGTGCTCTCGGCAATAGCTAAGGTTAATTTTTAATCTCTTTTCCTAGGTCTGTTTCTTTCAACCCTTTGATACCTTTGAGTGTCACGGTCTTGATGTATTTACCATTTCCCATTGAAAATCTCTTTTCTAGAATGAGCCAATGTACATTGCGTACGATATACACTTTCAAAGTATGATGCCTAACAAGTTGTCACATGTAAAACTTGTAACCACATCATTTGCAACAATGATATGGTTCTTCAATCCCAATATACAAATATCTTAGTAATACATGAGCAGGCCTGAGTAATAGTGACAATTGCGCCAAAAATGCCACTCCGTGCCACTATTGATATTCTTCAGTGTGCCACTATTAAGGATCGGTGGCGCACTCTGTGAAGTGTTGTGGAAGTAGGATGGCGGCGTGCACTATTCACTATTCAATTTGTTGACTTGTGCTGAGCTATGCATCCAAAGAAGCAAACTACACCATTCTAGAAAGGCCACGAGGTGACATACGGTATACGAGTGACCAATGTTGATCTCAAGATAAATTTGGCCCGCTGTGTTGTTTGCCGATTTTGTGAAATTTTTGGGAGAGACAAACAACGTGGAAGGAAAAGAAAAACAACAAGGAATGCCCAGTACTATACAGCCCCATTTAGGCCTGAGAGCTATCGCAAGCACAACGAAACACAACACACGTCCAATTGAAGGGAGGATCAAGCACTTGTGAATGATAAGAAGTGCAGCTTCTTTGACGGAGTAGTGCCAATCAAGAACACTCTCCTCAGCCACTTCAGGCTGGAAACTGCACCGCGACCCTTTAAAATTGATGTGGCCATTGTCAACACAATCATTGGCAGCATGTATTTTGATGTTGACGATGAGTATGATTCGGATGAGGAAGCCGACAAAGTGGAGGTCGCTCTCTGCAGAGATGGTCGTCGCCGTGCAACCCTGACGCCTTTGGAAATCTAGAAGCGGGCTTTGAGTATCTTCGTTCCGGTACAAGTTTCTTCTTCAGAGAATAATGCAATTGCTTCTTTTGTTGCGTACTAGGTAGCGATCAAGAATTGCTCCTTGTTTGACATGGTCGTCGAGTTCACTTTCCTTGGTTCATCGTTTTGCCTCACTTTTTGCCATGCTCAGTCGACGAACGGAATTCACAAGAATGGCTTACTACTTTGGTTGCAACCGTCGCAAGGTCTCATCGAAGGAACGATGAGACCTTGCGACGAGTGATGTGCGCATCGGAACTGTAGATGCTTTCTAACCTTTTTATCGATTGCTAGGCTTTTTCGCTGGCATTGGATGGGGCTACACATTAAAGTACATCCTATCTTGACATTTGGATTTGCTTTTGAATCGGCGAGGACATCCACAACTTTCACTTGCTAGCTCAGCCTTTGAACGAGCGTCAAACAAAATAATCAATGTTCGACATGGTCGCGAAGATGTTGGATGTGATTCGTCCAGGCTGGAGAAACTCATTGATTGGCGTTGCAACCAATGGAGCGAGGAACATGACTGAACGACACATTGGTCTGTTGACCTTCTTGGACAATGCCAATTGGCTCAATTTTTATCAAGGTTTGATGTGGTGCACACCAGCTTGACCTCATCATGGCCGACGTCTATCAAAACTTGCTCCAAGACGTTTTCTATTTTATTCTTGTGGTTCTTATTGACTACCTGCGACGCCAGCAAAATCTGATTGCTGAGATGAAGACGACATGCCCGAAGATTGCCATTACACGTTGGCTTTCTATGATCAAGGTCATGACCGGGTTCAAGAAGCACAGGATCGCTGTTCAAGCGTACTTGGATGAGAAGCTCCCGCCATGTCGGCCATTTGCAGCCTGGTGGATGCTTATGATAACAATCCATTCTTTTGCACAAGAAGCGTCACTGGTGTTCATGCGCCTCCAATGCATGACAACTTTGGTGTTCCAACAAGTGATCGAGTTGTCTAAAGTATCACAGACGTTCTACCGATTGATCGGAGGCAAAGGACCACTGCTTCATTCCAAGCTACAAGCCATGGCAGAGGCAGCAGCTGATTCTGGTGATCATGTCGCGACTGGGGAATATGTAGCGCCTCTTTCGAACGTTGAGTAGCTCGTTCGGGGCCTTGGAACTTTTGTGTTTGCCAAGCTCGACGAGATTCCTGCCGAGAACGGCGCGCGACTTCACGTTCTATGACTTGTTAGTTTGGCGTTTCTTTCAGCGGCTTTGTGGCTTATGTTGATCAATGTCGAGCGAAACAGCACCAATACACAAGCTTGTGTCAATGATCAGGTTCCACCGATTATGCCACACGAGCTTGTTAAGTACATGCGATACTAGTTTTGTGCCATCGTTCGCAAGCAAATCCTACGATTGCACGCAACCAAGTTTACACGGAGAGCTTATTCGATGCTACCATGCATTACTTGAAATTAGCAATCGATGCCTGCGATCACAAGACTTCGTTTAGGTACGGTTGGGGTCTCCTTAGATCGCGATTCCCGGCTCTGTTTCAGTTTGCAGGAGGCTTGGCTACGATCTTTCCCGGCACTCCAATAGTGGAGGCAGATTTCTCCAGGCTGAAGCGTGAGAAGTATATCTTCAGGCATAACTTTTCTGATTTCGGGCTCGAGTGTGCCTAGCAACACAAAGGGCTGCTGAAGATCACAAGGAAGAACTGATGGTGTTGCTCTTTATATGGAGTTTGTATAGTTTCACTTTGATGCCACTAATAAAGATCTGGACATGCCACTATTAGATTAATATCAGTACTAGTGGCAAATGCCACTATTTCTCATGTAACATGAAATATCCATGGTATGTTCAAACAAGTCAGTAGGATTTGTGACCGATAACAAGAGAACTAAAAAAATTCTACAGAAAAATACTCTAGTAGATGATAAGAATTTACATGAAGTACAGATTTCAGAAGTAATGGAATCTCGAACGCAGAAATGAAAATAATGCCAAAATAAGTAATGTGCTAAAATTTTTCCTCTTGTTTTTAAAGTCTACCAATCAAGTGATCAAGACACAAAACATGTTGTCTTATTATCCCAAGATGTGATCTACATAATCCACAATTTGAAAACATTAGTAAACAAGACAAAAGCAATTAGATGAACAGCTGTATAATGAACTATGGCATGTAGGATAATGCCAATATATTTCGTTGTTAAATACCAGAGTGGTTGGCACGAAGGAAATTAACCCTTGTAAACAGAAATGGACGGAAGTGTATATAATGTGCATACTCTATAATTGTATGACGTATGGGGGTTTCTCAAGCATTATACACAATTTAAATGAAAATTTGCAAAATCTGCTCTTAATTGGTTTCCAGAATATTTTCTTGAGCTTCAGTACATCCTGTGCATGCATACCTTCCTAATTACAAATATAACTAGCGGATGGTAAGTTTATAGCATTCGTCGTACTATTAAGTTTTCGGGACCGAGTCAAAAAGCAAAGTTTTAGCATGATTTGGGCATCACGGTCCCTTCCATATGTGCACCTGGTCGTCAGAATATGATTGTAGCTTTGAGGGTCTGACAAAGTGGCCGTACCCACATGTCCCTGACTAAGCAGGCCCTGAACTCACAAACTGGCTTTGCACAGAGGTGGCTTTTTAACTCCTAAACGAGGGTGAAGGAACTGGAATAATTTACACTTACTTCTGTACTCTGCACTCTCAATCGACCACTGACAGTTGTCCCAAGAAGTGTCCTAGAACACACCGTTTGAACAGCGGCGAGGGTGAACTCGATCGAGTCTACTGCAGCCTTGATACAGTACGACTAAATCTCACAAACAAGTTAACACTGTAATCGGTTTTAGGTACGAGAAAAATTGACCTTAATGATCCGTATAGGAAGATCTGCCACCGTGCAGACGATTACGTGGCAGCTGTGCATGCTTGTAGTTTGAAGGTACGAATTTTTTGACTTTAATCATCTGTATGTGTAGATCTACCACCGTGCAGACTTTTACGTGGCTGCTGTGCATGCATGTGTTTAAACGTTCGAATTTTTTGATTTTGAATTAATCTACATACGAAGATCAACCACCGTGCAAACGTTTGGGAATAATCTGCTGGTGGTAGATGACCATGATCTTGAAATATGAATAAATTATTTCAATGAGATAAATGATTTAGTTTTTAAACAAGCTCTTGAAGATCCCTTTTTCAACTGGATTCGGTCCAGACCAGGTTGGGAAAACAGAGAAGCAACTTAGTGTCGTAAATCAGTTAGTGTAATTGGACAATAGATCTGTCCTGGCTCAAGACTTGAACGGTCCTAGATCCAAGAGTAGCAAGATATTTCGGATCGTGGACAAATGGGAGACTAAATGATTAACCTGATCCTATGTTTCACGTAACATCAACATGACTGTGAATATTGACTTGATTACCATTTCAAGTCAAGTCATGGTGACATTCCACCTGTGCTTCCTTTGTGTGCTAGTTTGTGATCAGGTTGATTGGTTGCAATCTACAATCTATGGTTGATATCTATCTTTGTTGTGAAGATGAAATTCTTTCTTTTCTCTCACAAATAACTTATTGTGACATGTGAGTACATAAAAAGTAAATTTCTAAATAAAATAAAAGAATATGGCTAAGACCATAGTATTACTTATAATTTTGATCAGGTTCCAAATGTATATGAAAATATGATGGACTAATCTCGTCAAGCATCATAAGTATGAACCTAAGGTTAAGATACCTAATTAAATCACATGGTAATTATGTAAAAGATAAAATATATCAAATCATTTACGCTAGACAATACAGAATAAGAAGCTACTCAAGTGGAAAAGACAAATACAAAAGGATTGAAAGTCTCATCAAGTATGAAATCAAGAGTTACATCTTTAAACTATAATTATTACAGTACCTTCAAACAAAATGATCACCCATCATGTTCTATATGATGAAATAGAGAGACAAGACAATACTAGGATCTAATAACATCACAATAATAAATTTACTATATTGCCTTAAAATTTTCTTTCAATCTAGTTCAAACATCCTACATAAAAGTTAGTGGAATGTTAAAACACACACACTGAGACCAGATACAAGTCTCGTGCTCACATGACCTGTCAAAACAAATTTTTTCTGCACACAAGCCCAAGGATTGACTAACTCTCCCAGAATCTCATTCTAGAGGCCTCTCCACCCTCACTGCTACCAGGAACATCAAATATTACAAAAATAACCCTTACTACACTTTTGAGGGCTTGTCAAAAGACCTGGTCACACTCCTCGCATCCGACAGTTTACTTGGCATCCTTACTTGCTCCTGGCGCAAACAAGACTGGTTGCAAGCGCTACCGACTCCTTTTCATCGAGCTACTCAATAAATATGGCACGCACAAATCTGTGATATTAGATGTGGTCGATTTAACATTCTCCAAAAAATATCATAGAAAACATCATCTTACTTAACTCCTCTACTATAGATAGTTGAAGCTAGTGTTCTATGTATAGCAATGTATACATGTAATCTAAACATTTCATTTACAGAATAAGTTGCTTATTGTATTTTTAATCTGTGGAATGTTCTTATACCGTGTTGTGTCATTCAAAATTTATCGATAAGATATTTACATGTTTGATTCTTAAATTTTTTGAAGAAAACCACTAGATTAATTTGAGTTAGAAATCAAACATTTATTTTCCAAAAGTATATCTATCAAAAGATTTATTTATTCAAAAAATGAGTATCAAAAAATAATTTTTTATTTGAATCACACAAAACATTTAAATTTATAGTTTTTTACAGAACAGCAAAATTGTCTCATATTTGTTTTTTATATCTTGAATCATCTAAAGGCAAAGCCACTCATAACCATAGCATAAAATTAGAGGAAAAAAAAAATCACTTTAGAGGTTACCAATTCTAAGTTTCATTCAATAGTCATCTATGTGCTCAATTTTTTCTAAATGATTTCACTGATCTAAATTGATAAAATCACTAGAACTTAAATCTCATCACCATTTTAACTGACGTACATGATTTTGCATGCCCACAACTATGGTACTAGTTTAGCCTCTACATGAATCGTGACAATTATAGATCGTATGTTATATTTACCCCTATATTTCATGTTCAAATGATGACACCGTTTCCTTTGATAAGAAACGAATCTCATATGTAATATGATCATGATGTGATGAAATATGTCATATATACACTATAGGTTGACCTTACTCTTTGGACTTATCAAAATAATAGTTTCTTTCTTTATGACAAAACTGCTACTCCAACGCTCTTCAACATGATCACATCTTCAACGGTTGCTTTAAGCATTGGCACTGAAGGTCGCACTTGTCTTTGCTGTGGAATTTTTGCAACTAATCTGATCACATCTCGAATGCATGGCGTAGTTTTTAACTCTTCTTCATCATTGCTACTTGATATCTTTCTGTACATATTTTTGATACTAAGACCAAGTTTCAAATTTGACGATTTTCACAAATTGCACTCATGTGGTTGCTAATTCTATATGATATTTGGCGTGTGGAAAACAAAAACTTTGTTAACTCCATTGAACTGGAACATTGTCTCCAACTAGCCCATCTCACCAGTAGCCACTCATATTCACACATTCAATTTCATATTGGACATTTTGCTCTTATGGTTGGAAATTATTATTTGTACTTATTTTCAGAAGTTTAATATTAGATTAAAAAAAAAAATCATTGCTACACACATTTAACTTTCACTCTGAGTACTTATGAATAATGAGTGCCTCTTCAGCATGATTACATGGAATGTTTCTTTAATCTCCAACCAAACACACAAGTGAGCTATTATTTTACTTCCATAACCAACAATCACAACCATCTATCCTCAAATACCTCATCCACTCACCCACATTTTTACTTCGTTACTACTTCTCATATTTTAAAACCTCATTCTTTCCTTCACAACTTTGATCATACGAATACTCGTATCATACTTCTCTTTCCCTATTGCATCAGTCAACTCCCGGTACAGACTCTGAGAAGTTGACTTGGTCGAATGGGGAGTTGACTCTCTTTTTCGTACGACAAACATATATTTGATCATGAACCCTTTAAATGTGTATTTCCCTTCAATTCTCCTGACCTTTTGTGGTTTACGAATCTTACCAGCAACTGGAAAGCGATAGAATATTTCGATAATATGTGGTTTGTATGGGGTGTGGTAATGGTGTCGGTCAACATCGGATCAGCATTATTTATTTTCTACAATGTCCACAGGCTGTAGAGTTTCGGAGGTCAGAACATCTATAGCTCGTATGAGAGGCTACCTATATCTGTACCTTTAGCCGGTGTGCGCGCTTTTTCGTTACGCGCAGGTGACCTTCGCGAATCAATTTCGTGATATGAAATATTTTAAGGAGCTTTCAAATGTTGTGGCTTCACGACCTTAGAGTGTCATTTACACTCGAGTATTGAATTAGTTTGTTCTCGTCTATTGTATACCAAGGTTGGGCATGAATAAGCTCTGGAATTTTAATGCCACACAAAGGCTACGCCCATTGCTTCGCTTACATCATTCTTATATTCAATTTGCTCTGGTTATTTCCATTCCAACTGCAGGATCAGTAATGCATTAGGCAAATCGTAATTTCGTTAGTACACTGTCAAATGACTGTTTGTAACTTGACTCTGTTCGTATCAACCTTCTAAAATTTTTAGCTCTACATTTTACATCAACAAGTCAGTTGACTCGCTTTTTTTCTGTCTTCGAGCCCATATCCTTCTTATCGCTACAGAGAATGTAACTAAAACTTCATGAAATTCCGAATTTAATACCACCAGCAAAATGTTTTTCTGAAGGACAGTCTTTGATTCTAACTCTCAGTGCCTTCTTCAACAATACGATTCATGGGGCTACGATGAACAGTTGAGCTTTCAAGTATTATTTAACGTAACCAGATTTGGCCAAAAAAGCTCTCTGGCTCTAACTTTTCAAGCAAACTATGATGTGAGGATAGACTTGGATTTATGTACAGTTACTTCTATTATTTCAAACGCGAAGTTTTGAGTAGAAAAATTTAGGTCACCACATTTTCGATAAAAGGTTCTTTCAGTTCCTCTACTGTCTGTTCGAAATGAGCAGATTATCAACCTTCAATCCGAACATGCTAAAGCCATAATGAGTGAATATATACCACCAGAATAAGTATGAATCGTCCTTCTCTGGTACATGATAAAGTTCACGACTTACACCACACTGGTACAATCTAGAATTCACTTCAGATATGAGTCAAAATGGTCCAGACGGATGAAGCTTAACTAGAAAAAGTAATTTCATAATCTTGCATCTAAAAATAAAATCAACTCGAACTTGCAGAGGTCAACTGTTCAGATGACAAGAAGTATCGTGAACGCTGATACAAATTCGTGGCACCCAGTAAAGTGCAACCGAGTACGCTTGCGTGTCAGAACATACCCTGCAGCACATTCCTAGATGTTGACTTCCAAAGATCCAAAGGAGGAGGTCGACCTGCAACGCTCTAAAACTGAGTGACACATGTAATTAAATACTCAAGTCTTGAAGGGAACTAAGGTGCAGCAGCTATTTTATAATGGTTGTATCCAGCATCTTTGAGAGAATTAAGGAACAAAAAACTAGTGGGAAATCTCAGCTAGCATCACCGGACACAACATCGAAAGCTTTCTCAAGTAAAAATGCCTGTCTTACCTTCCCCTTATAAGATATGATGAAGACGACGAACTTCATAGATGTAGTGAATGTACATGAACTACTGCAGGTGTCTTGGTTGAAACCTGGAAACTTCAACCGAAGCTTTCTAAGGTGAAGATGCTTGTCACTGATATCACGTTCTCTTTCCCAGTTAGTTAAACCTATCAACGCTTACTGGGACTCGGGGTCTATGATCCTGAACGATCAAAGGCATATACTACTCAGGGCAATGAACTGGCTAGAAAAGAAAAAGTGACTTCATCAATGCATAATTTATTCCAACGTCGCCTTCTCTCATAACGCAGAGCATATGTGTACAAGTAGGCAAGAATACCCGCAACATCCAAGACAGGTGTATTCTTGGTTTATACGTGGTTTATTCTCAGCACTCCTCCTCGAATAAAAGTAAGTAGAATACATCAAGAGCTCGAACTCACAACATCTGATCGGCCGTATTTCGAGTTGAAAATTAACCAAAATAGACAAATGACAACATCTGTTCTCTTTCATATTTTCTCCAGCACAATCTTCCATACAACAACCTCTACAACCTCCTTTCAAAGCAAAAGGAAATGTACAAAAGAATCACAACGAAATAAAACTAGCGATTTTTTTCAAGTATATATTCCCTCTAAGGATCACCCAGAATCAACTTTTGGTTTCAAGAACAAAACATTCCTCACTTGCCAGCTTCTGGGCTTTCCACATGTATTCTTGTTTAGTTACCCTGAGTCATTATCCCAAGGCGTATTCATATTCTCCAACTCTTGATACAACAATAATGTACAGTTCGATGCCACGCTCACGGCTGTGATTATCCCTATCCCGGAACATTCCTTGAACATTCCCTAAACCTTAAACATTACTCCACTGTGATTTCCCCTCTCTCCGATGAAATTGTCAAAATTGACATTGTTACAATTGAATGAGATGCTGGCTTCAAATATGGGCTAGGAAAACCTACTGTTGACTCGGAAGGGATGGGTCTGGGCCTCTTTGTCTTCTATCCCGGGGTTCGGCTGCCATCCTAATACTCTTAGTTGAAGCGCAAGTGGACGTGCCTGTGCGATCTTCTTTCAGAGGCCACAAAGGAGATAAGGAGACCACCTTTCCTATAAATATAAGAGTGGGGGAGACAAGCTCAGCCTTCTTCACCTCTGTAGACAAGTTACCCAAAGTTGCGAAGACCTGTTGCACACGTAACAGAAGGTACGCATACTACAAAGATCAGTAGCTAGAAAAGTTGTAAAGCATTCTATAAAAAACCTAGCCAGATGACGTAGACCATGGTTAGCTATATCAGAACGCCTCAAACTTTCAAAACTTTCGGGACAAAAACAGATCAGATACAATAATATTGTGTAGACTTGAGGCATATTCTAACATACATAGTCAACAAGAATATTAACTTATGATCAACTATTATTTTAGCAGCTGGAAGCTTAAAGAAATAATGTGATTGTGAACTTACTGTCCGTTGTTGAGCTGTGGTACCACGTTCGATAGCAGCAGCAGGAGTGTCCGAAGTAAGACCATTGGCCAGCAACTTGGCAGCAAGTCCTGGCAATGTAGCTAACCCCATGTAGATGACTAAAGTAGAGTCTGGATCTGCAGCTTGATCTGCTACGTACAGAGGATCATCACCTCCCTTTCTAGAGTGTCCAGTAAGGTACCTGACACTGAACACCGACATTAAACAATCAAAGTCAGCCGGCGTAAGTTACAATGCAGAGTGCCACGTTCAATCGAAACAGATTGACTTGATAATGATACAGGAAGGGATTTACTAACAACCTGTTAGCGACGCCTCGGTGAGTAAGTGGGATCCCGAGCTCAGCTGCAATACCTGAAGCTGCAGTGATACCTGGGAGATAAAACACAATATCAACAATCTGTCACAATGCACAAATCGTCCTACATAAGACCAGGGCGTGACAAAAGAAACACAATGATATCTGGCCTTGCAAGCATGTACATAATTAATGGTCCTCTTTTTCAAAGCAAGACTTTGAAATTGAAAACGTTAATACTGGTAAAAAAGGAAAAAAATGCACGTACCAGGAACAACTTGAACACGTATACCCTGATCTTGAAGAAAATCCATCTCTTCACCACCCCTTCCAAAAACCTGTCATTTGTATACTTCATCAGGGTCCCGACAATCCAAGTCTGATCACCTCATCAACATTCTACTAGTTTGATAACTTTCCGACCTATTCATGATGCAGTTGCTTCGATAAGTTTCAAAACACTTTGTCGACTGTCCGAATCTTACTTATTTGTTAGTAGAGAAGGTCTCACATATACCTCAAGGAAACGAACCTAGCAGGTAACAAAACGTCATTTCAATTCGACGAACAGAAAATTATACCGTTTCTTATGCTACACTAACCACGCCTAAAATTTCAAAAGAGTTACTCACCAAAGGATCACCTCCTTTCAGCCTTACAACAGTAGCCCCTGCTTCTGCAAAGTTCAGGAGCAGCTCGTGTATTTCTTCCTGAACGTCCACGACAGCAAACAATTCATACTCAATAATTATTTCCGCCTTAACAGTGAAGTGTATATCTTCGAATTTTGAAACTTCGAAAAAGAATCAAAATACTGAGTAGAACCCTAGATTATGCAAAACAACAACTCAACTCAATCCAGTGATTTTTTTACGGAATCAAAATTGAACAGGATGATCGAAATTTCAAAACAACTGAATTCTAAAAAGCCCGTCTATCTTCGATTCGTCTGCAACTCCAAAGTCAGTGCAACAAAGTGACTGAATGTATAATTGAAGATTAAAAGAAGGTTTGTTATACCTGAGTACGGCTGTGGAACCCAGAAGTCTTTCCGACGTAAAGCAGACGAGCACCGGAATGCACGAGGTCTAGTATATCAGTCGACACCAATCGATCATACAAAACCAGGTCAGCGCTCTGCATTAATCTGAGAGCTTTGACTGTGAGAAGCTCTGGATCACCTGGGCCAGTTCCTACCAAAAACACGTTGCCTGGACCCCTTTGTCTCTTTCCAGCGGCTGCTTCTTCATTCCATTTATCTCGAAGCATGACCAAAACTTCTCTAAGCTCAGGAAGCTGAGATGATATTTCGTGGGACAATTCATTGCTGTCTCCATCCTGTGCACTGTTTGAAGCGTCAGATTCACTCGCAGCTTCTCCTACTGGTGGGCAAACAAATTGGTCACGGAGAGATTTACTCTGACTCTCATCTAACTCTGGTTTAGAATTCCTCTCAGCTGGAAATTTGAATCCTGCATTATTCCTAAAGTCTCGGGTGATGTCCTCTAACAAACCCCCACCCCGGCTTTTTTTCGGCGAATATTTTTCAGTGAAAGGAGAGTTTTCAGAACTTTTGGACGACCTCGCCTTCAGTAGAAAAGGCTTTACTCCATTTTGATTTTCTTCATAATGCTTGACAGTCGGGGCAGAGCGTGCGGGAACCAAGACTTGAAACGAAGACAGAGAAGCGCCAAAGGAACTTCTACAGGAGGAACTGAACCTGGAATTGGGAGTTTTGTAGAGGGAAAAGGTCTTCAAAGTCCGGCTTACAGAAGCCTCCTGGGCATCGAAACCTTTGCAGCAGCTACTGCAAGCCTCCTTGACGAAAGGCCCAGAGCTCACAGGAGGAAAAGCCTGAGAAATCGATGCCATTCCCGTCTACTTCCTCGACCTCCCCCTCCAATTACAAAACCCCCCACAGTCGCCCACACCTCGGCCTCCTCTTCTTATACGAGGACCTACAATCCATCCACCATGTCATCAAACGCACACACCAAAACATACATACAGCTCCCCAATTCTGCTCAACCGAACAACTGAAATCCCATCCATCACTCACTCAAATACTCTCCAGCTCCTTTGCACCGAATTCAGCTCTCACCTGTTTCAGACGCCAGAAGCTGCCGCAATGCGAAATGCGGAAACCGGGCACCGCTCACCTTCCTCTCCTCTGCAAGCCCAAGTGGGTCGAATCTCCGGACTTCGGAGACCGCTCCACACTCTTCGGACTTGCAGTGGAGAGAGAGGACGAGAAAGCGGCGACTCGACGCACAGATCGATCGACGAAGGAAGGAACGAAAGGGAAGAAGGCAGGCAGGCACGAAGGAAGGAGCACCCGAAGCTCCGAGTCTCACTCGATCGGAGCCAGGGCCTTTCGATCGATGCCATCCACGGTGGCACCGATCGTGTGCTGACTGCGCGTTGGGATCTTGGGACAGGCAGGTGCGGAGAATCGATTCACTTTTCGGTGTTCGCTTTGGCAGTTTATTCTCGCCCCTTCGTAGTTTCGGTTGGTTTTCCCCTTTTGGCTCGCGCATGGCCCCTTTTGGAAAGCAAGGGCCGCGGCCCCTCCCTCAACGCTTGCCTACCGCTAGCCCGCGCTCTCATCCTGCGTACTGTACTTTGCCGCTCCCCGAGAGCATACGTACCGTATGGCTTAAACAGTTCGGATATAAAATAAATCCGAATTTTATATCATATATATATATATATATATATATTGGATGCCATATTTGCCATTCTAGGGGGCATGGCGGTCAAGCCCATGTTCACCTTTTCATCCTTGGCCGTACCACTCGATGAGATCTTCTCGCTCAGAATTGTTATTATACTGTTCCCCCTTTTCTCCTACTGGAGCGACTTCTTCGTTGAGTTACACGAAAGAAGAAAGAGTATCTAGTTCCAAGTGTGTGCTTCTAAAGATGGCAGATATTATGTGGGTGATAAGCCAAAAATTATTGCTTTAGACGTATTTTAAGTTGTGTTCAATTAAGATGTATTTGATAGAACATGTATAATATGTTCCTTTGTGAAACCGTAAGAAAATTTGTATATGATATTACGGTAAAATTACAAAAATATTATGTTTTATGTACATGTTGAGCTTTGATAATGTACAGGATTTTTATACTGAAATTCATTAGATCTCAATTGTCAATAGAAGTAATACTTATCTCCTTTAGAACGATGGCATATATATTAAAGATGTGCATCACAACGTACATGAATGTTACATCAAATATCACTATAATTTATGCAAACCAACAAAGATATATCATAGTAACCTATTAAATTTTTATAAGTCCATTTACTCTAATTGCAAATCTAGAGCAAAATTAAGTGTAAATTGGACTATATATATATATATATCTATATCTATATATCATGGATGTCATTCAACAAGTATTAATCAAATCATGCCAAGTTCTTTGTTATTTAGCATAACAAGTGTATCATAATCTTATTTTATTTTTTATTTTGTTTAATATCATATAAAATTCACATTTAGTAATTTGATACAGTTATATTCAGAGTCTAAAATCAAGATGGCATGTGCTAAATATTTCATTGCTAAGTGTATGTTTGCAGTTCATACTATATAATGACAAATTGATTTGTACATATATTAATTCATAATTAACAAACCCATAATTAATCAAGAGGAAGTTTTGATTATGATATGCGTCATACTATTAAACAATATCCATAAACTAACAGACAGATCCCTACATTAGCTAGTCCACATCACATAAACCAAAAGCCTATATAAACATAATAATCAAACTTATGGTAAACATCATGATGTTAGGTAGAAAATCTGACAGTAAACACAAAACATTAGGGGAAAAAAATAATTAATAATCTAGTAGAAGACTGCAAACAAATAATAACAGAAATTCTTTTCAATCATGATAAAAAAGAGCCAAGCTATCTCGGGCCGCCATAATAAAAACAAATTTCAATAAAAATAAAAATAATTTTACACACATATATAACGTGATTTGCCCAACGTACCTAAGAATAAACTTTCTGCAACTGAATGATTCTCTCCATGCACATAACCAACCATTAAATTTGACATAGATGATTAAGATAGCTCAAACAGGTTAAACGAGGTGTTCACTTGATGGGACCCCATTCAAACCTAAATTGCTTGATGGGATCCATCAAGTTTGGTTTGATCCGATAGTAACCCACTTACGGCACACCATCGCCAAGTTCTAAAACGTGTTCCTGTATTGAGAAATTGATTGCCATTGTGGCTGGAAGTTTAAGTCGCGGGTGTCTGATTTCAAGACAGTGAGTCAAACCAAGTAGGTGCAAAACAACAAGCGTACCTTAGCTACGTAATAATCTAGGGAGGTAATATCAAAGAGTTTGATGCTTGTGCAGCTGCCTCTTTATTTCAGTAGCGAACTGAGCTACATCGACTACCTTGACACCGTAAAAGTCTCAATAAGTTGGTAGCGCACACGTACTCGTCAGCAGCGACATTCATAGAAAGCAAATTTGCACTTGATATGAAATGAAAGGGATTGGGCTAAACATCTCTCCCCATAGATCTAGTTGCTAAAGCAGATGTTAGTCTTGCTCGCATCATGAACGAGGGAGCCGGATCGAGCTGAGTCGAGGTAGAGACATCACAGCCGTGTTGTATTCAAGTTCATCAAACGGCCAATAGTGGCTTTGGCAGCCACTGCATCCATGGGCAATTTTGTCTTAGCGGACATGTGATCGAATCCAATGGAAGCGAAAGTAGAGTATGGTGAACGAACAAAACGGTTCTACAAGAATTTGATTTTGGAGTCTCGATCCGAAGACACTGTGAGCCCACCAAAACATGTTTAAGCTATGATAGAGTTACAATGCATGCACAGTATGTAACTATTGGAACATGTGTGGCGTGTATTGTCAATGTGGTCCCATCATGTAAAACAAAACTTAAATTGTCATAGTGAGCAATTTAGGTTTTGATGGAGTCTCATCAAGTAAATACCTCGAGATTAAACATGCTTAGAGAAGTTAAGACCCTGAGTTACATTTTTCAGGTCTCTTTTCAAAAGGCATGACATATTGTGCATGGTACATGTGTCTTACAAATTACTGACTTTAGTGCTCTAGCCCAATGTACGATCTAAAATGCATTTACAAAACAAGTTGATGGTCAACTTCTCTAACTAGGCATATCTTTCTATCTATTCTAACATTGCATATATTGATTAATGCAAGACTAATCCTCCATATCGTCATTCTACTCCTCTAACGTCTGCTTATGATTGTCATTGGATTGCTTTGACTTATCAGATTCCTTAGATGTTAGCTTATTGTTCTCTTCATTGTACTGCTTTTGCTTGTTCTAAGCTGACATAGATTTATCTTGCTTCTTCTTTTGAGTCTTGACAATGTAAAGAATCTGATTAAATTCATACATGTATTTTCATTTTTCTACTCCGGCTTTGTAAATCATGGTGACGTCCTTGGCCTCGAGTTTATCTTACTTAAACTACTTTTTCAACTCATCAAGAAAGATGAAAAAGTCAATTGAGTGAGTTTGTCTTGTAAGCTAAAATAGACTTATCATACTCTTGCTTCTTCTGTTAAGACTTGAGAATATAGAGAGACTTCTCAAATTCTAACATGTCTTTTCATTTCTCTCCTCTGGCTTTGCCAACCACGGCAACACCTTTGGTTTTGGAATGATCTTCCTTAAACGACTTCTTGAACTCATCAAGAAAGATGAAGAAGTCAGTTCCTTGACTTTTTAGTTGGTTGGGGGCTTGTGAGCCGACATAGACTTATCAAACTCTTGCTTCTTCTGTTGAACCTTGGCAATGTAGACAATGATTTGCCCAACCTTGCTACGTCCACGAGTAACAAAAAGATAATGTGTTTGGCGCGTCAAGAATATTTGCCGCGTTAAGTGAATTATTAGGAAGCCAAAATCCTAATTGCACTTTCAGCATATACTCACAGTCATTGACGAGTTTAGGAGTTTCGGGTTCTACCAAATGATTTATCGCTAACACATGATATGTGTTATGAATGTAAAAAATTGATTATTGAAGATACAATTCTCAAATACATCATATTTGTATTTATGTATAATGTTATTTAAAATTTTTTGAAATAAAATCTTATCATTTTCATAATTCTAAGACAAACTAGAATATGCAATAGTTAGTATAGTTTACTACATGTCTCAAAAGTATCAACATGATTATTATCTTGGTATGTACAAATTTTCTAACATGCTTATCATATCTATTATAATAAATATAAATATAAATATGAAGATTTATTTACATTTATCTATGAAGTAATATTTTGATGAATTTATAATCAACGTTATCATCTCTTACATATAAAACTCAATGATGAACAAGACAAAACACAATGGATAGTGAAACAAGCTAGTGATATTGTATATTACAAGATCACAAATTCTGCTCTATGTTTGAACTATCTATTCAAGATTGCATATTATCATTAAGATATATGTGATTCAATCATCCCAAATAAGACTAGTTGATTAACATTTTGGTATAAATTTCTCAATAGTATTGATATTATTTTGATCCATATCATAGCTTGTCATTACTTATTGATAATTATCTCTCCTCACCATACAGATCACTCCAAAATAGGTTCAGATATTCTATTTTTTTCCCAATCTAAATATCAATCACAGATACATTAAATGACCTTGCATCACCAATTATTGTATCCAACAGGTTGGTGATGTCTCTATAAAACTTTGAAAATCCAAAATGTCTTTAAAAGTGCTTAATTTCATTGTGTTCATGACATAGAGCTTTTTCAGGTTTGATTTACATCACACATGAATCAACTCTATGCCAAGAATCATGTATAGATTATTTCAACTCAAAAATATATTGTTGTAACTAGATATTATTTGAGACCTTTGGTGGCTAGAAATTGTCCATGTTACACAAAAAACTATTTGATCGAACACTTCATTATACCACTTAGTTGTGATCCATCAATATCTTCTAGCAATTTTCTTAGAAGGGATTGTCAAGTGACAAAATGAGACTTTCATGAATGTCGATTTATCGAAATTATGAATGTCTTCTACCGCCAATGCACCACTACTAATCTTCTCAATAGTTTCTTTAAAAACTCCAAAAAGAGTTATTATGTGAGTGTGAAGACAATCTTTTTAGTGCTAAAATCCCCTCAAGTATTCCCGTTTCAACTTCCAATCCAACAGTGTAGAACGTGAGTCTCAAACAGTCTAGTTTATGCACCTAAGAGATTATTGCCAATCTTTCATTTATAGTGATCAAAGATTCTAAGCTTGTGGATCTTCAATACTACGTAGTCTATTCTCAATTAAGAAAATTACTTCAAAGTCTGATGAAAAGTTGGATTCAATTATGCACATTTTGATCAATTTTAAATATAACATTCGCAACAAGTAAAATGTGACTGTAATGAATCATTTGTTATTAGTTAGATCAGATCTTGGTTAACTCTAGTGAGCTTCATCGTGTTATAATACTTAGCTAGCAATGTATAAGAGCTTTAGCATGAACCTTTTTTGAGATAAGTTCTAACGTTGCTTGGTTGAAATGAGCTACATATTTCTCCACAAAATCAACACAAAATTTAGAAATATTTACTTTTTTGGTTGATGCTTATCACTGTAAAGTCAATCTTTTCTACATCATTATCCAGTGCATGAAACTGGATACTTTGTATACCCACCTAAGGTAAATTTTGACTCAATCTTTTATGTTATGGTTACAATACGCATATCATTGTAAACAGAATTTAAACAGAGAATTTTTCGTTTGAAAGCTACCCTCCTATATCCTCCAATTTGAGATCTATTTATGAGAACCAGGTATCGTAATGGTGCTATGGGCCCTAAGGGAATCTAGTATACATATATCGTCGCTAACTGCACATGATACTTTCAGTTCTGATGGCCTGTATTTAATACCTTCAATATTCGCCATTCATTTCTGTATAGTACTCTTCCCATCGTAACTTTTGCTTTCCTTCGGTATAGCCTTCCCTGGTCCTTACTTGGAGTACTCGTGAGGTTGAGGAATTCGATCACTCATATGATCAAATGACAGCAAGTACAGTAATGTACCTGAACTCACAGAAGGTTGATGGGTGGTCGTTATTTATACCTTACATATAATCTGATTCAAAGTTAGACATGTTAGTCACAGGCTCAATGAGCATGGACGAAACCGACCTCAATAAACACGCAATAATTTAGAAGACTTCCAGGCCATACATCTCCCATTCAGTTCTCTCTCGTTGGTCAAAGTGGAGGAAAACAGTTCATTACTACAACGTACGTGCAGTACGTGCAGTACCCGAAGATCACAGAGATGTGGTTCAATGCAAACTTTAGTGCTTCGAACATCAGTCAAATGTAAGGAATAGTGATTTTGTGATTGCTGGCGTATCGATGTCGAGAACAGACTTTCCATCAAAGAAGTGGGCATAGCCGCTGAATCTGATAATGGAGCTTGGAAACAGTATGGCCCATTATCAGCGAGAATGATCGAGGCTCGGAGCACAATGCAAACAAGTCAACGGTGGGGTTGTACAGACTGCCACACAATTCTTTCGAGCACATGGACAGAGAACACGATCAGCAGGGAAGATTGATTTCTTGAAGCCTGAGCAGAATATATTCACAGCAGGTCAAACCACTGTGACAGAAGCAAACGAAAACGTCTTCGCGAGGCGGCAGCGGAGACTGATGTACACGCTGGTAATGCGCAGCACATGAACTCCGCGAATTTCCGCTCAAGGAGACAAACTCGTTCAATGTGCGAGACTGCGAGTGAAGGCCAACAGCAGATGCTGTATAATAGAACGTAGTCGTACGGTATCGGCCAAGGAGAAGCTCGATGCACGAAACTGCCGTGAGGAGGTGCATACTTTTGCAGCTTGCGTAGTCAACTGAAACTCCATCACCTGTATGTAACCCTGACAGGATTCCAGATTCTCCTTTGTAGTCATCAAGGACTTTTATCATGTCGTGTGTACTTGTTTGTACTATACCACGTTTATTCGTAGTCTACCACGTGAATGAGGTGACAAGAGATCGCACCATGGTGGGTCGTTGAGTGCAGAATTCGAACAGAATATAACCGATCTTCATACGAAATCTTCCCACACTTTGGCTTTACCTCACGTTGGTTCTTGTTTGCTGGATCTGCAGATTTACATGCATCAAATTCTCCGTACATATGTTGCTCGACTGCCTTCGTAACTGACGGCGAAAGCTTTTCAGGTCATTGTAGGTCTCATAAGAGTAAAAGATCATGCAGAACAGATCTGTCCTGCATGTGTCGTGTCATCCGTCTTTTCTTCATTTCCCGTCCACAAGTAACTCAATCATGTTCTCTCCACGATTACAGATTTTACACTTCCTTCAGTTTAAAAGGTATAGAGTAGTGGATTCAATATGTACGAACTGTATTAAGTTTGGGATTATTTTTAAATTACGATTTTACAAAACATTGTGCATTGATATAAAATAAATTAAAAATGAAATAAAATACTTAATCATAATAATTTTACATAAAAAATCAATGGATATCTGTCGAAGCTAGGTCTACACTCACAAGTCGGCTTTACGTGCAAGATCGCAAATTGTTTAAACACTTGACAGGTGTAAAACTGAACACCTCAATATTGCATGCAGTTAGTTTTGCTTGATATTTTCGTACATAAATATAATGAAGTCTGTTTTATTTACACATGAAAACAACACGAAGTGTGAGAATTGTATTTTATATATGTTGCAGACTAAAACTGATAGGTTTGTATGATCCTTCAGATTCTTTCATAGAAGTAGAGTCAATTCATCGATTATCTGGGTTCGGGATATGATGTGTCTGCAAGTGAATATGAGGCCGGTAAGATTAGAGGATGCGATGCTTGGCATTTTGACGGCCATAGTCAACTTAGGTCGGAATTCAAAGGGATGAGTAGGAAATAGGGTCCTTGGAGAGCTCTCAGGAAGATTCTGTAGACTTTCCGGTGTAAAGCATGACGGTGACGTGGAAGTACTTTATCGAACCGGTTCAGGTTCTCGAAATATGCACAACATTTTCGAATTACTGAGCAGCAGTCAAATATTCTCCACATTAGATTGTTGTTGGAAGAGAAGGGCAGGGCGACGAAAGGCCACGGCGCTCCTTCACATGACTGTGGAATCCGTCTTCGTTTCATGAACATTCTCCTCGAAAGAGTGCAGATCCACGTGAGCAGCACACGCGATCCAACCCAAACATAACGTAAGCAATCATTGTGTCAAAGGCTCCGATATCCATTCCGTCTAATTTCGACCCTGTAGGGCCCCACTCGGAGCTCCCTCCCTCCCTCCCTCGCTCCCTCCAGATTACAACAACGTACCCGCCGTAGATTCGAGGGATGCTCTCTCGATAGATTCCCCGCATGCAACCTCGTAAGCCCAGGGTGGGCCCCAGTTCCAGCGGTGGCCAGCCAACTGCAGAAGCCCCGCTAGCGAAAGGAACGAAGGGTTGGGGAAAAAACCCCTTGTAAGCCACAAAGCGTTCACACGAGAATGCAGAGTCGGACATTTGGAAGCTGGAATTCAGCTCGGCCGTCGAGCATTTCTATGGCGATGAACGCGATATTCGAAGGAGGGATGGGGCGATGGGACGAGCTTGAAATCGGAACGAGCAGAATCATCGTCTCGTGTAAGAGGTTCACGGAAGACGTGCCCTGGCGATCCTGGGGCGAAGTGGCAGGAGCACGGGGAAGACGAAATTGCGGGATCTCGACTCTCTCGCTGCGAATGACGGTGGCTGCCCAGAGAGAGAGAGAGAGAGAGCTTGTCCCGAGGCGCAAGCCCGCCGAGGACGGACTGAGTGACCGACCGACTGACTGACAGCAGGGGCGAAATCATGGTAGGGCATCGAGGGCTATCGAGCAAGCAAGGTGCATGCGTCAAAGGTCAACTGGGTGGGGCCGGGACCTGGGACTCGACGACGAGATGCTGGGGCCCACGATACACTCTGTAGAAGCGTAAGGGGAGCAGCGCAGCGGAGGTCATGGGCATGGGGCGCAGCAGCACCAGCGAATGCAAATGTGGGAATGGCACTGTTGTTGCTTTCCGGACTCGGGGAGTGGAAGTGAAGAGCAGAGCGGAGTGGATTGAGGGGTGTGCCGAGAGGAAGAGGCCACGAAATCGGACGATCGCAGCGGCAGGGAGGGGAGCAAATAGTGGCAGCAGAGGAAGAGGAAGAGGAGGAGAAGCAGGTGGTGGTGGTAGTGGAGGAGGAAGCGGAGAGAAGGACGTTTTGGCAGTCGGAAAGGGAAGGGAGAGGTCGAAGGAGGGAGGCAGAAATAGAATTACAGGATCGAGGCCAATGCAATCGCTGACGTCGTCGTTGAGAATCATATGATTGCTTCTGTACTTTGACGAAGTGGTGTAGATATATAGGTGGAGAGATAGATCTGCTGCTGCTGCTGCCGCCGCTGCTATGGAAAGGAAATGAAAAAATACCGTAGAGGTAGTGGGGACGGTTGGATGTGATTTGTCGTGCACTTCTAGGTACTGGAAATGGGCTCTGAGGTGAAGAAAGAGGTGGGTTTGCCCCCACGCCCACCTCGTTCGGCTGCAGCTAAATTACGATGGCGTCTTCTTTCCCGGGCTATTGTGCCTTCTCATCAAGGTGTGTGGGACTCATCTGCACCCGCTCCAGTGACTCTGGCAGTCCCTCTCTGGACTTCTATTGGGTCATGATGTACTCTATCCTATGAAACGGAGCCAGTTCTGGGAGTTACCTTTTTCAAAGGAACCTTTCTGTTTGTTTTTTATTTTTAATCGAAGACTTCGTCAGATCCACGTCGCAGATTAGAAGAATTCCACAACCACAGTCACGAAAATTGGGCCAATCGTGCCGTGGAGGGTGATATCTTGTGTTGGATGCAATCCAATGGTTTGGGATGTTCAGAAGTACGACGCGATGGTCACCATATTCTGGGTGCAGTTTTAAGTGACGTCTGGAGCTTACCTGAAGGAACATGGTATGAATCAAGCAGCAGATTGAATTCGTTGTGATGAACATGTGCAAGCTTTGCTTCAAAGTAACACCCTCTGCCGAGTCCCTCGTGGCCGCGAGAAGCCATTCGAATGCAGTTAAAAGTCATCTTTCGGGTGTAAGTGTGCTACTTTTGTGAGCACAAACCTCTTGGAAGGGCCATCATTAGGAAGTGAATCTATATCCTAGACATAGCGGCAATGAGAACGATGTAGTTTCAGATCTTATGCAGTGCGCAGAGTCAAACTTCGAACTCTAAAATGGTCTTAAAAACCCTCTTGCTTTGGCTTCAACAAGCTCGACAAGGGTCGGGTTCTTCTTTTCGAAATGTGTGAGGGCACTAAGTAAACCACTAAGTCACCATTGGAGCATGTGGATACCACGTATTTGGTCTCTATGGTCAGTCAGAGACAGTGTCATGGTGCTTAAAAAGGACTTGTAATGAAACATTGCAACTGATCATCGCCTTGACCAGGCTTTTTAGGATTTTACAAGGTCATATATGAGCATTCTTCCACAAGCATTGTATGGGATCAAGGTAAGAAATAAGTGAGCATGTGCCCTGTTCTGCTTACTACCAATACCTCTGACATATAGGGTTCAGACTTCAAGCCGATTGAAGTTGCTCCTTGCAAGAAACCCGTTGTTTGTCATGGGTATCATCGTGCAATTCCATCCCGTAAGCAGTTCCCCAACTTGGGAAGGGAGAGACAAACTCCATCTACTTAGTCGTCGTATTTATCCGTTGGTGTTGATTCGTTTGAGCATTTGTGACGCAGGATACTCATGCCTACTGCAAGGATAATTTTTTGGATTTTTTGGTTGATTTGTGATTATTGATCAAATTCTTCTTTCAGACATGAACCGGAAATTTCTCAAACTGACCTCTGGAAAGGATGTCAAGGGGTTGTTCAATATCTAATCGCTGAATTGTAGAAGGCAATGTTCGCCATTTTCTTAGATTCAATTCGGACTGCAGCTGTTAAAAAGCGTCTAGGCTTTGTAACAATTCTCTGAACAGCAAGTTACTGTGGATCATCCTTCCATCAATACAGCTATCGACTCTATACATGATGTCCTAGGTTGCAGCTATGCTAGCAGTGTACACTGTGTTTCTGCTGGTACGCGACCTTCAGCTGCGAAAGTTTTTCACCGTATTTGATATCTTGGCGTCGTGCATGATGGATATAACTCGTAGACCTGACTACTACGCTGAAGGACAACACATAATTTTGTTGGCCAATTAGGATTGAAGGTCGGAGTTATTGATGCGACTTGTTTCTAATATGATGCTGTACAGATATAACACTAGAGGCATGTGAACAACATGGTCATCTTTAACTTCGTTAGGCTAAGGAGGGTCCATAGCTTTCCAACATAAATCACATGTATATCACTTTGAACTTGAATGGTGACAATTAAGAGTTTGACGTGAAGGTAATTTATGATATATTGATGATAGTTAGTTTGACCTGAAATTTGCAATGAGTGGATAATAAATTCTCTTCTAAAAATCCCTTAGGTACAGCAATTGATGGGGAGCTCAAGAGAGTATCTAGGAGACCCGGAGGACGATATAACCTAGTCCCTTGCCGAATCGTCACCAGTCAGGCTAAATCGGGTGCTCCTGAGGAAGAATCCTTGATTGCATCTAGGTTGAATGGGAAGGATGTGCTGTTGGAGTACACAATTCCAGTAGCCACCAGCATGAAGTTGAAAGTACGGTAAGTTCCAGATTCGAGATTTATGATCCAGAGTGAAAATGTTCAAGTTTCGGACATTAGAATTGCATCTGGTTTTAACTATTGCCGTTTGTGAATTATCTATTTTTTTCATCTCTTCTTGGCTTTGTTGAGATTCTGCAATGCTGAAGGCTAGAAATAATATAAGCTGTACTGTAAATCTAATCAAGCAATCAAACTTATTGATGCAGGCAAAAGCATCATATGGACCTGCAGGACTTTGCCAGGTGTCAGAAAAACGCTATAGACAATACAGGCATTATCTGTAAGGTTTTCTTCTTTCAGTCCGTAATTCTACCAATACCTCTGAAGAGCTGAGTTTTATTGCAATTAGGATGCAGCTGTTGTTATCAGACAGTGGTAATTTGTGTTCTTATTTTGTTCTACAAAAGATAGGCAATTCATGTCTTTCGATATATCTTATGTCTTACTATGTCTTACTATCGGTCTTTCTTGTAGGCTTGTGGCCAGCGGAGGAGGTCTTGACTTACTTTTGTGCTGGTCATCCAGAAATCTTCAGGTGTTACTAGGATTTAAGTTTTAAAATAATGAATGCCTGAATGACTGCTGAATTCTTTTTCAGCAGTACACAAATGTTATCCTCTATCATGAATAGTTAATTTGTAATGGATCAGGAACTGGCTTTGTAGCTCGTATCAGCTCGGGGATCTAACGTGACTTCAATTTTGAACTGTAGGCAGAAGACTGTTATTGAACTTGGAGCCGGCTATGGACTGGGAGGACTTGCTATAGCTGCTTGCACAGATGCGGCTGAAGTTGTCATAACCGATGGAAACCCTGAAGTAGTTGACTGTATCCTCTCCTCACCTTAGAGGATGACAAGTTCTGAATTTCATTTGTTTATATGCCTCATACTCGCGAGCTGTAACTCTTAGCCGGGATGAGTTTACTGTCAAACGAACGTGATTCTTAATTCACTACACTGCTTTGCTTCGATAGATATTGAGCAGAACGTCCAGACAAATCGATCGGCCTTTGGGAATACCGCAGTAAGCTCCTCCACTCTTTACTGGAGTCGCGACCAAGTTCCCCTTTCTGGCCGAACCTTTGACTTGGTGGTTGCTGCAGATTGGTAAGTACAAAATTCCCACAATTTTGGTTGTTCCAGTTTTCAACAGCTGTTATCCAAACGACGGAAATGTTGTGGATGTTGGAGTAGGACATGGCTATTACCATTTGCAAGTTACAGTAAGCAATTATGATGACAGCTTCCTAATCACTCACCTTGGAAGTTTGTTAAAGGGTGAGAATATTCTAAAATGAAACAAATGTCTGGGGTTTGCAGTACATTCTTCAAGGACTTCCATTTCGACTTGGCATACACTATCAAAAGCCTGCTAGGAACCTCGAAAGATAGTCAAGCTATCCTCTTCAACCCACGACGGGGAAACACGCTGGATATGTTTGTAGAAGCAGCAGAAAGTCTTGCACTTAACGTTGAAATCAAGGAGCAGTATGACGAGCATCTTTGGTCTGTCCACCAACATTTGTTGAAAGGGGATCGAAAAGGATGGCCCAATTACGACAGCAATCATTGTTATCCACTTTTTTTGTCGGTGACAAGTCGTGAAACGGTATAGGTGTAGTATAGTTAGATTAGTCATATCACAAATCTCAGTCTTCTGATTCATCTTTCTCAGATGCTCTGTACAACTCAGGATTGTCTGGATTGAAAAGTGGTGAAAAGGGCTTGTCCGAGGCTTTTAAGGTCAGTCCTCAGTCTCCATCTTACACAACAATGTTTCTCTGAGAGTGCACACTTATGTATTTTCTTTAAACTCTGTGCACTACTCATGACCATAGAAGATCTGCTGAACTCTCTGTACTAGATCAAGAGATTACATACACTTGATCCACATATTATGGCATACCTTTCACAGGTTTGTGTGCAACAGGCAGAGTTTTGTGTGAAGTTAGGATCTACGCATCTTGTCGAAGGTTTAGCTGGGCTGTATCAATTTGATGTGAATTTCGTTTGAATCTATTAAAATCCACATGGCGAGATGAACCAAAAGAAGTAAACGGTTTTGTGCTTGTTGGATAAAGTACTAAGTTTCTCATTAGTTGTTTTTGTTTTCAAGTTCAGACGGTTTCTTACTTGTTTCTGTTCCTGTCAAGTGATTAACAAATGAATCTTGGGTAACTGGTTGTTCTATAACCATCGATATTAGCCAAATATCTTCAATTTTACCTGTAGCCAAATAGTGGATATGCAGGATGTATGAAGATTTTGCACGCGATTTCGGGAGAAGCCTCTTGACAGGACTACCCGCTTGATTCTTACTTACCTTGAAAACTGACTGCGCCGTAAGTTAGAAGAAGGTTTGGGTTCCATTTCTGATGTAAATGAACCAACATTATATGAAGGTCACCTATAACAGTTGAGCATTGAGGTTACTTTGAGATTGTAATATTGAGCTCTTTCATGTAAAATTTTAAGTCCCAGCTGGTAGATATCTCAAAAGATTTGTTAATCTAGAAAAATACGATGGATCTGCACGATAGCATTTATATTATAATGGATGTCTTTACATGTCTTGATGCTTGTCACGTAAATCTGTAGTGTATCATACATATATCACAGTGACATCTAAGCATGATAAATATATATCTATCAAGCTTTATATATGGATATGAATTCATCATAATTCGTTTTATAAACGGGGTTTATTTCCATGTTACCACCTGATTCTGGACGGTTAAGATCACACGGCCATGTATTACAAAATGTGTCATGTGTAGTCATTGTTTGTTATTCAAATCATGGAAGTACCAATCATGATTGAACTAAATCTTATTAAATTATATTTTTACTATGTATTAATAAATTCTTCGAGGACCAGCAAGAATAACAATATTATAAATCAACATGTAGTTCCTTAATGCATTTGTGCACATGAACATACTTATCAAATGTAGTCATTGTTTGTTATTCAAATCATAGAAGTAACAATCACGATTGAATTAAATCTTATTAAATTATATTCTTATTATGTATTAATAAATTCTTCGAGAACCAGCAAGAATAACAAGATTATAAATCAACATGTAGCTCCTTAATGCATTTGTGCACATGAACATACTTATCAAATGTATTACGATGATAATCGCAAATCAAACAAGATTATCATCTTGTTTGATTTGCGATTTAAACATGTTCAGAATATTGACATTATCAATTCAGATAATATAGTCAGCGATTAGTAGTACATTTTTTATAAAATAAAGTCTTACACGTCATCATCATGCAATTGTATGACTATCAAATGTTGATGCAGTTATTTTTATGAATTTCATCATCAATTGTAGTAAACTTAATTTATCTATAATTTTTGATGACGAATTTACACAATTATATATAATGTCACATATATTATTATATTTAATCATCAACATCAAATTTGAATTTGGATACATATGAAATTTAATTGGAAAATCGATTTTATTATTTATGAAAATTTTGACAGATTGAGATCATCATGTATCATAAGTGAGAAAAGTAATAGAATCAAACATCTTCTAGATTAAAATTGATTGATTTCTTAACACTAAAAAAACCCAAGGACATGAAGATATTTGATCACACCTGTTGTTGTTTTGCTTAATTAAATTCTAATAATAAACTTAAATATAAACTGTTCGAGAATATCATTATCCAAATCAAAATTTTTGGATTTTATGAAAAAAAACTTATTTTCAGTATTCTCTCTTTTTCATTATGTTAATTTATATTGAAATAATTAAAACTAAAAATTTCATGCATACATATTCTAACACTCAATAATTTCATCCACAAGAGTATCGGCATATTAAAATTTCACCATTCTTGTTCATAAAGTGTATAAATTGTTTTTTGAACTTTTGTTTCAAACATATATTGATCCAATGACATAATATATTTCAAAATAATAATAAGTTAATAGTAAAATATTTTTAAAATCTTTGAAATATAAATAATATCATAATGATAGTATTTAATTTAATCTAATTATTCAAATCTACATGTTTATAAAAATAATTTTAAAATTAGTTCAAAAGATCATAATGACTTTTAAATTATGTGCTTCTTGTATCCAACTAGAATTGAGATTTTTTGCTCTTGATTTTTACCTATTAAAAATGAAAAATATTTGACGATATATTAGATCATACATCAGATTACTGATTAATTTTTTATAAATCTGATTTTGTAAAAAACTATCAATAATTTGATTTATGTTATTTTATCAGTTGTAAGATAAAAATTGAAAATGATAAAATAATCAAGTGTTGAATGCTAGTTAATTTTATTACATTACATCATCTGGAATAAAACGTATAAATAGGAAGCGTCAATCATCTTAGGTTTTGTATTTTAAAGCAAGAGTCAGTGCACTCTACATATGCAACACATGTACAATCTGATTAAAATAATATAAATCTGATTGTGCTAAAAATTTAATAATTGAAAAGAAAAATTTATATTGCAATTGTAAAATACTTTTTTCTTCTGATAATTTGAATATCTTAAATATTAGAAATTTTTAAAAACTGTTAACTTTAAATTTTATTTCAATCAAAAGTTGAAAATAATATTGATATTTTTTTGAATGCATCAATTTTCAAAATCTTAAATCAATTGATGAAATATTATTGATTTTTAATTTTTTTAACAAAAAATTTGCTCATGATTTGAAATTTGATAATGCACTAGATTGAAAAACATGATAGTTTGTTATTGCTTATTGTAGAAAAAATATTTTTTTGACAATTTTAATCAAATCAACATATGTGAGGTTTATTTAAATATTTTTGATCAAGTTTAGAGTACATTAACATTTTTTGATTTTTGTATTATCATCAAGAAATTATATTATAGAATGATAAATTTTTAAATAATTAGTCAAAGTGTATGTACTCATGTGATATATCACATGATATCATACATTTTGCTTGATTATTTTATAAATATAGGTTTATTATTGATAAAGTATATTGCACCTATATTTTAAACATTTCACATGTTTATTTTTGATTTTGTAGATTTTTCTAACTTTTTCATACTGCAAATGTATGCAAAAGATTTGAATTACAAATATGATGATTTGAGTGTAAGTTACCAATAGATATATGAAATCTTATAGATTTAGTATAAAATATGCATTACATTTTTTGAATTTTCAAAATATGAATCAAATGTTAAAAGGAACCACGATAATACTCAATCATTACAAACAATGAAATGAGCAAAATAATATATGATTTGCTATTCTGATTGTAACATGCAGATTGCTTCAATTCCGACTAACAATTGGACGAGGTAAGCGAGCATCACTAGCGCGCCGACCAGATCCAAGACCTTGGAAAACTTTCTTCTCCGCGGGTTAGTTTTTCTAATTAAAATGATGGTCTAGTCCTAGTAGTTCAAGTTTCAAAACTTGTTGTTCGATCTCTCTCTGGATGGAGAGTGATTGCTTGGGAGACTGGCAATGAATGCCGGAGGCACTCGTTTGCCGTTGAGGCGGCACGCTCGTTAGAGCATGTTCTTGGTGCACACTCCTGCTGATAGATTTAGATTCGTGTGCGGCATTGCGAGGCGAGTTGATTGAGGGGTTTTTTTTCGTTCAAATTTTCCTCCCACAAAGAGAACTAGTCAATTAAGAACTAGTCAATTAAGGTTGTCACGATGAAGAGCTCACAGATTAGTTATAGGACAGCGTTGAACACAGGGTTGCGTGAGACTATGATCCGACTGGACACTATACTTGACCCGTGCATGAAATTCCTGAACACTGCACTGGAAACGTTACGTATCGACTGAGGGCCCGTTGACCCATTCCGCCCCACCCAGAGAGACGCCCTCCCATGCGAAACCTTTTGCAATCACCAAGAAGTTCTCATCCGAGATGTTTTCTCTTTCAATCTCTCTGACGCCGATCAAAACATTGTTGCTACGGACATTCATCTCTTCTCTGAACGCGTCGTCATAGTGTGTGTGATGAAAGTCCAACTACATAGCGGTCTGCAAACTCCGGGCTGACTCTCACTAATGTTTACTTCAAATGGCTTTGTGGTAGCTCATCATGGCTCTAGAAGACTACGATTCTCACTCATACTCGTATCCCAAACACCATCTCACACAAACTTTCCATACATCACTCAATTCACACAAATTCAAACATACATCGATACTCCAATATAGTGAAAAACCTCACTCCTTCATTCAGGAAACAAGTCCTCACACATGACTCTCCAAACTTGCTTGTGGATTTATTACTCTACCTTTCTATTTATACTACTTGAGAAGTTACCATATTAACATGTGGTAATTTCTCCTAACTCACTTTTACCTATGTAAGTTTGGTTAACCCACTATACGTGGCAACATGTCATTGACCTACCTAAACCTTCTAGAAGTTTCCAGACCCAAGGTTGATGTGGCGACATGCCATTGACCTACCTAAACCTTCTAGAAGCTTACTAGCCACTAAGTCAACATTAGACTTAGTCTAGCCAATCATCTTTCATACATTTAGTCAAACCAATCAAATCCAAACATCTTTCATACATTTAGTCAAACCAATCAAATCCAAATTTATAATCAAATATCTAATAGCTTCAAATCTAGAACTTTGTAAAAGACAAATTAGAAGTGCTCACTCCACTCTTCTAGAACTCCGCTTATTATTCCGCCAACTATACACATTGTAGCTAAACTTAGTCATGACTAGATAAACTTAGTTATAACTAACTAGTTTAGTCATAACTAGCTAGAATTAGTTATGTCTTGGCTAATCAACCTTAATCACTTGACCCCTTCAACGACTTAGTACACATGTACGATAGGCATGTGATGTCGAATAACTAACCAACATAGTTAAAGCCATCCGAGACTTACCTACGCGGTTCACCAACGACATAGGTGACTTGTAAGCAACTTCATCACCGGAAAATATCAAAAAACATCCAAGATCTTGTCAACGGTGAGTGTAGGATCACGATACATAGAATCATAAGCATGACGCAGTATCTCTCGTGGCAAAAGGTTGGTTCACCATAAACTTGCACGATGAGCACGTGATCCAACCTAGCGGCATCCAACAATACGGCTGATTCAATCCATGCTCTGATCTCATGAACACTCGCCATCAAATGGGTACGCGTGTCACCTAACAATGGCACATTCTCTAGAATGTATGCTGGAGAACGTGTCTGCTGCTGCTAGAGATGATGCAACACCCGCAACATCTCTCAAAACATCCAAGATCTAGGGTCATGCAACCCTGCTCCATGATGAGCGCGTATGTGCCTATGACATGGCCATCCGACAATCACCAAATTAATATGGCCAACTCGATCGAGATATGGCGTCCCTAACAATGAAATGTCTGAAGGCAACTCCTTTTGGTATCCTCGCACAGTTGATCGTGGCAACAATGTTGAGAAACGCTGCATCAACTTTGCAATATGTCGTGAAGAATCTCGACATGAAGTATCATCCTTCTCCACATACAAGTATCTGTGTACGAGAATACCCGACTGCAACACTACAGTAAAACCTGTGTTGATTCCACCAAAAAGATCCAACAAACAAACACCCTCTAGTGAATACTCACATACAATCGGTGTAGTATCCAATGGGAATAGCGTGCTAGAACCACAAACTGGACGATCATCTGAAACCCTCTTTGCCTCTGTTAGTAAAGAGGCCTCACTTCAAGCCTTCTTCACCAACCTATTAGCCTTCTGATGTAATGCATGGCAAGAACTCCAAAGTGGAACATATAGAGATGAAGACACCTTCGCTGCGAAGCTCACAACCTCCTCCACATCCTCATAGACTAGAATATCGTTGACTGACATGTTCCCCTCCAACATGTCATCGGGCTATGTAAGCACTCCGCTAAAACCCACAACTGATGCCAAAACTGCAGGAGAAGATCCAAGAGATCGAGCTCTTGAAATAAATCTCACATGCAACTCGCTCATATGTTCATCGTCGGATTGCCAACTAGGACAATAGGTAGCGGTTTTTGTCCAATAGTCCATCCAAAAATCCATCGGATATATCACGGCTCCACCAACAAGCACATCATATGACTCTGTTGATGTAACCACCGTACAAACTCCAAATTGCGAGCTATCACGAGCATGATCATGCCTCAACTGCACCGATATATGCTCTCTGGTCATAAAGTAAGACCTATCGCTGGTTCCACCAAGTGATGTCTGAATCTTGAATGGACAAGGCTCCAGGTCGGATCTCCGAACTCCCAAACTAATGCAGGCTGTCTTGTCCACCATCAAGGGCTGTGCGCCAGAATCAAGCAAAATTCTGGCTGAGACATACACCTAGCTGGTAGAACTCACTAAGCGAAATAAACCACTCTAGTTGTCCACCATACACACATCAGGGACAATCTTCTTACGATCAATGGCTGGTCGGGCTGGTAAAGACTTCATCTTTGCCGCCTTTCAAGTCGACTCATCACTCAATGTAGTCGTTGAGGATTGCTCCTCACCAGTAGACTGGCATATCTCGGCACTCGTAGCAGTGACTCTCCAACGTTCACACAATGTGGCTGCTAAACGAAATGCACGGGCCAAGTCAACCCCAGATTCTATCAACTCCGTAGCCAAAAATAGTGAAGATCTCATCACTCAAATAACCATCCGCATCACTACAGTAGATGGTATGTCCGTTTCTACAACATGTGATGTAGATGTCTCTGTCCTCCCGAGAGGATCACTAGGTGGTGCAGGTATCATGAATGAAGTCTTGTCCACCTCCGACAACAAAAACGACTGGGAAAGTCTGGCTTGTCGTCCATCCTCAACCCTCTGAGAATCCAACTCCAGGGTCGTCCCGCGTGGCTCTAAAGCGCGAGCACCACCTTTGGTCACTACAACCGATGCCTCCACTTGTGCGGCACTCGCCAAATAGGAGAAATTCTCTCCCTCGTAAGGTGTGGAAGTGCTCGCTCCAGGACCCGCCATAGCAACAAGCCTCTGCTTCAACTGCTCAATCAAGGCATCCATATCACTCTCTGTGGCTGAAGTAGCAAACCCTGCGGTGCGTCCAACTGCACCGGCACCTCTACCATCTTGGCCACCTCGGCTTCGTGAAGCATCATCGCCACGATCTCTAACACTAGATGTCAACTCTGGGTGGAGCTCAAAGCACCGATCTCGAGGATGACCTGCTCGACCACAGTTGTCAAACACAACAAGTGATGACTGGGATCTGGCTTGTGAACTCCGTCCTTCAGACTCATGGGGACAATTCCTCCGTAGATGATCACATCCACATGTCCAACATGCTGATCCATGCTGCTTACTAGCAAATGACGGCACTGATGCACGTGCCCCTATTTCTCTAGAAGCTATTTAATGTCGTGTTTGCGCTTCATGACCCCGACTACTACCACCACTAATGGGTTGAGACTGTGCTGTGTTGTGCTCTATGGTTGTGTCTCTAGCAAATGAAGATGTCACCACTCTCTCCTCCATTATGTTAAGCTCAATCTTCTCAAAAAGAGCAAATACATAGGCCAATGTGGGTGACGCATTGCTCAAGAGTGTAGCATCACGAACTTTTCGCCGCAACTCTTTATCGAGAATCCTATACGAATACTTAATAGTATGTGCCTCAGTCACACCGTGAGTAATTGAGATTAAACGTCGCATACGAGTGTATGCCTCCCAAAGACTCTCACCAGTCTTCCGCTCAAACTCCTAGAGACTTCTCAACTTCTTTGTCTTCACCCCATTATAGTTCTTCCTCAACCTCTTGAAGAACTCAGGAATGAGGCTAAATGAAGGTACGCCACTAACATCTCCACTCATGCTGCCGCTAGCAATGCTAAGAGTATCGCAGCCGGTACCTGCTCCACTGATACCCTTGATGATGCAACCACTCGCAACTCCACTAGTACCAACCCCATCCTGAATAATAGACATGTAGTTTGGAGACCAATGACGACTCCATGCGTCAATCTCCACAACATAGTCTCTTCCAAACTCGTGATAGTCATCTATGAGAGCCTACTCAAGATGCTGAAACAACCCCTTCCATGCAAAGATGTAAACAACGTGGGGTTACGCAAAAACTCCATATCACACCACGTATTGAACTCTCGAATGAAATCATCCAACTCAATGGTACCCACTGCACCAGAGTACCTCCGTGGACCCTTCATGGCTCCGTACATCTCGTTCATATCCCAAATCAACGAGTTTGTGACACTAGACAATATCACCACAGAAGATCCGTATCTACCACACCTTGCTCCTCTGCACCAACTGATGAGATAGTTAGAGGTAGCCGATACCTCAACCCACTCCGCGTAAATCTCTCATGGTCCTCGAAGGGATCACCAAACTACTGCGTGACGATCAAATCACTGACTGGCATTACTACCAAATCTCCACCTGACCTCGTTCCCGCATCAACCTACTCTAGCCCTACTAGCTATGGATATGGGCAACCTAATCTGTCATCACTGCGAGAAGACTCTCACTGTTCATTGATCATCACTCCAATCTCACCGTGAGAGAAACAAAGATAGGCCGGCCGGTGGTCAAGTCCAACCGCACTATCGACAACACACAAGAGTAAAACTACTTCAGAAACCAGCGTCCACTCATACACGGGCGCGCATCAAGAAGCAAGACCGAAGAGTATCTTAACACAAGCAAACAGCTAGCAACGACTCTCCAACCTAAATGAAACACAGCACATAATAACACAACACACAAGATATTGCCTTGCATAGCGATCCCGAGTCGAACTCCATCGGGTCCTATCATCTTCCGCCTCCAACGCTTGCAACGCTATCTCGTTTACCAAGTCAAAAAGATAAAATCCATGCCGAGATGTCACGTAATTCACCTCATACCTCCACTTCACACTACAAATAGGGGCAAGGAATGTGAAAAAAGTCTATCTATCCTAATTTTTTCCCGTAGAAAAAGACATAGAGATAAATCAATATTTTCACAACCAAGAAACCATAGTAAATGAGACGAGTGCAAATTTTCAATCTCTTCCTTCCTTCCTTACTTTTTTTTTCAACTCTTGTCAACTCACATTGACTTCATCAAAAATAATTATGTCCGACAATTTTACAAGCCTCCCTACAAATTTGATTAATAAAGAGCCACGATACTACTCTTCATACTTAAACTCTCTACCACTATAATCTCAGTAACTCTAATCTACAAGAATTTTAGTTGAACATTCATCCTAGGTACCTGAGTATTAAATCAATAACTTCAATGAATAGAGCAACCAAATGTGAACTTGAAGGTTGTAAGAGCACAATCCAGTTGACTGTTGTCACTACTTCAGCCGATCGCTCGCCTCTCCATTCCTCAACTTATTGCTGCTACTTTACTGTCCTCTCGATCCGTCCCTTGTCAGCACTTGACATTCTGATCTCCTAACCCAACTTCAGTTAGAAGCTGGTGGGAGACCACAAGTCAAAACTACAAGATCGACCAGTAAAGCAGGTGGTGCCATGAACTGTTGTAACCGGACCTGACAAGACTAGCCTGTACTTTGACTTGCGGACTTTCACCACACACTAACAAAGGGACCGTTCTTCTAAAGAGAGCCAACTCTGGCCATCGCTTTCCCTCGTGGGTATAAGAAGAAGTTTGTGTGCTAAGCACATCAAGATTCACAAGCGTGTATAGTCTTCAGAGCTCAGACTTGTAGTTTAGACAAGGAACGATGAGTTGATTCCGACGGAGAGAATCAAGAAGTCGCATAGTTTTAGAGTTACAAACGCAGTCCACAATCGATTCAGTATGTGCTGTGGCGAATCTTTGAGCTATTTATCTGGCTTCAAGTGCATTTTTCTTCCTATTGACCTAAAAAAACGTCCTCATTGAAATTTATAGGTAGCAAAGGTGTAGCCACTACGCTCCTCATTTGTTGCCATTAATTCAAGCTTCTGATAGAGATTGTTGTTTGGATTGTAGTAAACCATTGACTAAGCCATTGCTCCTAAAGAAGCACACGTAGTAGAACCTTGCAATTGTCGATCCACAATCGGTACCGACGTTGACAACGAACTTCTCTTTTTATCTCATAAATATGAATGGATAGTTTGTCAAATCCACGAAGCGATCGCCATCTCTCTTTACGTCTTCCTTCAAAGTAGCGAAGGAAGAGAATTTGTCCCAGTCATTAACATCCGTGTTCCGCGACGCATCTCACAGGCCGATGAAAAATATATAGTTCTTGTTATCCACAATTTCACCTTTCGAGAATGTCAATTGCCTGCATTGATGAAGCTAGTATGAACGCCAAGTCATCTTCAAGCTTCTTAGGTCAGTTCCAATCCGAATCAGTGTAACCACACTCCAACTCTGATGACTACGCAATAAGACTTTCATGGCTCCAGTATCTCCTCAAACCAACTCTGGCCTCATACAAACCCCAGATGCTGAAGGCTTTAGTTTAGTCTCCACGTGATGCTATATTGCTATATCCAATCTCAACTCGCCCCCAACGGCCGTCAAAGCAGTAGGACCCTAAGGGTTTTCTAACCCAAATAGACCAAAGCAAAAAATCCCCAGGTGAGACATCACTTGCGATCAAATGGCAGCTCAGTCCCAAGCCACTACGGCTGCAACGATCATCCCAACGATGGCGAATACTCTAATGGTTGCAGGGTCATCACATCCTATGGCTCTCGTTTCAACCCTAGATGTTGTCACAAGGACAGAGGGTCCATCGCCGTCCCTCGATGTGCCAGCCGACGTTGTCATGCGTGAAGAGAGTCCACCTCCCTACTTCGATCCATACAATCATCTTAACAACACAACTCGTAGCGGCAATCATTACTCGAACAGCGAATCCCTAAAGACTGTAAGACCGTATGTTGTATGTGTGAAATAGAACTAGAAGTAGCCAATAAATTAATCATGATTAGCTAAATTATGAGTAAGTATAACTAGTTATGACTAGTCTAGCTAGTCATAACTAATTCTATCAAGTTATAACTATGCTCAACTATAATGTCTATACTTGACGGAAGAACTAGAGAAATTCTAGAAGATTTGAATGAGCAATTCTATTTTGTCTTGTACAAAAGTCTAGATTCCAAAGATCAAGAGTTTTTGACTTCATGTTTTGTTTTGATTGGTTTGAATAAGTAATGATAGCTTCATTGGTATACTAAGTCTAATGTTGACTTAGTGGCAAGTGGAGAATCTAGATGTTGAAAAATCACAAATTGCATGTTGACATCTCAATCTATGGAATAATAAACATCCAGAAAGTTTAGGAGTCTAATGGCATGTTGTTACATATTGATAATTAATCAAATTTACTATGATTTATCTTTGTAAAAGTAGGTTAATAAGAATTATCATTTGTTACTATGATAAATTCTTAGTATATATAAAGAGGTAGGGAAGAGACTCTAAAGCAATTTTGGAGAGTTCGTGTGCAGAGACTTGTTTCATATATGAAGGAGTGACAATTTTGAGTATCTTGTAGTGTTGATGTGTGTGTGAGTTGGAGTGATACATTGAGTGATTATGTGATAATATGTTTGGACTATGAGTATGAAGAGAAATCTTAGTATCGAAAACCATGATAAGCTACCGCAAAGCTATCTAAGGTAAACTTGAGTGAGAATCAGCTCGGAAGTTGCAGTTCGTGAGTGAAGAAGAGAGGTATCAAGGTAGGTTGGATGTTTTTGCGCTGATCAAAGCTTGATTGAGAGTAGAGATCGAACGTGAAGACTGCGAGGTCTAATTGAGTGAAAAGTGAGTGTGATTTTTCTTGATCAAGGGATCGAGAGTGAAAGATTGTGGAGACGAAGAGACCGAGAGTGAGCTAGATGTCAATGTGAGATTTATGGAGGCTAAAACCTCCAGCCTGACTAAAACACTTAAGGGTGGAGTGTCAAAGCTTACAAAGGCGCACTTTTTTAACTTGACTTAGCTCACAGATAATACCTTTGTTAGAATCTTTTTCACCAAAGTATGTGATCAATCCTACATTCAAATGTTTCTAAGATAACTTGATAGACTTTGATTAATTCTCATATCATTGATAAGTTCTTTCTTCAAGAAACTCTGGCAAAAATGTGATTCAATTTTGTATAGTTCTACTTTTTACATTTATACATAACCTTTTATAGTTTTTTCTCTATATTCTCATACTTTCATTCCTTTGAATATTTGAATCGTCATTACAACCTCTCTTTGTATGATAACTCTTCAAAATATTATAAATTTTAAAAATTCAATTGAACTCCTCACCATCTACGCAAAAACTTAAAAACTTTCATAGCTATATGTATGTATTACAATCTCTTTGTCAAGTGTTTTTTTTCATGAGCTCTTAACCTCTAATATTCTTCACACTATAATACATGCATATGTATTATACTAAAACTTTCTTGAATCACTTAAAAAATATTTAAGAAAACAACAATGTGCAAATCAGAGTCAAATTTCCAAATAACACTCTTTTTTTTTTGAACATTGATGTTGATTGTTGTCATGTTCACACGTATTGTCTATGTCTAGTGTCATATTAGGATTTGTATTTGCATACAGAGCTCATCTTCACATACTTTATAATGTGAATTCAATATATCCATCAATTTTTCATTGAAAGCTACTCATCCCAATCTAATTTCATGTAAATTGCAACAAATTTTTTGTCTTGTTAATCATCTTTTGACATAACATTGTTAACTTGACTCTCTTGTACTTGAGGCTTCAGTTTTAACTCATGCTCCTGATACTCTTTACACTCAAATTATTCGCTTTTCAAGACTCCCGTCATCTGAACCTCTTGTATCTCAATATTGTCCACCTTATCTCCAAGCGGCATTTTTTTTTTCAAAACTAAAAATCCTTCCTCAATTTGAGTGATCTGAATGGAATCTGATCTGACTACATTTCCCACATAGTACACAATGTTTATCTCTTCAACACAAAGAAGATGATCATAGGAGGTAGATACGCACCACAAGATATAACTAGTTCTAAAAAGGTTGTAACTTCCTGCTCTTAAGTGCATTGGAGGGTGTTTGACATTCATTTATCATATGGAGGTGAAGTTGGCATATGTATGTTTTTGAATTTCCTTCAGTTTTATCGGATCGGTTTTACAATATAAGTTTACAACATGATTTTTCCCAAATTTTGCACCTCACGAGTTGCACAAGTGTGAATATAGTTGGAGATAAGAGTCAATTGTTGCAATTTCATGAAGTAAAGCAGATTTGTAAAAGTATCAGACAAGATAAACCTTGTCCACTACAAATTCTCAACTACAAGGTAGATATCAGACGATGAAAAGTGATTAAGTAGTCAACCCCAACCGATGTTAAGAAATTTAGTCTATATTAGCATAGATTTTATTTTCCAATCAGATAGTAGATGATGGATCTAATGAGAACCTATCAGAAAGTAAGATAGCAGGTCATACAAAGCATTTTTGTGATGAGTCTATATTCTATATATGAGTAGCTAGAGTCTCTTTCACAATAGAGAAATACTCCTACCTTTTCAAAAAATATTCTTGATTTGAATTGTACTTACCATAGTAAGTCTTGTGACAGGCTTTACGAGTAAGTCAATGTATAGACATTTGCAGTCTCTTTTCTTCTCGAAGTACTCTATTTGTGTGCTTTGTCAGGTGGAGCATTGTCAAAGTGAATGATGAAAGAAGCACAAAGTAGATAATCATAGCTTGTAACTTTAAAATTGAGGAAGGATTTTGAGTTGTGAAAAGAAAAATGTCGCTTAGAGATAAGATTGCCCAGGTGGTAGGGGTATTGAGAAGCAAAGAACCTGAAAGTAAAGAGTATCTGGATAATGAGTTAAATTTGAAGCCCAAAGTACAAGAGAGTCAAGTTAACGATGTGTTAGAAGATGATCAGCAAGACAAAAATTATGATGTAATTTACATGGAATTAGATTGGGATGATGAGCTTTCAATGGAAAAATTGATGGACAAATCCAATTCACATTAAAGAATATGTGAAGATGAAAAAATTATGCGAAGATAGGACCTAGTACGACATTAAATGTAGACAACACGTGTGAACATGAAAACAGTCGCCATGATGTTCAAAAAAAGAGTAGAGATATCTCTAGTGCCAATATAAGGAAATGAGACATAAACGATGGGAGAAGGTTGTTGCATCATACTACAAGAAGTTGCAGATTCTCGCAATTGATGCAAGATATGCATGCAGCTCACATTCTACATCTACTCCCAATACAATATTTACTCTCTTTTATCTGTTCATATGAGTTTGCTTTTGCTAAAAGATTTATAAGCTTCAATTCAATTTTTATCCTAACGTTTACATGTTTCCATCTCAATATTTAATGATTTTTTCCGTGTTTTGTGCCTCTCGAATCTAAATTCTTATATGTGGTTTGTCTTACAGGTTGAGGATTCTAAACAACGACCCGTCTTGGCTCAAAAAGAAGAAATCTCATATCCTTGATGATTTCTTAGTCGACGTTATAATTCTCAATGGCAATTTAAGTCAGTGATCTTTAGACTGCCTCTCACTCAGGTTTACTTCAAATAGTTTTTTGATAACTCATCATGGTTCTAGAATGTAAAGATTCTTCAACTATCACATGTCTAAAATTTATTCTCACACAAAATCTACATTCATCATTTCATATCAAACATTCATTAATACTTCAAAGTAGTTATTGTAATTCAAACTTACATTGATGAAACAACTTATCACAAAATGAACTCTTAAAATTTGCTTGAGTATCTTCTATACCTCATTATTTACACTATTTGAAAACATACAATATTAACAAATGATAGTTATAATCTAACTTACTTTTACAAAGATAAACTTAGGTATGTTTGATTAAATTTCAATACGTGACAACATACCAGTGATCTATCTAAATTTCCTATAAACTTCTTTGCTCCTAGATTGAGGTGGCGATATGATATTTGAGACTTTCAAAACTCTAAAATCTCCATTTATCACTATATTAAATTAAGACTTAGTGTAGAAAAAAAAAATTTACTTAGTCAAGTCAATCAAAATCAATCATGTAATCAAAGTCTATTTTTAATTTAGATTTTGATATGAAACAAAATATTAGTGTTCATTCAAATCTTCTCAAATTACTCTAATTATTTTGCTAAGTATAAATATCAAAGTTAAATTTAATCATAACAAGCTAGATTTAATTATACTCAAGCTAACCATGATCAACTCCTTGATTGATTCTAATATTACAACAATTGATCTAACAAACCGTCACAAAATATTACTAAAATCAAATTGCTCAAAATATCCGTATTGTAATAATTATTTGTATTGCTTATATTATGAATAATAGTATGTTTGCTTTGATATCAATTGTTAAATAAACATGATAAATTACAATTAAAAAAAATGTTAAAAAAAAATTTGTTTGTCACTCTGAGTATAGCATGAAAATCGCTTCAATTCTTGCAACAATTAGTTTAAGAACGACTAAAGAATTTTTCATAATGAACACAATAAAACTAACATCTACTGCAATAACAAATAAAAGGTTTTCACTAGAGATTTTATTGCTACGATTAACCAAAAAATGGCAAACCACATGTATTTTTCCTCGTTGATATGTCAATTTTCCTATTTTTTTACATTAAAAAATAAAAATTCATTAATTATTAATTTCTAAAATTATTAAAAATTTGAATCATGTATTACGGAAGATCATTATATATTTTATTGTTTTAAATATTTCAATCAATATTTTTAATATAATCATGCATTAATTCTTTTCAATTCACATCAATTTATTATCAAAAAAAATATTTTCACTTTGACTTAATTTATCATTTGGATCTTCATGTGTACATTTGGATGTTATTATGGGTACTTTTTTCTTACTCATTTCAATTTGAAATGTGGACATTAACGAAGATGGATATAATTTTAATATGATGTTTACAGTATTATTAAAATATGAAATAGTTTTTATATTTCTTGCAATTGATATGAATTCAAGTAAATTTAAATATGGTTTTGAATTCACCTGAATTCATACGATAAGATCAAAATATTATCATAGTTTTGATGAGATGTATAGTAGAAATAATTTATATGCATCATACTAAATTGTGACACACTTAGTTTTGAAAGTAGAATTATACGTTTTGTTGGATTATATAGAAATTGAGGTACAACATTTAATGTCAAATCCTACAATTATGCATTTATCTCATTTTTTTGTTTTTTCTAGCTTTAAATGTATGTGCTTATGAATTAAATGTTTGACATGTTTGTTATAAAAATGTTATAAACGGATGAAAATTAATTAGTCTAGTTTATTATCCACCTGCAAGTTTCTAATCATGTTGTTATTACTCTGTAGCAATAATTGTACTAGAGTGTAATGTTATCTAATGGCTTTTTATACTGAAGTTTGTTTATAGATAATTTGATTTCTTGAAATTCTCTTATTTGAAATTTCGTTGAAATTTTAGTATACTATTGTAAACTAGCTCCTAGTTAACTTTATGATTACTGTTTGTTAAACTTCATGGATCATCACATTATTTTGCCATTTCATTGCAATAGTTTTCAAATACAATGGGATAGTATTTATAATGATAAGGATCCCAGCATTTAAGCCCTTTTCATCTTCATAAGAAGAAATGTTAATCATGTATCTTTCTGGAGGACAACAAGTAGGCAAAAACAAGGAAAAAAAAGGTAAGACCGCAACTTGCATTTAGCAGCAGATTTTTGGTCAGACTCAAGGAACCTTCCTCATTATTGGGGGCGAGAAGAAGTCTATGTAGGCATGCAGACAACCTTTTAGTGCTGCAATAAGAGAATCGCTGATGACGTTGGGAATGAGAAGCACCGTTTGTTGTTGTGCCCGAAAGCGATGGATGTCACCTTCGAACTGGTCTCCGATGTCCAAGGCGTCCGTCGTGCGTACGGTACAATATAGCCAAAAACCAAGGGACATGCTTCCGAATTAAGCCGGAGGGCCAGCGCAGGGCTGCGGAAGATCACCGATCCGAAGGTGAGGGGAGCAGATGCATGCAAGTTGCCATTTATAGAAGCACTGCGCTGCGCGGGACCCACGTCGCGAACCCCAGGCAGGAGACATGCCCTGCGGGCGGGTCGGGCAGCGAGGCCGGGGAGCTCCTGCCCGCGATGCGCGATACCCGACCCGCGGCCCGGGCAGCTCCTCGGGTCTGACCGAATGGTGGACAGTCTAAACGAGGCAGCGCCACGGCCGAAGGTCTCTAACTACGTGACCAGCGGGGAAACTAGAGGGACCACCATGCGAAGCGTCTTAACCGAGGGCCGGGTATCGAGGTTTTCATGGAAAAAGAGTCACGAGGGTGCTCGAGGATCTTGGGGCCGGGCGGGGCTGGGCTGCGGTGGAGTAGCGTTGATGATGCAAGAAGATGGGGGCGGTCAGGGGGGGCCGAACAAGAGCATGCGCTCGTCATCGGATTCTTCGGGAGACCTGCGCTTTGATTCCTGCCTCCAGGAAGCGATAGTGGCTGTCGCTCTCTCACATTCCTGGACCGGCCAATAATCTGCCCAATGGCGGTCACGAGAGTCGCTTTTGAATAAGAAACTATTATTTTCGGCTCCGATGCTGACGGGGTTAGGAGGGAACTACATGCGCGCATCTGACTGTGAGATAGAGAGGAAGGAACGGGATTTGAGAAATTGCTGTGATTATTAAATATCTGCTCCTGTACTGTTTGTTGCGATAAGCGTTCCCAGTGTTGGTGTTACCGTGTTTTTGGGATACAGGAAGTGAGGAAGGGCGGAGAGGGGAGCGACACTGAAGGAGAGGAGAGGGAAGAAGCATTTCGAGTTCTCAGGGCGTGCTCGTTACTGATGGGAGTTTATGGAGTTGAGGAGTCTCTCATACACTCTCGACCGATTTTCGTCTAATAGTAGTAAATGACCAGCTGAGCGGTGCGCGATTGTGCTTCTGGTAGCGGGGGAGTTTTGGGCTCACTGGAAAGTTTTTTTTTTATCCCAGGCCATTTCCGTTTAGTCCTGCTGCTGCTGAGAATATTGTTGGTTAGGTTGACACCATGGCAAGTTTTAGGGAGTTTAGCAGGACAGAGAGCTGGGGATCAGAAGCTTGGAAGGCATTATGCAAAGTGAGGGAAACTACGCCCCTAGTCCAGTGTATTACCAATTTTGTATCGATGGATATCATGGCCAATTCCCTGCTTGCCGCCGGAGCTTCTCCTGCAATGGTGCATGCCATCGAAGAGATCTTGGAGTTCACTTCATTGTCTTCTGCGTTATGTATAAATATTGGGACGTTGTCACCCGACTGGATTTTTTCTATGAAAGCAGCTGCTATTAGGGCAAATGAATGTCAGAAGCCCTGGGTGCTCGATCCTGTTGGTGTCGGGGCAACCAGATTCCGAACCGAGAAATGCATTGAGTTGATCAACTTGAAACCTTGTGTAATTCGCGGGAATGCGTCAGAGATCATGGCAGTTGTCGGTGCTAGCATTGCTCCTACGAAGGTATGAATCATACGCTCGCCAGAATATGCTCATGTTTGTACAAAACCTCAAGGTTATCAAGGAGTTGATTATACTTTGCGGAATGACCTAAGAGGATATGATGAAACAACGTAGAGTTATAACCCTGGGTATAATCCCTCATCTTCATATCTTGTGCCGTTTCTTTGAAGAAGTTAACGGTTCAGTTTGTAATTTAGATAATACACATCTCCGTGTCCTTGAGAACAAAATCTTGATACATTTCGTATGTAGCGAGGACGTCAAACCTCGAGCGGTTCGTTCTTTTCTTTCTCGATACTAGCGTTTATTAAATCCGTTTTCCCTCTCTCTGCTTAGACCTTGCCAAAAGTCATATCCTTCTTTACCTATCACTTCCCTGTCTTGCCCACCTGCATCCCACTGCTTTATCAGAAAGCCTAAGTGTGCAGGGTCGAAGTTCACGAGCCGATCCCTACTACTAGGTGTATCACGGCAGATGTGAGAAGAGTATGTCACTTTCATGAAGCCGCCAGTGAGGAAGGAAATTGTATACTTGACTTGACTGCTAAGGAAAGTAGAATTGCGGCCACTGATTTCAACATCCTAGATTCCTCTGATGTACGCGATAGGTAATGCTAATATAAATTTGAAACTCCAGACAAGTGCCGTGCTAAAACGAGGTGATTATCTCTTGTAAGGCATCATACAACCCCCTAGGATCGTGCAGGTTTAAAAACATGTGACTTGTACTACCAGGAAAAACTTCAGAATTTTCATTTTTCAGAACACAACCTTCTATAAAGGGCTCAACACGGAGTATTTGGACTATACCACTAGGAAGTAATATAATTACTTTAGGACGTCCTTGAATAATCAAGAAGCAGAGTATTACTGTTTGACGTTTCTCTGGTACTAAAATTTTTTCACCTTCGTTATGTTAAACGAGAAACCATGTTTATGGCTGAGAACCTAAATGATTAATGCCTTATTTTCGCTGTATGTGTTTTGTCATGTACTTAGGGAGTCGATAGCTCACGCTCTTCCACAGATGCCCTCGAAGCTGCCAAGGATCTGGCACGCGTGGCCCAGACAGTTGTAGCTGTTTCAGGAGCTGTTGATCTGGTGACAGATGGGAAGAGAGTACTTGGTGTAAGCAACGGTGTTGCTCTGATGCAACGGATTACTGCTACTGGTTGTGCTGTCACTGCACTCATAGCAGCCTTTGTTTCTGTCAACCCGAATCGGGTTTTGGAGTCCACTGCCATTGCCCTAGCTTTGTTTGGACTAGCTGGAGAACTTGGAGCGGAGAAGGCAAATGGACCTGCTTCGTTGAGGATGCATTTGATCGATGCACTGCATATGTTGGATGAGCAGTCAGTAATGAACAGGGTGCGCATTGCTCAGCTATAGTGAATCTATCATTGGGTTTTCAAGTTTTGTAACCAATTTTGCAGAGTCTGCTTCCGGGCAAAGCTGACCATCTTTTCTTCAAGAACGTTATGCCCTTGAGATTTGATACACTCTTAAACGATGTATTGCGACATACATGTGGGACTTGTGAGAACAGGCAACAAAGGCAGAAAAGATCATGGCTGTTAAAATTTCAAGAGAACAAAGGTGAGGGTGTCAGGTCAAGCACTCTTGACAAGCCCACTTTACACTAAGGGGTTCCACATACTTGTTGCTGAGAGTTTCACACCCACTCAAGCACAAGATATCTTTAGTGCAACATAAATTATCTGAGTGTTCATACCTTGACTTTTCGGAAATAGTCTTGTAATGTAAGTAAATACTGTAGCTAACTTGGTGACATGCTTTGTAGGAGGCAATCATACAAACTTGTCCATGGTCTTCATTTGTGTTGGATATTCTTGTTACGATTGGATTTTTTGAATAACTTCATTTAACCTTGCTTCGTTTGATCGGAGCTACTCGTATCCTGCATTTGTCAACGATTTGATCTTTTGATCGTGCACTTGCAAATCATACAAAGTCTTTCGCCCCCCTTCCATCTTATATGTCAAAAGTAGAATGTCGAATAGAATTCTTAGATTGTGTTATAGCATTACACCTAGTCATGAATAGTACCAAGACTGTTCAAGTCGTGAATATTGCGGATCATTTCCAATCTCTGCACTTTCAGGTCAAGCTCTACACGAGCTGGTCATTGTTCCAATTCTGTCGTGGTTCTTGTTGACACGGTGCTGATGGTTGCTTCGATACATCTGGGTTTTTATTTTAATCTTGAGATGTCGCAACTGTAGGAAGCTCCTCACGAACTGAGATTGATACCTCCAGTCTAAAAGTTTTTTTAACTGTCTGAGAGAAGACATCTGATGGTGGCTCACGGCCCTAGGTCTATTCTACCGTATCCCCTGCCAATCAATTACTCAATCAATATTTCTTTACACTATACTGCTGAGATTTAGTACTCAAAACGGTAACTCCGAACGGGGTTACATACTCATTCTGTGATGATATCTTTGGGTCATCAGGTCCGCTTGGTTATCTATGAATTAGTGTTTGATTTTCGTTTCTAGTTAGCTTCATATTGTTTTGTGTGGATGAGTGATACTTATGTTTGCACTGTGTGGATGCAATGTGTTGCATATAGTGGAGTTTCGACGCGAAATGTCATTTTTTAGTTGTTGATCGTTTGATGGAATTTTAAATTCTCAAGCTACCAATTCTTCACGATCCATGTCATAATCAACAAATGATGGTGAAACCATGTCAAGAGTCACTTACCATGTCGAGTCGTTTCATACAAACTGCTTGTGGAAGTAATCATCTCTTGTTTTGCTTGATGGGTACTAAAACTTGATTTAGTTTCAGAGACAGGAGTAATAAAACGAGGTGGTAGGGACTCTTTGGCGAATACTTACCCCGCCAAAGAGTCCAAATTGTCATCAATTACACTGCAACGAGCAAATTGGAATTATGTGAGCGAATCGAAGTGGTTGAATCTGTGTGTCATAGTGTTGGAAGCTCATCAGTGAATACTAATTTTTTCTGGCATTCAGTCTGTATCCTCGCAATCAAGGACGCACGCATTTATATGTCTTACGATGTATTGAGGTTCTATTTAGATTTAGTTGTTTCCTTTGTGTGGTTAAGCGTTAGAATCCCTCAGTCAATCTTAAAGGTATCATTCTTGGTTTTGGGATGCATTGATTCCTTGTCGTTTAAAACCATCAAATTAAAAGAATTTGGAACTTAATAACATATATTCGGAGAAGGAGTTATAGTACCAACAATAAACTAACGGAGATCATTTCAAGTTCAAGGAGAAAAGAAATTGTGAATAGAGTTTTCGGTACTTCATCCAAATCCATGATCTACTGATATGTGTTCGATATCTCGGAGACAGGAAATTTTTAATTGTTATAAATTTAGTTAACTAAATCAAAAGTGAGGTTTGTACATTGAAGCTAGGTTTGTACACGCTAACAAAACTTCGCAACGTGTATCAAACTTTCTTTCTATCGTGCACTGAAGGCCGTGTTTGATGGTTGATTTGGGTTGATCAGCAGAGGATATTTCAGATATGAACTTCTGATTATATAAGTGAAATGAAAATGGGATATTTATCTTTGAACTCAGCAGATTTGCTGAGTATATCACAAAATATATAGTATATTTTTGTCTCTAATATTTTGATTCATGCTATTTTTGAAAAAAAAATCAAAAAATCAAAGTAAAATTTGAAATAAATGACCAATCTCTCTGTTCATGGAATCAAATTAGAAATTGCATGCTTGATATGTTGAAAATTGCTAATTATTCAATCATTTTTTTTAGAGATGATGCCAAACATTTCAAAGAATTGTAGGGTAGAATCAGGGAAAAAGTAGAAAGGGCCTTAATCAATTGAATAATTATTGTAAATCATTTTGAGATTTATATATAAAACATTAATTTTGGTAATTTAATGACTTCAAATTACCAGAATTCACAACCAATATTTAAATTCATTTACAAAATCATAGTGAAGACAGTAAATAATTTTCAATTTTTCAAAATTTTCACATCAACAATAAATATACTGCTGAGCATAATTTTCTTTTTTTTTTTACTTATTCCAATATATAAGATTGCAACCTTTGAAATAGATAATTTACACAATATTGATAATCTTATGTAGCATACAAAACTGGAATATCCATCATTGATGTCGCTGAGTTTCATGTTTAAGATTGAAATTCTACAGATATATCTTAATGCTGTAAAAAAATAAAATGTAAAAGAGTTGTTATAAGTTTATCATCAAGCCATAACACAGATAAGCATTTTTTAAATCATGGTTCACATTTTGCTCCAGCTGTTACATTGGGAGGTCTTATTTACAATGACAATGATTGTGCTGAGTGCAACCATGTCTAGTATTCAAATGCATCGAAACATAATTCAATTAGATATTAGACTTCAATCTAAACATCTACAACTTCCATTCGATTTCAAGCTTCATACATGTGCATACATATGGTAACGCGGTTGAATTGTTTGTTAGTTTGTTACATTAAGGAACGAATTCTGGGTTGGATGGTTCAAAGTAAGCCGGAAATTTGAGTTGATCCTACACATATTTTGGACATTTGCATCTTCAAGGCTAAGTTTCTGGCTGCAGAGTAACAAAGTAATTCAAAGCAAAGTAATGTCCCACATTGAAGCTTACTTCCTCATCACTGATCGTAGCTGAGATGGTAACTTCATTTCGTTCAGAAAAAGTCGGACTTCAATCTACGGTAATACTGCTGCAGCTTACATCTCAAGTAATGGAACATTTCGAGCTTACTCTCAGAAAAGTCTGTGCCTGGGCCGAGCAGATAGACCTGACACACTCCGCTGATGACCAAGAAGAACCAGGCGAGGTATGGAAAAGGAGGTCATGGGGGACAATCAATGGGACGCTCGAAGAAAGGGAGTGAGGGACATTGATCCGTGTGTTGCAAACATGCACCTTATCAGGTGAAAGGTCATCAAGAGGATGACCTTCCTTGTCACCGCTGTACTCGTTCCCAAACCACTTCCCGGGTGGGACTAACCAAGTCGGTCTTTAACTCGAGTTCCCCACACTCCCCGGTCTATCCTCTGGTCTCTTGTCGAGACGAGATCCAGATAGCTGTAGTCCTCCTGCTCTTTTTCTGCATATCCGCAAGACAATTCCAAGGACCAAAGGATAAAAAGCCCTCACTGTATAGAACACACCAGCCCACACCCTTCGCATGTGGAGTAGTCCTCCTGCTTGACTCCTAAGTTCTGGTTCTTCTGACTGCCTGCGTGCGAGTAAGGAGGGTCTTTTGGAACTACTGGCATGGTGCCGGGTAGAGACTTTACAGTATCTGGGTTGAACTAGCAAAACCCCTCCAGAGTTTCGAGCTGATCTGCCGGTGTGGCACTCATGTGACAAAAGGTGTTATTACTGTATCCTCTTGTCACCTCTCTCTCCTTCGACTGAGCAAGGGAGGACGTCAACATTTGTATGTATATTGAAACAATTTAGGAATGAAGAATAGGCATCTGGTATTATCAAACTATGGCATACTTGAAGAAATGTCATTTAGGTTCATATTGCACATTGTGAATCTTTTTTACCTCTCACACATAAATGAACATGAACGAAGATTTTTGCATGTTTTTCATTCCCAACTTGCTTCATCTTCCTTCTTCCAAGTTATTAATCTGGAATCCATTACTTCCGCTCATCCAAACGGCCCAGTCCACACCAGCCGGAGGACCACCTGATCCACTTGCGAAAATGGAAGTCCCCCCTTGGCGCCAGGGCAGAATTCCAGAAAGGTTCTGTGAAGGATTTTTACCGGAGAAAGGAGGATGCTCGAAGATTTTTGGCACTGTGGGTTCGACCGGTCAGGTGAAAAGCGTGGAACAAAACGTGTGAACAGCAATACCCTAAATCTGAGCCAGGATTTCTCTCAAGACGTGAAGATCACCGTACTTGCAGTAGAACGGAAAGCAGGGAAGAATCTTCGGCGAGGAGATGCAGCTTCCTCATATGCTTCCGGGAACATTTCCCGGCAGCAGTTGCTTCGTAAGCTGTGAAAGTTTGGGGGCCGGCCTGCTCACCACGACGGCCGTCGATCGGAGGACGGTTCGAGATTCCAGAGCGGACGGTCGGTGGAATGCAGACGGATCCGTCCTCTCCTCCACGTAGGGCGGGCCAGTCCCTCCGACCGGTCACGCCCGTGCACGGACCCTGTAATTACGAGCAGTGCAATCCTCCGAGGCTGCGATTACCGTGACGCAACCCTCCGACCTCCCTCCTTCCATCTTTCACCGTCGCAAGCAGCAGCAGCCGACGTTCGCCGTACCTCCGGTAACCTCCGGACTCAGGATGTTCTTTATCTCCCGGGTCGGTCAGAAAGTGCTGATGAGCTGGAACGCCCGTGGGCTGAGACGACATTGAGTGAAGGACGGGCCATGTCTAGTCCAGTGCCTCTGCTCTAACTGCAACACTTGCGACTAGCCTCTCGCCCGTCGCCCAACATGGGGTCGCTCTTCATTAATGCAGGCCTTTTCTAATTGCTATGGCCATTTCCCTTGCTAGGACTTGGATTTATCTGAACTCTGCAACTCCGACTTTACCTCCGAGGGCTTCGGTCGTCGGTAGATCGATTCTTTTCACTGAGAATTTCGTATTACCATTGTGTACAAGAAGTGCATTTGGTCCTATATTTGTAATTTGTTGCAATTGGCCCTTGCATTTGTAGCCCTGTTGCACTTAGAGAGAGGGGACTGTACTTGACCTCCGGATGAAACGACCTGGAAGGGCTGTGGCTAACAAATAAATGTCGTCCTTGGTAGGATCCACACTCTCCTCGGTCTATCCTGCTCCCTTTCAATTCACACAATCTGAATCATGTGAATCATCAATGGGAGGTCATAGTCTCTTGGGTGAAATTGCCACGTTTCCTCATGCAGTGTCTGGCCTCTCTCTGCAACGAGCGAGCGAAGAAAATCGTACATTCATTCCGAATCAGGGTTCTGGGCAACTGTGGCCCCAACAAGTTGATACGTATCTTCAATGTGCCCCAGCCGGCCGCTTGTACGTGACATGCCAACAAGGTCTTCCCAATCGTCGTTTTAATGAGGGCCAGTTCGTGACACACAAAGCACAGCCGAGGAAATAATAGTTCTCGAACAAAAGGGGCATTTCCATCGGCATTATAATAGAGGGGAGTTGAGCGAGAGATGGATAGAGGTCGTCACGACACAAGAAATGTTTTTGAGCTCTGGCGAAGATGCGAGAACAACACTTAAGGTATTTGGGACGTTGTATGTGTGCGGGATGAACAAGTGACCACCTAACCATATTTTTGCTCTGTCATGACATAGCAATTGGCTCTGTGAAAAGGTCAGTGTGATGAAGATTTTAACCTCGTGTGAAGATAAAGAGCAGAGTGACATAATTCTTCCAAGTTTTGTCTTTCAGGATCTTGACATGTACCACTGACTGTTTACCGATGAGAGATGACTCAATCTGATAGACAGTTGTCCACTACATGCAGTGGTGAGATTTTCAGGTCAAAGTAGGATGGCAACAATGTCCAGATGACATTGTTGCCATCCCTCTTTCTCGCTCTCACTAGAAGAGACTTAGCAACATCTAACTTAACCCGCAAGAAAGCATGGCTTTGAAACAATCGTATGCAATACTAGAGTTGATGCACTATCAACAACGACCTCTCTTTTAAGGAAGACTCTAGATGAATGGCGATGGGTTCCGATGGTTTTCTTCATGTCCTTTCCGCGTTGTGAAATCTGACAGATACTCTCGTGTGCCCCCAAAGTCCTTTGTCTTATGTCTCCCTCAACAAAAGACTTTCTTCTTATTTCTATGGAGACCAGATGGTGGCCATCTGGCACGAGGATAAATGACCACGGTGCACTTGGAGACATGAAAGGAATTGTTGCCGTGTTTCATAACCTAGCCACGCTTATTCATTTTTTATTAGATACCGTACCCCATGTTTTACGCTAAGAGACAGCACCCCCTTTTTGTCTATCTCTGATTCCTTCGGGTAGTCCTTGAAACATAATCATGTAATATTTCCACTATGATTCAAAACGTGAGAAATAATCTACTTCTTTAATCTCAAAATTCTTCATTTCCTCTTCTGAAGGGTTAAATATCTAGCTGATTTGTTTGATATAGCATTATGCCTTTTCCGTGGGAATCGAGACCTTGTGTTTGATGAGAATCACATAAAGAACCCGAATGATCCCCATGTGTACCCAAGCCTCAAATAATTCAAAAAGTGTTTCTTCCTCCTCTTACTCATCAAAACAAGGAAGTGGTGGAAACCTGGAACGGCACTGACCAAGTCTAAACCCTCGGCTGCGAAGATCAAAATGGAAGAAAAAATGTGGATGGACGTCTAGGGATTCTACAGGAGTTCCTCCCGTGCTGCTCATCAGACTTGACTCAGATTTCCTAATGCTTTCTCGCATACGTGTCGTACTCGCAAGAGGACACAAACCTTTTGTTGGGGTCTTCTCACCCTTTTTGCTGAATTACTTGGTGCCCTAAAATTTTATATTACTGAAAAGCTATCAATACCAAGTAATGTTGCAAAAGGGATGAAACTAAAGGACTGAATTGGGACTAGGAAATCTTTTGGGAATCAAGAAATTGGCCCATCCTGAAGATAGGTTACAGGATTTAGTAGGTCGATAAAGGTTATATAACAGGGAAATGCCCATCGCCAAGTGAGACGGAAATGCAAATGAAACTTAAGGTCATTGTCTGAAAATTAAAACCTTAGTGAAAGTTACGATGACCTTAATCAGGGCCAGAAGGGTTTCTTACCTTCTGATTTCCGGGTCAGTTCAGAAGGGGACGCACTCTTCAAGATCTGCCCTGTTTTATGGTAATGCAGACGTTTCACCGGCCTTGGTAGGTCAACACAGGTAGAAACAGGCCAACGCCGGTATCTTTTATATGAGCGTGCAAGAGGGCTGACAGTAGACCCACGTGGTAGATCCGAGTTGGTCAGAATTGCTCTTTAACTATGGCATGATCATGTGCTCACTGTGTCGTCACTTTACCACACTACCGGATACTTTGGTGACAACACAGTGGAAATTCAATATTCTCTTCCTGACAGCGATCTTTTGCCTCTGAGGAGATTTTCATTTTATTCAGAGATTTTATGCACTTTCCTCATGCGATGTTTCACTCCATTTCCGGCGGAAGAAAAAAGTTACTCAACGCTGTGTCTGTATGAGCCAAATGCGCTACTTATTGAGGTCCTACGTGGATATACGCTGTTACGCTCTGGATGCTCGTTCGCATACGAGATGGGGAGTAGAAGGTAACACAAGAGAAAGGATGGGAAGACAACAATGCACAAGACTGCATTCAGAAGTACTGTATAGGGGAAAATGAAAAGTCAAACTAGATAATCGCGTTTAATGATGATTGTCTGTGTGTCATTATAGGGATTATTAAGATCTGTAGTCCCAATGAAATAATGGACCGGATTAAAGAATCCCTTGAAACCCGCTCCCATTCCCAAAAGTGGTTTTTCCCCCGATTTGAACATGCCCATACAAAGTTTCATGTGTGTACATAAGCAACATATTTTTCTTATACCCTGCAAACCTGAAAGAGCAGCAAGAATCTTGAAATGCTGTACTATTAATTTCAGTGGGTATTATGGCATGATAAGTAACCCATCAAATGTACGAGGTACATCTTCAAGATGCCGACAATGTTTTTCCAATTACCCATAAAGTCTTAAATGGGGTCTCGGATGAGAGTTCTGCCTTGGTTATCAAACCCACCTCCCACCCACCCAACTTTGGGATCTAGTGTATGAGTCATGAGGAGATAATGCATGTGAGAGTAAATGAATCACCACTTATCAAAACAGGAAAGAACGAGAGAAATAGGATAACAAGAGATAGGAAGGGCCATTCCATCTCAAATGAGGGCATTTTTCTAAACATTCACAAGACATCCTGCTAGAAAAAGTCATGCAAAATAGTGCGAAACCTCCTAACAAGCATGCACGTCATTTAAAAATATTATCATCTGCCAAATCTCAAAACATGAAGAATCAAGGAACATGTGGTACAATTCATAAAACACTATTACATTGATCCTGTTGTAAGTAGGTCTGATGTTGTCTTTCACATTCATGCATCCTACTGTTTTTTACAAACACACATGATTGTTAAGATAAAATCATATATATGTATCCAAGCACAGATGTAATTTTTTAGCAATATCTACGGTGAAAATTAGTCAGTAGAAATTAAGATTCAACGTCTTTAGCCTGAGGAGATTGGGTGTGTACATTTGGGGTATCACCATTAACTGACACATTTCTTGATCTAACATGACCGTATCACATGTTAAACACTCGGTTGATCGCACTCTTGCAAATACTGATTTCAAGACGAAAAATGAATAAGAAAGATGTGCATATATGATGGCCTATTTCCGAAAAGCTATTATTCGAAACCAATAAATTACAGCCACAAATTTTGAGCTGATTTTCACAATGTGTAAACATTGTGAAACATGGAAATAATTCATAAAAATACTTAAAACTGTAAAAAAAAATATTTCTTCTCATCATATTTTTCTGAACCCTTGGAAAGAATTAATTATATTTTCAACATCCAACAAGTCAAATTGTAATTCAAAATAATCTAATTGATTTTATACTGTTATTCTACAATCTTTTACAAAACAAAGGCATTCAACCAATCTCGTTCCTAACAATAAGAAGTAATACATTCCCAGGTTCCAAGTTACATTAAATTTCATTCATCCATTATTTTGTACATAATAATAAATTAAATAATTTGATACTCAATAAATAAATAAAATTCATTTTTTCATATTAAGCTTGATGATATTTTAAAACATCTCAGTGCAACAGAAACCACATATTCTCATTCAAAAAATTCTAGTCATCATAGTAATGTTCAGATATGATTCTCTGCTTGCTTTATTTTTTTAAGTTTTAATAAAACATGAGATATCGTTATTCATGTTTAGAAAAATACACTCAATGGATGAAAGCTATATACTATAAACATGAGTTTTCATATGGCAGGAGTATGCGTCATTCATGAGCTTGTTGCTTTTTATTGCACGTAGTTATCCTTCTTTGGTACACTTGTTCACTGGGCTTGTTGAAGACCTCAGGAGGTTAATAGTTGCTTTCATGAGTAATCATCTCTCCAATCTCGTATTGCTTGATACCTCATTCTTGAAAATGATTCTTCTCACAAGGATTTGAACTTTCAGTTCCCTTCAGTGTTTCTTTTCAGTCACATTTTTGTGTTTATAATCAGTTTATAAACAGAGCTCCACTTTTATCAGCAACAACAACCGCTCCTGTAGTGAAGGGGACCACAGTTTCATCGAAGGCCTAAAATTCATGAGGATTATTTTGGCTTATTGAACATTTGCTTAATGACATATAGTCTTTTCATTGTTGATATATCAGGATATTGACCATCAAAATAAACGTCTAAGTAACAGTGAATTGGGAGAGTACAAATGCTCGAAAAGGCAAAAGGAATCGATGGCAAAGCATCAATATTTGATGTGAGACTGGTATCATCCTCACTCGCTCACATAACTGATCAAACCCATTTATGCCTCGTATTCCTTCCAATTTTGCCACATTATCCACATCAACTCTAGATCGTATTTTTACAACGCTTATTTCCACTTACAGATTTCGGAAATCGTGGAGCCTCTAATTTTTGCTAATTTTTTTTAGAATATATTCCTAACAAGACTTGTCGAGGATTACGACGAGCACAATATGGAGCACGACTTGCACTAGTGTAACAGAATGTTTTCATGTTACACTATCCATGAGAGGAACTGCATGGAAATATCAGACACTTCCAGCTCTGGTCTGATAGAATCCAAGTTAACACAGGCGACTAGGGGTATTAATGCATCGCTCAAGCCTGCTTGTCTGGCTACGCATTATCGCAGTGTCGTGTTCGTTCTTCCTCATGTTAGGGATATCTTTCTATGACACGATGGCTGATCATCCCCATCTCGTCGTCCACTTTGCGTAAGACCCGCATACAAACTGAAATTAAGCATTAGCATGATTGATTGAGTTGAACAACGAACACCGGTCGACTTCGTTTTCTACCTGCGCAAGGTTTAAATTTTGAAAATTGTAGAGTTAAGCTTAATAACTTGGAAGTAGATTTAAGAATATTCAGGGAAAAGGATGAGAAAAGACTTTGATGTGCTGCAAATACAGTCCTGCAAATACAGAAATTAATCCCTCAGCATAGTTCCTTCAGGACCAATCCTCCGGTGTAGCAGGAAGGGCCCATGAGAAATCCGGCCCTCAATGCAGCAGCAGTCGGTGAGATGGAATGATCCGGGAGAAGCTTTCCCTGGCATATGGTCGACGGTCGTGCTAGACCTAATTCTATCCGTGACCGGAGACAGGAGTATCGACTTTCCAGAGATACTTTGAAAGAAAAGGGAAAACAACCACACGAATCCAGTATTTACATCACACAGTGGATTACGTGACCCTCTGCTCAGTTAGTTCTTCTACAACGATGAATTCCAACGTCATTCTGGACACACTTATTTTCTTTCCAGGAGCATCACATGATTAATTTGCTTACTGATCTGTAGATAATCCACTTATATTCTGGTCGTGTTTTGGATAGATTTCAGACTGCTGAACCTCAATTCATAGTCTGCAATCGTTTTCTTCAACCTACATATAACAGACAGCTGCTTCTATTGAAAGAAAAATGGAAGAGAAAAAAGGTTCTAATGGAATTCTGTCACATGAGCACCTCAGTTTGCCTTGTCACATGACCTGTCATTTGACATGTGACTCGATTTCTTCAACGAAAAGGTACGTCTAATGCATTCATCACAACTATATGTCCTCTGGAGTCCTACTCGGGGAGATCAAAAACTCAAATGCAGAATGCTCGATAACGAACAGTATTCGGATTCCTTCCACTGCAAGAAGAAGGATTCTTCTATACACACAAAAACATCATTTTCCTGATTGGTTCGTCAGACATGTGTAGATTTGAAAGAACTAAGGATTACTGGCGCAGCTAATTAGGAAAATCGCCCGTACGCATATTCAAGAGCTCGTGAGTGAAAAGCATTCGCACCGTACTCGAGGGCTTGAGTTGGGTGACCTCAGGTCATGGGAACGACGCAGTTCAGTGGCAGCATTTGGCTCCTGCGCGAACCACGGCTGCCGAAGCTGCCGAGGCTGGAGGCTGGATGCGGAGCCGAGAGATGGTCCGGCTCGCGAGCTAAAACGAACGGATCACGCCAACCTGGCACTACGTTGGCGACTCCGACAAAAGTCCCGAAAACCCTAACGGAGGGAGGGAGCGCCCTAGGCCACGCGGGCGGGCGTAACGGAAACGCATGGAGTAGGCCTCCCTTTTACGCCGCGCTTTCTTTCTTTGCGCCCGAGCCCGAAGCCCCGAAGGCGGGGAGACGCGCCAGGCCGTCTACAGTGGCCGCGCCATTGCAGAACCTTCGAATGGAAGAATGGAGGAATGGAGGAATGGAGGGAAGGACGGACCGACGGACAGACGGACGGCCGCAGCGACGACCGACCGACCGACCGACCGACCCGCGCAGAGCGCTTTCCGTCTGGCTGCCGCATGTGGGTGGCGCCTCCGCCGAAGGAAGGAATGGCGCGACTGCTGGACACTGGGATGGGCGTCGGGGGATCTGAGCGCCCGCCGTTTTAATTTCCCTTTGCTTGGCTCGGGTGCGGGAAAGGCCTTGAGTTTCCCGCGCCGTGTCAACACTCCCACGGGCAGACAAGCAGAAAGCGAAGGGAAGGGGAGGAAAGGGAAAGGGAAGGCACGGGAAGGGAAGGAACATGGAGGAAGGGGTGTTAGAGGAAGTTACCGAGGTCAGGGAGAGTTTACTGCAAGTAGTTAAATTGGAAGAGAGAGGAAGAATTCATGGAAGGTGAAAGAAAGTGACGGAGAGTATGTGTGTGTGTGTGTGTGTGGAAGTGTGTAAGTGTGGGTGTAATGTGGGGTATTGGTGTTAATGCTAAGACAGGAACATGGGGGTGGATCTCATGGGATGGTGAGGTGAGAGCCCGGTGTGGTAAGGTAAGCACTGCTGTCAATTGAAGGAAGGCAGCTTTGTTTGGTGTAGCAGCAGCAGCAGCAGCAGCAGCCCCGGCCAGCAGCAGAGCATTCTCCTCTGCGGACTCCATCATCATCACCATCATCTTCTTCTTCTTCCTCTGTGCCTATTGTAGTTCCTGATTGCGCCGAGACAGGAAAGAGAAGCAAATGAACGAAACACCAGCCTCAGGATGAGTATGCCGGATCGATAACGCACTTCTTGATGCGCGAAGATTGATAATCCGAATCGCTACCCTGCCAGCTTTCGATCGGACTCTGTATGGAGGGCAGAGCTGGAGAGGGCGAGGAATTTGACGGAGTTTTGTGGTGGTAGAGGAGGAGGCGGGGTAAGAGTTGCCGAAGGTGGTGGTGAGAGGAAGGAAGGAAGGAAGGGAAGGAGGGAGGGAGGGAGGGAACGAGAGAGGGGAGTCCGAAGGGGAGACACAAGGATGATGATTCGATGGATGGATCTGATGGTATGAGATCGGTGCAAATTCGTTGGATTGCGGAGAGGAAGAGCGTGGGTAGAGGTTAGTAGACGTGTTTCTTTGTGGATGCCGGTCTCGGATCGGTTCGACCAAGTCCGGAGATTGGGGTCGGAGCTTGGGATGGATCTGAATCGCATCTTGTAAAGCGCGGAAGCTGGCGGAAGCGGCAATCTCCGCGCTTTGTTTCGTCGATGTGCATCTTTGTCTGCAATGAGTTAATTCTGATCAGTGGAAACGATAGAAGTGCGGCGTGATGTTTAGAGCCTGTGCAGATGTTCTGTTCTCAGACAATTAGGTCCCAGTTGACAGCATGGAAGCAGGTCTTGCAGTAGAACGAGATTCATCTGTTGAAATGTCAAGGACAGGAGCAGGATTGTCAGTGCTTGACTCGAACTGTACATAGGAAAGCTTGTGTTGCGGAAGATCCGGCAGCATAGTTCAGGACCGCTGTGACGAAGGTTGATAAAGTGCATGGGAGAGAAGGGCAGATGGCTTATAGGAAAGGAGCAGAATAAAGGACAGGAAGATGCCGAGTTTAAAGGCTCTACATTCTCACCGTGCATCGTCCCCTTCCCACTTGTTTGTGGCCGACGGTCGCGCTGCTGTTTGGTCTCGCTCCAACACCGATGATGTTAGCCTTTCTCAGCTGCACAAGGTATTACCAAATTTCAAACCTAAAACACGCACGGAATGGCTGGACTAGCCGCGTTCACGCCAATGCTGACCACGCGCTCGTGCCGAGCTGCTTTCTCGCTTCATGCTTACCATCTTCTGTCTGCGCCGCTCCTCGTTGAGCGGGCTATAGCGGCCGGATTCCGCCTCACAACGTCCGTCGGATCCCTGATTTAGGGTGCCACTTCTCCGCAAGATCACTCGTTTTGTTCGTTTGTGGACAGGTGCCAGTCTAGATTTGGATCTTTTTATTCGGTAATTTGACGCGAGAGAATGAATGAGATTTGAGAGCTTGAGGATCGACCCGCCCTCACATGTTTGTGCGTAGATGCCTGATAGTAAACAGGAGGATTGATCTTTTCTGAATTACGATGGAGAAGATCGTGCACTTGGTTGCATTGAACGTAGAAAGAATTGGAGAATCAACGCAGATGCGTAGTATTAACTTCCTCGGTCTTCCCCCCTGTAATCAAGAAGAATTTCGGAGAGAGGATCCCCGTGGATTCAATCCGGAAGAGAATCCGAGTAACTAGAACGCCTTGGACTATATAAGGGTTTCAGAATCATCTCAATTCAACTACATTGTCCTCTGATACTGCCCTAAGTCAGATGGAAAGCAGTCGAATGAACATCCACTCGTCCAATCTAGAATGCTCAAACTTATTGCTGAAAAGGTCAATCGGGGTTTACGAGAATGTCGTCACTCTGACACATATCTGTAGATATTGAAGTTCAAAAATTGTTGTTGTGTATGTAGCGAGCATCTTCTAGAAGGACCCTATGCTTTAGCTCCTTGCGTATGTTTGTGTATCTGGGGGATGGGGGTTTTACATCGACTTCTATGCGCTAGAGTTTCCTGCTCGTACAAGTACTAAACCCTCTGCCAGGGGGGGTTATAAAATCTGGCAACGTGGTTGAATTTCGCAATTTGAAATGTAAGGGTCCACTACCCGTGTTGTTGTACTAGATATTCCAAGTCTTAAGAGATTTAGATCTCTTAAGATTTCTCAGAACACGATAAATGCTCACTCTGCGTCAAGTATGGGTAAATGTTACAACCTCTTACAGAGTCAAAACATACGTGTTTTGACTCTGTAATCAAATACATGCTTCATTCACGGGTTTGGGTTTGCAATTCGGTCTTGCACATGCGAAGCTCACGTAGTTGATCATGTAGTACCTAATATGCTTCTATCTTGAATTTTCACCGGCTCATCGATTGTGGTTTGGAGATAACATTTTAAATCCTTGGTCCTTCGTAGATGATCTGTTGATGGCGATGGATGCCTTGGCCTTGCAGTTTTGGAGCGGTCTTTCTTCAACAGCACGTCGCGAGTTGCTGCGAATCGACAAGCAGGCTCTCTTTGAGCAAGTTCGAAAAAATCTGTACTGCTCACGGTGCCATGGACTCCTTGTGGAAGGATACGCACAGATTGTTTCTTATGGAAAAAATCTACAAGCAGGTCTTCTTGGCTATGGAAATGGTTCAGTTGCATGCAATAAGCACCTGTCTGAGGTCGGTGCAGTCGGAGCAAACCCAAGTTTGCAGGATGATACAAGGGACCCCTCAGTTCATCCTTGGGGTGGGCTAGCTGCCACCCGGGACAGTATGCTCACAGTATTGGACTGCTTCTTGGATGGGACACCACTTGAGGTGCTCCAAAATGTACCCCCGAAAATACTACAACTGTTTTTTGTGCTTATTTTTGTGAAAGACTTTTGTACCGACAGACAACTAGTATATTTCTGGGACAATATATTCCGAAAGTAGCGAGTGTTCCAGGCGTGTGGTCCTCAGGAAAGTTGCTGTATTAGGTTTGAGCTGTTTGACCATCTACGGGCTCCAGGGTAGTAACATCAGTAGGATTTATGCCAGGTATTTGAAAGTGCACGAGCAAGGGAGCGCGAACGAGAATTGCTCTACCCTGATGCCTGTGGAGGAGGAGGAAGAGGTTGGATAAGTCAGAGCACAGGTGGTTTTGGAGGAAATGGAAGAGGTCATGGAATGAAGGAAACTTGTGCTCTTCACACTGCACGACTTTCATGCGAGGCTTTAGTGGATTTCTGGTCTGCTTTGGGTGAGGAAACCAGACGATCACTCCTACGAATGAAAGAGGAGGATTTCATTGAGAGACTCATGTTCAGGTATTCACGTCGGTCCTTACCACCAAAATATTTAGCAAGATTTTGTGTAAACCCTAGGTTTTTCTGAATCTATTCCCCGATTTGCACCCTCTTGTCTCTTGGTAGTTAGTGGTTGGTCTGGTGCAGTTTCGACTTTTCTTGTGCAGCCAGAACCATATGGTCCCATAGATTCTCAATGGAACTCCAAGTTCCTTCAAGTATTTCAGCATAGGTAGGCCGAGTCCACCTTCTTTCGACCTGGCTCCAGATTTAGTTCACAAGCGTCTGGATTAAATGTTTGGCATTTCGATCTGATGCTGTCACGTATCGTCAGCGAGTCGAAACCCCGACGTTGACAGTAACGTTTAACACTTGCTATCCTCCTTACCCAGAACTCATTCCTGATCGGCTTGATCACTTACTTTCCTGAAACCGTCATGAGCCTTCTACGATTGTGGTGAAGTTGCTACAGGTCAATGCAATCATATCATGCCCCGCTCACCCTTTGAAAGGGAACGTGGCTGTGCTTTACGGGAAACCAGGCGGACCAGAATCACAGCTGCACATGTTTGCACTCCGTATTTCGGGGCATGCCCTGTTGGGATCTGAACACACGATTATTGATGTAGGAGCATCCTAACTTTTTAAACACCGTTACTCCGCAATATGGTTTGGAGCGAAATAGGCCTTATCAGCAGGCGGACAACTGACCTTTTTCAGACTGGATTCTCAGACTTCAAACCATATCTTGGAACCGGCTAATAGGACATGGATATCTATGTCGTTCAGGATTGTTTCGAAAGGGAAATAAAGAATAAGAATATTGGTGATCATCAATTCATGTTGGCTGGGTATGCACATATTTGTGCACGCTTGACGGAGCGATTAAATATTGTATACGTTCCGCATCACATGATAACATTTGCCTAACCCGGTCAGAAGAACTTAAAATCTTTCTGGAATCTGTACTTACAGGGACTACTCTTCAAGGGGAAATGTAGCCAAGCAAGATGATCTATGTCTTGGACGGCAATATCCAATATATAGAGCATCATTTTCTTGTCCTATATGAATGATATTCGTTGGGTTGATCATTCAGCAAGCCGATAGTTTAGATCTCATTCTGATTGCCAATTACTGTCAATGCCCGATGTGTACAATGTGGTATGACCTTGAGACCTCCACGGGCCTAGAATGTGCAAAACCTTATGGACTCCATCGTTAGTGCCCTCCTCAGGTTGGGCAAGGTGGTTCACGTCTGCATGCATGTTGTGGACACGTGATCTATGTGTTAACAAATATGGAAGTATTCCCAGTATACGTTAGCCACCTAACATGCAGTGCATGTATCCTACGTGTCTAACATATCCTTCATAGAGCGCCAAAGTTGATCATTTCATTCTAATAAAGTTGACCTGTACGCTGCGAACGATTTTAAATTTGTCCATGAACGTTGAACGCTCTCGTGGACAATCCAACGTTCAATTTGTCTTGGCGACCATAGAGTGGAAGTCCGGGAAAGGGACCTTTCCTTTCTTGTTGCTAGATAAATGTTACCTTTGTGGAGTTTCAATTTTTTGTCTCCCTTGGTCACCTCAAGGAACTATGCGATATTCTCACTGTACGCTTATTGCCAGCGTTACCGTCTTGCAGTCATTTTGATATTGTTAGTAGTAGATTTCTACTCCACTTATATCTTTTTTATTTTCTTAGCCATTCCAGTTATGCAAAATCCATATCAGTTTTGCAGAAATCCGGGTCTTAGCATCTTGAGATTTATTTCGAACTGACAGTAGAAAGACCTGAACCCTGCGATGTCCCGCTATCGGGCATCCGGGTTTTAACTTTTGAGAACTTGGCTGCCAGCAGAGAGATTTGAACTATGGACCTGATATTGCTAATCCTCGATGCACACTGGTCTACCAATGTTCATTTAGGATGCAGTGCTACCTTTTTGCTCTAATAAATCGCCCCCGATCCCGTCTATTCATCTCTGGCAGTAGCGTTGTACTCGATTCCCCTATTTTGATTGTAAGATATTCCAGCAGTGTAGACATGCGGATCTCGATGCTATTTCCCAACTGCCAGCAGTGAGACCTGAGCCTGCGGTGTCCCGCTTAAAATATTTCGTCGCTTGCAAGGAGACTTTAATGATCGACGGTATATCGTTATTCCTAGATGCACACTGCCAGACTGGGCTTTCTGGTACATCTGTTTTTTCTCAAATTCAGGACAACGATGTGCCACAGCACTAAATCAGTTCCTTCTCCTTGAGTACAATCATAATCTATACCATTAGCTCTTGCAACAACAATGAGAAATTCGACTTCGTATTCGATTTTTGGTGCCATTCCTTCTAAAAGACGGAAATGTAAGCAGAAAACATCTCCAGGATAAGCTTCCCTTCCTGGTGCTCTTCTTAATGAAAGTGACATTTGTCTATAAGCTTGAGCTTGTTTAGAAAGATGCTCGAAAATGTTTAGCACGGATATTACCAAATTCTTTAGCGAAAATGAGGATTGATGTAAGCTCTGCCATGTCAAATGCTTACATGGGCTTGTGTCAGATCCTATTGTTCAAATCGAGGTGACTGTAGTGCTTGCTTTTCTTGATTTTTTTTTTGGTGGTCTGATTCAGCTGTCAATGTGACTGCATAGTGAGTTTGTAACCGGCATCTAGGCCCTCCACTTTCAGTCCAACAAAGAGACCCATTTATTTTCCTTCAGCATCTCTCGATCCATTACTTCATAGCTGCTTCAAACCTTGTACCTGCTTTACTGAGCAAACGATTGGCTTTCAACTAGTTCAGTCAAGTCATATTTTGTTTGGATCACTTATTGCTTACAACCTGCCACGCGGTCATGAAGGGAGTCGTAAAGCGTTGATCCATGTTCTAGTGCCTGTGTTCGCTACAGGTTTGACAGCAAGAGATTCTGTAGAGATTGCCGTCGAAACGTGTTGCGTGAGTTCAAAGAGATGAAGGAGCTAAAGCGATCTCGGAAAGAGCCCCGGTGTACAAGGTGGTTCTGTGCAGCCGACACATCTTTCCGATATGAGGTGCATTCTTTCTACTGGCTAGTTCTATGTCGAGTAGGGAAGTTAGAGTGCTTGATCCTGTATTCCCGTTTCTAGGCACAACCTTCTCTAAAGTACCTCCAAAGCCTACCGAAGAACGTGATTCCAAGGTTCTTGTCTGTTAGTTTTAGCACCAAAGTGACTGATTTTATTTCGACCTTTTTGGCAGGTTTCAGACAGTGTGGTGCAAGTAGATTGGCGGGATTGCTTCGCAGGAGAGGTTGGGAGTGTTTACCAACGTTTTGAGTGGGCCCTAGGCACTTCTGAGGGGAAGGCAGATATCTTGGGATTTGAAGACGTAGGCCTCTCTGAGAGTATCCAGGTAGAAGGGTTAGATCTAGGCAACACTGCAGCTTGTTTCATCACAATCAGAGGCTGGAAACGTGATGGGCGGTGTAGTGAACTGTCTGCAAAAGCTCATGCTCTTAAAGGACAATCCTGTGTTCATCGTAGGCTGATTGTCGGTGACGGTTATGTCTCGATCACCAAAGGGGAGAGCATTCAACGATTTTTTGAACGTGCTGAAGAGACTGAGGAGGAAGAGGTATACTTATATATGCATAATTTTGTATTCATCCGACTCTTTGTTGTGGAACTTAGGCCCTTAAACGCTCTGAACCCCTGTGATGCCCCGCCGACAGGCGCCGAACCCTCTGCGTCAAGCGCACCAGCGATGAGACTCGACCTTTTATGTGACGTATGTCAAGCTGGAAGTCGCCACTCTATTTCCAGCGCCCTTGTGGAAATAGATGATTGGAAGTTGGATGTAGCGAATTTATTCTCCCGGCAATTTCCAATCTTGAACTCGCCACAGTACTCGACTTACATACATAGAACATTGAAAGCTTGGTATTGTTAGATGTTTTGCCCCTTATTGAGTGTAGCTAACGTCTTCACCACATTTGAATACAACTCGCTCAACCTTAGTCGCTTGATATGAAGGACGATGATTCCATGGACAAAGATGGCAATGAGTTAGATGGTGAAGGATCTCGACCACAGAAGCATGCCAAAAGTCCCGAGCTTGCACGAGATTTCCTTCTGGACGCTGCCACAGTCATCTTTAAAGAGCAGGTAATTTTCAAGGAATTTTTACATCAGGTTGATTTGTTATGTGATAATGTTAGTTAATTAGCAGGATACAGATAATGCCTCTCCATTTGTTCCACACAAACAGTCTGTGTCTAATTGGGCTTTCTCTTGTGTATAAATAAATAAATAAATAATATAATATAATATAATAATAAATGAATAATATTATTAGTAATTTGAAATATATTACCACACCCATCCCAAAAGCAACTACCCCATCCCACCCATGTCAACTTCACGAAGCCGAAGGGAAAACATCTGCAAGAGGGTAGCTTCATACATCAAATCACACCAAAGTCCCAGTTTACCCCGTAACTTAAAACTCTTATCACCTTCGCAATATTTCACGTCATGTCGTTTATATATTTCATCTTTGGCTCTTGCAAATATGTTGTTACTTACGTTTTCCAATAGTATTGTCTGTTGGGATGTTAAGTAAGCTTGTTGTTATTGTATTGAGCAAGATGAGACAATCAATGGGTTGTGATTTTAAGATTATGTATGGTTGAAGGTTGGTAATTGATTAGTAACAAGTGTTTCGAATGAATTATTATTAGATGCGGTAGATGTTGTCGAACATTTACAAGCATGAAACGAATTAGGTCGTACCAATATAGAAATGTTACATGAGGGACAGTTCTCTATGATCGGGTCACCTTCATTAGGTGATACTTGTGGAAGGTAGATATAAACGTTACATCATTTCTTGTGGTGGCTCTTATTTTCAACAAATCATGATGGTTGGTAGGAACACGATGAGTGAAGACCTCTCATCATGATTTTTTCTTTTCATGCTTCATTTGTTTCTAAGTTCCATAGGTTTTTTCTAGAAGAATTTTTAACTTTTCGCTTCCGATCCTACAATCCTGGCCGTCGGAATGGCATATAGCCACTAAGTATATAGTGCACGCTAGAAAGTGTAGCAATGGAGGCGTTAATATAGGTAAAAAATTACTCAGTGCAGAACAAATACAAATCTGAATTAGTATATATATTTTGTCTTATCTACACGTAATAGTGTAGAGAAAGTGACGCCTTCGCTAAGAGATGATTAAGTCACGTAGCCTGTGTGTTGTACCTACCCTGCTCGCATGTCCTGAAGGACATGCCAGCAGGGGTCGATTAATTTGTTGCGGAATGCCTTTCTATTTTATGCTATACATCATGTGGAAAAGATCATGTGGAAATGTGTCTTATCTCATGTAATAGTGTAGAGAAAGTGACGCTTTCGCTAAGAGATGATTAAGTCACGTAGCCTGTGTGTTATTACCGTCCTTTACTTCATCCACAGCTGTCATAGGGACATGCCAGCAGTCGTAACCCTCCAAGTCGACAAGGTCTTCCACTTGCCTGATAGGGGGAAAAGTACTAAACCCTTTGCTCATACTATACCAATGCAGCAAGAACGGGGTCGAACTCAATCATTTGGAATGCCTTTCTATGTTATGCTATGTGGAAAAGATCATGTGGAAATGTGTCTTGTCTATACGGAATAGTGTAGAGAAAGTGACGCGTTCGCTAAGAGATGATTAAGTCAAGTAGCCTGTGTGTTATAACCGTCCTGTACTTCATCCACAGCTGTACTTAGGGACATGCCAGCAATCGTAACCCTCCAAGTTGACAAGGTCGTCCAAATTCCTGGCAGAGGGAAAAGTACTAAACCCTTTGCTCATGCCATACCAATGCAGCAAGAAGGGGGTCGAACTCAATTATTTGTTGAGGAATGTCTTTCTATGTAATGCTATACATAATGTGGAAAAGATCATGTGGAAAAGTGTATTATCTATGTGTAATTGTGTTAAGAGAGTGACGCGTTCGCTAAGAGATGATTAAGTCACGTAGCCTGTGTGTTAGTACCGTCCTGTACTTCATCCATAGCTGTTCTTAGGGACATGCCAGCAGTCGTAACCCTCCAAGTCGACAAGGTCGTCCACTTTCCTGGCAGAGAGGAAACTACTAAACCTTTTGCTCATGCCATACCAATGCAGCAAGACGGGGGTCGAACTTCATTATTTGTTGCGGAATGTCTTTCTATATTATGCTGTACATTTATAGAACACAGTGTAAAGATGTATCGCAACCATATGAGTAAGTGGGTAGTTACGCAGGCCCCCCGAGCTTCATATCAGCACCTTTATTTAATTACTGCGTCAGTGTATCAATATAACCAAGTTTCAGTTTTTCACATTTGGTGTCGATTTAATCTTTATAATTTTTAGTGAGGTATGGCTGTCTGTCAGAGCCCCTTTCGTTGCACCTTGCGGGCTGGTACTAGACGGTTTATTGCATGATAAGCCCCTGCAATTGACCATGTTTTACTTGTGACCCGTGCATTATTGTTCATCTTTGTTACGCTTGTCCTGCTTACCTTTCACCTATTGCAGGTGCTTTCACAATGCTTTTAGTATAAATACCACTGTCTCTTCTCTCGTTATGATTGCAATGTTCGCTCTTTGATGGTGCTCGCACTGTCTATACTCCGAAGCTTATCCTAGACATTGGGTACTCTTCAAGTGGACTCAAACCTCGCACGATGGGCAAGAAGAATCGTAAGGTGTGATATCTTGCCTTAAACAGCTCCTTCGGGGCTGATGAGATCTTGGTGGTAGCGGGAGCGAGATGATACCCGTTCTTCTATTTGGATTATAGGATCTACGTTTGCACACTCCTTCATGGCCACCTCAAGTCACGTAATAGACGGTCTTAGAGTATATATCTTGTAGAGGAGACATTGAACATGTCTTTATGCGATTAAAGTTCTTTCGATCTTTTTTCTTGTTAGCTGGTTCCTCTAAGCTACACTGTTTACAAATCACTGACAACTGAGTCCAGATTGCCCAGGGACACGACATCAATGCACACTACAAGATATAACACTGCACTGGATCAGTCGTCAATTAGTAGACCTTTCTAAGTGTGCAGCGTGCAGCTTCTCTCTTGTTTCTGTTTACTTGTGTTAGCAAGAAATTGTGAGTGCATGGATCAAAGGCAAAGTGAAAATTTGTTCCAAGACTAGACCTTCCCGTATCGGTAACAATTGTTAGGTTTCCCCTGCAGAATAGGAGTTAATGCTGTTTTCTCGATAGTTCTCAACCGGAGTTTCTCATTAATTGATGTAGGTACGAGTATTTGTGGACGATTGCTAAGAATCTACATGACTATGGATGCTCTCTGAACACCTCGACTGAACTGAAACCCTCTAACGAAAATGGTAGATTTGCGGAGTAGAAATCGAAACTCTTCTATCTCTGTATCCGATTATTCTCGGATTACACGTGTCGGACCACTCAGAATCATACTCTATCGTAGGTTTTCTAGAATCTTGTTTTGAACACGTCTTTCCTAATATGCCGGGCGCTTCAGTACATGTCTTCGGGTTCTTGCTAAGTTCGCCGAGACCTCGACAAACCCAGTGTGTTTTGGGTTTGGGTTTTCATGATCACAGCTCCTCACTGGTTTCCTGAGGGAATGCCAGAGTTAAGTTAATTTCAATGTGAAGTCTTGCTCCATTTGCCTCAAATGAATTCTGGGTGTTTAGATTGTTATTGATTTCCTTTATGTAGTGATAAACGTACACCTTTTTTTTACACACTCTTTGAACGGTTCATCCAGTTGCACTTAGCTGTCTTACGAAAGCGTAGTTATCAATGATAAAAATATTCTTGAAACGTGCTTCATGGAGGATGTACCTTCTGGGCTCGAAGCTCCTTCAGCTGTAGTATTTGTATCTCTAGTCAATTTTTGTTTGGACGAAGTTGAAGCCGTCTCCAACGTCTTGCGTCTCAACCTTTTTTTCTCTTCTACCTTCCTAGCGATCTTTGTTGCACGACTGCTATCCTCTTCTCCCTGGAGCTTGGTTCCGAAAACCACCAGCAGCCGACTGCTCCATTAGACGACCCTTGAAGGGACCTGTTATGAATGCTGTCCTATACGTAAACCGTCAAACTGTTATGATCTGCATTTAATGCATGTCATGAAAGAATCAACTGCCAAGTTTCTTAAGTGATTGCATTCATTCAGACGCAACAGGCAAAGTCTAGATGATATCATAGCGGAGAGTGTCCATCGTCTTCATGTCCACAGTCGGTGGATATTGGTTCATGACTCCGGCTACTCTGTCTCTCCGGCTGACCTGCAAGACCACATGGCTTCGAGAATCGAGATGCTATTTCGATACTGGGGGTTGTTTGCTGCACTGTATCACCGGCAGGCAATGACTGGATTTCAGAGGGCACTTCAATCTGTGTCAAATCTTGAATGTGCATGTATTTCCCACAAGACAGTATGTCACAGGTCACAAGTAGGAGAAGATCCAGGTCGTGAGAATTTTGAAACTAATTGCTGCGCTTGCAATGCAGTTACGTGGATATGCTTTCGCAACAAGTGACGACAAAAAAGATTTAGTTCTATTGTCCGGGGCATGTCTTTTCCTGACATCTACGGGTGACTTTTGAGCTTTGCAAATGCATAGCAACAATGAAATCCCTGTGTACCAACGAAGTATCCGATGTCCATGAGGATTTATCCCGGAATATATACCTTCTGAGAAACGGAATCTGTTACGGTCTTGTAAAGTGATCTAACCAACCTTCATCTTTGTTGTTATTTTTGTATTGATCGTTTTGAGCATCGTGTGGCAGGTGGAGAAAGCATTTAGAGAGGGTACTGCAAGGCAGAATGCACACAGTATTTTCGTATGTCTTGCTCTGAGCTTGCTCGAGGAGCGTGTGCGAGTAGCGTGCAAAGAAATCACCACTCTGGAAAAACAGGTATCAATCTGGCTGTCCATTGTGGCTATTTAACCGGATTTATTCTAATAGTACACACATCAACCTCGGGACTGTCAGTGGCATCCGAAGGTTGTCTCGGCGGCGCTAAGAACTAGAAAGTTCTTCACTAGAGCTACCCTTAAGGTAGTTCTAGTGAAAGATAAGGTTGCCAATGACAAAGTCCAATTTCGAAGGTCATGGAAAGAAGTACTCTGAAATTATTTTACTGTTGTGGCTCGTCGGTGGTCCGTAACTTGCGAATTAATCATATCGCTGTTGACGCGGGAAAGTGTGAGTCTAATCTTGGCTCGATGAATTTACGAGTGTTTTAACAGCCCCGCTTGCGTATCAGACACTCATCGTTACGGTGTGTTTGTTAAGTAGCTAGATCAAGCTCAGAATTGACAGTGCAAGTCTTTTTTTCTTTACGCAGAATAAGCTATTGGAAGAAGAAGAAGATGAGAAGCGCGAAGAGGAAGAAAGGAGGGAAAGGAGAAAATTGAAAGAGAAGGAGAAGAAACTTAGAAGAAAGGAGAAATTAAAAGGTAAAGAGCGCGAAAAGGAGAAAGGCAAGGTTGAAACCAAAACTTCAAAGGTTGCTCCCAATGGTTGTGTGGGTGGTGTCTCTGCTGGAAATGAGGAGCCGGAAGATGGTTCAGGCGACCAAGAGGATGGAAACCCCGGACGAGACATGGACAGCATATCTGCGAGACCATCTTCTCCCGATATGGCAGAGGCAAGACCGTCAGCCGAAGGTCTCGAATATGACAGTGGGCTTGGAAACGGCCACGATTCTTCGTCTTGTGCCCACGATATTGAAGATACATTGAGCATGAGAGACGGGAACGGAGCTTTCATTGTGGAGCGGACGAAGTCTTCGAAACGAAGGTCACAAATTCGACAACTTCCTGACGGGAACATGAATGGACTGACTAGGAGAATTCCCGAAAGTAATGGGGTTGTGCGCAACCCTGCCAGGGTGGCACCAGCACCAAGCATGGATCCTAGTCTCCAAGATAAGATGACAATGGGTCTACTAGTTAACGCCAAAAGTAATGGTCACAGAATAGAGGCAGATTCCCTGCCGAAACGTATGGATGGATGGCATCGTGCTAATGGCCAAGCTCAGCATCGGCCGGAGGACTACCAGCATTGCGCATGTGGCGGACCTCAGACGAGTGTGCGTATGAAGGGAGGCCAGCGAAATATCACTAGAATAGCAAGCCGGGACTCTGTTTCTAGCAAGACGGTGGAGAGGGTAGATCAAGGAGGAATAAGGTGTTTGACAAGGAACGGGACTTATGAGCTGGGTTACTCATATGACAGAAGCGACGGAGTTAAGGGGAAGGTTGTTCCTATATCGACAGCGAAGAGGAAAGGGGAACGGGATCAAGAAAAAGCCGAATCAGAAGCTGTGGAGACACCGAGGCAGGGTCATACAAGGAGTGCATCTGCCGGGGACCTGAGCGGCAGTGTGTTGAATGTGGCGCATGGGTTAATGAACGGAAGTTTTGTGCACTCCGTTCAAGATCATGGTCCTCAGAGCAAGTCTGCCTGGGTTCCTGCTCCACCAGTCATTCTAGGAGGCACCGTTTCTAGGAGTGCATCGTTTGTGGAGCGCAATTTCTCGCAGACGAATAACAAGGGCATCGCCTTGAGGACAGCAGGGAGGGTCAGACAGCCTGTTTTCCACGGGAAAACTCCTGTTGTTACAGCTTCGAACGAAGTGTCGCGGATCGGAGCTGCCACTGAGCAGGGACATGCACCAACGAGGAGTGCGGCCGCGTACGGAGGGCATAGTGTGCCAACCCCCGGACTTCTCAGCGTCAACAGAGTGTCCAGCAATGGTAATTTAACGGCAAAGGTTCAATCTAGTGCGGGCAATGATCCTCCAGGACAAGGAGTAGGAGTTCCAGCTGCAGACTTACCTGTGATCCATAGGGCAAATGAACAACCACCCATTGAGCTTCTAGAGCAGACTAAAGTCGGAAGTGTGAAAAGTGTCCCACAAGCTAACGGTGGTTTGGTGATGGAGCCTGCAAAGTCCGTCGTAACACCTCTAGTCGTGGATAGTCCTGGACTTCAACATCCTGAAACTGTCGCGGTCTCTGTCAATCCTTCCACGCCTGGCATGGGAGCCCCAAGTCATGGCACAGTCCCTGTTCAGGCCGTGCCTCTGAGCAATGGCCCACGAATCGGTCCAAATGTCATACCTTCGAAAGACATGTTGCACTCACAAGGCTCGTTTGGGCCGATACCAGTTCAAACTATGCTACCAGCACCAATGCATCTACATCCGCAACAAAGTTATGGTTACTATCAACAACAACAACAACAACAGCAAGGCTCGTGGGGGGCATCCAGGTCGAGAAATGGTGTGCTGCCGCTTCCTCAACCTGGAGGCTTCATGATCCCCCCACCCAATGGGCTCGGCATGTCGATGGGGGGTCTACCACCCATGTCCTTAGCGCAGGCCGGGCCCCCAGGCATGGGGGTCGGACGCATGCCCACTCTGCCCAATGGGCTCAACACTCTGCAGCTTCGAGATTCCATTTTTCTGTCTAGATTTGGCACTGGTCCGAATGGTGGCATGGACGGCAGAGTTGCTCCCGGCAGCCAAGTTCCGCTTCCTGCCGCTGCCTCTGCTGCTGCAGCTGCTCCTGCTTCCTCGGAACACGCAGAAGCGACGTCGTTGTCTGTGCAGGGCCAGGGCCAGGGTGGTCACGGTCTGGACGGTGGGCTTGTCGCACCGCCTCCACAAGCAGCAGCAGCAGGTGAATCTGCCGCTGTCCACTCGACTACCATTGCCAAAGAGGGCATCAGCAGCAGCAGCAGCACGACGGCAGACTCCCCTCCGCCCGCTTCCTCCTCCTCGGCCTCCGACACGTCGGGCTTCTCGCTGTTCCACTTCGGGGGCCCGACGGCAGTGGCGCCAAAAGAAATAGATTCGCCGCCTCTGGTGCTTCCGATGAAGGACAGTAAGGCGGTGTCGGACGCATGCCTCGAAGGCCTGTCGGATGCTCGACGCTGCGGCGGCCCTTCGGACGAGCTGACAGGTGCCAGCAAGGAGATGTCGGCACCAGCCGTCGAGTACAGCCTGTTTGCCTCCCAAGGAAAGGGTCTAGGTCTAGTCTTCTTCTAACCTTATTCAGAGTATGAGTTGCCAATGATGATGCGGGCGATGTAGATCTCCACGCCGTGGTCCGCGAGCCGCCGGGCGGGCGTGCGATCCGACTCCCCCCCTCGATGCCAGGACATGAAATGTCCTCCGTGGCAGTTACAAGTTAATGGCCCCATTATCGTCAGAAAAGTTCACAATTATTCCCTGGAATGCAGGTTTTACTACTCTAAGTACCACCTGGAGGCATGTCTACCTCAGTAAACGTCGTAGGTGGACTTCATTTGGGTTGGACAGGGGGCCTGTATGATGATGATTTTCTTCATGTGTTTCCAAATCAATTCATGTACTAGATATATATCCGATTCAAGTCTTTTCATTGATTATTTGTTTTCAAATCAAATCACCGCGTCTCGATCCCGCCCCTACGAGGCCTCTTTCTTCCCCTCTTTGTGTGCGTGATGTGTGTCAAATGAGTGGGAGTGAATGAATGAGAGAGAGAGAGACCAAAGGGGAGGACACAATGTATTTAGACGGTAGTTGTAATCAAGAAGCGTTTGCAACCAAAGTGCACACGGCAATTAATGCAAGCAGACGAGGAGTTAACCGCCACCCACCTGCACCAGAGAATTCGAAGCGCTTCGAGTTTTTCAGTCAAAATGTGTTGTGCACGTTGATGCAAATATCTCCTCATCCCGAGTAATCACTGGCCGCTACTGAGGATGGTCACTACCCATTTTCAGAGTACTCCTTACATCCAAGAGGCGCGGTGGTATACCATGGTTGCTATTTTCCCTTCTAACTCTAGGAGTTGAATCAATATCCGAATCTTCTATCCCGAATGTGGGGAAGTAGGGAGAAACTAGTGGTAAGAAAAGTGGAACGCATCAGGCACGAAGAGATGGTGCATTGGGGGCGACAATCGCAGGAAAAACTAGCTGAAATCGACTATGGATGATTCGCATTGGAGATCACTTCATCATTTTCTACTGAAGTGATTTTGCTGGATTAGAAATTCCATAATAACACTTTAAAAAAGTGGCATAAGAACCAAAAATAGTTCCAAAATTACATAACCAAACATAGCCTTGTGCTGAAACAATATTTCGTTGCTTACTATGATTCTATATAAAAATATTTCATTAAATGCAATTAATAACTCAAAGCGTCTCTTTTCTAAGACTGTGTATCATTACATATAAAATAAGATTTAAAATACGATTTGTTTAAAAGAATCAATACAAATGTCTAATTTACCAATTAGAGATTGTTAGTATGTCGATAGTAATAAAAATGAAAAAAAAAGTGTGATGTACATCGGATCCAGTCCGAGGAAAAAGTCACTCACATCCACCTCATGGAGACTGGGACCCACTCCTCCTGCCGGAGCTGTGTACCTGAAAGTTCCCCGGTGCCTCTGTCTTTTGGGAAAGTAGGGCAAAACCAGCTGGATTCTGCGCGAATGACGTCAGTCAATTCGGACTCGCCGTCATCATCCACACATCTCTTCTTCGCTGACCCTCCCATCTGACTCCCGATTATGACGTCCACCTCCACCAAAGCTGTACCGAGTTTTGTCCACCTAACACTACATACCGCAGCTGAAGTTCTTAGTAATGTCATATTATATCTTAGACAAGGATTCGCAGGTAATGCAAGAGTATAAAAAATGAATGAATTTGTTTCTTCATGTTTGCGCTAGAAATTTTGCCCAACTCACTTTCCAATAAGTAAATTTTGTATCACCTCCATGTCAAGTGGCAAGAGATCATGTGATGTGAAGAGAAATCCAATGTGCATTTTTTAAAACCCAATTGCATCTTCATGAAAGTTACACCTTCAACTATTTTGAGGGTTAAAGTAAAAGTGATCCAAATGAGCTGGAGAGGCAAAATGTTGAAATGCAAGTCTAGTGTTCATATCAAGTTAAATTGATGAATAACACATTTTTTCTACAAAAGCATCAAGAGCTTTTTAAGGAATGGAAACCCTTTTAAACTGAAAGGATTGATGGCGTATGCGATGAAGCTTGTTTGTACAACATCAAGTGAAACAGTTAGTCTAATACGTATGTTAGTCCTTCAAATAAACTTTATGTGTCTCACAAAATAAGATTTCATTTAGCACAGACAGTCATGAGAAAAGTAAAGACAAAGTGTGGTAACTTGCTTCCTTAACTAAGGTGAAAAAGAAAAAGTTCTCTGCAAACACGAACGTAAATTGATGGTGTTTAAAATAAAAAGAGTGATAATTATCACAGTAAATTGCAATAAGTGCCCTGAAAATGACTGCAGTGGAGGAAAAAAAATTCAGATACAGTACACTTGTTAGTATACAAGGGGTGCAAACTTGAAACATAAATAAGAATAGGAGAGAATACGATTAAAATTATCCTAAAACCTTTCAAATCACAATTATCAACACTGACCACTCAATAAGAGTACAAGAATCATTTCATGTAGAGGAGATTTCAAAGAACACGAGAAATGCTACTTTCAAGTTGTATACCTATGCAAAGGCATATGTCGTCAATTCAAGGGTACGTGAAATTGCGGAGATGAAACTCCGGATTTCGTTTTACTTACATAAAACCAAGGTGATAGGTAAAACCTACTGACGGAATTCCAATGTAAAAGGAAATCCAAGGTGAAAGGAATTCGAATATTTTTTCGAATGAAAATCAAAAGTTAGTATACTACATTTTACAATTTTCGAAAATAGAAACCACTTTAATAATGTGAATCTCCTCTTTTAGTCTACTGTGACTGAGCAGTGGCCGCAGCATTTTATATATTTTATCGTCAATTCAAGCAAAGGCTGATTGTATATCTACACATAACTCTCTGCACATGTTATATTGATGTGAGAATGTGGATTTAACACGGATGTGTACAATCCAAGGCTAGATTTCAAAGAATATATCAATTTCAACTATTTTCATAGAAATGCCATGTATAATTATTTGATCATCTCAAATTATATATTTCATTATCCAGATAATGATATATAATAATGTTTTTTTCCTAATTATTACATTTTACAGGATTTGATTTTGGAATAACCAATTGTAATACTATGGTTAGAACAAAGATGTCAACATATAATACTTGGTAATTTTTATTTATATTTGATAAATGTAAAGGTTTAATATCAAACATAAGTAAAATAAAATAAAATAATTTGCAATCAACATACCACTCACACTTTTCAATAATTTCACTTAGATAAAGGAATTTTGAATCATCCTACCAAAAGATTACATTTTAAAAGATTGTGTTACACATCATGACCTTATTAGTCTTTTTACGTACATTGTTCATTGATTTATCTATATTTTTTGCATCAATCTAAATTGAGTACATTTGATGAATACAACATGGATAATTTACTAAATCATCAAACTAAATTCATACTATTATGTGGGAGGAGAGTTGACACATAAGTCTCATGTGATGAATAAATTTATAATCAATGAAGAGCATCATTTTTAATTGATTTGGCATTCTTTACATCGTTGTTATGAATCTTAATTGAAATTGCAAATAAACATATAGTTGGTAGTATGTAAGGATGTGGATATGTGCTAACATGCTTTAAATGTATTAAAGGTATTGTTATATTAAACAAAACGCCTTAACACTATGTGTAGGACATGATATTTTTTCTCTATCAATTGAAGTAGATTTACACCCTTGTGCTTTAACTTCTTCCTTTTTATAAAAAACAACTACAAGCTATAATTTCTACTTGTGAGCTGATGCAAACATGTACACGACATTAATAGATTCAATGGTCTAAATTAGATAATATTAGAGAGTAGCTTCTCTAAATTTCTTGGCGGGATTTGAGGTGCATCATAGTATATCTCAATTGGGGAAAATGGAGATCGGATGCATGTACTCAAAGTGTGGTGAAAAAGTAAAATATTGATATTTTGAACTGCTTTACAGAAATTGTTTGTAACGTATCATAAACAATTATTTTCTAAATATTAAATAGTTATCATCATTAGTGCATAATAATTCGTTTGTGTTTGTTATGTCACGATTCACGCATAATAATATTAGCTTAAATTTACCCTCAAGGGAATCACATAAAGCAAAAATTAAAATCACAATCTAAAATTGAAACTCTGGATAACACTTTCCATTCCCGAGTTTAGCACAACTCTGTATATGAATAGACTTTGAATTGCATACCTCCACTTACGCAATCCAGATATCAAAGTTGTGATCATATATAAGAAGATGATCGTTGGGGCGATGAGTGTAAATTGACTTGCGTTACTGTGTTCTGGCAATCTATAGAAATTTCTTGTCCCACACTTGAACCTGAGTAACTACCTTTAATATGGCTAATGGCTCCAAACCCTGCTTAAACCCCGAATAATTGATTGCTTCCATTTGATTACAAGACAATCAAGTGGAAACAAAGCCAAGACGAAGAACGTAATAACGGTCTCCAGATAAGTCTCTACCCTTCCCAATATCTGCATCAGGCAGATCATGTTCTGGTCGCTCTGAGTATCAGATTTTTGACATTAGTCCAGCAGACTGGACTTGGCTTAAATGCATCCCACTTTCATTGCCCGAGAGGTGATGTGACAAGCAAATGCTTAAGAAAGCATTGAAGCAACTTTTCTCCCACTGGGCTGCTATCGATATGGCGATGCCCCCATTGTCATCACTTTGTATTGTGTCGTTGAATTTGAAAATGAGAAATTCTGATTCTATATTCGGTTGCAGTCGACAGTCAACAAATTGACTCACGCAATCACTTCCTTCCACCATATCGTCTCCCGAGCGAAACTCTCTTCTTGGAAGAAAGAGTCCACTCATCAAATCACAGTCACGTAGACGATTTGCAGTTTTGAACGAATACATCGGCTCCATGGGAAAAAAGGACAGAGAGAGGTGGCAGAACGCTGCTCACGTCGGATGATCGCTGACAAGCATTCAAGCACGCTGTCCCTCGACTGCGCAGAGCGGGAAGTGATCGCTGCTCGGTCGCCCGCCTCACGCTGTGCCTTCCGCATCATCTCCCCAGACTCCCCTCGCTTCCGCGGAGGAGCCCAGATCAGAGACTCCACGCTTCGAGTGGACGTGCCTTCGACATGATCCCAGCGGTCCTCAGCGAGAGCCCCAGCTCCCATCTCTCCTACTCCCGCTCGGGTTACAGACAGTCGCTACGCTGCGCAGATGTTAAATGTCCACGCAAAAGCATATAAAATTGTCTCTGTATGATCCCTTGCGTGCCTTATGGTTTCTCATTAAGTCTTGTAGGTCAATGTGGCCATTTCAGGATATCTGTTCATCAAATGCACTGCGAATTCGTTCATAGATTTTGCATCTTTCTATGTAACTAATGCCTTTCCGTGGATTATATACAACACAAACTAATACCTAATCAAGGCTTCTGGATACGCAAAGATATTATTTGTCTGTATCGACTTTTTCCACGATGTCTTCGAGATGGAAATGCAATCCGAAATATTTGTAATAAAAGAAAAAGTTATTGCTCAGACAGTAGTTCGATGCCTTTGAAATTCAAGGTTAGGTAGGCCATCATATAAATTCCTGCAATTTGCAAAGCAATATCTCACTAAATCAACTTTACTCACCCACAGCTTGCAAGTTAATCGTAAACTCGATAGACTCCGGGCAAAAACAGGGCAGAGAGAGGTCGCAGGAAGCTGCTCACATCGGACGATCGCTGGCAACAAACCTGGGCCGAAGTTGATGAATAGAACTGCACCAGATGCATGCACATGACGTCTGCGCAGCACTTTGAGCAGTTCTGTTTTGTGTCTCAAGTCTCTCCAAAGCTGCATGCATCGTCAAAGGCCATGCGACCCAAAACAGGACCCGGACTACCAGCGAAAGTAATTACTCGCAGAGGTTAATAGCTAGGTCTTAGACAAAAAAAAGGCCATGTCGAAGATCGAAGATGCTAGTGAGGAAGACAACGGTGAAGAGAGAGGTCTTATTTTCAGCTTGGACCGAACTCTCCTCATCATTGGAAGCGTGCGGGCAAGGAGAAAGCGAGATTCTCCATGGCACTGCACACTTGGCCGAGGACAATGTTTCCAGAATCCATCTTCCCTATCCATCAGGAAAAATTACCCATCCCCACTTGGAGTTTTCGAGAAGCGGCTCGAACTCGAGTCACTACCACATTTATGCTTGGTCGGGATATTATCAGCACAATACATGGCATTTGGTATCTGCAAATCATACTCTACGATATTACTTTCTCAACTTGAAGCTGATTACCATTTGCTGCACAAATGTTGACTTGTGATGCGTCTCTGTTGTTAGATGGAGCATTCTTTTCAGCCAAGGCTAGGCTTATTGCATACACCTTATCAGCAACGGCAACCTACCACTTCACAGATCACCCCTTCCTTGAGTCTATAAGATTGAAATAATCGCCATCTCATATTTTGATGATGCGAATTATAAAAACTTCTTTATAATAAAAGAAGTGCATGGCGACCTTAAAATCTCTGGCAGGAAAATCATTCTTCAGCTTAAACATAAACTTGCAGTCGAAAACGGATAAAGAGAGGAGACCCAGTCATCTGACAATCACAGCGTTGATGCTCTCAAACATCATCTGTTTGTAGACGTCATCAACGTGTGCATGCACGCCCCATTACACGACCAACTTTCATTCTTCATGCTCCACTGTGTCTGTAGTGATGGAGTCAGACCAATCCACGCTCTCCTAACATTAGTTGCATCCCATTTCCAGCTATCACGATTGTGGCGTCTTGGACCAATTTATCGAAGAATACAGCATAGAGGGTACACGAAGATTTGTATATACTTCATTGTGAGGTAGAGGCAAATATGAGGAGGGTGTACATTCCATCAGGATATCCGAATGCAGCTGACTCTGTACTCTTTCACCTTCACATTCTTGTGGCCGACCCTCGAGCATTAAGGGTTGGACGTTTATCTGGAGTTGGTTTGCAGGCGATGACCGTCCGGTATTAAGCAATGTCCATACTGGTGTGTGACATATCCACTGTCAAGGTGGTACTCAGATTTGCCAATCTTGGAGGCACCAGGATCAAGAAAAAAACGAAATTGTTACAGCAGAGATGATCAGTCGTAGGAATCTAGATCAGGAAATCAAGAGTGACTCTGGCCCTATCTGGCCTTCTTATAGTTGTTGGCAACTAGATACTGAATTTACTTCGAGAGTTCTCTGAACGGCTCATCCTTTGGCTTTCAATGAACTTGAGCGGAAGATGTTTTAGCGATAGATTGGAAGTTTGTATCAACAAGATCTAAACAAATGTTCAAGACTCTTGGTAAGAATGAGGTACGCCCAGTCAGTTTTAGAGTACAACAAGAACAGGTGATAGTAAGATTTCTCAAATAATTTTAATTAAATCTGCTATATTACTAAAAGCATCCTTCTGTCTATTTGAACCCTAGAAGTGTGTGAGCATATTGGGATGAAATTTGAAAAGTATAGGGATACTGATCGAAATAGTTCTGGAGAACATATGTAGTCTCTTGTTGTTATATCATGGATTATTCCAGTCCATGTGCCACTAAATTAAGATGAAAAGGTATTGGAATGTTAGGACCTTGTTGACACCATTGAATCAAATGTTTGCTCGCGCATCCCTCATTTAAATAAAAGCTCTTTTGAGGTAAATAAGATTCTTATATTTAGGAAACAAGACTAAGAAATATGAATTATAATGTTTGAAATAATCAAATTGTGGAATGATTGAATCTGATTTTCTCATTCAATGATCATGTTTACGGAAATAAATAAATAAAATCTACTTACGAGATTTTTTTAGATTCTACTATATTTTTTCCAACATATAGACTGTAGACGACATGTAACTGTTAGTCTGTGCTAATAATTACACCAATTGTACAACAAAGAAGAAGTTTTGATACTAAATTTGGAGTAACATTTTTCTAATATAAGGTTGAGATATATGAACTGTAACAAAAGAATACTTTTAAGTATTAGGTTTATTACTTAGGCAGCTATTTTTAAAATATCCATTTTCCGTTTTCTAAAAACCTACTTGAATCATGTTAATCATTCAGTGACGACTAATAAAAAGATTGTATTGCAAAATTCAGGCTTGGCCACGGTCTGGTTAACTGGTTCAGAAGAACAGTGGACCGGGTAAACGAGACCGAAGGTTAACCGCCGATCCGGACAGGATCGTGGCCAAGCCTAGCAAAAATCAAACTTTAGAGGCTTCATATTTAATTCAATTCAATTCATTTTGTTGCCACTTGAACGTTATTTCAACTGAGATCCAGGGAACTTTGCTCTTGGGTCAGAAACCACTGATCGTCATCTTCACCTCGCTCCATACTTAAAAGCACGCCAGTGCTCAATAAACAACACCATCAAAGTCGGTTCCAATTCAAATTTCTCGGAATGGACAAATCTAGATTTGTCCATTCCCAAACAAAACCCACATGTTTCATCTGGGTTTTGTTTTGACAAAAAAAATGAGTGGAGAAAGCTTTATTATTGTCAAATGTTTACAAAACTATGCGGGACTGAATCCCCGCAGCAACTTCTGCAGGAGCACACAATGAAAACATCGATGCACCTGTACATGGGTCCATAATCCTTTGCCAGGATCATCCAACAGAAAGAAAGACTGGGGTTTGGTAAGCAGAGAACATTGTCTAAGGAGGCACAAGAATATAGGGAAGTTTTCACGTTGGTTTCAAGTACTAGACCCTGACCCAAACGGTAAATACCAGTGCAAAAAGTGCACCATACCTAGACTCCAAGGTGGGCAACTTGTCTCATCTCAGCATCATCAAGATTCTTCTATAATTCGGACATGAACCTGGTTTTCGATACGATCGAACACCTCGGTCCCTAGTATCTCCAAGTCTGGACGAAATCGGAGAATGGCTCCTACGGTCTCCAGAATCAGTCGCACATGACCACAAGCTGTCGCACTCGGAGATTCGAACTCTACGGAGGCCAAGTTGTAACACTTCACGAGTAGTGTGAACGACAGAACGGAATACTCGACAGTGGCCTTCTGAGTATTGGCCAAGCTTATATCATCTGTCTTGGGGCTATCTTCTGGAGCTGTCACCTTCAATTCTTTCACGAGCACTATTAAACAGGTCTCAAAAATCAAAAGTTCTTGCGAAGCATTTTGGATGGTCACCTCCTTCACTACAACGTTGGTGGTCTGGGTGATTTGTACTGCAGTGCGAACGACTGTCACAACACCACCACCAACACCATGTGTGCATTCACCAAGCCACCACGCATAGGTAGTCATCTGCATATTTTCAATAATAAGTTCACTCAGTATATTTGACACTATTGAATTTCATCTACTTGTTACACCAATTCCGATGCACTGAATTGTAATTACTACTAAGAGTTCTGGAAATAGGATGAAAACATTTTTTACTTTTAGCAAATCGCAACCTTCCCCAGAAATGGGTTAAGTACTGGATTGAGGAATACAAGAACGTGGTTAGATTATGCCTCACCATGAACCCAGAAGGGTGGATGATACATCCTTCAGGAGACGAAATCCATTCGAGTAAATTCTTCCGATGTGGTCCCAAGGAACCTGGAATTTCCGCCATCGACATTGATGAAAATATTCCAATGTATACGCACCGGAAAGGTTGACTCGCAAAACCACCTGCCTCCAAGTTTGTTGATATCACTGCACTAACATTAAAAAATCATGGGTCTCGGAGTTCATGTAGAACAATTGCTAAAGGGCATCGTTGCTTTATGATGTCATACTCGCTCACAGGAGAGCAGACCATCTTAATCACTGCATCTAAATCACTTCTAAAACCTCGGATACTGTAGTTCCAGAATGACTTACAGCTGAGTGCAGTGTGATAATAAAAGTGAAGAGCACGGGGAGGTCCATCAGTGCTGAAAATCATACCCCGAGATCTGCGTCGCACAAGTTTGATTGAGAAACGAAATATAGATAAATGTTGAATAAAGTTCAGTGAAGTAAATACACATAAAAAAATGCTATTGCTGATGGAACGTACGCTTGCAAGAGTTCATGGACAAGATTTGGTCGCACGGTCAGAGAAAGTTCCTCCGGAGGATCGACTCGGAAGTCTGAAAAGTATTCAACAACACCTTTGACTTGTTCTGCAACGAAGGAAGCCATATCTGACTGCGATATCACAAGCAAAGAAAAGGATCAGGACTGTACAAGAGACCGACTGACCGGGTACGAACCAACACAGACGAGAGTCTCAGATGCGACTTGCTACAGGCAGTTACCATCAGTCGATACATGACGTGTCTTCTCCCCTTCTCGTCGCTAGTCGCCTCCGAGTTAGCTTCCCACAGGCGGAAGAGTCGGTACAGCATACCCATGATCTGCAGGGTCCCGGGTATAAACTGAAATCTTCCACGGCGAGAGAGGTCCTCCAGAGTCGGAGGATCCTGTTGAGCCACAAGACTCACCATATACTTGCGGAACTGACGACGGAGGAAAGGGATTATCTCCATCATCTGACCGTCGCCTCTAGGACGAAGACTGAGTATCTTTCTTCCCAAATTCGGCAGAGTTTGTTCTGGAGACGGTGTTCTGCCCGTGGTTTTGCACAGGAGCTTCCTTGTGCAAGCTGGTTCCGGAGTTGGTGATCCGGAAACTGTGTGAGTGTGATACTGTAAAAAACATAGATCAAATTTAGCGAAGAAGAAAGGAGAAATTTCAACCGAACTGAAAAGTAAATTCTCGTCAGACCCGATTAGATTCTTACCGTAGAAGGTGTAGGAATTTTCACCGGTTTCTTCTCACAGAGAACTTTACGTGGGAAGGAACATGGTTCAAAAACTTTCCTGGACCCGGTACGTGGAGCAATTCCACTGTTGAAATTCGGATACCGACTTACAACAACAGTGAACATTATCAAAGCTATCGATATGAACAGGAAAGCGAGGAACAGGATAGCGAGGCGTGCGTGTGAGAGCTTCATATTGCGCGAGATAGTACAACAACTTTCATCAGTTAAAATTATTGGAAGTAAGAGAACAGCAGGTTAAATAGAGATCTGAGTCCGAATCCATCATATGAGTTCAAAATGCCCGTTCTCATCGACGTGAGGATGAGCAAATCACATGAAGGCTTGCAAAATCAGTGTGATCGTTGTGAACGTACATGTCACCTCTTACCAACATTCGTGTTGTAGGCTTGTAACAGCTTTATTATGTTCTGATCGCAAAGGGAAGCCCCACCTGAACGTAAGGCTTTAGAGATGGGCAATCGTCACAATTTTCGAAAATCAGTCTCGCTCACAGAATTTTGAACGGTATTAGTTACCGATGTATTTTGGATGATGATGTTATATGACATGTGCCTCGTTCGGCATTCGTCTTACAATAACATATGAGAAGGATCGACGTCTGCCGCCATTTTTCTCTCGCAGTCTTGTTCAATAGCCAAGAGACACGTCGAAATCAAAGAGCATCTCCATGGTCGCTGCCATTAGCATTTGCCATTCGCACTGAGGTGGTCCAGGAGTCATTTGAACAAAAGTTGGAATTCACTTCTGGAATATGGGAAAGAGAATTCCCACCATGGTGTTCAGTGGAACTCTGATGGATTTCAACGTGGTTGTGAGAAGCTACACATCAGGCCCCAGGTTGTCAAGTCAATCAATATGAAACAAATCTAAATTCCGATCAAGTGGTGCTTTTCAAGTATCACCTGTGTTGAATATGGGAAGTCATTGACGTGCGGCTCTCATTCATTTCCCTGAGCCTGAGCTGACAGAAATTAATCTTAACATCAATAGCTGATACATGCTTTAACGTGAATACTCTGACTCATTATATCTTAATATGGTGTATACAGTGAAAAATGGTGAAAATAACCTGTTCTGCAAATAGCAAATTCTATTGAAAATCGTTATTCCTGGTCAAATATGTATCGACTAGAACAATGATAGACTCTGACAATGGCGTAGCAGGTGAAAGAACTCTTCTCTCAAGCTTTCCGCGATTCATGTTTAGATGTCAGAGTACTGTTCAACATGAAGACTTACGATGGAGGCATCCATTATCTTCATCATGCTAGGGGGTAAATAAAAGTCCGGTGACATCCTCAAGAGCTGGACATAGTTTATAGTAAATGGGCAGAGTATCATTCTTCCCAAATTCTACAAAATGTGCTCAAGGTCCCGTAGTCTTCCACGGGACCTTCTACAACTTGGCCTTGGCAGGACCTGTTGTTCTAAATCATCTATCATAATTCTTTTGACAGAGAAAATTCCAATAGACAAGCATGCAACGCAGAGGATAGAATATTGTTATAAGCCTCAAGGACCTGCAAATGTATCTATTCAAGGTACCCTCAGAGGAATGTGAAATTAGTTCAGAGCCTAACTTAAATTCTGAAAAAAAAATTTGTCTTCCGTGAAAGAAGTTCACTTTTTAGTCTCGAACATGATGAATAAAACGGAAATATTAAGATGTAAACAGTAAATATTGTCTGCTTGTTTCTCAACACAATGAAGTAGGAAACCTTGGATCTGACCTGAACTCATCATATGTAAGAAGATAGCCACTTCAACACTGACAAACCGCACATCAAGATTATTTCTATCAGTGCCTTGTTAAAGCAGAGCGTGAAGACAAATCATCAATTCGATGCATTCCTTTAGGATTGAGTCAGGTGATTAAACGGGTTTGTATAAATACAAACACGTAAGCAGCGCAATTTATCTTCGAGATTCAAGATTTAAGATTCAGGAAATGACTTGAGAATGAAAATTCTGCTATCCAGGCAGGTGGAGGTGAGTTTACAACATCGAGACTCTTCAGTTTCCAGCTATGACTAGAATCTGATTCTTTTGATATGGAAAGAAACTCTACTTCTAAAATCCGAACCTCACTGAATAATTGACTGAGTACAGGTGGCAGATGATCTGTTAATTTGTGAATCTACAACTTCTTCTGATTTCTCCCTCTGTCGCGTTTTTGACCTCGAGATTGCTCAATTTTTCCATTCCCGAGGCGAATTCAGAGAAGAACGTAGAAGGAGAGAAAGCTGCTTCTAGAGCGAATTCTCGCCCACTTGCCTCGGTTATCAATGTAGCATCGGACTCGAGGATCCCCCTGTTCCGTAAGAGATTGGTGTAGTAACTGCTGTCAAAAGAGTAGCCACCACTTGTTGGATTCAAAAGCAGAGGCTTTGAAACATTTCCGAATGCGCACTGCCTCCTCAATTCCACTGCATATGCAGGATCGAGTGTCGGGTCAATATTATTCCGACCGGTGCCATTATAGAGGCGATTTTGTATCAATCCGCAATGCGTGATCCCGATTGTGTGGGCACCTGTGGAAGGCAAATGGAGTTCAAAATGTTCTTCATATTCCCTTCATCTGATTCATAAGACTAATTTTACATGTTTCTATCTAATGTAGAGATTAATGTACCTCCAAATATAGTGCTCAATGAACAGCTTTCCGTAACTATGTTTATGGTTATGGACTGAGTTATGCAGGTAAAAGATATTCTGGCAATATAATTTTATGAAGCTTGGAAATTTACAATTCATTTCAAAAGAGTCCCGTGTATAGATTTCTTACCTGAAAGGACGACCATTTCTCGTTCAGAGAAGCCTTTCTGGGCAAACATTTGAGACAGAAGGGAGAAGTTGGCACTAGGAGGAGGCAAAAACCTTAGATTGTCTTCGGCATACGAGGCGATGGCATCAAATCGACCTGAGGTTACCGACCATGAAGGACCTCCGATCTACGACCGGACCAGTCAAAGTCCAGCATCAGTAGGTAAGATCTGGTAAACATCTGGCTAGCATTGAAATAATAGGAATGATTATCTCAGACTAGCTCAATGCAAGGAAACGTGTCAACTTCGCTGGTCCTAAAAGGAATGTCCAAATGAGATCAAAACGAAGTTCATTGCTTAAAATCAGTGAGAGAAATGAGTAGGTTACATATAGAGACAAACCGAAGCAATGGCATCCCTCGAAGCAAGAATGATTATATCAGCACAAGACACTGTTTGTGGACAGACCGCTTCCAGAGCTTCCTTTATGTTATCAATCACTTCATAGCCTCTGACCGAGAACACATTCCCAGCACCATCCTTCTCAGCTAGATTCGTCGAGTTCGAGTCCAGCAGGATTGAAGCATCACAGCCCTGCCAGCAATATACTGATTTAGCTGCATCGTTCAAACTTATTAATTGACACTCATTCATTTCTTCTCTCTCTCCCTCTATCAATTGTTCGGGACATTAGCTCATTCCACTGAACTGCTTCCCAATGTGACTTCATACATCAGTCTGCAATGGAGTTATAGTTTACATAATATGCTAGGTAGATGAATAACGAATGTTGTAGTATTCATAGCGACCAATCGTCGAAAAGAGAAGTCTAGACGAATCTGAAACTCTCGAATCGAATGCTTGTGTTAGATGTAGCTGGGTAAACTCACTCTGACAAAGCAGTCGTGGAATTGCAATCGGAGGAGCGCAGCTGAGAGTCTTATGTCTCTCCTGATGGCTTCCAGCACCATGTCTCCTACAATGCGTCTGGCTCTGGGGCATTCCTTTTTGTAAAACTGAACGGGATCCAGAGGTGCGTACGCGTCAGCAAGAAAAACCAGAATCATCGTTGTAATCGTCCACCGAAGATGAAAATACATCGTCATCAAGACCGATGTAATGTCAAACCGCAATTCCTGGCTGCTGTTACCTGTTACCTGGTTAACTGCAGACGAGCGAGTTCAGAACATTTTGTTTCATGATACGCTTTTGGTCTGCCACAGACATAAGCACAATATATCTTGTCTAATGTGCACATGCCGTCGAAGTGACATTCCTCGAGAGAGCGCTAGGGAATGAGAATAAGGTCTGGGGAAATCAGAACCTTTTGGGCATTTCTCCAGGACCCATGGCGATCCTTGCCTTTGCCTCACGCATCGTACACGAACCAAATCAGGCTTGTCTCATCCTGAGTAGATAAATCGATCGAGACTCGATGGCCTGGAGTCGCTACTGCTGCTCAATCTCGATGGCCTGGAGTCGCTACTGCTGCTCAATCTCGCGATCTGACCAGACGGGTGATTCGTTCGATCCATTATCATTTCTGGAATTCTCTGCTGCCCATTTCTCTGAAGGGCGGGGATCCTTACAACGTGCAGGCGCAAATTTGGATGTTGGACCGAGACGTTTGACAATCTAAACCGACAGCAAGCCATCGGATCTGACGAAGTCAGACTTGAGCCACCACTTCAGTGAAATGAAGAGAACGGTCCCCTCGTTTGAACGTCAAAGCTGGTCCGTTTGGCACTGGCTATCCGATGGAAGAATCCGTATACGGTATTCTGCAGATCCTTCGACTTGCGAACGATCAGGGTGCACGATAGAAGCTGGAACAGTTGTGCGATGTTCAGTGCAGAAGGTGAAGACATTTCCTCGGAGTTTCGGACTCCTGATCGCGAGGGGCGCCTGGATCTGCGTTCACAACAATGCTCAGCTGATCGGTTTGATGCAACTGTTGCCTTCTTGGTGTAAAGGTCTTGTTTAATTTGCTTCTATAAACATCTCGAGAATCTTCTATAGAATCTCGAGCTGCATGACGTCAATATTGGTGTAACTACATCAATAACGATGAATGCTAGAACTGGATCTATGCTGGGATCATAAATATCATGGTTTCTTCGTGTTTACCTGTTTCATGGTTTCAACTTCGCCGGTTCCTTTGCATTGATACACCGATGGTTCATGAACAAAAAGGCGCACCTCCTTCTCCTCCATCTCACCTGTCACCCAACAAATAGTTTTCCGCTATCAAGAGGATACAAAATCCTGAAACAATGAAACCTCATGATAAAACAATAAATGTAGGAAGCAAAGCAATCACAACCTCCTAACATATTCCTTGTTCAAATTTGTACATGCATACTTACCTGGGCGGGGCCTATCGCTGATCCGGAAGGGCGATGACCTAAGATGAGCTGGGCCATTGCACTTCGGCCCGGCAATTCCTAGCACTTCCCCAAGGGGAAAGTACACGTCATAATTTGTGGCAGAGGAGGGCTCGCGTTCGCGCGGCCCTCCACATCAAAAACAAATAGCAAGTCGGTGTCTATTAACGTCATCCCAACTTCCATCTTAATTTACCCTACATAATGAGTCATCAAATTTCTTGACGACGATGGACCCCGAGGTCATGGGCTTCTGATTAATTGTACTGCTGAAACCATTTAATGGATTCCATTGAAGATGATGCCCAGCAAGTTCCATCAAGGTAGTACATCGTCCACATAGCTCGGGTAGCTGAATGGACGACAGTCGAGCAGCTTTACAGGTCACTATGTCCTCCGTCTCATTCGTACGTAGATCGTAAAACGTAGATTCGACGCCGTCCTCTTCTCAACGTCCACCATCTCGACCTGGAGCGGCAGATGTGAACGAGGTCTGCTCAGAAAGTGGTCATCAACGTTACATCCAGGAGGCCCTGAGGCTTCGAGCATGCTGCTACTGCTGCTGCCGCCGCCTCAGCATTCTTTCTGATAGACGTTTCACGAACAGATCTGAAGCAGACTCTTTTGATTTGGTTCGGTTTCTTACAACGATTCGTTCCCTACATCGGCGTCCTATTATGAAGTGTACTATTTCATGCCGAGAGCTTTCAATAGCGGCAGACTGAAGTGTTCAGCCGTGGATCTTGGACGAATATACCCATACACCGTGTTGTAATAGTTCAACGAGCTGAACTCGTCGATTACGTATGAATCCTGTGAATGGTGTCAGCCGCCCAAATCGATCTGAAACTTCAACCCTGTCGAGTGCCTGCATAGTGTACGTCGGGTGGTCTCATCTGAGGTTGCAGTATCAGCTTGTTATCAGGATGCTATATTTAGTGAGATGAGGCTGGAAGAACCTAATCTCGGTTACTCACTACAATCCATGCTTATGGCAGTCACGCAAGGATACGAGGAGTACCTGAATTGCTACATTGTAAATATCCATCAGACTGAATTTAACAGTGATGAGACGATTACATACAACGAAACATAATTGAACATGGTTATGTTTTCTTGCCATGAAGTGGACCCACGAAAATGCTGATGTGCATTCACTGACGTCAGCCATGGACAGTCAGCCGTGGAAGTAGTACGTGTCGGATGGGCAGCTCCTCTGGGCCACTCTCGATCCATGACGACTCCCGAACCTGCTCTGGTAATCGAGGTCTCATGTTTAGTGTGATAAACACGTTAGACTTACTTGATATGTTGTGCATCGTGCAGAAACAGACTAGCTGTAGTTCACAGGCACCATCTACTGAGTAAATCTTCACTATGTTCATTTCTCGTCACGCTGTGTGCTTATCAGAAACCGTCAGCATCGGACAAGCGAAATTAACAGCGTGCCTTTGTACTGAAGTTTTAAGATGAACCTGCACCCACCTTACTGTCGACTTCAGACCTGGCACTAGTTCATCCGAAGACTTTGGCAACTCTGATCGTCAAAAGTGGAACACGCACCATATTCATCAGATAAACCCCCATTGAACGATATTCTCCTGCAATGCATTAGGCTTCTCTATCAAAATTTCTTCATAATTAGATACATCTAATCAAGTGATATTTAATTTATATTTACTAAATTCACAATTTGCTCATCAGTCGAAACTCAAGTAGCAGAAATTGTTTCGAGATTCCCTCACATGGCCACTCTAAAAGTGAAGTCATCGTTGGAATCCTCTAGCGTGAAAAGAGAACTATCTCTGTCCCTGAGCTGACGAGATGCGTGACGTGACTAGATGTGAGCACGACATAAGTGAAGATGACAACAGAATACCTCCAAAAACGTAGACACGATGTCATGTCGCTGCCTCATGGGGAAGCAAGGCAGCAGCAGGGGATCAGCTGAACCAGCCACGTCAAATGCCAGGAGAACAGGCGGGTCCGAAGACAGACTGTTCGTCTCCTTCCCAGAGTATGGGGGAATCGCGCATGCCTCCCTTGCTTTTGGCCTGGACAGATGCTACCTTCGTAAGATGAGGTTCTACCTGGTCTGCACAGCACAGTTTTCTCAGCCACAGTGCTCTTTCCCTCTGAGGCTTTGGATTTGAGCTCCTTATGGTGAAATTACTTATTCCTTCAACTGTTTCAAACATTCGAGAATTTGTGCGATGGTGCAGAGTATAAGATCACTGATCCCGAAGCTCAAATCAACTCAATCGGATTGAAGAGTGTGGGAGAGAGCTGAGCACTTGGAGAAGCAGAACTTTGAGAGAGGTTTATGAGTGTTACATTTGGTGGACCTAAATAATTCGTCGAAAGAATTGGCTCTTCGTGCACACTGGTGCCTTGCATTGCTTGAGTTCAAAGGAGAGAGTAGGGAGTGATCTGGAGGACTTTCGAAAAAGTTTTTTGTATTTTTTCCTTCTTATCTAATCTGCGGGCTTCTTCCCATCGAGGTTTCCACGAGGCTGCAGGAGCTAGCTGTGAACGTTCGTTGTTTAAGCAGCGAGTTGGCATTGTCCGCTTCTGCTGAATTCGCCGCACTGACGGGCGACATTCACAAGTTTTGGCAGCAACCAGCGGCGAATCTGAAGATATTTCAAGGGTTTAGTTTGACAGCGACGTCGACGAAGACCTGTACTAAATATGGGTTCATTGATGGCTGGATGGTCGACAACCCCTCCATGCGCAAAGAAGGGTTAGTTAGCTGCTCTTTTCTGAGCAACAACGCTTCTCATCATTGTCACAAGTTTCTAGAGCCCAATCATTGCGGATCTGTTGCTCGCATTTCAAATTTCCTCACAAGCAGCTACAAATCCAGGGCTCTCTTAGAAAAGTCAACAGACTTATTGGGCTTCTCACATGAAACTGCTACGATGTGGCATGATCGTGGAGTAGTGCCCATCTCAGCTCGACTGAGCAGCAGTACACTTGGATTTGGCAGGAAATCTCAGCATGCTTGAAGGAATATGCAGATGGTCCAGGATGGCAGTGAGTTGAGAAAATTTGAAGATTTCTGGTTTCTCCCTCACCAAAATATGCTAACAAATTGTCCGTGTTCTGTAAGCAGTATTCAAGCGAACAACGTCATCCTTGACAAGGGATGAAGTTAAGCGATACTGGCGGTCAAAGCGAACCCAAAGCAGGGAGCATCTGGAAGAGGCTCACAGGGCCGCTGCGCTTGCCAGATCTCGCTCATATATGATTGATACTGTAAGTATAATGCACACACTTGTGTGAACGTAGACATTTCGGATACCAACTGATTGCAGATCTTGCATCATCTTGCATCTTACAGAAGACGGTTGTTTCAGCGGGAGTGGGCCCATTGAAATTGTATGATTTCTGACATTGACCTTCGGAGTCATCATCATAGAAAACTCTCAAGACTTCCCGAACGTGTTCCAGCTCTAACTTCGATCTTTTATTTGTGTGTACGCAGACCTTGTCAGAGGAGGCTGAGGATGCCTTTGCCGACATGAACTCAGATGGTGGAAGCTTGTCTGGGAGTCAGCCAACTACGCCCACCGCAAATGAGCGAGGAGATGAAGATACCAAAAAGTGCTGGTGAGCTAGACTCAAGAACTCAATGTTTGCTACCTGCTGGAGATTATCAATTCACGTTCCTGCAGTTTATTTTCATACCTGACATATACTCAAGGTCCATCTTTTTTCTCTTGTCGAGATGGCTGTTGCGAGCAATTCAGCTTTGATGTAATCCATATATCTCATGTCTTTTGTGGCAGGTGGAGAAGGAGCAACTTTGCATTCCTTAACGAGCCTCCACTACACGAAGAGAAGCATTACAGTTATGTTTCCCAGTACGATATAGACGTGAGATCACGAGTCACTGAGATGGATAACCCCCGTGGTGAAACTCTGAAACACACCAGGAGCAGCTTATCCATCTTCTAAAGTGCGGAAAAGCCTCCACACTGCCGAGATCACAACTGTGAGAAGACTCCATGCGTTCATTAGCTTGCATTGTACTCGCGTGTAATTTATCTATTCCGTAGTTAGACTTTGACTCTGGGGAGTGCTCAAATCAAAAGATCAAGTGCCCCAGAGTGTGCATTCGGAGATGATGAGATCATGCATGTGATCATTACATCTCGGCGCCTGTAGATATTGAGGTGGGTTTAAAATCTGAAGGGAAAGAAAAAAAACAGATTGGAAGATAGAGTCCATAGTACCAGTAGGAATCAGTTCAAGTGAAGGGCAGGTTCATAGCGAGTTGTTCGTGCAGAACTAGTCATTATACCACATTTAGTATAACCCAACAGGTCAGTTCAAAGTACATCATGATCGTTAGACATAAGTCATGCTTTCTTTGATTGGCTGCTTGGAAACTAGTAGGTGGATCTAGTCCACAAGTCTTGTACTACTCATCTTAGTCAGTAAGGAAGAGATGTATCCGCTCCATGAGAGGTATACGGAAGGAAGCCGGTTGTTCAAGCTTTAGGCTCCCGACTAGCTTCCAGTTCTAGGTTGTTCAAGGTCATGTCTACAATTGGAAGATACTTGTTAGGGGCAGGAGGATATAGAGGGAGTACTAGTGGTAGACTAGGCGAGGTGCTAGTCTGGAAAAAACAACAGCATGAATAGCCCTACGTACTTGGATTGAAAACTGTAGTGTTACATATGTATATACGCAGATCTCGGTTGATTGAGCTGTGTACAGTACACTAGCTCGCCACTTATGAACATGTCTTCTGCTTCACGTGAAAGTGGATCATGGAAGTAGACTTCTAGTGTCCAACGTGTTGGATTTGGATATGACAGTCCACTGATGCAAAAACTGAAATAAAATACTCCTACGAGATGTGGGATGTTCATGAAATTCCGCCTGGAGAATCTGATATGAGTTGTCTCGCACTTACTGACTGGACCTTGATGAACGTGCTGCACATTGGCTTTAGGATCTCTGAGGTCAACGAAGCTCAGCTTGCAAGTTCAAGTCAGTATTTTGAAGAGCGATCATGGTTCTATATCCGCAAAGAAAATATCGGGAAAATATCGTGCAGTCATATGTAAAAGGAATTTTATCTTATTGCGGGGTATGTTAAAGGGCGATCATAAGCAAGGGCCTCGAAATTGAGCATACAAGCAACTTGCCGAAGACAAATTATTGACAGTTCAGTAGGTAATAGAAAATAGTTTTGACATCAAAGAATCATGTTATGTTTCAGGATCTCCACTCCAGATATAGATTAAATTCGTGAATGTGAAGACCAACTGCACTTACGGTCTTCCAACTTTCATCAGATACTGGAATTAATTGCAGTCCAAGCTTTCGAGAGTCGAGAATCACCCATTGATTGAGCCCCTTACCTGTTTCAGTGCGACGGTTAAAGTAAAGTGTATCCGCGCAGTTAACTTCAATGAAGAGATTAAGAGCCGATTGTCAAATTCTGTTAACACCAGCCGATGTGAACTAACAATCTTAGATGATCAACGACAACTGTCACCAGAAATTCGCTACATTCAGACTTGAACGTTACTACATCTTAAGTAATTATGCACAAACACAAAGAGACACACAGAGATGCGGAAGTGATCTGAAATTTAAAATCTGAAACAACTGAAGAAACCGAAGTACAAAAAACAAAAATGTACTCTGAGTTGGTGTAGTCTTCTTCTGCATAATATAAGGTAAGACGAAAGATTAGGTACTTAAACAGCTCCATTATAATTAAATAAAAGCTTCTGTTCACAGCCTATAATTTACTGTAGTTCTTGAAAAGTTCTTCCTGATAAAGCAATGATCAGCCGTGTTTCAAACAAGAAATGAGCAAATTTGTTGTACTAATCCTTCCTACTGACCCATGATGGCAAGATCATCGTATGTACAAGTGCAGTAATATATGGTGTAGTTTGCGAGGTATAACAATATATAAACGATAAGAACACCTGCATGAATGATACTTTACAAAGAAGATAATACCTGTGGATGATTCTTGATATATGGTATATGCTTCGTTTTGACAACACAATAGATTTCTAAGGTACAATGACTCAGAACATTACGTAGACAACCTATAGTGATTTGTAAAACCCAGAATCCGAATTATGAAGTATGATTACAGGAAAAAGTAACCAGTGATGTAAGCTAAGTACAGTACTCCAAGAGACTATGGTTGTATTACATACGCGGCAGAACACCAGAAAAAACATCAAAGTCTCGTCGACTACTGCCTGGTCTTTAGGTAAAGGCCCTCAGGTAATCAGTCAATAATTATTGGAGGCGCATTAAAGAAGCAATTTTTTTGCACTCGTCAGGTATTCCTGATCAAATAGTTTGATTCATATAAAACTCAGATGCATCCGTAACAGAAGAAAGATGTCGACAACTTATTGGCTCTTCACTCAAACTATCACTAATATTACGTCCATAATAGCATAAGGTCTCACATTTCAAGTGTTAGCAAAAGTCATATTTTCAATTTGATGCTATGCCGTGCTTCATCGATATCTTGACAATATGATGCAGGGAGAAAGAAGACGATATATTCCAGGTCAGAGAGCAGAACTTGATGCCAAACAAGTGAGAGTCTGTATATATTGATGCACGTCCAGCCGTTCTAGACTTGATGACTATGCTTTGACCTTAGAAAATAGAAACAGTGATTTCGCGCTTTTGGGATCATCAATCAATCCCAGAAGTTGGGGTGGAAAGAACTTTTAGATTCATACTCAAATTAGTTCACAAGTTCATGTGTCGAAGTCGGCGTGAACAAACCAAACCCAACCAAAAATAAAAAGCGAGGTCGCTTCTGAACGCTTTACTCATGCAATCACTGTCTCGATGTACACGACGGTCGGATCATGATACGAGTCAATATCTTCGTCATGTCCAGAAGTCTAACGAGAGCTTTTGCGTTGTGTGATTATATATTCTACCATTTTTTTTATTACTTCTAATATTTTTTTATAGCTAAGACTTACATATTGGAAAAAATTGGATTTGAGTATCATCAATGGAAACAACCGGCTCAAATTTATACTAAAGCAGGTGAAGTTTGAGTGTGTTGACAATTCCGTCAATGACAGACTGTACTGGAAGATTCCTAAGGATGAGAACGCGTTAGGATCTAGAGAGGCTCTGTTTCGAAGGCAAGCCACGTGGTGTGTGAAGCCTGGGATTGGGTTTTGGCAATGAAAATGGTTAGTGTTACGTGGAACTAACAAGGTTACATGTCCATTGTAGATAAGGGATCATTGATCTTTCTTGGATGATGTACTGAGAGCAGTTTAATGATTTTCCTGTTTCTAGTATGAAATTATCTCACTCCAGTTAAAAGAACAAGTCCAACATAATGAAAAACAGAAATGAGGCTGAGAATAGATTGGTGCTTACGTATTAGAATACTTAAGCCTTGAGTTTCTGATTGATTCCATGGTGCACAATTAACTGAACCTAATGCACTGCGGACATGTTATTTTGGGCTCCTAAATTGAGAAAAGTTGTTAACTTGATCGGGATGTAGTGCTCAATTTCTGCTCTTTGACTTGGTTCCACATTTCAAGTGTTCTTCCTCTTCAGTAACCAGGGCATAGATGAATACATACTGGTAGGCCACTCATTCGCTGAAAGCGGAGCATAAAAGGAAAAAAAAAGAGAATGCACCTTTTTAAGATCTCGATCTATGACTCCGTGAGTATTATCCCCAATATTTTAACAAAGCTGGCTATGCCAAAGAACTAGTAACAATAAAAAATTGCTTTGAAAAAAACTTGAATTTAAATTTCTATCAGTTGATACTGTGGCAATTGCTTATTTTGTGTTTTTTTCAGTTTTGGTCTCAAAGCGCAAGGTCTGTGTGATGTGATGTCCTACAGAAATAGGAGCTTAGATGAGAAAGTTGTGAAAAACATGAACTACCTTTGCACACACACAAAAAGTAGCATATAAAAAGCAAACTTGTATCCGATTTTTTAGGAATAATTTCTTAGCTAAAAGATTACCTCAAATTGGGTGCACTATTTTCCTCTTTCTTTGTTACAAGCTTAAGTTTCGAATCTATAAAGGAGATCACAAAGGAGGGTTCCGAAGACAAATTCCCTGACTTGCAATCTGAAGGAGGAGGTTTTGGAAGCAGCTCGTCAACCATTCCATGTATCGATGAAATTGATTTTTAAAATCAGACCAGGCTGATCAGCCGATTACAATTAAATGTCAGTCTAGTCAGCGAATGAGACATGTACCTAGTATTTATCCTCAGTCTGTAAGGCTAGCCTCATTTACGAAATCCGACCTTGAAAGTTATACCGAAGTTATATATTTACATATATACTGAAGTTAGTTTAGATATTAATCAGGTGGAGAAGGAGCAGTTGAGAGTTCCGTAATGAACCGCTGGTGCTCAAGGAGGAGAATTATAATTACCAGCCACGATATGACAAAGACGTGAAGGCTAGTCTCGCACAGATGAAAAGGCTATGCGAATTTAGAGCAAACTTCAACATACCAGGAGCATCATGATAATATAATGAGTATCCATCTAATGTAGATTCTATCTCTTAAGAAAATAAATGGTAAGTAATACCTATCTATCCATGGAAATTCGGACTTTTATTCCAATGTGCAAATGAATATCGTTGAAGAATTACACTGGCAGATTTAAAGGAAACTGCCGATTAATCCCAATATTGTATTCGGGAGCCAGAAACTTTGAAAGAGAAAACGTCTCTATTGTGTATCTCAAAATAACCATTGAACACCCACAACCTTGAAAGCTCCAGGGAGTTTAGAATTTGTCTCTGCGCTTCGCAGCCTGAGCATCGAGAAGGTACACACTTATATGTTCTTCTTACGCATCTGCAATCACATGCCACCAAACAAATGCACATAAGGTGATCTATGAAAGTTTCGTGAGTACGAACCAAATCGCGCATTTTAATATTTGAGTAGAATACATCTACGTTTATTACGAATAGCTGCGTGGCTTATACGCTAGTGAGAGTAAGTAGGAGCGAAAGAATTTATCCCTGAAATGACGTTGAGATATGTAGGAATGAGTGCAGATGATTAATTTTCCATTGATCAATTTCCCATTGTTAGGAGCTGGTTCCGGTCACATCAGTAAGCTTGCAATATGATAGAAATTGCAGGTCCCCACTTTAGCTCTGAAGAAAGAGCTGTAATATTTCACGCAGCTACTAGACGGTTTTGGGTACACTAAACCCGATCATTGGAACTAACCGGGAAGTACTGATTGCAATATCTCCATATACAGGCCGTTTGGTCTAGAAACTACCGATTAGAGGCCTTAACAATTCTAGCGCCACCTTCAAAGGACAAACGTGATATGTCACCATTGCCTAATTATTCTGTTATTTAGTATCAGGCATGGTCGGACACCTGCCGACTGGCATTTTGTTTTGCATGTCCATGCTTGGAAGGAGGTCAGACTCAGCAATCTACAATTGGGAACGCTATATTCACCGAGCATTACGTCAATATCCAACGCACTATTTTCTTATTCTTTTGAATGTCGAGCTGAAAATTTGGAAAAAGACTCATGCAACATTCGTCGAGGAGATTCGAGCAAGTGAGCAAATGAAGAGATACATGCATACAAATTGCTTCAATTGGATATAATAGGATAGTTGCAGTGTAATTAACTATACAGTAGTATTAAAATATCCTATTACCGTTTAAACGATGTGGATGTTCTTTATCCAGTTCAGTTGCTACCTGACGTACATCAGCGGTAGAAAAGAGACTAAGTGAGCTGCGGTTTGCGCCTTCATGGATATGCCTCCTTTGAACCCGCCTCCGAATAGTTTGCCACATTAGTTGACTTATTGTTCATGGTTCCACGTCTTATATTACGAACAGTAGGTCAACTTACGAACTATTACGAACTTAGCTTTAGTAAACCTACTAGATCTAACTTAAACCACGAAAGGATTTTTATTCAACTGAGGGAGTTTGGTTTAACGTCTTACTCTTTGTAGTTTAACGTTCTACTCTTCCTACTCTTCGTGTGAGATCGTATGTTCTCCCAAATATTATGGAACATCGTCTCAACATTTGAGATCTACGTTAGAACTACCTGGCTACTCGGTCCTACTGAAATTAGCAATTTTTGAGAATCCGTAGAATTATCAATTGAGAGCGAGACAGCGTATTCACAAGAATTCAGGTGCAAATTCACTCGGTCATATTTGCTGGGAGAAGCAGATACGCTTTCTTTTGATTACATCATACTTGTAGGGCAAGCAGTCTCATGGAAGAGAGCAAATAATTTACAGTAAATACTCATGTGCTACAACCTGTTTGGATCACTGTTAGATCTGAACTTAGAAAAGACCTTCAACGAACGGATTTTTTGTCCCCGACCTGTTCAGTTCACGATCATATCATTTTTCTGGACAAGAGCTGAATCTTCAGGCTAGCTCTTGCAAGAGACAAGTCTCAATAGTTGGAGGATTCCATACAAAAACACTAGCCCGGTTCCTACTGACTCTGCTGTTCTTGTTATACCCCAAGACTTGGGAAGTATCAGACCATCAGCTAGAGAAATGCGAGTTAGTCAGCACGAGTCTTCTGTTGTTTCTACAGTTAATTACAAGATTACTCAAGCAGGCTTCCCTAGAAAACTAGATATCCGTGCTTTACGTGCACGAGTTTGAGAAACTTTTGTTGATGGATGTTCATCTATGGAAGTCTGTTATATTGTTCATCCCATTTCCTGGGGACATCACCTAAACAGGCCAAGCTGCTTGCACAATCTCCGCCTCGACATCACTTGCCTAAACAAGCCTGGCTTGCCCTGAACATAACTGGTTGAATCGAACCTATGCCACACACGCTGGACTTCCGATCTCAAGGTTCTACTTACCCATTGTTTGCCTTTGTGTTGGCTACTGTTAAGAGAATATACATGGGTCAAGACATTCGGTATAAAGAGGAAAACCTCGAGATGGAATCCAACCCATTCAGACAGACAAGTCTGCAGAGGAGCTCAATACCTTAATGAGCATGTACTGAGAAGGAGAGACTTATAAGTGCAAAGTCAAAATTTTGTAGCCTCAGTTCAATTTGTCGAAAAAAAAAGCTCTTCAGCTGCGTGATTGTCGTTTGAGTTCCAGTGACAGAACGATAGACCATTCGAAGGAGTGCAGAGAAACAAGGTGGACGACATCTTTGGTACCAGGAAGCAACAATCAGTGCAAGTGAATGAGATCTTCATTCTTAGCAGTACAGTCTCCGTGAGCAGAGAAGTATCCAGTTTGCAGTTATTTCTTCAGGAAAGAACCAAGTAAGACATTATGGGTTCTCTGACAGCCGGATGGTCAACCAACCCCCCGTGTGAAAAGAAAGGTCAATCTCTTACACTTGATATCTACGTTGACTCTGCCACTTTTGAATGAAACAGTTGTCTGGCATTAATCTTTGGTTCTTATTTATGATGTTCCTCAGGGTACAGCGAGAAAACTTTGACGCTTTGAGAGAGTTGTATTGCCATTTGATAGATGGAGATTAGCTTGTCCCGAACTACCACAGAACGGATTTCGGAATTGAAAAGACTGTGATTGGATCAGCCAATATCCACTCTGCTGATATGCATTTGATATTGCAATGCCGCAGTTCTCAAGCGCTCCACTTCTTCGATGACGCGGAGTCAGGTGAACAGATACTGGCGAGCAAAGCGTTCTCTGAACAAAGAGCACCTTGAAGAAGCCCATAGAGCTGCGTCTATCGCTAGAACTCGATCTCTCTTCTCAGTAAGTGCATCATCCAATATCATATAGACCCACATGTTCTCTAGACACCTAGAGGATATGTACGAAACTGCTGTCGATTGACCCCAGATAACATCAACGCCCGAACTAAACTAGTAAAAGCTTCTAAACCTTATCTTGCTGGACAGGAAATTACTGAGGAAAATTCAGAAGAATACTACCCAGATATGCAGTCAGAGGGTGGTAGCGTGGGTGGAAGTACTAGTGGCAGCACACCGACAACACCAAGACGATATGATCGCGAAGAGGAAAGCAACAAACCTGGCTGGTGAGACTCAGAACTCTTTGCAGTCAATTCCTGGCAACTTGTATCTGACGACGTTCATTTTAATAACAGTAGCAGATCATGTTTCATTCAGTCTAGAGTTCATTGCCTCAACGCTGATTTCAATTACACGATTCAATAGGTGGAGGAAAAGCAACTGGGCTTTCCTGAATGAGCCCCCTCTACATGAGGAAAAGCATTACAGCTACGCTCCACAGTACGAAATAGACGTCAGAGCAAAGGCCACTGAGATAGAAGGTCCACCGAAGAGGCAGCTTCATCACACTCGAAGCAGCCTTTCCATCTACTAAGTGCACGAGACGGTGATTTTGTGACTGTGATGTGAGGAGGACATTGTGAGATAACGCCTAGCGTTCCGTCCCCTTTGCTCGTGTCCTGTATATACTCGTATCGGTTTAACTCTCGTGAGTGCTCGTTTCAAAGCTGAAGTGCCCCAGAGTGTGTACAAATACAGAGTTGTGAAATCTCCATTTTCATGTTTCTCTAGTGCTGGTAAGCGTTAGTCAAAAAAGAGGATTCGCCTTACACATGATCGAGTTCAGCTGCGAATTGCCGTATGATACTTGTTTCGACAGAAACATATTTTACTCGTTAGATGCGATGGATCTTCGTCTCAGGTCGTGCACTGGAATTTGGCTGGGATCGTATACCTTGCGTGTGTACGTAGTCAATTAGTACTTGCATGACCTCCAACAAAGCTAATCTGCTCATTAGGAATTCAGGGCTCTGAAGTGACATTGTCAGAACTTTCGGTTGGCCTCCACATTGATACGGATTTGCGTAGCATGACGAGACAGGCATAGATGTAAGAAGAGCTTGGAATATCTATAGAATGGAGATTGTTGTAAGAATTGATTAGTACAGAGGTATTGTAGATCGCACAAAGCCACGTCGAGATCATCGAAGACTTGCCTGCCATAATATGTCCAGCTTTTTTTATATAAGTTTTTATATAAAATGGACTGATGTTTTATTATTATTTCCCTCAGTGCTGTGCAATTTGTGACCTACAGTTTTCAATTACTCTACAGAAATTGTCTCCAATTTGTGATATCTTTACATGTGTATACAGCATAGCTCTTATGGCCATAGATCATGTGCTAAAGCTACAGATCTAGGCCTCCGATTTTAAATAAGTGCGGTCTTGATATTAATCAAGTCATGTGACCGCATTTGTTTATCGTCTCCTTTTACAATTTAACCTGAACTAGACTCAAAGTTAGATAATTTATTTGTCTTGTTTCTCCAACGTCATCTCACTCTAACGAATTTTTTATCTTTTTGTGAAGGTACAGTGCTCTCGCTTTACCGTACCCATTGCGACGGGTTTGACTTTTGTATTCTTACATTATTTTTCTATGTTATGGCAAGGCAGTCTTCTAATATTTTCCATTGACGTAAAATACAGATATATTGGAAGAAAAAATTTGGATTATGAGCACCTTTCTGGATTTCCTTTGTAAGACACTAAACTTTCTAATTAATAGTGCTTAACCAAAAGATAAACGAACTGGTCTAATAGGGTAGCACATACACATCCTCTTTTTGTATATTGTGTTATGAATTGATCTAAGATTCATACCATAGCAATAACCCAGTGGAAAAACTAAATTGGATTGATTTTGATTCTAATCACTTGTGAATTGTATTCACTTTGAGGCTAATTAGTCATGAGCCGTTAAGTTTTATGGTTTTAGATATATGTGTCCATGCTCCTAGTCTAGTCTAGAGTTGTATATATTAATTCTTTCAGTAAAGCAATTAGGAGTTAAAGCTCCCTAAATAGCAATCTTCATATTTGAATTTTCATAAAGAAGAAGTCCAATTAGATAGATTTTTGACTCCATGTTCATTTCTGAGTAATCCAATACTTAAAGGTTTAATCGGACCTAAGGAAATAAACCGAGCAAGATTGTATCTTTAGTCTCTCCTCATGATGTATTGAGGCTGGAGGGGAGCGGCAAGCGCAAGAGAGTACCCAAAAATAACTTTGACAGAGCTATCTTTGGAAAGTGATCCATGCGTCTTACATTCACACATTAACTTCGAAAAGGTTATGAGGAGCATTTAGGATAAATCGATTGAAAAATTTCTTCAAGACGAACACACTAAGCATATGGTTCCAATAAATGAGACTGTATGATTTTCAAAAAGCTGTAATGTATAATTCCGGTTGAGTAATTGAAACGAGTTGAGAAGATGATCAGATGAAAAGACTAAACTGTAGGAGGAGGTACCCGAACACGACGAGATACTGAGATTGTGTAAGTGATTTTCATATTGTAAATTTCGATTTTAAAAAAATTGAGCAGAGCTTGCTGACAAGGTGTTGGAAGAAATTCATTGCATCACGTTGAGTCTATCGAAATATACTCTTCAGAAGAACAACCTTGATATGGTCAAGATAATTCATATGCATGACATTTTTTATCTAACCTGCAATTGGCAAGGAAGATAATATAACTTGCAAGCATAATATCAAGGTGGGCATAGAGATCTATCTTGAAGCTCTAAGATGAGAATCATTTTTGACATCTATATTTAAATCTAATAAAGTCATATGACTAAACTTCAATCATTTGAGGAATTTTCATAAGAATGTGGCCAGGCGTAATAGGTCAACAAGTTGGTGTTGTTCTAGACTGTAAATATTTCTCTTTTTTTCAATAGTCTTGTGATGTTTTTTATGAGATAGAAGATGAAGGAATATATTCATCTTCTCCGGTTATTAGACTGCATGATTTGGAATAATTTTAACGATTTATGGAAAGATAAAAAATTTTCTCAAATATTTTAAAAATTGTAATAACTGTTAATCTATTTAAAACTTATAAGATATGTCCATATAGAATGATTCACTCTGTGATGTACTTCAGAATGTGGCTGTCCACCATTCCTGTATTCGCGTGGTAGAGCTCACGTGGAGTGCATTCCAGGTCCTTCTCGCATCGCCGCAAAGCCATATGATCGTGCTTGCAGGCATGATCTGGAGAATCCTGCTAGCGAGGTCAGCTTTTAAGCGGAGAACAGTGCTTTCGTGTTGTTCGATATTATATTTTTACCGACTCATAGGCGCCCAAAATGCATTATTGTCCGTTTCTATATACTATTCTGGGCGGGCTGTGGACTCCAGAATGTGACTACACGAGATATATGGAAGAAGTCTGAGTATCGTACCAGGCACGAGAGATCACAAAAACTGTGTTCCCAGGACCCAGCCAAAATCCCTACCGACAACGTAGTCTTGTGCAGAATGTGGAGGTCTGAACAATCTGCTCTCACTGAATCCTGTTTTCTCATTTTCTCAACTTCTCATTCTCATACCTGCGGTGAAAATAAAATGGTCTGTATGTGAGAGACATGATATAAGTTTTATTCTTTGGCCGGAGAACCCACCACGATGAGTGACGTCAAGTGAGAACAGAAAGTCATTCTGCTTGTCATTGAACCTCAATCTATACTTGCATTCGCGACTGCTAATCCCGAGGTGTAAAGTTGCTCTGAATGGTGAAAGGTTTAACTTGGGAAATGCTAAAGCCCTTACCACTGCTAAAGCCCAACACCTAAACTTGTAGGTCGTTGGTAGTGGATAAAATATTGAAATTAGTGTTTCCTGTTCCCATGCAGTAGGTTTGCACCAAGAGAAAACAAAACACTTTTGTCTGGATGATGTTTGTGGACTGTCAGATTATCTTCGACAGATCCTCGTGTAGAATTTGGAGCATTAAATAATTTGCTCTCTTATCACTAAAACATGTTTTTTCGTGCATGGTATGATATATCAGCCTGCACGGGAAAAACATGATATAAGTTGTCTTCTTCGGCCAGATACCCACCACGATGAGTGAGGTCAAGCGACAACTGATGATCATTCTAGTTGTTGGTGAACCACAATCTATTATTGCATTCCCGGCGGCGAATCCCTGTCAAATTATCTTTGCAAACTTCTGGAGGGATCATTTATAGAGCTCTTTCCATTTGTATCATTAATTAATCTGACTGAATCCTCTCTACACCACTTTAGTTCGAAGACTTGTCAATTCGCATAACTTTACTGTTAACAAAGTCGATAGTTTAGACGTAAGTTGAACATGTAGAACAATTGCAGCTGAAAGTCGAGGTTTTTTGACAGTCTTTACGGCAGAAGGTGCAGGATTTAGATATATCTTGGAATCAAGACAATTCACGTCAAGGGTCGTACAGGAGACACTGAACTTCAGTTTTATACTCGCCAAGCTTTGGTTAAGCATGCAAAATGGCGTCAATCCACTAATACTGCAGTGACTTTACACGTCTTTGAGGTTCTCACCTCAACCAAAATTGAAATCACATATTAACATTGTCCAGCAATATGAGTAATAAAACATGAGTTGCAGTTCATGTCATAGTGTTCCATGTACCACATATGAAAAGAATAATTTAGAATTCGTTGTTTGAACTCTTTCCAGGAATACGTATATTTCGGTATATCTATATTGTAACATCATAAGTCAATCGAGTACTTTCAATTTCACATCTTTCCTGGTTATGGATTTGAAAGGAATTTAACTCGAGTTGTACACATACAGTTGTACAAGCTTGTGTTCTTCTGAGTTAGAAGAGGTAGTCAAAATCAGCGCACAATAAATGTCTTTCGGATGAGTCGAAATTTCCTCGACAAGAGTCGGACTTTTCAATATCCTGGTCCATCTGAGATTTGATATCCACCTGACTCCTAAACCAATTCAGAATATAGAACTTGTAAATGATTTTCAAAACTTACAACCCATCTACAAATTTTATATTTTCGGAACAATATCAATCTAACTATTGGGGAAGATATCATTCACGTCCTTATTGTAGTGACAGAAATTCTGGTCCACTATCATGCAACCTATCTTTAACAAAAAGAACATTGCAAGTAGCATAGAGAAACTAATGGTTCACACTCATCCTTCTTACTGATACTCTGATCACAAAAGGAAATTCCCAACAAAGTTTTTGAACCTCGATTCATTTGGAAAACCTCTTCTTCTCTTACTGCCAGATCTACATGTATTATCTGGCTCACCCAAGCACAACGGAGTGAAACTTTCCAGATTTATGGACAGTACTACTCGTAGAAAAAGGCTTACTAAGACTCCATGGCTGACCAGCCAATCAGAGAATACATGCTCTTATTTCCTTTGTACCCTGGGCAACCTATAGAGCCCGTCATACTTGCTTGAAATCACTTTTTTCTTAACAGAACTGCAACAGAAAATTTTTTTCTTTCAATTTTAATCTCTCCTTCACTCTCAGATTAGTGGCATAAGTGGTAAACCTCCCGCACCCAATTAACGAGACCTTTTGAAGTCCATTGATACGTTTTAGCTCGATATTGAAATATGCGTGTTTTGTATAAGCTTTTCAAAGGTTGAGAAAAAAATCTTTTTCTTCATCGTATTTAAATTGACATAAATTCTATGAGTGCTCTTGGCATGTCTATTAGTTTGTGAATCTACTACTTCGCTTGCTCTATGCATCGAAGCCAGGGCAGGTTGAGTTCAGTTCTTTATTTCTGGTCACTTCGTAATCAGTTTTATTGAGCCATGTTTGTATTTACTTATTTTCGGTAATGAAACTTCCCAATCAGATATGATCAACACCACCCAGACATTCCCGAGTGCTGAAATCTGTACAATGATCAAAGATTGTGTAGTTGAAGTAAAATGTGCAGTTGTTTTTCTTTCCAGCAATCCGGGAGGCCTGATTAGGATGTTTCTTACCTCTTCCTATTAGTTGCTTCAGTAGCTCACGTTCATTCACTTAGAAGTGAAGAACAGATTAAGGAATCTATTAAAAGCAAAGCTGCAGGATTCACAAATTCGATGGCCTAAACTGAAAGTTGGATTGAATATATTTCTAATTTCTGAGAAATATATTTGGGTATCTATAACCGAAAGTGGTTCCTGATGATGATATTCTTACATCTTATTTATATGTGTCCACTACACTGAAGAAAAAACTTGATTTGATCTTTCACAGATATTCTGAACTAATTTTTACAGGGAAGAAGGCAGAAATGGTAGCTACGCTAGATTACTTCGATCCTGTTTGTAGCTGAGAGACCTTGTTCACTAAAAAAACTCATTTGGAATCATCTTCAGACTGCTTATAATAGTAGTCGTGCGTAGTAAACTAACTCTACAGATAATCCTAGAGTTTGGAGCTCAACGGAGTAGAGATTCTCTGACCACAGTCTGTCCTCCATGGTGGCCATAATGAAGACTAGAACTCCATTCGTATGCTTCCCTGCAAATCGTCTTATAGCTTTGTCTAAATGATGAAAATGAACGATATCCAAATGAAAAAATGCTCAATTTCGTGAGGCCGAATTTATTCGGGGCTGCAAGGTTTGAGTTCGAAAGGCTCGGGGATATATTACGATGGTCATGTCACTCGTTATGCCCATGGTCCGCTATATAATAAACCTTTCACGGAAGTGCACACCGATCTCTCCCATCGTACGATAATAGCTCAAAAGTTCAGAAAACCCTGGGTGTCACACAAGTCTGTCCTGCATCTCCTACTTTGGATTTTTTAATGAAGTCATTCACCCCACAGGTAAATAAATCTGCTGTGAATGATTGATAGGATTCTTCGTTGTTGTCCTGAGAGTAGGAAGAGTGCAGCCTTCTGACAGTCGTCTAATTGCTCAAGCTGCATCTAGACAATCTTGCAAGTATGTCCGAACAACGACATGTGATTGACAAGGTCCAAGGTGAAGTTCAACTGCATACACGTTTCAGAGCCGATAGTAGACGACTGTGGATACAGACAGGTACCTAAGTGATGGATATTCTAACCTTATACTTTGAACAAATCTTTAAGATATAGAAGGGGCCTTCATGGCTTCAGATCTCATTTCAGCATGTTCCACGATTTAAATTTTTAAGAATATCTTTCTGGGAGTTTACCGATCGGAACATGTCTAGTCAGATATCCAGTACGACCGGATATCTGACCCCAGTCTAAGGGAGGAGTGTAGGAATCTGAGAACTTGTGCCTGCTCTGAGTTCACTAATGCTTTGAGACAACACAATCCATTTGACGTCCACCATCGCAGGGTCCACGATGTCTAGTAAAGAACACAATTTCACTTAGGAAGCTGTGCGACCTCCGAATAACACTCGAGAATCTGGTGACGAGTACGACCTGTTTTCTTGTTAGAGGTAATAGACTTCTAAGGTGGAAGTGGTCCAACAAGAAGTAAATGATTGATCTCAGAGAGAAAAGCTGTTTTATAAAGGCATGAAATTTATGTTTGATATATTATTAGTTCTCTCTTTCATCATTGTGCCATCTTGAAAGGACGATGACTCACGTAAGCAGTTCAGACGAGGACCGTCAGTTGACTATCGAAGGACTATCACAACTTTTGCACTAGTAAATGCTTAAAAAAAAATCTAAAAGAAACAAGTCTACTCTAGCAAAGTGATATCATCTTCAGATCTGGATGATGATATTGAAAACTCCCATAAAAGAACCATCAGTTGCCTCTCCAAGGTATATCATAACTTTTTAGCTAGTAAATGATTTTTAAAAAAGCTAAAAGAAGCAAGTCTACTCTACCAAAGTGATATCATCTTCAGATCTGGATGATGATATTGAAAACTACCATGAAAGGACAATCTATGAAAGAAACTGGAACACGTAAGTTTAAGACACTCAACGATACATCATGCATTGAATGCATCAGTAAGAAACACTGAGTAGGATGAGAAGCTTAAACATGCAATGCGAAGACATTCAGACTTCCCGCATGGAAGAGCTAACAACCGACACAAGCTGTACTGAAGATGAACACACGCATTATGACAGCATGCTCGAAGACTTGACCGAACTCGGACAATGACAATGCGCACCCAAGGTCGCTAATCACAGACACAATTCACCAAGAATTGAGTCAGAACCTTAAATAAGACGAATTCGCTTTCCCCCAGGTCAGCTTCTCCACATCAGTGATTCTGATCAGCCGGACCGAATGTTACGTACACTGATTAGAAAGACTGAGGCTTTCAAATCGATTCATACTGCTAGCTCGAAAGTGCCACTGGCATTGCTTCTGGAGAAAATCGTTCAAAAATTTATCAGCGGACCTGTGGCTTGAGATTGAGGATCCCAGCAGCACAGCCCAGCCCCCCAAATGAAATGAGCCAAAGCTGAAGGAGTAATGCCCTCAAGATTGTCCAAGTTGCATTGAAGATGTGAACGATAATCGACTGTTTAAGCGATTGTTATTCACAGGACATTTCACGTGCTGGACACGCTCATGATACAGCATCGCGAGTCCCTGCAAACTGTCTCTTTGTCAATCACGGGGAGCAGCTACCTGATGCCGAGGGTTATTGAACTCATAGGCGTCGAGAGCTCGATTTGCCTGGAGCTGATATGTATCACAACCCGAAATTGCCCCGAATGACGTGAGCCTGACAGCTACGAATCATACAAAGCTCACTGGGAGGAAAACGATCGGTCGCTCTCCTGTGCTTTGAAAATATGCACGACGGGTTCGGGTGGCTGCCGAATTATTCCTCAAGCAGCTGCTTCCGCATGTCATGAACCTTCTAATGACAACGACAGTCCATGCCCGATCCGCAACCAAAGTATCTGAAATGAACGCACGGCTAAACTGATAGAAACTCATTCGACGGAGGACGTATATCTCAGGCGGGATCAGTCCACTCGTAATTCAACCTCCTCATGATCGAGCGGCTTTTCAGTACAATCCTTTTCAGCGTCTACTTCGCGAAATGCGCTGAGCGAGAGGCGAGGTCCGAATTTGCTTTTCCATCGCTTTTCATTGGCCTCTGATCTAGATAGAAAAGGTCGTTCGAGTCGAGGTCCTCAAGGATATGGCAGTGATGCAACACCTCACGTCAGGAGAAGAGCACTCATGCGCTACTTTACGCCGAGATTCGATCATAGCGGAACGGTGTTTCCGAGTTCATCTGAGATTTGTGGTTACCACATATAGAATGAGTCGCTCGCAGAAAGGAGGAAAAGCCATGGATGAATGCAATCGGCAGATCGAGCCAGTCGGGGCGCGACACCGACCTATCTGGTAGGCCCATGCTCGCGGTCAGTGAGTGACTTTGTGGCCGAGCAGGCATCCATTCATGTTGGACGAGCACGAGCAGCACCGGCGGCGGAAAGGAATGGTGGAGCACACCGGGTGCTCGATCAAGCGATCCGAGCTTATGATCGCTGCGGGGAAGTGTGCGCCGAGTGCACGAAAACCTTCAATTTGGGAACGATGGCGAGAGGACGGACGAGCTAGACTGAAAGCCGAGCACGGCCACGGATCGATGGGAGAAGAAGGTGCTGGAGGACATCTGCCGCAGGGCAGTCCTGCGATTTGCAGGATGCAGTTCCGCGAGATGCTCGACGGGATGCGGATGGACTCAGTCAAGTCGCGCGCTACAGCAGTTTCCATGAATTATGTCTCTACTGCTACGACGTGGCGGGCGCGGTGGGGATCATGAGTGCGTCTCAATTATTGGCATCTCACCTGACTCGAAAGCAACACGCAAAGTGCGAACGATTCCGACCTCGCTCTGGGACTCGCGAACCACCAGCTCACCCCCATTCTGCGAGACGTGGGCGAAGGTGCTCGACGAAATCGAGTGTATCTGCCTCGGGACGAGCACGAGCCGTTTAGTCTGAGCGCTCTGAGGATGAGGATGATTTCGCTGGTAGCGTGACCGATCAGCGTCGAGCCTTCGTGAAGAATCAGAGCAGACGAAGCTCAGACAGATGTGAAGGAGCTTCAGAGGGACCCGGTGGCCCATCTGGACGTCGCCGATTTTGTACAGACAGATTCTGGACGCCATTGAAGCGAAGGATTACGAAAAATTTCTTTAAGCGTGCTTGTGTCGGCAAAGTCGGGAGGTTGGTGCTCGTCCCAGAAGAGCACGGGAAAGCTCTCGTTGGCTGTCCCTCCCTCACAGGAATACCTGCCATTGCTCCTCTCTCTGCAAAACGAAGCCTTGCCAGAGTTTAACAGGCATGTCCTGTCTGGTCTCTGTTAAACTCTGTTAAGCCTTTGTATTGTAGCCGGGGATTGAATCTTTACACATTAGCCTCTCCCTCTGAAATTTTCCTCGGCTAGTTCAGATCACAAGCAGATATTTCTTTGTACACAGTCGTGGTTATGCTGTTCAGTACAAGACTGTTGTCCCACAACCTTGGCTTCGGTGCTCGAGCTAGTGCAGACGATGGAGACTATCGTCGTCCCGGTACTCACAGGAATAAAAGGACCTGATTGAGGAATTTCGTCAGACTAGATGTCTACTTGCTGAAATTTTCATACTGACTACCCTTTTGACTAAATTCTCATCCTTGTCAATCTTCAGTGCCCCAATGAAGATTTAGAAGGATGATAGTTTAGTCCTTCCGATGTAGTCCAAGGCCAGCAGCCTGCACCATGTCTCTATCGGCTGTGGGTCCCAAACAGAATCGTTTTTGGAATTACTTTCACCCCCTCGAAAGTAACATTAATGTGAGACATGTAACGCTGCTAGGAAGCAATGTAAGAAGGTCATGACGATTGAACGAGCAAGATCACATAGTTAGATTTCAAGGTCAACACGACAAATCCGCCCCACTGACAGTCGTAGCTCAAACTAGCCTCTCCATGTGCCGACGTTTTGTGAGCTAACATCTATTCTAGTAATCATTTGCCTGTCTTCGCTGCTGTGGTTATCTCTTGTTCATACTGGGCGAGTGTAAAAATTCCAGTGTAGTTTATCGTTCAGAAGGGGACAATACGGATTGTTCCGAATCTGGGACTGGAATGCAATATCATGATGGCATGTGTTCTGGATATACAGAGCGCTTTGGGGAAAGGTTGACTTCGTGATGTATGAGATCTAATATGTCAGGCAGGAGGTCCAAGTGGGAAATTGGGAACGGAAACTTCAAATTTTTTGTGCTTTAAACTTCATGGAAAGAACCCAAAACCAGAGATAAGGATGAATATGATCATACGGGTTCAACCCCAAAAAAATTACACATGTCGTAATTATGAATCATAATTTTAAGATTAATTAGCTTCTTGACTAAAGTTGAGATAAAATAACCTGCCAGATTCAACGGGTTATGTTACCGTGAAAGCTGAAGTAGCTTGAAAATGTCCAAACTTGTCAGTTGTTTCCATCCAATCCTCCTATTGTTTTGGGTCAAGAGTTTACTACTAATCATCAGTTTTGTTTCTCAAGAGTAATTATCCCAAATCCCATTTACTATTCGAGTAAAGAGATGCCAAATGTGGATGGTCTTTGAATTCCTTTAAAAAAAGACAATCCGTGATGAAAAGAGCTTGAAATTCTTGCTCTAGATTGAGCTTATCTCTAACACAAATCTGAGAACTATATCCAATTTTCAATCATTTTATCAACTGTAATCACGAAATCATTTTATCAATTATATATATATATATATATATGTATGTATGTTTGATTTAGTTTTTGAGCCCATATGAACGTAGTCTTCAACAATAATTTTAAATTTATTTTTAATAATTTTTAATATCAGATTTAAGTTAATATTAAACAATTCAAGTTTATGAAAAATGATATATCTTATGAAAAGTTATTGAATTTGCTAAAACTACTACTTTTGATGAATTAAACACACATTTACTCACATGAAACTATAATTGAAGTAAGTAAAAATCTTAATCAAAAGAAATATTACATCCAAAAGATCTTGGATGGTCATTAAAAAAAATACACAAGGGATAAATAGATGATTATATTATATTTAATGTACTCTTTGATTCATATTGAGTAAGATATATGTTAGTCCAAGTTAAAAAATGAAACTTATAAATAAATTACATATTTAAGTTTCAATTATAACCAAAAAATTATAAGGTTAGCTAAAAACATTTTATCTTTAGCATCTTTTTTGTATCATCATTATAGCAAAATTTTGTGAGGTTGGCGATAGGTTAGCAAAGACGTAACTTGAAAGTCTAGACCAATAGGCTCTTCCAGCTAAGTTATAAAAGGTTTCGTGGGTAAAGACTCATAATATGTTTTCCGTGTTAAATCAACAATATACTTTCGGAGGACTACATTCACTTTGTAGGTCTACCTTTTCGACATACCCATGGAGAATGATGTTTCCATGACTTATATGCCAAAATTTAACGATCATACATATGATCCATAGTTTTCATTTTCTGTTTGACACTCAAGTGTTCTCTTACCAGCAACTATGAGTGAGCATTGATGTCGGATTGAATTCAATCATCTTAATTTTGACAGAACTTGGAACTCTACACCAATACGCTCTTGAAGCTAAGTCTTAAAAGGTTTTGTGGGTAAAGATTCATAATAAGTTTTTCATATTATATCAATAATATACTTTCGGATGACTACAATCACTTTGTAGGTCTACCTTTTCGACATACCCATGGAGTATAATGTATCCATGACTTATATGCCAAATTTAACGATCATACATATGATCCATAGTTTTCATTTTCTGTTCGACACTCAAGTGTTCTCTTACCAGCAACTATGAGTGAGCATTGATGTCGGATTGAATTCAACCATCTTATTTTGACAGAACTTCGAATGTGACCAATTCCATCTACTTTTCAAATAAGTTAACATTCAATTATTTGCAAAACTCTGACATGAGACCAAACTTATGTGACAATCCAATGTTTTTATATAGTATCATACTTCACTTTAAACAAAATGCAAAAGTGTCAAGATTCTATCAAGTATAAAGCAAAAAGTCGAAAAGAGTCAAGTTTCATCCGTTACAATGAGAAATTATAAGTAGCCTATTATTGAGTTCAATGGGAGGTGAGGGATGATGGTTCTCGAACTTTGTTCACTAGACATCGTAATGTTGTTAAAGAATGAGTACAAGGAACTTCTTTTGTCGTGATGACTGTGAAAGATACAGTTGTTCCACTACTTATGCTCTTATGGGTGGTGGGGTGATCTCCTTTGTACAACATATACATGAGAAGCAAATTTATTATTTAAAGATTATTATAAATTCATTCCATAGGATAGAGATATTACATTTATTCGATTTCGTGGATCGTACTTAACACAGGACTTGAATGACTTCAAACCTGGTGACCCTTTAGACAAATACGGAGCGACCAAGTGAATAGAAAAAAACATCGAAACTCCGGACGTCGGGTACGTTGAGTTGAATTTCTTGGACTCCGTCAAATATCTTCTGACCCTTCTGAATATCTTAGTCCCTGCTTTCTAACAGCTTGGATTCGGGGAGGAGCTTTAATTTAACCATTCGTTACCATCGATCATGAATTATTTTGTGAAAATAGTGTAAGATACAGTCGGAGAGGCGCGAGAAGACTAGAAAAGATGGACGGGACGTACGACTGAGGATCGAAGATATAATGTTACGTACCCTGAAGTCAAACCAGGTTTCATGCCGAAAGTACTTACAACATTGTTCCTGCGTGCTGGCACTTCATGCATCGCAGACCATGCAGTTGGAGCATATAAGAGGCAACAAATCGGCACAAAAAACCAAGAATGTCACGTGCGTAAATTGCACTATCGTTCATCTCTCCTTTTGTTTTCTTTCCTGCGCTCGATCCCAAACAATGTAAAGTGCAAGCGCAAGACCCGAGAGGGCGCACGTGTTTGACTCTGTAGGAGGAGGACGGAAGTCAAACGAGTACGTCTTGAAAAGGTACCTGGACATGGTTCAAGATCCCATACAGATGTGCCACCGTTTGTTTGATCAACAGGAGCTCATTTGAGGACCATGTACATTAAGTCTGAGCAGCGCCGAGCTCGATGCACGGAAAGTGAAAGCATGAAATGCCAACGAAATTTCTGATGTTCAGACTCTTTTTCGATTCGTATGAACGAAGCGAGCAGCCTTCATTGCTCCGGACGCCTATCGCTATGATGGATGGCCGTCTTTTGCGAACGAGTGGCGCATTGGTGTGTGAATTTACAAGACTGTCTCCAGAGAGTTGACCGTGCACCTACTATCTCCCACTTCTCTCGTCGTAGACAGTGCCCTTCAGCACGCAACTCCTTCCTTCCTTCCTTTTGCGGGCCCAAAGGAAGGACCCATGCGCCGTGACCTTGCAGTCTGAGCCTTTCGGACATGCCTGATAGCTTCAAAATTAACAACTAAAAAGAAACTCAAAACCTACGAGAGTTTCTGAACAATCAATATTATATACTCTGTTGCCGGGGGATCTCAACAGGTATCACTCGAAAGGAGATATTTGACAGATGAGATGGGGTGCACGTACTTGCCCACCACGGATGAAAATTTCTCCTGTGAACACCTGTTTCCGATGTTCTCTTGGTAATGGAGCTTCTCCGATATGATCGGAGAAGCTCCATTACCAAGAGAGAGAGGAACAGACCAGAATTAAACAGGAATCTGAAAAGTGTACGAAACCTTCCACATTCGTGTGCGCTGCGAATTTTCTCAAAAACGTTGAACATCAATGCGCTGTTTTGGGATAATAGAGCTATGAGTCTACGACGCCTTTGAAGCAACCTTCAAAACATATTCCCGTGTTTGACACAACTCACTCACTGCAGACCGAAGTGTACGACGTGAGTTACAGATGTGTTCAACTCCTTACTGTGCCGGTGTCAATAAAGTCAGCTATCTGACGAGGATTGCACTGCTCGGTAGAAACGACCCTGAACTTCCTTCCCTGACCGGACGTACAAGAAATAAGCTTTGTGTCTTCGACATCCTGCCCAGAGACATGAGATTGTCTTGTCAACGAATAATACTGTAGACGATTGTGTCGATAAGATACGATTTAGCAGCAGAAGAAGAATCCAGATATACTTCCGTAAGATCAACAGGCAAGGCCTTTCCTCACCGTACGATCCTCTTGTGGCCCTTGGTCAAGACCGATTGATAATCAACACGATACAAGTAGCTCTGTTCCGATCTGAAACCAGACTTATGAACCTTGTGAAGGAATCCGTCGAGATTTCAGTAGAGGCGACCTTGGCTGAAGGTGATTGTTCGTACTGCGTGTGTTACAATAGTAATAATAATAAAGCAGCCAGGAAAGGGATTGTTCATGGAGCACGACCTTGCGGGTCCCGGGATTCATTACTGAGCGGATCACCGAAATATCTTTGTTTCCGCTGCATTAGGGCCATTGACGATCTAGAAAGAGATTTCTTTGAAAGTGCAGGTCCGGTAGAAGGAGCGGCGTTCGGGGAGGAGGAGGAGGAGGAGGGGTTGGGGGCGGGCGCGTGGGAGCCACTTCCTTTGTGTAGTTCAACACCAATTAAATTTTTGATTTAGAATCTCAGTCTTGTAATGTACCTCGCCAGCCCACACTGGACGATGTTCTTCCTCGGCCACTCATGTGCAAAAGCGTTGTGACCATGGTCTTCAATGAACAAACCAGATTTCTCAAAAGATCGTAATCTGTGACTTTGTCTGTGTTCATCCCATGATGAAAAGATAGTTATTATTTCACGGAAAGTGTGAACGGCACGTCTTTTGCGTTGCTGCACCTCTATCCCCTTCAGATTTTCCTCTTGCCTCTCTTCAATTCTCCTCTTGCTTCGCAAGAGTCACAAAGCACCTGCTGTGCCATCATGACCTGGACTGAATACATCAGCCACTTTCTCGAGCATGATAAAATAACCACCTGCTGAGATTTTCGATCAACTTTGCCCGTGGAGAGGATCTGCAGTCCATCTAAATCATAACAACCCTATGCGTTAGCTTGAGACTTGGAAGAACGAGTTGAACCAACAAAGCAGATCGTTGGTGACGCTCCGTGAGGATCGATCGGTGCCATAACTAATCTTGTGACGGTTATCTTCCAAGTTCCAGTGGCATATTTCTTATCTGCTCAATGTACTGAAATGACATCAGTATCATCACCAGTGGCGAAGTATTTCCTCCGAAGCTGTGTCAATGAAATACCGACGCTGCTTCCTGTGCAGCTATGGACGGACCAATTTCACCAATTTAACAGTTGTATATCAACATTCTGATTACTGTAGAAGAACAACCATGATTTGTTTTAGAAGAGAACACCCCAAGGAGGACGTACTTGTTCAAACCAACCTTTATATCGATTTACTCGAAAGTTGCTTGTTCCTAAACTCGCCTATTGTTTGAACTGGCTACTATTATCTCGAAAGGTAACGATGCCTTTCCAGGTGTTGGTGGGTAACGAAACAATCTACGAGTAGGTTTCAAGAATGTAGACGCAGAGAAGCAGAGCAGCCTTCTATCACGTGACCCATGATAAGACGACGCATTGCAAGCGAAATGTTAGAGTTGAGCTAGACAGGAGTAACTCCACAGGAGAGCCTTAGTAGCAACGCAGATTGATCTGAAACTAACACAATTACGTTGCTTTGACTGAAGTGGACACCGAGTCCACTCCACTAAAACGAATCAGAGAGTTTATCTAATCTGGGAGTTAAGCTCGACAGTAGCGCAGGTAGGTCCATCATCCAAACTCGTCTCTCGGGCAAGAATGTTGTTCACCTGCTCGTCTCACGACGTGACGGATGTGGTCTAAGGTCATCGCTTTCTACGACATTTCCACGTTCACCCACTTGGTAACTACGGTTCTGTGCCGCCATGCATATTTACAATGAAAAGAATCGGTTCCTAGGGCGACCGTTTGTCAAATTCCAACTGCTGAACGACAAAACTGCCTCGTGCCTAAGAAGGTGGGATCCGTGCAGTCCCATCCGACAACTCGACACACGGTGAACATATGCCCAAAGGCCAGAGGGCCAGAGGGGAACTCGGCACATGCTTCTGTCTTGGACTTTCTTGAAATGACTCCAATGAAATCACAAACAAAACGGCTCAGAATGACAACGACTCGAATTCGTCGTACGAAGATTTCAAAGCGGGTAAAGGTGGAGTTACAGGATTTGATCTCTTCCTTTTGTTGCAAAACAGGTTGACCTGTGACAACCCAATACACCTCACACCCGTTCTCTGATCGCGCCTCTGGCGTAGAGTCTACAGAACTGCCTCGATTTGCTTCGAGAATTCAACGTTGTTACACTGAGAGAAAAATCATAGCTTTACACGCAAGAAGAGTATATGCCACTCGGTGCGTTAGAAACTTACAGGAATCGTCCTTACAGGAACATGCCTCTTCCTTTCGATTGGAATGGGCCTACATACTCTGCCGTCTTAAATGTCGGGATCTTCCTATGGACCTAGGCACATGGCTGACGGAAATGTCGGGGTTTCCCTATGGACCTTGGCAGATGACCGCCCAGTCAACTCCTCGATGTATAACCTCATACTTGTACAAGTATTGTGCAAGAATTTCGAGGATGATTTCTTCGATGTGGCGAAGGGAAGCTGATGCTTTCTTCGATGTGGCGAAGAGAAGCTGATGCTTCCTGGAGATGGACAGCAGTGGAAACAAAATGCCACAACCAAGATTGAGCATGTACAGCACTGTGTTTAAAGTCATTGACATATGTTTCTTCATTCTTAACATCATTTGCAAACATTCTGAAATAGATTCTAATTATGTTGGTAGTCAGTCTAGAACTTTTCAGCAAAATGATATATTATGTTGAACATACACAAATGATTTACTAATATACCTTGGTTGGGATCAAAATTTGAAGACAGCTGCTTAGTTCATTCATCACATCCATGATAGATTCTCCCAACCACGTGATTCAAATCAATATCGAAAAATCCCACGAGTACTAAAGGTGGACACTTTATCGAGTTGCAACAGAACGTTTTTGAGAGTGACTGGCTACCACCGTAGCCCTCATTTTTCAGTGGTGAAGAATCTCGAGCCTATAAATCTCAATAGTTTGTATATTGTGTGTAGAAGTTAGAAGTTAGAAGTTTTCGCTGCCTAGTACACTCTTCACTGTATATTTGACACGAAGAAAAAGATTTTCACGCTTGACAGTTAAATGGCATGCTCACTATATAAAGATGATAGCAATGACTTCTCTCAAACAAACACATGCAAAAATGGACATATACCATTTTACGCACCTCAAGAGTCTACAATGTTTGCAAGTTCAATCCACATAGACTATTTGCACACTGAAAAACTGACTTGTGAATGTAATCAGATAAAGAGTTTTAGTATGTACCATATTTTATATAAATTGGGAAATTTCATTCAAGTGAAAGTTACACGTGGTCATGAAACAACGAGTTCAATGTCTAGTGTACACATAAAGAAAAATCTAAGCAGTGTTTATATAGTACACGAAAAAAGAATAATCTTCGTTTTTATACTGGTTGAAATTTTGTGGTTATTAAGAATTGAAAATCTATTGAAAGCATACTTGAGAATTAGAAATATAAAGATCGAACTGCTTCTAATTTTTATAAATATAATGAAAAATATCAACTATCATTGCATAATCTGTCGTCACATCTTGCTCTTTGCATATCAGTTTAGCACTAAACATCAAATAACACATTTTTGAATGGAATTCAAGATATGTTTATCATCATGTGTATTTGAATAAAGAATTATTTGACATAATTTTGATATTGAAATAAATTTTTTATTCCCTGGTTATGAATAAATGATCTATCACATAATCAATAATCAAAGTTTTTATTTTCAATCATGCAATTGAAACATTTTCAGAAACTAATATCAATCTGACCAATCTTGTCAATCCAAGAGATAAAAACAGACTAATTAAAAAAAATTTAAAAAATGTTATATATTAGAAATGATTTGAAGATAGTTGTAAAATATAGATTCTTCAAGAATTAAATTCATATGATGAGTTTCAAGTTTACTTATTGCTTGATAAAGAGTTAACTTAGGTGTATACGATCAATTGAACAAGTGAAAGATTTTATATTATGGAAATGATTATCGAAAGCTTCTCATTTTATTGGTATGAAAATTGTAGCCTAGAAGAACTCATTTTTGTTTTGCGAAACCAAGTTTATGAGAACAAATGAGAGAGAAGTTACGAGAAAAGCCCAAAGTCAAGGAGAAGTGTAAACAGAATATGGAGGCTTTCCTTGTGATAATAGCCATGATATCACCGAGTTGAAATACAATAAAAGAAATTGGTTATAGTAAAAGAATCATCTCTTGTCAAAGATCATTGTCATGATTGAGAATATGAGAAAGGAGCTATCTTTTATGTGTCGACTCTGCGAAAAGTCTACAAGCTTGCAAGTGTGTTATTGTTCCTTCCCTTTTGCCTTAAAATTTCTTCCTTTTGCCGATTACACTTGGATCTGAAATAATTGCTGATTCCTTGCGGATCAGAACACACGGACGCCGCCGGGACTTAAGATCAGGTCGAATGTTCTTCCTACCTTACTCAAAGATGATTTTTTCCCTTCGGTCTTCGATGATTATGTGCAACCTATCTTCGAACATTTGTTGTTGTGCTTTATTTCCAGGAGAAAGTCTGCACTCCCTACAATTACGAAGAAGAAGATTTTATTTGAGTGGTTGTGAGGCTATATGCAGTTGTGTACAGATCGATCCCCCAACTTAAAATTGGTTTGCAATCATCGAAAACTTCTTTATACCATAAATGAAAAAAAGGAATAATAATTGATGATGAATGATACTTGAAGACAAAAATATTTTTCTGAAAGCCAACTCTCAAGCCAGAAGTACAAAGAATACATATTAAAAAATCTGCCCAGAACATTGAATGCAAAAATTGGGACTTTAGGAGATTATACCAACTTGTAAAAAAACTTCTGAAATTTTTTTCTGTTCTGGTGATTACCAGAACAGAAAAAAATGAAAGAATTAGAAAATTCGATCAATCGATAATAAAAGAGTTATTATCGTTTTCAATACTGCTTGCAAATCTATATCATAATAGGTACTAGAGTAGAAATCAGGTGAAGAAAATAAGTATTCCATCGGAATGAGATCATAACTGGTATGTTTGTCGTCTGTAAGCACTGAGATTCTACCAAGACAACTAGCAAATGAACTGTTTCTGAGACTTGTGTCAACTAGAAATCTAGAACAAAAGTCAATACATGTGAAAATGTTACATCACCTATCATGTTCAATGCTATCTTTAACCTCTATGAGGTTTTAGAACCTAATTGCATATATTTTATCGGCGTATATAATCCTACACTGTTTTATTTATTCATGTCATTTATTATTCTATTTACGTGTTGTATTTTAGTGTGGATTGATCTAGGATGAGACTTTTGTTGAATAATCGACTTTTTTTAATGTAATTTTTGAATAATTATTCGACTCGAGTGAAAGCTAATTTTCTATTGCCATTTCAATATTTTGAAGAAAAATTGTTTTTTTCTCTCGTCAATATTTTTAAAACTAATTTCAATCATTTTTACTTTTTTGAGATAAATTGTGAAAGTTAAACAATTAGAACATGTAGACACGTGGAAGTGAATATCCAATAAGATGTAGATTTTCCTTTAAGAACACAATTCTGAATTTCAATCAAACAAATGAATGGGACGAAAATTTAATGCAAAGATCAATATATGGTAAGTTTACGGCTGAAAGCTTCAATGCATATGTAATTTAACCGCCTTTCTGATTTGCCAATCAGAAATTTCATTTTTTCATTCAGAAGCATTAAATTTAAAATAAGATAAGTATTGAAAATGGATTCATACTCTTTCATGATAGGTTTCATTTGTATTAAAACATCCAAACATCTGTAAATTTTGTTATGCGAAGTAAAATAAACCCCCGGTACTGAGTATTTACAAAAAATATTTCTTTTAATATTTTTTTATACAGAAAATTGAAATATAATATTTCAAGAAAATCCACATGATAAAATAAGATATCTATAAAAGATGCACTATGATTTATCCAGATTTGATACATTCATGTTAGAAAAATGAAATTTAAACAAGACTCATAATTTTTGTAATATACATAAAAAAAAAACTATGAATTCAGCGTTAATAAAATTTAAGTTCTGAGTAGATCAAAAATATTTTCATTGATGTAAAATTTCTAAGTTAGGTATTCTTCAAACTTTATACATTCGATATAATATTATTATTTTTCTAATGCTGAATATTATTCCATATACTAAGATATCAATTTCTAGTAATTATTCTATGAAAAAAGAGGATGAATTTTACGAACATTGCACAACATGCTCTCTACATTCGCATAAATTTATTGTAGTGAGATATGCAGGGTTGAATTTTTTATTCTTGGTCCGTTATTTCTTTGCGAAATACCTTTTCGGTACTTGGGCCTGTTGAAGATTTTGTCAACCAAGATGACTCGATTCCTGTCTCGAATATTGTACTTGCTACTTTTCTGCTGTCGCTGAATAGTTGCTGGTATTCGTGGAGGGTCAATAACATTTGAAAAAAAAAGGGACGGTTGAAGCTCCTCTGTAAGATTACTTCTGGACCCACGATGATGTAGGATAGACGAGACGAAGATTCTACGGGAGTCTTCAAATAATCACAGTAGGATGTGTAGCATGTGTAGGGTTCTTCATTTTGAAGCATTTTTATGACTATATCGGAAATTGATCACTTCTAAAAGAGTCTCTTGAGAAGTTCGGGAAATAATTCTCTATGTCTCGTTTCACGCAACTCACAATCTTTGGCCTCATCTACAAAGTGATATTTGAGGCGAGAGGTCGTGCCCTGTTCTACTTTATCGAAAGACCTGTAAGAATCTTGTGTGAGGTACTCAGTGGCCTATCCATTAGCTGCTATGCACCACTGGCTTCAAGGTACCAGACAAGCAGAGCCCGACATTTTACTTCAAATCTACACCAAGACCAGACCATAACCATCGACAGCGACATAAGCCCACCCATGCCCACCCATAGCATTACCTGTGCCCGACCATGCCCACCCATGCTACTCAAATTATGCAAATTCTTGGTTGGATCTTGACAAACACTGCCCTTGGCATTACTTGTGCCCACCCTGGGCTCTGCAGACAAGTGCATGAAGTGTCTCCCTTCTTTTCTTCTAGAAAGGCGGTCATGTGCCACCAGGGGAGTCACCTTATCCCGCAAAGTGTTGGCAGCCCAGGCTGCGATGGGGTGACCCTTACTTAAAGATAGACAGTTGTGTACAGTACAGTCTGTGAAGTATTTCAAACTACATATTTGAGAATAAAAGTGAAATACTACATTCAATATATTTTTTAGATAGTAGATAGAAAGATCTCATCCAACTGACATGTATTAAATTGATAACATCTCATCATAAAACTCTACCTTTTTTTTTACTGATCCATATATTGAATTTATAAAAAATAAATTTTTAGATCAATAGAATAATATATTAAAAATATATACTTATAAAAGACCCCAATTTAGGTAAATATAATTTTTTTAAGATAAATAAACATCATGTTTTAGGTATAAATTTCAAACTTGATATTATAGAAAATATGTAGGTTTAGATATTTGTCATTGATTCACCTACTTGATATGGTAAAGAACAAATTTATTGAGTAATTTTGCTTTTGCAGATTGAGTCACATGGATTTATTAATACATTGAATTTCTTTTTCTATTGATAAGATCACTAGGTATTCCTCATACTCCCACTTGCAAAAGCCAAATTTGATGATAGCTCATACCACATGAATCAATGATAGTTATCAAAATCTTTTGAAACATTTTATTCATCATAGAATTATTATTTTGTAACTCTAGTGTTCATAACACAAGGAATAGGCTGGAATGAAGAAAACCCATACGTCGATCAAATTGAAAACTTACCTTGAAATTCGAAGTGTAGACATACATATATTCTCTTTTGCAAAAATCACTTAAAAATCATTCAGATAATGTGGAGACTTTCATTCTTCTTCCAACCCACTTTCATTGCATCTCTTTAAATCTATCAATGACTTCAACTCGCTTTGCCCAGTCTCCATCTGGCAAACCTACGATATGTACTGAACCCTGAACCTCCTTCAGGCGTCTCACATCCTCCTCCCTGAATGTTTGGCCGAGATACCATCTATAATATTTGATTCTCTACCTTCTATAGCTGACCAAATGAATACAAATCATTTCTATCACCAATTTGATCCAACTCATCTTCCTAATACTCTTTCACGCGACTTATTCTCTTTCGTAGCTGACAGGAAGAAAAATTATCTCAGAAATTGGTTGTCACTGTGCGAGAATCTCTCTTTACTCCAGCTACACTCTTCCCTCAATGTGTTCAAGACTTGCCCTTCAGTCGGCTTAGACTTGAGACTTCTAAAATGTATGGAACCAAGTTCCATTTTGAAGGATAAGAACCTCACGAGGAACCTGCATTGCAAGCTCAGATACCGCTTATTCCACTTTCCGTAGGATGTGAGGAAGATATTTATGTAGTAATGGGACATTGGAAGTGACATTCCGAATGGATCTACATTCTTCATCAAGGGGTAGAGTACAATCACTTTTGATTAAACCCAAAAAACCATATCACAAACGGAGACGCATTATATCAAAACCCGCAGTTTTGTCAAAGCAAAGGCCAGACATAAATCCTTATCAAATTTAATGGCAGAAGGGAAAGTTAATCCATATTGTGACACCTGCATATATTAAGTACATGACAACTAGGTACAAATTACAATTGCAAAAAAAGATGGAAACCCCATAGAGTAAGTACGTGTGGGGATTAGAGTTTCAAGCAAACTTACTGAGCGGAAAAAGTTTTCTATCCCTCGCAGATGCCAAGTACCTTACTTTTTCAATTTCCATAAGAAATTGTCTATCTTCGATCATAATCACTTCAGCTTCATTGGGCTGCTTTGCACTACGTGGACGAAATGATTGAGAGCGTCTCTTCACACCACGTACTCAAGAGGATACCAAAATACTGAACGTCCACTGCTCAGGAAAAATGTCAGTGAACAGTAGACATGGTACTCTGAGGGATTCGGAGAACTGACGGCGAATACGAGAGAAAGAAAAGAGGCCAGTGGGGATGTAAGGAAAGCACACTTCTGCTCTGGGACGAGCCTTTGAGGTGCGGCTCGGAAAAAGTGTGTGTATCAGACTATTGAGGATTGGAGGATTTAGTCCGCCCGCATTCTCGTACTCAGTACGGGAAAACCAAACAGTATCGAGGGTGGCAGGAAAGGTCCAATGATTTCCCAGCCGCCAGATAAAGAAAAGCCTGCAATTTTACCAACTCGTCCGTACCATTTTTATAGCCGAAAGTAGGGAAAGACCCCATCCACTAATACCTTGCTGGTAGATTCGGTAACCCCCAGTAGCAATATAATGGGACGTAAATATATTTGCAAAATCCAATCCGGAACCATTTGCAAAAGATCAGCTCTCGTTATTGCTTTATTACAAATATCTACTAGTTCATATTTGTAGATGACCAGTATAACAGATTAACGAAACGTTCAGGAAGAACCCATCAAGTAATAAATGGATTAAACAAAACATGGAAACATGTCTAAGTGAAATTATAAAGAGAACTTTATCATCTACATTCTAAAGTTTTTTAACTTTCTAGCTAAATTCGTTCATTGATTCAATGACCTAGACATTTCAACAATAAAACATATAAATAATAATCACCTGGTGTGATTTTTTGTCAATGGTACCTTCAACAAAGGTTTTGAACAACACGATGGAAACTAAATATATCATACTTTGAAATGAAGATGCTGATATATTTTCCCGTCTGGTATAATAGGCTCTCGTATACAATTGTAAATGTATACGAGAGCCTATTATATATAAAAGGTTTTTTTCCTATCAATATTATATCCAGAATTTCTGGCCAATATCGCTCTATTGGCTTCTCATCCTATGTTGATTATGTAAAATCATTCTAAATTGTGTGACATTTAAGATCATTATCAAACCCCCGTGCAAAAGTAGATTACATCTACCTTATAAAATTAGTCTTCAATTAACTTCAGTAGATTACTAGACATACTAACACCCTCTTGTATCATAACAAAAGTCAAATCATAATCTTATCATGGGTAGCTGGATTTCTCCTTTCAAATGTTCGAATTTTCATTGACACATATTGCTTTGAACATGATATCCCACTTGATTTTGTAAAAATAAAGACAAAAATGGAAGAATCAAAAACAAGAAAATTTTCAATAGCTGGTGTGATAAAAATTCTCATCCAAGTATGAGTATAAAAAAAATGTGCATTATGCATGATAGATCTAAGATGCTTCATGAAAGATTATGCTAAAACAAGAACATAAAAAATAGTTTCGATATAGTCTGTGGTTAAATAAATGTACAATGAATAATAAACTTAAGTATCACAAATAATCATGAACATAGTGCAAAAGAATATTTTTTTCAACAAAATATAGTGAATGAAGTATATCACATATCACATATGATATATCATATCTTCAAAAGTATTATATTATACTAATATAATATTTCTTTGAAGTAAGTCAATCTTTTGAAATTTTCTTGAATATTGTAGTTTTTTGAAACATTTCTTAAATATAGTTGAAGATTGCAGATGAAAATAAATAAACATGAAAAAATATAATTTGAAATTTAAAAATCTCAATTTTTTAGCATACATAATGATATAAAAAGTATAATTTGAAATTCAAGATCTAAAAAAATAATTTATCTGCTAAGAATCAGCACTATTCAACATATTTATTTTAAGAAATATGTACAAAATTTACATTTTAAAACGTTAAAAAATGTATGTTAAAAAAATAGAAAATTATGATAAAAATATTCATTAGATTCAACAAAAATGTGTTGATAATATAGCATCAAAATTTTCATCATACTCCACAAATGGACGTCTAATAGGCTAAAATTGAAAATTTTTTTTGGATAAAATAGTGTTATGATGATTGAAAAATCTTAATTACAAATAGAAGATAAAGAATTAATTTTTCCATCTGTATGATATCAAAAAATCAATACATCCAATTCAAATAATATAATTAACATAAAGAAGCAAAATATGCATGATCAAGAAATTAAAGATTGATAAGTAGTTAATTTAAAAAGCAAAAAATGTAATAATTGAAATTAAATATCAATAAAAGTATAAGGTTATTAATGCTAAATTTTTTATTTCAAAGACTATTCTAATATTTTTTTATATTATATCGTCATATGCAAACTATTTATAGTCTTGTAATGTATCAACTGCAAGATATGAATTAAAGCATTAATAAAAATCTAGTGAAATTGTTCATTTCATTCCTTTAATAAAATGAAATGAACTCTAATTATCTAAGTAGATGAATGAAATTATTCTAAGCATTTTAAAATATCATGACATGTTTTGTCACTTACAGTAATGATTCAAGTGCCAAAAGTCATTGATAATTATTTTATCATTGAGTTGTGTCGTTGAGTTGTACTCCCCATCATTATCTGTGCGGAAGTATGTCATCTTCTATCTAATCTAGGTGTCAATTAGGATCTTCAAGGTTTTGAAAATTTCAAAGACCTCACACTTTTCTTGCATGAAGTAAATCCACACGAATCTTGAATTGTCATCCACAAAGTTTACGTAGTATACTTTGCATGGTGTGATGAAGTAGTAGAAGGTCTCCACACATCAAAATGAATGTAATCAAGAATATCCTATGAGCTATGCACTCTAACGCCGAATGCAGCTGTGTGTATTTTCCAAACTCATCGTGGTCACAAAATTTGAACTTGCATTGCTTCATTTGAAGCAATCAACTTTGTTTTTGTAAAATGCCCAAATTCATTTCACTCATGTAATCAGTCGGTTTTGTCACAAATAAGAAATCAAATTTGGCGAAGTAGTGATATGTGCTTCTCCAAAGATCGTTCTACTATCCAAGATGATGTAGGTGCAATTGAATTTTTCAGCCTTGAATGTGAGAAGCATCCATCACATTCAAAATTTCACTATTGGTGCTGCACTTGAATATTTTCAAGTCCAATTGTTCAAGTGAAATCAAGTATTTACACATATTAGTGATGTGCAGTACGTTGATCAAGGTACAAAGCATCCCATCAAATATTTGAATCTTCATAGATCCAATACCAACAATATTGCACGATTCATCATTTTACATGAAAATTATATCGTTTGACGGAGTGTAAGGTATACAAATCTCCTTAACATGACACATGTGTTAAGAGCAAGTTCAATCCAAAATACATTCATCCTTTTTTACATGGATTAAAAAAACAATGGACATAACAGAAATCCTCAATTGCAACCTCGCTTGACAAAGATTCACTGATTGCCTTACAACGATAATCTTTGCGGATGTGACCAAATTTATCACATTTCTAACACTTGATGTTCTTACCATCTCAAGATTAGACATGGATTTGGACTTGATCTTGGTTTTTCCAGCTTCTTTCTCCCTAGTAGACGTCCTACCACAAGAGATTGTCAAGATTGTAGACGATGAGGTGGATTGATCAGAAAAGGTATGCACAGACACCAACAACTTTTGTTGCATGTTGTTTCATTTGAAGTGATTGTTCCCTTGTCACGGTGAAGCAACACTGGTGACAAGCACTAATAAGAAACAGACTAAGCAACTAAATCGCTTTTCGCTCATCATTCAAATCTTCACAAAGGTTTTCAAGATCCACAATCAAGTTATTGAAGACATCTACATAATCTCAAATCTTAGTCTCTTCCGCCAAACTGAAGCTAGTAAAGTTTAAATTGTGTACAATTGATTTGAAAGCTCATTATTATGATACTTGTCATGCAATGCTACAAACAAATTTGCTATCATTGGCGCCAACTCCATTTGCTTGAAGACATTGGGCTTGAGATGCAATATCACAATGCTCATCTCCTTGTATTAGATGTCGTTCCAGTCATCATCATCTACGTCCTTAGATCGTGGCTTAAGCACCTTATCTAAACCCATGACACCAAGTACACTAGTGACTTGTCGCTCCATAAGACATAATCATTGCATCTATCAAATTTTTCAACCTGAACTTTAAGCTTACTCACTGCCATCAGTCTCTTTACCTCTTAAAACATAAGCTAAGTTCATCTAGTAGTGTCTTACTTTTCTCCCGATACACTTAAGTTGCTTTTGAGATCGCTTAATTCGCTCATTCCTCCATGAGTTGGCAAAAATCGTGTTACTCCCCGCATTTAACCACAAAAATGATCAAAAAATGAAATATTACAAAAATAAAAATTTAATTACATCACTGCACAGCCTGAAAGTTGCCGCACTACAATACAAAAAATATTCTACAAAAGAATTGTATAGTGAAAAGATTTTTGCTACGATGCGCAGGAGTGTCAAAAATAAAAAATTGAGCACCAAGGAGATTTTTTGGCGTAAAAAACTTAACAGTTGAACGGTTTTTAGCAAAATAAATTTTTATTGTTTTTCAACTACGCTATGTATCACCTTCTAAAATTTGAAACCCAAAAAGTTCCATTCAAACTTATGTTTCTATGTTTTTTAAGAAAAAATCAACTCTTTAGAAAAATCATCTTTCAAAGTAATATTTGTATGGTTTTTCACAATTTGAAGATGATAACATGTGCACTTTATGGAGTACGGATTGCGGCCATTCCTTTTTTAGCTTAAAAAAGGTTATGGCCGCAAAAAACCAAAATTTAAATTTAGCTAAAGTTTTAGCTTTAACTTTAGATAACTTTAATTCATTAACTAACTAACTAGATATACTTTGCTAGCAGCTAAAAATGATGTATGCAAATCTCCTAACATAGCCCAAACCCTAATATACCATACCATCTATCATGCGTTGTTTTCAAAGAAAAAACAACGTGAGACAGCGAATGCAATTCACATTTAACGATTTGAGCAATGACAGCACTAACAATCACTTCGATGCAAGATATGTTACTACTTAGCGCTTGAAACATAATTCAACAAGTGCAAAGCAACAACCCTGTTGGGCAACGGATGAAAAAAATTAACGAAAAAAGTTTCTAACTGAGAAAAAACTTACAACTTTCCAAGCCGTCATAATTTTGAAATCCATTGTGTTTTGAACATCACTTCGATGATGCAAACTTCAATCCAGTCCGCTACAACTCTTCTTCACATTCAGAAGATGATACAACCGGTTAACAATCGTATTATGAGATGTCACAACAATAAAAATTGGTCACTAATATCAATTGTTTGATTATAACTTGTTTCATTACACAAGCTCACACATACAATACTCCATGAGATTCACACACCAATGTATGTGGTTCAACTCCACATGAGGCTACGTCCACAATCGAGATAAAAGCTTCATCAAAACGAGAATGTACATCATGTCTCCATAGACAAGCTCTCCACTTTATCTCTATGTGTCCATGTGAGACTCAAAGAGTAACGTGCTTATCCTTGAATTAGGTACCTAGATGCTGACTAGAGGCCAAAACTTACTAGGGTTAGACTAACTATGGTTAAAAAAACTCGGAATAACCTTACAATATTATGCAATAACATTGCTAATAGTAGAAGCAAACAATTTTAAACAACAAACGAGCCAAAACTTTATAAGCATCTACCAAACAAAATAGTTTAAATTCTTGAGCACAAAAAATTGCAATTTCACCACTTAGACGTTCTGATTATATCGCAGCGTTGAAAATTTAAAAAGTAAACGCTTTAAATGCTAAATGAACAAAATGCTAAAAGTCAAAAAGCCAAAAGCAATTGATGCCAATATAAATAATGAAAATGACTATAAAAGGTTAAAAAAACATAGCAATTGTAAAATATCTAGACAACAAAAGATCAAATAATCAAAATAAAAAACAATTGATGTGCAAAATACCAATATGTTAGAAAAAAATAAACACTTAAAGTGTAGAAAAAATTTAGTAGTTGATAAATGCAATTAATTACGTTTTTTCACAAATTTATCAATCAATAATTGATAGATAAGTATTAAATATATATGAATTTATTTCTTTTGGAATTTTATAATAAATCAAGATTAAAGGCTGAAAGACATAGATTGCCAATTCATCAAATAGCAAAAAGGTTAAAATTGATCAAATAAATTAATTCTGGCAGTAATAAATGAATTAAAATATAGATTACAATAAAAAAACAATGAAAACGTATAAAACATGATGATAAGAGCAATAAGTAAAATAATGCATTCAAATCAGATGTTAAGATATAAAAAAATATATGCAATTAGAAAAAAACTTTACAATAAAAGTTATAAGAATTATGATATTCAACAATACACAAAATGGAAACAAAACATGTTGATTTAATAAATTTTAATCAAGTTTATTATGGTAGTTGAAATTTAATAAATCTCATAAAAATTATAAGATAAAATATGATTTTTAATTTTATACATTAATTATAATTTTTGTGACAAAACTACAATCTTAGTTACAATTTCTTGACATCCAAGTTTTGCAACTCGTAGTAATTAAATTTTCCATTTTTAAATAGAATGTCTAAAAATCACACGTTTCTAAATTTTTTTATTTTTTATTTCATTTTTTCCTTTTCAATATATTTAGTTAAGAACAGTAATTTTTTTCCGAATAAAAAAATAATATTAAAAATATTTATTTATTTATATTCTACATGAAAATATGCATAAAACTTGTATGATACATGCAATAATTCAAATATATTTATAAATAAAATCAAAAATTTGAAAAAAGGTAAAATAATAGAGTGTAATTTTAATGACTACTAATTTTTCACTAAAGAAAAGTGAAAAATATAAAAAATAGCAGTTACATACTTAAATATATGGGGTTTAACAACTTAAAATAATCAAAAAATAATGATGAGGAAAAACATTATAATAATCAATCTATGAAAACAAAATAGAATTGATAAAAATGAATAAAAAATTTAATTTATTTGAATATTTTTAACAGTTATTAGAATGAATTAGTCATTTATCAAAATGAACATATCATTTGTTGAAAGGCCCAATTTCATAAAGTTGAAGATTCTATTGGTTGAGTATTCAAGTATAAATGTGATTCAACTATAATTAGAGAAAGTTTTTTTATCTTATGATGAATTTATCTGCCTTATCTTTTAGAAGCTATATTAAGCACAATTATTTTGTCTTTTAAAAAAAATAAAAATTTCGTATTATAAAATAATTTTAATTATAAAATTATTAGATATTTTTATTTCTAATTATCACACAAAAATTTTGATTGGCATAAATTGAAATTGTAAAATGACTTCATCAACTTATTATTATGTTTTTTGTTCTATCAATGTTAATGATATGTAACAATATTAGATCAAATGAAAATATGTTATATAACAATTGTATGTAATGATCATAGTAGATTTATTTGAATAATCAATACTTATATTTCAATCATCTTTGTATGTTATTTTAGTGTAAAATATGTTTTTATTAAATATGATCATTTGTGAAGTATACTTTAATGCTCATGAATGATGGCACAAAATTGTGAGTAACAATCTGTAAAACTTTACAAATTGTTATTTACAATATAATAAAATTTAATATATTTTAAGCTTTCAGAATTTTAATGAAAAATAATGATTTTGATAAAAATTTTAAGATGATAAATCTAAAATCTTGTTAATCGTGAACTACAATTTTATACAAAAGTGATCATATATGTGCTGTTACTTGAAGAATGAAAATAATCAATTAATCAAAATCAAGGTAACATGAAACTATGATTACTACTCCTGGTGGTGTTGTCATTGTATATTGATGTCTTATTAGCATATGATTAATTCATCATTACATGTATCAAAAGTCATTTAAGTATTATTTAACAAAATTTATGCAAAAAGTAATCAAACCTTCGATTATTATGATATATTTTGTGATTTGGCCTTGAAGGTGTATAATTTAATAATTTTGAAAATTTTAAATAAAAATTATCATAGTTTAGATTTTATGATCAATTTTACCTACATTTCTATACATTTTTATATGTAAATATATATAGATGAAGATAAAGATAGAATTTTTGCTAAAAAAGCAAAACATCAGTTGTAAATTGATCATTTTATCATTCAAAAAGCAAAATACACATGAGATAAAGAGATAAATGTTTGAATAACATGATATATTGAATGTTGAATGATATTGTTTTAAGTTAAATTCTTTATTTTTTATTCTATCTATGAAAAATACATTAATTTATATATAGTTTCATCAAACAAGTTATTACTTCCGTAAATCCATTTTGTTTTATTTTAACAATTTTTCATAAATCGCGAAATACATTTATTTAGATGTTTTAGCCATTCAAAAGAGTCTAATATAGTTGGTTTTCAACACATACATTGCGTAATATCATTTTCAGTTATCTTCTTCAAATTTTAAGTAATTATATTATAATGAAAAAATTTATTGCTATATTAATCAAATAAATATAACTATTTATCAATTATTTATACAATGATTACTTAATATGTTTAAGAGCTTTGACGTTTTTAGACACCATCATGAATCAAAATTGAAAATCTTTATTTCTTACTACTCTTGAAATTTGATTAATGATTGCGTTGGTTCAATTTTGTAGTTATTGTGTAGTTTAAAAAGTTCTGATAGCAATCATTTTGAGATTTTGGGATAGAATTGAAAGCTATAAAGAAAAATTTTGAGTTTGTTCAAAGATTAGATTGCAAGATTTTTTCCTATTGAAGTTTTAAATTGCAAGGATTTAAATTTAAATACTTCAATAGATTAAGTGGTAATTGATAATTTTATAATTGATTTGATTTTATGATATAAAATCAAATCACATAGTTAAAAGTTCATACAGATTACTATGAAATATTTTTACAAACATAGCTCTATAGAACTGATAAGCAAAAATATATATCATGATATTAAGGGCAAATTCAATTCATGATTAAAATGTGTGATGTTTTTAGACTTGAGGGTTGTGTAAATTGCTTTAGCAAAAAGTGTGTAATTACACAATCAATTTGAAAGAGCAGGAACAAAGTAATATTTGAGATGAGTTTATGAACAAAAGCTTGTACTATCAAGTACTTATTAGATTCAATTTATTATTCCTTGCTATTAAGTTGAATGGAGATTCATGAAAAGATTATAAGAAATTGAAAGTTCACAATCCGAATCAACAAACTTCATTTACATCCAAAAGTTTTTAAGCAAAAAATTGATCATGCAAAACGGTGAATCTTCATCGAACTCATTCACAACAGCCAATTCCACGACGATCTAATTTGGGCTGTTATCTAGAAGTGCTCTCATGCCGATTTTGCCGTTACACACTCTCTTGACATGGAAAGTTCATAATGTAACATAGATTATTTTAGAATCGTATAAAAAGGTGCATGATGAATAACATTTAATACGTTCTTTATAGAACTCAGTGTAATGTACCAAATGTATTCCTTTGCAAGAAGTCAAAAAGCACATAGTAGGTGACTGACCTAAAACAAAATTTTATAACAACTCTTGATATCACACGAGAAGAATGAACCTCGTTAGAGCAATTTTAACATGCCATTTTGAATAAGTCCCAATGACTATAAGCGTCACTCAATGTATAAATAATATTATAAAATTATGAATGAAAACATAATGACTCCTCTCCTCCATGCTTTAAGGCTTCCCATGGTACTCTCTTATCGGTTTATGGATATAAAACACTGAAAGATTAAACAACACATTTTCTCAATATTAGTAGTCAAAAGATGAGGCATGAAAACCATGTTAAGACTGACAATCCCAGCCTGCCCCAATATACTACAACTTTGTGTCATAAGTTTCCCGTGACTAAATTAGACTCCTAACACTACTAGTATGTGACCAATTCAGATTCTAAACATGCTACTCATGTAACCAAAACTAATCTTCTGTGCTCTGAAATCTAGTTGTCCGCCTGATATGTCAAGCCCATCTACTTGTGAGCATAGTATTATTGGGACTCGTGTATGACTCAGAAAACATACTCTAACAAATGAAAATATTGAACCATTGCACCTCATACAGGATCAAATGACACCAATCTAAATGTAAACGAAAAGGAAGTCTAGACTAGTTGAAGAAATCCCAGTGGCATGCTAAACATGCCAATACCTCAGCGAAAGAAAACAAAGGGGAGCCGGTCGTCGGTCGAGGAAAACGGGTACAGTGATCCCCTGCGATCTCGCCACGCTGTCTACACTAGACGGTCTCTGCCATCGGCATTTTCATCATCCCAATGCAAAGGGTTGACCCCCTCGTTGCATTGCTTGCAGCAATCTAGGACCCAAGCAAACAATTCAAACAGGGATGTAACCTTGACTTCACTGCAAAATTTAAAAGTGATGACCAGACATCTTTTGTGAATAGAGAAGCATTGACCGAAACATGTAAATGTAGTCAGTATGAGGTTGCCGTACCGATCTGCACCTATCTGCTCACAATAGCTCAAGATCGAAATCGACCGGGATATCTGAGGATATTACACATGGCTCACACAGCACACTCCAAAAAGTTGTGCTGAAATTCACGCCAACCTTAAATTGAAGTTTCATCGTTTCTAATAGTTCTTCACAGTTCTTCGTTCCATCGATGTGCTTTATCGAATGGGAACAAGTGACAAGTATGTTAGAGATGTCACTTTGAGAGAAAAGGAGTAGAGGTTACGGGAACTGTCCAAGGTCAGCCTTTTTCTTCGACCAATTTCGCTAGGAATATGATGTCAGTCTCTTTTAGATTGATAGGAAAGTTGATCGCACTAATGACTTGGTGGGCTCCAGATCGTAGCGCTCCATCACTATACTCCCAGCCTGTGAGGTAGCGGTTGCAATATCGTTCTCTAAGAAAAGTACCTAACGACTTGCAGTAGAATCGGATCTAGGTCCACTGGAGTTCACAGCATGATTGGCATCGGCCAACCTGTGAGTCAGTCAGACCTCACACAGTTAAGAACCGATTAGGCGATCAGACCCTATTGACGTCCAGAATCCCGATCGCATATTTGATTTCGAGCGAGCGGTGTGGCACTCCGGTCCTTACCGTCGAGGACGCCTTTCAACAAGACTGGTGAAAGTGGGGACTTCCTCCTTCATTCCCTTTCCCTCTTGCAATAATTTATTCTTCGTACCTTACGTCCTAAGGCAAGGCCAAAGACCAATGACCATGGCCCATGGTCCCTTCATGATCCCCCATGGTCCATGGGGGATCGGCGTCTCCATTCATGGCTGCTGGTGCTGCAAATGACGAATGAGAGGTTCACGAGAGGAGAAGACAGGTACAGCGTACGTGACGGTGCGGGCTCGCCATTCAGGATTGCATTCGGGTTCATTCGGGTTCGCCTTAGAGCGTAAGCCAGAACCAGGAAGTCTGTCAGGCATGGGCTGTGGGGTCTCCTCCTCCTTCATTCCCCCTCCCTCCCTCCCTCCCTCCCTCCTTCGCTCCTTCCAAGTATTTATTCTCTGCACCTTACGTCCTAAGGCAAAGCCCGCGACCAATAAACATGTGGAATCGGCGACGCCATCCATGTCTGCTGCTGCGAATGACGAAGGAGATTCAGAAGGAGGAGAAGACAGGTACAGTACATAGACATGACGTTGCAGGCTTGCTAATCTGCAGTCTAAGCAGGCATGCAGTCGGGATTGCCTTGTAATGTAAGCCAAAAACAGGAAGCCTGTCAGACATGGACTGTGGAGGGATGCTGGATTTAGGACGACTGCAGAAGGAAAAAACAGGTGGTCGTCTCCAGAAGCTTCCAGGGAGCATCTTCGGGCCTGGACTGTCCTAGTCCACGAACTCCAGGTCCGAACTTGTTGAGGCTTTGACCTGCATTACCGGTGGCGAGAGCAACGCAGACCCCAGACAGCTAACGCGCTGATAAGAACTCTGTGGCTTGACCTGTTGCGGTTTTGTCTCGGAGCTGGCCATTGGTCGACCCTCCGAAGGAGGAGTGCATGGAGAACCAGTTTTGCAGCTCTGTTCGATCCGAGCTCGGCAGGTTCTGACTTTTCGCCCCCACGGGCTCCGTATCACGGCATGACGGGCAAGTACGTGACCAGTAAACATGCGAGGTGCCGTCCGCGATATCTGATATGGCACCGTGAGGCTTGTCTCGCTTCACGGACGTTCCTCTATTGTAGGCTGTCGTGGCCACATTGAGGCCGTTTCGGCGTTCGCTACATCTGAAAAATAGAAGCTTCTAAGTGCGCAACATTAGGCCGCTGGACCCTCTCCAGAGATGTTGGATTGTAGCAGGTCGGCTAGATTGTGGAGTCCTGGACTCCTGGGTAAGGTGACAACATGTTCCTGCAACAGGTGAAGCCAATGGGAAGCCGGATTGTGGGATCATGTCCCTCCTTCCTTCGCGAAGGAAGGAGAGTGTGGTTCTCGTGGGTCACTTCTTTGAAACGTCGCCCTTCGATCCGGGCTGTGAAGTCCCGAAACATTAGGGGCTGGAATGGATGGCTAGTGGGAGGTGCAGATGTCAGACCCCAAACCCAAGTTGCACCCTTTCGTCCTTCTGAGAAGAGACTGCGCCTGTCCTCTCCGATCAAACAAATTTCTTTCTCACAAAGTTGACTGCAGTCACACCGCAGTCAACTTCCTCGTATCCTCAAACAATAAAATGTTACAGAGTCGGATATGCCCACAACTTGCACTAATAAGTTGGGGACTGAAACTCTTGTTCGAAGTGGATGAGGGAGATTATCCATTTGTCATTAAAGTGTAACAGGAAAAGATACATGTCCCTCTGGTTCTGTTTCCTTTTTGTGTCGTAGCTGGAACAGCGATAGAGCGAGAACCGGCTTTTGGTATTGACCTTGTAACATTAATGTTGATAACGCAGGACAGTCTGATTACTGTAGTGTGTGGACGGAAGTATGTAGTACCTTCGAAGCATCTGATCTTAGTGGAACGTGCGAGGGGCTTAACGCAATAGCCGAGCACAACGCCCATCATGATTGCCCAAAAAGCAACTGACAGTTCATGGCATGGCACAATACCAGTTTTCCCTCATGCTTTGCGGGATCTCAAGCGACAAGGGTCGAACAGAGCGACTGTCGTACGACGAAGATAATGTGATGTAGTGTGGGCAACGAATAAACGAGAGTGTGCGGGGAGCAGGTACTGGTCACGTTCTTTTCTAAGGTTTATTGCCGCCTCTGCAAAATCGCTGTCGACTGGAACCCAGAGCCAGATCTATAGATTCAGAGGAAAGGGAAACGTGGAGTTTAGCGAGAGGATGCTGCTCGGATAATATATGATTTTCTTTCGAGGCACTGAGATGCTCATTAACTCTGTCTATTGCAATGGTGCCAAAGAGAATCAGCAAAAAGACGAAAAATCTGGATGAAGTGCAAGGCAAATGTCCGGGATGGTTGGAAAAAACCTGCTGATGTATGTGAAAAGGGAGCAGTTGAGAACCTTCAAGGTCAGCGTGTAGGACTTGGCATTGCGCTAATTGGTGGCAATTCGGCAGTGGACATTAGATGGATCTGGTCTTGGTTATAGGAAAGGACCGAGTCCTGGAATAATACACTTATAGGTCATCAAGTCAGAAGATTGTATCAGCTGTGAGAGTAAAGAAGTTGAGCATATTCCTGATTCGGGTGGTGCCCTCCATTGTCACAGACCTGACAGACTTCTTGATGTCATTATTGGATATTTTTAACATGCCGCCATCTAAATCTAAATGAGTGGGCGAATCTGGATGTTCTGGGAAGCGGCCAGCAGTAGCTGTGGCATGTTAACGCTTCACATTCGAACCCTAAAGTTACAACAATGCCAGACATCTGCGTTTGTAGAACAATGGAAGTTTCTTGTACCTGCTGCAGAAAGGCGTTCGCTTGATTTTAGTGTCTGTTTGCATTACCGTTTAGTCCAACTATTTCTGAGAACTGATGCATTAGCATCGAACACCTCCCCTCAATGCGGAGCGAAAGGTAGGTAGGAGGCCGCGAATGCTCATTCGAAGGTTCGTGTAGTTGTCTAATTTGGATACTTCTTTTTCCTCTATCATTCACATATACTTTGAGACTTTCCAAAATTTGTATTCAATTATATACTTTACTTCTGATTGAACTTTTATCTTCGCAATAATCAACGTGTAATTTTCAACCTCTTTGTCATTGTGCTTTGGTCCTAGTCTATCCTAGTTCTAAATATCCTAGTTAAAAAAATCAAGATGTTCATAAATCTTAAATTTTAATAATTAGTAGTTCTTCATTAGAAGTCGGATGTACGGGTAAGTTTTGGTCATAGAGAAGAAACATAATGGTGATGGATTGTCTTGTGTCGTTAAAAATTACGAAATATTGAGTTTTTCTCAAATGATAGTAAAAAAAAATTCTTTGAATTTTTTAATATACAAATAATATTTAAAATATACAATTTGTGTGCTCAAATAAAAAAATCAAGTACAAAAACTCCAGAAGTTTTGCAAGAACATTTTGACTGATGTTGAAGAGTTCATCCAGTTTGATGCATCTGAATATACTTGATAATTCATGTGACATCAAGTTTATATCAAAGTAATGCACGTACTTATTCAAAAAATTGCTTTTTCTGAACGGAAAGTTCATATGAGATAAGTGTGTTTATCTATAAGTCAACTTTAAAGTACTTTTTCACAAAGACCAGTTCTAAAAAATCGTTATCAATTGGATAAACGTTCATGTTATGGATTCACTGAAACGTTATGAATAAGCTTAAAGTAATGACAAGAATTAGTCACCTCGTGAGTGGATATTAAATAATTCTTTTGAATATCACGTCTCAAGTTCATCTCAAATTTCATTTTATATCTCATTTATTGCCTTCAAACTGGTTTCTCCCACTTCTGTATTTTAGAATATAATGAACTACAATGTTTAAGATCATTGGTTTCATCCTCGTTTCATTCTTTCCTATGAAGGTCCTATATGAAAGCTCACTACTACAAGCGAGGACTTCTCAAGAAGAAGAGGGCGAAGTATATATATCATAGAGAGCACAAGAGTTCTTCCAGTTGAATTTATTTGCTCTTATTAAGAAACCTGCTGTCCATAACTACCGAGAGAAACTGGCACCGTAAGCTAGCTGGATGATGTCTCTTGAGCCCAATCAACACGATGAGCAAGGTAGAGATTTAAAGTTTTGAAGAGAAGATGGGCAACAATATACCTCGTTTAACTTCATGGAAGAAGCTCTCATGGACGTTGCAATGCAAAACTTCATATGAGGCCTGCGTTCATTCTTTCTAAATATTATTCAAAATTTGTTCTATTTTGGTTGGAGGGTTGCTCCATTTGGGTGCTAGCTGTGTAACTATTTGAAGTCCTGCTTATTGTGAGGATGTGAAAAACAAGGTGATATGTCAGGTGTAAGCAATCCATGGCCCAGAATGCGACAGCCCATATCTGATAATGTAAATGAGAACTAGAAGCTGCAATGCAACGACTGTTCATATGTAGATGATCAGGTGGCTTCGAGTGCCGTAGGAGGGCAGGCACTGACCTTAGGACCGGGGTTTTGTTACAACCTACGGAGCTCACATTCCTCTAATTCTCCTGCGCATGTACGTTTGCGGTTCGTGATGTACTGTACTGTACTGTACTGTGACGAATGAGAGCCAAGAGCCCAGATTCTCGGTGGGGAGGCTTGATGTGCGGGATGTCAACAGCTTCGACTGATGCTGTCAGCAGGAGGGGGCGAACAGTTTGCCGTTTTGACTGCACGATGGTCCTCAACCTGCAGCAGGAGTTAGGCATCAGAGCGGTCTGAGCCCCGACTTGCAGACTTTGCGGGGTCGACGGCTTGCTCTGATTTCGTTCTAGAGCGTCTGTGTATTTTTAGCTCATCGGCTTGAGCCGAGGAGAGGAAGTTGCAGACGAAGTCCCCGTCCACATCCATGTCCCGCAAAACCTGCTGGGCACTGTGGCCAGATGTCGTTAGCTGTCACGGAGCGGAGGAGGGCATTATAAACGCAGGTGCTTCCATTGTTGGATTATCAAAGCCGACAAACTCCAGTCGCATCCCGCTCTCCTTCTCCCTCTCCTTCGCTTCCCTCCCCTCCCCTCTCTCTCTCTCTCTCTCTCTCTCTCTCTCTCTCTCTCTGCAATTCACGCAAAATAGTTACAGGTTTTAACCTCAGCACTCCCAAATAGACACGAAACGTAAGCGTGATTTAGATTCCTGAGAGGAGGTCTTTGACTCAAGGCTCAGAGTTACAGAGGCACGCCGAAACTTTTCCCAAAGGCCGGTGCCTTGGACTTGTGACTTGGGCCGAGTCCGCCGGCTCTCAGACCGCAGGAGAAAAGTGCTGCGCGCATGCCGTCCACTGACAGTTCGCAGCGAGGGAGTGCGCTCTGCCTTTGGACTGGGTATATAGCGCCGGTGCTAGTCAGTGGTCATCGAACACTGAGTTCATCGCGGAGCTCGGGGCTCTTGGGTCTCGTTGCCTGCTGAACACCAACACCATCTGCCGTAGTGGTAGTAGTAGTAGCAGTAGTAGTATTAGGACTCTCAGGACCTGGCTGGCCTTCATCTCCAGTCCAATTGAAATCAAATATCGGTCACTTCAGCAGCCACCACCACCACCACCAGCTGCTGCTCCTGCCTTAGCGTTGGGGAAGCTGAGAAGACGAAGGTGCAGGTGAGGGAGTGTGTCGTGCTTGGACCCTCTGTCCACAGTGAAAGGCAGTATTCAATGAGTTCGGTGTGAACTAGAGCAGCTCTCGGTCGCATGCACTTGCTGCTCGTGTCTGCTTCGTGTTTGCTTACAGTCTTTGCCCGTGCACAGGTACCGCAAGCTGCAGGACTTCAGCAGCACTTCGTCTCAAGGCCCAGCCACTAACTGTAAACGAGCTCCACGATGGGTCCGTGAATCCATTATCGTTCCAACGGGGACACTGATGCATATCTAGACTTCCCCGGGAGACGGTGTCTGTGATCTGGGAATCGGACTCAATTATCGGCCGGGAGAAGAAGGAAGGCGCGATGGCGAGTGTGAAACCGTCCTCGTTAGGACATGAGACGGTAGAAATTCAAGGTGGGCACCACATTGGACACAGTAGGCGGAGTAGTTCGAGCTTCGGTAGAAGCCACAGACGTAGTGCGAGTATAGGAGGAAGCGCTCGATGGACGAATTTCGGTCCCGATCAAACTTTTGCGAGGGGCTCAGAGCGGAGAGAGGATGAGATCGACGATGAAGAGGCGCTCAGGTGGGCGGCGTTGGAGAAACTTCCGACTTATGATCGTATCAGAACCACCATTCTCGAAAACATGAAAGGCAGTCGTGCTTACCGCGAGCAGGTGGATCTTCGTCTCATGGGCAAAGGTGGCGACCATTCTCAGAAGCTTATGCAGAACCTCTTCAACGCTAGCAGCACTGAGGAGGACAATGAGAAGTTTTTAAGAAAATTGCGCGCCCGCATGGATAAGTATGTTCTGGCACCGAAGTCGTTTGAGAGAGAGAGAGAGCATTTCATCGTACGGGACATTATTCATTGATACGTCAAGAGCCGGTGACAAGGAGGAGTCCGTTTTAATTTCTATCTATCTGTCTCCACACAAGTTGTCGAAAGTAATGATTAAATTGGATCTCCACTTGCTCGTGCGCCAAAGCAATAACTGAATTCATTGACCATCATGATCATTGTTCAGGGTGGGCGTTGTACTTCCAAATGTAGAGGTTCGCTACAAAAACCTCAGCATAGAAGCTAAAGCCTATGTTGGAGGCCGCTCGCTTCCTACTCTCTACAACAACTTCGTCAACTCTCTCGAGGTACGTCGAGAGTTGATTTGATGCACTCATGCCCATGAATTGTTCTCGTTGGAAAGTTGCATGCACGGCCACTTGGTCTACCTCAATGATCTTACATCAATCCGATCCTTCTGCCGGGCAGTGGGCGAAGCTTTGGTCATCACGTTAACTGTTTTTTTCTGGCAGGCTATGGCAACAAGCCTTCATCTTCCGGTATCGGAGAAAGCCACAATTCCCATTCTGCGTGAAGTCAACGGAATTATAAAACCGGGCAGGTCAGTGACAAAAGCTGTGACGAAATCACGATCTGGTTAGAGTGCATCGATATTGGAATTTGTGGCTTGATATTTTGCCACATGGTGCACTGAGTACTCTCTTGTGGACTGCCAGACTGACGCTGCTGCTCGGGCCTCCTGCCTCTGGGAAGACCTCGTTACTTCTCGCCTTGTCCGGGAAGCTCGATAAGAAGTTGAAAGTAAGTGTCGATTTGCACTTCCAACGACATAACTTAGAAAATCAAACATTTCGATCCGGAAGAGTGAACCGAAATTGCAGACGATGTCGACGACTGAAGAATTATTATTTCAAGTTGATGGTATAAAAGTGAACCTTTGGTTCTCGGAGTAGGCAAATGCTAACGGATCGCTCTCTTCGGTGCCAGGTTTCTGGGGAAGTGACGTACAATGGTCACACCATGAATGAATTCGTACCTCAGAAAACGTCGGCGTATATCAGCCAGCATGATTTGCACGTTGCCGAGATGACAGTGAAAGAGACTTTGGAATATTCAGCCAAGTCGCAGGGCATCGGGACTCGATATGGTACTAAGACATCCGATTTCCAAACATCGCATGTGACAAGTTTCGTCAAATTTGTTCATGCTCTTGATGACCTCTTTTGATCCGCCGCATTCTTATCTTTGCTTTTCACCATTACTAATAGTATTTCGTCCAATTCACGTTCTGCAGATCTTCTTGCCGAGCTCATCAAGAGGGAGAAAGAACTTGGCATCCATCCGGAACCTGACATCGACTTCTACATGAAAGTACGATACCAGCGCGATCCTTCGATCGAAATGCATTGAAATGTTTGTTAATGTGTCGATTTTCTATGCCGTCACGTCCTCAATTATCTCACTGAAACCCAATCCTCTTGATTACGCAGGCAACAGCAATGCAAGAAGTTGCGAGCGGTGTCGTTTCCCAGTATACCTTGAAGGTGAGTGGATCGCAACACCGGTTTGCAATGTCGATGAACATGCGCTGAAGCGTAGCATTTTTCCTTGTGATCGCATGCGTGCGGGAGTCTACGTACTCAGTCCCGGGGAACTAATGGGACGCAATGTGTGCTTGGTGTCATCAGATTCTGGGACTAGACATCTGTGCAGACACTTTGGTCGGTGATGATATGATTCGCGGAATCTCTGGTGGTCAAAAGAAGAGGGTGACTACCGGTGAGCTTGCCTACCCTGAGCTCAATTCCTGTAAACGTCATGGTTTGTACAGCAGAACGTACGCAATTCTGTCTAGTAGTCGTGACATGCAATCACAAGTGAAATGCCTGCACCTTGTCTGCACTCCTGTCACTGCAAGGCGTGGCCTGTTGCTGTCTGACTCTGGCTGCAACTTCAAGTTTCCGGAAGATGGAATCACCTTCTGATCACTTGTCGTCATACAATGTCCTGCCTATGTGACTTTCTGGCTGCCTATGTTTGTCTAACTTACTGTTACCTGTACGTGTGTGCTTCAGGGGAGATGATTGTGGGACCGACTAAGACCCTATTCATGGACGAGATCTCTACAGGCCTCGATAGTTCTACCACATTTCAGATTGTCAAGTGCCTTCGAGATATCTGCCACAACATGGAAAATACCGTTGTCATGTCACTATTGCAGCCTCCACCGGAAACTTTCGCACATTTTGACGACATCATCCTGCTCTCGGAGGGCCAAATTGCTTACCACGGACCGAGAGAGAATGTGCTCGAGTTCTTTGAATTTTGCGGCTTCAAGTGTCCAGAGAGAAAAGGTATCGCCGACTTTTTGCAAGAGGTGAGCACACACAGAACTCACTCATACTTTCACATGTTCGTTGTTCCCGCTATTTTTGTTGTCCCTGAAACCTGTGAATATGAACAGAATTTCACAATTATATTGCATGTTCAGGTGACCTCTCGAAAGGATCAGGAGCAGTACTGGTCCAACAAGAGCAGAGCATATGAGTTCGTGCCAGTTAAGGAGTTCACGGAAATTTTTCAGACCAAATTCCACGTTGGTGTGAAACTGCAAAGGGATCTGGAAACTCCATACGATAAATCGACATCCCACAAAGCATCACTGGTGACAGAGAAGTACACGGTGTCGAAACGAGAGCTACTGAGAATAAACTTCGAGAAGGAGATATTGTTGCTCAAGAGGAATGCTTTCGTGTCTATTTTCAGAGTTGTACAGGTAATGCATCTGCCAGATTTACCTTCTGACTGAACCTAAATGTTTAACGAAGTCTCGGCTTTCAATTTTGTGAGACTCACTTGTGCTGGCTACTTATGATGTCCGTTGTTCCTTGTTGCAGCTGAGTTTTGTTGGTCTCATCACGATGTCCACCTTCTTCCGGACCGAGATGCACAGAGATTCATTTGCCGACGCACAACTCTACGCCTCCGCTATTTTCTTCGGTATCATCATGGTGATGTTTAATGGTTATGTCGAACTTTCCCTGACGATTGCACGGCTGCCAGTATTTTTCAAGCAAAGAGATCTACTGTTTCTTCCACCTTGGGCATTTGCAATCCCGAAGGCTGTTCTCAACATACCGGTGTCAATGTACGAGTCTCTTTTGTGGGTCATCATCACGTACTACACGATTGGATTCGCTCCTTCAGCGCAAAGGTTAGACACTTCATACTTTTAGCCGGAAGTAAATAAGTCTCAAAAATCGCAAACTTTTTACAGATCGCATTCAGGATATGTGGAACTACCGCTCTAGATTGACTGTACGTCTTTACGCTCCTCTGTTCTAGAAAAGTTTTTTTGTGTCACAAACCTGCAAGTGCACGTCTGACATCAGTCTCTGTGGGGTGGTTGATCTTATCAGGTTCTTCAAACAGCTTTTCCTCTTATTTTGGGTTCATTCGATGTCATCCGCACTTTTCCGTATGATCGGTGGATTTTGTCGAACTATGGTCATTTCCAACACGGGAGGAACTTTCTCCCTCCTAATCATCTTCGTTTCCGGAGGATTTTTGATACCGAAGAACCTCATTAAGCCTTGGTGGATTTGGGCATATTGGATTTCACCCCTGTCCTACATTCAAAACGCTCTTAATGTCAACGAGTTCCTTTCACCACAGTGGAGTAAGGTGTGACTCCCGTCATATGGGCAATTTGTAGTTGCCTTTTGCATTCTAAGTATACAACTCCGAGCCTGCAGTTGCATCGATGATTTTGAGATCTGACCTTTTACTTCGGTTTTATGAATATCAGCCTTTTGGAAACAGTTCAGTACCAGCCGGCGTCGCGTTTATTACAAGTGGTGGTCTGTATGCGGAGTCCTACTGGTACTGGATTGCTATCGGGGTGATGGTGGGGTACACTTTCCTCTTCAATATCCTCTTCACGCTCTTCCTCACGTACCTTGATCGTAAGTACACCAACTGAAACGCTTGGTTAAGAAGATGTGGTTTACTCAGTGTTACTTCTGTAGCTGTCTCTATTGCATGAAAACCAGTGAATTACAAGAATCATCATATATCGAGCTATATTGCATCTAACTCAGCAGATGTTCCTTGACATGAGCAGCTATTGGTGAAGCTCAAGCCACCGTTTCAGAAGAAGAACTCGCCGAGAAGCATGCGAATCTCACTGGTGAATCCAGCATGTCACTCCAAAAGTCCAGTATTCCGAGATCTATTCCCCGTTCGTTGTCGTCAAATGTTGGACATGGTAAGACTTCCGTATCCAACATGAATTACTTTTACCTCACATGCAATGCTGAACAATGTTTGGAAGTAGAGGATATGAACGCTTGACTGATTTGTTTCTTATGAAATGCAGCCAAGGCTCGCCGGAGTCTCACAATCTCAGAGACAGAGAGACATCATCATACCGCTGAAGAAGGTGGTGTTCAGATGTCTCACAGAGTATCGATGCCACGAGAATCATTCGAGTCACGTGATAGTCTCAATGGAGTTACTGCCAAGCGAGGAATGATTTTGCCATTCAAGCCTCTAGCCATCAGCTTCAATGACGTCAAATACTTTGTTGACATGCCTGCTGTAAGTGAAAAGTATTTCGGTCACATTTTGTTGTCTGCATTTCATTTCTAGCCTAAGAACAGGCAGACGATTTCTCTAGCTTCTTTCCACCATTGACCGCCTTTTCCGTACAGAGTTTGAGACTAACTGTTGGACAACTTACCAGGAAATGAAACAACAAGGTGCAACGGATAATAGACTTCAGCTCCTCAGAAGCATCACCGGCGCCTTCAGACCAGGAGTACTCACAGCTTTGGTCGGTGTCAGCGGAGCAGGGAAGACAACTCTTATGGACGTGCTTGCTGGAAGAAAGACTGGAGGTTACATTGAGGGTGACGTCCGCATCGCTGGGTTTCCCAAGAAACAAGATACTTTTGCCCGGATTTCAGGATACTGCGAACAGACTGACATCCATTCACCTCAAGTCACAGTTTATGAGTCTCTTATATATAGTGCTTGGCTTCGTTTATCGAAGGATGTGGACAATGAAACCAAATTCGTAAGTTTTAGATTGTTTCGCCTTAATTGTTGCTCCTCTGATATGTAGTGCTTTCTTGACAACGGATATGGGGAAGCTTTCTTGTTTGTAGGTGAAGTTAAAGTTATGGTTTGGAAATTTATGTTCTTGTCTTGGCCACCGCAAGAACTCATGTCGTATATAATATGAACACTGAAGAAGAATGACGGGTTTTATGTTTTTACTTTTGAGTTGATTGGCAAGTGCTAACTGGGAGTATGCTTCCTCTATGCAGCAATTTGTCCAGGAAGTGATGGATCTGGTTGAGCTTACACCCCTCAGAAATGCCCTAGTCGGTCTCCCTGGAGTTACTGGGTTATCGACTGAGCAGAGGAAGCGTTTGACGATAGCTGTAGAGCTGGTAGCAAATCCCTCAATCATCTTCATGGATGAGCCAACATCAGGTCTAGATGCCAGAGCAGCTGCCATTGTCATGAGGACCGTTAGGAATACAGTGGATACTGGTCGAACGGTGGTATGCACAATTCATCAACCCAGCATTGATATTTTCGAAGCTTTTGACGAGGTAAGTGATATTTTGTGTAGTGCTGACAACTTCTCGAGTTCCAGTGCTCTGTTCTTCATCATTTGAGTCAAATTTCTTTGCTTTTCTTCGTACTCCAAAGTAGAAGCTTATTGATTATATGATATTGGAAGACCCATAACAGGATGGTACCTGTAATCGATTTGTCAATGCAGTTACTTCTACTAAAGCGCGGTGGACAAGTCATCTATGCTGGTCCTTTAGGAAGAAGGTCTCATAGACTCGTTGAGTACTTCGAGGTAAGCTGACAACTTTCATTCATGGGATGGAACAGAAGAGCCTACTATAGTCTTGCTCACGTGTTGGAACATGTCTTTACTTCATTGGCGTATGTAACTATGTACGCTGACCAAGTGTATTTTTCACCTGCAGGCAATCCCCGGAGTTCAAAAGATTAAGGAAGGATATAACCCAGCAACCTGGATGCTGGAAGTCTCTTCGGAGTCTGTCGAGATGAAGCTGGGTGTGGATTTTGCGGAGGTTTATCAGAAGTCATCTTTGTACCAGTGCGTGACTCGACTCTTATATCCCGTAGTACATCATTTATTTGAATCTAAGATATGATGTTTGAAACTGCATATAAGTTTCATCTATGTAACGTAGAATATTGCCTGATATACAACAACATCAAGCTGAATTTTACTTCTTTGTGCAGGAGAAATAAGGCCCTGGTTGAAGAATTAAGTCGCCCAGCTGATAATGCGGAGGATCTTTACTTCCCAACTCAGTATGCGCAAGGATTCTTTTCACAAGTCTCGTCTCTCTTATGGAAGCAGCACTTAACATATTGGCGTATGCCCTCTTATAATAACGTGCGATATGTGTACACAGTAGTTTCATCCCTGGCGGTTGGAACCATGTTTTGGCTTATTGGACATAAGAGGTAAGTTTAATGAATTTCTCTGTCATTCACCACCACGTTTCTCAGACGTTATTGTGTCATTCGCAACGTTGTTCTCTGCATGAGATTAAGATTTCGTTCCCATTTTGTGTAACCTAACCAAAAGGACTTTGTTGATTGCAGAAACACACAAGTCGCGCTTTACAGTATTATGGGTGGAATGTACGGAAGTACTATGTTTCAAGGAGTGAACAACTCGTCCACTGTCCAGCCCGTGGTAGCAACTGAGAGAACTGTGTTTTACAGAGAAAGAGCGGCAGGAATGTACTCGGCCGTTCCTTATGCTATATCGCAGGTAACGGGGTTGTTATTCAGATTTTTATGTATTACAGACCATAGAATAACGCGTCAGAATTTGCAATTGGCATAATTTTCGACAATTTATAAACTTTCGACAACTAATGTTTGCGGACCGCCTTCTGACTTGAAAATTGTGGTTTTCAGGTTCTCATTGAGATACCATACTGCATAATTCAAAGCGTCATTTTCTGTCTCATCACGTACAGCATGATGGGCTTGGAATGGACTGCAGTCAAATTCTTTTGGTATCTGTTTTTCATATTCTTCACGTTCCTCTACTTCACTTACTACGGAATGGTGGCAGTTGGTATTACTCCGAATCAACAAATTGCCATGATTGTGTCTACTCTGTTCTACGGTTTCTTCAATCTCTTCGCAGGATTCTTGATTCCCAGAAATGTAAGCACAAGTCACCTTAAACTCTTCTTCATGATGAATAGCATCTTCATTCTTTCCAGATTTATATTTGAAGATGAATTCCCGTTACTAAATCTGCTGCTCGATTGTTGGTTGATAAATGCAGAGAATACCCATTTGGTACAGATGGTATTATTGGGCCAACCCTCTCAGTTACACTCTCTACGGAATCATGGTATCACAGTTTGGGGATGTTACCACACCACTTATAACAACTGATGGGCAAGTGACAGATGTTCGGGGCTTTGTGAAATCCTCGTTCGGGTTCGAGCACAGCCTTCTTTGGCTGCCGGCTCTGATGGTGGTCCTTCTCACAGTTGTCTTCGCGTCGGTATTCATGCTCGCTATATTGAGATTGAATTTCCAAACTCGGTAATTGAAGGTCAGCTGGTCTCGTCTGCGATCTTATCACTTATGAAATCTGATAGTGTGCTCTCGTAGATTTTCACCTGCTCGGATGTAGGCTTTACTGCGGGATGAGTGGTCACACTGATCGCTCTTTAACTTCAAGTGTCACAATGAAGGTTGAAGCTAAGGCTCTCGAGTAGAGCGGGGATGCAAGCAACCCAAGGTCACTAATTACCACAGATGTGGCCGGTGCCGTGTAATTATACTGGAAGTCCACCGACGGGAGGTTCAAGCTATAATGTATGAATTGTGCCGAGGTTCACTATTTACATAATAGTTTGTCGTCTTATTAACGTTACTGTCAGTCAATGTAAAGAGTTCGTATTTTAACCGAGTTGAAGTCCACTTTACTGCGGCCCATCCCAGTAATCATGTAGATTACATAGCCATTCATGTGGACACATTTTAACGTGATTTTTTAAAAAAGTTTTGATCATACTTTTTCGGATTCACTTCACTTTGAATGTATGTTCAAATTTCGGTATGTGATAACATGGAATTTACTATGTATATGTCAGCACTTATAAAATACTGCGGCTCTATTTCACAATTCGTGGTTCATTTCTCGACAGCAAGAAATTTTAAAGTAGGGTAATTCTTGATAGAGAAGGTAAGAATCACATGATCTTAAAAGTACATGACAAGATTTTATTTGTCACAAGATCATACCCTGAACTATTCTTGTTGTGATATACTCCACAATTTGGTTAATGAGGTTGGCTTCAGGAAACATTTTCACAGTTTTCCTTCTCGTAATGTACACAAACTCTTTTATGAAGCATACAAACCCTTTTCTTTTAGCTTGTAATATGCAGAGTACACGACATGTGAATCATTCATAAGATTAATAATGATAGCATACGATATATATTGCACATACTTTTTTAACTAATCACCGATGAAATCATATAAACCTTATGGATGTGGTTCATAGTTGTCGACTCAAATTCTCCTGAAACATCTTAATGTCATAAAACGTCACAGGAATGATCTCTGTGGAATTCTAAAAATTTGAACCATCATATCAAAATAAAAGTCATGGAACGAAAGCTTTCAAATCTAAAAGTAAACCCAGAATACTTCAAAATAGTGAACAGGATATCATATCTAAAATTTAAAAACATGGGACCACGGGTTAACCTTCAGTAAGTTAAGTCCTCTCACATTTGCCACATTTTTATATATGCTCGCAAAAAATATCTTCTCAAAATTAAAAAAATACATATTCAACTCATTTTCCTGGATGAAATTCGCTCTATATGCTCTCATAAAAAAATTCATGCAAACACTATCCAAGTGTTCATTTCATATAGAGACTATTCAATCTCAAACCGAATGGTAAGATGGTTTGCATGGGTTGGGTCTCGAATTAGGACGAACATCTAGATATCTTTAAGTTGTAAAAAAATTGTCAAAAATAATATATTACATGTTAATATGTCCGAGTCAGTCTCGACGCTTATTTTGACAACCGGTTACGATTGGGGTAGTATTATTATTTCTAAAGAAAGATTGTGCACTGCAGGTTCCCAATACAGAGAAAGAGAAAAATCTTCAACTTATCATAAAATCAGTAGAAATCGAAAAGCCCTTACTTGCAGAAAGTCCGCACATGCGCACTCTTATCCAGGAATGGTTGTTGGTCGCCAGCATCACATGACATTGCCCGATGATAGGGACGGGTTAGTCCCCAAATCATTTTTGCTGTCACATGGTCCCCTTTCACAGTGTGAAGATTTTAAGGATATATATATATATTCGAAAACCCATGACGAATGTGCATGTTTGTCCATGTCTTCTCTTCTGGCATTCTTTGGTCATCAGTTTTTCTTAAGGTAGTTTTGATTGGTCATAGCATGGTCAGCAGCTGTTGTGATGCTTTAACAAAGTTTACTCAAATGTGAGATGACTCGAGGTAGGTGTGCACTGAGGAGAATGTACCAGGTACAACCTGGCATGAGGATTCGAAAAGAACTGAAAACGACTACTGCTCGGCACGATTCGTGCAGATTGGAATTGAAAAGTCTTCGCCAAAGGCAGCGAAAGAAAACTTCCGCAGTAAGTCCCTACATGTGCATATGGCTACATCAACTCTAAATGACGTAGTTGTACCCATCTGAGATTTGGAAAATAAAGTGCATACTATTCTTTCTAAAACATTCTTTGCACACAATGGTGCATCAATATGGTAGAATGAGATCTGATACGTGTGATTCTGTGTGACCATTCACAAAGGGACAGACTCTGAATCTTAGCAGCAGTTGTAGCAGTGGCCCTGCTGTAGCCATAGGCAAAGATGAAAAGTATAATACGATCTCTGATAATAAAGCCTCTAGGGTATAATGAATCATCCGACCCACTAGGAGGGAATTACTTGATGGGAACCATCACAATGCAGAAGTCTCAATAGGACTCGATACGTTCTATTTTGCCCCATGAGACCTTTACGACGTCACTTCAATCCACCGTCGCCTATGTTCTACTACAAGTTCTTGTAACTGCTTTGTGTCCGGGTTTAGAAAACCACTGTGGCTCTTTGTCGAAGAACTTCTCCCCTTCTTCACTAGTTATCAACGAGGTACTCAAAGCAGTGACTTCACTGACCAAAATAAGCATCCACGTGACTTAGGCCAAGAGTTTTAGAAATAAAAAGTAGAGAAGTGTAAGTAAATAACGCCCATATTAACGCCCATACTGTAAAATCATTCTCGGCAGTGAGAAATGGGTCTATCGCATGATGAAGATTTATAGTCATGGTAATTCTGACTAACTGAACTTGGGGAAAAATTTCCAATTTCATTGAAGTGGAAACATAGCAGTTAAAGAGAACATAGGTGAAGGTCAATTGAAATGCCCTCTGAGCGTACCATCGGGTAAAATGGAATGTATGCGTCATGCGTTCTCATAGGGTCCCATCAATTAGTTTTTTCACCCACTAGTATCACAATGGTAAACATATAACAATGCACCTAAATTAGTCCACCTTCTTCTTGCTACATTCAATTAATGTAATCACAGATCTCATTTCATGCCCGTGGATTCGTAAAACTTTTCATTGCTTGGTCCCACCACCTCGTGGGCCTTCATGGTACTTTACAGGCACGAACAAAATTTTTAATCACTTCATTTGTATTTTATTGTTGGTGTGATACCACGGTCTCCTAATAAAAACCAATCTCCGTGTTCGAGTTCCCGGCCGGGTAACGACACGGGGAAATCCCTGTACCGGTCGCCGGCAATGCACGGAAAGACCCTAAAACCGGACTTGCCTGTAAGAGCCGGGAATAAGTCCGGGATTCCGTGCCTGATTCGCCGGCGAAACCGAAGATTTTATTTCTAATGGAAAACCCGGATTTCATATTTTTTGTGACCCACTCCTTCTGACACATGGAGCCAAGCGTCTCGAAGCTTGACGAAGATCCACCTCCAGCAACTCCGATGACCATGATATGCTGCACGGAGCACGGCTCGAGTGGATCGATGATTGCCACTGCGCGCTTTTAGCCGTCTATTCGAGCAGAAACGGTGTGGGTTTTTCTGGAGGCTGATTTCCAGGTTTGGTGTACGGGAAATCTCGTCGTCCTTCGCTCGACTCATCGATCGCAGCCGGAAATGGCCGACCGGGTCCGCTGCCTGCTTTTTCTGACAGGGGGATTGGCGTCCTTGGACTGGTCCCAGAAGATAGCGGACATTATTTCTCGGTCGCCGGGTTTAGAAGGCAAGATCCTCGAAATTGTCCAGGTATGCTCTTGACTGTGTATTCTATGCATCGACTCGTCCTTTGGTCAGAGGCTGCTTCTCGCGATCTCTTGAACTCGCTCTTGGTAGCGAAATTCCCGTGACATTGCAAACTGCCGTCGTCATTGGGTTTCAATTCTAATTGAAGCATTTGGCAGGGATTTCTGGTCTCTTCCTTCTGTGATCTCGCTATTGAATCAGCTTCACAAAGCTCCTGGGAACATGTCTTCGATCTTCGATGTGCACGTAACTTAGACTAAGTAGCCTACAAATTGTCATCGACAGAGTATTTATAATTTCTCCAGCGATGGGAAGTCTCGAATCCGAAGAGAGAAGCAAGCAGAGGTACCTGACGTGATGCGCTTCAATCACAACGAAAACTAAAGGAATCGAAGAAAATCGAGGGAAAAGAATAATTTTTTTGGGACCTTGTTTCTCATTCGTGCTTTAATGGTGCTGACAGTAGCACCTGGGGTGATTTTGATTGCAGTTCTATAACAACCGAGTATGGACCGGAAAATTGGTGGAAGCGGGCTACCCTACGAAGGACTACGCAGGTTCATTGAGCTTCTACGGGACTGATTTTGAGTCAATTAAACTGGTGAGCTCGGCTATCAGTAAAGAAATTCAGACACTCAAAGAAGGAAGTGAGGACTCTGTCGCTCTGTGGATGGTGGGAATCGACGAAGTAAAGATCAATAAGGTCCCTACAGGTAACTTAAAACTGCTTTCCCGGGGCTCCATGATTGCAGCTGTAGGCTCCAAAATGGAGGTGTCGCACTTTTTCACAGTTTACAGGTCTAGTGTCTTCGTCTGAGGTTCAATTTCACGATTACTGTCTGAATTGAGTCAATCGTCATTGGAGTTCAACTCCAGATCTGTGAAGCGGAGATGAAAACGCCATTAGTGTCTGAATCTGCCAACTGCTTCATGATCATATTGTGATCTCCGATTTGGTCAGACAACTTGCTGACTTACTCAGTATGAATTTGAGAGGTTGAAGGATCGGTACCGACATTTTAGTTTCGAGTCAGTAAAATTTGCTATATTAGATGAGCTGATCATCAAGCGAATCCACATCTGCTGACGCTTGACGAACTGCAGATCTTTTCAGGCCGATGGCGAAGTTTATGGGCTTAATTATTAGAAATCCAGCCTTGACAGTAGAGCAGTTTCACAAACACTGGTCCGAACCACATGCAGCCCTATTTTGCAGCAAGCCTTTGGTCCAGCAAAAAGTGGTGAACTACAAACAGGTGAGAGACCCCAACCGATTCAGTAGCTCGCTTTGAATTTTTGTCGGGTAATATCAATTCGTGTGTTGAAACTAGTTCCAGTGGATTGTGAGCGTTTACCATTCATGCGGCCTCCTAAGACATCCGAGATGCATAAGTGGATCATCTGAGGCAAATGTTCAAGGCCGGAGACATCAATGAAAGCACATGAGGCGTGTGAAATTATCTGACACGATCATCTGACAACTGACAGTATCATTCCAAACCGGAGTGGAAAGAAGAGTTGGCGAAAGCGGGCCTGAACATGTCCAAAGTGGAGGGAATTGTGGAGATCTACTTCGAGACTCTCGAGGACCTGGAAGCGATTTTCACCAGTATGGAGCACGTCGAGTCCATGATGCCCGATGAAGCGATTTTCGTGCATTTGGAGGAGAGCGGAATCTTAGTCGGCAACGAGATGTCGGAATCGCTGTCCTCGCAGGGGCCAAATGAGCCGCCGGTGGCTCCATTCGCAGGACTCGACTTGGGTTCCCGCTAGGCACACGCTGGACAATCGGCGAATGATTGTCCTCCGGATCCTGTACAGTTCTATCGTTCTTGTAAGGAAAAGCACCCTCCAAACCTTGTACAGTTGTATTGTTCTTGTATGGAAAGCATCCTTCGGACCCTGTGTATGTGTATTGCTCTCGTAGGCTGATTCGCGGTAAGGGTTCGAGCGGAACAGCGCACCATTCTGGGCAATGGCCAGACCGCCGAACAGATCTCCTCAGAAAGCTGACATTGGATTAGAGGAAGGTGAACAACGCTTTGCAAGTTCAGGTATCGATAACATTTCTTTTTGGTCAAATGAGTTCTCGCGATCATGCCCGAAGTATAAATTGTGTTATACCCGATTTCTTCTAATAAAATAAATTATAAAAAATTACTCAAAGTTAGAAAATCGTGCTCCAACCTAACTAAGTGAAACTCTTCATTGCTAATGATGATACGATATTTATCTTTCATTTAATCAATTTTCATTTTTCATTTCTGTAACTTAACGTTATATCATCATGATTTACTCGAATAACGTTGAAGGGAGAGACACATCTTATAAGATTTTGTAATAAACAACTGGAATAAGGTAGGGTGAAAAACGAAAAGGAAATTATAGGATTAATGATTTGTCTTCCAGCTAATTCAGAGAAGAAAAGTAAGATTCTTTTGAACTTTTTGGTCAAAGATGAGTTGTTTGTATGTCTAGTAAAGGCATTACACATTTAAGTAGAACACAACAACATCACATAGCAATATCTATGTAATGCTTGCAAAGAAGCTAATAGTTCAGTTTTTGTAAATTATAATCTTCATTGGTTAGAATCTAACCAATCTCCAAGAGTGGTAAGAAACTTATACTTCACAAGAAAGTCAAGTATTATTTGTACACTTTTCTCAATGTTCATGCAAAATTAACTGCAGAGTAACTGGAACTGGCTGCCTACGAGCTCCTTCAGACTATCCCTAAGATATTTCTAGTAACGATCATGCTTGTTTGCAAGCTTCTTCTTTCTGGACTCAGAAAAATCGTCGGCTCTTTTTCTTGGCTTGCCTCATAATTAGTGATGCTCACATTGCCGCCTTGTGGTATTAATAAGTCACTCTTAAAGTCAGGTTCAAGTGAAAGTGTGGTAATTCTAGCCTTCATAAAATGCATGTGCATCAACGCTTCCCCGTGGCAATATGAGGACGATTGACGCGATGTACTGAAAAAAATGGACGTGTGCGTTTCGAAATTCCCGGCACATTTCGCTCTTATTTCTGATAGAGCAGGACGCGGAGTGTGTGATATCCGGTTACGAGTATCACTGTTAAATCACAATGTTAACATCTATAATAAAGCTTCCCCACACCCTGGTGACCACTACGACTTCAAATGAAATCAGACCCACTTAGCCATCCATTTAGAAAAATTTTGAAATTACAGCAGAGCATGGTCGCCAAAAATGATTCAGGATTCTTAAAGCTCCGTGAGTCCAAATAAATCTGAAGGGGTTGATGACTAGAGATAGGGACGTCATATTGCTGATTCTTTGAGCAATTGCTCAGAGTTTGGCCTCATTGGCAAGCAGACGGCTGAAGGGTAGATATATGTGGATTCCTGGCTGCATGAAATCCTCTGCTGTTCCGATCGAAGAACTTAATCACGCATACATTCTCAAACCTCAAGTATATTGACAGAGATATCAAAGCTTAACTACTGGTGGCGAAGGCCGACTTAAAAAGCCCCACAACTTTCAAAGTGAAGGCAGAATCATCACTCATATGACTCGGAGAAGATTTGTGAGAGGGTTCGGAATACGGAAACTGCGAAAAGAAGTTGGGTGTAGAATTCGGTTGCAGACAGGGTCAATTACATCTCAACGCTCCAAGCTTTGAAGAAGACTCGAACACAAGTGACTCCAAATTTTTCTACTCCTTGTAACTGATAGCTTTTAGCAGATACTGGGTGGCAATATGCCATGTCAAGATTCATAGTGCGACTTGTCGCTTTGAACAATTTCATAAATCTGAAAGGGGCCTAGTGGACAATAATATATCATTGTTCCTTCTGAAAGTCATGGGACTCCTCAAACTATGCTCGGGTATGCTCGGTTATGCTCAGATACAACGATATAAAATTGATTTCATGATCTGCAAACCGTCTGATCTCATTCATTGCATTTTCATCCTAATAAGAATTATGGGATTACCCTCGTGCATCCATCTCAAAAGACACCGGGAGCCGAAGGAATCCACTAGACACCGTTCACCAAAAGAAGGTTCAAAACGAAAAAGCCAACCGTCAGGTTAGCGGCGCCGCTGCCGGGGATCGAACCCGGGTCACCCGCGTGACAGGCGGGAATACTTACCACTATACTACAACGACTTGATGCGGTCTATCAAGGGCATTAAATAATTGTTTCCATTTACATTTTTGAATTTTTTGGGGAAGGGTTTTCCCTGTAATATGTTTTGCCTTACTTCTGTGTCACTCATGAGTGTGTGAAATGGAATCCTATAGAAAGAAGAACTTATGTTCATGTTCGCTGATTTTGAGAGGCATTAGAAGCACCGCATGAAGTCTTAGCAACGAGTTGTCATGTTCAAAGTAAAATCAAAAAATATATTGTTTTGCACTTAGTACTTCCTCCGTTCTGACTACTGCAGAGCCTAAAACTTCGTAAGTAGGTGTCTGTAATTTTGCGATGAATGTTCTTCTTCTTCTAACAGTTTTTCAAATTAAAATGATTATTCTCTATATCGTATATCCATGTACTTATCATCAATATCTGATGATTTCTTTCTTCATTTCGTGTTACTATTAAAACAAAAATTTATGGAGTCATATTAAAAAATCTACTTAAATTGTGAGAAAGTGAAAACAGTTTGCATTTTACATTTTCGAACGTTATTCAATCATTCACATCAGAATCCTGACGAGTATCACTTTGAGCGAAAATCCATGACATGTGGTTTGCATTAGGTGTTTCGCAAAGGGCACAAACAAAGTTTAAAATATTATAGTTTGGACCTCTAACATCGCTTTATGTTCCCATGGCGTGTCTTCCTCAAGTACGAATTTTTACCGACCCGGTCGAAATATAGGGAACACAATGAGAAGTATGGTGTGTAATACCTTCATGTACCAGCATGAACTTGTCCTTCTGGTAAGCCTTATAAAGCTGGCGAAGACCGATGCAATCGAACAAATCTAATCCCCTTCAGTTCTTCGTCATTCTTCCCTCCAATACGTAGACGTCTCAGTCCGCGAACGAGAGCCTAAGATAACGGTGCTGAGTGATACCTGAACACCACAAAATCCACCCATCCCGGCTTTTATCATAATAGATAGATCCACCCCTGGCTATATTTTTCAGCATCTTTTTTTTCTTTTTATCTAAACTACGTTGGAAATTTATGTGGTCAATCTTAAAATGGCTCACTTGTGAAAGTCGGAACTTGGGGTCCTAAAATTGCATAAACCCCCGTAAAGAACAGCGTTTCCCGCCCTATCCGCCATGTAACTTGTCCCAACATTAGTTATATCCCTCATAATTTATCAGCTGTATAGCTGATGAACTTACAGCTGACAGTGATAAAGTTTTACTGATAGAAAGATTAAAAAATGTAAATTCGACGCTGGATGCTACTCTCTTCCACACCTCTTCCTTCGATGCTTCACAGGTCCACTGCATTCTCGGTCTTATTCTCAGTGTAAATGGAGCTCACGGGGCTGCTGTGCGCGTGATCTTTCGATTTTCTCATAATCCGAGGCGATGGGCATGCCTTCCATAAGCTGTTATCAAAGGATTGATTATATAATTACGGTACGCGGAGGATAACGGGAACTGTCCGGGTCTGGCTCTAAACTAAACTCTTCGCTCTGAAGAGGCTTCCGTTTAATACGTGGCTGCACAAGATAACGGCTGTTCGCAATGCCGTAAAGAGTCTTCTGTTAAGACGTGGCTGAACAATCGGAAGGCATTGTCGAAGTCGATCTGTTGAAGTGCCGCCGGCGCCAGATTTTGCTCGATGTATGCATCCAAATAGAGACAAGTCGACATGATCAACTCTTTTCGTGCGAAGGGGTAATCGCTTCCGAACGTGATTTGCGTCGGGCTCAGGAGCGAAAGAATGCTGGGAAGAGCAAAATCATTGGCCGTGAGGGCCACGTCGACGTAAAACCTCCGCAGTTGAGCCAGCGACCATTCCTCATTTCGACTCGCCAGAATATGCAGACCTCCAGCCAAACGCGAAGCAGCAAACGGAAGGAATCCGCCGCCGTGAGAAAGAAGAAACTTCACATTCGGGTAATCCGTCGTCACGTTTTTTAGAACCAGATTGAATGCCGCTCGAGTTGTGTCGAGCAGAAAATCCACAACATACGCCGGGACGTCTGTGTTGCAGGTGTCGACTGTGGCACCAGAGGCAAATGCAACCGATTTCAAACATCAGAACAGTGTGATTAAGTCTTCCATATTCGCCTTCTTGAAGTGAGTTTCTAGGGTTATATTTGCACGACCTTGCGACGATTTAGCGTTGAATACGAAACAATGCTATTGACGCTGGGGAGCACGGCGTGGTAACGAGAGTGAACATAATCTCTAGAAAAATAAGTAAACCTGAGAAGACGAGTACATCTAGTTTGGAATTCCGTTAGAAGACTACGGTGTTACTTGTTGGATGCTAAAGCGACCGGGACTGAGAGCATACGTACTTGTCTCGTCTTGTTGGGGACAAGGACATTGGCTCGGGTGCACGAACACGGTCGCATTTCGCTTGTCGAGCTCAGCATACAGGGGTTTCCAAAGTGGGCTCCCAAGGACTTCACCAGAGCTGCTGGCCAAAAGGACGACGCCCGCAGCCTTTAAGTTGTCGAGCGCGTATATTGCTTCAGCTACGGATCCTTCGACGTCCGGTAGAGTTAAAGTGGCGAGGAATCTGAATCGGTCGGGGTACTCCTTCGAGAGCATGTAACCGAACTCGTTAAGTTGTCGAGCCAACTTTCGACTTTCCTCGACAGGATAACCCTCTCTAAGCACAGCACCTGGTGTCGAAATGGAAAGAGTTGAGAGAGAAATATTCGTCTTATCCATAAATTCCAGATGCTCAGACGCACTCCATTCAGGTACGAGGGCTCCTCCGGGTCGGATGTTGTTGTCCAACAGAATCTTTCTGTAGAACTGTGGAAAAAAATGAGAATGAGTGTCGATTTTGTTGTCAGCCGCTGACAATCTGGTCAGCTGCAGCAAGCACATCAGCACCAGAAGACCCATGTCGCACCCAGATCGACCCAATGCGAGCTCGCCGACTTGCCCACGTTGCGAAAGCGGAAGTACGAGAATCTACACTCCAATTGTACAACGGGTACGGGTTTGAAACGTCGATGCGAAGAGAAGAAAATACCGAAAGGCGGAATCCAACAGACTGAAGGGAGTGTGAGAGAGAGTAGCCCAGCGTGAAACACACGAATGGGAATAAGAGGCTTTTCTATCGCTTAAATCAATGAAGAAATCGTAAGCGAGCACTGCCTACTACGTGGAAGGTAAAACTTATTGTATGTCCACATGCAAGAATCTCGTAGCCATCATAACAAACCTCGGCAAAAGTTGCCAATAGAGAGAATCTACGGTAGACTTCACTCCCATCGAGACAACAGTCTTCGCATTCCTGTCTCACGTCGTGATTCTTAGGACTCGACTAGCAATACTGTATATCACAATCACAACGTGGGGCCTGAAAAGTCATTATTCACTAACCATTTTGTCGGTGGCAAAGATGCATCTTCATCGGCAAAATTGTGGCTCCAAAAGGTAGAAGCCAGAATATCTTACTCCGAAAAATATGCCAGTTTTCTATAAGTATGGTCATCGGATTTATATGAATGAGAATAATATGAATATTATAAATGAGAATCATGTAATAAATCGCGAAGCAATCAAGCAACCAGCAACTGATCAATTAATCGATAATATTCTTCAAGTTATCAACGTAGTTCTCTGTTTTTGTTGTGAAATAATGGTGGCCGAATAAACTAAGACGAACAAAAATTTCAAATGAATGCACTCATACTATCAGCATTACCGACAAATCAATCATTAGAGCATTACATTAATAAATAAGTTTATCAGAGTTTACAAAGACTTATTCCAAGGTCCGCAAAAAAATACATCAACAAAAAATACAATCGGATTTCACAAAATAACGTGGTGTATTTCATCTAGAAAATTATTTTCAATACTAATGGCTGGTGAGAGAAACTTTTGGAAGTAAACTGAAGATTTAATAGAAGATTGCTCAACTGGGCTGCATTTCATGTTCTAGCAGTTTAAATGTACCAAATATATTACTTTTTAGCCAATGTAAAATCCATTATATGCTCACATGGATGAATGTCTGGAAAGCTATACACCTCATCTATTTCTCCTCAGGAGCATAAATATCTTATAAACTTAGAAAAAATTGTATTTTCTGTGTAAACTCTTTGAAAATATTTGTCAACAGTAACATAAATCTTGACATACAAGTTGTAGGAGGATAAGAGTGTATTTATGAAAGTTAGTCATCAAAGCCATGAATGAAAATACCAACAGTACTATCAACGAATGCCACAACATGGGCATGACACTTGAATACTTTGAAAAATATGGTGAATGAACGTTTTGAGAATATCTACACGAGCAAAGATTTTACTGCCGAAGATAACTTAAAAGTGAAAGACTATGTCATGTAATAACATGTAAACAATAAATTCAATAGAGTTTATTATTGATGAACATAGCAATATCTTAGCAAACTGTGTGTTTCTTAGCTGTTGAATGTATTGGTTAGTTAGTGTCTTAGTTAAGAACAACCCGTAAATTTTTCCTTGTGCTTACTACATATATTAGCCATATCATCAATCCATTGGGAATGTAATGGATGATGGATATCTTCTTGTACCTGTTAAAATGATCTATCTAAAAAAGAACGAAAATGTTTTATTGTTTATTTTCTTAAAAGTTGAGTTTAATCATGAATTGACCTTCTTAAGTGCTATATAACACAACTAATAACTCAAACTCAAAAATAAAGAAGAAAGATTGAGTAAAAATGTTGTACTGTTAGTGATACAAATAGTCATGAAGTGAAAATTGCGAAATTCAAATAAATCATCAATTTTGATATTTTAATTTGGGTGATTACAAGAACTTTGTGAAATTTACAATTCATTTATTTTAATCAAAAGTTTTATGCTAGATTTAAGTTTCAAAAAATGTATCTATTTTAAGTAAAATTTGGCTATTTAAAGTTGATACAAGTTTGCAATTTCAAGATTTCATTTCACAATCAATTTTAAAAGTATAAATCAAATGATTAAGCAAGCATTCCGATGGTTATAATTGATGTATTTGAATTCCAAAAAAATTATCATATAAATTTTATGTTGAATTTGATTATAAGATTGATTAAATTGATTTCGAATTGAATCTGACTTCAAAAAGTTAATACTAAGATTTATATATGTATAATGCATTACAATTATAAATATAAATATAAAATGGTGATGACTTTTTGAACAAAAATTTTATTGTAAAAGATGAATTTTGAAAATAAAAAAATATTGACATGATAATCTAATATGGTAAATGGTAAATAGATCAAGCCCGTGGTACCCAAAGTGTCAAAAGGCTGAAAAACTCAGTACAAACAATCCAACTCCAACCTAAAAGAGAATCCTCTAGCTAGTGCCCAAAGCACTAGAACGATAACTAATAACATCACTAACTAATAAATTAAAGTAAATTTGTGTTAGATTTAGTACACAAAAATTGGCATATTGCTCAAGTTTAACAATTTAGTAATTTGTTACAGATTTTGTTTCAAGTTGTTTTAAAAAAAAATTCAAAGTAAAAAATAAAAATCATAGATTCACACAAAAACTAAACAACATGTAGTGACATTGGCAAATTTTTCAACATTTTCAATTTTCTTCTCTACATTTATATCAATTGTTGAGTGAAGAAATTTAAGTTTTTAATTTTTTATATCCTAGTGTGTTATTTTGCAGGGCTGGCACGGAGTGGTGAAATTTGGTGTGATTTATTGTGGTTTAAGTGTTTCACCCGATTATCTCAAGTCTGCATAAATGTGGTTTAATGACGTGGTCGGATTTCATGATTTAGTCGGTGATGTAACAAATTTTCCGGCTATGTACTTCAATTTGCGCGGATCTAGCGCGGTTAGGCTAATTATCTGGCTCGACTCGGCGACATGGAAGTACTCACCATCTAATGTTGGCTGCGATATTGCTCTCCATTCTGTTGAACACAAACGCGCTCGTTGCAAGCCTGCTGCCGAATCTACGCTCTTCCTCTGTTGATCGAAAAAGGTCTTGTTGCGAGCCTACCATCAAATCTACGCTCTTCCTTCTGTTGATCGAAAACGGGCTTGTTGCGAGCCTACCGTCAAATCTACGCTCTTCCTTCTGTTGATCGAAAACGGGCTTGTTGCGAGCCTGCTGCCAAATCTACTGCTACTCTTTTGTTGATCAGAAATCAAAGATGCGCTTGTTGCCAGCCTGAGATCAGATACCCGCTTGTTGCCAAGATGCCGAATTTGCTACAAGTCTCCCTTCTGTCGATCAGGTTAGGTGAGCACGGATTGGATTACGTTTGATTGTCAAATTTGGATGTGCATGTCAGCTTGACTCGCTACCAGACCACAAACTAAGAGTGAATATCTGATTTTTGTTTTTACAGAATCTTTGATTGACGACGACGATGCTATTATGGAACTCATTACTTTAGATTTGGATGAAACAAAGGAGTGCAAACGCGGTCGCCCTACGAGCACCGTGTGAATCTTATTTACAAATGATGTCAATCCGCAGAACGCGAAGAGTGTTAGATGCCAGCATTGCAGCAACCTTGTGAATCATCACAAGAAAAATGAATGCACCAAGAAGCACCTCAACAAATGTCAGAAGTTCTGCACGTTCATGAATGGACTAGAAGATGCAGATCGTGCTAATTGGTTTGTCTTCAATAAGAATTCGGTCTATGTAGAGCGTGCAGATTTGCCAAATATAAGTTAGGCCACTAGCAATAGCGTTCAAAGATCAATGAAATCGTATGTGCTCCCAAAGTTCTCTTACTCTTAGAAACAAGAGTTTCAGAAGCAGATGGCAATGCACTATTTTTAAACTGGCATCTCTGTCCAGAGGATTAAAGATATCCATTTAGTGCAAGCCGTAAAAATACTTCGCCCCGATGATGGATTGCTGCTAATTCGAAAGTAACTAACGACTAACGGAGGTGATGCCAGATTTCCACACATTGCTCCTTGAGTTCTCGAAGCTGCTCGTAGCCAATATCATCAAAAAGTACGAGCTCGATTATATGATCAAGAAATGCATCTCGGGATTGATGTTTATGTACAGTGACGCACACGGTTTGGCCAACATGCTCGATCCACGGTTCATTGCGGAGGGTATGCAGAGGCAAAATTGTGAAGCATTGGAAGACATACCGTTCCAATTTCATGTTGATGATGAGTTGGAAGACATACTGTTCCGATTTCATGTTGATGATGAGTTGCGTGAGTCTGTGGATGAAGTGCGAGCGCAAATTATCTTCAAAAAGTACAAAGAGTTCGTCATCGATGCGACCAAAGCGAAGCAAGAGTAATCTATGCGGTTCAGAATGTTACTGAAAGGCCAGAAGAGTGTTTTGCAGTACTATTTGGTTGATGGCAAATTTTGGCCTGAGCTGCAAAGTGTTGCCATCAAGCTCTTCAGCATCGCGACTTCGAGTGCCGCTTCGCTTCGGAAAGCAACTGATCCACTATGGAGTTCATTCACTCTAAATTAAGAAATTCACTCACATCCAGACATTTAGACAAATTAACTTACATAAAAATTAATTTGTCTTCGTTTTATACTCAGGAAAACTTATGTGAGTTCGACATAGAGGATGTAACCAATGACTCACGGTGAATAGAGAGTCTCAATGAAAATGACAGAATATGTAACCGATGACTCAGAGTGAATACAGAGAGGCAATGAAAATGACAAGTAGAAGTCTCTATTAGAGACTTCACCGTGTCATTTCATGCTCGATGAAGTTATTGCATGCGAGGTCACGTGTCAATGATCAAACCATCCCAAAATCTGGTTTTAGTACATTAAACCATCAACCAGATGGATTTCACCAGGATTTAATGGTTTTATCCACCCCTGATATTTTGAGACTCTTTGGCTGTTGTTTGTTTTGATTGTTCAGCTGAGACTCTTTGGTCACGGTCGGGCCCATTTCTCTGGTAAGTTACACACTTCTTAGAACTCGCCTTTGGGCCAAGGTCGCCAAACGTATTCGGCTCTATGACTTTCTGGATATTTTGACATGTGAGCACTTGTAAGTAGGTTGACATGCAAATACAATATATAATACTCACAGGTTCATGAATCCATATGAAAAGTGTTCGCTTTGCGGCAACAGTTACATGGTCTAATCGGCACTAGTGTAAATGATTAGATATATAGACAGATGAACTAATTGGCGAACTTTACAATGCAATTGGGCTTTCTGCCACTCATAAAGGTAAAAGATGACGTTATGCGAATTGGTCACACTGTAAAGTAGACTTTCTATTTGTTTCAATCACAAAGTAGTAGATGAAGACAGTAATTAAGAGGAAAAATTTGCCGGAAGTACCTTAATTCTGGCAAACCTGGCATTTGCCAGATTTTACACGGTCTGCATTAGACAGACGGTTCAAACAATACATAGGTCGGCGCTCTCCTCCTTCATCGTGCCTTTGGGTCGGTGTTCGATGAACTTCGCTGGTCTCTCGTGTGTCGGGAATTCATGCTTTCGCGTTTTCGATTCTATGCGTCGCCAGGACTACTACTCTCAGAAAAAGTTCAAGTCTTGTTCAATCACCTTCATCTATTTTTGGTATTCGTGTTCCTTAGAGCTTCTGGAGCATCTCTAGATGCATGTGCTTAGGCCAGTGCGACCTGCGAATCATTGTCAGGCAATGTCAAAGCTCAATCATGTGAAGTCAGCTCACAAACCGATTGGCAGTATACTGGCAAATTGTCTGTTCCGGTAGACTCGTTACCAAACCAGATTAAGTGCTGTTTGTTTTCCCTCTTCTGCAGGAATGTCCATGTCCTTCCAAACTTGAAACGGATCAACTCCTGTAACAATTCCAAAGCTTCTTCTGAAGTTCAGGAGCAAGAAGGCATTATATGAAGTGTGTCACACTCATACGTGTCAATGACAAATTCTATGAGAAATACATTCTTCACTAATTTGTCCTCGTAGTCTACATTTTTACTGGTAAGTAATGATTGACCACGTGATTTATTTTTCATTAGTTTGAGTTTGTATTTCATTAGTCCTAGTATCTCTTAGATTCAAAATTACCATTTGCATTCCGTCGGGGGTAAAATAAAAATTTGCGATTTGACCATTGTCCTCATTCTCTTCAGTGTCTTACTGTATTCTTCCCTTTCGATTACTGAAGTCTTGGAAGGTCCGTGTCCTTTTCATTCCCAGGTTTATGCACTCTTGGATATCTCCCAGGTAAGCCAAGAGTGCATAAACCTGGGAATGAATGAAATGAGTGGTCTTCTGCCTTCTTCTGGGGCGTAGCAATGAGTTGCCGCTCGTTCTCGTCCCGAGTCCCTACCATCTACTTTGTGGCAGACGTCGAATATCGTTCCAACGTGCACCACATATCTTGCGCCCGATGTAGGTGGTCTCTACTTTGCACCCACTCTTTTAATTTGTCAGAGCATTTGTAATATTTTGCTTGCAAAAGGGCCTTTTTTCCATCGTAGGAATACCTGGTCATTTCTAGCAGAGAAAACGACGGCGAGCCAACCCTGACTGCTTAGATAACCAACAAAGTCCATGGATAGGTATGTGTAACGTCTACATCAAGGTAGCCTGAAAACAGAGGAGCGGGAGTCTGCAGATTTTAGTTATTTCGAGGGCATCGGATTATTGAATGCACTGTTCGGGACTTCAGACCTGGTGTGTATTCAGACTTGAAGTTGGCCGTCCACGACACTAAAAACCATGGTCGCAGACCAGCACAGAAGCGCCACTAATCCAGAGTCGATTCGGGGCAACTTCAGTATCCGACGGAGACACACCACAGAACTGTTTCATGGAACTCTTATGTTCTGACAAGAAACGTAGTCCATGTTTGCCACCGCCGAGACTGCTTCAAGTGTTCCAAAGAATGGCAATTGTTGAATAAAAGAATGTGGATGTACAAAAAAGCTCAAATGTGTTTGGAAACGAATTCCCCGCAAATCCTTCTGTATACTTAGCTATCCGCGAGATTTTCTGTAAGTGGGGCGGGGGATCTAGAAGGGTTGTTTCCTTCAGCTGAACTTTGTTGGCTGGGTGCATCCACTTCGTTCATCCGGTTACTATTCCCATTCTCTGATGCAAAAGTTTCTGGAGCAGCTGTAACTACGTTGCTTCCAGCAGTACTCTCTCTGGTGTTGTCTGTGACTGCACTAGTAGTACCTTGCACTGCGTCGACAGCTTTCGCAGCTCCATTATCCTTCGGGAGTTGGTACGAGGTAGTGACAACAAGTCTCCGCAGACCCTCTAGAACGTCCTTCAATTGAATTAAACTTGCTCCCCCGGTGTAGCATCGCCCGAAACAGAGGACACAGTACGGACATGCCACCTGTTCACGTTGAGCAAAAGCACCGCCTTTAGAACCAAGAAGAAAAACCGGCAAAATAAGACTCATTCTGTTCCACCACGTGTCTCGTACAATTCCTCTTATTTCAAAAGGGTAACTATCTCCAAGACTAGCCTCCCTGTTGCAGGAATCACCATATATCTCCTCTGTTTCGAAAGTACATAATGACGCTCACAAATTGCAGAGATATTTGTCTCTAGAAATGCATATGCAACCGAGACACATAATGTTCATCAAACAAGGCACTGCTGAAAACAGAACACAATTACCTCAATAAACGCTCTACACATCGCCAAAAATAGGTTTGACTCGCTCTCCCTCATCATGCGCGTTGCGTTGTATCGTAGAAATGAATCAGCGACACTTTGCAACGCTCGCTGTACTTCCATAGCAAGAGTAGTCTTCAAGTTTATTGGGGCGCAGTGCCTTAGTTCATTCAAAGCAGCTAACACACCTGGAGACCATCGGAGTAAATGGTGAGACTGATGAGGAGAAAATTATGGCCAAGAAATCGACTCCATTCTTCTCCATTCTTCTTGCAAGTACTTAGTAACTAGTTGAGAGACTAAAAAGAAAAAACTTCATGCACAACCATCGGTTTACTTACCATTTACAAACGAGGCCAACGGAGGGTGATCCATCAGTGAATACGGTGGAGATATATCATCTGAACTGGCATCACCTCGCACACCTGCTCCTACTGGTGGAAGAGGAACCCACCGATGGGTATCCAGCACATGCTACAGAAAGATATAGCTCAATTTAAGATGATAATTCGATGACTATTATATGTACAAAATACAAACATGCATACTTTTAAAGATTGCTCAGTCTTCAGTGTGAAACTTTAACTAAAAGAGAAACAACGTTAGCTACAGGGAAATGACACTGGAGTGTAATCCATACCTGGAAGTTCTCCACAGTAATGGACATGTTGCGCACAAACAAATCGTGCACGGAACTGAAAAATTCCACACAGAGCGAGTCATTTCCAAAATTTTAAATAAATTGTGTACAAAGATTATTTTCAAAATAACATTTCATTGCATGCCCGAAGCAGTACTTAAACACGGAAAAGAAAGACACTATACAACCGACCCGCCAAGAATGGATGATGATGATTGAACTAGACGAAAGTGCAAACTTACTTTTCAAAAAGTGGTGGCAGTAGACCTCTGAAATCAAGTCCAACACGACCCAGACTCATTCCACAATACTGCACAAATCAGAGCCCCATCCTGCTGCATGTTACACAATTAAGTGCTTGGTTGATACAGCAACGTTCTACCTTTGTTCCTCGTTCACTATTTCCAGGTATTGAGTTTGTCACTTCTACAAAGATGGACAGCGTTTCACAGGAGTTTGCTCCTCTAAATCATATGATCACGAGCAAACCAATAATTTAACTCTGCTCTGTGGAAATACACGAGTCGAACAAGTAAGCAGACCTTACCATGGACTGTTCAAGTATAATTGCCAAAGATACACCCTCAGTTATCTTCGGAAGTACTTCCTGAAGAACTGTTAGGTGTGTGGTGATTCTATGCATGGCCCAGCTGTACAGGAGGCCCCCATCACTGTTTTCTTCGTGACCAGAAGTGTCATCTGCAAAAATGGCTCGATACTGGGTGACTACATCAAAGAGATGAACCTTATGACAATCAGCCATCCGCTTCAGGTACTCATACGGATTGGATCGGTCCAAGTCATCGATGATGCCCGCAAGCCATGCCTCTCTGCATCTCAGAAACTGTTTCATGAGAACAAAAATCTTTTAGTGCTGATTGAGTTTCAATAAAAGGTCAATCCCAAAGTAAAGAGATTCTGGCCGATGGAGCTAATGTTCAATACTGGATACCCTTCAAACAAATTGAACTTTCCATTATACACATTGAGAGCAAGATTAATATTTCACCTGTAGACGCATCTCATGTTCGCTAAATACGGCAAGACGGCGCAAGTATCCAATGACTCGCAAACATTCAGGTAACTAGACAGAAACAATTTCAGAACTGGTGTCAGGTCACGGTAAGCAGCATCGTATAATAAAGGGAACAGTAGTTCTACAAATGTCAGCTATTCAGAAGTATTGATTCGGAATGTACCATCTAGTTCTTGCGGAATTCTCAAAGAACCGTTATCAAACGACGTCTTCTGAGGTCTGACGAACTCAGAACGTCTTACCTGTATACTTGACCGTAATCTTTGTAGAATTTGAGCGAGTAAAGACTGAGTTGTTTGTTTTACTTCTTCAGCAAGGTATTGGATGACAGGTAATCTACGCACAGCAATTAGCTCGTCAGCAAAACTGGCAAAGCAATTTTACTGGTTGAAACAACCGCTAACACAAATACAATAGCTCCATAAGGTTCTTTCTCACCTCGCGTGCATCGTTGACAGCTTGGTCACAAAAGCTTCAAGGTCCAGAGCTTCGTCGTAGTTGCCATTTCGCACACACCTGCAAGGATGAACACGCAAACAGTTCACTTCGTAGCTCTGTTTCCATGCGAGTTCAGTTGAAGAGGTGCCATGTTTTCAAAACTGAGGCTGAACGGTGTTGTATAAAGGTTGCCGTCACCAGTCAACTGATAATTCCATCCGGAACATTCAACTTTTACTCAGCTTTCCGTTGTTATTCTACCATCTAAGTGTCCAACCCCTCATTCAGCGAGCAAGTTCTATAGTCATCAGGCTATGACAGTATAGTGAAAACAGTCTCTTTCATCTTCTACCTGTCATAGATACTCTTCCAAAAAATCAAAAAAATGCATCGGCTTCTCAGCACTGTGAGGTCGTTCCCTCCAATCTTCTGTGCTTTTTTAGAGATTCATACTCAAATATCAGGCATTTATCAAGTAACCACCCAATTCAAGGAAATATGCTGACTTCGTCCTCATGTTGCTCGTCCTTGTAAGAATTAGGTGTGTTGGTTGGAGCTTAAAAGTCAGCAATAACCGACGAAGGTACTTCGTTCCACATCTATGAAAGAAATCTTCTCGTGACCAAAAGAGAACCCAAAACAATAAGTAGATTTGCAGATATATAGTAATAATATGGAAAAAATGCATCAAGATGAAAAAAAATTCAGTGACGAAATCATTATAGTTTGCAAAGAAAGAACATACGTGTCCATGAGTTGAGGAATTTCCAGAAGATCCAGGAGGGTGCTATGGTTGGCAAGTAACGTTCGATTCAACTTGTGATTCTCAAGCAGTTGTTGTGCTTCCTCCATAAAATCATTACAGCCTTTCGTGAGTTTTGGAATTTCCAAAATCTGCAAAATGGCAAAAAGTGTAAATGCTTGAAACTTTATCAGGCTAGGATAAAAAACAAAGACGAAGTTGCGAGCCGTCCGGCGTGTAATCTCAACATTCAAAGTTTGCTTTCATCTTGTGGCGCTGGTTGTAGGCAAAATGAACAGACATACTGGCGCCAATAATGTGGAAGAGCCTCAACATTCAAAGATGCAAAGTACAAGCAAAAATAGCAATCCAACTACTATCTTGAAGCACATCAGATACGTCATTTCAGCTAGCACCTTCAATAATGCAGGTATCCTGCAGAAACTTACAAGATTTTCCAAGTGCTCGTCAACAGCAGCAATTTCCTGACTGATAGATTGAACTGCGTCAGCTGCACTTATGAATCCTCTGTAGTGCCCAACAGCAACCTCCTGCATCTGCCGTCTTATCCGCTCCGCATCCACCCGTAAGAGATCCGGCTCCTACTTGTGGCAAGAAAATAACATCAGAAAATTCAGAACGATCGGTAAGAGGCAACATATCTGCGACGTACAAAGGTATGCTTCCCCATTTGTAGTCTTTCGGATGCCATCAAATTCGTGAATTTCGAACTCCATAGATCACAGATAATCTCGAAAAGGATCGGTAAGGCGCAACTTTGGTGGCGCCTCCGTAGTAATATAAGAAAAAATAAAAACAAACGAAACTCCTCGAAAGAATTGGAACCTAATTGCTCAAATCCACTACCAGATCCTGATAGACAGATAATGAGAACGATGCCGTAAACCCACGATAACAACATCCCCAATCAGATCCGATGGATCGATCGTGCCTCTATCACATCGAGAATTGGCCAATCAGCCAAACGTGTACAAACTCAATGCGAGAAGCTCGTAAACCCACAGACGAGCGGAGCGTACCTTGTGGAGCCGGTCCAGGGTGAATGACAGCAATTCTGAAACATAGGCCTGTTGAGTGGGATTTGCCAGAGGCAGCGGCGAAGGAGCCATCACTCCAACGCTGCTCATTTTCGATCAGACCTGCAAAACTCCTGCTCTCTCAATCCAACTCTCGTTTTCTGTCGAGCGAGCACGCACGCACGCTCTCGCTGATCCAGCTCTCGACTCTCGACACTCGACTGTCAACGGAGCGGGGCCGGTCACAAGACCAAGCCAGGCCTCGGTGCAGTCCGCGGAATCCGGTCCTCCGGTACCCAAAGATCCCAGAGCCTTCGAGCGCCACTGCGCCGTTGGAAATACGTCCGGCAACTTGCCAGCAGCAGATACCGAGGGAATCGATTATTACCGTTTCTGTACATCAAGCTTGCGAAGACTACGCCGACAAATTTGTCCGGACTTTTCTGTGTTCACGGCTTTTTGGCCCGGGAATTATATTTAAGCTCCTTTATCTTTAGGCTTGTGATTCACTTTGCGCACCCCTTTATTCCAAATATTTCGAGTTTTGCTTTCGGGAAAGTTCCTTCAAAAAATGAAAAGGAGCTCCATTATTTCTGTGCACTTCCAGCGACGAATTGTATGCGTGCATCAAACCCTAAGCGCACAACCACCTTTCTCTCTACAATGATTACATCAGCCCATTAATATTTCCGAGCGAAGAGTAACCATCTTTCTCTCTACAGTGATTACATCAGCCCATTAATATTTCCGAGCGAAGAATTTCACGTTGCACTTTGTCTCATTCTTGAGAATGGGTTGAAATACTGGTTTTCCAAGGCTGACATACGAACGCCTTAAATCGGCGTGAAACTCTTACAATAATATGGGAGGAAATATATGTTTCCGCTGAGAATATGCAGATTAAATATATTCTATAAATTAATCATTGTTTCGGTCCTATATTTAACAGAATCCATCCCAAACAGCGTAAAGCAACTCCGGTCTCCGGGTTGCGGTGATAATATATGACCAGAACTTGGGTTCGGACATGTCGAAAGGAAAGTCAGAATTTATTGCGTGGGGTGTGACAAATGCGGGACAAATCGCGAAGCCTCGGATATACGAAAGACGAGGACGAGGGTGACCTGTACCTCGTGAGCGCCTTTCTTGCTTAGGTTTTCCTTAGCGAGGGACCTGGTCCTGACGGAATCTACAGACGGAAGGAGGAAGGCTCAGGGCCCGGCGGAGGAATCATCCCCAGGAGTAGGAACGAGAGCTGACAGTTTTAGACCGAGATCGAGCATCGGTGGCACGGACGGGAGATCGATGATCGTGAAGGGTTTTGGGCTTGCAATGCGAAGTCTGCACGGTGGAAAAGGTTTGGTGGAAGAGAAGAGATCGATGATTTGGTAGCGCGCGAGACAATAGAGGTTGGAATTGGCTAGTGAGATTGCTGGAATTGAGTAGGATAGCACCGGAGACAGGTATGGGCTTAGTAAGGTTGAGATTGGCCCGGTTTGGGCGCCGGAATTTGCCGTTCTATCGAATCACTGCAGCCGATTCTCGAGCTCCTCGTGATGGCAAGCACTTAGAGGTGGTTGGGCATTATAACCCCATGCCTGGTAAAGATGGGCTCAAGCGCATTGGAATCAACACAGAGAGGATCAAATATTGGCTTTCAGTTGGAGCTCAACCCTCCGATCCTGTAGCGAGATTGCTCCATCTTGTGGGACTCATGCCTAAACCCCCCGCTTCTTTTGTGGTCAGAAAGGGCCTTCCTCCTAAGAAGCAACCAACAGCAGCGGCTGCTGAATAGGGCACATCGATTAGATGCAAGAAATGCACAATTTGGCCTTGCAGTTGATTCTTCAGAGCACATCAGAGATAACTAGGGTCGTTGACAGTCATCTTCAGGGGAGTGAGCTAGCGGAATCGCAGGAGTCTTCTGAATTATGAAGTCAAGGATATTGGATTTCGATGTGAGGCTTTATGTTAATTACAGATTGGGCCTGGTGCGGTTGCACCTGCCCTTGAATTTTTCATTTTCCGGTTTTTATCTGGGGTTTTGATAATCGTACTTCTTTGACGGTCCACATTTTCAAATATTTTCAAATCTCTGTTGGTCACCTTGAGAATTACATTCACAGCTAGCTGCGGCCGAGCATTGTTTACTCTTGTAGATCTCTTCTCTTCCATAGAAACACAAGACAATCCTCAAGTGTGCTCACTTTCTTCGTCGTCTGCAATTCTGTATGGGCCGAAAGGCGCAATGGGTTCCTCTAGTTGAATGATGCGTTGGCAGCTTTGTGGATTTGTGGAACATTAGAGTTGAGGAAAACCTGATTTCATCTCGAGGAAGTACAGGATGCAGTAGTGAAGGAGTAATCACTACGTGTCCACTATGTAGTTGTCCACTAGAAGTTATTCTTTTTTTGCAGCTGTAACGCTGTAATAGTTTCCACATCGATGCTCTATTTGTTCTTACCACCAACTGTATAACAGATTTTTGGATTCAAGCAGTCAGGAGACTTCGTAAAAATCTTTTTGTTGATGTCAGGCTTTAATGTGTTCATGGCATATCCTTTGCAAGTCATCTGCATACTGTCCTTTGAATGTGCTCTGTATTCTGTCATAAAAACCGAAATCTGCAATACACATGTGGAGACCGAAAATACCACCTCCTCAGACATTATCTCTCTGCCATGACATGGATGATGTCTGAGACTTGAATATCGCTGGTGAGAGGAACAAAAGGCAGCTCAATTCTCCTTCCTCTCCTAGTCCTCTGCTTGTGCTGACTGCTGAGGCACGGTGACAAAATGGTGAGAAATTGTCTTTGCAATTGCCAACTCTTGCTGGAGATACTGAGTTTACAAAGACAGATAGAAGCCCAGTGATGTAAAAAGTCTTCCCCTCTGTTGTATATCTTTAATTTGCTTGCTGTCAGATGGCTTAAGCTTGTACCAGCTGCTATTCATTTGTTTCAACTAGTGTTTTTCTGCGCTGGAAACTATATGTATGTACAGCACGTCATAAAACGATCAGCCCGAGAAAATTACAAACTCCGTCAGGCTCTCGGTGAAGGAACTTTGCATTACGTAGCTTCACGGACATCAGGAATCTGGTCCTGACTCGACCACCTCTTTGCCGAACACAATTCTCATATTTGAGAACTAATCTCCTGACTACTCCGACATCTAATGATTTTCTAAAATAATAGGTTACTGAGCTTTGTTACTGAGGTTCGGTTTGCGCGCAGCCTGAAGATTACCGAACAGTTCAGGATTGGTTTTCCTTTAAAGCCTGGAGATTTGGATGAAAACTAACTAAACCAACTATTTAGGGGTGGCATGTTACCTCTCTCACTTGCCCTTTATAGGCCATGTGCTTGTTTCATCGTCTCCATCTCCAATGCTGTTGCTCACCAAGTTGAGTCAGAAGTCTAGATGCCCAAGGGTCATTCGACCTATTAATGGCTCTTAATCGCTGCAATCGATTTGTGCACTCTGACAAGTATCATAATTTGGGTTCTATCTGGTTGTCCTGAGAAGTTACTACAGCATTTTGTAGACATGACAGGAACTGGTGAATTGTACAGTTATAGAAAGTGAGAAGGGCCCTAGTGCCCATAAGAAGAGTATGAGGACCTAGAGAACCCGACGTGACCATAGGTGGAAACATTTCTCATTGATGGATAAAATTACTGTAAATTCCAGGAGTATATCACTTGCATTCAGAGGAAAGGATTTGGACCGACTGATGGAGGCTGTCACAGGAAAGTTTTGTATATTCATCATCCTCTCAAGAACACTGAAATTAATTCGCCGTACTGCACTGTAGACTGCGATGACTGCTCAAGTTCCGAGCGTCCGGAATATGCCCTGACTTCCATGTCTCAAGCCCAAACATGTGATCAGACTTAAGTTTCTCCATACATAGTTGGCTGCTGTAGAAATGGAAGCGGCAACACTGAAAGGCATGATTTCTGGACAATCTCGGATGGATGCCTGTCTTCTGCCTCCCAAACCTTTGACTTCACGCCGCTCACTTTCCTCGAAACCGGTTTATCCTCCGAGCAAAGTTCTCTTTGTGCAGGTCGATTGATGCTGACGAAAATGTTGAACAGATCGTGCGTCACAATCTTCCAGAACTTTAGCCTGTTGGTTCACGGTGAATTTTCATCTCGAGCAAGTGAATTTTCATCTCTTGCTTGGCGCACACGTCTGCCCGGTGTGGGAAATGCGGTTAGGACTCCAGCGTCCGAATGCCCGAGCCGGACATTCCCTGCCATGGATGGTGACATCAATGTGCTCGCATTGGCAACACCCCCGAAAAACAGAGTCCACTCTTTCCGCTGCCTTGCGTGTGTCGCCCGCGCATTGTGTCTCTCTCTCCAACAGCTTGGAATCCTCGCGGTACAATCATTTCTCCGAGCCCTGCTGATTAAAGCTTACGAGCTGAAGATGCTTCTTGAAAGTGACCCACAGGCCATGACTCATGACTCTTCAAGAATCCTTTTCTAATGCGCAGAATACCAATTTCGTCTCACGTCAGAAGAAGCGCATTGCAGAGCATCCGCGCCAATCGTAACGTGAAGTGATCAAGATCCTGATACGAGGCCAAGAAACCCTCACTTTGTTACGACGCTTCCGACTCTTCTGCTCGGAGTTTCTTGGATTTTTATATCTGTCTAACGAAGCACTAGCGAATATGAGACGCCACAAATCGTTCGGGCTCTGCCGAACCACATCGGCCCTTGCTGTTGGAGTTTGGAAGTGACAGAACGGAATTAATATTGAGAATTGTGAGAAAGAAAGACTGACTGATCTGCGCGTATGAACTTCGCTAAAAAACTATGCTTTGGCTCGGGCACAGTCAAAAACAAATTAACACGCCAAAATAAATAAATTGGAGACTATCATTTGTTTCTCCTCCGCGCAGAATCCGAAGGACACTTCTTTGCCTTTATGAAAGAAGCGCCGACGATGAACCGAGGCTGCAAAAAATAATAGCTTACAAAGTACGCTGGAAGTAATGAAAGCTCTGATACGCATGCAAAAAATAATAGCTTACAAAGTACGCTGGAAGTAATGAAAGCTCTGATACGCATGAATGGGCTGGACTTGTTCGAGAAATCAACTACTGTGATAATAGCATAAGATATGTCATCAAATAGTAAGAAGTTCGTTGCATTAGGGCAAAGTTTGAATATGGTTGGGAAAAAGGGTTTACGCTTCCGCAAGAAGACTCTTTGTGGTGTCATATGGCAAGAAACTATCCCCAAAAATGATTACTAACAAAACATTAACCAAAATCTTACAAAATTTTAATATGAAATCTAGACTGTGGGATTTTATATTCTTATCTGATGATATACTTGAGCGTATTATGGCATTTATTTTGATGATATCAGCAATACACTCAAATATTGCATAATGTAGTTTGCAGAGAACAATCATTGACAACATGTATAATCAAATCACAAAATATATGGTATGTTCTTTAAACCTTGATAATACCGACAAATTTCCTTTTGTGAAAACAACTTTTTACATGTTTTTAAGACTATACAAACTAATAACTGGATATTGTGCAGCACACAACTCACATCAACCACGTCATTCTATATTCTGTGGTTTGCCACAGTCCGGTAAATGATTCTTTTATCTTTTTTAATTTAGTATCTACATTGACAATAATTCTGCATTCATTTTCTATCCTCTCATCAACGCATGACTGATTTCAGCTTTAAAAACTCATATTCTAGCCAGTTAAAACTAAAACTTCTAAATTGACATGATATTGAGAAATTTGACGTGGATATGTATACATGCAACTTCAACATCTCATAATAAAAATACGTAACCATTCATTTTCATTTGAATTTTGTAATATAACATAAAATACTGTCAATTTATGTAAACAACTTATTGATTGACGTTGTACTCTAACTTAAGAAAAAATTACTGCACAACTGAATTTTTAAACGTGGGAATATAAAACTACATGATTTTGAATTTTTTATATTAAATATATAAGATATTACTGTGATAACACATATATTCATGTAAAATTTTACATGTACATTTCTTTACATGACAGTTTCATTTTCAAAAACGTATCAGTTGGAAAAAATATTGTCTTTAAGTTATGAAAATGATAAATAAGAACTTATTATTAAGTTTAAAATATATAATATTATGAAAATGATACTATATAACATGTTTCACATACATATAAATTCATATTATTTTCATAACAGGGTAAAATTCGAATTTTCAAATTAAATATATCACTTTTTTATCCTTAACTTTTCACAAAAAGTAGTATATGTTTCATGTATAATATTATATTCAAAATATCAAAGAATTAAAAAAAATTAATTTCAAAATTCAGATGATGTTGTAACATGTAACATAAGCAATTTATAATAAAAAATGTTGTCGAATCTGATTGTATAATATTATATAACATGTGTTGCTTGAATTGGTGTTTGATAATTTCAAAAAAAAAACTCATAAGAAAAATAATATCAATCATATATCAATATTTTGATATATAAATATACGATGTTTACGTAAAATTAATTGATAGAAGTCCAATAAGTTTTAAAGTCACAAGTTAGTGATTAAGCAAGATCAATTATATATTCATTTGAATCATAATTACAATAGAATAAAAAAAATTGAAAAATATTTTCAACAAGATTTATGGTATTGAGAGAGCTATAAATAATTAATACTTTATCTGGATATAAAAAGTAGCCTCGTAATTAGTTTTAATTTAAATTAATTTTTTATTATATAAAATATGATTAATATCATATTACAAATAAAAGTCGTATTTAAGAAGTAATCCTATATGAAATATTATAAATTTTTTATATTTAAATTTTTTTATAGATATACACTCATTCAAACAAATGATAATAATAAGTCACATATCAACAACAAATTATCACATATGCATTTGTAATTTCACAAATAACTTGGAAATACCTTCAAATTTATTTTAATAATATATCAGATTTAGATTATGTTGATTGTGAAATTATCATTAAAAAAATCAAGTACAGTTTTACTTAATGACGTAAGTTCTTTATTTTTTTGCAAGTTTTGAGAAATTATTGTCACTTATTGTGAATAAAATGAAGAATATTTTATATACATTGTATAATATACATTGTTGACAGCTTGATGATTGTTCACATTACATCAATGAGACTTACAAAATAAATATATGTCTTTATAGAATGTGAATAAAGAGAAACTTAATTCACTTTTAGGTGTCACAAAATATTTATGTTGAACATAATTAATTCTGATAGATTAAATTAATGATTTATATTATTGCCATTCATTAGACTATAAAGATTGGAAATTTGGTATAAACTAAGAAGTTCCTAATAGGTCAATATAATTTATTTGTTTAACTTTATAACTGATTTAGAGATGATAGGAAAGATTCGTTCATTGTCAACTTTTATCATAAAATATGAATTCATTATGATTGATTCAATACTATATCTTTATCATTATTATTGCTGTGAATTATACTATAGTGTTGTGAAGTATACTATCAAAATAAAATATATATTTGATCATCAATTTTTTCTCTTAGTCTTGACAATGGGCATGTCGCAAACCACATATTGGCATCATGATTTTTCATATAGTGTTGGAAATTTATAACTTTTGATTCAAAATTATATCAATTTTGATGCATGATTTAACTATTTTGTTTATAATATAATTTATGATTAAATTTATGCAATTATTTTAAAAGATGTGAACGGTAAAACTCAAGAATTACACAAACACATAAATAACGTGGTTCATCCTTAGCTAGAGGGCTACGTCCACCCAGAACTCTCAGCACTTTACTTCAGGTCTTGTCAGAAAGACACAATGTACACGACAAACTCAGAGGTATTTACCCATAAGCGACCATATTAGCTATAAATAGCTAGGAACCGAGGTGACTCCTTATCTGGAGTCAAACTAAACAAATAAAAATCAAAAGATGCATGGAAATTTACATTTTTTATTATTTAAAATAAAAAATATGAAACTTTATAATATTTTTGTTGTGAATGTTGTATAGTACATTTTATATGATGTGTAATTCACAATATTGATACATTTTTCATATTAGCAATTCAAACTTTTGTATAAATATTCAATCATATAAACTCACATAATGTGGATAAATATAATATGGATATATTACAAATAATATTTATCCATAATTACATAAATTTTTTTTTTTCATGTTTGACATGATTTAAATTTTGATTCATTACTTACTTGATACATTGATTCAATAATGATTCATTGTGGGAGCGGCTAGTTGTCACTCACTTGGGACTAATTAGACTTCGGTCTATTACAATCTTTATATGATTGGTAGATGCAGTAGGTTTATCGGATGAGTAACAATCAGGGTAGGGTGTAATATCTTTAACCAATCAAAGAATCGCTTATACTAGAATGAGGACTGATTAGCCCTAAGTGAGGGAGAACTAGCACTTCCCTTCGTTATTTGAAATCAATGTAAAGTAATCTAAAATATTATTTTATGGATTTTTTTATTATGATCAAATAACATAACTCGTTTTTAATAATCACATTATTAATATTTTCAATGTGGAATTTTATATTTCAAAAGAGTACATTTCAAATGATTGGTTCAATTCAATTGGAAGTTTAGATTATTAATCCCAACACCATGTTCATATTTTTTGTTTATATTTCAAAATTTGTTTCCATCTGTACATTCAATCATTCAAAATTCTTTAAGAATTGTGCTTCAAAGACCCTATTTATTTGTTTATAACAGTAATTTGGACGAACAATATTTGCAAGTAAGATTGCTAAATGGTAAATTAGAAATATTTACCATTTCAAAAACATTTTTCTCTTAAATCAGAGAAGAATCAAACTTCATCTTCATATAAATCAACAAACATGTAAGTATTTTGATCATATGAGATAGTTGAATATGTTAAATTAAACGTAAAATTCATAACTTACCTCTACATATAATTATTATAAAAAATGGTAAAAATAATAATCTGGATTTTGCTTACAAATTAATAAGACATCAGTTCTCTTGACAATCACAACCTGTAAATCAATGACCGTTCACTAAGAGAAATATATAATTTTTTTTAGAGACATAATTCATACGATCTTATAATTTCAATCACCTCTTTTATAAATATGATTATATTTATCAAAATTCCATGAACTATGTTTGCCATACTAAAGAAACCATAGTGTGGTATCCAAAAAGCCTATAATTATTCTAATAGCTGTCATAACCTACAGTGCTATCCAAATGGCAAAATAATTTTCTTAAATAATTTACATGTAAAGTCATCATCTTGTAGTAGATGTGCCACACCACCAAAACAATAAAGTACAAAATTTATATTTTTCTGAAGGGACAAAATGTAGATCTAATAAGTGACGTAGTTTTCGCAATGCAAATAAAAGTTCACCTTTTTGTAAGACGCTACGTATGTTTGTCACATACCATAATAGTGTAATTTTCAATGTCCATCATTCTATTCCTGGTCACTTGCCCAAATCAGTAACATACTGGACGGTAGTTATTGAATTCGATACCTACCCAGCGTAGTTTTCAGTATATTGGAGTTGTTAAGACCCTTCAGCCACATACTCTTATTACCGAGAGGCCACTCGAATGAGTGGGATTTTACTCGCTTAAAATGATTCGTGCTTGGAGGAGACGACATCAACACATCGTAACCATCCGCTCGTCAATTACGATTTCGCACCTCTGTACATAGTCCTTCTATTCTAGCACAACCACTCCTATATCTGGGGAATATCTCGCCCTCAGCTTTCATGTGAAACAAATTGGTCTGAGCTGTGAGTTCTTCTTTACAGGTTGTAAAAAAGTGTTATAAGAACTGTAAGCCTTTCTGCAGTGCTACTATTAGAACCGAAGAGTATTGTACTTTTGCAGGCGTACATGAAAAGTATATCGTAAATTAGGGGTCCAAAGTGGTATCCTTTGGCTTGTCTCACAGACCTTACGTCACAAGTTAACCAGAAAAACTACATGAGGAAGAAGTTTTCAAACCTTGTGCGTGGTCTAGGTCTTATGTGACAAAGGTCAACTGAAAAGTTCATTCGGCTTGCAGATACGCTGGATGTAATATTGAGGAGGGTGTACAGCGCCACTTTCTTGACTTCTGAAATGGCTTTGGAACTGGAATTCACACCACTGTTTCGAATCAGGCAACCTTTATTTTTTCACAGAAAGGTCAAAGAAATTCCATCCACGCTCCAGGCGCACATATGATAAACGCTTCGGGGGACCAAAAAACACAATCTAGCTTGGCCATGAAGAAATAGCATATCTGCATGGGTGAGAAGTCAACAATAATAGTCAGTGCCCCGCAAATTTCCCTTCATGAAGAGCACTACGGCGGAGGAATAGATCACATATTAAAGAGCTCCAGCACGATTCGTATTTCGGAAGGGGTCCAACACGTTAGCTCTCGGTCAAGCGCCGACGAAAAAAAGAAGTGGCGACTGTGCTCGGGGCTGTCGAATTAGCGCGAAGATCCGCGAATTCTCTCGTTCGCGGATCGGACGAACCGACCGACCGACCTTTCCTCCGAGCAACGCCTGCGGCTTTAGCTTTGGCTTTCCATCATGGAAAGCCAAGGATGGAAGCGATCGCAAATGGCAAGGGCGAAGAGAGAAAGTGGAGGAGCTCATCGGCCCGTGGGAACATGATGAAGCAGAAGAGGCAAGGCGGGCGGTGTCCGCTAACCATTCGAGAAACCAGCCGAGAGCGGGGAGCTAACCGTGGCGACGTGGTGGGTGAAATAGGGCAGCCCTGTTCACGCCGAATTGGCGGCACGACAGTTTATCATGCCAGAGTGTGGGGTCGCAGCCTATCTCCGCCCATGACCATGCAAGGCATGGGCCCCCTTTACCGCCAGCTTGCAAATCCCATGATCGGATGGCTCGGATGTCTTGCCGGGAAGCCCCTGCCAGGACTCCCGTCGGGACCAACCGCCGATGTGGCCTCGCGGGAGTCGCTGCGTCGAACTCGCGTGGACGTGCCCCGGCGCTCCCTCGAGTTCGGCCTGCTGAACACTGCAATGGAAGACCTTCACGGATGTTGGTTCTTCGTTACTGCAGGGCCGAATAGTGCCCACCCTTCGTGCAGATCTCGGAACCTTCTTTCGGAAGATGGCTGATTTTGGCGCCGAATAATCAACGACGCTAACCCCTTACGGCAAGGCTGACTCTCACGACGCAGATGATTAAAGTCCGTGGCCTTGGGGCTGCAAGGGGTGTCGATTATGTCTCCGCGCGAAGTAACCATTAGAGGGGCGGGACTGTAGGAAGGTTGTCTTGGGCGGGGGGGCGGTCCCAGGGGTCCGAGGCCTGCGCTGTCTGGTGCAGTAAATACAGGTTTTATTTCACGGCCGCAGTAGATGCTGCATTACAGATCGGAGCTCGGTGGGCTCTGGACATAGTGAGACCCAGTCACAGTCGCAACAGTGGAATCTCCGAGTGAGAGTACAGCGACGCTGACGTGGAAGGGGAAAGGCCCATTTCACTGCGAGGCGACCCGATGTCAAAGGGACGTTGGGGATTCAAAACGAGGGGTTACCGTTGCCGGTTCGAACTCAGAGAGCTACTAGAGACGTTACCGACCAGGTCGGCGTAGTGCTCCCTGGTTCAGCGCCGGGGAGTGAGTGGCCTGGGCGAAGCCGGCAGGCAGGCAGGAGGGCAGGAGAGCGGGCGGGCGGGCGGGCATGCGAGCGAGGAATGAAGGGAGTAGGAAGGCGATGTACGGCATGCATGTTGGGGATGGGCATGGGCATGGGCATGCGATGTGGTGCGGTGGAGCGAATAAGCATGGCGCGGGGGTGGCCTGGAGATGCAGGAGCACAGCATAGCATAGCATAGCATAACATAGCATAGCAGCATCCTGATGGAGGGAGGATGGCGAGCCAACGGGAGCGGGAACAGAGCGTTTTCAAACATGTCCTAAAGTGACATACACTCTGTGTGCCCTCTTGCCCACGTTAACGGGTACTCGCCCGTTCTGTGTGTGTTTCCTCCGAGTCTAGACCTCTGCTCCGCTCCCCAGAGCTCGACGTGAGCGCGATCTCTCCGCCTAGCCCCTCCCTCCATCCTTCTCCCTCCTCTGGCGTCCCTCTCGAGGGAATTCCTCGATCAGGCGAGCGAAGCAAAGAAGCAGCAGAGCAGAGGAGGACGATACGCAGGCTGTGAAGTGGATTCATGGTCTGATCGAAGAACAAGGATTTGTATTCAAGAAAGACAAGGAAGCGACGACTGTGCGAACGAGAGCGTAAAGAAGGAATTACGTTGGATGGTTGATTGCCAGCAGCATCAGCAGCATCAGCAGCAGCCGCAGCAAGCACGGAGAAGGAAAGAGGAGGTTGTAAAGTGTGTGTGCAATAGTAGGAACCAAACTCACCCTTCAGAAATGGTAACGCGTCTTTAAGTACGCAATTGTATCAGTAGCCGTTGGTGCATTTGAGTTGTGAACCGAATCACAGTTGACAGTCTTCGAAGATGGGAAGCCGTCACGATAAGGACAAGGACAAAGGCGTCAATGTCCAAGTTCTTCTTCGATGCAGGTTTGTGGCACGCGCATTGCTCCCGCATTCGTCTCCTGGTGAAGATCTGCGTTGTGATCGATGTCGTTACAGCCGAGATACGCGATTCTTGTTCTGGGTGCATCATTCCGGACGTATGCATTTGGATTCGAATTGAACGCCCCTCTTTCTGCTCTGTTTACAGGCCTTTCAGCGAAGATGAGCTGAAGAGTAATGCACCACAAGTAATATCCTGCTATGAACATCGTCGGGAGGTGACGGTGTGTCAAAATATAGCTACCAAGCAGATAGATCGAACATTCACGTTTGATAAGGTGAGGAAACTTTTTCTTCTATGACGATTTACGTTCCACGTGCATCGCTCTTGAATGCAGCACCCCGAGGAGTACCCGCCGTTTACGATACTTCGCCTTGTTATCGTCTTGCATTTACTCCATTCCAGTCTCCGATGGGTTCGAGATATATCGGTGAAAGCTAGTTTTGTCCTCTCTGATTCGGGATCTTGTTGTGTACCAGGTCTTCGGTCCTACGTCTCAGCAAAAGGATCTTTATGACCAGGCAGTTATTCCCATCGTGCACGAAGTGCTTGATGGGTTCAATTGTACCATATTTGCATATGGTCAGACTGGGACAGGAAAGACTTACACAATGGAAGGTTCAGGGAGGAAGGCGAAGGTCGGTCTTTCTATCCTTTCTCACTCTGACACAGACGCTTATTTGCAATTGCCCTGAAGTCATTTATTGTGAAAGAATCAGATCTCAAGCCGACGGAAGGGGATCAATCGTCAGATCTCCGGTTTGGCTATCAACTATCTTCCTGGATTGTTGTGTCTGTACCACTTGCGAAAATGATTCCTGACGATGGCCAGATTATTGCTTGTCCAGAATGGAGAGCTGCCTCCGGATGCTGGTGTCATTCCTAGAGCCGTCCAGCAGATTTTCGACACTCTGGAAAGTCAACACGCTGAGTACAGTGTGAAAGTCACATTTCTGGAGCTATACAACGAGGAAATAACTGACTTGCTAGCCCCGGAAGAGTTCTCGAAGGTCATGGACGACAAACAACGTAAGCCATTAGCACTCATGGAAGACGGGAAGGGTGGTGTGCTGGTTCGTGGACTGGAGGAGGAAATTGTGACTAGTGCAAACGAAATCTACAGTTTGTTGGACCGAGGATCCGCGAAAAGGCGTACTGCCGAGACGCTCTTAAACAAACAATCCAGGTACATAATCAAGTAGAGAACGGTGCCAGTGGATGTTTCATCCAAATTCCGTCACCTTTTCGTCGTGGAGATCTGTGCTAATTGAAGAATGTGGTTGAACATTGGAATGCAGTCGATCACACTCTATCTTCTCCATTACTATCCATATCAAAGAGGCCACTCCAGAGGGTGAGGAGCTTATCAAGTGCGGGAAGTTGAACTTGGTCGATCTTGCTGGTTCCGAAAACATTTCTCGGTCCGGTGCCAGGGATGTAAGTAGCTCGATATTTTTTCTCGTCTATGATTCAATTTCAGCGTTGCCGAAACACGGTAATGTGTCTCCTCGGCCTTTTGTATCTAGCTGTTCTGCGCTAGAGTAAATGTCAAGCCTTCTGACTTAGACATCATATCAGAGCCGAGCGAGAGAAGCTGGGGAAATCAATAAGAGTCTGTTGACTCTCGGGCGTGTAATCACAGCCCTCGTGGAGCACTTGGCGCACATCCCGTACAGGTATCTTCATTACTTTCTTTTACAAAATGCTATCGCTCACTACGATTCAGCCTCAATCCGTTGAGGCTGCACTGTTGTGTAGATGACCGTTTCGCCTGTTGAGACGCATGACCGATCCACCACTGTGAAAGAGAGGCACTTACCGACTTCGTGCGCTTTTCTTAACAGGGACAGTAAGCTCACCAGATTACTAAGGGATTCCCTCGGTGGTAAAACAAAAACCTGCATTATTGCAACTGTATCTCCGTCTGTACATTGCTTAGAAGAAACCCTCAGTACGCTGGACTACGCCCACCGTGCAAAGAACATCAAGAACAAGCCAGAAGTAAGCAATCAAGGCATTGTCTCAATCCTGGTTCGATGCTGAACAGATCTATGTCAGATCTTTATACTTCGCAAATTGTATTTCTAAGAGACCTTTCTGTCGTACAGGTGAACCAGAAAATGATGAAGTCTGCCTTGATCAAAGATCTCTATGGGGAAATTGAGAGGTTGAAAGCAGGTACGTTCTGTTTCTTATTTCCAATCGTCCATCGCCTTGTTAATGTCCCAGTAAACTGTCATATCACACGTCTGCATCGTTCAGGAAATTTCTAATCACACATTCCCGCCTCGATTGTATAGAGGTCAATGCCGCTCGGGATAAAAATGGAATTTACCTTCCTCGCGAACGCTTTTACCAAGACGAAGTCGAGAAGAAGGTAACGTTGAAAGTACTCACCTTACTTACTTGGGAAAACTTTGTCTGTTACTTTAACCTTTACTTGAATTCAAATCTCGAACCTCATGTGCCGACGACTTGAAAATTCGCGCTCTATGCAGGCCAAGGATGACAAAATCGAGGTCATGGAGTACGAACTTGAGGCCAAAGACAAGGTACCAAATTTTTACTCTCTGCCGACGAATTCTGTTCATTCTTGCTATGCTCACTACTTTGTGGGGTCCAAGACAAATCAAAGTATTGAAATTTGTTCATTTCTCTCAGCAAATTGAGGACGTGCAAGAAAATCTCGAAATCCATCAAAAGCAGTACGCTGAGCTGGCAGCGAAGATGGAAGCTACCCAGGTAAGCGAAGTTTCAATTATTAGCACCGTGTGCATTTCAGTGATTGCTGAGTGTATCCTTGATGAAGTTGAATCAGTGCATAAATTTGAGACTGAAATCCCGTTATCGCAGAAAGCGCTCGAACAATGTCAAGAAGCCCTCGTGGAAGCGAACATCAACATGAAGCACGCCCAATACACGATCAGTCAACATGAATACGTCATTGAAGCACAGCAACAAGCAGGTTTGCGATCTGTACCTGATATTTCCCCTTAGACTACACTAACTACTTGTGATGAAGCATAGTCGCATCTGGGATGCTACTGACTTTTATTGACGCTTGCAGAAACTAGCCTCGCAACACAGGCTGCACAACTTCGATCTGAATTGGAGAATGCAGTCACCGATGTTTCTGGACTATTCGCGAAGCTGGGTATGTATGATGTCTGCATGAGGTGTTTGTCAAATTATATTGAATCTTGCACCTGTAATTACTGTCAAAATTGACCGAATATCTTCACCAGTTTAGCAAGTCCACGTCTGATATTGGTAATATTCTGTATTGTAGAGCGTAAAAACAACCTGGAAGCTGGAAATCGTCAGTTGGTCGAGAAGTTTCAAACCATGCTCTCTGAGCAGATGCACGTGGTACACAACACCATGGCGGGTTCTGTCACCGCCCAGCAGAAACTGCTTCACAAGATGGAGCTGCAGCTCCAGGGATTCATGACAGCCAAAGATCAAGTGAGTGTAACATACGGCTCTTTTATCTTCAAGAGTTTCACGATTGGAAGATGAAGCTCACAGACCCTGGAAACGGGACACAGGAAAATTGGCGAATGTAAAAAGTCAACCCGGTATCAAGGATCTTCTTAAAGACTTGTGACTTCGGAAGCACCCTAAAGCGTAATATCAATTAAGCCCTCAATTACTCGTCTTTCAAGCTAAATGGCTGACGATTGTGTTATCTGTCTTTCTCCAGTCGGTGGAGCAGTTGAAGATGAAGCTTGATGGCCTCCGCAGCACCTATCTCCAACAGATACGCAGCCTGCATGAAGTAGTTAGCACTCATGAGACCGGCTCCTCGGATGTCCTTCAAAGGCTGAACACCTCTGTTTCAACTCATTCTTCAGAACTGGATCAAGTGAGTCCACTTCTCGAACCGACGTTCCTCGAACGGAAACGTATTATGACTAAATTTGACGGAGGATGCCAACCAACTCGCGCGCGGAACTAACAGTAAGCAACATGTCTTGCTTTGCAGTTGTTTGCCCGTCACGTAGTTGAGGCTGAATTGGTTCTCAAGGAACTTCTGGAGTCACTTAGGGAGCAACAACGTGAAATTACAGGGCTTGCCACTCAACAACGGGAGGCAGCGCGACTGAATCTGGATTCAACCAGATCCATCTCCAGAGTCGTCCTGGACACTCTTCAAACGCTTTACTCTGGTGCTCTTGACTTCGCCGAGAATGTCGAATCAAGTAGCAGTGCCCATGATCAGAGTCTTGCTCAGCTTGCGGAGGCATACGAGGTTTTAAGCCTTCAGAAAACCTGCTCAAGATTCGCCATTTTCCTTGTGAAAAGCTTATGTATCTGTATAGCTTTCAGTTGCGGCCATTCTCAACTTTCGTACTCAGTACTTTGCCTACCTCTGATTTATGACAGGAGCAAGCGAAGCAAGAGAAGGCACTATTGATGGAGGGTATAGCCGAAATGTTGAGCCAATCCATGACTCGAAAGGTTGATCTGGTAAGGAGAACCAGTCTCTCTTCTCGCTTTGTGAACGATTTCTGAACTATATCCTCCATGAACAGAGACGTGTGGACTAAGTAAAACCAAACATCTCAAAACAAGTGGCTTGATTCGAATGCAAATTGCTGCTGCACAGGTCACATCCAGAGTCAGCAAGTTAAGAGAGACGACAGTCTCCGAAGCTGCGGAGAGAAAGGCAAAGATTGTCACCTTCCAGGAAGTCACCTCCTCTGCTAAAGAGAAGGTGGAGGTCTTCGTGAAATCTAGCGAGGAGGCTGCAACTGAAAGCGCATCTCTTCTAACTCTTAAACACGAACGCATGGACGAGCTTCTAGAAATCTGGTGAGTTTTTTCTCATGCTTGACCAAACATCCTTCACTTTATGCAGAAACTTGGGAATATATTGAAGGAAGTTTTCCCTATGTACGCTGAATTGTTCCTGGATATGCAGCGTAAAGGACACCAACAAAGCAGAACAACAATGGAAGGCTGCATCAGAATCAGTTCAGCAATTCGAAAGGAATTACATTCCAGTCACAACCTCGCTCATCAAGTAAGTTGCAAGGGAATCAACGTCAAGTTTTCCTTTGCGGTTTTGACATCTCTGTGAAGTAGTAAATTCTGCTAAAGCTTCGACAGAACGGACCTAATGTTCTACCTTTCGGTTTTACAGTGAAGGATTAGAGGCAAATCAGTTCCTAGTTGCCCGATCAGCAGCACTCAATACGGCGGTAGAGGCCGACATTGAGGACGGAACTGTGGCAGCGTTTGCTCTCATTGAGGGTAAGTAATCCAGCGTGGTCTCCAGATGAGATTCTCTTGTCATCTCGAATTGTGCCCAGTCGATTGAGTCGTCCACGTTTACCGAGGGAGGCTAAGTTATCATGGTCTTCATTGTATACAGACACAAGGCAATACGAGCATGAGGCAGCAGCCGGATTACAGTCTATTGTGGAGGCACAGTCGCATGCGGCGGCCCAGCTTGAAAGCTCCCACAATTCCAACGTAGACGAACTGAAGCGAATCACCGAGCAAAGTCTTGGCGTTGATTATCAGGTGAGTTACTGTTCTTTGCAGAACTGCTCCTTGCTGCGCTTGCCAGCCAGTTCTTTCGAGTTGTAACGCTATGAAGAGTCGGGTGTCCGGGGGTGGTCACTGATTCCTTGGCATTTACCTCGTGTCCCGTGCAGGATGACCAACCGACTGGTTCAACTCCCTCTAAGAGAACAATCGAAGTACCTAGCTTAGCTGCAATCAACTCGTTGCGTACACCTGCAATGGAAAGTTTAGTGCAGGAATTTCGATCAAAGCACAGCCCACCTGAAATGGAGGGTCGATTGAAGCTAGCGAACGGAAAAGTCATAACGCAGGCAGACGTCCGAGATTTCCGAATTCCCCTGACGACACTCAACTAGAAAGATGTACTATTTTCCAGCGTGTCTCGCGCTTGGGTCAGCTGAACCCACCAACTGTCCAGTTTACGTCTGTCTAGTCATCCCTTGGGTGGAGATGAAGGATGGACAGATGTTTGTCAAAATCCGCTCGTGTGTCGACTTGACAACCAGCCGAAGCTTTGTCCTAACCATCTAGAGCTGTAATTTATAAGAACGTTGCTGTAGATACCACCATGTTCTCACACCGGTTAATGATTGCTGGAGAACTTTGTTTCTTGCTGAAGTATATCTGGCCTGTCTAGGCAGCAGAGTAGATTTCCACATTCTCCGTGGAGGGTTAGGGGTCAGTGAACACACTCTTGAAGGACTGAGTTGGATGGAGGTAGTTGAATCCAGATCAGTGGCCTGACTAGCACGCGCAACGCACCACGCGAGCGGGTTGAGGCCATTGTCGAGGAATGTATGTCTGCATTATTTGAGCTGCGTCGAGTCGACTCACTCAACTCAGGCATTATGGATGGTGAGATTGATTCATTTACGGTTGTGTTGGTTCTCTGGGAGACGACAGCCACAGCAGCGGAGAAAGTATTAACTCCTCACTAATTAGGGTTTCTAGGACAATTTGTTGTATGACTCTTAATGAAGGTCAGAACCAAGCTCGACTCACCAAATTGGTTGGTGAGCACAAGTATTTGAAAGAGGGATTTCACTGCACAGTGGATTTCGATGGGCTGATTATTTAATATCCGCCCAGTCAAACCCTTCAGTAGCTGGTTGTCAACTTCATCCTCGTATGTACATAGACATATTCATTATCTGAACTTAGAGAGGGAATTTCTTCAGCTAGATACGGCACCACTCAAGTAAGTCGTCCTGGCACTCAAGCACTCATGAAGTCTTGACATTGGATATGTTCTCTTGTAAAAATCACTCTACTAGTGAATTTCAATGAGAGGACTGAAGAGAAATCTGCTGCTGCGTTTTTGATCCTGACTTGCAAATAAAGTACTCTGCAATGGAACGTTTCGTTAAAGTCTCTGTAATTGTGTATGGGCTTATTGAGGTATTGATTGCTCATTGATGATGCGTGTTTTTGTAGTTCAGTCTTGCTGAGGGCTCCGGGGTCCGTCTTGCGCCTCTGTCCCTCATCTTGATAGTGTGTTGCATGAGTCACTGGATCTTGCAGAGAAAGTTCACACGGTTGGAAACGTTTAAGCACATAGTCAACAGATCTTTGTCTGTTTTTGCATCGTTTATCAGCACGTAGCAATCATCAGCACCAAACCTACTTTACTCTCTGGCTACAGAGAATAAACCATGATTGTCGATGAACCTTAAGATTCGAACTGACGAAGTTTGATAGAACAAGGCATGATTGAAAAGTTTTAATGGCCAGGAATGACGACATTCACTTCTCACACCCATTAACAGACCAACATTTTGTAATTAGAAACTTTGAAATTTGGAAACGCCATGCGTAAATTACACAACAAAATTTGCGTAAAAGCGAGTTGTACAAGCCATTTTAACTTGAAGTCGATGAAAGTTTGTCGAAAGTACGCCTCTACGCTATTTTAGAAATCGTTCAAATGAAGGAAACTAAAAGTCAAATATGTATTACAGAGTGGCTACAAACAACTATTCCAAGGTACGGAGGAAGAGCCTCCTCGAGTCCTTCCCTCGCTACACGTTAGAACACTCTTGAAAACACCTTCGTCTTCTCCGTACCGTATGCATCTATGTGGATCACACACTAGTTAAGGCAATTACACACAATTCCGGGACTCGTCGATATATCGGAATCCAAGTTGATTGGCGTTCCATCACATGGTTGGATTTTAATGTGTGGTCTGGCTTTGAGTTCAAAGTAACCTATACCAGTTGCATAAATCATCCAAATGCATCAGTGATAGAATGCACAAAATGTCTAATGTTTCTATAGAGTGAAATACTTAATTTGTTTATTGAAGTTAAGTATCAAAATAAAATCTACATTTGACTAAGATTAACGTTCTGGTATAAGGATAAAGAATTTTGATACGTAAAGTGGTATAAATATCTCATGTTATTAAAATTTTCAATATATTGTATAAATTAGTTGACTGTAATTTAAGTTTTCGTTCTTGTCATTGATGGGTATACTAAATACTTTATATTAATTTTCTTTATAATATTTATTTTCTCTCGAACATTGATATTTATTGTGATGGAATTGAAATATAATCAAAATATAATTAATTTTTTTGGATTGTAAAAGATTGTGTTGAATTTTTATATGAGTTTAAGATTATGACGAGTGTTTATACGTATGTTGTGTTATTTGATATGCAGTGGTGAATTATAGTTTGGCGAGTTACAACCAAAGAAGTTTTTATTACTTTGTGTTTTTATAATATTTATTTATTTAAATTAGATGTTAAGAATATTATCAATTATTTTGAAAATAGGAAATTTAAACTTGTTGAATCTTGAATAAATCGTGAATAATATATTCATTTTTACTGTGCCAAATATAGTTATCTCATGATCTCATGTCATCCAAATTTTAAATTTTTCTATCATCTAATCTGGAACCTCGTTGTCATAGACTTCCCGGGGAAATCCCAAAGTTGTTGCCGTTTTTAGTTAGGAAAGCTAATCTGGGCGAAAGAGGAGCATCCAAAATCCAAAATGGAGCATTTTGGATTTTAAGCGTTTATTAAGAACGAACTTTCGTGCACTCGTGTTCGTAGGAGCGGACGTCAGACCATGCAACTACCGCCAGAAATGCTGTCAAGAACCTATGATCTGAAACGGACCTCCCGCCGCACCCGTTCCAAGAAGAGCAGCAGATAAGGCGGGAACGCACGTGGGCTAACCCCGGATGGGCATCATCCCATGCCCTACCGGGAACTCGAACATCATCGACTCGAAGTGTGGGCCCCAGGGGTAAGTACGGTAGCACATACGGACGTGTTCCCGAAGCCGACCGTGGTTACCTGTGACCTGCTTCCATCGGACATGATGAGATCGAGTTGAGTTCGTTCTACTGTAGTGGCAGTTACGAATTACCCTACCGCACCCAAACCAATCCTGTAGGTTCAGCCCGGCGTCGCGCTTCGCGGGACGTCTCGCGACTCCGATGTGACTCCGGTCACAGACCTTCGCCTCTGTTGAGAACATGGGAAGATCCATAAACTCTAACTCGAACGACTGGGCATTAAACGCGCGCTCGTGTGGAGTTCCGACCAGGTATTGGGGGCTGACCCACCGACCCGCGCACCAACCCAACCCACCAACGCAGCCACCCACCGGATGAAGGAGGTTTGTCTTCGGAGCCGGACGGAAGTACAACAGGTTCCTGCGGAACTGGAGCGTGGCAATCTGGTAGAGGAACGTCTCGGACGCCAATTCCATGCATGCCCTCGATGCGCAGCTGGTGCGTCAGCGCGGAATTCGAAACTCCTGCGGACGGTGGAGCGTTTCTTGAACTCGTTTGGACGACGAGGAGTCGGATCGCGGGTTCTTGATGGTGCGATCGAGAAGCTTGAGATTCTTTCCAGGAGCGGAGCGGAAGTTCATTGCGTGCCCGCTCGCACTCGTGGTCTCGAGCTTGAGATCGGGCCCTCCGCATGCATCGGCGAGGTGATGCTGGGCGTGAATTGGAGGGCTTAGTTTGACGGAGAGGGCTTTGAGAAAGGATGCCGAAGAATAAGGGAAAGGGAGGAAAGAATCGGAAGAGAGGGAAGAATGAGGCCGAGGACGAGAAGCGAGAGCTTGTATTTAAAGAAGATGGGCAGGAGTACGCGCAGGTTCTTCGCATGCTCGGGAACGGCCGATGCGAGGCTCTGTGCATAGACGGTACTAAGCGATTGTGTCACATTCGCGGCAAAATGCACAAGAAAGTGTGGATCGCGTCCGGGGATATCATTCTTGTTGGTCTGCGAGATTATCAGGATGACAAGGCCGATGTCATTCTCAAATACCAGCCGGATGAGGCTAGGTTGCTGAAGGCTTATGGAGAGCTTCCTGAAAACGTTCGTCTGAATGAGGGTATTGCCGGGGACATGGACGATGATGAGGATGGCGAAGGGGATGACTATATCGAGTTCGAAGATGAGGATATTGACAGGATATGATGCTGCTTCAAGCCCACTTTCTTAGTTAGTTGCGGTAATGTCCAGGTAATGCTCTGGAGGTCGGCTGTCCTAAGATTATCCGCGCTTTCCGAGATTAAGGGCATCAATTTGGTAGTTTGATAGCGCTGAGTGGCATTGTGCTCAATGTCCACGTGATATTCTGTCAATCAACCCACAATTATTTGTCTTGTGGAAACATTTTGAGGATACGATATTACTATCAAGGCAAATCGCGCGGTATCGAAATCAAACTCGAAGTCTCGCAACTTGGATTTCAAGACAGGTTTCGACTACCAATTTACTTGGAGAAATAAGGCTTCAAGATTAATTGTTGTACATTCTTCGTTTTCGGCCAATTTGATATTTACAAAACATCGATATCGCTCCCTTGACGTTCGTTTCTCGAGCTGAGGTTCCAACATGAGTGCGTTTTTCTAGGAGAGAAAGGGTCATCACTGTTACAAAGAGCGAACCATTAAGTTTTTCCGGATGTTTGAAGGGCGTAGTATCGAGGAAAGGGGATCAGTTTGGGAATAACATACTGCAGTGGAGTATCCAACGCATTTATAATCTAGCATATCCAATGTACCCCAGGAGCTATGACAATTCATCCGAAGAATAAGATGCATATCTGGACACGGGTCAGGCACAGATGACAAATGAAAACGCTGCAAACCCACGGACTGTATCTTTGTAGTATTATTCGGATCCTTAGGCATAAAGCTACTCAGGTAACCGTGAAGCTACTCATCTCAGAACGAAGTGTATGAACTGCATGAGAACGTCGCACTACGGGGATAAAGCTATTCGCAATCGTTTCTAACTTTCTATCGACTTCAAAGCTTAGACTGCCCCAAAAGCGAGAAAAGAGAGAGAGAGAGAGAGAGAGAAGACTACTGCTCGCAACTAGAGTCCAAGGTTGCCTCAGTGACACTGGGCAAGTATATCAAACCCTCATGGCAGAATAATTGTTTGGGTCTTCAGAACTGCGTTTTTTCAAGAGTAGACATGGTATACTTCAAGGCAAACATAGGAGCAGGCATCAGCGCAAATTGTATTCTTGTTCCTGCATGAACTAATGCTATTAGCAAATCTGAATCGAGGCAAGGCGTTGCATATTTTTGCAGAGTTAATCAGCAAGGGGTGTTATAAAATTTCACGGACCTCTTACGCAAGCACCGGGAGTTACTACAGGTGTCACCTTTGGAGGGGAGGATGCTTTTTTGCCTTAGTGATATCCATGACTCACACCGTTGTTCTCAATTAGTTGTTATTCCAGTCTCCCAACTACTGAAGGTCTTTGAGAGCAGTGAACGGCCTCAGCCGAGTCAAACAGGCAAGGCACTTTGGAGAGCAAGAAGAGGCAATAACCTTTGGAGCGAAGGGAACAGAACGATGGGAAGAACTGCTGAAAATTGTCATTGATTTAAAGGCATGCAGCTTGACGCTAACCTTCAAGAACAAGTCAACGTAGCTGACTGAATTGACGTGGCCCGAAGACTTCTGGAAAAAAGGGACTTCAATGCGAACGTCGCCGCAGAGAGGGAGCTCAAACATTATGATATCCCGCAATGCCCATCGGTGTTAGTCCAGGTTACTCTCGACATTTTTTGGGTAAATTTGAGAAGTGTTGGAAGCAATTAGAAGCAGATGCTGCCAAATTAAGCCACTCTAGTGATCACAGTTCTAGATTGGTGAACGAAAACAGTAATCTTCAGAATGTCCTTCAAGCAGCAGCATGTGAATGAATGTTCACTAAGTCATACTCCTGCAGTCAGAGAACAACGTAGCTGCGGGTACAATCTCGTTGATTGCCGTCAGGAAACTTCTAAAATAAACTTTTGTCCTCAATTCCTCTTCGACTGGGCAGCTTACGAGAACAATGTCAGGACATCCAGCGTCATACAGAGAAATGGTCAATTTCACATCCTTACTGTTACTCCGGTTTTTTACTCTCCCCTTAAATACACCTATGCGCTAAGATCGTTGCCTCGAGCCTGTACTGCACGGGACAGTTTCTCGTACTCCATATACCTTACATGAAGTTGGAGTACAGTTCCATAATCCCAAATTGAGCAGCGCTTTCCCTTGTACATTTCCCTTGATTTGCAAATGAGTATGGTCTTCTATGCAAGCTGTTGCTTTTTGAATCTTTGCTGAGATTCCTCATGAGGCTAGCTTTTTAGTCTTCAAGGCAGCTGATGGACCAAAACACAACCACTATTGTTCCACAATTTTCTCTTTAATTCTTACGAAACTCTATCTGTGCTCTATGGGAAGACAAAGTATATGTCGAGATGAGAGTCTGATGTTTGAAATGTAAGAATTGATCCCAAAGAGTCCGTGGACAATCTTACGCGGACATTGTCATGCTACAGACATGAGTCTCTCACACCCACCATGTCCATGAAGTACAGGAAGGAAGAAATGTGTTCGAGGTATTCAGTTCTTGTATCTGACATACTAGTGCTGAAAATCTCGATCGCGTGATTACCAGACTTTCATTTAGTCTTCCAGTCCAGGATCATCAGGTACACTTTTGAACTGTGGCAGTTGAGACCTTTGGTTTGGAGGTTCTAGACTCATCATTGATTTATTGCGGTACTGAACCTAGTTACTAGTTACTAAAAAGCTGGAGGCGCAACTTTGACCTCATATGTACATGCATGTTATTGTCGACAACGCAGGACTGGTATTCGGATATTTGATCCCGTCTGTAATCAAAGTTTGTAAAAGATTGTTGTTACCTTGATTTTTGACGTTAGAACAACTCCGATAATTTGTTTTCATTTTTCTTCCCCTCAAGTCTTGGAGATTATTTAAGGCTCTTCTTATACACAATCAAAATGCTGTGCTAGTGCTTATTGATTGTGGACACTGAAATCCGTGAAAGCTTCTTGCTGTGTTATATAAATAGTTTAACTTTGGCGTGATAAGCATGCCGCCGACGAACGTTCCAAAATATCAGAAGTGTGCTAGTGCTGCCTTGTAGTATCCACATCAATGATCAGAAACTGGAACCCCTCCTGGGGAAAACCCTCTCTGTTGGAAGGAGTTGGCGAGTTGAAGATCTTCTACTCTCCAACTGAACTCTGGAATTTGTGCTGTGTTGCAGCTGGATTATGGTTCGTGGTACACTAGTACTACTATGTTCGTCCCATGAGTTGTGGGGCATCCACCTCTTTGAAAGCGGTTCCTCGTGTTTATTCTCATCTGGAAACATCACTTCGGTCGACGTAGGTGGCTTAAGCTTCATGAACGGCTCGTTCTCAGGCAAGGAAAGGCAAGGCGACAGACTTTCGTTGTGCAGAATGTCGTCTTTGTAAATTGGAAAATTAGGTGGAATAATCCTCGAATGACAGCACATAACTTCTATTTGATGTTTTCACCATCCACCTAGCTCCGGCAGAAGGGTACTTGGACCAGCACTGGAAGTCACCGGCCATGTGCAACAACCTTCGACAGCCTCGAACACGACTGTAAGTCGCGCCCATTCCAAAAGAATTGCTACTTTCACTCAGAACTTCATAATCTTCGGGCTGCAACCATTTTTCTCCCATCAGCGACGTAGCGGCCTTGAAGCAACTTCTTACGCAACTAAATCTAAGCAAGCGGCGCCATGAGGATTTTGGGTGAGTGAATGAGCACGGATCCTGAAACCGTCTCACCAGATGCAACGTCGAGTTGTAAGCTATTGCGGGCACTATCACGCTTTCCCAATCTTCCTCCGAGTAGCCATGAGCGATCAGCAGAGTCTCCAGAGTCTGGTTGTGCAAGATCATCTGAGCCAGGACTTCAGCGCTCGGAAGATCAGCGGAGGTCAGTATCGTCGATCCCAATGGGTCCCTGCCCACATTCTGATCCAGATGTAGCACCTTCAGCTGAAGCTTGGATGGATTCGGTGGACTAGGAGTCAATGCCTTGATCAGTTTCACCAGACCCGCTTGGCCCCAGCTCAGGATATTCTGAATATGGAGCTCCTCCAGGCTCGGGTTGTCTTCGAGGGCCTTGATCAGTATTTCAGGGGCTCCCTCTCCAAGGTACACCGAGATGCTCAAACTTTTGAGGGTGCTGTTGTGACGCAGCATGTCTGCAAGACTTGAACATGCTTGCTCAGCTTCCGATTCCATATGCCTCCTTTGTTCTAGCTCCATCCAGTCTTTCAGCTCCATCTGCTGGTCGCCGGTGATGTTGTAGTCGTTGCTGCGTGGCTTAGGCGGATCTGGGTACGACGATGTCGTGCGGTGTTCTGCCTCATCATCCTGACGAAAGTTGTGGCGCACACAGAAGTGCTTGACGGAGGTGTTGACTGATAGCATTCGGGCTAGTCGCTGAAATATGGGGCCGTTGATATAGGAGTCTGTTTCGCCGATGCTCAGGCTCTCAAGCGTTGCGCTTGGGATTTCCAAGGCCCTGCAGAGGGCATCCACACAACCTGGAGTTGGTTTTATTGATGTCAGATCTAGAGTTTTGAGTCTAGGATTTCCTGTCAGCAAGTGTGCCATGAGCTGGCCTCCTGTGTCTGTGCCGAACGCGATCACTTGGAAAATGCAGAGCGTTTGCAATCTTTGGTTGGAGGCCAGTAAGTGGCACAAATCCTCAATATTTTCATCCGTCTGTCCATTCCAGCGGAGCTTCACGGTCTTGCTAGCTGAAGCCTCTAAAAGCCTCGAATTGATTTCATCAGATTTTCCGCCTCCTCCTGCTTCTACTCCTTTTCTACAGAGACTCACGATCTTCTCCACCACTGATTCCATTCTCGCCAGGCCGACCCACCACAGCTCTCCAGACGACCGGGCTTTGAGGTCGAAATGAGTCTTCAGAACGCGAACTCCCCACAACAACCAACACCATTATTCTAGTGAGGCAACTGTCACACATGTACAATACCTGAAACTACATGTTGATGGTGAATCTACAAACACTTCAAACAAGCTCACACAACTCCATGGTCACTACCCAGCAATCATGAATCTGCAAGCATTTGCTTGCAGATCCAATGATGAAATCGATCACAGTATCAGTTCCATACAAGGTTTGTATATGTACAAGTCCGAGAGCGGAAGCAACCGATCAAATTCAGAGGACAACATCAGGTACTGACTCCGTGAGAACTACGCTCCCAAGCTTCTCATAAAGCCTGCTTGGGTACGTAGCTTCGGAGCAAAACTAGAGTCGAGAACTCTGAAAATACTTCTAGTGTTGTAGTCCCACTGGTCTAATGTAACAGTAGGACATGTATGGGATCGGTAGCACATACACGGACTCTCCTCCTTCTGACTAGACCATAAACTTTCTGAATTATAATTCTTTGTGATGTCATCTCTTCTACTACAGTGTTAGCTACAATCCGGGCACCCCAGCTGTAGGCATCGTGGTGAGCCTGCTTTGACTCCCGGGGCAAACTATCTGCCAAGGACCACAACACGTTACCCCGGCTGATCCTACGCTGAATTGTGGCCTATGCTACCAAAACCTTCGCTTGTGTGGTGGGCCAAATTGCCATTACTGGAAGGCTGGGACTTCTTTCAAAGGTGGTCAGCGCTACGCGCCTCCACAGCCTTGGCCACAGTCTCCGCCTTCGCTCTGTGACAGGAATCTTTCTAGTCTTGGAGTTGCAGTAGACTTCACAGATGCAAGTCTTCCGCGATCCCATCAACTTGTCGTTTGTGTGTTCCTGGTGCTTTGGCGGTGGAGGTGTGTGTCTCGTGATTGAGCTCTATGTGCGGGGGTCAAGGGGAAAGTGTATAATAAACTCGTCGCCCGAACGTCTGCCGCCATTGCTGAAGCTCGGTATAACCTTGAACTAGAATATCTGACAATCTTGGTGCAGATTACATGTTCATTCGTCTTAGTTCATTCGTCATCATCTGCTCCTTCTACGTCCTAAGATGGACATCTTCATCTTGCTGTATTTGATACGGAGTCAGTCACAAATTAACGCGATCTACCTGGGACTTAGAGAGGTCCTCCACCTTTGTTATTGACAATCAGGTGGCGCTGGTTACCATTGAAAGGGAACGAAGCAGGAGTTTCCTGATTTCATGCGCGAGGACGCCGATCGCAACAGGCATTCGTGAGTCCCATAGACCTTGCTTGAAAATCCGAGCTTCATGGACTTTTGGGGCCACAGACTTACTATACAGAGAGTTAATAATGTCGTCAATCATAAGTTTATACATTGCCAGAATCTTCGGTCACTGCTCAGCATATGGAGATCAGTGCTGAAGGTATATTGTATCTTCACACATTGTTCGATGACTTGATATACTCCACATCGAGTCATCAGATATAAGCAGTCATAATGTGGAAGTCTTCAACCATTTTTGCTTACATGCAGGTCAGTGCTAAGGCGTCTTTGCAACCATATTCTGATTTCAATAATCTTACGCCACAAAGTTCAAGCTGACGCCGTTCCCGACCTTAAAAACATCGGGCCATATAGAGGAGATTGACAAGCTATTGTCTATGCCATCAGTGCAAAGCAAAGATGTTTTATCGGAGTTTAGCCTCTACGTTTTTTTCGGGTCAGGAAGGATAGGGAGAGGGAGCCCTGTGTTTTAGATGATGAAATTTCGATTATATTGAAGAATAGCAGAACCTGAAAATATGCAGGGTAAAGGTTGGAATTAGGTTCGATATATTTGGAAAGCTTCAATTTAGTTAGTAAACTGTAAGAGCGTATTCTTACGTTAGTCTGAGTACCGTGAATTCCTTTCGCAAGAGCAGGTAGACATGTACTCCAGAAGTTATTAATTTTCTTGGAGATGGTGTTGGAATGCTTCAATTGTATGGAACTCTAATGACATCAAGATTGATTTTTGGTTGGACTGCTTATGTGGTTTGAACCTAATATTAGAAAAAGCCAAAGACTTAAACAACCGTCTACATTGCATTGTCTCCTGATTGGATGCATGTTTGTGGGCCGAGTTGGTGTAGTGTGGTGAGTTGGCGTTGCGCTTAGGTTACCTTCCTTTGTAGGTGCTGCAATGTTTTCCTCTATTGAAGTTGGAAGTGGTGAATTACATAGTCTGGATATTGTGGTGCCAGATGCAGGTCGATTCAATTGGGTTTTTGATACTTTCCATGGAGGACTTTCTTTGTGGATATAGCGATAATTTAAATGAAGCTATTTGACCTTCTCTATACAAATGTTCGCAACTTTTTAGACAAAACCAATAGATTCATGACAACTTGGGTAACTTAACGTGAACTTGTTTTTTTTCTGGAACCACTTAGTTGATACTGTTAATTTCACAGAAATCCTGGTTGATCGAAAATCTGGAAAAGAGGTTTCAGCAATTTCGGCAAATGAGTGGCTTTCGAAGTAGAAGGCGGATATATAGAAAAAAGCTTGTCGACTTACGAAGATCCTATGAAAACATCAGGACCTTTGGATATGATATTTTGTGAGGTATCATCGATCGAAGATATTCCCCAAAAACTAGGGCCAGGGCGAGGCTCTAAGACTAAAAACACATGGCTCACTAATATTTTTGGGATGGAGACATTTACCAGCTTAAAATCACAAAGAGAGGTTGGAGATTTTTTTTGGGTTTGAGAGGTGAGGAAAATACATTCAACTGGTTGTGGGGATTTTGGATCAGTTCAAGTGTAGAATATCGTTTAATGCTTCAAATACTATTCTCAATAAGTGGAGTTGAGCACTGTATCTACGAGTGTTATGATATTGGCATATAAGCTTGTGGACACACCACAAAAATTAGCAAATCCCAATTAGTTAGCACAAGCATATAGCACAAAAAATTTACGTCCATAGGCGTATGCCATCAAACAGCACTGAACATATTATGAAGCAATGCATGACTTTTCGTGATCTTTTTCAACAATAAGTGATTTATTGGAGGAAAGTTAAAGTTGTCTTGAATATACGTGATCTTTTTCAACAATAAGTGATCTATTGGAGGAAATTAAAGTTTGTCTTGAATATACGTGATCTTTTTCAACAATAAGTGATCTATTGGAGGAAATTAAAGTTTGTCTTGAATATACCTGATCTTTTTCAATAATAAGTGATATATTTCAGAAAAGAAAAAATTGTCTTGGATATACATGAGAATTATTGAAAACATACTTTGGCAAACCGTGTATGAGTTGTGAGATTAATCATCCGAGCATGCTACTTCTTAAAATAAATATATAATGAATTTCAATAAATGATTCATAAATCAAATTATGATTTATAACGTATGAGGGAAAATTGAAATTTAGTATAAATAAAATTTGAATATATATGATTTCACTCATTATTTTTTTAATGATGACCAAATAAATGGAATTAAATCATATCTGTTAGAATATATTTTTATGACTGTAGTTGAAACTATTATTTTTATTTACATTTTTTGATCAAATGGATAGTCCGTGCGATAAGAGATCGTAAAGATAAGTCTTGATCTGAACAAGAAAGACAGAAATTTACAAGATTCTATAAAAAATACATGAATAATTAATTTGTTTCATATAAATAAAATTTCCAAGAATATTAGTTAGTGTACTATCAAAAGAATGAAATTGCCCTCTGCATTTCAAAAAAAATATAACTTACTATTATATTTTTAACTTTTTTGAATGAAATAGAAATTAAAAAATATATTCATGAATACTATTTGTTGAACGTGGTTCTGCAATAGAAGAAACGGTACTATAGTAGAAAAATTTTCTAATGTTGTGAATCTTTGAGATTCTTCATGCAAAATAGTGGTAAGTAAGTTAGAAATATATATTCGGTTGAATGAAAGTTGAACAAAACTTGGAAATTACACATCACGCGCGTAGGACAGAGCGCAACACCAACCAAGTTGCTAAGGTGATCATGGAAGGGATCGCACGGAGCAGCGAAACAAAAGATCTTGTCCAATGGCAGGCCGAGAATGAACCACTCCGAGATCCGGGTCACGGTGAACGAATCTCGCAGGCGGAGCTTCCCAAGTCCAAGTAGGACAAGGGTGAGAATGAATCGAAGGATCGCGCGCTACAAAACAAGAAGTGTATGATGGCCAGGACTCCATCCAACGAGAGGCTGGAATCTGATCCCCCGAAGCTGACTCACTAGGGCCCCGAGCCTGGCAGCGTGGCAGGGGGGCAGATCCATGCGCCACGAGCCTACGAAGCTCGGGCACGCCCGAGCCTCGCCCCGCCCCGCGCTGCTGCTGCTGCTGCTGCTGGGCTGCTTAGCTGGGCTGCGCTGGGTGGAGGAGGCCGCGGCAGTGCGGGAATGCGCACGTTAGAGAACGAAGAAACAGCGGCAGCGCTCCGTCCGGCTCGCCGATGGCCTGCCGGGAAGTCCCGTACGTACGTGCTCTCGTGGTCTGCTGGACCTCGACGCAGTGGGCGCTGGCTGTCTGGCTGGCTGGCTGCCTCTGTGCCATAGGACCTCGTCGTCGTCCCTCGGTGCGTCTTGGTGTCGAGGAGGAGGAGCCTGAAGTCCCAGGGGCTGCTGCACATTGCGTTGGACATTGCGTCCCGAGTACTCTTTCTCGCTCGGCTGCGAATTCTTTCACGAGCCGGTTGACCTCTGCGGAGATTTTGGTTAGGTTAGTCCCCGGCGTGTGTGTGTGATCGAGCCTTGAGGCGTCGGAAAGGGTTTTTTTGTCGACATGAATTGACTCCGCGAGGGCCACGAATTCGAGTTACGGAAGAAGCCGAGAAGGCCTTTTCGCGGGGACAGATTTCTGGATCTCTGTGTAACTACATGTCGGAGGGTATCCTCGTAGCGCCTTCGTGATTTTTCTACCGTGTAGAGTAGAGGTGGACGGGAGGGAGAGAGGTGTGTGAAGGTTGTGTTTGTGCCGTGCCTGGCCTGGCCTTGCCTTGCCCTCGGTAGTGGGAGGCAGGGGGGCACGATGTTGCGCGTAGGGCTCCTGACCCTGGGTCTGGTAGCGGCTACGCTCGTGGTTGTTTCAGCGCTCACGAATGGCAAGGGCGAGCCCGATGCCAATGTCTCGTATTCTTTCGAATCCGTCGTGGGTGGTAGTTTAGACAGGAAGCCAGCCAGGGGAGGTGCGGAGTACGCGCAGGTTTTCGTCAAGCATACGTCGTGGATCAATTCGATAGTCTTGTATCCCTTCCTGCCGTCTAGTCTTAGAGCTACAATTCCCCACAACGTACAGTCATGGCTTCGCAACTACATCGCGGGCATTTTCATCTACTTCCTGTCCGGAGGTCTTTGGTGCCTCTGGGTTTACCAACTGAGGAAGGACTATTATTTTCCGAAAGGTGAGATTTTACACTGCTGCTCGGCTCACGCGGAGTGCTGCCCTTCTATTCGTGGCATCTCATTCTTTAGCATTCTGCGCTGGAAGCCACGATTTTGGATTCACTTGGAATGGAATTGCACGCGATGCCGCAACTGATTTCTGTCAATGTCCGCGATTCTGCCTTGAATATATTTTCTTGCAGTGTTGACTTAGCTCATGAAAAGGCGGGGCTCTGTCGCATCTTGCCTTATTCCCAGCGATGCCATGTGCAGGTAACATCCCTACCAAGGAACCAATCAAGATGCAAATCGTGGTATCTATGAAAGCAATGCCCTTGTACACCCTGCTTCCATCACTATCGGAGTACGCCATAGAGAGGGGATGGACGAGATGCTACTCGGAGATCGAGGAAGTTGGATGGCCGAATTACATCGTCTACAACATTCTGTACATGGCATTTATAGAATTTTTCATCTATTGGATGCACCGCGGACTGCATGATGTCAAACCTCTCTACAAACTCTTGCACGCTACTCATCATATCTACAACAAAGAGAACACAATGTCTCCATTTGCAGGTATGAGAACAACCGTGTGTTTTCTTCCCCTCTATTATGTGCGAGATATAGGGAGCAGGACTCATTGTACATTGTACTGTACTCATGGTCTCGAAAACCTCCGTGCTTGAAGAGATTGTCACCCGCGATCCGATATTAGTCCTGGACCTCTTTGACGCTTCAGTCTATGCTTCATACCAAATGTCAGCTCTGCTGCGCCTACATCGCAGAAATTTTTTGTGGATAGCTTACCAAGTTAACTCCAGGTTCTTCGATTTCAAGGTTTTCACGAGATCGATAATAGTGTGGGAGCAGATTAGGTGAAATCGTTCATACCTGTACAGTTGGCACTACGTCAGTCTGGGTCTAGGCTTGGAAATTCGGCGCTTTGGGCGAGGATTGCTTCGATTACAGATCTTGCCGTCACGCCTTCTTATACAACAGTCAGGTTAATGAGTACTTTTCTGCTCGCCTCCTCATCCTCCGTGGGTTCCGTCACATCGATGTGTGCAAGCCTTATCGTCGGGCAGCTGTATGCGTCACAGTCACAGATGAACGGGAGGAACTGCAGCTTGTACGTTTATGCGAGCAGTGGTTCACATTGGCAGCTACTGGATTTCGGTCGGAGTCTGATATGTATATCGTCGGGGAACCGAGTTTTTAAACTTTTGAATCGTAATGTGTAAATTTAGTTGAAGAGACGGTCCTTCGCTTTAGGGAATTCCGAAGTAACTCAAATTTATTTGACAGTACATCGTTATCGGGCCTCGCCTTGCCAACGTATGAAGAATACAGTCTTGCAATAGGATCTGGTTTTATGGACCTCGGTTTAGGACGACTGCTCAATTCGCCCAAAGACAACAATGCATCGGTTCTCCATTGTGACCTAATGTGAAGAGAAGTTGGTCTGATTATGGTCTTTTCCTGCTGTTTGGAAGTGTTGTTACGGTTTTCCCCAGTACAGGTCTGATTGATTCATCATCTTTACAATCTTATGTAGGAACTGAATGATCTTTCCATAAAGACAATTTTCCTCAATTCAATAGATACAGTCGCATTCTCTAAACTTTTGACGGAATCATTGTGACGAGATACCTATGAACTAGGTCATCCTCTTGTGTACTCCCCTTAATTCATTTTTACCACGGTACGATTTTCTGTAGTCATGTTGGGATTTGCCGTCATCCGTTGATGTCATCTCAAAGAACCATTCAGCGCATAATCAATTCTGGCGATCGCTTCTTGTTCGAGAGAGATTGGAAGAACTTCTTGAGAAGCGTACTTACAGAGGAGCAACTCTGGACATGTAGTAATTGAAGACCGTTCATTCAGGTGCTCGTTACTAACAAAGCTGTATCATGGTGTGACAGGTTTGGCATTCAATCCTTTCGACGGAATACTTCAGGCTTGTCCGCACGTCTTCGCGTTGTTCGTGATACCCATGCACTTCTTCACACACGAGTTTTTATTCTTTTGTGAAGCCATCTGGACTACAAATATTCATGACTGTATTGACGGCAACGTCTTTGCCATCATGGGAGCTGCTTACCATACGATTCATCATACTACGTACCGACACAACTATGGGCACTACACTGTTTTCATGGACTGGCTGTTTGGCACTCTTCGAGATCCAGAGGAGAGGAAATTACAAGATTCGAAATCGTCTTAAGTGTGCCGTGATCATTGACAAGTTGTTTACATGTACCCTATTATTTTGTTCTGCCCCCATCGGATCTTGCCCGAATTTGGAATATCAGCTGTGTAATTCTCTAATCTCTGCTGCTCTTGCTTTACGAGGTGTCAATTCCTTCACTAATGAACGCTGGTGACGGCTCCCCTACGCCCGAGGCTCTCATCTCATGCACCTGTAGCATATATTTCATTAGAAAAATAAAGGGCGTTCGGAATTCGCAGTGTCTCTCCCCTTTGAGGAAGTCTTACTGTTTATAATGTGTTCGACAAGAACCTTTCTGGCGATTTTGCTGACAATCCTAATCTGCACCAGATGCAAATTAGTGCTCTATTTCTTCTTTCGAAGCACGTACCGCAGGAGGATTCAGGCGGTATTTCTCCCCTTTGCTTTTAGAGACTCTCAATGATCTCTCCGGAAAAAACATCATTTTACCACCATTGTAGCGAACGTATTAGGTTACCTATATTCGAATTTTCGGAAATAGTTTCCAGTATTATTGCTCCAAAACTTCCTTCTTTAGTCAATCAGGTGCTGTTTCTGTAAGTTTCACGGGGTTGTGACGATCACTGACGAATTTCACTAGGTCTCCATTTTTATGTGTAAACACATAAAGATCGAGCTCATTTCAAGTGAAGCCTTGTCCTTCCTGCATGTGATCCAGTTTGTGGATACATAATTTTTTAAGTCTCTTGCCAAGGTGCAACTCAATATAAATATTTTCACCCACTCATCTCAGGAGATTCTGTATCTTTGATTGATAATCTACGGTGGACATTCGCTTATCTCTGCTGTTGTCGGAGGCAACGAAGGTTGCTGCAGTATCCGCGCTGTTTTCTCATGTAGTATTGCTTTCTCTGCCGAACACCCCCAGTAAAAAGTTCTTTCTCTTGTACTCGGATAGACTAAGATACTAGTAATATCAGGGATCTTTTCCTTGCGCCGTTGTTGCGTGTAATTGTGGGGATGACCTCCTTGTATGTCACTGAGGTCATATAGTTGGTAGTGGGACTATTTTCATATCGTAGGGATCTTGAACCTTTTGTCCGCGGATAACGCAGAGCTGGGATCGTGAGTGCCTGTCCCGTAGTGTTGGGATCTTGAACCCCTTCTCCACTGTATTACTTAATACTGGGATTGTGAGTGGTTGCCCCACAGTAATTCCTTAACTACGTGCTACCTTGAACTCACGAGCTGGGGCAGCTCTTCCATGTCCTAATTCGACATACTCTCTTTGTATATTCTGGTGATGTACACCCAAGCAGTGTGAATGTTGAGTTAACAGATGAAGCCTCATCAGCTATATCACTGAAGAGTGTTCAATGTCCGGCGGGTCGTGACTATGACATAAGCTTAGTTTAACAAAGTAAGAACGAAGCTATCAATCTTCTATTTTTGGCATCAGTGGATGCAATTGTCCTGACGTGTAAGCCCGTCAAATTTGTCGTAATTACGAGGAAATCGAAAACATCAACCTACATAATCAACAGCCGCCTGGAAAATTTCAATCTGATAAATTGTTCACTGTAAAGTAATGGTGGTTTGTGCAGAGACAATAGAGGAAGGAAGGTGTGACATCCAGTAATGAAGGCAAGTATTGTGCGACGAGAAATTGACATGGCTGACGCCTGTGGAGCCCAAACATTGTTTTGAGGTTCGCTCAGTAGTCCCAACGAAGGGATTGGGCTGGTGTATCCGCGAATATTTGTGTTGTATGTGTACATCATTCAGGTGACATAGATTCGCATCATTTCTGAAGGTTACGTTGGGCTCCATGGTCATCAAACAGGAATCACTTCTTTGCTGGTTTCCTTCTATTCCTATCTTCCATTATCCCTTCCCTTCTCAAGTTTCTCCGCAGTGGATTTCGAATCCTTAATTCCATCCAATGAGTATCATCACTTGTTCGTTCAGATCTAACTCTCTCTTTCCTGGTCTTCTCTACCCCGTTAGTATCAATTTCGTTTATAACACTTGATTTGTACATCTCGTAACTAATTAAGAATGAGACCTCACTCATTCAATGAGGGTGAGCACGTTTCATATGGATTATCACTTTGAAAGATAGACATAGTCAACTTTTCATTATATGCAAATCACGTAACAATCAACACATGTTCAAAACGTGTCTTTCCTCTAATCGGCTAAAACTGAAGCTAATTTATCAAGCTAGAAGATACATCAACAAAGTTGTCGCTAACACCAACATAAGTCTCAGCTTAACAAGTCGTCTGAAAACCTTTCTGTAAACTGTCGACAATTCTCGACCCTCCCATCGATGTGAGTGATCGACACTAACAATCTTCATAGAAGCTACCTTCAACTGGTCCATATCTTGACAAATACATCTCAAAGTCCAGGTATTATCATGAATCTTCGAGTAAACCTTAATATACGAAGCGATTTCTTGCTCCTAGCGTTGTGGGAATTGCTTAAGTCATGAAAGTTGATAATCAACCAATCAATTCATTGCTTCTCACAAACTGGGAAGTTGAAGGAGTCATTCAACTTGCTGTTTCAGTTTTTAATTTCTCTCTCTCCTTCTTTGCTCTCCCTCTCTCCCTTGCGAGCTTAATGGCAAATTTGTGCACATAATGATCAGACTAGCTTTGAGAAATTTGAAGAGGCCAGTGTATAGCAGTACAGTTCATTGTTCACTTATGAGGTTTGAAGCGGGGAGTTTATGAGAAAGTAAGTTCTGGCACGTTGATGATGCTCAACGAGACCATCTCCCACAGAACACTTTTCTCGATAAGTAGTGACCATGCACTGATAAAATTTATTTGTTTAAGCACGTTCGACTCACGCCGTGTAATGCGAGAATGTGGGTCCTATTGATTCGCATTGTTGCTTTCGTGTTCCTTTAGTTTGTGGCCTTTCTGAGCCAGTAAAGTTGCATTTACACTTTGGCCTTTTCTAAAGACTCCGGATTCTGCTATTCTTACATTAACTCCCGATTCTCCCTTCATGTACATCTAGCTGCTTATCTCTTGCGCTTGCTAAGAGAGAAAAGGAACCCACTTACAGGCTCCTTTGTAATGTGCAGGTTCAGGTGAGATCCTCGTGCACCATTGCAAATTTCGAAATTTTTTCTTAGATCTGTTTATCGAATTCAGTAGAGCTCAAGAAGCTTGAAGAAAAAAATATTCATCTACATATGCTCTCATTTATGGTTGGAATTTCATGATCAGATGCTTGATTATACTGTACGTGGGTTCTTTGTCGCTTATGCTTGGGGTTGTGGGTAGCTCCCCCCTTCCTTCCTCCCCTCCCCTTTCTTTTGGCTCTTGTTATTGGTGGGAAGGTGGGGATGGGAGGGGGAGATCTCCAGACGGATCAAGTCACGTGGGTTCGACTCCCATGGGAGATTGGGATTGCCTTGTCCCCTTGTGCATTAAAATACTGTTTTCATCCATACACTTTGCTGTTGTACGTAAGCTCATGTGACAGCACACTAAGAAAAATGTTTCTCCATTCTTGCAATTGCATGGGGTCTAGGGTCCACAGAAGCTCATAGCTACACAGGAGCAAGTGAACCTCTTTTTAAAATTGGAGTTTGGAGGTGTTGGTGCTTAAAACAGTGCAACGAAGGAGAACCTGCCACCTACGATTTTCATTCGCATGTAGCTGTACTGCAAGTAAAGTTAACTCCGACCTATTTTTACCAGGGGCAGTTCTCGCCGTGGCACTGACAATCTGGTATGTACTCTGTGGTCTTCTATTCTTAAACTCCGAATTTTTTAATCCACAGAGAAGTCACATATTATGCAGAGGCCAAATATATATGTTAAAAAATTCTCTCTCCTTGCATCAGCGGAAGTCGAGGACGGAGATATTCTCATGGTTGATTGTGTAGAACAATTCTACTTTTTTTACAAATATCGGTCCAATTATCTGCATTAGTAGCTATCAAAACGTGTGTAGGAAAATTTGCATCTATTCACATCATGGCTAAAAGCTACACAAATTTTATTGAGAGAACAGATGTATAATTTCACATTTGTCACCATTTTCAAATCTGTGATCATAAATAGAAAAGATGAACATGAACCTACTGGTCTAGAACTTAACCTCAATTTCCATATATAAAAATAGAAAATTATAGGACCTAGTAAATGGTACATTTAAAGGTTAAAGGTAGACATAGCATGTATTTTAATAAAATGTTGAGTTTTTTTAAATTATTATTTTACTCTCATTACTCACTTAGCTTCTACCGATTTGATCACGTGGAAGATGTGGTACCTATGAATATGTTTCATATGATTTTGAGAGCCTTCATATGAAACTAAATGTTTTTCGAATCGCATTCTAAGTTACTGATTTTAGATTACATTTAGATTTCATTTCAAAGTTTTTCATAATCAATAACATTGAAGTTTTTAAAGTCCAAGTTATCGCATGACAATTTATAATGATAACATTATACCTGGTTTAAATCAATCATTCAGATTGTCTAAATTAGAATGTAATTATACTGCATTACGAAGATTTTTTTGATTATTATCTTGCTGATTCTTCATTTAACAGTTTTCACAATACGTCTTCACTCTGATGCCGTGCCCACCATTATTGATTTGTTAAGCTATGCTAGTTTAGTTAGAATCAATCATTTTCTTTCATTCTTACTTCCAAAGCCTGGATTTTTTACATAACAGTAAGTTCAATCAAAGATTTGGATGTACTTTGTGTAAATTTTATTTAAAATATTTAATACTCATGTTAACTACATATTTTCGGAATTTATAAATTACCTTCCAAGAAATGTCTATCACTTTCAAGAATTAGTAACGTAATTTGGAAAGTCAAAATTACTTATCAATTTTTTAATGATTTATTGTTAAGAGTAATTATATAAGATAGATCTTAAATTATCTTAACGAATGAGAATTTGATACAAAACACTGATGTAATATGATATATTCTGCATCACTGCTGTTTATCTAATAATTTACTTCAGATTTAGAAGAAAAATATCAAGTTTAATACATTAATTTTTTATAAACAGAAACTTCAATTTTTTATTTTTTTTGATATTATTGTAAGTTCATCATATTCAGTAAAATCTTGAGTTCTACTTTGAATGACTAATCATTCAAAGTATCATGTGAAATTAAAGATTGCTTAAGGTTTTATTTTCAAATCATGTTCATATATGATCAAATTTATAAATTTAGTCTCATTAATATCTTATGTACTAAAATGTATATTTTTGCATTGATCAAGTTATAAAAATAATCTTTTACGTTGAGAAATAAGACAAATGTGTGGCATAAAAAATTCTATTAAGTAAATTATTGATTGCATAAAATTTTTATTTGTTTTACATCTTTATACTTATGATTTATTTTAATATCCCAATAAATAGAATAATGAAATTTTACATGTTTAATCATGCATGACTTCAATAACATGTGATTGAAGTTAAAGACAAGACTAGTGATGAGTATATATCAACTAGAGTATTATAGAGATTGCATAATATAGGGCTTAAAATAATTGCATTATATTTTATAAAAACTCATATTTAAGTCAAAGAAGTCAAACTTGTTTATGTGAGATCTGGTTTAAGAGTAACTTCATGTTCTAGCTATTTAAAACTAGGTTGTCCGCCGGTGTTGGGTGTAACAACGTTACATGTTGTGTCTTTTGTCTACTTGTGCTTGTGACTTTTGGGTCACAAAATTCTCTATTCTCATCTCTAGCAATCTCCTCCAATTCAACCTCATATTGCTTGATTAGTTCTAGTGATTCCGCCTCTAGCTCTTGAGTCTTATCAACCACAATTGTGATTGATGAAAGTCTTTTGAGGAAAGTTTACTTCTCCTCATCTTTATGAATTACTCATTTGGTCAAAGAACCGCAACATTAAAGCATATTGCAGTTTGAGCTTTGACTTTGAAGCTCACCAACTTGACTCAAGTTTTGATATCCGTACTATGAATGATGATGATGAAAAATGCTCAAATTGCTATGCGTGAGATGAAGTCCGAAGTTCTTAGTCATCACTGCATTTTCAAGTCATTTTTTTGCATTTTAAACGCTTTATAATGCACTTTGGAGCAATGCACAAGTTCAAATATGTTTAATACCATATAATACTATATTAAACTCATAAAACTTGGACGTTATGTATTAAATCCAACACTAGACAAGACATATAATATATGAGTAGATATATTCAAATTAATCAATTGCATGGATTATCTAGATGAATTTGATTAGGCGCATGAAGAATGATAAGTTGAATTTTAATTAGTAGTAAATTATTGATTACCATTTATTAGCTCAAATTGCTCTATGAACAAGAATTGTCTTGGCTAACTCCATGATTTTATCTTAAACAAAGTTTGAAAAACACTTTTTGAACAAATATTTTTTCTAACACATGAAAAAAAAATTGGACTTTACAAAGTTGATTCCAAGAAAATGTGTTGCAATAACATCATAGTATTCTATCATATTAGGAAATCGAGCACCAAATAAAGACCAACTATTTTTGAAGATAGAATGCTGCAAAACAAATCAATGTTATCCTTTAACATTGGTTCACATTTAATAACATGGATTTGTACTTTGTGTTTATCAAAGATGACATCAATTTGAGATAATGAGTGCTAATGCTCTAATCAAAAAACATGTTGTTTAATCTTTTAGATAGAATTGGTGGTGTATAGCTCAACAAATTCATGCAGTAGCATTAGGAAACAAGAACTGAAATTGGATATTGAGTACCTAAACAAATTCATGTGGTAGCATTAGGAAACAAGAACTAAAATTGGCTATTGCGTAGCTCAACAAATTCATGCGGTAGCACTAGGAAATAAGAACTGAAATTGACTATTGTATAGTTTCACAAATTCATATGATAGCACTAGAAAACAAGAACCATAATTAACTATTGCATTGTTGTTTTGATCAGGATAGTCAAAGATTGCATGAATTCAATATCAAAAAATAATGTAAAAGAAGTAAATCTTGTCTTTGAGATATCGCTTTCATTAACTATATTAAATATAATGTCAGTCGATGGAGCCATATCAACAAAAAATTCTTGGACACTCGATATAACAATTGCAAAATGATCATTGATAATATGAATTGATGGATTGATATTTGCAATTGAATTTTCAATGAGTGACAATGAATGAAGTATGCAATATTCAAGTCATTTTATTATTGAAACACAAGAGTAATAAATCTATGGATAGATAGGAAACTAATAGCAATTTGAATGATGAATCCATGGGTAAAATGTAATCCATCAACGTTGAGATGAAACGAAAGCTAACCATTTGGTATCATTATGAAAGAACAACTTTGACCAATGGATATGAAACCAATTGATGATCTGATTTGTAAAAAGCCAACAATTAACTTGACAATGACACATGGTTTGCAACTCTGCGATTAGATTTTACTGCAATGTAATGCCATGATGATTCTTTGATGATATTGATCATTATGTCATAAATAACAAAATCTAGTTGATGCATTCCATGCCAAATTTGAATTAGACAATAGTAGTTATGCATTGTGTCGTTAAGGAGTAGACAATGCAATGATACGTCCAATCATATTACGGATCTTGATACATGTCAAACCAAAAAAATGAATTGTCCAATCAATATAGAACATTGTCAAAAATGTGTTCATTATCGTGAACATGATATTTTTGTATGATGATTAATACTTTAAAGTGTGCATCCATGCAAGTTAACAATTAAATGGTATTTGAGGATGATTAATACTTAAAAGTGTGCATCCATGCAAGTTAACAATTAAATGGTATTTGAGAATGAAAAAAAACAAACATAAATGATGAATAAAATTTCAATGAATGGCAATGTCAAATGTTAATAAAAAGCTCAAATTGACACATAAATACAATAATTTGCTATCTATTGATAGTACAATGAATAGCAAATAGAACAAATAATCCAAATAAAGTCATTGATATTATAACAAGAACATACATGTTAATCGATATTGTCTAACACATTGTATGTGTAGCTATGAGTTCAAAAGTCATAAGAAATGATGTTCCACAAGACACACAACGCACAATCAAGCAAAATAGTATGAATTTCTTCTTGGTAATATTCATTGATTAAAAATAAATAGCAGTGTATTGTTTTGATTTAACGGATTAAAAAAATAATAACAGTGCTTGCTCTTTTGACTTTGCTGCTATTTGACAAAATCAAAGAAGCAGAACATTAATCTCAAGCGCACTCTTGAACGTAAACTTCTCATTCGCATTATGATCTGCATATATGTCGTCTTGATGATTAGAATTTAACATCATGTTGTCCACATTAACATACTCAATATACTTCTCGTTCAACACTTAGACAAAAATACGTTTTCGTGAAGTTTTTAAATGCAATAAAAATAGCATCAAAAAATCAAGTGTGCTAAGAAGAGAAATTTAAAACCAAATACATAGTAGATTAACCCGAATGCTGGTTGCAAAGATCACTCTCTATAATATTGTAACGGATGAGTTTACATCATATTTGATCAACAGTTTGAATCTTGCGTACTAATTCAATCTTCTTCTTCCAATCGAATGCAATGCACAAGCAACATTGGAGGTTGATCATTTTCAACCTTCAATGCTGCGTTAAAAACCTAAGTCATTGGATAATTTTCAACTACTTGAGATCACTATTCACAAACTATAATCATTATGTACGTTATTTTTTTAACATACCCACATTTCAGAAAAATATACAAGTGTAATTAAGTGAGATCAATTTTCCAAGTCATACACGCATATTACCTTCCATAACCACACAATTTGTTCATATAGACGCGGCAATAAGAAAACATTTAGATAATCTAAACAATGTAATCTTTGATCATCTTTTTTACGCATTTTTCTATATGATGTGATAAATAGATTTTAAGTTTGTTTAAATTTCAAATTTGCTTATTTTCAAATTTTTACATTTTGTAATATTTTACATTTTTTGGATATTTCATTTTAAAAATATAAACAACATCAAGATTATATTTGAAAATTTATAAGTTTTAATACATATTTGGAGCTTCTACTATGCTTGTTCTAAGAAATATGATTTGATAAGAGCAAAATTGAGATACATTGATTGATGAATTAATCAGATCCTTTTTTATTAATATTTTTGAATATTTTTAATAAGATTAAATATTTCATACTATGTAAAAAACTTGCTTATGTTTTCTAGCCACAGATATGAAATTTTTTATAAAAAAGTCTGTGTGTTACCATGTTTTTGCATAAATGAATACCATACAATTTGTTACTGTGTTGACCCGTTGAGATTGCTTGTTATGGTAAAAATTTATCAATAATAATTATTGATTATTATTAATTATAAAATTATTTACAAATTACATTTGAAAATTTTTAAATCTAGTAAAATTAAAAATATGGAAAAATTGACATTCATTGATTCATATGAAAGATCAAAGCAATTTCATTTTATATTAAATATATTCATTGTCAATGTTTTAAACTCAAAGATGTTGACCATTTTTATTTTCATCATAACAAGATTTTTATTGTGATATAATTTATAAATATAAAACTTTTTGACATAAACAAGAATAAAAAAATTATGTAAACTTAATCTTACATATGAAAAAATTTGTACTAATAATTTTATGGTCAAATTTGTATTAGATTTCAAAAGAAAGTTATTTTGAAATTTGATATTTGCACAAATAATTAAACTTGTCATATTAAGTACTCAATCATAGTACTTAAGAATGATGGTTTTTCATATTTAAATATCTTTGATAAATAGATCATTAAATTATCATTAAATCATACAATTTTGAAATTATGATGAAAAATTTGACATGAAAGTTGAGATCTTTACATATTTGCATTTTTATGCAAATTTGTAAGTTTTTATAGAGAAAGAAGAAAAAACCTTTTTCATTCTTAGTCAATTGAGCAATCATTGAATCTTTACTATGTTTTAAAAAACATTACTGCTTATGATGTTCAAATTGCTCAATATTTTCAAAAAATTGAATAAGGATTTTACAATTTACTTCTAAGGATTAATAAAATTTTCAATCTTCAAACTCAATTTAAGAGAATTTTCACATTTTTATGTGATCTTGCTTTGACGGGGTTACTAACAAGTCCGACTGATTCACTTAGATTTTGGCATATCATGCATAAGTATATTTTTATCTTGCACAATTTACTTTATTTTTATAATGATGGAGGTTTGCCTCAACTTCATTAAACCCTTCAAATGCTCATTTTCGATTTAGCACAAATTTACTTTATTAGATGTTTAATTGAAGTACAAAGATTAGCTACAAATGATGATGATACGAGAGATGTGATGATTTTCACATTGTGCAACTCACCTCGAAAAAATGCTGGCATGTGTTGCAGTGGACAAAATGAGTACAAATTGGTACTTGGTTCGAGAGCAGCAAGTTACAATTGCAAATGTACTCATCACTAATCCTGAAAGTCACAAGATTGTAAGGAAATGAGTTTTTTTTACTAGGATAATAATAATAATAAAGTCTTCGTATATAAAAGTATGCAAAGATATAAGTACTTTGTTTACAAGTCACGAGAAGTATGTTAAGCTAAAGATAAGGATTTTTTTACATAATTGTGAGAGGATGAGAAATACATTATTATAGTATGCTACAAGATGTTTATGTCTAGTCTATGTTGTAAATTATCAAGAAAATGTACGTCCATTGCTCTACAAAGAGCAATGTCCAGTGCTATACTTTGCGTGGCATTACACACTCCTGTTGTTAATTTTGATCTTTTAGTTGATGTAGGACATATTCTTTTTATCACACTTCTATCTAGTCCCATACATGGAACTCTTGTTTGTATTTTATTTTTCGGCTCGGATTGATACGATATTCCCTTACTTATTTTCTACATCTATGTGATTCTTTCGATCTTAAAACACTCGATTTGTTAGAAGATAAACGAGTATCTTTTCATTTTCTTCTGAATGAAAACTGTTCAAATGGTCAGCCGTAGGAAATTATGTACCCTTGGTTGCAGAACATTCTTTACGAATAAATTTGAAAGTGTATCATTCGAATGTGAAGTGACGATTTTTTAGCAGTTACATCCACAAACAGAAATATCATTAAGCTCGGTAAAAATTAAAGTATGTCGAAGCAACCTAGAAAAAAATAATACTACCGAAATATTATTATTATTATTATTATAACTGATTAGCAACTGAAAAAAAATGTCTTGGGAAAATTAGTCAGTAGTGACAGGCACCACTTTCGCACCGGTGCACAGCATGAAGTACCGGGAACATTAAGCTTTTGCCAGGGAAAGCTCTTGTCAGCGACTTCGTACACGCCAAGCCAGGCAAAGAATGCCGAAGAATTAGTACGGAATGAAGGCGAGACCGAAGCAAGAGAAAAGAAAGGCTTGCGCAGAAGCCTCGGGGCCTTTCCCGCTGTATCCAGAGCACGGAGCCCGGAATGCTGCGTACAAGAACCGATCGCCAGAAAAAGGAACCGGCAAGCGGGTTTATCGGACGATCCGCAGAACGGGACAGCGCCCCGGGAGTTAAAAAAAGGCGCAGAAACGATAAAGGAATGTACAGTCGGACCGACCGCGGCTCAGGCAGGCAGGCAGGCAGGCAGGCAGGCGGTCAGTCGGCCAGTGAGTTTCGGCTACAGCGGAAGAAGGGGCAGATCGGGGCCATTGTCCAGCGGCCCCAGGCTCAGACCCGGGCCTCGTCCGTCCCTCGCTCCCTCGGGGGACGAGGAGGTCCCTCGTCATCTGCAGATTGACAGAATTACTCAATAAATAAGCAGCCGATTATGGTGCTGATGTTGCTTCTCCGAGCTCTCCCGCGGCCCTGTCCTCATTCTCCCTCCCTGCTCATTCCCTTGCGCACACGCAATTCAGCCGAGCTTCGCTGGAGTGTCCCGTCCTCCGGCTCTGTTCGAGACCGTGTGGTGTGGTGTGGTTTGGTGTTTTCTGGCGTGGTGTGGTGTGGTGTGGTGTGCTGCGAATGAGATGCGTATGAGCGACATCGAGCAATTGGGATAGAATAGCTTGCGGGACGAGGTGGTGACGAGACCCAGCCGGGCTACGTTTCTAGCAGAGTGTGGGTATGATGTATAGAGGTTTATGACGGTGGTGGTAATTGTGACGAGGGCGGAAGACGATGTCCGACCCGAGGGATGGAGGGTGCGGTGCGGCGAACGAGGAGTCTGAGTGGTTGTATTTTTGACGCACCAATTGGAATTGTTTAAGCGTGTATGGTTGGTTGGTTGGTGTGTGTGGTAAGAAGTGTACCTGTCGCCGAGTGCTTCCCAATCGATTCACGGCGAGAGAGTTTAAGGGGAGGGGATGATGTTGAGTGGAGTGCACGAGTCTTTTTCCGTAGGGAATTCGGATGGCGTTCTTTGGTGACGGTGGAGATGCGGTGTCGTGAGAAGTCGATTTCGAACCGAGCGCTCTCGTGTTCCGGAAGGTAGGACGGGTTGTAGTGTCGACGCTGTTCAAGAGCACTGCTGCTGCAGAGAGAGAGAGAGAGAGAGAGAGAGAGAGAGAGAGAGAGAGAGAGAGAGAGAGAGAGAGAGAGAGAGAGAGAGAGAGAGAGAGAGAGAGAGAGAGAGAGAGGATTTGGAGAATTGATGAGTCCCCGGGGCGGAATACGGCCGGGCGGGCAAACGGCGACGCTCTTCATTTTATGGACAGGCTGCGGAGCAAGAAGCATTGGAAGTTCGAATGGATTGGTCGTAGAAGGCTTGGATACATTGCCCTCCCTGTGCAGTTGATGTTGGGATCTTTAAGCGAGAGGATTTAGTACGACAGCTTGAAGCGAAAATTTGTGCCCCGTGGTCAGAGGCCCTAGGAGTTTTGATCTTCGTAGGCGTGTAAGGCAGGCTGTGAGTTGGTGCTGTTGCCAGGCGAATCTACCACCAATTTTACGATTTCCGGTTCTGCACATGCGCGATTCGAGATTTGGAGCGCTTACACCACAGAATTACTCTTATCCCACTGGCAGAAGTAAGATCATCGTCTTCTGTGTAAATTGCGTTAAGGAAATCGTAATCTGTCATCGTAAGAATGTGGGCTATGTGCATGTGCTTGTGAGGCCGATTCTCACAAGTTATATCTCATACTGGAGAATTCGTTCAGACCTCTTTTCTGACACGTTGCAACGCGTCAGAACTCTGATGCAACTCTCAGTGAACGTATGCATGTTAAATTCAGAGCCGGAATTGTTAGTGCACTCTGAGTCCATTCACTTTGAATCTTGGACATAGAAAGGAAATCACTTTTCAAATCTCACAGACAGCCTGTGCAGGCCGTAATTACGTGTATGCCAAAATTTTCCCAACAATATTTCTTCAAGGTGGTTGCCAAATTCTTGTTTCAGAATCATACCATGCCGTGCCTACTTGGTTCTCAGCATTTAATTTCAATCATCCTAAAGGTTTAGAAGAGTTTGGTCCTCTGTTCCGTGTTACTGACTTTGGCAAACACCTTCTTGACATTCAGGAGCCTAAAATAAATCTGGATTTAGCAATTATGGAAAATTACAACGGCATGGGCCCAGGAGAGAGCTGGCCGCTAAGTTGGACTCCTGTAGAGGTAATTACTCCAATATACTTTCAGCCAACGATTCTTGTAATTGCCCCCCAAGGGTCAAGCTGTAAACGACACAGTACCTTCTAGTGAGGCCCAGCCGTGCCTTCTTCGTTTACTGCTGAATTTTCACGGTGACTTTGCGTCTATGTGCAGAAGAGTCCTGTCAAGCGTAACAAAGATTACTCCTATCTGCTCTTGCCTTCGGAGCTGATGATAGCCGAGGTTAGAAATTTCCCCGTCCATACTTTTGACTCGTGTGAACAAAAAGCTGCTAAATTGGACGAATGCTAGGAAAGAGCTTGCAGATGATCTTGACAATATTTGTTGGTGAGAAGTAGTAGGGTCATAGAGGTCGATGCATGTATTTTGCTCGCCAATTGGAAAGCTCACTGATTCAGCTCAAACTTTGATTAGCAGTGTGTATTTTGTTGCATAATATTCCCGACCGTGTAGAACAGTGATCAATTTTTGTTCTTGCAAATATAGGGCCTTGCAGTGGTATTGGTGAATATGGATATCGCTGGGACGGTCCTTGTCACCAACTATCGACTCATTTTTATCGTGAGTATTCAATGGCGCTGATCACATCTCTCACTGAAATGTTGAGGCTTTCGGCGACCAAGTCAGGCATTTCGAATGGAATAAAGTGTTTCAACCATGTTTTTGCATGCAGAATTACTTGGGTGACCGCAAGTCGGATGAATATTTGAGAGAGAGAACACACTTTCATGTCACTCGCGGTAATGCAATGTATTTCCTTGACAAGGAGATTTTTGGTTTTTTCAGGGAGAAGACGGGAAGGTGGTGCCTTTGGGTACAATACCTTTGGGCACTATTGAAAACGCTCAGCTGTCGACTGTTAAGGGTCCTGTACGATATTCAACTCCTATCTAGTCCAATCACTTTTATGTCAAGTTTCAATAAAGCCGACCATATTTCCGTTGTTTGCCAACCAGTCTCATGTATTCTCACCTGAATGTGTTTTATGGGCTGTGGCATGGACGTAAATTTTTTTTTCCTTTCCCTTGGAAAGATTTGTTCTTGGCTGTAAAAGATGGGCTGAAGGCAGTAGGGTAAGATTATATGACAGTAGCTTCCACTGGACTAGCTTTTGACTGCCCAGGCGAGTCATATGACCTACTGATATGAAGTCTTCTGTGGAGCATATAACCACTTACAGCAACGTCTCTGTATTTGAATGATGGAATCTATGAAACTAAACTACGTCCCTGCTAACTTTACTGTGTCTATTTCAGCAGCAGTCAACTCCACGAAATGCAGCTCGCGTTGGATATCGAGGCCCCATCCGCCATCTCCTTGAAGTTGTTGGTGCGTCTTTTCATGAAAATCTAACCCCTTTCTGGAAGAAGCAAACAAAATTAGATCATTTGTCGTTGTGACGAAATCTATCACACGCCTGACAGAATGGTGAAGTGGAAGTTCAAGCTGATAGTCTAAACGGCCATTGAAGGAAGTACCGGTAACGAAGATTAATGGTTTTACCTTCATTCTTCGTCCTCCGTTATGAATAGTAGTTGGATGAAGCAGGAGCAGATGGTAGTTTTAAAACGTCCTGTATTGGAGAAGCTTTGTCAATAGTTCTTATGTGTTGTTTCTGCTTCTAGGAAAAGACATGAGGAAAATTGCTTATTGTTTTCGACCCAATTCGGAACAGGTATATCCTCCTTGTCCTTCTCATGTATATGATATTGCTTTCTCTTATGAAGAAACATTTACCCGATTCCTCCAGGTGCATATATGCCTATGACGAGTTACTAATGTTGCATTTTCTCTCCCTAAAAGGTTCTTGATACATTTTGAACTGGGATCACAAGTTGTTCGGGCATGATTTTGTCCAAGCCGTACAAGATGCAACAATTGAGGGGAAGGACGTTCATGTCTTCACCGCGTCTAGGAATAAATAATAATTGGATTTTCTGTCTCTATGCAGAGGGAGTCGGTTTTCAAAGCAATGACAAAGTTTCTACTAAGTCCTACACTCTGGGACCTATATGCATTCAGTAGTGGGTTACCACCGGCCTTCCAGAGTGGGGATCCGATGTCACGGTTGCATGCTGAATATACGCGTATACTCACGGGTACAGACAACAAGACGGATGGCCCTACGAATACATCCGGATCGATGAGATCTAGCACACCCGTGAAGCCAGGGAAATCATGGTGGCGCATCAGTGAAGTGAATTTAGGTTACACAATGTGTGCGACCTACCCTTCCCGTCTGATCGTCCCCTGCTCTGTAAGGTATCTTCCTTACACTGCTGCTCTTCCATATCAGCCTTTGTCACAATGAGTGAAGAACAAAATATGTTTGGAAAGTACGTCAGGGATCACCGTCCAGTGCTGGTTAGTGGAGTGACTGCAGCCATTATACAAACGATATTTTAATTAGCAGCACAAAACGCGACATTGGTAACAAGGAGTCTTTTGAAAAGTGCCTGGCCCGAAGGTACCTGACATTTTATTACGTTGAGACTTCGCGTGCAGGTGTCCAGTGTTAAAGCTTTCTGTTATTTATAAGCTGTGTTTCATCATACTGTTGTCTTGACTTCAGGAAGTCTGCACTTATCTTTTTAATTAACTCTACTGAGAAGCGTCGTCCAATGCAGTGATGAAGACATTCAGCAAGTAATGAGTTTCCGCGCTCGCGCTAGAATACCAGCTGTGGTCTGGCGACATGGCGGTAAGTCAATACTCAAGTAGACTTTCGATGCCGAAACTCAAAAATTTCCCTGAAAAAGAGGTGCTGGCACAAACTGTCACGAGGGCTAAGCGTGACATGTCGGGGAAACATAGAGCCACGGACTCAATCAATGCCTGGATATACACTCTCATAATTGTCACTTGTTTTATCTCATAAGTCTCATGTGTTTGTTATTTTCCGTGCTTCTTGCAGGAAATGGAGCGGTCCTAGCGAGATCTGCTCAGCCTTTAGTAGGATTTTTGCATTCCACACGCAGGTAACATTATTAGATAAGTTCAAGAAGCAAAGACACGCCAAATGGCAGTTCTGTATTCTTGGGATCACCTCGTTTTAAACCTAAGTTGATTGTGTTTCAGAATTGGACTCGATACGGAAGCATTCTTGTTTATTTCGCTGTGGTATGGAATTATACCAAATTTGTGTTCTGATTTCTTTGAATGGTATCGGATCCATTGTAAACCCACTTGTTTGCCTCACAGCCCTTGCGACGAGAAACTTCTTGCGGGTCTGTGCCCACCTCTCGGTGGGTCATCTTCACCACCCAGGTATGCACTTCTACTCGTAATGCGCCTTAAACCTCCGCATTTTTCCCTTGTAACCTTTTGATGTATGTGCGCTTCTAAAATTTAGCTTTCAACTAGGAACTTCTTTGTTAGAACGATAGACAGCAGTAAACAAAGGTCCTTCTGGCCGAAACGATCCCTAGTTTTTAGCTATGTCACCGATTCATCGCTCAATCAGTCTTACTGTTCGTGTTTATTTTGGATACAGAAAGCTATATGTCGCAGATGCGCGACCAAGGACGAATGCAATTGCAAATGGGGCCTTAGGCGGAGGCACAGAATCTCCTGCACATTATCCGCACATTGAGGTTCAAGCCTAACCTTGCAGTCGAAGACTCGCAGCTTCTTTAATTCCACATTTTTGGTTTAATCTTAGATGATGCATTCAACGGAAACTATTTTGTAGGCTGTGAACTTTCTCTATCAGGTGAACACTATTTGCCACATGTTTGTACCATAGACACTTTGTTAGTTTGAGAAGCCAAAAGTTGATGTATCTATTTCTTATGTTGTTTTGCTTGAATTTCTCAGGTCGTTTTTCTTGGCATCGAAAACATTCATTTCATGCGAGAAAGTTTTACAAAGCTTCGTGATTATCTGGATACACATGGAAGTGCATCTTCTGATGGTTCATCCTCTCTCCTGGTATGGGAAGACAGTTCAACCCACAGATTCACACCTCATTATCTACCCTTCCGCATTCATCCTTCGGGTGCAAAAATTATATGAAAGTGCAATCGCTTCGTCACCTATGTAGAATCAGGAGATTAATTGTGTATGCTCTAAACGTTGAGATAACGTACATAGCTGGCGCCCTTCGGAAAATACTCTACAGTTTTAACGCGTTATGTCATCCTTCCGTTTCTTGATAATTTTACGTAGAGGGCTGGCGATTGGGCTTGGGGTGGAGCTTCTGCGAGCAGTATGGCATCGGCTGTTACAGCCCTTGGGCAGAGTGGATGGTTGTACTATGTACATACTATATTGTCCAATGCAGCCTGGATTGCGGGACGCGTGGTGATGGAAGGTGCTTCTGTTCTGGTTCATTGCAGGTATACACACAAGCACCGATCACGCATATATAGAAATCAGGACAGCCTGGTCAGCATTGTCAATTTGTTTCTGAGCCTAAATTTCTGACAGGCTTACATCAGACTCGGTCGTTGATACATACGATGTAATAATGTAAATGCTTGTTCGTGAACAAGTTCAAATCACTACAACGAGTGGTTAAGTACTACTACCTATGTATCGACGAAGTTTTGAATGTACGCTCAGCTGTTCAAACGTGCTTCTTGTCTTGCTAAATGAGGAGTACAGAATTCTAGAAACTAGAAAATCACTGACTCCTGAATAATTACTATTTCTACAGCAAAAAAACCAATAGAAGTTGTTGTAGATCTCGAAATTACGCTGGTCGCTGAAAGGTTAAACCTGTACAGTTAATGCTTTGGTTTACTCGGCCTCTCGAAGAGTAGTATGTTCATATGCTCCTCTGCTTTGTAATATATTGACTTGTGTAAGGTGATGAAACTTGTGACAATGTGCAGTGATGGGTGGGACCGTACAACGCAATTGATCTCCCTCGCTCAAATTTTACTGGACCCTTACTATCGGACATTTCGTGGATTCCAGGTACAGGAGCTGCAAGTCTCAAGTTCAGTGGTTTTGACAAGTTTGGAGAGCATCCTTGACACAATTGGGATGTGATTTAGTGTATAACTGATATCGTTATCTCGGCAGGCACTTGTGGAGAAAGACTGGTTAGCTTTTGGACATCCATTTGCAGATCGTCTCGGAGTGCCGACTTTTACTGGTGGCAATTATACAGTGGAAGGTTTAGGCCATACCCCCAGCGAATCTAGTGCACCTGTGCGGAATGGTCCAAGTTCTGCATTTGCATCATCTGCTCCTGGTGCTGTACGCGTCACCAATAACAACGAATCTCCAGTTTTCCTGCAGGTGAATAATCCTTTCTTTAAGAAAAGTGACCTGGTGAGAGTCCAAGAGCAGCTTCACTCACAGTTAGTCGGTACAGTTGTCACAATACGTCTGGTTACACTATGTCAGGTGGGAATTGCCTTCGAAAAGCTTGACACTATATTTGCTCTTGTTGTCGCAGTGGGCTGATTGCGTTGCACAATTGATCCGATTATACCCACGAGCTTTTGAATTTTCATTGGTAATCCCGCAACTTCAATTCTTGGACTAAGAGTTACCTTTATTTGGAATATCAGTTGTGTACATCTTAGTGAGTCTTTATGCATCTTAGTAGATGAAGCATTTTCCCTTCCTTATTTGTGTACTTATTAATACTTCTGATGATATGGTCAGGCTTTCCTCGTCGAATTTTTCGACAGCGTGCTTTCATGTCGTTTCGGGAACTTTCTCTGCAACAGGTGGAACATTTATTTCCCCTATGATCACTCAGATGGAGTTGTTGCATAAGAGCGAGAAGCTTTTGAATAATTTTCGTTGCGAGTTGAAGTTTGAAGTGCATCTTCATCGTTGTAGAATGGTGGCTTAAAAGTTAGCTTGTTTCTATTGTTACAGATGACATTGAAGCATGGGATTATGATAGGTTGGAACTCATTGTTATTGTCAACGTTCAGAAACTGAGAGTTTTGTAGTCATGAGAGTGTGGCGATCAGACCTGGCTATGAATGAGGATGACGTGTTTTTCCTTCATTCCTGGACCAGTTTTGCCAAAGCGGAGATCAATTAATGTCCTGAAAACAGAGTGTGCTGAATGAATTGCAGTGAAAAGGAGCGGGTCCAGGCAAACATTAGTGATTCTACTGCCGATATATGGACGTATCTCGAAAAAGCCCGCAGTGGTGGTAGGGCGCAGCATGAGCACTATAATATGTTGTACGAAGCTGGCAAACATACAGGAGCACTTTTGCCTCCAGCTGCAGCACTTACTCCCTCCCTATGGACCGAATTCTATCTGAGATGGTCCTGCCCATATGGCTTGAATTTCAAAGGTTGCATGCCAACAGGGTGGGGTCAAGGAGGGGATATCGAGAATGAAGCTCGAAAAAGTGCTCGGTCGATGAGTGTTCTCAAAACTGTAAATATCCTACCTTTCGTTTAGCCCACTCACTGAAGTAGTTCCTCCGCAAACAGTCGAAAAGAACAGCTGTAAAAGCTGAATGACATTAGAAGGATGCTGTACTACTCTTTCTCCTTTGAGCATTCTTGGTTTTCTTCTCTTGGTTTTCTTTCTGAGGCGATGCTAATGCAGGAAAGGCTGATGTTTGTTGTAAGAAAAGCCTGGTCTGAAGATGTTTGTCATCTTGACGAAGAATGTGAAGGTTTTACGCAGACATGTTGCTAACCTGAACTCTCGTTTTTTACTATGTCAGGGTAAGGAAAGGGCCGAGATGAAGCTTCTGGAGGCACAAATAACCAAGTTGGCTTTGGAAGAGCAACTGAAGGCGGAAAGGCAACAGAAGCTTGCCGCAATCACTGAAGCAGGACAAGCGCAGCAAGAAACTGCTGCCTTGAGGCGGGTATTACAAGCTATGGGTTGTAAGGTTCGAATTTCCAAGGCTCATTCCGGTGGCAATTACTCCGAAGGTGAAATACTGTACGAAGAGGATATTGAGGATAAGACGGATGGTTCTCCACATGATCAACCTGATGTTGATCTAAACAGGACAGAACCTCTGGCAGTTTCGATTTTGTTGGAGGGAGATAGCACTGCGTTTCACATAAGGAGAGCATGTGGCGTGGACGGTGCTCTCAGTTGCAGTAATGTCCAGACAGGGGACGTATGTAAATGGCCTCAGGGCAGATGTGCCAGGTTGGGAAGCGCTTTTCTCGGCTTAAAAGCCGATTTTCAAGCTCTACAGCAATTGTCAATACTAGATTGTTATTTTGATCCTGAGCACAAAGGCTCCACGAGTTCTGGGATCGCTACTTCCTCACAAACTCCTGTTGTAACCTAAGTGAGCCCTAAGAGTGAGTGTCAAAAGTAGATTCTTGCATAAGCAACAACGACAGCTTCCCCCAGCTGGCAACAGGGTAGCTTCCACAATTATTTACATCTTAGAGGGGTGATTTTTCTTCTCTATCTTTACTGCAAAATTTCAATCATCATTTTTGTAATTCATCCTTGCTCGTACGCCTTTCATGATATGTATGCCGTCCTCATTCTGAATACGAATTTTGAGGTGTTTTGATGTACATCAATTACTGTATTTGGACAGTCATTTTGTTCTGAGTACCTCAAGCATTGGCCTGTTGTACATAATCTGATGGATCTATGTTCATGCTTCCAATTCGGCCTGCTGCAGCCGATAATAAAACCAGTTGTTATAATTTTGTGCATCAATGTTGTAAGACATGGGGATGAAAAATATAGAACTTTAACTTAGGACGGAGTTTTCGTATCTATCTAGTTTTATTATTTCATAATATGAGCTACATCTTCCCATTGAAATGTACTTATTTGAAGTATCACATCGAAATTTAAAATGCTTGATGAGATCCACCGATGACACATCGTTGCGAACTTCTAAAAACTGTTGTTGTGCATTAAATCTCGCATTATATGCTAGTTTTAGCGGGCATGTGTTATAGCAAATCGCATAACGATAAAATTGTCACAAGTGCAAAGAGGTTTTGAGTGGTTGGAATGGAGATTCGACTCCGTGAGCAACAGGGGAGGTGTGTAATTTGTGGAGGAAATTCATAGGGATGGAAGTGGAAGACTCTTGAATTCAGGGTGTAAGGTAACTTCACAAAATTTGGGTCAAAGGGTAAATCTCGGTAAATCTACTTTTGATTTTAAGATGATATTTTAAGATTTTCTTTACAGTAAATTCACATATGGAAGCGAAAGACTTTTGAATTGGAGTGTCAAGTAATTTTACAAATTTTGGTGCAATGGAGTGTCAGGTAATTTTAAAAATTTTGGTGCAATGGATAAATTTCGACAAAGAAGTATCCTGGTTTGATGACATTGAACGAAGATTTGAACGATTCAATGATGTACGACGAGGACAGTGTCGCTGTCACAGTTCCACTGTTTGCATTGTCTGTTGATACTAGAATATGCATGATATGTACCGCAGCTGATGTTCATAATATAAAATGAAACTTAAAATATCCCAGCAAGCAATTTAGCATTGTCTGCATCGACAAAGAAGTATGCTGGTTTGATGACATTGAACGAAGATTTGAACGATTCAATGATGTACGACGAGGATAGTGTCGCTGTCACAGTTCCACTGTTTGCATTGTCTGTTGATACTAGAATATACATGATGTGTACCTCAGGTGATGTCCATAGCGTAGAATCAAACTTAAAGATCACAACAAGCAATTTAGGTTCCGATGGGGGAAGCTCAAATAAATAATTATTCCATTAATGATAACAAATTCTAGAACTATTCTTTCGTAATTTGTAAATCCGTCCACTAATAACAACATGTCAATAGTCACATGATACTATTCAATAGTGACAGTTTCAAGTATAATTTTGGAGCTAAAATTATTATCATGAGAATGCATAAAGAATTATGAAAGAAAGAATTAAAGAGTTATGAAAAAAAATTATGACATGCATATATTTAAATGTCAATTTCAATGGTTAATTATATCTAGGTTGGGCAAGATCTTCAACCATAGCAATTTTACTAACTTCGGATTCATCAATGATTTGGCAAGAAAGTATAAGAAAAACTCTACGAATTTCCTCTTCTATGTTGATGATAGTATACAGCTTGTCTGTTTGTTCGACGAGATCTCTCCCATATTTCTTCAAAGCTTGAAGATTGGTTTCTCCGGTCGCATTGTCTACCTTCTTGTCCTCATCATCTTGCACATTTTTCAACTCCTCCTTAAGCTTGGTTACATGAACTCTGGAATACTTTAGACAATCCGATAGTTGCAAATATCAGATTGTATATGGGAACAAATGAGAATCTATCCTCTGCAAAGATTTAGCCTTATGAATGCACTTTACGGGAGCAGATAATGAGTTGGTGATTGAGAAGTAATCTTCTTTAGCGCTTGATTGAACAACCTCTCGACCAAACTCAAATCTCCATGATATCTCACCTCTCTTATGGCTTGGTTGATTGATTCGTCCAGACCTTGGAGAGTAATGTAATGTGCATGACTTGAGTTCATCGCTATCTCTTGATCCGCCTCAGCTAGAGACTTGTTGATCTTGTGCGTAAAACGTTCTAGATTCATCGTTAGCTTCCTTCCTTTCTACAACAACACTACGGCCCTCTTTGAAGAATGTTCAAACACCATCGTTTATCTCTTCTCATTTTTTCCATGGACAATCAATCATACTCCTACTTTTTTTGAATTGACACTAGTTGAAATCTTCAAATAATTGGATTGTTCATTCTTTCTGGGTTGTAGTAACATATTTTGCTAAAGATTGTATCGTTGATTGTTTAAGTAATACAACTTCATCAAAATTTTGTTGATGGATTAACAAACTACGAGTTACTTGAAGGTTGAAGAGCACATAACTTTGAAGTTTTATCAATAGAGATGACTAAAGAAACAAAAAGTTGATCAAATCAGTGATTGTCCGATTTGTTTGCTTGACGGTGACCAGAGGTGAAATTTCAACAACATCATTGTATACTAAATTGCGGATAGCCTGCAGAAGATTGTTATCTTTGAGTTCAGACGTCACAATACTAACATCATCAACAATATCATCGTCGAAATTGCTTACATTTTGCAGAAGATTGTTATCTTTGAGTTCAGACTTCACATTACTAACATCATCAACAATATCATCGTCCAAATTGCTTACATTTTGCAAAAGATTGTTATCTTTTAGTTCAGATTTAACAATGCTAACATCATCATTGTCCAAATTGCATACATTTTGTATAAAATTGTTATCTTTCAATTGAGATTTAATAATGATAACATCATCAACATCATCATTGTCCAAATTGCATACATTTTGTATAAAATTGTTATCTTTCAATTGAGATTTAATAATGATAACATCATCAACATCATCATTGTCCAAATTGCTTACATTTTGTAGAAGATTATAACTTTTCAGTATAGAATTAATAATGTTAACATTGTTAATGACATTGTGGTTCAAATTGCTTACATTTTGCAGAAGATTGTTATCTTTCAGTACAAACTTCACGATGCTAACATCATCAACAACATCGTCGTCCAAATTTCTTACATTTTGCAAAAGATTGTTATCTTTCGATACAAAATTCATGATGCTAACATCATCAACAACATCATCGTCCAAATTGCTTACATTTTGCAAAAGATTGTTATCTTTCGATACAAAATTCATGATGCTAACATCAACAACATCATCGTCCAAATTGCTTACATTTTGCAAAAGATTTTTATCTTTTAATTTAAATTTAACAATGCTAATATTATCAACATCATTGTCGTCCAAATTGCTTACATTTTGCGGAAGATTTTTATCTTTTAGTTTAGACTTAACAATGCAAACATCATCAATAACATCGTCGTTCAAATTGCTTACATTTTGCAAAAATTTTTTATCTTTCCATTGAGACTTAACAATGTTAACATTATCAACATCATTGTTGTTCAAATTGATTACATTTTGTGGAAGATTATTATACTTTAGTACAGACTTAACAATGCAAACATTATCAATAACATCGTCGTCCAAATTGCTTACATTTTGCAGAAAATTGTTATCTTTCAATTTAGACTTAACATAGCTAACATCATCAACATCATTGTTGTTCAAATTGCTTACATTTTGTAGAAGATTGTATTCTTTTGGTATAGAGTTAACAATGCTAACATCATCAATAATATCGTCGTTCAAATTGCTTACATTTTGTAGAAGATTGTATTCTTTCAGTATAGAGTTAACAATGCTAACATCATCAATAATATCGTCGTTCAAATTGCTTACATTCTGCATGAAGTTGTTATCTTCAAATATATACTTGCCAATATTAACATTATCAAATTTTATCATTGTTTAAATTGCTTTCATTCTGCAGTAGATTGAGACTTTCTAGTATGGATTTGACAGTGCTAACATGATCAACATTATTGTTGTCGCTAGTAGTATCAAAAGAAACTATTTTGTTAAGATTTTTAACAACTTGTTCAATACTTGCATCATCAACAACAATAGTTGTAAAAAAATTATCTAGTCAAATTTTTTTTATAAAATCTTGTCAAAATCATCAACGTCTTGACTAAATTGGGAGTAGACAGATGAATGTTTTGATTAAAAATGATGTTGGAAAGAGAGACAATTTGCTTTGAAAAAGCATCGTTGAATATTATTATCCCAAATAGCATCAAATGCTATTGAGTATAATACCTTACCTAGTCAAAGCGTTGCAAAGGTGTGTAGAATCATTTATCAGAAACTGAAAATCAGACACACGTTAATTTGCTTAACAATTTCATACTTAGATATTACATGGTTCATTTGAGAATCCAAGAGTACATTTTGAAAGATTGAATAATTCTTTGGTCAAGAGGTTGACATTCGTTGGTAGCATTTGGTGGATAAAAAATGATGCAGATACTCATATAAAAAAAATAATATTTTGATGATCTTAATAGATCCACAATTTTGGAAGCACAACATGAGATGAACAATTGTCTCGAAGTATATAAAAAATGAAGTTGCAATTTTTGGCAATTGTGATACTTGTATAGCAGTTGCATATAAGATGATATATCTTGCCAAACTTTAGTTTGATGATACTGATGGCTATATTCATATTCAAATTATTCTTCAAAGCACGTGGACAAATGCTCTTTGCAATAACTTGCATGGTAAATTTTTCACCTGAAGCACTAATTTTGAGCTTTATTGTGATCCATTCTTTAGTTTTTTACATCAAGATCATTAAAATTGATTGTGAAATATGATGTTGATTCATTCTTTGTTTCTTTTGACATTACTATCATTCAAATTAATTGTGCAATATGAACTTGATGATGTTGTGCAATGTTGTAAAGTCAACTTGTTGATGTTGATAATGGATTCGAGTGGTATATTGATCAGCATTCTACAAATTTTATGGAAACATTTCATGAGATTGAGGTCATTATGTTCTCTGTAACTTTTCAAACTAGATGTTGAGATGCGCTTCAAATACTTCTTGAGCCATACATTTGATACAACAAATCTTTGAAAAAAACTGAATATTATTTTTTCAAAAATTTCAAGAAGTTATGTAAGATCTTGTTTAAAAAAACTTGTTCTTTAGCAACTCGCCAATCACGTTCAACATGAACGCATCAATTTTGACGTGTATGCCATTGATGCATCATGTTTGTAAGAAGTTGCACTTGAGTTGATAAGAATTCTTTTTAATTCCAAATCAATTTGATTTTGATTTTGATTTCAATGCCAATTAATTGATAAATTCTGTCTCCTTCTCGATACTTGAAAAAAATAGAAGTACAATCAAAAGTTGATGATACTGCTTGTTCATAAATGGCTCTAGGTTGACTGAAAAAATTGACAACCGTCCATTTTGTTTTGTCAAAGCGTTTACGCTTAGACATTTGTATAGGTAGTGTGGAACAAGGATTTTTCTAGTGGGATTATTTTGCTAGATAGGGCCGCATGCCCAATTTTTTTGGGCTAAATGTGTTATCAAACTGTGTTAAAAAAATATTTCTTGGTACCATGAGAGAGAATTCAGAGAAGTTTTTTGGTCTGCCAAACATATTCTAAAATTTGGCGACAAACTTTAAATAAGTTAATAAGTAAATCTAAACTATAAAAAACTGAATTTTGTGTTTTAATTCAACTGAAGTCGTCAAATTTTGAGCACTTGAAATTTCTTGATGATAAAGTCGATGGTATTTTCTTGTGCTAATTCCCTTTCAATAATCAAACTGAGAACGTTAGCAAAGTACCCATCTTTCATTTTGTTTCTTAACCACATTTTTACAATCTTCAATGCTGTGTTCTGTTGACGCGGTTTTAACAGGTTAAATTAAAGCTAGACTGATTAGTGAAAATATATGATTAGTCAGAATACTAGACGATATATATCAGACTTCTTGAGTTCAAACATCTTGACCGTTAGATCATGAAAGCATAGAGAGATCAAATTCTAGAAAAAGCTCCGTTTGAGCTTAGCTTTGTGCAAAATTGAAAAAATGTTGTTCTAACATCATCATGTCATATTGTTCAAAGTCTTGTGGATAAATCTGCACCAACTCAACTAGATTTGAGACACTTCCATGAGCAAAAAGTGATGTGGGCATAGGTAGACAATATGTTTCAGCAATATAAACAAACATTCATGGAAAACGATCATCAAACTCACTTAGCTGTGAATCTACAAGGTTAAAAAAGATCTCCACAAGATAATAATGATCAAAAATTATGATGTCAAAATTGCAACAAGAACAATCCCTAGACCCGTAAACTTGAATCCATATCACGATAGTGAAATTTTTTGCAAAACAAAATCAAATCACTTCATACACCGTCTTACATTCTTCTTTTGATCTCATTTTGATCAATTCATACTTTGTAACAACGACAAGGTCTATATCATTGAGTGTGTCTTGGTACTTACGCTGTAAAGACTCAAAAAGAGTAACTAACTTGCTTAAAACCGCCTTCATGATGTATAACATCATAACAAAATCAAAGCCGTATATCACTTTCAATGGTCTTGACGCTTCTGCTTTCAAATTTATTGGAGTTGCATCTTCCACAATAATTTCAAGAACTTTGACAACTTAATCATAAAGATAAAGTCAACTACAAATAAAATTAAAATGAGTTTTCCATTGTGTTTTTCTTGGCCGTCAAAATGATTGCTCCCGATTTAATCTTTGACCTTTTATGGCTTCTTTGTCAACAATTGCATAATGGATGTTGGCTGTTTGCATTTTTCAAAATTGATCCGTCCGGTTACAAGAAGCAACCATTGCTTCATATAATGACAAAAATTGAACACAAAACTGGCAAACTTTGATGTGATTCTTGGCGGCTAACATCAAAGCAAGTTGGAGTTAGTGTGCCAAACAATGCACATAGTATGTTGAAGTAACTTGTCTTTGGTAGATAGTTTTAAATTAGTTTATATCTCTACGCAGATTAGATACTTCATCATAAACTTGTACTCATACACGTGATAGAGAAAGATCGTTTTGGCTCAAAGTGAAAACAATGACGATCGTCAGCAATTTTGAACGTGTATCGGCAACATGGATCATATTCAAAAATTTCCCCTGAATTATTCCAGAACTATCGACAAACCATAGAACCAAAGACATCTGCTTCTTTGTCAATTTGTCTCAAGCTTCATCAATCAGAAAAAAAAAAGCTGTCATCGATCTGCTTCACAATATATTCTCTGACACATGAAACTATGATACTCAATATGAATGTCTAGAGATGTCATTGTCACATTCATCGGTGCACGATTCAGTCAATAACATTAATAATATGGAGAATGCTGATTGAAAAGAATGAGTAGTTCAGGAAAATTTCCACGATTGAATGAATCTCTACAATCAACATGACCGTAGAAAGCAAGATTTTGATGTGCCAAAAATCAAACCGTCTCGAAAAATTCTTTTAACCAAAGTCTGTGATCAGATTTTTGTTGTTCAAATTGATGATTTAGTGTGGCTTCAATAAAAACTTGCTGTTTGAATAATGACTTATATGTAATCTAGTGTAAAGAGTGAACTAAAGTGTTTATCGATATGTTTTGCCAATTTGCAATATTTTTTAGTAATTTTATTGCTTTTAAGCTTGCAAATAAAAACCAAAAAAGCAATACACAACATACTTTGCAAGGTTGCATTCAAGCCAAGTATGCAAAGCAGATTAGTGAAACCAAAAACGAAATAATTTATCATTGTGTTTCACGAAAATAATATATTGACAGATATGGTTGAAACTGCCACTTCGATATGTAGGTCTTTAAATTTCTATCCTCTGAGAGAATGTAGGACCAAATGATTGGTCTCAAACATAGATCACATTCTAATGCGACCACAAACAGGTACTCTGTACACTGACGCTTCGATGCAAGAGATGTTAACATCACTAATACAAACAAATTCGACTTATCCAACCACAAAAAATCAAAAACAAAAGACAAATGCATCATACTTCTCCGAACACAAAACAAACAGAAGTTTATGACACAAGCATCAGACTTCTTTAACCACAAAACAATCCGAAGTTTATGTCTTCGGAGAATTAGGAACCATTTGATGTTTTAAAGACACACCAAATTGTAAAGCCCGTGCGAATTGTAAGGGTTTGCCTGTGGGATGGGTGTAGGCGTGCCCCCCTTAAGTTCCGTACCTATGTACATGTGTCTATGTCTATATTTGTACTCAACAATAGTCACAACATTGATAATCGTGAACAATATAAAATAGCAAGTGAAGGCAACCAACTTGACAAAAACACACTTATAGAATATTTTGATGGAACTGATGGAACCTAAAAAATAAGAATGCTGCGGAAACTCTTGTGATTTACACTTCCCAATAGTGATGTGAAATCCTAGCAGCACTCTGAGTCACTATTGGGAGTTCATACTTTGTACAAGAAGTCACGAGAGGGGAGACAAGTTTGTAAAACATTTAATCCTTGGTGCATTCATTATTCCATCCTAGGCAGAACTACACCTCAAGTTACATAAAAATTGGTAATGTTTTTGGGTAGAGCCTGTACAAGCATTTGACATCAGTGAAATCTTGTAAAATGACATGAAACTTAAGGCTATCTTGAAAATCTCTCGTCTTCAGGTGTTCTAATAGTGAATTGGTGACCTGAAACAAATTTCCAACCGATGTAGTAATTGTAACGTAGTAGTACTAATAATGTAGAAACCATGTACTTCATCACTTACTATCGACTCTGGATATCACACCAGTATAAAACTATCTGTACATCAACAAGCAAGATCAGAAACACTGACTGCCAATAGAGATATCGGGAGCCGCTTGTCATCAAAAGGTTGATGTTATTGCCTTTTGATAAGTGAAGGCAATGTGTGAGTGGAAGAGACGAGTTTCAGGTGTTGCTGAATCGTCTCTGCATACAATGTAGGGTCCACGACCAGTACGGTCGTGGACTCGTGGCCACTACCATAACAGCGTGCTTGCAGGACCAGAGAAAACTAAGGAGAAAGCATTGAAGCATCTCCTCGACTTGAAACCTCGAAGAAAATCTATTTAAGCCGATTCATGAACTAATTGAGCAATAGACATTGTAATGTACAATAGCAATTGTACATCACAACTAGATTGTCAGTCTTGGTATATCTCTGAATTAGCAATGTGATTTTCTGGTGTCAGATCATGGGCGAAATAGAACATTTCCGGATTCTTATGTGTCATACTGTTGTCACAAAGTCCAGATATTGCACTTGGAACAAGGTGAATTGCGGACTCAGAGCGTAATTCCCAGCATTGAACGAACAGCTGGAAGGAAGGTCGGGGTAGTTAGAACCATCACACATATATGTCTTTTGTTTCAACACCACTGGAGTCGGTCAATGACGTCGACTCTAGTTGCGCCTTTGACTCGCCCTCTGTCAGGAATGACAGCGATGTGCGAGGTTGAGACGTGTGGCATTCGATCGGGGTGGCCATCTGAGATTCAGAATCTGATTTGTTCACGCAGAAAGTTCTCTTCCAGGACAGCAGGTAGTATATCCAGTCTTTTCAGATGTGACCTTGTATGATGAGTCCACGCATTGTACAGACCTGTTTGCAACCCTCGAAGCTTTGGAGCCTAGAGGATTGGCGGAGCCTCAATACGATCAGCGCAGGGTTGCGAGATTTTTGCCCACTAGAATTCTGATCTTGATCTGCATGGCCCACAAGCTTGCAACTTATGCTACTCAGTCTCAGCTAATTGCTTTGATCATGTCCATATATCTTCTAACAGGATCCACGAGAACATCGTTGGAATGAAATCTTGTCGAACATGTGCTCCCATGTACCAAAGTTTAGCCGAAATATCTAAGTTGATAAGTGCTTTGTACTATGATATTGCGATTCTAATCATCTGATTTCTACTATGTCTGGAGAAACGTGGTATCCCGAGGTAGAACTCAAATATATATGATTAATCAAATGGGAATCACACAAATAAAATTATGTGCTTTCTGTTGGCATTCCAACTCGGAAAATGACGGCACTGCTGGAATCATCTGCTGGAAAGGACATGAAGTTATGCATTAAAGTTATAAATTCGTTTCAATGGAGTACTGTTTAATCTAATCGTTCTGTTGCAAAGCTAGACCAGCGGAATCGTATCTAAGCCGTAGTGTTTCCATGAACCAGCAAGTTTTATGGTAAAACAACTTGGACGAAGATTCAAAGCACTCCTTCAATGTGGAGTCTCTCTTCCACTTTAGTTTCTTCACGTGAAAAGTTGATGAATTAAGGAATGAGACTGAGTTTCATAATTTTCTTAATCTGCATCTCCAAATGTTGTGAAACTGAATGGAGAAATGCAACTCTCAGGGAAAATGTTGGGATTTGGAGGCACATGTTAATCAAAGTTAATTCAATTTACGTGCAATGTGCAACCTGGTCTCCTCGTTTTTCTATTTGCAGTTTTCATATTTTATTCACAGGTTCGGGATTCCATCAACAAGATGAAGCTCCAACACAAGCTGGTCCTGTGATTAAGAAGACCTCCTTTTGGCTCTGGTCCCGACTAGTTTAGATTCTTCTTGAACTTTGCCTGATTCCTAATATAGCTATTTGGTCTGGTGATATGTGTGCTCTTAGTGTAAAACATATAATCTCATATGTTTTCTCTGCCGGGCAGCGTTGTAGACTGGCATTGAACCAGATTGTTCTCTTCGAAGAAAACTCGAAACCTACTCCACTTTCCCCCATGGGTTATGCCATTGGTGTGCGGCCTTGTTGGTATCTTCATTAGATATGTATGTCTCCGTTAGATTCTTTTGAAGAAAAAAATGAATCTGTGAATTTTGAAACCATGCAGATAGATCCAAAATTAGCATTTATAAAAAATCATGGTGATTGCGGAGCCAACTCTCTTGTGGATTTGAAACGTGCAGTGAATAAACGCAAATAATCTGTTGGTATATTTTTTGTCATAAATGGTGTTCCACATCATCATTATCCAATTCATAACTTCGAGCTATTTTCTTTGATTTGAGCCTTGTAAAGGAAAGCTGAAGGCATGAGCACGTCGAAGTATCAAAATCAAAATACACATATGAGAAAAAGCCATAAAGTTAGAAATGGACGTAGAATGGTTGTCACCTGGGTGGCGTGTCCAATCAAGTCGTTCAGTTGACGTGATCAACGAGAAGAATAAAGCTCTCAAAAGTCAAAGGTTTGAAAGCATGCATCCGTAGGACTTGCATTCTGTATGATGCGCCTTCTTGGTGTGTGCTGCATGTCTTGCCGAAACCTGCTATTAGAAGATCTTCTGCTCCAACGTTTGCAGCCTGTACGTCATTTAGTGTCTGTCCATTGACCCTCACGAATCAATGTGAAATTCGCAGCGTGTTTTACTAAGAGGCCCGAGGATATAAATCTGGACCTCAAATCAAATCAAATCTTACATGTGAGTAATGATTTACGTCCAAAATTGTACATCGCATCACCGCATTTTCTATTCCGTTTTGTACCCCACTTCGTGATGGCAGCTGATTCAATCTTTTGAGAATCTTATTGTCAAAAAATTATTGCCATATTCTAAATTTTCTTCTCAATCTGTCAAGACTGATGCTTGAGGTTCGGTAACCTATCCCGTGACTTCTAGCTGTCCATGAATCACCTCGCTGAACAAAGTCAAGACCACCGCGGTTAATGGAGCTAGAGCTGAGCCCATAGCCATCCTGCTTTCGTGCTGTACTGGGAAGTTTCGGATATTGTTTTTGGATCACTAAACGGTTGCCATAATTTCTAATGCTTATTATATTTTATCAATGGTTGATAGTGATAGTTTGATTATTCCAAGTGACATTCGAATTTTTTTTTATATATTAAGCTTGCCCGTTTGAGCCATACAGTGGATTTGAAGATGGAAAAGTTGTAAGTTTGGGACCAGATCAAAATGCATTCTTGGTGCCCAGAGACGAGCGTTTTTGGGGATATTAGCATTTCATTATTGCTTTCTAAAGTAGTTTTTTAGAGTACTTGTCCTCCATTTTCTTATTTTGAGATTATTTCTAGGTTAATCGGTTTCTTCTGTTATGTGCTTTGTTTTCTTGTATTCAGAAAGAGAATAGTACTTTCTTGTATTCTCCTTGTTATGAAAAGAGGTTGTGACCTCACATTTGAGGGAGTTTCATGGTAATGCCCCGGGGTTCAACTTCTTATACCTATTTAATACAAGTAATTGCTCTTGCTTTCATGAATCAAATTTCGTTTTTTGACTTCTGAATCTACTTCAACCTTGTTCTAGTTTTGGTTCGAGGTATCTTTTCAATTCTGATATCTGTTCCCTATGAAAGTTGAGTCCTCAACAATTTGACGAAATGGCTTTCAAATCTTGTTCTTCTTTAAAACTTTTTAACGATCTTGATACTTTTGATTTTTAGAAAATCTCGATGTAGGTAGTGCATGGAACTAAATTGTCTTTTGATTCTAATTGCACCACTTTCATTTAAAGTCGTTTTTTGTCTGCAAATAAAAAACTGAGATAACACAAATATTTGTTAAAGAGTGAGGATCACGTGAATGCGAAATTTTTTTAAGGTCTTGTCCGTTGATGTGTCAACGGACAAGAAGCTTCAAAAATATAGTTCCTCGTAAAATTTTCTTCAATTCAAGATGGAAGAACTAAGTTTTGATCAAGAAGTTTTAGCTAATAAAATATGGAATGCTATGCAACAACTCCAAGAAGAGAATAACAACTTGAGATGTGAATTTTAGCAGCTTTAAGAGTTGCCTTCAAGACCCCCAAGATCTTTGCTGGCGGCCATTTATTTGATCTTACAAGGTACAAAAGGATTAGAGTGTTAGACAAATTTGACTTCAATTGATCAAAGTTTTGTGAATCAAATCCAACTGATCATCCATATGCAGCCACTGCAATATGCTAGTGAAAAAACTTGATTTTGAATTAAAAATAACATATTTAAAATTTTTGTATTGTGGTTTTTGCCACTTATAGAAAAATGATTTTGATGACTTTCTTGAAGAGTTCACCAATACTTTTGGTGAAACTAACGGAGACTGATAGGCAACAAAGAAGATTTGTTTGTTACAACAACAATCACTTGTAGTTTTCATGCAACCTATATAATTTTGACAACTTGTTTGTGAAGTGAACTAGAAATACAAGATCCTCATTAGTGTTTTTTGTTGGCGATTAGAGGAAGACTTCAAGGACTTGTTGTTGAATCTTTTTGATCCAATCAAGTTATTTGAGATTAAAATCGAAGCAAATCTACAAAATCTGGAATAACTCTCATTCACATTTAACTCATATGGCTTTTTGGTAGTTCATCATGATTAAAATTACTAAGATTACTCAAATTCCTGGTGGTAAAAAAAAACTTTCATACAAATTCATCCTTCATCATTCAATTACAAATACTCATTGATACTCCAAAAAGTATAATGTAACTCAAATTTATGTTAATGAAATAAATAATTTTTCACATAATGAATTTTCCAAACTTGCTTGAAAATTTATACTTCAATTCTATATTTATAATAGTTGAAAAATTATCATAATTATACATGATAATTATCATCTATCTTACTTCTACTAAGATATATCATAATAGATTTGAATACTAAGTATGTAGCAACATGTATTTGACCTACCAAAATCTTTTAGAAACCTTTTTGATTTTAGAAATATGTTATTTGAGAACTTCAAACAAATTAAAACTTTCACTTGCTACAAAATTAATTTTAGAATTAGATTAACCAATGAAGTTTGTATTACTTGAACAAACCAATTAAAACTAACATGTTATCAAAGTATTTTCTTTGTAGAATCTAGATTTTCATGGTAGACAAAAAGTTGTGATCAATAAAATCTTTTAAAACTATACAAATTATTCCGTCAAGTAAAGATATCATAGCTAAATTTATTCAGAACTAAGCTAAATATAATCAATTTTTTGGGCTAATTCTAATACTACTTCACACATATAACAACCAATCTTATTGTGTGATGAGACAATCAGCTCTTTAAGCCTAAACAAAAGCGTCAATCATTGTCAAGATCGTATTAAGTTGATATGGCAATATCAATATGCCATATCAATGCATTAATGTACAAGCAAATGAAAATTGATGCTTCCAAGGTTCTGAAAATTTCTAAAGAAGAGAAAAGTCATTGTCAGAAAAAAAAATCTGTGCCTATATTGTGGTGAAGATTGCCATAAAGCACACATTTTCCACAAAAAAATCTTGACTTCAAAACTTCAAAATTTTTGGTTCATCTCAGATGTGTGTGTGGACATGAAGAGATTGAAGAATTGAAAAACAACGATGCCTAACCAGAGTAGGAATCGTGGGGCTGGCAAGCAATACATTGTCTAAAAATCAGTGCTTTTTTCCAAATCTTTTCTTTGATTTTTAGTATTTCATTTGTTAAATTGTAAGTTTTATAGTGTGTAAATCAAAGCCTTGATAGACTACGTGGCTCTTCATGTTTCATTGACAAAAAATTTGCAGAAAAACATAGCTTGATCTTAGTCACCAATAAATCCACAATTTTTGTATAATTTATTGATTGTAGGCCACTTGTATTTGATTACTTGATCCAAGAAACCTTAACTATTAGATGTCGTGATAAAAAATCATCACAAACTATAGTTTTCAATATCTTTGTACAACGTTGTTATGTTAGAAAATTTTTGGCTCAATAAATATAATTCAGATATATAATAATCAATAAATAGCATTTTGATCAGAAGATATGAATATTTCTAAAACTCAAAAATACTTAGATCTTTTTTTGATTTAAAAATAAAATTTCCAAATCATCATATTCGTCGGTGTTAAAGCTATCATGGAAACAACAAAATGAAAAACTACGTTTGCTAATTATGCAACATTAACATTTGAGTCAATCCAAGTTTGAAGCCAACTTTCTATCAAAGACAAGGAGTATGAAGGTACATTTAAAAAGAAAAATGTGGATAGATTGCCTCAACATTGGTTGTACTACCGTGTAATTGAAGCTGGCTGGAGGTCAATTCCACGGGAGTAGATTGATCCAAAAGCTGATCAACCAGCTTTTGGATCAATCTACATTATTTCTCATACCGAGCTCACTTCCTACAAGAATACATCAATGCAAATATTTCTAAGAAATTTATCAGATATTCCAAGTCTCCAGCAGGATTTCTGATAATTTTTGTGAAAAAAAAGGATGGTTGCTTCCAAAAATTGTTTATTATTGTGAATTGAACAAGATCATGAACAATTTTTTAATCTTTTTCAGATTAAAAAATTGATTTCTATTGTTTTTGATCTCTAATGTTTTCAATTAATCAGGTCAAGCAAAATATATACAAAGTTATTCTTTGAGTATATTACATTCTAGTGCACCTCAAAGAAGTTGATGAATGGAAGATAAATTTTTAATCAAGGTATAAATATTTCAAAATATAACGTCATGACCTTTAGTCTTGCAAAAGTTAATGCCATCTTCCATCATCAAATGAACTACATTTTTCAAAAATTCTTCAAGAACTTCTTTGTTTGTTATCTCAATAACATTTTGATCTATTTAAAGAAAATAAAATCACAAGAGATATGTTTGATTGGTATCAAAGAAGTTGCAAAATGCTTGACTCTAAGTCAACCTATAAAAGTATGTGTTTTATCAATATCAAGTTGAAAATTTGCATTTCATCATCTGTGGAGATGTAATAACCCACCAAAGGCTAAAACTGCAGTATGGTGGTAAAAAGATCGAACCCACAGGGACAGAGGCAACACACAGAGTAAAAGTGTCACATTTAACAGACTTTTGTAGAGTTTGAATTCTAGGCGACTGTCACTCCCAGAAATACTGCAGTGCTCGACTCGGAGGCTCGACTCGGAGGAGGATCTCAACTTGGAGGATGCTCGGAGGATGCACGGTACAGCTTGGTCACTCAACACACACACACACACACACACACCTGAAACTGGCAAAAAAGCACAACTCGGAGGTCGGTCAGGACCTCCGCTTCGAATTTCAGGAGGAAAGTGTCTCGCAAGTTCACTCAGAGGTTCTGCAGGTAGTGCCTCCCACTCCGGCTTTTACTGCCCTTCCGCCAGGAACTAGCGGGGGTACCCGGACTGGACTTCCCACTTCGGAACGAAGCCTCTACATACGCCGTGGACGTCACCCTCGACTATCACACCAAACGCAGGGAGTGCAGACCCGACTGAGAACTTACTGAAAACACGATCCAGTAACACACACACAACCAGAATTACAAACCAAGGTTTACACGAAGTAATAAAACTTCACATTGGCATTCAGGGGAAACTTCCCGTAGGAGTACAATCAGGATATGTCACTCGAAGGAGTAAGGGGGAACTGTTCAAGTATCTAACTCGCAGCCGGCTCTGAGCATCAGAAATCACCCGCAGGTGCAGATCCGCACTACTCAAGTCTCTAACCGGGTACTAGCTCTGAACATTCAGCCGAAGGCCTTCAACTACAACATACGGTAACTTCGCTATGCTGCAGCTTCTCTACGTGGTGCCAGGACCAAAATGCACAAACACGCCAAGAAAGTGAGTTCCTGATCTGCACTTCCGAAACTGGAAGAGTCCCAAGGCAAAACGCCTTGATCTACTTTATACTCTCAAAAGATCCTAACTAGCACTACGCTATCCTATCTACCACTCGCAGCATCTGCGCGAAACCAAACTACTCTACTGCACTCATCAGATCCGGTGCTGCGCCTCCTGCGCGCCGGACTGCTCCGCTTACTGTCTCTACCTTGCCAGTCTTCCGACCGGCTGCGTAACCCCAGGCGTCGGAGCGCTGCAGTGACTTCCGACTGCAAGTGCGCCATAGTGTCGCGCGCACCCGACAAGAAAGTTTCTAATTTTCTCGCCACTCGCCGCCGACTCCGACTGTCACCTTCCGTCAAGGCCGCCGCCCGAAGCTCGAACTCCCGGAGTGTAACCCTCTCTTGAGCTGCCACCTCCCAATGGGCGTATCCTTTTAGACAACGAGTCACCTGTGCCGCCAACTCTCCTCGCGCCCTGCAGCTGCTCTCCACCTCTGCCAGCTGCATTTCTAATTCCGCACGTTGTGCCCTCAAATCCGAGCACTCGGATTGCAAGTTGCGCAACAACTCCTCATCCTCCTTGCGGGCTCTTTGACTTTCTTCTAAGGCGCGCGTCTGGCGCGCAAGCTCGGCTGCTAGGACTTGGTTCTGTCTCCGCTCCTCCTGCAATTCCGACTCGATCTTTGCCCGTATTAGCTCGGCATCCGCCTGACTTTTCGTCGCCGCATCCTCCCTCTGCTGCTGCAAGGCTTGGTATAGCTTCTGGGTGACCGCCAGGTGTTGTCGGAGGGCGGTGTTCCTATCCACATATACTTGGCAACTAGAGGCCCACCTTGCCACCTTGCTCCTCGTCCTTCGCCTGATAGTCTCCACATAAGACTGCGGTTTTAAAGCACTTGCGTATTTGGATATCTTGCGATCCAGATATCGCAGGAGTGGAACGATCTGTTCGCACAGCACCCCTGTTGGCGTTTTCTGCACCGAATCCGCTTCCTGCTCTTCCGAGCTCGTCTCATCCTCAGTCTCGAGGATTTCAGTCGCCACCGAATCCCTTGGCGACTCCCTGGAACTGTGGCGCACAGCAGCTTCCGCTGCGACTGCTGCTCCACTGCCTGCTAAAATATCTAGGGCAGTGGGAGATCCCACTGCTTGAGCCCCTGTTCCGGCTTGATCTTCGGTTTCTGAAGGGGTCGACGCCGCAGTGACTTTTGTCACTCTTGCACCGCCCGCTTCTGCTGCCTGTCCTTCCGGCGCAATCTGCGCGGAAGGTGTCCTCGCTGAAGGTGCGTCCGCCGAAGGCGTCCGCACACTGGTCGTTGGCCCCATCCGTCTCGCAGTCGGCGAATCCGGCCGACTCTCTGTTGTCCGACTCGCAGTCGGCCGACTAGCAGTTGTCCGACTGGGAGTCGGATATACCCTGCGCGTCTTGACTCCACTTGGCCTGCTTGCTGGTGGCGTTTTCCCAGAAGTGCCTTCCGCCGAAGACGACCCTCTGAGGATTGTTGGCTCGTCAGCCAAACTCTCTTCTGCTTCCGGCCTGCTGTCAGGTTCAACGCGCCGTTCAGTTGGCCTTCCTTCCGCTTGTCGGCCTTCAGTCATCCGACTCGCAGTCGGCCGACTGTCAGTCCGTCCATCTCCTCCCGAAGGCCGTGGTGCCTTCTGTGCAGAGATATCTGCCGTCTTCCCTAGAATTTGAGCGATTATCTCCTCCTGTGTGAGATTCCGCCGGGTCGGAGTTCGCCCGGTCTCCTCAGTACCAGTTGGCATTTTGCGTGCCCTCTGTTTTGGTCGACTGTGAGGCTCGGGGGTGGGCCGATCACGAGTCGGCGCAGCTGGTACTTCCGGCTGCCTGTCCTCAGGTCTCTCATCCCACTTCCGCTTTCGCGGAATGCGCTCACTTCGACGTTCTTCTGCTGCTCTTGCTGGAGCCGGAACCGGAGGCGTACTGGCAGGTTCCTCGTCCGGATCCGTGTCTACTTCGGCCTCCCTCGAATATCTACCTGGATAGTTCCGGGTCAGCTGCGGAAACCGTGTTTTCTCAGCATTTGTCAAACATCCCATCGCCCGATAAAACACGATTAAGTAAGGCGATAGATGATTGAGGGTTCCTCCCTTCTCTTCTTGCGCATGTTGGCGCGTCACCTTCCACAGGAGCCGTGCCCAATGCACTGGAGCTCCTGACAACACTAGCTCCACAAACTCTACCTGCCAACCATGCATGTAAGCGGTCTTGGTCGGCTGTAATATCTGCAGCAATGCAGTCGCGACATTTCTCCGCAATCGATCCTTGTAATCCCGTGTCCGGAAACCGTTCTTGGGATGCCTGGCAACTTTGAAGAGCTCATTGTAAGAGACTTCTTCCTCCTGGGACACCTTCACGCTATCGGCCTCGAAGAGGAGATCCCCTTCCTCGCCGGCACACCTGCCCAACACCTGCGCCCAGTTGCAAATGTCCCATCTCTCTGGGTGTGGGCGGAATCCGCGAGAGGGCTTGTGTCTCTCCTGCAGATACTCGCGCACCATCTCCGGACATGTCCAGTTCCACCCCCATAGGAGAAAATCGAGCTTCAGCCTCAGCAGCACATCTTGAAATGCGCGTAGACCGATCTGCGGCACCCTGAGTGGAGACACTCGCAGCTGGGGAACCTTCGACATTGCGTTGCCTGCACACACAAACGTTCTCCCTTTCGCTCGCTCTCTCACAATCGCCACTGCGCGTCGGCCGCTCAAGCACTGACTACTCACTCTCTCTGCGCTCAAGCTCAAGATCGCTACTCGCAATTCTTTCAAGGTCCGCCAAGATCCTTGCGCAACTCGTCTCCGCACTCTCTACTCTCACTGCAGGTCGCTCTGCCCTTGCGCGTAATCTTGGAAACTGGAAATCGCAAAGTCAAGAATGAGAGAATGAGACTGGAGCGCAGTCTTTTCTTCTCCGATTTCAAGAACGTCCAACTTTCTTACTGGTTACAACGTACGCAGCCGGCTATACGGCTTAACGGTTCGCCCTTTGCATGCGCGAATTCACGTCTCCGCACTGCGCGCATTCGCATGTGTAAACGTTGAATTCTCCCGCCGCCGCCACCTTCCGGACTCGAGTCCGCTGCAGGGTATACGTCGGCCCTGTTGTCTTTTCCTAACCCGTCCCTCACCGGAGGCGTGTCGCCGCTGGTGCGTTCATTATCCGTCGGCGCCTTGCTGGAGGCGCACATCTAGTCGGAGCGAATTATGCCGGCGCGCAGTCGTACCGCTTATTTTGTCCTTTATGCCTCGTCCGTTGCTGCCGGCGCATATCCGCCAGCGCAACTCATGCCAGCGCATCCGGCCGTCAGCGCCACGTCGGAGGCGTACATCCGACCGGCGCTTTCCTTCCATGAACAGCCGCCAAAGGCGCTTCCGACTCTGAGTTGGTTTCCTCCTATGAGCGCGTGATTCCGCCGAAGGCGCATCGCCGAGGGCGTACGGGAATCCTTTCCGGCTGTGAACCCTAGCGCGAACGGCGCATGTCCGGCTACGAGTTTTCCGACGCTCATAACTTCTCCGTCCTCGATCCATCTCCGACGCTCTTGGGCTCGTTAGAACGAGCGTCCCGAGCCCTTTCTAATGCGACTTCAACCAACTGGATCTACCATGTGTCCCGATTGTTATGAAGGTTTTCCCTTTCCGCGCTAGCGGCGCTTCGCCGAAGGCGCACTCATGGTCGGACGCCTTTAGAGGTCCGGGCCTTTCTCCTGACGTCTTTAGCAAAACCTCCTCCTGAGGTGTCTGCGCCGGAAGCGTAGCTTCCTTATACGCTGGAGGCGCGTGAGTAGAGGCACCTCAGAAAAGGAGCTTTTGCCGAAGGCGCCGAAGACATTGGCGTTGGTACATCCGACTACGTGATTCTTTGTGTCCTCGTGACGATCTCATCAATCCACTCTATTTAACGTACCCTTTTCTAACTACAAACACTGCTCCGGTACTAGTTTTCTAAAATTGTCTAAATTCTGCAAAAAAACAAAAAGTGTGTTACCACAGGAGAGTATTGTAATAACCCACTAAAGGCTAAAACTGCAATATAGTGGTAGAAAGGTCGAACCCACAGGGACAGAGGAACACACAGGGTACAAAGTGTCACGTTTTAACAGACTATTGAGGAGTTTGAATTCTCAGGCAACTGTCACTCCCAGAAATACTGCAAGTGTCCACTCGGAGCGCACTCGGAGGTCGCACAGTGCAGCGTAACACACACACGCACACACACCTGAAACTACAGAAACACAACCTAGAGATCCGTTAGGACCTCTACTTCAAGATTTCAGGGGGAAAGTCTCTCAAGAGTACACTCTGCGAAGCTGCGGGTAGTGACTTCCAACTCCGGCTTTTACAACACTTCCACTAGCTTGCTGCTAGTGTAGGAAACCCGGTTTGGACTGCCTACTTCGGATCGAAGTCACTCAGACGCGGTGAACAACACTCTCAACTCACAAAACGCGCAGAGAACACAGGTCCGCACTGAAGGACTCACTGAGAAACATTCCAGTAACACAACAACAGTCTATTGAAGAGTTTGAATTCTCAGGCACTTGTCATTCCCAGAAATACTACAGGGGTTACCCTCAAGGCACCTGCTGCAGCTTAACCTGAATTTACAACCAAGGCTTACACGAAGTAGCAAAACTTCACTTTGGCATTCAGGGGAAAAATCCCAAAGGAGTACAATCAGAAAGAAACACTCGAAGGTGTAGGGGCGAAACTGTTCAAGTATCTAACTAGTCACTGGCTCTGAGCATCGGCAGTCACCCGCAGGTGCAGATCCGAACTACTCAAGTCTCTAACCAATGTACTAGCTCTGAACATTCGGCCGAAGGCCTTCAGCTACAAAATGCGGAACGCTAAGTTGTAACTCCTCATGCGTGGTGACAGAACTCAAGGACACAAACACGCAAAGGAAATGGGTTCCTGATCTGCACTTCTGATGGGAAAGAACCCCAGGCAAAACGCCTGGAACTATTTTATACCTTCTAAGTCCTACCTAGCACTACACTGCACTACGCTACACGCCTGCACGGAACCACGCTACACTACACTCCGCGGAACCTGTACTACGTCTCCTGCGCGGCCGACTGCCGCGCACTAACTCCCTACCCTGCCAATCTTCCGCTCGACTGCGCAGTCCCAAACGCTGCAACGCCGCGGACACCTCCACTTCGAGGGCGGACATGGTATCCTGCGCCTTCGACAGAAAAGCATCGAGCTTCTTTGCTACCTTCCGCCGACTCCTACTGTCGCCTGACAACAACCCGGCTGCGCGCAATTCAAACTCACGCAGTGTGAGTTTCTCCTGCGCCTTCACTTCCCAGTGGGCGTAGCCCTTGAGACAGTGGGCGACACGCCTCGCCGTCTCCACCTTCGTGCGATCCGCCTCCTTCCTGCGATCCTCTTCAATTATCACTAATTGCGATTCGGCCTCAGCACGTTGCGCTCTCAATTCGCCACACTCTGACCGTAACCTGCGGATTAACTCCTCATCCGCCTGCCGTGCGAGCTGACATTGTTCCAACAACCGCGTCTGTCGCACGAGCTCCTCTGACAAAATCCGATTCTGGGCCTGCTCAGAAATAAGTGCTTCCTTGACCTTCACCTGCTCCTTGGTGAGCTCGTCCAGTTTCTCATCCTTCACCTTCTCGGAGTACTTGTAGAATTTCTGATTAAGTTTATACTGACCCCACAAGCATGCATGCTTCTCCTTCAATTCCCTCAACTCCTGGTCCACTCTAGCTAACTGCTTGCTGGTGTGGACTTTAGTGCGAGTCCGCCTGCGCACTAACTCAATGTAAGATCCCGGCTGAAGTGGGTCGGCGTATTTATCGACCTTGCGATCCAAGTACCTCAGCAACGGAATCACCTGCTCAGAGAGCGCCGCCGCCGGCGCTCCAACAATTTCCTCCTCCTCCTCCTCGGTGTCCTCTGCTCCTGACATTTCTTCGGTGGAGCCTCCGTCGTCATCCTCCGAGTGGAGAATTTCAGTCGCCATTGATTGCGTCGGCGACTGCCCCGAGTGGGGCTGCACGTCGTCGACGTGTGCTGCCTGCGAAGGCACGGCTGCAGCCTCGCTGCTCTTCGCCAAAATGTCTAAGGCGGTAGGCGAATGTACCCGTGCGGCATCCCCGTCGCTCGCTTGTTGGTCGTCTACCGTGTCCTCCCTGCCGCCGACGCCCGCAGCCGAAGGCGATCGAGCGGAGGGTGGCTGCGCGGGGTTTGATTGCGCATCGCGCATCGAAATTTCATCCCGCGGACAGTCACTCCGCTCCTCCGTCTGTTGCTGCTCCCTTGGTCGGTCCGTGGGGGCTGTGCTCGGCCTGTGCGCAGGCGCAAATGCCGGCGCCTTGTCCGCCGCAGGCGTAGCGCCGCGGACATCCATCGCCAAAGGCGACATGGCCGGGGGCCGCTCGCCCGATGTCCCTTGGCCTATAGGCCCTACCGCCGAAGGCGCATCTATCGGCGGACTACCCGCCGATGGTGCGGCCTCCGCACGCTCCCTGCTCGTATCTCCTCGGCTCGAAGGCCCTGGCGCCGAAGGCGCAAATTGCGGCGCGTGGTGCGCCGGAGGGTCTGGCCCCGAGGGCCGGTGTCTCGTAGGCGGTTCTTCCGCCGGCTCCTTCCCCTTCCTACGTTGGAACGGGGGTGATTCTTGCCTGTGCACAGGCGGCACGTGTGGAGGTGTCCTGTGCACAGGCGACCTGTGCACAGGCGAGCGCCTGTGCACAGGCGGACTGCTCCTTCCCACGCGTAAGCGTAGATCCACGTCCACTTGTGATCGCCTCTCCGCGGAGGCTCGTCCGTCCGCGGAGTCTCGTCTGTGCGCAAACGGAACATCTGTCCGCAACGCACGTGGTAACTCCGGAGGCCCTTGGCCCGTAGGCGGCCTCTCTCCCGTCGAGGTTGCAGCGTGACCCGTTGCTCCTGCGGTCGTCCGCGCTTCCTCATGCTTCTCTGGCGACGCACTTCCTTTCTCCGTCGCAATCGTCGCCGTGTCCGCACTGTCGGCTGGTAACACCAGTCTGCGTGCCTTCTGTTTCGGCCGGCTGTATGACTCGTACAGCGGCCGCGGTCGAATGGGAGCAGAGGGTTCTTGATGCTGCTCCTCTTCGGACTCTTCTCTCCATCGCCGCTTCCGCGGCACTCGTGCTGCAGGAGTGTTTCTCCCTTCGTCCCTCCGCCTTGATGGGGTAGAAGTCGGTGACTCCTCTGCATCAGTGTCGACCTCATTCTCCCGCACATACTTCCCGGGATGGTCGACGGACAATGGCGGAAAATGCTCAAGCTCCGCCGCTGTCAAACAATTCCGCTGTCGATAAAAATTGATGAGGAAAGGAGAAAGATGGTTTAGAGTTCCCCCCTTCTCCTCAAAAGCGTGCTGTCGCATCACCCTGTGCAGGATGCTCGCCCAGTGAATTGGAGTTCCCTCGATGACGCACTCCACAAAAGAGACCTGCCACAATGTGATGTAACAGGCGCGGTGTGGCTGCAGTAATTGCATCAGCGCCGCGGACAAAGTCCGGCGAAATCGATCCTTGTAATCACGGGTCCTGTACCCATTCTTGGTAGACCTCCCGGTCTTGAATAGCTCCACAAATTGCGCCTCTTCCTGCTTGGTCACCTTGATGCTCTCACTGTCGAAAAGGAGATGCCCTGGCATGCCAGCACATCTTCCCAACGCCTGCGCCCAATCTTGGACTGTCCACCGATCAACATGCGGACGCAATCCGCGCGAGGGTGGTCCCTGTGGCTCTAGCCACTCGCGCACCATATTCGCACAGATGTAGTTCCATCCCCATAGCAAGAAATCGAGCTTTCTTGCTATTAAGCGCTCCTCGAAAGCGCGCAGCCCGTTCTGTGGTAGGCGAAGTGGCACCATCCGCAATCTGCCCGGTCTCGTCATTGCGTTCCTGGGGTTCGCTCGCCCGCTCATTCTACTTCCGCACCGCCCGAGCTCCTTTCTCTCTCGGCAAACTCTAATCGCCCTCAATTCCAAATCACGCGCATTCACTCCTCCCTCAATCAACAAGAAATCTCCTGTGCGGCGACGTCGAGAATGTTTAGCAGCCAGCAGATGGATGCGCGCAGCGCGCACAAGAGATTGGAATCGCGAATTCAAGAATGGGACGTTCTCCGCCGCCCGGTCGAAGGTCATGGTCGGCTCTTGCTCGTGGAGAACGTCTCACTTGATGGCCGCGCCGGCTCTACGTTGGAACGGTCTCCGCTCTCACGCGCGGCTTCACGCTCCGCCGTCGCCGATTAAACTCTCACGCTCGAATTGGCGGATTTGAACTCCGCGAGCGTATTACCCCGCGGACATGGGAGCGTAGCGCCGAAGGCGAGTTTTCCGCCTTGCGCGGTACACTTGTTCGTACCGCCCCTCGGCCAATCCCCCTCTGCCTTGACGCGTGTGTCCGCATGTCGGACAAAAGTTCAACTCCTGCCTGTGCGCAGGCAGACTCCTCGGCGGATTCTCCGCCGGCGCGGAACTTCATCCTCCTGTGCACAGGCGCTCGCCTGTGCGCAGGCGAATTCCGTGCGCGGCGTCGCGCTGGCGCGGAAGGCGTTGACCGTGGTCAGCCGTCTCCGTCCAGTCTGTCCGTTTCTTGTTTCTTCGTCGGCGCTTCCGCCGCCGCAACTCCGTCCGTCCAAGAGCGCATCCACCCGTCCCGTCCGCATGGTCCGTACAGATTTGATTACTCTGGCGGCTCTTCCGCCGTACGCGGCGCTGCGCTGGCGCGGAAGGCGCCGTACACTTTCTACCTCACAAGGCGCATTTCTAGGGCCCAAGGCGGATTTTCCGCCGACGCCGAAGCGCCTGTGCACAGGCGAACGCCTCTGCGTAGGCGGACTTCGCGCCTCCCCAAACCCTACTTCGCCTGTGCACAGGCGAACGCCTTCGTCCGCGCATAGGACAAAACTTGATTCCTCCTTCCGCGTAGGCGGAATTCCCGCCGGTGGCGAACTCCTTCCGCCGAAGGCGACCGTCCCCGTATCTTCCAATAGTGATAACTCCCTAAGTCCTCATCCGTTCCAAGCGTTCTTGGACTCGTTGGAATCAGTGCGTCGAGCTCTTTCCAACGAGACCCTAACTTGGTCAAGGCGCCCGAGGGTTGACCTAATTATGAAGGATTTCCCTACCGACGCGGACGCAACCTCCGAAGGCGGGTTTTGCGCCTTGCGTCGTAGGGGTCCTAACTGCAGAGCTCGTAGGGAGGGTGGTGCCTGTCCTTACTGCTGCACCCCAAATCCTAGATTCTACAAGATCCCTCGAGAATCCCCGCGATCTTCCGGATTCACTCCGTTTTGACGTACCGAAGGCTATTTACAATGCTGCCAGGGTACAGTTTTCCAAAAATGTTTTAATTTCCTCAAAATTGCCAAAAGTGGGGTACCACAAGTATATATCCATGTATTCAAAAAAAATGCAGATGATTCTCAAATGAAAAAAACCAACAACAATTTAAGATGTTTAATGTTTTCTTGGCTTTGCAAATTTCTGTTGAATCTTCATAGGAGATTATTACAAGATTTCTTCTTCATTAACAAACCTCACTTGCAAAGACAATCTTGAATGAAATACGACAACATAGCAAGCATTTGAAATTCTGAAGGCGGCATTTATCTCCAGGTCTATTTGATCCATCTTGACTCTAAGAAACCGGTTGTACTTGAAAAAATGCCATCTTGAAGTGATTGTCTTTACCACATTTTGAGAGAACCAAGTGAGAATTTGCTCTTAAAGCTTTTTACTCACAATGTGATAAAGACAAACTTTTTCATCTTCTCGCTTTATATTTGCAAAAATTCACAGTTGCAAAGATCAACTACAAGATTCACTATATGATTCTCTTAGCCATTATCAATTTGATTAAAAAACGGTAACATTTCCTTGAAGTAAATCAACATCCCATTGTTGTTCACACATATCACAAAAACCTCAAATACTTCATCTCTGCAAAAGTGTTGAATGACAACAAGCTTGTTGTAGCACATTGCTATCATGCTTCAACTTTGTCATCACATTTAGACTCAATTCGCAATAAATTTACTCCGACACTTTATCAAGACAAAATTATCTTGCGCAAAAAAAAAACAATGCAACATACAATCAACAACATCAAATTTAATTGAATTTTCAACAACTTATGTCTCAAATCATTCGCACTACAACTTCTGTAGATGCAGCTTCCAAAAAAAAAATCAACGTAAGTTTACAATCTGATCTTTTGGCTTCATTTGATTTGACATTCCTGAATCAAACTACTGTCTATTCATGTGTTCATAGTTCACATGGAGATGAAATGTTCCGAGGATTGATTGGACTACTACTCAAGATTACTATATGTCATTGAAGCTCATGCCAACTTTGAATGCTCCAGTCTTGATACAATTTTTTGTTAGGATGTGATTTTGGCTTCAACAAGATGATGAAACTGATTTCAAGAGACATCTGGTGATAACAAATGTGAAAATATGTGACAGTTGTACAAAATTCCTTGACATTGTCTATATGGAATATTATATTCATTTCTACATCCAAAATAGCCATGGTCTTTCATACACATGTAAATTATTGTGTACTTTCCAACGTTCAAATGTTTTGATTCAATTTATTATAATTAATTGCTTGACAAAGATGATACATTTTGTGACTTGCAACAAAACTACCATAGATGAAGAAACAACACATTTTTCTTGAATGTGTGCAAATATCATAGAATATTTTACTACATAATGTCTAATTGTGATACACAATACACATCAAAATGATGAACATTTATATTCAAGATCTTACAAGTAGAAATCAATCTATCATGTTTAAATCATTCGAAATTCATTGAATAAACCTAATAAGTGAATCAAGTGATGAAGCAGTACTTAAAATGCTCCATGAACTACCACTAAGATAATCGAAGGGATCTATTTTCAGCGGTAAAGTTTGTCTACAACAATACATTTTTAGTGTTCTTTCATCAAATTTTGTTTTTGCAAAGTTTGAATATCATCTACATTTTGAGCTTTTGAACTTGAGTTTAACAAAAAATCTAGCTGCACAAGATCTTGTCGCCAAATTTTTGAAATTCAACAAAATTATAATAACACTAGAGTATAAATGCAGACAAGTTTCAAAAGTAAAATTTGAACAGTTTAGTTGGAGATAAATCTCTCCTTTGCGTTGCAATTTGAAAACTTTCCAATCTAGTATTAAACTTGATTATTTTTGTCTTGGATCTTTTCTTGTGAATAAACAAAACAACCAGGTAGCATACACGTTCGATTTGCCATGATCTACAAAAATTTATCATATGTTTCATGTTTACTTGTTTGAACAGTATTAACTGTTCCAAGATGGCAGCCAGCATCTCCGTCATCAATCCAGATTAATGAGGAAGAAGAATTTGAAGTTTATGAGATCTTCAATTCTAGCATCAATTTAAAAAAATCAGAAAATCATGTTTATTGAAAAGAGTATGCAGTAAACAAGCAAACTTGAAAACTTGTTGCTAATATTGATAACGCTTGCAAAATGCTTAAAAAAATCATCGTCAATCCCCAACAAACCCAAATTTAGAAGATGTTTCAATCAAACACGTTTAAACCAACATCAACACGCATTGGTCTTAAGCCATGTAACTATCACATAGACTTTTTGTAATATAGTTTATTTTATTTTTTTGATAACATAAATAGAACAACTTGTGGAACTTGTTGCTTGAAGGGAGGCTGATGTCATGGATTTGACATAGAGATGTGACATCTATAAAGTACTTGTAGCATCGATAGTGACTTGACAATCATGCCAACTTTTTAAAGGATATGAAATCCTGGTAGAGGTGCTTTGGATTTGCTTGGAGTATATATAAATTGTCTCAAGACATTGTACATCACTCTTCTCAACATCTGTTGTATCCAATTCTTGTTTTCCTGAATCATATTTTGTTGGTTGACTTCTAAATCTACTTCAACCTTGTTCTGATTTTGGTTTGAGGTATACACTCAATTTTGATCTCTATTCTATACGAAAGTTGCTTCCGCAACATACATAATTGAATGAAGTGAATTTTGAAATCTTGTGTTTTTTATGTGATTCTATAACATTGTTGTTGAACATTAGAATGTGTTAATTAAATTCTATAAAAATTATATTGCAGAGATGTGAAACTATTTTCAAGACATATCAATAGTAATTCAAATTTTAACCTTGATTTTGATGAATCTAGAACACCATATGCCTATTTAGTTAAAAAACTATATGCGGATATAAACTTGTTAATATGAATTAAATTTTGGTATGAATTTTATTGAAATTACTTGTAGCTGTGAATATTGATTGGAACTATTTGGAAGAAATTTCACCAATATTGTGGCATGACAAGCTAAAATTCTTTTTGGAATAAGATAAAAAGACATGATTTATTTTATTAGATACCTAAGTGCAAAATTCAGCCCAAGTGTCAACCTTTCCATTGAGTATATCTATCACTCTTGTCATTTTAGCCATTAATTAACATTTCATTTTAAGAGTGAAGGACTTCATCATTTGATAGCAATGCAGAGTCATAATTTCATGGAAAATTTAACTTTCTATTTTTAAGACATCAATGATCTAGAGAACTTCTGACAGGTCAGAATATGTGAGTGTTGAGAAATTGCTTATTCACTAGTATTTTTTATCATTTATTTTTGAAAATTATCATTGTGGCGACCATGCTTGATAGACTGAAGACTCAGACCTATCTGCTAATTGTTTTCAAGGAACATGGTTCATCCCTTGTGGAAAGATATTTCAAAAATCGACATGTCAACATTGTAAGTACATAATACGGAGGTATACATGGCTGTAAAAGATACATTTATATGAAATCAAGTTCATTAATATGAACTTGTATTCATATTGTCTCTTGTTTCTTCTGATTTGAGAAAAGAGGGGGAGATCCATCTACCATTCTAGTTTCACTCAAGTATCAGTGTCTGCACCCAAAGTACACGCGACTGAAGATTGTGATTTTATGACACGACCGTCATGAAAAGCCCTAGTCAATAGAATTTTAAAATGTGATTTATACATAGGAAAAAAACAATGTAGTGTGTGATTATGTTCCAACAGAGGTAGCGATTTAAAGAGAATTGGGAGGGGTAAATATAGTTCCTTCACCAATCCACCGAGGCTGAATTGAGCGTAAAGATTACTTTTCTACTAGAACTTAAAACCCAGACTCAAGGTTGAGATATACCATTTCAAATTTGTGGCTTGAAGTACAAGGAGAATATTCTGCATTTAATTCATAAATACAGGTTCATTTATTCGAAAAGTATCATTCTGTACTAGTCATAGTCGATCTGTTATAACAACTACTCAACTAAGAAGTGTCCTTTTCCATCCTAGTCATGATCACCTACCAAATTTGAACTGTTTCATTCGTTTAAAACTCAATTTCTTCGAATTTTTCTTAAATTTTATGGACGGTCATGCAAAACAGTTGAGTCAAATCATAAAAGGATGAGTGTTTGAGTCAGAATTGTATACAATCCATATGAATCGACCATTAGATACAATGTATCTGTTCATTTAATGTAATGCTCATGTAGATTATATCTGAAGCTAAAGCAAGTGTCTTAGTTCAAGTGTCTTACCTCTGGAGGAGCTTCTGGTGAGTACTTCTAATGTCAGAGCTTACACATATCACTAGTCTCTGATCGATCTAAGAACACCTACAAGGAGTTTTGCATTCGCGGGACATCGCTTGAAAGGTAAGTATCTGCAAAATTTAATCTATTCCAACCAGTTTTGATGCAATCTTTGTGTTCTGCCAAACTATACATCACCTTACAAAGAAACCTCAGGTGGCTACACCATGGGAAGCCTGTTCCCTAAGGTTTTCTGTTAATCTGCATAGAGTTCTCTATCTGTTGTGAATATCGGGTGATTCGTAGTTAGTTGATTCTGATGAAGCAAGTAAGAATCGCCAACTATAGAGTGACTTGTATTTAGTCTATGATAAACCTGGAACCAAGGTTCTCCTCTAGACTAAGGATTTTTCTAAAGCCTCATGATGTCATGACTTGCTAGTCTATGTGCAGAGTAATGCTTTTTTTTAGCTACAACTTTAATCTCTCTAATATCTGTTTTGGATATTCGCCTCTATCATTGTCAGGCTTTGAGTCACGGAACTTATGGATCCATATACATATGAATCGATGTCGTTTGCCAGTGGTTCATTCATCTGGGAAGCGACTGAGGAAAATTTCGACAGGTTCTGTGCACGTTATGGCAGCTTTTCCGAAGCAGTACTCAAGGGCGAAGACTATAGGAAGGTGTATGAAGATGACGTTGCAGAGTACCTGAATTATTGCGACTTCAACACAAAAACAGTACGGGGACGTGGACATGTCGTCTTCTTCGACTCGTCAATAATTCAGAAGGTGAAGACTTTGACTGGAAAAAACTTTTGGAGAAGGGGAGAGTATACGATGGATATTACAAACATACCAGGACCCAAATGGATGATAGTAGACGGTCTGCTACCATGGTTGCAGTTTTACACTGCATCCACAATGTCTGAACTCATGGATGCTACCATTGAAGACCTGGATTTCATAGGTTATTTCGACAGTCTGCGGTTCATACCAGAAATTAGAATTCTGGAGGTCCTTGCTTCACCTGAACATATTGCTTCACCTGAACATAAGGGGAAATATCGACTTCTGATCTAACCTGGTAGGGTCTATGCACCATGACCATCCCAAACTTATCGTGGACACGTGTATTTCTTTATTTAGATTGGACAATATTCATACAGTCCTTTACGTAGTTTTCCACCTATACGTAATAGGTGGACAACTGATGCAGAGTAAGGTAGTTGTTTACTGAAGTTAACGCCTCGTTAGTTCGAACTGGGGATTTGTTGAAGACGGCAGCTGCAGCTCTCACATGTGAAATGTTCATATGAACGTGTTGGTTGGTTTTCATGTCAAAGAAATAGTTGCAAGCTCCCCTTTTTCGTTTTTATAATAACAGTCATATGTTCTGGATACGTTATTTCTTTTTAAATAAAATTGAGCTGAGTCTGCTCTTACAAATCTATTTTATCGGTACATATCAAGATGAGGTGATTACTACCACTGAGAAAATCGGAGAGCAGTCGAAGAGATTGAACCTGCTTCATCATCCTGGCAATGAAAAAATATCAAAATCTTCGCGAGCAAACTCAGATTTTCTTTTACCAAACCTACAGAAAATCCAAAATTTGAGGACTTAAATTTATTAATTAGTTTTTTTCTTCAACGACTTAAACATAAGCTTTTCTAAAATTTTGATAAATCTAGATTCGTTTTTGTGATCATGCAATGAAAGATAATAGGTTTAGCAATATGATAACTTGTATGCAGGAACCCTACTCTATATTTTCACTCAGAAACTTACAATGGTATAAAGGGAATTTTAGTTTACTTATCATAGGAAGGGCGAATTCTCAGATTTTATTTTTTTTCCGATTGACTTGATTCGGAAAAAATCTCAATGAAATTGTCCCGTAACTAATCATTTTTATTTTACCTATTTAAATCTGTCAGAATTATCACTTCCTATAACTTGCATATTGAGTAATTACTAGAAAAAATAAAATCGCCAGAAGAATTTTCACTTCTTGTAAACTGTCAGATAGTGTACATCCATCTTTCTTGTTAAAGATCTTTCGGCCTTTGACGCTCGATAGTGTATTTGGCCCCGACATTTATTTTGCTTCTATGCGTAGAAGCTTGTTCACTGCCAAACTCTAGGCATATAAGCAAAATCAAATTCTAGGACTGTATTCGGATTGGGAGCATATGCAAAGGAATATATGCATTGGCAGGAAACACTCGACTTGCATAGTGACCATAGACTTGTTGGCTATCGAAGTCCTGTTGAAGATGAAATTTTGCCACCAATATAGATTAGCTGCATCTTGTCTTTACTTTATTGGTATGATGTTGTTTAGATAAGCTGCTTTGTATTTTCCACCCTGGGTGTCCATCATCATTAGGTACTTTGTTGTTACCCTTCTCGAATTCAGCTCAGATAGGGAAATGACTTGCATTGTCAATTATGCACCTAAGGATGAATGGACAGAATCATCATCTTTTCATGAGCTCTTTTTGGGATCAAAACGATCGCTTCTCGAGATACAAATTTCTGTGCATTAAAATGTTCATTCAAGATTTCATATTTCCATTTAATGCATGACGGAGGGTGGTAATAATTTTACGTAGTTTATACCACTACTTGTAAGAACCAAATCTCACAAAGTGATTTAAAATATAGTGAATTTAGGTCTGGTTTCCAAAAGGATGAGAAGTGATGAAAATAGTGGTAATCTTCATTAAAAGATGAGGATTACCACCGTTCATACTACTTGTGAATGTAAACAGTTATTACAACTGTTTACATTCACAGTACGAAGAGCTTACTGAATATGCCTTTTCTTAGGCCCTCATTAGTTTCAAACGCATCATACCTAATTACACCATGAATTGATAGCATTACCTAATTACAGTTGTCAATTTGTTTATTTCTGGCAATTTCTGTGAGTACTATAAACGGTCTCTAGCTACTGAGTTTGACATACGACCTTCAAATCCTCGACCGATCAACTGTCAAACTTAAATTTTACGCTTATTCTGGCCACCTTTGCAAATTTATTTACCTTGCCATCTCTGTGACTATATTCACTAAAGCAATTTCTCTAAGTATGATTATTTTTCAGTTATATGGATATATTACTATTGCCATACCTTTAACTCTGTTTGTATCTGAAACATGAGTAATTACATGTATCATCTCCAACTTTTCACCTATATTTACTACTGCCAACTTTGTATATGTCTTCAACATCTCCACGTCTGCCTTTTGGGCCACTATTATACACTCCACTATCCCGTCCTTCAATCCATACTTCTCAACAAGCGACCAATAAGATTTTTTTCATAAGAATTACATCACATTTTAAGTGGACGTCCAACTTGTGCATTTTGGATGTAGAGCAAGGTACTTCTTATTGGTCGCTTGTTGAGAAGTATGGATTGAAGGAAAGGATATTGGAGTGTATAATAGTGGCCCAAAAGGCAGAGGTGGAGATGTTGAAGACTATACAAAGTTGGCAGTAGTAAATATAGCTGAAGAGTTGGAGTTGATACATGTAATTACTTGAGTGATGAAATGATGGATAATGTCCTATTGCGATCTATGCTTCGTAGAAACAAAGACTATGAAGTAGAGAACAGAAAAAATATTTATTCTTTGTAACAACCATAGACACCACCATACTATGGCTTCACGTTATTAACCTATTTACTGTTGGAATCGAAATAATCGAGAGGGCTCAGGGTTTAGGTTTCTGTCAACATTATGTATAGTGCTCTCGAACAGAACGTACCGTCGATTGACCATATCTGGAACTCCCAGGTTCAAAGCATGGAAACGTTATTTTGATAGTTAGAATAGTCCTTTAGAAAAATAGAAAGTAAACAGATGAAGGAGTAAACCTCAATCAAATTTTCTTTGCATGATAGCTGTATAATGTTCCTTGAAAATAGTGAGCAGACAGATCTGAGGCTTCCAAATATTGAGAATGAATACCTTAGTAATACTCTAGAAGATGAGTAGAAAGATCTTCCCAAAGTGGAAAAATGTTCTTCTTAATACGATTGTTTCCAAACAGTGGCAGGCCATACGTTTCAGAAACTCTTTTCTGAGAAAGACGGAAAATTACTACGCTGCTGAGGATCCACAAGATTCGTCAGGTCTCACAAGATCTGCATGGTGGGTGTTGCCAGAGCAAGAAACCAATTGCAATACACTCTTCTCATTTCTTCCAATGTGCCTGATTCAGCTTCCTGGTGATCATAATGAAGAATTGAAGACAACACCCTATTTATTATCTTGTAACGCTATTCTTCTCGTTTTCGGCACGGAGGCAACCCAGTTTTTCACCTTACCTCTTTGTAGATGCTTTAGCACCACTTTACAAATCCCTTGAAATCCTGCGATCCAATGACTTGATACGAATCATGATGTGCACGAAGAAAATGGCAGTGACTGTTCCTTCAGGTGCTTCGTACAGCATAATGCAGCCTACTTCAATATGGAAGAGTGTACCTAAAATTTCAATATCGGAATACCAGAGCGATTTAACTTGCAATTGTGAACTCCATACATGTCATTACTCTTGTATAATGAGATATTTGAAGGGCTGATTTCGATATGGGACGCTTTCACTCCAACATATATAGATAATATAACATGTAAGATAGAACTTTGATTTACTGCTTTAGAGTGACGATTGATTGGAAAGGTACCAAATAACATGCATCTCTTCTGGAACCCCAGTGAGATGTCAACTTCACATTACTCACAATGAATTCAACTTCAGACTAAAAACTGAGTAATCTCTGAGCCTGGACACTATTCAAAGTGAATTACTTTCTTTCTAAAAGGAATGTCTAGCAAAATGATACATGCCCACCTGTTTGATGGGAGGAAAAGAAGTCTCAGGAGATTCGAGGTTTCTCACTACGCTTGGCAGCGTCTTCTTCAGAATCCGACAGGTCGACCACATCATGAATCGATTTCTTACAATGAGGACAGGTGCATTGGGGGCAGTTTGAACCGGCATTGCCCAAAGTCGCTCCGATCTGAGCATCGGTCTTGGTGAAGGCGAAAGCCTCGTGCATCCGAAGGGCCTTCAACACCTTCTGATTGATACTCAGCTGGTGCTGCAATTCCTGTTCTCGCTTTTCAAGGAAGGAAAATTTGGCTTGCCATTCCAGCTCACGTTTCTGGAAGGTGCGCGCTTCCATCATCCACCTCTCCTCTCCCTTCCGAAATATCTTTTTCAGTCGCTGGTATTGATTGTGAGCATCGTTCAGTGACTTGACCATCCGTTTGTTGAGCTCCAACTGATCCTCGGCTTCGTCGAAAGCCCTCAGAACTTGCTCTTTCAGAGCGAGCCGCTGAGACGCTGAGTGTCTGGGAGGTTTGGCGATCACGGTGGTCTGGATCCTATCCCACTTCATGCCGCCGTCGAGAGGAGGAGCATCTGGGGATTCTACAGGCACCAGCTGCTGCGGCTGCTGCGAGTGGCGGACGAAGGAATATGCGGTGGGACCATGCGGGAGGACCGCAGAGGTCTGCTGATCATGTTTCGTAGCACCCTCCTCCGCGCCCGACCTCAGGCTCAGCTCCGTAGAAACACCCTCAGTTCGCTGCTGCATCTGAGAACTCCACATCGTCTACCCGCCTCAGAGCCTTGAGAGGCATGCACAGACAGCCAGATCGAGAAGCAATGAAATGAGTGAAAGCCAAGAGCTGATGGAGTTCTTTTGACCTCCCTCGGCATTTGCCGAGCAGACAGCAGGCAGTCGTAGTATGGCGTTCCACTGGAGAGGAGGCCTAGCGGGTCCCGGACGCGAGATGGCATATATACACGCTTTTCAAACCCGAGAGGAAGATCTGAGTCCACACCGAAAGGTTTGCCGGGCGTCATAAATGGACAACTTCAGATCCAGGTTGTTGCGCGTTAAACCAGCCGTCTCGATCACATCAGAAGTGTGCTCTTGAATGCTGATATCTGATCACACGATTGTGATCAGATTGGTTGTTTTTAGAACGAAGTCCCTTCTGATCTTTGCGCTCTCGTTGAATGGAGTGTGAAGAGGACCGAAGAATCACGCAATATATATGTGATGAACCATTCTATCTTCGTCGTCTTCCGTCGGTTGATGGGTCGCTTGTGGGAGTCGATGGCCAGTCACTGGAGAGCAGAAACATGATCAGAGAACAGCTGGGAGTTGCACGTGACGGCACTTGCAGCCGGGGATGAAATTGCTTCATCATTCTAGCCTACTTGTTTGTTTGTATTCAGGGGTGAGTAAGAGTAGCAGGTTATCTTACAGGAGAAAATTCTCGTGCTTTGTTGGATGAAAGATGAAGACAACTTCTCTTCGAACGAATACTTCGTCTTTTTTTTTTTCGCATCAGATCAGGACTTGACGTGTTCATGGCAGTCGCGTGAATGCTAGCTCCCATGCAGCTGAAATTCCTCTACGATTTTAGCTCCCTCGTTTTCTGCACAACACGATAGCACACCATAAGACTTTGTCTCAGTACAAAGTCGATCAACATAGTATGAAGAACATGGTATGCATAATACATCCAATCAATTCAAGGTATGATCAAATCACGAGAGGTAAGGTTTAAAAGGATGACGAAACTGACACTCCGAATGTGAAACTAAGATATCACCGAGAATGAATAGAGGGTACTGATGCTGAGGTCCCCTGTTGAGAAAAGGGAGAATAGACCTTGCATTCACTCAGAAATCAGCTTACGAACTCAGAACGTACTCAGGATGAAAGTGCACAGATAAGAATACTAGCTGAAAATCAAGCAAAATTTTATGGAGCATTTACAGGGAGTGCTCTCAGAAACTTTCGAGATCCAACAGGGCAGGGAAAGGATGGGATGAGATGAAAACGAAATAAGGAGAGAAGACTCTGTGCTGACTGATGAACCAGGCTTCTCGTTTGTCTTTCAAAACAGATCACATATTTAATGTTGTGTGCTGACAAAGCTCATGATCAGTTCAGAGCTTAAAAGTCTGCAAATGGATTATCTTTCAAATCTCATCAATAAGGCAACCCACTTCTGTCCCGTTTGGAATTTTTTTTCTGCCTCCTTTGACTAGATTCCAAGGATCAAATTTTATTCTCTCTAAACAATGTTATCAACTGTATCTATCGTCAGTAAAGCTACACTGTAACATTGTCACTTTTGTAGCACTGAAAACCGACATGCTCTACCGCTTGCCCTTTGAGTTTCATTCATGCGAACGTACTCTCGAGGTGGGATTATGATGAGGCGATGAGGAAGTAAGTTTCGAAGATCAGTGTGTCGAGAATGATTAATGTCCGTTTTGTTGAGCTAATTACTGCCGCTATTTGGTGATGATAAGTTATATACTTCCAGACCTCGTGGTTCGACATATGGGATTCAATTTTTCTATTGCTATCTATCAAAGTTCGATAATGATTGTTCCTCAGTAAAAGGATGAAGGAAACCGGACATAACAATGATGGTACAGCTTTTTTCTTAATTCAATATCATTACAGGTTCACGACATATTTTGAACCATCTCCAATTTCTGTTCCTCATGAGATTATACATATATATATTATAGACAGCATTGGAAAGTATTTTTCATTTTCTTCATAAATATTGAGTTGTAGGTGCAAACACATGGAAAAAAATTCCTGTTCTTAAATTCCGAATTCTAAAAAGACGAACCTTCAAGGAATATAGTGTGAAATTCTATGCTACTTTAAAGTTTAAGGGAAGAAGATTTTATTAGCATGTATCGTGGTGTGAATTGAAGATTTACTAAGTTTTCAAGTAAAGCCATAAAACATGTAAATTCACATTTCATTTGTAATAAATCTTAGAAAAAATACATCCACACTTGTTATTATTTGACGTAAGGGAATGAAAAATATATCATTGAATAACACAAAAACATCAACAATGAATTATTTCTAGACTATTATTTTTTTCATCCTATAAATCTTCCATCAAGTTACAAAAAATGTTACCTTCCATTCCAACTCTACATACACCCATTCTTATATTTACGTTGATGATGTAATGAATGCCAGAGTCCCCCTGGCAGCGCTGCTGCGGTCCTCGATTCATTTACCCGAGAGCTCTTTGCTCGACCTCCCGGTCGCTGTGACGCTGGTTTCCGAGTTTGGAGAACCCTTCGTTGGAGGAGGATCGTGCCACCGTCGAATGACGGGTTCTGAGGGTGGGGTGATCTTTTATTCACCCGACTAGACCCGACCCGGCCGCGGAGAACTGGTAAATGACATTCATTACCAGTAAACATGTTATTAACATTTGTCAGTAGTAACACGGCTGGTCGTAGAACCATTCAATTTATCACTTGGCTAAGACAGATTTTCAAAGAATGGATGTGCCAAAGTTACAACGCTTGATAATGGTCAAAGCTTTGAATCCTCAAAACAAATTTGAGTGTAGATGGAGAAAAGGTGAAGTGCCTAAAAATAAAATTCCCAAAACAGCCATAGCGCAAAAGCGGAAGTGCTACAGTCCAAGAGCTGAAGATATAAAGTGTCAAAATAGTCAAATCAACGAAGAGGCAAAAAAATAAATTTACTAGTAGTATTAACTCAAATTGCAATTTTTAAATGCATTTTGAAAATTTAGGAAATGTTCTTTGCAAGTGAGGAGTTTTTTGGGAAAGGAAAAAGATGAAGAATTTACTTTACAGATAAACAGTAAAATTACTCACAAAGAGAGAAGACAACTGTAATACAATTGTTTGTAAAGCTTTTCTACACTTCTAGAGTTGTCAGACCTATGAACTCACTAAATTATGTATGCTCCATCCTTACATGCATTTTCTTGCCTTATCGGCAAGTACACTAATATATCACAAGATGCTAATATTCCTCAACCTATATCTACTCGTCTTCTGCAGTGCACAGGTTTGATTAGAAGTAGATGAACAGAAACGGCAAGAAATAATGAAGCGACCTATTCAAACCAGAAAGACTCGAACTCTGAGTAATCTAACACGAAATTTCTCCACGCAGGAAATAAAAATTTGAATAGTTAATAAACAAAATCTTAAGAGGGAGCTATAATGTGTTTTTGGATTCGCCCACTTAATCAAGTAATTCCAATTATTTTCCAGTCAAACAACGAGTGTTCCAGCGAAGCAGTGGAAAATCATCATTCGCATTGAGTACACATTGAGTTTAGGATCATCGAAGGGGTATGATGTGCATGAACATACCTTATTTTTCCGTCGATTCTGAACCTTGTGCCACTCTGGATTTTCTCTACCCTTGCCCTCCTTGCTGCCTCTCTCTATTAATCTGTCTTCAGAAATCACCCCAGAAAGTTGAATTTTCTTTCGTCTGTTATAATTGTGAATCTACCCTTGCTCGTTGTCTTGGTTTCCGCGTTAAAAGTAAGCGATTTTATCTATCGACCTGGTTTCTATCCTCTTGATGAGGTTTTGAAATGGCACGGAAACCCGAAATGAGGACATGCATTACTCATACTTGCGATGCAAAACACCACAGCCTGGAAGCACTGCGATGCTGAGTAATACGAGTTCGCGATACCAAATACTTGCAAAACGAAGTGAAAATTATACTGTAATGGTATACGAACTGACCAAATGAACTTACTGCAACGTCAACAAAACGTAAATCATTCACGGATTATACTGAACATGAGTGTATTTACACTCCATCGATTCATCAAATGAAATCACCTTTTGAAAATTCTATTCGTCACAGTGACATATATACGAATTTCGGCAAGATTTTAGACATTTACTTGCCAAAGTTATTCCTCTCATTTTCATTTATACATTTGATCGTATAATTGTATCGCTCATGACTACTTTGTTAATGACAGTGATTAATATTCGATATTTGGCAACAGTTTCAAATATTGCTGGCCGCCGAATGAAATTCTATACCTGTCAGTTTCATAGGAACATGTATATGCTGAGTTAACAATGTTTGAACCAAAACATCATCAAAATAAGATGGTAACGATGTTCTGAACAAACGACTACGGACAGCTGTGAATGCATGTCAATGTCGTTCTCTTCCACTAAGTTCTCCACTCAGATATGGGAAATCAGGCGCTATCACATCGAAGAGGTTGTTGAGATTACCTTCAGGCGGTTCAGCAGCTTTCTCAGTGAGCAGGAGACGTCGATGAAGAATAGACTAGTCTGATCGGGCATCTGCTGAAATTTAATCTGGAAACGTGGCGTATTGAACACTGTGACTGGTCTCAACCAGAGGTCGAGCCTTTTCTAGCCAATGGTACACCATGGTCGTTTACGCTAGTCGCTGACTGGAGCATCACCACATCACAGTATGGTGCTTGTTGAAATCATTTGGTAGTTCGCAGGCAACGACCTCCACCTTATATTTGGTCCACCAGCTCTACTATTATATCTATCTCATGAAGCTGACGTTTTTCTACCTCGACCTCCCTCGACCGCAAAGATTATTGTCAATGCATGTGGGCAGGATGGTTCCTATCGAGATGCCTTTGCATGCGATATATTTCCATGATCTGGACCGACTTTCTACTTGAGGAGGTTTGAAAGCGAACGATGAACAGAGCTTTTTATACTCGGATGATCGGCACCACAATTTCTGCCTGTGGCAGACATGATCTGGACGGTGAGAATGTCTTCCTGCCTCCTACTCCCCTGGGTCTGAAAGAGAGATCCATGGACACCATTATGAACTTCGAGCTCGAGACTTCTAGAAGAGTTGTGCATCAGAGTTCATCTCCGCACCATGATCCATTGCAGTTGAGAGGGGGGCGCAGGGATATCATTCAACGATTCGTAGACGTGAGACTGCGATCTGAGTCCAAATGCACAGCGACGATCACCCTCCGAACTCGTTCTTCGTCTTTGAGATCAAGAGAGGAGTCGCAAACATGCAGAGAGGTCGAGCTGCCGTGAAGGTGTCGACAAAACTGACTCTGGGATTGGGTGCTGACACTTGGGACACTCAGAAGGCGGAAGGTTCTCGAGCAGCACGCAATGGCTGCAAGCAGCAGTCGAAACCTCTGGAAGATGAGATGAGCATGGGGCCCAAAGACTGGAGGCGGAAGTGCAACATAAAGGAGCTGATGAAACAGCAGATGGCGCTGCGCGAGAAGGAGCAGTACGAGCAGTTGATGGAGAAAGAGCATTTCCAGCTGCAGGAGACAATCAAATATTACAAAGACGCGGGGCAGGAACAGAGTCAAATGCACGAGCAGCTGCTGATGCACATGCACGCTCTGGATTACGCTCAGGTCGAGCTCCACTTGCTGAGGCAGGAAATCGTTTTGCTCCGAGCCGAGACGGCACGACTCAACGAGGCAATCGTCCAGCAGAGCCGTGACCGAGAGCCAGGCCGGCTCCATCTGCAGCTCGTCCATCAGCACAGCATGAGCTTCGAGCATCGGTCGCACATGGCGTCTGCCACCTCCGAGCCCACCGAGGCCAACGACGCCGTCGGCGAGTCTTCGAGCAAGCCGGTCGACGGCACCGGTGACCGGCCACTGCGCCAGGCTTCTCCCGGTACGACGGCCGCGGCAGCTGGCAGGTGTCCTTTCTGCCCTTACAGGCGCCAATCCTCTCGCTGCCCTTACTGCGTGCAGCCTGGACTGGGAGCCGCCGAGGTCCAGAACAGCCCCGAGACTGATGTATGTTGATGTTTAATTGCTTCGGGCCGACGGGTCGCCGGAGTTCTTGTCACTCCTCGAGAACGTTCATTCTATCACGCAGTGGATGATTTTTTTGCTTTACGTCCGGCGGCGATGGAGAGTGTTCATTTCGCAGATGGAACGCAAAGTTTGTATAGAGTACATAGTACTTAAGCCTCCATGTCGGGTGCGATCGATGAGACCATTCCTGTTGTACAAAATCCTGAAGCAAGGGGACGTCGAATAGAAGGTCCCAGTTCTTCGATGTGAAGAAAAGTATTGCACTCAGGAATTTTCTCCTCGGCTCTCCCAGAGAGAGGGGCTCTCTAAATTAGAACATGCCCATTACCGTGAATTGCGATGAAAATGCTTTCGGAAAGAAGTCTGAGATTTTACTCAGTGGTATTGTGTTGTATTCGTTTAAAGATTATTATTCCTTAAAAGTGTTGTGTATAATAATATTCCAGTTGATTTTCTTCCAGCAAACTCTTTCCATTCCAAGTGTGCCACGATTTATTACATTATGTAAGTTGAATTATTTCATTATTTTTCTAATTTCACCTTCTAAGAAAGGTCTTCCACCTCCATCTCCGCCACCGCTCTTGCGCGGAAATCGTCAAGACATTTGCATTGTAAAACTCAACGAAATTCTTGTGAATATTTAGATTGCAAATCAAAATTTAGAATTTTATTGAATTACAATTTTCGTTAAGTTTCAGATTTGTGTTCTATTATTAATGGCATTACGTAAAAAAATTACTAAATTTTCAAACTAGCTGAAATAATATGTGACTATACAGTTTTAGATATTATAATGTCAAATCTTACTAATTGAATGTTGTTTATAATCAAAATGAAATAAATCATATGGTCGATTTGAAAAACATTCCCATGTATTGAACAACTTGTAACATTTCATGAAAAATCCCAATTTATGATACACATGTCGTTTCCATATTATAATTCAAAACATTCATGAATTTGCAAGAATAGTTTATCTTGGTTCATAAATATGAATATTTTTCTTATGTTTGGCGAGAACAATCATTTAAATTAAATTGTATGAAATATAGATATACCTTAAAATTTAATATTTTGATGAATGAAAATATATCTTGATTCAATAAGAAATTAATTATTTTAAATATACTTTTAAATTTACTCTTTATTTATAGAAATATTTTAATCTTACTTTTTTACTCAATTTCCAATATTTCTACTGACATATTGTATTTTTTTTTAAAAAAAAATAAATTTTTAACTGAAATGATCACTTTTTAGGCATTTATTACTCATAAAGTTAATAAATCAGATGAGAGTTTGAAACCATTGCATTCTATTATAAATTTCTTAATTCTAATCAAGATGTTGAGATCAATAATTTGATCTTGCATTAGAATCCAGCGTTAAAGTATAGAAAATATTATAAATTGAAATCATCAATGTAACCTTGACACAAGAAAGATATGTTTTTTAAAAATCTTCAAATGACGTTGAGTTGGAATAGCTAAATTTTTTTAGTACCAAAAAGGTGTTTAAATAACACTTAAGATTTGGAAAACCTTTATAACATGATTTTATATAATATTCATTTAAAGCATATTTGATGCATGTGTTATATTTTATAGATTTGGAAATATTTAATAAAGAAATTTTCTAATCAATACAGTAAAAGATCTAATTTAAGGCACCTTAAATTAGATCTTTTAATAATTGCTGCTTCTTATTTAGATCTTTTAATAGTCTTTTAATAATTTTAAATAGTTGCTGCTTCTTATATTATTTAAATTTCAAGAAATTGAAACAATGATTTTTTTCATATTATTAATAGCTTAAAATGAATCTAAAATGAAATCAAACCATGCTATCTAATCATAGCCTTTCCTTAAAAAAAAGGTCGGATGATGATATTCACCGCGATTAGAATAAATAGAGCAAAGGAAAATATATATTTTAAAATAAAGAGAGGCAGAGAAGACATTAGAAAGTGAGGTGACACTCGAAACAAATCCTGCATTATTATGATAGCTTTATAATTGTAGGATCTGAAAGTAGAGATTTTTTTATTGTTAGGTCTATACAAGCCAAAGAAACTTGTGTATTCTACATTTAGAATCCTTCTTGTGTTGTGTTATACTTTGGAATCTGAAATAAGTTGAAATCTACACCTTAATTGGTATGCAGTTCATTACAACTATGACAAATTCAATGTACTCAATCAGAATTGAGTACATTGAAGAGATATTTCACCTTTTTGTTGAGTTTCGATTTAATTGAATTGAAGAGATATTTCACAGCCTTGTCTACTTTGAAGTTATGATTTGTTTTGCAGGTCGAGTGTTCAGTCACACTATCACCTTCATTTGAAGTCAGTTCATTCACTCCGCAATCTGACCGTAAAGAAACGAAATGATGAATAGGGCGCACAGGAGTGACTCAACGTGTTGATTTGTGAACAGGTTACAAGTTTGAATGGTTTCAAGTTTGTCATCCACAAATACTTACAAGATTAATTCGATATCTACTCAATGTGTAATCTTCAAGTATTTTGAATTTGCAATATTTTTCAAGATAACACATATTTTAAATATAATGAATAAAGATGAAGGCATAATTGTCATCATTCCAAATAGACTAAACTCGAATAATTGGAGCAATTTTCCCTACCTATCAAATTTTTTGTCTATCTTTTCCTTTATTTGAGAATAGTTCATTAAACTTCAAATCAAAATATTTTTTTCAACTTCAACATGAAAAGATAAGGATGACAAAGTCTCAAATTTATTCTTCTAGAGATTTTAATTTTGGCGACTTTCTTGCACTAAGATTTGTTTAACGTACATTTTCATTCTTTGCTGACTTCTATGGGAGACTATGAAAGCTTAACATGTTGTAATGGTAAATGGTAATAGATCAAACCCGGGGGACCGAAAGGGTCAAAAGGTTGAAAAACACAATACAAGCGACAGCCACAAACAAGGGAAAAGATCCCAAAGGCCAAACCCTAGCTAGTGCCAAGAGCACTAGAACGGTAACTAATAATGTTCCTAATATAACAACCTAAATCAAAAGGAACTCACTGTAACAAAGAATAAAAATTCTCTACATCTATATTATGAGTCACTCTAATATCTGCATATCTAGTTAAGTAAGAAATACATGCTCTTCATCCTCAACTTCTCTTCCATCACATAGCCTACAGATACGTTCACTCCTATCAATATTAAGCCAACGTCCTTCCTCAATTCCAAGCCTATGAGATCCAGTTCTATGCCTAGCAATAATATGACGTAAGTACGTAGAGATTCCTGCAAGTATGTAATCTTGATCACAATAAACAAGCATAGGATTCACATGAAGTTGATAAAACTGCATCTTGTTGCCGCGCTTGCTCCAATTAATGTTTAGAAATTTCTCCTTTAGACGTTCACGTAGTGCTATAGGTTGTAGGTCCCAATCGCGTTCCGTCACATTCCACCTTAAAGATCAAGTTATCACATCCGCTAACCATCCTTTGGCACGTGTGGCACTCAAAGCCTGAGGAGGAAGGCGAGAAGCATCAAGAGATCTCACCCTTGTGATGTAAGTGATGGTCAAGTATAGAGCTTCAGCCTCTAGAGGTAAACAACATGTTTCCGCAAGAAGAATAGCATATGAGGTTTGGTTTCTCACACCCAATTCTTCTTGTAGAAATATCTTTTGCACCCTCTCTACACGCTCCCAACCTGTCTTCTTACAACTAGGACCCCACACTTGGGTTCCATACAATACTACCGGCAACACTAAGCTTCTGAAAAAAAATTTCCTAAGACTCCAAGACACAAGATGAGCTCTTCTACACTGAATTAGCAATGAATATAGAGCTTTGTAACCACCTTCTACTCTCTTTTGCACACAAAGTGCCCAACTATAATCATTAGAAAAATCAATGCCTAGATATTTATAACTCTTCACCTCTTCTAATTGTAGATCCTGGTAATAGAAGGAAAACTTGGATCGAGTGCTCACTATCATGACTTTGGACTTCTCTATATTTTCCTTCATTATGGGTACAAAAGCTTGCCAAAGTGTATAGGTGTTTCTGTAAACTAATTGCATCACGTGCTAGTAATATGATATCATCTGCATACAAGAGAGCTTTGATAACAAAGTTTCCAAGCTTGACACCTTCACTATCACATGCCTCCAACCACTCTTCGATATCATCTATAAAAACTCCAAATAGAGTAGGAGAGAGAGGACAACCTTGAATCACTCCAATGGTACTCAAAATCTCTTCAGTTTGAGAAGTGTTGATCTTGGCTCGAACAGATTGGTAAAGCGTGGCCACAGCTGCTAGAAGATCTGATGGTACTCCAATGACTTGCAGCCTTTCTCATAATAGCTCACGAGGTACGGTGTCAAAAGCTTTCTTAAAATCAATGAAGGCGCAAAACAAAGCTTTGCCGTTGCCCTTCGACTTCTCCCATAAAACACGCAAAGCCAAGATATGGTCAATGGTGTTGTATGTGGGGCGAAAGCCTGCTTGAAACCGCGCTCTCTTTCGATGAGATTCAGTCCATGTGCTCAACTTTGACTCCACCAATTTGCCAAACAACTTGGCAAAAACACTACCCACCATGATAGTGCGATAGTTTGTCACCAAGTACTTCCTTCCTGACTTGTGAATATGCACAATCTTCCGTAATGACCAAGCTGAAGGAAAACCATACATAGCTGCATTCTCTAACGCTTTGGTGAGTCTTGGTCCAATAACATCTCCTCCCCACTTCAAAAGTCCAATAGAGAGACCATTCAAATCCTCCGATTTACCATTTGCTAATTTTCTAACTTGAGTCTGTGAGCCAAACCTTCCCACCCTTCAGCGTTTGTAGTCCGGGTGGGGGTTCGAACTCCCATAATCTAACTTCTCTGATTACAAGCCATGTGCTCAAAGTGTATCCAAGACAACGAGATCATAAACACTTGCTCGTTCACAGACAATTTATCCAGAACGGAAAATGATAACTTGCTGTCTGCTATCTCCACAAGGGCAGCAGACAAACTCTTTGTTACATAAAGATCTAACTCAACTCTGGGTGACTGTTTCAACACCACAGCCGCTGTGGTCTATCCTAGATCCCAGTCCCACTCCCAATTCCTACTCAGACCTCAGTGTCGATTTCTCAGCTTCCACCTTCAGACCCCACCAGATTCCTCTCTCAGATTCAACTTTGCCTTTTCAGTGTCAAATTCAGATTCCGACTGTCAGATCTCAGTCTCTGATTTCACTTCACTCTCAGCTCCCATTCTCAGATCTTCCACTCTGATCTCAGATCCCATTCACAGATGTTACACTTCAATCTCAGATCCCACTCAAATTTCACTCTCTAATACGACTCTCCACCCACGAGAGTTTGCTTCCTCCTACTTCGAACTCTCCACACTCCCCTCCTAATTCTCACCACTTCCGTCTCCACACACGCACACCACCAGCTCTCCGTTCCCAGGCCGAACTCCCCACTTTGAAGTTCAAGGCCGAGACACACACAGCCCGCCTGAAAAATGCAACACTCGCAATGATGGGTAGCTGCCTACTCCCCTTGCGCGACTACCTGCACCGTCGTCTTGCCTCCCCCACTTGACTTCACGCCGCCGCCGCTGCCACACCTGCACATTCTACATTCCTGACCACCCGATCTCCGCCGGAGGGAATCCTCTTCCGCGCACCGCCGAAGGCATCCACCCGCCGAAGACGCACGACCACACCTTTGCTTATCCATAACAGTCACTCCCGACACCCACAACTCACAGATCCTAGCTCCGTTTCACAAGTTCGTGGGCTCGTTGGAACGACCAGGTCGAGTTCTTTCCAACGAGACCCTAACTGGGTCAAACCGTTATGAATTGAAAAAGTTATGCCTGTTTTACCCTTCGCCGAAGGCACACCGCCGAAGGCCTGTTACCTGTTATCGCCGAAGGCGCCGGCACGATGTTCGCCGGTTTGATGTCTTCCGGTTCGATGTCTTCCGGTTCGATGTTGTCCTACCCTATCCGCCGCTTTCGACGCTCATAACTCAGTGACGCCTTATCCGTTTGAAGAGTTCTTGGTCTCGTTGGAACGAGCGTCGCGAGTTCTTTCCAACAAGACCCTAATCAAATCAAAACGTTAACAAATGAAAAAGATATGCCGAGTTTACTGTTTCGCCGATGGCCCTTGCACGATGTTCACCGGCTCGGAGTTCGCCGACCCCGAGTTCGCCGAAGGCCTGCTCGCAGTTGTCGCGAAGTCGTCCGAAGCCGGAGATGTTCGCAGCCGGAGACGTCCGGAGCCGAAGACGTTCGCAGCCGGACTTGCCTCAACCCTTCCCATCAGCAACTTCCGACACTCACAACTCAGTGATTCCTCATCCGTTTGAAGAGTTCTTGGTCTCGTTGGAACGAGCGTTGCGAGCTCTTTCCAAGGAGACACTAACTGAGTCAAGGAGTCACACATTGAAAACGTTATGAGGGTTTTACTGTTTTCGCCGAAGGCCTTTCCCCGAAGGAACTTCACCGAAGGCTCTTTGCCGGAGACCCTGCCCTGAAAGCCCCGTTCCGGACCTTTGCCTACTAGCTATTACACCAACTCCTAATCTTACCAAAACTTCCAGAAAACTCCGAGCATAATTTTGCAAGAGCTTAAATCTAAAACTTTAACTCTCACAAGGTTAAAAAGACATGTGAGCACAATTTTGTGCTCACAGAGTCATCACCTCTGATTCAGAAAATAAGCCTGATGTTCCTTCACAACAAGGCATTGATGCAGCGTTGGGAAAGAAATAAAGCTTTTCAGCAAAGTCAATCAAACTCTTGGGATCAAGAGTAGGTTTTGAAGACCTTACAGCTAACCGTCTCCAAAAGGATTTGGGATTCTCCATCAACTCCTTTGTCAAGGATTCTTGCTTCGTCCTCAAAAAATCTCTTTTTTTAGACTTCACCAAGTCTTTGTAAAGCCTTGTCAAGATAAGCCGACTTTGGAAATCCAAAGACTTGTCAACTGATCTCATCCTCGCTTGTTTACAATCCAAGTCAAACCATCCATTGCAAGGAAGCCCACTAGCTCTTTGATCCTTGTGCCGCAAAAAGAACTTAGAAGCAGTGTCTTTGAGCAACTCTATTAATTCCCCACTCGTTGTATGTAGATCAAGTGTAATAACCCACTAAAGGCTAAAACTGCAATATAGTGGTAGAAAGGTCGAACCCACAGGGACAGAGGAACACACAGGGTACAAAGTGTCACGTTTAACAGACTATTGAGGAGTTTGAATTCTCAGGCGACTGTCACTTCCACAAATACTGCAAGTGTCCACTCGGAGCGCACTCGGAGGTCGCACAGTGCAGCGTAACACACACACACCTGAAACTACAGAAACACAATCCAGAGATCCGTTAGGACCTCTACTCAAGATTTCAGGGGGAAAATCTCTCAAGAGTACACTCAGCGAAGCTGCGGGTAATGACTTCCAATTCCGGCTTTTACAACACTTCCACTAGCTTGCTGCTAGTGTAGGAAACCCGGTTTGGACTGCCTACTTCGGATCGAAGTCACTCATACGCGGTGAACAACACTCTCAACTCACAAAACGCGCAGAGAACACAGGTCCGCACTGAAGGACTCACTGAGAAACATTCCAGTAACACAATAACAGTCTATTGAAGAGTTTGAATTCTCAGGCACTTGTCATTCCCAGAAATACTACAGGGGTTACCCTGAAGGCACCTGCTGCAGCGTAACCTGAATTTTCAACCAAGGCTTACACGAAGTAGCAAAACTTCACTTTGGCATTCAGGGGAAAAATCCCGAAGGAGTACAATCAGGAACAAACACTCGAAGGTGTAGGGGCGAAACTATTCAAGTATCTAACTAGTCACTGGCTCTGAGCATCGGCAATCACCCGCAGGTGTAGATCCGAACTACTCAAGTCTCTAACCAATGTACTAGCTCTGAACATTCGACCGAAGGCCTTCAGCTACAAAATGCGGAACGCCAAGTCGTAGCTTTTCTTGCGTGGTGACAGAACTAAAGACACAAACACGCAGAGAAAATGAGTTCCTGATCTGCACTTCCGAAATTGGGAAAGAACACAAGGCAAGACGCCTTGAACTACTTTATACCTTCTAAGTCCTAACTAGCACTACACTGCACTGCCATAGTGCGAGCCGCAACAGATCCTACACCTGAGGAGTCGGCGGCTGCCTTCCCCTCTAACTTACAACCTAAATCTAACCCTAACCCTAAATCTGAATCCTAAGCCTACTGTACAGAGCCGCCAGCGCCTTCCCGTCCAAGATCTGAGGCTGAAAATTTGCAGTCATGCGTGGCCAGCTGAGATCAACGGCGCCACCAAATTTCAGATCCATCCGACCGTCCATCGCAAAGATATGGGCCCCGCAAGATCTCTGAACCTAGGCCAGAATTCCTTCTCCAAAATCTGAGGACTGTGGGTCCCACGCGTCCTACGCGCAGGCCGCCTTGGGCCAAAGGCCCCTCTAACTGTTAACGCCGAAGGCTCCTCTATATGTTAACGCCGAAGGCCTCTCTCCTAACCATGACAGCCGCTTTCGACGCTCATAACTCAGTGACGCCTTATCCGTTCCAAGCGTTCTTGGTCTCGTTAGAATGAGCGTCGCGAGCTCTTTCCAACAAGACCCTTACTAAGTCAAACCGTTAAGAATTGAGAAAGTTATGACGGTTTTTACTCTTCCGCCGAAGACGTCCGCCTATCCGCAGGCGTCCGCGTCCTACCCGCAAGCCGCCTGTGCACAGGCCGCCTATCCACAGGCGTCCGCGTCCTTCCGCGCCGTTGCGCTGGCGCCGTACAAGTTCCAACCCCGAAGGCGCATTTCTAGGGCCGAAGGCGGATTTCCCGCCGACGCCTTAGCGCCTGTGCACAGGCGAACGCCTGTGCGTAGGCAAACTTCGCGCCTACGTCAAAACCCTATTTCGCCTGTGCGCAGGCAAACTTCCTTCGTCCGCGCATAGGACAAAACTTTCTTCGCCTGGGCACAGGCGGAAAGCCGAGTATCTTACAACCTTCATAACTCCTAGAGTCCTCATCCGTTGTTGGCGTTCTTGGGCTCGTTGGAATCAGCGCGTCGAGCTCTTTCCAACGAGACCCTAACGAAGTCGAGGCGTTGCGAATTGAGAAAGTTAAGAGGGATTCACTCTTCCGTCGAATGCACTCTCCCGCATCGCCGAAGGCGTTGACCCGAAGGCGTCTACCGCCGAAAGCGCATCTTCCGGCGGTTCTTCCGCCGAAGGCGTACCGCCAAAGTCGCTCTACCGCCGAAGGCCCCCCATCAGTAACTTCCGACACTCATAACTCAGTGACCTCTCATCCGTTTCACAAGTTCTTGGGCTCGTTAGAACCAGCGCGTTGGGCTCTTTCCAACGAAACCCGAAGCAACTCAAGGCGTTACGAATTGAGAAAGTTATGAGTGATCTACCGCCGAAGGTGCTCAAAGCGGATCCTGCAGCATGAACCGCCCGTTCCGTCCCAAGCGTCCCACTTTGGCCTAAGCCCAAAACCCCTTGACTGTCCTTGATCCTCTTTTTACTCTGGTTTCGCGTACTGATTACTATTTACAGCTGCTGCCGCGGTACTTTCTTTTCAAAAATGTTTTAGTTCCGACAAAAAACAAAATGTGGGTTACCACATCAAGGCTCTATGAAGTGAGTCAAAGGTTTTGAAAATGTAACATGTACTTGTGGTACCCCACTTTTGGAATTTTTGCGGAATTTAAAACATTTTTGGAAAACTTTACCGCGGCAGTAGTGTAAATAGCCATCGGTGCATCAAAATAGAGTGAAACTCGATGATCTCGGAGAATCTCAAAGAATCTCATAGAATCCAGGAGTTGGGCGCAACGTCTGGGACAGACGCCTCCCTAAACGACGGTCTCTGAAGGAGTACCCCTTTGGCGCAAGGCGCCTAAGCCGCCTTCGGCACTAGAGGAATCCCTCAGAATCTAATCAATTCCCAAACATCTTGACTTGGTTAGGGTTTTGTTGGAAAGAGCTTGAAGCGCCGGTTCTAACGAGCCCAAGAACGCCCGGAACGGATCAGGACTCAGGGAGTTGTGACGGTCGAAAGATACAAAGATCTTCGCCTACGCATAGGCGAGGGAAGTTCGCCTACGCATAGGCAAAATAGGGTTTGACGTCGGCGGGGTGTCCGCCGAGAATGCCGCTTACGCATAGGCGGGGAGGACTTGCACCTACGCATAGGCAAACGGGAATCGCCTACGCATAGGCCCTTCGGCGTCGGCGGGAAGTCCGCCTTCGGCCCTAGAAATCCGCCTTCGGGGTTGGAACTTGTACGGCGCCTTCGGCGCCAGCGCATCACGGATGGGCGAGGACCCAACGGAGTAGTAAAATACGTACGGACCTGTGGTAACACACTTTTTGTTTTTTTTGCAGAATTTAAACAATTTTAGAAAACTAGTACCGAAGCAGTGTTTGTAGTTAGAAAAGGGTACGTTAAATAGAGTGGATTGAGGAGATCGTCACGAGGTCACGAAGAATCGCGAAGTCAGATGTACCAGCGCCAATGTCTTCGGCGCCTTCGGCAAAAGCTCCTTTGCTGAGGTGTCTCTACTCACGCGCTTCCAGCGTTTAAGGAAGCTACGCTTCCGGCGCAGACACCTCCGGAGGAGATTTTGCTAAAGACGTCAGAAGAACGGCCCGGACCTCTGAAGGCTTCCGACTATGAGTGCGCCTTCGGCGATGCGCCGCTAGCGCGGAAAGGGAAACCTTCATAACGACCGGAATACACGGTAGTTCCAGTTGGTTGAGGTTGCATTAGAAAGAGCTCGAGACGCTCGTTCTAACGAGCCCAAGGGCGTCGGAGATGGATCAGGGACGAAGAAGTTATGAGCGTCGGAAAACTCATAGCCGGACATGTGCCGTTCGCGCTAGGGTTCATAGTCGGAAAGGACTCCCGTACGTCTTCGGCGATGCGCCTTCGGCGGAATCGCGCGCTCAGGGAAGGAAAGCAACTCAGAGTCGGAAGCGCCTTTGGCGACTGCTCACGGAAGAAAAGCACCGGCCGGATGTACGCCTCCGAGGTGGCGCTGATAGGCGGATGCGCTGGCATGATTTGCGCTGGCATGACTTGCGCCGGCGGGATATGCGCCGTCAGCAATGGACGAGGCAGAACGGACAAAATAAGCGGTACGAATACGCGCCGGCGTAATTCGCGCCGACTGGATGTGCGCCTCCAGCAAGGCGCCGACGGATAAAGAACACGCCAGCGGCGACACGCCTCCGGTGATGGTCAGGTTAGGAAAATACAACATAGCCGACGTATACACTGCGGCGAACTCGAGTCCGGAAGACGGTGGCGGCGGGAGAATTCAACATTCACGCATGCGAATGCGCGCAGTGCGGAGACGTGAATTCGAGCATGCAAGGGCGAACCGTTAGGCCGTATAGCTGGCTGCGTAAATTGTAACCAGTAAGAACGTTGGACGTTCTTGAATTCGGAGAAGAAAAGACTGCTCTCCAGTCTCATTCTCTCATTCTTGATTTTGCGATTCCCAGCTTCCAAGATTACGCGCAAGGGCGGAGAGACCTGCAGTGAGAGGAGAGAGTGCGGAGGCGAGTTGCGCAAAGATCTTGACAGACCTTGGAGAGAATTGCGAGTAGCGAACTTGAGCGCGAGAGGAGAGCGAGTGACAGCAGTCAGTGCTTGAGCGGCCGACGCGCAGTGGCGATTGTGAGAGAGCGAGCGAAAGGAAGAACGTTTGTGTGTGCAGGAACCGCAATGTCGAAGGTCCCCCAGCTGCGAGTGTCTCCAATCAGGGTGCCGCAGATCGGTCTACGCGCATTTCAAGATGTGCTGATGGGGCTGAAGCTCGATTTCCTCCTGTGGGGATGGAACTGGACATGTCCGGAAATGGTGCGCGAGTATCTGCAGGAGATACACAAGCCCTCACGCGGATTCCGTCCACATCCAGAAAGATGGGACATTTGTGACTGGGCGCAGATGTTGGCAGGTGTTGGCAGGTGTGCCGGCGAGTAAGGGTATCTTCTCTTCGAGGCCGATAGCGTGAAGGTGTCGCAGGAGGAAGAAATCTCCTACAATGAGCTTTTCAAAGTTGCCAGGCATCCCAAGAACGGTTTCCGGACACGGGATTACAAAGATCGATTGCGGAGAAATGTCGCGACTGCATTGTTGCAGATATTGCAGCCGACCAAGACCGCTTACATGCATGGTTGGCAGGTAGGATTTGTGGAGCTAGTGTTGTCAGGAGCTCCAGTGCATTGGGCACGGCTCCTGTGGAAGGTGACGCGCCAACATGCGCAAGAAGAGAGAGGAGGAACCCTCAATCATCTTTCGCCTTACCTGATTGTGTTTTATCGGGCGATGGGATGTTTGACAAATTCAGAGCGGACACGGTTTCCGCTGCTGACACGGAGCTATCCAGGTAGATACTCACGGAAGGCCGAAGTAGACACGGATCCGGACGAGGAACCTGCCAGTCCGCCTCCGGCTCCGCCCCCAGCAAGAGCAGCAGAAGAACGTCGAAGTGAGCGCATTCCGCGAAAGCGGAAGTGGGATGAGAGACCTGAGGACAGGCAGCCGGAAGCGCCAGCTGCGCCGACTCGTAGTCGGCCCACCAACGAGCCTCACAGTCGACCAAAACAGAGGGCACGCAAAATGCCAACTAGTACTGAGGAGACCGGGCGTACTCCGGTCCGGCGGAATCCCACGCAGGAGGAGATAATCGCGCAGATTCTGGGGAAGTCGACAAATACCTCTGCGCAGAAGGCACCAATGCCTTCGGAAGAAAACGGACGAACTGACAGTCGGCCGACTACGAGTCGGGCGACTGAAGGTCGACAAACGGAAGAAAGGCCGATTGAGCGGCGCGTTGAACCGGACAGCAGGCCGGAAGCAGAAGAGAGTTTGGCTGACGAGCCAACAACCCTAAGAGGGTCGTCTTCGGCGGAAGGCACTTCTGGGAAAACGCCACCAGCAAGCAGGCCAAGTGGAGTGAAGACGCGCAGGGTGTACCCGACTGCCAGTCGGACAACTGCTAGTCGGCCGACTGCGAGTCGGTCAACAGAGAGTCGGCCGGATTCGCCGACTGCGAGACGGACAGGGCCGGCGACCAGTGTGCGGACGCCTTTGGCGGACGCACCTTCAGCGAAGACACCTTCCGCGCAGATCGCGCCGGAAGGGCAGGCAGCAGAAGCGGGCGGTGCAAAGGTGACAAAAGTCACTGCGGCGTCGACCCCTTCGGAAACCGAAGATCGAGCCGGAACAGGGGCTCAAGCAGTGGGATCCCCCACTACCTTGGATATTTTAGCAGGTAGTGGAGCGGCAGTCGCAGCGGAAGCTGCTGCGCGCCACAGTTCCAGGGAGTCGCCAAGGGATTCGGTGGCGACTGAAATCCTTGAAACGGAGGATGAGACGAGCTCGGAAGAGCAGGAAGCGGATTCTATGCAGAAAACGCCAACAGGGGTGTTGTGCGAGCAGATGGTCCCACTCCTGCGATATCGCAAGACATCCAAGTACTCGGGTACCGGAAAACCGCAGTCTTATGTGGAGACTGTCAAGCGTAGGACGAGGAGCAAGGTGGCCACTTGGGCCTCTAGGTGCCAAGTATTGCAGGATAGGAACACTACCCTCCGACAACACCTGGCGGTCACACAGAAGCTATACCAAACCTTGCAGCAGCAGAGGGAGGATGCGGCGACGAAAAGCCAGGCGGATGCCGAGCTAATGCGGGCAAAGATCGAGTCGGAATTGCAGGAAGAGCGGAGACAAAACCGCATCTTAGCAGCCGAGCTTGCGCGCCAGACGCGCGCCTTAGAAGAAAGTCAAAGAGCCCGCAAGGAGGATGAGGAGTTGTTGCGCAACTTGCAATCCGAGTGCTCGGATTTGAGGGCGCAGCGTGCGGAAGCGGAAATGCAGCTAGCAGAGGTGGAAGGCAGCTGCCGGGCGCGAGAAGAGTTTGCGACGCGGGTGACTCACTGTCTAAAAGGATACGACCATTGGGAGGTGGCAGCTCAAGAGAGGATCACACTCAGGGAGTTTGAGCTTCGGGCGGCGGCATTGACGGAGGCTGACAGTCGGAGTCGGCGGCGAGTAGCGAGGAAATTAGAATCCTTCTTGTCGAGTGCGCGCGACACTATGGCGCACTTAGAGTCGGAAGTGACTGCAGCCCTCCGACGTCTGGGGTTGCGCAGCCGGTCGAAAGACTGGCAAGGTAGAGATAGCGAGCGAGGCAGTCCGGCGCGCAGGAGGCGCAGCACCGGATCTGCCGAGTGCAGTAGTATAGTTTGGTTTCGCGCAGGTGTTGCGAGTAGTAGATAGGATAGCGTAGTGTTAGTTAGGACCTTAGTGGGTATAAAGTAGATCAAGGCGTTTTGCCTGGGGACTCTTCCAGTTTCGGAAGTGCAAATCAGGAACTCACTTTCTTGGCGTGTTTGTGCATTTTGGTCCTGGCACCACGTAGAGAAGCTGTAGCATAGCAAAGTTATCGTATGTTGTAGTTGAAGGCCTTCGGCTGAATGTTCAGAGCTAGCACCGGTTAGAGACTTGAGTAGTGCGGATCTGCACCTGCGGGTGAATTCTGATGCTCAGAGCCGGCTGCGAGTTAGAGACTTGAACAGTTCCCCCTTACTACTTCGAGTGACATATCCTGATTGTACTCCTACGGGAAGTTTCCCCTGAATGCCAAAGTGAAGTTTTATTACTTCGTGTAAGCCTTGGTTTGCAATTCAGGTTGTGTGTGTGTGTGTGTGTTACTGGATTGTGTCTCAGTTAAGTTCTCAGTCGGTCCTGCACTCCCTGCGTTTGGTGTGAGTCGAGGGTGACGTCCACGGCGTATGAAGAGGCTTCGTTCCGAAGTGGGAAGTCCAGTCCGGGTACCCTACGCTAGTTCCTGGCGGAAGGGCAGTAAAAGCCGGAGTGGGAGTCACTACCTGTAGAACCTCTGAGTGAACTTTTGAGACACTTTCCCCCTGAAATCCGAAGCGGAGGTCCTGACCGACCTTTGAGTTGTGCTTTTGCCAGTTTCAGGCGTGTGTGTGTGTGTGTGTGTTGAGAGACTAAGCTGTATTGTGCATCCTCCGAGCATCCTCCGAGTCGAGATCCTCCTCCGAGTCGAGCACTGCAGTATTTCTGGGAGTGACAGTCGCCTGAGAATTCAAACTCTACAAAAGTCTGTTAAACGTGACACTTTTTACTCTCTGTGTTGCCTCTGTCTCTGTGGGTTCGATCTTTTTACCACCATACTGCAGTTTTAGCCTTTGGTGGGTTATTACAGGACCGTACGGACGGAACGGACGATTGCGCCTTCGGCCGGTCGGGGTTACGGAGACAAGAGCGCCGACGGAGAGGCGAGAGAGATGGACAGACTGGACGGAGTTCGTTGACCGCGGTCAACGCCTTCGGCACAGCCGCCTTCGGTGCTGCGCCTGCGGCGAGGGACCTGCGCGGACGAACGTCGTGTGTGCGAACGGAATGCGCCTACACATAGACGAGCGCCTACGCACAGGCAGAAGAAGTTCTGTGCCGGCGGAAACTCCGCCGGGGAATCCGCCTACGCAGAAGGGAGTTCGACTTTTGTCCTATGCGCGGACGAACGTCTTCGGCGGAGCGGGACTAGTCAAATTGAAGTACGAAGGAGTGTAGTACGTCGGCAAGAAACCCGCCTTCGGCGCTGCGCGACCATGGCCGCGGCGTGATACGCTGGCGGAGTTCAAATTACCAATTCGAGCGTGTGAGTGAAGTCGGCGTCGGCGGAGCGTGAAGCCGCGCGTGAGAGAGAAGGCCGTTATACCGCGGAGCCGGCGCGGCCATCAAGTGATTCGACCTTCACGACCAAGAGCCGACCATGACCTCCTACGAGCGGACAGAGGACGCCCCATTCTTGAATTTGCGATTTCAATTTCTGGTGCGAGCTGCGCGCGTCCACCTGCTAGAAGAGAGACGTTTTAGACATCACCGCGCGGAGAGTTACTCGGTGGCTTGAGTGCGCGACATTTGGAATTGAAAGAAATTAGAGTTTGCAGAGGAAACAAAATTGCGAGCAAGAGGCTCGGGCAGAGCAGAGAGAGAGTTGCGCGAACCAATTTCAAGAACGCAATGTCGAAATCGATGAGGCTGCGGATGGTGCCTCTCAAGCTCCCGCAGAATGGGTTGCGTGCCTTTGAGGACCGGCTGATTACAAGGAAACTCGAGTTCTTGCTGTGGGGATGGAATTACGTGTGCGCAGACATGGTGCGCGAATGGCTGGACGAGGAACGACCACCTACGCGCGGATTGCGTCCGCATGTAGATAGATGGACTGTCCGCGATTGGGGACAGGCATTGGGGAGGTGCGCATGTGACGACGGGTACCTCCTGTTCGAGAGTGAAAGCGTCAAGGTAACGAAGCAGGACGAAGCCTCCTTCGTGGAATTGTTCAAGCGGGAGAGGTCTTCCAAGAACGGGTACAGGACCCGCGACTACAAAGATCGTTTCCGCAGGACCGTAGCGATGGCGCTGTTGCAATTGTTGCAGCCGCACCGCACTACGTACGTCACGTTGTGGCAGGTGTCTTTCGTAGAGCTCACATTGGCCGGAGCTCCAGTTTACTAGTCGCGTATCCTGCATAGGGTAATGCGTCAGCATGCGTTTGAGGAGCGGGGAGGAACTCTCAATCACCTCTCCCCCTTCTTGATATATTTTTATCGGGAGATGAATTGTTCAACCGCGGCGGAGCGCGCTCAATTTCCGCCATTGTCAGTCGACCAACCCGGGAGGTATGTGCGGGATAACGAGGTAGACACCGACGCGGAGGATTCGCCAATTTCCACTCCACCGACTCAACAAGATGCGGGGAGAAACACACCCGCAGCGCGAGTGCCGCGGAAGCGAAGATGGAGAGAGGAACCGGAGAAAGAGCAACATCGAGAACCCGCTGCTCTCACACGGAAGCAGCCACTGCACGAAGTCTGCAGCCGGCCGAAGCAGAAGGCGCGCAGGCTTTTGTTACCGACCAGCAGCGCAGAAACGGCGACGATCGCCACCGAGAAGGGAAGTCCGTCCCCGGAGAAGGATGGGACTACGCGGACGACCGAAGGGGCGGTAGACCACACTACGCCTTCGGCGGAAGAGAGACGGCCTTCGGGTCAGGAGTTACCACGTGCGGCGCGGATGAGTGTGCCGCCTACGCATAGACGACTTCCTGTGGATAGGCGACCCCTTGCGGACGTGGATCTGTGCCTACGCATAGGCAGAGAAAGTTCGCCTACGCATAGGCAGGACTCACCCCCGGTACAACGCACGAAGGGGAAGGAGCCGGCGAAAGATCCGCCTTCGGCTCAAGGGCCTTCAGGACAGGGCCCTCCGGCGGGAAGAGCGCCGGAATTTGCGCCTTCGGCGCCAGGGCCTTCGAGCCAGCGAGTTACAAACAGAGAGCCGGCGGAAGCTGCGCCTCCGGCGGGAAATCCGCCGGAAGATGCGCTTTCGGCGGAAGGGCCTTCGGGCCAAGGGACATCGGATGGGCCGCCTTCGGCTCTATCGCCTTCGGCGGATGAAGCGCCGGGAATTGCGCCTACGCGTAGGCTGGACGCATCCCTCGCGCAGGACCTAAGGGTGGAGCAGGACCGATCGGTGGAGCGGGACCTAACGGAGGAGCGGATTGTCTGTCCGCAGGATGAAATTTGTGCGCGCAATGCACAATTACACCCCGCGCAGACACATTCCGCACTATCGCCTTCGGCGATAGACGCCGGTGGCGAAGAAGTTACAATCGAGGCACGACAGGCGGACGATGGGGATGTGGTACGGCCGCATTCATCCACCGCCTTGGACATTTTAGCAGGGAGCAGCGAGGCTGCAGGAGCGCCAGCAGCGGCAGAACACGCAGACATCTCGCAGCCCCACCCAGGCCAGTCGCCGACGCAATCAATGGCGACCGAAATCCTCTATTCGGAGGATGACGAAGAAGGAGGATCCACGGAATCAGTGTCGGGATCGGGATCCACCGAGGAGGAGGAGGAGGAATTAGTTGGTGCGCCGGCGGCGGCGCTCTGTGAGCACGTAGTACCTCTGCTGAGGTACTTGGATCGCAAGATGGAGAAATATGCGGATCCTCGCCAGCCTGGGTCCTACGTCGAGTTAGTGCGCAGGCGAACTCGCACTAAAGTCCACACCAGCAAGTTGCTAGCTCGGGTGGACCGGGAACTTAAGGATCTGCAAGAGAAGCATGAATGCTTGTGGGGTCAGTACAACCTCAATCAGAAATATTACAAACACTTCGACAAGGTGAAGGATGGGCGACTGGAAGAGCTCACCAAGGAGCAGGTGAAGCTCACGGAAGCACTGATTTCTGAGCTAGCTCAGAATCGGATTTTGTCAAAGGAGCTTGTGCGACAGACGCGGTTGTTGGAGCAGTGTCAGCTCGCACGACAGGCGGATGAGGAATTAATCCGCAGGCTGCAATCCGAGTGCGGAGAATTGAGAGCACAGCGTGCGGAGGCCGAATCGCAGTTGGCAGTAATTGAAGACGATCGCCGACGAGAGGCAGATCGCACGAAGGAAGAGATGGCGAGGCGAGTCACCCACTGCCTCAGGGGCTACGCCCATTGAGAAGTGGCGGCGCAGGAGAAACTCACACTGCGTGAGTTAGAGCTTCGTGCAGCCGGGTTGTTGACAGGTGACAGTCGTATTCGGCGGAGAGTGGCGAAGAAGCTGGATTCTTTTCTGTCGAAGGCGCGGGACACCATGGCCACCCTTGAGACGGAGGTTTCCGCAGTGTTGCGGCGTTTGGGACTGCGCAGTCGAGCTGAAGACTGGCAGGGTAGAGAGTTAGTGCGCGGCAGTCCGTCGCGCAGGAGGCGAAGCACGGATTCTGCGGAGTGTAGTGTAGCGTGGTTCCGTGCAGGCGCGTAGCGTAGTGCAGTGTAATGCTAGTTAGGACTTAGAAGGTATAAAGTAGTTCAAGGCGTCTTGCCTTGGGATTTTTCCAGTTTCGGAAGTGCAGATCAGGAACTCATTTTCTCTACGTGTTTGTGTCCTTAGTTCTGTCACCACGCAAGAGGAGCTACAACTTGGCGTTCCGCATTTTGTAGCTGAAGGCCTTCGGCCAAATGTTCAGAGCTAGTACATTGGTTAGAGACTTGAGTAGTTCGGATCTACACCTGCGGGTGATTGCCGATGCTCAGAGCCAGTGACTGGTTAGATACTTGAATAGTTTCGCCCCTACACCTTCAAGTGTTTGTTCCTGATTGTACTCCTTCGGGATTTTTCCCTGAATGCCAAAGTGAAGTTTTGCTACTTCGTGTAAGCCTTGGTTGTAAATTCAGGTTGCGCTGCAGCAGCTGCCTTCAGGGTAACTCCTGTAGTATTTCTGGGAATGACAAGTGCCTGAGAATTCAAACTCTTCAATAGACTGTTATGGCATGTTACTGGAACGTTTCTTAGTGAGTCCTTCCGTGCGGACCTGTGTTCTCTGCGCGTTTTGTGAGTTGAGAGTGTTGTTCACCGCGTATGAGTGACTTCGATCCGAAGTAGGAAGTCCAACCCGGGTTCCCTACGCTAGCAGAAAGCTAGCGGAAGGGTTGTAAAAGCCGGAGTTGGGAGTCACTACCCGCAGCTTCGCTGAGTGCTCGCGAGAGACTTTCCCCCTGAAATCTTGAGTAGAGGTCCTAACCGATCTCTGGGTTGTGTTTCTATAGTTTCAGGTGTGTGTGTGTGTTGAGTGTTGTACGCTGCACTGTGCGACCTCCAAGCGAGTTCCGAGTGAATACTTGCAGTATTTCTGGGAGTGACAGTCCCCTAAGAATTCAAACTCCTCAATAGTCTGTTAAATGTGACACTTTGTACCCTGTGTGTTCCTCTGTCCCTGAGGGTTCGACCTTTCTACCACTATATTGCAGTTTTACCCTTTAGTGGGTTATTACAGTACTGCTCTTTCTTACTAGGATCTAAACGAAACTTGGGAGAAGCTAAAACAGAATGGCATGGAGAGAGAGGGATTGTTTTTGATAACAAAAGAGTAAATAAGAGAGGTGCATGATCTGACTTTGGCTGAGGTTCTAGAATATCAAATTTCGAAATAAAAGAGCTATGAGTGGCTGAGGATAGAAGATAATCAATGGTGCTAACACCTGTAGGAGAAAAGCACGTATTGGAAAGGGAGTTGGAAAAGGGAGAGCTACCGTTGAGAACTTTCAAATTACATGTGGCTCCAAAGGTTAGAAAGTGTTCTGTCAAAGGATTTGTACAAATATCAGAAGACTTTCTACACCACATACTATCTTCAAGTTCTTCAAAGGAGGGAGAACTCAAGACATCACCAACTTGGGTAAATTGTGCACAACCTATTCGAGCATTGAAATCTCCAACCAAAAAAACTTCACCTTTGCTCCGATAATTGAGAACATCTCCTATAAGTCGATGGAATGGTTGACTCCGATTGCAAGTGCGTGTGGAGTAGATAGGCATGGACAATGGTGCAAAGTAACAATAAGATCCTCCAACCAAACCAAGACGAAGCCAATGATATTGACCTCCAATATCCTAACCTTCTAAATGTATCAGAGGTAGAAATTGAGATCTGATGAAAGTAGCAATACCGCCATAGGCTCTTTCAGCTCGTTGACTTCTCTGATTCCAAGTGGATCCCACCAAAGTAAACCCTGGTATCTCTCCAATAGTGTTGCTCTGATGTTCCCACGTCTCCACAATGTTGATGATGTCCGCCATCTTCCAAATCGGATTAGCATTCACATACTTCGTTGTAGAAAGAACTCTAATATTCCACATTAACACCCTCAAGCTCTTGGATTGCTATGTGGATGATTGTCTCTTCCGTTGAGTGACAATTGCTTGTACATCACGGAGATAAGCAAAAAATCCAGCATCTTGAGCTTCTTTGACTTTTGCAAGCTCCTTTCTCCTTGCCTCTACTTGTAGAGGTGTGAGATCGGGATCTAATTAAATCCTACGTCCTTTAAGTACAGCTTTGTTGGCTAAAGCTGTATTACGTTGAGTTTGATCATTGAACTTAACTATGATGGCTCGAGGTTGAGTTCCTATGGTTCCAATGCGAAAAGCTTGAGCCACATCCGCATTAGGAACATCAAGTGTTTCGGCTAAAAACTTGGTGACAACACTCTTCACCTCTTTCTTCTCAGATTCAGGTAGACCAGAAATTCTCACATTCTTTCTACGAGCAAATTGATTAGTCTTTTCAATCTCTTGCTCTTGAGAGAAAGAGATATGAGCAGACTTGGTGGCTTCTGCATAAGATTTCATCTTCACCTCTAGACTTTCAACCACTTCATGTAATCTAGGAGTAGCAGCAGTGGAAGTTTGAGAACCAACTTTCTCCTGAATATCCTATACGTGTTCTGAAATATCAACCATAATCTTCTTGAAACTCTTTTGGGAGAGCTTCAACTCTCTAATTTCATATTGAGCTCCAATTAAAGTAGAGCTCTCTACCTTGAATTCTGCACATAATACTTTCAACTCTTCCAAAACCGTTTGCAACAGATTGAGTATCAAATTGTCTTGAGACGCCATCATGTGAATGCTCTCTCGAAAAGCTCAGACCTCCAAGATACGTCAACTTCTCGCTCCAAATGGCGTTTGGCCTGAGATTTTGCAAGCTTGTGCGCCCTGCTCTACTCCAGCGTTCCACTGAATTTCAGTTCCAGATCACTCCCAAAGTCCAAGATAAAGCTCCCATATGAATCTCTTGTTATCAAATCTTGAAACTCAAAGCTCGAAACTCAAAATTAAACGCACTCTGACTTTGAAACTCCGTTCGATCTGAAAATTGACACGCTTGAGCGCTCTACTCACCGTCACAACGCCACAAAGTTTCAGCCCCCGTTCACACTTGAACTCAAAGTTACGGCCCTTGCAAGATTCGGCCTTCCCCTCTCAAAAAGCTCAAACCTCCAAGACACGTCAACTTCTCGCTTCGAATGGCGTTCGGCTTGAAGTTTGCAAGCTCGTGCGCCCTGCTCTACTCCAGTGTTCCACTAAATTTCAGCCAGATCACTCCCAACGTCGAAGATACAGCTCCCATAAGAATCTCTTGCCTTCAAATCTTGAAACTCAAAGCTCAAAACTCAAAATTGGACGCACTCTGACTCTGAAACTCCGTTCAATTTGAAAATTGACACGCTGAATTGCTCTACTCAACGTCACAACGCCACAAAATTTCAGCCCCCGTTCACACTTGAGCCCAAAATTACGGCCCTGCAAGATTCGGCCCTCTCCTCTCAAAAAGCTGAGACCTCCAAGACACGTCAACTTCTCGATTCGAATGGCGTTCGGCCTGAATTTTGCAGGGTTGTGCGCCCTGCCCTACTCCAGCGTTCCACTAAATTTCAGCTCTAAATCACTTCCAACGTCGAAGATACAGCTCCCGTATGAATCTCTTGCCCTCAAATCTTGAAACTCAAAATTGAACACACTCTAACTCTAAAACTCCGTTTGATCTAAAAATTAACAAGCTTGAGCGCTCTACCTAACGTCACAACGCCACAAAATTTCAGCCCCCGTTCACACTCGAGCCCAAAGTTACTGCCCTGCAAGATTCGGCCCTCTCCTCTCAAAAAGCTCAGACCTCCAAGACACGTCAACTTCTCGCTCCGAATGGCGTTCGGCCTGAATTTTGTAGGGTCGTGCGCCCTGCCCTACTCCAGCGTTTCACTAAATTTCAGCTCCAAATCACTCCCAACGTTGAAGATACAGCTCCCGTAAGAATCTCTTGCACTCAAATCTTGAAACTCAAAATTGGACGCACTCTGACTCTGAAAGTACGTTGTGGTACCCCACTTTTGGTAATTTTGAGGAAATTAAAACATTTTTGGTCAATTGTACCCTGGCAGCAATGTAAATAGCCTTCGGTGCATCAAAACAGAGTGAATTCGGAAGATCGCGGAGATTCTCGAGGAATCTCGTAGAATCTAGGAGTTGGATGCAGCAGTAAGGACGGGCACCACCCTCCCTGCGAGCTCTGCAGTTAGGATCCCTACGGCGCAAGGCGTAAAACCCGCCTTCGGAGCTGCGTCCGCGGCGGTAGGGAAATCCTTCATATTTAGGTCAACCCCCGGACGCCTTGACCTAGTTAGGGCCTCGTTGGAAAGAGTTCGACGCACTGATTCCAACGAGCCCAAGAACGCCAACAGCGGATAAGGACTCCGGGAGTTATGAAGGTTGTAAGTTAGAGGGGAAGGCAGCCGCCGACTCCTCAGGTGTAGGATCTGTTGCGGCTCGCACCATGGCATTGCAGTGTAGTGTTAGGTAGGACTTAGAAGGTATAAAATAGTTCCAGGCGTTTTGCCTGGGGTTCTTTCCCAACATCAGAAGTATAGATCAGGAACCCATTTCCTTTGCGTGTTTGTGTCCTTGAGTTCTGTCACCACGCATGAGGAGTTACAACTTAGCGTTCCGCATTTTGTAGCTGAAGGTCTTCGGCCGAATGTTCAGAGCTAGTACATTGGTTAGAGACTTGAGTAGTTCGGATCTGCACCTGCGGGTGACTGCCGATGCTCAGAGCCAGTGACTAGTTAGATACTTGAATAGTTTCGCCCCTACACCTTCGAGTGTTTCTTTTTGATTGTACTCCTTTAGGATTTTTCCCCTGAATGCCAAAGTGAAGTTTTGCTACTTCGTGTAAGCCTTGGTTGTAAATTCAGGTTACGCTGCAGCAGGTGCCTTGAGGGTAACCCCTGTAGTATTTCTGGGAATGACAAGTGCCTGAGAATTCAAACTCTTCAATAGACTGCTGTTGTGTTACTGGAATGTTTCTCAGTGAGTCCTTCAGTGCGGACCTGTGTTCTCTGCGCGTTTTGTGAGTTGAGAGTGTTGTTCACCGCGTATGAGTGACTTCGATCCGAAGTAGGCAGTCCAAACCGGGTTTCCTACGCTAGCAGCAAGCTAGTGGAAGCGTTGTAAAAGCCGGAGTTGGAAGTCACTACCCGCAGCTTCGCTGAGTGTACTCTTGAGAGACTTCCCCCCTGAAATCTTGAGTAGAGGTCCTAGCGGATCTCTGGGTTGTGTTTCTGTAGTTTCAGGTGTGTGTGTGTGTGTGTGTGTTACGCTGCACTGTGCGACCTCCGAGTGCGCTCTGAGCGGACACTTGCAGTATTTCTGGGAGTGACAGTCGCCTGAGAATTCAAACTCCTCAATAGTCTGTTAAACGTGACACTTTGTACCCTGTGTGTTCCTCTGTCCCTGTGGGTTTGACCTTTCTACCACTATATTGCAGTTTTAGCCTTTGGTGGGTTATTACATACGTTTGATCTGAAAATTGACAGGCTTGAGCGCTCTACCCAACGTCACAACATCACAAAATTTCAGCCCCCGTTCACACTTAAACCCAAAGTTACGGCCCATGCAAGATTTGACCCTCCCCTCTCAAAAAGCTCAAACCTTCAAGACACGTCAACTTCTCGCTCCGAATGTCGTTCGGCCTGAAGTTTTGCAGGCTTGTGCGCCCTGCTCTATTCCAGCGTTCCACAAAATTTCAGCTCTAGATCACTCCCAACGTCGAAGATACAGCTCCCGTAAGAATCTCTTGCCCTCAAATCTTGAAACTCAAAGCTCGAAACTCAAAATTGGACGCACTCTGACTCTGAAAGTACGTTTGATCTGAAAATTGACGGGCTTGAGCGCTCTGCCTAACGTCACAACGCCACAAAATTTCAGCCCCCGTTCACACTTGAACCCAAAGTTACGGCCCATGCAAGATTCGGCCGTCCCCTCTAAAAAAGCTCAAACCTTCAAGACACGTCAACTTCTTACTCCAAATGTCGTTCGGCCTGAAGTTTTGCAGGCTTGTGCGCCCTGCTCTATTCCAGCGTTCCACTAAATTTCAGCTCCAGATCACTCCCAACGTTAAAGATACAGCTCCCATAAGAATCTCTTGCCCTCAAATCTTGAAACTCAAAGCTCAAAATTCAAAATTGGACGCACTCTGACTCTAAAATTCTGTTCAATCTGAAAATTGACACGCTTGAGCGCTCTACCAAACGTCACAACGCCATAAAATTCAGCCCCCGTTCACACTTGAGCCCAAAGTTACGGCCCATGCAAGATTCGGCCCTCCCCTCTCAAAAAGTTCAGACCTCCAAGACACGTCAACTTCTTGCTCCGAATGGCGTTCAGCCTGAAGTTTTGCAGGCTTGTGCGCCTTGCCCTACTCCAATGTTTCGCTAAATTTCAGCTCCAGATCACTCCCAACGTTAAAGATACAGCTCCCATAAGAATCTCTTGCCCTCAAATCTTGAAACTCAAAATTGGACGCACTCTGACTCTGAAACTCCGTTCGATCTGAAAATTGACAGGCTTGAGCGCTATCTAACGTCAGAATGCTACAAAATTGAGCCCCCGTTCACAATTGAACCCAAAGTTACGACCCCTGCAAAATTTGGTCCTCCCCTCTCAAAAAGCTCAGACCTCCAAGACACGTCAACTTCTCGCTCCAAAATGGCGTTGAAATTTTTCTGGCTTGTGCGCCCTGCACCACTTCAATGTTCCACCAAATTTCAGCTCCAGATCACTCCCAACGTCGAAGATATAGCTCCCGTAAGAATCTTTTGCCCACAAAACTCGAAACTCAAAGCTCGAAACTCAAAATTAGATGTTTAAAATCTCTTGCTACATGATTGCGTTTGCGTTCGATGTCTAGATTTAGATGAATGTCATGTAAAACATAATCTGTGAGATTCAAAGGCTCCGTGGTGTAAATTTAAATTAGCCAAATCCGAGTGTGAGTCACGCTGTTGTGATTTGATTAGTTGTACTCTACCCTGTACATTTGTTGCTGTTAGAGGCTGGTTTCAAATCTCCTGCTGTGTTGTAGGTTCTGGATGAAGGTCGAAGAAAGTAGATGTGGAATCAGACTTGAGGCAGATGTGAAAGGAGCGAGGTTGTTTCACACAATTTCATATCTGCAATATTCTTCCTGGGCAGTGCAATTTGTAACAATTATGCATTAATTTAGGATCTAGACATAAATAAGATACGCACAGTTGTACGGTTTTCACTGGTAAGCTTTGAAATTGATTGTTCCATACAAGGAATTATTAGCTTCCGAAGATCTTTACAAAATTTACAAAAAAATCGTAGATGTCGTATGTGGTGAGGCCTTGGAGATCACAGAGTTCATACAAATTCGGCAATCTCTGCTTTTGTTTCTCCTTTCTTGTAAAATTGCGCCGGAAGCTAGCTCTTACGACTTGGCAGCATGTGCAGAAGTTTTTCTTTTTTTTCCAACCCCAATATTCGCAATCTTTGTGCGCTAGAAAATCTGGACCCTACATGACCATCTCTTCTAACGTAGATCCGAAGGCTGTAGAATAGGTGGATCGATTTCATTCTTCGCTCCGGCTTGCTCTGATACCATCCAAAAGTCTGATTTATTATTCTAATGACTAGTCTTCGCACTTAACTGTCTACGTCTGGTCATACTTCACCAATCGGGGCCGCATCTTCCTTGTAAAGAAACGAAGATCCTGCAAAACTGCAGACGTACATTATTTCAAAGGTCAGTGGGCTAAAATCTTATGTTTCCGCCTTTCCCAATCACCCTGAAGACATGGAGCATGTGGGCAGCTGAAATCCGATCACGTAAACGGCTCAGATCCGTGGACAAAGAAAAATTGTAAGGGGACCGATCTAGTAGTGTAGTGGTACTCAAAGAGGTCGACGGACAGTATGTCTCGACCAAAGTGGAAGTAAGTTTCATGGCAAGGTGCTAGTTATCTCTCAATTTGAACTAATTATACTTCACCCTACTATATTACATAAAACAGAACTATGTGAATTGTCAGAACTATCCTTATTTTTATAAGAATTGTGTGATATAGTTTTCGTGGCATAGCGAAAATGTAAAAATCAGTTCGGGTTAAGTATCACTCACCTAAGTCTAATGTGCACTACTTCTCCATTTTCCCTCTGCCCACTATATTACATAGAAGAGAGCTCTCTGATTTGTCAAAACTATCCTTATGTTTACTAGAGTTATGTGATATAGTCTTCATGAGCAGAGCTAACATGTAAAAGTCAGTTCGGGTTAAGTATCCCTCACCTTAGGCTAATGTGCATTACTTCTCCATTTTCCCCTCTGCCCACTATATTACATAGAACAGAGCTCTATGATTTGTAAGAACTATCTTTATGTTTACTAGAGTTGTGTGATATAGTTTTCGTGCGCAGAGCGAAAATGTAAAAATCAGTTTGAGTTAATTATCCCTCACCCTAAGCTAATGTGCACTACTTCTCCATTTTCCATCTGCCCACTATATTATATAGAACAAAGCTCTGTGATTTGTCAGAAATATCCTTATGTTTACTAGAGTTGTGTGATATAATATTCGTGAGCAGAGCGAAAATGTAAAAATCAGTTTGAGTTAATTATCACTCACCCCAGATTAATGTGCACTACTTCTCCATTTTCCTTCTGCCCACTATATTATATAGAACAAAGCTCTGTGATTTGTTAGAGTTATCCTTATGTTTATTAGAGTTGTGTGATATAGTCTTCGTTGACAAAACGAAAATGTAAAAATCAGTTTCGGTTAATTATCACTCACCCTAGGCTAGTATGCATTACTTCTCCATTTTCCCTCTGCCCACTATTATATAGAACAGAGCTCTGTGATTTGTCAGAGCTATCTTCATGCTTATTAGAGTTGTGTGATATAGTTTTCGTAGGCTGAGGGAAAATGTAAACATCAGTTTGGGCTTATTATCACTCGCCCCAGACTAATGTTCACTATTTCTCGATTTTCCTTTTGCCCACTATATTACGTAAAACAGAGCTCTGTGATTTGTCAGAGCTATCTTTATGCTTATTAGAGTTGTGTGATATAGTTTTCGTAGGCTGAGGGAAAATGTAAACATCAGTTTGGGCTAATTATCACTCACCCCAGACTAATGTTCACTATTTCTCGATTTTCCTTTTGCCCACTATATTACGTAAAACAAAGCTCTGTGATTTGTCAGAGCTATCTTTATGCTTATTAGAGTTGTGTGATATAGTTTTCGTAGGCTGAGGGAAAATGTAAACATCAGTTTGGGCTAATTATCACTCACCCCAGACTAATGTGCACTACTTCTCGATTTTCCTTTTGCCCAATACATTATATAGAACAGAGCTCTGTGATTTGTCAGAACTATCTTTTTGTTTACTAGAGTTGTGTGATATAGACTTCGTGAGCAGAGCGAAAATGAAAACATCAGTTTGGGCTAATTATCACTCACCCCAGACTAATGTGCACTACTTCTCGATTTTCCTTTTGCCCACTATATTATATAGAACATAGCTCTATGATTTGTCAGAACTATCCTTATGTTTACTAGAGTTGTGTGATATAGACTTCGTGCGCAGAGCTAAAATGTAAAAATCAGTCTGGTTTAATTATCACTCACCTTAGGCTAATGTGCATTATTTTTCCATTTTCCCGTTGCCCACAAAAACTATTTTATACAGCTCTAATAAATTAATCACAGAACAATATTCTATATAATTTAGTAAAATGAGTGATAATTAGCTCAAAATGAGAAATAACTAGCCACTCCTTGGTTCATTTCCATAATTTTTACTTCAATCCTTTTGCAAAGAGTGTAGTGAACTTCAGCGGATCCGAGTCAACCCTCATGTACATCATGGCAGCTTCTGCTGCCAACATGCACACAACAAACCAAGATTCCGATTGAAGCCCCGATCATGTACATGCAGAAGAGGTTGAAAATTGAAAGGCCTTCCTCATGAAAAGAAAGAATGCTGGACGGGCTTCTTGCAATTACCTTGGAGTCGTCATCAACTAGACTTGCAATACGTACAACATGAATATAGTTGGACTGTAGATCACGGTCAAACAGAATATAAACTTCTCGATGAGCATTTGGATTAGTGCGAAAGAGAATTGTACGAGCTATACTTCCCAGCGAAGAGTGTACTGGACGTTGCACTTTATGATGAAATTGAAGATAATGTAAGGACGTATTGGAAATCGTTTAGTGTCCTTGCTACATCGGTCTCTTGCACTTCTCGGAGCCATAAGCATCACACTCCGCCTAAGAGACTCGTCCAGAGAAAGAAAAATCAGCTTTGCACCTTCTGCTTCTCACAGTGGAATCTAGCAAGCGGAGTAGAACATGTATTGGTGAGTTATTTCCATCGACAAACTTGTGCCAAAGATTTGAATCTAGAAGTACAATAGAACTGCTTCAAAGGTATCTCTACAACCAAAGCTAGGTTTAATTAAAGAGCTTTTTATAATAATAAAAAATCCCGTATCAACATGGAGATTACAGCAGATTTTATCACAGGCGTTGAACTGGTCCTTGCGTGCTATGCCGTGGCAGGGATTCATGAAGAATCAGACATTGCCTCGTCGGGTCAACGATTTTCAGCTCCCGCCATCGCATTGCGCAGTGATTGAAGCCCTCGCTGCGATGATCGCTTCGGCCGTGGACATATACGGCACTTAATTTCCATCGTCCTGAATTTAGAGAATAATGCTGCTCCAGCCATGTCCACCATTCCCTTTGCAAGTCTGGCTGCTCCACAGAAAAGCTGCATCAGCTCCATCGAGCTGCGAGTCCACATTTAAGATGGCGACGGCAGAACAGGCCCGAGCCCAGTCGTCGGTCCCGGGACCGAAATGGCTCCGTTTTCACAGAGCATCATAAAGCACCAGATTGCAGTCGACCTGCATGACTTGCTCTACCGTCTATTCTGGTAATCGGACACCAGATGCGGCTCCTGCTAGTTGTTTGCAGGAACGTCATCATAAGCATGATACTGGAATCAAATTTCAGTTCCGACGACGGGAAAAAACTACTCGAATTTATGAACTGTTTTTTGATATTTTTGTATTTCAATTATTTAATATTGTCAGATTTCCAAATCAGGAGAAAATCTAGTGTTGTCGCTCACATTACCCCAGGAGCAGTTCTAGACCAACATTCGTCATATTGTCGCATATCGCCCAAGAATCGTACCTAGGCCTGGAACAATCCAATAGCTCTCCATGTCGCAGTGAGCCCACCACGATGACCAGGTATGCCCTATTACGACGTGCCCAATAAATTGGTGTACTGAAATTCACCACTTTAGTGGACATATTATAATCGATAGTACGTTGCAGTTGATTCCGTTCCATTAAGAGATCCTGATGATTATTCTCACGAGTTTACAAGCTCTGGTCCTTACCTTCTATGGGTCGGAGGCACTTAAGAACTTGCAACGCTGGAAAAGAGCTGCGAAAGGTCCTGAGCTTTAAGGTGTTCGAGTTGACCAAGTACGCCATTCTCGAATCTCAGCCTTACAAATTGAATAGGAGAATCCATTATTGAGTTGAGGAATCTCGGCTTGAGTTCGAGTTCATGGTTCAAACAGAGCGCTTCTCGAATTTGGAAATCTATTAAAACCTTGAGGTAAGGTGAACAAATCCCTTCAGAATCAATACGAAGGCCGAATGCAAGTGTACAAAGGGTTTGATCGGACGAGCTTATTCATGGCTCGGGGCATCCAAGATACAGCTTGTCGTACTGAGGACACTGGTGACCTTTCTTGGCCTCGAATGCATCCAGATGCACTTTCTGTTACCATCTCTGACTTAACATCGTATATCTGTCGTCAACACCTCCAGAGGTCATCACTATCGCTTTTGAGGACGTGCTGAGACAACTCAGAGACTGTATCTAAAGTAGATCGTATTCGTCAGCAGACATGTTTGTACTGAGCTTTCGATGTCCATCTCTGTAGACTTTCTTATCTCAATACACAAGATTTGCTATAACAGAAATCCCACGGCTTCTTTTTAGAAAATAAATATTGTAACTCATTATTACTGAAGCAGAGCTTTCTTTTATTTGGTTTGGCCTCAACCAGCCTAAATAAGTGAGGTTTATTTTTCGCATGCAGTTCAGATGAGTTCCATTCTGAAACTTACCAATATTTCGATTGCTGGTAAAGATGCACTCTGTTTTGAAATTTACTAATATTCCGATTGTTGGTAAAGATGCACTCTGTTTTGAAATTTACTAATATTCCGATTGTTGGTAAAGATGCAATCTGTTTACACTCAATGGCTTTTAAAAAGCAACTGGTGATCAAAGCACAGGTTGCATCATATACCATTGCCTTCGATCCGTGTGGCATGACCTCCAGTCCTGACCCCAAAGATTTCTGAATTTCTACCTCTCCCCTCCCTGCCATACATTGGCTGCGTAATATATGCTGCGTACATATTAACAAGTATCGAAAAAACGAGTTGTGGTGGGGCTTCTGCAACTTTCAAATCTATAATTTCTATGTAATGAAAGCAGAGTAACTGAGGTATAAATGTTCCTTCTTGTAAATTAAACCTGTTGCGAGGTATTCCCATTATCCTCCATGGGTACTGTGGAGATTTGATTGAGCTGGTGGGCAGAAGGCGTTTTTGTCATCTGGGAATAGGTCACTCCCAGTTACAGAGGCATTTACATGGAAGATCTTCCTGGGTAAGCAGAAGTTCGGTCCAGGGAAACTTCAAGTGAGAACGGCGAAGTATTACAGACATTCTTATTGATTTGGTGCCAGATGAAGATATAGCAATTCTGGCCTGCTAGAGAACAATATTCTAAGATTCTTATCGGAACATTCTGCGTCCTCTGTGACTGCACTCGTCTCGATGATACTATCCCATATGATCGCGAAATATGAGGAGCAAGTTATGCAGTATTCCATTCAGTCTGAAAAGATAGACACTTTGACTAGTGTCTCATTCTGTACTAGTCATAGTGATATTCTATCTTTCAACTGCTGCCAACCAATTCGTTTCATATAGCACATACTCACATGTTCTACTAGTGTCTTTTTCCGTCCTACTGAAACCATGATTGGACTGTTTCGATTGTGTGGATTTCAAATCTTCGCACGATGTTTTAATCTATGGACGGTTATTTGACATTCTTCTGTGTATATTTAAGGATGAGTAAATGAGTCATTTTCCTACGGAATCTTGAGGGTTTTATTCCTACATACATTGGATCTGTTCATGTAATGGTCATGTATAGTACTAAGATAGACATGCTAGAGCTAAGGGGAGGTCTTTGTTCTTGAGGCACCTCTTGTGAGTACTTCCAATCTCAGAGAGCTCATATTTATCAATTTTCTTTGACCAACTCCAGAGCATCTATAGAGAGAGTTTTGACTTCGTGAGACATCGTGTGTAAGGTAAGTGTTTGCACAAATATTTTTCTCCAGCCGCAATTCCATGTTTGGCTGCAATTTTGGTGTTATCCTAAACGATACAACACCTTTGAGAACTACTTTAGGTGGTCAAACAGTACTATGCCTGCTCCTTAACGTATACGGAATCTTAGCAATCGCATAGAGTTCTTCAGTTATCCTGAATACCTGGTCAATCCTTGCAAGGTTATTCTGAATGATATATGCAAGAATCGACATCTACAGTGTGACTTGTATCTAATCCATGATAAGCCTGAACAATCGACAGTTCTCTTCTAGACTTTTCTAGAGCTTCATGATATCATGACGTGCCAGACTCTACGTATAACAATATTTTTTTCAAGATACAATCTTTGCCACTTTGGGATCTCATTTGAAATTTCCCTCTTCCTTTCTGAAGCTCTTAGACACGGATTTCATGGATCCATAGACACACAAATCAATGGTATTTGTTATTAGTTCGTTCATATGGGAGGCGACTGAGTAAAACTTCGACAGGTTCTGTGCACGTCATGGCAGTATTTCAGAAGCAGAGCTCAAGGAAGAAGACTTTGAGAAGGTGTTTGAAGATGACATTGCAGATTACGTCATTTGATGAGATCGAATCATTAGAAAAAAAAACCTCAGATATATGGAAAGAGCTCAAGGAAGAAGACCTTGAGAAGGTGTTTGAAGATGACATTGCAGATTACGTCATTTGATGAGATCGAATCATTAGAAAAAAAAACCTCAGATATATGGAAAGAGCTCAAGGAAGAAGACCTTGAGAAGGTGTTTGAAGATGACAATGCAGATTACGTCATTTGATGAGATCGAATCATTAGAAAAAAAAACCTCAGATATATGGAAAGAGCTCAAGGAAGAAGACCTTGAGAAGGTGTTTGAAGATGACAATGCAGATTACCTCATTTGATGAGATCGAAATACTAAAAAAAAAAACACAGACCTATGGAAACATACGTACCTAATCGCCACGGTGCATAGAGCCTACCTACCATGGTGGTTATATCAGACGTGGACATTTTACCGATCGACGTGAAATCGTTTGAATCCAATTATTCAATAGGAAGCTCAGACCTATGGGATTCTCCGAAAAGTAATCATTTGAAATTCATGCCAATCTTACGTCCTATGACATCAACGTATGACACGCGTATTGACTGGCTAGAAGAAATTCACCGCCAAAGGAATTTTCAGGTTTCATCTAGGCCATATCCAAACTTCTTTCTGAAGATCTTTCACTCTTTGAGGGTAAGAACTCCTGAATTAGATACTGCTTCCTTGAAAGGAAACTTGTTCGTTACTATCAAACTGTCGGACCTAGGATGGAGTGAAGGCAGTGTACACATGGTCGGCACATGAGAGGAATAATATGCATTGATTTCAGAAACTCGACTTGGATACGCACCATTGACTAAATAGGTCCAGATAGAGCTATAGATGATATTGCGTCTTATTTAAGTTTAAAAGGTCTGACTTCGTTCATAATCTGCGTATTATTTTCCACCTCGGGTTTCCATCGCAGATTATGCTTTTTGGAAGTACCCTTTTCCGAATGACGTAAAGTTGTGAATCTTCTTCCATTTCCATACATGCACCTAATGACCAAACATGAAATCTGATGAATGATAGAAGATATCGTTTTTTCTTGAGCTGCAATGGAGTCAAAATAATCGTCATTTAAATTTAGATTCATTCTACGCATTAGAAATTTCATGCAACAATTTAGATTTCCATGCATCCCAGAGTTTGCAAATTGATTCATGTACAAATTTTTTACTTCTTCTCTTCATTACCAAGTCATTTAATGACGCCTTTGAGGTAAGATACTAAAATGTAAACATGTTTTCAATGCAGTTTTTACGCAGTTTTGAATTGTATACTTCTTTTCTTACTCAGGAATTGCAGTTCAAAGAGTTCTAACCAATATTTTACTTCTTCACAAATCCCTATTTGAGGAAAAACACTAACGCTATACTACCATCATAAATAATAACACTATAAATTAAGAAAATCTCCAAATTCATTCAAGTTAAGATGATGCCTCAACTTTCATAAGAGAATTTTCTCTTATAAAAGTTGAATTCAAGGTAGGAAATCTCAGTATAGTCTAAGACAGTTTCTCAGCAATCACTTTCTTAAGTATCTGTTCAACCGTAATTACACTTGCAGTTCAAAAGTGGATACATTGGATACGGTGGATTTCCTACGGTGGGAAAATATGGCTGTATGTGTAGATATACATTCTTTCAAAGCTGTATTTTAAAGTGTCACTCTTGCACTACTTTGTCACTTTCCTTCCTCTTCTGATGTAAAATATTTTGATTTGTCCAAATTTCATCAAGTATACATAGTTGGTATAATTAGCACCAACAGTAAGAGATAGTTTATTTGCTCCTTTCTAGAAAGAAAGAAATAAACCAGAGTTACCATACTTTTGTGCTCACAATTGTTACTAAGTTTTGCCTAATTTTTGTCAACAAGTTTTCGTTCCAAACAGCGCTGGGGTCATTAGCGATCAAACGGTCTGCAATCAGAAACAATCTACAATTTTCAACACAGTATTGCTGTTGAATCGCCATCGCACTAAGCTACTGTGACTGAACTCGAATGGTTGTGTGTCACGAGAAGTTTACTTTGATACCTTTCTGGATGTAGAATTGAGGTTCGAGGCGAGGAGATATCAGGACCATAAGGGGATTGGCTTTGGGGAGTGTGATTCCGATTCCCTCTTCCACGTCCACTACTACGCCTGCTGGGACAGACAAGTGGCAGGTGTGAAGAATCTGAGCCACGGTGACCTGTACGAGAAGTAGGCCCATATCCATCCCAGGACACTGTCTGCGCCCGGCACCGAACGATAAGAGCTCGAAGTGATGTCCTTTTACATCGATGGGGCTGTTAATGAACCTCTCGGGATTGAATGTTGTGGGGTCTTCCCACAGCTTTGGATCTCTCCCGATGCCGTAGGCGTTGAAAAGCACTCTAGTTTTCTTTGGAATGTCGTGACCTGCCACTTGAGTATCCTCCATCGCCTCGTGTGGCACTCCCAGAGGAACCGACGGGTACATCCTCAGTGTCTCTTTGACTACTGCTTTCAGGTAAACGAGATTGCCAATATCCGATTCCTCCACCAGTCTCTCCCTTCCAACCACGAGGTCCAGCTCGTCCACAACCTTCTGTTTGATATCGGGGTGTCGCATCAGCTCGGTCAGGGCCCACGTGGTCTGGTCAGAAGTAGTCTGCGTTCCAGCGATGAGAACATTCTGCAAGAGCCATCACATTAGTCTCCTCCTGCTGTGAGCTAATGAGCTGAAAATACACCCGGCACAGCTGAAAGGGAACAACTTTTTCATACTAGAGATTCTATCAACGCCCAAAATATGATTGATACTTTTTTCTTTGAAACAAACCTTGCTGGTGTCACCATCATTTCCACCCAGCAGGTCATGTAAACACACTGCTAAGTTGCCTTCTGCCCTCTAGTACATAAAGTTACAAGACTTTTCTTTTTCAGTTTCTGTGGAGACTTGATCACACCAGAAGTTCGTTTCCATCTAGAATCGACACGAAGCGATGGGATCTATACAGGCTGCAGAGAAAAGACCTCCAGATTTCGCCGAATGTGCAGGGAAATTAGGGAATTAAATATAAGGTCAGCGGTAACTCACATTAATAAGAGCTTTGACTCGATCGTTTGGAAATCCGTCTTGATTTTCACGTTGTAGAGACAGCAGGACATCCAGGAAGTCTTTATCAGAGCGCCCCTCATTTTTGCGATGCTCCTCGATAATGGGATTCAAGAACTGTTCAAAGTCTGACCTCAGTCTCAACAGCTGTGCCTCGAAGCCTCCCAGGTCCAGCTTCCGCAAATATGGGATGTATTCTCCAACGAAAAATGCTCCGGAAATCGCAATCCATTCGTCGAGCATCGAGGCCAGTGTCTTAGGTACCCCGTTGGAATGGCAGCTCTTTGATTTCCACTGAGAGTAGTTATTGTTGAAACATATGCGGCAGATGTGCTCCACCGAGAGCTGAGCCATGCTTTTTTTCATGTCTACAGGATTGCCACCTCGTCCCTCTTCTAGCATACGCTCTATCGAGGCCAATATCTCTTCGCCTCTGAAGTCCTGTGAACATGTACCAAAACACAGGCCATCAGACCCAAATTACGCAATCTTACGTCGAAGAACGAAGAGCACCGGCTTGCACGAAGTCTGACGTACAACCTGTAGAGGATATTCAGTCGATTTGTTATTAATTCTAGTCAACAACGCATGAACCCATCGGACTTGGATGAGAGAGAGGTCCACTCTGAGCTCAGACAAGCTTACAGCCTTTATGAGCCTAAACATCCGTTTTTGGCAAGCTTTCGTGAGCTAGAACAGGCAAGCTATACACGGAAAGCTTGCCTGTAATTGCACCTTTGCAGTTTCCTACACCTCCGTTTACGAGTGGCAGGTCGCTTGAGGCTGATACGGATTACGAACCTACATCTACAAAGTTCAAGTTGTCTTTAGAACAAGGTCCAGAGAAGTATTCCAGACAGCTGAGTGAGTTGAGTGAGCTGAGGAAGGTCATTCTACAAAGAGAGTAATAAGAATCTGGCATAAGAAAGTTGGTGCCACACAAGCTGAGCAGAATCTGATGTAAGAAATGAGAAACCTTCAGATGTCTTAGCCGTTTATTGGAGAAGATTTCCATGTCGATGACTTTTCTCAGGAAACGCCAATGCTCATTGTAAGGTGAGAAGGAGACGTCTTGGAAGTTGTACATGAAGACCTGGCCGTTGATGGTGAAGGGGCGGTTGGCGAATATATGGTCCTGGGTTCTGAAGAACACCTTGGCCATTTCGGGTGACGAGATCACAACAGCAGAAGCTGAGCCCAGTCTGATGGACATGAGAGGGCCATACTTCTTGGACAACTCCGTGATCGACAGATGAGGCATTGTGCCCAGAATCGGCAGATTTCCCAGCACGGGCCATCCTCTCGGCCCCGGTGGAAGCCGCAACTTCTTCCGACCGAAGAAGACCTTATGCAAGAGCGCCACTCCCACAACCAAAGCTAGCAAAGTCCACACATCAGAACCCAGATCCGAGCTCTTCTGAATCTGAGCCAGCCAGCTCGCCATCGTGCTCGCGGCCTCGGACTTAATGACGCCTTCAGTTTCATAGCTCGTCGGCCTCTGCAACATATATGTGTTGCAGAGGCCTCCGGATGACTTACGCCTCACACATGCGACTGCGCTGGCAGATATTACGATTTCGCATCTTACCGCAACGGCATGCAACTTATTAATTCTTCTCCGCTCGCCTGTTCGGGGGCTATCGAGAAAGGCGCGAAAAGACAAATTTCGGAACAATTGCGTCAGAGCAAACCTTTACGCTGTAGGGAGAGATGTAGGCTCTACGTGGTAAGAACTGTACTCTACGCATCAACTGCGTTGAACCACTCACTTACTTCGTCCGACGCTACTTGAACCATGAGACTAGGAGCACTTACTGTACCGACTCCTAAGGAAGTTTTGACTCCTGTTGTATCCAGTTAAAATCCTGTACACCAACTCACCCATACCCATTAATCATTGGGGTGTACAACTATGCATTAAACCAACATGGGTCGTTTTGGCTTTATGCACAAACACAAAGAGAATGGGAACATCCCAGCATGGTGCTGACGACCTTTTTGGTCATTTTTTCTTGTGCATGAAGTATAACGCGGTAAATCTGCTTTTAACTACTACATGACGCGAATTTTTTTTCATGATGTTTTGGATGTGCCTTGAATCGGATGGTGTAGAAGTGGTAATGACTTGACCAGGTTTTGAATGGCAGCCGACTAAATTTGAAGCGGAATTTTGTTTTAGATCGATTCGATCACGCTACCATTGTGATTAAAATTTGGCTACACCGACCTATTTTTTCTATATCGTGCCAAAATTTTCCTTTAAACGAGGGGAGAGAAAACGTGGAACACATGGACGACCGACCAGGAACGAAACCTATTGCCCAACATGGAAAGAGAACCAATTGATCCCATGGTTTTAATTGGGATTATAGTTGTGTATATATAATTGCGATATTATACCCATGGTATTAAACTATATTCCCGAACCATACCTTGTATAATTTTTATAATAAAAAGTCCACAGTGTAATCGTGAAGAGTTCGCACAAGTGTTGTTGGGTTGCTACAAGTGTAAGATTTCAGATTTATTATAGACTCTATTCCAAATGAGGAATCCAAAAGGTACTATTTGGAAGAAGTTGGATCGTCGGTGATGGTTATGAAACTGAAATTTAAGGATACTAGTGGTGGTAGTAGTGATGAATTTCAACGCGTTGACATTTTCACGTGTGTCGATTGCATTAGGTGTATCTTAGAGTCCCAGGGTAACATCTAAGGTGTACCTCTGAGTATTTTATAATATATTTGGTATTATATATAATTATATTACGCAGTCCCTGAAGAATCCAATTATAAAAGTCCATAGTCGCCAAACATCCAAGTATTATTTCGTTCCCAAACAATATCTCTTACTGCAATCTTTCACACACATGTCAAATTCCAAATCCATACTTTTTTTATGATTTCAATGCAAGATTAACAAACTTGCTACTTCTGTGTATTTAGTTACAATTCAAATATTGGGTGTTGCACCCATCTCCAATCGATACCTATCTCTCTAATAGATGATATGGATGTTCATGAGCTTTGTTCACACTAGTTTGGAACGGGAGATAAAACGAGATGATGAGTCATTACTGGCCTTAAATCTTTTATCCAGGTTCTCCTGCTTTGTGTATGTATGTCCAGAACTCTTTTAACTGTGATTCAATATTCATCAGATAACAATTGATGTCAAATCATAGTATCATTTATTTTCATAATAATTTCACCATTAATAGTCATTTTCTTTATCCAATTGGTTCATCACCTTAGTAAGTATCAAATTAGTAAACTTTCTTTTAAATAACATAGCAATCATGGAATCTATTTTTTCTGAGTTTTGGATTCACAGCTACAGAAAATACTTTGATCTTTTTTGGTCATGCCAAATTATCGTAGAAAATTGAATTGTAAATATTTAAGAATTGTATTAAGTTTAAGGAACTTGATGCTTTATCGATATCATATAGTCAAATTGTCAATATAGAGCATTTTATGTATTTTATCAACTGGCTATGGACATATTTAACTATGAAATAGATGTATTATATGACATGATAGCTTAAATCTGTCAAGTCTTTTTTCTGCGTTTAAGGATGATTTTTTGTGTTAAGATTATTGTTCTATACTAAAAAAATTATCCAAAATAGCAGTTAATAAATCTTCATTCTGTTTTTTTCCAGCGATCCATGTTCTTTTCTTTTATTTATACTTCAATAAATTTGACTAATTTTGATAGATATATATAAAAATTTGTGTTGAAAAATTGGCTCATGAATCTGAAACTCTACAACGTACTATATTGCATGTCAAATAAATATTTTGTGACGTGATGATAAGGGATAATTGTTGATAAACAAACTTACATCTCTTGCGCTTTTGAATTAAAAAATTCAATAATATATCTAAAATAAAGCGATAAATTTTAAAAGATATTCAAATGTACCATTTTAAAAAGTACAGTATTGTCTCTATTAAAAATTTTTTGAAGGTGTATTGATGATTTTTATTCAAATTTTTTTTTCACATAATACGTAGCCATCTTTATTTTAAATCGGTTGAATTTTTTGAATCACAATTGAGTGACGCTTTTAAAATTAATTAATTAATCTTTTAAAAATGAAGTAATTAATTTCAAAAAAAATATTTCAATTTCTTAAATTCAGCTCTATATCGATGGGTAAAAATATGGCAAAATTTATATCCAATGTTTATGAAAACGACTATTTTAAAAATATATGAGGCTTATTTATAGGCTTAAAGTACCAAATAACACTTTTTTAAAAAACAGTGTTTGTCTTGAATTTTCAATTCAACATGTTTCAATTTTTTCAATTCACACTACCTTGTTATTGAAATAAATAATTTTTTTATACAACTTAAATTTAAAACAAAGATGTTAAATTGTTTCAAGTGAAGTAGATTTCACTTTTTTTTTTATTCAAATGGCAAAGCATAATAGTTTATAGAATCTTTACATGGGTTTTTTTTTCGTATGATAGTATTAGATATTTATTATATTGTTCCTTTATAATGAGCAAAAATATTTTTTGTTCATTAAAAAAAGTGACTACCACAAACATAATGGTTACATATTGAAGATGACAAATAGTTGAAATGGATGATCATCAATCTCTTGGATAAGCTACAATTAATGATTACTTATCATCACAATCTAATAGTGTAATCATTAAATCATGATCTAATAGGGTCATGTGAAATTAACATGCTCTATCATACCTCCATTGTAGTGTTGGAGGCACAACAAAATTCTTTCAGGCATGCCCATCCTCACTTTCAACGTCAAAAGTCATGCCTCAGGCATGCCCGTATCTAAGTACGTGCGTTTACTTATCAGAATGTCTACTTTTGTGGAAATAAAGAACTCTTGAAAAAAAACTGTCGAAAAGCTCTGGAGCTACATATATATTTGTTTGGACATACGGGCATGCCTTGTATAGAAGAATGCCCCATGCCCTCGCCCCGGGGTATGACTTTAAGGTTGTGCCTCCAACTCTACTCCGTTGGTTTTGTAGTTATAAATATTATAGATTGAAAATCTAAAAAAAAAAAATTAATACGAGTGAAGATATTTTTATTACACTTTTTTATTTCATAAGTCATGTTCGAGATACAGATAATGAAACATAACTCTAAAATTCATTATAAAATTGAAAATATATACCATTTTTAAAAAATCAAAGTTCAAAATAATTTTTAATGATATTATTTTCATCATACAATTGTAAAGATAAAAATTTTAAACATGATCCCTCAAGTGTTTTTTTATATCAATGACTTTACAAATAATCATCATGAACACATACACTACCACCAAATAAATTCAAATTAACATATTTGAAATGGTATACTAGTATCATTATCAAGTCAATCTGTCCTTAGATAGTGTAATCTCATTATCATTCATTGATCAAAGATTTCATGCATCATAGTTATTAACTCTAGTTAATGTTACTCTACTTTGTATGGCTAGTGTTAATCTCTCAATCTATAAGAAAACCGGTCTTAATTTTCTGTGTCACATAAAGTTATGAAAACTTCTCTTATATATCGACACAGAGTTAAGATTCTGGAGTGAATTACTTGTGTTTCCTTGTATGAAACTTGTATGTAAAGTGAATAAATAATGTAATCACTCAGGATGTTTTGCAAATTTTTGTGATGAATCCCTAAATATGCACACATAAATACATCACAACATGTATAGTTGTCATATCAAACCTAAGAAACCACAATCTTTTATACATCAATACATTTACAGCGCTGTGATGATTTTTTATTCAAAACCAAACAAAGTAAGGATACAATGCTCCATCATCATGATATAGAATGTAATACTTGAATATTTGAATTAAATCCAAATTATGCTTCAAAGACTTTTTTCACGAACTCTTCCCTAAATAAGAGGAATTTATAGACTCAACTTAAAAAATATAATCCTTAAAGTCCAAATTTTGACCTAATAGTCTAAGCCATATCTCCTTTAACAGCGGTGTAGGCTTAAAGATCGTTTCTGCTTATACTCATTTCACCATAATGAAATATATGCTTTACATCAACCGAAATGATTCTTTGTTAGATCATATAGTGCAATCAGCAGTAGTATCTTATAACATGCCACATGATTCCCTTAATATATATATCAATAGCGACTGATCTCAATAGAGTAATGAAAATATGTTTCCTCTAAGAATAAGAGATCACCTGATATCTTACAATCTACTGTAATAAGTTATTGTTTATCATATCAATATAAGCAGTTACAACTCAAAATAATTATAATTGTGAAGTACCAATCAGTCTGGCTCTTTATTCACCTTCCAAAGCAAAAAATATTTAGTTTGTTGCACTTTATGCAAAACCAAAAAGTAAATGGAATAGTTTTTAAATAAGTGTTAGAAGCTTTTTCACTTAATTAATTATGTCGAACAGTATAGCGACATCAGCCGCCTCTTGGACTTGCAGGGGATGCTTTAAACTCTCATTATAACTTTCTTGCTCTATTCTCCACGCGTCGTGCAAACTCACATCGGGCACTAGCCATCATGGAATAGTGTACATCATCATAAGTTATATGCACTTTTCATTAACGCGTTTCTCGCACTCCTCTCCGCTTTAGGAAATGTGTGTATGAAGTATTGTCCAGCATTCTAGCAAATTCGCAACTTGGAAATGGCTGCTTCTATAGGAAGATCGGCAGCAGAAGCAGCAGCTTGATGGCTCTGACAGTACTCTTCACCGGCCACAGTGCAGCAATCGTGGGTAACTTTCTCGAAGTCCATGTTCCTCTCCGATGCTCCAGACAGACTCATGCATTTTGCGAGGCTGTTTCAAAGGGGATGTCTGTTGAACATGCTGAGGTTTTCGGGCATGTGTAGGCGAGGATTTTGTTCGTGCAGTAGCAGTAGGAAGTAGAATCTTGGGGAATTGTAAAACGCTCGAGCTTCAGTCGACGCCGCCTGATAGTCGGGGAGGGGAGGGGAGCGTCAATAGCATGCGCAATGACTGACGCCGAGGCAGATCAGAGAGTCCCGTTTAAAAGCCATCATAAAGTTTAGAGGACGTGGTTCGAGAGAAGGAGGAGGAAGCGGAACTCCTAAACGAATTGCACCATGCCTAGCCTGCTCTCCGACAGTGCTGTCGGAGATCCAATATGTCGAAGGTTCAATTGCATCCCTGAATTATCTCCACAAAATTCTGAGGACGCTTCAGAGTTTTGGACCTTACAGGAGGTGCAATGGTTCTAACCTTCGCAGAGTCACGGGATCTCGATCTTGCTGGGCCTGTCAGGCTGAAAGGAGTCCCTTTGCTGCCAGGTGTTCGGAGCAAAGCGCCACAAGCTCATCGGTTTGTAGATACAACGTGGCATGCTCTCTGCATGGTTCCCCGTTTCGTTCGACGCGGAGAAAGTCTTGCTCTGAGTGAAAAATTACATCTTCGGTGAAGAAAGATGTCATCCTGGCCTTCCATAAAGCTTTTATTTACATTTTGTTTAATTTATTCTTTAATATTTTAATCATTTCCAACGAAAAATTTCGATTTTCTGATATTTATTTTATCTTGTTCATTCATGATTTTCATATAGTTGGACTTTGTGAAATAATTATCAAAAAGATTCAATTTTTTATTATGTATTTAAAAATTTATAATTCAGATGATTTTCGAATATATGGTTTGATAATATTTTTTTAATACAAAAAATATATTTAATCATAATAATTCAAAAAATACATCAATTTAAAAAAATATTATAGTCACTTCTAATGAATATATATATTGAAACGAATTGAATAGTGTATATGAGATATATTCATATTATTATAAAATATTGAATCTATTCACAATCCAATTTAATATATTCATCAAACGCTTTAAAAATGTAAATAGATAACGATTGAATAAACTATTGTGCCACTAAACTTAATGAGATATAAATATTATATATGAAATTAAAATAATATAAATATTTTTTTGATTTTATTTTCGAAAAATATAATCTTAATATAAATGATTCTTTTTTTATAATAATGTACAACGAATCGAAACTATTTCAATGAGAAATTGATTGAAAATTCTATTGATGTTAATAATAATAATTATTATTATTGCTGATTCAGTATTTCTAAACTATCATTATTCTCAGCCTAATACTTTGTCTTTCACTGAAATTTTTTGGTGTTCAATACTTGCCCGTAGAACATTATATCTTCTTAACTACTAGATGTGTTTTTGTGTGAGGTCCTTTAACGTACAAGTCAACTGTCAAAGGATTTAATAAAGGACTTTGTGGGTTTCAGTGAAATAGAAAGCTTATCTCACTCGTGATAAATCACTCTGTTCTTAACCGAATACCTCTATTTTTACTGAAATATATAATTGCTATATCCAGTATTGGTGTTATGTCTCTTTATTCATGTACTCTTCCAGTTAGGAATTATTCGAGCAAAAACATCCTTACACAAAGTTGTAGCACATGCCAAATACAACAAAACAAGAGTTAATGTAGCATTATGAGATTTATATAATTTAATTTTTTTAATTCAGATAGCCAATAGAAAATGAAGTCGAATTCTAAAGGCATTGCATGTTCATTTTCTTTAGCTTTTGACAAAACAAATTAATTTTGAATTATCTCGTATGCATTGCATGTACGATAGTTGCACACTAACACTTCTGTTACGCTGATATTCAGCGTGAAAGAAAATGTCCATATCTTTGACCTTCTTAAACATTGCGGTCCACGCCAACTCTGCCCAGAAGCCTCACATCGTGGCTTGGCTCAAAAAGCTCCAAGGGAACATCAGACTCTTCGAATTCGAAACCAATACATTCATTCTGGCCACGATCGCGTACGGTGTGGCATGCGCGCATAAAGTGCTGGGATGCGCCAGTGCCGTCGAGCTCGACGTGATGGTGTGCACCATCATGACTATGGCCAATAAGCTGAACCCTGACGATCGGCCGAAATGCGTTCCGACATCGCTGAGCGCGGTGGAAGAGCTCCTCTCTAAGATCCCGTCCAGCTCCAGAAGCTCTTCGAGGAGGCGACTGGAAATGCGGCGCAGTCATTGATCAGGAGAAGCTCCAGTGGTACCAAGTCCCTGGCCTGGGTCCTCATGGCTGTCTACGGCAGCCTCTGTAGAGCGATGTCTCTTCGGGTGCTGGCGCCAGAAGCGCCCGGCGATCGTGGCCTGGTCCTGAATCTGACGCGACCCTTCCAGCCGCTCTGGTACCATCTGCACTACGTCGCCTGCCCGCGCATCCTCACCGTCGATGGATTCTTCGGCGTGCTCTTCCGCTGCGACCCTTCTCTCCGAGCGACGGAGGACGAAGTGTACCGCGAGATATTCGGAGCACAGAGCTCCGGTCTGTCGGGCCGGCGCGGCTGCGGCGGAGGAGGCGCGACGGCACGCCTCCCACAAGTCCCGTCGGTAGGGTCGACTCCCGCGCCTCCTCCGCGGTTCGCTGCGTCGTCCTTGGTGGGCAGCGTCCGCGAGCATCTGATGTGCGCGTACCTCCGGTCGAGGCTTGCTGCGTCGGGCGGGATGGCGCCGCGACATCTCGGCGTCATCATGGACGGCAACCGGCGAATCTCTCGTCAGAACCGGCTGGGCAGCGTCGTCGACGGTCACCGACAAGGTGGGCGTAAGCTGCTAGAGGTTCTGACGTGGTCGATGAGCGTCGGGATCCACAACCTCACTCTGTGGGCTCTGTCGGAGGACAATCTGAAACGAGGTCGACAAGAGCTAGATCCTCTGTTTGCACTGATTACCGATTTCATCCACGATATCGTGCTGGGAGACTCGCCCATCTCCGTGTTGGACATTCGCTTTCGAGCGGTCGGTGACCGATGTCTGCTGCCGGCCAAGCTGAACCAGATTATCGACGCAGCCGAGCTGGCGACGCAGGGTAATCGATCTTTCAATATGCAGCTCGCTTTGGGCTATGGTGGCCAGTCAAAGGTTGTCAGAGCGGTCAAACTCGGAGTAAAATCCCACGCCCCTGAACAGTCCGCGACGATCGAAGAGGCTTTGTCAAATCTCACTGTCGTCGATGTGTCCAAGCATACTTACTCCTCTGAGCTCGGTCTCCCCCCCATCGACGCCATTCTTGGAACGAGCGGCGAGAATCGCCTGAGTGGATTCGCTCTCTGGGAGTCTCAAGCAGCCGAAATCTCGTTCGTGTAACCAAACTGGCCTGGCATGATGCAGTCCACCTTTTTGCAGAGTATAGTTAGTCTTACGGAGAGAAATCGAAGACACGGAGCTTGAGGTCAGGTGTAAAGTAAAATGCTGGAAGATTGGTCTCGTAATCTGCCTCAATCCCTTGAAATTTGGCAAATCATCTCAAATTGCTTAAACTACGCAGGAACTCAGAAATCAGACGAGTTTACGAGCCAGATCGGGAACATACTTGACAAGTATGTTCCCGATCTGGCTTTTATTTCAAATAATATCAAGCACGTTCTGAACGACATCTTCGACGTTCACTCTTTATATTATCAAAGAACGCCCTCACATGCGGCGTGCATCGAGTATCTGATACATCATGCATTCGATTGTTGGCTGATTGATCGTCCAAGCTTGATCGTAGAGCGATATATTGATCGGGCAAAACATGGAGGGTTCGGAATTGTTTTACTCGGCAACACTATGGCAGCAAAACGATCTCCTCTCTTGTATATTGTGTTACATTTGTAAAGAGAATTAAATTTAGAGTAACTATAAATGAATCATAGTTAGGAATACCCGTAAACTTCAGACATGATATTTACAAACCTAGAAGTTGCAGCTGCAAAGTCATATACCCCAATAAAGGTAACAACGCAATTACTGCAATTATGTGATAATTTACCTTTGAAAGAAAGGATGACATCACTTGAACCAATTTGACATGGATTACGTTGGCCATCATCAGCATCAGAAAGCTATCCCCTTTGAGTCTATATGAACTTCTGTCGGTATAAAGTGTAAAATTAACAAGGAATGGGATGACCCTTGGAGTGTTTACATTTATTTGCAAGCTACCAGAGCACATATGAACCCTACCTACTCAGCCACCCCTGATTCCCTACTCTTCAAAGAAGTGTTTTCTGCATTGAACGGTTTCATGATTTCACCAGAATGAATTGTATATGCTAAAGAAGGAAGAACGTTGCTTCACTTCATCGGGCTGCAGAATCGGATCGTCCATGACAACATTAAGATTTAGAAAACCTCAACACTTTTGAGATCGGCTCAAGCAGATACGCGAATTCATCAGGTCTAAATACAATTGAATGAGAGTGATTTGATGCAAAGTCTCAGACTCTGTTGCAACTGCCGGAGATGTGTAACCGGCTCATTCGTCTTTGTCATTCAAACTCAATGAAAGAAGGTCGAACTAGTCATACATCATCACGTTTGATCCACAGACACAAATAGGTAAAAGTGAAGGTAGGAAGAATATCAATGGGTGAGGTAGAGTAAAAGTAATGTTCATTTATTTACCCTTTACCCGAGTAATTATCTCTTAAGTTAGCAATATTTATATGTTGGATTTTTTTACATAACAAAACTTATGGCTTCTAGAATAATAATTATAAATACGTGTATTATTCTATATCAGAGCAAAAGCCTTGACTTGTCTTCCAATTTTAAGATATGGTAAGATTGTTAATTTATCGACATAAATAATACAATTGTCTAATGGTGCTCAACCTTTCCTGCATATTTTAAGTCATCTTGTGTGACACAAATTCCGCTGACTTCATCAAACGGATTTGTTTTGTGTGTGTGATCTGTACAACTGCGCAAAAGCCTGACGGACGTGGATCTATACGTATGGATCTATCCGGATTTCATCAACACCGCACAACATGTAGCGGCAGTTGTAGTGCCTCCATACCTTAGAGGTACGGAGGCCTATAATTGATGTAGTGACTTTATGTAACATAAAGGTACTACCTTTATGTTGCTCTTGAGTAGTCTGGCCTCGATGTCATAATCGAAAGACAAGCATGAGGACAAGGAAACAAATATCACCGACATTTCTGTACTTGTTTTCCTGGAGAGGTTTGGGGATGAAAAACAGAATTCCGGAAGGCTGATATTATATCAGCCTGCTGTCATTCTTCCATAACCCTCCGGAAGGCCCGAAACATGCTGATTCAGATCCCTCCTCTTGCTACATCACTTGGGCCCTGGACAATTGTCATTTACCGGGAGCCTTCATTATGTTTTTTTATCATTATTTATATTTCATTATATCTTTTTTATCACGTACTACGAGCATGGGAGTGAGCAGCAAACCAAACCGAAGACTCTTGTCTCATGAATTACAATCAACAGGACTCTCTATGTAGGGCGGATTCCTTATATTCCGTATCTCAACAAAATAAGGATAATTTTCAAATCAAAATACGTAACGTAAAAATATGTATAGTGTTAAGTCAACTGTCAAGTTCCGTATATTACGTATTTTGATTTGAGAATTATCCTTATTTTGCGGATTTTGCCCTAAATGTACCTATATCGAAATTCTATTGTTAAATATCTGTGTTGGACCTGACTTTTAAGGGTCCTTTAGGGTCAGAAGTTAGGGCGTTGGACCTGACTTTTAAGGAACCTTTAGGGTCAAAAGTCAGGTCCAACGCATATAGGCACACTTAGCTGAAGGCAACTGGATGATTTATCTGCGTAAAGCTACAATAATTTGGCATGCCACTTTATTCGTTGTCACTTGTGCCAGCCGTACGATATGTAAACAGCATCGTTTCGCTATTCGTATAACCAAAAGATGATATGACCCGCTCATTCCGTACAAGCATGAACCAAAGAAATAAAATCCTTCTAGAAAGAAGGAATAGAAAATTGAGATCAATACGCGTTAACTTGTTGCTAACTGTCTCTAGCTTGAATTAACACTGCACATTCTCATTGTTTCGGGTGTTGCTTGTGGATCTCAAACATGATATGACTTTTTTAATACGTACATTGGTAAAAACAATGAAGAATATATAAAATAAATAGGTACTATGTTAAGTAACTTGTTTACAATAGCTAGAAGTATTTATAGAAGTCATTATCTAATCTAACTGTAGAAGATCTATCAAGAATGATTGTGTGGACTCTCCTCCATAATCATAGAGAGAGAGAGGGTTGGACCATATAATACGTTTTGTTTGAATACTTTCGTATAACCTTTCACAAATATCCATGGAGTATCCAAAAAATCATCATATGGGTATATTGGTGTAAAAAATATAATTGAATGTTGATTTCTGCATATCTTAGCATCACATTCTGATATTCTAACTTTAAAGTTATTTACCATATATACCCATGTTAACCAACAAAAATTAGCATATTTAAATATATTTTTCAATATTCAATTATATTTTTTACGTCAATATACCAATGTGATGATTTTTTGGATGCTTTATGAATATTTATGAAATTTTATATCAAAGTATTCAAAATATCTTCGGCACAATACTAACCAATTCCCATTGTGACGATCCCATTCGTTTTGGGACATTACTTGGCCCCTTTCGCTTCTCTTTTCGCGATCCGATTTTGACATGATGAATGCTGTTTAATGCTAGGTTCAGTGCTACTGGGAATGTAACTTGAAGAAAATAGATGAAAAGAAGATCCGATACGTAGATGGATTTGGAAGAAAGGTAATCCATGGGAACTCCTAGAAGGAAAGAAAAATCTATGATAAGTTTAGCATAAAGATTAGCATAACCAAGTGTAAATTTGCAATCTACCCGATGACATGAACTATGTAAAGTTCGATGCTTGCTTATGCTTCTAAAACCTCTCTAAGAACCTTGTCTCAGTGAGAGGCCGCTTAGATCATTCATTAAAGTTTTTGTGGCAATGAGAGATCGATCCGGAATCGTATACTCTAGTCTGATATCACTAGCAGTTGGAAATGATCAAATACATGGTCCACTTAAAGATCGTCATCGACATATTAGCGGAACACTTGAAGATTCTACACATCAACTGGCCTGAACGAAATCATCTGTTCCACTGATGATGAAACATCTAGCCCTGCCGTCTGGATTCCCAAAGGTTCTGTCAGCAGTCAATGGTGTGACACCTCTTGCTGGAATGTTTCTCTGGACCCCAATCAACTGCCCAGTCAACGAATCTGTCAATATCACCCACTGTCAACAGCTGCAACATGTGGCCTTTGCTGATAGAAAGCTTACACCAGCCAGTAGGATAGATATGTACTCAAGAAAACAGCGAAAGTTGTAAACAGCGAAAGCCTTTTTCTTGAACTGGTTTCATGCAATAGTAGAAATCGTGCTGTGGAGATGGTGGTGGTCGTTTGTGTCAGCTCTTAACTTGCGTTGCGCGAGGGTCAGGCAAGTAGCTGAAAGTATGCATTTGTACATGCTAGAGGAAAAGTATCTTTAATTTGACGTCGCATGTTGATCACTGACGTGTCATGTTTTACAAAAACGAGTTCAATCTAAAGAAATGAGTGTGAATCGATGATACCGAAGTTCGCTCCGCAAAACAAACAGACATTGCTTTAATGATTGACATACAGTAAATGACGCGTTTCATGTTCTATAGGAAAAGAAAGATTGAGACAAGCTTTGGATGATTTCAGATCTTCAAATAAAACTATTCGACATTAGTAGTGCTAAAGAATCATATGTTCATAAACATTATCCCTATTTTAAAAACCACAAGAAATTGGGACTAAACACGTTTGTGATGGAATTGGTACAATGGTACAAATTTATAATTAGTTTTCGTAATTGTTGCATTGTAAGTATATAATATGCTTTTCAGATCGGCATAAAAATTATTCATATTATTATCTTCCAATATTATCAGAGAAAAAAATTACCTTCTTCATACAACTTCTTTTAAATAAATAAAAGAATACCATTATTATTATTATAGTGAACTAAATGTCATAGATACAATACGTCCAGTAGTTTCTTTTGTATATTCATAACCTTGTTGAGCATAAATAGGAATTTATCAAATAATCTTAAAGCATTAATCCAGGACAAAATAATCAACAAAGAGTTCATAAGTTTATGAACTCTCTGTTAATTACTTTGTTTGATTTTATACATTGACTGATTTTGAAGTTTTAATATCTTCTCATGTTCTTCTATTGTCTCAATCAAAGTAAATTCTAGCTTTATAGAAACATCTTTCATGTTTCCATAAAGCTAGATTTTACTTTGATGAAGACTTTTTTCGACTCATCTCTATCTTTATATATGAACCTACTCCCTTTTCCATTATGTCTATAATTTAGGACTAGTTTACTCTAGTTTAAAAACAAATTAATATTACAATTTTATCTTGGACTTCTTGCAAAATAATCATGTAGATGATAGATCTAGCATGAATGAAGTACAATGTTGTGAGAAGTTCATTCAGATATAAGTTGATCATGGATTAGCTTAAATTAGTTATATTAGGAAAGCCTATGCTAATAAAAAGATTTGGAAAAAACCCTCTAACACAAATTAAAATTTGAATTTAAGACTCTATGTGTTTCATAAACATAGCCTAGATAAGATGAAGTGCATAATTTTGTGTGTTGACTCTATGGGGGTGATTAAATCTGAGTTCACTTTTAGTTTTTAGAATCTCAAACTGGATATATATCATCATAAGTGGAGATTGAATAAATAATATCTCAAAATGAAAAAACTCTTTGAAATTTCAATATCTATACGAAATATCTTTTCTAGATTTGATTGAAATAGAACCTTGGATCACAATTCATAGTCAAGATAATACTTATTCTTTAAGTGAAATAAAGATGAAGCACTTTTTTGCATCAAAATTATTGAAAAGATGATAATTATAGTTCACTGATGATAGTTGATAACATTATTTGATTTAAATAATTTTTTATTACTAATCCTTTCAAATTAAGTGAAATGTAACTAAAGTTCAACAAGAAAGTGCTCGATTCTAAGCTTTTAATGTACCAGGTGTATTTCATCCTCAGTGACAGTGCAAGAATATGGAAGGAAATTATCCAATTTATTTCTTGTTCCAATCATGATTTGTATATAGTATTATGAGATGTTTTGGTTGTCTTTTTCACCTCTTTAGAATGTTGGGAGTTCATGTAGTAAATGCATCAAAAGGAGTAGCGAATGAAGGATTACCACTTGTAGAGTTCTAAGGAGGAGGAGATTGTGGTGAAATCCGGCCGGAAATATAATTCTCAAGAATTATGGATATCAACTCACTGTCTTTTTCGAAAAAGGGCCAAAAGAATAGAAATGACATGAAGATACACCAAGAAGACCGTACAAGAAAATGTAAGATTTTGGATAAATCAGTTTTCTTGAAAAAAAAAAATTCTAATTTTTTTTAATTTTTTTTCTTGATTGATTTCCAAAAGCAAGAAGTACTATGGTAATATCCGTCAGGAATCGCTGCCCGCAAAGGTATCAAGCAATATATCCACCATCCGGCCAAAATCAAGATATAATGACAGAAGTCAAAATATTGACTTCTGTCATTATACTTGTCCGGACAAAATGTTCCCCGTTTTCTATTGGGCTGAGAGAAGATGATATCCAGAAGTGAGCAGACGAAAATTAAACCCATTGCTGGAAAAAAAGATTGAAAATCGAATCTTGCCGGGCGGGTTTAAAAACTTTCGGCAATGTTTTCAACTTGCCAATAATGCAGTCAAAGACAGCAAAGCTTACGTTGTGATCCATCAAAGAGGAAATACTGCGACGTGTAGTCGATGGTTCCACACAAATCTGGTTACTCTTTACTTAGTTTTGGATTGGGTAAAAAACTGTAGATATTGTGTCAGCCAATGGGAATTAGGAGCAACCCGAGACGATCCCAACAAAGTACTGTACTGACTTTAATCTGTCTGTCTCGACGCAAATTGTGCTCAACGCAAAGCGCGTGTGAACTGAGAAGACAACGATCCGGATCCAAGATTTGTGTCTTGATCTTGAGGCCTAAATCTTGCATTGACACATAAACTTGTAACAGAGAAAGCAAAATCCACAGTTCCTGGGAAGGCCTAACGGCAGCCGTGTGTGCTCACCTCCAACTTCCTGCGATGACATTTTAAGCACAAAAAACGTGATTCAAATGTCTACGCTTACGTGACATGTCCACGTAAGCGTAGACATGTCAACGCTGTCTTGGAGTACGGGCCATGGGGTCGGACATATTTATATGGCAGTGGTTGTGGAGGAGAAATGTATCACGCGCCTCCTCCTCCGTAAGAACCATGTGACAGTCATGGCTACTAGACGGCAAAAGTCATCGTCGCAACATATATTGGGATGTGTGAGGCTAGTAGATTCCACATTGTGTATATCGTAAAGATGGTTTTCAGCTCGAAGAGTGGACAAGAGATCTGCCAATGATTAAACTGGTAATGGAAACGAGGTCTTCAGCTGGTTTTTGTGCCACTATGATCATGCTATATAAGAGATTCTCGGAAAGTGTATTAATCTTGTTACACCCGCTCTTGATGGATTGGATAAATGTACTACTAATCTGAGAATGAGACGAAATGTTCCCGTTAGACGACAACGAGCAAACTCTATAGTCTGTATAGAGTTTGAGAGACAAATTAACGTGCTCCAACACCGATAGGTTCGTTTAGAGTCTATACGAACCTATCGGTGTTACAGCACGTTAATTTGTCTCAATGCTTATGACTAAGTCCGTTAGCAAAATTCTGGAACTGTGTGGTCCTAATCTAAATCAGGAGCCCAGACTTTTCATAATGCGCTGCACGTACGACACACGGAGAAGTTGAGGTGCAGTTCCCGGTTTATGGATACTCTTCCTGTTCATCGCCACAAATACACGACTGCTTGTTATTTGCTCACTAGCATAAAGTGGGACCCTTTCAGCCTTACCTGGTGTGTATCACTTACAACAACACAAGTTTATTTCTAGTGCCCTGAATGAGAATCTTACATCACAAAAGACACATTTGCAATATCCATGTCTTGTGTTGATACATCATTCCGTTCACAAAACTTGGATAACTTGGAGGAAGCGACAACAACGAGGATATTTGTTCACCGCGTTATTCAAAAAATGCGAGCTCCTGACACTATCTTGAGTTAAGACAGTTTCAGGACTCTTAACACATTAAGCAGAGAAGTAAAAGAAGCGAAACTGCAGAGAATTTCAGATCATTGGGTCTGCACATCCAGCTGAAAGTCTGGTGGTACAGAGTTAAACCTCCCAATAATGTCACCTCTTTTGAGTGACATGAAAGTGTGGAACCATTAGTTTCTAACGTATAAATTTGTTCAATAAGAACCGTACGTCACTATTGACAATAGTGACATGAGAAGATTCAAAAGTGACATGGTGGAACTTTAATGACTATCATAATTATCGAAAGTATCCGTTCATAATTTCCGGATTTAGAATTCTATTTTTTTTCTATGCTTCAAGTGAGATTGAATCATGATTGTAACTATATTATGAGAATATTGAATGCGTCAAATGTTAACTGCTCTTGTTATCATCTGCTACTTTTCTTTGACAGACATCAAATATATGTCTAACAAGACAGGTCCGAAAAATACGTCGATGTTCTGATTTTATTCTCAGAGCATAAGTTAAGGAAGTGTGCTATGAATTTCGCGATGAAACATATCTTATCAAAATTGATATCATTTTGCACATCATTTGTACAAAGGTTGTTCCAGGATGGCGTTAGTGCTAAGACTTGCAGCGGTTAATGGTGGAGGTCTAGTCAAGACAATTTAATTGTACATCAAATAAATGTGTATATAGAGTAACTTCGCTTACCCTGGGTAACCTATCGATGAATTGAACCCAACCATGTCAGTATGTGGATAGCAGATATAAAAATATGATCATACAAAAACACTTGAACCTAGAACTCACTGTCTAAATTGCAACGATGTATTAAGCTGTGTTATATAATTTACATTTTGCATTAGTATGGTACTTTCAATTGTTATTTGACTAGGTATAACCTTCGTTCATAATTGGAGGTTTCGATGGTGATTTCATAAATTACGCAAAAGAACTGTTTTCATCTTACTTGCGCAATCAAGTAGATTACTGCATTTACATAAGTGTTAAATAAATTTCTACTACACATGAATTTCTGAATCACTCATAAATTTAGATGTGAAATTTAATGATGAAATCACCTGAATGTATTGTGTTGATGAGTCATATACTACAAATTGTATTGCAAGATTATATCCAAGAGTATAAACGAGATCTTGCTCATAATATATAGTAGAAAAAGCATAACATAGCTCATATACAACTCTGCAAAAAAATTCACTCAAAACGTTAATCGTGATAATTCAGCGGGTAGCTTGTGATAAATTGGAGGCGTCGCCATGTATTTGTATGATACGTATCATTTGTTTGATTTTGCATGTACAAAATCGTACAAAGAACTCCTGAAAATGACTCTGACCTTCCCCTATTTACCATAGCTTTAACCGTCGTTAGGATTTTTGTTTAGCATGACTTTTGTTTAAGTGCTCGAGTATGTGTCTTCGATGAGTAAGTAGTCCGTTTGTTGGAACATTCAACACAGTTTCTACTCCTGAGTTTTGATCATCGAAGCTCGTTTGCCATTTTATTCTTTTGAGATCCTAATTATCATCCAGTATATTCCAGGCAGTAGGATCCCGGTTCAATGGTCTCTGATCCATCCGCGAACATTCCGAGAACAGGTATTACACAGTTTCTGCACGCATCAAGTTCATAACCTCGCTGACTTGTAGGAGAAGTTGTTATTTGCTAGTCTTATTGGAAGGCAACTGAAATATCCTATTGCATCTTCATCTCGTGTCTCCTCATGTCGAATCTGTGTTTTATTATACAGTTAAGAATTTTTTGCTGATATCTTGCCCATCGGCTTCTAACACCAATCGTGATGATGAAGGACTCCAGTGCAGCAGATATGAGAATTGGAAGATACTGAGAGTATTTGAGTACTGGCATACAAACATAATAAGGAGAGAGGAGAGAGATGTGACTCTTGAGGAACATGAGGTCTTTGCTCTGAAGACGACATTAAGTAAAACCGTGTAAGCTAAGTTTTTGCCTTGAAACATAATTTATTCAGGCAATTTTCAATTTATATAGAACATTCAAGACTTATACTATGATTACGAGAACAAAGAGATGGTGATCCTGAAGGTGAAGGATATGCTGGACATCCACAAGCTGGGTTGCCAATTCCAATCCATCAGGGACGCAGACACAAGCCCGACGGGACCAAGGCCAACTACAGATGCAGCGAAGTCGATTTTCGAGTTGAAACGCTGGGCTCCCACAGCCACTAATATCAGAGGCACGCAGGTCCATCACGTCCAGCAGATGAGCGAGGGTGTGGTGCTGGAGCACGTGCGCGTGCCCGAGCACATGTACGTTTTCCTCGACTGCCAGTAACCAGTAAATGCCTTGAACTTAAATATGTCTGAAGTTATTCTTTCGAAGCCTTGGAGTCTGACAGTGAACATTTCTTGGGTGGATACTAGCACTTATATAAGTAGATATACGTGCCGGTTTATTATAGCTATTCCTATTCCTGCAAAATCCACGAATCGTCTGCAGATCTGTCGCAGTTTACCACTGGGATTCGTATAATTTAACAATCTATTTCAGGGGCCAGAGAGTCTGGGACGCTATAATGGAATACCTGATGGGCATCGGCATGGCTAAAGCTGAAAAGGTATGTGTGACCGAATGCACTCGAACTAGGAACAACCCGAGAGTCTCTGTCATCACCATGTTTTCTAAAGAGACAGACAATTCGCGGTCTCATCTCGACGAGAAGACATATGATTAAGAAGTGGGTCAGACATGTGTGAGTGTAAATTAGAGGAATCCTGCTCTAGGCGACACTATGCTACCGTAGGTGGTCTCCTGTTAAGATCACCTACGGTAGCATAGTGTCGCCTAGAGCAGGTCTCCTGTTAAGATCTGCCGAATTTTTATTCTCTTGTGTGCATGGGACGTTGCCTATGCCAAGTGGTGCAACACAACTATCTCTCACCTCTTCATTTGGGATTCTTAATCCTCGAGCATCTGACAGACATGTAGATCTGGACATGAATATTGCCTGCCATACTGACGCTGCTGGCAAAAGAGAGAAAGGCATTGGGCTGAACGTGGAGACGGAAGTATATACTTCATGAGCATGCTTATAATCGGTTGAATGTAGGACTGTAAAGACTATTCATAGGACCAGGTTCGGGCTAAATGCAACCGAAGTACCATGTGCGTGACCATGTGCGTTTTGTTTGATCCAGGCTCTACTCATAGGATGCTCAGCCGGGGTCTAACAGCGATTCTTCATTGCGATTTCTTCAGAGCTCTTATCCGTCGTCATTGGAAATTCGTCAACTGTATGGCAGATGCTGGCTTCTTTCTAGACATGTAAGTTGTCAACCAGTCACTGCAATGTCCGCAGTCACACTGTCTCCAGGTCCAGTTACGGGTACGACGTTCATGAAGCATGCTTTGCATCATTTTGTATTAACCAATTTCTACAACCGTGGGACGATGTCATGAGCAAAGTTCAGCTCAGGATACGAAGGCATTGTCTGTCCAGCTACCAGGCGCGCTCTTGGTCTTCGTTTGGGTGAATAGTCCCGTATCAGATTATGTTAGTGCAGTCTTTTGGGGTCTGCCGTGATTGCAAGATTTTCTCATGACTCGTAGGCCCTAAGACCTCACTCTTGTTATCTCCAGCAGTCCAGATTTCAGCGGCGGTCTCAATCCGCTCGACTTGTACGTCTACGCTCTCCTCCATGTTCTTCGCCGTGTGCAGCTATGACTTCCCATTCAGCAACTTACCTGTTGTACGCAAAGTCATTGAGATTTGTGTTTCCTCGTCACTCACTCTACATTTGTACCTCTTTCGTTTATCGAATGCATGCCTTGGATAAACGTTGCACATCCTCGAGAGCAGCATCTTTGGTAAGTGCAGTTTCTCATCTTCGGTTTCGGCAATCTCATCTTATTTTGCAGTATGAAACTTGTATCCGCGTGCATCAATATCTGATTAAGCTGGCATCGGCTTGTGTCCTGATGCCAGGCAGGGAGTGGTTTTTGCTCAAAACGCTTTACCATGCGTCCATACGCCATTATACATACTACAATCAGACCTGGATATCTACCAGGTACAGCACTGGAATAAATTACCATTGAAACTTCATGAATTTTAGTATACAATACTTCCATCATGTCCATGGATATTCGTCAGGTGACTTCACAACCTGCTGGGTATGGTGGGTCGGTCCTGATCTAATTGAGCGTTGTGAGTGGACAGAGAACAGATGGGAAACCTAGTCGCTCCGAAGTCGGCAGATCCTACGGGCACATGGACGAGATGTACTCAAGACCTTGGAAGTTGCTCCTCCGAGCAGCTTGGAGTGCTTGAAGGTACATAAAAAATGAGTACATTGCCATTTCCTTTGCACCCTATGCTTGTGACCGGAGAAATCCTTGTGCCATGTACAAACCGCACACCTCCTTTTACAGAATTCAGAATCAGAATGGTCAGGGCTTTGGAAGTTGCAGATTCTGCTGTGCGTGAATAATTCGTGATATCCTGCTATGCTCATTGCATGGCAACAGTCACCGCTAGATGGAACAACCATCAAAACGTTTTGATAAATGGCAAGGTAAATGATTTATCTTCCTACCCCGTCGCTACTTACATATCAACTAACCATCGTAGAACATCGCTAATATGACTTTGCTCATGTGTGGTCAGACGATTGCGCAGAGCGTAGGAGACTGGTACAATGCGAGAAATGTGAATGATTTCGTGCTGGTCGACGGACCGTATCCGTCAAATCCGACATGCTCAGGAAGGACAACGCACTCTGAAGAAACACACTTTGCCGAACATTTGGTTCAATGCACATGGTTTTTGCCAAATAAATTGGAACGCAAGTTATTAGAAAGTGGGCGACAAGATCAGCAAGTATAAACAGGCTTGAAGCTCAGTAATGCAAACTAAACTTTCCCCTTTACGATGCAATAACTACATCAGGATTGGATAATGGACAGTACAGTTGTTAGCATTCAGGAGACCACGTGGATGGAGACTTAAGAAACCAGAGATCCAGTTCCCACTAGTAGCCCTGGGAAGGGACGGGCGTGAAACCCGAACATGATGACATTCTGGAGTGTGTTTTTTATATATTTAAAATGATTAGATCAGTTTTTATAAGATAAAAAAAATAAATTTTTGGATACTCAAACATGCTAAAAAAATGATTACTCTAAAATGTATTATTCACTGAACAGCGAGATTTCAAAAAAATTAACTATATATAGATGCTCTTCAATATAAATTTTAAATGTAATTCATACAAATTCAGCCAATCTGATGTAGATGGATATATGAAATTACTTACCTGTAAAATAATAAAGTCTTATGATCTTTGTAGATCAGTAATAAGTCAGTGCACACTTAACAGTGAGCATTGTATTCATTCAAATGAAAGTATCACCGAATGCAAATGTGTGTACTTTTCATCACAAGTCAAATTAAACATAGCCTGTAAAAAATATTTACTATGAAAGAAAATAAAAATTATAGAAATTTTGCCCATCATCATTTTTTATTAATTAAATTGCATGAAAATATCACTTCATGTGCTCTTTATAGAGCTCATCTAACGATGTACCAAAAATCCTTAAGTGTTCATGCTAGCAAGCGCTGATTACCGTGCAATAATAATTTGTATGTTCTGTTGGTCAACCTGTTTTCACTGCACTATATTCATCTCAAGCATTCCCGAAAAATATAGTCATGTGAACGTGTATTGCTTCCAGAGGAAATTCACACTTACATGTACGTGAAAATATGGTTAATCACATAAGGCAAGTAAGAACCTCATTGCTAGTTGTTCAGAAAATATCTTCTGTGATATCTGCAAGTCGGAAATGACAAGATACAAAAACTTTATAATCTTTCTGTATATTTGAAATGAGGACATTTAACTAATAGGAATCGGTTTATGGGATGATAATCCTAACGATCCAACCCATGACATGGGTAAGTACGTATTCTCTTACCATCCAACACTTGTAATTCAATCGAGGAGACCGAGAGAGAGAATCATGAGAGAGCAAGCTCAGGCCTCTCTAAATACTGCAAATACGGAACTTGAGGGCCAAAGTGCCTTATTTCGTTTTCAGAAAATTACACATTTCCATCAAAAAGTCTTTGAAGTCTAGGTGTCTTTACGAGAGAAACTAAAGGAGTGAACTGGAGAAACTAATGTAAATTTTCAGCTAAATTTTTGCCCTAATCGTGTGTGACAATTTCTTTGTTCATATTGATGACTTTACTAGAGAAACTAATTGAGTACTCGTCTAAAATTTTGGTACGACCAACTGAGTTGGTGAGTACAACCAAGCAAGTTCTAGTATTTTGTTTATTTTCTTAACTCAATAACTTGTAGCTTTAAAAACACAAAATATTATTCAACTAGTTCTAAAATATCAAGATAGTCTCAAATTTTTTTAGAACAAAAGTACATAGATAAGATAGTGAACCCATTATAGTAAGAAAGTTTGTTGATTCCAGGTTTTAAGGATAGATTTCTTCAACTCATGGATTTTTTCCTAAGATTAGTTTGACCATTTTCGAACACTTCAATTTCTCCGTGCTAAAATGGAAAAAGGATATTCAGAGATCAAAGATAACACCCATTTCTCTCAAAATCTATTACATTGCCGAAAACATGAAGGTTTAGGTCAAGATGCGGCCGAAAATTGTCAAGTTCCATATATTACGTATTTTGATTTGAGAATTATCTTTATTTTGTTGAGATACGAAAAATACGGAATACGCCCTATATAGAGAGGCCTGACTGGCAATGCTCCAAGTGAAAAATGGATAGCACCAATAATTACATCTTCCTGTCCGTACGGCGCAGGAAGGAATGTAGAAGAGAAGGCTTACCGTGCGGACACCGGCAAACGCTCACGTGTCAACGAGGAGGAGCGCAACGTCCATCGACCGACCGGCAGGGAGTCGGGCAGAATCTTGTCTTGTCTGTCCTTCGGCCACCGTTGGAGAGAATCAGTGTCCCAGATCAGTTCCTCGACTAAAGCTTGGGTTCTCAAGGACCCCAACGTCGACAGCTTCGAGGACGAGCGAGCGATGGCGCAGACGGAGCTCGCCCTGCCCAGCGGCCGATTGCAGCGCTGCGCTCTCGCGGTGCTGCTGCTGTTTCTGGGGAATGTCGCGTGTGGCGCCGAGGCTCTCCGAAGGCCTCCATCGCTGCGATCTCGACCTCGGCCTGCGCAGATCCGTGTGGGAGGGGCGACGTGGACGCAGAGCTATTCGTGGGAGACGAGGTGGTACGAGCAGAGGCTGGACCATTTCAGTTCGAGAAACGCCACCTTCCAGCAGAAGTTTCTGCTGCGAGCCCAGGAATGGGGCGGGGCGGAGTCGAAGGCCCCGATTTTCTTGTACTGTGGCAACGAAGGGAACATCGAGTGGTTCGCCGAGAACACAGGGTTTCTGTTCGACATAGCTCCCCGTTACAAAGCTCTGCTCGTGTTCCCGGAGCACAGGTATTATGGCGAATCCATGCCGTTCGGAAGTCAGCAAGCAGCTTACAAGGACGCCGACTCTCTGGCTTATCTGAACACTGAGCAAGCTCTGGGCGACTTCGTCACTCTCATCACGGATCTGAAGCGTAACCTGTCAGCTGAAGCTTGCCCCGTGGTGCTGTTCGGTGGATCCTATGGAGGCATGTTGGCTGCATGGATGCGGCTCAAGTATCCCCACATTGCAATCGGAGCCCTCTCGTCGTCTGCTCCGATTTTGCAGTTCGAGGATGTGGCATCGCCCTACTCCTTCACCGACACAGTGAGTGCCAATTTCAAGGCCGCCAGCGAGTCATGCTACCAAACCATCAGGGACTCGTGGACTTTGATGGAACGGTTGGGTTCAACAAAGGAAGGGCTGCGTAAGTTGAGCAGCCAGTTCCACATGTGCACTGATCTGCATGATTCGGGTGAACTGGGCGCCTGGACTGACAATGCTTATGCGTATGTTTCCATGGTAAATTACCCTTATCCGTCATCATTCCTGCAGAATTTGCCAGCCTACCCTATCAACGAGATGTGTAAGGCAATGGATTCGATTCCTGAGTCGGATGCCATGGCCAGGATTTTTGCAGCGATGGATGTGTACTACAATTACACGGGAGATCTGGCGTGCTTCGACATTTATGACGATCCTCACGGCATGAGTGGTTGGGACTGGCAAGCTTGTACGGAGATGGTTATGCCTCAGAGTAACCGGAATACGAGCATGTACTTGCCTTTCGAGTGGAATTTCGAGGACTTCGCCTACTGGTGCGAGAAGAACTATGGGGTGAGACCGCGATCTCACTGGATTGTGGAGGAATTCGGTGGCCATGATATAGAGGCCGTCTTGAAGAGGTTTGGTAGCAACATTGTCTTCTCGAATGGATTGGTTGATCCGTGGAGTGGAGGCGGTGTCCTGAAGAACATATCTGATTCGATTGTGGCTCTGGTCACCGCCGAGGGAGCACATCATTTAGACCTCCGGGCAATTCAGCCTGAAGTCGACCCTCAGTGGTTAGTTGACCAGCGAAATGCGGAATTACAACATATCGACAGGTGGCTGCTTGAGTTCTACGCGGACAGGGATGATGGGCATGCGGAACAGGCTTGACGGAACTTCTGTGAAACTTCGGGCCGCTTGGTCAGCAACAAGCAATAAGCGCTTTCCGTGGTTTCCGGTCAATCTCAGAGGTCACTCTTGTACACCATGCTCTGCGATGACAAGCAAAAGAACAGGTGGCAAAGTTGAGGCTCTGCTTCCTTGTACAGATTGGCAACAACGCATCGGTGCACATCAATTTGAGCTGTGTGTGACAAAGATGGGTTGAAATATGGTAGCATCCTCACCAATAATTATAAGTTGTATTAAAATTCAGTTTCGATCTTGCGATATACAATGAGCCGTAGACACTTCTCAAATGTGTCTGTGAAACGTCTTGGTTGTGAACATCCCTCTAGGGTCACAGCTGTCAGCTACGCGTGCTCAGATTAACTGCAACCTCTGTGACTATATTACATACCCAATTACCTGTACATTGATTTGCAATGGGCAATTACATCGGAATTTCCTTAAGACCTAATATCTAAAATTCCCAGCGCTCAAGCTGAACTTCGGCTTCCGACAGATCCTTCTGTGCTTTCTTTCTGCGGTAGAAGATAGGGCAGTCCCGGCTGTCACAGAAGAGAGTCAGTTATTGACTTCCATACAGGGTCAGCTTGCAGTAGGTACAAGAAGAAGCATACACTATGATGGAAAACATTCACTGTCGGAGATGGTAGTGGTTGCCTCCTTCAGTCGGTAGATGAATACAGCAGGGCTAGTTACGTCAAACACGTACCAGAGAATGCATGAGGTTTCGAAACTTGGTTAAGGCTTTACCTCGTGCACAGAACATCTTGATGGAGAGATCCTTGGCACCGTTGGCACTGAGTCCATAAACTGTTGAAAAGCTGCTCCAGCTCCCTAACTAAAACACGTTGAATTGTGATGCAAGCGATGTTAAGTCATATGAAAATTAAACCTGAGGCATGGCAGAATTACGCACATTGTGGATATGCTACTGATCATATATACCAACTTCCCTGACTAATTCCATCCGTAGAAATCAAGAAACACTACTTGCAACAATGGCTGGATGACGTTGTCGAACTTCTTCAAACTTAGTAGATCGATGCGGAATTGATTGAATGAGCTTGAAAGGCGTGAGAATCGCTTAAGCATTTTGGAATGGAAAGGCGTATACCACTAGACACTGTTTTTTGATATAGCTCCGGTTCCCTTCCTTTACAATGGGAACAAAGGGTTTGATCTCCTTCGCTGCAGAAACACATCATATACCTGCTATAAGTATCCGTAACACCTAACTGATATAGAAAAGGACTCGAACAAGCTGACTGCCATTTCCAAACGTCAATAATAAAAGGGTGCATCTTTGTAGGAGTCCACAGTAGGGAGGTAACACATTTACCTTAACGTTGCTCTACATCCAAAGCAGCTGAGACGTTTCTTAGCGAATTTCATCAAACCACTATTAGATGGCGTGGAGATGGAGACAGCCCGGGTATGCGCGCCATGCAAAAGCTCTCTGCTCGCGTTTTTAATGATTGGATCAAAGATTCGAAGTAATGGCTGCATACGATCAATTGGTAACAGAAACTCTCAGCACTTCGCCTGAAACATGTACCACGGTTACAAACCAAGTACAATAAAGCGAACAAGTGTGGCACAAGTTGTTATGTCGTTACTTCGTATGGCACGCCAATACACACCTTGCTTAGCTGATTCTCCAAGTAATAGTGTGGGTCTATAGGTATGTTGTTCTCCAGGACGTAAATTGGATCTTCCGATTTTTCGTAGGCCTGAATGATAGGTGACAGCTTGTATGAGTTGTGTTTATCACCAGCTTTTTACACTCAAGCAGTTGCAACAATCAACGGGGAACATATCATTACCTTGGCACCCTTAGCTGCTTTAATGATGACGTACGGAACCCGATCACCGACACCGGGTGCAGTGGCTGAGTCACGCTGAACAAATTGCGTCTGGACTAGTCAGAGTTCTGAAAACTTGGAACGAATCTATGACTTACGTTCTCTTCCATACCAAACATAAATCAATAACGGTCTGCATGCTTACAGCTCGCACACGTAAGTGTTGACAGTTTTCATAAGTCGAGAACGACCTACAAAATCACGTGTAATACCTTGCGCATACGCTCAGCCAATTCCACATGGGCTGCCTTCACGGCGTAGTCGCCTTCAACTTTTGTTAAGCCCTGTGAGGCAAAGATGTCTAATGGTTAGTGGGTCTTTGGTGCCATCGTGATCCTTGGACATCTTGAGCGTCCAAAAACATACCTGCAGATACTATCAATTCATTTGTGGGCAGATCAGGGGAATCTACTTTGAGTCTAGGAACAAACTCCTACTAGAAAAGAACTCAGTCAATAATTCCTCTCCATAGGTTTCCCAAGGAAGCATGATGGCACCTTGGTGATCACAAGAAGCGAAAGATCAACACGGTTCATGAGAAGATCAGATATCGTGTTCTTCACAAACTGTACTGCTCCAGGTATATCGCGATCGATGAGTATCTTGTGCAAGCACTCAGTTACAAGATTCTTCACCAGAAGGCAGTTATCTCGCCTCACAGTCTCGATTCCTGCATTAAGAGTAATTAAAAACAGGAAGTAACAATTCCAACAAATTTCAAAGAAATTCAAGAGAAATTCTCTCAAAACGATCATTTCGGTAGGAAACTTTCTAGAAGGTTTTACCATCCTCAACCTAAGATCAGGCATAGCGAGATATTACACAAGATTCAGTAAAAACCAACGTCATCCACAGTAGTAGAACCTTTGGTATCCATTTTGTCGTGCTTCTCGGGTTTTGTCCACAGGAGTCCGGCATATCTCTTCTTACTGATCAGGAGATAGGGATAATAAACTTTCTCAAACTCCAGCTTGATAGGCTGAGGGGAGACAAGAAACACATTAAGTACTGACGAGAAAATAATTTTTGATACAGACATCTTGAGTACAGAGAACCAAAGATGACACGAAGAATAATAATTTGGTTCTTCGGTAAGTGAGGCAGCTATCATCTTTCTGAACAAAATGGTCACAGCTCCAATCATATTGGTACTCCAAGAGATACGTGTGAATATAAGCCTGCCAACTCATTGCTATGCTCCCATCCAGTCGACCTATGGACTTATCCTGCGTGGAATCTGGTGTGAATCATAACAGGTTTTCGCCACTTTCCTACCTTGATGTATTTTTCTCAATTCCCTAAGCCATTCGAAGGAAGATGATATCATTATCAAAAGAGTATGCAAGTATTACAGGGATGTCACACCTTGGTAAAAGTTTTGCTGATATAATCAGCAGCTTCTCGCCCAAGGTTCATGGATTCTTCCACAGTAGGAGCCCCAAATTGCACCATGACCGAATCCGTATCTCCGTAGACAACCTGCTTGAATTGAGTATCGAATTAACTGATCTGCTCGTAAAAATCATTTTCTTATGCTCTTCACAGTATTGTCAACATCTTCCTCGTACAAGGATAAAAGATCACAAGGAAGATATGTAGGAGAAGGGACGTCGTTTCCACATACCTCAGCTTCATACTGATACCCATTGCTTATGTTGAATCGCTCTTGGACTAGCCTTTTGGTATGTTCAATCATCTCTCGACCTACCAACATTCCAAGGTTATTAGAAGGTTCCACGTACAGAATTATAATTTACTTTCAATATAGAAAAGGAGAAAGTTGATGAAGACCTACTATTACGGATAGGACAATACGTACAGAAAGCTCCTGACCTTTAACCACATTTGAATTTGGTAACTTTACAACAAGGCCTTAAGGACTAGATAGAGCGCGTCACAGCAGTAATTATTACCATAACTAGTGACGCTCGAGGATATTTCAAGGCATGGAAGCTGTCCGATAGTGGCTCCAGTGAACCCATATACTGAATTTGCACTTACCTGCATTTACATCACAAAGCCAGAAAATAGATTGGCGATCTATTCCAAGGACCGGCCTATTGGGGAAAGAATACAGGAGTCGCACAGGTAGTAGACCTCTTCCATATGAATAGAGCATTTACCTTTAAGGCAAGCTGTCTACCATCCAGCACGGCCTTCTCAAGAGGATCTGTTGCTTTCTGCAACGGACAAGCCAAGACAACATCATCATTAAAGCCTTCAAAACTTGCAACCATTCATCATAAGGTAATGGCTGACTCTGTTGGAGAAGGTTCAGAGTTTGAAAAGACATACCTTCAAATCTTCCTTGGCGACTTTACGTGCTGCTAAGAGCTCCTCTAAGATCTCTGGCAGTATTCCCTGATTCCCAAAAATAAATTCACATCTACATCAGAGTGATATAAAGAACCGTGATTACTAGACAGGTGTCCCGGTGCTAAAGACCACAGTGGGCGGAAAGCGGCGAGGTAAAACACAGCAAGAACGAGTACACCCGAGCATATAGCAAATCCGATTTCCAAGGGAGACATACAGCTGATCCCGCTACTGTGATCTGCTAGAGCTCAGTAGAGCTCGTAAGACAACGTGTGAGCATCTCCAGGCAATTACCAAAGAAAACAGTGTTGGAAGTCAGCCCTTCCGGCTATAGCCCAACAGTTCTCTAGTAGCATTGTTTTAAGTCCACAATAAGGTTCTTTTGAACAGTGTACTGCTCACAACATCATCTGACGGATATTTAAAACTAGGGTCCATGCCGATCGGGGAGAGCGAAGCTTCGGTAGTTGAACTGTTCGACGTTATTCTTTCACAAACTTCAATGCATATGGCTCGTGAGGATGTTCGAATCGTATAATTCAGCTTGACTTTAAGAAGACTTCCGGAGTCTCATCCGTTTCTCTCATAACCTCACGCTGCCCTCACGATCAAAAAAACAAACAGTAAAATCAACAATTCAAATCAGCGTTTCCGATTTTAATTGTAAATCTGTGATGTCATAGGTTGTCTCGAAAATTTCAGAAACGGCGGACCATATCATTCATAGCCCCCAGCAAGAACTGCGGACGTGCACATCAGGTATACTAGAAGATAATCAAACCAAGAGAGCAGAAGCAAATCAGTTTCTGGAACGACCATTTTCTGAAAGCAGAATATGCTTCTATAATGTCCCGATTCGATTCAATACACAGAATCAACACACTTTCAACACTAGCCTACACCACAATCAGCCTTCAGGACACTGTGAAACTACCCTAACGATTCTACACGAATAAACCAGCCGATGGAATCCAGGTCTACGACAGGCCGCCACTCCGGATACAGATTAATCTTAAGCTCCAAACACGGGGAATTCTTCTACCAATACTGGTCGAGCTTCAAACGGAACATCTCTACTCTATCAACACTTCGTTTCCAACATTTTCAAGGAAAATGTCCACTCTAGGCTCGCACAGATGCAGAGCGAACGCCTCTTCCGAGTCATAATCAAAACCAGAGGGATGCGCTGGAAGCATCCACCAGGAATCGGTTGCCATATCACACATTATGACATCGTTCCACGAGTTTGCAACGCAGAGGAATCTACCGTTCCCTGCACACCTAAACTGGCACTGAATAGAACGATCGTTGATTCTTGTCAAAAGATCTTCAGGCATGAGGTGAGCCTCCACCCACACGTTCTCTTCGTCCTCGTATTCTTCCATAATTCTCCAGATATAAAAGTTCCTCAAGGTAGGACCTTCGATCTGAAAAATGTGACGATCTACAGTGCCACCTGCTACCATAGTCTTGTATCCAGGCCATTCTTTGTCCTCGCGATGGAAAAGAGTGGCAAAGTCAAGGGGATGCGGTAGCCCGATATCACTGTCACCCACCCACGTGGGTTCATGGAGCCAATTCAGATTTGAGTTATCAAGATGATACACACGGTACCTACGTGATCGCACTAGAGAAGAAGGAGGATGCGAAAGCTTTCCTAGGCAGTATAACTGGCCTTCTGACATTGATGGACTTTGAAAATGTCGGAATTTCTCCTCGGGCCATCTTGCAACCTGACTCCACTCATCAGTCTTCAAATCGTAATTGAAGAAAACCCAGCCGCTACTCTCGTCATAGGGTCCATCCTCCTCCTCCTCTTCATCCAGATACCCTTGGTCCGAGACACCATGAGGATAGTATGCTGCGAGAACCTGATGAGAGTGTGTAACCTCGTTCCACATCATTCCGATAACTCTGCTGGTTTCCACATAGTGCAATTCTGGCAGAAGAATCAACTTCTTCAGGTTTGACGGATACAACGGGTTGGCCACGTACAAATCATACGTAGATTTTTCGTCATCTGAATAAGGATCCTCATCGTGCACTACCTGTAGTAAGAGAAGGCCCTCGGCAGCGCCAACGACATGAAACTCTTCATCCTCCTTCACACCATACGCGCAAATGCTGGAATTTCTCTTGAAAACGGCAAAATCGCCCTCACAGACATGCCAACTTTCGGTGGCGGGATTATAGAACGTGTTGCCCTGAATCCTACAACAGCTCGAGAAGCAAAGGGGAACTTGATTCGGATCCCTGTGCCACTTCTCTCGAAACAATGCACTCCTAAGGATTTCATTCCATTTCTTACAAACTACACGCAAACGAAACACCTCATACCAGGGCAGAAACCGGAGAATCGCAAGGACAATTTCATCTTGCACGGGTCGCCCCTCAAAGGGATTTTTCTCTAACTCTAAATCTTCCAATACGTCCATCACAATCGAAAATTTTAACTACTCTCTATCTCTTTCCTTCTCCTATCCCACCCGAAGATCCTCACTCGAATTGTTCAGGCCTTTCGTCAGCACACAAACACGTGCCTGACAGACAGAGACGCTCCTCTGCAGGTTTAGAAGCCGATAGTGAAATGCTGCTGAGCAAAAACTAAGATTAACGAGGTACAAACTAGGCATTTATGAGCGTCTTCCGTCCTTTCGTCAAGGAGAGGGTCCGTTGTGAATCGTGAAGGCAGGTGGAAGGAAACTGGAGTCACGGGTGAGTGGATCTCGGAATTGTCTCTTGGACGAGATTCGAATGAACGAATCTTGGCTTGGAGAGACCAAACTTCGAAACTCCACACTTTCCTTGCTTGATATTCATGGATCCAAGCTGGATCTCTATGGCTGGCCTGTCTTCAAGGAGACAAGATGTGTATGTGGGCCCGACACTGATGACCACATTTGTGCCATGGAAGTGGACATCATCAGTCCTCGAACACTCCGCAGAGGCGCGTGTGCTTCCCACACACGACTGCATCGAAATTCATAATTTGCCACGACTAAAGAAATAGAAAGTCAAACTGCATCATCCCATCTGGCCTCACAGAAAATGACTCGTACGTGTTGGCACCCTTTTTAGACCACCGTATGTACGATGTTATCCGATCTTAGTTCAGGTCATGACACTCTCGTGACAGAGGTGTGATGAATTTATGATTAAATGAGAGATTTAACAGCAGTTTACAAAAGGCTTGAAGCAAAACGCCAAAATATTTGAACACTGTGGGTCCATACTTAACATGCCCACAATCCTTCAAGCGGCGCGCTCACAACAGGGGCCAACGAAATCAGGATCTTTGCTGTCCAGCTGCACATGAGGAACAGGCGCTACAGTGACATAAAAGTGAGGAGAGAAAAATACCTTCTCTTGCGACGGTTTCACAAAGATTTCTCCAGAGGGAGTTTTGGCATATGTGTCAGGAGCTAGCTGTAATTCTTTCATGTCTTCAGCCCTCACCTTAAACGCACATTTTAATCACAAGTTAGTACAGAGCTTGAGATAAGGGCGCATTTCATGCCACGAGTTTTCAAGCTTCACAAAAGGCTAACATAAATAGTTCCCGAGAAAACATTGCTCCCAGTGCCATCAGGTTACATACAGAAGGCAGATATAAAAGAAACTACAACAGTATACAAATGTAACCTCGGAACTTCCTGCGATTAGTTCACCTCAAGCAGGAGCTTAAGACAGAACCTAGACCAATTGCTCAGAAGTTAAGGCCATACCAGTGTACAGTAGCAAAGATTGTAGGCCATCATAATTGATGGATATAGCGACGCAAAATCTAAAGTCGCAATGGGCTTCTCATAGAAACCTGCCTTGGCTTCAAGTACCTACAGTAGGAAAGAAATTGAAGTTCACGAAATTTTAGGAAACTGACTCAACAACAAGGTCACTCGTTCATTGGAGGTCTATGGAGGTCTATGGAGGTCTTCACTTTACCAACATAAGCAGGCGCCACGTGCGGCGTTGCAACAGGAATCTCTGAACAAGAAAGGTTGTCATGTCCACAGAAACTTGACTACTTTCCCACATTTTTAGGTTCATTCACGTTGACCACCTATGCGGTTACAGACAATGATTGTTAGCATAACACACACGATTCAAATTCTCAGACTCGTATTTAATCACTTCAAGCCAGTACTCACCGTTGCACCTTCAAAAGTATCCTGGCCAGATTGGCCCTTCATGTTTGGAACAAGCAAATTTCTTTGCCTCGACTTTCTGAGCAGTTGCGACAGGACCTGCATATTCATAAAACGATTAAATCAAAAGTCTTGTTGCTACGTCGAGTTACTGGAAAGAAAAGCCATGTTCGAAGTCTTGGACAGGGTAGAAAACTTCAACGTAAATAAGAGATTCATGATCATTTCCTTCCAAATAGTTGCTGTAGAATTCTCGATACTGACCAGTTCCCTGATTAGTCACAAGTTTGTCCGTTCTACTTCATTTGAATGGTAGCAAAAACAGCTTGCTTCAAACATATTACCTTTATACTCTGGCCTCGAGCCAAGAGAAATGATATGGGAACACCTGTAACGCGTGCCATTTCTACGTAGTTGTAGACATACATGAGTTTGTCCAGCAACCGCTGCGGAAGATAGGCATCCTGCGTTCCACATAAGCCACTTGCACGTTTCAATTATGCACGTGTTATGTGCGAAAACAGTAGCAAGAACAGAAGTCTTGAACAGATTCATCAAGCATGCAAACCGCTCGTCCAATGACAGACAAATCCAACATTCAAGAATAGCGAAAAACGTGGCTGTTCACAACGTTACTTTCATGATCAGAACATACTTTAAGGCAGTAAACAGCAAGCCTGCGTCGCGTTTCCGGATTTCCATTCTGGAGGTCCGATATGATAGAATGATGCACATCCTCCTTCTGTTCTCCACAAAGCGAACGTATATCCATAAAACGCTTGATTTGCTAATAAAAAGGGCAAATTGTGGTGCCTGGACTCAAGAGCTATTAAGGTATCCAAAGTACCAACCAACCCAGATCGGTACAAGAACACCCTCATGAGACTTTAACGTACTCTGATCTGAAAAGCACCCTCATCTCATATGGTGTCGGGCATCTGAGAATAAAACAAGAACTGAACCGAAGAAGTAATCAATGCTCTGAAAGTCACGAACCAAAAGTAGCAACTTCACTTATAAAATAAATTATGTGGCACCCAAGTAGCTCATCGCTTACCTGCTCCCCTAGGAAATGTGCCGAAACTGAGTTGAGTGAGTAGGAACTCAGTTTGTAGTCCCTTTGCACGGCCTATCAAGTGCCCACTCAAATGTCAGCAATATAGGAATGATAAACAAGAACTGATGTCTTTGATGTGGAACATGGAATAATACAGTCAAAAAGGAGAACGAATGTTTCAAAGTTTTATAATGTGGGAAGAAAGCAGTTCTTTGGAAGGACAAGATACACAACGATAACATTCAAAGGTGAATTATAAAAGTAAAGAGTCAAGCCACAAGTCCGCTGCACAATTAAGAACAGCAGTACAATTCAATCATTATGATTTATATAGGAGATGTATGCATAGAAGGCAGTAAACTTCTGGGTTGGAGAAAAAACCTGACACCTACTTGACAGTCTAGCTTTATATTAAAAGTTGCTTAAGAGATATTCAAAGTACGTTCGATCTGCTGCTTAGCATTCTTCGTAAGGCTCACCTGAAGTAAATCAAACTGAACCCGCCCTTCTATAGTGACTTCTTTGCTATCTCGCTGACCGTATTGTCTGTCAGAAAAATAACATAACCGTAAATGACATGTTGAAGCCCATTCGACCTGAACAAGACCCTCAAAGTACATATAAAATAAACAAATGAAGCGTTTGACAGGTGAATGTGGATCTACCTCGAATTAAAAGATGCGTCTCTCATACGAACGCGACTCCTTTGAATTCGCCCAAGAATGGGAAACTCAGTAAGTTTAAGAGCGGCTGCCCTCTGTTATTGTTGCAAATAATTAGGAATAGAGAACCTGTTGCAAAAGGTTAAAAATAACTAATGCTCTTAGCGGTAATACTGAGCACAAGTCCACCACTTGCTTACCTCTATCAAGTAAGGCAAATCAAACTTGCATATGTTGTAACCGATTATAACATCCGGGTCAACTTCTCGCACAAGATCCTGCCATAAGGCAAGGTGGAAACAAAACACTGACAGTCAGGTTCTTTCACTTCTGCTGATGTCAAGCTCAATCAGTCCCAGTCTATCAAGGTCTGCTCTCAGGCAACCAACGAAGAACACAAAGTACAGTGATGTGATCGAGTTTGAGAACTGTCTGACTAAGAGATAAATACTTGACTCACAAAAGCCGACCAAAAGCCCGTGACCTGAACCGATAGTGGTGCAAAAGACAAATATTGACAGGAAATATATCTCTGGTCCTAGTTTCCCAAACCAAAAACTTGCATGTCATCTTTGTGAAATTTGGCTCATCTGATACATGGATGAGTTCAAAATCTAATCACAATCACAGTGAGATGGTCTTGAAACTTTTGAGAGAAGGAGCCAGAAATCAGTAGCACTCTTGTGTACATGAACTTATAGAAGCATAAATCGTTGAAGGCCAGAATAAGCTGACACATTCCTGATGCTCTTGTCATTGGAGGAACTGACTTCACAAAAAAATAAAAAGGGGCAAGTCCAACATACCCTCCATGCTAGCAAGACATCCTTTTCTGAGTCGAAGGACATGACATCCGCTCCAACTATAGGGGAGCATGACTTAAGTGTCATTACATTGCGCACCATGGGTTTAGCTTCACCTTGTACCGTAAGAAGATTGGCAATCTGTCGTGCAAACCGCCAAAAATGTCCAAACTTATAAAACAAGTCCATGAAAGAACTGATAGTGTGTAATTTAACGTCTCTGATCACTGATGAACAAAATTCAATCTCGATATATGACTGATGTAGAAACTCAAAGGTCATGTACCTGTATAACAGGATCATGCTGCGGCTCAGGAAAATGTCCCTTTCTACCGGCACATTCTATGTCGAAACTGAGAATTCTGAAGGGTGCCATCTTGGAGTACCGCCCCACTGGAGGATGGCTGATCAGTTTTGAATAGCTGAACTTGTGGTTAAGATAGTACACTCATGAGCTTTACTGGACGACTGCGGCGATGCTGGCATTAATATCTACTGACAAATGATAGTAAGCGATCTATGATTACCTTGAAGATATCGAGAATCAAACTTTTGTGAAGTTTTCAGGGTTGACACCAAAGTGATTGAGAGGATACAGTATGTCAGCTTCGATCTGGCAGTATGAAAACCTTCTCTTATCTATCCGATCGTGCCATGTCTTAGCTGGCAACTCAATCCAGTTTCCACCTACTATTCCACAGTCAATCATGAAACGAAGAGCAAAAAGAACATTGCTTTCGTAGGTCAAAAAACATCTCTGGCCAATGCCATCTATGTTGATTCCCTTCTCTAATATGCCTGCGACACAGACAAAAAGTGAGGAACAGTCAAAAGGCATACAAAGATGAAAAATTGTGGATTATAAAATAGCTAAGTTGAATGGAGAACCCACAAACAGTCTTTGCTTCTCTAGATTGGATATATGTAGTACAGTGAGGTACTACTCAAATTTGACGGCAATTAACCTCCTATGCTTATATCACGCTTTCTGAAGTATCCATGAATGAGCTGTAGCAACTCTCTAGGGCATATGATAGGTCGGTAAAACTGGATAGACTTTTGTATTACTGACCTCGACAAGCTGCGACCATTGTTGGTAGTGCAACAAAAATTTGGAAAAAGTTACGGCTTTTCTGTGTCTGATAGTACATGATGCTTCTCTTCTGTACCATCTTTATATCCGTTACACAAACTGGAGCTTTGCTATTTTTGCTGGTCTCCCGCATACGATTCTGCAAACCCAAGTATGACGTATGAATTATTTCTGTGTTAAGAGGAGGCATCGATGTCATCATTTAAGGCTCATATACACTGAACTTAACAGAAAGAAAGAACAAGCAATAGTACACAAACCCTTCAAAGCTGGGTGACCCAGGTAGTCCGTCTATGTGCAACACCGATTGAAATGGATGTCAAAGGCAATATCTAAATTGATCGAGCTATTTTCTGCTTGGGGTAAGCCGGCAACACTCGTACCTCTAGAGTTTGACGCAGTTTAGGAATGTCGTCAGGACCCATATTATCCAGGGCCATAATGTAAAAGTACGGTTGGAATCCATGAACATGACAGCAAACACTATTTCCTGCAGTAAAAACAGCTCACAAAATTGCAGAAATTAGAAATTGCAATAAACCATGTGCTGGCTATCATCCATAAGCGCCTTGAGGCTACTTCAACTTCTTGGACTAAAACCGGCACTAGAACATGGCCAAGGCAAGGTCTTCAAAACTGAAGGGAGAACATTCAGATCATGACTCCAGATGTAAGCCTTGTAACGTACCTTCTTCTGTGACTCCAAAGATTCTCAGCACGGCGGCTGGGCCTCTGTTATCCGGCAGCAGATCCTTGTTACTCTCCTCAATGATGTAATCAATCTCAAGTTGCTGGAACACTAGTTTTAAAACATCACAAGTAAGAATTAATGAAGACAAATAAGCCATTCGTAATTAAAGTTCGAAAATTTAGCCCATAAACATGGGAAAAATTTTTAATACATGCACTTCGGATAAGTGACAACAGTATGAATATCTAAGAGTCACATTACATCTCAATTCACCACATTTTATAAGTGTTACGTAAGATTCATTCTTTCCTGTGATCTGAGACGTTCTTTCAATTTGTCTGTCTCATCATACATCGGAGCTTTGTTACTTTTGAGATCAGCCCATATATTTAGTCAATTCAGTTAAGACTTACACTTGCAGGGCACTTAGTAAGTGCAATGAGAATACTCTTGGGCTTTTTAATTTGGCAGAAAGGTTAAGTGATGTATACTATGTGCAAAGAAAGTGAAAAGGACACTTCCTAATTAAAAAAACTGATTAGAGAATGCATACCAATACTGTCGTACGCATTGTGATATCTCTTCGGGATGGGTCGCCTCCACTTAGCTAGACGAGTCTGTATTCCTTCCACCCCTGAATCTTGCACCTCCTCATCTCTCAAAAGAATTTCCTCCAAAAAAACATCCTCATCGAAGTCTTCTTCATCCATTTCAGGTGGCGGGGGTCCATCAAAAGTTGCCTGGAGCCGTTTCGAAGGGGGAAGTGGATTGTATTGCTTGTTCACAGGGCGTTTAGAATCCACCTTAGCATCACCAGATTGCTTGCTAGCAAAACGTTTTGAGTCCATATTCACCTAACTCACGGCACTGAAATCTGCTATCAAATGTGCAGCTAGAAAGCTGATCAGATAAACCTGCACGCACTACACGAAGCTCTTCCACTTGCCCACCACTTTCCGTCTCAGCTATTCTACCTCCCCACTGGAGGAAATCAGAAGCTGAAGGTCACCTCAGCAAAACCAACGCAGGGGTGCCCATCTCTCTGCCACTGAGCCGACCCATAGCCTGCCAAATGAAATTCATACAAGTACTCCCGACCACAATGCACCTCAACATCGCCTGCTCCAGCAAAAAATCCTTCCTCGACTGCAACGGAAACCGGAGGAACTCTCCCTGGAAGCACTTCTCTAAAATCTGAAAGGGCAGGCCCTTCCTTCTTTCCTCGCGGGCTTCCGAAATTCCAGAAAATTCTCCCCTCCGCCTGGAAGATGGACCGCCTAGCAGCCTGAAAGCCACCAAATGCAGATTACAGCGCGGCCCTCCTCAAAGATCAGAGGACATGAAACAATTCTGCCGATTCTTCACGAGGGAGACTCAAATCCGACACTCCGTCGTCGTGCGAGAAGGCCAAGAGAATAAGAAACAGAGCATTACGCAACAGACAAACGACGCAAGGGAAGTGAACGAGGCGAGGCACGGGAGGAGCGAGAGGAGCGAGAGGCGGTCGGAGGGTGCTCGAGTCGAGTTGAGGAGCGCTGAGTCTCGAACTGCGATTCATTCCAATGTGCCGAGTCCGCGGACGATCTTGCGCGGAGATGCTTTCCCGCTCTTTTTCTCCCAAATTGTCCATGTGGTCTTTGCCTCATGCCTCTCTACGTCCCACGTATCGGACGGATTTGAAGCCCGCCATCGTCGAATTCTCGCTTTACGGCCGTCCAGATGCACGCAATTTGTCAACATTCTCCGCTCTCCAATTTCCGCACAGTGGACGGACAAGGCCATTTCAAAGAGTAATCATTGTCCTTAGCGTGACTTTACTTCCTAAACTCACCCTACCCCAAACTCGCGTGAGCGAACTGCGCAGTCTGCGCTCTAACACCCCGAGGTCCGATGAGGAAATGTGTCCAACCTGGTGCTTGTCGATATGGTTAATGATGCGTTAGATCAGTGAGAGCTGTCGTCATTTAAGCTAACCTTCAGTCATTACCGTAGTCATTTCTGAGCCGAACTGTACTACGGTCGCTGATGAACACAGTTACATCATACGAGCGTGTGTGTCCACCTAGTTTCAGTCACCCATTGTAATTTGCTCTCGCAAGACAAAATTACGATGTTAAGGTGTTAGAAACTTAATAATAACCGTTTTTTCCCTCTGAACATTTGAGGAAAAAAACATGGTGGAACCCAAGTCAGTGAGAATAGTTCTGTATTTCGCATTTCATCGTATAGTTATCCAGTCAATCGCATTGATTGAATCTTGTTCCATGTGTCACGTTGTCCATCATTTTTATTCGAAGTTAACTAAGTACTACGCATAAAACTCGTATGTGCATTTGAACTCTAGATTCAGTATGGGAATGAATGATAGATAGCGCGCTATCTATCATAACGCATTTCTTATTTTATCTTGTTCAAACATACACATTTTGCTAACTTTGAAATCGTTGATTGTGATTTAAATTTCCAAAAAAACAGTTGATTCATAAGTGTTAATAATAATATTATATTTCTATTATATCAAAACTTGTCGAAAAATCACAAAGCTTCAATAATTGATATGATCATTTCATAAAATATTAAGTTTATTACATTTAATGTAAAATGAGATTGATATAGTTTCTACTTTGTTTGTTTATATGACATAAATTTCAAAATTTAATTACTTGTTGTGTAAAAAATAACATGCTTCATTTTATAGAATTTGATATTGATTTATTATGATGATGAATATTTTAAAATTATTTACTTACATTATGAAACATTTCTATCATTTTATTTTTAAAAATTTATGATAATAAATTTATATTTTATATCTTGAAAGTTTTCAACTTACTTAATGTTAATTAAGTTATATTTAGTTACAATATTCACAAATAATGTTATAATTTATTTATTTAATAAACAAAATGATTAAAATATGTCACAATATCAACAAGAATGTAATCAAATAGAAAATTTTGGTGAATGAACACAAACTATGAACAAGAGTTTCATCTAACTTTGTCATCTTTATAATAAATAAATTTTAAAACATATGATGATTGTTTATTAAATGATTAGTATATAATGTTGGTATTCAGCTTTGTTGTTCAAGCATGCTTATACATATAATACACCAAAAAAATCACACATCAATGTATGTGTGATTTTTTTAAGCTACGTCCACGATCTAGATAAAATCTTCAATAAAACAACAATATTACATCAGGATTTCATAGTTTAGCTCTCCATTATCTTTGTACATGTGGGATTAAACTGAAACTTCCTCTGATCTCTTACAGATTAACAAATGCAATATTTTGTAGTGTGTATACCATCAAATACATGAGACTATTTATATCATAAAGAATAGAAGACATCAAGACTTTTTTATCAAATATGTAGTACACTGCCTGCTCAAAGTAAAAAATGAGCAACCAATTGAATATTCATAGATTTAGCTTTCGCCATGTTGAACTTGGTAAGCATTTTCTCTGCATACTTTTGTTAGGATAATCAAAACTTTCCTACTTTCTAATTCCTAAATACTTCAAAGTCAATAATCTTCTTGACTTGACCTAGATCATTCATGCTGAAAGTTGAGTTCAACTCAGCCTTCAACTAATCAACATCGTATCATCTGAACGTTGCATTAAGCATGTCATCAACATACAAGACAAGAATGATAAGCTCAAATGTAGCATCAAGAACTTTCTTCAAACAAAAACAAGTATCATATACAATTTGTAAAAATTCTTGTGAGTGCATGAAGTTGTTGAAGCATTTATTTCATTGTCAGAAACTTTGTTTTAAACCCTATAACGATTTAAGCAATCTCCATATCATGTCTTACTTTAATTCCATGAAAAAATCTTGCCGCATGACTATCACATCATAGTGAAAAGCTATGATAACATAAATCTTATCAAACACTAGATCATATAGAATCACAAGGGCACATAGCAAGTGCATTGTAGATTATATTGCTATCGGTGCAAAATTTTCTTTATAATGCACATCTTTGCGTTATGAAAATCATTTTGCTACCATTCTAGTCTTGCAGATTTTCTCATCTATATCTGTGGATCCATCTTTCTTCTTATAGGTTCACTTACAATTTATCATTCTCTTAACTTGGAGTAACTCAACAAGTTCCCAAGTGTTCTTGGCATGAAATGACTTCATATATTTTTACATACTTACAATCTATCACTCTCTTACTTTGGGACAACTCAACAAATTTCCAAGTGTTCTTAGCATGAAAAATCTTCATCAACATTTCATTCTTGCTTCTCATTAGAAGCTAGAGTTTTGAAAAAAAAAATGAATATTCATCTTCAATGATTAAAGCGTCACTTGAATCCTTAGCATCAGCTTCAATATACTTAATGATTGAAGAGTTAAACCAAGTGCCATATCTAGCTGGAGTTTGATGTTCTTATGCACTTTGCAACTATCGTCTTGATGAAGATTTTGCTTGATTAATTTGTGCTGGTTCTAAATGTGCTTCACCACAAATTAGTTCCTCTTGTAACCCAATGGGTGTATCTTCTTCTTGAGAATCATCAATTGTGTCAATATCAATCTACTATTCAATAGTGTAAGGAATAAGAGTCATTTTTTTTAAATCACGAGAGTCTGCACTTTTTTCCCTTAATTCAATGATCTTTATTCATTAAATGAAACATCTCTAATAACAATGAGTTTGCAATCATTAACAATCCACAATCTATATTCTTTGATAACCAAGAAGACACATTTCTTGGCTTTAAAATTAAGCTTGATACTGATATACTTTGGACTAAAAGCATAAGCATCACAATAAAAAATATCTTAATATAGATTAATATCAAATCATTTGTACCACAATTTATAACCATCTTTAATTAGTTAAAATTAAAATAGAGGTTACTCTAGATTGGATAAAAATAGATGAAAGTGTAAATTTATATTGACATGTCAATCATCTCTGTTAATTGGAAGCAGCATGTCATCAATCCGTATATTTGTTATGTAAGGATTAAATATATTAGTTGGTGTATTAATTAAAAGCGATATATCAACAATATATGTGTTCATTATAACCATATTTAGTTGGTTATAAAGTAGAGGTTACTCAATAACTCAACCCTAACTGTCTGCAATTGTCTATGCACCATGTATGATATGTGGTGCATACGCGGACAGGGCGATACATCACGTATCGGCCCGTCCGCGATCATCGACTATCGTCCGCGACGCATCGTCAATCGCTTGTCTACTGTCGTCGTCGCCATCACTGTCACTGTTGAGCAATCGTCGACTGCGTTTGTGCTAACGTCAGTGGTTGCTCCACCTATCACAGTTTGCTCGGCCGACTGTGTTTTCCCTTTTGATTCTGGTTATCTCGCCCATTGCATTTTTGCCGATTGCAGTTGCCCCGTGAACCGGAGTTGGCCCGTCCACGTTCAGCCTTGATCATGATTGCTTCTGCGTCGACCACGTACTCCCCGACCACATTTGCCTCGACCGTGTTCGCCCTTGCCGACCACAACTGCGGCCACCTTAACCACTGGCCGAGAAGAAGCTATGTCAATGAGAGTTGTCAACTTGAGCTTTCGCCTCCGCTTCCGCTTCAACTGTTGCTCGGCCGCGAGGTAGATAGTAAAGAGGTGGGGGATCGATTGAAGCCACCGCTCAGTTATCGCCCTGACCTGAGTGCATGAATTCGCATTGAACTCGCCTTTGAGAATCTCAGACGCCGAACTACAAAAGTTCATATGCAATCTACTCTTCCCCTTCAAAATTCTCGAAGTCAAAACTGCCACCTCTTTCGCGTTGCCTCAAACTGACAGTTTTCTATAAAAACATGCTTGAAAGTTTTTTAATCCTCCCATGTGCATTGATGTCTTCCTCATTCTAAACTTAGAGTTCTCAACAAACGAGGAGACACAAACTGCCAACCACCCGGGTCAATTTGTTAGTTCAACAACAATCCAACTTAGAAAAAATTGTCAACAAAACGTGTAGATCAAGTTTGAAGAAAAAAAACTGAAGATTATCCCAAAACTTCCGAAATTGTCATATTTTCTAAAACTGTGAGAAATTTCTGTCACCAAATACTGTCACTCATCATAAACTCATCATAAACTTCAAGAGTTTTTCACTCAAAACTGTAGTATAGCCAAATTGAATGCATTTTAAAAAAATGTGAATTTTTTTTTCATATAAGCTTTAAAATGTGTCATTAAAAGTTGTAAATTTCACTTTTTACATAGATCGTGGATAAATCTAGTCTAAAATATGCTTGTGAATACAATGTTCATGCAAATCATTGTATTCACAACAAATGTATGTAATGTTATATAAGAATAAATCATTATATATATATATAGTTTGAAATACTTGAAAATTTTCTATGCACATAATATTATGAAAGTATGTACCCTAAGACATTATCTTTTAGTTCATAAATTTTGATATATGAAAATTAAGTAATATAATAAAAAAAGATATAATTATAAAATGAGTTTTGAGAAAAATATGATATTCTTGACAAAATGTGCTACAAGATTTGTATACAATATAATTCTTGATTTTTTATTATGAAGTAAAATTATATCTTTCAATTTTAAAGTCATGTAACAAACTATTTAGTGATCTAGCATGAAACGATAGTATTTACACACAAGCAAATTCTATAAATGATTTTATAAAATTTGATATATATATATATATATATATACACACACATGATGATAAGCATTGATTAAAATACATAAATCTCATTATCTAGTAAATTTTATCTTTGAACCTTGATACTCATATTTTGTAAAACAATAATTTACTCAATAAAAATATAAATATGATATTGTTATAATTAATTTTTAAATTATATTTAGTATTTATTCAGGTAAAATTATACTTGAACACTCAAAACAGCTAGGTATTTCATAAACATATGTATAAATTTTAGGAAATTGTTAAATACACCACACTTCTTACTAAATACACCACACACACCTGGTTGTCTCACACCTACTTATCCCTAATACACAATGGATTTCGGAATGTGTCACTCCTGTTGTCTCCGCATGGGGCACCACCTCCACCGATCGAAGTTGAGGGTTCTATATGTGGAGGTATTCAGAAAAAAACTCACACAACTGGATAATAGAAGTTGTGTATGAAACACTCAAAACTGAAGAGAGCAGTAGCCAATCGTATGAGAAACATTAGGCCAAGTCTTCAATTTTCATTGAGATTTAATTGTTAGAGAGGTGTGGCGAATAAAATAGGTGTGTGGTGTATTTAACAATTCCCAAATTTTATTGTAAGACAAATTGTTGATAGTTTTGAGAAAGTATAAAAGTTAATAATCAACAATCCAATCATGATATAGTTTTTTACCAACCTATCAAAATAACATTCATTGCAAAAATGTACAATTTTCACAACATTGTAAAGAAATAAATATATAAAACCATATGTAAATGACATAACTTTACATGTTTTATTCACCTTCTCTATTGTATTGTAAATAATTATGCTAAATTAAATCTTTAAAGAGATTAGAGGTCGCAATATTATTTCTTTGAAGATTCAAAGTTTGTAACAATCTATTGTTTTTTCTTCAAGAAAAAAATGATAGATACATATGATTCATTACATTGTTTGTAGCCTTAAAATACTTTTAATTATCAAGACTGATTATGATACCAACATTTGTATCTTGAGTGAATTTTGAAATTAAGATAGATATGAGGCAATTTCATCAAAGTGATTCTAAAGTCCATCAATCATGATATTAGCGCAATTTATAACACTTCTATTCCATAAGAATATTGGTAAAAATTAATTTTCTTACTTATTTCTAACTATTTTTTGACTTTGGATCGAATTCTGATGCTATAGTTATAATCATTTATTTGAAAAGAAATTAAATTCTAATTCGCATTGCATGAACTTGCCTTTGTTTGGGGCAAGTCTAAAATGACTAATAAATGTTCTCACAGTGAAATGGTGAGCCTTATACTGTGGACAGCTTCGAAGCCGTTGAGCTTAAGTTTTATAAAGCCAGGTAAGGGTGAACATGTGACGCGCTACTTTCAAAATCATGAAGTAATGAGGGTCAGGAAGAAAAGTCTGAGAAGGAAATCGGTCATTACTGGCAGGTTAGAGCAGATAGTGCTGTAAACTCATGTTAGGGCTCACGAGACCTCACGAGAAATAGAGTGCGAAGATTGCAGTTTATGGGGATTAATTTGTCTTTGTGTGTATATTCTTCTCTCTAGCTCGTACGAGATTGAGTTCAGCGCGCAGGGTTGCGGTCGTCGCTGACGCTGCATATTCCTGACTCTTCCCGGCTGAACAAAATGGTGGGCACTTTCGTTTGGAATATTTTGGTCACCGTGAAGAAATTATGTCGGGAGATGGGATAGATTGGAAGTTTTTGGGTTCAATTTACCAGTGTTATTAAGTTCGGTGTTGATGTTGGTACAAAATTTTCTTTAATTTGACGTCGCGAAGCTGATATGTAGTGCACAGTTACTACGGTGATCCTCGTAAACTCTCTAATGCAGATCGTGTCTCACGTTTTTTTTTTCTTCAGTCAGGTCGAAAAGAGACAGTCCTCGATCTGGCCAAGTTTGTCGACAAGGGCGTCTCCGTGAAACTTAGCGGTGGCCGGCAAGGTATTTTTGTGGAGATAAATTGAGACCTGAACGACTTTGATTTTGCTTTCCGAGCCTCATATTTGCCTGTCGCGTAGAAGCAGGTTTCTTTCAAAATGCAGGACTTCTTCCGCGAGAATGCTGGACTATCTCATCCGAACGTGTTTTTAAAGTTGCACATTTATTTCACTATATTATATCTTTGCCAACATAAAATTCCCGTTTCACTGCCACAATTGAGTAATCTGGAAGCATTCATAGACTGCGATAGGCATATGAGGCACTCTCTGGTTCTTTAAAAGAAGATGTGCTTCACCATGCCACTTAATTTTGGTGGAGTCATATTTGTTCTGAATTGTAATCTTTGCTAGTGATTTTTTAGTATACAATTAGGTTACAGTCTTTCTGAGCTGTTGCAGAACACTCAGACATACATTTCACATGTAGATTTTAGTGACTGAGCTGAGAAATTGTCAACTTCGTTCTTGCTTCAGTGACCGGGACCTTGAAAGGTTACGACCAGCTGCTAAATTTGGTGCTGGACGAAGCTGTGGAGAATTTGAGAGGTATATTATTGCTCTCTTGCTGGACAGTTTGCCTGAAACTTTTATTATGTCTTCATTTGTGGTGGAGCTATACAAGCCATTCTCAGGCTTTATTTCCTTGTTTCCTGCAGCAAGAATATTTTAAACTCCAATTCTACACTTGGTTTGACTCTGATCACGTCCCGAGAACTGAGTAGTTCGAACATTCCAGTAATCTTTGGACATAACTCGTTGTAGGTGCTGTGTGCAGATCAAGATGATCCACTCAAGACAACAGACCAAATAAGGCCTTTGGGCTTGATTGTAAGCTTCTCGTGTTGAGCAATGCTCTCACCTTGCCGCAATGTGTAAATGAACAAGATAGTTAGAGGAAGTCTGCTTGGAGCTATTTATGGACTTCGAGTTTTTTTATTGATTCCATTCACCTTTGTCAGGTATGCAGGGGCACTGCGGTAATGCTTGTGGCTCCAACTGACGGGACTGATGAGATTCCCAATCCCTTTTTGCAACCAGATGCTGCCTAAGCACGTCAGTGTCCAGGTACAATTAGATGCATAGTTCTCACTATAGATATCATTACTTACAAGTTGTGCATCCTTTTCTCTGTTAACAAGCGGTTACGATAACGATGGAAGCAAGAATTTATCTTCTGATAGTAGACATGTCCTTGTAAATGTGTTGTAGGGGCATTGACGACCAAAGTTCCAACAATCGGTTAGCATCTTGGTAGTCTGTCTGGAACTTAAAGAACAGCCTTGCCTGATAGGTATCTAATGGTCTTCAGCGAAATAATCAACAATGAGGCCTAAATGTTTGTTTTGACAGTATATTTAGCATGATTTAGCGTCCTGAAAGTTGTTAGGCCAGTTCACCGTAAAGTTCCAATTTAGAGCGTCGGGTATTCAAAGAGTAGTAACGTCTGGAGAATCAATGTCAGAATTCGCCGAGAAGACGAGTTAATAGTACGGAACAGGTAATTTTTTATCATGCTTTATCATCTTCAAGCAGTTGAAACTCAATTCTGCAAAGGCAAAGGCAAAGACAGTTGTAATTTCCTTGCCAGTGAAGCGTAATGTCAACGGACAGGTTTGCAAATAGTGTTTATACAATGGCGAATAAAGTCAAACACTGTAGAGCATCTACTCCATATGCTGGTTGTCGAAGTGCCAACGCGCTGGAAACATTGATTGTGAGTAGTTTCTCCACGATTATTTCGAAGTAGCAAGTTGTAACTAGCTGTATTGTTTGACTCAGAAGATAATACTCGGATTTATTATTTTATCTCCATGGTTAGGCGAAAGTCCTTGTCTATCTTATTGGCGCAATTCGAGAAAATCCGGAATGCAAAAGTGGGGTGAATAAGTGCCCTTTTCGCATTCGACTCATGGCTTAGTGATGTTCGTTGCCCGTGATATTGTTGCAGATTGCTTAAGTGAACGTGATCATTGCAACACGATCGATTTATTAGATATTGGCGCTTGCAAGTACTCCCGGTAGGATTGAGGAGGGCATTGTGCTGCTAAAAATTTACAGTGCACTGGCCTTTCCCCCTTGTTTCACCAAGCCGTAAGCCACATGCTGACTTTTTGAAAATGATGCAAATCCTGACAGCTTGAGACGAAATGCCAATTGTCTCTGTACAAAAGTGGTGTTTAAAAAAAATAAATGTTCGCAGTAATTCTCTTTCACTATGGGGCATCTTCCATTTCCTGATTCCCATACCACACCAGAGAATGCTTAGAAAACCCTTGTCTAAACGTTGGCGTGCCTGCCAATATATCTGGACGAACTTACTCGACTTTGTAGATCCATTTTGAATACTCTATTTCTATTCGAAAGCCAAATGAGTCTCATCCTGGCTCATCCTCCTGGCTGGTTTGACGCCTTCCGCACCAAAGTACGAAGACCAAGCCTTTCTCTTCTCGAATTTTGGACGTAACAATATACTTGTGCCCATTGTGATAGCACCGGTGGCATGCATGTTATGAAATGTGATTCTGTGTAATTTTTTTTAATATTTAAAGAATCACTCTTAACTCGAATGTTTCAAGAACAACCCTCGGTATTCTCAAAGCTGCCTTCATGGTATATGACATACTGTGACGGTAACGGTGACCCCTCTTTAAAGGTGTGAACCTATTTACTTTGCTGGTCGAAGGTAAAACCGACCATGTCCCCTTAGATAAAGTGACATTCTGTAAGGTCTCCATCCAATAATTAGGTCAATTTGTATCTTTCTCAATTATTGCAATTATCCTATGTGTACTTAAGTTAAAAGATGCCAAATAAAAACGCACGAAGTAGGGTAAAATCTCATCAAGAAGAATGAACATGAAATCAAAGTGTTTGACATCGGTTAGTTGTAAACATTACCTCAATCGGAGAAATTAATTAATTGCATTTAAATGATTAGAGATAACTTAAGTATTCTTGTATACTTAAATTGATAGATATAGGCACACGCAGCTTCGACAAGATGGGGTAGCAATTACACGGATCATGGAGTGTTTGTTGTTCAGTTATTATTGTTATGACACTTTTCATCGGGGGTTACATTGTTGATGAACAGTCCTCTCTATATAGGGCAGATTCCGTATCTCAACAAAATAAAGATAATTCTCAAATCAAAGTACGGACTATACGGAACTTGACAGTTTTTGGTAGAATCTTGACCTAAACTGTCATGTTTTCGGTCGAATTTGTCTGCAATGTAATGCACCTTTGAAATGTGTGTTATCTTTGATCTCTGAATATATTTTTCCCAATTTAGCACGGAGAAATCACTCTCCACAAAATTGGTCAAACTAATCTTACCAAAAATTCTATGAGTTGAAGAAATCTATTCTTAAAACCTAGAATCAGACTTTTTAGTCAATAGATTTTTGTGAACTGAGAACATACATTTCATAATTTTCTTGGTTCACTATTTTATCTATGTTTTTTGTTTCCAAGAAAGTTTGAGACTATCTTGATATTTTAGAATCAATTGAATAATTTTTTGTGTTTTCAAAGTTACAGAGTTAACCAAAGAAACAAAATACTAGAATTTGCTTGGTTGAACTCATCAGGTGTAGCCGCAAAGTTTTAGTCGAGTACTCAGTTAGTTTGTCTAGTAAAATCACCCAGGCGAACAAAGAAATTGTTACAAACGATCACGGCAAAGATTTAGTTGAATATTAACGTTAGTTTCTCTAGTAAAATCACCTAGATAAACAAAGATATTGTCAAAAACGTTCACCCCAAAGTTTAAGTTGAGTGACTCTATTAGTTTTTTCTGGTAAAGACACCTAGACAACAAAGATTTTTCTTTTGAAATACGGAACTTTCTGAAAATGAAATACGACACTTTCGTCCTCAAGTTCCGTATTTGGATAGGCCTATTGATGAACAATATATTGGATTGACCAACGTGATTATTGATTAAACGGGAAACAACCAGTCAGAATTATAAATAAGTAATGTCGGTTAGAAAAATGAGTATATATATATATATATATATATATATAATGTAAATTACATTAATTATTTAATTTCTCAAATGGACATAATGTACTTTACGTTCACGATTATTTTAACATCAAGTTCCGTAGAGTCATATAATGTTGAGACTAGAACAAAAAGGATGATATAAGTGTTTATTCTTAATTCTTGGTTATTACATTCTTTATACATGTATAATTTCTTATGGTATGAGTAATTAGAAGCAAATAAAGCTTTTCTTATCTATCTAAATCTTATACCACATATATCAATATGTGGGAATCATAGATTCAGCCTAAATCTGATTTTTTCCATACTGAAACAAAAACATATGTGGATTAAAGGGAATAGATTGTAAGGTAACCAGGCATCAATCCACATAAGTGGTTGCGTAATCATCAGATATCATTTATACATTGATGTATGCTGAAAATATGACACAAATACGCATGATGTCAAACCCAAAAAATGATAGAATTATACCAATCTCATAAAAGTTGAATTCTAGGTTAAAATGATATATGTTATAATATTTAATTTGAAATAAATTTTCTTGTCATGAATTTTTTTCATTTATATTTAAATTAACATGTTTATCATTAAAGAAAATCAGCCGAAAAATATACGCAATAAAATTTAAAAAATTTAAAATAATATATCATGAAAATATAATTTTATTAATGTAAATATTCCTTTAAAAAATAATATAGTATAGGAAAAAAGAAAAAAAAATTTAATGAAAATTTTATCTAGCACTTTTTATAAATTTTAAAAAATATTATTATATCACGTAGAAATATTAATATTTTTTTTAAATGATACATGTTTTTTTTTAAAAAATGTACTATTCATATTTTTTTAAATGTTTTTGATGATTCTATTCAAACATTGATATTTTTTCCCTTGAATTTCTATATGTTATCTTTAAAGAAAATTTGATCTGAACTTTTGTTGTTGTATGATTGAGATAGATTAATTTTTTTTACATGGCAAGATATCAAAACTTTTTTTATAGCGTTTGATAGATTTAAAGTATTGAAACATTTAAAAATAATTCAAATTGAAATATTGAGATTAACTCTGGTTACTGACTAACCTCAAATCCTAGCTATAAATAGCCAGGAGGATCTCCAGTGCTTAGGTTTTTAACCTAAAGATTGATGTATTGCCAAGAGACTTCTTAGTCACACTCTCACGCGTGAGTTTTTTCCGTGTATGTAATACTCCAAAAGGTGAACCAAATATACTTTGTGTCTAGTGTGTTGGCTTAAATTTTGCTGGACTAACTTATTGTAGATAATTCCTGGTTTATCAACTTTATATTGGTATCACAACGTTCTTTACAATTCAGAGTTTGTGACTATGTTTTGGCGGCCAGAGTTGATGCTTATGATAGTTTTTCATGAAGTAATTCTGTTTTTGACCTCAATATGTGTATCGTCTCCGCGTTTTTTTGAGATAGTAGTGATAGGTCTGCATTTTGGACGGCTTTCTCTTGATGACGGTTTTTCATACAATGACAGTTTTTTTGAAGGTGACAAATCTGAGTATAACTCCTCAGTTGTACAAAAAAACAAGACAAACATGGGGACATGATTTGTGGATGCAAACACGAGAAATGAGATCAACATTTTTACAAACCACCGTCGGAAGTTGTTATAGGTGTGTGATCAGAAGACAGGCGCTAGACACAAATTTTGATTGGAAAAATGAAATTCATATCAAATTGGTCGAGGCAAACGCAAGGAAAACCAAGGACAAGCAAACGAGCGATTTGGTCAAATTTTTTTGGCGGAAAATTCAGTAGATGCCAAGAAGAATGTGTGTTGACAAAATTTCCAATGTAGACAAAGATCAAAACCGAGCAACAAGTGGAGACTATTTTCAATGACACGCAATCCTCACTAGTGTTTCCACTTCATCATATCACGGAGCCAATGATGCATATTCATAATGCGCAAAATGGTGACACATGACGCCGCCACATCAACGCAAACGCAAACGACACAACGATGAGGAGTCAATATATGACAATACCTAAGACGAACGTTGGGATGCGGTCAACTTGGAAATCGACACGTGACGTGGACAACACGTAAGTGCGCCACATAGGCTCCAAAGTCACGTATGGAGCGCCACATAGTACTGGGTTACACACGTTGGCAAGCCACGTAGTAGTGGCGTGACACGGGTAGTCTGCACATGCTTACACGAAGGCCGCCACATAGGCGTTGACGACACGCAGAGCACGCAACGTAGGCTCGACAACACACAGATGACACACTTGGCACAACACGTAGACACAAGCGACATGCTTGGCAGGCCATGCAAGCAAACCATTCTTTGCTCGGCAGGAGCGGCCAACATGAGAGTCATGCCAAGTTGGCGTGACGGAACGCATGACAAACTACATGCACAAACTCGTGATGAACAGCTAGGTTCGGGCAAATCGGGTAGCTCTGCACATATTCTGGTTGAAAATTCCATCCGTCAGGCAGATTTTTTCTGTGGAAATTATTCTATTATAAAGAATAATTTGAATGTAAATATTTTATTTGATGGAATCTTTGTCAGATTATAAGCAAATTGGATATCATATGAAAGCTTTCAATGCGACTAGTGCATATGGACACTCTTTGAGAGCTAAGATATAATCCACAAGGAAAAAAGTGCCGTGGAAGAAATTTCCGCAAAAACAAGCATGTGCACTTCTAATACAACCTTGATTGTGATCTATAGTCAGTGACATTCGAGGGATGGCAACAATTGATCGAAGGTTGAATCAGAGATAGAGATCTAGGTCTACGAGAACGAGCCATGTAAGAAAGAGTTCTCAATCTAGGGATAGATCTCTTGAGAGCAAGACGATGGCTTGTTGGAGATGTAGCAAGAGTGGCCACATCAAAGAAGATTGTCGTATAAAGATCAAAAACACAATTTTCATTCCATTTGCGAACATTGCAAGCCCCTATTGTCAAAATGTTGGATCTCAAATCACGAGATCTAGGTAGATGATTTTTGAGAGCAAGATATCCTAGTCTAGAGATGAGAATAAGAGTATCCAATATAGAAATAAATACTTTGAGATGAAGACAATGACTTGTTAGAGATGTGGCAAAAGTGATAACATCAAGAAAGACTGGAGTGTAAATGTCAAAGAGGCTACTACTTTTTCATTGGTGAATTATGCATAGAACTACGATCCCTAAGAGAATGATCTTCTGGATGATGATTTATGATGCCAAAGGGATTACAGGTTATGAGATCTAGTAGCTTGTAAGGTTGCTAGTAAGATTGTTTCTTTTAATGAGCTCATATCATTGAAAGAGAGAAAGTTTTCAGGCTCGTTGTATTGACAAGAAAATGTATCCATTCAAGTATATGGTTGTGGGGGAGTTTGATCATTATGTGATTAATGATAAAAAAAGAGCAACAATATTGGTGGAGTTCATGAGAGAAAGTAACTATACGAGCATGTTATCGTTGGTGAGACTCATTAATCTGCACCAGACTATGAACAAAAATTGGAAATTTCCACTAGAAGATCATGATAAAAATCATGCTAGTAGTGCTCTTAAAAGGTATGGTGTGTGAGACAACTCATTCATTCTCAAAGATTATGGTTTTGAAGATGAACATGGATTGATCTTGGAAGAAGTAGAAACTTCTATCTATAGGGAAGCTCAAGGTCAGGTCAATAAGGTTGAGGAAAATTCTTCTATGGAGCGAGAAATGCAAACGTTTTATGTATAACAAGATGTGGAAGCTAGTTAAGCTTTATGAGTATCAAGAGTTAATTGATTCCAAGTGAATATACAAGCTAAAGTACAATTCAACAATTGTCTTTCAGAATTTTCGAAGCCAGATTGATGGCTAGAGGTTTCATACAGAAAAAGTATGTGGATTACACCAACTTTGTTTCGCTTATAATAAAGTATGCTACAATTTGTTTGATATGTGTATCAATCGTAATATTTAGTCTTGTTATGTATCATATGAATGTGATTAAAGTTTTTTTCTCTATAGATATTTAGAGTAGTATATTTACATGAAATAAACAGTTGGTTTTGAGATTAAAGGCAATGAGAGATTGGTTTGTAGTTTGCAAAAATTGCAATATAGACATGCAAGTTACTAGACAATGAAACACACATTTCTTGATGTGATCAACATGCTTGTCATATAGATGAGATTTACACAAGGCGTGATCAATCTTTTTTTGATAATCAGAGTTCTCTACATTTGGCCGTGAAGTAGATCATAAAACAGCAGGATGAAGCACATTGACATGATTGAACTAGTCAATATTAACATTAAATCATTTTAACTGATGCGTTGAACAAAGTTATTTCTTTGGAAAGTTTAAGGCGGTAGTGTGCTACTATGATGGTTGTGCATGGGAGCACAGGTAGAGTTTGTTGGCATAATATCTTTAATTATCTCTTTATATAATTACTATATCTTGTGATGGCTACGATTTAATTCTAGTTAATTCTCGTGTAAAGAGTGACCTTGTGTTAGGTTTCAAATTAGAACTTCATGCGAAGTAATTATATAGGTTACAAGGTGTTTGTTCTCTCTATGCTAGCAGTTTTTTTTATTATCTCTTTATATTATTACTCTATCATGTTATGACTACAGCTTAGTTTTAGCTAATTCTTGCGTAAAGAGTAATATAGTGTTAGATTTGAGCCTAGAATTTCCCGCCGAGTATGATATAGGTTACAAAAGTTACTGTTTCCTTAATACAATTTAAGGAGTAGATTGTTAAAGTGAATTTTGATTACGGAGTAACCTTAAGTCCTAGGTATTTACAGCTAGAAGGGTTGCTGATGCTAGTATATTTAACTCAAGGATTTGTGTAATACCATGAGATTTCTTAGTATATGTGCTAACACGTGAGCTTTCCTCGTGGATGTAACCTTTTGAAGGATGAATAATATTATACTTTGTGTCTCGTGTGTTGGCTTAAGTTTTGATAGACTGATTTACTGTTGATGAATCTTGGTTTATCACCTTTATTAATAAAATTCATTCCGGTGATTTGAAATAAAAAAGTCTATAAATTTGAAAATAATTTCAAAATTCAAATATGTTTCAGCTCTATTGAAACAAATTTGAAAATCATATTTTTACAAACTTGAAAACAAAATAATATATTTCAAAAACTATGAAATTTTAAATTTTTTGATAATTTTGCAAAAAATATTTTAAAGTTTTAGAAAAAATTTATATAATTTTTTTAAAAAAATAAAAGAGTTATTTGATACTGCATTTTTACATTTAAAAAAATATAAATGTCATGAAAAATTTAATTAATTATTATTTTGTATTTACATTTTTTCATCTTGCATAATGTAGACGTAAACCTTGAGAATCATGAGTGACACACTCAAGCCAAGCCACCAACACAAAACACTAGGGTAGAACGTGGTTCACCCTTAGTGTTTCGTTTAGACTTATTTTCAAAATGCCACTTGTGGCGTTTTGCCCCTGCAGAATTAATATTGAAACCGCCACGCTGTAGCGGTTGGATACCCATTTATTATTTTCGTTCAAGCCACATGTGGCATTTTGGCTGCATTGCACTACATTTTTGCCGCCACGGCTAGTTGTGGCGTTCTGGTTGACTTTCATCAAAATCGTGGCGCCATAGAGCAATTTTTCTACACATAGCGAAGTCAGACACGTTCCTATGTGCCTTTGCTGTACCATTCTAACCCGCTTGGCTATCGACTCCTCCTAGTACATGCGACGCTCTTAGGCTGCTTCCCATTTTGCCAACACAACTAGATATGGGAACCTTTGCACTGTGTACCGACGACCGCTTAACTCGAATGTATACATTGAGGTGCTTTGACCTTAGACGATTGCGCTTTTCGTCTTTGATGTAGTTCATAGCAGAGAACACACGCTTGTTCTCCACAAAGCCTATTGGAATAACTAGCATAATTGCTGCCAACTTGCAAAAAGCACTCAATGTGTTTGACAAGATGTCATTTCCTAGTATACTCTTCCAAAATGACTGGATTGTGCCCCGATGGCTGCCCTCCTCCACAGCATTTTGCATGAGAGCCTTGAAGCTATTCTCCAGCAATTCTACCTCAATACGATCTACTAAGGCTAGCACTTCTATCTCATTGGCCAGTTTGATGATCTTCCCAGATCTGTTGTACAAGATGTTTAGCTTGATACCAATATCTTCATCAGAAGGCTTCTTCAGCCAATAGGTACGCTGCAAAACAGCAAAGGCCTCAAGCACTTCAATCCGAGGAAACCTCCTTTCGAGGTCAGCCACTATGACCTTGGCAGTGTTTGTAGCTGATTTCTTTGCACGACCCTGAGCTGCATGAAAGCAGCTCTTAGTCACCATGATAATTTCTGTGTGCTCATTTGCTCCAGCCCCAGGCACTGTGAATGTGTTGGTGATGGCGTGCATTGACACATCATACTTCTTGGCATTGGTGTCAAACTGCAAAGTGTCATCATCACTCAAGCACAACAAGCTAAGCTTCCTACGCTCTCTGTCATCAATCAGCTCAACAAAGTTTTTCCACACTTTGCTTGTGAACATCTTGTCGCCCTCTAAGTATTTTGCTTCAATGCCATAGATGTGTTGTCAACCTGGACACGCACTTGATCAAACAACACATCCCGCTGCTGACAGAATTTGCTGAGATACTGCAACAACTCAAATTTCCGCATGAAGACCCGGCAGCCAAACATGGTATTGATCTTCATGAACTGTGCATATAGCTTCTCAGCAGCCAGCTTGGTTTTCTTGTTGGAATCTTTGGAGATCATGTCATCGCACAAAGCGCTGATGAGGGATGCATACTCCATGATGATGTTTGACAAGGAGCCCTTCATTGATAGCCATCTAACATCATGCACACGGTGCATGCTTAACCCGGGTGTGTTGCAAGCATCTGCATGGTACTTGAAGCCTACCCAACTTGAGGTGATCTAGCAAAGTACGAATGAGCACCCTTGACGACTGCCTCAATTTGTACATACAGATCATCGTCTGTGATCACACCACCCACAAGAGCAGTGTTATGGACTGCACAATGAACTGGCAACATGGCAGAATCCACCTAGCTGACGAGCTGCGTTGCTACTCCGACATGGCAACACATGATGTTAGACGCACCATCACTGCCAAACACAACAAGCTTGAGATTTAGATCCTCCCCATACATGCCTAACACGTTTTGGACAGACCCGAGCAGTGCTTTGCTAAGAGACGTAGCGTTGATATTGATGAGTGGTTGAAGTATGAGGAATTCATACCTGCGCTGGCCGTCCTTGATGAACAAGATATCTTGGGACATATACTAAGTAAGATCATATGCGTTACTGTCATCGATGGTGAGTGCGATGACGGGGGAGGCATTGACACGATGCTTGAGCTCCTCTACCAAGACTGCATCTAGGGCATCAACCATTTCCCAGCTAGAATCATCTGTCCAATGGGATCTGTCAATATGTTTGCATCTAGCAGCACAGAACATGTCCGCGATATCAAGAAAGCTGCAAACGAGATGAATGTACGTAAGCCACAATTCAACTAAGCTTTGAGTAACAGCAAGAGCGTTGTTTTTTGGAGTCTGCAAGTTGCACATCTGATATAGAGGCCGGGTTGACTACTAGCAACAGTCCACAACAAAGACTTACGCGTTCATTGGACGGCCCTTGAGCAAAAGGTAGACAATTGCTTGAAGCTGCACCAACTTCTTGCGTTTTGCATCGTCATGGGTGGTGTTGATGGCAGCCTGAATGATTTGTTGCTAGAGTTGACGGAAGGAGCTGAAGCAGCAAGACAAGGTCAGCAGCTTGAACCCTAGCAAGCGGAGTCCAATGGCAACAGGCAGTAGTAGAAGCAAGTCAAATCTGACAGACATGAGAGCACCCAATGTGGTTCATACAGGGCAGCTTCTTCGAGGTCCATCTTGTCGCACTGAATCTGGACGTTCTTATGAGCTTGTGTTAGCGTGCGTTTTCCAGGTGTCAAACTTCAGCATAGATGTGCCGACTGCCATACCACTTTTAAAACCAGCTCTTCTGCACACCTCACAGTGCGCAACCTTTGTAGTGCTGTTGAAATGCAGCGAAGTATACAAGATAGTCCAGGCTGATTTGAACTGCCAGTTGACGTTTGTTGAAGCATGATCACGCTTTGGTTTCTTTGCAGCCTGCTGGTTCTCAGTAACAGGTGTGTGGGAGATAGCACCAGCTGTACCATGGGCTACAACAGGTGTAGCAGCTTGATCCAGTGCGGTTGGCTGAGAGCTGTCAGGCTGAGTGTTAGGCCCAACTGCCATATCAAGGATGGGAACATCTGCTGACTGAGCAACGTTTGACCTAGTCATGGTATTCTGCTGAGTTTGGTCGTCCTGCATCACAAGGATCACAAACTTCTTAGTTTGAAACAGGCTTTATGGGTAACGACAATCAACACATAGCTTGAGATTTAACGCAAGAGATGTTCTCACCGCTGGCAGTTCTACGACGTGGCGCATCCTTTTTCTTCTTCTTGCCAACGGCCAAGGCTTTGGCTTTGGCGGGGTCTAGGATATTAACAGATTGTCTACCAATGATGGCCAAGTACGTGCCTGGAGCTGCCTTCATCGAAAGGGGACGGCCTAGGCGGTTGATACTGTTACCATCACCAATCAGAACACAAGCTATCACAACAAGAGACAGACAAATAGCCCAGACAGACATCGATTTGCCCTTGCACTGCATTTTGAACAGCAAGAGCGGGCATCGAAGCTAGTAATCAAACTAAGGTCAGGACATCGTTGCAGAAGGGTTACCTGTCGCATTTATATTTGGGTCACAGACTGCAGATTTTACCCACTTTGAGCTGTGACGTGGGGTTTTTGAAACTTCACCGCCAAGCGCCACCACCATCTGTTCAAAGCACCGGGGTTTTGACAGGCACCGCCGTTTTGTACTGGAATGCACTGGCATGCAACTTCCTCCAAAGTAAACGGTCGGAAGTGACAGCAGACTGCAGCTGCACTTAATTTTGCTGCCGCCTCAACGTGGTGGTAGCCTTTGGCTGCATTATTTTTCAAAAGCCAGATTGTGGCGGCATTCGTCCGCCACAGTTAGTTAAAAATTGCCACATTTCGGGTTGACTTATTAAAAAATCGCCACATTGGCGGTTAACCGCCACTAAACGAAACTCTGTTCACCCTCAAGGGCCATGTCCACATGTGAAGAGTAAAATATTTAGTATAATCTCAATGTCCGGTGTAACACATACCATGGATATATATATCCAACACCGGCAACCAACCTAGCTATAAATAGCTAAAACTTGAGGTTGCTCTTTGATCGTTGCTAACCTCAACATAAATTATTTTTTATTTCCAAATTTTTTATTTAAATATTTTTACAAATTATTACAAATATTATGCATGCAAAGAATCATAGTTTTTTCAAAATTTCTTATTAAAATCTGATGTGTTGATTGTTTTCTTCATAATTAAATGTATGAAATTTGAAGATTTTTCATGAATGATTTATAGATTTTGAATTATTACTGATTGACTTTGTATGAAATTTTAAATATCTTTTCTCATGGTGAAATTTTGAATTTTGATCTACTTAAATACATAGTGATCACGCAAATAATTTGCTAGGGAATGCATCAAATTACTTAATCAACAAATAAATTCAAAAAAAAACTCAAGCCGTAAATGTTGTGGTGTTTAATTCTATTGATCATAGATATTATGATTTTAAAAAATGATATAAGGTTAGTGTTTGAATCTAAAATTATTCACATTTATTGATTACTGATTATTTTTTATTTTACTTTTTTTGGTTTACTATTATCAAGTAACATTATCATTGTTGTTTTAGTTAGATATTGATTTCGATTCCTTCATTTGATTTGAAAAATCAAGGGAGAATTTTGTAACAAAATCATATTTGGTTGACACAATAATCAATACAGGTCCACATTAAAAAAATATTCATGTACCAAATTTTCCACCCAAAATTTTCGTAAGTGGTGGAGATAAAATAGATCTTACTTTGCATACATTTTTATTCATTTCATAGGGCTTTTAATCAAATATATCCAGGAAATTTCTTCAACATCAGCAAAACCAGGGTGAAGCCATAGATTACTATTTTGCTCATGTTAACACTTTTAAGAATCATACAAGAATGCGGGTTGCAATTATCTTTCAAAGTGCAAGAAGAACAAGCTCCTATACACGAGCTCTTCAATTGTATCTTTGGATATGTCTCGTAAAGCGTTTCTTAGTGTGAGTTAATATCCACGAGGCTCTAGTTTGCTCATTAGGAAGTGTGTTTACTTGCTAGCAGCATGTTCTACTAGCGCTTCGGGGTTCTTCTAGATTCCAGACTAAAGATTGTGACACCAAAATCTTTCACATTTGAAACCCGAACTCTCTCTATTGGGAGTCGACTAAAGTAAAGTAATGTGATCGGAGGTGGTTGGGAAGTGTACAAAACTATTGTCGACGGAAAATAGTAAAATGAAAGCTTACATACACAGAAAAATTTGCCAGCTATAATTTAATTATGATAAACCTGTCATTAACCAGAATTTAGAGATCTAGACCCTTCTGATTCCGATCTCGCTGCCCCGTAATCAACAACGAGCCCGTCGCCGAGCCGCATCCCTTCTTTTCTACGGTAAAGATAGAATTAATAAGGAAGGACGAGGCTCTGACTACTCGAACTCACGCACGTACATTGCAGAATAAAGGCACTGTGGCATCATGAGGATCTGTGCGTACGCATCGACTCGAGAGCTCTGAGGACAGAAAAGTTGCGGGGGTGTGCCTTGCGCTCGCTGGTCGAACACCGCGAATTTGAATCTGGGGTGAGCACGAGGGTGGGGATTGGCGATCGAGGATGAGCAGCGATTCGGGAAATCGCAGAGCTGAGGCGGAAGCTGAGCGTGGACCGCCTTTGCAGCCTCAGCAGTCGTCATGTCGGAAGAAGAAGGCCGACGTGAACGAGGGATTTGTCAAGGATGTGATGGATCACATCAACGAGTTTGTGAACGCGTCGTATGATGAGCACAAGACTTGTCTGACGAAGACCGTCCGTAAGGTGAGTTTCGGAAGGGTTCGGATTTCGAATTTCGGGTTGTTCCTGTGCATGTTCGTTGGGGTTGGCTGCTTTGTGATCTCTCTGATGGTTATCTGTATTTGCAGCTCTTTGGCGGAATGTCGAAACTAGGGCAAAATCCACCAGCTTCAGCACCTGCACCCGTTGTCAGCGTCTTACCACTGCGAGCCAATATCTCCTCCGATTGACAGGGACAGTTTTTTATGAACGCGAAGGGGTGACTTCCTTTCGGAGATTTGTGTATTTGCTGAAGGTTCCAATTAGGGTGCTTTCGACAAGTTTTTGATGTATATACAGTAGGCTTTTACGAATTGAACGGAGCAATTGTTTATGTGCACAGCATAGAAGTAAAGTTAGTATCTTGTTGACTCTTCAACTTTGAGCGTGAGGATATTTTTGGAGTTGTTTGTTGGAAAGTTATCAACATAATTGCATCATTCTCACTCTTGGGAAGCTATAGCATGCACCTCGATTTCCATCTCTTATTTTTCCGCTCCTAAATTCTTTGTAAGTACGGGTTGTCTGATTAGTAATCTCTTTCGTAGAGTATTAGACACATGCAATCTCGTCCTAGTCCAGTTCTTGGGATTCAATGTGATAGCTTTGTCCCCTTGGAGTTGCTTACACAGCAAGGCTACTTCGGAAGCTCGGGTTTGAGATTGTCAGATATGGCTCGCTTCGAAGTTTGTGGCTTACACTGCGCCTGGATGTCTGAAACGATTGAAAATCTCGGATCTTGAGAGGGAGTTCTGATTATGTACTCTGTTTCACGATTGTTTTCACTCTAGGTTTCATGTGTCCTCTTTGGCCCCTTTACCTATCAACAGTTAGATGGGGCTTCCAGTCGATTTTTGTTATGTTTGTTCCAGTTTTTCGTCTCCTTAGATACATCTTAGCTCCTACGATCAACCTTCTATGATTAGAATAACCATGATCCGCAAGCGGAATCGAAAATTTGCATATCCTTCTCAATATTTCGCCCACGGATCAGAAACTTGAAATCAATAGTCTTAAAGATGGTGTAGCCATGTTGACACCCTTGCATAGATATACCCATGTCCCATTGTTTTTGCTCATTGTCGACAATGACTTCTTCCACCGCTTACACTTTTGCTCATGAGTCTCGACAGTACTCGAGTACTTTGAAAAGGGTCGGCTATGAAGGATTGTTTGTAGCCTTGTTGAAGACACGGCTACAAGTAAAGGACCAAAAGAAGGGAAGGATCACCCGTGCCAACGTTGATGGGACAGACAGGTGATATTGTAACAAAGTGAAATTCGGAAAAGTTTAGTGCATCCCTGATTTCTATATGCTTCATTTACTACAGGAGTTCAGATATGGGCACAATCAAGCAACACAAAGAAGGAACTATCCAGAAGTAGTGTGGGGAGAACGGTTCTTGCTAAACAGAGGACAGACTATGCCTTTTGTCAGCGGCTGGTGTTCGGCGTGTGTGTTCAGCTCAGGTGTTCATGGTGGCTATGCACTCCTTGCTGAAGAAACATGGGCTAATAATGAAGCTGAGGATGATATACCCTCGGAGAAAGTTCCTTATTGCGAGACCTCTGAGTATCGTTCATGACGTTGGTTTGGCTTTTGGCTGCCAAAATTATATCCTGAGCTGTTTTCATCACCATATGTGCTGTTCAAATACAAGCGTATAATTGCACGTGCACCATAATGGCAGCGAAATCGTTGGGGGCTGTGGGAATCTGCCGGTTCGGAGTAGATCCGGCTGTTCCTGGGCTGCGTATATACTCAGCTTGGTCATTTCCGAATGTGCAATATACAAAGAGGAACAGCTCCAGAAGGTCATGAGGAACGGGCGCAATATATTCTAATCAACTTCGGAGCTTGTATGTCCTGCTGGCAGCCAAAGACTTATATGGTCTTCAATTCGTAGTAGTCGTCCAGCATTTACATGTTAAACAAGTGTGTGTGCAGAATAGACGAGTAATATAATACGAATACCATAATCTGATATTAGTATACCTGTACTGTAACTTCCCTCAACAAGAACTTGAGCCTCCTCCCGCTCGGCTTGATGTTCCTGGCCTTGCATGGTTGGATCAGCTACTCAAGGATTTAAATGCATGACCTAGTTTTTATTTGACAATGAAGTATCTAGAAACCTTATAACCAATATGAGGATGTGTAGCTTGCGACACTGTTTATGGCTGAGCAGTGTCAAGTTTGTGACCATAGTTATTACAGAAAATGCTTGGCCGTTGTATAGCAGTACATGATCTCCATGTAGAGTACTATGCTGGATTGGTGTCGCAGTTCCCACTCGGCACTTTCATCAACAGAATTGTGAGAAAAAAATTCGTGAAGAAATCTCCACTTTCATCGTTGCATATATGTTCTCCTCCATCTTATGAATGGTGGTATATTTTTACGTTAATATGGATTTATTAATCGTTAAATTTTATTTCTTCCCCCACTAATTTGAAGCATTCGTTGTATGTTCGTTAAAAATGTTGACGTCTCATTATTTTTGCTGTTTTTCCTGAATTTTAAGTTTCAGCAAGATTGGAATGCAAAATTTTATATATACACAGGAAGATACATGAAAATGTTCCGTTACTTTAGTAAATGTATATATAACATGATAATTATATATCTAACAGAACATAATTATTTTTCGTCAATTTCGTTTTTCGATTTTTTGAAAATTATATGTTCGCGCGCTGCTGTGACGTTTCTTCTCTTTCATACAAATAGTTTACGACATTACCGAACAAACTAGTCAAGAGAAATTTACTGCTGCCAACTTTAGCTACAACCTTTGCTTGTAACATGAAAAAACAGGGAATAAGCACGAGCTCAATAAGCTGAAGCAGCAATAGAAGCAGTGTAATGTCCACGACAATCAAATGTCCCTTTATAACACCAAAGATCCTGTACAATAGAGGTAAAGGGATAGAAACTCCGTAGAGTGTGTTCTGTAAATCATCCTCCCGAATGTGGCACGTACTCTATATTTTCAAATGTACTGCATCTACATATACACCGTACGAGAATAAATTTTTGAATCTAAAGAAAATTCCTATTGTGACATTTTCACTTAGGACCAGGCTTGTTGGCTCCAGTCTCACCCATGAGAGCATCCTTGGTTCCCAACACAGCTCCTTTCACTGCATCCACTCCCTGCTGCAAGTAGCTCGCAGTGGTATTTTTCGCTGAGACCGCGGTATCAGATGTGTACTGTCCAGCCTGTGAGGCCTTGTCGACTGTGTAATCCTTGCCTTGCACGGCCTTGTCGACTGTGAAATTCTTGGCATCTACAGCCTTGTTTTGCGTGGCAGTGGTGGTGTCTGCAGCAGTTTGCTTGGTAGCCTCCCAGCAATCAGCGGCGTACTGCGAAGCTTGACCGGCCTTCTCTTGAACGTACTGGTTGGCATCGGCAGCAGTTTGCTTCGTCTGATCCCAGACATTCTGTGACTTCTCCTGAACCGTTCCAGCCACATTAGAGGCGGTGTTCTGTGCCTGCTCGGTCTTCTCAGCTCCGATCTGCTTCGCTTGCTCGGTCTTCTCAGCTCCGAAGTTCTTGGTCTTGTCCGCTGCCTCAGCTGCAGACTGCTTTGTGCGGTCGAAGGTGTTAGCTGTGGCGTCCTTCGCTTGCTCAGTCTTCTGAGCAGTGGCGTCGTAGCTCTGGTTGTACTGGTTGGTCGACATCTTCCTCGCAACGAAGGACTCCTGGTAACTGAATGGTCTAATAAAAAGGATGCTGATGCTGGTGCTGCGCGTTCTGATGACGAGGGAGCAATGGATACGCGAATTTGAAAAGACGATGAAATCTGAGTGTGAAAGCCCTCGTCTAGCGGCCATTTATACAGGGAGAACGGGACCTGAGCTCGTTGGCTGCCGTTCAGCAGCAGAGCGCTGTAAGCAGGACGCGTGTTGTGACACTTGTCAATCCCAGGAGGATCCAATTTTCCACTCCAGTGTATGCACCGAAATTCGGTGGTTGCCTTCCAATGAAAGAGCTGAGCTGGTAACAAGAAGGTAATTCCCCATTCTAACTCCGGAGTCCGGTTCCTTGGTTTCTGCCAGCATCGAGGAAGTTACTCGATCCATCGATTGGACCGCTGGAACTTGGATTTCACCTCTCTCTTTCACCGACTGGACCATGGTCACTATCAGTTGCAACTGCAGTCAACGGCATTCGCCTTGGCTTGGAGGGTAGGCTTCTGATCATTCTCATTCTGCTTTCATCATCAGAATCTTTTTCTATTTGGAGCGCTATAAGATTGGGGCAGATCCCGCGGAGTAAACGGTATCCGCACTACAAGGTCAGAGCTGAATCTGCGGAATCTCTGGTGGACATGTGTTGAGGTCGGATTGTTACGTGAGCTCGAAGCCTTGAATCGTCACCTGTTGAGTCGCCACGTTTCTGATCCAGTGCTTGGATTTGTCCGATTTGAGATGATTGCAGATAAGGCCATGAGCTCGATAATGGAGTGGGGAGCAGTGCGGGCTATGAGGTAGTGGACGCTGCATGCTTTGTCTTCACTCAAGATGGATCTCGTTATGGCCGATCGAAGGGCCCGGTCGCACACACGAACACATGCGTGACAAGTGTCCGCATGGTTGAGGCCATGCTCCCCATGCTGCTCCCCAAGACTCGAAGGCATTGGTGGCCCCATGATCCCATCTACCTAGTTGTTCCTGCATTGCGCCTGACATTTCTCCCTCACCTTCAAGCAGCATGTCGTCGACGTTCCTGCGATTGTTTTTTTGTTGTCGTTGGCAACATTTGGCAACTTCCTCACGTCCGGCCCAAAGTGTCTTTTCTTCGCACGATTTAGAAGAAGATAAACGTTGTGCTTACTCGCTTCTTTGAGAGTACTAATTTTGTTTGTTTGCTTCAGCAAGCTTCAGACGGAGGTAGATGAAACTCGGGCTTTCGATTATAATGCATATCGCATAATTAAAAAAATAAATAAGGGAGGGGCTAGTGAAGAAAGCTCTGTGATTGGTCAGAGTCATCCCTATGTTTAATACAACTCCGTGATATAGTCTTCACGGCAGAGAGAAAAGGGGAGAAGTAGTGCACATTAGCCTAGGGTGAGGATAATTAGATAAGTAAGTATAACTAGACACTCACATAAATAAATGAATATGACAAACAATCAACGTGGAGACCTATATCAGAACCTTACTAAATGTTTTTCATGCGCACTTAGATGAATTTCGAGGGCCGACAGCATAACGTACACATACGAGAACGCGTAAATAATGTGCTTTATCACCCGCTGTGCCTAAAACCCACTATGTTCAAACGTAGAAAATATAATTCGTGTTTAATTCGAGAAAGTTGAATCAATAAGTAACCTAAAAAATATCCATGAAAATTGATTCATGAAGATCTTACGCAGAACCGTACTAGCTGTAATTGTACTTCATCATATGAATCCTTCCTTACTTTCCATTGAACAAAACAGCGTCAAGAATTTTGAAAGTGAAGAGTTGGAACCTATCACTTCTTACAAAAACGAATGAGATTTTAGGAGTTTATTCCATTAAAGAATCTTTTAATACTCAAATTTCAACAACTACTGAATAAAGTCTTTATTAATAAAAATTTTTTGATTAAAAGAGTAAAATTTTTAGACTTAGTGCAATACTGCAACTCTAACCATGAGCACAAACTTTTAAATATTGCCCAAAATAACATTCATCCAATTAAGTTTTAGAACTATTTTGATTCAAAATTTCTTTATTTTTTTACAAAATATATTAATTATATCGAATTATATTCAATTTGATAAAATAACGTCATTATAAGATTTCCAAATAAATGAGAGTAAAAATGCTGTTTTCTAAAGTTATTTTTTCCACTAGAGTGCAAATTTGACTTTCAGGAGAACTTTAATTCTGAAGTAACTAAAAGTAATGAACATAATTGAAACGCAGTTATCATATAGACAAAATATTTTAGTTACGTCGAAAGTGCCTTAAAATAAATCAAAATTCACAAATCAACAATCTATAATTTGTGAATTACAATATTGGCAGAAATATCTACTTTTCAACCTCGGTTGTTATATTTTTTAATAAATAATCGTATGGATTAATGTACATGTATTTAAAATAATCTTAACCAGCAATCCAGAACTTACAATATGAATTAATTTTTTCCATGTAATATCAAATCTCAAAGGAAGCTATAGATTAAAAATAAAAAAGTAATCAAGTCATGAAGTTTCTTCACTTATATTAGAATTGATATACTAGTTATGTTTTAAAATAGCGAAACGTGACTATAAACTGAAATTATATCCGTGTAAATTAATTCATGAAGATCTTACATAATTGATTCAATATAGTAAGATAAGATCTATAGCTAATCGAATTATCTCAAGTTCAATTGAGAATGATTGTGGAACTCGAATTAAAAACAAGTATTTAAGTTTTTGTTTTGATTTTGTAAACCAAAAATTGAAAACCAAATGATAACAATACACATAAAAATATGAAATCATCTTCACGCTATTAATATACTTCTTTATTTACTTAAGCATACAGATAAACGTACATGACATATACAATGAATTTGTAGAGAATATTTACTAAGGATACAATGATTGTTTGAATTTTTTAATAGGTTTGATAAGAGTCACTTTTTATCTGATGTAAATAACTTTCAATGTTATATAATTCAAAACTCGTTAGCTGATAATTACATTATCTTCTGTTGCAGTATTTCATTTCATGGGTTACTAGGGTGCTTTAGAATTGTGGCATATCATGAATGCAAGTAGGTTGGCAATAATGTAGCTGGAAAGGGAGTAAACAAGTTACGAATAAGTAGGTTTTATACATTTATAGAGCTATAAATAGTGAGTTATTGAGTAAACTAAAATTTATTTTCATTCAGTTTTTTTTCGGAAATTGCTACGTTTTAGAAGTTATGTACTTGTTCATTGTCAGAATTATATTTTAAAAAATAATTTATCATAAAATAATATATGAAAACTTATTATATATCATTTTCTCTTGTATTTTTTGAAGAGGTTTATTGAACTTGTGAAAGTGATATTGGTAAAAACGAATACTGAGTGTAAGATTTAGTAGAAAGTAATAGTAACAGAATTAGAGAAAGTGTGTTAAATAGGTAGATTTATTTTGTTCAAGCTGAAAATGTAAGCATTTTATTTTTCGGCCCAGTTTTTCTTTTTAGTAATCCTTTACAAAATTTGTTTTTCTTCCTTTGTTTTTAATCTTCTTTATCAGTCATATTTTTATATTTTCAATATTTCGCATATATATCATGCTATATGATATACTCTAGATATGGTGCTTCAATATGAAAAAGATCATATTAAGTATAATCTGTTCACTAATTTTCGCTTAAAAACCACATTTTCACTACTTATATAAGTAAAAAATCATAAAACCTACGAACGATTTGTCCATTCCTACGTTACAACTTACAATATAACCATGTCTCTTCTAATGAAGACAATTTCCGGTAAGAACAAAAATCTAAGAGTTGTAAGAATTTTCTTTGATTCTTCAGACTGGTATATTATATGTTCACACTTATGTAAGTGGCAAAACTTCTTTACAATTACAGACCGATTAGACTGCACATAATTTGCGAACAGTGGTAAGAAAAAATCGAGTGGCAAAACTTCCTTACAATTAATTACAGACCGAATACACTTGCATAGCTCTATGCAAGATAAGAGATCTGCCGATTATATCCTGCTGCCGCAATTCTTCTAATCGAACTTTCATATAAACATTCTACCCATTAAACCAAGGAGCATTGACAGGTCTCCTTATGTACATAGTATGAGACCAACTTCGTTGTGAACCGTGTTGTGGGTGCTTACTGTGGCCTGTTAGCACCGTGATTTCCGGTTACTGCATCTTTCACTCCCAGGTACACGCCCTTGGCAAGATCAACACCCTGTAAAAAAATCTTAAAACGTATTAGCATCCTCCTCACATGATTGCACAACACAAGAATTGGCGGTGCGAATTCAGTCGTAGCAAGAAAATAAACTTTCTGGCTTTGTAACTAACTGCCAATTATCTGGACGGCATATCATCAGTCTACTAGCATGAATTAGAATTTCAAGTCGAGTTATCTTTCTTCTTCGACGTCCCCAACAGGTACACAAATATAAATTGTAATCAAATGCAAGTGTAACTGCGCATATTGCGTAATGTAGGACAGATGAAAATCACGAGTAGCCGTAATGTGCTCTGGATTTTCATTGCGTTCCGGCATTGACTATGAAAATAATAACGAATTTTCGCAGAATCTCGACGATGCGGTTTTTCGTATTACCTGCTGCGCGTAGCTCTGAGTGGCAGCTCCAGTCTGGGAAGATTTATCGCCGGTGAAGGTTTGAGCTTCCGCAGTTTTGTTAGCCGTCACGTCTTTGGCTTCAGTGGCTTTCTCAGCAGTGACATCCTTGGCCTGGTAAGCCTTGTCTTTGACAGTCTCGGCAGTCTGCCCTGCAGTTTGGCTGGCGGAGTTGTATGCCTGAGCTGCCTTCTCCTGGACAGTGTTGGCGACGTTGGCAGCAGTGTTCTTGGTCGACTCCCAGGCACTCGCGGCCTTGTCTTGAACAGTCCCAGTGGCATCAGACGCAGCTTGCTGTACTTGGCCAGTTTTCTCAGCTCCAAATTGCTTCGTCCTGTCGGCGGCCTCGGCAGCAGATCGCTTGGCCTGCTCCGTCTTCTGTGCGGTGGTATCGTAGCTGGAGTTGTACTGATTGGAAGACATTGTCGGAGATCTTCGAACTCTCACTCAACGAGTACAAAACAAGCTAAAGATCGGGCAGAAGGAAGCGAAAGAAGTGTAAAGCACAACGATCGAGTGGAAACAACTTGCGTGAAACAGTCTGCGAGCAGTTTGTTCGGGTGGATGGTAAATGTAAAGCTGTATGTTGAAAGACCGGGCAGGAGACATTATATGCGCTGTGGTGGAAGAGCAGTTAGAATAACTGGAACTTGAAAACGCTTCTATGGCTGACGCGTGCTACTTCACTGTCGGACACATGTCCGCTTTTCAGAGATGCTAGACATTGGTAGCATGCAAGCGAAGAGGCCAATCCGCTAGGCGTCCGATCCTACGAAGCTGCCGAGCCAATGAGTCATTCAGGCGACTGACTGACTGACTACCCACGAGAAAGTACTGGGAGGTAATAGAGAACGTACTGTGAGGTAGTAGAGAACCTCAACGCCAACGTTACGGTCGGTGTAGCGAGACGTGGAAAGCTTCGTCCGCTTTCTCCTGCAAGAGAATCGTCAACTGCAAGTCTCTGCAAGTCTCTGCATTTCAGACCTGAGAAGTTGTAGTTGACATCTTGCACTGACATTCGTGACACCTGCTTTTTGCTTTTTGGGTCGAAGGGAGATCATGATTCCTGAATGAACGGCGCGTTTTGACCTGATAGCTTTCTCGTTGAGAGGCCTACGGAGAATCTGTTGTGTCATATGTCAATAGTCAATAGAAGGTTTTGTTCTTTGGAGTCCTCCCAAGATTCCAAGATACTTTCCTGTTCGAGTTGTGTGAATGAAAATAGCACAAGAAACTTGCGGTAACAATTGCTCGTAGTTCCCTGTGGCCTATAATGCTTTATCATCTGTTGTACGAAGTGAAGAGTGGATCGAAAGAAAAATAAGTTAAAAATTAAAACCATAAGCAAATTGCTAGTATAAACTGCAATTGATTGTGTAGAAAGGAATGGGTCATAAATGAGGATATAATGAAAATATCATTATATTCAATTTAACCATGGCTAAACTGAGAACTTCAAGATAAAGAGATTTATAGGAATAAAATGAGAGGAGATTCATAATGTAAGAAGAATTCCATAACAAAATGACAAACGTATATGATGTTTCTTGTAATAAGATGATTTTTTCAGTCTACGTCTCTATTTCATGTCTAATCTTCTCTACCAATATTGATTAACTTGTGACTCTCACGTTTCTCATTGACACATTTGACCATACTTCTCGTCAAGATTCTTGCATCTGAATTTAAATTTCTGCTACCTTAGCTTTTCCGTCCTGGCCTTCGGTGAGTTCCCTTTAATCGTATAATGATTTATGTTATGGGATTAAAAGCAAGTACATCTCGATTGGCTTTGATTGTATCATATTTTTTTATGGGCAATTTTGAGTGGGAATTATTGTTTCCTACAAATACATTCGGTCATTTACTAAATTAGAGATGAAATTATAGGATTTGTCGCATAATTTTTAACTGAATTATTACTCTTATGTATGGGCGGTGGAATGTGAGAGACATGTTCGTTTTCCCTTAGTTTACGTTCATTATGATCAAAGAGACTATTACAGAGTGGTTTTCAGTAATTTTCTCCATTTCGAAGGAAATGTTGTAGTGAATAATATATTATGGAAAATGATTGTAGATTAAATTTTATCAAATGTTGTATATTTATTCATTTTTAAATTTTATTTCTTTTTAAATATATATTCATACTACAAATTTGTTTTTCAGAAATTTTAAATTTATTTGTTTTGCCCCTAATTATTAATAACTTAATACGTCCTGAATACAAGATTGTACTGATTGGACGCGAGATGTGTACGTTGATACAGTTAAGTAAGTACAAAGTGGAATTCATTCAATCTTGCGTATTGTGTCAAATTGATGTGAGCACGCACACGGGTTTGAAAAGTAGCTGGATTAAGTGAAAAGTGAAAACATGAGCAGAATTATTGAAAAAACACGAGACATTCTATCAATGAAGTCTCGCCATTCTACTCAGATATGCACATTCCGCTGCGCATGATGTAATCATGATTACTGGGCACACTGCCTGCGCTACACATACATTGTCAATTCTCAAGTAAGCAATGTAACAAAGGCCTGCAACGGCAATCGTCTGAGGCTGAAATGTACGCGAACCAAAATGCTTTGAAGAATGAGAATCGGTGAAGTATAATTAATTGTGTGTTACAGTGGGCAAATGTGTTCGAAATGGCAGACAGTCAAGCCTACAGACTGGGATCTCACGTTTCCAGCCGTTTCAGTCAGGTCCTTAAAAAATCATCCTCACTACCGCAACGATTGTCGCGAACCGAGGAAACTAGTGAATGAGGTCCCAGTCTTTAAGTTGTATAGTAATGTAAATCAGGTCTATTCACAAATATAAACAACAAGAGAAAGAGGGCGGAACAAGCCAAATCTACTTAGTAGCACTCTTGTTGCCAACTACGGCATCCTTGGCACCGATCACTGCTCCCTTCACTGCTTCAAATCCCTGTGGCCACAACCAAAACAAAAGAAACAAACACCATGTCAGATGCCCATTCTACTACAAATCTTGCCCAGTGCTACAAACGCAAACCCATCGAAAAAACCCGGCATCGAATCATAACACAGATCGATCGATCGATCGATTATCGAGAAGCATTACCTGTTGCAAGACGCCTGCACTCTTGTCCTTGGCAGCGACGGCAGAATCGGAGGTGTATTGACCGGCAGAACCGGCAGTGTCAGCGGTGTAGTCTTTGCCCTGGGTGAGCTTGTCGGCGGTGAAGTCCTTGCCTTGGGTGGCGGAGTTCACGACGGCGTCCTTGGCGGCAACCGCGGAATCGACGACGTAATCCTTCCCTTGCACGGCGGAATCAACCACGTAATCCTTGCCTTGCACAGCCGAGTCTACGACGTAATCCTTGCCCTGGACAGTCTTATCGGAGGCAGCCTGGGTGGTGTTGCCGGCGGTCGTCTTGGCAGAGCCAAAGGTCTGCGCGGCCTTCTCCTGGACGGCGCCCACGGTGCTCGCGACGGTTGCCTTGGTCTGCTCCCACGCGTTCAGAGCCTTCTCCTGGACGGTTCCGGCGGCGCTGCTGGTCGTGTTCTGGGCCTGGCCGGCCTTCTCGGATCCCACCTGCTTCGCCTTCTCGGCCGCGTCGCCGGCCGATTGCATGGTGCGATCGGCCGCTCCTCCGGCTGCGTCCTTCGCCTCCTGCGTCTTCTGTGCAGTGGCGTCGTAACCTTTCTGGAAGTTCTGCTCGGTCGACATTCTCGGAGATATGTGCACCACTGCTCCCTTCGAAATTGGATCAAATGTTCCGATTCGGTACAAGCACTCTGCTGCTGCTGCTGTGGGGACGACGATGTGGCTCAGAAATGATCGCGGAAATTATCGGAGAAAGTTCGGTGCTCGGTGAAATGATGTGAAGACCTGCTTGCGGGACAGTATAAGTAGTGCCCGTATTCTTCGAATGGAACCTGCCACTGGCCAGGTGTCCCGAACGGGACGGCGTGCCGCCACCTGGAGGGTAGATTGCCACTTGTCATACACCCATTGACTTCGGCATGCAATAAGCGATTCGCCCACGTCCAGAGTTTCTCCCACTCGGACTCGGATTCGGACTCATGGTCAACCTTTAACTGCAACCCCTGGTCAGAAATGTACAGCAGGAAGTTTGGCAGGAGCTCGGTGTTTGTCAGAGTCGCAAATCCATGACATCTGTTTTCTGCCACAGGTTGGCCACCTTCCATCGAGAGCGCCCCATGAACCGTGTCTTCGAGCTGAAGACAACATCGTGTGCCGGAATCTAAAACCATTCGTGTTGTTGTAGGCTCATTCTGAACTGTAGTGGACAGCCGGAAGGATTTGAGTTGGAGTTCAGGAAGCTGTCTCGTATTCTCACCATGGTGCTGACGATGCATGCTGTGTGACCACGATCGGGGACGCTACGTGATGCAGCAGGCTTTTCTCTCTCACATTCAGAGCGCAGCAGGATGTGTTGCGGTGTTCGGAAAAGTTCGCGTATGTCCTTGCGTTTCAGCGTGAGCTTTCATATTGTTTGAATAAGAAACCGGTTCAGTGGCGAGCTGCAGGTTTGCAATGGCTGCATTGTCGAAAGGGTATTTCAGTTATACAGGTGGATATTGGAAGCTATGGTATTGGCATTGACATCAATCGACGGTTTTTATCAGCTTTAATGCCTTCCGATCACGATGTTCTGAACAGGGTACGATGTAAGCAGCTTACTGCACACTTTCTCTGTGGACGTTCAGATATATCTGTAATTAGTGTAAGTTACGCGTACATTGTTTATAAGAGATTGCGCCACCTGCGGAACAGTCGAGGTAGATTCAATCCCCTATTTCATCAATCTGATTGCTCCCCGGAAATTCGAAACTTTCTTTTAGCTACGTAGTATTTAACCTTACGTTCATTGCTTCAAACAATGGCGACCGAAATTGTAGTTCAACTCTGTAAGATTGCGGCAATCTTGCAGGGTTTCCAGTTCCCCAAACGTAAGAGAACTGATAAGTTGCTGCAAATAATACGTGGGGAAAATAATATGCCATACGTTTTGGAACTTCCAGACACTGACGAAGAGAAGAATGCTACAAATCGTTTAGACTTGGATTCGAGTATATGACAAGTTCGGCAACGAGCGGAACTTAACAGAGATTGAGGAAGTAAACGACAGTAGGTTATATTAAAAACTACAGATGCACAGTGGGATGTGCTCCGCTTCTTTATTTCAAAGAACTTTGATGTTCTACACACTGTACAAAATGAACAAGGACTTTGAGAAATGCTGGGAATGAGAGACGATCCATCTGCCCATGTGGGAGCTAGACATCACTCTCTCGCCGGACTCCCAAACATCTTCACTGACCAAGGTCGTGCATGGCCCTCCGGCACGTGAAAACAACGCAAGCTGGGTCACGCCTATACAAAACTCGACAACCGATCAACCAAAACCCATCGTTCTGAACGTTCAAAGCCCATTTGGAGAAGCATCCACTAGTTTGCGCCCACTATGGCATTTTGGTTGCCCCAACCGCTGTGTCGACATCAGACCCTGAGCGAACTACTTATCACCTCAGAAGGTCTGCTATGTCCTCCAGCTGGGACATTTTAACGCTGCAAACACAAAGAAAAATGCTCAGTTAAATTCCTCCACTCAACAGAACATTCCCGATCTCAAGAATACATACACAATAACATTCAATTGATCTGATGGACAGAATGCACTACGTTGCCATCAAGCACAGGCCGCACAGTAGTGTGAGATCCTTTGAGCCATGATATCGCGGGGAGCTCAGTTCCAGCTCGGACATTTGCATTACATGAGAAAAATCTCCCCACTCTATTCCAGAGCTGATATATTCTAAAACTGACGTGAAGAAAGTGGAGAACGATGAACGAGGAAAAGCTAAACCTTACGTTTGCACTCTTCTCGGTCGCAGCTTTGGCCTCAGCTGCCTTGTCCGCAGTGGCTTTCTGTGCATCGGCGGCGGTCTGCCTGGTCTTCTCGGCATCAGCAGCAGCAGTCTGCTTGGTCTTATCGGCGGCGGCGGCAGCAGCCTGCTTCGTCTTCTCGGCCTGCTCGAATGCAGCGTTGTCCATACCACGGCTCTGTTCCGAGGCCATCTGAAGAGCTGAGAGCAAATAGGAGCTGCTGGAAGTCCACTACAGTTGGAAGGTGAGACGAACGAATTACTGGATACTTGATGGATGAGAGTTGAAGCTTTGCTGGGAGGTGGAGGGAAGTGCTGATGAAAATCGGGGAGAAGTGCAGAGTATTTATACTGAAGCTTCATGGCGGAATCGTTGTAAAATATCTGCTGATCGGACCGGGTTCCTGACAGTTCCTGATTCTGATTTCTGGATTCTGAAACCGCTGTACGGAAACATTGTAAATCATTTTGGGCTGCAGCCCTTGTGCGTCATTATCACCCTCCGATCTTCCTCTTTACAGAGCGCACTCACTTGCCCGAACCTCCTTAAAAGTTCGAGGTCACAGATACTTGCCCAAACGTTGTCTGTTTTTCCCTACGACTACAGATAGCGAGTGCTTCTTAACATTCACCCGTCGCGTTGTAAGAGATCTGGGATCTTGAGCCTTCACCAATGTCCTGCGTTCGCCGTCCCGACATCATCTTGTTCACCTGTAAAGTCGTGCAGGATGCCTGTCCGAACACACGCGTCGGATTCTGCACTTCGGTTTGAAGTATACAAGTCGATGATTATCCTGTGAGCAACACGTAGCAGATGCACACAGTGTACCGCTACTTACCGACGAAGCAAATTCAGATTCTACAATTATTTCTCGGCAGGGCAGCGGGAACATATATCATCACAGCATCAATGTGTAATCATATACCATCGAGTACCGAAGAAGCCTTGCTGGTGAATGAAGCCCTTCCTGACCTATCATAGCCCCCTGCTTCTCTCCGCTTCCACCACATAGCTACGTAGGCTTCATTTTTGTCCATTCATTTGATTTCAGTGTGAAACCTGAGAGATAGTTTAATGTCTCCTTCTTTCTCTATGTACCGAAGCTTTTATTGTTCTTCATTTTGCCTTCAAACCCAACAGGATAGTCTTAGAAAAGCTCAACAAAAAGTGACCTTCAATTATATGCGTTCACAGAATTCGATCCGTTATCAGGATATGTCCTAGTGTTGAGTCGCTTTCAAGGCATTTGCTGATCACAGGACGTGATCTTAAACCTGCTGAACTCATGGAGAAGTGGAAATATGCATGCATTTTTGTTTGATTTCGACTTCGTATCAGCTGGGCAATGCGTGACCCAATAGCCACTACCATGTACCTGCATGGTGATGCCAGTAAAGTCGGTTAGACTTATCCATGCAGTAGTGGCACCATGCGCGAACCCATGAAGGCAGTTGGGCGTAGGACGTAGGGCGTATGTCATCGTCGACGATAGCTCGCACCAAGCTCATCGTAGATATTTTCATGATCCAACATGGTACAAATCTAGGCGTCCAACACTGCAGCTCTGTTCTATTCTACTTCGAGGGGATATTTCGGGTGCAACAAAAGTCAGCATTTGCAGAATTTGAAATCCATTTTATGCTGCGTTCGCAAGTTTGTCAAAAGATATTTCTGAGCTTTCGCGACTTCGAAATCATCTCAGACGAACTTATACGGCGGTTCCAGTTGTGACTGCCAGCTCGGAACCTCACAATTTTCTGTCAAATTCAGTGTTTAGTGCAAGCATGCCTTAAACTATACCCAGCAGAATTCTCTGACAGCTGCATAACTCAATGTGTGCGGCCGGCCTTACAAGAATCAAGACTATTTTTCTTTCTCCCATTGGGATCCATCCTACCCAATGCCGTCATGACTCAACTACGTAGCTTACATATGCTGGGGCTTATAAGGTTAAGAATACTGTG